>JAZHRO010000078.1:17210000-19710000 GCA_037157565.1 Thalassia testudinum
TCAAATTTCAGAATTTTTTGTTCACTAAGTTTTCGGCAATCAAATTTTTAAATTAGACATTGAAATTTGGCCAAAAATCAGAAGATAGTGGAAAAGCTTTCGAAAGGTGTTGAGCTTGAAATCTAAACTTTCCACCAAAAGTGTCTTTTTTTTTTTCAAAAACTTTTGCACGTTATTTTTTCTTTTTTTTTCAAAAAGGGATTTTTTTTTCAAAGGGTTTTCAAAAATATTTTTTATTTTTGCTTTTTTTTTTCAAACTATCCTAGGATTAAAAAAGAAACCTAATCTAGATTTTTCTTTTTTATTTCTTTTGAATTTTTTTCACTAAAATGAATAAGTTTTTTTTTTTCAAAAGAAGCTGCAGGAAGTAAATCTAATCGTAGCGTCCAAAAGAGAAACCTAGATTAAGAGGAGATGATGTGCACCTGATTTCTTCTTTGCTGCGCTCGTTGTGTGCGCAGATCCCATTTTTCTTCAATTTTGTCCTACACATCAAAAAACAAAGTAGAGAGAGATTTGTCAGTGATAGTTTAAAAGATCGAAATCAAAGAAAATGACTTTTCCCACGGCAACGGCGCCATTTGTTTGGGAAGCGTAAAGCACTTTTGCTAGGAAAATGTCGTAGTATAGTGTGCAATATGATCAAACAAATATATTTAATAAAAGATAATGAGACTTGAGTCCCGGTCGTTTGTCTCTGGGAGGCATTTGTTTCAATCTAAAATTGATCATTTATTGCTCTACTTTATTTAAAATCACATGGCGGTTTTCGATTATTATGTATTGAAGTAGGACATGATTAGTTGCAAATATATGAGGAATTAAAAATAGGCAACATTAATCACTCAAAAGATACTGCAATAAGCTCATCGTGATTCTCAACACATAGATATATATATATATAAATGTATTTTTCATTCATTCCATTGGACAGTTGTTTGCAACAAGAACTGTATAGGAAAGCTTGTACAGAAATACCTAAAATGGAAATCTAGCTACTAGAAAATGATCGCATACAAGAATCTTTGGGGGGATTTTGCATGCATCATTTGGGGAGAATAATGACTACACTACTAAGCAGTAATAAAATGCAGTAAGCCTTTGAAGAGCATAAACTACTAATCTAGATCTAACAGAACAAAAGGGCATTTGGAGGTGGTCTCCGATGGCCTTAGAGTGGTGGGGAGGAGAATGAGGGATGGCCAATGGAGCTTAGGCCGACCGTTGGAGAGGGAGAGGAGTGATCTAGCATCCTGGCATGGTGTCCTTCAAGGTGGTCGTGAACTCGTGGAGATGAAGTGGCTAGCTTAAGTGGAGGTGGATGTGAATGGGTGCAATTGGCCACCCATTGGGTCTTTTTATAGACATAAGGGCTTCTCTCTAGAGAGGTGTGGAACTCTCTAGGGAGAGTCCAAGAGTGGCCAGACATATGGTTATCATATCCAAAAATTGTGGATCTCATTTTGAATGCCTCTTGGTTGCTAAATTTGGCAACCAAGAGGTGGTGCCACTTCAAGAGAGTTCTGGAGAACTCTAGAGAAGTGTGTGTGCGTGAATGGGCATGTGTGTGTGTGTGTGTGTGGTCGTGCTCTATGTGGCTAGGTTGTTCAGGTTAGGTCCAAAGGGGTTTAAGTAGGTGTACAACTTGAATTAGGGTTACAAACCCTAATTGCTAAGGGAATTTGCAATTAAACTTAACTTAAGTTTAATTGGGTGAGTGTGAACCTAATTAAGAGTGAAATAACTCAATTAGGTTGGGTTTGGGTCAATTGGACTCTCAGTAAGTCCAATTAAACTAGTGTGGGTTGAGATCTAAGCTCAATTGGAATCAATGAGTCTAATTGACTTAGGTGAAGGTAGTTGACTTTGATCTAAGTCAATTGGGTTTGGTGAGGACCTAATTAGGTCCTTTGGTAGGTCTAGAGGTGATGTACTAGGGTTAGGACGCCTTAATTTAGGTTCCTATTGGGTTGGGATTAGGTCTAGGGAGCTAGAGATCCAAGATCAAGGTTTGAATCTCAAAACAAGGACTGGAGACCCTTACCAGACGTCCAAAAATGTGCTCAAATGACTTATACTCAAAAATCAGAAGTCCAGACTTTAGTTCTGGATGTCCAATCTGAGTCAGGGGGAAATCAAGGTTTTATTTTGGGTATTCTGCAGAAATGGGTTTGAGGTGTGTAGGAGATGGCTAAGGGTCCTGGCCATCCTATAACTTATTTGGACGTCCAGATAAGGGTTGGAACTAAAGTTTTAGGGCTTCCTAGGGTATTGTGACCTAATCTAAGGGTGGCTAAGGCTTGGGGAAGTTTCTAGGCTATCCTAGGGCTAGGATGGACCTAAGCTCTTCACATTTTACTGCTTTATTCCTACTTAATAGAATAGCAAACCTTTAACTCCCTTACATCATTATTCCTACATCTAATCTAAGCCTTCTGCTCCAGCTCTGCTGCAACTCCCGTTATTCCTGATCCAGCTTCAGATCCTACTCCAGATCCAGCTCCTGATCAACTTACTGCCTGCAATTGACATAATACACTTAATCAGCACATTATAACATTATTTTATGCAAATCTAAAGTAAAGCAGTCAAGATGTAGATAATGCTTATGCATGCATGAGTAACCCTAACTTATGCTAGGTTCTAGCCTAATCTAGGTCAATTAAGACTTATGATTGCTGTGCAATCAAAGCCCCTCCACCGCCACGGCTACCTCGCCTGTCCATTTTGCGCATCTTTACCTTAGTTTAATGTTTATGTTGTTTTAAGCTTTCCTATAGCATTGTAATTGTGAAATAATTCTACTTGTGCAATATATTACCATCATGTTTCATCATGTCGTGTTTCATGCATAGCTAAGTAATCACCATGTTACCATAATCAATTTCTAGCTCTCTCTCACTCTCGATTTTCGCAAGCGAACTAAACGAACATCTTGTAACACCCTAAAGTGATAAATTGATCCGATTTCATGCCTCCCTGAGATCAACACTTGCTCTCATTTTGATTATCTTCATTTAAAATTGATGTCGTAAATGCATGCTATAACGACGAATTAAACTTAATGCATTTTGCGATGTCAGTTTTTGGCACCGTTGCCAGGGAAGCAACGGGTCTTTTTGTTGCTTTTTTCCTTGCATTGGTGATGAACGAGTTTTTGCAATAGAAAATTGGGGTTATTAGAAACCTGTCTCTATAGTCGCAAAAGACTTTGTCAAATATAATTTTTTTACTATGACTCCAAGGGAGTCCCAGGTGGAACATAGGGTGGAGATATTTGCTTTCATTGAAATTTGCACTTCTTGTTGTTCCTTTTCGTACTTTAGAGTTTTGTTAATTTTTTGTGCTTTTGTAATAAAGCGACAAGGAAGATAGCTTCACAAACTCGAAAGAACAAATTTGATATATCCCAATGTGATGCAAATGTTTATTACAATATGGCAAGAAAATATAAAAGAGATAGGGGGAGAAGAAATCTCCCAAATCAACTGGTTGGCAAGACAACGGTGCATGGCGGCAGCTTGGACAAAGGAGGTGAGATGCTGGATGATGAGGATGCTGGGTAATGGAATGCTTCACCAAGGCTTTGGAATGGGGATGAGGAGATGGAGTTGATCTTCTACTGGAATAGAGGTGGAAGGATTGCTCCAACGCTTCCTACGAAGGTAATGAGAAGGAGGAATATTTGGTGGGATATGGGAAAATTACACTAGTAGGGGACCTTTGGAGCTTGAGAATGAGTGCTTGGGAGCTTTGATGGGCTTTTAGAGCTATGGAGTTGGTAGGAGTAGCATAGGTAGAGATGCCTAGGCAAGGGAGGTGTATAGGTCTTTATATAGTGGATGGGAGGGGGCTAAAAGTTGACATAGGATAATTAGCGACCTCTATGATGTCACCGTAATTCCAGCTCAAGCGTCACTGAAGCCACCCCACTCCCGCTCACATGCGAGCTGCATTGGCCCTCCATGAAGCACGTGGATTCCACTTGTGCATGCTGCTGGTGTGCGCTAGTGCGTGTTGGCGTGCATTGTCGTGCACGTGATGGAGAGAGTTTCGGTTTCTTATGATAGTAACAGAAGGAGATGTCGTAATTAATGTGGTGGAAATCTCTCAATAAAAGATTAACATAGATATAAATTTTAAACCACAAAAAGGATGTCGTATCCACAAGGAGGAACAGATTAATAAGTTCAAAAAATATTTTCTTCCTTTGTACTTATTCAATCATGTGCGTAATCTGTGTTTAAATCTGATGTGAAACAAGGCAAAAAGAAGGAACACATAATTATTTAGAAATGCAGGGATATGGATGTAATTTTCCTTTCATGAAATAACTTGTAATGGCATGTAACAAAGTTGCATTTCAAAACATGGGGCTTTCTCTTTTAGGTCATGTGAGTGTATGGATGAGATCTTATCATTTATCACATCACCATTTAAAAGTTAAGTGTATGAAAGAAATACTATAACATGTAAGAGCATGCATGCAATTTCACTCAAATATAATAATCACCTAAATATTATAATAGGGTTTTTGGCAATGGCACAAATGGTAATTTTTAATATCACCAAAAATAGAGGAAAATTCCTCTCTCCTCCTTGCACACGTGGAGAGGCTCGGCTGGTTGCGAGGATCTTGGGGAAGGTGCGTCAGAGTGAAGGCTTCACGTTGGTGATCTCGACGTGGGCAGAGGTGGCAGGAGGCAGAGGATGGCCGGCGGTGGAGCTTGCTGCAGGGGTTGTCGCGTGTACGCGTGGGTGGTGTAGTCTGCTGAGCGTGCGCGAGCACTGGTGCTGCTGAAGGTTGGCGTGTAAGGGCGCTGAGCACCTACGGGCGCTTGGCAGTAGCAATGATGGCGCTGGAGGGGACGCACCTATGGGGGTGCGCCTACGGGCGTGTGGTGCAGGGCTTGGCGCTGTGGCATGGCAAGGGTAGGATGGGGTGGGGGACGCCTGCAGGTTGGAAGGGCGCAGTGGATGCAGTGCCTACGGGCAGGCTTGCAGGGTGCGGTGCAAGGTGTGGGGGCGGTGATGGGTGGAGTAGCATGATGGCAGTGGAAGGTGGCGCGTAAGGACGCTGGACAGGGTGCGGTTATGATGTGCATAGTGCACGCTGGTTGCACGGTTGGGTCCTCCCAATCCCCTCTACCCCTCCTCTATATCTCCTCTCTCCACCTCCCAAAGGATTTGCAAAATCCTTTTCTAAATATGACCAGTGCCGTTGTCATTTGTTGAGGGAGGTGTTGAGCCCGGCTGGAGGATGAGGAAGGGATCGAGCCAGTCGTTTGTTGGGGAAATTTATCCCCCTCTCCTTATTCTTTTCCAATATCCTTCATGCAACAAAACATAAAATAATTAAATACTAAGTTATAAAATGTGATAAAATAGATAAAAACTAAAGTAATGATGCATGCACTTATTTAATGACCTAATGTGATTATTAACAAGCATACTGTGTTAGAATTGAAGTACTTAGGCGTAACAATAGTCCATTAAAATGGACTCATCAAATACCCCCATGCCTAAATTTGCTAGTCCCTAGCAAAAATGAAAAGTAATAGAAGTAATCAGAAGATTTCTTCTTTTCTTATTTCTAAACATTAGAGATCCAAACAAATGTGAAGTGATGATAACCTAGGTAACAGATCCAAGTGAAAATAGCCAACTTCCATTTGCAGTTTGCACTTAACCCTTGGTAAATTCTATCGGGATAGGCAACTACTTCCCTCGGGGATAAAGTAGAAAATCATCTGTAAATTGATCCTGGCTTTTTAGCTTAGGCAGGTGATGCTGAGTTGAATGGATTTATATTTGGTGGCACACACTTATCTGGTGTTACATGTAGTTTAGTACTACAGACTCTAGATATCCAGACTATCAAATGAATCAACCCAGAGAGAGGCTAAACAACTGTGCTCTCTTGATGTTCCTTAGCGCTCACTCTTTTTCTTCTTTTCTTTCTGAGATCACAAATCTTGCCAGATTTAGTAAGTGTACTCACTGTTTGGTGGCCTCACATGACATTCACACTTCAACTAAAGTCCTAAAAACTCTAGAACTAAGTTAGAGTCCTTAGCCAGTATTTAGGTGATTAGAAATACTGAAAGATAGGTATGGGTCATATTTGGTGGATCGTGATAGGTGTTCTATTGCCTCAGAAACAATGTTATATAGATAACATTATAAACTTGGACTGTTTTCTTTTTCTTTTCTCTCTCTTTTCTTCTTCTCTTTTTTTTTTTTGTAATATAACTGTTTCTTCTTTTTCTTCTTTTCGTTTGTTCTTTTTCTTCTTCTTTTCTTTTTTTCCAAATATAATATAACACGATACAGACATTTATTTATGAGGCATTATTATGGATGATGATAGTCAAGAGGATATTGTGGGGCTTATTTGGTGGAAGTGCCTATTCTCGGCACCGAGAAAGAATGGATGGGATAGGCGTATTTCTGACCTTTGACACTATTACCCTCCTTCAGCCGAGGACTCTATGAAGGGCGGTCGTAACCATCCACCATAGTCATAGCTTTCTTAAGACTCAATCTCTGTGTGTCTGCCTTATTTGGTGACTCTTAGGAATTCACACAAAGTACGCATATAGGAATAGAGAGCTAAAACTATGCCTAACTCTGAAGTATCATCATCTAATTATCCAAAACTTAAGAGTCCTTGCACTAGACTTAGTGCACCAGCAATCTCTCGACTTTCATCACACAAATATGGGGTGGATCTACTAGAAGATAGTATGCCTGACTCCCTATTAACTGTCCAAGGGTTCAGTAGACTACAAAAGCTTACTGGTTTTCTTCAGGGATCCATTACCCAGTCTACGTGCACGTGAAATAACTGTACTGGATTCTAAACTTAAGAAATAATTCAAGAAAAACCTCCAATGACAAAGGTATTTTGCTAGGGACTAACCCATTCAGCTCAAGAAATTATATATATATACATATATATATCCATGTATGCAAATATTTATAAATGCTATAAACATTCTAAGGTTATACGCCCCCATGCCTAAGACTGAGAATGTCCTTATTGGAAAAATGCAGACGTAGAAGAATATCACCTGAGGGGGAGAGTGGTAGGAGTTAAGGCTCCTCAAGCTGAAGTGTGTCCAAAACCTGGCCATCTGAAAGAGTAATATAAGGTTTAAGTCACTGGCCATTTACCTTAAAGCTCGCACCTGAAATAGGGTTCTGAATTTCTATAGCTCCATGAGGGAAAGTATTGATAACAACGTATAGCCCATCCCATCGGGACTTGAGCTTTCCCGGAAATAATTTAAGTCTAGAATTAAAAAGCCAAACCCACTGGTTGGACTCAAAAGTCTTTCTAATGATGTGCTTATCATAGAAGACTTTTGTATGTTGCTTGTAAGATTGAGGAGTTTCATAGGCTTCATTACAAAGATCCTCAAGCTCACTTAATTCTAACATACATGCCTTTCCCGCTTTATTCAGATTCAAGTTAACGTTTTTAATATCCCAATAAGCTTTATGTTGGATTTCAATGGGAGGTGGCATGCTTTTTCGTAGACAAGATGGAAAGGAGACATGCCCAAGGGAGTCTTATATGCAGTTCTGTAAGCCCAAAGAGCATCATTTAGTTTTTTAGACCAATCCTTCCGATCAGGCCTGATAGTTTTTTCTAAAATTTGCTTAATCTCCCTATTAGACACTTTAACTTGTCCACTCATTTGGGGATGATAAGGTGTGGCTATCATGTGGTTGACTCCAAAATTTTGGAGTAGTCTAGTGAAGTGTACGTTCTTGAAGTGAGGTCCTCCATCGCTTATGATCGTCCCTGGGCACCGATACTGAGAAATGATATTAGCCTTAACAAAACCCAAGAACACGGAATGGTCATTGGTTCGTGTGGGTATGGCTTCTATCCATTTCGATACATAGTCTACAGCCACCAAGATGTATTCATATCCGAAAGACACAGGAAAGGGACTCATAAAGTCAATGCCCCAAATATCAAAGATTTCAACAGGGAGGATAGGTTGTTGGGGCATCTGATCCCTTTTCCCAATGGTTCCCATCTACTGGCAACGTAGACATGTGCCCACATATGTATGTGCATCTTGGAATAATGTGGGCCACCAAAAGGCAGACTGAAGAACCTTATGGGCAGTCTTCTTCCCACTAAAATGTTCCCCATAATGGAGGTCATGGTAGAAACTTAGAACACTTCTTTATTCTTCATCAGGGATGGAACAACGAAAAAGCTGGTCAGGGCCTACTCTAAAAAGCTCGGGTTCCTCCCAGTGATAAAATTTAGTGTTAGCAAGAAACCTGTCTTGCTTCTGCTTGTCTCAAGTACTTGGGGTAATGCCCGTGACCAGATAGTTCACTATGTCAGTGAACCAAGGAGTTTTAGCTTCCACTGCCATCAGAGACTCATCAAGGAAAGTCTCTTGAATACCGCCAACAGGGTTTGATGCCTCAATAGGGATCCTAGACAGATGATCTGCTACCACATTCTTGACTCCTTTTTTGTCTTTAATTTCCAGGTCAAATTCCTAGAGTAGCAGAATCCAATGAATTAGGCGACGTTTGCTGTCCTTTTTAGCAAGAAGATGCTTTAGGGCAAAATGATCAGTGAACACCACAACCTTGGATCCCAAAAGATAAGATTGAAACTTTTCCAAAGCAAATACTACAGAAAGTAGTTCCTTTCAGTGACCATGTAGTTTTGCTGAGGATCCGTAAGGGTCTTGCTGGGATAATGTAGCACATGAGGTTTGCCATCAACCCTTTGACCTAAGATCGCTCCCACTGCAAAATCAGAAGCATCGCAAATAAGCTCAAACGGGAGGGTCCAATCTGGTGCTTGGAGAATCGGTGCGGTAATAAGGGCTTTCTTCAAGACTTGGAAAGCCTCGACACATCTATCATCAAAATCGAAGGAGACATCCTTCGGTAACAGGTCGCAGAGTGGCTTAGAGATTTTACTGGAATCTCTAATGAAGTGCCTATAAAATCTAGCATGGCCAAGGAAAGATCTAGCCTGATGAACATTGGCAGGCAATGGAAGCTTAGAGATGGAATCGATTTTTGCGGTGTCCACCTTTAATCCTCTTTCAGAAACTATATGCCCTAGCACAATGCCTTGCTGGACCATAAAGTGGCTTTTCTCCCAACTAAGCACCAACTTTGCCTCTTCGCAATGGATTAAGACTTTATCAAGGTGCGAAAGGCATAGGTCAAACGATGAGCCATAAATGGAGAAGTCATCCATGAAACTTTCAACGAACTCGTCAATCATATCAGAAAAGATAGCCATCATACAACGTTGGAAAGTGGCAGGAGCATTACATAACCTAAATGGCATTCGGCGAAATGCAAATGTGCCATACGAACTCGTGAAGGTGGTACTCTCCTAATCGTCAGGAAAAATGACTATCTGATTATACCCAGAGTACCCGTCAAGAAAATAGAAGTACTTATTCCCCGCCAATCGTTCCAAAATTTGATCGATAGACGGTAAGGGGAAATGGTCTTTCTGGGTAGCCGTGTTCAAATGGCGGTAATCAATGCAGACCCTCCAACCAGTTGAGGGTCTAGTGGTCACCAGCTCTCCTTGGTCATTCTCCTCCACAGTGATTCTTGCCTTTTTGGGAAATACATGAATAGGACTGACCCATTTACTATCTAAAATGGGATAGATACTCCCTGCATCCAGCCATTTCAGAATCTCCTTTTTAACAACCTCCCGCATATTTGGATTGAGCCTTCTCTGCATGTCTCGGAAAGACTTCACGAACTCGTTCGTGTATATATGATGCATGCAAAGAGAGGGATTAACACCCCTAATATGAGCAATTGACCAGTCAATTGCTTCCTTGTGCCTTTGTAAACACTCAAGCAGAGCTCCCTCCTGCAATTCAGATAATGCAGACGAGATAATAACGGGGAGCGTGTTATTAGGGCCAAGGAAAGCATATTTCAATGTGCTTGGGAGGGGTTTCAACTCCAATTCAGGAGACTTTTGGATTGACGGCTTTAGTTGAGATGTCCTCACCTCAGGTAGCGGATCTACCTTCACAGTCTAGGGTGGAGGCAAAGACTCAGTGTTTATCCCTAGCAACTCTTCTAATTCAGGCATTTACCTTTTAGTTTCTTTAATAATAGAGGGATGGTCCTTAGATATGACCTTCTGAAGGGGATCTCTACATAAGAGTGCTGGAGTAGTCTTTTCAATTATTTCATCAACGACCTCAATCTGAGAACAATCTTCAAATCCAGATTGCTTGTAAGTATCAAAAACATTCAACTGGATCTTCTTGTTCCCAAAGCCCATTTTAAGTGCCCCAGATCTACAATTTATAGAGGCATTGGCTGTGGCTAAGATGAGGCATCCCAGAATAATGGACGGCTTTGTGGGCTTATTTGATGGGTCACTATCAAGCACCAGAAAGTCAACAGGGAAGAAGAAATCCTCCACTCTGACAAGGACATCTTCCAACAATCCTCGTGGTGTCTTAAGTGATCTGTCTGCAACCTGGAGGATTATTGGACTAGGCTTTAGCTTGCCTCCTCCCAAAAGGTCGTAGAAAGAGCTCAGTAGAATGTTCACCCCCGCACCCAGATCGAGCAGAGCCTCGTCAATGTGTTGGTTACCTATAACCACTGAAATATACGGGCCCCTGGGTCTTTCATTTTGGGGGGTGTTCCATGCTGGAGAACCGAGCTAACATGGTCAAGCAGGATGACCTTGGTTTGGACCTGTTTCCAAGATCGGTGCTTCTGGGTGCACAGGTCCTTCAGAAACTTGGCATAGGATGGAATCTGTTTAATATCTTCCAATAGAGTCAAGTTAATCTGGACTTGCCTAAAAGTATCCATAATCTCTTCCGCCCTATCCTTGGCTCCAGACGAGCCAACAGAAGATTCCCCAGGAGTAGATAGGTGCTTTAGATATGGCACCCTCGGCTTCTGGGTAGAGGGGTCGTCATGACGGGAAAGGGGTGGTGGAAGGATGACATCCTCATTATTGGTGATTTTGTGCGAGGGAGAGCTGTGTGGCTCTTCCTTGGTGGAGATGGAAGTCTGGTCAGGTGTGGAAGGGGAATTCTAAGACGTAACCATAGTAGTGTTATCAGGCTTGTCAATCTTTTTTCCACTCCTCAACACAGTCACAGCTTGGGCGTGCTCCCTGAATACAACCTCCTTACCCTTAGGGTCTTCCTCAGAAGAGCTAGGCAGCTTCCCCGAATCACGTTGCCTAACTGCCTCAATAAGATGACCAATTTGGGAGTGCATATCAATAATCATCTTATTCTGAGATTGGATGACCATATTCTGATGCTCTTGCATTTCTTTCATCATGGCCTTTAGTTCATCCATCTCAGAGGGCTTATTCTGAGGAGGGTTTTCATAAGATGGTTGGTATATGGGTTGGGGAGGTAAGGGTCTTTTATTCACTGAGTTAGAAGCATCACCTTGCTTCCAAGAGAAGTTTGGATGGTTCCACCACCCTAGATTATAGGTATTGGAATATGGGTTATTACGAGGGGGTAGAAACCTTGGGCCGCATTCAAGTCAGCCTGAATCAACTCAGGGAATTGATTTGCCTGATGGCACTTCGTAGTGGCGTGCATTGTGCTTTGGAAAATGGAGCATTCTCTTGAAGCCTGAAAAATAGAGGCTGCTTGTGGGTTCATGCCGAGGTTTGCTAAAAGCCTATCAAAGTTTTTATTTAATAGTTGAATCTGATAAGCCAAATCTTTAGAAGCCCCAGCTTCATGGGCCTCTATCTTCCTCTACAAGATTGATGGTTTTCTTTCTTGATAGGTAGAGGACAAATGTATGGAGTTGTCGCTTAATGTTTCAAATAATGCCCAGGCTTCATCCTCAATTCTGGTCATGAAGGTTCCTGCACAGGCTGCATCGATGGTTTGCCTATGCCTTTCAGATAATCCATTATAGAACCTTTCGACCAACTGCCATCTTGGCACCTGATGGTGGTGGCATAACCTAAGAAGGTCATTAAAGCACTCCCAAGTCTCATGAAATTGCTCCTTTTCCTGTTGAGTAAAACCCATAATCTCTCTTCTGTAATGGTTGGTTTTACTCATAGGAAAATACTTTTTCAAAAATTCTCCCTTAAGGATGGCCCAATCATTTACCCTTGCATCAAGCGTATGATACCAGTGCTTGGCCTTATCCTTTAAGGAGAAAGGAAACAGAGTCCTCATCAGGGCTTCATCAGTAAAGCCCTGTAGCTTCACTATGGAACAGACCTCGATGAATTCCTCCAAATGCCGATAGGGGTCGTCCCTAGTAGTACCATAAAAGGAGGGCAATAAAGATATGGTACTGCTCTTGATCTCATACGGATTATCCCCTACTGGTCGTCTTAGTGTTTGTGCGGGTTGGTTAGTTGGAATAAAATAGTCCCTTAGGGTCCTTTGTTGATTTGCTCCTTGATCAACCATTCCTTCTCTTTTCTCTCCTAGGTGAGCTCTTCTAAGAATTCTCTTGAGCTCAGGGTCAAACACTAGACTACCCTCAAGAGAGCGTCTACCAAGCATACAAAATCAAACACAATTCAAGTTCTTATTAAGTAAGTGAAACCTCCACTCCAAAGATAAGTCAAAAGGTCAAGGCTTATCCCTTCGTTCCCACATAAATGGTATAAGAGGGGTGTTGACTTGAAATCTTAACCTTCTTTGTTGCGGAGGTTGAATTAGTTGATATAAATGGCCAAACAAGTTTTTCACTGCAATTACGTGCCTTCATTCAAACTTCGAGTGCCCTAGGACCTATACTTTGTTCGGATGATACTCCTTGGTGATCAAGTGAGAAGTTACTCCAAGGACGAACAAAGGGATGCAAGTAGGGCGATGCATATGCAGTGCCCCTTAACTACCCTTTTTTTCCTTTAAGGGGTGTCCTCCATGAAGTATCAAAATGCTTGGTCAAAAGATAGTATCACCACCACCACAAAGCACAATAGGAGGTTTTGCACCGATAAGGAGATCGGTGCCTATAGCCTTAAGGGATCGAGCCTTAATGTGGTGCCTAATGTGCGTGCTCAGTGTCAGAGTGTGCAACACACCGCAAATCTTTGTAATTTCTTTTGAAATCGCAGACAAGTCCCTTAGAATTAGATCAAATGTGAATTGATTTTAGTGTTGAATCTGATTATCAGTCCCACTTTTAGTTATGCGATCACTAAATTAGTAAATTCAAACAACCTGGTGGTCTTGAATTTTAATTTGAATGCAAATGCGTGAACAAGAGCTGGATGCAAAAGTTAGAAAGGTGTACCTGTCTCCAGCAATCTTCGTGCTAATATGCTTGCAATGCAATAATAAGATCTAATGTGCTACTCAATCACCCCTAAATGCATGCACCTAAGGGCATCTAACTTCTAAATAGGTAGCTCGATATTTTCTTTTGTTGGTTTTAAAGGCAAGCAAGCAGAAAATAGAATCACGCATGCGAAATGTAAACCCTGGTAGCAAAAGAATGTGGGGACAGACCCCCAAAAATTCAACCCTAAATACTACAAGAGCGAAAATACATAAGTAAATTTTGTGACGACGGAGAATCCCTTGTGAAATTGGGATCTAGGTCTCCTAAGTCTTTTCCTCGTGTGGCTTAGCTCATGATTGATGTCGTTGCTCTGTTGCGCATTGTCGCCTCGTTAGATTCCTAGCACAATAAAAAAATTGATCAGATAATTGTGTAACTCAGATATTCGAAAATAATAACGTGAATCTATTGCGTCTGTTGCCTCCCTAGCAACGGCGCCAATTTGACGGAGAGAGTTTCACTTTCTTATGATAGTAACAGAAGGATATGTCGTTGTAATTAATGTGGTGGAAATCTCTCAATCAAAGATTAACATAGATATGAATTTTAAACCATGAAAAGGATGTCGTATCCACAGGGAGGAATAGATTAATAAGTTCACAAAATATTTTCTTCCTTTGTACTTATTCAATCACGTGCGAAATCCATGTTCAAATCTGATGTGAAACAAGGCGAAAAGAAGGAACACGTAATTATTTAGAAATGCAGGGATATGGATGTAATTTTCCTTTCATGAAATAACTTGTAATGGCATGTAACATAGTTGCATTTCAAAACATGGGGCTTTCTCTTTTAGGTCATGTGAGTGTATGGATGAGATCTTATGCATTTATCACATCACCATTTAAAAGTTAAGTGTATGAAAGAAATACTATAACATGTAAGGGCATGTATGTAATTTCACTCAAATATAATAATGACCTAAATATTGTAATAGGGTTTTTGGCAATGGCACAAATGGTAATTTTTAATATCACCAAAAATAGAGGAAAATTCCTCTCTCCTTGCACGCATGGAGAGGCTCGACTGGCTGCAAGGATCTTGGGGAAGGTGCATCAGAGTGAAGGCCTCATGTTGGTGATCTCGACGTGGGCCGAGGTGGCCGGAGGTAGAGGATGGCCAGTGGCAGAGCTTGCTGCAGGGGCTGTCGCAGCTGCTGCTATCGCGTGCGCGTGTGGGTGGTGTAGTCTGCTGAGTGGGCGCGGGCACTGGTGCTGCTGAAGGTTGGCGCGCAAGGGTGCTGAGCACCTGCAGGCGCTTAGTAGTAGCGGTGATGGCACTGGAGGGGGAGCGCCTATGGGGGTGCACCTAGGGGCGTGTGGTGTAAGGCTTGGCGCTGTGGCATGGAGAGGGTAGGATGGGGTGGGGCGCTTGCAGGCTGGAAGGGCGCAATGGATGCAGGTGAGGTGCATGGTGTGGGGGTGTGATGGGTGCAGTATCATGATGGCGGTGGAAGGTGGCATGCAAGGGTGCTGGAGGGGGCGCGGTGATGATGTGCATAGTGCTCGCTGGTTGCATGGTTGGGTCCTCCCAATCCCCTTTGCCTCTCCTCTATATCTCCTCTTTCCGCCTCCCAAGGGATTTTCAAAATCCTTTTCTAAATATGGCTAGTGCCATTGTCATTTGTTGAGGGAGGTGTTGAGCTCGACTGGAGGATGAGGAAGGGATTGAGCCAGCGTTTGTTGGGGAAATTTATCCCCCCCTCCTTGTTCTTTTCCAATATCCTTCCTGCAACAAAACATAAAATAATTAAATACTAAGTTATAAAATGCGATAAAATAGATAAAAACTCAAGTAATGATGCATGCACTTATTTAATGACCTAATGTGATTATTAACAAACATACTATGTTAGAATTGAAGCACTTAGGTGTAACAATAGTCCATTAAAATGGACTGATCAGCATGCAGCTGGTTTGTTGGCATGCATCCAATTAGCAAATTGGGAGGCTCTGTGGGTCTCGAACTCGTGCCCCTTCCTTGGAGCCCGATGCTTCAACAAATGCACCAAGCCCACGTTTATGTCACAAAGATGAGTTGTGGGTGCGCGATGGAGGGGGTCTCTCAACCGTTGGATTTGCATCCAGCGGCTGAGATTGCTTGTTGGATGACCTTTGGAAGGATGCCGGGCAACCTTGGGTGCTCCAGATGGTGCCACATGGAAACCATCTGGATCATCCACCTTTCCTTGCTCGCAGAGGATGCCATGGTACTTGGATCGAGGTGATTTCCACGTTGTCGGATTGCGATCATCACTTCGGATCCATCCATACAGTCGGATTCTTCATCCAAAGCCCGTAAAGATGTCGCATTGCCTCCTAACCATATGAAATGTTGGAATTAATATACAAAATACACAAACTATCCTAAATGCAATGCAATGAATGTTATGCAATATTTATACTATAAAGTGCAATGCTAGGCCTAGGAACTATCATAAATAAGCATTTTATCAAGAATTCATGCATGTTTATCAATTGGGATTCACATTTTCTAACCCAATTTTCTCTCTTTCATTGGTTACAGGAACTCGGTGCGTCGATGATGAGAGGAGAGCGATCCGCATTGGCAAAGTCAGAGCAAAGTGCGGTGAAGAACTTTGTGAGTACCACTTAACCTAACATAGTCTCATTTGTCCATTATATAAAAAAAGCACATCTAAACTCATGCATAAACCCTAGGTTAGTTGATTGTTTGCTTGCTTAAATATCTAAAAATATATAAATTCAAAAAATGGCGTGGTGAATGATTACTTGACCCACATCTCAAATCCATCACCCAAATAAAAAAAAATACACTCTAATGCTCTTGAAGAAAAAAATCTTTTTGGAGTGTTCTTTTCCTTTCGAGTGGTGTTTGTGAAGCCACCCAAGTTTGTATTTGGCCGCACCACTCCAACTAAAATCAATTCACCTGGTAGAATCACAAGAACTTTAGGATGAATACATCAGGGTTGTTCTTCTAGGGCCACATCATTCTCTTTAAAGGAAATTGACTATCATCCATTGTGTGCAAAACATTGTGTGCCTACTTAAACATTGTATGAGTCTATTGATAAATTTCAACCCTAAAAAGCACTAAAGCAAGGATGAATCATTAAAAGACACCACATCCTAGAAAAAAACCTTACATGAAAATCATGTTTTGTTGAGTGCACCCACACGCTCAATTGAATTAACTAAGAGGAACAAACCCCAACAACGCGTCATCACATATCTTAAGCACAAGCATGGACCTAGCCCAACATTAAAATTGAGTAGATGTGCCCTAGGTAGGACTAGTCTAAGTATTGGAAGTGTAATTGGGTTTGTTTAAGTAGTTGGCCTTAATTCCCATCGTGGAATTTGGTGTCTAGGCTGCGAAGAAGTGTCAAACGACCGCGGTTGGGGGATATCAGGGAACTAGTGACGCCAGCCAAACGTCGAACCTTCCCCTCAATCCCCTCAATCAATCTGGCCAGATTAACCGTGGGAAGGGAGGTTTAAGTACTTGCAGATTTGATCATTCTTTCAAAGGCTTTTAGGTTGCCTAGGTCTACACTATAGGGCCTAGATTTGTTTGATTGATTGTGCAAACATTTTTTTCACATGTGTCTCCCTTTGCATCCCTCCCTATTCTTCTCTAGTGTATGCATGGAAGACGATCACTTCACCCTAAGTTGTTTACTTTAGAGAGAGAGATCAGGAGGAGACTTGATTTTTCGAGGAATAGGATTAAGGAAATGGCTAATCCAAGAATTAAGGAGATTGAGGACCAACCTCCACCTGATGCTGTGGCCATTATTATAGCTCAAATCTCTGCCAACCACCAACTCCAACAACAACAGATCCAAACCATCATGCAAGCCAGACACTAATTGCAAAACACTCAAGGGAAACAACACCCATCGAACCCACCTAACCAACCACAACCCCCTGAGGGCCAACCAAGGCCTCTCTACGATTTTTATGCTCTGTCTACTATCCGAATTGAGCCACAACTTAGGGTCCTCTAAGGGGGAGAAGATTTTGAGCTAAAACCTAATGTCCTTAGATTAATTTAAGGCCACTTTCATGGGAGCTCAAATGAGGACCCCTTCCAAGACTTAGAGGACCTTGACCAGATCGCCGAGACTGTGAAATCGAGGAACATCAGCTTAGATATTATTTTGATTAATATGTTTCTTTTCTCTCTAAAAGGCAAAGCTACTCATTGTCTTAAAACCATAGGGAGACCCATCTCCACCTGGGAGGAACTGAGGCATGGCTTCTTGAAGAAATTATTCCCCATAGGAAAAACCAATGCCCTCAGAAGGGCCATTACCACATTCACCTTACAAGATGGGGAACAATTTCATGTGGAGTGGGAAAGATTTAATGAATTATTGGGGAAATTCCCACACCATGATGTTCCAAGGTGGCAATTGGCTTAAATCCTCTACCCTGGTCTGGACAACAACCTTAGGAATTTTGTGGACGCCTCATGTGGAGGTAATTTTTAGAACAAAGACGAGGAAAGCACATTTGAACTCTTTGAGACCATGAGTGAGAACTCGCTTAATAATGCCTCCATGACTTAATTCAACAGGTCTAGTCAACCCTGTGGTGGGATTTATGAAGGACAAACTAATTCAGGGACAATTGACATGGACATCATAGTAAAGAAGCTAAATCGAGTTGAGATGGTGGACAAAAAAATTGACGAGCTTCTGAATCAATCTGGAACCCTGCTGCAAGCTTTCTCCCTAGCAAAGGGAGCTCATAATGTTGACTTCGTTCAGTTTATGAACCACGCACACCTAGAACAACCCTTGACTATGTTTCAGGGAGTGACCGTTACTCCCTTATACCCTGATTATTCTTTCCCCTCCCATTCCGCACCTTCTACCTTTGATGATGCCAATGCCATCTAGGGTTGCTCTAAGCTTGACCCTTTCTCCAATACTTACAACTCTGGATGGTGCAACCACGCAACTTTTTCCTGGTCGAACCAAAAACCAAACCAATTCCAAAACCAACCATGGCCAAACCTTCCCTCCTATCAGCAAGGGCCACCTTCTAGACCACCCTATAACTAGAATAGGGTGGCTCCTACACAACAAAACCAAATGGATGCCCAGACCAAGATGATGGCTGATATGAATTAGAAACATCAGGAGGAAATGGCTTTAGTGAAGGGACAATTGAGTCAGCTGTTGGATAACAAACAGCAGGGGTCCCTTCCATCTTAGCCACAACCAAACCCGAGCAATATAATGAACAGAGGCCACAATCCTCAAGGGTTCAACCAAAATCAGGGGCAAGCCCATGTGATTCTACAAGCCCAACAGACATCTCCTGGGTTTGCTAATTCTTCTTCTTCTCAAAAACCTAACCTTGGTTTCAATGCCTCAGCCAATGCGGGTACCTTGGGAAGTGGCAACCTAACCCAAGATCCTAATTGGTTGACTCCTTCCGTGACTACACTACCCGAGATAGTTGATTCTAATGATGAGCAAGACGAACCCAAGGATCAGAAACCTGACCCAGTTCAAATCCAAATCCCATATCCTGAAGCCTTGGATATGGTCAAGAAGAAGAGAAATATGGCTGAGAACGAGGAGTTGTTACAAATATTCAAACAAGTACATAAAAATTACCCCTCCTTGAGGCAATCAAACACATCCCAGCTTATGCAATGCTTCTGAAGGATGTTTGCACACCCAAACATAAGCCAATAAACCATTCGCCTAGGAAGGTAGTGCTATCTGACTAGGCTAGTTCAGTGATATTATGTAGCCTACCACCAAAAAGGATTGACCCTGGGGCACCTTTGATCTCGTGTATTATTGGTGATTTGACTTTTGACGGAGCGCTCCTGGATCTAGATGGTTCAATAAACTTGATCTCGACTACCCTTTACCACTAGTTCGGATTTGGAGAACCAAAGCCTACACCTGTTACTATCCAACTGGTCGACTGATCTCTAAAAACCTCGAAAGGGGTGTTGAGGATGTAATTGTTTGGGTTAAGGATTTCTACTTCCCAGTTGACTTCTTAGTCCTTGACATGGAGGTCCCTGAACAATTACAAAACATGCCCATCATCCTAAGCAAACCCTTTTTGGCTGCGGCCAAGGCTAACATCGATTGCGACATGGGATGTATGGAAATTGACTTTGTAGATAAGAAGATGTAATTGGATATCTTCAAGGCAACAAAGTCTTTCGATTGCGGTTGGGTCGACAAATGTGATCCCGTGGAAACTATGGTTGAGGAATGCCTAATAGCTAGCTCTTTAGAGGACCATCTAACTCAACCAACTGTAGACTACCATGACCCACCCCAATCTCTAGAGATTGCAGAACTTTACAAAACTGATTTCCACCAGCAACCTCCATTTGAGGAGATTGATGTCACTAAACTCCCTCCTTTCCCTTACCCGTCAAATTTTGTACCACTTGCACCTGAATTGAAACCCCTGCCCAACAACCTCAAGTATGTCTTCCTAGGACCTGATCATACTTTCCCTGTGATTATCAATGCACACCTAACTAGGGACCAAGAGCTTAGGTTGAGTACAGCTCTTTTTGAACATTGGGTAGCAATTAGGTGGACAATTTCTGACCTAAGGGGCATTAGCCCTAGCTGTTGTGCATACAAAATTTATTTGGAAGATGGGGCTCGACCTTCTCACCAAATGTAAAGCCGACTTAATCCAACCATGCGAGAGGTCGTTAAAAATGAGATAATCAAATGGCTCGATGCGGGAATCATCTACCCAATTTTTGATAGGCCCTAGGTGAGCCCTACTCAAGTGGTACCAAAGAAGGCTGGGTTCACTGATAGCAAAAATATGTGGTTTGATAATTAAGCAATTTAGTGTGGTTGTAACGTGTAAATCTACTTTCGCTTTTAAATTTATAATCCTAGATAGCGAGGTATCTAGGGTTGTCCAAAGAGGCAATTTGTTTACAAAATTATGTCTCTCACTTGAAGTCGGAAGTCAGCTTTCCTTTTGGTGTTTTTCAATATATAACTTTTAGGGCTTTTAAATAACAAGGCAATACAATTTTGATGGCAGGAAAAGGCTAACACCTAATAACTAAAATCTAAGTGGAAAAATTAAATTTCTTCCAAAGCTCACCCTAGGCACATGGAGGCCTAGGGTAATTAGAAAGAAAGAGTGTAAGGAACTAAAGGAAAAGTAAAAAGGACTACAACAAAGATTAATTGAGAAAGGCAACTTTGATTGATAGAAAAAGTGTTTTACAAAAGAAACCTAGTAGAGGAATGCTTCTACTGCTAGTAAATAAAAAGAAATAAAGAGTATGCAAAACACTAATCCTCTAAATGGTGACGAAGAGATGCTCTTGCTCCAACTACGGCTGCTCCCACAGTCAAAAAGAGCTCCTTCTTCTCCTTCTCCTTGCAAAGCACCTCCAATGGTCTGGTCTCCTGGCAAGCCCAAAGGGGGGTGTGCTTATTCTCCTCCAAGGTGGATGGAATTCCACCTTCAAAAGCTCCTCTAAAGGTGGCGTGGACCACATTTAATTCCTCCTCGAAGGGTGGTTGTGTACCACCCTCAAATCCTCCTCTTAGGGTAGGCATGTACCCTAGGTCTCCTTCAAATGCCTGGCTTTTTCCCTTGGCTGGCGTGGGCTCAAGAAAGAAGAGAGGTGGGGAAGCCACCAAGGAGACAGAGTGTCCCCTTAATCTTCTTCTTCTTCTTCTCTTGGCCTCCTATGTAGGTAGAAGTATAGGTAGAAAGATATGTAGCCAAAGGTGGATGCTAATGGTAGTGGATATGGGTATATATAGGAGTGGTATCGGGTAAGGGAAGTTAACTAGGGCTAAAGGAAAGGTGGTGTGATGGAAGGCTAGGATGTGGAAGTTGGTTGATGGATGGTGGATGAAGGTTGGTGTGGAAGTAGAGAGGTGTATGAGGTGGTGTTTATGGTAGGTGGAAGAGTTGGTGCCAACTCTATGTTGGGTAGGGTTAAGGGATAGGTTAGTGTGTTGTAGGGCTAGGATTAGATCATAGGGTGGTAGTTAGGAGATGGATGGCTACGGTTAGTTGGTGCCAAGTTAAGGGTTATGTGGGGGTGTGGTTAGGTGTTTTGGTGCAAACTATAGGAGGGTTTAGGTGGGCTAAGTGGCGTGGGTTTTAGGAAGGGTTAGGATGGATCCATGTGGTGGTGGTTGTGGGATTAAGGGTAGATATAGGTGGCGGCAAAATAAGGGGATGTGTGTGGTGTATTTTGGTGCCAACTAAGGTGTAGTTTAGCATAGTTAAGGGGGGTTAAGGTGGGTGTGAAAGGAGGGTTTCTAGAAGGGGTTAGGTGGGTGGTAGGGATGGATTTAGGTGGTGATGTGTAGGGCTAGGATTTAGGAACATGTTGGCACCAAAATGAAGGGATGCATGTGGTGTTTTTGGCACCAACGTGAAGGCGTGTGATTGGTGGTAGTTATTATGGGTTGGCACCAAAAGGGGATGGGTTATGTTAGGGTTAGTTGTGGTTAAGGGGGAAAGGTGGACGGCCATGGAGGTGGAGCTAGTTGGGAGCTTAGCTAAGCTAGATAAGCTAGCTTAGCTAGTAGAGTAGAGGTGGTCGAGCTAGGGTTTCATGATGGAGGAAATGGAGAAAGTAAATCTGGAGCTGGTGGTTGCTGCATCTGGAGCTGGATTTGATGAGGCAGCTTCATGGGGAGCTCAACTACTTAGCTAAGCTACCTAGTTCTTATGCTAGTAGCTAAGCTTTGGTAGTTCAGCCAAGTTAAGCTAGCCTAAACCTACCTGGAGCTAGATTGAATTGGAACTGCCTCAAATGAGAACTCTAGAACTAGCTAAGCTACTAGTTGACAAGTAGTAGCTCAGCAAGCATGGGGTCCAGCTGTAGGTGAGATGGGTGGAGTTGGAATGAGCTAGGGTCAAGCTGAGCTAGACTCCTGTCAACTCAGTTGAGCTAGCTATAGCTCCCAATGAACTAATGGGAGCTGAGATGAGCTAGACTCAACTAAGTTGAGCTGGATCTGAGCTGGCTTGAGCTGGGTTGAGCTGAGATGAGCTGCTTAGAGTTGGGTTGAGCTAAGATGAGTTGTCCTGAGCTGCCATTCAGCTCTGAATGGAGCTAACTTTAATCTAAAGGAGCTGGTATCCAGCCATGATGATCTGGAATTAGCTAAGTCCTAGCCTGATTGAGCTTCCACTTCACCAATTGCCTTTAGGAGTGCTAGGGTTTTAGGGATTCATCAATCTGTTTATCCCTAACACTCCAAGAAACACATTAAAAATGCAATAAAAAATGCAATGCATGCTTAACCTAATTGATGCCTAAATGCAACCCAAAAACCTATTTATGGAGCAAAATCCTAAGAGCTAGGTTTATTTTAATGCATAAGAATGATGATAAACTAGCATTTATCACTTACCATTGTATAAAATGACCAAGGCAAATCCATCCCCACCCACACCACCACTTCATGGCTGGTATGTAATGACTATAGGAAGCTTAATGAAGCCACTAAGAAGGATCATTTCCCCCTGCTATTCATTGACTAGAATCTTGAACGATTTATAAGGAGGAAATATTTTTGCTTCCTGCATGGATATTCAGGATATAACCAGGTTGGTATTGCACCCGAGGACCAAGAGGAGACCACATTCACCTGCCCTTATGGCATGTTTACATTCCCAATATGCCATTTTGCTTATGTAACGCACCTGCTACCTTTCACCATTGCATGTTGGCAATCTTTTCAGGGATGGTGGGTGAATATTTAGAGGTCTTTATGGATGGTTTCTCCATTTTTGGAGACTCATTCGACCATTGCCTTAGTAACTTGAAGGAAATCCTGAAATGATGTATCGAGGTCAACTTTATTCTCAACTGGGAAAAGAGCCATTTTATGGTTCAAGAAGGGATTGTCCTTAGTCACATCGTCTCGCATAGGGGCATAGAAGTTGATCAAGCTAAAGTTGACTTAATTTCCAAACTCCCACCTCATAGCTCAGTGAAACAAATCAGTTCTTTCCTAGGACATGTTGGCTTTTATAGAAGGTTCATAAAATACTTCTCCAAGGTATCCAAGCCCTTAACTGACCTTCTAGCCAACAATGTGCACTTTGACATGGCACCTAATTGCATCAAAGCCTACACCACTCAAAAGGACACAGTCTCTACTGCACCTATGTTACAACCCCCAGATTGGTCTCAAAACTTTGAAATAATGTGTGATGCATCAGACTTTGTTGTTGGGGCAGTCCTAGGACAAAGGCATGAAAAGAAACCCGTGGTGATCTACTACACAAGAAAAACATTATATGAGGCTCAACGAAACTACACTGTAACAGAAAATGATCTGCTCAGTGTAGTTTTCATATTAGGAAAGTTCAGTTCATACCTGCTGGGATCCCACCTGTGATAGATGTCAGACTTTAGGAACAATGACCAGGAATGATATGATACCTCTACAACCCATTCCTATCATCAAAATATTCGATGTTTGGTGCTTTGATTTCGTGGGTCCCTTCCTACCATCAAACGACTTCAAATATATGCTAGTCTTAGTAGACTATGTCTTGAAATGGATCAAAGTCATGCCTACCCATAAATGTGATCATAAGGCCATCATGGACTTTGTGAAGAAGGTCATTTCCCGATTTGCGATACCCAAGGCCACGATCAGCGATGGTGGGAGCCACTTCATCAATGCTCAGTTTCGTGCTTTACTCAAGAAGTATAGGGTTACTCACCGCATTGCCACCTCGTATCACTGACAAATGAATGGGAAAACTGAGGTCTTAAATAGAAAGATCAAGAATATTCTACAAAAATTCGTGTGACCTGATCGGAAGGATTGGTCCACACGATTGTATGATGGCCTTTGGGCATATAGGATCGCTTTTAAGACCCTAATCAGCATGTCACCATACTGATTGGTCTTTGGCAAAGCTTGCCATCTTCCGATTGAGTTAGAGCACCGGGCATATTGGGTTGTCAAACAATGTAATATGGATTCCTAATGGGGGCATGTTTCGTGAATTGAAATCGAGGCTTGGAGGACTCGTCGTCGTAGCTTGTAAAATGCATCTATCAGATAAGATTTATAATCGAAACTTGAAAAGTAAGTCCTGAGTTGAACATGGGGAGGTGAACGTTTGGTTTTATAAAAATTCATGCTTTGCTTTTATTTATTTTTTTCATTTTTATCTTTTCTATTTTTTTTGTATTTTTATCAAGCAAGAGATTAGGTCAATGAAAGCTTTATCTACTTGCAAAAATATAAGAGAGAGAGAAAGAGAGAGAGTGAGAGAAACAATCATCTATTTATCTCATGAATGTTTTCTACAATTATGAAAGTAGGAAAACTACACTACGAAAGAGAAAAAAGATAGAAATAGGTGAGAGAAATCCCCCTCGACGATTGCTTGGAGGATGACTCACTTTGACATCGCCTGGAGGAAGGTGGTGAGGAGTGGGACGAAGGAGGATGGAGTCGGAGGACGGAGGATGGGGCAGGACGGTGTCACGGCGAGGATCATCTTCCCGAAGGGCGATGAGAGGATGGCCACGGGATGCTTAACGAATGGAGATGAGGGGAGGGAAAATGATTTGATTTTCTACTTTATAGGAGCATCCCGGGCTTGGGACAAGCTCTCTCTAGAGCCTTGGAGGTGGTGAGGGGAAGAAAGGGAGAGATGAAGAAAAATGAGAGGGGTAGGGGTCCATTTATAGTGAAGGAAAGAATCAAATTCGTATACAGGACATTTAGTGATGGTGATAAATGTCGCTAAAGATCCATTGTAAATGTCGCTGAAGACAGCTTGACAAGTCAATTTTCACTTTCATTAATGATGATTAAGAAGATTTGTCATTGTATTTCTAAGTGATGGAAAAATCGACCAATCAAAACAATTAAAAATTAACCACTCGAAAGAGTGGGTCATATCCACAGGGAGACACTAGCCTATCTAAACTCGCAAAAGTCACAGACAATTGTTCACCAAAAATTTCCCCCAAACACTTAGTCGAAATCCCCTTTGGAATATGCTAACAATTGCAAGATATGTTGAATGAGCATTTTATGTAAAACGTGAGGGTTGTACTATAAAACATCCATAATTGAATATTAATTTAGCAAAAAATTAGAATGGTGGCAATGGCATTGCATGTAATAACTAATTGAGGAGAAAATAGAGCATTCATTCAAGCTTGGCATGCATGCACGGTAGGCCACAGCTGGAGGTGAGACTTGGCGTAGGAGATGAGTGAGGCGAGGGCTTCGTGATGGTGGTCGCGGTGAAGTGCAGGGTGGCCTAAGGTGGTAGAATGGAATAGAGAGGGGTGGCGGTGATGGGTTGGTTGTTGCTGCTATGAAGCAACTCAACGCACGGCTGCAGGCGTGGAGGAGTGTAGGGGGATGCGCGTGCACGGCGCGGGAGGCCGCTGGAGGTGCTGCTCGCTGCAGGAGCAGCGAGCGGACGTCCCTGTGCACTGGAGGTGCGCGAGCAAAAATGCTGGAGGGTGTGCAACCATGCATGTGGTGCTGCAACTACAGCTGCTACGTGTACCAGTAGTGCCAACGCGAGGAGCGGTGGTGCTAGACGGTGCACTGTAGGGGGTGCGGGTGCATAAGGGCAAGTGGGTGCACCGAATGGGCACTGTTGGGCATGCGCTAGGCACTGGGCGTGCAGCGAGGAGTTGGAGTGTGGAGGTTAGTGCACGCAGCCACCCTACTAGTGCGTGCACACATGGATGACCAAGCAGGTAGAGGAGGTAGCGGCACGCGTAGAGATGCACTCAAAGGAGTGCGTGTGTGCAGTTGAGGCGTGGAGGCTCGAAGAGTCGTGCACCCACGCTTTTGCTATGTGTACAGCTACATAGTTAGTTGGCGAGGGGGACACCGGCCCTACTTGGGCAAGGATGCGAGGGTGTCTCCATCGTGCGGTGGCTCTGCAGGTGCACACAAAGAGAAGAGTATATGCACGATGAGGTGGTGGAGATGGTGATGACAATTTGGGTTCTTTTTGGTGAAAAGAAATAGAGGAAGAAGAAGAAGAAAGAAGAAGATGATGATGATGTTGGTGGTGCGCGGACAGGGAAGATGATCTGGTTGTTGCACGGTGATGATTGCGTGGCCATCAGAGACACACACACACGATGATGGCATGAGTCCACCAGCTTGACACGCCGAGCTGTCACCTCATCGACCCACGGTGTGGTGGAGCTTGGCCTTAGAGACCACGGTGATGGAGTGTAGTACATGGTGGTGGAGTGGGGCAGTGTCTCCCCGAGCACGGTAGCAACTCCCCCTCTCTTGTAGCCGTCTGCATGGATTTGAAATGGAGAGGCAGGAGTAGTTCCACTTCTCACGGCCATTAAGGAGGTATAGCTAGATGAGGAGAGGCAAAGCCATTTCAGTGAAAAAGAAGATAAGAAATATAATAAACATTGGCTTATTTATAGAGAAATCCTTATAAAATATCTAATTGCATGTATTATGTATAATTCCCACTAAATGCAAACTAAATTAAAAACCATGCATGCTAAGACCTAATATCAATAAAAATGCGATGCATGCAGCAAATCTACAATTAATGTTTTTATATCCTAATGCATGCTAAATGCATGTTAAAATTAACTTAATGTCTATGCATTTAAATAACTAATTAGCCCACAAATATGGGCTCATCAAATGCCCCATGCCTAGTTTTTGCAAGTCCCGAGCAAATTCAAGGAACAACCCTACTCTTCAAGTGGACTAGCCAGCCCAATCGATCTTCCTTTAGAAACATGTTAAGTTCAGACTTTAGTCCTAAGGTTCCCAAACAGTTGCTAAGTTACAGACTAGGTCGGCTAAAGATGAGTTGCAGGCATAGGTTTCCCTAATTTCTAATTCTACCCTAGGCTTATTGATCCCAGAGATTAAAGCATCCGTGCATGTGCATTGGTCTGAGTTATTTGAGGTTGGTATGATTGCCAACCTAGAAAGAGAGTAAGAATGATTTTTTTTGTAATATATTTTTATTTGATTCCTCTATATTTAACCTTGGATCTGCTATCAGCACAGTCTGTGTTGGATTCATGGTCCCCATCACCGAACCTCGAAGGGTGCCTGGCTTTTGATGCTTCGAGATAGCACCGCCCATGGCGACCCCAAGAACTCCTGGCAATCGACACTTCGAGATAGTATCGCCCATGGATTTCTTAAGCAAATTTAGGCCTGTGGCAATTGGCACTTCGAGATAAGGCTGCCCGTGGTACCTGAACCGCAAAATGCTCTTACATGCCCCCAGTAGGATGGATATCTTAAGAGACAAGCACCAAGGAGATGACATGTTATCATCGCATCCTCAAGATGAGTATGTACTCCACCTCTCCTGCGGTAGGAACTCTTCCAATCAAATTGTGTTTTCAAGCTTCTCCTAAGTCAAAACTAAGAGAACCGAGTTTTCTTTAGGAAATGAATTAGGGTGATCACTATTTACACAAGACCAAGTGTGTGTGAAATGTGGATGCTTAGGTTATGAGGACCCGTAAACCAAAAGGTAGAAAAAGGCATCAGGTACTACCCAACCTTTAACTCAATCCCTAGCTTTCCTTCCTCAACCTCTTGAGGAATGGTCCACAACTTAACTCCTACTTAAGTTTTTAAGTCCACAAAGGACCCTAAATGTCTAAAGATAGTAGCTCAACTTAGCTTCTAAAGTCAGACACTTAGAGTCGACATAGTCTAACCTAAAGTTCTAGTCTTATGCCTAAGAATGCAGGGCCCAACTTGTTAAGCATAACAACTTTTTTTTTGTTTTCAAAATCAATGCAAATGTATGCAATGCAAAATGCTTCAACTAAATGCATGAATGCACTATATATAAATGCTATTATATCCCCAAGTACACCCCCCCATGGCTAAAATCTGCAATGTCCTCATTGCATAGAAGGACATTACCTTGGTCAGAGATGGGTTACCATTATTTTGTTGGTAGCCGAGTAGCCAAAGAATCTGCAAATCAGGTTCAAGGATCGCAAAAATAGGCCCTAAAAATGAGCAAAGTAATGCTAGCCTAGAAAATAGGTAACCTAGGATGTTGGCGAGCTGATGATGAATCCCGATAGCAAATGCTCGCCCAACCAGGATGGGAATGGAATCATCCCAGGTCACCAGAGGAGATTCTAAAGGATAAACTGGCATTACAACCTCCAAAACGGTAGGGGGAGGATGACAAGGATCCTCCAGAAGGAATGGGGAAGGAATGGTGCAGAAATAAACCCCCAGGGTGATGGACTAATCATAGAAAGCAACAATCCATACCCGGTACTCCATTACAAGAGATATTGGTCTGTTAAGCCCCCCGGTCAAAATAGTAGTGAGCATGTCTTTAAGCCAAGGATCATCTAGGGTATCCAAGTTTTGAGGTTGCGGGATGGTCATAAGATCTAAGTTGGGTTTAATTGGCTCGATGTCCATCCCTAACAATCTTTCTAGTTCCTCAATTGCTTCCCTAGCATTCCTTGAGCTATGAAAAGTATCTGCTAATGCGAAAATAAGTGTGATTTGTAATTAGGGTTTTTAAAGTAGATGTAACATGCAAAGTCGCATACACTTTTAAATTTATATTCCTAGATAGGGGAGTATCTAGGGTCGTCCAAGGAGGCAAGTTTGCAATTCAAGTCTCTTGCTTTTAAGGGAAACTCAATCTTTCTTTTTGGTATTTTAAATATATAATTTTTCTATTTTGAAATAATAAGGGCAAAATGAGAATTGTTTTTCGAAAAAGTAACTAACACCTATAATCACTAAGCTAAAACCTAGGAGACAAATATGACCACTCCCTAAGCTCACTCTAGGCAAGTGGAAGCCTAGAGTAATTAGGAAGTGGAAGTGAAAAAAGTGTTAGAACAAAGACAAGCAATTGCAATAGAAATTGAAAAGAAGGCAAATTGTTTTAGTAGAATTTGTCTTCTTTTACAAAAACAAGTAGAGGAATGCTTCTACTAGAAATGGAAAATATAAAAGCAATAAAAGAAACACAAATCCTCTTGTAAAATCTAGTGAGGAAGGGAGTCTTCTTACTCCAAGCCTAGCTGCTCGTTGGCTTGAAAAGAAGGTCTCCTTCTTCTCCTTCCTTGAATGCTCCTCCAAGGTGGATGCTCTTCACCTCAGTTCTTTCCTCCAAGGGTGGGCGTGCACCACCCTCAAGCTCTCCTCCAAGGTGGCATGGCCCACCTTCAAGACCTCCTTCAAAGGTCTTCCTTGCCTGGCTTCTCCTTTGGCTAGCGTGGGCACAAGAGAGAAGGGAAGAGGGAAAGGCACCAAGGGGATAGAATATCCCCTTAATCTTCTTCATCTTCTCTCTTGGGCGTGAACTTTAGGTAGAATATGAGAGGTATTTTTCTAGCCAAGGATGGGTTGTAAGCTGGCGGGTGTTGGTCATTTTATAGGGTAGGATGAGGAGGTTAAGGTTCCTCTTGAGATGGATGGCTAAGATGGGAGAATGGAGGTGGTTAGGTGATCCTAGGGATAAGGAGAGTTGGCGCCAAGTAGGGGGGTGTGAAGGTGGTAGTTATGGTGGTGAAGGGCCACCTAAAGGTGGTGCCAACCATGGAGAGGTGCCTTCGTTTTGGCGCCACCATGAAGGCTTCTAGAAGGGGGATTAGGTGGATGGCTAGGATAGTTTGTGGAGTATGTGTAGGGCCATGATATGGGGGTGTTTTGGAGCCAAAGGGAGGGCTTCTAGAAGGGTATTTTGGTGCCAAAACAAGGTGTCTTTTTGGTGTAGTTGAGGGGCTAGGAGGTGCCCATCTTGGCACGAAAATAGAGTAGAGGTTAGGTAGCTTAGGTGGACTAGGTAAGCTTAGTTGGTGGAGCCAGCTAGGGTTAAGTTGAAGGTGGAGGATGGCCAAGGCTTTGGATGTTAGATAAGCTAAGCTAACCTAAGCTAGCTTAGCTATCTATGGAGTATAAGAGTATGCATGTGGAGCTTAGGGTTTGACGAGAGGAGCTGGATATACAGAGTCTGGAGCTAAATTGGAGCTGACAGCTACTGAAGAGGTCAACATGGGCCTACTCTGGCTGGCATAGCTTACTAGTTCTTTGCTAGCTGCTAAGCCAGGCTAAAGTGAGCTGGCTTCTATTGAATGGGGCTGAGGTGAGCTGGGTCTTGTGCTCCCGGGGAGGATTGAGCTAGTTGAGATAGCTAAGGTAGCTTAGCTCAAATAGCTTAAGCTAAGTGAGTCCCTAGGAGCTGGACTTGAGCTTCCTGAGCTGGGATAAATTCATCTTCAGCTGGCTAGAGTTGAGTGGAGCTGGATGTAGCTAGACTTGAGTGCTCAAGGGTGAACTCTAGTCAACTCAACTGAGCTAGCCAGAGCTCCTGTGGACTAGTGGGAGCTGAGATGAGCTAGACTGAGCTAAGTTGAGCTGGATCTGAGCTGACCTGAGCTAGGGTGAGCTAAGATGAGCTCTCTTGAGCTGCCATTCAGCTGAGATGAGCTCAATGGAGTTAGGATCAGCTAACCGTAGTCCAAGTAAGTTGAATTCCAGCTATGGTGAGCTGGATCAAGCTGAGTTACAACTAGTCTGAGCTTCTTCTTCACCATTTTCCTTCTTGAGTGCTAGGGTTTTAGGGATCTATATATTTGTTCATCCCTAACACACACAAAAACACATTAAAAAGACAAGAAAAAATGCAATGCATGCCTAACCTAGTTAATGCCTAAATGCAGCCCAAAAACCTATTTGCGGAGCAAAATCCTAAGAGCTAGGTTTGTTTTAATGCATAAGAATGATGATAAACTGGCGTTTATCATTTGTCTGCACTTCATCAATGATCATTTCACCTTCAGACATAGGTGAATCAGAGGATGACTTCGAATCAGATGAAGGCAGTTTGGAAGCAACAGATCTAGGGATTATCCTATCAATGTTATCCCTGTGTTCTTGCTCTTTACTCAAATTCTCCCCGGAGTCTATATGTGAATCCACAATAATCTCAGAAGTTGCTTCCAAATTTTCCATTATTTCATCATGAGGAGGGATATCATCAATGGGTGTGCTAAGGAAACCTAATTTGGTTAACTTTGTGACATCCTTGGGAGCTAATTCTTCAAGTAAGACATAATCACCCTTAGTGTTACTCCAAATCTTGAATGTAGGTTCCTCATATAATTCATCCTTTTCCTCATCACACGATTCATCATATACCCGAGGTTTATAATCATCTAAAATCTCAGCAGATCCCCTAGGGCACTCTATCTATGGTAAATGGTTTACACTTGTAACATCGGACTACTTAGATAGGTGAATTTCTTTAGGGTTAGGTTCCCTAAGGGTGGGCTTGAGTTCCATCTCTTGATCAGAAGGGAGGGGGGGAATAACAACTTGACCTTGGCCCATTTCATTAAATGTGATGAAAATACTATCATATGGGTCGAGGTCTTCCAATGGTACCATCATTTCCTTCGTTTGACTCCAATATAATTCATGTGGATACTCAACCTGATCATCTTCTTCCTCGGGTTGCCACCTTTCTTCATCCAATGTATAGCTACTTTCATACATATCCTCCTCCCACTTAAGGCATGGACCTCTCAAGGAAGATTCATCTAGAGGGGAGGTTTCAAAATCAATCCTTGAAAAATATCTATTCTCCCTTACACAATTCCCAAAATTTCCCTTCAACTTAGGGTGTGGCTCTCCCATGGGAGATGCATCTAGCATAGAGGGGTGCATTTCATCCTTATTGGGGTAGATTGGGTGGCTGATTTCTTATTTTTCTTTTTGGCCTACTCTCGAAGATTCTCTTAACAATTCAATCATTTCATCTTGCATTTTCTGTATTTCCATCTTCATGGAGGAGAGATCATCATTACTATTAGGAGAGAAGTCAGGCTCAAGCTTATAGTACCTAGGAGTGTCTGTCCAACCATTACAATTATTCAGGGAGGGTGGGTTGAGTACTTCTCTGATGTGTGGGATATTGGGCAAGGAAAATCCTGATCATAAGTTCTGCTCATTGATTTGGGGCTTAACAAGGCCAATACTCCTATAATAGGAGTGAAAAGGATCCCAATGGTTGTCATTATGTCCATCAAAGAATGGACCATCTCGACGTATGGGATCAAAGATTACAGAATGGGGGTAAGGGTGTGGGCAAGATGTGAAAGGATGGAAGTCAAGGTGGCCCATTCTAACTCACACCACAATCAGATTTCCCAAGCAAACACCAATCAGAAGACAGTTTTGGTCTTTAATCAGTTAGGCATTTGAGATTTAAGTCAACTTGTAGGTGACAAATCAAGTTATCAAAATAGTTACATGCCTACTTGTCGAACTACGATATGCCTAAAAAAAACCTAGCTAGAGCTTAAGTGCTCTTCCCTAACACTCAAATGGTAGAACAACTCCAAAGATGGAAGATCGAGGGATGCAAGTAGGCCTAAGCCTTCCTTTGAAGCTATGCTTTTGTAGTGCTTCTTAACTACCCTCAAATATCCATAACAGGGTATCCCCCTCATAGGAGTTACAAAACCTTTGATCTCAAGTTCTAAACACTTCAGAATCCAATGGTAGGAGGGCACTTGTCCTAGTAGTTAGAAACCTAAGGAGTGTCTAAACACGTGCCAAGGTGCAAGAGATATAAGTGTGCACACACCATAAAAGATTTCAAATTTTGAATCTCGTGCCAAATTTGAAATTCAAGTCCTTGGTTTCTAAATGTCCTTCCTTTAATTATTCCTTTTTCAAAAAATTAAATATGAGCACTTGTTAGGTCTATTCAAATCAAACTTGGTGGTCTTTGAAATTAAGGTCCACATGCAATGCATAAACAAATATGGATGCAAAGTCCAAAAAACGTACCTTGCCTCCAGCAATCAACGATGCAAGAATGAATGTAATGCAGAAAATCAAGTCTAGATGCTGCTCATTCACAACTAAATGGTCGTCCTAGGCATAGGTAGCTTCTAGCAGGTATCTCGTGCCTTTATATATATATACATCTACTTATGCACAAACAAAGAAAATGTTAATCAACCAAAAAGTAAAAAACCTAGATCTAAAGAAAAGGGAATAGGTTCCCGAAAATTATTACCCAACATGGGCCTAAAACAAAATCGGGGAACAAACCCCTAAAAATGTACCCCAGAATAAGTGTCTCAAACCAAATGTGCAATGAAAATTAAGTTCTAAAACCGAAATTCTATCTACTGAAAAAAAAATCGATGGAGATGAAGATGATCACTCCAGATGTCCTCCTTCGGTGGTGGAGACAAGGTCCACCACAGTGCATCAAGCTCCTACCTTTAGAAATGGAGCTCCCAGTGCCCTCCGAGAAGTGGAAACAAGGTCCACCTCGATGTAGCTGAGGCTGGCGCAATAACTCATCAAGCAGATATGAGTACCTCGCACCAAAAAGATCGAAGTTAAATACACCTAAAAGGTAAAGTGTGAACCAATAAAAAAATGAATGCAAGTTTAACAGGCTTGTTGCCTCCCCGACAACGGTGCCACTTGACAAGCCGATTTTCACTTTCGTTAATGATGATTAAGAAGATTTGTCATTGTATTTCTAAGTGGTGGAAAAATCGACTAATCAAAATAATTAAAAATTAACCACTCGAAAGAGTGGGTCGTATCCACAGGGAGACACTAGCTAGTCTAAACTCGCAAAAGTCACAGGCAATTGTTCACCAAAAATTTCCCCCAAACACTGAGTCGAAATCCCCTCTGGAATATGCTAACAATTACTAGATATGTTGGATGAGCATTTTATGTAAAACATGAGGGTTTTACCATAAAACATCCACAATGAAATATTAATTAACCAAAAAATTAGAATGGTGGCAATGGCATTGCATGTAATAACTAATTGAGGAGAAACTAGATCATTCCTTCAAGCTTGGTGTGCATGCACGATAGGCCATGACTAGAGGTGAGACTTGGCTGATAACACCACGCAAGGGGGTAGTAATTAGGTTGAATATGGCCCATCTTTAGAATAAAAGGCACAACATAAAGTAGAATAGGAGCATTGCATGCATCAAGTACCAAGATTGCTTATAAACTGCATTAATGGCCATTTGTGTAAAGCATGTGTAAAAGCAGGCCCCAGATGAGCAATCAGACTGCACGGATGGATTCAGAACAACGAACGGAGTCCAACGGACTCAAGATCGGCAAAATCCGACATCCGGAGCTCCCACAATGGGTTCAAGAAATTCTGACCGTTGATCTGGAGATCAATAGCCCAGAAAGTGCCACGTCACCCCGCCCCCACCGCTCGCACGCCCTCAAGCCAGCCAAGGACGAATCTCGGCCGTTGATCTTCGATCGAACGGCCGAGATCCGCGCGCTCGTCCGCGGTCGCCGCGACAAAGCACGAGCGTGGCGCAACGGCTAGCGCGCACGCTCACATCGCAGCGACGCGCGTTCGAATTGCGCAGAGCAGAAATCAAGCGCGAGCGAAGGGTGCGGCAAAATTGGGCCACCCGATCAGCAGCAGGCGGCCAGGATCGTGCCACGCAGCGCGATGACAGCTCCCAAGAGCCCACGCGTGCCTGCACGCGCGCCCGAGGCACGATCTCAGCGTGGACGTGGGAGGATCTCAGCCGTTCGATATTCGATCGGACGGCTCTCGTTCAATTTCCACGGATCGCGCATGGAGAGAGAGCGGGGCGGGCAGCTGACTGGCGGCAGGAGGGCTTCACCGATGTATTTGGAAGCGGTTTTAGCGACGTTCTGGATGTCACTAAAGCACATTCTTCTTTTAGGAAGCCCTTAACTCTATTTAAACCCCCTTCTACCACCATTCAAGGCATACTCTCCCACTTGCAACTACTCCACTCCTCTCCTAGCTAGCTTTAGGCACTCTTGTAATCGCCGGAGACGACGAACCACCGACGGAGCCTCCTCCACTGCCGTGGCTGCCTCGTCGCTCTCCACTCTCTCTCTACCTCTTTCTCTCTCTCTTTTAAGCTTTCATTTACTTTTGTTGAAGCATGTATTTAATGTTGTAAACCATGAACTATGAATGCATGTTTAATGAAATTATTTTCCGTTTAGTTGCCATTTTAATTTCTGTTTAAAGTGCATGATCAAAACCAAGAGCTCTCTAACCCTAAACTCTCTCTATCTCTCGCTTTTCAAAATTGTCTCTTTCGCAAGTAAAACTCTGACTTTTTCGTGACAACAAGTGGTAAACAAAATCCGATTTCCATGCCTCCCTGAGACCGACACTCGGACTCACCTCCGTTTACTTCTTTCAAAATCGACGTATCAAGTGCAACTATAACGACACCTCTTAACACACACGCACTACGGCACGTCAGTTTTTGGCGCCGTTGCCGGGGAGGCAATGGATTTGTTTTATCACCTCCATTCCACCTTCATTCTCATATCGTCTAATGCCCTATTTTCCTTTTTACTTGAATGTTGCAGGAATTCGGCGCATGGACGGTGAAGCGACGCATTCCACGACAGTAGCAAGGGAGTAGGCACCTCGAGGACCGATAGTGAGTACCCTCTCTCTCATTGTTTGCTTGCATGAAAAATCTAAAAAAAAAAAATCATAAAAACTGAAAAAAATTGGCGTGGTGAATGATTGCTTGACCCACATTCTTAACACATCACCCTACAAAAAAATGTGCACTCTAATATGCTGAATAAATTCTTGGAGTGTTCTTTTCTTTTTCTCTTGAGTGGTGTTTGCGAAGCCACCGTGAGTTGACCTGGGCCGCACCACTCAACCTTAAAAACTGACTCATCTAATAGAAGCTGCACGATCTTTAGGATGAGCACACTAGGGTTTTAGAGCCTCTACAAAATAAAAAGGAAATCTACTTTCACCAAGTTGTGTGTAGAACTTGACATGCCCACTGAAACTTGGTTGAAAACATTAAGACACGTCAACCCTAAAAAGCACTAAAGTAAGGATGAAATACTAAAAGACACCACACCTTAAAAATCCTTGCTTGAAAACCATGTTTTGCTAGAAGCACACACTTTGAAAGTGGAAAATTAAGAGGCACCACCCCAATCAACGCCTCATCACATCACCCTAAGCACAAGCACTATCCTAGCCCTTTAAAAATGAGTAGACGTGCCCTAGGCAGGACTGAGTTAAGTCTCAAAAGGTGAGGTTTTCTTCGCTAGGCACTTGGCTTTCATTCCCTTGGTAGAATCTGGTGACTAGGCTGCGGGGCAGTGTCAAACGACCGCAGTTGTGGGTTCTATGGAACCGCAGGTGCAAGCCAAAGGAAGAACCTTCCCTGCAATCCCCTCGTAATCAACCTGGCCAGATTAACCTCGGGAAGGGGAGTCCAGTGCTTACGGACTTAATCAACCTTTGTGAGATTTCTAGGTCTTCTAAGGAATACACCATAAGGACTAGGCTTGTTTGCTTGGTTGAGGACACAACTCTCTCACATCTATTCATCCCACATCCCTCCATTTCTTCCAAACCATGGATTTCAATGCCTATCCATCTTACCCAAACTACCCCCAACAGGATTTGTATGCTAACCCAAGTGGACCATACCCACAGCCTACTTGGGCTAACCGACCACCAAGTTGGGGGTACAACCTTGAATATCTCTCTTGGCCCAACTATGACCAAACCGCACCAACCTCTTATTGGAATACAACCAACATAGCCACCCAAGGGTACGATTCAAATCATGGGGCTCCATATCTCGATTGTCCTCACGATGCCTCCTCATTTAGGTCCGACCTGCTCTACTGTGATAGGACCTACACTTTAGGAGAATACCAAGAACCCTACCCATCTCAGGATAATAACCAAGAAAGGTCATCTGAATTCAACAACCTTGCCTACTTGACCTTTGGATTAGAAGGAGTTCTAAACAAATGGAAATCAGAAAATGATCAGAAATCTAGGCAAGCCCAGGATCATCAACCTTTGATTTGGTCCCCTGATGAAGAATCTAACTGGGAGGAGGACTTAGAACCTCAACTATTCTGGAGTAGGACCAAACAAAGAATGGTTCCTCTTGAAGAACTGGACCCTGAACATGATAGAATAGAGGACCCACCCAAGAACCTAAACACCAATATGGATTCTGATCCACAACCTCAACCATACTCTCTTAACCTGGATTTCAAGGAGGAAATCCAAAGGACACCAAATGACACCATGTCAATTCTTGATAACCTCCAGTTAGAACTACACAGACAGAATCAAGAATTGGTTAGAGGGCAACATGCCATGTTGGAGTTGTTCCAACAATTGGGGGAAGAAGGCCAAAGAAAGCTGTTGCACACAACGCCATTCATGGAATTCATAAAGCAAGGACCTACCATGATCAATTGGACTACACCCAGTCATCCTGATTTGGTTCAGTCCACCATTGATACCCCTCAGGAGTTGGACAGCTCAGTGGATAAGGACAATAAGGATTCCTTGGAACACAATTTTGGGAGCATTGAGAACAAACATCAGGAGGAAACTGAGAAGGTGAGGGGAGAGGCCTTGGAATCTGAATCTAATCGGCCCAAGACAAGTAATCCGATGGGAGTAGCAGCCAACGTCGGAGATGGAGAATGGAGTTACAATTTCAAAGAAATTGATTATGAATCGGTTAGAATCCCCATTACAAATTTGGAGGAGGGTCGAGAGAAAGATATGATCTAGAGGATGAAATTGACCCTACCTCAAATGTAATCCCAAACAGTGAATCTGATACAGAGGAGGTTGAAGAAAATATTCTTGAGATCAAGGTCTTGGAGGAATTGAGCAATGAAAACATAGTTGCGGGAGAGATGGATTCGTCTTTGGAGAGAGGCCTCATGCTTGGTTGTAGGGCTCAGTATGAAACTCTGGACTTTGTTACCTGCCCTACCAGAATAAGAATCCCGCAACCCGAATGCACTGGAATTGATACACTTTCGATGGATTACAATTTTATGGGGACACAAGCTGAATATAAAACCTACATCTTTAGTGTCTGGCGTGTCATATTTGGGGTGCGTTCATCCACAACAACTTGTTTGCATGCCCACAAACTAAGAGAGGTTCTGACACGGGCATGCATGATACATAATTCCTGCCCCTTAAGAACGGGACTCCACCACAACCTTATTTGCATCTGTGGACTTTTGATTTTGGGTCTGATTAATTTTGAACATATCTCCTTGACCCAAACCATTCCTATTTGTGCACTGCCCAGCTGGAGGCGTTAAACTCAGCGCTGCCTGGGAGGCTACCCAGCGGATTCAGACTAATCTGGTAGTTTACGTCGCTCAGGTACTATCTTTTTGAACCCTTCTGCATCCATGCATCTGCCAATGTGGACATTGTCCAACTTAAGCATGGGGGGGATGGTAAACTGCATAATCCTGAGCTTAATTAATCAGTCTGAATGAATAAATTAATTGATTAAAAAAAAAAATTGAATTTAGGAAGAAAAACTTAGGCATTAGAAACTTGTCAATAGTGGGAAATAATACAAAAAGAACTTAAACACTTAGACTTTTCTGGCCTTCAGGCTTAATCAGCCCTGGTGTCCGTTAAAATATGGATTTAGCGGCGAATCCTTGCAACTTTAAGCTATTCTAATCCACCTAATAAATAAGGTAATAAGTATACGACTTATCAACTCACCCTCTAACTCAAGAAAACTTTGAGTCTAAGCATCTACACACATTTTTGCACAGACTCACTTCTCGGAGATTTTGACAGAAATTGGGTAGCCAATGAACTCTCTAGGGTGGTATAGCTGGCAAGTTGTCGTGGGTAACAGCCGATTGGCAGGTTGTCCAGAACCCAGCCACAGGCCATTTCTTTTTCGCTGCCTCTAGGTACATTTGAGATTAGGGAAGCCACCTACAAAAAAAAAAAAGAGAGAAAGAAGAAAATAAAATAAACCACACTTCACCGCACAAGTATGGCTGGCAAGTGATCGTGGGTAACAGCCCATTGGTCGGTTGTCCAGAGCCCGGCTCAATAATGGCACAAAAAAGACCAAAACACCTAAGGACGAAGTGGGGAAGTAGTACAAGCCGGGGAGATATACATTGGAAAATCATTGTGTTGACCCCAAGTAAAATGAACGTAGGGAGAAAGCTACCAATCGAACAAATACACCTTCAGGCAAAAATTTATTTTCTTTTCCGATCACCTAGAGGCGTAGAAATTCGAAGTCTGTCTCAATTCCCGTTAAGTGAGTCTATCACAACATTCACACCAAGATGCTTAGCACTTAGGGATTTGACTGAGTTTTGGGTGGGTTGGGTAGCCATAGAAAGTTACCAACCCATACTGAATTCCGAAAATTCTAAAAAGACATATATAAAAATATACGTATACATATGTATAGTTATATATACAAAGCAAGGATTCGGGCAATTCGTATTTTGGCAGACACCCGGGCGCTGCTTAGTCTTTGTAGATTAAGATCTTCGTATATTTCCTCTTATTGACAAGTAACGAAGTGCCTAAGCAATTACTTCTTGAATTCTCCAAAGAAATAAAGGCTAGGATAAACCTTGCTAGGGACTATCAAGGAGTAAGCATGGGGGTATGATAACACCATGCAAGGGGGTAGTAATTAGGTTGAATATGGCCCATCTTTAGAATAAAAGGCACAACATAAAGTAGAATAGGAGCATTGCATGCATCAAGTACCAAGATTACTTATAAACTGCATTAATGGCCATTTGTGTAAAGCATGTGTCAAAGTAGGCCCCAGATGAGCAATCGGACCGCACGGATGGATTCAGAATGACGAACGGAGTCCAACGGACTCAAGATCGGCCAAATCCAACATCCGGAGCTCCCACAATGGGTCCAAGAAATTCTGACCGTTGATCTGGAGATCAACAGCCCAGAAAGTGCCACGTCGCCCTGCACCCACCGCTCTCACGCCCTCAAGCCAGCCAAGGACAAATCTCAGCCGTTGATCTTTGATCGAACGGCCGAGATCCGCGCGCTCGTCCGCGGTCGCTGCGACAAAGCGCTGGCGTGGCGCAACAGCTAGCGCGCACGCCCGCATCGCAGCGACACACGTTCGAATCGCGCGAAGCAGAAATCAAGCACGAGCGAAGGGCGCGGCAAAATTAGGCTGCTCGATCAGCAGCGGGCGGCCAGGATCGCGCCACGCGGCACGATGACGGCTCCCGAGTGCCCACGTGCGTGCGCAAGCGCGCCCGAGGCACGATCTCAGTGTGGGCGCGGGACAATCTCAGCCATCCGATCTTTGATCGGACGGCTCTCGTTCAACGTCCATGGATCGCGCATGGAGAGCGAGCGGGGCGGGCAGCTAACCGGTGGCAGGAGGGCTTCACTGACGTATCTGGAAGCGGTTTTAGCGACGTTCTGGATGTCGCTAAAGCACATTCTTCTTTTAGGAAGCCCTTAACTCCATTTAAACCCCCTTCTACCACCATTCAAGGCATACTCTCCCACTTGCAACTACTCCACTCCTCTCCTAGCTAGCTTTAGGCACTCTTGTAATCGCCGGAGACGACGAGCCGCCGACGGAGCCTCCTCCACTGCCGTGGCTGCCTCGTCGCTCTCCACTCTCTCTACCTCTTTCTCTCTCTCTTTTAAGCTTTCATTTACTTTTGTTGAAGCATGTATTTAATGTTGTAAACCATGAACTATGAATGCATGTTTAATGAAATTATTTTCCATTTAGTTGCCATTTTAATTTCTGTTTAAAGTGCATGATCAAAACCAAGAGCTCTCTAACGCTAAACTCTCTCTATCTCTCGCTTTTCAAAACCGTCTCTTTTGCAAGCAAAACTCCGCCTTTTCCGTGACAACAAGTGGTAAACAAAATCCGATTTCCACGCCTCCCTGAGACCGACACTCGGACTCACCTCCGTTTACTTCTTTCAAAATCGACGTATCAAGTGCAACTATAACGACACCTCTTAACACACACGCACTACAGCACGTCATTGGCGTAGGAGATGAGTGAGGTAAGGGCTTCGCGATGGTGGTTGCGGTGAAGTGCGAGGTGTCCCGAGGTGGCTGGATGGAATAGAGAGGGGTGATGGTGATGGTGTTGGTTGCTGCTGCTATGAAGCAGTTCAACATATGGCCGGAGGCGAGGAGGAGCATAGGGGGATGCACTTGCATGGTGTGGGAGGCTGTTGGAGGTGCTAATCACTGGAGGCACAGCGAGCGGATGTCCCTACGCACTGGAGGTGCGCGGGTAGAGATTCTGGAGGGTGTGCGGCCGCACGCGTGGTGCTGCAGCTGCAGCTACTGCATGGATCGGCAGTGCTTGCGCACGACGCGGGGGTGCGGGACGGCACACTGGGGCAAGCGGGTGCGCCAGAGGGGCACTGGTGGGTGTGCACTAGGCGTTGGGCATGCAGCAAGGAGCTGGAGCATGGAGGTCGGTGCACACAGCCACCCCAATGGTGCATGTGCACACAGATGGCCAAGTAGGCAGTGAAGGAGGTAGCCGTGCGCTTGGAGATGCGCTCAAAGGAGTGCGCACGCGCAGCTGAGGCAAGGAGGTGCGGAGAGTCCTGCACCCATGCTTCTGCTGTGCACGTAGCTGCATAGTGAGTTGGCGAGGGGGACACCAGCCATGCTTGGGCGTGGATGCGAGGGTGGCTCTGTCGCGCTAGGGCTTTGCAGGTGCGCGCATAGAGAAGAATATGCTCATGGTGAGGTGGTGGAGATTGTGATGATAGTTTGAGTTCCTTTTGGTGATAAGAAACAGAGGAAGAAGAAAGAAGAAGATGATGTTGGTGGTGCCTGGACAGGGAAGATGATCTGGTGGTTGCACGGTGATGGTTGCGTGGCCGTCAGAGATGCACGCGCACGGTGATGGCATGAGTCCACCGGCTTGGCATGCCGAGCTGTCACCTTGCTGGCCCACAGTGTGGTGGAGCTCGGCCTTGGAGACCATGGTGGTGGAGTGGAGTACAAGGTGGTGGAGTGGGGCGGTGTCTCCCCGAGCACGGTAGCAACTCCCCCTCTCTTGTAGCCGTCTACATGGATTTGAAATGGAAAGGTGGGAGCAAATCTGCTTCTCACGACCATTAAGGAGGTATAGCTGGAGGAGGAGAGGCGGAGCCATTCCTATGAAAAAGTAGATAAGAAATATAATAAACATTGGCTTATTTATACAGAAATCCTTATAAAATATCTAATGCATGCTAGGACCTAATTTACATAAAAATGCGATGCATGCAACAAATCTATAATTAATGTATTTATATCCTAATGCATGCTAAATCCATGTTAAAATTAACTTAATGTCTAGGCTTTAAATAACTAATTAGCCCACAAAAATGGGCTCATCACAGCCCACGCGCCTACCTACCGCTACACTGGCATGCGCTCCACTCACCCGTTTCGAGTGCCTCCGTAGGTGCACCCGCAACAGCAGCAGCTGCGAGTGTGTGCCTCCGCGTGTGCGTGTGCACTAGCGCTGCTGTGCTATGCGATGGCATGTGCATGAGCATGGGCAGCCTCGGTTGTGCCACGTGGGGCGATCTGGGCCGTCCATCTTCTTTCTATTGTAAAGGCTGCTACAGAGGTCGGATTGAGTTGATTTTCACGCTGTTGGGCTACTATCGCCGACCTAAATCCATCCGCATGGTCGGATTTGTCGTTTGAAACTCAAATTACATCACCATATCCCTTGGCCATTGATCTTTCTCAAACTGCATATGATGCTACGGGACACCGATTAAGGCAATTTTGTAGGTGTTGTACTTCGATTGTCATCTTAATCAGATTTGTACAGTCAGATCATCAATCCGAGGCTTTGGAATAAATATCCTTCTCTTCCAACCACGAAAAGGACGTAATTATCATAAATTATATACAACTACCCTAAATGTAGAATGATGCATGCTATGCAATATTTATAACATGAAATGCAAATCTAAGCCTAGGAACATGCATGAATAGGCATTTTACCCTCAATAATTATGTCTACATCATACCCTCATGCCTATTTTTTGCTAGTCCCTAGCAAAATTAAACTACATGCTATGTATAAAAGCAAAATTAGGATTTGATCGCTTAGGCCTAAGTCATTTATTAACAATAGAAAATTTCAATTCAGGTCCTAAACTTCAAAAGCTCAATAGTACCCGGGTGTCTGCCAAAATGCAAACTGCCCAAGTCCTGGCCTTATTTGAAAAGGGAAGATACATTTTTCTATTTTCTTCTTTTCAAATTTTTTTGAACTTTTGGAGTTTAAGAGTTTCGGGATAACCTTTTATGGCTAACTGACCTACCCAAGACTCGAAAAGGACTCTAAGTGCTAAGCATCTAGTGAAAAGAGTGAAAGACTCACTAGGCGGTCACTAAAATGGACTTTGAGTATGTACGACCCTAGGTGACCTTTCCTAGAGGTTTATCTTTTAGAATGGTAGCTTTCACCCTACTTTTTTTATTCATGGGGTCAACACAAGGGCTAGCCCAGTGTATATTTCCTTGATTTATTGTACTTCCTCGCTTCTTCCCTAAGTGTTTTGGGACTTATTATGCATTTTTGTGAGGTAGGCTCTAGACAATTGTTCAATGGGCTGTTACCCATGGCAACTTGCCAGCCATACTCATGCTGTTAAGTGTTGTTTTCTTTTTTTCTCTTTTTTCTTTGTTTCTTTTTTTTAAGCAGGTGGCTTCCCTGATCTAAGATTTACCTAAAGGTAGTACGATGAAAATGGTCTTGTGGCTGGGCTTTAGACAATCAGCCAATGAGCTATTACCACCGACAACTTGCCAGCCATACCACCCTAGATAGCTCATTAGTTACCCAATTTTCGAAGAAATCGTCGAAAAGTGAGTCAGTGCAAATAATGTGTAGATGCTTAGACTTAAAATTCTCTTAAATCAGAGGGTAGGTTGATAAGTCGTATACTTATCATCCTAATTTATTAGCCAAATTGAAATGAATTTGAATTGGCAAGGACTCGAGACTAATTCCAAATTTGAGTGGACAACTAAGCTAATTAAGCCCGAAGATTTGAAGAGTCTAAGTGTTCAGGTCCTATCGTATCGTTTCCTAAAGTTAATAACTTCCAAAAGCCTAAGTTATCTTCTCTTAATTCTTTTTCTTTTTTTAATTTTTTTTTAAAGAAAATAAAAAAAATTCTACAAAGCTAACGAAATAATTTCGGGATTAAGTATCCACCACCACGCCTAAATGATGCAATATCCTCATTGTAAAGATAAAGACATGAAAGGGAAGGAGTAAACAGAATATCACCTTAATATTGCGAGAAATTCGATCAGCTCTGCAGATAACATGAAATATAAACACGTGCTAAATTTAATGCCTTCAGCTAGCCGTAACATACATACAAGGAAGAAATTGACAATTGACAAGTGTGGGTTAGAATCAAAATCAAAAGGTTGATCCTGAAACCCATCAGCAGACGACGTCCACAGATGTGGACCAAGTTATGATGCAGACCCATGCCTCAGGGTCGACTGGTTCTAAAGTTCTGGATGAAAATCACTCAGAATCGAAGATTGTTGTATTTACAGGGTTGGGACTATGGTTTGGTGGTGTGAAACCCAAGACTAAAGTGTCGGACAAAAGGTAGATTTGATTTAAAAGGTTTAGGTGTCCACTTAATGTTCAGATCAGAAAAATAATCAATTATTTCAAGCTTGGGTTGCACGTGAAAGATATCGTAAGGGTCCTAGTAGAAAGTAGGTGGTTTTAGGTCAACAAGAACCCTTAGATCCAAAATCAAAGTTCCCTCAGAATTAGCTTCCCAGATTCTTAATTCCAACTTCCTATCCTCCGAAATCAATGTTTTCGGAACCTCCAAATCGTTGTACACCCCATCTAAAGTACCCAAGTCCAATAATTGCAGCTGAATCAGGATTGACTTGGGCATAATGATTTCTACATCAAAATCAAACCCTTCGAGGTGTGGTTGAGGGATGGGGCTACTGATTGAATCTTCTAATAAATGGGGATTCGAATCCTCCAAGTTAGCCCCAACCGAATCAAAATCTTCAATGACTGGGCTATCAAATTGTTCGTCATGCTCCTCGAGCCCATTTGTCTCACTAAAATCATCTTCCTTAAGCTCAAGTGAGACTTCATTAAGAGATTCCTCACCCTCATAATCTAAGAATCCATGATCCCCATTTATATATGCCTCAAAATCATATATCATTTCATGGTCCATGGAGACATTTTTTGTCATTCCCTAGCTCTGGGATCTCAGGTAAGAAACTCGATTCAACCTCAAAGGGTTGCTCTAGACCAACCTGGTCATCTCCAATTCCAAAATATGTATCCCCCCAACAGGCGCTTGAGCGGGTTCAGACATTGGCTCTCTTGAAGGGGGTTCATCTTGAGAATCATCCCAAGATTTGACTAGGGCAACCACAAATTTCATCTTCAACCTTGACAATTTCCCAAGAAGAAACTCACCTAGGTCCCTATCCCTAACACTTTTGAGTAAATCCAATAGAGAACTATTAGGTTCATCATTCATTTTGATCATAGGCTCCAATACTTCAGTGCATGGTGTTGGCCGAGCTTCTAAAGATTGTATAGTGTTCCTCAAGTTAACCAACACCCTATCCTAGATCTAGTTCACTTAAACTGACTGATTCGGTTCAGGTTTGGGTGCGTTCGAGTTAAATCTAGGGGAGTCAAGATGTTGAGGTTTTCGGGTCCCTCCTTGACAGTAAGTCATTTCAAGTTTTTCAAGGAATGGTAATGACCTATTTTCAATGGAATACTAGGGAGGGTAGGTGTTATAATTAGCATATCCTTCCTGATTGTAGATTGGGTTGGTTTTGTCATCAAAGGATGGAGATCCATAATCATCGTAGGTTTGGAAAGGATAGTAGTCATAGTCTTGTTGTCCAGGGTTAGGCCCTGGACACTGAGGTCCGGATTCGTATCCCCAATCAAAGCTATCTCGGCTAGTGGATGGGTAATTACAAGTCAAGTCAGGATAGTAATCATCTTGGGGATAAGTGGTGGTGAGAGGATAGGATTGGAAATGTGCGTAAGTTGTGGAAGGGTACATGGTGAAGTAAGGAGGGAAATCAGAAGAAAAAGAAGGAGCCCTGCAATACAAACAATCAATCCTATCCTTAGGTGTGTTAGCCTAAAGACCTACAAACTCCAAGAACCCATCTTGAGGGTATAAACGATTTGGTCTTTATACCCGTTAGAAGGAGGGACTGGGAAGAAGGTTCTTCCTTTGGCTTATGCCTCCAGTTCCTAGTGTACCCCCCATCTACAGTCGTTTGACACTACTCCCCTAGCTAGACATCAAATGGACTAGTAGAAGCAGATTAATCGAAAGGAATCTCAGTCTGAGACCCGAAGAGTGAATCAATCCTTATGGCCAACGTCTACTCAGTTTTAGTTAGGCTTGGGATGATCATGCTTTTGGAATGTGTTGGGCCCTTAAGATGGGTTGTGCCCTTAATGATCAGTTGAAATGTGTGTGCATGCACAACCAGGGTTTGCAAACAAGGTTATTTGATGATGTGTCTTTTAGGGTTTAATTGTTAGGTTGGTTCAATCAAGGTTTAGTGGAACACTCCAAGTTTTGAAAACACGGGTGATGATATGTTCCTTTAAAAATCAAAAATAATGTGGAGTACCTAGTTCAGCCCTAAGAATCAACCCTATGTGATAGGCTACTTGATGGATCAATTTTAGATTGAGTGGTGCAGCCCAAACAGTTCAAGCAATTGGCCTATTGCACCACTTGATTAAGGCACACAAAAACTCTTAACTAATCAGATTTCTACTCACTTATTTGTGTGCTGAGTTATGTGTACCATGTCCATAGGTCAGATCCCAGTTAAGTGGTAGAATCGATGTGATTGTGTGCCTTAGGTTGAGAAGTTGTGGGTGTTAAGTGTGTCACTTTCAGAAAATCCCACAAGAGAAGAGTATATATTCTTTTTTTTATATATATACAGGGGTGAGACAAGTGAAGGTGGCAAACAAGCATCCAAATCTATCCTAGGGTTTATGAAAAGCACCTAAGTTGATTTGGGTTTGAGTTATTAGTGTGGTGAAATGAACTTGTGGGTGGGGGTGGTGGGGATAAACATACAAAACCTTCATTTGCACTTTTCTCCAATCTAACCACTTTGGCTTGCCTCAAAAGAGTACCTGCAATCACAGTAAGATTAGAGAAAAAGTGAAATAAAAGTTAGGTAAGGCGGAAAAGATGAGAGAAAAACCAAATAGCTTTGCCTCCCCAGCAATGGTGCCAAAATTGTGGGGGCGTGTTTCGCGAATTGAAATCGGGGTTCGGAGGACCCGTCATCGTAGCTCGCAAAACACGTCTATCAAATAAAATTTATAACCCAAAATAAAAAAGTGAGTCTCGGGTGGAACATGGGAAGGCGAACGTTTGGTTTTATAAAAATCCATGCTTCGCTTTTATCTGTTTTTGTCATTTTTATCTTTTCCTTATTTTTTCTATTTTTATCAAGCAAGAGATTAGGTTGATGAAAACTTTATCTACTTGCAAAAATATAAGAGAGAGAGAGAGAAATAGAGAGAGAGAAACAATCATCCATTTATCTAATGAATGTTTTCTACAATTATGAAAGCAGGAAAACTACACTACGAAAGTGAAAAAAGATAGAAAGAGGTGAGAGAAATCCCCCTCGATGGTTGCTCGGAGGACGACTCACTCTAACGTCACCAGGAGGAAGGTGGTGAGGAGCAAGACGAAGGAGGATGGAGGATGGGGCAGGAAGGTGTCACAGCGATGATCTTCTTCCCGAAGGGTGATGAGAGGACGGTCATGGGATGCTCCATAAATGGGGATGAGGGGAGGGAAAACTATTTGTTTTTCTACTCTAGAGGAGCATCCCGGGCTTGGGACAAGCTCTCTCTAGAGACTTGGAGGTGGTGAGAGGAAGAAAGGAAGAGATGAAGAAAAATGGGTGGGGTAGGGGTCCTTTTATAGTGGAGGAAAGAATTAAATTCGTATACAAGACATTTACTGATGGTCATAAACAATGCTGAAGATACCCCACTCGTCCACCGACCGCTGCACTTCCGTGTGCTCTATGCGCTCGTGTCACATACCTCCACACGCTCATGCACTGCCGCTGCACGTGCATGCCTCTGCACCCACGTGCGCACCCACGTTGCTAAGCGCGTGCGGTGGCACGTGCATGCGCAAGGGCAGCCTGGGTTGCACCACATGGCACGATCTTGGCCGTCCATCTTCTTTTTGTTGTAGAGGCTACTACAGAGGGCGTATAGAGTCGATTTTCGCATCGTTGGGCTGCGATCGTCGACCCAAATCTATCCGCACAGTCGGATTTGTCGTTTGAAGCTCCAAATTATGTCACCTAGTCCCTTGGCCGTTGATCCTCCTTTTAGCACTTATGGTGCTATGAGACTCTAATCAAGGCGATTTTGGAGGCAATGGACTCTGATCGTCATCTTAATCAGATCGGTACGGTCGGATCGTCAATCTGAGGCTTCGAAATAAATATCCTTCTCTCCTGACCACAAAAAGGATGCAATTAACCTAAATTATATACGACTACTCTAAACATAGAATGATGTATGCTATACAATATTTATAACATGAAATGCAAATATAAGCCTAGGAACATGCATGAATAGGCATTTTACCCTCAATAATTATGTCTACATCAATTCCCATATGGCCAGAACTCAAAGGATGCTCCAACTCTCCATGCTTGAAGAGATTCTTCAGGAAGCTTACAAGAATAGTACACTTTATAAGGAGAAGATGAAAATTGTCCATGACTGGCATACCACTAGAAAAACCTTTCAGCTAAATCAACAAGTCTGCCTCTTTGATGCGCAACTCAAACTCTTCCCTAGGTAGTTAAGATCTAAGTGGATGGGACCTTACCAACTAGTCAGACCATTTTCAAACAGGATGGTAGAAATTGCTGATCCTAAAATTGTGCAAACCTTCATAGTAAATGGCCAAAGATTAAAACATTTTCTTGCCTAGGTAACCCCAAAGAAAGTTGTAGCCCTCATTGAGGGTTAAACCAGAGCTTCGCCTATCTGGAGGCAATAAACTTAGCACTTCTTAAAGGCAACCCAGAGGATTCAGGCTAACCGGATACACAACTAAACTCAGGTGATTTCTTTCCTTACTCCCCTGCATATATTTATCTTCTAATGAGGACATTGTCCAACTTAAGCATGGGAGGGTGGTAATTCATATTTTTTGAGTACATACTGTCCGCTTGAATCATCTTGTAGTTAAAAAAAAAAGTAGGAAAAGAAAACTTAGGCATTATGATCTTGTCAACTATAGGAAACGATACGTTAAGAACCTGAACACTTAGACTCCTCAGGTTTTCAGGCTTAATCAACTCGAGTGTCCACTAAAATGTGCATTTGTTTTCGAGTCCTCACCACCTTAATTTATATTAATCTGATCAATAAAGTAGGGTGATAAGTATACGACTTATCAACCTACCCATTGATTTGGGGGGACTTATAGTCTAAGCATCTGCATACGTTTTGCATTGACTCACTCCTCAACTGTTCTATCAGAAATTGGGTAGCTAATGAACCTTCTAGGGTGGTATGGCTGGCAAGTTGTTGGTGGTAACAACTCATTGGCCAGTGGTCCAAAGCCCAACCACACGACCATTCTTTTACTACTGCCTTTAGGTAAATCTTAGATAAGGGAAGCCACCTACTTAAAAATAAAAAGAAAACAAATAGAAAAATAGAAAAGGGAAAAAAAGGAGAAAGGAAATAAGCTACACTTCACCACACGAGTATGGCTGGCAAGTGGTCGATTGTAACAGTCATTGGCCGGTTGTCTAGAACCCTACTCACGAAATGCACGTAAAATTCAAAAACACCTAAGGAAGAAGTGGAGAACTAGAACAATCCAAGGAGATATACACTAGGTTCTCCCTTGTGCTGACCACACATAAAATAAAAGTTGGGAGAAGGCTACTTATCAGACAGATACACCTTTAGGCAGCATCTTCTTTCGGGTCACCTAGAGGCATAGAAACCCGAAGTCTATTTTCATTACCATTGAGTGAGTCTATCATAATTTTAACGTCAAGATGCTCAGCACTTAGAGTCCTTTTCACGTTTTGGATGCGTTGGGTAGCCATAAAAAGTTAACCCGAAACTCTCAACTCCAAAAATCCAAAAAAATTAGAAAAGATGAAAAGAATATATATATATATATTGGTTACAATATAGAATACGGCAAAGACTTGGTGGTTTGCATTTTGGTGGGCACCCAAGTGCTATTGAGTCTCTGTAGGTTAGGCTGTTAGTAGAAATTTCCTCCTGTTTACAAGTAACTTGTTCCTGAGTAATCGATTCTAGATTCTAGCAGAAAATATCATTTAGGATAACCTTGCTAGAGACTAAAAAGAGATGAGCATGGGGGTATGATGACTCTACATATAAAGATGATAATTCAATCAATTAGAGTCAATTTCGAGGGCACATGTACAATAATGACATATCATAATGGGCTTGAGAGTATTGCATGCATGCTGTGTTAAGATTGCTTGTACTTAATGTTTAATGACAAAATATACAAGTGCATATAGAAACTGGTCTCAAATGAGCAATCAGATCACAGGGATGGATCCAGATCGACCAACAGAGTCCAACGGACTAAAAATCACCTCAATCCGACCTCTATAGCTCCCACAACAAGCCCGAGAAGTTTTGCTCGTTAATTTGATGATCAATAACCTAGAGCCAGCCACATGTCGCGCATCCACGCACCCTCAGCCCACCGCTGCGCATCCACATACCCTCAGCCCACCACTCTCTCTCCAATGCCCCCTCATCAAGTGCTTTAGGCTATTCGATCCATGATCAGACAGCTGAAGCTATGTGAGCATAGGCACAAGAATGCAACCAACACATGGGGAAAGCATGTTGGTCCACGTCTCAGCTTGAGAACATCAGGTGACCATTCGAGCCCTCATAAGGCTCGAAATCAGCTAAGTGTGAGTGGCGGCAAAATTTTACCATTGGATCTCCATCGAATGAATCTAAAGGTGCAACATGGCGTGATCTCATGTGCTGAATGCATGCGACCATCCAACACCCAATCTGATGCGTGATCACATGCACAATCATAAACGTAGCTCTTAGCATAATCTGGAGTGTGAACTTGATGGAAAATATTTCTCTTATTTATGAAGATGATAGCAATAAAAGGATGTGTTGTTGTACTATTTTATGTGGTGGAAATCTCTCAATCAAAGAAAGTAATTAATGTAATAAACCATGTTGATTTCGAGTGTCGTATCCATAGGGAGGATTAAGCCTAATAAACTCACAACTAATTCCTACAATGTTGACCAACTTCACCTGACCTACCCTAATGATGGCAAAATGAAATCTAGGTCAAGACCTAGAAATCACCATGATTTTACTCCCAAGTTATTAGGTCCAAGATTTTAAGGTTCAAGTGAAATTAGAGCCTGATTTTAGGGTTTTGTTGATTAGATCTTTTCAATCAAGGGCTTGGATAGCACACAAATTCCGGGGGGGGGGGGTAACTTTCCTTTAATTCAGGCAAAAATGTGTACTAGCACTCCAAACCCTAATGCAGAAACCCTAATTGGCTCTATTTCCAAGTCTAATTGATCTTGACATGTTCACCTTGGGCTTCAAGCAAGAAATGTGTTAGCCCAAAGTGATTTAGAATTTAAGCGTATTGCCTAAAAAGTATAGGAAATCAAGGATGGGATCTCTAAAACAATCGATCCAACTTAAATGAGATTCGAAAAAAATTTTCGTAAATCAGGAAACTTGCCTTTTTAAATGATGATTACTATGAAAAATAAGGCAGGTGATTCCTAATTGATTGTTTCCTTTTTTTGTCTTCCCAAGATTAAGAGGTTGATTAGGGAAGAATAGAGAGTTACCTACCCTAGAGTGGTTGATTTGCATAGAAGATCTCCTCATGAAGTACCTCGCAAAATCACAGTAAAGCAAACAAGGCAAGTCAATGCTCAAGTATGATTAGATAAAGTAGAGAATAGCGGTGAATTGCACGTTGCTCCTCTGCAACGGTACCAAAATGTTAATCGCTCTATGGTCGGGAGAGTTTCGCATGTTAGAAATCAAGGTTACAAGTAACCCATTGTTGTAGTTGCAAAACACGTCGATCAGATAAAATTTATACCAAAACTCCAAGGGAGTCCTGGGTCGAACATAGGGAGGAAACATTTACTTTATGTGAAAACCGTGCTTCGTTTTGTTTCTTTTTGGTATTTAAGGGTTTTGATTTTTTTTTGTGTTTTTGAAATAAAAGACAAGCCGAATGAATCACAAGATAGAAATGGAACAAATATGACATATATATCAATTCAATGTCAATTACAATGAACTATAAAAGCATGACAAGAGAGGGAGGTGAGAGGAAATCTCCCGAATCAGTTATTCGGCGAGACGGCAGTGCCTGGCGGAAGCTCAGATGAAGGAGGTGAGGAGTGGGACGACGGAGGTGAGATGCAGGAGGATGTCATGTTGAGGAAAGCTTCAGCGTGGCTCAGAAATGGAGGCGAGAAGATGGAGATGATTTGCTACTAGAATAGAGGTGGGAGGATGGCTCCAAGACAACCTATGAAGGGAGATGGGAAGTTGGAGGAATATTTGGTGGGGCAGAGGTTCGCTACACTAATAGGCACCTTTGGAGTTTGAGAACAAGCTCTAATGGATCATTAGTAGGCTTGCTAGAGCTTGGGGGTAGGTGGGAGTAGAGTAGGTAGAGATGGCTTGGAAGGGAGAGGCAAAAATAGGTATGGGACCATTAGTGACATCTACGCAGTCGCTAAAAGCGTCGCTGTAGGCAGCTCATGCTCGCTCATGCCCGCTCATGCCCAAAGCAGGATTTGCTTGCACGCGAAGAATTAGCGATGGCTGTAAACGTCGCTGTAAGTCTAGCTCATGCATCGCTGTAGGTCTAGCTCATGCATAATTGGCGCTGCTCCCACGCCTTGCCCCGCGTGCGTGCCGACGTGTTGGCGCTGCACTGTGCGCATGTGCTGGGCGGCCTAGGCTATGCTACATGGCGTAGTCTAGGCCATCCATCTTCTTCTTGTTGTAGGGGCTGCTAGAGAGGTCAGATTGAGTCAATTTTCGTGCCGTTAGACTGCGATTGTCGACTCGAATCCATCTGCATGGTTGGATTTGTCATTTGAAGCTCTTAATTATATCTCTTAATCCCTTGGCCATTGATCTTCCTCAGATTGCATATGGTGCTACGAGATTCTGATCGAGGTGATTTCAGAGGCATTAGACTCCGATTGTCGTCTTGATCAGATTCGTATGGTCGGATCGTCAATCCGAGGCTCCGAAATAAGTATTCTTCTCTCCTAACCACAAAAAGGATGCAATTAACCTAAATTTTATATAACTACTCTAAATGCATAATGATGCATGCTATGCAATATTTATAACATGATATGCAAATCTAAACCTAGGAACATGCATGAATAGGCATTTTACCCTCAATAAATGTGTTCACATCATACCCTCATGCCTATCTTTTACTAGTCCCTAGAAAAGTTAAACTATATTCTATGTATAAGAGCAGAATTAGGATTAGGTCACTTAGGCCTAAGTCGTTTACTAACAATAGAAAACCTGAACTAAGGTCCTAAACTATGAAAACTCAATAGTACCCAGGTGTCTGCCAGAATGTAGACCGCCTAAGTCCTTGCCTTATTTGAAAAGGGAAGATACATTTTTTTATTATTTTTCTTCTTTTCTAATTTTTTTGTACTTTTGGAGTGTGGGAGTTCCGCGAAAACTCTTTACTGCTACCTGACCCGCCCAAGACTCGAAAGGACTCTAGGTACTAAGCATCTTTGTGAAAAAGTGAGACTCACTAAACGGCTGTTAAGACAGACTTCGGGTTTCTACGACCCTAGGTGACCTTACCTAAAGGTTTATCTTTATGATCGGTAGCTTTCTCCCTACTTCTCTTATTTATGGGGTCAACACAAGAGCGAACCCAGTATATATCTCGGTTTATTCTACTTCCCCGCTTCTTCTATAAGTGTTTTGGGAATTATTGTGCATTTTTTTTTGTGAGCTGAGTTCTAGACAACTGGCCAATGAGCTGTTACCACCGACAACTTACCAGCCATACTCGTGCAGTGAAGTGTGGCTTTATTTATTTTTTTATTTTCTCCTTTTTCTTTTTCTTTTTCTTTTCTAAGTATGTGGCTTCCCTAATCTAAGATTTACCTAAAGGCAATACAATGAAAATGGTTTTGTAGCTAGGCTCTAGACAACCGGCCAATGAGCTATTACCACCGACAACTTGCCAGCCATACCACCCAAGTCGGTCCATTAGCTACCCAATTTCCATAAAAACCACCGGAAAGTGAATTAGTGCAGAAAAAATGTGTGTAGATGCTTAGGCTTAAAATCCCCCCAAATCAGAGGGCGGGTTGGTAAGTCACATACTTGTCATCCCAAATTATTTACCTAATTAAAATGAATTTTAATTGGTGAGGACTCGAGACTAAGTCCACATTCGAGTGCACACTCGAGCTAATTAAGCCCGAAGACCTAAAGAGTCTAAGTGTTTAGGTCCTCTCATATCATTTCCTAAAGTTAACTTCTAAATGCCTAAGTTCTATTTTCCTAATTTCTTTTTATTTATCTTTTTTCAAATTTTCAAATTTTTTCTTTTTTTAATTTTATAAGAAACTAAAAGAAATTCTACGGAGTTAACATAATGATTTCAGGAATCGATTATCCACCCCCCCATGCCTAAATGATGCAATGTCCTCATTGTAAAAATAAAGACATGAAAAGGGCGGAGTAAATAGAACATCACCTGAGTGTCGTGAAAATCCAGTCAGCTCCGCAGAGAGAAGAATGTATACACATGTGCTAAGTTTATTGCCTTCAGGTAGGCATAACATACATACAAAGAAGAAATTGAGAATTCACAAGTGCGAGTTAGAATCAAAATAAAAATATTGATCATCAAACCCGTCAATACAATATGTCCACAGATGTGGACCAGATTATGGTGTAGACCCATGCCCCAGGGTGGAGTGGTTCTCAGGTTCTGGATGAAAATCACCCAAAATCGAAGGTTGTGTTTGTAGGGCCAGGCCTATGGTTTAGTGGTGTGCAACCCAAGACCAAAGTGTTGGACAATGGGTAAAGATGGTTCAATAGGTGCGGTTGTCCACTTAACATCTAGCTTAGAAAAATAATCAGTTATTTCAAGCTTGGGTTGCACGTGAAAGATATCATAAGGGTCCTGGTAGAAAGTAGATGGTTTTGGTCAATAGGTACTCTCAGATCCAAAATCAAACTTCCCATAGAATTAGCCTCCCAAATTTTTATTTCAACAATTCTATCCTCCAACATCAAGGGCTCAGGCTTCGGGACCTCTAGCATATTATTCACGCCATATGATTCTCCCAAGTCCAAAAATCATGGCTATATCAAGATTGACTTGGGCACAACGATCTCAGAAGTCAGTTCTTTAGGGAGCAAATGAGGACTGGGGTCACTAATTGAATCATCAAGATTCGGATCCCCCAAGTTAACCCCAACCGAATCCAAATCTTCAATGAATGGGCTATCAAATGGTTCATCAGATTCCTCATATCCGTTTGTCTCACTAAAATCATTTTGCTTAGGTTCAAGTGAGGCTTCACTTAAAGATTCTTCACCCTCAGAGTCAAAGAATTGATGATCCTCATTTATATATGTCTCAAAATCATAAATCATTTCATGATCCAAGGAGACATAATTTTCTTCATTTCCTGACTTGGGGATCTCAGGTGAATCAATTGGCTCATCCTCAAATGGTTGCTCTAGCCCAACTTGGTCATCCCCGGTCTCAGAAAATGTATCCCCCCCGACAGGCACCTGAGCAGGTTCAGACATTGGCTCTCCTGAAGGGGGTTCATCTTGGGAATCATCCCAAGATTTGACTAGTGCAACCACAAATTTCATCCTCAACCTCAACAATTTCCCAAGAAGAAACTCACCCAGGACCCTATCCCTAACACTTTGGAGCAAATCCAATAGAGAACTATTAAATTCATTAATCATTTTGATCATAGGCTCCAGTGCTTCAGTGCATGGTGTTGGCTGAGCTTCTAAAGATTGGATGGTGTTCCTCAAGTTAGCCAACACCATATTTTGGATCTGGTTCACTTAAACCAACTGGTTCGATTCAGGTTTGGGTGGGTTTGGGTTAAATCTAGGGGAGTCAAGATGTCGAGGTTCTTGGGTTCCTCCTTGATAGTAGGCCATCTCAGGTTGTTCAAAGAATGGTGGTGACCTATATTCAGTGGAGTACTGGGGAGGGTAGGTGTTATAATCATCATATCCTTCCTGATTGTAGATCGGGTTGGTTTGATCATCAAAGGATCGGGATCTATAATCATTGTATCTCTGGGAAGGGTAGTAATCATAGTCTCGTTGTCCAAGGTTAAGCCCTGGACACTGAGGTTCGGATTCATATCCCCAATCAAAGTCATCCTGGCTAGTGGATGGATAATTACAAGTTAAGTAAGGATAGTAATAATCTTGGGGGTAAGTGGTGGTAGGAGTATAGGATGTGAAATGTGTGTAGGATGTGGAAGGGTACATGGTGAAGTAAGAAGGGAAATCAGATGAGAAATGGGCCTTGCAATACAAAAATACAAGCCTATCCTTAGGTTAGGTATCCTAAACGTCTACAGACTCTCAGAATCCATCCTAAGATTATGGATGATTTACTCAACTTATGTCCAGGCAATCCAACCAGTTAGAAGGAGGGACTGGGGAGAAGGTTCTTCCTTTGGCTTATGCCTCCAGTTCCTAGTGTACCCCCAGCTGCGGTCGTTTGACACTACTCCTCTAGCTAGATATCAGATTGACTAGTATAAGCAGGTTAATCGTGAACAATCTCAATCTGGATCCCGACAAGCGAACCAGTCCTTAGGGCCAATGTCTAATCAATTTTAGTTTGGCTTGGGACAATGGTGCTTCAAGAATGTGATGGGCCCTTTAGATGGGTTGTGCCCTTAATGATTAGTTAAAATGTGTGTGTGTGCACAACCAGGGTTTGCAAACAAGGTTATTTGATGATGTGTCTTTTAGGGTTCAAACTTGTTTAGTAGCTTTTAGGGTTTAATCTTAGGTATATTCAATCAAGGTTAGGAGAACACTCCAAGTTTTGCAAGCACTGGTGATGATATATTCCTTTAGAAATCAAAGAAAAAAATGTGGAGTACCTGGTTTAGCCCTAAGAATCAACCTTAAGTGGCAAGCTACTTGATGAATCGCTTTTATCCTAAGTGGTGCGGCCTAAATAGTTCAATCAATTGGCCTATTGCACCACTTACTTAAGGCACATAGAAATGTTTGACCTATTCAGATTTCTACTCACTTATTTGTGTGTTGAATTAAGTGTACCGGGTCCACAGGTCAGATCCTAATTAAGTGGTAGAATCGATGTGATTGTGCACCTTAGGGTGAGAAGTTGTGGGTGTTAAGTGTGTAGCTTTCATAAAATCCCACAAGAGGTGTGTATATTTTTTTCTTTTATTCTTTTTTATTTATGTGGATGGCGAGGTGAGTGGAGGTGGCAAACAAACAACCAAATCTATTCTAGGGTTTGTAAAAAAGCACCTAAGTTGATTTGGGTTTGATTTATTAGGTTATGGAATGAAAACAAAGGTGGGGGTGGTGTGGGGGACACTTACAAAACACTCTACCCGTACTTTACTTCAGTCTACGGCACTTGGATCTCCATGCTAGGGCACCTGCAGGATAGTAGATCAAAGACAAGTAGGGTTATTGCTATGTAAATGCAAAGAAACATAATAAAAAATAAAGTAAATTTTATTGCCTCCCCAGTAATGGTGCCAAAATGGTCGGGCGAGTTTTGCATGTTAGAAATCGGGGTTACAAGTAACCCGTCGTCGTAGTTGCAAAACACGTCGATTAGATAAAATTTATACTGAAACTCCAAGGGATTCCTAGGTCGAACACAGGGAGGCGACGTTTACTTTACGTGAAAACCGTGCTTCGTTTTGTTTCTTTTTGGTATTTTAGGGTTTTGATATTTTTTTTGTGTTTTTGAAATAAAAGACAAGCAGAATGAATCACAAGATAGAAATGGAACAAATATGATATATATATCAATTCAATGTCGATTACAATGAACTATAAAAGGATAAAAAGAGAGGAAGGTGAGAGGAATCTCCCGAATCAGCTATTCGGCGAGACGACGATGGATGGTGGAAGCTCGGACGTAGGTGCTAAGGAGCAGGATGACGGAGGTGAGAAGCTGGAGGATGTCGTGTTGAGGAAAGCTTCGACATGGCTCCGAAATGGAGGTGAGAAAATGGAGTTGATCTGTTATCGGAATGGAGGTGGGAGGACGGCTCCAAGGCGACCTATGAAGGGAGATGGGAAGTTGGAGGATATTTGGTGGGGTAGAGGTTCGCTACAGTAATAGGCACCTTGGGAGCTTGAGAACAAGCTCTAATGAAGCGTTAATAGGCTTGATAGAGCTTGGGAGTAGGTGGGAGTAGAGTAGGTAGAGATGGCTTGGAAGGGAGCGGTTGTAGATCCTTTTATAGTAGAGGAGAAAAGGCAAAAATAGGTATGGGACCATTAGTGACTTCCAGGCCGTGCTGGAAGCATCGCTATAGGCAGCTCATGCCGCTCATGCCCGCTCACGCCTAAAGCTGGCTTTACTGGCACGCGAAGAATTAGCGATGGCTGTAAACGTCGTTGTAAGTCCAGCTCATGCGTTGCTGTAGGTCCAGCTTACACATAACTGGCGTTACTCCCCAGCAATGCCATGCTCCCACGCCCTGGCGCTGCACTGTGAGCATGCACGCCTGCTCGCACCCACGCTGCTGCGTGCGTGCGTTGCCGTGTGCGTGCGCTTGGCAACCTGGGTTGCACCACGCAGTGTAGTCTGGGTCGTCCATCTTCTTATTGTAGGGGCTGCTATAGAAGTCGGATTGAGTCGATTTTCACGCCGTTAGGTTACGATCGTTGACTCGAATCCATTTGCGTGGTCGGATTTGTCATTTGAAGCTCCAAATTATGTCTCCTAATCCCTTAGCCATTGATCTTCCTCGGACTACATATGGTGCTATGGGACTCCGATCGAGGTGATTTCAGAGGCGTTGGACTCCGATCGTCGTCTTGATCAGATCCGTACAGTCGGATCGTCAATCCGAGGCTCCGAAATAAATATTCTTCTCTCCTAACCACAAAAAGGATGCAATTAACCTAAATTTTATACAACTACTCTAAATGCAGAATGATGCATGCTATGTAATATTTATAACATTAAATGCAAACCTAAGCCTAGGAACATGCATGAATAGGCATTTTAACCTCAATAAATGTGTTCACATCACTCTGAAACGAGTTTTGAAATTGTCACATTGTAGTACAGTTCGAGTCAATGCGAAAAACAAATAAAATTTGTACTCGAATTTTGAAATGAAGTCTAGGTCATTCGTTGGGAGCAAATATGGAATTCGATCGCTAATATCCATTTATAGGAAAATGAGCACAAGAATTAAATCAAATGAAGGCAAGCAATGAGTGATATGTACTCATAATGGATTATCAATGTATACCATGAGCATAATAAGAGATTAAGGTGGCAAAAAGAAAGTTAAGGCAAAAGAATGGTGATCTGAATCACCAATTATTAGCCTCAATTAAGCATTTATCAACCAATCAAATATTTGAATAGTACTGATCAATCGGAAATGCCACGTAGCCACAGTTCCAAATTAGACATCAAGTGTACACTTAGACGTCTTAAATGTTGCTACAGTGCCTCAGGGAGGCCCTCTCTTCTCAACCTCTTCTTCTTTGGTTCTCTACTGATATTCTTCTTATTCTTTCTTTCTCTCTTTGGCTTCTATCTCTTCTCTTCCTTTCTCTTCTTCGACTCTCTGCTGAAACACCCAAATTGGCTCTCTTTCCTTTCTCTCTGGGTTTTCCTCTTTCTCGCCTTCCCAAGGCCTTACACAGTACCAGGTAATCGGATTCGGGCAAGAGCACACCCGGAACTAGGGCTATCAATGTCAGGTAGCAGTCGAGGTGTGCGCTGGTTAGGTGGGTCAGGTCGAAGCCAGGCCTGCATGGACAATGTCAAGGAAGAGGCAGGTCAAGGGTGCAGGGGACCTCAAGCCCCTGTGTGTTGAGACGAATAGCCACAGACACAAATTCCTCTTATGCGACGCTGGATGCTCAGTGATTTGCAAGGTGGGACTAAATGTCCCACCTTCCTTGCGTGCGTCAGCGACTGGATTGCCCTTCCAATCAAGGCAACTTCTGAGGGTATGTCATCCAATTGAAGCTGTAGTTCTCAATCTGGGAGGTATACACGACACCTGGGCATGGGATCTGGGACGTGCAACATCTGAAGAATGCTGCAAGCTTCACTCGAGCTCGCCGCTAATGGCGTGGAAGACCAGGCACATAAAATGCAAGAAAAAGGGCCTCGCAGCCACGTCAAATGGCTTAGCAGTATCATCGGGGGATGGTGAATGTGGTGGTGGGTGTAGCATGGAGTGAGAGTGTGTGTAGGTGGCTAGCGAAGACGAAGATGGCCGTGAGAAGGTGGATTGCTCGGGGGCGTGTTTGGATGAGTGGTAGAGTGAAATAGAAGAGGGGTTTGATTGGTGGAGTCGTGGCGAAGGTTGTGAGGTGGTTGCCGAGGCGGATGGAGAGGTGTAGTGATGGGGATGCCTCGCTGGAGGAGTGGTCGAAGACGGAGAAGACGAGGGTGAATGATGTAGTCAAGGGGATATTTTGGGATTTTTGTGTAGGAAATTAACCTAAGGATCCAAAGATGCTAAACTAACCCTAATCTAATGGACAAAAGGGGGAGGGTTACGACGACAGAGTGATTGCTGGCACCGTGGAAGATGAAACCTCCTTAGAAGGACGGTGGCGAAGAACGGGGATGATGGCCGTGGCTTTGGCACACCAGGTGCAGATGAAGGTGAGGAAGGTTGTGGCTTGGCCAATTTGGTTGGTGGCTAACCATAGGATGACGGGGAAGAGATCCATCGGAGCTAAGTGATGAGACACTCATCATGATATCTAATTACCCCGAATTAACTAGTCTTCCTAGTTAATTAGCTAGGGTTATGAATATATAAGGCTTAATTATAGAATAAGGGATATTTAGGTAAGGACCTTAAAATAAGTTTAAAATGACATTTTATCATCCCATTAACATTATTAATAATTTAGATAATAATTGTACTCAAAATCCTATTAATCATTTCCTTAATTAATAAGATAAGTAACTTAAATATAATGTACACGTAAGTATATAATACCTTAAGTAATTTTACTTAATCTAATAAATTAACCTAAAAAGATCAAAAATGTAAATTCACGGTGTAAACATAATATTTACCTTATTTACTAACATATATAAATAGTTGAAAAAGATCTAAATTAAAATAAACCTTCAAAACCTGGGTTTACATTTTAGTCCTTAATATTCATCACAGTCAGGTCCTTATTTCTCACATAGGTCCTTAAGTTTTATTACTTCTAAGTCCCTCTTCGTTTTCTTCTTCTTCTTCTCCAACCGAATGAACGGCTGGCGGCAGAGAGTCACCCCACTGCATGATCACCGCCTTGCCGACATCATTCCTCTTTGCCCAAGCTCTTGCTGCTTGCGCTCACCACCTCCACTTCATCCATCGGTCTGGATTAACTGAGAATCTTATTTTTCAGTGGGAGATAACCTCACCGTCATCGAAGACGACGACAGAGGTTAAGCTCCTCGAGATCCTTCTTCGGCCAGACCCTGCCACTCTCTTCGCTGCAAATTGCTATAAATACCCCCTCACACCTCTGATTTTAGGCAAGTTGGCTCCCTTCCCTCTTCTAACACTATAGCTGACATCGATAGGCTATTTTTCCAAACCTCCGGCGATTCCCCATTCCTTCTTCTGACTTCCTCCGTCCATCTTAAGTAGCCGAGGAGATCCGTTGTGGTCTTCCGCACCTCTGACAAAGGCGCCGACCTAAGGATTCCTCTGCTCCACCTCAAATCCGCCCATCGAAGATCTTTCTTCCACCCTTTGATTTCATCGTCCGCTATGAACCTTCGGCGGAATCCTATTGACCCCTTCATCCAGGTAACAGTAGATTAGGAGTAGGAGTAGGCTAGCTTAGTTAGTTAGTTTAGTTAGTTAGGTTAGAGTAATTTCATATTTTAGTTTCATCCCCTCCGACTCCGACGAGTTCCTTGAGCTTGCCAGAGCTTTAATTTTGTCTTCCTAATTCATTGTACACCTTCCTGTACCTTCCATGTTCACTTCTAATTCACTTAATCATTAATTAAATCACCTAAACGCCTAATCCAAATCTCACCTTCACCGACTACTGACACTGTCTATGGGGATAGTACTCGGCCTAATTCCACCTTCACTAGGTTCTTTCATCACCTATCACCAGTAACGAACCCTAATCGACATTATAATACCTATTATTATCATCTATAATTAAACGCCTAAATCTTAATTATGCTCCTGAGCTCGCTGTCCATGGCGGTGCAAGAATAGTTCAAACTATAAATTTAGTATATATTTATGAATAATAACATCTGTTGACTTGATTTAACTTCTCAATCGAGTGGTTAAATCAAGTCCTGAGCTTAACCACTCAAATCTTTAAGAAAGCATACTTACTGCCAAATCTTACATTTTAATGAAAAAATGAGAATTAAATGTGATAAAGAGGTTCCTTACAACCTCAGGATCATTTTTTGATAAACAATGGTTAGTTTTGTCAATCTGTACATACAATTTATATTTTCTGGACTCACCAGAGCTCCGGCGAGCCATTTTTGTGTTACAGTCTCTTAAACTTGCTAAGTGGCTCCAGAATAGTATAATCAGGATTAATGACTATTTTAAAGATATTTGTTTGAGGATTTAACCACTGGAGCTATAGGTTTGAACTTCTTCTTCCCCAACTCTAGTGAGTTGGAGAAGTCTGCTAGGAAGGATTTGAGAAACATTTAGTGAGCTCAGAAGCTTCAGTGCGATGCATTGACACTATTTTAACCTTCAAAACATTGGAGCAATCTTTCCATGACTCTGTCAAACACATACCTATTTCAGTTCAGGCGGCGAGCCTAAAACCCTAGGAATTAAGGTTGAAACAACTCTCTGAAGATCTGAATAAATTCTAGATGATGGGAAGACTCCATTTAAGGCATTAATTTCTTAAGAGGAAGCTTTAAATAGAAAGTCAATTTTTGAGCTTCAACAGTCAAACACGAGTCTGATAATGGAGTTCTGAGCTTGAATTGTGATTTTGAGGAGTCGAAACTGTTTCTGAGATCCTATTTGATGTTTTTAGAAAGAATAAAATAAGCTCAGATGAATGAATGTGTGAGTATTTAGTTTCTGCCAATTTGGGTTACTCTCGAACCTAAACCAATAGGAGTACTATTTTGATGAAATTCAAACTTAAAACCTACCCAGATTGACTTGCTATAACCCTTCGAATTAATCTAAATAGATTAGGAACACTTTAAAGTGTCTATTGCACTTATTGAAATCTGAAAATCAATCTCTGAAGCTTTCAAAGAAGGGAAAAGCTTCTCTACATGTTCTGAAGGACTTTAGAGTTTAAAATCTATACTAACAGAAGTAGAATTGCTTATATAATATGTACAGACTTTTTAATAGATGAGAGAAGTCCATCTGAGGACTCTCCTGATTTAAAACACCTTCCAGGCTTTAAAAAACCCATAGGAACCCCTGATTTCATCACTTAAATTGAAGAGCAAAACATCATTAAAACATTAAATTGACCCTGAAATTGTGTAGAGTACCCTTAGAGCTTTCCAACAAACTTGAAATCGTTTAATTTGGAGCTCTGAGTAGAAAGTTATGAATGTTTGAATTCGGGTCTGGAAGGGGTAGGTTTGTCCCACCTCAGTTATTCACGAGTGCACACCTGGGGATAAAACCAATTTGTTTCCTTGGCTATGTAGTCGTCAGGGCTCGGTGCACCAGTTCAGATTCCTTCTGATCTGATCTGAGCATTGCATGTATAAGTGTGCGGGCTTATGCCTGCGGGTGTGCACCCTTGGAGGCGTGCGAAAGTGATTGTGCCCTGGGAGGGCAAGTGTGGCCTGGGAGGCCGGGTTGAGCCGATGCGGCTCGAGAATGTGAACCGATTCACAAATGAATCGAAACGAACCTAACTGAGATTATGCGAGGACCGAGTAGGGTCTGGTCCCACCCTGGTCTCAAGGTGCTGTGTATCCTCGAAAGGACCTCGCCGCAAATAAGAAAACTTTTAAAAACCCAGTTCAGCTAGAAGCTTATGGAAAAGAGAAGCCGCTGAAGGATGCTAAGTGCTAAAGGAGAAGGCACAGGTGCTAAGGAGTGTTAAGGAAAAAGAGACTAAGGAACAAAGGAGAAAAACTAAGGGAAGAAGAGAAGGCAGGAGAAGATTAAAGGGAAAAAGGATGAAGAGAAGGAGGATAAGAAGGCAGGAACAACACAAGAAAGGTAAAAAGAAAGAGAGCTCGAGAGAAGAAAATAAAAGAGAGAGAAGAAAAGAAAGAAAGAAGAAGATTAGAGACTGAAGAGATGAAAATAAATAAAATTTCTTGCATCATTATCCTTTTGTTCTTAAATGTAAAAAGGCATGCTTTAATTGGATAACTTTTTAATTGCCTTAATTTCTTAAAATAAAGTAAAATTGAAAAACTAGCATGTTTACTTGTTAATAAAGTACAACATTTTGAATAAATATGTTTGCATATGGAATTTGTTTATTCTTTATAGTTTAAATATTTTGACAAAATTCATGTTTTGAAAATCAAACTAGTTTTACCTCCTAAACTTAAAGAGATAAAAGAAAATTGGTGAATTTGGAGAAAATTATTATGCCTCCTAGTGAACGACAGGGACTCAACCAGTAAAAATTTCTAAAATGTTAGGTTAATTCGACCCTATACTACACAATCGACACAACTTCGAGTTTACCTAAGTGATTTCTTCTACTGTTAATTAAGTGAAATTAACTTAATTACTGAGTTGAGTGGAACCCATGCATCATTTTAATGGCGACGTTGCCGGGGAAGCAATATTTTGATTCACTAAAATTTAAAAAAGGATTAATTGTTTAATTAGGAGGTATTTTGTAAATGTATTTTTTTTTTGCTAACTTTTGTTTTAATTAGTGTGTTTTATTTTGTTTTTGTTTTATTTTATGTCTTCTTTTCAGGTTTACCTTTGCGGGTAATCTTAGGAGAAGGTGGGAATCCATTTTACTGTTTTCATTTTTGTAAGTATTTCTTAATCTTTTGTTTTGTTGCATTTAAAAATAAAAAAAAATACATCTTTTCTGACTAGCGCAGCATAATATAGGCATACACTCTTAGGAGTACATTTCCTGCTTGTATTAAGAGCGATCTAACTCGATAAATTTTTAAACTATTTTTCTTGCATCAGTGGGAAAACACAAGAAAACCCGCGTAGATCCCTATCCTCTGAAAATTAAAAGGACTACATATTTTTGTTTGAAAAGATATAAAAAGCAGTCATTGTAGTTTAATTGATATATTTTTGAAAAAGACTAACTAAAAAGAGGAAGTAAAATTGGTGACTTAAATCTGTTTGCAGAATGCATGCGGGTTTTTATATCGATATCGTCTGTTGCATGCTATCGCGCACACAGCGCGATCACTAGAGTCACACGAGTCAATTTTTCTATATCTCCTCTTTGCACCTCTTAGGGCTTTGGCCGAAGATCAACAAGTCTGTCTCACTACTAAAGCCCCGGGGAGCCAGTAGTGAGCGATCTCGATCCTAGACCTTAGACCTTTGAGCTTTAAGGTAGGCACCTACATAGACACAAATTAGGATGCGTATTTTTATACTGTTACTCTATTTGTTTGCGTCAAATTACTTTGCGTACTTTAGGAATTTCTTCTTTCCTCTGAAAGAAGAGCAAAACCCGTGTCTTTTGTGTTGTTTTGTGGGTTTTTTGTGCCGCTGGTTTCGTATCGGTGGTGTGCGTGTGCCTTTGCACATTATTTTCCATTTATGGACAGGAGGTGATCCTTGCATCTGCCTCTTGCACCACCGTTGACAGTTGATCCTTGGCCGGTTGCAGATAAGCAACCAATGGTTTTCTCTTCTGATCCATCTACTTCTATGGATCCAATGCAGAATCTTAATCCCGAGATCCCTTCTTCTTCTGGTCAGGGGGAGATGCCACCTTTTGATGTTCATGAGGCACTCTTGAACCAGAACCTTAGGATGCTAGAGCAAACAAGACAAATCAATTTATTAACAGCAGCCTTAAATAATCTACAAACTTTGCAAACCTATTCTTCACCTCGACCTGAGGCGGGTTTTGAAAATCCTGATTTACTGATCAATCATCCAAGACCTCTACTTAGAGATTATTATAACACATCTAATGCACAAGGAGAGCCTAATGTTAGGATTCCTATTGGAGAGAATGATCCAGAATTAAAGCCAAACATTACAGGTTTAATCCCCCACTTTCACGGATTTGCATCTGAGGATCCATTTCAACACATTGAAGATCTTAAAAATTTATCTCAAACTCTTGGTCCTCGAAATCAAAATAGGGAAATCCTACTAATGAAAATGTTCTCTTTTAGCCTTAAAGATAAAGCAGCTTATTGGTATAGAACTATAGCAAGACCAATCTCAACTTGGGCTGAACTTGAATCCACATTTTTGAAGAAATTCTTTCCAATTGGTCGAACTAATGCTTTAAGGCGAGCTATTACTACTTTCAATCAAAATCAAGGAGAACCAATTCATGAAGCATGGGAACGTTTTCATGAATTGCAAAGGAAATGCCCACATCATGACATCTCTCGTTGGCAACTCATGCATATCTTTTATTATGGTTTACAAGAGGGCATTCGCAATCTAGTCGATGCCTCTTGTGGAGAGAATTTTCTAAATCACGACGCAGAATCTGCTTCAGAATTATTTGAAGCGATGGTAGAAAACTCGATCAATAACGCATCTATGTCACAATTTTTGCGGGGCGTGAATACGAATCACCAAAATCCGCATAAGGGCATTCACGAGATCGGTAATCCATCCAATTCAAAGGATTTAGAGATTATTGCAGAAAAATTGAACAAAGTAGATATCGTAGCAAAGCATCTCGACGAGGTTAGAAACATAATGAAGAATCTTATGCCTCTACTTTCTACGAATCTCGCGTATTTACCTGTTTCGCAAATTCCTGTGGGGAGGGAATTTGTGAATAATCTGGATTCTAGAGATCCATCTTCCATGGGTTTTCTTTCAACTCCTTCACCAACCCAAGGAGGGACCTTTGTCCCACAATCTTACCCACCCTTTTCCCCACCCTTAACTGTTGCAGAAAACACGCCATATCTTTTAGGTTTAAACGTCATTCAGGGATACACACCAAGATCAAACCCATATTCAAATTCCTATAATCCTGGATGGCGTAATCACCCTAATTTTTCTTGGTCTGACCATACACAAAGACCATCATATCCGACTTAGACCAGACAAAACCCGCCTACGTTGTCATTTCAGCAACACAATGCAAGGCCATTTTACGTAGGTTCGCAAAACCCCATAGGGCCAAATAGAGATTCACAGCTAGACCAGATTTTAAGAGCTGTGTTAGAGAGTCAACGACAAAATGCTGAAGCTCTCGCTGAGATCCATAGGCAATGTAAGGTAGAATTGGCTGATTTACGAAATCAGATCATTCTTTTGGCTGAGTCTCGTCAGCCAGGTACTCTTCCATCTCATCCAATTCCGAATCCTAGGAATCTGCCAAATCCTAGGCAAAATCAAGGCCAAGTCCACTTCATTAATCAAGTCTTTGATTCTAATCATAATCCATCCTCCATATTACCTGAAAATAACCCATCAAACCTGCATCAGCAACCTATTTTATGCCAAAATGACCCACCTATTATTGAGAACCAAAATTGACTATGTTGATCTTCTGAACTTGGTGGAAACATTTTTGAATTTCCTTAATCTTAAACGTTCTACATTTCAACCTAAATCAGATCTAATCTTCTACATAAGTTTCACTCTGATCTTTAGTAGATTTTCACGAGAATCTGATTCTAGGACCTGCGAGATCTATTCTAGGCAATTTCAGGACGAGTTTTGATTGGGTGGTTTTTAATCTGTTTCCTTTTTTTTTTGATCTAATTCTTTCATAAATCCTTTGTTTTTACCATATACCTATTCTTTTTAGGAGTTCTTTACTAGGGTTTATACCTAGCTGAAGGCATAAAACTTAGCACCTATACATAGTTGTTTCTTGTTTTCATCCTTTTTGATTTTCTTATCCACTTACTTTTAAAATTTCACTCCATATCATATTGATTACCTTCATTTAGTCTGACTGACCACTCTAACCTTTGGTCAGACTTGAAATCGTCCGCACAGAGATTTTTAATCTCCTCTTTTCGACTCCTTTCATCACCCTATACTAAATGAAGTGTAATATTTTTCACCCTTCTTACAATGAGAACTTGTAAAATTTTGGCTTGGGAGGGTGTTGAAGTGAAATTTTCACTTTAAGTCTTGGTTTAAAAAATAAAAACACATAAAAATTAAATATCCACAAAATTTAAAAAAATAAAAATGAAAAAAATTTTGAAAATTCAAAATTTTCATAAAAATTTGAAATTTTTTTGAAAAAATCATAAAAAATTGAATAAAATCTTATATACATAAAAATAAAAATATATAAAAATACAAAAATCTAAAAATAAAATTCATAAAAATAATAAGAGAAGTTTATTCATTTTTAATAAAGAAGAAAAGAAGAAGAATGTATATATATATAATTAAGAGCTTTAATTTTCTTTTAGGTCAGAAGTTTAAAATGTATATAGAATATATATAAATATTTAAGAGCATTCAATTCTTAATTAGATTTTACCTTAAACATTTTGAAAAAACACACTTTTGTGTTTAAAATTTTTAAAACAAGATTTTATTTGAATTAGGGAATCTTTTAAATCTTTTAAAGATTTATTTTTCTATTCTTACTTGAATTAAGAAACTAGTGTGTTAAGATATTAAACTTAAGTTTTGGAATTGACTTATAACTTTTTAATCAATTAGATTAAGTAATCTTTTGACTTTTGAAAATTTGATTTTATCATAAAGTTAAGTAAAAGGCCAGATATTCAGAGTTAATTAGATAGAGAATTGGTAGAATTTTAGTTTACAAAACTTACAAGCTAGAGATAAATAACAAGACTTGGTAAATTTTGTCTTAACAGATCCTATAGGAGGAAACTAAGAATTTGAAGAACCTAAGAGTAAAGGGTATTTTTGTCCAAGCTCTGGTTTGAGAGCTAAGTAACCTAAACATCTAAAATTCACTCACATAGAATTGTCTTATTGACATCTTAGACCACGAAAACAAAGAGATTAAGAGATCAATTTTGAATCCTCTTTAGTCCAAGGATTTCCACGGGGCGGTTCTTGAAAGGGTGAAGGACATGCCACTCACCTAGAAAAAGGATTTAGAGAATAATGGTAGTAAGAAAAATGAGAAGGGGGGAAAAGAAAAAAAAAGAAAAGAAAAGAAAAAGAAAAAGTAAATAAAACACCCTGCAGTTAAGTGCCTCGCTAAAAATGGGTACTTATGCAGTTTTCCATAAATAAATAAAAGCATCTCGTTACAAATGGATGCTACCCTTCCTTCCATCAAAAATAAAAAGGACACCTCACTACAAATGGGTGTTCTAACCTATAGAAAAAGAGAAAAAAATATGGAGAAAAAATAATAGGAATAAGAGACCCAGTGGTCCACCTGGGAGATATACACAAAAAGTGTTGACCTCAGGATAGAAAACTGGTGAGGAGAAAGCAACCAAACCTGAATAAGGCTAAGCCAAAGGCTTGAATTGGAATAATTGGGATTGGAAAGTGATGTCTTAAGATCTGGATTTTTGCAACTTTGGATGTCTTTAAGACAATTCTCTTCACTAAGCACAGATGTTTTAAAATCGTTGCTACTGAACCTTGGTATTGGCTAGTGAAGCCTAAGAAATTGGGTTGTGAAGATTTTAAGTTTAGACCTAAAGGAGAAGAATTGATAGAATCCTAGGCCTAGAAGTTAATCTTTAGTGTTGTAGGCTAGTAAATTAGAGTTTTACTACTCTAAGTTTGATTAATAATGAGTATCTGGTTAATTTGCTTAAACTTATATTGATAAAAGTCAAATATCATAAATAAGGATTAACTTAAATCTATTTGAGTTTTTGAGTTAAAATTTAATTCTCAATCCTTAAGTTTTGTTTTTCTTAAAACACTTTATATTCTAATTTGAGTTAAGAATAGTTACAAAGATTAAGAGACTTTTGAAGAATTCTAATTCAAAATAAAGTTCTTGTCTACAAATTATTTTAAGTGTGTTTTGAAAATGTTATAAGTATAAGTCTAAGTAAGAAAATTTTCACACATGCTCTAAACATTAATCATTAATATTTAACCTTAAAAATTTCAGACCTAAGCTTTCCTTTACATAGTTACTATTTATAATAATTTAAACCTAAGCGCTTTAAATCATCATAGTCTTAGTTAATTTTGCTAGGGACTAGCAAAACTTTGGCTTGGGGGTATGATGAGACACTCATCATGATCTCTAATTACCCTTAATTAACTAGTCTTCCTAGTTAATTAGCTAGGGTTATGAATATATAAGGGTTAATTATATAATAAGGGATATTTAGTTAAGGACCTTAAAATAAGTTAAAAATGACATTTTATCATTCAATTAACATTATTAATAATTTAGATAATAATTGGACTCGAAATCCTGTTAATCATTTCCTTAATTAATAAGATAAGTAACTAAAATATAATGTATACCTAAGTATATAATAACTTAAGCAATTTTACTTAATCTAATATATTAACCTAAAAAGGTTAAAAATGTAAATTCAAGGTGTAAACATAATATTTACCTTATTTACTAACATATATAGAAAGTTGAAAAAGATCTAAATTAAAATAAACCTTCAAAACCTGGGTTTACATTTTAGTCCTTAATATTCATCACAGTCAGGTCCTTATTTCTCACATAGGTCCTTAAGTTTTATTACTTCTAAGTCCCTCTTCGTTTTCTTCTTCTTCTTCTCCAGCCGAATGAACGGCTGGCGGCAGAGAGTCACCCCACTGCATGATCACCGCCTTACCAACATCATTCCTCTTTGCCCAAGCTCTTGCAGCTTGCGCTCACCACCTCCACTTCATCCATCGGTCTGGATTAACTGAGAATCTTATTTTTCAGTGGGAGATAACCTCACCGTCATCGAAGACGACGACGGAGGTTAAGCTCCTCGAGCTCCTTCTTCGGCCAGACCCTGCCACTCTCTTCACTGCAAATTGCTATAAATGCCCCCTCACACCTCTGATTTTAGGCAAGTTGGCTCCCTTCCCTCTTCTAACACTATAGCTGACATCGATAGGCTATTTTTCCAAACCTCCGGCGATTCCCCATTCCATCTTCCGACTTCCTCCGTCCATCTTAAGTAGCCGAGGAGATCCGTCGTGGTCTTCCGCACCTCTGACAAAGGTGCCGACCTAAGGATTCCTCTGCTCCACCTCAAATCCGCCCATCGAAGATCTTTCTTCCACCCTTTGATTTCATCGTCCGCTATGAACCTTCGGCGGAATCCTATTGACCCCTTCATCCAGGTAACAGTAGATTAGGAGTAGGAGTAGGCTAGCTTAGTTAGTTAGTTTAGTTAGTTAGGTTAGAGTAATTTCATATTTCAGTTTCATCTCCTCCGACTCCGACGAGTTCCTTGAGCTTGCCAGAGCTTTAATTTTGTCTTCCTAATTCATTGTACACCTTCCTGTACCTTCCATGTTCACTTCTAATTCACTTAATCATTAATTAAATCACCTAAACGCCTAATCCAAATCTCACCTTCACCGACTACTGACACTGTCTATGGTGATAGTACTCGGCCTAATTCCACCTTCACTGGGTTCTTTCATCACCTATCACCACTAATGAACCCTAATCGACATTATAATACCTATTATTATCATCATCTATAATTAGACGCCTAAATCTTAATTAAGTTCCTGAGCTCGCTGTCCATGGTGGCTCAAGAACAGTTCAAACTATAAATTAAGTATATATTTATGAATAATAACATCTGTTCACTTGATTTAACTTCTCAATCGAGTGGTTAAAATAAGTCCTGAGCTTTAACCACTCAAATCTTTAAGAAAACATACTTTCTGTCAAATCTTACATTTTAATGAACAAATGAGAATTAAATGTGATAGAGGTTCCTTACAACCTCACGATCATTTTTGGATCAAAAATGGTTAGTTTTGTCAATCTGTACATACAATTCATATTTTCTAGACTCACCGGAGCTCCGGTGAGCCATTTTTGTGTTACAGTCTCTTAAACTTGCTAAGTGGCTCCAGAATAGTATAATAAGGACTAATGACTGTTTTAAAGATATTTGTTTGAGGATTTAACCACTAGAGCTATAGGTTTGAACTTCTTCTTCCCCAACTCCAATGAGTTGGAGAAGCCTATTAGGAAGGATTTGAGAAATATTTAATGAGCTTCAAATCTTCAGTGCGATGCACTGAAGCTATTTTAACCTTCAAAACATTGTAGCAATCTTTCCATGACTCTATCGAACACATACCTATTTCAGTTCAGGCGGCGAGCCTAAAACCCTAGGAATTAAGGTTGAAACAACTTTCTGAAGATTTGAATAAATTCTTGATGATGAGAAGACTCTATTTGAGGCATTAATTTCTTAGGAGGAAGCTTTAAACAGAAAGTCAATTTCCGAACTTCCATAGTCAAACATGAGTCTGACAATGGGGTTCTGAGCTTGAATTGAGATTTTGAGGAGTGGAAACTTTTTCTGAGATCCTATTTGATGTTTTTAGAAAGAATAAAGTAAGCTCAGATGAATGAATGTGTGAGTATTTAGTTTCTGCCAATATGGGTTACTCTCGAAACCAAACCAACAAGAGTACTATTCTGATGAAATTCAAACTTAAAACCTACCCAGATTGATTTGCTATAACCCTTAGAATTAATCTGAATAGATTAGGAACACTTTAAAGTGTCTGTTGCACTTATTGAAATCTGAAAATCAATCTTTGAAGCTTTCAGAGAAGAGAAAAGCTTCTCTACATGTTCTAAAGGTCTTTAGAGTTTATACTAACAAAAGCGGAATTGCTTATATAATATGCATAGACTTTTTAATAGATGAGAGAAGTCCATCTAAGGACTCTCCTAATTTAAAACACTTTCCAGGCTTAAAAAAACCTGTAGGAACCCCTGATTTCATCTCTTAAATTGAAGAGAAAAACATCATTAAAACATTAAATTGACCCTAAAATTGTGTATATTACCCTTAGAGCTTTCCAACAAACTTGAAATCATTCAATTTGGAGCTCTGAGTGGAAAGTTATACACGTTTGAATTCAAGTCTGGAACGGGTAGGTTAGTCCCATCTCGGTTATTCACGAGCGCACGCTTGGGGATAAAACCAATTTGTTTCCTTGGCTATGTAGTCGTCAGCGTTCGGCGCACTAGTTCCGATTCCTTCTGATCTGATCTGAGCATTGCATGTCTGAGTGTGCGGGCTTATGCCTGTGGGTGTGCACCCTTGGGGGCATGCGAAAGTGAATGTTCCCTAGGAGGGTGAGTGTGGCTTGGGAGGCCAGGTTGAGCCGATGCGGCTCGAGACTATGAATCGATTAACAAATGAACCGAAACGAACCTAACTGAGATTAGGCGAGGACCGAGTAGGGTCTGGTCCCACCTTGGTCTCAGGGTGCTATGTATCCTCGAAAGGACTTCGCCGCAAATAAAAAAACTTTTAAAAACCCGGTTCAACTGGAAGCTTAAGGAAAAAAGTAGCCGCTGAAGGATGCTAAGTGCTAAAGGAGAAGGAACAGGCGCTAAGGAGTGTTAAGGAAAAAGAGACTAAGGAACAACGGAGAAAAACTAAGGGAAGACGAGAAGGTAGGAGAAGATTAAAGGGAAAAGGAAAGAGAAGGAGGATAAGAAGGCAGGAACAACACAAGAAAGGTAAGAAGGAAGAGAGCTCGAGAGAAGAAAATAAAAGAGAGAAAGAAGAAAAGAAAGAAAGAAGAAGATTAGAGGCTGAAGAGAGATGAAAATAAATAAAATCTTCTTACGTCATTATCTTTTTGTTCTTAAATGTAAAAGGGCATGCTTTAATTGGATAACTTTTTAATTGCCTTAATTTCTTAGAATGAAATAAAATTGAAAAACTAGCATGTTTACTTGTTAATAAAGTACAACATTTTGAGTAAATATGTTTGTATATGGAATTTTGTATATTCTTTATAGTTTAAATATTTTGACAAAATTCATGTTTTGAAAATCAAACTAGTTTTACCTCCTAAACTTAAAGAGATAAAAGAAAATTGGTGAATTTGGAGAAAATTATTATGCCTCCCAATGAACGACCTGGACTCAACCAGTAAAAATTTCTAAAATGTTAGGTTAATTTGACCCAATACTACACAATAGACACAACTTCGAGTTAACCTAAGTGATTTCTTCTACTCTTAATTAAGTGAAATTAAATTAATTACTTAGTTGAGTGGAACCCACGCATCACTAAGTCTGAGGAGGGTCAGAGGTGGAGTTTCGAAGAGATTTGTTGCCCTAAAACTAGCTGAGGAGAACGGGCAGGCCTTGGGGTCTCTTTTGTAGTCCTCAGAGAGTGGTTAGAGCTTTGGAAGCAAGCTTCCCAAGCTTGGAAGGCTTGCCAGATTTGGAAACCTAAAGATACCCGAATCTCTCATGCGCTCGCATGACAGATTAGGAAGGTTGTAGGGTTCATGGATTGGTGCATTGGAAAGAGGACTCCTCAAGGAATCTCCCTTCCAATTTTGGAAGGGAATGAGCAAGAAATCAGGGAGATCTTCCCATTTGAAGGGCTTCAGATCTTTAGGTTTAGGTGTTTAGGGTGGCAGAGACCTATTTGAAGAAGACAACAAATCTAGGGGCTATTTGTAAGAAATTCAAAAGTTAAGGGCATGAGTGTGATATAAAAGAGTCAGACAAGACCAAATTACAAACTAGGTCAAGATGATCTCAGATTAGGTCCAAATTTTGGTACAAATCTAATTGGGACATAAGGAACCCAATGGTTTAGCTAGATTTTGGTTTTGACCAATTTTGATTGGAGAAATTGTATAATTACCAAGTTTAGGGCAAAAGTCTGTCTATAGCTTTATTTTGGGTCAAGACAGGTTTCAATGGTGAAATTAAGGATGCCAAACCCTAGAAAATATTTTTATATAATATTTAGAGAATTTATCTAAATTTTACCCTAACCAAAACCTCAGTAAGTTAAGCGGGTCTGTTTTTAGGGTTTCAGATGTCATTTAATTCCGGAAACATTTGAAAACCCATTTCTGTCTGTACGAACCTACTTGTTAGACATTTAAGATCATTTGACCTTTAATTAACCCCTAAGAAAACCCATTATTATACTGCAATTGAGATATGCTATTAAAATTGTAGTTTTACCCCAGTTTTACTGTATTTCCCTCAGAAAGGATGTGTAGTGAATTACAGTCTCTCTGGCGGTTATGTAGGAGCATTTAATGATGGAATATGACTAAATAAAGCTAGATATGGCTGATGATGACATTATCATCATACTCCCATGCCTAACTTTTACTAATCCCTTAGCAAAATCTCATGGAATTAACTCAAATTCTAGACCATGTGTTTAGATCTTTGATATGTGCTTTTTTATGTAGATTAGGTCAGAATGGAAATAGTAGGACTAGAGGTACTAAAGTACCTACCAAGATCCAGACCTGACCAACTTTACCCTCAGTCCACCGCGAAGGTTTCTATGACCCACAGGAACTAACCTAAGGTTTCTTGAACTCTGCAGTTAAAGCACCCACGCTTAAAACATTTTGTCTTGGTTTACTTTACAGCGCATTTTTTTAAGAGAGAGATAGAAGAATTTCTTGCATTTTTGGAGAGCTTTCTCTCTCTTTTCTTTTCTTTATTTCTAGCTTCGAATTGGCTTTACAACACAGTTTGTATCGGATTCCTCGCTCCCACCATCAATCCTCGTAGGGTCCCTGGCAATCGATGCTTCGGGATAACACCGCCCATGGAAACCCCTAGAAGCCTGGCTTTCGACACTTCGAGATAGTGCTGCCCATGGCATTCTGTAGCTAAATTTAGTCCCTGGCAATCGACATTTCGGGATAATCCCACCCATGGCACCTGAATCAACACAAGCTGCTTATGTGCCCCCAATAGGATATTTAGATATCCTAGGTGACAAGCACCAAGGAGACGGTATGTTCTTACGCATCTTCGAGGGGAATTTCCCGCCTCTCTAAGCTGGGAACTCATCCAAATCAACTTGTGTTGATAAGTCACTCCTAATCTAGGTGGCATTTTCAGAATAGAATTATCGCATTTGCATGATTTTGATAATTAAGTGCACTGAACCAGACTTTGTGTGGATTAGGGTGCATAGGTTACTAAGTCCCACAAACCAGAGGTTAGTTAATGAGGCCAAATAATCTGTAAGCCTTAGAAGAAGTAATACTTAAGCCTCATGTTTTCTTCAACCTCTTGAAGACTATCCAGATCTTAACGGATACGTGAAATTTTAAGGCTAAACACAGCCCAATAGGCCTAAAATCAACGTTCATACTAATCTCTGTATCTTTGAGCACTTTTGTCTTTTATTTCCTTCTTTTGATTTGGTCTAGAACTAAGTAGATTCCTTAATCTTTTACTAATGGCTAACTATTTTTGTTTCAAATTGTGCTCCTTTTTGTCATTTCAAAATCACCTCTCGTTTCCTCAAGATTTCATTTTTTTAAAATTTCCACCCTTCTCCCATTTTCTTTTTGTTCTTTTTCATTTTTTAATTTTTTGGTATTTTTTTTTTGGAATATGTATTTTTTTGCGAGAACCCTTCAAAAGCTTGAATTTTTGTGTATTTGCACTTTAACACCCCCCCAAGCATATGTTTTGTAATGTCCTCATTGTAAACGGAGGGTATGAACTAGTTTTGGGTTTAGGAATTGGAACAGGATTATCGAGTGGGTGAACATGTCGGGAATGACTGTTGTGGATGATTTCAAGCTCTGATACGAGTACCAGAGGTGGAGTCAACTATTCTAACACCAAACTCTGAGTGCAATAGACATGAAGTACAAAAAGGATAATCAGAAGGATCTTAATTTTTTTGGATTGACAGGATGCCTCCCATTAAGTGCTAAACTCAATGCCTTCTGCCGAGAATAAAATGGTCATGGAGAAGGAGTGGTCAAATTAGACGAGTTTTGTAGAACAAGCACCTTGATCAATAGCCTGGTTGGTCCAACCAGGTGCTTGTTCAAATCAGCAGGCTGATGATGCAGCCCAAACCCAATCAATCTGGTGGGTTGATAGATGTGAGTCAGTAGTTGTGGAACCCACCATATACTCTGTGACTCAAATATATGTGGAAGTGAAAAGCTTGGGTTTGGCTGAATTGGATCAACCTGGTCTAAGTAAGTCTCCTCAAAAGAAAAAGAATCAGTGGAGGATGTAGAAACCCTACGAAAGTGATCAGAGAAGGATGGGTCGTGATTTGTAGTCTGATTTATGTCTGAAATCCAATTGAAATGTGGAGGAGAATCATGTGCAACCAGCTCATTGAGAGGAGAATTAGAGTAGAAATTGAGTCTGGTTGTGGGCTAGGTTGAAAATGGGCTTTGGAAGGCTTTGTATATGTTGTGGAAGAGGTGTTTTCTTTCAAATCATTAACCATAGTGTTAGAATCAAAAGACGAGTCATGTTTACTGAGGGCGTAGATTGGCTCATAGTCGTCAGGAAACAGTAGTTCTCCAATATCATAGTAAGATTCAAAATCGTCAGAGAACTTGAGAGAATCATGTTTTGAATCTGACTCTGGATCAGAGGTTCCACCAAAGAATAAAAGTGGAGAAACAACAACCTAACTTAGGTCTAGCCTATTCTCAAAATCCGAACTCAAAAAGGTGTCCCTATTAGGCATGGGCTAGGGTTCTTGGCTTGTAGGGAAGACCCAATCAAATCCCAACTCTTCTAGCTCATCAGTTTCTGCATCGTAGATCGACGTGACTTTAGAAAAATCAATTTGTATCTCTAAGGAGTCTAAAGAGGTGTACTCATCAAATACGGGCCATGAATCATAATCTAGATTTGAAATCTGATTCGTATCGCATGAGGCCTCAAAATCATCCCGAAAAGGCTCAGATCCAGAGGTTAAGGGTGTGGGTTGGATCACTAGAATCTATGTTGGCTCAAAATTGCTCTCGAGAGTCACCTTATCAGAATAAGGGATGGAATTTACACCCTTGAGAGGTTCTGACTTAATCTCATTATCACAGTTGTCTGGGAAATCTAAGTTTGGTGAACCAGTCTTTTGATTTTCTATGGCAGGCTCAAAATTGTGATCAATCGGATCCTCCCAACCCATGTCAAGATCAGGTGTATCAATTTGTTCATAATTTGAATTAGATTCAATTTGGGTTGGGGGTCCATAACAACCTTATCATTACACCTGGAATTTGGGAAATTACATAGACTACTAGAATTACTCCAAGATGTCATCGTAACTTCTGACGAGTATTTTTGATCAATGCTTCTATATAACCCATTCAGCAATTCTCTCCATTCTTTCAAAAAATTCTGGAGTTCTTCCAGAACTGAAGGATTTGACCAATACTATAGACAATCATTGTTGTGCAATTTCACAAATTCCATGTGTTCTGCTAAGAGATCATCCCAGGTTGAACCGTGGTTTAGTTGTATCCATATCATCTTCATACAGCTCAAAATGTGGTTCATTGATTTCGTAATTTTTTCTTGAATGTCCTTTTTACAATACTCTTCATGGTTTCTATAGGCATTCTCAATTATCTTTTCTTTCATGCTCAATTGGGACTCAGGTTTCCTAAGTAGTCATCCTATATAACCAGGCTGCATTTTTGAATCAGATGGTGGAATCAAGATGTAGAGTCAAAACTCAGGTTCAAATTGGAGTTGGTTAGATCTGAAAGAAATTTGTAAGATGATCTGTGTATGTGCTCAAAATAGAAGGGATGAGGGGATGGATGTGAATTTTTGACCCAATCAAGGCACCCAGAGATTTTTGGATGACTAAGGCAATTTTGAAGTGGATGATACCTCTGAATTATAAATTCGCACACCCAAAAATTACCTGAGCAACCAAAAAGGGAGATCCCATCAATGACCCCTACACGGTAGAGCATCCCCACGGGTTACAGGGTTTCCCCCACCCGACCTTCCTTGTCACTGAGGGTCCAGGTAGACAGAAATGCACGAACTTAAGACCATAAGACAACCAATTTTATGTCCTAATTTGTTCCTTTGATTTCACTTGATTAGAAGTTAATTCAACTTATGACCTAATTTAGAGGTTGATTGGCCTACAATGTAGGCCATCTTCACCTGACCAACCCTAAAGATGGCAAACTGAGATCTAGGCCAAGACCTAGAAATCATCCTGATTTTACACCCAGGTTATTAGGTCCAAGATTTTAAGGTTCAAGTAAAATTAGAGCCTGATTTTAGGGTTTTTCTGATTAGATCTTTTTAATCAAGGGCTTGGGTAGCACACAAATGTGGGAGGGTAACTTTCCTTTAATTCAGGCAAAATGTGTACTAGCACTCCAAACCCTAATGTAGAAACCCTAATTGGCTCTATTTCCAAGTCTAATTGATCTTGACATGTTCACCTTGGGCTTCAAGTAAGAAATGTGTTAGCCCAAAATGATTTAGAATTTAAGCGTATTCCCTAATATGTATAGGAAATCAAGGATGAGATCTCTAAATAGAATCGCTCGAACTTCAATGAGATTTAAAAAAAAATTATACAAATAAGGAAACTTGCCTTTTTAAATGATGATTACTATGAAAAATAAGGTAGGTGATTCCTAATTGATTATTTCCTTTTTGTTGTCTTCCCAAGATTAGGAGGTTGATTAGGGAAGAATAGAGAAGTTACCTGCCCTGGAGCAGTTGATTTGCGTGGAGGATCTCCTCATGAAGTACCTCGCAAAATCACAGTAAAGCAAGCAGGGCAAGTAAGTGCTCAAATATGAATAGATAATGTAGAGAATAGCAATGAATTACGTGTTTCAACCTGGCAACGATGCCAAAATGTTAATAGCTCTGAAATGAGTTTTAAAATCGTCATGTTATAGTACACTTTGAATCAGTGCGAAAAACAAATAAAATTTATACTCGAATTTTGAAATGAAGTCTGAGGTCATTTGCTGGGAGAAAATATGGAATTCGATTGTTGATGGAGCGATTTTTGCTTTGAATAATTAATATTAAGATAATAAATCGTTGTAGCACAAAAGGTAGTGGAAAATCTCTCAATCAAAGATTAAATAGATATGAATTTAAACCACAATAACGGATGTCATATCCACAGGGAGGATAGACCAATAAATTCACGAGTCAAGGAATACACAGTTCACAAACTCTTCTGCAACTTTAATGCGAGGGATATGCTATTTTAAATGAAGTTTGCAATTTCCTTAAAGGTTCAAGGGTATTTATGCAGTTTTAAAATCAGGAATTAAGCTCCAAAGATATGTGTATGATGCATGTGTAATGGCTTATCATGTGAATTCAATTTTCATGCAAATCTGATTTGAAATTCAAGGTAAATTATGCACATAACACAAGTATAATAATTTCAGGAAAATCTGAGTGCATCAGTGCAATGTGACCAGAATAAAATATTAATATAAAAGTGGCAATGGCATTGAATGCAATTATTAATGGAGATAAAAACAGAGGATTTCTCATCTCTCCTCACGTTTGCGACCGAGCACGGTTGGCCGCGAGAGTCGGCGAGGAGGTACTGCTTGACGAGTGCTTCACAATGGCGGCAATGGCACGTTGCGAGGAGGTCGGTGGCGGCCGACCGGCGAAGATGAACGATAGCGATGGAGAAGCTGCAGCTGGCCACATGTGCTGCAGGTGCTAACGCATGGTTGCAGGCGATGGTGCAGGCACTTGCAAAGGCGTGGTGGTGGTCCTGTGCAGGTGCGCGAGGGAGTTTTGCAGCTCCTGCGGGTGCTTGAAGGTGGGTGCTGGGGGCGGGTCTGCATAGGTGCTGGAGAGGGGCTATAGGGCACGCGATCGTTCTTCAGCGCCTGTAGATGGCGGTGGTGGCGTGGCAGAGCGCTTGTGGGCAATGGGTGCAGGTGCAGGCGCTTGGTGCGGGTGCGGTGATGGTGCTGCGCCTGAATAGGCCTGCGGGTGAAGGTGAGTGCCTACGGTGCTTGGCGTGCAGCACCTGCGGAGGGGGGCGCTGTGTGGCAGATGCAGGATGGGACACTAGCTAGAGCGGCACTGGCTGGAGATGCTGGCGAGGTGAGGCGGATGCCTGTAGGCTGCTTGGTGAGGGCGTTTGGCTGTGCTGGGTGCAGGCGGGTGGATGGGCGCTTGCGGTGGAGACTGTGGCTGGCGTGAAGGTAATGGCACTGCAGAGGGGGGAAGCGTTGCGGTGGAGAAGGTGCGATGCTTGCAGGCGTGCAAGGGCATGCAGAGAGTTGCCTGTGCGGGTGCGTGAGCAGGCATCTATAGGTGCAGCTGGAGATGGGCGCAGCCTGGCAAGGGCCCGCAAGGTGGAGAAGGTGTGATGCCTGCGGGCTGGAGTGGTGTGAGCGCTGGAGGGGGAAGGTTGGTGCACAGTGCACACGATGGTTCACAGGGTCTGCCCTCTCCACAGTGTAGAAGGTGGAGATCCCCTCCAGAGTGAGGAAGAAGATGATCGCCCATCCAACTTTTCCCTACCTCTTATCTCCTCTCCCTGCGTGCGTGAGTTAAGGGATTTTCCAAATCCCTTTGCTATTTTTGGCCGGCAGCTATTGAGGGAAGAGTTGCGGTTGGCCGGAGGATGGGGAAAAGATGGCGTTGTTTGTTAGAAAGGGAAATTTACCCTCACCTCCGTATTCTTTTCCCAATATTCTTCCTGCACATAAAAACATAAAATCATTACTTATTAAGTTATAGAATGCTATAAAATAGATGTAAACTTAAATCATGATGCATGCAAACATTCTATAACTTAATGTAGTTATTAACAAACCTAAAAGGTAAGATTAAAGTTACTTAGGTGTAATATTAGTCCATTAAAATGGACTCATCAAATACTCCCATGCCTAAGATTTGCTAGTCCCTAGCAAAAATGAAAAATAATATAAGTAATCAGAAGATTTCTTCTTTTCTTATTTCAAAACTTTAGAGATCAAGACAAATGTGACGTGATAATATCCTAAGTAACGGATCCAAGTGAAAAAGCCAATTTGCATTGGGAGTTCGTACTTCACCCTTGGTGGATATTTATGTCAGGATAGGCAACTATTTCCCAAGGGGATAAAGTAGAAGATAGTCTGTATTTAAACCCTGACTTTTGGCTTACTAGGAGATATCAAGTAGAATGGATTTGTATTTGGTGGCACACACTCCTCTGATGCTACATGTAGTCTAGTACTGCAGACTCTAGATTAATAGACTATTAGACAAGTCAACTCTGAGAAAGGCTAAACAACAGTGCTCTCTTGATGTTCCTGGGTGCTCACTCTTTTCTTTCTTTTCTTTCTGAGATCACAACTCTCGCCAGACTTAGTAATTGTACTCACTGTTTGGTGGCCTCACATGGCATCCACACTTCAATTAAAGTCCCAATAACTCTACAACTAAGTTAGAGTCCTCAACCAGAATTGGAGAGATCAGAAATACTAAAAGTTAGGTATGGGTCATATTTGGTGGAATGCAATAGGTGTTCTGTTGCCTCAGAAAAAATGTTACATTATAAACTTTGAGCTTTTTCTATTTTATTTTATTTTATTTATTTTTTGTAATATAACTGTTTGTTCTTTTTCTTTTTCTTTATCTCTTTTTCTCTTTCTCTTTTTTCTTTTTAATGAATATAATACGACACAGACTTTTATTTATGAGGCATTATTCAGGATGATGATGGTCAAGAGGATATTGTGTGGCTTATTTGGTGGAAAAGCCTATTCTCGGCATCTTGAAGGAATGGATAGGACAGGCGTATTTCTAATCTTTGACACTATTACCCTCCATCAGTCGAGGACTCTATGAAGGACGGTCGTAGCCATCCACCATAGTTATAACTTTATTAAGACTCAATCTCTGTGTATCTGCCTTATTTGATGACTCTCAGGAATTCACACAAAGTACGCACACAGGAACAGAGAGTGAAAACTACGCCTAACTTTGAACTATCATCATCTAATTATCCAAAACTTAAGAGTCCTTGCACTAAACTTAGCACACCAGTAATCTCTCTACTTTCTTCTCACAAATATGAGGTGGATCTACTAGAAGATAGTATGCCTGACTCCCTATGAACTGTCCAAGGGTTTAGTAGACTACAAATGCTTATTGGTTTTCCTCAAGGATCCATTACCAAGTCTACGTGTACATGAAATAAATGTACTGGATTCTAAACTTAAGAAATAATTCGGGAAGAAAAACCTCCAATGACAAAGGTATTTTGCTAGAGTCTAACCTAATCAGCTCAAGAAAAGAGGATTTTTTTTTATATATGCTAACCTAAATGCATGAATACTTCCTAAAATGCAAATGCACACCCCATGCCTAAATCCTACAATGTCCCCATTGTAAAATTAAAACAGGAGGAGAAAGGAAAAACATCACCTTACAACGGTGTTATTCTGACCGCTGGGTTGCCTCCCAACAAGCGCTGCATTTTCTGTCAATAGCCAGACTTCAAAGGAACCTATAAGTCTAGTTCCAAATAGACAAGGTTAGGCCATAAAAATAATCATAACAGTGCGGGCCTAGAAAACAGGTAGCCACGATGTTGGTGAGCTGATGATGCAACATAATACCAAATGCTCGCCAAAAGATATGAAAGCGAATAACTGTGTTGGCTACCTTGGGAGGTTTAGGAATAATAAATGGAAAATGAAAAGGGACCTCCTAAAATGGAATAAGTGGAGGATAACAAGGATCCTCCAGAGCAGGATGGGTTTTAAGAGATATACACATTATTAGTTCAAACCCTTGAATGGTGAGAGTAAAAGTACAAGCATCAATCCACACTCGCCATTCTACTCGAGGATGTACTGGCCTGATATGTTCTCCAGAAAGAATGTACATGAGCAGAGATCTGAGCCAAGGATCGATTAGGGAGTATAAGGGTTGTTTGTAGTGTTGGAAGGTAATGGTTAAGTCCAATGAGGCCTTTGTCAGTGTTAGGTCTAATTCGGACAATGATTCAGATTGTGTATACTCCTTAATAGTTGTAGACAACTGCATATTACCCTGCCTAACATTAATGATCGGAGTCATATTTGAATCAATGGTAGACTCCAAATTACAACTCTTTGATGGCAGGGTCAAAATATCTGAATCATTATTATTAAGCTCATCCCCAAATTCGTTTGGTTCACTGAACATTTTGTCGGGGTGTATATGTGATTCATTAGAAGTTGGATCAGTATCCTTTATTATTCCTAAACGAGGATCAGTCTTAATGTTTTGGAGCAAGCGGATATCACTGAATTTGTTATTCTTCTCGGGGTATAAATCCTCAATTGACGTGTTTTGTCCCCATGAGTCTCCCATAGACTTCTCGCTATTTTGTTTTTCCTCCTTTAATAGCAACTCCTATTTTGATGGAGGATGACTCTTAAAAGAAAGGAGGAATCTGGATTTAATCATATTATTTCTATCCTCTGGAGGTAAATTGACGAGTCGATTTTTCGCTTTAAGGTCGTTTATAGTCTTATGTGGTGGAAAAATCAACTAATCAATATTTAAAAAGAAATAACCACTCGCAGAAGAGTGGGTCGTATCCATAGGGAAGCAATGACGTCTTTAAATTCGCATCGGTTAAAAACGTTTGTTCGTAGTTGGTTTAGACAAGAATCAATCCAAAATTGCCTTCAGATAAGGTTGAATCAAGAAATCATGCTGAAATAGCAATTCTTAATAACTAGAGAATATTTGTTGCAATGTAGATTCAATAAAATATCATTAAAATATGACAATGGCAGAAAATGTAATTATTAATGGCATGAAAACTGTAGCAAAACAGGGGATTTATTCCCCTTGGCCGTCCCTGAAGAGGAGTCGACGGCCGGAGGTGGGAAGCTCGGAGGAAGTTCTTTGGACCGAGGGCTTCGCAGCGGTGGTGGTGACGAGTCGCGCGGTGGCCGGAGCCGGCCAAACAGAGCTTCGACGAAGGTGGCTGCCAACGGTGCCACAACTGCTGGAGGTGATGCGCGTGCACACACGAAGGCTGTTTGTGGGCAGTGCGCACGACCTATTATTGCGTGCACTGATTCTGCACCTTCTGCTCGAGGCACTACAGGCGGAAGCAGGGTGCACTGCTGTTGGCGGAAGCTGCGGGAGTGCTGGAGCGGACGTGCGGGCTTGATGCTGCTGCAGGCTGTTGGCGAACGTGGGCTTGGCGCTGCAGGTGCGAGAAGGCTGCAACTGCTACTGGATGCTGTTGGCCGTGCCCGCCTTGCGCATGGCTGGAGGGCGTGCGGGGGAATGTTGCAGGAGGTGCGGCCCTGCTGCAGGCGTGCGGGCGGGCGCTGCAGCCGTAGGGTGCGAGGGTGGTTGCTGTTGGAGTGGGGGGTCGAAGCTTCAGACGTCCGGGAAACTTCCCAGACATCTTAACTGGCTGAGGGATGATTACAGTAGCCACAATGGTGGTTGTTGGTGATGACAATGAGGGAGGTGCACGCTGAGGTGCTCACGGTAATGCAGATGAGTTCCGGATGGTAGTGTGGCCTGTCACACTACACGCCCACGGTGGTGGAGACTCGTCGCCATGGTTGAGGTCGGCGGTGTGGAATGGAAGAGAGACGAACTCTCTGCACAGTGGTGGGTTGAGGGTGGAGGCCTACTGAGCTCGGCTGCCTCCTCCTCTCTTTTGAAATCAGCTGCCCAACCAGATCCAACACATCCGCTCCTCCTTGATTGGGTTCTTCACTATGGCAGCTGGAGGAAGAAATGCAACCGTTGCACATAGAAGAAGAATAAAAAATAATGATAAAATATTATGGTTATTTATATACAAACCCTCAACTTTTATGTTAACCTAAATTAATGCATGCAATGTACCTAATTAGTTAACTAATGCAATTCTAAGTTAATTCTAAATGCATTTAAATATGAATAAGATGCATGAATTATGTAATTAAATTAGAAATATGAATTAATCTATTTACATCCTAATTTATGCTAAATAAATGTTAGAATTAACCTAATGTCTAGGCACTTAAACACTTAAATAGCCCACAAATATGGGCTAATCATAAATCCTCAAATAATAAATAATTCCCTTGTGATTTACTCCAGATTTTCAGTCCAAGTTCCTCTATTGGGGCATCCTCATTTTCTGAATTAGACTCTTCATATCCCTGAGACCAAAATTGATCTAATTCATCCTCCATTCCTTTAGGGTCACCTTCATTGGGTGCATTTAAATCCTCAGGATACTGAATGGTAGGTGTTGATTCCCTAAGTGGAGGGTCAAGAGTTGGCTCACTAAGGGTAAAATGAGATTCCACCAAATAATCAATAGGGGAAGTGATAGGAATAATACAACCTTGACCCGGGTTGGTAGGGGTAAGGAGAATACTGTCATTAGGGTCAAGGTCCTCAAGAGGTACCATCTTCCCTTGCTTTTGACTCCAATATAGTTCAAGTGGATAATTACTATGATCATTGTCCTCTAGTGGCCGTGTCTCATTGGGAGAGTCTAAGTGATAGCTACATAAAATTGGATCCTTATTGTCATTAGGTTCCTCAGAATTATTTTCATGATCATGATTGTATGGGTAGGGATTAGGATTATTGGGAAGCGTGTAGCCAAGCTGTCTTATTTCTTCATTTAACTGTTGACTATTCCTCAACATCTCTCCCATTGATTCCATCATTTCCTTTTCCTGTTTTCACATTTCTATCATAAAAGAGGAGAGGCTACTATTATCATGTGGGGGAGGATAGTCAATTTCAGGCTCTGGTTGCCTAGGGGTATCGGTCCAACCTCGATATGGAAAATCAAGAAGGGTGGGAGGGTTGGGTGTTTGCATGGAAGTAGGGATTTCAGGGTTGGGAAATCCCACTCCTAAGCTCTGCTCAAAAGTGGGAGTTATCAAGCCAGTACTCCCAAGATAAGAATAAGAATGATCCCATGAATTATCAATGTACCCATCAAAGGATGGATACGCTCGGGGCATGGGATTTTGATTAAAAGATGGGAAGTATTGACTTTGATAATCTAAATGATAGGAGTAAGGGTAATCCATTTCTTTAAGTGAAACAGTTTTAACTTTCTTAGGATTTAGTAGAATTCAGAATACAAGCAGAAACTTCCTAGAGAATTCTATTGTCAAAGCAAATGCAAATTCAGTGGGATCTTGTTTTTAGTAGATTGTAGGTCTTAGAATTAAATGTTCAATTGGTGGCCAAACAAGTTTTGCAAAAAAAATTATGCTTCCTAGAACAACCTTGGCTGGTGCCTATAACCTACTCGGAAGGGATGGAAGTCTCGAATCGAGCCCACACATGAGGAACTGAAGTAACTTGGTGGATAGGCTTGTTGATTTCCGAATAGCTTCCCTTGTGGTGCAAAAGAGGAGAGGTAGAAATTTATCTAGTGACCTTATGTGTGAGGTGCGCAGTGTCTCAAGTGTGCAAACATACGATTGTGTTTTGATTTTTGAAATTTCGCAAACAGGATCCTTTTGCACACAATTTTCAGTCACAGATTTTAAAGTCCAACCTCTTAACAGTCCCAATTTTTAAAGTGACCACTGAATTAATTTGATTCAAGCACTTAGTGGTCTTAGATTTAAGTTCAATGCATATGCATGATAGGTAATTGATGCTCAAGAGAAGACGTACCTTACTCCAGCTTTCCTCGTGCAATGTATGCAATGCAGTAAAAATAAACTCGATGCTGCTCATTCAGTCTTAGATGGTCATCCTATAGATATGCAGCTTCTAGCAGGCAGTTCGATTTTTTTTTTTAAATAAAAATAATAAACAAACAGACCTAATCATCTAACTAACCAAAATGCAATTCAAACAATGCAAATAATCCTATAATCTAAATAAATAGGAACATGCTCCCGAAAATATGCTCCCGCATACAAGAGCGATAAGAAATAAAGTGACACTAGGAACACGTTTCCAAAAATACCCGACAAGGGTCCGAAAGACAGAAATTAAATTCTAATGTCTATCTAAACAAAATCTAACTAAGATCTATTGACTAAATCAGAAATAGGCTTCTCCGTAAGCCTATGTACGTGGGATCAAGGTCCACGCATTCCCGTTTCTGGCCTCCAGGTGGCATCAAGGTCAACCAAAAAGATCGTCTCCACCGTGCATGTCGTTCAGTTTCAATGTCGTCGCTCTGCTGTGCCTCTCGCCGTGTCAAATTCCTCGAAAAAAAAAATGATGAGATGATTGCGCAACTCAGAATATTCAAAAAAATAATAACGTGAATCTGTTGCGTCTGTTGCCTCCCCGGCAACGGTGCCAATTTGATGGAGCGATTTTCGCTTTGAATAATTAATATTAAGATAATAAATCATTGTAGAACAAAAGGTGGTGGAAAATCTCTCAATCAAAGATTAAACAGATATGAATTTAAACCACAATAACGGATGTCGTATCCACAGGGAGGATAGACCAATAAATTAACGAGTCAAGGAATACACAGTTCGCAAACTCTTCTGCAACTTTAATGCGAGGAATATGCTATTTTAAATGAAGTTTGCAATTTCCTTAAAGGTTCAGGGGTATTTATGCAGTTTTCATGTCAGGAATTATGCTCCAAAAATATGTGTATGATGCATGTGTAATGGCTTATCATGTGAATTCAATTTTCATGCAATTCTGATTTGAAATTCAAGGTAAAATCATGCACATAACATAAGTAAAATAATTTCAGGAAAATCTGAGTGCATCAGTGCAATGTGACCTGAATAAAATATTAATATAAAAGTGGCAATGGCATTTCATGTAATTATTAATGGAGATAAAAATAGAGGATTTCTCTCTCCTCCTCGCGTGTGCGGCCGCACACGGTTGGCGACAAGAGTCGGCGGGGAGGTACGGCTTGACGAGTGCTTCACAATGGCGGTAGCGGCACGTCGCGAGGAGGTCGGTGGCGGCCGGTCAGTAGAGATGAACGTCGGTGGTGGAGAAGGTGCAGCCAACCACACGTGCTGCAGGTGCTGGCGCGCGGTTGCAGGCGGTGGTGAGGGCACTTGCAAAGGTGTGGTGGTGGTGCTGTGCGGGTGCGCGAGGGTGTTCTGCAGCGCCTGCGGGTGCTTGAAGGCGGGCACGGGAGGTGGGTCTGCGTAGGCGCTTGAGAGGGGCTGCATGGCATGCGGTAGTTCTTCAGTGCCTATAGATGGTGGTGGTGGCATGGCAGAGCGCCTGCGGGCGATGGGTGCAGGTGCAGGCGCTTGGTGCAGGCGCAGTGATGGTGCTGCACCTGAACAGGCCTGGGAGTGAAGGCGAGCACCTACAGTGCTTAGCGTGCAGGGCCTGTGGAGGGGGGGCAGTGTGCGGCAAATGCAGGATGGGGTGCTGGCTGGAGCGGTGCCAGCTGGAGACGCTGGTGAGGCGAGGCGGGTGCCTGTAGGCTACTTGGTGAGGGCGTTTGGCTGTGCTGGGTGCAGGCGGGTGGATGGGCCCTTCCAGTGGAGGCTGTGGCTGCCGTGAAGGTGATGGCACTATAGAGGGGGGAAGCGCTGCGGTGGAGAAGGTGCAGTGCTTGCAGGCGTTCAAGGGCATTCAGAGAGTTTCCTGCATGGGTGCGTAAGCGGGCACCTGTAGGTGTGGCTGGAAATGGGCGCGGCCTGGCAGGGGCACGCAAGGTGGAGAAGGTGCGGTGCCTGCGAGCTAGAGTGGTGTGAGTGCTGGAGGGGGAAGCTTGGTGCACAGTGCACACGGTGGTTCACAGGGTCCGCACTCTCCACGGTGTAGAAGGTGGAGATCCTTGCCAGAGCGAGGAAGAAGATGATCGCCCATCCAACTTTTCCCCACCTGTTTATCTCCTCTCCCTGCGTGCGTGAGTTAAGGGATTTTCCAAATCCCTTTGCTATTTTTGGCCGGTGGCTGTTGAGGGAAGAGTTGCAGCTGGCCGGAGGATGGGGAAAAGATGGCATCATTTGTTAGAAAGGGAAATTTACCCTCACCTCCTTGTTCTTTTCCCAATATTCTTCCTGCACATAAAAACATAAAATCATTACTTATTAAGTTATAGAGTGCTATAAAATAGATGTAAACTTAAATCATGATGCACGCAAACATTCTATAACTTGATGTAGTTATTAACAAACCTAAAAGGCAAGATTAAAGTTATTTAGGCATAATATTAGTCCATTAAAATTGACTCATCAATCGCTAATCCCCATTTATAGGGAAAAGATCATAGGAATTAAATCATATAATGGCAAGTAATGAGTGATATGTACTCAAAATGGATTATCAATGTATACCATGGGTAGAATAATAGATTAAGTTGGCAAAAAGAAAGTTAAGGCAAAAGAATGGTGATTTGAATCACCAATTATTAGCCTCAATTAAGCATTTATCTACCAATCAAATGTTTGAATAGTACTGATCAATAAAAAATGCCGCGTAGCCACAGTGCAAAATCAGACATCAAGTGTTGCTACAGTGCCTCAGGGAGGCCTTCTCTTCTCAGCCACTTCTTCTTTGGTTCTCTACTGATATTCTTCTTCTTCTTCCTTTCTCTCTTTGGCTTCTGTCTCTTCTCTGCCTTCTCTTCTTCGACTCTCTGCTAATACATAGGGGGAAACTTATGAAATTGGCAAAGTGTTAGCCAAACCACAACAAAGCAAAACCCCCTACCCCGTCCTCTCTTTCCTTTCTCTCTGGGTTTTCCTCTTTCCCGCCTTCCCAATGCCATACACAGTACCGGATAATCGGATTCGGGCAAGAGCGCACACGGAACTAGGTCTGCCGGCGTGGGGTAGCAGCTGAGGTGTGTGCAGGTTAGGTGGGTCAGGTCGGAGATAGGCAAGCGTGGACAATGTCACGAGCGACGCAGGTGAAGGGTGCGGGGGACCTCACTCCCCTATGTGTCAAGGCGAATAGCCACAGACACAAAGTCCTCTTATGTGGTGCTGAAAGCTCTGTGGTTTCCAAGGTGGGACTAAATGTCCTACCTTCCTCGCATGCGTCTGTGGCTGGATTGCCCTTCCAATCAAGGCAACTGTTGAGGGTATGGCATCCAATTGAAGCCGTAGTTCGTAATTTGGGAGTTATCCACGACACCTGGGCATGGGATCTGGGACGTGCAGCAGCATAAGAATGCTACATGCTTCACTCGAGCTCTCCGCTAATGGAGTGGAAGACCAGGTACCCAAAATGCAAGAAAAAGGGCCTCTTGGCCACGTCTGATGGCTCAATAGTATCTCTGGGGGACGGCGAATGTGGTGGTGGGTGTAGAGTGGAGTGAGAGTGTGTGTAGGTGGCTAGCAAAGACAGAGATGGATGTGAGAAAGTGGATTGTTTGGGGGAGTGTTTGGGTGAGCTATGGAATGAAATAGGAGAGGGGTTTGATTGGTGGAGTCATGGCGAAGGTTGTGAGGTGGTTGGTGAGGGGGATGGAGGGGTGTAGCGACGGGGATGCCATGCCGGAGGAGTGGTCGGAGACGGAGAAGGCGAGGGTGAGTGACGTAGTCGAGGGGATATGTTTGGTTTTTTGGGTAGGAAATTAACCTAAGGATCTAAAGATGCTAAACTAACCCTAATCTAATGGTTGAAATGGGGAGGGATACGACGTTGGTGTGATTGCCGGCGCCATGGAAGATGAAACCTCCTTAGATGGATGCGGCGAAGAACGAGGAAGATGGCCCTAGCTTTGGCACACCAGGCACAAACGAAGGTGAGGAAGGTTGTGGCCTGGCCAATTTGGCCATTGGCTGGCCAAAAGATGATAGGAAAGAGGTCTGCCAGAGCTAAGTTGGGGGAGGACCGGCGGTGGAGTTTCAAAGAGATTTGTAGCCTTAAAACTAGCTGAGGAGAATGGGTAGGCCCTGGGGTTTCTTTTATAGCCCCTAGGGAGCAGTTACAGCTTGGGAAGCAAGCTTCCCAAGCTTGCAAGGCTCATCGAAGTTGGAGACCTAAAGATACCCAAATCTCTCATGCGTTCGCATGAGAGATTGGGAAGGTTGTAGCGTTCAAGGTCGGGTGCATTGGAAACAGGACTCCTGAAGGAATCTCCCTTCCAATTTTGGAAGGGATTGAGCAAGAAATCAGGGAGATCTTCCCGTTTGAAGGGCACCAGAGCCTTAGGATTAGGTGTTGAGGGTGGTAGGGACCCATTTGAAGAAGAATACGACACAGATAGGGGCTATTTTTAAGAAATTCAAAAGTTAGGGGCATGAGTGTGAGATAAAAGATTCAGAGAGGACCAAATTACAAATTGGGACAAAATGATCTCAGATTGGGCCCAAATTTTGGTAGAAACCTAATTTGAACCTAAGGAATCCAGTGGTAAAGTTAGATTTTGATTTTGACTAAGTTTGATTAGAAAAATTGCATAATTACCCAAATTAGGGCAAAAGTCTATGGCTCTATTTTGGATCCCGAAATATGCGAAAACCCATTTCTGTCTGTATGGATCTACTTCTTAGACATGTAAGATCATTTGACCTTTAATTAACTCTTGAGAAAACTCATGATTGTACTGCCATTTAGATATGCTGCTAAAACTGCAGTTTTACCCCTATTTTAGTGTATTTCCCTAAAAATGGATGTGCAATGAATTACGGTCTCTATGACGGTTATGTAGGAGAATTTAATGATGGAATATGACTAAATAAAGCTAGATATGGCTGATGATTACGTTATCATCTTGCGGTAGAGCTCGAGGAGGACGTTGGTGGTGTGCGCGGTGAAGTAGGAGGCCGAGGGTGGCCGCACGACGTGGAGTGTGGTCTGTGGCTGATGGGTTTGGTTGGAGAAGAAGATGAATAGTGGGTGTGGGTGGAAAAGAGGAAGAAGGAAATGGAAGAGGAGAGGAGAAAGGAGAGGATGTGGCATCTGTGGTGCATAGTGCATAGGAAGAGGAAGCAGATGGTAAGGGTGGTAGTTCGGTGATGGTGGTCAGGGTATGGCTTCCAATTGAAGCCATAGTTCACAATCTAGGAGGTATCCACAACCCCTGGGCGTGGGATTTGGGATGTGCAGCAGCAGAAGAATGCTGCAAGCTTCACTCGAGCTTGCTGCTAATGGTATGGAAGACCAGGTACCTGAAATGCAAGAGAAAGGGCTCGCAACCGTGTCAGATGGCTCAGCAGTATCGTCGAGGGATGGCGAATGTGGTCGTGGGTGTAGTGTGAAGTGAGAGTGTGTGTATGGGGCTAGCGAAGATAGAGATGACTGTGCAAAGGTGAATTGTTCGGGGGCATGCTTGGCTGAGCAGTGGAACAAAATAGAAGACAGGATTGATTAGTGGAGTCATGGTGAAGGTTGTGAGGTGGTTGGCAAGGGGGATGGAGGGGTGTAGCAACAGGGACACCTCACTAGAGGAGTTGCCGGAGATGGAGAAGACAAGGGTGAACGGCGTAGTCGAGGGGATATTTTTGGTTTTCTGGGTAGGAAATTAATGTAAGGATCTAAAGATACTAAACTAATCCTAATCTAATGGACAAAAAGGGGAGGGATATGATGCTATTGTGATTGCCGGCATTGTGGAAGGTGAAACCTCCTTAGATGGACGACGACGAAGAATGGGGAAGATGGCCCTTGTTTTGGCACACCAGGCGTGGACGAAGGTGAGGAAGGTTGTGGCCTACCCTATTTGGCCTTTGGCTAGCCGTAGGACGATGGGGAAGAGGTCTGCAGGAGCTAAGTCGGAGGAGGGTCGGAGGTGGGGTTTCGAAGAGATTTGTGGCCCTAAAACTAGCTAAGGAGAATGGGCAAGCCCTAGGTTTCTTTTGTAGTCCTCAAGGAGCAGCTAGAGCTTGGGAAGCAAGCTTCCCAAGCTAGAAAGGCTCGGCAGAGTTGGAAACCAAAAGATACCCGACTCTCTCATGCATTCACATGAGAGATTGGGAATGTTGTAGGGTTCAAGGATAGCGGCATTGGAAAGAGGACTCTTCAAGGAATCTCCTTTCCAATTTTGGAAGGGATCGAGCGAGATATCAGGAAGATATTCCCATTTACAGGTCACCGGAGCTTTAGGATTTGGTGTTGAGGGCGGTAGGGACCTATTTGAAGAAGAAGATGACAAAGCTGGGGGTTATTTCTAAGAAATTCAAAAGTTAGGGGCATAAGTGTAAGATAAAAGAGTTAGATAGGATCAAATTACAAACTGGGTCAAGATGATCATAGATTTGTCCCAAATTTTGCTAAAAACCTAATTTGAACATAAGGAATCCAATGGTGAAGTTATATTTTGGTTTTGACTAAGTTTGATAGGAGAAATTGCATAATTACCCAAATTAGGGTAAAAGTCTATCTGTGGCTCTATTTTGAGTCAAGACGGGTTCCAATGGTCAAATCAAGGATGCCAAACCCTAGAGAATAATTTTCTATGATTTTAGGAGGGTTTATTTGAATTTTATTCTGACCGGAACCTCAGTTAATTAAGCGGGTCTATTTTTAGTGTTTCAGATGACATTTAATTCCCGAAAAGTGCGAAAACCCATTACTGCCTATACGGACCTACTTTTTAGACATTTAACATTATTTGACCTTTAATTATCCCCTAATAAAACCTATGATTGTATTGTAATTGAGATATGCTATTAAAACTGTAGTTTTACCCCTATTTTACTGTATTTTAATCAAAAAGGATGTGCAGTGAATTATGGTCTCTCTTGCGGTTATGTAGGAGCATTTAATGATGGAATATGACTAAATAAAGCTAGATATGGCTGATGATACATTATCATCATGCAGCGGTGCTCGAGGAGGATGTTGGTGGTGTGGGCGGTGAGGTAGGAGGCCGAGGGTGGCCGCACGACATGGAGTGTGGTCTGTGGCTGATGGGTTCTGTTGGAGGAGATGAACAGTGGGTGTGGGTGGAAAAGAGGAAGAAGGAAATGGAAGAGGAGAGGAAAAAGGAGAGGATGTGGCATCGGTGGTGCATAGTCCATAGGAAGACGAAGCAGATGGTGAGAATGGCAGTGCGATGATGGTGGTGAGGGATGGAAGCGAGGATGCGGTACAATGGCCAAGCGTTGTCACCGCATGGCTAATGGAGGTGGAGATCGTGGTGGCATGGTGGAGTAGATCGCAACGGTTCATAGTGTGCGCTATGGGGTCACGGTGTATGCTTGATTTCACGGTGGTAACGATCCTCTCAGGGATGTTCGGTTGGCAGCAGGTGTATGGAGAAGATATATGAAGGGAGGAGATAGAAAGTATGGGTGGTTCTGCAGTTGGAGAAAGAAGTAGCATGGAGTAGGTGGTAAGTTAGGATAAGGAATGGGTCAGGGAGGTTGTTGCCACCACCAACATAGGAGATTGGTTGTGAATGCGTCAGGCATCCAAATTGTGCTCCAAACGTCTTAAATGATAGCTTAGGTAGGAAGATAAGGTGGCATTGGATTTGGATCGTGTAAGCTTAAGTTGTAGGTATAGGTCTTAGTCTAATTGGGATTTTGAAGAAACTTGGGTTTAGGGTAAGTGGGAGAGCAGTGAATGGCACCACGAGCCATCTTCTCTATTTATTCTTGCAGCTGAAAGAAATTCACACAATTATTTATATAACATAACAAATTATGTAATCCTATGATATGCATTTATTTTGTAACCAAATGCAAATATTAATATGATTTATAACGTAGGGACTACCAACTTAGGCTATATGAATCCAATAAATTGGACTCATCAGAACTCATGTGCAATCTTAGCCCTTCGCATGCAATCGAATGACCACGATTCCTCCCTACGCAATGAGCACAAGGAATAACCCTTCTGGGCTCTCTTGGCTGTCCGATGACGATCCACACCACACATCAAATGGCAAAAAAAGAGAGAGCACATGGATCGCGCGAAGAAACACTGTGCACATATGTTGAACTGACGGGAAAAGAGGATAGCCTTCACTGACGTTATTGGAATGACGTCGCTAAAATGCCTTACCTGATTTAGAAGCCTCCTATCCATTATAAAAAGCCCCACACACCCTTCATTTGTGATCATCTCTTCATAGCTTCTTCTTAGCTCTACTTAGCATACTTCACACCCTCCCGAAGTTGCCGAGCAATCGACGGAAGCCCCTCCACTGCCGTTGTTGCCTCACCTCTCCATTTTGCGCATATTTACCTTAGTTTAATGTTTATGTTTTTTTTTTTTTTTGAAACAAATGTTTATGCTGTTTTGAGCTTTCCTCAAGCATTGTAATTGTGAAACAATTCTACTTGTGCAATATATTACCATCTTGTTTCATCTTCTTGTGTTTCATGCATAGCTAAGTAATCACCATGTTACCATAACCAATTTCTAACTCTCTTCTCTCTCTCTCGTTTTTCACAAGCAAACTAAACAAACATCATATGACACCTTAAAGAGATAAACTGATCTGATTTCACGCCTCCCTGAGATAAACACTTGGACACATTTTGATTGTCTACATTTAAAATTGATTTCGTAAATTCATGCTATAACGACGAATTAAACTTAACGCATTTCGCGACGTCACCAAGGATCACCAATTTGGATGGCTTAGATTTCATCCTAAGTGATGCCTAGGATTGGTCAAATAGGGACCTTAGGATCCAAGTTGTACGGCTAGGATAGGATGAGGATTTTCTAAAAGTAGGAAACCTACGTGGGTGGCTACCAAGGGATAAAATCTTGCCAAGAGATATGATTTTATCTTTTGGCCAACCACTAAGGAATAAAATCCTCTTAAGTTGGTACCAACATAAGAGGATTAGGCTAGGATTTTCGTGGGTCTTATGTAGGTAGGGTTAGGGATAGACATATGTTGTGAGAATAGGTTCCTAATTAGGCTAGGTTGATGATTGCACAGCAATCATGGGTCTTAATCAACCTAAATAGTCTGAACCTAGCTTAATTTGTGGATATTGCACTCATATCTTGCATAACATGCATTGCATCAGTCTATTTAAATTAAGATAAGATATCTTGCTAGTTAATGGTTTTTATTGCTATTTGCAAATAATAAAGTGATCCAGGACGCAGGAGATAGTGGAATAAAGCAATAAAGGAAGAAGACTGATCCAAACAAGAGGAGTGAGGAGGACAGCCTTATCCCTACCTTTAGAAATCCTAGGACAGCCTTCCTAAACCCAAAACCATCTCCAATAGGACACCCTAGCATCAAAACCCAAACATGGATAGCACTATCCATGTCCTTATCCACCCTATCCCTCTCCCAAACACTTAGGATCCTAAACCCACCCTAAGAAACCTTATTAGAGACCTCCTAAGCCTAATCCATTATCCATAGCCCTACTTATCCTATCCCTAACCCAATTGAACCATCCCATACCTAATTTGGTGCATCTACAGTTGATTGGGTGCACCTGAGCCCAATTAGATCCACCTAGGATCTAATTGACTCATACCTATTAGGGTTATCCTAGCCTAATCACATGCACACATCCAATTAGACTTGACCTAGACCTAGTTACGTTCACTCCTATCCAATTAGACTCTCCTAAGCCTAGTTAGGTCCATACCCACCTAATCTAGATTTACCCAACCTATTTAGCACCTAATCTTACCAAAACCCACAACCTAGCCCTACGAAAAACACACACCCACACACACACACACACACACCTTCCTATTTTACCCCTACCAAACCCATGCACACTCCCTTGGAAACCCTAAAACTTGTGTCAAACCTAGATCCTAAAAATGTGGCATTGGCTATTTTTGGAGCCACCAAAAGTGGCAACCATACGGAGCCTTCCCATAAGGACAAAAGGTGGAGCCACAAAATTATACACTCCCCCATTCCCCTCCACCAAAACTGGCGACCACTCCCTTTTACCCTCCAACCCTAAGGCCATCCTTCTCCACCTTCTTCAAGGTGCTCCTCCTCCTCCAAGCACCACCTTGGGCAGCTAAGCAAGAAGAGGAAGAAGGCAACCTTCCTCCTCTACTTTCCTTCATGAGGGCATGGCCATAGAGGGGACGTTCTCCTCTTCTCCATGGTCAGCTAGAAAAGCTGGAGAAGCTTCTCTCCAAAGCTTCAAGGACGGCTACAAAGAAGCTTTCTCCACCCTCTCTTCTTCTTGTGTGCGTGCTACCCTCACTCCACTTGGGTGCACTCGCCCCTTCTCTTTCTCCTTCTTCTTGGATGGCCATGAAGGCTCACCCATAGCCTCTTGTGGCCAATTATCTCTTTCGGTAGGCGTGTAGATGGGTTTGCATAACCAAGGTCTAGCCTACACCCTCACACAAGGCCGATGGCCCTAGTGGCAACTTTCCGGCATGAGGGATTTTCTCTATTTATATGCTTTCTAGTGTAGATGTGTTGACATTTTTAAGCATAAATAATATTGTGTGATCATCGTTCTATGATTGATTGTCTTTGTCTTCATGCAACTTAGGTTTGTCACACCGTGCATGACCACCATGGCATCATTTAGATGCACACAGTCACTTAGGTTTTTGCTAGTTTATCTAGATCTAGGTTTCATTTTGCTTTTCAAAATAAAAATCAAAAACATAAAAAGAAAGTGCAAAAGACAAAAATATCAAAAATATTAGGTTAGATTTAGGTTAGAAAAGCTGATTCAAATCTCGACTTGTTTTTAAGCCTCCCATAGACAAATGACCAGGACTCAAATTCTAAAAAGAAAAGAAATCTACGTGAGTTTCATAATTAATTAAATATTTTGATCAAGGGTTTAGTGCGACTATACTACGATTTTCGACAATTTCAAAATGCGCGAAAATGGACTTGTCAGTTCACACTAAGTCTAGTGGGTTGGGTCCAAATAGGTTCCATGAACCCAATTGACTTATACTAAGTCACTTGAGTGAGCTTATGGACCTAAATAGGTTCTTTGATTAAGGATTGGATCTAGGGTAGGTTGAATAGGTTCCTGGATGGTAGGACAACTCTATGGATAAAGGGTCAAGATCACGGATAGCATTATCGATGATTTTGGCTTTTGAGCTTACTTATTCAGTTTGAGCTGATCTAAGAGTAGGAGTTGGGATAAGGGTATACTAGGGTTTTAAGGGTAGGGTTAGGTTATCCTAGTCCCCCTCTCACTTCTTCTTTACTTGGATCTTCATTTCATCCTTAATCAAATCTTGGTCTTCAACCAGCTCCAAGCATTGTAGCTTTATCTCCTATCCTGCTTTTATTCTGCATGGCTCCAAGTCATTCTACGTCATTTGCCCTATATTATTCACAAAAGACTAGAATTAGATAATTAGGCCTAAAATAAACACAATGCATATGATATACATGCATGCTCTAAATGCAATATTCACATTCTAAATGCATGATTTTACTAAGGAGCTAACACTAGATTACGACAATTAGGGTAATAAATTAAGTTGTTATCAATCAACAACTCCATCTCACCACTTGAGCCTCGGGGAGCCAGTAGTGTGCAGTCTTGAGCCTAAACTTTTGACCATCATGCTTATTGGGTCAAGCACATCATACACACGTAGGGCACATATTTGTACTAATATAGTATTTATTTGCATCCTCTATTTTCCTCATACCCTAGGTCTTCTTTTTTCTTGAGAAAAGAAGAAAACCTACTTTCTCGTTGTTTTTGGCTTTTGCTTACAGTAGTTTGGCATTGTGGAGTTGAGTGTGCCTTTGCACATTCCATTCGGTTTATGCTTTGGAGACGATCTCTAAGACCAACTCTTGTCTCTCGTTTGATAGCTGCTCCTAGGCCTACTACTACCCAATTTTTTGTCACTATTTCTTTGACTTGTTTTTCTGCGATTGATCCCATGGTGGATCAATCACAAAATCCTCTTTAGAATCATCTTGGTCAGGAGCAGATGTCACCTTTTGATATCCATCTGGCTCTCCTAAATCAAAATCTCCAGATGCTCGAGCAGAACCGCCAACTCAATTTACTGACTACTACTCTTTAGAATCTTCAAGCTCGCCAACATGTGCCAGGATCTGCTAGACCTCCTTTATTGCATAGCAATCATGCAACCTAAACCACCTAACCTAAATTAGATTCTAGCATAAATTAGGAACAATGCATGCATAAGTGTCGTAATTCATAAAATAGTTACTTTGTTTGCAGCATAAATAATATTGTCATTTTATGCACTAAAAGAGGGAAGAAATTAATTGGAGATGATTTGAGGCTTCAAATGACAGATCAGACCAAACAGATCTGATCAGGATGACAATAGGAGTCCAACGCTTCCAGAATCGTCTTGATCACAGCCAAAGCATCACGTGCAGCCCATAAAAGAATAGAGGCTAAGGAGCAAGATGACAGAGATCCAAACCTCAGATGCCAAATCTGACTACACAGATGAATCCAGATCAACGATTGCAGTCCAACGATGCAAACATCATCTCGATCGGAGGCCTACATCATCGGTGATAAAGAAGAGAAGATGGACGACCACGATGGCGCCACGTAGAACCATCATAGCCGCCCCTTCCCACAGCACTAATCTTTGAAGAACTCTTCTCATGTGATGTGGGTTGTTGGATTGTCATCCCAACAGCCACATCGAGCACACGTCGATCGCTCGCCCACGCCTCATCTAAAGAGGATCATCTTCAGCCATTGGATCATTCATCCAATAGCTGAGGCAACCACACATGGAATTGGAAATGTGACAAAGCACACCCTTAGCATGTTGGTTAGCTTGCTCCAACAGCAACAAGTGGCGTAGGATCGAGCCACACTATGCACAAATTAGGAAGGTGCTGACATTCGAGCAAAATCCTACCATCAGATGAAGATCGCAAGGTGTAGAGACGAGCGCATGGTGAAGCGAAGGCCATTGAATGGCAATGCGCAATCTAACACCGTCACAATGCATGGTTGCATGTGTTAATCTTAAGGCTACAGGCACACGTGATTTAAGCCATCAGATCGTGAGATCAGACGGTTGAAATCAAGTGCACGTGTTTTGAATTTGAAGCACTTGATGAAAAGAAGCGGTAGCCATACGAAGTAGCAGAAGGTGCATGACGAAGCGGAAGGTGCGCGAGGACCGCGCAATCATGATCAGGCAACTCATAAGCTACCACGTGGCACCACCAGAGTGCTTACGTGTGTATAAAGCATGCTAGAGGTTGGATTGAGCTGCGATCACGGCCATTGATCTTTCGATCGACGGATCTGATCAAACCTGAGTTGTTGCATGAGTTGGAGGGTTAAAATGCTCTCTTTGCCCCTCCTCAAAGCCATAAAAGAAGACCAAAGCTCCCCCTATGGGGGGGATCTTCCACCAGATACAACTCTAGCCCCTCTCTCTCTGTACTTCCTCTCTGGATTTCCTCCCTTCACTCTGGACCTGAAGTGCTACCGCACTTCCCCAAGAATCCCACAAGCGGCTTCGTTGACATCTGCTCTCTATCTCTCTCTCTCTTTTTAGCATAGTTATTTCTATTCATAGTTGGAAAACTGTTTCCAAATAGCAATATAGTTTTGATTATCTAGATATCTGATGCCTTTAGATATACATATATAAATATATAAATATTCATTTAGAACAACTTTCTAAAAGGCTTAAATCATGTTTTGCCTCCTTGTGAATGACTCAGTATTCACCGAATTGTTTACAAATATTATTTGTTTCATTGCGATTCGGACTACAACGATGAAACTAATCTTTAATGCATCTCGCGAGCAAACAAGTTGGCATCGTTGCTCGGGAGGCAACAGAAATTTTTAAAAAGCTTTTCTTGTAAAAGTGCTTATTTGAGATTCTAACTTGTTATTTTTGATTGCGTAGAAATCACAAAATTATAGGAGGATACACACAACAAGGAAGAAAAAAAATGGGTGCAAATCTTAGGTAAGTACTCATAGCTTAGTTTAGGCTAGATTTCCTTTCAGAAAAGAAATACAAGAAAAATTAGGTGTTTTGCTTGAACCTTAGGATTAGTTAGCACTTATTTGCTTTTTGAAAACAAACTTTCATATTAGAAATTCAATTCCCAATAATCCACCTGACCAAAAATTCTAAAATTTTTACGGGATGCGCATTTTGAAGTCAAGAACAACATATCCAAATTTCCTGGAAATCTAAGAAATATAAAATTTTTAAAAATTCACGTTCTGAATTGTTATCAATTTGATTATTGTTCTTGATTTTTCAGAGTTCAAAATATTAAATGAATTTTTATACAACTCTAATTGACTTGAAATCTATGGCACTAAATTTATGTTGAAATTAGAAATTTAGGAAAAATTTGAGAAAAATATTTCTTGCATGTTTCATTACACGGATTATTCAATTAATAACTGGGGTTCAAATCTGACTACAAAACCCCAGTACACTTTAAATCTAAAAAAAAAAGAAACATGCATTAAAATTACTGAAAAAATATTTTCTGAGTGCTATGTTAGTGGTGCAATAGGACCAATTGATTTCATTGCTTAGGTCGCACCACTTCCCTAAATTTGGACTTAAAAGAATCATCTTAGCATTATCTACTTCTTGGGTTTCACATTAAGGTAGAGCACACCTACATTTCCATTCTTGAAGGAAATCTATCAAATAATTTGGATTTATAAAACTCTTGTGTACCTCATCAGAACCCTTGATTGAAGATATTAACTCAAGTGAACACTAAAATCGACTAATACAAGCATTTGAACCTTAAAATTCACTTCATCATAAAAAGAATTTGCTTGTGAACCCCTTGCATGAGCACTCACATGTTTGAAATTCAATCTTAAGAGTAGCATCCCCTTAATGCCCATCATATTCCAAAAGCACATAAAGCTTAAGTCTAAAACAGAGTAGACGTGCCTTTGGCCGGACTAATATTCTTAGAGACTTGAAATTAGATTGGGCTAAGGCCAAGGCCTTGTCTACTTAGACCCACTAGTGACATGAAAGGTCGATGCGGTAACCACATTAACCCTTAGTGGTGTCCCGCCATGTCGGGTGTTCTAGGGGGTCCTACCCTTCTAGCCAGCCAAAGGGTTGATCTAACCTAGTTGTGTTTTGGGGAACCGGGATTAGGTCTATTTAGGGTTTACCCTCTAAGGATTGGTTTAATTGCTTGCCTTGAAAAGGTGGGGTATTCTCTCATCTATCTTCTCCCTCTCATCTACAGACATTCTTCTGGTGCATGCAAGGTAGAAGATCTCTACATCCTAATTTGCTACCACCATTAGAAAGAAATCCTAGGAGAAGACCTAATTGTCTAGAATTTGAATCTGAACCCTTTGCAAGGGCTAGTCACCACAAGGAAGATGAGATCGAAGAGGAAGAACAAAATCTAGATCTAATGACTCTTCTACAAAGGCAGATCACTAAGTAAGGTAGGCATCATGACAAACAAATAGAGGTCATAACGCAGGCCATTACTCGACTACAAAATGGAAGAGTAGACCGGCCTCTCCATGACTTTTACAATCCTCTTGAAGCTCAACCTGAGCCTTTTGTCAGGGTACCTCAGGATGGGGATGATTTTGAACTCAAAGCATAGATCATCAATTTGATTCCCCACTTCCATGGCCGTGAGTCTGATGACCCCTTCCACCACCTTGAAGAACTTTTACACATAGGAAGGACCTTTGGCACTAGGAACCTGAATGAAGGTACCTTAATGATGAAAATGTTCCCATTCTCCTTAAAAGATAAAGTTGCTCATTGGTTAAGGACTATGGTAGACCAATCCTAACATGGGAAGATTTAAGAAGCACATTGCTAAAAAATTTCTTTCCCATAGGAAAAACCAATGTCCTTAGATGTGCCATTACAACCATTAAGTAGAACCCTGGGGAACAACTACATGTGGCTTGGGAGAGATTTAATGATTTGGCTAGGAAATGCCCTCATCATGGGATTTTGAAGTAGCACTTGGCCCATATTTTCTATTATGGGTTAAGTGACAATTTAAAGAATTTTGTTGATGCGGCATGTGGGGGCAATTTCCTAAGCAGAGTTGCTGAGGGAGCCTTTCAATTATTTGAGAATATGAGTGAAAATTCCCTCAACAATGCCTCAATGTCCACCTTTAACAAAGCAAATCAACCAAGGAACGGAGTTTATGAAGTCAAGGATAATTCAAACTTGGTTGATTTAGAGTTAATTGCACAACGATTGGATAAGGTGGAACTTGTGGGAGAGAACGTAGAAAGTTTGGATAAGAAACTGGACAACCTCCTGAAGGGTGGGAGTTCCTTAGGTACACATTCCAGAATAAATCCTATGCCTATCCAAGGAGTTCCTATGTTAACCCACACCCAACTTCCCAACCCTCTAGGTCAGGAAATGGTGCACAATCTTAATGACCTGACCATGGCTCCACCTGTGAGCCAACTCTACTTGGACCCATCTCTTTCTGTGTACTAAGGTGAGAACTTGATGCCCTCAAATTCTGAACTAGGCATCCCGATGCCTAGCTATCCTGAGGATGTGAATGCACTCCACGGTTACACTAGAAATGATCCCTATTCAAACAATTACAACTCAGGATGGTGCAACCATCCTAACTTTTCTTGGTCAAGTTAGAAACTCGCCCAAGGTCCTAAGTTGACTAAGCCAAACACTTACGGGCAACCCAGTAGTACACACAACCATGCACATATCAGCCACAACCTACTTAAGAAAACTAGCTCTCTTCTCTGAGTCTAGTGCTCAAGGAAATACAAGAAATGAATTTGAGGCATAAAGAAGAAATGAATCAATTGACGACAAAATTGACGGGATGACTAGACCAACTAGTTGATGCTAGACAACACGGGATGCTGCCAACCCAACCTGTCCCCAACATAAGTGATTGCACGGGTTTCGCGTGTTTTAAATCAGGGTTAAGAATAACCCGTCATCTAGTATCAAAACTCGTAATCAAATATAATTTATATCGAAACTCCAAGGGAGTCCGGAGTCGAACACAGGGAGGCGACGTTTACTTTGTATGAAAACTACACTTCAATTTATTTCTTTTTGGTGTTTTGTGGTTTTGTTATTTTCTTTGTTTTTGAAATAAAATGATAAGCAATCACAAGAGAGACATGGAATCAAATATGTTATATTACAGGAATGACAATTACAATAAACTATGAAAGCACAAAACTGAAAAGGGGTGAGCAGAAATGTCCCAAAGTGGTTGTTCAATGAGATGACGGCAGCTAACGGAAGCTAGAATGATGGAGTTGGGAAGCAGGATGATAGATGTCAGAAGAGGGAAGACGTCGGGTAGAGGAAAGCTTCACCGTGGCTCCGGAATGGAGGTGAGAAGGCGGAGATGATCTACTACCAAAATGGAGGTGGGAGGACGGCTCCATGGAGACATATGGATGGGGATGGGAGGATGGAGGAGTATTTGGTGGGGTAGAGTTTCGTTACAGTAATAGGCACCTTAGGAGCTTGAGAGTAAGCTCTAACAGAGTGTTGGAAGGCTTGCTAGAGCTTAGGAGTAGGAGGGAGTAGAGTAGGTAGAGATGGTTTGGCAAGGGGGGTGTGTAGGCCTTTATATAGTAGATGGGAAGGGGCTAAAAATGGATACATGGTAATTAACGACCTCCCAAATGTCACTGTAGGTCCAAGTCAAGCATCGTTGTAGCCACCTTATGCCCACCAATTCGAACTACACAGTTCCTCCATCATGCGAGTAGATTACGTGGAGTCCCTACTAGCATATGCACTGGCATGTGCTGGTGTACGTGCGAGCTCGCTGCTGGTGTGTGCTGCCATAACCGTTGGTGTGCGCGCTATCGTGCCCGCTGGTGCACACCTAATTGACGAATTAGCTGGGGCTCCGTGGGTCTCAAACCCGTGCCCCTCCCTTGCGATCCAGCGCCTCAACCATTGCGCCACTTCCACAAATGTGCTGAGAAGATGTGCTGGGGCCGCGTGTTGATGGCCGACTCTTAGCCGTTGGATTTTCATCCAACAGCTGAGATCACTTGTTGGGTGGCCATTGGAAGTTTGGCGGGTGACCTTGGGTGCTCCGGATGGTGCCACGTGGCACCATCTGGACCATCCACCCTTGTTTACTTGCAGAGGATGCCATGGTGCTCAGATTAAGGTTATTTCTACGTTGTCAGACTGTGATCGTCTCTGCGGATCCATCCATATGGTTGGATTTTTCATTTGAAGTCTATAAGGATGTCACATTGCCTCCTGGCCATATAAAATGGACAAATTAATATACAAAACATACAACTATCCTAAATATAATGCAATGAATGTTTATGCAATATTTATACTATGATGTGCAATGCTAAGGCTAGGAACTATCATAAATAAGCATATTATGATGAATTTATGTGTATTTATCATACCCCCATGCTTACTTTTTGTCGGTCCCTAGCAAACTTAGCATAAATGCTATTTATAAAAGTAGAATTAGGATTCGATCTCTTAGGCATAATTTGTTGGTTATTTTAGGAACTTTCAACACAAGACCTTGTTACAAAGACTCGACCATGCCTGGGTGTCTGCCAGAATGTAGACTATCCAAGCCCTCGCCTTATTTGAAAAAAAGAAAAAAAAAATTTCTTGCTTTTCTTTTCTAATTTTTTCTATACTTTTGGAGTTTAAAAGTTTTGGGATAACTTTTTAGGGCTACTCGACTTGCCCAAGATTCGGAAATGGCTCTAAGTGCTAAGCATGTAGTGAAAAGAGTGAAAGACTCACTAGGCAACCATTAAAATGAACTTTGATTTTCTACGACCATAGGTGACCTCCCCTATAGGTTTATCTTTTCGAACGGTACCTTTCTCCCTACTTTTTTTATTTATAGGGTCAACACAAAGGCAAACCCAGTGTATGTCTCCTTGATTTATTCTACTTCCCCGTTTCTTCCCTAAGTGTTTTGGGAATTATTGTGCATTTTTGTGAGCACCCAGGCTAATTAAGCCCAAAGATCTGAAGGGTCTAAGTTTTCAGGTCTCAAAGTATCAATTCCTAAAGCTTGCAACTCCTACTACCTAAGTTCTCATCTCCTAATTCTTTTTTTTTAACTAAGATAACAGAAAATTACTGTTACATCTGATAAAAAGATTATAAGATTTATCCAGCCCCCATCCTTAGCTATTGCAATGTCCTCATTCTTAAAAATGCAGGCATGCAGAAGAGTAGAAGTGGAAGAGTAGCACCTGGTTTCTGTGGGATTCTAGTCAGCTTGGAATAGTCTTTACACGTACTGACTTTAGTGCCTTTAGCTAGGCAATGATCAGCCCGCGGTGGTTAAGGCAAGGTAAGAGCAACCTTGTCCGAGACGGGTTCAGGGAGCATATGGTCAACAAAGGGTTTGAGATGTTGTCCGTTGACATTGAAGATATTGCCTGTCTTTGGGTCAGAGATTTCGACAACCCCGTTAGGTAAAATCCACTCAATAACAAATGGGCCGTCCCACTTAGACTTGAGTTTTCAGGGGAAAAGCTTCATTCAAGAATCGAAAAGCCAGACCTTCTGGTTCAGCTCAAAGCTCTTACGTTAAATCATCTGGTCATGGAGAGCTTTGGTCCTTGCCTTATAGATTCTGTCATTTTCATAAGCATCATTTCAAAGCTCCTCCAACTTAGATAGTTGGAGTTTCCTGGTTTTCCTAGCAACTCTAGGTCAAAGTTACATTTCTTCATGGCCCAAAATACTCAGTGTTCAAGTTCTACGGGTAAGTGACACACCTTACCAAATACCAGATGGAATGGAGACATAACAATAAGCACTTTGTATGCCGTATGATAGGTCCAAAGAGCGTTATCTAGCTTTTGAGTCCAATCCTTCCTATCAGGCCTAGCGATTTTCTGCAAAATGTTTTTGATCTCCCGATTGGAGACCTCAGCCTGTCCATTTGTCTGAGGATGGTAAGGTGTGGAAACCCAATGATTCATCTTGTATTTCCCCAGTAAATTCTGAAATTGGGCATGAGTGAAATGTGTGCCACCGTCACTGATAATTGCTCGAGGAATCCTGAACTGACTGAAGATATTTTTCTTCACAAAATCGATGACCACCTTGTGGTCATTGGTCCGGATGGGAATTGCCTCAATCCATTTGGACACATAATCAATAGTGACAAGAATATACTGGTGTCCAAATGAAGGAGGGAAGGGTCCCATAAAGTCGATGCCCCAAATGTTGAAAATTTCGATGGAAAGTATTGGGTTCAGGGGCATCATATCTCTCTTAGCCATGTTCTTGAGTGTCTGACATTGGGTGCATGACTTTGAGAATTCTTGGGCATCCTTAAAAGATGGCAGCCAATAGAATCCGGATTGCAAGATTTTTGTGGCCGTCTTTTTCCTGGAAAAGTGTCCACCACACGCAAATGTGTGGCAGAACTCAAGTATGCTACGAAACTCAATTTCCAGACACATCAATGAATAATCTGGTCTGCGTCGATGCGGTACAACTCGGGATCATCCCAAAAAATAATATTTGGCCTCAGACACAAGTCTATCTCGATGTTGTTTGGTCCAATCATGGAGGATTTGACCAAGGACCAAATAACTGATGATATCCGCAAACCAGGGGGTTCGGATACTCGAGACTATAAGGATATTCTCATCTGAAAAAGTATCAGAGATCAGGACATCAAGATGAGGAGAATCAATTAGGATTCTCGAGAGGTGATCCGCCACTACATTTTTTGCCACAGCTTTATCCTTGATTTCAAGATTGAATTCTTGAAGCAGCAGAATCCAGCGAATAAGCTGAGGTTTAGCATCCCTTTTTGCCAAGAGATGTTTCAAAGCTGAGTGGTCGGTATAAATGATGACACGAGAACCTAAAAGATAAGTCCTGAATTTTTCTAAAGTGAAAACTACAGCTAGTAATTATTTTTTAGTAACGGTGTAGTTCCTCTAGGCCTCGTCCAGAGTCTTGCTAGTGTAGTAAATCACAGAGGGCTTTTTTCCAATCTTTGGACCCAAGATAGCCCCGACCGCATAATTAGATGCGTCATCCATATTCTCAAATGGGGCTATCCCGACCGTTGTTGCAACATCGAGGTACAGGTGACTGCCATTTTTAATAAATCATATGCCTTACAACATGATTCATCAAACTCGAATAGCATGTCTTTGGCCAGAAGATTACTCAAGGGCCAAGCAACCTTCGAGAAGTCCTTAATGAATCTTCTGTAAAAACCCACATGCGCAAGGAATGAGCGGATCTATTTTATGGATGTGGGTGGAGGAAGTCTAGAGATAGCATCCACCTTAGCTTTATAAACCACAATACCCCGACTAGAGACCACATGACCTAGGACAATGCCTTCTTGAGTCATAAAGTGACTCCTTTCCCAGCTAATGACTAGTCATGTTCAATGTATCTCTGGAGGATCAATTCCAAGTTATCTTGGCAAGACTCAAAAGAATCTCCGAAAATGGAGAAATCATCCATGAACACCTCAAGACAATCTCCCACCATGCCAGAAAAGATGGCCAACATGCACCTTTGAAAAGTCGCAGGTGCATTGCAAAGCCAGAATGGCATTCTACGGAATGCAAAGGTTCCATAGGGAAATGTGAAGGTTGTCTTTTCCTGGTCTTCAGGATGGATAGGGACTTGGTTATATCCTGAATAACCATCCAGGAAGCAAAAGTATTTTTTCCCAGCTAACCTTTCAATGATTTGATCGATGAATGGCGATGCAAAGTGATCCTTTTTAGTGGTAGTGTTCAGCTTCTTATAGTCAATACAGACTCTCCAAGTAGAAGCTGAATGAGTGGTGAAGGTTTCCCCTTTCTCGTTAGTCGTAACGGTTATTCCCACCTTCTTGGGTATAATCTGAACGAGGCTAACCCACAGACTATCCGAGATTGGGAATATAATCCTAGCATCGAGCCACTTGATTATCTCCTTCTTGACCACTTCTCGCATGTTCGGGTTTAGTCTCCTTTGCATCTCGCGAGAAGGGTGGAATCCATCTTCCATGAAAATACGATGATTACAATAAGATGGCTCGATCCCCCTAAGGTCATCGATGGTCCAACCAATTGCCTCCTTATTATTCATAAGGACCTTAATTAACCTCAATTCTTACTCCTTAGTCAAATCAACACTAATAATCACAGGGAGCATGTTTTCAGGTCCTAAGAACTCATATTTCAAATTTTTGGGCAATGGCTTCAATTCAAGCTGAGGTGGGTTTAGAATAGAAGGTAGGGAGGATGCTGACGAAGATTCATCAGGATGATCCAGTGGAAGAGGCTAGGAATGAACAAAATCAATAGCCTTTTTGGGATGTGGCAGGTCTACCACAGAGGGTTATGGGTTGGGTTCGCTAAAGTTGGTGGAGTCCTTGAGTGCACTGATTGTCATACAATTCTCAAGATCCTGATCCTTGAGGTACTCAACGAATCCACAATCTTCAAATCCTCTTATCGCTTAAAAATATCCAGAGTTAGCTTCTTATCCCCAAAGGCGATCTCCATACTGCCGCTTTCACAGTTTATGTTGGCCTTGACAGTAGCTAGGAACGGATGCCCCAGAATGAACGGCGTGTTTCTCAAATAGTTAGGTACATCCATGTTAAGGATGAGGAAATCTACGGGAAAATATAAATCCTTGACCTTGACAATTACATCCTCAGTAACGCCTCTCGATGTGGTGACCGAGCGGTCTACTAATTGTGGCATTACTGAGGTTGGCTTGAGTTCACCTAACCCAAACCTCTCATAAAGAGAAGTAGAGATTAGGTTGATGGATGCACCTATGTCCAATAGTGCCCTATCAAAACTGTATTCCCTAATAACGCATGAGATCAAGGGGGCACCTGGATCTTTTTTCTTTTGAGGAAGTTGACGTAGGATAACAGAACTTGCCTGCTCAGAGAGAATCACCTTCCTTGGACTGGGTTCTCTTGGCTTACGCTTTTGGGTACATAGTTCTTTCATGAATTTAGCGTAAGCTGAGATGTGCTTAACAGCATCAAGGAGCAGAATATTGATCTCTACGCCCTTGAATAAATTTAGGAGCTCCTTGTTGCTATCTAAGGCTTTCTTCTTCTTGGTTTTCAATAGGGCCTCAGGGAATGGGACATGGGTGGTATTTTCAATTTTCTATTCCTGGGCCTTATTGTCTTCTTCAATCTCCTCCTTCTCTCTTTCAAGCTCCCCAAGGTTTTGGCTTCTAGAAGGTAATTCAGGGTTCTGGGTCTGCTTCCCACTTCTCAAGGTGATGGAGTTTGCAGAGGCATATGGGTTCGGGTCTTGAGGTGGGGTAGTGAAGATTGGAGGGCCTTGGTTGGTCATATAAATAGAAGAAGAAGATGAGGGACCCTGCTCAACCACTGGAGCATGTTCGTGTGGGTCCCTTTGATTCCCATACCCTTGGGCTTTATTGCCCTGATTTTACACATTGCGCGGGTTGGGTATGCATTGGGATGGTAGAGATCCGGGTTGTCGGGTGTTAGCAATTAACCCAGATTGCAAGTTATCCAATGATGTCCTCATTTGCTGTATAAGCTAAAGCATGGACCCTTGCATTTCCACCATCTGCCAGTTTAAATCAGCCTGCCTTGCAAATTGTTGGGCATTTCAAGATGATCGAGTAACCAGTCTCAGGGACAACTGGGTGTATACTTGACCATGACCAATAGGTCTTTGAGATGCATAGTTGCTAGGTGGAGTTTGGGTTTGTTGCCCCTGACTTTTCTAGGAGAAGTTAGGGTGGTTCCTCCAACCCGAGTTATAAGTGTTGGAATATAGGTTGATTCGAACATTCTCTTGCATTGCATACGCATCCTCATAGGATGAGGATGGCGAGAAGGAAGGATCAGAAAAACTAGGATCAAAGGCCCCAGTTTGGAACCCATAAGGTTCCAAGAAATCATGGCTCATAGGTTGGGATGATTCAAGTTGGTTCACAAACTCCTGCCCCGTGGGAGCTCGTGAGGAATGGAATCCTGAATTTTGGGATTGAGTAGGTGTAGAAGTGTTTTTCGAATTCCCAGACATCCATTCTTCCATTCTTTTAGCAACCAAGTCCATTTTATAAATCTTATTACAAATCAATTCCATGTCAAATGAATAAGAATCCTGGATCTCACTAACACTTGACCTGGGTTGTTGGGACCGATTGAAAGCATCCATGGAGGCATGATTAATAGAGTTCTCGCTCATTTCCTCAAACAGGTTGTATGCGCTATCTGAATCACTGTTGAGGAAATTATCTCTACAAGAGGCGTCCACGTGATTATGGAGTTGTTCAACCAACCCATGATAGAAAATCTACACGAGTTGCCATTTTGGCACCTCGTGGTGTGGACACTTCCTCAAAAGTTCCTGGAATCGATCCCAGGCACCATGAAATGGTTCCCCCGGCCACTAGGTGAAAGTGGTAATTGCCCGTTGTTGAGCACACGAATCGCTACGCTAATGAGTTTAGTTTAAGGACAACCTGTCATTGTAGCTTGAAAGCGAAGAATTCGTGTTCAACAAATAAAATTTATACCGAAATTGAAATTCTAGGTCGAACACAAGGAGGCGGACATTTGATTTAAAAATTACTCATTTCTTTTTACTTGTCATGAAGTAATTCAATTTAAAACTATATAATTATTTACAATAAATAGAGAGAGAGGGTAAGAGAGAGAGAATATTACACATAGAAATCAAAATGAGATGTAGAATAAACAAAGAATTTATCATTAAGAAGATTGTTCATTACAACTAGAAAGCATAAAACAATTGCACTAGAAAGAGATAAATTTACTCTAGAAAGTATTAAAAGAATGGAGGGAGAAATGTCCTCCTCGACGATTGCTTGGAGGACGAGGAAAACTACTCTAGAAAGCAGTAAATCTATACTAGAAAGTAGTAAAAAGAATAGGGAGAGAGAAATCCTCCTTGGCGGTCGCTTGGAGGATGAGCCGGACAGGACGACGCCTGGATGAAGGAGGACGAAGCAGGACGAAGGAGAACGAAGCAGAAGAATGGGAACGAAGCAACATGTCATCATCGTCGTGGGATCCACTTCCGAAGGGGGACGAAAATTTGGACTTTATCTTACGAGAAGCATCCCAGGTGTGGAACAAGCTTCTCTTGAGCTTTGGAGAGGTAGAGAAAAGAAGGAAGGGATGAGAATTTCGTATGGAGGGAGTCCTCTTTTATAGTTGCAAGGAGTGGGGGCAAAATGGTCATTACAACTTTAAAATAATAAATGAGGGGTCTTTAGTGATGGATAAATCTGTCACTAAATCCCCCAACGTGGGCGTAGCTCCAACGCTCACGCGTGCCTCCTCAGCTGCCCGCTTCTTCATTGCCTACGCCCACGTACTTCAGATCTCAGTTGTCCGATCGCGAGACCGGACAGCTTAAGACGCGTGATTGCCCGCTGCTACGCCCGCCTGGCACGTATGATCGCGCATCCATGCCGTGCGTGCAATAGCGCGTGATCTCGATTGAGCGCAGACGGCCGTACGATCAAGATCCAATGCCCGCCCGCGCTCGCTCGCCCGCACCTTCCTCCCCTTCGCTGCGACTCGAACCGGCGCCTGCAGCTAGCGTAAGAGTGCTCGACCGTTGCGCTACGAGGTGCGGATGGTCGAGGGGGCACTTTTAGGCGTGGCTGACCACAGCCGAATCAAGATCCAACGGCAGAGAGGGAGTGGGTGCGGGGCCTTCAGAGATTGTATGTGGCCATTTGGGTGGCCGCATTGGTGCCACGTGGCACCATCTTGGCCGTCCATCTTCTGGAAGTTGTAGATGGTGCCACGGATGTCGGATTGACTTGATTTTTGCGTCGTTGGGCTGCAATTGTCGATTCGAATTCGTCCATGCGGTCGGATTTGTCATTTGAAGTAATGATTTACACCATCTTGGCCCTTTATCTTCTAGGGTTCCCCGGTCACTATCTGATGCTACGGATGCCTGATTAGGGCGATCTTGGAGTCATTGAACTCCAATCGTTGCCCTGATCACATCCATACTATTGGATCTTCGATCCAAGGCCCCGATAAAATGTTTGCCCTATCCAAGCACATAAAAGGAGACAATTAACCTCCATTTTATTCAAACTATTCTAAATGCAAGATGATGCATGTTATGCAATATTTATATCATGAAATGCAATCCTATGCTTAAGAACATGCATAAATAGACATCTTAAGTAGTGTAAATGTGTTTACATCATACCCCCATGCCTATCTTTTGCTCGTCCCTACCAAAAATTATATGCTATTTTTAAAAGAATTAGGTTGGATTATTTGGACCTGAGTTATTTTCAATCATTAAGAAATTATGTACTTAAGAACTAAACTTTCAAAGACACAACAACGCACGAATATCAGCCAAAATGCAAACTGCCTCAAGCCCTCGCTTTATTCTAAGAAAATTTTCTTTTTTTTCTTTTTCTTTTTTTCTAATTTTTTTGGATTTTCAAAATTTAGGGTTTAAGAGTGGCTTTCTACGGCCATTCAACTCGCCCAATATTTGATGAAAACCCTAAGCTTTAAGCATCTTATTGTGATTGTGATAGACTCGTTGACCGGCAATTAAAACGGACTTCGAATTTCTACGCCTCTAGGTGACCTCAAAAGGAATTCTGCCTAACGGTGTATCTTTACAACCGGTAGCTTTTGTTAGTTCAACCACTCATATATGATATTTTGATGATTTTACAAAATAAAGAAAATGAAATAATAAATAAAGTGTAGCATATTATTTTCTCTCTATAATAACATATTTGCAGGATTTCAAAAAGCTTTCCAAGACGGGAGATTAAAAGCGTGAAGACGAGTAGCATAAGTATTAGGTCTTAGGCTTTTTTCATGTAAACTTTCAAATGTTGTAATTTTCATCTTATTTGAGTCTAGAAATATTATAAAGAGCCCCCAAACATAAACTATAAATAGCTAACTTACGCTCTCTACACTTAGGATAAATTAGAAACAAAAACCCAACACTTATACTTTTATCAGACGTCCATGACAAAGTCCAGACGTCTGATTTTCCAATATAAGACATCTGACATGTGTATCAGACGTCTAATTTCAAAGATTTCTGCCTTTGTTCATCTCCTCATAAACATCAGTCGAAGGACTTCACTTTCAGACATCGATAACCTTTCACAAACGTCTGATTCTTTACCCAGACGTCCTCATACTTACCGTTAGACTTTGTGTAGGAAAAAGAATTTCCAGACGTCTGGGCACACGTACAGACGTCTTCATTTGAACCGTTGGCCATGATTTTCTGTGCGTATCTCACTACGGCCACATAATCTTTTGGCAGAAGGAGGAAGGAAGAGTATTTAGGTTTACAGACGTCTGGTAATTATCTCAGACGTCCATAACGACGTCCGATCCTCTAAACCTAGAACCCTATTTGGATCTGATGGTAACAGGAACGAATGCATCATTCATTAGACGTCCAATGAAGTAATCAGACGTCTTATGATATAATATCAGACGTCCTTCTTTTGATCCAATAGAGTCAGTTAAGGATGTCCTGCAATATTAGACGACCATAGAAAACATCAGACGTCCTGTAAGACGTCTGATAGTATAATTAGACGTCTGATGTTGCTGTCAGACTCATCATTGCCCTGATTTTGTGTGGATTTCGTCCTAAACTCTTGGGATTTGTTTCCAACGGCTAGAAGAGCTCTCCCAAGTGTTCTTGAAGGTTCCAAACTTGCCTATAAATAGACTACAACTCCTCTTAGGCAACACACACCTCTTGAGATACAATTCCATTAGAAAAATCTCTTGCTCACTACTCTAAGCTCCATCTTGCCCTTGTGCTATGCTAATACTCTGATCAAAGGGCAAATCCATACTCCCGGCTCGCTCTGTTCTGCAAATCATCAGGGAGTTCTTTTCATGCTTAGTAGATAAGAAAGCAACTAAATTATCGGGGTGCTCTATAGGTGTTATTTTTACTTCTTAATTTCTGTATTTTGGGTATCCGGCCTGTCGGGTCCCCGTCTCTTCATTTTGAAGAGAGAAACCTCCGTTTAGGGATCGGAGGTGGGAATTGTAATTGAGGTACACTACTCTCATTTAAGTAGTGTGGTTAGTGGATTGATCACCTTGTGATCGAAAATCCTAAGTCAAGAGATTGGCTTAGGTGGTGGTTTTCACCCATCTTGGGTTTCCACCTAAAAATAATTGAGTATATTGTGTGATTGAATTTTTTTAATTACAATACTCTATAATTTCACTATTCACCCCCCCTCTAGTGCAATTTCATTTGGTATCAGAGCAGGTTTTCCACCTACAGGAGTAACATCTGCGGAAAGATCACATGGAGGGGAAGGCCATTTCCACAAGCAGATTGGAGGGGCAATCCACCACTCGACCACCACTCTTCGAAGGAACCAACTACACTTACTGGAAGCTGAGAATGAAGATGTGGCTTCAAGCCAACGATTTCTCCATTTGGGAGAAATGCGAATCCGCATACGTCATTCCTGAGAAACCAGAAACAGGTTACACAGTGGAGCAAATCCATCACCTTGGACTGAATGCCAAGGCAATGAACTCACTCTACTGTGCTCTCAGCTCGGAGGAATTCAACCGCATCAGCCAATGCGAAATCGCCCATGAGATCTGGAGAACCTTGGAGGTAACTCACAAAGGTACATCTAAAGTTAAATCCTCAAAGATAAACTTGTTATCGCAGGAATTCGAAGCTTTCTCTATGAAGGAGAATGAAAAACTTGTGGACTTGTACATCCAATTCACGTTAATCGTGAATAACCTCAAGTCTTTGGGAAAGACATTTATAAAGGGGGAGCTTCAAGGGAAACTCCTTCGCTCCCTTGGACCCGAGTGGGAACAAAAGGTAACGGCAATAGAAGAAGCCAACCAAGTAGAGGATCTAGACATGGAAAATCTACTTGGAAATCTCATGGCTTACGAATCAAAAATGGAGCAAAAGAAGAAATCAATCTCATCGGAGACAAAGAAGAAGACCTTAGCCTTCAAAGCTACTTCAGATGATGAGGTAAGTACCGATGACGAAGAATCTGTTTTATTAGCTAAAAAGTTTAAAAAGTTTCTCAGAAATAGAAGAGAGATCAAGGGAACGAAAAGAGAGGAAGAACCTCTAATTTTCTATAATTGCAAAAAAAGAGGTCACATAAGGAAAGATTGTCCCTTACTCAAAAGGGATGAGGAGAAGAAACCCAAGAAGCCTTCCGACTACAAGAAGATCTCCAAGCCGAAAGGATTCAAGAAGAAGGCATTTCAAGCAACTTGGGATGACTCCACCTCCGAAGAAGAGGAGGAAACAAATGAAGAAACGGCATGCTTGGGACTAATGGCAACAAATGATGGTTCCGAGTCTGAATCTGAGGAACCTGAGGAGGAAGAAGGTCTACAAGGAGGAAGACAAGGAGACCACCACCACCAAGGAGGCCGATGGGTGATGGACTCCGGATGCTCCAAACATATGACAGGAGACAAGCGCTTATTTTTGGACCTCCAACCTACGGATGGAGGAACAGTTACATTTGGCAACAACCACAAGGGCCATATTATTGGCCTTGGTAAAATAGGTAACCCTCTCTCTCCCATCTCAAATGTTTCTCTAGTTAAAGGACTAAAACATAATCTTTTAAGTGTAAGTCAAATGTGTGATAAGGGCTTTAAAGTAGTGTTTACTTCTAAAATGTTTGAAATTATGCATGCATTAACCAATGAAACCCTTCTTAAGGGAACTAGATTTAGGGACATTTATGTCGTAGAATTTGATAAAAATGGCACTTATGAATGTCTTGTAGCAAATGATGAGTTAAGTATATGGCATAAAAGACTAGGACATGTTCATATGAAGCTGGTTCAAAAATTAGCTAAACATGAACTAGTCCGAGGTCTTCCTAAAAGAAAATTTTTAAATGAGCTTATTTGTGATTCATGTAAATTAGGTAAGATTATAAAATCTAGTTTTAAAAGCAAAGAAGTTATATCCACATCAAGACCTTTAGAACTACTTCACCTAGATCTGTTTGGACCAACAAAATATGAGAGCCTCAGTGGATGCAAATATTGCCTTGTAATTGTAGATGATTTTTCGAGGTTTTCATGGGTCTCCTTCTTGAGATCTAAAGAAGGAGTGTTTTCCGTCCTTTCTATTTTTTGTAAGAAAATTCAAACTGAAAAAGGATACCAAATCACTCGTATCCGCAGTGATCATGGGGGCGAGTTCAAAAATTCCTTGTTTGATGATTTTTGTCAAGAGCATGGTATTGCTCATGAGTTCTCTTTTCCTCGAACACCTCAACAAAATGGGGTGGTTGAGAGAAAGAACCGTACTCTTCACGAGTGTGCTCGAACATTGCTCATAGACTCGAGGTTACCGAAGTACTTTTGGGCTGAGGCGGTTAACACGGCTTGTTACGTGTTAAATCGCACCTTAATTCGATCCGGATTGCGAAAAACTTGTTTTGAACTATACTATGGGAAAATACCCAAAATTAGTTATTTTAAAGTTTTTGGATGTCGATGTTTTGTCTTGAATACCCGCTCTAATTTAGATAAATTTGATGTCAAAGGTGAAGAGGCCATATTTATTGGTTATTCCTCACGTAGTAAGGCATATCGGGTTTTTAACAAGACCACATTAATAGTGGAGGAAACCCTTCATGTCTCCTTCGATGAATCTCCTCATTCCTCCATTGACCGAGTCAATATGGATGATGAAGATGATTCTACTAATGATGTGTCTAACATTCCAAACTCCAATATCCATAATCTTCCAAAAGATTGGATATATCAAAGGGATTATCCCGAAAGTCAAGTCATTGGAAGTGTTTCTGATGGCGTTAAAACCCGATCTCGCTTTAGTTGCTCCTTTGGTCTCTCCGCCTTTGTATCTCAAGTTGAACCGAAGAGTGTCGAGGAAGCGTGCTCTGAAGAAACTTGGATGATGGCCATGCAGGAGGAACTCAACCAATTCCAAAGGAATGAAGTTTGGGATCTAGTACCCAAGCCTGAAGGGCAAATGGTAATAGGTACCAAATGGGTATTCCGGAACAAGTTGAATGAATCCGGTATAGTTATTCGAAACAAGGCTCGGTTGGTAGCACAAGGGTACAACCAAGAAGAAGGATTTGATTTTGATGAGACCTACGCTCCCGTAGCTCGACTCGAATCAATTCGGATGTTTCTTGCTTATGCCGCCTTTCTTGGCTTTAAACTCTTTCAAATGGACGTTAAGAGCGCGTTTCTTAATAGATTCATTAAGGAGGAAGTTTTTGTAAAACAACCTCCTGGTTTTGAGTCTCATGATAAGCCTCATTTTGTCTACAAATTAAACAAGGCACTATATGGTCTAAAGCAAGTTCCTAGAGCTTGGTATGAAAGGCTCAAAGACTACTTGTTAAATGCAAAATTCTCAATAGGGGAAGATGATTCCACATTATTCATTAAAAGAAAAGGAAAAGACATTTTATTAGTTCAAATATATGTAGATGATATTATATTTGGTGCTACTAATGAATCTATGTGTAGAAAGTTTTCAGAAATTATGCAGGAAGAATTCGAAATGAGTTTGATGGGTGAGCTCAAGTTTTTCTTGGGCTTGCAAATCACTCAGCTCGAAATTGGAACCTTTGTGTGTCAATCAAAATACACAAAGGAGATGCTGAAGAGATTTGATATGAACAAAAGTAAAGGGAAGAACACTCCTATGAGTGTCACAACTTCCTTAGACTTGGACGAATCAGGTACGCCCATAGATCAAAAGCTCTATTGTAGCATGATTGGATCTTTACTGTATTTAACTTCCAGTAGACCTGATATTTTGTTTAGTACCTGCTTATGCGCTAGGTTTCAATCAAACCCTAAACAATCACACCTAAATGCTGTAAAATGAATATTTAGATATCTAGTTGACACATCTGATTATGGCTTATTCTACCCTAGGAGTCCACAATTCAACTTAGTTACATATAGCTATGCAGACTACGCAGGTAGCCGCACCGATAGGAAGAGTACTAGTGGGACGTGCCAATTCTTAGGCCAATCACTAGTCTCTTGGTTCTCAAAGAAACAATCTAGTGTAGCTTTATCAACTACAGAAGCTGAATACATAGCCGCCGCACTAGCATGTTCCCAAGTGCTTTGGATGAAAAATACTTTGAAGGATTTTAACTTGATATTTAATAAGCTAAAAATATTATGTGACAATACTAGTGCTATCAACCTCTCGAAAAACCCCGTACATCACTCTCGCACAAAACATATTGATGTTTGACATCACTTCTTGAGAGATAATGTACTTAAGGGAGAAATCGAAGTTGAATTTATTTGTACTGAACTGCAATTAGCAGATATTTTCACTAAACCTTTGAATTATGATCGCTTTAATTATATACGTAGGAAACTAGGCATATGTAAGCAAAGTGATATTTGAAGAATTTAGTGATTTAATGGAACCTCTTTTGTCATGAGCATAGATAGAACCGTGATTTCACAAAGTTAGAAGCCTTCATTCTCAGTTCAAACATCTAAATGCACATTCTGTCCAATAGCAGACGTCTGATTAAATCATCAGACGTCTTATACATTAAAATTCGTCGTCTAAACATCTGGGATAGACGACGATTTTATATAACAAAACAGTCATATCAGACGTCTGGTATACCACACAGACGTCTGAGATGTCGTCCAAATGTGTTGACAGACGTCTATCTCGGAGACAGAACATGTACTGCCTGTCGGACGTCTGAATATGTGGTTAGACGTCGTAGAGGTCGTCTGACAGGAAAAGCGGACGACCCTGTAACTTTAGACGAAAATCTAGGAAGGTCTGTCTGCAGAAATCGGACGTCTAATATTATATTTAGACATCTTTCTTGTCGTCTGAGGAAGAAATCAGACAACAACCTGGAGAATAAATATTTTCCTGGGGAGGATTCCTGCAGAAATCGGACATCTAATTATAGAATTAGTCGTCTCATTTGTCGTCTGATGAATAAAACGGACGTCTCCCTGAAATGGGCTAAAATCCCTCTGCCAAATCCCGACGTCTGAAGTCGTTGACAGACGTCTGATCGGGGGAAAAATCTGCGCATCGCGACTTTTCTCTGGATGGTTTGAAATGCAAATCTCGCCAACTTCAGGGGGAGACTTGCTACGTGACCTTGGGATATAAGATCCCCTTCGCAAAGGTCCCACTCTCCTGTCCAAAATCCCTACCCCACACAAAATCTGTGCGCCGCTCTCCCTCACACCCGACGGCCCACTGCAGCAGTTTACGAAGTTCTGCTCGCCGCCAGACGACCGTCGCGCCTCTTCGACGACTGACGGAACTGCTGCTCCTCTGCGCGCGCCCTCCCTGCCTCTCGACAGCGCATTTGGAGGCTTCCCTCCTCCCGTGGGTATATCCTCTCCACTCCTAGGGCGTCTCCATGATCTTTTACCCACGACCTTGTAGCATCTTGTAGCATCTAGTTCTCCTTCTTGATTCACTTGACCTACATGTGCATTTCATATCACTATCAGCCTTAGAACCCTAACCCTCGGTCAAGAAAACCCTGTTAGCCCTAGCTGCATCTTCCATGGCAAGGGTATTACCTCATGAGGTTCAAGCCGACATTTTAGTGGCTTGCATCCAAAGGTATATTGCCACAACTACATGGCAGGTTGTATTGCCTCAAGGCATACTGCCACATATTTTTTCAATGATGATTGCATTGTTTGAAACTATGTTTTGGGTGAATGTCGTTTGGTTGGTTGAATGTTCTTGTATGGTTGTTTCTTTTTCTTTTCTTTTTTTTTTTCTCTTTTTTTTTTTTTTGCAGGTATTCTATCCTCAAAACACCACTCATTTTTTTCCTAAACCTAACTGCCCATTCCACCAAATATGCCTCCCCGTAGGAACCAAGTTGAGGGATCTTCCAGTTCCTCTTCCACTTATTTGGCAGATCAATTACGGGGTGACATCGCTAGGCAGCGCTTTCGTCATTTCGCGAATGGCAAAGTTAAATGCCCTCGTTTTATTGTTTGGAATGATTTTGCCCATTTGAACCTTCGGGAACACTTCCAAACTCTTCATCTTTTCCAATATTTTGACCATCAATTCCACTCCGGCATTGGAACTCTTGGTGTGTTCCTTGATCTTTGCCGTCTCTTTTATGCCAACATCGTTGAGGACTACAGCAACGATGAACTTGAACTCCATACCCACCTATTTGGTCGCGAAATACACATCACATCCGAAACTATCTCCGACCTTCTAGCCATCCCCAATGAGGGAAATGATTTCAATGACATTCTGAGGCAATACGACCCAGAAATCATCAATCAAGAGTTAGTTCTCCCGGAAAAATATGTTGAAAACCTTGGCACTCTACCGTGCAAAAATCTCAAACCCCTTCCACGTCTACTCTCTCGCATTTTTGGGTGGGACCTCCTAAACAAATCAAGATGTTTTGATTACATCTCACACCAACACAAGGCGCTCCTTTTTGCGGCCGTTCGTCATATTCCTTTCAATTATTGCCACCTCATTGTTCGCGTCATGAATGAGGACCATGGGGCATCACTTCCGTTTGGGTCTATTCTATCCAAAATCTTTTCATCCCATCGGATTTCCATAACTGACCAAGCAGTTGACAAGAAAATTGAGCCTTACAACCGGGCCACAGCCGCCAAGATGCATATACTTAGAGAGCATCTTGAGCCCGCCGACGAACCCATGGAGGAAGAGCCCCTTCCACCCTTTCCAGTCTTCCATGAACCACGGCCCCTTCAAATAGAAGCTCCCCGCTCGAGCTTTGATGAAGCATGGGATCCAGCCACAGATTCCCTCTCCTCCGGCATCTCCCTCCTGCTGCGTCGAACCAGCGAGATGTACACCTATATGGGAAGCATGCACCGCGACATCGACGAACTTAGATCAGATGTTCAAAATTTGCAGATAGGACAAGGACCCGCTCGTCGCCGCCGCCGCCAAGATCAAGAAGAATAGTTTTAGTGCTTCTATTTTTCTGTCTTTTATTCTAAGTTTGTATTAAGGGGCCTTGACCCCGTACTTAATATTTTTGGGAACAAATAGCTAGTCCATGCTTAAATATTTCTATTCCTAATCAATTTTCCTTAATGCCTTGTCATCTTTTAAACATGCAATTTTACTCATGCACACTACTTTGTAGATATCACCCTTGTTGTTTGGATCTCAACTCCCTTCAAACAACCCTTCAAGATGATATTCAAAAAGGGGGAGAAGAATGTAGGTAAAAAAATTAAGGAATAATATAAAAACAACCTTCTTAAATAGATAAAGACTACCAAGTACAACCTTTAGGGGGAGGAAAGAGGAACCTACGGCTATATTTTGAAAATCATCAAAAAGGGGGAGATTGTTAGTTCAACCACTCATATATGATATTTTGATGATTTTACAAAATAAAGAAAATGAAATAATAAATAAAGTATAGCATATTGTTTTCTCTCTATAATAACATATTTGCAGGATTTCAAAAAGCTTTCCAAGACGGGAGATTAAAAGCATGAAGACGAGTAGCATAAGTATTAGGTCTTAGGCTTTTTTCATGTAAACTTTCAAATGTTGTAATTTTCATCTTATTTGAGTCTAGAAATATTGTAAAGAGCCCCCAAACATAAACTATAAATAGCTAAGTTACGCTCTCTACACTTAGGATAAATTAGAAACAAAAACCCAACACTTATACTTTTATCAGACGTCCATGACAAAGTCCAGACATCTGATTTTCCAATATAAGACGTCTGACATGTGTATCAGACGTCTAATTTCAAAGATTTCTGCCTTTGTTCATCTCCTCATAAACATCAGTCGAAGGACTTCACTTTCAGACGTCGATAACCTTTCACAGATGTCTGATTCTTTACCCAGACATCCTCATACTTACCGTTAGACTTTGTGTAGGAAAAAGAATTTCCAGACATCTGGGCACATGGACAGACGTCTTCATTTGAACCGTTGGCCATGATTTTCTGTGCGTATCTCGCTACGGCCACATAATCTTTTGGCAGAAGGAGGAAGGAAGAGTATTTAGGTTTACAGACATCTGGTAATTATCTCAGACGTCCATAACGACGTCCGATCCTCTAAACCTAGAACCCTGTTTGGATCTGATGGTAACAGGAACGAATGCATCATTCATTAGACATCCAATGAAGTAATCAGACGTCTTATGATATAATATCAGACGCCCTTCTTTTGATCCAATAGAGTCAGTTAAGGTTGTCCTGCAATATTAGACGACCATAGGAAAAATCAGACATCCTGTAAGACGTCTGATAGTATAATTAGACGTTTGATGTTGCTGTCAGACTCATCATTGCCCTGATTTTGTGTGGATTTCGTCCTAAACTCTTGGGATTTGTTTCCAACGGCTAGAAGAGCTCTCCCAAGTGTTCTTGAAGGTTCCAAACTTGCCTATAAATAGACTACAACTCCTCTTAGGCAACACACACCTCTTGAGATACAATTCCATTAGAAAAATCTCTTGCTCACTACTCTAAGCTCCATCTTGCCCTTGTGCTATGCTAATACTCTGATGAAAGGGCAAATCCATACTCCCAGCTCGCTCCATTCTGCAAATCATCAGGGAGTTCTTTTCATGCTTAGTAGATAAGAAAGAAACTAAATTATTGGGGTGCTCTATAGGTGTTATTTTTACTTCTTAATTTCTGTATTTTGGGTATCCGGCCTGTCGGGTCCCCGTCTCTTCATTTTGAAGAGAGAAACCTCCGTTTAGGGATCGGAGGTGGGAATAGTAATTGAGGTACACTACCCTCGTTTAAGTAGTGTGGTTAGTGGATTGATCACCTTGTGATCGAAAATCCTAAGTCAAGAGATTGGCTTAGGTGGTGGTTTTCACCCATCTTGGGTTTCCACCTAAAAATAATTGAGTATATTGTGTGATTGAATTTTTTTAATTACAATACTCTATAGTTTCACTATTCACCCCCCTTCTAGTGCAATTTCAGCTTTCTCCCTACTTTTATTTTTTTACGGGGTCAACACAAGGGTGAATCCAGTGTATATCTCCGTAGTTTATTCTACTTCTCCGCTTCTTCCTAAGTGTTTTGGGAATTTCTTTAGTGCATTTACTGAGCTGGGTTCTGGACAACCGGTCGATGAGCTATTACCACCGACAACTTGCCAGCCATACTCGTGCGGTGAAGTGTGGCTTATTTCTTTTTGTTCTTTTCTCCTTTTCTTTTTGATTTTTTTTTTTTAAGTAGGTGGCTTCCCTAGTCTAAGATTTACCTAAAGGCAGCAAAAAGAGAAAGATCTAGTGACTGGGCTCTGGACAACCTACCTATGGACTGTTACCCACGATAACTTGCCAGCCATATCACCCTAGAAGGTTCATTAGCTACCTAATTTCCATTAAAATCGCCGAACAATGAGTCAGTGCAAAGAAAGTGTGTAGATGCCAAAAACTCAAAATTCCCTCAAATCAAAGGGCGGGTTGATAAGTCGTGTACTTATCACCCAAACTTATTTACTCCAATTAAAATAAAATTCAGGTTGGCGAGAACTCGAAAAATAAATCCACATTTTAGTGGATACACGGGCTGATTAAGTCCAAAGACCTGAAGGGTCTTTGTGTTCAAATCATAATGTAATATTTCCTAAGATTGAAAATTTTCTTAAACCCAAATTCTCTTTCCTAATTCCGATTTTTGTTTTTTTTTTAAATAAAACAAATCTATGGAGCTGATGAATGAATTCAGAGATAAATATCCACCCCCCATGCCTATCTAATGCAATGTCCTCATTATATTAAAAGGACATAAAACAGAGTGGAAAAGCGTAGAAAGCACCTAAATTGCGTGAATGTCAGGTCTGCTCTAAGATGAAAACTAAGAAAAACTGTATATGTGCTGAGTTTAGTGCCTTCAGCTAGGCACACTATACAAAGAAAAGAAATGAAAAAAATCACAAGTGCAGGTCAGAATCAGAATGAACAGAAGAATCCTCTGACCTGTCAGCAAAGGTCCACAGATGTGGACCAGATTGTGGTGCAGACCCATCCCCCATAATCGATAATATCTTAGGTTCTGGATAGAAATTACCCAAAACCTAAAATCAGAATGAAAGCGGGGTTGGGCCTGCAATTTATGAGGATGCAACCCAAGACCAAAAAGTCGGGTTACAGAGAATTGAAGCTCAAAAGGATAATCATTGAATGTGTGCTTGAGTTTGGCATCCTCAAAACAAATGTCGTAAGGGTTTTGATTTGATGATTTCAGCTTAAAAGGAACCCTTCGACTCAATCTTCCATTTCCTCCAAAATTAACTTCCTAAATCAGAACTTCCCAGCTCCTATCCTCCTCATTCCGAATGTTAAATTTCGAGACCTCTTCCATGTTAATCATCCCGTCTGAAATCTCCAAGTCTAAATGATGTGGTAGAATCAGAATTGATTTGGGTCTAATTATCTCATAAACAGAATTATCGATAAGCTCAACAGGGTGTAGCTGATAATCAGGGCATTGAATTGATTCCTCCAGAAAATGTAATTCTGGATCCGTAATGTGTGCCCTAAGATCAGTTTCCTCAATTATTGGGCTATCAAATGATCTATTAGATTCCTCAGGCCCAATCGTCTCACAGAAATCGTGTTCAGAAAACTCGCGTGAGACTTCACAACTTGAATCTTCACCATCAAAGAAATCAGGATCCGTATCAATGTATATCCCAAAATCATTTGTCACTTTCTGTTCCAAGGAGATATACGTTTCCTCGTAACCCGGCTCAGGGATCTCAGGTGAAGAAATCAGATCTTCCTTAATTGGCTGCTTTAATTTAATCTGGTCAGCCTCGTAACACGTGTCCCCCCCAACAGGTGCCTGAGCGAGTTCTGTCATTGGCTTTCCTGAAGAGGGTTCATCCTGGAAATCATCCCAAGATTGAATCAAAGCAACCATGAATCTCATCCTCAATTTTGCTAATTTCCCAAGTAGAAACTCACCCGGGTTCTTATCCTTAATGTCCTGGAGCCAATCCAACAAAGACTTATTCAAATCATCAATCATTTCAATCAGGGGCTCCAATCTCTCAATGCAAGGTATTGGCTGAACTTCTAAAGATTGTATGATATTCCTCAAGTTAGTCAGAACCTTATCTTGAACCTGGTTAACCTGAACCAAATGAGTTGGTTCAGGGTTGGGCGGGTTTAGTATCAATGCAGGGGAATTAACGAATTGAGATTCGTTATACCCTTCCTGATAATAGGTCATTTCAGATTGTTCAAAAAATGGTGATGACCTAAAGGCAGTGAAATCAGAGGATGGGTACAGATCGGTGTATCCTTCTTGATTGTAGATCGTATTAGGTTGTTCATGAAAGGAAGATGATCTATAATCGATGTGGCTCTGAGAAGGATAGAAATCACAATCAAAGTGTTTAGGGTTAGACCCTAAACACGGGGGTCCAGAGTTGTATCCCCAATCTGAATTATCCCAACTAACTGATGGTTGATTACAATACGAGTTGGGATAATCGTCATGTTGAGGATAATTCACAACAGGAGGGAAAGAGCGGGAATGCGTGAAATATATGGAAGGATTCATGAGATATGGGAGGAAGAAAGGTGCCCTAAAATACAAATAATCAAACCTGTCCTTAAATGGGTTAGCCTAAAGACCTACAGACTCCCAAAACCCATCTTGACATAAAGAAACGATTTGATCTACTTCCGTCTGTTCAATCCAACCAGTTAGAAGGAGGGACTGGGGAGAAGGTTCTTCCTTCGGCTTGCGCCTCTGGTTCCTAGTGTACCCCCCAGCCGCGATCGTTTGACTCTGCTCCCCTAGCTAGACATCAGATTGAACAGTAGAAACAGACTAATCGAAAATAATCTCGTTCTAGGTTCTGAAGAGCGAGTCCAATCCTTAAGGCCAACGTCTACTCTATTTTATTTAGGGCTAGGTTTGAATGTGCTTTGGAATGTGATGGGCCCTTTAAATGGGCTGTGCCCTTAATGATTGATTGATTTGTGTGTGCGTGCACAACCAATGGTTTTCAAGCAAGATTATTTTTGATGTGGTGAATTTTAAGGTTCAAATCTTAGTTAGTAGCTTTTAGAATTCAACTTTAGGTGTTTTCAGTCAAGTTTCGCTGGCACACCAAGTTTTACAAGCACGGGTGAAAATGTTTTCCTTTGAAGCTTAAAAAGAATGTGGAGTGCCTGGTAAATCCCTAAGAGTTGAACCTAATTGGTAGCTACTTGATGAGTTTATTTTATTTGAAGTGGTACGGCCCAATCAACTCAAACAATTGGCCTGATGCACCACTTAATTAGGCACACAAAGATGGTTAACCTAGAATGATTTCTACTCTTTTATGTGTTGCTTTATGTGTACTGGTTCCACAGATCAGAACCTGGTTGAGTAGAAACAAATCAATTCAGTTAAGTGCCTTTGAATGTGGGTGTACGTTGTGTGTTTGTTGAAAATTGCCCCACAAAATTAACTTTTTATTTTATTTTTATATAAATGAAGGTGGAATGAATGTGAGTGAGAATCCAAACAACCAAACTATTCCTAGGATTTATGCAAACACCTAGGTTAATTGGAATTTGGATTTAATGTGGCGAATGAAATCTATGGAGGGGGAAAGAATGGGGGATAACTTATAAAAACCTTCCACAGCACTTTACTCCAATCTACCACTTTTGCTTGTCTCAAAAGAGTACCTGCAATTACAATAAGAAAGGAGAAAAGTGAGGTAAATGATTTGTAAGTTATAAAATGCGAAGAGAAATCAAAGATCGTCGCCTCCCCGACAATGGCGCCAAAATGTTGAGCGCACGAATCGCTACGCTAACGTGTTTGGTTTTAGAAAAACCTGTCGTTGTAGCTTGAAAGTGAAGAATTCATGTTCAACAAATAAAATTCATATCGAAATTAAAATTTCAGGTTGAACACAGGGAGGCAGACGTTTGATTTAAAAACTATGCATTTCTTTTTATTTGTCACGAAGTAATTCAATTTAAAACTATCTAATTATTTACACTAAATAGAAGAGAGAGAGAGAGAATATTACACATAGAAATCAAAATGAGATGTAGAATAAACAAAGAATTTATCATTAAGAAGATTGTTCATTACAACTAGAAAGCATAAAAATATTGCACTAGAAAGCGATAAATTTACTCTAGAAAGCATTAAAAGAATGGAGGGAGAAATGTCCTTCCTCGACGATTGCTTGGAGGACGTGCAAAACTACTCTAGAAAGCAGTAAATCTATACTAGAAAGCAGTAAAAAGAATAAGGAGAGAGAAATCCTCCTCGACGGTTACTTGGAGGATGAGTCGGACGGGACAATGCCTGGATGAAGAAGGACGAAGCAGGATGAAGGAGAATGAAGCAGAAGAACGGGAATGAAGTAGCACGCCGTCGTCGTTGCGGGATCCACTTCCGAAGGGGGACGAAAATTTGGACTTTATCTTGCGAGAAGCATCCCGGGTGTGGGACAAGCTTCTCTTGAGCTTTGGAGAGGTAGAGAAGAGAAGGAAGGCATGAGAATTTCATATGGAGGGGGTCTCCTTTTATAGTTGCAAGGAGTGGGGGCAAAATGGTCATTACAACTTTAAAATAATAAATGAGGTTTCTTTAGTGACGGATAAATCCGTCACTAAAGCCCCCAACATGGGCGTAGCTCCCACACTCACGCGTGCCTCCTTAGCTACCCGCTTCTTCAATGCCTACGCCCACATACTTCAGATCTCAGCCGTCCGATCGCGAGATCGGACGGCTTAAGAGGCATGATCGCCCACTGCTGCGCCCGCCTGACACGTATGATCGCACATCCATGCCGCGCGTGCAATAGCACGTGATCTCGATTGAGCGCAGACGGCTGTCCGATTAAGATCCAACGCCCGCCCGCACTCGCTCGCCTGCACCTTCCTCCCCTTCGCTGCGGCTCGAACCGACACTCGCAGCTAGCGTAAGCGCGCTCGACCGCTACCCTACGAGGCGCGGATGGTCGAGGGGGCAGTTTTAGGCGTGGCTAACCATAGCCGAATCGAGATCCAACGGTGGAGAGGGAGCGGGTGAGGGGCCTTCAGAGATTGTATGTGGCCATTTGGGCGGCCGCATTGGCACCACGTGGCACCATCTTAGCCGTCCATCTTCTGGAAGTTGTAGATGGTGCCACGAATGTCGGATTGACTTGATTTTTGCGTCGTTGGGCTGCAATTGTCGATTCGAATTCGTCCGTGCGATCGGATTTGTCATTTGAAGTGCGGATTTACACCATCCTGGCCATTGATCTTCTAGGGTTCCACGATCACTATCTGATGCTACGGATGCCTGATTAGGGCGATCTTGGAGTCGTTGAACTCCAATCGTCACCTTGATCACATCCATACGGTTGGATCTTCGATCCGAGGACCCGATAAAATGTTTGCCCTATCCAAGCACATAAAAGGAGATAATTAACCTCCATTTTATTCAAACTATTCTAAATGCAAGATGATGCATGTTATTCAATATTTATATCATGAAATGCAATCCTATGCTTAACATGCATAAATAGACATCTTAAGTAGCGTAAATGTGTTTACATCACGCGTCGCAAGGCATTGGTCCTTCCGGTAGGGAAGAATTTCTTCAAGAAAGCTGACTTAAGAGCAGCCCATGTTTCTATCAACCTTCCTATCGTCCGGTACCAATGTGTGGCCTTATCCCTGAGAGAGTGGGGGAAAAGCTTTATGATCATTTGCTGTTCATTCACATTCCTTGCTTTGGTGGTCTAAACTAAAGTGGTCAAATCCTCCAAGTGCTGGAATGGGTCCTCCGAGCCAAGGCCATGAAAATGCTTAATCAAACCTAAGACTTGGAGCTTGATTTCTATGTCTCTGGTGGGAATCATGATGCCGGGACATTCCCCATTGTTTGAAGGATCATAAAAATCCTTCAAGGGCCAAGTGCCCTAACCATTCATACGTTGGAACCATTACTGCATCTGCTGCAATTCTTCCAACTGCCTCTGAATTAGTTTCTGCTGGTTGTGGGAGGTGGTTGTTGATCAGCTATGGGATCTGCTTGGCCAAAGCTCAACCTCTGCCTCCAGGAATGGTCTAAAGGTCCTTCCAATCTAGGGTTCAATGACCTCCTCCTAAGCATACAATAGAAGGAAGTCGGGAGGACGAGGAAGAAAAGGAGCCCTACAGCACAAAAATACAAACCTATCCATAGGTTGGGTAACCTAAAGGTCTACAGACTCTCAGAATCGATCTTAAGATTATGGACGATTTACTCTACTTATGTCCAGGCAATCCAACCAATTAGAAGGAGGGACTAGGGGGAAGGTTCTTCCATTGGCTTGCACCTCCGGTTCCTATTGTACCCCCTAGCCACAGTCATTTGACACTACTCCCCTAGCTAGACATCAGATTGACTGGTATAAGCAGTTTAATCATGAACAATCACAATCTGGATCCCGATGAGCGAACCAGCCCTTAGGGCCAACGTCTAATCAATTTTAGTTAGGCTTGGGACAATGGTGTTTCCGGAATATGATGGGCCCTTAATGGGTTGTGCCCTTAATGATTTGTTCAGAATGTGGGAATGTGCACAACCAAGAATTTTTCAAGCAAGATTATTAATGATGAAGTGAGCTTTAGGGTTCGAATCTTTCTTAGTAGCTTTTAGGATTCAAATATTAGGTGTTTTCAACAAAGCTTTGTGAGGCAAAAAAAGTTTTTTTTAAATGCACGTGTTCAAGTATTTTTCTTTAGAAATCAAGAAAAATATGGAGTGCCTGGCTTGACCTAGTCATTGAATCCTATGGGGCAGCTACAAAATGAACCTCTTTTAGATTAGGTGGTGTGGCCCAAACAATTCAATCAATCGGCTCAAATGCACCATCGATTAAGGCACACAAAAAGATGATTAAACTAATATGATTTCTACTCTTTTATGTGTTGAATTAGTGCACCGAGTGCATAGGTCAGAATCCCGGTTGAGTAGATGAAAATCAAGTTAGGTTATGTGCCTTTGATGTGGGTGTATAAAGTGTGTAAATTGATTCATCCCACAGAAAGTATCTTTTTGTTTTCTTTTTTTGTAAAATGTGGGTGAGATGGGTGAAGGTTGCAAACAAGACAAACAAAGTCTATCCTAGGGTTTATGGAAACACCTAAGTAGATTAGGTCTTGGTTATTGATCGGGCATTTTTTGCTTGCGGAAATAATGTGTATTAGAAAAATATGTCATCGCAGTGAAATCATGTTGTGGAAAAATCTTGAAAAAAATATTTTAATAAAACTAACCATGAAGAGTTAGGTCATTTCCATAAGGAAGAACAGATCAATAAAATCATGAATAATTTTGCCTTGTATTCATCTAATTGAATGTGAGATCCGTGCTCAAATCTGATGTGAAACGAGACGAAAAGAAGGAAACATACAATAAATTAAGAATGAGGAGGGTATGTATGTAATTTTCTTTTCTTGAAATAACTTACAATGGCATGTAGCATAATTATACTTTAAGACATTGGGCTTTCTCCTTTAGGTCAAGTGAGTGCTTTTGATAAGATTTTATGCAAGTATCAATTTCAACATATAAGAGTTCAATGAATGAGAGAAATAATGTAAACATTTAAGGGCATGCATGCAATTTCACTCAAATAATTTAAGTCATCGAATAAAGCAATAGTATTCCACAATGGCGTATTTGGTAAATTTAAATTGAACCGAAAATAGTGGATTACTTCCCCTTGTCCCAGCGCGAAGAGGAGGCGAAGGTGGGCCGCGGGAAGCTCGGAGGAGGATGTTCATGACGAGGGCATTCCGACGGTGGTGGTGGTGCTCCGAACGGTGGCCGAAATTGATGCCGACAACGAGGAGGAGCGATGGTGGTGCCGATGGCTCGTTGGTGGGCGTGGTTGCAGTTGGCGTGTCTGAGGGCCTGGTCGAGCTCATGAGGTTGAGGAGAGCTCAATGAAGGTGACGGCGTGGAGAATGGTGGCGTGTAGAGTTGGCTGTGTTGAGGGGGATTGGCGCTGATGTTGGGTTCGCTTCGGCTTGTTGGAGAGGAAGATAAAGAAGAAGAAGATGGAACTACCTACGTGTAAGGAGGAGGGGCCGCTACTGCTGGCCGTGCGCACAAGGGAATTGCTACGTGTGAGGGAGGTGTAATGCTGGTGGTGGTGAATGTGAGGCAGGTGCCCGCAAGGGTGGTTGGCACGCAAGGTTGGCATGAGAGGGGGCCGACTCTGTGGGTGGTTGGTGCACACGAAGATGGTGTTGGTGGTGGCTCACAGTGGCGATCGAGGTCATGGTTGAGGATGAGAGAGGAAGGATATGGTGCATGGTGAAGAAGTTGGAGATGCAGTGGCAAACACAGTTGCGGGTGTTGGTGATGTCACCACCGATTGCGATAGAAGGTCTCAGTCGTGGATGTGGTTGATGATGGAGGCTTGCGGTGGCGGAGTTGGGCACACGGTGCAGGTTGACAGAGGATGTGGAGATGGGCGACTTCCTCCCTGACTGGTCGATCTTTCGCTTTTAAGTCGGTTGCAGTTTAATGTGGTGGAAAAATCAACTGATCAATATTTAAGAAGAAATAACCACTCGCAGAGGAGCGGGTCGTATCCACAGGGAGGCAATGACGTATTCAAATTCGCACCAATTAAAAGCGTTCATTCGTAGTTAGTTTGGACAAGAATCAAGCCAAGATTGCCTTTAGATTAAGGTTTAAGCAAGAAACAATGCTGAAATGGCAATTATGAGAAACTAGAGGATATTTTCCACAATGCAGAATCAATAAAATATCATTAAAAAGTGACAATGGCAGAAAATGTAATTTCTAATTGATGGTTTTCTGTAGCAAAATAGGGGAATTTTTCCCCTTTGTCTTGCGCGACGAGGAGCAGATGGCCGGGCGCAGGAAGCTCGGAGGAGGTCCCTTGGACCGAGGGCTTCAAATCGGTGGTGGCGGCGAGTCGCGCGGCGGTCGGAGGTGGCCGGACGAGCTCCGACGGAGGTGCTGCAGCCGGTGGGCGTACGCAGCCTGTTGGCGTGAAGTCTGCCGCGCACTGTTGCTGCGGGGATGGCTGCTGCTGCTGGCGTGGGCGCTGCTGCGACTGGCGTAGGCACGGGAGCGCAGGCGTAGGGAAGGGTGGCCGCTGGTCTGCAGGCGCGAGGAAGAGCGGTCACTGGTCTGCAGGCGCGAGGAAGAGGATGCAGGTGTGGTTGAGGATGGTTGCGCGGGTCTGCAGGCGTTACTGGATGGTGTGGGCTGGTCTGCAGCTGTGCGCAGGTCTGCAGGCGCGTGGAGAGCACTACAGCCGGTGAGTGCGTGGAGATGGGCGCGGTTGGAAGGTGGCGTGGGCTGGTCTGCAGGCATTGTTGGAGGATGCTACGGGCGTGGGAGCGTGTGCGTTTGGAGGGTGCAGCAGGCTGAGGAAGACGTGGCTGTTGGAGGTGAGCGAGTGGAGGGCGCTGCATGGAGAGCAGGTGCGGGTGGACTGCAGATGGGTACGCAGGCGAGTGGGTGGAGGTGAGCGGGTAGCTTCAGACGTCTGGGAAATTTCCTGGACGTCTTAAGTTACTGAAAGGGTGGCTGAATCAGTAGCTCGGTGGTGGTGGTCGGCGACGACGGCGAGGGAGATGCACGCTAAGGTGCTCACGGTGATGCGGACGAGCTCCGGATGGCGGTGTGGCTTGTCACACCACACGCCCACGGTGATGGAGACTCGCCGCGACAATAGAGGCCAGTAGTATGGAGTGGAAGAGAGAAGTTCTCTCTGCACAGTGGTGGGTCGGTGGTGGAGGCCTCCCGATCTCGGCTGCCTCCCTGCTCCTTTTGTAGTGGCCTGCACAAGTTTGAAATCAGCTGCCCGACCAGATCCGCCACATCCGCTCCCCCTTGAATGCGTTCTTCACTGCAGCAGCCGGGCGTTGGAGCTGCAGCCAGCCGTTCCTCAAAGAAGAAGAATAAAGAAAATAATGTTAAAATATTAGGGTCATTTATATATAGACCCTCAACTTCTAGGTTAATGAAAATAATGTACCAAATTGGTTGTCTAATTAGATGAATGCTATTCTAAGCTAATTCTAAATGCACTTAATATATGAATGCAATGCATGGATTATGTAATTAAATTAAAACTATGAATTAATCTATTTACATCCTAATTTATGCTAAATAAATGTTAGAATTAACCTAATGTGTAGGCACTTAAATACTTAAATAGCCCACAACTATGGGCTAATCGAATACCCCCATGCCTCGTTTTTGCTAGTCCCTAGCAAAATTAAGCGAAACCTAGCACTCCAAGTAGACTAGTGAACTCACTCAGTCTTCCTTCAAAAGCATATTAAGTTCAGGCTCTAGACCCAAGGTTCCTAAGTAGTTGCTAAGTTACAGACTAGGTCGGCTAAAGACGAGTTGCTGGCACAAGTTTCCCTGATTTCTGACTCTACCCTAAAGTTTATTGATCCCTGAGATTAAAGCATCCGTGCCTTTGTATTGGTCTGAGTTATTTGAGTTAAAGGATTTTCTTATATATATATATACTTTTTCTTTTTCTTTTTTTTTTTTTGTTTGATTCTTCTAAGTCTAACCTCAGATCAGCTATCAACACGGTCTGTGTTGGATTCATTGTCCCCATTACCATACCTCAAAGGGTGCCTGGTTTTTTTTGCTTCGAGATAGTACCGCCCATAACGACTCCAAGAACTCCTAGCAATCGACACTTCGAGATAGTATCACCCATGGATTTCTTAAGCGAATTCAGGCCTATGGCAATCGGCACTTCGAGATAGGGCCGCCCATGGTACCTAAACCGCGCAATGCACTTACCTGCCCCAAGTAGGATGGATATCCTATGAGACAAGCGCCGAGGAGGTAATATGTTATCATCGCATCCTCAAGGTGAGTATATACTCCACCTCTCCTACGACGGGAACTCTTCCAATCAAAATGTGTTTTCAAGCCTCTCTTAAGTCAAAACTAAGAGAACCAAATCTCTTTTCAGAAAGATAGAAATTAAGTTGATTACTAGACCAAGTGTGTGAAATTTGATGCTTGGGTTACAAGGACCTATAAACCAAAAGGTAGAATAAGACTCCAGGTACTACCCCACCTTTTAACTCAAACCCTAGCTTCCCTTCCTCAACCTCTTGAGGAATGGTCCGTAACTTAACTCCTACTTAGGTTTTTAAGTCCACAAAGGACCCTAAAGGTCTAACGCTAGTAACTCATTTAGCTTCTAAAGTTTGACCCTAGAATTTATTTAGTCTACCCTAGAGTTCTGATTTGCTTAAGAATGCAAGATCTAGCCAGTTAAACTCAAAACCTTTTTTTCTTTTTTTTTTTCTTTTTTTTTATATGTACAAATGTATGCAATTATGCTATGTATATCCCCAAGTACACCCCCCCATGCCTAAAATCTGCAATGTCCTCATTGCGTAGAAGGATATTACCTGGGTTAGAGCTGGGCTGAATAGCCAAAGAACCTGCAAATCAGGTTCAAGAATTGCAGAAATAGGCCCTAAAAATGAGCAAAGCAATGTTGGCCTAGAAAATAGGTAACCTAGGATGTTGGCAAGCTGATGATGAATCTCGATAGCAAATGCTCGCCCAACTAAAATGGGAATGAAATCTTCCCAGGTCACCAAAAGAGGTTCTAAAGGATAAACAGGTAAAACAACCTCCAAAGGGGTAGGGGGAGGATGACAAGGATCCTCCAAAAAGAATGGGGAAGGAATGATGCACAGATAAACCCCCAAGGTAATGGACTGACTAAAGAAATCATCAATACATACCCGATACTCCATTACAGGAAATATTTGTCTGTTAAGCCCGCTGGTCAGAACAAAAGTGAGTAATTTTCTAAGGCAAGGATCGTCTAGGGTGTCCAAGTTACGAGGTTGTGGGATGGCCATAAGATCTAGGTTGGGTTTAATTAACTCGGTGTCCATCCCAAACACTCTTTCTAAATCCTCAATTTCATCCCTAGCATTCCTTGCACCATCACATGTATCTTCTTGCTCTTCATCAGGAGTCACAATTTCGCTTTCAGAAATAAGCGAATCAGAGGGTGACTTCGAAGTGAATGAAGGTAGGTTGGAAGCAATAGATCTAGGGATTACCCTATCAATGTCATCCTCGGGTTTTTGTTCTTTACTCAAATCTTCCCCGGAGCCTATATGTGAATCCACATAAATCTTAGAAATTGCTTCCAAATTTTCCATCATTTTATCATGAGGAGAAATATCATCAATGGGTGTGCTAAGGAAACCTAATTTGGTCAAATTTGTGACATCCTCAGGGGCTAACTCTTCAAATAAGACATAATCACCCTTAGTGTCACTCCAAATCTTGAATGTAGGTTCCTCATATAATTCGTCTTCCTCCTCATCACACAATTCATCATGTACCCGAGGTCTAGAATCATTTAATATCTCAGCAGATCCCCTAGGGTGCTCTATCTGAGGTAAATGGTTTACACTGGTAACATCAGACTCCTCAGATAGGTCAATTTCTTTAGGGTTAGATTCCCTAAGGGTGTGTTTGAGTTCCATATCGTGATCAGAAGGGAGGGTAGGATTAACAACTTGACTTTGACCCACTTCATCAAATGTCACGAAAATACTATCATCTGGGTCGAGGTCATCCAATGGTACCATCATTCCCTTCTTTTGACTCCAATATAAATCAGGTGGATACTCAACCTTATCATCATCTTCCTCGGGTTGCCACCTTTCTTCATCCAATGCATAGCTACTTTCATGTGTATTTTCCTCCCACTTAAAGTGTAGATCTCTCAAGGAAGTGTCATCTAATGTGGAGGTTTCAAAATCGATCCTCGAAAAGTAGCTATTCTCCCTAGAATTTCCCTCCAACTTAAAGTGTAGCTCTCCCACGAGAGATGCATCTATTGTAGAGGGGTGTACGTCATCCTCAATGGGGTAGATTGGGTGGCTAATTTCATCTCTTTCTTGTTGGCCTGCTCTCAAATATTCTCCTAACAATTCACTCATTTCGTTTTGTATTTTCTGTATTTCCATCTTCAAAGAGGAGAGGTCATTTCTATCATGAGAGAAGTCAGGCTCAGGCTTATAGTACCCAAGAGTGTTTGTCCAACCATTATACTTTTTCAGGGAGGGTGGGTTGGGTATTTCTTTGGTATGTGGGATATTGTGCAAAGCAAATCCTGCTCCTAGGCTCTGCTCACTGATTTGGGGCTTAACCAGGCCAATACTCCTATAATAGGAGTAAAATGGATCCCAATGATTGTCATTATGTCCATCAAGGAATGGACCATCTCGGCGTCTGAGATCGAAGGATGTAGAGTGGGGGTGAGGGTGTGGGCAAGATGTGAAAGGATGAAAATCAATGTGGTCCATTCTAACTCACACTTCAATTAGAATTCCCCAAGCAAAACACAATTCAAAAAGGACCTTTTAGGTCTTTCCCAATTTAGGCTTTTGATTTTAAGTCAGATTGCAGGTGACAATGCAATTTGTTCAATCAATTTACGCGCCTATTGCCGACCTACAGCTCGCCTAAGAAGACCTAGTTGGAGCTTAGGTGTTCTTCCCTAAATCTCAAATGGTTAAGTAAATCCAAAGATGGAAGATCGAGGGATGCAAGTAGGCCTAAGCCTTCCTTTGAAGCTGTGCTTTCGCGGTGCTCCTCAACTACCCCCAAAAATCCGTGACAGGGTATCCCCCTCTTTGGATTTACAAAACCTTTGATCTCAAGTTCCGAACACTTCAGAATCCAATGATAGGAGGGCTCTTGTCCTAGTTGTTTCAAGACTTAGGAGTGTCTAAATGAGTGCCATGGTGCAACAGATATAAGTGTGCATCACCGCAAAATGATTTTGAATTTTGAATCGCACACCATGTTTTACAATCAAGTCCTTGATATTTAGATATCCCTCCTTTAATTAGTCCTTTTTTCGAATATATGTGACCACTTGTTAGATTGCTTCAAGACAAACTTTGTGGACTTTGCATTAAATCCTAAATGTAATTCGTGATCAAAAATAGGATGCAAAGTAAGAGAATACGTACCTTGCCTCCAGCGATCTACGATGAAAAAATGCACGCAATGCAGAAAAGTAAATCTAGAGGCTGCTCATACAGACCTAAATGGTTCGTCCTAGGGCAGGCAGCTTCTAGTAGGCAGCTCATTTTTTTTTTCTATTTTTTTTTAGAACTACTTATGCACAAGCAAATAAAAGTAATAATAATAAAAAGAAAAAATAAACCTAAATCTAAAGAAAAGGGAACAAACTCCCAAAAATTACCCAACATCGGCCCAAAACAAAATAGGGGAATAGACCCCTCAAAATATGCCCTAGAACAAGGGTTTCAAACTAACTGCAATGAAAAATTAAGTCTACAGTCTTAATTCTAGTCTAATTAAACTAGCAACTAAATACAATGGCGTCTGTCGCGTCCTCGTCCTTCTCCTCCTTTCAAAATTGCTCGTCCACTTCTCGTCTGGCAACGTCAAGGGTCGCCTCTCACACTGGCTGATTCTTGCATAATTTTTCTCGCACAGAAAAGAAAATAATAAATGGTCAAATCTCTGTGCAATTGATAAATAATCAAAATAAAATTAGGAGAAATTATTGCATCTATTGCCTCCCCGGCTACGGCGCCATTTGACTGGTCAATCTTTCGCTTTTAAGTCGGTTGCAGTTTAATGTGGTGGAAAAATTGACTGATCAATATTTAAGAAGAAATAACCACTCACAGCGGAGCGGGTCGTATCCACAGGGAGGCAATGACGTATTAAAATTCGCAACAATTAAAAACGTTCGTTCGTAGTTAGTTTGGACAAGAATCAAGCCAAGATTGAATTTAGATTAAGGTTTAAGCAAGAAACAATGCTGAAATGGCAATTATGAGAAACTAGAGGATATTTTTCGCAATGCAGAATCAATAAAATATCATTAAAAAGTGACAATGGCAGAAAATGTAATTTCTAATTGATGGTTTACTGTAGCAAAATAGGGGAATTTTTCCCCTTTGTCTTATGCGACGAGGAGCGAATGGCCAGGCGTGGGAAGCTCGGAGGAGGTCCCTTGGACCGAGGGCTTCGAATCGGTGGTGGCGGCGAGTCACGCAGCGGCCGGAGGTGGTCAGACGAGCTCCGACGAAGGTGCTGTAGCCGGTGGGCGTACGCGGCCTATTGGCGTGAAGTCTGCCGCGCGCTGCTGCTGCGGAGGTGGCTGCTGCTGCTGGCGTGGGTGCTGCTGCGGCTGGCGTGGGCATGGGAGCGCAGGCGCAGGGAAGGGCTGCCGCTGGTCTGCAGGCGCGAGGATGAGCGGTCACTGGTCTGCAGGTGCGAGGAAGAGGATGCAGGCGCGGTTGAGGATGGTTGACCGGGTCTGCAGGCGTTGCTGGATGGCATGGGCTGGTCTGCAGCTGTGCGCGGGTCTGCAGGCGTGTGGAAAGCACTACAGCCGGTGAGCGCATGGAGATGGGTGCGGTTGGAAGGTGGCGTGGGCTGGTCTGCAGGCATTGTTGGAGGATGCTACGGGCGTGGGAGCGTGTGCGTTTGGAGGGTGCAGCAGGCTGAGGAAGACGTGGCTGTTGGAGGTGAGCGGGTGGAGGGCGCTGCATGGAGAGCGGGTGCAGGTGGACTGCAGATGGGTACGCAGGCGAGTGGGTGGAGGTGAGCGGGTAGCTTCAGACGTCTGGGAAATTTCCTGGACATCTTAGGTTACTGAAAGGGTGGCTGAATCAGTAGCTCGGTGGTGGTGGTCGGCGACGACGGCGAGGGAGATGCACGCTAAGGTGCTCACGGTGATGCGGACGAGCTCCGGATGGCGGTGTGGCCTATCACACCACACGCCCACGGTGATGGAGACTCACCGCCATAGTAGAGGCTGGCAGTATGGAGTGGAAGAGAGAAGTTCTCTCTACACAGTGGTGGGTCGGTGGTGGAGGCCTCCCAAGCTCGGCTGCCTCCCTGCTCCTTTTGTAGTGTCCTGCACAAGTTTGAAATCAGCCGCCCGACCAGATCCACCACATCTGCTCCCCCTTGAATGGGTTCTTCACTGCAACAGCCGGGCGTTGGAGCGGTAGCCAGCCGTTCCTCAAAGAAGAAGAATAAAGAAAATAATGTTAAAATATTAGGGTCATTATATATAGACCCTCAACTTCTAGGATAATGAAAACAATGTACCTAATTGGTTGTCTAATTAGATGAATGCTATTCTAAGCTAATTCTAAATGCACTTAAGATATGAATGCAATGCATGGATTATGTAATCAAATTAAAACTACGAATTAATCTATTTACATCCTAATTTATGCTAAATAAATGTTAGAATTAACCTAATGTGTAGGCACTTAAATACTTAAATAGCCCACAAGTATGGGCTAATCACTCCCCATGGTGGGGGATATGATTTTCTTTGTCCTGATGTCCCTGTTATATAATGAGAAAATCAGAGAAAGAGTGACAGAGAAGGAAAGAGTCAAAGAGAGAAAGAGATTCTTCACTACATTTACAAATAGAGAATAGAGAATTGAGGGAGAGAGAGATCCGTGAGATAGATATTTAAGCAAACTAAATAAGGAAATGTGCTTCAATAATTGTGATGCATGTATAGATGCCTCTAAAATATTTTTTCATTACTATATTTTGCTAGAACAAAATCCCACATATCTCAAATCAAGATTTGATGTGATGCCCTTGTCTTTTAAAGTGAATAATCAATCCTTCCATATAAAGATTAATGCAATTAATACATGAAATGATAAATCTAGTGTTCACATGATTTTGTCAATAACATGCATGCTTTAACTTAATCTCTCATCTCAATAATAATGTACTTAAGCACTAAATTAGTCCACTAAAGTGGACCCATCAAATACACCCATGCCTAAGTTTTGCTAGACTCGAGCAAAATTATCTGAAGCAAACCAGATCTCCAGGCTAGACTTTACTGTCAGGATGTCCTATCATGCCAAGCCTCTAGAGACTAGATTGAAATACCAACTATAGGCCTAGAGGTACTCAAGTACCAGCCGAGATATGGACCTGACCGCCTCTGCCTTGGTTCCACCGCGAAGGTTTCTAAGGCTCACAAAAATTGTCTAGAGGTTTGTTGACCCCAACGGTTAAAACACCCATGCATATGTGTAGCAAGGCTAGGTTCAGTTTGCCAATGCATTTTTAGTAAGTGAGAGAGGGAGAAATATTATTTCGAGAACTTTCTCTCTTTCCTTTTAACTTCCCCTAGACTCAGCATTGGATTGGCCCTAAACACGATCTGTATCAGATTCCCTGCCCCACCATCAATCCTCATAGGGTCCTTGGCAATCGATGCTCCAGGATAGCACCGCCCATGGCAACCCCCAGAACCCTAGCTTTCAACACTTCAGGATAGTGTCGCCCATGGAGTTCTGTAGCTGAATTTAGACCTTGGCAATCAACATTTCGGGATAATGCCTCCCATGGCATTTGAATTAGCACGAGATGCTTCCGTACCCCTAATAGGATATCTAGATATCTTAGGAGACAAGCATCAAGGAGATGATATGTTATAATGCATCTTCGAGGGGATTATTTTACATTCCTCCTCTCCGTGCTAGGAACCCATCCAATCAACTTATGTCTTCAAGCCACTCCTAAGTCAACATTTCAGGAAAATATTTTCAAAACAGACACTTTTTGGCATTATTCTTCTTTATGCGCACTAAACCAGACTAGTGTGTGATTTTTGGGTGCGTAGGTTACCAAAGTCCCGCAAACCAAAGGGCAGGTAATGGGGCCAAATACTCCCTAAACCTTAGACTTAATACATCAGCCTCACAACTCCCTCAACCTCTTGACGAATAGTCCATATCTTAACAAATACGTGAGTGTTTAAGCCCTAAAACTGACCCAAGAGGCCTAGAGTCGGTATCCCTCACTTATCTCCTTTTCTATAGCACTTTACGCTTTATTTATTCATTCATTCTGGCCTAGAAATTTGGTAACTCTCCCATAATCAAGTGCTGGGACTAGCACAATTTTGCACATTTTCTCTCTGTGTCTTTTTTCAATATATTTGAAATTCAACTCAAAGAATTTCATCTCCTTTCTATCTCTTCTTTTTTTTTGTTTTTTAGTGCAAGATGGATGCCTAATTGCATGCAGAATATGTATAAATGCTATGAATAACCTCAGGTTATTACCCCCATGTCTAAATCTGATAATGTCCTCATTGAAAAGAAAAATGCAAGGAAAGATATTACCTGAGGTGGAGTTGGGATAGCTCGTAAATTGGGTTCTAGAAGGGAAACAGGAGACCCAAAGAAGATACATAACAAACTTGTCCTGGCGAGTAAGTAACCCAAGATGTTGGCAAGCTGGTGACGGATAGTGAGGCCAAATATTCACCAGAAACAGGTGAAAAGAGGGAACTCCTAAGCTATTTGTGGAGGTTTTACATAATACACCTGAGTAGTGACCTCAAGGAGTGTGCGATGAGAAGGCAAAGGCTCCTCAAGCAAATATGTGTGGGCAACAGAGTGTGTGAAGAATGATACCCTAAGATTGCTAGGCTGACATGGAAGAGCATCAATCCAAACTCGCCACTCTACCACAGGGTGTATTGGTCAGGATATTCCTCCTTAATCAAAAGTGTGAGTAGAGATTTTAGGAAGCTAGTTCTATGTGAGTTGAAGTCTCTCAGGTGTGGGGTAGGGAAGAGGGTTAAATAGGGTGTGAGTAGTTTGACATTCATCCTCGATATCCATTCCAATTCTTGAATGTTATCAGAAGTGGCCTTAGTTATTAATTGCCTTTCATGCTACATATCATTGGTGTGCGTGTCCAGGAATGGGCCCAAATGTTCGTCATCCAAATTGAACCACTCAAGGGTGTCACTCATTTCACTATCATGTAAAAGAAGCCTAATGTGTGTGCTTAGTGCCAGAAGTGTCATCACACCACAAATCATTTTTTATTTTGAAAATGTAGACAAGTCCCTTTAAATCAGATCAAGTGTGATTCGATTTTAAGGTTAAATGTGATTATCAGTCCCAATTGCAGTTAGGCGACCACTGAATTAGGTCAATTCAAACAATTTGGTGGTCTTGAATTTTAACCCTAATGCAAATGCGTAAACAGGAGCTGGATGCAAAGATAGAAATGTATACCTATCTCCAGCAATCTTCATGCAAATGTGTACGCAATGACGAGAAGAGGTCTAGTATGCTGCTCAATCACTGACGAATCGATTTTTGCTTTCGATTAAGTTTCGCACATAAAAAAAATGTGTTATTATAGTATGCAAGTAGTGAAAAAATTGACTAATCAACAATTAAAATAACCACTCAATTAGGAGCAGGTCGTATCCACAGGGAGGCAGTGGCTGTAATGGTGTTGTAATGATTGTTATTGTTTTGTTGATTGTCGTTGTAGTATAGGGTGTATAATATAACATTAAGGATGTCTTATAGTGGTGAGTATGGGTGAGTTCCAGTCATTACAACCATTATTATCATTTGCTTATTTATCTAATTTTTACTGGTTTTGTTCCAGGTTGTTCTCTGGGAGGCAATTCATTGAACTTAATTCGGTCACTCTTTGATTATCTCCAAAATTGTCTTCTTATTCAAAAATAAACTCTACATTTAAAGAATGAATGAATGTTTTATTTACCTAGTTGCTAAGTAAATGCTTGCAAAAATGCTAACTATGAACAAGCATCAAACAATCTATTATTATACTCTAAACTATGTATTTACAAGTTATACTATTAACACTAATATGTTAGTTCATACTACATTAGGATACCATAGTGTAAAAACTTAACTTACTAGTCATTTATTTATAGTGACATATATATCAGTTTTAGTGACAGATATAAACGTCGCTAAATCTCAGAAAACACTATATACAACCTAAAGAAGCAAACTGAGGTCTTTAGCGACATTTATAGTGTCGTTTTATTCTGTTAGTAATTATGTGGGTTTAATTTTACATATGTACAGTCTTTTCTGTTGTTATCTCGTGTTGTCTTTTTTTTTTAAGTCGTCTGTCCTTTCATTTTGTTCTGTGTGGTCTTTCAGAGGCTGCGGTGGAGAGTCCTTAGTGTAAAATGTGTTTAATTAGCGGGTGCGCTTTTCGAGGGATACACAGCACCCTTCGGGTGGGACCAGACCTCTACTAAGCATGCCCTAATCTCAGATTAGGTGGCTTAGTTACATTATTCAAACTCAGCGCAGGGACTCAGCCCAACGCCTTCAACAAATTCGCACACGCTCGGGCTCCCAGCCCCACATACACAGTATCATCACATATCAGAATCGGGTTATCGGATCAGACGGAACCGGTGACGTTTCGGGCGCCCGGCGCCATGACGACTAACTAAGCTATAGCATAAATTCTATTTATATAGCTGCGTTTGGTTTGCAGCACACGATGTGGCGCTATTCCAGCGCCACATCGTGCGCTGGAAACCAGATGCAGCTGCGTCTGTGCGTGTTTTTGGCCCTCGATTTGGGGGCCATAAATTATTAAAAAAAATAAAATAAAATATGGTAAATAAAATATTTACATAATACTACATAATTGATTAATTAATTTTTAATTTTAAATATATTTACTATACAAATAAATTCGCTAAACTAGGCTGATTATACAGGTTGATTTAGGTGATTAAAGAGTTAATTACTTATAAAATAATTAGTAAATGGTCTAATTGACCTTAAACAGTTTTAACTTACATACTTAAGTATTTAATACATATTTTTATTGTATTTTTACGAATTTATTTATGTTTTATTTAGGCTAAAATAGCAATTCTGTGTAGTTTATAATTAAAACTAAGTTACAGTAAGTTATACTAGGTATAATTATACTATGACTAACTTAAATTACTTAATATATACATATATATATATATTCCCAAGTTTATATATTTATTTACTTGATTATTTCTCTAACCTATTAACTCAGCTACTAAATCAGTAAATATAAATCTGTACATATATATATACATAGATCAGTAAATACATACATACTAGATTAGTATATATACATATTTTTACATAGATTACATATGTATACGAATTTCTGTACAGGTTTTATACATATTTACAGTATAACTATGTATCTAACTGATATGCTATAGTTATAATACTATGAATGGGTGTATTTATAGTTTTAAAATAAGTCTATGCCATTATGCTTTTGTATAAAGTTAGGGAATTAGAGTTGATTGATTTTTTATTTGAGTTTAGGCAGCAGCTTCAGCTACTGTCAGAGGAGATGGAGAAGAGAAGAATGTGTTGTTTTAGTGTTATTTACAGTGGCAGTGGCTTAAGCCACTGTCAAATGGCTAACTGCTGCTGCAGTTAGTCCACTTGAAGAAGGGGGGAAGTATTCTACAGAGAAGAGGGGAAACTTAGAGAAGAAGGGAGTTTAGAGAAGAGGGGAATGTAGCTGCTAAATGCAGCATATTGCTGTGTAACTAGGAGTAAGATAGAATTCAAAACAAACTACAATTTACAGAGTTGAAATCCAAATCTGAAAGGGGTTTAAATCTCACGAAAATCTCATGTAAATTCAGCTCAAATACTCATTAGGAAAAAACCTTATCGGAAGCATCCTTTCAGATCAAAACAGCAAATGGCATTGAGTTAGTCTTCCTAATGCCATAGACAGCATGAAGGAAGACTTAGCTCAATCAATTAAAACCAAAGAAACACAATCATAGTTTCTTGCAACCTTAAGGAGTATGGAAAACTCCTTAGGTTAGAGAATCACCATACAGAAACGATCATCAACACAAATAGTGCATGGCAGTTCTGAAATAGCAAAAAGAGACTAAGAATGCATTAAGGAAATTTAATGGAAGCTGGCGAATGCATTCAAAACAAAGTATAAACAGAATCATGAAAGGCTCTTCTGATTGGTTCTCTGTCACCAGAGAACTTCTCAGAATCCTTGCCTATAATGAAAACCAAAAATCCTTTCAATTTGTCAGATCTGTCAAAACATTTCAGAGAGTAAAAATCCTTTAAAATCCAGATCAAAAGTGCTCTGACAAACTGAGGCAATCCATTTAAAACAGAGGGGCTTTTGTGAAACAAATGGAGTGAGTGAGAAGCCCCAAATGGTGCTTGTGACGCCACTTTCAGATCTGAGGCAGTGTGCCATCAGATCTGAAATTGGGTCAGGATGTGTGGGTGATGGATGAAAAATTCGTCGTTCAAAAGGAAAAAAAAACAAGAATCAGAATCTGGATGATGGAAAAACAAAACATGAAGAGGGAGATAAATTGAACAGTGAACAGATGATTCTTCCCCTCTGACCTGGACTGATCAGAGGAGGTGAGGGAGGGGATCTAATACTAATTCTACTCCTAAGACTAATCTAACTACAGCTAACATCAAACACTAACAATTAAAACTAAATCTATTCTAAACTACTGCAAACTAAATCTAAAACTACTTGTGCAGAATTAAAAACTAAACTAAAAGGAAGAATGGGACCTATGGGTCCTTAGCCGGCGGCTAAGGAGGAAGAAAGCAGGAGGGTGACTCCAGCGGAGGGAAGAGTCTGCTAGTGAGACTCCAGGGTCGTCCTCAGGTGCTACGAGGTCCTTAGCGACGAGGAGGGTCGAGAGCAGGCGATGATTCCACAGCCAGTGGCTGTGAAATCAGGGTCTAGATGAGGAGGAGAGACTGGAGTGGAAGAATTGATCGCTAAGAGATGTAGGAGGGAGCGATCCCTTGCGCGCGACACCACTGAGGTGCTTAAATAGCAGCTCAGTGACTGAGATCACTGCAAGGGTGAGGTTAATCAGAATCAGGTCGGCGGTGAGGATGAGATGGGTAGAGCGCGCGGCGAGTCAAGAGAGAGATCTGACCGTCAGATGAGATCTGGGAAGAGAGGTGAACGCACGCACCGAATCGCGCGAAGGTTCCATTTGATTCCAGCCGCAGATCGAGATCAAAAGTGCTATGGACGGTCGAGAATGGCTGTGTTCTTCGCGCGCTACAGTGCGCGTGAAGAACACAGGCTTCTCTCTGAAATGAGGGAAAACTTGCAGGAAGACCCTTAAACGAAGGGGTAGAAGAATAGCGTGCAGGTCCAAAAGTGAGAAGAACTATAACTGGAAGGGCCCTGCAGTCATACAGAAGGGTCCCTGCGGCTTGCAAAAAGGTCCATGAAGGAGTTTTGAAGGGTAGAAATGTAATGCATGAAGGACTTAATTGTAATCTATTTATTTCTAAGCCTAAATGATGTCCAATTGCTTTCAAATTTTTACATGTGCTTAATTGAACATTTAAGACATTGATTTTACTTCTGATTTATCTTTTCAAACTTGTTTATGTGTTCAATTGATGCATGGATCATCATTTGTTCTTTAGTTTTCAGAATATCTCATTTTTGTGACCTAATTAGGAGATTTTAACACACATTAAAAGTTTTAGGTCTTTTCTTTAATTCCCACACTTAACCCTTTTTATGTGTTAATTTGATATTGTTTTGCTTAGTGTCTAGCTTAATTTCGGCCTTTTAGCTATGATGAGTAGCCACTCATCATACCCCCATGCTTACGTTTTGCTAGTCCCTTAGCAAACAATCTGTTGAAGTGTAAGGCAATTTAAGTATCAGCAAGGTAAGTGTGTAAAGATATCTCTTTTTTTTTCTTTTTCAAAAATTTTTAAGTGTTTTATGATGATCTTTAAGCTGAAAAATTTTTTCAATAAGCCAACTGTGTTTTTGGACATTGTGAGAACCTGGTTACTGAGGATAACCTACCAGAACTCGAGGCTTAAATGACATAGACCATCTCTCAACCAACAAGGATTCTTGATATTTAAACCTTAAGTCGAATTCCAGGACTCAGGGGGTTTTTACAGAGATTCAGAATGCTATGAAGTTATGGCTGTGCTTTGTGATAAGTCAGGACTAACCAGGTGAATTCTAAGGCTCATTCCCGGGGTTTCACTTCTTTTTAAGTCCAGGTTGGTCCTAACTTCAGCTCATGTTTTCGGATGACTCTCAAAAATTGATGGTATTCAATCACAACCCTTATTGTATTTTGTGGCTCAGAGAAGATTTTTTTTTTTTTTTGGATAAATAGGGTATTGTTTTGAACCCTGAAAACATTTTTGGTGGAAGAGTAGTTTTTCAGACTTTTTGGGGAACATACTTGACCCCCTTTTTTTCTTTTTTTTTTTTTTATTTCTTTTTTTTTTTCTGAACAGTATGTCTCCGAAACTTATTTGGTAGAGCGCACTGTATTTGGTGGGTGGATTTCTTTTGTGGAAAGAGCTTCTCCTAGACACAAAACTAAAGATTAGGACAAAGAGTCTACCTGCACGCACAGGTAAGGACTCCACCTTCCCTAATGAACACAAGGGTTGAGGCTTAGGTTCAAGTGGTCTTTCCTGACACTGTGTAGTGTAAGCCAAGGTTACTTAGACTCCTAAGTCAAAGCAAACCAACGAATCCTGTACTGGTGACTCAGGTACAAGAATTATCCTAAAGTTAGGAGAGACTGTGGTCTATCTTGTCAAGGCTCGAAGTGTATTAAGCCTAAGCTTGTACCAAGCTTCTATGGCCTGGCAGGTCAAACTAGTAACGGTTGAATGTCCATAGACACTCATTCTATTATTATATTTCTTTTTTTTTTTTTTTTTTTCAGCTATAAGATCACTTATCTTTTCTTTCTTTTCTTTTTCTTTCTCTCCCTCCCCTCTTGAAATAAATGTCCTCCTTTGATAATGAAGTACATGTCCCTTATTGTATTTTTGGAATTTTTCTGAAAAAAATTTTTTCAAAATTTTTCATTTTTTTGAAGTATATAATTTTTTGATAATACTATATGTACTATAGTTGTGTCTACAATTGCATTTTGGTTTAAATGGTTTACCATTTACACCCCCCCATGCTTAAATGTTTCAATGTCCTCATTGAATGAAAGGGTGGATGCAAATGCATGCTCTGCTTTTCACTATCCTAGACTGGGTGATGAAAGGAAGTCGGAATGAGGAGATACAATCTCTGTGCAGACGATTTTAAGTCTGATCTAGGATCAGAGTGAACAGTCGGGCTAGGAAGTGAAATGCATGACATGTGTGTCAATGAATGTATGCTCAGAATGCAAGGGTAGACACTATATGCAAATAAAGGCAAGAGTAAGAAAGGTGTAAAACAGCTATATACAAGGGTAGGTGTTTGCTAAGTTTAACGCCGTCAGCTAGGCGAAAACTTAGTTTGGTAGCTCAAAATGTAGGAGCGAAATGGTGGAATTGACAAGTCTGAGATCATGCGGCTCAATGAAAGGTTTCAGTCTTTGTCCATTAACAATAAAGGGTTCATATTTGTCAAGTTCAGTGATCTCAACGGCTCCATTATCAAATAATCTCAAGATTTTGAAAGGTCCAATCCATTTTGATCTTAACTTCCCAGGAAAGAGTTTCAGTCTAGAGTCGAAGAGAAGGACTTTTTTACCAGGGTGAAAAGATTTCCTAAGAATGTGACGGTCATGGAAGGCCTTAAGTTTGTCCTTATACATCCTTGAGCTTTCATAAGATTCATTCCTTAATTCATCGAGCTCAGACATTTGTAATTTCCTAAGATCACCGGCCTTCTCTAAGTCTAAGTTACACTTTCTGATGGCCCAATAGGCTTTGTGCTCTAATTCGACAGGAAGATGACAATGTTTCCCGTACACAAGTCTAAAAGGAGACATGCCTAAAGGGGTTTTGTGGGCTATCCTATATGCCCACAACGCATCAGAAAGGCGGGAAGACCAATCCTTTCTATCAGGTCGGATGGTAGTCTGTAAAATCTTTTTGATCTCCCGATTAGATAATTCAGCAAGTCCATTGGTTTGAGGGTGATAAGATGTAGCAATCCTATGTGACACCCCATACTTTTGAAGTAGGGACTGAAAATGTGTGTTTCTAAAATGAGACCCTCCATCACTAATGATGGCTTTAGGTACCCCAAATCTAGAGAAGATGAAATCTTGAACAAATTGTGTCACAACTCTATGATCATTAGTCCTTGAGGGGATGGCTTCAATCCATTTTGAAACATACTCAACTGCCAACAATATGTACTCGAAGCCATAAGATTTAGGAAAAGGTCCCATGAAGTCAATGCCCCAAATGTCAAAGATTTCGCACACCATGATCGGATTCAAGGGCATCATGTCTCGGCGGCCAATACTACCAAGAGACTGACAGCGTGAACATGCCCTGCTATATTCGTGTGCATCCTTGAAGATTGTGGGCCAATAGAAACCACTCTGCAAAATCTTTGCAGCGGTCTTTTTGCCAGAGAAGTGACCGCCGCACGCCTGGTCGTGGCAGAATGATAAGATGCTTCTAATCTCCTTATCAGGGACGCACTTCCTAAAGATTTGGTCTTTACAATGCTTGAAAAGCCAAGGTTCTTCCCAGTAATAGTGCTTGGCCTCGGATCTAAGTCTGTCTTTTTGATGTCGGACCCAATTAGTGGGGATGAGTCCAGAAGCCAGGTAGCTGACAATGTCAGCATACCAGGGAAGATCAGAATGAATGACCAGCAATTGCTCGTCAGGGAAGTGGTCAGAGATGGGTAAAGAAGGAGAAATCGCTTCAGAAGGAAGGCGGGATAAGTGGTCAGCTACCACATTCTGCTTTCCAGCCTTATCACGAATCTCTAAATCAAATTCCTGTAAAAGTAGGATCCATCTAATCAGACGAGATTTCGCGTCCTTCTTGGCGAGAAGATATCAAACTGCCGTGTGGTCAGTGTAGACTATAATGTGGGAACCTAAAAGATAAGGTCTGAATTTTTCCAGTGCATATACTACAGCTAGCAGTTCCTTTTCCGTGACGGTGTAATTCCTCTGAGCTTCATCTAAGGTCTTGCTAGCGTAATAGATGACTGTGGGTTTCCCATCCAATTTTTGACCAAGGACAGCTCCTACTGCATAATTAGAGGCATCACACATGATCTCAAAAGGGTGAGACCAATTCGGGGGTTGCAGTATGGGTGCCTTGGTAATCAGATCACGAAGTGTCGTATAGGCACGAACACAATCGTCAGAGATCTGGAAGTCTACGTCTTTAGAGAGGAGAGTAGTCAGAGGTCGGGCTATTTTCGAGAAATCCGCTATAAAGCGGCGATAAAAACCAACACGCCCGAGGAAAGATCGAATTTGCTTAACCGACGAAGGTAGTGGTAAATCAGAAATCAACTTTACCTTCACGCGGTCAACCTCAATTCCTCTCTCAGAAATAAGGTGACCTAATACAAGTCCTTCAGTTACCATGAAATGAGATTTCTCCCAGGAAAGTACCAGATTCACATTAATGCATCTTTGCAGGACCTTGGTCAGGTGGTCTAGACATGCATCAAATGTCCTCCCGAAGACTGAGAAGTCATCCATGAAGACTTCTAAACAATCGCCTACTAAGTCAGAAAAGATTGCAAACATACACCGCTGGAATGTAGCAGGTGCGTTGCACAATCCAAAAGGCATCCTACGGAATGCAAAGGTTCCGTAGGTGCAGGTGAATGTCGTTTTCTCCTGATCATCGGGGTGAATTGCCACCTGATTATATCCTGAATAGCCATCCAAAAAGCAGAAAAATCTATTCCCTGCCACTCTTTCCAGTATTTGATCAATGAAGGGCAAAGGGAAATGATCTTTCTTCGTGGCTTGGTTGAGTTTTCGGTAATCTATACATACTCGCCACGAACTAGCAATGCGTGTAGGGATGACTTCTCCAGAATCAGTGGTGACGATGGTAAGTCCGGCCTTCTTTGGCACAACCTGAGCAGGACTTACCCATCTACTGTCAGAAATTGGGTAGATAATTCCATTGTCCAGCCATTTAATCATTTCACTTTTTATCACCTCTTGTAATGTAGGGTTTAATCTACGCTGGGGCTGTCTAGTAGGTCAAGATCCTTCTTCAGTAAAAATCCTATGTGTGCAATAAGAAGGACTGATGCCAGTAAGGTCAGAAAGGCTCCATCCTATAGCCTGCCTATGTGCTCTTAGGACAGATAAGAGTCGTGACTCTTGATCAGAAGAAAGGGAAGAGTTAACAATCACCGGATAGGTCTGATCAGGTCCTAAGAAAACATATTTGAGAGAGTCAGGAAGAGGTTTGAGTTCAACAGGCACAAGATCAGAAGGAGCAGGTGTGAAAGTTTCAGGAGATCCTAGAGATACTAATGGAATGGGAGGAAGGTCCTCAGTCTCTAAATTTGGTATCTCAGTGGAAGTCAAGTCAGAGTCCAAAGAGTGTTGAGGTTCTAAATTTAATGAATTGATCAAGGTGTCCTCAACCAATTGATCCAATGAATCCAGGGAGAAGATTTCTTCAATTAAACTACAGGTCGGTCCTCTTTGGGCCTGAAAAATATCAATTTTTATTTTCTGATCTCCAAACTTTAATTCTATAAGGCCCTCCTCACAATTGATGTTTGCCTTGGCCGTAGCCAAGAAAGGTCTTCCTAAAATGATAGGTGTATTCTGGATATCTTCAGGTACTTCCATGTCAAGGGCTATAAAGTCTACAGGGAAGTAAAAATCCTTGACCCGCACTATGACATCTTCCAACACTCCCTGAGGTGTCTTAACTGATCTGTCAGCTAATTGCAGGGACACCTTGGTTGGCTTCAGATTGCCAACCTCAAAATGTGTCAGTAGAGAGGTTGGGATAAGATTGATGGAAGCACCTAGGTCAAGTAGTGCTCTATTGAATGTGGTGTTACCTATCATGCAGGATAAGAGAGGGGTGCCTGGGTCTTTCATCTTAGTTGGGAGGGTACTAGAGATGATGGAACTAGCTTGTTCCGAGAGAATGATTGGACTACTCCCTTTTTGAATTCTTGCTTTAAGCTTAGGTGTACATAGGTCTTTTAAAAACTTAGCGTAAAGAGGGATGTGGCGGATTGCATCCAACAAGGGGATGCTTATGTGGACTTGCTCAAAGAGCTTAAGCAAATCCTCCTCAGGTGCCACACAGGTCTTTTTCTTTCCTTTCTCCTTCTTCTTTAAAGCTTTAGGAAAAGGTACTGGAGTTGTGAGAGGTTCAGTCATAGGTAGAGGAGAAGTAGGAAGTGGAGGAGCAAAACTAGAAGTGGTAGGTGTTGGAAGAGGTGGATCTAGTGTGCATTTACCACTCCTAGTGACTATGGCATTTAGTTCAGCTCTAGAGGTAGATGGTAAATCATTGTTAGGTAGCAGAGGTAGTTGTGTTTGTGCAAGAGAAGAATTTGAGTCAGTGAAGAATTCAGTGTTGTGCACTGCTTGTGAAATGTCATGTGTTTGGTTTTGCAGTGCTGGTCTAGGTTGGGTATACCTTTGAGCAGGTATGTTCCTAGGGTTGGGTTGTGCTTGGGATGGGAGTGAATGTGGTTCACGGGACTCCGTCAAGTGTGATAGCTGGGCTCTCATCTCAGCTAAGGCCGCGTCCTGTCTCTGCTGCATAGCAATATTCTATTGTTGCATATCAGCAAGAGCTTTCATGATAGACCCCAACTGGTCATCTCGTGTAGGCCCAGATTGAGAGTATTGGGTGGGCCTGGGTTGGGGTTGCTGGTAGGTACGCGGTGGATATCCGTGTGATTGTGGAGGTGGTGCTCGGATCGGGTTGTGCAATGGTGGTGCAGAAGGTTGTTGAAAAGGAGGTCTTTGTGAATTTCCCGACCACGAGAAATTTGGATGATTACGCCATCCAGGGTTATAGGTTTGTGTGAAAGGATCATTGTGAATGGAATGAAGCTCCTCCGAAGCTCCAGAAGGTGCAGGGAAGTCAGTGAAGGGAGGAACAAAGGATCCTCCAACCGGTGAAGGATATGGAAATGGAAAATCCGGTAATGCAGTTTGTGTCACAGAAAGGTTATTCACAGTTTCCCTCCCTGTGGGAAACTGAGAAGAAGTGTTTTGTGCTGGTGACTGAGAAGAAGAAGATGGGTGTTTTGAGAGAAATTTCCATACTTCATCTACTTTCTTCTCGATTAAGCCCACTTTATCCAGTTGACTAGCCACTATCTCAAAGTCCTTGCTACTGGATTGGGCTTCATGTACCCCCGTGTGTGAGTGGGAATGTGAGGACTTTCTATTAAACACGCTCATTGAAGCATTATTAATAGATTTTTCGGCCATGCCTTCAAAGAGCTCAAAGGCTGAGTCCTCGTCCCGACACAGGAAATTGCCTCCACAAGCGGCATCTACAAAATTCCGTGTGTCATCATGGAGCCCATGGTAGAAGATCTGAACCTGTTGCCAGCGTGGGACACCATGGTGGGGACATTTTCTCAAAAGCTCATGGAATCTCTCCCAAGCCTCGTGCATAGGTTCTCCTGAATTCTGGGTGAAGGTGGTGATGGCACGCCTTAAGGCATTAGTGCGGCCTACAGGAAAGTACTTCTTTAAGAACTCATGTTCTAAAGAAGCCCAAGAATCTATAGGTGTAGTCCGTGCAAGTGTTCTAAACCAAAAGGCTGCCTTATCTTTTAATGAAAAGGAGAACATTTTCATCAAAAGCGTGTGCTGATCATGTCCTTGCGGACCCAAAGTTTGGGCAAGATTTTTCAGCTCCTCTAAATGCTGAAAAGGGTCCTCAGAAGCAAGTCCATGGAAGTGAGGAATGAGTGCTATAATGTTCGGCTTTAGTTCAGCAGCACGACCCCCATTGGGATAACGTACCACAAGCATTGGTTGGGCAACTGCGGGATTATAATAATCTCGTAGTTGAGGTCTATGGGGTTGGGGTGGTGCCTGAGGATTTCTAGGTTGAAGTGGTTGTGGTTGGGGGTTAGCTAATAGATTTACAGCTTGAGCAAGCTGTTGCACCTGTTGGGTTAAGGTATTCATTTGTAGTTGTGTATCGAAAAGGTGCTGAAGATGAGGCATAGGTCCTCTCTCCGGGGGTGGATTAGGATGATTAGGATAAGGTGGAGGTTGGAACCTAGGGATAGGTGGTTGCTGTGGTAGAGGATGTGCAACTAAGTCTGGAGGAAGTTCTTCAAAATCCTCAAAGTGTGAAGAATCAAGATCATCCTCTTGGCGAGGGGGATTGTGGAAAGTATTTTGAGACTCAGGAGGTAAGGGATTAGAAGTGGAAGGCAAAGAAGATGATGCAGTAGCTTGGGTAGCAGTACCCAAGGGGAGTACAAGTTCTGGGTTTTGGGATCTCCTACCTTCCATTGAGTTGGTTTTTTTTTTTTTTTTTGAAATCCCGTTTACTCTAATTCGATCCAACTTAATGGGAAAGATTTTTAACGTTCACGATAAAACAGAAGAATCCCAATAAAATCCCAATAAAATCTCAATTCAAGAAGACCAATCAATCGAAATGAATCGGAGAAAATTTTTCCTAGAGGCTGCTACGCAAAGTATGTTATACGCAAACAATTGTTTCAAGCAATTGTACGTATCCTAAGATAAACCTAGCGAAGTGCAGACCTCTAAAATCCACTGGGAATCTGGATTAGACTGAGCGTGCGAATCCAGATCCTGTGGTTGCAGAAAGATGAGGTAGAAACCCATGTATTGTGGCCTTAAGTGATCGTGCTGTGTGCACGATAACATTCAACGCAAGGCGATTAAAATCTCAAACATGGTTTCACCCAATTTTGCTATCTCCTTTTTGATTTAATTGAAGTGATTAAAATGTGTTTTCTATGCTGCTCGTTTCACTTTTTACTAAATTCAGAACAAGTAGTGGTCTTCTTTAAGTTTTAAGTCAAATGCAAATATGGCAGGAGTTAGAGTTAGGTAAGAAATGCGTACCTGACTCCAGCAATCTTCTAATGCAGATTTGACTTGAATTAAAATCTAGCAGGAATGAAATGCAATCCTAAAAATGGATGCCTAGGGTTATGCTGCTGCTAGATAAGTATGAGGTCTTTTTGATTTTTTTGATTTTTTGATTTTTCTGAAAAATTTTATATGCAACTCAAAAGTAAGGAAAGAAATTAAGAAGATAAAGAAATAAAGTCCAGACAGTCCAGAATTATTACAAAAATTGTGTGAGAACAAGCTCTCACAACTTATGACTAACAATTGCTCCTAATCAATAAACCTAAAACTATCTATACTAAAACTAATACTAAAATCCTACAGCTACTTCGAGGCAAAACTCCACCAGGAAGACGGATCTGGAGCGCAGCGACTCCACCAGGAAGACGACACTCCTCCTCAAGTGCTGTGGAAAAAATAAATGATTAGTAAAAGAATAAAGGAATGTATACACAATTATTTCATTGGAAAATAAAAGCAATTATCATGAATGAATGAATGAAATAAAGAATTTCTATATACAAAAGAATAAAAAATAAAAAATAAAATAAAAAAAAAAAATTTTGGTGCAAAGAGCGTTGCCTCCCCGGCAACGGCGCCAAAATATGTAATGGTGTTGTAATGATTGTTATTGTTTTGTTGATTATGTCGTTGTAGTATAGGGTGTATAATATAACATTAAGGATGTCTTATAGTGGTGAGTATGGGTGAGTTCCAGTCATTACAACCATTATTATCATTTGCTTATTTATCTAATTTTTACTGGTTTTGTTCCAGGTCGTTCTCTGGGAGGCAATTCATTGAACTTAATTCGGTCACTCTTTGATTATCTCCAAAATTGTCTTCTTATTCAAAAATAAACTCTACATTTAAAGAATGAATGAATGTTTTATTTACCTAGTTGCTAAGTAAATGCTTGCAAAAATGCTAACTATGAACAAGCATCAAACAATCTATTATTATACTCTAAACAATGTATTTACAAGTTATACTATTAACACTAATATGTTAGTTCATACTACATTAGGATACCATAGTGTAAAAACTTAACTTACTAGTCATTTATTTATAGTGACATATATATCAGTTTTAGTGACAGATATAAACGTCGGTAAATCTCAGAAAACACTATAGACAACCTAAAGAAGCAAACTGAGGTCTTTAGCGACATTTATAGTGTCGTTTTATTCTGTTAGCAATTATGTGGGTTTAATTTTACATATGTACAGTCTTTTCTGTTGTTATCTCGTGTTGTCTTTTTTTTTTAAGTCGTCTGTCCTTTCATTTTGTTCTGTGTGGTCTTTCAGAGGCTGCGGTGGAGAGTCCTTAGTGTAAAATGTGTTTAATTAGCGGGCGCGCTTTTCGAGGGATACATAGCACCCTTCGGGTGGGACCAGACCTCTACTAAGCGCGCCCTAATCTCAGATTAGGTGGCTTAGTTACATTATTCAAACTCAGCGCAGGGACTCAGCCCAACGCCTTCAACAAATTCGCACACGCTCGGGCTCCCAGCCCCACATACGCAGTATCATCACATATCAGAATCGGGTTATCGGATCAGACGGAACCGGTGACGTTTCGGGCGCCCGGCGCCATGACGACTAACTAAGCTATAGCATAAATTCTATTTATATAGCTGCGTTTGGTTTGCAGCACACGATGTGGCGCTATTCCAGCGCCACATCGTGCGCTGGAAACCAGACGCAGCTGCGTCTGTGCGCGTTTTTGGCCCTCGATTTGGGGGCCATAAATTATTAAAAAAAATAAAATAAAATATGGTAAATAAAATATTTACATAATACTACATAATTGATTAATTAATTTTTAATTTTAAATATATTTACTATACAAATAAATTCGCTAAACTAGGCTGATTATACAGGTTGATTTAGGTGATTAAAGAGTTAATTACTTATAAAATAATTAGTAAATGGTCTAATTGACCTTAAACAGTTTTAACTTACATACTTAAGTATTTAATACATATTTTTATTGTATTTTTACGAATTTATTTATGTTTTATTTAGGCTAAAATAGCAATTCTGTGTAGTTTATAATTAAAACTAAGTTACAGTAAGTTATACTAGGTATAATTATACTATGACTAACTTAAATTACTTAATATATACATATATATATATATTCCCAAGTTTATATATTTATTTACTTGATTATTGCTCTAACCTATTAACTCAGCTACTAAATCAGTAAATATAAATCTGTACATATATATATACAAAGATCAGTAGATACATACATACTAGATTAGTATATATACATATTTTTACATAGATTACATATGTATACGAATTTCTGTACAGGTTTTATACATATTTACAGTATAACTATGTATTTAACTGATATGCTATAGTTATAATACTATGAATGGGTGTATTTATAGTTTTAAAATAAGTCTATGCCATTATGCTTTTGTATAAAGTTAGGGAATTAGAGTTGATTGATTTTTTATTTGAGTTTAGGCAGCAGCTTCAGCTACTGTCAGAGGAGATGGAGAAGAGAAGAATGTGTTGTTTTAGTGTTATTTACAGTGGCAGTGGCTTAAGCCACTGTCAAATGGCTAACTGCTGCTGCAGTTAGTCCACTTGAAGAAGGGGGGAAGTATTCTACAGAGAAGAGGGGAAACTTAGAGAAGAAGGGAGTTTAGAGAAGAGGGGAATGTAGCTGCTAAATGCAGCATATTGCTGTGTAACTGGGAGTAAGATAGAATTCAAAACAAACTACAATTTACAGAGTTGAAATCCAAATCTGAAAGGGGTTTAAATCTCACGAAAATCTCATGTAAATTCAGCTCAAATACTCATTAGGAAAAAACCTTATCAGAAGCATCCTTTCAGATCAAAACAGCAAATGGCATTGAGTTAGTCTTCCTAATGCCATAGACAGCATGAAGGAAGACTTAGCTCAATCAATTAAAACCAAAGAAACACAATCCCAGTTTCTTGCAACCTTAAGGAGTATGGAAAACTCCTTAGGTTAGAGAATGACCATACAGAAACGATCATCAACACAAATAGTGCATGGCAGTTCTGAAATAGCAAAAAGAGACTAAGAATGCATTAAGGAAATTTAATGGAAGCTGGAGAATGCATTCAAAACAAAGTATAAACAGAATCATGAAAGGCTCTTCTGATTGGTTCTCTGTCACCAGAGAACTTCTCAGAATCCTTGCCTACAATGAAAACCAAAAATCCTTTCAATTTGTCAGATCTGTCAAAACATTTCAGAGAGTAAAAATCCTTTAAAATCCAGATCAAAAGTGCTCTGACAAACTGAGGCAATCCATTTAAAACAGAGGGGCTTTTGTGAAACAAATGGAGTGAGTGAGAAGCCCCAAATGGTGCTTGTGACGCCACTTTCAGATCTGAGGCAGTGTGCCATCAGATCTGAAATTGGGTCAGGATGTGTGGGTGATGGATGAAAAATTCGTCGTTCAAAAGGAAAAAAAAACAAGAATCAGAATCTGGATGATGGAAAAACAAAACATGAAGAGGGAGATAAATTGAACAGTGAACAGATGATTCTTCCCCTCTGATCTGGACTGATCAGAGGAGGTGAGGGAGGGGATCTAATACTAATTCTACTCCTAAGACTAATCTAACTACAGCTAACATCAAACACTAACAATTAAAACTAAATCTATTCTAAACTACTGCAAACTAAATCTAAAACTACTTGTGCAAAATTAAAAACTAAACTAAAAGGAAGAATGGGACCTATGGGTCCTTAGCCGGCGGCTAAGGAGGAAGAAAGGAGGAGGGTGACTCCAGCGGAGGGAAGAGTCTACTAGTGAGACTCCAGGGTCGTCCTCAGGTGCTACGAGGTCCTTAGCGACGAGGAGGGTCGAGAGCAGGCGATGATTCCACAGCCGGTGGCTGTGAAATCAGGGTCTAGATGAGGAGGAGAGACTGGAGTGGAAGAATTGATCGCTAAGAGATGTAGGAGGGAGCGATCCCTTGTGCGCGACACCATTGAGGTGCTTAAATAGCAGCTCAGTGACTGAGATCACCGCAAGGGTGAGGTTAATCAGAATCAGGCCGGCGGTGAGGATGAGATGGGTAGAGCGTGCGGCGAGTCAAGAGAGAGATCTGACCGTCAGATGAGATCTGGGAAGAGAGGTGAACGCACGCACCGAATCGCGCGAAGGTTCCATTTGATTCCAGCCGCAGATCGAGATCAAAAGTGCGATGGACGGTCGAGAATGGCTGTGTTCTTCGCGCGCTACAGTGCGCGTGAAGAACACAGGCTTCTCTCTGAAATGAGGGAAAACTTGCAGGAAGACCCTTAAACGAAGGGGTAGAAGAATAGCGTGCAGGTCCAAAAGTGAGAAGAACTATAACTGGAAGGGCCCTGCAGTCATACAGAAGGGTCCCTGCGGCTTGCAAAAAGGTCCATGAAGGAGTTTTGAAGGGTAGAAATGTAATGCATGAAGGACCTAATTGTAATCTATTTATTTCTAAGCCTAAATGATGTCCAATTGCTTTTAAATTTTTACATGTGCTTAATTGAACATTTAAGACATTGATTTTACTTCTGATTTATCTTTTCAAACTTGTTTATGTGTTCAATTGATGCATGGATCATCATTTGTTCTTTAGTTTTCAGAATATCTCATTTTTGTGACCTAATTAGGAGATTTTAACACACATTAAAAGTTTTAGGTCTTTTCTTTAATTCCCACACTTAACCCTTTTTATGTGTTAATTTGATATTGTTTTGCTTAGTGTCTAGCTTAATTTCGGCCTTTTAGCTATGATGAGTAGCCACTCATCAGTGGCCTATTTAAATTCGCAAGGGTCAAAAATCAATTTTCACTATTAATTTCGTCAAGAAATCAAGCCAAAATCACTTTTCAATTAAGATAAAAAGACTTTAACATTCTGATTTTGCATTTACTAGAAAGGAGGTTCTTTACATAAAATCACCATAATAATTAAATGACAAAACGAAGTTCACAATGGCATGAAATGTAAATATTAATACCACCCAAAATAGAGGATTCTACCTCTCTCCTCCTCGTGCATGGGAGAGAGGTTCATTCGAAGAACTCTTCTGGGAATAGGTTGGCCGGAGCGAGGGCTTCGTAACGGTGGCAACAGCAGGTTGTGAGGTGGTTGGAGCCGGCCAGACAGAGCTCTGGTGAAGGAGGGATTCCAGTGGTGGCTACAGCTGCTAAGGACGATGGTGCGACGCTGCTCGTGTGGGCACGCACAGGCATGCGCGGCCATGCACAGGCACGTACGGGCGCTGCAGGTGCATGTGGAAGCTGCAGAAGGAAGTGCGGAGGTCTGGTGGGGCATTGAAGGGGTGGGCGCGTGAAGGTGTTGGCGGGGTGCTGGAGGCGACGTGTGCACGAAGGAGAAGGCACTCCTACTACTGTGCTCACGATGGAGTGCGCGAGCTGTAGGCACGCGTAGGGGTCTGGTGCGGTGTGTGCACGGGTGGTGCACTTGAGGTGGGCAGCTGCTGCCACTGTGCGCTGGAGGAGGTGGTGCAATGTGGAGGCTGCTGCTGTGGGTGATGAGACCGCACGCACTGCTGGAAGTGTGCGGGTGTGTGTGTAGGTCGTGAGGGAAGGGTGGTGCACATGAAGCAGTGGTCTGGACGGTCACGTGCGAAGGGGAGTTGGAAGTGGCTGCTGCTGCGCATGTGGATGGGGTGGTTTTTGGGTTCTTCTTGGTGGAGTGGAGGGAAAACAGAGGATGAGGAAGAAGATGAAGGTGGTGCTATAGGAGTTTCAAATGTCTATGAACATTCCCATTCGTCTTAAATGGTGTGGGGATGAGGAACAGGAGGTGGTTGCTGGTGATGGTTGATGGTGGTGGTTGCGTGGCCTTCAGGCACACGCTCGCAATGAGTTGCACAAGCCACTGATGATGCGGCAATCTGTCACCCCACCTGCCCGCGATGGAGTGGTCTTGTGCTCGCGGTGGGAGGTCGGTGGTGTGGAATGAAGAAGCTCTAAGCTCTGCGTGGTGGTGGGTCGGAATGGTGGTGGCCTCCTCTTGCTGGTGCAGTTAAGGTCTTCTTTTATGGCTGCAGGATCATGGAGAGGAAGAAGCGTTGGAGAAGAGGGATCATCAACAACGTGCACTCTCCTCAGCAATTAAGGCGTTCATTCAGCATGAGAAACCGTTGCTACGAAGAGAATAAAAATAAAGAAAAATGATTATTGGGTTATTTATATTTATGACCTTAACTTCTATGTTAAATTCAAAACACTAATTGTAATGCAACCTATTTCAATTCTTGATATTCTAAATAAATTCTAAATGATATTATCAATGCATGGAATGCATGAAATGCATGAGATTTATATTATCCTATTTACATATTAATGTATGCTATATAAATGTTCATGTTAGCTTAATTTCTAGGCATTAAAATACATAAATACCTCACAAATATGGGCTCATCAAATGCCCCCATGCCTTGTTTTTGCTAGTCCCTAGCAAATTCAAGCAAAAACCCAACTCTTCAAGGGGATTAGCCAACCCAAATGGTCTTCCTTTAGAACATGTTAAGTTCAGACTTTAGACCTAAGGTTCCCAGGTAATTGCAAAGTTACAGACTAGGTCGGCTAAAGATGAGTTGCAGGCACAGGTTTCTCTGATTTCTAACTCTACCCTAGGGTTTATTGATCCTAGAGATTAAAGCATCCGTGCATGTGCATTGGTCTGAGTTATTTAAGGTTGGTTTGATTGCCAACCAGGAAAGAGAGTAAGAAAGTGACTTTTTTTTTAATATATAATTTTTTTTTGTTTGATTCCTCTAAGTCTAACCTTGGATAAGCTATCAGCACAGTCTGTGTCGAATTCATTGTCCCCTTCACCGAATCTCGAAGGGTGCCTGGCCTTCGATGCTTCGAGATAGCACGGCCCATAGCGACCCCAAGAACTCCTGGCAATCGACACTTTGAGATAGTATCGCCCATGGATTTCTAAAGCGAATTCAGGCCTATGGCAATCGACTCTTCGAGATAGGGCCGCCCATGGCACCTGAACCGCACAATGCACTTACATGCCCCCAGTAGGATGGATATCTTAAGAGACAAGTGCCAAGGAGGTGACATGCTATCATCGCATCCTCAAGGTGAGTATGTACTCAACCTCTCCTGTAGTAGGAACTCTTCCAATCAACTTGTGCTTTCAAGCTTCTCCTAAGTCAGAACTAAGAGAACCAAAATTTTTCTCCAAAAAAGGAATTAGGGTGATCACTATTTACACAAGACCAAGTGTGTGTGAATTGTGGATGCTTTGGTTACGAGGACCCGTAAACCAAAAGGTAGAAAATGACACCAGATACTACCCAGCCTTTAACTCAATCCCTAACTTTCCTTCCTCAACCTCTCGAGGAATGGTCTGCAACTTAACTCCTACTTGAGTTTTTAAGTCCACAAAGGACCCTAAAGGTCTAGAACTAGTACTTCAGCCTAGCTTGTAAAGTCAGACACCTAAAGTCAACACAGTCTAACCTAAAGTTCTGGTCTGTCTAAGAATGCAAGGCTTAGCCAGTTAAGCTCAATGATGTAAAATGTTTTTTTTTTTTTTACAATCAAATGTATGCAATGTAGAATATTTAAACTAAATGCATCAATGCACATTGTATAAATGCTATGTACAGATGCCTTAGGTCCTATCCTCCCATGCCTTGTTCAAACAATGTCCCAATTGAAAGTAGAACGACCAAGGGAAGATATTACCTGAGGTGGAAGAGAAAGGAGTTAAGGCTCCTCGAGAGTGACCTCGTAACCAGCTGGCCATCCAAAGTTACATAAGGTTTTAATCGTTGGCCGTTGATGGTGAAGGGAGCTGCTGAAGAGGAAGGATTCTTGATCTCCACAACCCCATGCAGAAATACTTTGGTGACAATATAAGGGCCATCCCAATGTGATTTCAATTTTCTGGGAAACAACTTAAGTCTAGAATTGAAAAGCCAGACTTGTTGGTTGGGCTCAAAGGTCTTTCTAAGGATGTACTTGTCATGCAAGACCTTAGTTCTCTCTTTATAAGCTTGGGAGGTGTCATAAGCATCGTTCCTCAGTTCCTCAAGCTTAGTCAACTCCAGTAAACGTGCTTTACCAGCTTGCTCTAAATCCATGTTAACACTTTGGATAGCCCAACGTGCCCTATGTTGAAGTTCAACGGGTAAGTGGCACACTTTCCCATACACAATCCGGAAGGGAGACATACCCAAAGGGGTTTTGTAGGCTGTTCGATAAGCCCATAAAGCGTCATTGAGCTTTTGGGACTAGTCCTTCCTATCTGGCCTAACAATCTTTTCTAAAATGTTCTTGAGCTCCCTATTTAAGACTTCAACCTGGCCACTTGTCTGAGGGTGATAAGGGGTAGCAATCTTGTCAGTTACTCCTAGACTCCTGAGTAGCCGATTGAAATGATGGTTCTGGAAATGATGTCCCCCATCACTTATAATAGTCTAGGGGCAGCCAAAGCGAGATATGATATTGGCCTTCACAAATTTCAAGACCACAGAGTGGTCATTTGTGCACGTAGGAATGGCCTCTATCCACTTGGAGACGTAATCTACTACCACCAAGATATATTCAAATCCATGGGACGAAGGGAAGGGACCCATGAAGTCTATCCCCTAAACACCAAAAATTTCCACAAATTGGATAGGGTGTTGGGGCATCTCATTCCGCTTCCCAATCGTTCCAGTCTGTTGACATTTGAGACAGGCCTTAACAAAGTAATGGGAATCCCTAAATAAAGAAGGCCACCAAAAACTGGACTGGAGAACCTTAAAAGTTGTTTTCTTAGCAGAAAAAGTGTCCTCCACAATGAAGCTCATTGTTGAGCAGATAGTAGACCTCGTTTTTGATAGAAAAGGAATGTGTCGTAGTATAGTTGCGAAGTACGATCTAACAAAGATATTGTTTTGTAAAAATAACGAGACTTGAGTCCCGATCGTTCATCTATGGGAGGCGTTGTTTTCACTTTTGAAATCAATCTTACTCTACTATGTTTAGAATCGTATGCCAGTTCATGATTATTACGTATTTAGGTATGACAAGCTTAGTTACAAGAATATTAGGAATTGGAAATAGGCAACTTGAATCACACAAAAAGAATGACAACTATTAAGCTTATGGTGATTTCAAACATATACAGACAAATATATATATAAAAGCATTTTTCATTCATTCATTGGAGAGTTGTTGCACAAGGAAATCTAGAGGAAAGCTTACACATAAATGCTTGAAAATTAAACCTAGCTACCAGAAAACAATTGCATACAAGAATCAACGGGGGGATTTCACATGCATCATTGGGGGATAAGTAAGACAACACTACTAAGCAGTAAATAAAAGCAATAAAAATTATGAAGAGCATAATTTAAAGCTAGAAGAATAGAGGGCATTCAGGGGTGGTCCCTGATAGCCTTGGAGTGGTCGAGAGGAGAATGAGGGGCGGCCAATGGAGCTTAGGCTGGCCCTTGGAGAGAGGTTGGGGAGCTGATCCAGCTTCCTGGCATGGTGTTGGTGGCCTCCATGGTGGTGCTCAACTTGTGGAGGTGGAGTGGAGATGGAAGTGGCTAGCCTAAGTGGAATGAATGCCAAGGAAGTGAATGGGGGTGTTTGGCCGCCCAAGGGGTCTTTTTATAGACCCAGTGGCTTCTCTCTAGAGAGGTGTAGAACTCTCTAGAGAGAGTCCAAGACTGGTCGGCCACATGTGGGTGGATGTGGTCCTCGAGATCCAAGAATTGTGGATCTCAATTTGAATTCCTCTTGGTTACTAAATTTAGCAACCAAGAGGTGGTCCCATCTCAAGAGATCTCTAGAGAATTCTACAGAAGTGTGTGTGCGTGAATGGGTGTGTGTGTGTGTGTGTGTGTGTGGTCTTGCTCTATGTGGCTAGGTGGCTTAGGTTAGGTCCTAAGGGGTTTAAGTAGGTGTAGGTCTTGAATTAGGGTTACAAACCCTAATTGTTAAGGGGAAAATGCAATTAAACTTAACCTAAGTTTAATTGAATGAGTGCGAACCTAATTGAGAGTAGAATAACTCAATTAGGTTGGGTTTAGGTCAATTAGACTCTCACCAAGTCCAATTAAACTTGTGTTGGTTGAGATCTAAGCTCAATTGGACTCAATGAGTCCAATGACTTATGTGAAGGTAATTGACTTGATCTAAGTCAATTGGGTTTGGTGAGGACCTAAGTAGGTCCTTAGGTGGGTTTAGAGATGATTTACTAGGGTTAGGGCACCATAATTTAGGTTCCTATGGGGTTGGAATTGGGTTTAGGGACCTAGAGATCCAAGATCAAGACTTGAATCTCAAAACAGGGACTGGAGACCAGCATCATACGTCTAATAATAGGATCAGACGACTTATACTCAAAAATCAGAAGTCCAGACTTCGGTTCTGGGCATCCAATTTCAGTCAGGGGGAAATTAGGCTTCTATTTTGGGTACTCTACAGAAATTGGACATCTAACAAAGTGTCTGGACGTCCAATAACACTGTAGAAGTGGGTTTAAGGTGTGCGGGAGATGGCTGAGGGTTCTGGACATCCTATAACTTATCTGGGCATCCAAATAATGGCTGGAACTAGTTGTTTTAGGGCTTCCTATGGTGTTGTGACCTAATCTAAGGGTGGCTAAGGCTTAGGGGAGTCTCTAGGCTATCCTAAGGCTAGGTTGGACCTAAGCTCTTCACATTTTACTGCTTTATTCCTACTTAATAGAATAGCAAACCTTTAACTCCCTTACATTACTGTTCCTATATCTAAACTAATCCTTCTGCTCCAGCTCTACTACAACTCCCATTATTTCAAATCCAGCTTCAGATCCTGCTCCAGATCTAGCTACAAATCTACTTATTGCCTACAATCAACATAATGCACCTAATCAGCACATTATAACATTATTTTATGCATAGCTAAAGGAAAGCAGTAAAGATGCAGATAATGCTTATGCGTGCATGAATTTCCCTAACTTATGCTAAGTTCTAGCCTAATCTAGGTCAATTAAGACCTATGATTGCTGTGCAATCATACCCCCCTGCCTAAATCTTGCTAGTCCCTTGAAAATGCAAGACTAAATTATTTACAGCAAGGGTCCCTAAGGGACTGATTATTTTGTCAAGCGTATGCGTAGAGATTTTTCTCCTTTTTGCTTTCATCCTATGCTCTAGAAATCCAGACAATCGTGAAAGTGTATCTATGTAGCTTTTGCAATGGATTCAAGTGAAAACTAATACACCTCTAAAGTCTGTACTTGACCCCTAGTAAAAATTCTAGCAGGATAGGCAGACTTCTTCCCTTGGGGTATTCAAGGTATTCTATGAGTTTCACCCGAGCTTTAGGCTTAGGTAGAGAATCTCTGAGGGAAAAGATTATATATTTGGTGGCTCACTCTCACTTGGTGCTACATAGAGACTAGTGCTACAGAATCCAGATTCTCGGATTACTAAGTAACTCAAGTCAGAGAAAGACGAGAAAAACTATGCTTTCTTTTGATTCCTTTGTATTCATTCTCTCTTTTTCTTTTCTTTTCTTTTTTTTTTTTTAGAGCTCACTATCTTACCAGATTCACACATATGACCTGTATTTGGTGGTCTCACTAGGCATTAACACATTAATTGAGTTCTCATAACCCTAACACTAAGTCAAAATTCCTCAGCCAGTATTTGGGCGGTTAGAAACACAAGAAAAGTAGGTTAGGGCCATATTTGGTGGATCTTAATTTTATTTGGTGCTATTGCCTCGATGAAATAAACACTAAATATTCATTCTTTTCCTTGCTTTTTCTTCTTTTTCTATTTTTTTTTTAATTTAATTTTTTTTTTCAGCATAACACAAAGGGCATACATCCATGAACTTTATTGAGGAGGCATTATTAGGGATCGGTGGTACTCAAGAGATATTGGGTGGCTTATTTGGTGGAAGTGCCTACTCACGGCATCAGGAGAGATGGACAGGACGGTGTATTTTTGACCTTGACATCAACACCCTCCTTCAGCCAAGGATTCTGTAAAGAATGGTCGTAACCATTCACCTTAGCCCTAGTTTTATGAAAACTCGCTCTCCGCGTATTTGCCTTATTTGGTGGCTCTCACAATTTCGCACAAAAATGTATACGTGGGCACCGAGAGCGAAAACTATGTCTAAACTCAAAGTATCATCACCTAATTATCTAGGATTCCAGATTCCTCGCACTAATCTTAGAGCACCAGTACACTCTACTCTCATCTCACACTACTTGGTGGATTTTTGGAAGAAAATCTGCATGACTCCCAAAACACTATCCAGGGGTTTAGGAAAAGAAGCACTGCTTCTTCCCGACAGACTGCAGACATTTATCATCCTTCACCGTGAATCCATTGCAAATTCTCCGTGTGTGGGAAAAGTTGTACTGGATTCTAGATTACAGGAATCAACTAAAGGATAAAATTCCTAATGCATTCTCTTAATAAAATAATCTTATTCATGAATGCAATATGTATATATGCTATAGACATGTAACCTCGCATAATTTATACTTCGTGAATTTCCCGTATCGGGTTACAATCAGCTTGACCCTAAATTTAGAGCAAAAGGTGAGCAGGTGAGTCGGAAGTGGCTGTTGCGAACGATTTCTAGCTCCAATACGAGCATTGGAGGTGGAGTCGGTTGTTCCTTTATTTAGGGTCCTAAAGTACATTTTACATGCAGCTCCAAAGTTTTCCTAAGTGTTGCCAAAAAAAAATTTTTTTTAGTTTTTCTGTATCTACCCCCCCATGCGTAAGTTCTTGCATGTCCTCATGCATGACTATGAAAGAAACTAAATCTGACAGAGGATGAGTGGGTAGAAGTCACCTGGAATTGCTCCTGAAAATATACATCCAGCACTGGCCAACCTATTAGCATGCAATATACAAAAAGGGACATATGCTAAAGCAAAATATGCTATGTCTAAAATGGTTATGTATAAATGATGGTGGAATGTGGAGTGAATGGTATTTATACGTGCTGAGTTTAACGCCTCCAGCTGGGCGAGCACTCAATCACACATCCTCACTATGATGAACAATCTCGTCAGGTGGAGGAGGTTCCTGGGCCAAAAATGGCTTGAGGCGCTGGCCATTTACCATGAATATATGCCCAGATTTTAGGTCCTTGATCTGGACCGCCGCATTAGGATATGGTTGTATCACAACATATAGGCCAGTCCACTTGGACTTGAGCTTCTGCGCGAACAATTTCAGTCGTGAATCAAACACCCATAATCGCTAGTTGGGCATGAATACTTTCCTTCGGATGTGGTGGTCATGATAGGCCTTGGTCTTGTCCTTGTATATTAGTGCATTCTCGTCGGCCTCCCATCGGATTTCTTCTAATTCGCTGAGCTGAAGTTTCCGTTCTCGACCTCCTACATCGAGGTCAAGGTTGCATTTTCGCACCGCCCAAAAGGTGTGGTGTTCCAGCTCTACAGGAAGGTGATAGGCCTTGCCATATACCATGCGACACGGTGACATTCCGAGTGGGGCCTTGTATGCAGTCCGATATGCCCAGAGTGCATCGATTAATTTCTCAGACCAATCCTTCCTGTTTGGTCTAACCGTCTTCTGGAGAATCAACTTGATTTGATGGTTAGACACTTCAGCCTGCCCATTGGTCGGCGGGTGATACGGGGTGGCTATGCGGTGATGTACCCCATATTTCTTTAATAACAACCTGAAATGGGCGTGGATGAAGTGGCTTCCCCCATCACTAATCAAAGCGTGGGGTATTCCGAATCTCGCAAAAATATTTTTCCGTACAAAAGAAATGATGGTCTTGTGGTCAACCCATTGATAGCGGAATACGCGTGATTTGTAAAAGCAGGTTTTCAATGTCGTTGTAACACGCGAATTCGCATACGCTTTTAAATTTATAAACCTAGATAGGGGAGTATCTAGGGTCGTCCAAGGAGGCCAAATGTTTGCAATAGTGAATCTCTTGCTTGGAATAAATCTCAAATTTATTTCTGGTATTTTTCAATATATCATTTTTTTCGCTTTTCAATTAAGACAACATGCGAAATGGTGGCGGGAAGGTAATTTACACTGCAATTTAACTACTACTTTCTAAGTGGCAAGTAGATCCTCTCCCTAAGCTCACTCTAGGTAAGTGGAGGCCTAGAATAATTAGGGAGAGGGAGTGGAAAATGCTAAACAAAGCAAGTAGAAATGCAAAATAGAAAATTGCAAAGAAGGCAACTTAGATTGATGAAAAGTGTTTTACAAAAAAAAGCCTAGTAAGGGAATGCTTCTACTACTAGAAAAATTAAAATAAAGAAAAGCAAACACAAATCCTTTAGATAGATGGTGAAGAAGAGGGTTTCTTGCTCCAAGGTTGGTGGCTCCCAAGCTTGAAAAGAATCCTTCAACTCCTTCCTTGCAGTGCTCCGCCAAGGTAATGTCCTCCAAGGCAAGCCCTAAGGGGGCGTGCCCTAAACTTCTCTCTAAGGGTGGACGTCCACCCTAGGTCCTTCTCCCTTGCCTGGCCGTCCTCCTTGAAGTGGAAGTGTCCTCCTTGGGGTGGCCCAAGTTGAAGAGAGTGGGGAGAAGAAGGCACCAAAAGGGCTGGTGATGTGCCCCTTTAATCTCCTTCTCTACTCCTTCTTCTTGGCTGTAGGTATAGGTGGTTTAGGTAGAAAATTACACTAATGGAGGATGCCCCAAAATGGTGGTAGGTGGTGGGTTTTTATAGAATAGGAAGGGGGCTAAGGTGTCCCTTGAAATGGAGGGCCAAGATGAAGAGATGGAGGTGGTTAAAGATCCCATGGCCAAGGTGAGTTGGCGCCACCTTGAGGGACACCAAGGGGGTAGTTATGGGTGTTGACACCCTTGATGTTGGCGCCACAAAGGGTTCTAGAAGGTGGTCTAAGTTGGCGCCAAGAGGGATTCTAGAAGGAAGGGTAGGTGGATGGCTAGGATGGCTTACGTGGGTAGGTGTAGGGTGGATTAAGGGCTCAAAGTTGGCGCCAATATAGGGGTGGTTAGGGGTAGTTTTTGGCGCCAACTTAAGGTGCATTTTGGTGGTGATAATGGGGTAAAGGGATGGCTAGGAGGTGGCGCCAACTTGAGTAGGGTAGCTAGCTTGGGTAGGCTTAGGCTGGTGGAGCTAGCTAGGGTTGTCTTTGAAGGTGGTGGATGGCCAAGGAGCTGGTTGCTAGCTAGGCTAAGCTAAGCTAGCTTAGCTAATGGAGGAGTAGAGGAGAAGGTGTTGGAGCTAGGGTTTACAGGGAGGTGCTGAGGAGGAGAAGTCAGAAGCTAAAACTAGAGCTGGCTGCTGCTGAAGAGGTTGGTATGGAGCTACTCTAGCTGGCTTAGCTTGCTAGTTCTTTGCTAGTTGCTAAGCCAAGCTAAAGTGAGCTGGCTTCTTACACAATGAGCTAAGGTGAGCTAGGTCTGGTGCTCCCGGGGAGGGTCGAGCTGGTTGAGGCAGCTAAGGTAGCTTAGCTCAATTGAGTTGAGCTAAGCTGAGTCCCTGGGAGTTGGACTTGAGCTTCCTGAGCTGGGATGAGTTCTTCTTCAGTTGGCTGGAGTTGAGTGGAGCTAGATGTAGCTGGGGTGAACTCCTGTCAACTCAGCTAAGCAAGCTAGAGCTCCCTGTGGACTAGTGGTAGCTGAGATGAGCTAGACTCAGCTAAGTTGAGCTGGATCTGAGTTGACTTGAGCTAGGGTGAGCTAAGATGAACTCTCTTGAGCTACCAATCAGTTGAGATTAGCTGAATGGAGCTGGGATGAGCTAACCCTAGCTCAAGTGAGCTAGGTTCCAGCTGCGGTGAGCTGGATCAAGCTGAGGTGAGTTGGATCAAGCTGAGGTGAGCTAGATCAAGCTAAGGTGAGCTAGATCAAGCTGAGGTGAGCTGGATCAGGCTGAGTTCCAGCTAGTCTGGGCTTCTCCTTCACCATTTGCCTTCTTGAGTGCTAGGCTTTTAGGGATCTATATATCTGTACATCCCTAACACTCACAAAAACATATTAAAAGGATAATAAAACATGCAATGCATGCCTAACCTATTTTATGCCTAAATGCAGCCCAAAAACCCATTTGTGGTGTAAAATCCTAACAGTTAGGTTTGTTTTAATGCATAAGAATGATGATAAACTGGCGTTTATCACACCCCCATGCTTATCTTTTGCTAGTCTCTTAGCAAAACTAAAAATGGAATTTTTGGGAAATCTAATTTTTTCGACTTTTGAGGAGAAAAATAGATTAATGGACCTTGGTAGATTAAAACACTGGAGGTACTGGATTTGTTAAAGATAAACATCGGGATTTATTTTTGGATTCAACCATTAGACAGAATGGGATCAATATATCTGCTAGAAAATTCTCAAATTAACCCCTTGTTAATTCAGATGACTTGAAATGTTTGTTTTTAGGATTTTTTTGGCTCATGACTCTGATTCTCAACTTGCAAAATCCTTTAAAACCTTGTGACTGTGCTTGTGAAAAGCCAACATTTATAAGGGCGTGTTAATTTATTTATTATTACTTTTTTTTCTCCCCCATTCTTATTTTTAGCTTAGTCTTACGATAGAAGTGTCGGAATCATCATTCCCGTTACCATTCCTCGAGGGGGCTCTGGCGCCAGTACTTTGGGATAGCACCATCCATGACACCACCCAGGATCTCACAACCCCAAAACACGATGCAGTGAAAAGGGGCGCTCCAAGCAAACTCAAGCTCTTGCTCTGACACTACAGGTAGAGCACCGTCCAAGACACTTGAGCTGCTAAAATGCGCTTTAATGCTCCATCTAAAGATATGAAATATAGATATGGAGCAACGCCGAGGCGGTAACATGTTGACATTGCATCCTCAAAGGAGATATTTTCCTCCTTCTCGACGGTGGGAACTCAAACCAATGATCTGTTTCAGACTTTTACTAAGTCCAAACAAGGGAGTTTTTTAAATTTTTAGTTATTTTTAAGTGTTGGCTTGTGTGTGAAGAGTGACACAAGAAGTTTCTCAAAACATGCAAGTTTTTGAATCAGAAGCTAAGTCAAATAATTTCCATATTACAAAATAGGATCAAGTCACCTGAACTATCATGAGTTCAGGTGGAATTTTATAGAAGGATATCTGATCTAGTCTAAAATAGACCCTGGAATTCTAATGATCAGATCCATATCCTCATCCTTAGTTTGTTAAAGATTAAATCCTATTGTACCAAAAGTGAATTTTTCGACCTTAGGCCCGATTTCAAAATTTTTCCTCAAAAAGTTTTGAACATTTTTATTATTATTATTATTATTATTTTGGGTATGCAAGTAGGAAATAAATTAAACAAAAATGTATGTTTTGAAAATCCTAAATCGATCGTAAAATTTAAAAACACCCCCCCATGCTTAAGATATGCCATGTCCTCATGCATTAGGAGGGAAAAGGGATCACCTTAGTGAAGAACGGTCGAGTTTAGGAGGAACAAAACCTGGAAAAAGAAGAAAAAAAGGGAAAGCAAGAAAAAGAATGATGGGTTACCTCCCATCCAGTGCTATCTTTTACACCATTCAGTCGGGCGTGAAGGTATGCACGGAAGACATAAAATCATGTAGATAATTGGACACTTGGATGCCTGCCAAAAGGGTGTCTTCTTCTAGATCCCTAGAAAATTGATTAGAAATAATATCGGGATCAAAGTTGGATGGAAAATGATAAGTGTAGCCCAAGTCTGGCCATGGTTTTAAATCAGGTTGGATTCTAAACTCGGGCAGGGTTGGTGGCAGGCCCGTAAGAAAGGGAGGATTGGGGGAAGTTAGTGTGGAAGAATTAGGTGCGTGAATAGTGGGTGGGTTAGGGGGGTTATCAGGAATAAGTTTGGGGTCAAGACAAGTTTCCGGATCACAGATTTTGCCGACCACTGATTCTGAATCAGAGTCCTCAAAAAAATTATGGTCAGTGAGGGTATCTATTAACATTGTCTCCTCCACCATATTGGAAATTTCAGTATCTGAGTCCTCAAAGAAGTTATCATCATGGAATCTCCTGGAGGATTTGAAAATATCTAAAGTGAGAGTTTGGCCTGCACACGTGATATCCATTTTTCCTGTGTGGCAATTAATAATTGCCTTTGCATTGGCCAAAAAAGGGCGTCCAAGGATTATTGGGGAGTCCAGCAATGATTCAGGTGCCTCAATGTCAAGAACCAAAAAGTCTACAGGGAAGACACAATTCTGGACCTTGACTAAAACATCCTCGATAATCCCATGAGGTTTGATTGTAGATCGGTTGGCTAATTGCAAGGTAACCTCGACGGGTTTTAATTCACCGATCTGAAATTCTTCGAATAAACTTGTGGGAATAATATTAACTGAGGCACCAAGATCAAAGAGGGCGCGATTAAATGTAGTGTCATCAATAATTACAGAAATTAAAGGCGCCCCCGGATCTTTCATCTTAGGAGGCAGCTTACTCTGTATGACAGAGCTTACTGTCTCCGAAAGATGTACCTGTCCTAGATTTTTGGCCTGCCTTTTAGGAGTACAAATCTCCTTCAAAAATTTAGCATAGGCAGGTATATATTTAATGGAATCTAGGAGAGGAATATTGATATGAACTTGCCCAAATAGCTCCATGAGTTCTTCTGTAGTGGGCTCAGATTTCTTTTTTTTGTTGGTGGTGGGGTAGAGAGCTTATGGGAAAGGGATAGGAATCTTGTCTTGAGATTTTTGTTTTTCTTTTTCTTCCTAATGGGGAGGTGGGGAGTCAATTTGCGTAGGTATTTCACCAGGTTTGTGTGAAGGCCCGAGGTCAGTGGTGGTTTTCCCACTCCTCAAAGTAACTGCATGCGCAGTCGGATTATTAATTGGAGGAGGTGGGGGGCCTGTGATTGTTGAAACCTGGGAGGCTGCTGAGGTGGTGGATTAGGAGGAGGCTGATTCAGATAGTGTGGAGTTCTGCCTGTACAATGGTTTCCTTGGTGATTAGGGTTGGGCATGGGTTGGGATGGAAGATGTCCTGCAGGTCTTTGCGTGGGAGTAACCCCAATCTGATTGTTCATATTTGTGATGGTGCGGGTTACTTCCGTCATTTTTGTTTGCATATCCTGCAGGGTTCGCATCATCTGGGCATTGATGTCTTGTTGGGATGGCCCAGGATGGAAGTTTGGATTCGACCCATACCCATTAAAATGATATGGTTGGGAGGAAGCTTGATTATTCCAGGAGTAGTTCGGGTAATTTTTCCAATTGGATGAATTTTTAAAGGGCTCCTGGATGGCAGAAATAATTTGAGTGGGGTTAAGATCTGGATAGTTGTAATTCCCCAATGAATCATGGGCAACCTCAGAATAATCAGCAGGGGTAGTGTTGAGATTGTGCAAATTTTATCTTCGTGGAAAGTTAGGTTGGGTTAGATGTGGGTGTGGAGCTTGAGTTGATGTGGCCAGTCTTTCCTCAATTTTCTTTCGATTAATATGCATCTGGTCGAGTTTTTAAGTAATCAATTGAAGATCGTCTTGGGTGACAGGGATAGATTGAGTGCCTATTTCATGAACACCGAACTGTGGGTTTTGAGTTCTGCAAAATGTGTTCATGGAAGCTTGATTAAATGAGTTTTCACTCATTTCTTCAAACAGGTCATAGGCACTTTCTGCATCTTTATTTAAGAAGTTGCCGCCACACGAGGCGTCGAAAAAATGTCGGATTTGATCTTCTAATCCATGATAGAAGATTTGCACAAGCTGGCATAAAGGAATCTCGTAGTGCGGACAACTTCTTAAAAGATCTTGAAATCTTTCACAAGAATCATGGAAAGTCTCACCAGATTTTTGGTGAAAGGTCGTAATAGATCTTCGCAAGGAATTGGTACAACCTATGGGAAAGAATTTCTTGAGGAAGGCACTTTTGAGCTGAGGCCAAGTTGTGATGGGTCGGCCAATGGTCCTGAACCAATAAGCGGCCTTATCTTTAAGAGATAATGGAAAAAGCCGCATCAGCCATATGTCTTCTTGCACATTTCGGGAATGGGTTGTCTGTGCAAGAAGAGTTAGCTCTTCAAGGTGGCTGAAAGGGTCTTCCCTAGGAAGGCCATGAAAGTGTTTAATTAGGTTCAGGACCACAGGCTTGATCTCAAAGTCCCCCTCCGATATGACCACCCCTGGTCGTTCCTCATAATAAGACGGATCATAGAAATCTTTTAGAGGAACAACAAGCTACTGACGGGGTGGTGGGTTTGGCCTTGGATTGGCTAGGTTTTGGATGTTCCTAGTCAATGTTTGTTGATTGGAATTTAATTTATTAATCCGATCGGCCATCAATTTTAAAAGATCAGGTAGGGGGTCTTGATGTTGTGTGTGGGGCAACTCAAGATTAGGGAGCTTCAAGTGTGGGAAGTTAGTGGTGGGTGGGTTTTGGGTGGAAGGGTTAGAATTAGGGTTAGTGGTGGGGTTAGAGGTGGAAGTGGAAGGGTCAGTGGACCTATTTTGTTGTGTTTCCATTTTTTCAGGAGAAGATAGAAAAAGTGGTCTTTTTGCGTGGGGGGCGAAATCAAATGGTCCTTCCAAGTGCGGATTTTGAGACCGTCGCCCGTGCATAAAATGGAAGAACGGGAGGGGAGGAGAAGAGAAAGAGATGAGAGAAAGTGTGCAATTCAAACAAATAAAACTAGACCTAACTTAAATGTGACTCCGTAATAATAACCTAAGACTTGGTCTATATAGGAAATAAGTAGTCAATAGTGAATACCCGTTCTATCAACAAATCTAGCCAAGTTGCTTAAGGGGAGGTTTGGGCCCAAACGTTTCCCAGGGAAAACCCCAGGTGCTTGTACAAACCCGCTCCTGGTCGTTTGACACGACCCCTCAGCCTGAACACCAGATATAGATGACGGAATTGGTACTAACTAAGGAAAACTTAAGACCTAAATAGCAAGCCTAAGTTGATAAAGCCTTTGGTGTCAAGTTGCTACAAGTTTTAATTAGGTCTAGGATGCTATAGTGCACACGGAATGTGGAGGGCGTTTATTGGGATGTTGCGCTATTATTTTGATTTTTTTGTGTGTGTGTAGGAATTGGAGAGTGGCTCCAATGAAAATCAAGTTGTCACACAATTTTTTTTGTATTTTTGTCTTTTAGGATTTGATTTAATTAAATGTATTTTAGGATTTCTCTAGTTAAATTTTCAAACAAGTTTGAAAATCCACAATCAAAGGAAAACAAGTTGTATGGGTGATTGTATATTTCCTTTAAATTGAGTCTCTAGAGAGAAAGAAAGAAAGAAACCCTAAGCCAATTGTCCCTAAGATAGAAATTTAACTACCAATGAGTTATTTTTAGGCTTTCTGAATAGATAGTGGCCCAATCAATGCAACCAACACCACTACCTTGAGTGAAATCAAACAAGGATTCCAGAAAAGATTTTTGTAAGATTTTAGGAATTTGTTTGATAATTATTTTGAATTTTCAATTGTACTAGTGTCAAAGTCCAGAAATGACACCTGTGGGTATTTTGGACTTTTCAGTATTACCACCGACATCAGAAAATTTTTATGATTTTATATGATTTGTAAAATTTCACAAGGATTCCAACAAGGTAAATTTCACAAAAATTGGATGAGCATAAAAATTCTAAAAATTCACGGACAGTAGCAAAATAGGAAGATTAGAAGGTGTGACCCCTCTGCAGTCCATGAATTTTTAAAATTTAATACAAATCCAATTGATCTGAAATTTGGAACAGATGTTCCTAACTTAATTGGGAATCACTGTATGAAATTTTATGATTTTAGGAGGCCTGTGGTGTTAGGAATCAATTTTTCAAGTCCGGACAGAAATCTGGACCCGAAAAGCAGAACACCAACACTTGCAATGGAGTGGTGCTAAAGAAGCATTCAAGCAAACAATGGATTTTATATGGGCACTACTCCACTTAATTAAATTGTTTGGGATCCTGAAAGCCAAGTTTAATATGTTTTTGATAGTTTTAATTAATTATGTTACCAGAAAGAGGAACCAACCTGAATTTCGCAGGAAGAAAAGGAACTTTGAGCTCTCGCTTCTAGATTCCTACCTTCCCGCTGTAATTCATGTACACACAAAAGAAAGAAAGAGAAGGGGATGAGATCCACTTCAAGCAAGAGAAAATTAATTAATGCAAAGCCGTGCCTCCCCAGCATCGGCGCCAAAAAGTGATAGTGGAATACGCATGATTTGTAAAAGCGGGTTTTCAATGTCGTTGTAACACGCAAATTCACATACTCTTTAAAATTTATAAACCTAGATAGGGGAGTATCTAGGGTCGTCCAAGGAGGCCAAATGTTTGCAATAGTGATTCTCTTGCTTGGAATAAATCTCAAATTTCTTTTTGGTATTTTTCAATATATCATTTTTTTCATTTTTCAATTAAGACAACATGCGAAATGGTGGTGGGAAGGTAATTTACACTTCAATTTAACTACTACTTTCTAAGTGGCAAGTAGATCCTCTCCCTAAGCTCACTCTAGGTAAGTGGAGGCCCAGAATAATTAGGGAGAGGGAGTGGAAAATGCTAAACAATGCAAGTAGAAATGCAAAATATAAAATTGCAAAGAAGGCAACTTAGATTGATGAAAAGTGTTTTACAAAAAAAAGACTAGTAGAGGAATGCTTCTACTACTAGAAAAATTAAAATAAAGAAAAACAAACACAAATCCTCTAGATAGATGGTGAAGAATAGGGTTTCTTGCTCCAAGGTTGGTGGCTCCCAAGCTTGAAAAGAATCCTTCAACTCCTTCCTTGTAGTGCTCCGCCAAGGTAATGTCCTCCAAGGCAAGCCCTAAGGGGGCGTGCCCTAAACTTCTCTCCAAGGGTGGACGTCCACCCTAGGTCCTTCTCCCTTGCCTAGCCATCCTCCTTGAAGTGGAAGAGTCCTCCTCCTTGGCGTGGCCCAAGTTGAAGAGAGTGGGGAGAAGAAGGCACCAAAAGGGCTGGTGATGTGCCCCTTTAATCTCCTTCTCTACTCCTTCTTCTTGGCCGTAGGTATAGGTGGTTAAGGTAGAAAATTACACTAATGGAGGATTCCCCAAAATGGTGGTAGGTGGTGGGTTTTTATAGAATAGGAAGGGGGCTAAGGTGTCCCTTGAAATGGAGGGCCAAGATGAAGAGATGGAGGTGGTTAAAGATCCCATGGCCAAGGTGAGTTGGCGCCACCTTGAGGGACACCAAGGGGGTAGTTATGGGTGTTGGCACCACTTGATGTTGGCGCCAAAAAGGGTTCTGGAAGGTGGTCCAAGTTGGCGCCAAGAGGGATTCTAGAAGGAAGGGTAGGTGGATGGCTAGGATGGCTTATGTGGGTAGGTGTAGGGTGGATTAAGGGCTGAAAGTTGGTGCCAATATTGGGGTGGTTAGGGGTAGTTTTTGGCTCCAACTTAAGGTGTCTTTTGGTGGTGATAATGGGGTGAAGGATGGCTAGGAGGTGGCGCCAACTTGAGTAGGGTAGCTAGCTTTGGTAGGCTTAGGCTAGTGGAGCTAGCTAGGGTTGTCTTTGAAGGTGGTGGATGGCCAAGGAGCTGGTTGCTAGCTAAGCTAAGCTAAGCTAAGCTAGCTTAGCTAATGGAGGAGTAGAGGAGAAGGTGTTGGAGCTAGGATTTCGGGGGAGGAGCTGAGGAGGAGAAGTCAGAAGCTAAAACTGGAGCTGGCTGCAGCTGAAGAGGTTGGTATGGAGCTACTCTAGCTGGCTTAGCTTGCTAGTTCTTTGCTAACTGCTAAGCCAAGCTAAAGTGAGCTGGCTTCTTCCACAATTAGCTAAGGTGAGCTGGGTATGGTGCTCCCGGGGAGGGTCAAGCTGGTTGAGGCAGCTAAGGTAGCTTAGCTCAATTGAGTTGAGCTAAGCTGAGTCCCTGGGAGCTGGACTTGAGCTTCCTGAGCTGGGATGAGTTCTTCTTCAGCTGGCTGGAGTTGAGTGGAGCTGGATGTATCTGGGGTGAACTCCTGTCAACTCAGCTGAGCTAGCTAGAGCTCCCTGTGGACTAGTGGGAGCTGAGATGAGCTAGACTCAGCTAAGTTGAGCTGGATCTGAGCTGACTTGAGCTAGGGTGAGCTAAGATGAACTCTCTTGAGCTGCCATTCAGCTGAGATTAGCTGAATGGAGCTGGGATGAGCTAACCCTAGTTCAAGTGAGCTAGGTTCCAGCTACGATGAGCTGGATCAAGCTGAGGTGAGCTGGATCAAGCTGACGTGAGCTGGATCAAGCTGAGTTCCAGCTAGTCTAGGCTTCTCCTTCACCATTTGCCTTCTTCAGTGCTAGGGTTTTAGGGATCTATATATCTGTACATCCTTAACACTCACAAAAACATATTAAAAAGATAATAAAAAATGCAATGCATGCCTAACCTATTTTATGCCTAAATGCAGCCCAAAAACCCGTTTGCGGACTAAAATCCTAAGAGCTAGGCTTGTTTTAATGCATAAGAATGATGATAAACTGGCGTTATCACCCGTCTCACCGGGATCGCCTCGACCCACTTTGAAACATAATCAGTGGCTAGCAATATGTACTCGAAGCCATGCGAGTTTGGAAAAGGACCCATAAAATTGATGCCTCAAATGTTGAACACTTCTACGACCATGATGGGTTGGAGTGGCATCATGTCTCTCCTGGTCATAGAACTGATCGACTGACATCGTTTGTAGTGTTGGGCAGAATCATGTGTATCTTTGAAGATAGTTGGCCAAAAAGATCCCGACTGCAAAATTTTTGCAGTGGTTTTCCGTCCTGAGAAATGGCCACCACACGCATCTTTGTGGCAGAAAGATAACACACTAGGAATCTCAGTGTCTGGGATTCATCTGTGAATAATCTGATCTGCTCCAATGCAGAAGAGCAGTGGGTCATCCCAGAGGTAGTATTTGGACTCTGCAATGAATTTGAGTTTTTGGACTTTGGATAGGTTCGCGGGAATTTTGCCTACGGCAAGGTAGTTCGCAAAATCCTCATACCAGGGGAACTCAACAGAATGAATTGCCAAAAGTGATTCATCCGAAAATTATTCATGGATAGGCAGGGAATAAGGAATGTGGTCTGGGTCCAATCTGGATAGAAGATCCGCCACAACATTTTATTTTCCGGCTTTGTCGCAGATCTCGATATCAAATTCTTGCAATAGAAGGATCCATCTAATGAGTTGTGGCTTGGCATCCTTCTTTGCCAATAAATGCCGGAGGGAGAAGTGGTCAGTGAAGATGATGACCGTGGACCCTAATAAATATGATCTGAATTTCTCCAACCCGAATACTACTGCTAGCAGTTCTTTTTCGATAACAGTGTAATTACGTTGAGCCTCATTCAGCGTCTTGCTAGCATAGTATATGACAAAGGGGTGTTTCTCTCGACGCTGGCCTAAAATAGCATCGACGGCAAAATCAGAAGCGTCGCACATCATTTCGAAATCAAGCGACCAGTCGAGTGGTTGGAGAATCGGGGAGTCGGAAACAGCGCTTTGTAAAGTCTCGAAGGCGTTGAGACAAGAGGTATCAAATTCAAATGGGACATCGGTAACCAAGAGATTCGTCAAAGGCCATGCAATTTTTGAGAAATCACGTATAAATCTCCAATAGAAGCTGACGTGGCCCAAGAATGATCTGATCTGCTTGACCGAGCTAGGTGGTGGTAAGTGGGAGATAATCTTTGATTTAGCACGGTCGACCTCGAGTCCATTTTTGGAGATCCTGTACCCTAGTACTATGCCATCCCTCACCATGAAATGGCTTTTCTCCCAGGATAGTACTAGGTTTACTTCAATACATCGTTTCAGGATCTTGGTGAGGTTATCAAGACAAGATGCGAAATCATCTCCGAAAATAAAGAAATCATCCATGATTACCTCCACATAATCCCCAATCATGTCAAAGAAGATAGCCATCATACAATGCTGAAATGTCGCTGGTGCGTTGCAAAGGCCAAAGGGCATCCGCTAGAAGGCGAATGTTCCAAAGGGGCTTGTGAATGTGGTCTTGTCCTGATCTTCTAGGCTAATTGCTACCTGATTATACCTGGAGTATCCATCCAGAAAGTAGAAGAAACTACGTCCGGCTAACCGTTCCAAGATCTGATCGATGAACGGCAAAGGAAAGTGATCATTCTGGGTAGTTGTGCTCAGTTTCCTGTAGTCAATGCAGACCCACCAAGATGTTGCAGTGTGGGTCAAGAAGGATTCACCCTTATCATTTTTCATGACGGTGAGTCCTGCTTTCTTGGGCACTATCTGAATCGGACTCACCCACTGGCTGTCAGAGATTGGATAAATAATGCCTGCATCCAGCCATTTGATGATCTCCTTCTTAACAACCTCTAGCATATTCGGGTTTAGCCGTCTTTGAGGTTGTCTCGAAGGTTTCACTCCCTCATCCGTGTAAATGTGATCAGTGCAATACAAGGGGCGAATACTGCGGAGATCAGCAATACTCCACCCGAAGTAGCCCTATGGTCTTGAAGTGTAGAAATCAATTGATGCTCCTATTCTTGGGTTAAGTGGCCATTGATAATGGCTGGATATGTCTCTGACGTGGTCTCGTGCGTGTGTGTTAAGAGGTGTCGTTATAGTTGCACTTGATACGTCGATTTTAGAAGAAGTAAACGGAGGTGAGTCCGAGTGTCGGTCTCAGGGAGGCGTGGAAATTGGATTTTGTTTACCACTTGTTGTCACGAAAAAGATGGAGTTTTGCTTGCGAAAGAGACGGTTTTGAAAAGCGAGAGATAGAGAGAGAGTTCAGGGTTAGAAAGCTCTTGGTTTTAATCATGCACTTTAAACAGAAATTAAAATGGCGACTAAAAGGAAAATAATTTCATTAAACATGCATTCATAGTTCATGGTTTACAACATTAAATACATGGTTCAACAAAAGTAAGTGAAAGCTTAAAAGAGAGAGAGAGAGAGGTAGAGAGAGAGTGGAGAGCGACGAGGCAGCCACGGCGGTGGAGGAGGCTCCGTCGGCGGCTCGTCATCTCCGATGATTACAAGAGTGCCTAAAACTAGCTAGGAGAGGAGTGGAGTAGTTGCAAGTGGGAGAGGATGCCTTGAATGGTGGTAGAACGGGGTTTAAATAGAGTTAAGGGCTTCCTAAAAGAAGAATGTGCTTTAGCGACATCCAGAACGTCGCTAAAACTGCTTCCAGATACGTCGGTGAAGCTCTCCTGCCGCCAGTCAGCTGCCCGCCCTGCTCTCTCTCCATGCGCGATCCGTGGACGTTGAACGAGAGCCGTCCGATCGAAGATCGGACAGCTAAGATCCTCCTACGCCCGCGCTGAGATCGCGCCTCGGGCGCACGTGCGCGCACGCGTTTCCGAATAGCATGCGCGCGCGCGTGGGCGCTCGGGAGCTGTCATCGCGTCGCGTGGCGTGATCCTGGGCACCCGCTGCTGATCGGGCGGTCCAATTTTGCCGCACCCTTCGCTCTCGCTTGATTTCCGCTCCGCGCGATTCGAACGCGCGTCGCTGCGATGCAGGCGTGCGCACTAGCCGTTGCGCCACGCCCGCGCTTTGTCGCGGCGACCGCGGGCGAGTACGAGGATCTCGGCCGTTCGATCGAAGATCAATGGTCGAGATTCGTCCTTGGCTGGCTTGAGGGTGTGCGAGCGGTGGGGGAGGGGTGACGTGGCACTTTCTGGGCTGTTGATCTCCAGATCAATGATCAGAATTTCTTGGGCCCATTGTGGGAGCTCCGGATGTCGGATTTGGCCGATCTTGAGTCCGTTGGACTCCGTTCGTCGTTCTGAATCTATCCGTGCGGTCCGATTGCTCATCTGAGGCTTGCTTTGACATATGCTTTACACAAATGGCCATTAATGCAGTTTATAAGCAATCTTGGTACTTGATGCATGCAATGCTCCTATTCTACTTTATGTTGTGCCTTTTATTCTAAAGATGGGCCATATTCAACCTAATTACTACCCCCTTGCGTGGTGTTATCATACCCCCATGCTTACTCTTTGATAGTCCCTAGCAAGGTTTATTCTAGCCTTTATTTCTTTGGAGAATTCAAGAAGTAATTGCTTAGGCACTTCGTTACTCGTCAATAAGAGGAAATATACGAAGATCTTAATCTACAAAGACTAAGCAGCGCCCGAATGTCTTCCAAAATATGAATCGCCCGAATCCTTGCTTTGTATATATAACTATACATATGTATACATATATATGTATATATGTCTTTTTAGAATTTTCGGAATTCAGTGTGGGTTGGTAACTTTTTACGGCTATCCAACCCACCCAAAACTCGGTCAAAACCCTAAGTGCTAAGCATCTTGGTGTGAATGTTGTGATAGACTCACTTAACGGTAATTGAGACAGACTTCGAGTTTCTACGCCTCTAGGTGACCGGAAAAGAAAATAAATTTTTGCCTGAAGGTGTATGTGTTCGATTGGTAGCTTTCTCCCTACGTTCATTTTACTTGGGGTCAACACAAGGATTTTCCAGTGTATATCTCCCCGGCTTGTACTACTTCCCCGCTTCGTCCTTAGGTGTTGTGGTCTTTTTTTGTGCAATTATTGAGCTGGGCTCTGGACAACCGACCAATGGGCTGTTACCCACGATTACTTGCCAGCCATACATGTGTGGTGAAGTGTGGTTTATTTTCTTCTTTTTTTTTTTCGTAGGTGGCTTCCCTAATCTCAAATGTACCTAGAGGCAGCAAAAAAGAAATGGCCTGTGGCTAGGTTCTGGACAACCTGCCAATGGATTGTTACCCACGACAACTTGCCAGCCATACCATCCTAGAGAGTTCATTAGCTACCCAATTTCTGTCAAAATCTCTGAGAAGTGAGATTTTCCTGAGTTAGAGGGTGAGTTGATAAGTCGTATACTTATTACCTTATTTATTAGGTGGATTAGAATAGCTTAAAGTTGCAAGGATTCGCCGCTAAATCCATTTTTTAATGGACACCAGGGCTGATTAAGCCTGAAGGCTTGAAAAGTCTAAGTGTTTAAGTTCTTTTTGTATTATTTCCCACTATTGACAAGTTTCTAATGCCTAAGTTTTTCTTCCTAAATTCAATTTTTTTTTTTAATCAATTAATTTATTCATTCAGGCTGATTAATTAAGCTCAGGAATATACAATTTACCATCCCCCCACGCTTAAGTTGGACAATGTCCTCATTGGCAGATGCATGGATGCAGAAGGGTTCAAAAAGATAGTACCGGAGTGACGGAAACTACCAGATCAGTCTGAATCCGCTGGGTTGCCTCCCAGGAAGCGCTGAGTTTAACGCCTCCAGCTGGGTGGTACACAAACAGGAATGGCTTGGGTCAAGAAGATATGTTCAAAATTAACTAGACCCAAAATCAGAAATCCACAGATGCGAATAAGGTTGTGGTGGAGTCCCATTCCTAAGGGGCGGGAATTCTGTAACAGATATATCATGCATTCCCGTGTCAGATCCTCTCTTAGTTTGTGAGCATGCAAACAAGTTGCTGTGGATGAATGCAACCCAAATATGACATGCCAGACACTAAAGATGTAGGTCTCATATTCAGCTTGTGTCCCCATAAAATTGTAATCCCTCGAAAGTGTATCAATTCTAGTGCATTCGGGTTGCGGGATCTTTATTCTGGTAGGGCAAGTAACAAAGTCCAGAGTTTCATACTGAGCCCTACAACCAAGCATTAGTCCTCTCTTCAAAGACGAATCCATCTCTTCCGCAACTATGGTTTCATTGCTCATTCCCTCCAAGCTCTTGATCTCAAGAATATTTTCTTCAACCTCCTTTGTATCAGATTCACTGTTTGGGGTTGCATTAGAGGTAGGGTCAATTTCATCCTCTAGATCATATTCTTTCTCTCGGCCCTTCTCCAAATTTGTGATGGGGTTTCCAACAGATTCATAATCAATTTCTTTGAAATTGTAACTCCATTCTCCATCTCGGACGTTGGCTGCTTCTCCCATCGGATTACTTGTCTTGGGCCGATTAAATTCAGATTCCAAGGCCTCTCCCCTCACCTTCTCAGTTTCCTCCTGATGTTTGTTCTCAATGCTCCCCAAATTGTGTTCCAAGGAATCCTTATTGTCCTTATCCAGTGAGCTGTCCAACTCCTGAGAGGTATCAATGGTGGACTGAACCAAATCAGGATGACTGGGTGTAGTCCAATTGATCATGGTAGGTCCTTGCTTTATGAATTCCATGAATGGTGTTGTGTGCAATAGCTTTCTTTGGCCTTCTTCCCCCAACTGTTGGAACAACTCCAACATGGCATGTTGCCCTTTAACCAACTCTTGATTCTGTCTGTGTAGTTCTAACTGGAGGTTATCAAGAATTGACATGGTGTCATTTGGTGTCCTTTGGATTTCCTCCTTGAAATCCAGGTTAAGAGAGTATGGTTGAGGTTGTGGATCAGAATCAATATTGGTGTTTAGGTTCTTGGGTGGGTCCTCTATTCTATCATGTTTAGGGTCCAGTTCTTCAAGAGGAACCATTCTCTGTTTGGTCCTACTCCAGAATAGTTGAGGTTCTAAGTCCTCCTCCTAGTCAGATTCTTCATCAGGGGACCAAATCAAAGGTTGATGATCCTGGGCTTGCCTAGATTTCTAATCATTTTCTAATTTCCATTTGTCTAGAACTCCTTCTAATCCAAAGGTCAAGTAGGCAAGGTTGTTAAATTCAGATGACCTTTCTTGGTTATTATCCTGAGATGGGTAGGGTTCTTGGTGTTCTCCTAAAGTGTAGGTCCTATCACAGTAGAGCGGGTCGGACCTAAATGAGGAGGCATCGTGAGGACAATCGAGATATGGAGCCCCATGATTTGAATCATACCCTTGGGTGGCTATGTTGGTTGTATTCCAACAAGAGGTTGGTGCGGTTTGGTCATAGTTGGGCCAAGAGGGATATTCAAGGTTGTACCCCCAACTTGGTGGTTGGTTAGCCCAAGTAGGCTGTGGGTATGGTCCACTTGGGTTAGCATACAAATCCTGTTGGGGGTAGTTTGGATAAGATGGATAGGTATTGAAATCCATGGTTTGGAAGAAATGGAGGGATGTGGGAAGAACAGATGCGAGAGAGTTGTTTCCTCAACCAAGCAAACAAGCCTAGTCCTTATGGTGTATTCCTTAGAAGACCTAGAAATCTCATAAAGGTTGATTAAGTCCGTAAGCACTAGACTCCCCTTCCCGAGGTTAATCTGGCCAGGTTGATTACGAGGGGATTGCAGGGAAGGTTCTTCCTTTGGCTTGCGCCTCTGGTTCCATAGACCCCACAACCGCGGTCGTTTGACACTGCCCCGCAGCCTAGTCACCAGATTCTACCAAGGGAATGAAAGCCAAGTGCCTAGCGAACAAAACCTCACCTTTTGAGACTTAACTCAGTCCTGCCTAGGGCACGTCTACTCATTTTTAAAGGGCTAGGATAGTGCTTGTGCTTAGGGTGATGTGATGAGGCATTGATTGGGGTGGTGCCTCTTAATTTTCCACTTTCAAAGTGTGTGCTTCTAGCAAAACATGGTTTTCAAGCAAGGATTTGTTAGGATGTGGTGTCTTTTAGTGTTTCATCCTTACTTTAGTACTTTTTAGTGTTGATGTGTCTTAATGTTTTCAAACAAGTTTCAGTGGGCACGTCAAGTTCTGCACACAATTTGATGAAAGTAGATTTCCTTTTTATTCTGTAGAGGCTCTAAAACCCTAGTGTGCTCATCGTAAAGATCGTGCAGCTTCTATTAGATGAGTCAGTTTTTAGGGTTGAGTGGTGCGGCCCAGGTCAATTCACGGTGGCTTCACAAACACCACTCAAGAAAAAGAAAAGAACACTCCAAGAATTCGTTCAGAATGTTAGAGTGTACGTTTTTTTTTTGTGGGGTGATGTGTTATGGATGTGGGTCAAGCAATCATACACCACGCCAATTTTTTTCAGTTTTTACAATTTTTTTAGCTTTTTCATGCAAGCAAACAATGAGAGAGAGATTGCTCACTATCGGTCCTCGAGGTGCCTACTCCCTTGCTACCGTCGCGGAATGCGTCGCTTCGCCGTCCATGCGTCGAATTCCTGCAACAGTCAAGTAAAAAGGAAAATAGGGCATTAGACGATGTGAGAATGAGTGTGGAATGGAGGTGATAAAACAAATCCATTGCCTCCCCAGCAACGGTGCCAAAAACTGACATGGTCTCGTGCGTGTGTGTTAAGAGGTGTTGTTATAGTTGCACTTGATACGTCGGTTTTAAAAGAAGTAAACGGAGGTGAGTTCGAGTGTCGGTCTTAGGGAGGCGTGGAAATCGGATTTTGTTTACCACTTATTGTCACGAAAAAGATGGAGTTTTGCTTGCGAAAGAGACGGTTTTGAAAAGCAAGAGATAGAGAGAGAGTTTAGGGTTAGAAAGCTCTTGGTTTTAATCATGCACTTTAAACAGAAATTAAAATGGCGACTAAACGGAAAATAATTTCATTAAACATGCATTCATAGTTCATGGTTTACAACATTAAATACATGCTTCAGCAAAAGTAAGTGAAAGCTTAAAAGAGAGAGAGAGAGTGGAGAGCGACGAGGCAGCCATGGCGGTGGAGGAGGCTCCGTCGGTGACTCGTCGTCTCCGACGATTACAAGAGTGCCTAAAACTAGCTAGGAGAGGAGTGGAGTAGTTGCAAGTGGGAGAGGATGCCTTGAATGGTCGTAGAAGGGGGTTTAAATATAGTTAAGGGCTTCCTAAAAGAAGAATGTACTTTAGCGACATGCAGAACGTCGCTAAAACCACTTCCAGATACGTCAGTGAAGCTCTCCTGCCGCCGGTTAGCTGCCCGCCCCACTCTCTCTCCATGTGCGATCCATGGACGTTGAACGAGAGCCATCTGATCGAAGATCGGATGGCTGACATCCTCCTGTGCCCGCGCTGAGATCGTGCCTCGGGTGCGCGTGCGCGCCTGCGTTTCCGCCCAGCGTAAGCACGCGCGTGGGTGCTCGGGAGCTGTCATCGCACTGCGTGGCGCGATCCTTGCCGCCCGCTGCTGATCGGGCGGTCCAATTTTGCCGCGCCCTTCGCTCTCGCTTGATTTCCGCTCCGCGCGATTCGAACTCGCGTCGCTGCGATGCGGGCGTGCGCGCTAGCCGTTGCGCCACGCCCGCGCTTTGTCGCGGCGACCGCGGGCGAGCGCGCGGATCTCGGTCGTTCGATCGAAGATCAACGATCGAGATTCGTCCTTGGCTGGCTTGAGGGCGTGCGAGAGGTGGGGGCAGGGTGACGTGGCGCTTTCTGGGCCATTGATCTCCAAATCAACGGTCAGAATTTCTTGGGCCCATTGTGGGAGCTCCGGATGTCGGATTTGGCCGATCTTGAGTCCGTTGGACTCCGTTCATCGTTCTGAATCCATTCGTGCGGTCCGATTGCTCATCTGAGGCCTGCTTTGACACATGCTTTACACAAATGGCCATTAATGCAGTTTGTAAGCAATCTTGGTACTTGATGCATGCAATGCTCCTATTCTACTTTATGTTGTGCCTTTTATTCTAAAGATGGGCCATATTCAACCTAATTACTACCCCCTTGCGTGGTGTTATCAGTCTCACTTTCGCGCAAGAACACATACTTGAGTGAGTCAGGTAATGGCTTTAATTCAATCACGGGTGGGTCAAAATCAGATGTGGGAGGAGCAGAATCGATGGTGGGAATCCGCTTATCCATGTACACATGAATTCTCACTGAGTTGCTCCCTATGAAATTGGTTGTGACTGCGTTAACAGAAAACCCGTTAGCTGTACTCACGTCTTTCTGCAATAACAGGGGTGGTTCGGTAATATATGGATCATGATAGCTGGATTCAGGTGTGCTGTGGTCAGAAGCACACCCCAAGCAGTCAGATCCTCGGGGAGATATGTGTAATGTAGTGGTTTTGGTCCCATGTAGATCAAGGTCCGAGAACCCTGGTAGTGTAGATGAATGAGACATTGGGTCGTCACAAAGGAGCCCAATGTTACCATAGTAAGCCAAATCTTCGTCTTCACCATCCTCCTCTATTCGATCATAGTTGAAGTTCTTTGCTGCCCTGAATATGTCTAGTCGAAGTCGCTCATTGCCTAGGGCAATCTCCATACACCTGGATGCACAATCTATGTTCGCTCGGGTTGTCACCAGAAATGGGCAACCCGAAATAATTGGTGCATCTCGGAGATTAGGGGGAACTTCCATATCGAGAACGAAAAAATCTGTAGGAAAGCAGAACCCACGGACTTTCACAATCACATTCTCAACCACCCCCTCGGTGTTTTGACTGATCTGTCAGCCAGCTGAATCGTAACCGAGGTGGGTTTCAGCTCCCTAAATCGAAATCGATCAAATACAACGGTGGGAGTTAAGTTGATGGATGAACCCAAGTCTAAAAGGGCCCAATCAAATAGAGAATCCTGCAAGAAGCACGATATGAGTGGTGTACCAGGGTCTTTCTTCTTTGGCGGTAGGTCAGCTAGAATCATGGTGCTAGCCTCTTTCGACAGTACTGTCTGTCGTCCAATTCTCGGCTGTCACTTCGGGGTACAATAGTCCTTGAAGAACCTAGCGATAGCGAGAATGTGATCGATAGCTTCGCGGAGGGGAACCTGAATATGTACTTCCTTAAACATCGATTTTAGGTCCTCAAAATTCTGCATGTCCTCTTTTCGTACTGCATTTCATGTCAGAGCCTCAGGAAAAGGGATAGGAATCTCAGGGTTGAGTTGCCTCTTACCCTTATCTACCGCAGGTGGCTCCTGAGATGATGGAGTCGAATCTGCCTGCGGTGAAGGGTGGGAAAAATCAGAACCCGCCTGCTTAGGTGGTGGGTCAAATGTCTTCCTTCCGCTCCGTAATGAGACAGCGTGTGCATAGGCTTGCTGTCCATGAAGTGGTGGGGGAGTGGAAGGGGCGGAATACATGGAATTCTGCAAAGGCGGTTGGCCTTGCGAGTAACCGGGATGGTGCAGGAGGCGCCTGTAGTATGGCGTGTGCCTGTCTCTATGGTGCCTGAAACCTAGGCGGAGTGCCCTGGTTCTGCACATATCGAGGATTCAGGAATGGTTGGGAGGGCAAGGCTCCCTGAGTCCTATGCTCCTGCAACTGTTGGTTCTGTGTGTTCTGTATGGTCTGAATCTGATCAGCCATCTCCTTCATAATCTGCAAGCTATCTTGTGTAGACTTCCTCATTGATTCTTATAGCTCCTCTTTCAGTGCCTCCAAAGGGTCAGCCCACTTTGGAGGGTGGTTGGTAGCTTGGTGCAGTGGCTGGTATAACAAGCGGGGTTGCTACTGCTGAGGCAGGAATGACTGCTGCCTAGGATACGTGTTTTGTGCATTCCCGTATTGCCTGGTCTGGTAGTGTGGATCTTGATGTGGTCTCTGTGAATTACCAGACCAGGAGAAGTTCGGATGCTGGCGCCAAATAGGGTTATATGTCTCTGAATAAGGGTTATTACGCCCGTATCCTTGGATAGCGCTGACGCCCTCATAGGCCGAAGATGTTTGAGACGTATATCCATCAAGGGGGTATGCATTATAATCTGTGGGTGATGCGTAACCCTAGTCGTAGAGTGCCAAATTTGGATTATTCATGGGATCATGATAGACAGGATCTCGTAAATACGAAGAAGATGCATCCCGAGTGAGTAGATTAACTCGAGCAGGTGGGGCTCAGGGTGCATAGGAGGGTCGTGAGGTAGCAGAGCTCAAGTCGGATTGACCCTGACTAATCTGGTCAATCTTCTTCCCGATTAAGTTTATTCTATCCAGCTGCTTGATGATGATATCCATGTCGGCTCGAATAGACTCGGTGTGAGCCTCGTGGACACCAACTTGCTGCTGACCAGGCTGCTGGAACTGGTTCATAGATGCAGCATTCATCGATTTCTCCACTAATGCTTCGAACAGCTCAAATGTGTTGTTCTCATCTTTTGCGAGAAAATTCCCGCCGCTAGATGCATCCGCCAGATACCGATGTGTGTCATCCAGCCCATGGTAAAAAATCTGAGCTAAGTGCCATCTGGGTATACCATGATGCGAGCATTTTCGGAGAAGGTCGTGAAATCTATCCCATGCTTCATGTAATTGCTCCCCAGCTCCCTGGGAGAAAGTCGTGATTGCGCACCACATTGTGTTTGTTCGATCGATTGGGAAGAACTTTTGCAGGAATTCACATCGTAATTCCGGCCAGGATCCAATTGGCTTTCCAATAGTCTTGAACCAGTATGAAGCTTTGTCCCTCAGCGAGAATGGGAAAAGCTTCATCAGAACAATCTCGAGATCAACATTCCTGGGTCGAATCATTTCAGCGAGTCGACTCAGGTCCTCAAGGTGCTGGAACGGATCTTCGCTTGAGTTCCCGTAGAAATGAGTGCTGATAAACCCAATTACATTGGGTTTGAGCTTAAATGCATCTACGCCTGCGGGAATTTTGACAAGAGGTGCGACGATTTATGCGGCTGGGTCGTAGAAATCCTGCAGTTGTTCTCCTCGCGGCGAGTGCTGCATCCTGTCAAGCACCGTCAGAATACAATCGACGCTCTGCTGATGTCGCTCCTCAGATTCGGCGACCTGGGCTTCCAGACGAGCCATCGGGTCTAGATTCTCAATGTCCTGACCCAGTCTAGGTCCAGGTCCAGGATTTGCCATGCTGGCTCTTGGAGTAGAAAAAATGGGGGGAGAAGATGGTCCGGGCAAGGTGACTCGCCTCCTTGGGAGTGGCTCCCAAGGTCCAACCAAGTGAGGTCGAAGTGACCTTCCGTGCATACACCGCCCAACCCCTGGGTTGGTGTAGCCACGCAGGACAAGGCTAAGGCCTTGTCAATCAAATGGTCCTTATAGATCAGGTGACCAAATTTCTCATTAGGGATTTGAATTCCTGAAGATAAGTTCGTCGTACAACCGACTGAATGTGAATCCTGCCTCTCAAGCTAACCCAGCCAGTTTGGTTACGAGGGGACTAAGCGGAAGGTTCTTCCTTTGGCTTATGCCTCCGGTTCCGTTGACCCCCGAGCCATGGTCGTTTGACACTACCCCGCAGACTTAGTCACCAGGTTTGGCAAGAGAGATTAAACTCACCCAGTAGTACGACAACGAACGCGGGTTGATTTCTTATTTTAAAATTAATTTTTAACCCATTTTATTCAGTGGGGTTTGTGGTGAGTGGCCCAAAAAGTGACCAAGCTCACCGGCTAACTAGACTTGATTAAGTCTAGGTTAGCCCAAAGTGTGGTCTCTAGTTGTAACCCTAAGGGTTTAACTTAAGTTGCATGCACTTCTAGGGTGTTTCTCTATTTCAGCAGACCACAAAAATAATGTTGATTCTCCGATAATAATTGGAATCCAATTAATCTGAAATTTTGTGAGTAGATTCCATTTTCAATTAGTTTTTTAGAGAATATTTTTTTGGAATTTTTACTATTTCAACCAAATTTTTAGGGAATTTTGAATTTCAGAGGGTCAGAACTGGAACTTTGACCCTTGATCATTTTTTCATTTTGAAATAGTATCAAATGATCTTCAAAAATTTAGGAAAAATATGGAAAATAAATATAATGAAATCATATTTCAAACCCCACTATTTTTAGTCAAAACATATTTGCGTATTGCTCGAAATCACTTTTTGAAATTTGAAAATTTTTGAATCTGGGTCAGTCTAACCCCTGTGCACTTCATGAATTTTCAAAAATTTTATACTTGGAATTTTTTAAGGTAACGATGGAATTTGAAAGATGGCTTGAAAATAAAGGTTAGCCAGAATTTCAGAATTTTTTTGCTAACGAATTTTTTGGTAATCGAATTTTTAAGTTAGATTTGAAATCTGACCGAAAATCAGAAGATGGTAGAAAAGCTTTTTAAAGAGGTTTAAACTTAAAATCTAAGCTTTCCACCAAAAAGATTTTTTTTTCTTTTTTATCAAATCTTTTGCATGTTTTTTTTTTCAAAAAGAACTTTTCAAAAGATTCAAAGAAAATATCATTTTTTTTCTTTTTTTTTTTAAACTAACCTAGGTTCGAAAGGAAACCTAATCTAGATTTTCTTCAAAATTTTTCTTTTTGATTTTTTTTGTCTTTTTCACGAAAATGAGTAAAATATTTTTTTTTTCCACACAAGAGATTGCAAGAAGTAGATCTAATCATAGGGTTCAGAAAATAAACCTAATCTAAAAGAGATGATGTGCACCTGATTTTTTTCTTTGCTGCACTCGTTGTGTGCACAGATCCCGTTTTCCTTCCATGTTGTCCTGCACATCAAAAACAAAGTAGAGGCAGATTTGTCAGTGATAGATTAAAAGATCGAAATCAAAGAAAATGACGTTGCCTCCCTAGCAACGACGCCATTTGTTGAGATCGTAGATCGCATTTCTGATAGAAAAGGAATGCATCGTAGTATAGTCGCGTAGTACGATCCAACAAAGATATTGTTTTGTAAAAATAACGAGACTTGAGTCCCGGTCGTTCGTCTATGGGAGGCGTTGTTTAAACTTTTGAAATCGATCTTACTCTACTATGTTTAGAATCGTATGCCAGTTCGTGATTATTACGTATTTAGGTATGACATGCTTAGTTACAAGAATATTAGGAATTGGAAACAGGCAACTTGAATCACACAAAAAGAATGACAATTATTAAGCTCATGGTGATTTCAAACATATAGAGACAAATATATATATAAAAGCATTTTTCATTCATTCATTGGAGAGTAGTTGCATAAGGAAATCTAGAGGAAAGCTTACACAAAAATGCTTGAAAATTAAACCTAGCTACCAGAAAATGATTTCATACAAGAATCAACGGGGGGATTTCTCATGCATCATTGGGGGAGAATTAAGACTGCACTACTAAGCAGTAAATAAAAGCAATAAAGATTATGAAGAGCATAATTTAAAGCTAGAAGAATAAAGGGCATTTAGGGGTGGTCCCCGATGGCCTTGGAGTGGTCAAGAGGAGAATGAGGGGTGGCCAATGGAGCTTAGGCCAGCCATTGGAGAGAGGTTAGGGAGCTGATCCAGCTTCCTGGTGTGGAGATGGTGGCTTCCATGGTGGTGCTCAACATGTGGAGGTGGAGTGGAGATGGAAGTGGCTAGCCTAAATGGAATGAATGCCAAGGAAGTGAATGGGGGTGTTTGGCCGCCCAAGGGGTCTTTTTATAGACCCAATGGCTTCTCTCTAGAGAGGTGTAGAACTCTCTAGAGAGAGTCCAAGAGTGGCTGGCCACATGTGGGTGGATGTGGTCTTTGAGATCTAAGAATTGTGGATCTCAATTTGAATTCCTCTTGGTTGCTAAATTTGGCAAACAAGAGGTGGCGCCATCTCAAGAGATCTCTAGAGAATTCTACAGAAGTGTGTGTGCATGAATGGGTGTGTGTGTGTGTGTGTGTGTGTGTGGTCATGCTCTATGTGGCTAGGTGGCTTAGGTTAGGTCCTAAGGGGTTTGAGTAGGTGTAGGTCTTGAATTAGGGTTACAAACCCTAATTGGTAAGGGGAAAATGCAATTAAACTTAACCTAAGTTTAATTGAATGAGTGTGAACCTAATTGAGAGTAGAATAACTCAATTAGGTTGGGTTTAGGTCAATTAGACTCTCACCAAGTCCAATTAAACTTGTGTGGGTTGAGATCTAAGCTCAATTGGACTCAATGAGTCCAATTGACTTATGTGAAGGTACTTGACTTGATCTAAGTCAATTGGGTTTGGTGAGGACCTAATTAGGTCCTTAGGTGGGTCTAGAGATGATTTACAAGGGTTAGGGCACCATAATTTAGTTTCCTATGGGGTTGGAATTGGGTTTAGGGACCTAGTGATCCAAGATCAAGACTTGAATCTCAAAACAGGGACTGGAGACTAGCATCAGACGTCTAATAATAGGATCAGACGACTTATACTCAAAAATTAGAAGTCCAGACTTCAGTTCTGGCCATCCAATTTGAGTGAGGGGGAAATCAGGCTCCTATTTTGGTTACTCTACATAAATTGGACGTCTAACATAGTGTCTGGACGTCCAATAACACTGCAGAAGTGGGTTTGAGGTGTGCGGGAGATGGCTGAGGATCCTGGACATCCTATAACTTATCTGGGCTTCCAAATAAGGGCTGGAACTAGTTGTTTTAGGGCTTCCTAGGGTGTTGTGACCTAATCTAAGGGTGGCTAAGGCTTGGGGAGTCTCTAGGCTATCTTAAGGCTAGGTTGGACCTAATTTCTTCACATTTTACTGCTTTATTCCTACTTAGTAGAATAGAAAACCTTTAACTCCCTTACATTATTGTTCCTATATCTAAACTAATCCTTCTGCTCCAGCTCTGCTACAACTCATGTTATTTCAAATCCAGCTTCAGATCCTGCTCCAGATCTAGCTACAGATCTGCTTATTGCTTGCAATCAACATAATGCACCTAATCAGCACATTATAACATTATTTTATGCATAGCTAAAGGAAAGCAGTAAAGATGCAGATAATGCTTTTGCGTGCATGAATTTCCCTAACTTATGCTAAGTTCTAGCCTAATCTAGGTCAATTAAGACCTATGATTGTTGTGCAATCACTCATGGCAAAATCTCAACACACTCTATTACTCTTCTTTAGGCACACATCGTCTACAAACTTGGTCTTGTCCAATATGAAATAATTCTGGCTCTTCCCAATGAAAGAATCTAGTATGGGAAATGAATCGCTTCCATTTTTACACATCCCAAGAGCCAAGGGTTTCTCTAGTGGCCAAGTAGTTAACTATATCCACATACCAGGGTGAAGTCGGTGTTACTGCCATAACGGTTTCATCGGGAAATGTCTCACGGATGTCACCAGATTGAGAGTCATCAAGGGGAAGGCGAGATAGGTGGTCAACCACTACATTTTCCGCTCCTTTCTTTTTACGAATCTCCAAGTCAAACTCTTGAAGGAGTAGAATCCATCTAATTAAACGTGGCTTAGAGTCTTTCTTGGCAATGAGATGTTTCACTGCCACATGATCAGTAAAAATGACCACCTTGGATCCAAGAAGATAAGACCTAAACTTCTCCAAAGCAGAAACTACAGTAAGTAATTCCTTTTCAGTGAATGTACAGTTTTGCTGTGGTTTAGTTAAAGTCTTGCTAGCATATTGCAGCACATATGGTTTTCCCTCAACCCTCTATCCAAGAATAGCTCCCACTGTATAATCTGAAGCATCACACATCAACTCAAATGGGATTGTCCAGTCAGGAGCTCAGAGAATAGGCATAGAGGTCAAGGCCTCCTTCAGCGTATGAAAAGCTTCGGCACACTTTGAATCGAAATCAAAGGAAGATTCCTTCACCAATAAGTCACAAAGTGGCCTAGAAATTTTGCTGAAATTCTTAATGAATCGCCTATAAAAACCTGCATGGCCCAGAAAGGATCCAATTTGTTTGACATTCGTGGGAAATGGAAGTTTGGAAATAGAATCAACTTTAGCCTTATCTACTTCCAAGCCCCTTTTAGACACAACATGCCCAAGTACAATGCCTTTCTATACCATAAAGTAGCTTTTCTCCTAGCTGAGAACTAAACTAGTCTCCTTACATCTCTTCAGCACATTCTCTAAGTGCAGGAGACATTGGTCGAAAGATGAGCCATAAATGGAGAAGTCATCCATAAAAACCTCAACGCACTCGTCAATCATGTCCGACAAAATGGACATCATACACTACTGGAAAGTTGCAGGTGCATTACATAATCCAAACAGCATATGCCTGAAAGCAAAAGTACTGTAAGGACTAGTGAAAGTTGTCTTATCCTGATCATTAGGGAAGACTACAACATGGTTGTACCCAAAATAGCCATATAAAAAGTAGAAATACTTGTTCCCTACCAATCTCTCAAGGATCTGATCAATAAAGGGCAAGGGAAGTGATCCTTCTGAGTAGTGGTGTTTAGTTTGCAATAGTCAATGCAGACCCTCCAACCTGTTGAGGGTTTGGTCACCACTTATTCACCCTGGTCATTTGTTTCTACCATGAAGCCTGCCTTCTTTGGTACCACATGTATTGGACTAACCCATTTTCTATCTGCTATAGGATAAATGATCCCAGCATCCAACCACTTCAGAATCTCCATTTTAACCCCTTCCCTCATGTTGGGGTTAAGATGCCTCTACATGTTTCAAAAATGTTTAATGGAATCATTAGTATAAATGTGATGCAGGCAGAGCGTAGAGTCTATACCCTTAATATCAGCAATCGTCCAAGCTATGGCTTCCTTGTTCCTTGATAAGCAATCTAACAAGGCTCCCTTTTGCACTTTAGATAGTGCAGATGAGATGATTACAGGGAGCGTATCATTTGGCCCAAGGAATACATACCTGAGAGAGTCAGGGAGGGGTTTCAGTTCAAGGTCGGGGGCTTGTATGGTTGAGGGTTTCATAATAGAAGTCCCCATCTCAGGTAGCAGATCTACCTTAGGCAAACATGATGAGGAAAGAGACTCAAAAGAAACTCCAAGCAATTCCTCAAGTTCTAGCACATCCCCTTCACATTCCTCTAAAAGATGGGAATGCTCATTTAACATGACATGCTGAAGGGGATCATCACATAAAATTGCAGGAGTTGTCTCTTCTATCAGATCAACTACCACCTCAACTTGGGAACAATCCTCAAATCCAGCCTGTTTATAAGCATCTAACACATTCAGCTGATTTTTCCTATTCCCAAAGCCCATTTTTAACGCCCCAGTGTGACAATTAATTAAAGCATTAGAAGTCACAAGAAAAGGGCGGTCCAAGATGATAGAGGGCTTGTTTGGTTTGTTGGTAGGGTCAGTGTCTAGAACTAGAAAGTCAATGGGGAAAAAGAAATCCTCCACTTTCACAAGGTCAACTTCCAACAAGCCCCGTGGTGTCTACAAAGAACGGTTTGTAACTTGGAGGATTACAGGGGAAGGCTTCAGATTGCCTCCTCCAAGTTGTTCATATACATATCTCAGAAGGATGTTCATCCCCGCACCAAGATCAAGCAGAGCCTCATCTATTTGTAGGTCGCCAACGACCACTGAGATGTATGGGGCTCCTGGGTCCTTAAGTTTCGGGTGTGTCCCATGTTGTATAATTGAGCTAACAGAATCAGGTAGGACAACCTTTGATTAGATTTCCTTGATTACCACTTTTCCATGCACAGGTCCTTAAGAAAGCGAGCATAGGATGGAATCTGCCTGATAGCTTCAAGCAAGGGCAAGTTAATTTGCACTTGGTTGAAAGTCTCCATTATTTCATCCATCCTGTCTTTGGCTCTAGATGAGCCAGCAAAAGTCTGCCTAGAGTCAGATAAGTGCTCTGGAAAGGGCACTCTCGATCTTTGGGTGGAAGGGTTGTCATGTCGGTTAAGAGGGGGGATGGGGACAACCTCTTCCGGTGAGGTGATTTCAAACGGAGAAGAGTTGGGCTACTCTCTCCAGTGAGGTTGAAAGTCAGAGTGGATGGTTTTTCAAAAGGTGGGACTATAGGAGCATCAGGTTTGGAATTTCTTTCCCACTCCTTAGAATAGTCACCACCTAGGCTTGCTCCCTAAACATAACCCCTTTCCCTTTAGGGTTCTCCTCAGATGAACTGGGAAGCTTCCCAGTCTCTCTTTTACTCATGGCCTCGACAAGGTGTCCAATTTGTGATTTTATCTCATTGATTGCCTTGTCATGAGATTAGATGATCATACTTTGATTCTCCTGCATGGCTTTAATCATGGCTTTAAGCTCATCCATCTCAGAAGTCTTGGATGGTTGGGGGGTCATAGGAGGTTGATTATATTATTGAGTCTAAAAGGGTTGGGGTCTATGATTCCCTGAATTAGAGACATTCTCCTGTCTCCATAAAATTTGGGGTGGTTCCTCCATCCCTCATTATAAGTGTTTGAAAATGGGTCATTACGAGATCTGGGTCGGAACCCTTGGGTGGCATTCAGGTTTGCTTGTACAAGGTTAGGGAATTGGGAGGCGAAATGACAATCCACAGTAGCGTGTGTATTGCCATTGCAAATGGAGCATTCAGAAGCTTGGGAAGCAGAGGCATTTGGCGTGAGTTGGCTAGGGTTTGTCATAAGCCTTTCCATGTTTTGGTTCAATAATTGAACCTGAAAGGCCAAATTCTGGGTATCCCTAGCCTCATTTGCTTCCATCTTACGTTGCTTAAGAGTGTGTTTCCTATCCAAAAAGGCAGAATTTAAATGGATAGAATTCTCACTCAAGGTCTCAAAAGATCCCAATCCTCATCATCAGTTTTTGTAAGAAAGGTTCCTGCACAGGCACCATCCACTGTTTCCATGTGCTTGTCATTTAATCCAGTGTAGAACCTTTCTACAAGCTGCCATCTTGGCACTTGATGATGGGGACATAAGCGTAACAAATCTTTGAAGCATTCCCATGCATCATGAAATTGTTCTCCATCTTGTTGTGCAAAACCTATGATTTCCCTCCTATAGTGATTATTCTTACTCATGGGGAAGTATTTTTTCAAAAATTCTCCCTTCAAGGCATCCCAAGTATCCACTCTACCATCTAGAGTGTGATACCAATGCTTCTCCATATCTTTGAGGGAGAAAGGAAAGAGGGTTCGCATTTGGGCATCATCAGTAACACCCTGCAATCTCACCATGGAACAGACCTCGGTGAATTCCTCCAGATGCCTGTAGGGGTCCTCCCTAGAAGTACCATAGAATGAGGGCAACAAAGATATGTACTACTCTTGATTTCATATGGATTATCCCCCCAGGTCTTCTTAGTGTATGGCCAGGTTGATTGATAGGGATAAAATAATCTCTTAAAGATTGTTGGTTTTCCATAATTCTATTCTCTTTCCTCAGCCATCTCTTTTCTCTCTTGGTTGGCTCTCCTAAGGATCCTTTCAGGTTCTGAATTAAACACAAGTTGTCTCCTCAAAGATCTCCTACCAAGCATACACAAACAAACACAATTCCAAAGGACTTTTATGTCTTTAATCAATTAAGGCCTTTGAGATTTAAGTTCAGTTGTAGATGACAATACAAATTGCCCAAACAATTACGTGCCTATTGTTGACCTACAAATGCCTTATTGAAGACCTAATTGGAACTTAGGTGCTCCGCCCTAAAGTTCAAATGGTAAAGTACTCCATGGACGGAAGATCAAGGGATGCAAGTAGGTCTAAGCCTTCCTTTGAAGCTGTGCTTTCACAGTGCTTCTTAACTACCCTCAAAAATCCATGATAGGGTATGCACCTCCTTGGAGTTACAAAACCTTTGAGCTTAAGTTTCAAGCACTTTGCTATCCAATGATGGAAGAGTTCTTTCCTAGCAGCTCAAAAACCTAGGAGTGTCTAAATGCGTGCTTAGTGCTCAGTCATGCACGTGTGCATTCACCATAAAAATTTAAATTTTTTGAACTATAGCACAATATCTCAAATCAACTCCTTGGGTTTTATACGTTCCTCCTTTGATTAGTCTTTTATTAGAGAATGTGACCACTTGTTAAATCGTTTCAAGACAATTTATGTGGTCTTGTAATTAAGTCCAAAATGCAATGCATGATCAGAATATGAATGCAAAGTAAGAGAATGTGTACCTTGCTTCCAGCAACCAACGATGCAAGAATGCACGCAATGCAGAGAAATAAATCTAGAGGCTACTTATACAAACCTGAATGGTTCGTCCTAAGGGCAGGCAGCTTCTAGCAAGCAGCTCATTTTTTTTTTTTAAACTACTTATGCACAATCAAAATAAAATCAATCCACAAAAGAAAGTAAAAACCTAAATCTAAAGGAAAAGGGAACAAACTCCCAAAAATTACCCAACACGGGCCTAACAAAATCAGGGAACAAACCCCTAAAACTATACCCTAGATCAAGGGTGAGAAAACAAACAACTAAACTAAACCTAAAGAGTCTACTCTAAATGCTGAATCAAAAGTTAAGAGAAAGATCCTCCTAGATGGTCCTCCGTGCATTTCTATGTGTGTGATTCAAAGCCCACAAGCTCCTGTGATGATCTTGGAGGTGGCCGCAAGATCCACCAAGATGAGAAGCTTAGTTCCTCCTCTAAGTAGTGGAAACAAGGTCCACCACGGTGTTGCTGAGGCCGATGCGACAACTCATGTGTAATATACGTACCTTGCACCAAATCAGATAAAAAAGGTTAAATATGCCTTAACTAAAATGTGAACAAATAAATAGACAAATGTGAGTTTAACAAGTCTATTGCTTCCCTAACAACGGTGCCATTTGGCAAATCGATTTTTCGCTTTCAGTTAAGTTTCGCATAAAAAAAAAAGTGTTATTGTAGTATGAAAGTGGTGGAAAAATCAATTAATCAACAATTAAAATAACCACTCAATTAGGAGTGGGTTGTATCCACAAGAAGGCAGTGGCCTATTTAAATTCGTAAGGGTCAAAAATCAACATTCACTATTAATTTCATCAAGAAATCAAGCCAAAATCGCTTTTCAATTAAGATAAAAAAACTTTAACATGCTGATTTTGCATTTACGAGAAAGGAGGCTCTTTGAATAAAACCACCATAATAATTAAATGAGAAAATGAAGTTCACAATGGCATGAAATGCAAATATGAATACCACCAAAAATAGAGGATTCTACCTCTCTCCTCCTCGTGCATGGGAGAGAGGTTTGTTCGAAGAACTCTTTTGGGAATAGGTTGGCCGAAGCAAGGGCTTCGCAGCGGTGGCAATGACAAGTTGAGAGGTGGCCGGAGCCAACCGGACGGAGCTCCGGCAAAGGAGAGATTCCGGCGGTGGCTGCGGTTGCTAAGGACGGTGGTGCGACGTTGCTCGCGTGGGCACGCACGGGTGCGCGTGGGCCCTGCAAGTGCGTGCGGGCATTGTAGAAGGAGGCACAGAGGTCTGGTAGGGCGTTGAAGGGGCGGGCGCGCGAAGGTGCTAGTATGGCACTGGAGGCGACGCTCGAGCAGAGGAGAAGGTTCGTCTGCTACTATACGCATGATGGGGTGTGCGAGCTACAGGCGCACGTGGGGGTCTGGTGTGGCGTGCACACAGGTGATGCACTGGAGGTGGCCAGCTACTATCGCTATGCGATAGAGGTGGTGGTGCAGTGTGGAGGTTGCTGCTGCGAGTGATGAGGCTGCACACACTGCTGGAAGCGTGCGAGTGTGTGCTCAGGTTGTGCGGGAAGGACGGTGCGTGTGGAGCAGCGGCTTGGACGGTCGCATGCGGAGGGGTGTTGGAGGTGGTTGCTGCTGCGCGTAGGGATGGCGTGGCTTTTGGGTTCTTTTTGGTCGAGTGGAGGAAAAATAGAGGATGGTGAAGAAGATGAAGGTGGTGTTGTAGGAGTTTCAGACGTCTGTGAACATTCCCATTCATCTTAAATGGCGAAGGGATGAGGAACTGGAGGTGGTTGCTGGTGATGGTTGATGGCGATGGTTGCGTGGCCTTCAGGCACACACTCGTAGTGAGTTTCACAAGCCACTGATGGTGCGGTGGTCTGTCACCCCGCCTGCCTGCGGTGGAGTGGTCTTATGCTCGCGGTGGGAGGCCAGTGGCGTGGAATGAAGAAGCTCTAAGCTCTGCACAGTGGTTAGTCGGAATGGTGGTGGCCTCCTCTTGCTGGTGTGGTTAAGGTCTTCTTTTATGGCTGCAGGATCATGGAGAGGAAGAAGCGTTGGAGAAGAGGGATTGTCGACGACGTGCACTCTCCTCAGCATTTAAGGCGTGCATTCAGCATGAGAAGCTGTTGCTGCGAAGAGAATAAAAATAAAGAAAAATGATTATTGGGTTATTTATATGTAAGACCTTAACATCTATGTTAAATTCAAAACACTAATTGTAATGCAACCTATTTCAATGCATGATATTCTAAATAAATTCTAAATGATATTATCAATGCATGTAATGCATGAAATGCATGAGATTTATATTATCCTATTTACATATTAATGTATGCTATATAAATGTTCATGTTAGCTTAATGTCTAGGCATTAAAATACATAAATAGCTCACAAATATGGGCTCATCAATCACCCCTAAATGCATGCACCTAAGGGCATGTAACTCCTAAACAGGCAGCTTGATATTTTTTGTCTTTTTGTTTTTAGAGCAAGCAAGTAGAAAATGAATCATGCACGCAAAAGAATAGCGCCCTTAGTAGAAAAAAAATGTGAGGACAGACCCCCAAAAATATGCCCCAATTGCTATAAGAACAAGAAGACAGAATTGAAATAAAATTCACGACGAAGGAGAATCTCTCATGAAAGCAGGATCCAGGTCTCCTATGTCTTCTCCACATGTAGATGTCGCTCAAGGTTGATGTCGTTGCTCTGCTGCACCTGTCACCTCGTTAGATTCCTCGCATAGGAAAGATAACAACTGGTCAAATCATTGTGCTAAGAATAATTAGAAATAAAAATCAGGTGAATCTATTGCGTCTGTTGCCTCCCTAGCAACGACGCCATTTGATGGAGCATGTTTCACTTGCAGAAATAATGTGTATCAGAAAATATGTCATCTCAGTGAAATCACGTGGTGGAGAAATCCCGAACAAAAATATTTTAATAAAACTAACCACGAAGAGTTAGGTTGTATCCACAAGGAGGAACAGATCAATAAAATAATGAATAATTTTGCCTTGTATTCATCCAATCGAATGTGAGATCCGTGCTCAAATCTGATGCGAAACAAGAGGAAAAGAAGGAAACATAACATAAATTAAGAATGTAGAGGGTATGTATGTAATTTTCCTTCCTTGAAATAACTTGCAATGGCATGTAGCATAATTACATTTGAAGACATTGGACTTTCTCTCTAGGTCAAGTGAGTGATTTTGGTAAGATTTTATGCAAGTATCAATTTCAACATATAAGAGTTCAATGAATGAGAGAAATACTGTAAACATTTAAGGGAATGCATGTAATTTCACTCAAATAATTTAAGTCATCAAATAAAGCAATAGTATTCCAAAATGACATATTTGGTAAATTTAAATTGAACCCAAAATAGGGGATTACTTCCCCTTGTCCCAGTGCGAAGAGGAAACGATGGCAGGCCATGGGAAGCTTGGAGGAGGATGTCCATGACGAGGGTGTTCCGATGGCAGTGGTGGCCACTCCCAACGGTGGCCAGAATTGACCCTGGCAACGAAGAGGAGCGACGGTGGTGTCGGCGGATCGCAGGTGGGTGTGGCTGCGATTGGTGTGCCTGAGGGCATGGTCGAGCACGTGAGGTCAAGGAGAGCTCAACGAAGGTGACGCCGTGGAGAATGGTGTCATGTAGAGGTGGCTACACAGAGGGGGATTGTCATTGATGTTGGGTTCCCTTCGATTTGTTGTAGAGGAAGATGAAGACGGAGGCCGCTTGCGCATAAGGAGGAGGGCTCGCTGCAGCTGGCCGTGCGCACGAGGGCACTACTGCATACGAGGGAGGTGTACTGCTGGTGGTGGCACGCGTAAGGTAGCTGCCCACAAGGGCAGTGGGCGTCCAAGGTTGGCGCTCAAGGGGGTCGACTCTGCACTTGGCTGGTGTGCATGAGGATGGTGTTGGTGGTGGCTCGCAATGGCGATTGGGGGCACGGTTGAGGACAAGAGAGGAAGGATATGGAGCACGGTGATGAAGTCGAAGATGCAATGGCGGATGTGGTTGTGGGTGTTGGTGTTGTCACCATCGACTGTGGTGGTGGTCGTCGGAGGCGAGACGCGGTGGTGGAAGTTCGTAGTCATGGATGTGACCGATGATGGAGGCTAGCGGAGGCGGAGTTGGGCACACGATGCAGGTTGAGAGAGGATGTGGAGATGGGTGGCTTCCTCCCCATGGCGAGGGCCTGACGTCACTGTTATATAAAGAGAAAATGAGAGAAAGAGAGACAGAGAAGGAAAGAGTCAAAGAGAGAAAGAGATTCTTCACTGCATTTACAAATAGAGAATAGAGAATTGAGGGAGAGAGAGATTCGTGAGGGAGATATTTAAGCAAACTAAATAAGGAAATGTGCTTCAATAATTGAGAGGAATATAAGGATGCCTCTAAAATATATTTCCTTACTAAATTTTGCTAGAACAAAATCCCACATAACTCAAATCAAGCATTGATGTGATGCCCTTGCCTTTTAAAGTGAATAATCAATCCTTCCATATAAAGATTAATGCAATTAATACATGAAATGGTAAATCCAATGTTCACATGATTTTCTCAATAACATGCATGCTTTAAATTAATCTCTCATCGCAATTATAATATACTTAAGAACTAAATTAGTCCACTAAAGTGGACCCATCAGTTATGAGTGTGGCGAAATGAAACTAGTGGAGGGGGAATGTGGGGAACACTAAAAATGTACTCTACCCACACTTTACTCCAGTCTATCACACTTGGATCTCCATGATAGGGTACCTACAAGACAATAGATCTGAGATAAGCATGGTTAGTGCTATGTAAATGCAAAGAAGCACATAAAGCAATAAAGTAAATTCCGTTGCCTCCCCAGCAATGGTGCCAAAATGATCGCACAGGTTTTGCGTGTTTGAAATCATGGTTAAGAATAACCTATCGTCATAGTAGCAAAACTCGTAATCAAATATAGTTTATATCGAAACTCCAAAGGAGTCCCCAGTTGAACACAGGGAGGCAACATTTACTTTGTATGAAAATCACACTTCAATTTGTTTCTTTTTGGTCTTTTGTGGTTTTGTTATTTTTTTATTTTTGAAATAAAATGATAAGCAATCACAAGAGAGAGATGGAATCAAATATGATATATTGCATGAATGTCAATTACAATAAACTATGAAAGCATAAAAGAGAAAAGGGGTGAGAAGAAATCTCCCGAAGCGACTGTTTGGTGAGGCGATGGCTCCTAGCGGAAGCTTAGACAAAGGAGTTTGGAAGCAGGATGACCACGGTGAGAAGTAGGAGGATGTCGGGTAGAGGAAAGCTTCAGCGTGGCTCTGAAATGGAGGTGAGAAGGTGGAGATGATCTGCTATCGGAATGGAGGTGGGAGGATGGCTCGAAGGCAACTTATGAATGGGGATGGGAAGATGGAGTATTTGGTGGGGCAAAGTTTCGTTACAATAATAGGTGCCTTGGGAGCTTGAGAGTATGCTCTAATAGAGCGTTGGTAGACTTGCTAGAGCTTAAGTAGGCGAGAGTAGAGTACGTAGAGATGGTTTGGCAAGGGTGGTGTGTAGGCCTTCATATAGTGGATGGGTGATGAGACACTCATCATGATCTCTAATTACCCATAATTAACTAGTCTTCCTAGTTAATTAGCTAAGGTTATGAACATATAACGGTTAATTATAGAATTAGGGATATTTAGTAAAGGACTTCAAAATAAGTTAAAAATGACATTTTATCATTCAATTAACATTATTAATAATCTAGATAATAATTGGACTCGAAATCCTATTAATCATTCCCTTAATTAATAAGATAAGTAACTTAAACATAATGTATACCTAAGTATATATTAACTTAAGTCATTTTACTTAATCTAATAAATTAACATAAAAAGGCAAAAAATGTAAATTCAAGGTGTAAACATAATATTTATCTTATTTACTAAAATATATAAAAAGTTGAAAAAAATCTAAGTTTAAATAAACCTTCAAAACCTAAGTTTACATTTTGGTCCTTAAACTTATTACAATCTGGACCTTATTTCTCACATAGGTCCTTAAGATTCATTACATTTAAGTCCCCTTTCACCTTCTTCTTCTTCTTCAGCCGAATGAACGGCTGGCAATGGGGAGTCATGCCACCGCGCAATTACCACCTTGCCGACATCATCCTTCTTTATCCAAGCTCTTGCAGCTTGCGCTCACCACCTCCTCTTGATCCACCATTCTGGATTAACCGGAAATCCTAATTTCCAGTGGGTGATAACCTCACCATCGTCGGAGACGATGCCAGAGGTTAAGCTCCTCAAGCTCCTTCTTCGGCCAGACCCTACCACTCTCTTCATTGCCAACTACTATAAATACCCTCTCACCCTTCAGATTTAAGTTAAGTTGGCTCCATTCCCTCTTCTAACACTGTAGCTGACTTCGATAGGCTATTCGTCCAAAACTCCAATGACTTTCCATCTCATTTAACGACTTCCTCCATCCATTCTGATCAGCCGAGGAGATCCGCCATGGTCAACCACGTCTCTGACATAGGCACCGACCTAAGGAATCCTCTGCTTCCACCTCAAATCCGCTCACTAGAGATCTTTCTTCCACCCTCTGATTTCGTCGTCCGCTATGAACCTTTGGCGGAACCCTATTGACTCCTTCTTCCAGGTAACAGTAGATTAGGAGCAGGAGTAGGAGTAGGAGTAGGAGTAGGAGTAGGTTAGCTTAGTTAGTTAGATAGTTAGCTAGATTAGATGAAATTTTAGAATTTCAGTGTCATCTTCTCTGACTCCGGCGAACTCCTTGAGTTCTCCAGAGCCTTAATTTCATCTTTTGAAATCGTCCACCTTTCTTTAACTTCCATGATCATTTCTAAACCACTTAAGCACTTAATTGATCACCTAATCGCCTAATTCACCTTCCAACTCCACCTACTATTGTCACTATCCATGGCGACAGTAGTGGGCTTAAATTTCACCTTCACTAGGTCTTCCATCATCTATCCATCACTTATGGACCCTAATCGACACTATAATACATATAAATATCACATATAACCTAAACACCCAAATTTAATTAAGCTTTAGAGCTCGCTGTCAATGGAGGCTCAGGGGTAGTTCAAATCATTAATTAAATATATATTTATTATCATAGACATCAGTTGACTTGTCTTAACCGCTCAATTGAGTGGGAGATCAAGTCCCGTGCCACAACCAACTCAATTTTCATTCGAAATAAATTCACTATCAAATCTTACATCTAAAGAGATAATGAGGAATTAAATGTGATTCTGAGGTTCCTTGCAACCTCAGGATCCTTTTTAGATTAAAAAGGGCAAGTTTAAACAATCTATGTACAATTTTCACATTTTCTAGACTCACCAGAGCTCCAACGAGCCAAAACTGTGCTTCAGCCTCTAGAATTTGTTGAGAAGCTCCAGATCAATGATTTAATGATACTGATTAATTTGCAGATGTTCAATTGAGATTTTAATGTCTGGAGTTGTAGATAGATCTTCATCTTCTCCAACTCCGGTAGAGTTGGAGATGAGTGACAGATAGGTTCTAGTCCTGTTTAAGAAGTCTGGAAGCAACATTATTGATCCCTGAGTTCATTTCTGTGATCAAATCACTGTCACAACTCTTAGATTGCATTGACGAACACACACCTTTCCAAGCTCAAGCGGCAAGCGTGAAGCCCTAGAAATCTTGGTCAGAGCATCTATCTGAGAATCTGAATGAGTTTCTGAGGTTAAGAAGATCCTATTCGACGCTTTGATTTCTTGGGAGAAGGCTTTGGACAGAAAGTCAAAATTTTGTGCCTTCACAGTCAAACAGAGTTTGATTATGGAGTTCTGACTTCAATTTGAGGAATGGATGAGTTAAAGTTGTTTCAGGGATCATGTTGGATAGTTTTAGAATGATTTAACTAAGCTCAGGTGAAAAATTTAGTGAAAATTTGAACCCTGTTAATTTGGGTTATTTTTTAACCCAAACTAATAGCAGTGCCATTTTGTTGAGTTTTGATCTTAAATCCTACCCAGATAAGTCTGTTACAACCCTTGGAACTTGTTTAAATTGATCGGTAATGTTCCTCTGTGTCTGCCCAACTATTTCTGTCTAAAAATTACTTTCTCTGAAGCTTTTAGAGAAGTGTAGAGCTTCTCTACTGTTCTTGAATGTCTTGTGAGCTTAAGACTCACTTCAGCAGATGTAGAATTAATTTTAGAACCTATCTAGACCTTTAAATGAGAGAGAAAAGTCCATCCGAGGACTCTATGAAGTTAATTTCCACTTCCAGGGAATAAATAACCAATTAGAACCCCTGATTTCATTTTTCAAATTGAAGAGGAAAACATCCTGTAAACCTTAAATTGACCCTGCAATTTTGTAGATCTATCTTAGAGCTTTCCAGAAAACTTTAAATCATTTGATTTAGAGCTTTAAGTAGGGATTTATGATCGATTGAAGTTGGGTCTGGAAGGGGTTAAGATAGTCCCACATTGTCAGTTTCTAAGCGCACGCATGGGAACAAAACTGATTTGTTACCCCGGCTCTTCAATCGTCAGCGCTCGGCACACTGGTTACCGATCTGAGCATTCTGAACCTATCTGAGCATGTGTTTGTGTGTGTGCGGGCATGTGTGCCTGCAAGTGTGTGCCCGAGTGGGCATGAGTGAGTATGTGCCCTGGGAGGGCGAGGCCTGGGAGGCTGGGTTGGGTCGGAATGGCTCAAAACTATGGCTCAAATGAAATAAATCGAAATCAAACCTAATTGAAATCAGGCGAGGACCGAGTAAGGTCTGGTCCCATCCTGATCTCAGGGTGCTGCCGTGTATCCTCGAAAGGACCTCACCACAAATAAAAAAATTTTTGGTTAAAAAGAAAAAAAACCCGGTTCAACTGATGGATTAAAGGAAAAGAAAAGAGAAGCAGAGAAGCTGATGGCTAAGTACTGAAAGCTAAAGTTAAGTGTTGAGAAGGCTAAGAAGGTTAAGGAAAGAAAGAAGAATAGGCTTGAAGAAAAAGGCATGAAAGGAACTAAGAGAGAACAGGCACTACTAAGTGGACTAAGAAGAAGACTAAGGGAAGAGAAGAAGGCAGGAACAGAATAGAAGAAGATAGGAAAGAAGGAGAGCTTGAGATAGAGAATAAAAGGAAAAGGGAAAGAATAAAAAAAGAAGAGAGAGGCTGAAGAAATGAGTTTTATTTCTTTAATTTCTTTTTGAATTTGTTTTAATTGTAATAAGGCATGTTTTAATAGAACAACTTTTATTGCCTTAATTTCTTTTGAAATAAAATTGGAAATCTAACATGTTTACTTGTTAATGAAGTAGATCATTTGAGTAAATATGTTTTTCATATGGAATTTTGTATATTTTTTATAGTTTAAATCACTTGACAAAATTCATGCTTTTATAAGCAACCTAATTATACCTCCTAAACTTGAAAGGAAAATAAAAGAAAATTGGTGAATTTAGAAAAAATTATACCTCTTAGCGAACGACCTGGACTCAACCTATAAAAATTTCTAAAATGTTAGGTTAATTCGACCCTATACTACACAACCGACACAATTTTGAGTTAACCTAAGTGACTTTTTCTGCTCTTAATTAAGTGAAATTAACTTAATTACTGAGTTGAGTGGAAGACATGCATTATTTTAATGGCGCCGTTGCCGGTGAGGAAATATTTTGCCTCATTTCACTCATCACAATATTCCCTGGCATTGCTTCGTCTAAACATCATTTTAATGGCACTGTCGCTGGAGAGATAATCCTTTAATTCACTAAAAATAATTGGATTAATTGCCTAATTAGGAGGTATTTTGTAAATATATTTTTATTTTTAATGTTTTTGTTCTAATTAGTTGTATTTTGTTTTGTTTTTGTTTTATTTTTGTTTTTGTTTTCTGTCTTTTCAGGTTTACCTTCACAGGTGATCTCAGGAGAAGGCGGGAATCAGTTTTGCTGTTTTTGCTTTTTGTGAGTATTTCTTAATCTTTTGTATTGTTGCATTTAAAAAAATAAAAAATACAAAAATACATCTTTTTCTGACTAGAAGCAACATATCATAGGCATACACTCTTAGGAGTGCATTATCTGCTAGTATTTGTGCAATCTAACTCGAGAATTTTTAAACTGTTTTTCTCGCATCAGCAAGAAAACACGAGAAAACCCATGTAGATCCCTATCCTCTGAGATATTAAAAAGACCATATATTTTTATTTGAAAAGATCTAAAAAGCAGCCATTATAGTAGACTGATATATTTTTGTAAAAGACTAACTAAAAAGAGGAAGTAAAATTTGTGACCTAAATCTGATTACAGAATGCATGCGGGTTTTTATATCTCTATCGTCTGTTGCATGCTATTACGCACACAGTGCGATCACTAGAGTCACATGAGTCTATTTTTCTACCTCTCCTCCTTGCACCTCTTAGAGCTTTGGTCGAAGATCAACAAGTCTGCCTCACTACTAGAGCCCTGGGAAGTCAGTAGTGAGCTGTCTCGATCCTAGACCTTAGACCTTTGAGCTTTAAGGTACGCACTTGCATAGAAACGGATTAGGATGTGTATTTTGATATTGTTACTCTATTTGTTTGCGTCAAATTACTTTGCATATCTTAGGAATCTCTTCTTTCCTTTGAAATAAGAACAAAACCCGTGTCTTTTGCACTGTTTTGCAGGTTTTTGTGCCGCTGTTTTATCAGTGGTGTGTGTGTGCACTTGCACATTATTTTCCGTTTATGGACGGGAGGCAATCCTTGCATCCGCCTCTTGCACCACTGTTGACAGGTGATCCTAGGTCGGTTGCAGATAAGCAACCAATGGTTTTCCCGTCTGATCCATCTACTTCTATGGATCAAATGCAGAATCTTAATCTCGAGATCCCTTCTTTTTCTGGTCAGGGGGAGATGCCGCCTTTGGATGTTCATGAGGCGCTCCTGAACCAGAATCTTAGGATGCTAGAGCAAACTAGATAAATTAATCTTTTAACAGCAGCCTTAAATAATTTACAAACTCTTCAAACCTGTCCTCCACCTTGACCTGAGGCGGGTTTTGAAGACCTTGATTTACCGATCAATCATCCAAGGCCTCTACTCAGAGATTATTATAACCCATCTAATGCACAAGTAGAGCCTAATGTTAGGATTCCTATTGGGGAGAATGATCCTGAATTAAAGCCAAACATTATAGGTTTAATCCCCCACTTTCATAGATTTGCATCCGAGGATCCATTTCAACACATTGAAGATCTTAAAAATCTATCCCAAACTCTTGGTCCTCAAAATCAAAATAGGGAAATCCTACTAATGAAAATGTTCTCTTTTAGCCTTAAAGATAAAGCAGCTTATTGGTATAAAGCTATATCAAGACCAATCTCAACTTGGGCTGAACTCGAATATGCATTTTTGAAAAAATTCTTTCCAATTGGTCGAACCAATGCTTTAAGGCGAGCCATTACTACTTTCAATCAAAACCAAGGATAACCAATTCATGAAGCGTGGGAGCATTTTCATGAATTGCAAAGGAAATGCCCACATCATGACATCCCTCGTTGGCAACTCATGCACATCTTTTATTATGGTTTACAAGAGGTCATTCGCAATCTGTTTGATACCTCTTGTGGAGGGAATTTTCTAAATCACGATGTAGAATCCACTTCACAATTATTTGAAGGGATGGTGGAAAACTCGATCAATAACACATCAATGTCACAATTTACGCGGGGAGCAAATACGAATCACCAAAATCCGCATAAGGGCATTCACGAGATCGGTAATCCGTCTAGTTCAAAGGATTTAGAGATTATTGTAGAAAAATTGGACAAAGTCGATATCATAGCAAAGCATCTCGGCGAGGTTAGAAACACAATGAAAACTCTTACACCTCTACTTGCTATGAATCCCACGTATTCACCAGTTTTGCAAATTCCCACGGGGAGGGAATTTGTGAATAATCTGGATTCTAGAGATCCATCTTCCTTGAGTTTTCTATCTCCTTCACCAACCCAAGGAGGGACCTTTGTCCCACAATCTTACCCACCCTTTTCCCCACCCTTTTTTATTGTAGAAAACACGCCATATCTTTTAGGATTGCACGCCATCCAGGAAAACACTCCAAGACCAAACCCTTATTCAAATTCCTATAATCCTGGATGGAGAAGCCACCCAAATTTTTCTTGGGCTGATCAAAATCAAAATCAAAGACCAAATTATCCGAATCAGACCAATTTTAACCCACCTCCATTGCCTCCTCAGCAATCAAATTTAAGGCCTAACCTGATGAGTATGCAGAATTATTCCAGGCCTATTAGAGATACACAGCTAGATCAAATTTTAAGAGCTGTGTCAGAGAGTCAGCGACAAAATGTTGAAGCTCTTACTGAGATCCATAGGCAATGTAAGGTAGAGTTGGCTGATTTACGAAATCAAATCATGCTTTTGGCTGAGTCTTGTCAACTAGGTACTCTTCCATCTCAGCCAATTCCGAATCCTAGGAATCTGCCAAATCCTAGGCAAAATCAAGGCCAAGTCCATTTTGTTAATCAGGCCTTTGATTCTAATCCTAATCCATCCTCCATATTACCTGAAAATAACCCACCAAACCTTTATCAGCAACCTATTTTGTGTCAAAATGATCTACCTATTATTGAGAATCAAAACTAACTTTGTTGATCTTCTGAACTTGGTGGAATCATCTTTTAAATTGCCTTAATCTTGAACATTCTACATTGCAACCTAAATCCGATTTAATCTTCACAAGATTCACTTTGATCTTTCTAAGATTTTCACGAGAATCTGATTTTTGGTTCTGCGAGATCTATTCTAGGCAATTTTAGGACGAGTTTTGATTAGGTGGTTTAATCTATTTTCTTGAATCAATTCTTTCACAACTCCTCTGTTTTTACCATATACCTATTATTTTTAGGAGTTCTTTACTAGGGTTTACGCCTAGCTGAAGGCGTAAAACTTAGCACTTATACATAGCTATTTCCTGTTTTTGCTCTTTTTGATTTTCTTCTACACTTGCTTTAAAATTTCACTTCATATTATATTGATTACCTTCATTTAGTCCGACTGACCACTCTGACCTTTGGTCAAAATCGAAATCATCCATGTAGAGATATTTAATCTCCTCTTTTCAACTACTTCCATCATCCTATACTAAATGAAGTGTAGTATCTTTTCACCTTTCTTACAATGAGGACATTCTAAAATTTTGGCTTAGGGGGTGTTGAAGTGAAATTTTCACTTTAAGTGTGGGTTAAAAAATAAAAATACATAAAAATTAAATCTCCACGAAATTTTAAAAAAATAAAAAATATAAAAATGATAAAAATTTTAAAAAATTAAAAATTTCATAAAAATTTGAAAAACTTTTGAAAAAATCATAAAAATTGTAAAATCTTATATAAATAAAAACAAAAATATATAAATACAAAAATTTGAAAAAAAAATTCATAAAAATAATAAGAGGGGTATATTCATTTTTAATAAAGAAGAAAAGAAGAATAGATATATATATATTATAATTAAGTGCTTAATTTTCTTTTAGGTCAGAAATTTAAAATGTATATAGAATATATATAGAGTATTTAAGAGCATTCAATTCTTAATTAGATTTTTATTTTAAACATTTTGTAAAACACACTTTTGTGTTTAAAATTTTTAAAACAAGATTTTATTTGAATTAGGAATCTTTTAAATCTTTTAAAGATTTGTTGTTCTATTCTTACTTGAATTAAGAAACTAAGTGTGTTAAGATTTAAACTTACGTGTTGGAATTAAATTATAACTTTCTAATCAATTAGATTAAGTAATCCTTTTTCTCTTTGAAATTTTGATTTTACCATGAAGTTAAGTAAAATGCCAGATATTCAGAGTTAATTAAATAGAGAGTTGGTAGAATTTTAGTTTACAAAACTTACAAGCTAAAGATAAATAACTAGACTTGGTAAATTTTGTCTTGACTGATCCTATAGGAGGAAACTAAGAATTTGAAGAACTTGAGAGTGAAGGGCTTTGTTGTCCAAGCTCTGGTTTGGGAGCTAAGTAATTTAAACATCTAAATTCACACACATAGAATTGTCTTGTTGGCATCTGAGACCGCGAAAACACAGAGGTTAAGAGATCAGTTCTGAATCCTCTTTAGTCCAAGGATTTCCGCGGGGCGGTTCTTTAAAGGGTGAAGGATTTCCGCGGGGCGTTCCCGTCGTCTGGCACTGTGGCCAAACGTCTGATTCGCGTTGGATGCGAATCTCAGAACCTGCACGTATCCACTCCTCGTGCTCAGTACGGACGGTCGCAGAAGAGGAAGGAGGACGAAAATAACTTACTTACCAGACGTCTGGACAGTCCTCCAGACATCTTCACCGTCGTCTGGTTGGAATCCCAGACGTCTAATTCTGGAAAAATTTCCAGAATCAGAGCTCGGCTCGCCCTCCACCCGCGACGCACGACCGTGCCGTACCTCGTCCGCCTACTGCTGGAGCTGCAGCAGCCCTCTAGCGACGCTCCACGCTCGCAGCTCCCCCGCCGGCCGGCTCTAACTACCCTGGCGAGCTCGAGCCCTCACGGTTGGGCGTCTCCTCCCTCGCGCGACACCTCCTCCCGCAACTCGCCGCGGCTGCCGCTGCTGCCACTCACTCGCGCTCGCACTCTTGCACCAGCTGGAAGAAGAAGAAGGAAGCGGAGGAGAGAGAGTGAGGGAGAGGGTGAGGGCTTTTTAAAGTCGCGTGGGGAGAGGGAGAGAGAGAGGGGGGCAGCGCTGCACCTGCGGAGGAGAGAGGGGAAAAAAGGCATCGTAGGTCTGCGTGCGCAGGCGCATAGACGAAATCTCGCGTGCCGCAGAAATCAAATCCCAGACGTCTGGAAGGGGTTCCAGATGTCTGGTCAGACGTCTGGGCCACCTCCCAGACGTCTTAAAAGACGTCTTGAAGCCGCGTTCGTAACATAGCACCACGTGGCACCATCTCAGCCGCCCAAGTGGTCGCTTCATCTTGTGAAGGCCCCACACCCGATCGCTCTCCGCCGTTGGATCTTAATCCAACGGCTGTGGGCGCTCACTTTTAAAAGCATTCTCTCGACCATCCGCACCCCATAGCGCAGTGGTCGAGCGCACTATCGCGAGCACCGGGCGCGAGTTCGAGCCGTGGAGAGGGGGCTGGAAGGCGTGGCGATTGGGCGCAGGTGGACCGTCAGATGGAGATCGGACGGCCGCACGTGCCAGATAGCGTCGACGCACGATTGGACGTGCAATCGGATGCGCAATCAGACGCGCGGGGGGCGCGCAATGCTGCGGGCGCGGACGCATCTTAAGCCATCCGATCTTGTGATCGGACGGCTGAAAAGCGCTGGACGTGCGTGGACGTTGATGAGCGGGCAGCTGAGGAGGCGCGCGTGGGCGCGGAAGCTACGCCCACGTTGGGGCTTTAGTGATGGATTTATCCGTCACTAAAGACCCCTTATTTATTGTTTTGAAGTTGTAATGTTCATTTTGCCCCCACTCCTTGCAATTATAAAAGGAGACCCCCTCCAACCGAAATTCTCATCCCTTCTTTCTACTCTCTACCCCTCCAAAGCTCAAAAGAAGCTTGTCCCACACTCGGGATGCTTCTTGCGAGATAAAGTCCAATTTTCGTTCCCCTTCGGAAGTGTATCCTGCGACGACGACGACGTGCTGCTCCATTCCCGTTCTTCTGCTTCGTTCTCCTTCGTCCAGGCATCGTCCCGTCCGGCTCGTCCTCCAAGCAATCGTCGAGGAGGATAACTTCTCTCTCCCATTCTTATTTACACCTTTTGTAGTGTAGAATTTTCCTGCTTTATAGTGTAATTGATTTTCCGCTTTCTAGTGTAATTTTTATTTAGTTTGATTATATAAACAATTGAAATATTGAATGCATGTTCTCTTTCTCTCTCTCTCTCACTTTCTCTCTCTCTCTCTCTTTTAGTTTGATAGCTCCATTGTAATTATATCGCCTTGCTTAACAAAAATCCTAAAAAAATATAATTGCGAATATAGATCAACGTAGCCTCCCTGTGTTAGACCTGGAATTCTTTTCGATATAAATTTTATTTGTTGAACACGAATTCTTCGCTTTCAAACTACAACGACAGGTTTTCCAAAACCAAACACGTAAGCGTAGCGATTCGAAAAAATCGTTCAACAGTCCTGGACGTCTTAAAACTTATCTGGACGTCCAGAGAAGGGTTGGAACTAGGGTTTTAGGGCTTCCTAGGGTGTTGTAACCTAATCTAAGGGTGGCTAAGGCTTGGGGAAGTCTCTAGGCTATCCTAGGGCTAGGATGGACCTAAGCTCTTCACATTTTACTGCTTTATTTCTACTTAATAGAATAGAAAACCTTTAACCCCCTTACATTATTATTCCTACATCTAAACTAGGCCTTCTGCTCCAGCTCTGCCACAACTCCCGTTATTTTAGATCCAGCTTCAGATCCTACTCCAGATCCAGCTCCAGATCTGCTTATTGCCTGCAATCGACATAATACACTTAATCAGCATATTATAACATTATTTTATGCATAGCTAAAGGAAAGTAGTAAAGATGTAGATAATTTGTATGCATGCATGAATAACCCTAACTTATGCTAAGTCCTAACCTAATTTAAGTCAATTAAGACCTATGATTGCTGCACAATCATACCCCCATGCCTAAATCTTGCTAGTCCCTAGCAAATACAAGACTAAATTATTTACAGCAAGGGTCCCTAAGGGACTGGTTATTTTACCAAGTGTTTGCATAGAGATTTTTCTCCTTTTTGTTTTCATCCTATGCTCTAGAAATCCAGACAATCGTGAAGGTGCAGCTATGTAGCTTTTGCAACGGATTCAAGTGAAGACTAATACACCTCTAAAGCCTATACTTGACCCCTAATAAAAATTCTAGCGGGATAGGCGGATTTCTTCCCTCGGGGTATTCAAGATATTCTATGAATTTCACCCTGGCTTTGGCCTTTGGTAGAGAATCTTTGAGGGAAAGTATTATATATTTGGTGGCTCATTCTCACTTGGTGCTACATAGAGACTAGTACTATAGAATCTAGATTCCCAAATTACTAAGTAACTCAACTCAGAAAAAGACGAGAAAAACTATGCTCCCATTTGATTCCTTTGTATTCATTCTCTCTTGCTCTTTTTCTTTCCTTTTCTTAGAGCTCACAACCTCACCAGATTCACACATATGTTCTGTATTTGGTGGTCTCACTAGGCATTAACACTTTAATTGAGTTCTCATAACCCTAACACTAAGTCGGGATTCCTTAGCCAGTATTTGGGCAATCAGAAACACAAGAAAAATAGGTTAAGACCATATTTGGTGGAGCTTAATTTTATTTGGTGGTATTGCCTCGATGAAATAAACACTAAATATTCGTTCTTTTCTTTGCTTTTTCTTCTTTTTCTAATAATTTTTTTTTTTCAATTTTTTTTTCAGTTTTTCTTTCTTTTCATCATTCTTTTTCTTTTTCTTTTTCTCTTTTTTTTTTAAAATTTTTTTTTTCAGCATAACACAACTGGCATAATCCATGAACTTTATTAAGGAGGTATTATTAGGGATTGGTGATACTCAAGAGACATTGGGTGGCTTATTTGGTGGAAGTGCCTACTCACGACACCGGGAGAGACGGATAGGACGGTGTATTTCTGACCTTGACGTCAATACCCTCCTTCAGCAGAGGATTCCGTAAAGAATGGTTGTAACCATCCACCTTAGCCCTAGTTTTATGAAAACTCGCTCTCCGCGTATTTGCCTTATTCGGTGGCTCTCACAATTTCGCACAAAAATGTATACACGGGAATCGAGAGTGAAAACTATGTCTAATCTCAGAGTATCATCACCTAATTATCTAGGATTCCAGATTCCTTGCACTAATCTTAGAGCACCAGTACACTCTACTCTCATCCCACACTATTTGGTGGAATTTTGGAGGAAAATCTACCTGACTCCCAAAACATTGTCCAAGGGTTCAGGAAAAGAAGCACTGCTTCTTCTCGACAAACTGAATACGTTTATCAGCCTTCACCGTGAATCCATTGCAAATTCTACGTGTGTATGAAAAGTTGTACTGGATTCCGGATTACAGGAATCAACTAAAGGACAAAATCCCTAATGCATTCTCTTAATAAAATAATCTTATTCATGAATGCAATATCTATATATGCTATAAACATGTAACCTCATATAATTTGTACTTCGTGAATTTCCTGTATCGAGTTACAATCAGCTTGACCCTAAATTTAGAACAAAAGGTGAGCGGGTGAGTTGGAAGTGGCTATTGCGAACGATTTCTAGCTCCAATGAGAGCATTGGAGGTGGAGTCGGTTGTTCTTTTATTTAAGGTCCTAAAGTATGTTTTGCATGCAGCTCCAAGGTTTTCCTAAGTGTTGGCATAAAATTTTTTTCAATTTTTCTGTATCTACCTCCCCATGCCTAAGTTCTTGCATGTCCTCATGCATGAATGTAAAAGAAAATAAATGCTGCAGGGAGAGAATGGGTAGAAGTCACCTGTAATTGCTCCTGAAATTATATTCAGCACCGGCCAACCTGTTAATATGCAATATAAAAGGGAAATATGCTAAAACAAAAATATGCTATGTATAAAAATGGCTATATATAAATGATGGTGGAATGTGGGGTGAATGGTATCTATATGTGCTGAGTTTAACGCCTCCAGCTGGGCGAAAACTCAATCAGATGTGTCATTTCTAGCATAGGAGCCAGCTAAGATTAAGAGAAAGATATGCTCGTATGCTCCCATAATCAGTAGTCTGGAGATGTGAACCAGCTCATTGTGCACCCCTACTCCAAAAAGTCTAGCTATAAGAAAGTGTGGAGTGGGTACGGGCTTCAATTTGATCACGGGTGGGTCTGAGTCAAAAATGGCTGTGGGAGGAGCAAACTCGAAGGTGGGAATCTGCTGATCCGTGTGCATGTGAATTCCCGCTGAGTTGCTCCCTGTGAAATCGGTTGTGACTGTGTTAACGGGAAACCTGTTAGCTATAGTCACGTCTTCCTGTAATAATAGGGGCAATTCAGTAATATATGGATCAAGATAGCTGGATTAAAGGGTGCTGTGGTCAGAAGCGCACCCCAAACAGTTAGATCCTTGGGGAGATATGTGTAATGCAGTGGTTTTAGTCCCGTGTGGATTGAGGTCTGAGAACCCTGATAGTGTAGACGAATGAGACATTGGGTCGTCACAAAGGAGCCTAATGTTACCACAGTATGCCGAATCTTCGTCTTCACCATCCTCCTCTATTCGATCACAAACGAAGTTTTTTGTTGCCTTGAATATATCTAGTTGAAGTCGCTCATTGCCTAGGGCAATCTCCATACATTCGAATGCACAATCGATGTTCGCTCGGGCTGTCGCCAGAAATGGGCGACCCAACATAATTGGTGCATCTCGGAGATTAGGAGGAACTTCCATATCGAGAACGAAAAAATCTGCGGGAAAGCAGAACCCGCAGACTTTTACGATCACGTTCTCAACCACCCCCTCGATGTTTTGACTGATCTGTCAGCCAGCTGAATTGTAACCGAGGTGGGTTTCAACTCCCCAAATCGAAATCGATCAAATATGGCGGTGGGAGTTAAGTTGATGGACGAACCCAAATCTAGGAGGGCCCGATCAAATGGAGAATCCTGCAAAAAGCAAGATATGAGTGGGGTGCTAGGGTCTTTCTTCTTTGGCGGTAGGTCAGCTGGAATCACGATGCTAGCTTCTTTCCACAGTACCGCCTGTCGTCCAACTCTCGGCTATCACTTCGGGTTACAGTAGTCCTTGAAGAACCTAGCGACAGCAGGAATGTGTTCAATAGCCTCGAGGAGGGGGACCTGAATATGCACTTCTTTAAACATCGCTTTCGGGTCCTTGAAATTCCGCGTGTCCTTTTTCCATACTATATTTCGTGTTAGAGCCTCAGGAAAAGGAATGGGAATCTCAGGGTTAAGTGGCCTCTTACCCTTATCAACCACAGGTGGCTCCTGAGATGCTGAGGGAGTCGAATCTACCTGTGGTGAAGGGTGGGAAAAATCAGAACCCACCTGCCTAGGTGGTGGGTCGAACGTCTTCCTTCCGCTCCGCAATGAGACAGCGTGTGCATCGGCTTGCTGTCCATGAGGCGGTGGGGGAGCGGATGGGGCAGAATACGAGGGATTCTGCAAAGGCAGCTGGCCTTGCGCGTAACCAGGTGGTGTAGGAGGCGCCTGTAGTATGGCGTGTGCCTGTCCCTGTGGTGCCTGAAACTTAGGCGGTGCGCCCTGGTTCTGCACATATCGAGGATTTGGGACAGGTTGGGAGGGCAAGGCTCCCTGAGTCCTATGCTCCTGCAATAGCTGGTTCTGCGTATTTTGTACGGTCTGAATCTGATCAGCCATCGCCTTCATTATCTGCAAGCTATCTTGTGTAGACTTCCTCATTGATTCTTGCAGCTCCTCTTTCAGCGCCTCCAAAGGGTCAGCCTGCTTTGGAGGGTGGTTGGCAGCTTGGTGCAGTGGCTAGTATAACGAGCGGGGTTGCTGCTGCTAAGGCGGGAATGGCTACTGCCTAGGATACGTGTTTTGCGCATTCCTATATTGCCTGGTCTGGTAGTGTGGATCTTGATGTGGTCTCTGTGAATTACCAGACCAAGAGAAATTCGGATGTTGGCGCCAACTAGGGTTATACGTCTCCGAGTACGGGTTATTACGCCTGTATCCTTGGATAGCGCTGACGTCCTCTTAGGCCGAAGATGTCTGAGACGTAAATCCGTCAAGGGGATACGCATTATAATCTGCGGGTGGTGCATAACCCTTGTTGTAGGGTGCCAGATCTGGATTATTCATGGGATCCTGATATGCGGGATCTCGTAAATACGGAGAAGGTGCATCCCGAGTGAGTAGATTAACTGGAGCAGGTGGGGCTCGGGATGCATAAGAGGATCTTGCAGCAACAGAGCTCAAGTCAGATTGACCTTGACTGATTTGGTCAATCTTCTTCTCAATCAGGTTCATTCTATCCACTACTTGACGATGATATCCATGTCGGCTCGAATAGAATCGGTGTGAGCCTCGTGGACACCAACCCGCTGCTGACCAGGCCGCTAGAACTGGTTCATAGATGCAGCGTTCATCGAGTTCTCCGCTAATGATTCAAACAGCTCAAATGCACTGTTCTCGTCTTTTGCGAGAAAATTCCCGCCGCTAGATGCATCGGCCAGATACTGATGTGTGTCATCTAGCCCACGGTAAAAAATCTGAGCCAAGTGCCATCTGGGTAGACCATGATGCGGGCATTTTCGGAGAAGGTCATGAAATCTATCCCATGCCTCATGTAATTTCTCCCCAGCTCCCTGGGAGAAAGTCGTGATTGCACGTCGCATTGCATTTGTTCCACCGATTAGGAAGAACTTTTGCAGGAATTCACGTCGTAATTCCGGCCAGGTTCCAATTGGCTTCCCAATAGTCTTGAACCAGTATGAAGCTTTGTCCCTTAGAGAGAACGGGAAAAGCTTCATCAGAACGATCCTGAGATCAATATTCCTGGGTCGGATCATTTCAGCGAGTCGACTCAGGTCCTTAAGGTGCTGGAACGGATCTTCGCTTGAGTTCCCCTAGAAATGAGCGCTGACCAACCCAATTACATTGGGATTGAGCTCAAACGCATCTCCGCCTGCGGGAATTCTGACTAGCGGTGCGATGATAAGTGTGGCTGGGTCGTAAAAATCCCGTAGTTGTTCTCCTCGTGGCGGGTGCTGCATCCTGTCTAGCACTGTCAGGATACGATCCATGCTCTGCTGATGCCGCTCCTCAGATTCGGCGACCCGGGCTTCCAGACGAGCCATCGGGTCCAGATTCTCAATGTTTTGACCCGGTCTAGGTCCAGGTCCAGGATTTGCCATGGTAGCTCTTGGAGTAGAAGAAATGGGGGGAGAAGATGGTCCGGGTGAGGTGACTCGCCTCCTTGGGAGTGGCTCCCAAGGACCAACCAAGTGAGGTTGAAGTGACCTCCTTCCGTGCATACACCGCCCAACCCCTGGGTTGGTGTAGCCATGTAGGACAAGGCTAAGGCCCTGTCAATCAAATGGTCCTTATAAATCAGGTGACCAGATTTGTTCGTTAGGGATTTGAATTCCTGAAGGTAAGTTCGTCGTACAACCAACTGAACGTGAATCCCGCCTCTCAAGCTAACCCAGCCAGTCTAGTTACGAGGGGACTAAGGGGAAGGTTCTTCCTTTGGCTTACGCCTCTGGTTTCGTTGACCCCCGAGCCGCGGTCATTTGACACTACCCCGCAGACTTAGTCACCAGGTTTGGCAAGAGAGATTAAATTCATTCAGTAGTACGACAACGAACTCGGGTTGAATTCATGTTTTAAAATTATTTTTAACCTGTTTTCTTCAATGGGGTTTGTAGTGAGTGGTCCACAAGGTGACCAAGATCACCGGCTAACTAGACGTGATTAAGTCTAGGTTAGCCAAAAGTGTGGTCTCTAGTTGTGACCCTAAAGGTTTAACCTAAGTTGCATGCACTCTAGGGTTTTTTTTTTTATTTCAACAGACCACAAAACTAATCTAGATTCTTTGATAATAATTGGAGTCAAATTAAATTGAAATTTTGTGAGTAGATTTATTTTTCAATTATTTTTTTAAAAAATATTTTTTTGGAATTTTTACTATTTCAACCGAATTTCTAGGGAATTTTAAATATCAGGGGGTCAGATTTGGAACTTTGACCCCTGGACGGTTCTTCACCTTGAAACAGTATCAAATGTTCTTCAAAAATTTGGAAAAAATATGGAAAATAAATAAAATTAGATCATGTTTCAAACCCCACCATTTTTAGTCAAAAAAGATTTGTGGATTTCTCGAAATCACTTTTTGAAATTTGAAAATTTTTGAATTTGGGTCAATCTGACCCCCGTACACTTCCTGAATTTTGAAAAATTTTATATTTGGAGTTTTTTCAAAGTAACGGTGGAATTTGAAATATGGTTTGTAATTTAAGGTTTTGCTCGAATTTCAAAATTTTTCGCTAATGGATTTTTTGGCAATCGAATTTTTAGGTGAGATTTGAAATCTGGCTGAAAATCAGAAGGTGGTGGAAAAGCTTTTAAAGAGGTTTGAATTTGAAATTCAAGCCTTCCACCAAAGAAGCTTGTTTTTTATTTTTAATCTTTTGCACTTTTTTTTATTTTTTATTCTTAAAAAAATAATTTTTCAAAAGATTCAAACTGAAATATCTCTTTTTTTTTCTCTTTTTTCTTTCTAACCTAGATTCAAAAGGAAACCTAATCTAGATTTTTTAAATTTTTTTTTCTTTTTGATTTTTTTTATTTTCCATGAAAATGAGAAAATTCTTTTTTTTTTTTTTTACAAAAGAAATTGCAAGAAGTAGATCTAGTCCTAGGGTTCAGAAAATAAACCTACTCTAGGAGAATGTGATGTGCACCTGACTTTCTTCGTCGCGCTCAATGTATGCGTAGATCCCGTTTTTCTTCTGTGTTCCTGCACATCAACAACGAAGTAGAGGCAGATTTGTCAATGATAAGTAAAAGATCGAAATCAATAAAAATGACGTTGCCTCCCCGGCAACGGCGCCATTTGACAGGGAGCCGTTTTCACGCATTTGAAAGTCATCGAAAATCGTAGTATAGTCGCGCAAAAACGTTCGTCAAAGATTTGATTTTTAAAGATAACGAGACTTGAGTCCCGGTCGTTCATCTCTGGGAGGCGTTGTTTTTGTTTTTGAAATTGATCTTAAAGCTGCTTTACTTTATTTAAACGACATGCTTGTGCGTAATATATAGGCGATTAAAGAGCAGGCACTTAAATCACTCAAATATGATAATCATTCAGCTCAAGTTGATTTCAAACACATAAGAGATATATATATATATAAAATGAAATTTCATTCATCATGGGAGAGTTTTTGCACAAGGAAATCTAGAGGAAAGCCTATACATGAATGCTTAAAATTAAATCTAACTACCAGAAAACGATTGCATACAAGAATCAACGGGGGGATTTCGCATGCATCATTGGGGGAGAAGTAAGACTAGTCTACTAAGTAGTAAATGAAAGCAATAAAAATTATGAAGAGCATGATCTAGAGCTAAAAGAATAGAGGGCATTCAGGGGTGGTCCCCGATGGCCTTGGAGTGGTCGAGAGGAGAATGAGGGGCGGCCAATGTAGCTTAGGCCGACCCTTGGAGAGAGGTAGGGTTGATCCAGCATCCTGGCATGGTGTCCTCCATGGTGGTGGTAGTGAGCTCGTGGAGGTGGAGTGAGTGGCTGAGTGGAGGTGGCGTGAATGGCACCAATGGAGAGCAATTGCCAAGGGAGTGAATGGGTGCCAATGGCCACCCATGGGGTCTTTTTATAGACCGAATGGAAGCTCTCTAGAGAATTATGGAATTCTCTAGAGAGGCCTATGGTGGGAGCTCATGGGAGAGTGAGAGAGAGAGGGTGGATGGTGGTTTTTAGATCCACCAAATGTGGATCTAAAAATTGAATGGCTCTTAGTTGCTATTTTTGGCAACCAAGGCAACCACACATGGTAGAGAGTTCTAGAGAACCCTAGGCTAGATATTTTCATGTGGATGGTGTGTGTGGGTGTGTGTGGGTCGAAACTTAGGTGGCTAGGTTGATTAGGTTGGGTTCTAGTGGGTTTAGGTCAAGGTAGGTCTCAAATTAGGGTTATAAACCCTAATTCACTAAGGTAAAGTGCAATTAAACTTAATACAAGTTTAATTGGGTGTGTGGGAACTTAATTGAGAGTAAAACAACTTAATTAAGTCAGGTATAGGTCAATTGGACTCTCACTGAGTCCAATTGGACAGTGTGTGCTAAGATCAGGGCTCAATTGGACTCAATGAGTCCAATTGAATAGGCTGATGGAATTGACTAAGATCCAAGTCAATTAGGTTTAGTGAGGACCTAATTAGGTCCTTATGGAGGTCTAGAGGTGATGTACTAGGGTTAGGGCACCTTAATTTAGGTTCCTATGGGGTTGGAATTGGGTTTAGGGACCTAGAGATCCAAGATCAAGGCTTAAATCTCAAAACAGGAATTGGAGAGAAGTATCAGATGTCTAATTATAGAATCAGACGTCTTATACTCAAAAATCAAAAGTCCAGACTTGTTCTCTGGACGTCCAATCAAAGTCAGGAAGGATTTCGGGTTCTGTTTTGGGTATTCTGCAGAAATTGGACGTCTAACAAAGTGTCTGGACATCCAATAACACTACAGAAGTGGGTTTGAAGTGTGCGAGAGTTGGCTAAGGGTCCTGGACATCTTAAAACTTATCTGGACATCCAGAGAAGGGTTGGAACTAGGGTTTTAGGGCTTCCTAGGGTGTTGTGACCTAATCTAAGGGTGGCTAAGGCTTGGGGAAGTCTCTAGGCTATCCTAGGGCTAGGATGGACCCAAGCTCTTCACATTTTACTGCTTTATTTCTACTTAATAGAATAGAAAACCTTTAACCCCCTTACATTATTATTCCTACATCTAAACTAGGCCTTCTGCTCCAGCTCTGCCACAACTCCCTTTATTTCAGATCCAGCTTCATATCCTGCTCCAGATCCAGCTCCAGATCTGCTTATTGCCTGCAATCGACATAATACACTTAATCAGCACATTATAACATTATTTTATGCATAGCTAAAGGAAAGCAGTAAAGATGCAGATAATGCGTATGCATGCATGAATAACCTTAACTTATGCCAAGTCCTAGCCTAATTTAGGTCAATTAAGACCTATGATTGCTGCGCAATCAAGGTCACTAATGGTCTCATACCTATTTTTGCCTCTTCTCCTTCACTATAAAAGGACCTACACCCCCTCCCTTCCAAGCCATTTCTTCCTTTCTTCCCCTCACCACCTCCAAAGCTCTAAAGAGAGCTTGTCCCAACCCTGGGATGCTCCCCTAGAGTAGAAATTCAAATAGTTTTCCATCCCCTCATCCCCATATGTGGAGCATCTCGTGGCTATCCTCTCACTGCCCTTTGGGAAAAGATCCTCGCCGCGACACCGTCCTGCCCCATTCTTCGTCCTCCGGCTCCATCCTCCTTCGTCCTGCTCCTCACCACCTTCCTCTGGGTGATGTCAGAGCGAGTCATCCTCCGAGCAACCGTCGAGGGGGATTTCTTTCACCTCATTCTATCTTCTCACACTTTCGAAGTGTAGATTTTCCGCTTTCATAGTGTAACAAACAATTCTTCATGAATAGATGATTGTTTCTCTCACTCTCTCTTTCTCCCTCTCTCTTATTTTTGCAAGTAGATAAAGTTTTCATCGATCGAATCTCTTGCTTGCTAAAAATACTAAAAAAATAAGAAAAGATAAAAACAACCAAAAACAAATAAAGAGAAATGCAGATTTTATAAAACCAAACATTCGCCTCGCCATGCTCGACCTAGGACTCACTTTTCGAGTTTTGGTGATAAATTTTATCTGATAGACATGTTTTGCGAACTATGACGACGGGTTACTTGTAACCCCGATTTCAAACTCGCAAAATGCCTACGATCATTTTGGCACCGTTGCCAGGGAGGCAATGCACTTTGGTTTTTTTTTCTCCGTGTTTTTTTCCTCCTTACCTAACTTTTATCTCACTTTTTCTCTGATCTTGCTATGATTGCAGGTACTCTTCTAAGGCAAGCCAAAGCGGTTAGATCGGAGAAAAGTGCGAATGAAGGTTTTGTAAGTGTCCCCCACACCACCCCCACCTTAGTTTTCATTCCAGAACCTAATAACTCAAACCCAAATCAACTTAGGTGCCTTTTATAAACCCTAGGAAAGATTTGGATGTTTGTTTGCCACCTACACTCACCTTACAATCCACATAAAGAAAAAAAATAAAAAAAGTGTTATTTGATTGTGGGATTTTTTGAAAGAGACACACCTTAACACCCACAACTCTCGACTTAAGGTGCACCACTCCACTTTGATTCTAGCACTTAATCGGGATCTAACCTGTGGATCTGGTACACTTCAACTCAAAACAAATAAGTGAGTATAAATTTGATTAGGGTAAGACATTGTGTGACTTAATCAGTGGTGCGAATAGGCTAATTGATTAGTTTGTTTGGGCCGCACCACTCAAATTAAAAGCGATTCATCAGTAGCTTGCCACTTAGGGTTGATTCTTAGGGCAGAACCAAGCACTCCACATTATTTTTGATTTTTAAAGGAATATATCATCACCCGTGCTTTCAAAACTTGGAGTGTTCTACTAAACCTTGATTGAACCAACCTAAGAATTAAACCCTAAAAGCTACTAAATAATGTTAAACCCTGAAAGACATATCATCAAATAACCTTTTTTGCAAACCCTGGTTGTGCAAGCACACAAATTTGAATCAATCATTAAGGGAACAACCCATCTAAAGGGCCCATCACATTCCAAGAGCACAATCACACCAAGCCTAATTAAAACTGAGTAGACATTAGCCTTAAGGATTGATTCACTCTTTGGGGCTCAAACTGAGATTTTTTTTTATTAATCTGCTTCTGCTGGTCCATCTAATGTCTAGCTAGGGGAGTAGCATCAAATGACCACGACTGGGGGGTACACTAGGAATCGGAGGCGCAAGCCAAAGGAAGAACCTTCTCCCCAGTCCCTCTTTCTAACTGGTTGGATTGACTGGATAAAAGTAGACCGAATCGTTTATAATCTCAAGACATGTCCTGGGAGTTTGTAGATCTTTACGCTAACCCACCTAAGGACAGGGTTGATTGCTTGTATTGCAGGGCACCTTTTTCTCTTCTGTTTTCCCTCCTATTCTGTCATGTATCCTTCCACTTCTTAGACACATTTCCCATCCTATCCTCCTACCACCACTTATCCCCAAGATGATTACTATTCCGACTTGACTTGTAATTACCCATCCACTAGCCGGGATGACTTTGATTGGGGATATGAATATGGACCTCAATGTCCAGGGCCTAACCATAGACAACAAGACTATGATTATTATCCTTCCTAGAGCTACAATGATTATGGATCTTCATCCTTTAATCACCAAACCAACCCAATCTACAATAAGGATATAATGATTATAACACCTACCCTCCCTAGTATTCCACTAAATGGAGGTCACCACCATCCTTTGAATAACCTAGAATGACCTACTTTTAGGGAGGGACCTGAGAACCTCGACATCTTGACTCCCCTAGATTTAACCCAAACCCACCCAAACGTGAATTGAACCAGTCGATTTAGGCGAACTAGATCCAGGATAGGGTGTTGGTTAATTTGAGGAACACTATACAATCTTTAGAAGCTTAGCCAACACCATGCACTGAAGCATTGGAGCCTATGATCAAAATGATTGATGAACTCAATAGTTCTTCATTGGATTTGCTCCAAAGTGTTAGGGATAGGGACTTGGGTGAGTTTCTTCTTGGGAAGTTGTCGAGGTTGGGGATGAAATTTATGGTTGCCTTAGTCAAATCTTAGGATGATTCTCAGGATAAACCCCCTTCAGGAGAGCCAATGTTTGAACCCGCTCAGGTGCCTATCGGGGGGGATACATATTCTAAGATTGGTGATGACCAGCTTGGGCTAGAGCAACCCTTTGAAGATGAATTGAGTTTCTCACCTGAGATCCTAGAGCCAAGGAATGACTAAAAATGTCTCCATGAACCAGGAAATGACAATCAATTTTGAGACATATATAAATGAGGATCATCAATTCTTTCACACTGAGGGTGAAGAATCTTTAGGTAAAGTCTCACTTGAGCATAATGAAAATGATTTTAGTGAGACAAATGAGCATGAGGAATCTGATGAACCATTTGATAGCCCATTCATTGAAGATTTGGATTCGGTTGGGGTTAACTTGGAGGATCCGAATCTTGATGATTCAATCAGTGACCCCAATCCTCATCTGCACTTTGAAGAGCTGACTTCTGAGACCATTATGCCCAAGTCAATCCTGATTCAGCCGCAACTATTGAACTCGGGCACTTTAGATCAAGTATACAATGATTTGGAGATCCTAGAGCTTGAGCACTTGATTTTAGAGGATATGAATTTGCAATAAAAATCTGGGAGGCTAATTCTGAGGGAACTATGATTTTGGATATAAGGGTACCTATTGACTTGAAACCATCTATCTTCTATATGGACCCTTATGATATCTTTCACGTGCGACCCAAGCCTGGAATAACTGATTATTTTTCTGAGCTGAATGTTAAGTGGACATCTGAAATAAGTGAACTAGATCTACCTATTGTCCGCCATTTTGGTCTTGGGTTGCACGCCACAAAATCGTAGGCCCGACCCCGCAAGCTAAACAACCTTCGATTTTGGGTGATTTTCATCTAGAACCTTAGAACCACTCGACCCTGGGGCATGGGTCTGCACCATAATCTAGTCCATGTCTGTGGACATCTCCTGTTGATAGGTTTGAGGATCAATTTTTTTATTTTGATTCTGACCCACACTTTTGAATTCTCAATTTCTTCTTTGTATGTATATTATGCCTAGCTGAAGACATTAAACTTAGCGCGTGTGTATACTCTTTTCTCTCTGCAGAGCTGACCGGGTTGTCACGAAATTTAGGTGATATTCTATTTACTCTGCCCTTTTCATGTCTTTATTTTTACAATGAGGACATTACATCATTTAAGCATGGGGGGATGAATAATCAATTCTTGAAATCATTTTGTTAACTTTGTAGAATTTCTTTTATTTCCTTATAAAATAAAAAAAATTAAAAATTTCAAAAAGATATAAAAGGAAAGAAATTAGGAAAAGAGAACTTAGGCATTTGAAAGTTATTAACTTTAGGAAATGATACGAGAGGACCTAAACACATAAAATCTTTAGGTCTTCGGGCTTAATTAGCTCGGGTGTTCACTTAAATGTGGACTTAGTCTCAAGTCCTTGCCAATTCAAATTCATTTTAATTTGGCTAATAAATTGGGATGATAAGTATGTGACTTATCAACCCACCCTCTGATTTGGGGGGACTTTAAGCCTAAGCATCTACACACTTTTTTTTTTTGCACAGACTCACTTTTCGGTGGTTTCTTCAAAAATTGGATAGCTAATGAACTATCCTGTGTGGTATGGCTGGCAAGTTGTGAGTGGTAACAGCTCATCGGTCGATTGTCCAGAGCCCAGCCACAAGATCATTTTTGTCATACTGCCTTTAGGTAAATCTTAGATCAGGGAAGCCACCAACTCAAAAAAAAAAGAAAGAGAAAGAAAAAAATAGAAAAAAAAAATAGGAAAAGGAGAAAAAAAAAACAAAATCACACTTCACCGCATGCGTATGGTTGGCAAGTTGCCATGGGTAACAGCCCATTGGCCGATTGTCCAGAACCCAACTCACAAAAAAATGCACAATAATTCCCAAAACACTTAGGGAAAAAGCAGGGAAGTAGAATAAATCAGGGAGATATACACTGGGTTCGCCCTTGTGTTGACTCCATAAATAAAAGTAGGGAGAAAGCTACCAATCGAAAAGATAAACCTTTAGGCAAGGTCACCTAAAGTCGTAGAAACCCGAAATCCGTTTCAATGACCGCCTAGTGAGTCATTCACTATTTTCACAAGATGCTTAGCACTTAGAGTCATTTTCAAGTCTTGGGCGGGTCGGGTAGCCATAACAAGTTATCCTGGAACTCTCAAACTCCAAAAGTACAAAAAAATTAGAAAAGAAGAAAAAAAAGTATCTTCCATTTTCAAATAAGGTGATGACTTGGGCGGTTTGTATTTTGGCAGACACCCGGGTACTATTGAGTCTTCGTAGTTTAGGACCTTACATGAAATTTTCTATTGTTAATAAACAACTAAGGCCTAAGTGATCTAATCTTAATTCTACTTTTATACATAGCATATAGTTTAATTTTGCTAGGTACTAGAAAAGATAGGCATGGGGTATGATGTAAACACATTTATTGAGGGTAAAATGCCTATTCATGCATGTTCCTAGGCTTAGATTTGGATTTCATGTTATAAATATTATATAGCATGCTTGATTCTGCATTTAGAGTAGTATATAATTTAGGTTAATTACATCCTTTTCGTGGTCAAGAGAGAAGGATATTTATTTCAGAGCCTCGGATTGACGATTCGACCATACAGATCTGATCAAGAGGACGATAGAAGTCCAAAGCCTTCGAAATCACCTCGATTGGAGTCCTGTAGCACCATATGCAGTTTAAGGAAGATCAACGACCATGGGACTAGGTGACATAATTCAAAGCTTCAAATGACAAATCCGACCGCGCAGATGGATTTGGGTAGATGATCGCAACCTAACAGAGTGAAAATCGACTCAATCTGACCTCTGTAGCAACTGCTACAACAAAAAGAAGATGGATGACCTAGATTGTGCCACGTGGAGTAGCCCAGGCCGCCCATGCACACACACTCGCCACCGCGTGCGGGCAGCAGTGTGGGTGCACGTGCGTGAACGAAGACACTCATGCGCACAGTGCAGCACCAGCACGTGAGCATGCGTGCGCGCGACACGGTGCATGGAGCCCACGCTAGCACAGCGGTAGAGTGGGCTCGTGCTTGGTTGGCACCAGCCTACAGCGATGCATGATCTGGACCTACAGCGACAGTTACAGCCGTTGGTAATTCTTCGCACACCAGAAAAGGCAATTGTGGGTGTAAGCGGGTGTGAGCAGGCATGAGCTGCTTACAGCGACACTTCTAGCAATGGCCTGGAGGTCAATAATGGTCCCATACCTATTTTTGCCTCTTCTCCTCCACTATAAAAGGATGTACACCCCCTCCTTTCCAAGCCATCTTTTCCTTTCTTCCTCTCACCACCTCTAAGGCTCTAGAGAGAGCTTGTCTCAAGCCTGGGATGCTCCTCTAGAGTAGAAATTTAAATAGCTTTCCCTCCCCTCATCCCCATTCGTGGAGCATCCCATGGCCATCCTCCCACCACCCTTCGGGAAGAAGATCCTCACCGCGACGCCGTTTTGCCTCATCCTCCATCCTCCGGTTCCATCCTCCTTCATCCCGCTCCTCACCACCTTCCTCCAGGCATCCGTCGAGGGGGATTTCTCTCACCTCATTCTATCTTTTTACGCTTCCGTAGTGTAGATTTTCCGCTTTCATAGTGTAACGAACAATTCTCCATGAATAGATGTTTGTTTCTCTCCCTCTCTTTCTCCCTCGCTCTTATTTTTGCAAGTAGATAAAGTCTTCATCGACCAAATCTCCTGCTTGCTAAAAATACCAAACAAATTAGAAAAGATAAAAACGACCAAAAACAAATAAAGAGAAATTCATATTTTATAAAACCAAATGTTCGCCTCCCCATGTTAGACCTCGGACTCACTTTTCGAGTTTTAGCTATAAATTTTATCTGATAGACGAATTTTGCGAACTATGACGATGGGTTACTTGTAACCTCGATTTCAAACTCGCAAAACGCCTGCGATCATACAGTCATTTCAGTCAGTTTAAGCTCAGATTCTTGGAAGTAGTCTAGTAGGGATGTAGGTATCAAATTTATGGAGGCTGCTAAGTCTAATAAAGCTTGGTCGAATTGTATATCACCAATTTCACAGGAGATCAGAGGGGTGCCTGGGTCTTTTACCTTAAGCTGGAGTTTGCTCAAAATGACAGAGCTAGCTTGCTCCGACAGTACGATTGGATTCTCATCTTTGGTTCGCGGCTTACGCTTAGGTGTACACACATCTTTTAGAAATTGTGTGTAACTCAGTATGTGGCATATCGCATCCATCAAGGGGATGTTTATATGGACCTACTCAAAGAGCTTGACCAGGTCCTCCTCAGGTGCCACAGTTTTGGTTATCCCTTTCCCTTGGTCAAGGCCTCGGGAAATGGAACCTTAGATGGTTCCTCTAGAATGGGTCCAGGTTCTTGATCTAGGATAGAGGTATCCTGCATGACTATCCTAGGGTTAGGGTTTGTATTACCAGGCTGGGAGTAGCATGGATAAGGTGGGTCCTGTGTTGTTTTGCCAGTGCAGGTAGTAATAGAATTCAAACCGGCCTGGTTCTAGTTTGGTGTGGGTAAAAGAGGTGCTTGCTGCTGGTAACCCGTACATGATGTCGAAGCCTCCATCCTGTCGGGTGATGGAGTAGAAGGGGCCTGATAAACAAAGTGAGCTTGGCCTGAATTTGGGTTCATAGCGCGCCTCAGGCTCAGCTCGTTATTTGGATTAGGCAGAGGTTGTGAAGGAAGTGCACAAAGTTGCTGAGGATTTGCCATCTGGGCAAGTTAATTGCGAACCTCTGTGATCTCATCTCTGTGTTATTTTTTCATAGCCGCATTCGTCTTCTGAATGTCAGCCAGAGTCTGCAGGATAAGAGTCATTTGATCTGTATGAGTCGGCCCAGATTGATAAGTTGGGTTAGGCCGTGGTTGAGACAGCTGATATGGATGAGGAGCTTATGGTCAGGGCTGATATTGAGGTCTCTAGTTTTGATTATTGCTTGACCATGTGAAATTGGGATGATTACGCCTTCCAGGGTTGTAAGTGTTGGAGGATGGATCATTCCGAATGGCATTGAGGTCCTCGCAGGTCTGAGGAACCTCGGAAAAAATAGAATATGAGGGTTCAGAGTTCCCCCAACTAGAGTAGGTGGGTCTAGAGTTTCCTCCAAAACTAGAATCAGATGGGGGTGGATATGGGTCCATCCGATGAGAAGGTTGGTGATAGATTTTGTGCTCGGCCTCCCTACTAGAGGGTGGTTGCATGAATGGGTTTTACGTAGATGTGGCTCATTGCAAATGTCAAGTTAGCTCATCCACCTTCTTCTCAATAATAGAGACCTTGTCCAGATGATTGGCCATTACTTCCAAGTCGACGGAAGAGGACAAGCCCGGCGTCTCATGTGCTCCATTTGGATTTGTCAATGCACGGGCATTCGTTCGGTCGAACATGCCCATGGATTCATTATTGATGGAGTTCTCACACATATTCTCAAGAATCTCCCAAATGATGTCTTTGTGTTGACCCATGATGTTTCCTTCACAAGTCGCATTGACGAACAATCGAATATCCTCATGGAGTCTCTGGTAAAAGGAATGGACTAGTTCCCATTTAGGAACTCCGTGGTGGGGGCACTTTCGCATGAGATCCAGAAAACAATTCCATGCCTTGTGAAGTGGTTCTCCTACTTGCTGTATGAAATGTGTGATCTGGTGCCGTAAAGCATTTGTCCCACCAACAGGGAAGAACTTTCTCAAAAGCTCGAATTGAAGTTCTGCCCAGGTGTTGATTGGACGCGTTTGGGTTTGGTACCAGTGAGTAGCTTTATCCATGAGAGAGGAGAACATTTTCATGAGTAGAACATCCCTATTTTGAGCTTCTAACCCGAAAGTCTAGGCCAGATGCTTGAGTTGCTTGATATGCTGGAAAGGATCTTCGGAATTACGCCCATGGAATTTGGGAATGGCATGAATCATGTTGGGCTTGAGTTTAGTGTTAGGTCCTCTAGCGGGGATTTGTACTCGAGGTTCGATTACCACCGCAGCGGGATTGTAGTGATCTCGCATCATTGGACGCTATGGTGGGTTTTCCTAAGGCTTGGAATAGATAATTGAGGTGCTAAAGCTGATTTTCAAGATTATTTTCTTCTGCTGGTTGTGCCATGAAGATGGATGAAGGAGAATCAGGTTCAGATGAATCAGAAGAAATATCAATTGGATTGGGTTGTTGCACAAATAAGGAGGTCGAGGCTTGGCCTCGATGTGAATGAGTAGCTAAAGGAGGCCTCAAAGATGGTCTTAGAGATCTCCTCCCGAACATGCACCTAGTAGATGAGAGGTAGAATGTGATGGACCCAATCAAGACACCCAAAAAATTTTAGATGACTATAGTGGTTTGGGGTGGATGATACCCTTAGTCAGAAAGTCATCCACCTGAGAATTACCTAGGCAGCCAGAGAGGGAGAGTCTTGCAGAGGCCCCTACATGGTAGAGCATCCCCACAGGTTACAGGGTTTCCCCCACTCGACCTCTCTTGTCACTGATGCTCCAAGTAGACCAAAATGGGGATTTGACCTCTTAAGTCTACCAGTTTTAATTAAGAGCAAGGGTGCTTAGGATTTCACTTGAACTTTTCAGGTGTTTTTGTGAGAAAGTGACCTAATTTGAAGATTGATTAACCCAACAAGGTGGGTCAACTTCACCTATATTGTCCTCTTGAGAAATTTAGGTCCTTCTTTTAGTGTTCAAATGACTTAAAGAGCCTGATTTTTAGGGTTTTGCTTGAATAGATCAGTTCAATCAAGGTCTAGGCACACATTGTTTTGGGAGAGATAAATTCTTGATTAAGTAAGTGTGTCTCTAAAACCCTAAACTAGAATCCTTAATTGGCTCTACTTGGTGCAATTTAGTTTGTCAAAATGTTGTACCTAGGGATCAAACAAGAATGTGATAGCCTTAGATACCTTAGCTTCAAATGGGTGCACAGATCTGGGTTTGAATGTTTATAGAATGTATCAAATCAGGCAACTTGATGATTAATCTAAGAATATAATGCAAGTAGCCCTAATTGATTTCTTCCTTTTTTAGCTTTTTAAGAATCAGGGGTTTAGAAGGATTTGAATGGAGTTTTACCTATCCCTGGAGTGGTTAATGTGCAACTGATCTTCCTCAATGGATCCCCTGAAATGGATCAAAGTCAAAAGAGATAGAGCAAGTTAGTATTGACTTGGATATTGCAACCAAGAGATCTGAATTGCTCGTTGCTCCCCGGCAACGGCGCCAAAATGTTTGCGCAAAGAAATCTAGGTTTAAAAACTACGTTATAGTATAGCCAAAATCGCTTTGAAAATAAATAAATTTATTACTCAAATTTTAAGCCTAAGGTCAAACACAGAGAGCAATATGGAATTCAAAACTCAAGATCACAATTTAAAAATAATGTCAGAATCAATATGCAAAAAGAATGGAGTAAAATGGTGATTTAAATCACCAATTACTCCTCACAAATAACACTTAAACCAAAGCCTCAAATAGATGTAATCAAATGTATCAGATGGCTTAAACAACCTCTACTACAGTGCTAGAGACTCAAGGGTCTCTCTACTTCTTTCTTCCTTCCTCTGGGCTTTCTCTTGTGCTTCTCTTCTCTTCTTCTTCATCCTTTCTCTATGCTTCTCCTCTTTTTATTTTCTTTTCTTCTTGTGCTTAAGCCTTCTCCACTCCTCCATTCTTTCTCTATGCTTCTCCTCTTCTTCATTTCTTTTCTTCTTGTGCTCAAGCCTTCTCTTCTCTTGCTTTCTTTCTCTGTGCTTCTTCTTCAAGCAGAGGGGGAAGGTCCTTCAAATGTCTAAGTGTCAACCATTTCTCCCTGTAGCAAAACCCCCCTTGCCCTGGCAAGCTATCTCTCTTTATCTAGGTCATGCTCTCCTAGAGCCTTCCATAGTACTGGGTAATTGGGTTTCGCACCTAGAGCGCACTCGAGTCCAGGGCTGTGGGTGTGATCACAGCCGAGGAGTGGAACGGGTTAGGCTGGTCAGATCTGTGCCAGGCCTACAAGGGTCGGGTTATGGGCGAGGCACAGGTGAGCAAGTGGGTGAGCGGGGACCTCACCCCCAGTGTCTAAGGCAAACAACCTAAGACACATTTTCAATTTATGCGCTGCGAGGTACTCTTTAGCTAACGATGTGGAATTAAAGATAGTGCCTCTTCTTCATGTGCGTCTGCACTGGAATGCCTTCCAAATCAAGGCAACTGCTGAGGCTCACATCCTCAATCAAGGACCTGGGTGTGTTCGCAAGACCTTTCCACGTAACCTGGGGCTTTCACCTGGAGTGAAGACACCCTGGAGAAGACTTGAAGCTTGCTTGAAGAAGCTGCTCCAATAGCGGAGGGGACAAGTGATAAACACTAGTTTATCATCATTCTTATGCATTAAAACAAACCTAGCTCTTAGGATTTTGCTCTGCAAATGGGTTTTTGGGCTGCATTTAGGCACTAACTAGGATAGGCATGTATTGCATTTTTTCTTGTTGTTTTAATATATTTTTGTGAGTGTTAGGGATGAACAGATATATAGATCCCTAAAACCCTAGCACTCAAGAAGGCAAATGGTGATGGAGAATCTCAGACTAGCTGGAACTCAGCTTGATCCAGCTCACTACAACTGGAATCTAGCTCACTTGGACTAGGGTTAGCTCATCCTAACTCCATTCAGCTAATCTTAGATGAATGGCAGCTCATCTTAGCTCACCCTAGATCAGGTCAGCTAAGATCCAGCTCAACTTAGTTGAGTCTAACTCATTTCAGCTCCCACTAATCCACAGGGAGCTCTAGCCAGCACAGCTGAGGTGACTGGAGTTCACCCTAGCTCAGACCCAACTATATCCAACTCCACTCAACTTCAGCCAGCTGAAGAAGAATTCATCCCAGCTCAGGAAGCTCAAGTCCAGCACCCGGGGACCCAGCTTAGCTCAAGCTAATTGAGCTAAGATACCTTAGCTGTCTCAACCAGCTCAATGCTCCCTGGGAGCACCAGACCCAGCTCACCTCAGCTCCATTCAATAGAAGCCAGTGCACTTTAGCTTGGCTTAGCAGCTAGCAAAGAACTAGCAAGCAAAGCCAGCAAGAGTAGCCCCATGTTGTCCTCTTCAGTAGTTGCCAGCTCCAATTCAGCTCCAGACTCTGCATAACCAGCTCCTCTCCTCAAACCCTAAGCTCCACATGCATATTTCTCTACTCTACAGCTAGCTTAGCTTAGCTTAGGTTAGCTAGCATCCACCTCCCTGGCACCAAAACCCTAACCCTAACTCCACCTACATGACCTACCACTCCAAGTCCACCTAAGCCTACTTAAGCAAGCTCCACCTCTACTCAAAGTTGGCACCACCTCTTCACCACCTTTCACCCCTCAACTAACCACCAAAAGACACCTAAAGTTGGCACCAAAACCAACAATAACTACCTCCCTTTTGGCGCCAACATCAACCCCCATATCCACCCTACACATAACCCCTCCAAGCCATCTCCATCATCCACCTCAACCCCCTTCTAGATGCCTAGAAGTTGGTGCCAACCCATGGCACCTCTTCATGGTTGGCGCCACTTTTAGGTGTCCCTTGGCCACCCATAACTACCCCCTTACACCCCTTAGGTGGTGCCAACTATCCTTAGCCCTAGGAACACCTAACCACCTCCATCTTCCCATCTTAGCCCTCCATTTAAAGAGTCACCTTAACCCCTCATCCTACCCAATAAAAAGACCACTACCCACCACCTTTCAAACCATCCTTGGCTAGCAAATTTCCTCTCATACTCTACCTAAAGCCCATGCCCAAGAGAGAAGAAGAAGAAGAAGATTAAGGGGATATTCTGTCCCCTTGGTGCCTTCCACTCTTCCCTTCTCTCTTGTGCCCACGCCAGCCAAAGGAGGAGCCAAGCAAGGAAGACCTTTGGAGGAGGTCTTGAAGGTGGTCCACGCCACCTTGGAGGAGAGCTTGAGGGTGGTGCACGCCCACCCTTGGAGGAGAGCATTGAAGGTGGTAGCATCCACCTTGGAGGAGCTTTCAAGAAAGGAGAAGAAGGAGACCCTCTTTTCAAGCCAAGGAGCAGCTAGGCTTGGAGCAAGAAGACTCCCTTCTTCACCAAATTTTGCAAGAGGATTTCTATTTCTTTTATTTCTTTTATATTTTCCATTTCTAGTAGAAGCATTCCTCTACTTGTCTTTGTAGAGAACACAAATTCTACTTAATTGAATTGCCTTTTTTTTAATTCCTATTACAATTGTTGTCTTTATTCTAGCACTTATTTCCCTTCAACTTCCTAGTTACTCTAGGCCTCCACTTGCCTAGAGTGAGCTTTGGTAGTGGACATTTTCATCTTTTAAGTTTTAGCTTAGTCATTTTAGGTGTTAGCACTTTCCATCACAATTCGCACTTTGCCCTTATTATTTCAAAACTAAAAAAATATATATTTAAAATACCAAAAAGAAAGTTGAGATTTATTTTCTAAGCAAGAGAATTGAATTGCAAATTTGCCTCCTTGGACGACCCTAGATACTCCCCTATCTAGGAATATAAATTTAAAAGTGTATGCAATTTGGCTTGTTACAACGACTAAAAAACCAACTTTTACAAATCACGCCAAACTTCACATCACTTTTTGGCACCGTTGCCGGGGAGGCACGGCTTTGCTTAATCATTTTTCTCTTACTTGAAGTGGATCTCATCCCCTTCTCTTTCTTTTCTCTAGTGTGTGCAGGAACTACAGCAGGAAAGCAAGAATTTGGAAGCGAAAGCTCAAAGTTCCTTTTCTTCTAGCGGATTTAAGGTTGGTTCCCTTTTCTGGTCACATATTCAATTAAAACTACCAGAAAAAATATTAAACTTAGCTTTCACGACCCCAAACATCTTAACTAAGTGGAGTGGTGTCCATTAAAATTCATTGTTTGCTTGAATGTTTCATTAACACCACTCCATTTCAAGTATTGGTGTTCTATTTTTCGAATCCAAATTTTTGTCTAGACTTCAAAAATCACTTCCGAACACCATAGGCCTCCTAAAATCATAACATTTCATACAGTTATTCCAAATTAAGCTAGGGACATCTGTTCCAAATTTCAGATCAATTAGTTTTGTTTTTAATTTTAAAAAATTCATGGACTGCAGAGGGGTCACACCCTCTAATCTTCCTATTTTGCTACTGTCCGTGAATTTTTAGTATTTTTATGTTCATCCAATTTTTTTGAAATTTAGCTTTTTGGAATTCTTGTTAAACTTTACACATCATATAAAATCATCAAAATTTCTGAGGTCAGTGGTAATACTAAAAAGTCTAAATACCCAGAGGTATCATTTCTCGACTCTGACACCAGTACAAATAAAAATTCAAAACAATTATCAAACAAATTCCTAAAATCTTACAAAAATATTTTTTGGAATCCTTGTTTGATTTTACATAAGGTAGTGGTGTTGGTTGCATTGTTTGGGCCACTACTTATTCAGAAAGCCTAAAGAGAATTCATTGGTAGTAATTTTCTATATTAGGGTTCAAATCCAATTAGGGTTTCTTTCTTGCTTTTTAGTCCCACAACATAAAGGAAATACACCATCACCAATACAACTTGTTTTCATTTGATTATGGAGTTTCAAACTTGTTTGAACATTTAGAAGGAAAAACCCTAAAATACATTCAATTAAATTGAATCCTAAAAGACAGAAATACAAAAATTGTGTGACAACTTGATTTGCATTGGAACCACTTTCCAGTTCTTGCACACACAAAAAAAAATCGTAATAACAGGGCAATAACCCAAATTAACGTCCTCCACATTCCATGTGCACTATAGTATCCTAGACCTAACTAAAATCCGTAGCAACTTGACCCCTAAGGCTTCATCAACTTTGGCTTGCTATATAGGTCATAAGGTTTCTTTAGTTAATACCAATTCTATTATCTATATCTGGTGTTTAGGCTGAGGGGCCGTGTCAAACGACTAGGACTAGGTTTGTACAAGCACCTGGGGTTTTCCCTGGGAAATGTTTGGGCCCAAACCTCCTCATAAGCAACTTGGCTAGATTTGTTGACAGAATGGGTATTGACTATTGATTACTTATTTCCTACGTAGACCAAGTCTTAGGTTTATTTTTAGGGAGTCACACTTAAGTTAGGTCTAGCTTTGGTTGTTTAATTTGCATACTTTCTCTCATCTCTTTCTCTTCTCCTCCCCTCCCATTCTTCCATTTTATTCACGGGCGACGGTCTCAAAATCCACGCCTGGAAGGACCATTTGATTTCGCCCCCCATGCAAAAAGACCACTTTTTCTGTCTTCTTCTTCTAGAAAAATGGAAAATCAACAAAATGTGTCCACTAACCTTTCCACTTCCACCTCTAATCTTACCTCTAACCCCACTACTAACCCCAATTCTAACCCTTCCACCCAAAACCCACCCACCTTTAACTTCCCACACTTAGAGCTCCCTAATCTTGAATTGCCCCAAACACAACATCAAGACCCCCTACCTGATCTTTTAAAATTGATGGCTGAGTAGATTGATAAATTAAATTCCAACCAACAAACATTGATTAGGAACATCCAAAACCTAGCCAATCAAAGACCAAACCCACCACCCCATCAGCAGCCTGTTATTCATTTAAAAGATTTTTATGATCCATCTTATTATGAGGAACGACTAGGGGTGGTCATACCAGAGGGGGACTTTGAGATCAAGCCTGCAGTCTTGAACTTGATTAAACACTTCCATGGCCTTCCTAGGGAAGACCCTTTCAGCCATCTTGAAGAGCTGACTCTTCTTGCACAAACAACATGTTCCCAAAATGTGCAAGAGGACATATGGCTGATGTGGCTTTTTCCATTATCTCTTAAAGATAAGGCTGCTTATTGGTTCAGGATCATCGGACGACCCATCACAACTTGGCCTCAACTCAAGAGCACCTTCCTCAAAAAATTCTTTCCCACAAGTCGTACTAATTCCTTGCGAAGATCTATTACGACCTTTCAACAAAAATCTGGTGAGACTTTCCATGATTCTTGGGAATGATTTCAAGATCTCTTAAGAAGTTGCTCGCACCACGAGATTCCTTTATAGCAGCTTGTGCAAATCTTCTATCATGGATTAGAAGATCAAATCTGACAATTCGTCAATGCCTTGTGTGGCGACAACTTGTTAAATAAGGATGCTGAAAGTGCCTATGACCTTTTTGAAGAAATGAGTGAAAACTTATTTAATCAAGCTTCCACGAACACATTTTGTAGAACTCCAAACCCACAGTTCAGTGTTCATGAAGTACGCACCCAAGCTATCCCTGTCACCCAAGATGATCAATTGATTGCCCAAAAACTCGACCAGATGCACATTAACCAAAAGAAGATTGCGGAAAGACTGGCCACATCAACCCAAGCTCCACACAGTCCACATCTAACCCGACTTAACTTTCCACGAAGAGAAAATTTGCACAATCTCAACACTACTCCTGTTGATTATTACTAGTATTCTGAGGTTGCTCACGATTCACTGGGGAATTACAACTATCCAAATCTTAACCCCACTCACAATATTTCTGCCATCCAGGAGCCCTTTAAAAATTATTCCAATTGGAAAAATTACCCGAACTACTCCTAGAATAATCAAGTTCCTTCCCAACTAGATCATTTAATGGGTAGAGGTCGAATCCAACCTTTCATCCTAGGCCATCCCAACAAGACATCAATGCCCAGATGATGAGAACCCTGTAGGAAATGCAGACAAAAATCATGGAAGTAACCCGCACCATCACAAATCTGAACAATTAGATTGGGGCTACTCCCACGCAATGACCTGCCGGACATCTTCCGTCCCAACCCATGCCCAACCCTAATCACCAAAGGAACCAATATCCGGGCAGAAATCCATACTACCCGAATCAGCCTCCTACTAATCCACCACCTCAGCAGCCTCCCAGGTTTCCACAACCGTAGGCCACCCCACCTCCTCCAAATAATAATCCGACTACACATGCAGTTACATTGAGGAGTGGGAAAACCACCACTGATCTCGGGCCTTCACACAAACCTGGTGAAATCCCCATCACTGTGCAAATTGACTCCCCATCAGGAAGAAAAAGAAATACAAAAATCTCAAGACACGATTCCTATCCCTTTCCCACAAGCTCTCCACCCCACCACCAACAGAAAAAAGAAATCTGAGCCCACCACGGAAGAACTCACGGATCTATTTGGGCAAGTTAAAATCAATATTCCTCTCCTAGATGCCATCAAATATATACCTACCTATGCCAAATTTTTGAAGGAGATCTGTACTCCTAAAAGGCAGGCCAAAAATCTAGGACAGGTGCATCTTTCGGAGATAGTAAGCTCTGTCATACAAAGCAAGCTACCTCCTAAGATGAAAGATCCGGGGGTGCCTTTAATTTCAGTAATTATTGATGATACTACCTTTGATCGTGCCCTCCTTGATTTTGGTGCCGTAGTTAATATTATTCCCGTGCTTTTATTTGAAGAATTTCAGATCGGTGAATTAAAACCCATCGAGGTTACCCTGCAATTAGCCGACCGATCTACAATCAAACCTCGTGGGATTGTCGAGGATGTTTTGGTCAAGGTCAAGAATTGTGTCTTCCCTGCAGACTTTCTGATCCTTGACATTGAGGTACCTGTATCATTATTGGACTCCCCAATAATCCTTGGACGCCCTTTTTTGGCCACTGCAAAGGCAAATATCAATTGCCAAACAGGAAAAATGGATATCACTTGCACCGGCCAAACTATCACTTTAGATATTTTCAAATCCTCCAGGAGATTCCATGATGATAACTTTTTTGAGGACCCAGATACAAAAATTTCCAATATGGTGGAGACAATGTTGATAGATACCCTTACCGGCCATAATTTTTTTGAGGACTCTAATTTAGAATTAGCAGGAAGCGAAATCTGTGATCTGGAAACTTGTCTTGACCCAAAATCCATTCCTGATGAACCCCCTAATCACCCTAACCCACCCACTCTTCCTGTACCCCACTTTTCCACACTAACTTCACCCAATCCTCACCATCCCTTCCCTGACTCCTTTCGTTTGGACCTACCACCAGCCCCGCCCGAGTTTGGCATGCAACCTAATTTAAAATCATGGCCAGACTCGGGCTACACTTATCATTTTCCATCCAACTTTGATCCCAGTATTGCTTCTAATCAATTTTCTAGGGATCTAGAAGAAGACACATTTTTTGTGAGCATCCAAGTGTCCAACTATTTACATGATTTTCCATCTTCCACGCATACCTTCACCCCGGCTGAATGGCATAAAAGATAGCACTGGATGGGAGGTAACCCATCATTTTTTTTCCTACTTTCCTTTTTCCTTTCTTTTTCCATGGTTTGACCATCTTAAACCTGATTGCTCTTCATTAAGGTGATCCCTTTTCCCTCCTAATGCATGAGGACATTGCATATCTTAAGCATGGGGGCTATTTTTAAAATTTGATGATTGATTTAGGATTTTCAAAACCAAAAAACATGCATTTTTCTTTATTTATTTTCCTGCTTGCATACCCAAAAAACTATAAAAAGGTTGAAAACTTTTTAAGGAAAAAAATTGAAATTGGGACTAAGGTCGAGAAACTCACTCTTAGTACAATGGCATTTAATCTTTAACAAACTAGGGATGAGGATGCGGATCTGATCATTAGAATTTCAGGGTCTAAAAATCCTTCTCTAAAATTTCACCTAAACTCATGATAGTTCATGTGACTTGATCCTATTTTGTAATATGGAAAGTATTTGACTTAGTTTTTGATTCAAAAACTTGCATTTCTTGAGGAACTTCTTATGTCAATTTTCACACACAAGCCAACACTTAAAAACAACTAAAAATTAGAAAAACTCCCTTGTTTGGATTTAGTAAAAAGTTTGAAGTAGATCATTAGTTTGAGTTCCCACTGCCGAGGAGGAAAATGACTACTTTGAGGACACGATGTCAACATGTTACCACCTCGATGCTGCTCCATATCTATATTTCATATCTCTAGATGGAGCATTAAAGCGCATTTTAGCAGCTCAAGTGTCTTGGATGGTGCTCTACCTATAGTGTCAGAGCAAGAGCTTGAGTTTGCTTAGAGCGCCCTTTTACACCACATTGTGTTTTGGGGTTGTGAGCTCCTGGGTGGTGTCATGGACAGTGCTATCTCAAAGTACTGGCTCCAGAGCCCCCTCAAGGATTGGTAACGGGAATATAATCCCGACACATCTATTGTAAAACTAAGCTAAAAATAACCATGGGGGAGAAAAAAAATATATATAAATAGATAAAAAATATATATAAATAAAAAAATTAACATGCCCCAATAAATGTTGGCTTTTCACAAGCACGGACACAAGGTTTTAAAGGATTTTGGAAGTTGTGAATCAGATTCAAGAGCCAGAAAAATCCTAAAAATAAAAATTTCAAGTCATCTGAATTAACAACGGGTTAATTTGCAAATTTTCTAGAGGATAAATTGATCCCGTTTTGTCTAATTGTGGGATCCAAAAACAAATCCCGATGATTATTCTTAACAAATCCCGTGCCTCCTGTGTTTAAATCAACCAAGGTCCCTTAATCTTTTTCTCCTCAAAAGTCAAAAAAATTAGATTTCCCAAAAATTCCATTTTCCAAAAATTTAAAGTTTTGCCAAGAGACTAGAAAAAGATAAGCATGGGGGTCTGATAAATGCCAATTTATCATCATTCTTATGCATTAAAACAAACCTAGCTCTTAGGATTTTGCTCCGCAAATGGGTTTTTGGGCTGCATTTAGGCACTAACTAGGATAGGCATGCATTGCATTTTTTCTTGTTGTTTTAATATATTTTTGTGAGTGTTAGGGATGAACAGATATATAGATCCCTAAAACCCTAGCACTCAAGAAGGCAAATGGTGATGGAGAATCTCAGACTAGCTGGAACTCAGCTTGATCCAGTTCACTACAGCTGGAATCTAGCTCACTTGGACTAGGGTTAGATCATCCTAACCCCATTCAGCTAATCATAGCTGAATGGCAGCTCAAGAGAGCACATCTTAGCTCACCCTAGATTAGGTCAGCTAAGATCGTGTTCAACTTAGTTGAGTCTAGGTCATTTCAGCTGCCACTGGTCCACAGGGAGCTCTAGCCAGCACAGCTGACTTGACTGGAGTTCACCCCAGCTCAGACCCAGCTATATCCAACTCCACTCAACTCTAGCCAGCTGAAGAAGAATTCATCCCAGCTCAAGAAGCTCAAGTCCAGCTCCTAGGGACCCAGCTTAGCTCAAGCTAATTGAGCTAAGCTACCTTAGCTATCTCAACCAGCTTAATCCTCCTCGGGAGCACTAGACCCAGCTCACCTCAGCTCCATTTAATAGAAGCCAACGCACTTTAGCTTGGCTTAGCAGCTAGCAAAGAACTAGCAAGCTAAGCCAGCCAGAATAGCCCCATGTCCTCTTCAGTAGCTGCCAGCACAAATTTAGATCCAGACTCTGCATAACCAACTCCTCTCCTCAAACCCTAAGCTCCACATGCATATTCCTGTACTCTATATATAGCTAAGCTAGCTTAGCTTAGCTTAGGTTAGCTAGCATCCACCACCCTGGCACCAAAAATCTAACCCTAACTCCACCTACATGACCTACCACTCCAAGTCCACCTAAGCCTACTTAAGCAAGCTCCACCTCTACTCAAAGTTGGCACCACCTCTTCACCACCTTTCACCCCTCAACTAGCCACCAAAAGACACCTAAAGTTGGCACAAAACCAACCTTAACTACCTCCCTTTTGGTGACAACCTCAACCCCCATATCCACTCTACACATAACCCCTCCAAGCCATATCCACCATCCACCTCAACCCCCTTCTAGAAGCCTAGAAGTTGGTGCCAACCCATGGCACCTCTTCATGGTTGGCGTCACTTTTACGTGTCCCTTGGCCACCCATAACCACCCCCTTACACCCCTTAGGTGGCGCAACTATCCTTAGCCCTAGGATCACCTAACCACCTCCATCTTCCCATCTTAGCCCTCCATTTCAAGAGTCACCTTAACCCCTCATCCTACCCTATAGAAAGACCACAACCCACCACCATTCAAACCATCCTTGGCTAGCAAACTTCCTCTCATACTCTACCTAGAGCCCAAGCCCAAGAGAGAAGAAGAAGAAGAATAAGGGGATATTCTGTCCCCTTGGTGCCTTCCCCTCTTCCCTTCTCTCTTGTGCCCACGCCAACCAAAGGAGGAGCCAGGCAAGGAAGACCTTTGGAGGAGGTCTTGAAGGTGGTCCACGCCACCTTGGAGGGGAGCTTGAGGGTGGTGCATGCCCACCCTTGGAGGATAACATTGAAGGTGGTAGCATCCACCTTGGAGGAGTTTTCAAGGAAGGAGAAGAAGGAGACCCTCTTTTCAAGCCAAGGAGCAGCTAGACTTGGAGCAAGAAGACTCCCTTCTTCACCATATTTTGCAAGAGGATTTGTGTTTCTTTTATTTCTTTTATATTTTCCATTTCTAGTAGAAGCATTCCCCTACTTGTCTTTGTAGAGAACACAAATTCTACTTAATTGAATTGCCTTCTTTTTAATTTCTATTGCAATTGTTGTCTTTATTCTAGCACTTATTTCCCTTCCACTTCCTAATTACTCTAGGCCTTCACTTTCCTAGAGTGAGCTTTGGTTGTGGACATTTTCATCTCTTAAGTTTTAGCTTAGCCATTTTAGGTGTTAGCACTTTTCCGTCACAATTCGCACTTTCCCTTATTATTTCAAAACTAAAAATATATATATTTAAAATACCAAAAAGAAAGTTGAGATTTATTTTCTAAGCAAGAGAATTGAATTGAAAATTTTCCTCCTTGGACGACCCTAGATACTCCCCTATCTATTAATATAAATTTAAAAGTGTATGCGATTTGGCTTGTTACAACTTAAAAGCTCGCTTTTACCAACCACTCCAACCTTCGCATCAACAAGCACCTGAAATCAGCAAGAAGGCCTTTCGACTGTGTCAGAAGGCTTAGGAAGGATCGTTGGACCACGGCGAATGTGACGGTGGTGGTTGTGGGGCATGGCGAGGTCCATGCTTGCGAGGTGGAATCGAATTATGCGTGTGAGAGTGGGTATGTTTGGGGGCTAGTTTGGGTGAGCAATAGGTGGAATTAGGTTAGGGCTTTTGTTCATGGAGTTATGGCTAAGCTGATGGGGGTGGTAGTGGCGAGATTCGTGTAGTGGCGCGGTGGATAGGTGTCGTCAGAGCTTCATCGGAGCTGAAGATGGTGACGGTGTTGAGGGCAAATTTGTGGTGGTGCATGTGTTACGAGAGTGGGAAAAGGAAGCATAGTGAGAGAGAGAGACAGAGGAACTTAGTGGATGCGATAGAGAGATGGAGGGCTACGTTATTGGTTGACCGGAGCCGGAGAAGGAGGATGGTGCAGCGAGGCGGCGACGTCAACTGAGGGGGAGGCACGACATCTCATTGGCAGAAGAGGTTCGTGAAGATGAGGGGAGGATCGTCGGCCATCCAATTTGATGGTTGGACGGCCGAAGGAGGAGAGTGGAGAGGGGTCACTGGAGCTAAGTCTGAAGTTGGCTGGAGATGGAGGAGGAGAGGGTTTCTGAGGCCAAAACTTGCTGAAGAGCACGGCCGTGCCTTGAGGTCTCTTTCATAGGGCATAGGACGCCCTTCCAAGCTTGGAAAGAAGCTTTTAAGCTTGGAAGGTGGTTGCAACAATGGATACCTAAACCTTTGAAAGATTCACATGACCTTTTGGGAAGGACTTAGAGCCCAAGGAATGGCTCAAATGGAAGGAGACTTCCCAAGGAATTCCTATATCAATTTTGAGAAGGATTGATTGAGAATTGAGTGAGAAATCCTCGCTTGAAACTCGACGGTGAAGGTTTTACCTTCCAAAAATGGTGCAAGGGCCTTCTTGTGAAGAAGGCAAAGAAGTTGGGGGGCTATTTCTAAGATTAAGGGTCTAAATGAGATAGAAAGAGTTTGATAGGACCAAAATGCAAACTAGGTCATGATGATCTCAGATTGGGCCCAAGTTTTGGTACAAACCTAATTTTGACCCAAGGAATCCAATGGTGAAGTTAGATTTAGGTTTTTACCAAGTTTGGCTAGGTAATTTATGCAAAATCCCAAATTAGGTAAATGTCAGTCAAGGACTCTATTTTGGGTCAAGACATGTTCTGATGGTAAAATTGAAGGTTCGAAACCCTAGAGAATATTTTTATATGAATTTTAGAGGTTTAGGTGAATTTTATCCTGACCAAAACCTTAGTTAATTAAGCAGGTCTAGTTTTAGGGTTTCAAAGGTCATTTAATTCTCAAAACACGTGCAAACCCTTTTCTATTTGTTCTAACCCACTTGTTAGATTTTTAGGATCATTTAACCCTTAATTACCCTTAGGAAAACCCATGATTGTAGTTCATTCATGATATGATGGCAAAATTACAGTTTTAACCCTATTTTCTTGTATTTCCCTTAGAATGGTTCTGCAGTGACTTATGGCTCTTTGGCAGTTATGTTGGAGCATTTACTGACTTAATTGAATCAAAATGAGCTAGTTATGGCTCATGATGGTGTTCCCATCACCTTGGGAGCTCCAGATGGTGCCACATGGCACCATCTAGACCGTCCACCCTTCTTTGCTTGTAGAGGATGCCACGACAGATCGAGGTGATTTCTACGTTGTTGGACTGCGATCGACGCTCAAGATCCATCCATACAGTCGGATCTTTCATCCGAAGTTCGTAAAAATGTCGCATTGCCTCTTGGCCATATAAAATGAAGGAAATAATATACAAAGCATACAACTATCCTAAATACAATGCAATGGATGTTTATGCAATATTTATATCATGATGTGCAATGCTAGGACTAGGAACTATAGTAAATAAGCATTTTATGATGAATTTATGTGTTTTTATGATCGTGGCTTTACACTCAACTTAGTAATTAAGTTAATTTCACTTAATTAAAAGTAGAAAAAGTCACTTAGGTTAACTCGAAATTGTATCGGTTGTGTAGTATAGGGTCGAATTAACCTAGCATTTTAGAAGTTTTTAATGGTTGAGTCTAGGTCATTCACTAGGAGGTATAATTTTTTCTAAATTCACCAATTATCTTTTATTTTCCTTTTTAAGTTTAGGAGGTATAACTAAGTTGATTTTAAAACATGAATTTTGCCAAAATATTTAAACTATAAAGAATATACAAAATTTCATATGAAAACATATTTACTCAAACTGATCTACTTTATTAACAAGTAAACATGTTAGTTTTCCTATTTTATTTCAAAAGAAATTAAGGCAATAAAAGTTATTCTATTAAAACATGCCTTTTTACAATTATTTAAGAACAAAAATAAGTCTTCATTTATTTCTTCAGCCTCTCTTTCTTTCTCTTCTTTTCCTTTTATTCTCTATCTCAAGTTCTCTTTCTTACCTCTCTTCTTCTGTTCTATTCCTGCCTTCTCTTCCCTTAGTCTTCCCTCTTAGTACCTTAGTAGTGCCTGTTCTCCTTGCTTTCCTTTGCTTCCTTAGCACCTTCAGCTCAACACTTAACTTTAGCTTTCAGTACTTAGCCATCAACTTCTCTACTTCTCTTTTCCTTTCCTTTAATCCATCAGTTGATTCAGGTTTTTTTACTTTTTAACCAAAAATTATTTTATTTGCGGCGAGGTCCTTCCGAGGATACACAGCACCCTGAGACTAGGGTGGGACCAGAACCTACTCGGTCCTCGCTTATTCTCAATTAGGTTCGATTTCGGTCTATTTTCATATCGATTCATATTCTCGAGCCCATCCGGCTCAATCGGCCTCCCAGGCCTCACCCTCCCAGGGCATAACACTCTTTCACGCCGACTCAGGTGCACACCCGTAGGCACACAAGCCCGCACACGCACATACTTATGCTCAGAATAGGTTCAGAATGCTCAGATCGGTTACCAATGTGCCGAGCACTGACGACTGATCATCCTATACAATAAAATCATTTTATCCCCATGCGCATGCTCAGAAACTGGCGATGTGAGACTATGTTCCCCCTTTCCAAACCCAACTTCAAATGATCATAACCTTCTACTCAGAGCTCCAAATCAAATGATTTAAAGTTTGTTAGAAAGCTCTAAGATAGATCTACACAATTGCAGGGTCAATTTAAGGTTTAGAGGATGTGTTCCTCTTCAATTTGAAGAGTGAAATAAGGGGTTCCTACAGGTTATTTATTGCCTGGAAATGAAATTAACTTCACAGAGTCCTCAGATGGACTTTTCTCTCTCAATTAAAGGTCAGGTTCTACAAGTTATTCCACATCTATTAGAGTATTTTCTAAGCTCTCAAGACCTTCAGGAATAGCATGAAAGCTCTACACTTCTCTGAAAGCTTCAGAGATCAAAATTTTCAGACTGAAATGGATGAACAGACACAGAGAAACATCTCTGATTGATTTAAACTAGTTCTAAGGGTTGTAATTGACTTATCTGGGCAGGATTCAAGTTCGTATCTCATCAAAGTGCTTCTACTGTTAGTTTGGGTTCAAAAGTAACCAAAATTAACAGAGTTCAAATTCTCACACAATTATTCACCTGAGCTCATTTTGATCACTCTGAGATTATCCAACAAGATCCTAGAAATAACTTTAACTCATCAATTCCTTAATTTGAGCTCAGAACTCCATAATCAAACTCAAGTTGACTGTGAAGGCACAAAATTTTGACTTTCTGTTAAAAACCTTCTCCCAAGAAATCAAAGCCTCGAATAAAGTCTTTTCAACCTCAGAAACTTATTCAGCTCTAAATCATATTCCTAGGGTTTCAGGCTCACCGCCTGAGGTACAAAATGACTTTGTTCATCAAAGCCATTGGAAGGTTGTTACAGTATTCTAAGAGCATAAACAGCTTCAGTGCATTGCACTGAAGCTTCTAAGTTCCTTAAATTCTTCTTATATCGCTTTATCAGACTTCCCCAACTCTGCCGGAGTTTAAGAAGATGAACTTCATTCTACATCTCTAGTCATTAAATCCTCAAATAAATAATCAGTGATCTACATTATTTCATTCTAGAGCTTCTCAACAAATTCTAAAGGTTGAAGTACAGATTTGGTAGATTTGTTATGTTTATATTCATAAATATATATTTAATTTATGATTTGAACTGCTCCTAAGCTGCCATTGACAGCGAGCTCAGGAGCTTAATTATATTTGGGCATTTAATTTATATGTGCTATTTATAGGTATTATAGTGTCGATTAGGGTTCATAAGTGGTGGATAGATGATGAAGAACCCTATGAAGGTGGAATTAGGTCGACTACTGTCACCGTGGACAGTGATAGTAGTCGGTGAAGGTGGAATGTGAATTAAGCAATTAGGTGATTCAATTAGCGATTAAGTGATTTAGAAATGGTCATGGAAGTTAAAGGAAGGTGGAAAATGATTTAAAAAGATGAAATTAAGTCTCTGGCAAGCTCAAGGAGCTCGCCAGAGTTGGAGAAGATGAAACTAAAGTTTGACATTAACTCTAATCTAACTACCTAAACTAACTAACTAAGCTAGCCTACTCCTACTCCTACTCCTAATCTACTGTTACCTGGACAAAGGGGTCAATAAGGTTCCGCCGAAGGTTCATAGTGGATGACGAAATCAGAGGGTGGAGGAAAGATCTCCGGTGAGCGGATTTGAGGTGGAGCGGAGGATTCCTTGAGTCGGTGCCTGTGTCAGAGATGCGGAAGACCACGGCGGATCTCCTCGGCTAATTAAGATGGACGGAGGAAGTCGGAAAGTGGAATGGGAAGTCGCCGAAGTTTTGGAAGAATAGCCTATTGAAGTCGACTACAGTGTTAGAAGAGGGAAGGGAGCCAACTTGAATAAAATCAGAGGTGTGAGGGGGTATTTATAGCAATTGGCGGCGAAGAGAGTGGCGGGGTCTGGCCAAAGAAGGAGGTTGAGGAGCTTAACCTCCGTCGTCGTCTCTGACGATGGTGAGGTTATCTCCCATTGAAAAATAGGATTTTCGGTTAATGCAGACTGGTGGATGAAGAGGTGGTGAGTGCAAGCTGCAAGGGCTTGGACAAACAAGGTTGATGTCGGTAGGGCGGTAATCGTGCGGTGGCGTGACTCTCTGCCGCCAGCCGTTCATTCGGTTGAAGAAGAATGAAAGGGACTTAAATGTTATAAAACTTAAGGACCTGTGTGAGAAATAAGGACCCGATTGTAATGAATATTAAGGACCAAAATGTAAACCTAGGTTTTGAAGGTTTATTTTAACTTAGATCTTTTTCAACTTTTTATATATATTAGTAAATAAGGTAAATATTTTTATTTCACCTTGAATTTACATTTTTGACCTTTTTAGGTTAATTTATTAGATTAAGTAAAATCACTTAAGTTATTATATACTTAGGTATACATTATATTTAAGTTACTTAACTTATTAATTAAAGGAATGATTAATAGAATTTCGAGTCCAATTATTATCTAGATTATTAATAATGTTAAATGAATGATAAAATGTCATTTTAAACTTATTTTAAGGTCCTTTACTAAATATCCCTTATTCTACAATTAACCCTTATATGTTCATAACCTTAGCTAATTAACTAGGAAGACTAGTTAATTAGGGGTAATTAGAGATCATGATGAGTGTCTCATCAGTTTATTACCAAGGAACTTCAATAGGATTAACCAGCACAACACACAGGAGCAACAGGCACATATAGTTCAACCTGCTCCCAGCATCCACTTGCCTTTGTTAACCCTAACCAAGCTCCACCGATTTTTCATGACCCACCTCAACCTTCTAACCATAACGCCTTTGCTAGTGTTGTAACCTTGAGAGTGGGAGACAGATCCAAGATCCTTACCCCTCCAAATCTAATTCTAGATAAGATCTTGAGGAGCTAGAATCTGACCTAAGAGATCAAGAAGACAAGGACCAAGACCAGAACACTCATGATTTTTCTCAAGAACCCTTTGTAACGACCCGATTCCCGAGTCCCTACGAGACACGAGAACTGGACCGACTCGACTAATCCCAAGGCCTAGTCGTCCAACGAGGAAGTAACCAAAAGAGCAGTAAAATAAACCCCATTCAGCATGAATATAACTAACAGTAAGAAAGTACAGCAGTAAGGAAAGAAACTACTACAGTAGATACCACCACAATAGTAGAACAACATTTAACATATAACATGAACTGCAGGTAAAGAAAAGTACAGCGGAAATAAGAACTACTCACTATAACGGAAACAAAGAGGTACAAAAGACAGTAGTAACTCTACTGGACCCTACTCGGCCCAGCATCCTCCGCAGCCGCTGACCCTGGCTGGTCAACACCTGGTCCTGAAAAAAGTAACGAGTGTAACACGTCAGCAAAACGCTGAGTAGAGTGGCAACTAAAACTAAAGACAACAGTAGAGTGTACAGTAGCTGTTATGTTCTATTACTTTCTTTATTTACATCTTTCAATTGTCTCACTATTTCATTTATTTCTCAGATCTTTTACTTGATCTCGAATGTTCCTCGTGGGAACGATCTTGATTGCAGTCTTTTCCAAAAAGTAGAAGTAGCACGTGGTGCTCTCCTGGCCGGGAGAGTCCCCCGTGGTGATCCTACCCTCAGTCAACCACCCCAAGGTCACTGATAGACGTAACGGTGACTACGGCACGCGCGATAAATGCACCGGTAGCTAACCCGTACTGGCACGCGGTCAGTCATTTCCGTTAACGGGTGCACCCAAAGCACAGCACGGAACCAGTCCAGGGCAGAGCCCTCTCAGTAACAGGGGTCCAACCCCTCCACAGTAACTAAACCGAGGCCTTGCCCCTCCACAGTCCGCGCACCCTCGCCTGACTACCCTGGTTTGCCCCAGCGGGCCTAACAAGTCGGTGTGGGAGGCTAGCAGAACCCCGGGGCCCGTGGGGTAGCTAGTACCTCCCTACACTAGTAGCTCTCCTCGGTGCTACGTACGCGAGGGCCAGCAAGTCGGTACAGAGTGGCCAGTCCTAACCCCGGGTCCCTGGGGCGGCTGGCTCCGCTCTGCACTAAATAGGGGGACAGTCGCTCTCCTTGGTACTCCGTACTCAAGGGCTGGCTCACTTCCCCAAAACTATTCCATTCACTTTCCAGGAGTTCTACTCCTACTTCCCCGTAGGGTTCCATCCTTTTTACTAAAACATCCAGGTTTCACTTTCCAGTTTCACATTCTTACAATCCATGTTCTCAACCACGTTATCTATTCACAACAGGCAGCTGTTAATTCAAATTACAGGCAGCTTTTTATCTCTTTCCATTTTCCAAGACTGCAGTATTATACATTCCACTAGTTTTCCCATCCTAAGATTCATGCCATATCCTAGGATCTATCATACAATCTAGTTTTCCAGTCCTAGGATTCATGCAACACCTAGGAGCTATCATTCCATCTATTTCTCATTCCTAGGGTTCATGCAATGTTCTAGGTTCTATTTATGGTTTCATAATTTAACAGATTTTTATAACTTAAAGCCACTCTACCAGGTACAACGGGAGTAATGGGGGCGTGATCGGGAACCCCGCGTGCCTCCGCGACTCCCAAGACTGCAACTAAACGAGGTCCTATCAGAAGGATCAAAAAAAAGGGAAGTCTCAAAACAGTGTATAGCTACTGTAGACGGGTAGAGGAATTAATTTTGAAAAGAACGCAACTCGAATCATGGAAAACGGAGCCCGAACGGGCCCTAAACAGGTCGAAAACGACGACACTGTGTAAAATCAGACGTCTGGAACTTCTTCCAGACGTCTTAAAAAGTGGATCAGAGAATTACCTGCTCAGTGTGGTTTCCCAGATGTCCAGAAGTCTGCGGGGACGTCTGGCCTAGCTCACAGACGTCCGATGGTCACCCCGGACGTCTGGAAGTCACTTCAACCGTCTGGTACAACTTGCAGACGTCTGATTCGCAAAGGATGGCGAATCAGCGAGCCTGCACACAGCCAACTCCCTCCCTCAGTACGGTCAGTCGACAGGAAGGAAGAAGAAAGTGGAATACTCACATTTCAGACGTCTGTATGATCTTCCAGACGTCTCCCTTGCCGTCTGTCTACAAACCCAGACGTCTGATTCTGGAAATTTTTCCAGAACAGGGCACCGCTCGGCCTCCGCTCGCGACGCCGCCCGCGTCACACCTCGCGCATCTGCTGCTCAGATCGCAGCAGATCCCTCTCCGTGCCGTTCCGCACCTCCTGCGTCCTTCGTCGGCCGGCCATGCCGCTCCGGCGAGCTTGCCCTCGTAGCAGAGCTCCGCCCTCGCACGCCGCACCTCCTCCGCGCTCACTACAGTCGCCGCTGTCGCCCTCACGCTCGCTCGCTCTCGCTCACAGGAAGGAGAAGAGGAAGGGGACAGTGGAGACGACAGGAGGGGAGGCGTGGCCTTTTAAGGCCACGCGAGGAGGAGGGAGAGAGAGCGCGGTAGGCCTGCAGCCGCAGAGAGAGAGGGAAAAATAGAGAGGGAGAGGAATCGCGGGTCTACACGCATAGGCGCACAGACGAATCTCTCGTGCGAAAAATAACTATTTTACAGACGTCTGGAAATGATCCCAGATGTCTGGTCAGACGTCTGGAAACGATCCCAGATGTCTGGCCAGACGTCTGGATGTTCTCCCAGACGTCTTGTCAGACGTCTGGGCGACCTCCCAGACGTCTTAAAGACGTCTGGGGCACGCGTTCGTTACAATATAACAAACTCAAAGGAAGTTTCATCCCCGAAACTTGTGCCAACTAGGTTACGGGAAAAGATGTCCAAATAACCATAACAAACTCAAAGAGGACCGAAGCCGGTCCGAAAAGACGTACCCGCGAAAAGCTCTAGGTACCGCTCCCGCATTGCCGCCTCAGGCTCCCAGGTAGCCTCCTCGTACCGCTGGCTCCTCCACAAAACCTCTACCAGGGGTACTTGCTTTCGTCTCAAACTGCGGACGGCTCGGTCTAGGATCTGCACTGGCCGCTCGGGGTAGGTCAGGTCGTCGCTCACCTCGATGCTCTCGTGACTCAGTACGTGACTGGAATCGGCTGAAGCGGCCCTGTAGGCCTCTGATGCTCAGCTTTCACCTGCTGGCACGCTAAGCACTATTGCACGAACTCACCCACATCCCGCCTCATCCCTCTCCACCAAAACTCGCGTCTCAAGTCATGGTACATTTTCGTGTTCCCGGGATGTATGGTGAATCTGGAACCGTGTGCCTCAGTCAGGAGCTCTCTTAATAGCTCCTCATCTCTGGGAACGCACAGCCATCCCCTCAAACGTAGCACCTGGTCTGTGAAAGAGAAGTCCCCTGGGTCTCCTGATAGTACTCTGTCGCACAAAGACTGCAAGTACGGATCGGCCATCTGTCCTATGATGATACGGTCTATCAGCTCTGGCCTGCTCTGCCGTGTCACCGTCACTGCCCCACAGTACCCTGGTAACTCTAGAGGTCGCCAACTTCCCACCTCCTCCAAAAGGCTCCAACTCTGTAACTGTAGACTAGCAAGCCTGCGGGCGCCTTACGGCTCAAGGCGTCAGCCACCACATTGGCCTTTCCCGGGTGGTAGGAGATGCTGCAATCGTAGTCCTTCAGGAGCTCCAACCAACGTCTCTGTCTCATGTTGAGCTCCTTCTGGTCAAAAAGATATCTGAGGCTCTTGTGATCTGTAAAAATCTCAAAGGTCTCACCGTACAAGTAGTGCCTCCAAGTCTTCAGCGCGAAGACAACAGCTGCCAACTCTAGGTCGTGGGTTGGGTAGGTATGCTCATGGGGCTTCAGTTGCCACGAAGCGTAAGCGACAACATGTCCCCTCTGCATGAGCACACCTCCTAACTCCTGCAAGGAAGCGTCCGTGTACACAACGAACCCGCCACTACTGTCAGGGATGGTGGGCACGGGAGCCGAGGTCAACCTCTCCTTCAGCTCCAGAAAACACGCCTCACAGGCGTTTGTCCAAGCGAAAGGCACGTCCTTCCGGGTCAACTGTGTCATAGGACACGCAATCTGCGAAAACCCTCTGATGAACCATCTGTAGTAGCCAGCTAGTCCTAGGAAACTGCGGATCTCAGTGACTGAACGCGGTCTCTCCCACCTGAGCACTGCCTCGACCTTGGCGGGGTCCACCGCCAGGCCGTCTCCAGAGATCACATGACCCAAGAAGGTCACCTCCCTCAACCAGAACTCGCACTTGCTGTATTTGGCATACAGCCTGCGTCGTCTCAAAGTGTTCAGAACCATCTGCAAGTGCTGTCCGTGTTGCGTCCGATCTCTAGAATAGATGAGTACATCATCTATGAAAAATACCACGAACTGGTCCAAGTACAGTCTAAACACCCGGTTCATCAGGTCCATGAAAGCAGCAGGGGCATTGGTCAGCCCAAACGGCATGACCAAAAACTCGTAGTGTCCGTACCGGGTGCGGAAAGCTGTCTTGGAGACGTCGGTCTCCCTGATCCTCAACTGATGGTATCCAGACCTCAAGTCTATCTTGGAAAACACCGTGGCACCCCGCAACTGGTCAAACAAATCATCGATCCTCGGCAGCAGATATCTGTTCTTGATGGTGACCCTATTCAGCTGTCGGTAGTCCACACAAAGGCGTAGGGTCCCATCCTTCTTCTTCACAAACAGTACCGGGGCTCCCCAGGGAGACGCACTGGGCCTCACGAAACCTTTCTCCAAAAGGTCCTGCAACTGGGACTTGAGCTCTCGCAGCTCAAGCGGTGCCATCCTGTATGGCGCGGTGGAGATGGAGCTGGTCCCTGGTACTAGTGAGATCTCAAACTCGATCTCACGCTCGGGCAGTAGTCCTGGTAACTCGTCCGAAAACACGTCGGGGTACTCTCTGACCACCGGGATGCTCTGGAAGTTGCCACAGGGCTGGGCTCTGCCACCACACAGGCTAGGAAGCCCTCACACCCCTGGCTCAAAAGTCTCGCCGCCTGAAGTGCCGAAATGCACCTGAAACCCCTATCCACTGGTTGTCCGTGAAACTCGAAAGAAGGCAACTCCGGAATGGAGAAAATAATCTTCCTCTCAAAACAGTCCACCAAGGCGTGGTAAGCGGACAGCCAATCCATCCCCAGAATCACACCAAAGTCCTCTATTTGGATCATAATCAGGTCAGCTGGCAGGCTATGTCCTCCAACGCTGACCTCGCAATCCGTGTACACCTCCTCAGCTACAAACAGCTGACCACTCGGACCTCTGATTACGAACGGATTTTCTAACAGTGTATAATCCTGGTCCAAACTAACTGCGAAACTGGCTGCGACAAACGAGTGCGTAGCGTCGGAATCGAAAAGTGTGTAAACGAGTCTGCCAGAAACTGCAACCATACCTGCTACCACGGATCCCGAAGCTCTGGCGTCCCTGTGTGTTAGGGGGTTGATACGCCCCTCAGCTCTAGGTGCGGACGAAGCAGCCACACTCTGCGTCGGACGGGTAGGTGCTGGCCGGTACCCTCCTCGCGACTACTATCCTCCTCCTCGCGCCTGGGAACCGCGACCTCCTACGCACCCTCCAGTGCTCTGCACGGGAAGTATCTGCTGACCTCCTGCCCTAGATGGGCAGTCCCTCCTGACGTGGCCCGGCTGGCCACACTGGTAGCAGAGGGGAACCCGACTCCCGCCCTCAATGAGTCCCTGCTATCGACTAGACGGGGGTCCGGTGCTGGCGACTGGCCCCTGTCGAGGGCCCCCAAAGGCCACTGATGGCCCTGCACAACGTGGCGGCTCTCCTGCGGATGCCACGTGTCTCCGTTCTCACCGACCCTGTGAGAAGTCTGGTTGAAAGGGCCTCTTCCGCCCGCCATCGGTCTCTCACGCGGACGGGTTGGTCTCCTCATAAGTCATAGCTGCCTCTACCATCCTCAAAAACGTAGGCAGCTTCAGGGGTTTAACATACCCCCGGATCGTAGGCCGGAGCCCCTCGATGAACCTCCAAAGGCGCTCCTCCTCAGTGGCTACCGCTGTCGCTGCAAAGCGGGACAGCTCCAAGAAATGCGTGCGGTACGCGCTCACTGTCATCGTCCCTTGGCGGAGAGTGTGGAACTCCCGCCTCCTCTGGTCCTGCCACGTCTGGGGAAAGTACTGCTCGCAGAAGAGGGTGACGAACTGGTCCCACGTCGGTTCATCCCTCTCCTGTCCCCGGACCGCCCTCCACCACCGGTGTGCCGCACTCTCCAGCTGGTACGTGGCAAAGGCCACGCAGCACTCCACCGGGGGGCGAAGGGTGTCGAAGATCTTCTCCAGCTGCTCAAGCCAGTCCTCTGCCTCGGTCGGGTCCTCATCCCCCTTGAAGGAGGGGGGCTTCAGCTTCTGGAACTATCCGAAAAGCTCAAAGTTGCACTGTAGGGGAGGTGCTGGTGCACCTCCAGGCGAAGGTGCCTCGTGTACAGAAGTGTCGGAGGAAGGTGGGGGCGGCAGGGGCATATCCCCTCCCTCGTGTCCAGCGCCGTGTCCGTCGCGTGGTCCCACAGAGGACTCCCCCTCTGCAGCCCCAGGAGGAGGCGTTCGGGGCGGTGGGTGGAGCTCCTCTCGTACAATATCTCGTATCAGTCTGGCAAGGTCCTGGGCCTGGATGCCCGGGAGTGGTGGCTGGTCCACCGAGACGTCAACAACAGCACATCCACCTCGCCGACCTCGCCCTCGACCGTGCCCGCGGCCAATCTCGCCAGTCCCGAGGCAGCTCCTGCAATGAGACGCGAACCAAACGAAAACGTCAGAACAGACGGTACCTAACGAAACTTCTAAGAGCTCAAGTCAGGAGATATGTTGTGGTGGCTACTCTAGCTATAAACATGCGAATTGGTTATTTTCCAGTCAGTTGATTCACTTCTCGGGACGACCTTGCTCTGATACCATCTTGTAACGACTCGGTTCCCGAGTCCCTACGAGACACGAGAACCGGACAGACTCGACTAATCCCAAGACCTAGTTGTCCAACGAGGAAGTAACCAAAAGAGCAGTAAAATAAATCCCATTCAGCATGAATATAACTAACAGTAAGAAAGTACAGCAGTAAGGAAAGAAACTACTACAGTAGATACCACCACAACAGTAGAACAACATTTAACATATAACATGAACTGCAGGTAAAGAAAAGTACAGCGGAAACAAGAACTACTCACTATAATGGAAACAAAGAGGTACAAAAGACAGTAGTAACTCTACTGGACCCTACTCGGCCCAACGTCCTCTGCAGCCGCTGACCCTGGCTGCTCAACACCTGGCCCTGAAAAAAGTAACGAGTGTAACACGTCAGCAAAACGCTGAGTAGAGTGGCAACTAAAACTAAAGACAACAGTAGAGTGTATAGTAGCTGTTATGTTCTATTACTTTCTTTATTTACATCTTTCAATTGTCTCACTATTTCATTTATTCCTCAGATCTTTTACTTGATCTAGAATGTTCCTCGTGGGAACGATCTTGATTGCAGTCTTTTCCAAAAAGTAGAAGTAGCAGGTGGTGCTCTCCTGGCCGGGAGAGACTCCCGTGGTGATCCTACCCTCAGTCAACCACCCCAAGGTCACTGACAGACGTAACGGTGACTACGGCACGTGCGATAAACGCACAGGTAGCTAACCCGTACTGGCACGTGGTTAGTCGTTTCCGTTAACGAGTGCACCCAAAGCACAGCACGGAACCAGTCCAGGGCAGAGCCCTCTCAGTAACAGGGGTCCAACCCCTCCACAGTAACCAAACCGGGGCCTTGCCCCTCCACAGTCCGCGCACCCTCGCCTGACTACCCTGGTTTGCCCGAGCGGGCCTAACAAGTCGGTGTGGGAGGCTAGCAGAACCTCGGGGCCCGTGGGGTAGCTAGTACCTCCCTACACTAGTAACTCTCCTCGTTACTACGTACGCGAGGGCCAGCAAGTCGGTACAGAGTGGCCAGTCCTAACCCCGGGTCCCTAGGGCGGCTGGCTTCGCTCTGCACTAAACAGGGGGACAGTCGCCCTCCTTGGTACTCCGTACTCAAGGGCTAGCTCACTTCCCCAAAACTATTGCATTCACTTTCCAGGAGTTCTACTCCTACTTCCCCGTAGGGTTCCATCCTTTTTACTCAAACATCCAGGTTTCACTTTCCAGTTTAACATTCTTACAATCCATGTTCTCAACCACGTTATCTATTCACAACAGGTAGCTGTTAATTCAAATTACAGGCAGCTTTTTATCTCTTTCCATTTTCCAAGACTGCAGTATTATACATTCCACTAGTTTTCCCATCCTAGGATTCATGCCATATCCTAGGATCTATCATACAATCTAGTTTTCCAGTCCTAGGATTCATTCAACACCTAGGAGCTATCATTCCATCTATTTTTCATTACTAGGGTTCATGCAATGTCCTACGTTCTATTTATGGTTTCATAATTTAACAGATTTTTATAACTTAAAGCCACTCTACCAGGTACAACGGGAGTAATGGGGGCGTGATCGGGAATCCCACGTGCCTCCGCGACTCCTAAGAATGCAACTGAACGAGGTCCTATCACAAGGATCAAACACAAGGGAAGTCTCAAAACAGTGTATAGCTACTATAGACGGGTAGAGGAATTAATTCTGAAAAGAACGCAACTCGAATCGTGGAAAACGGAGCCCGAACGGGCCCTAAACGGGTCGAAAACGACGACACTGTGTAAAATCAGACGTCTGGAACTTCTTCCAGACGTCTTAAAAAGTGGATAAGAGAATTACCTGCTCAGCGTGGTTTCCTAGATGTCCAGAAGTCTGCGGGGACGTCTGGCCTAGCTCACAGACGTTCGATCGTCACCCCGGACGTCTGGAAGTCACTTCAAGCGTCTGGTACAACTTCCAGACTTCTGATTCACAAAGGATGGCGAATCAGCGAGCCTGCGCACAGCCAACCCCTCCCTCAGTACGGTCAGTCGACAGGAAGGAAGAAGAAAGTGGAATACTCACCTTTCAGATGTCTGTATGATCTTCCAGACGTCTCCCTCGCCGTCTGTCTACAAACCCAGAATTCTGATTCTGGAAATTTTTCCAGAACAGGGCACCGCTCGGCCTCTGCTCGCGACGCCGCCCGCGTCGCACCTCACGCGTCTGCTGCTCAGACCGCAGCAGATCCCTCTCCGCGTCGTTCTGCGCCTCCTGCGCCCTCCACCTGCCGGCCATGCCGCGCCGGCGAGCTCGCCCTCACAACAGTGCTCCGCCCTCGCACCCCGCACCTCCTCCACACTCACTGCGGCTGCCGCTGCCGCCCTCGCGCTCACACGCTCTCCCGTACAGGAAGGAGAAGAGGAAGGGGACGGTGGAGACGACAGGAGGGGAGGCGTGGCCTTTTAAGGCCGCGCGAGGAGGAGGGAGAGAGAGTACGGTAGGCCTGCAGCTGCAGAGAGAGAGGGAAAGAGAGAGAGAGAGAGGAATCGCGGGTCTGCGCGCACAGGCGCGTAGACGAATCTCTCGTGCGAAAAATAACTATTTTACAAACGTCTGGAAACGATCCCAGACGTCTGGATGTTCTCCCAGATGTCTTGTCAGACGTTTGGGCCACCTCCCAGACATCTTAAAGACGTCTGGGGCACGCGTTCGTTACACCCTTTCTTGAAGCCTTGAACAAACCTAGGTAAAAGAAATCCAATCCATTTGAGGAGTGGCTTGATAATTTTAAACAAGTTTAAGTGAACATACCACTCCTTAAGGCAATAGAGAATATCCTAGCCTATGTGAAATTTTTGAAGGAAATGTGCACACCTAAATGCCAAGCCAAATCATCTTAAAGGGTAGTGTTATCTGAACAAGCTAGTGCAGTTATCCCTAGAAACCTACCCAGAAAACAAAAGGATCCAAGAGCCCCTCTGATATCGTGTGTTATTAGAGATGCTAATTTTGATAGGGCTCTGTTAGATTTTGGTGCCTCCATAAATTTGATCCCCACAATGTTATACGAAAAATTTAACTTTGGAGAGCTAAAACCTACTGAGGTCACATTAAAGCTAGTTGATTGATCTGTGACCACACCACGGTGGATTATTCAGGATATAATCATCAAGGTTCATGATATTTATTTTCTTGTGGATTTCTTGGTCCTTGACATGGAGGTACCAGAGAATTTGAAGAATACCCCAATAATTCTGGGAAGACCATTTTAGCTACTGCCAAGGCTAATATTGAATGTGAATCTAGTAGTATGGAAGTCAAATTTGGGGACAAGAAGACAAAGATTAACATCTTTAAGGCCATTAAACAATTTGAGGATTGCGGAAAGATAGAAGATTCTGAGGATCATACTGTTGAATATTGTATGGAGTTAGGAGTATCTCACTTCGATCCTACAAGCCGTGACCCCCAAACCAATTAGGAGATCAATCACCCAATCATTGACTTGATTCCAAGACCTCTTGAGGTTAACTGTGATCCACCTTTGGACCCTTCATCCCAAGGACCCAAACCTGAGCTTAAACCTGTTCTTAATTTTCTTAAATATGTTTTCTTGGGATCTGATCAAACTTACCTAGTGATCATTAGCTCTTATCTAACCCAAACTCAGGAAAATCAATGAATCCAAGTTCTAGGAAGAAACAGTAGAACAATTAGTTAAACATTAGATGATCTGAAGGGAATTAGTCAGACTTACTACACCCACAGAATCTATACTGAGGACGGATCCAGATCCTCCTGAGGAATGCAGAGATGGTTAAATCCTAACATGCAGGAGGTAGTGAAAAAGAAAATAATTAAGTTGCTAGATGTGGGAATAATCTACCCAATCTCTGACAGCCCGTGGATTAGGCCTATACAAGTGGTTCCTAAGAAAGATGGGCTAACCGTGATTACTAATGACAATGGGGAATTGATTCCAACCCACACAGCTTCCTCTTGGAGAGTCTGTATCGAATACAGGAAGTTGAACAATGCAACTATGAAATACCACTTTCCACTTCCCTTCATTGATCAAATCCTGGAAAGACTAGTCAACCAAAAATTCTTCTTTTTCTTGGATGGCTATTCCAGCTACAATCAAGTTGCTATCCACCCCGATGATCAAGAGAAAACCACCTTCACATGTCCCTATGGAACATTTGCCTTCCATAGGATGCCTTTTGGATTATGCAATGCACCAATGACCTTTCAAAGGTGCATGCTTGCGATCTTTTTAGACATGGTAGGTGATTTCATGGAAATCTTTATGGATGACTTTTCTATGTTTGGGTACTCTTTTGATTCTTGTCTGATCAATCTAGAGAAGACTTTACAAAAATGCATAGAGGTGAATCTTATTCTATTTGGGAAAAGAGACACTTCATGGTTAAGGAGGGCATAGTCATTGGCCATGTTGTGTTTGAAAGAGGAATTGAAGTAGATAAAGTCAAGGTGGGCACTGTCATTAAACTCCAGCCACCTTCGACGGTCAAACAAGTAAGATCATTCCTTGGACATGTGGGATTTTACCATCGATTTATTAAGTATTTTTCTAAGGTGGTGAGGCCCTTAAGTAATCTACTAGTGAAACATCAAACCTTCGATTTTGATTCAAGTTGCTTAAGGGCTTTCAATCTATTGAAGAAGGACATTACACAATCACCCATCCTATAACCTCCTAATTGGGATCATCCATTTGAAATCATGACCAACGACTATGATTTTGCTATTGGGGCAGTCTTGGGACAAAAAGTGGACAAGAAACCTTTCGTGATTTACTACTCTAGTAAAACTCTTGATGATGCTCAATGGAATTACTCCACTACAAAAAAAGAGTTACTAACCATAGTTTTTGCACTAGAAAAGTTCAGACCTTACCTACTAGGATCTCATGTCACAATTTTCACAAATCACACTGCATTAAGGCACCTGATGTCTAAAAGGGATGCAAAACCAAGATTAATTATATGGATCCTTGATGTAGACATAATTATTGAGGATAAAATGCCTATTCATGCATGTTCCTAGGATTAGATATGCATTTCATATTATAAATATTGCATGGCATGCATCATTCTACATTTACAGTGGTTGTGTATATTTTAGTTTAATTGCATCCTTTTTATGGAAAGGGGAGAAGGAGATTTAATTTGCGGCATTGGATTGATGATTTGACCATATGGATCTGATCAGCACGATGATCGGAGTCCAATGCCTCCGAAATCGCCTTGATCGAAGTCCCATAGTACCATATGTAATTCGAGGAAGATCAACGGTCGAGGGACTAGGCAACGAAATCCGGAGCTTCAAATGACAAATCCGACTACACTGATGGATTCAGGTCGACAATCTCAGCCCAACGGTGCAAAAATTGACTCAATCTGACCTCTATAGCAGTACCTACAAAGGAAAGAAGATGGATGACCCAGATTGTGCCACATGGTGCAACCCGGGCTTCCCATGCGCATGCACGTACCACCACACGTGCACAGATCAACGAGCGCATGCAGAGGTAGCAACAGCAATGTAGCGTGCATGCACGTGCTACACGGGTGCATGGAGTGCATGCCAGTGCAGTGATTGGTGGGCGCGTGGGCTATTTTCAATGACGTTTGTGATAGACTTTCAGCGACGTTTATGACTGTCACTAAATGTCTTTTATAGGAAATTGTTCCTTTCCTCCACTATAAAAGGACCCCTACCCCTTCCATTTTTCTTCTTCTCTTCCTTTCTTCTCCTCACCACCTCCAAGGCTCTAGAGAGAGCCTGTCTCAAGCCCAGGTGCTCCTCTAGAGTAGAAAACAAACATTTGTTCGAACCTCTCATCCCCCTTCGTGGAGCATCCCACGACTGTCCTCTCACCTCCTTTTGGGAAGAAGATCCTTGCCACAACAACGTCCTACCCTGCCCTCCTACTCTGTCCTCATTCATTTTGCTCCTCACCACCTTCCACCAAGCAGCGTCAGAGCGAGTCATCCTCCAAGTGACCGTTAAGGGGGATTTCTCTCACCTATCTCCATCTTTAGTACTTTCATAGTATAGATTTCCCACTTTCCTAGTTGTAATAAATATTTGATTAAAAAAATACATGATTGTTTCTCTCTCTCCATCTCTCTCTCTTATATTTTGCAAGTAGATTAGTTAGATAAGAATTCATCGACCTAATCTCTTGCTTGCTAAAAATATGGAAAAAAAAATAGAAACGATGAAAATGACAAAAACAAATAAAACCAAAATCTGGATTTTCAAAACCAAACATTCACATCCCTGTGTTCAACCTGGGACTCACTTTTTGAGTTTCGATTATAAATTTTATCTGATCGACGAATTTTCTTGTGAATCGATCTACGACGATCGATTTTCCAAAAACTCAAACCTTTCCATGATGAATTTCTACCGTGATCATTTTGGCACCGTTGCTAGGGAGGCAACGCTCTTTGTTTTTTTTTGTGTTTTCTCACATTACTTGCATATTTTTCTAACCATCTTTCTTCTTCTATTTATTGTCTTGCAGGAACTCGGTCGAGGAGCCGAAGGCGATAGATTAGAGTAAAGTGTAGGTAGAGACATTATAAGTTTTCCTCCACCATCCCCACCCTAGATTTCATTTCACCATACTAATAACTCAAACCCAAATCAACTTAGGTGCTTTTTATAAACCCTAGGATACATCTTGTTGATTGTTTGCCACCTCCACCCATCTCATCCTCGCATATATATATGTATATATATATAAAATACTCTTCTTTGTGGAATTTACTGAAAGTGACACACATTAAACATCCACAACTTTCGACTTAAGACACACCATTCCACTTTGATTGTACCACTTAACCAGGATCTGACCTATTGATCTAGTGCACTTCAACTCAATACACATAAGTGAGTAGAAATCTGAATAGGTTAAACATCTATGTGCCTTAACTAAGTGGTGCAATAGGCCAATTGATTGAGCTGTTTGGGCAACACCACTAAAGATAAAAGTCCTTCATCAATGGCTTGCCATTTAGGGTTAATCTTTAGGGTTGAACCTGGCACTCCACATTATTTTTTGATTTCTAAAGGAATATATCATCACCGGTGCTTTCAAAACTTGGAGTGTTCTCTTGAACTTGATTGAATACACATAAGATTAAACCCTAAAAGCTATTAAACAAGTTTAAACCCTAAGAGACACATCATCAAAAAACATTGTTTGCAAACCCTGGTTGTGTACGCACACACATTTGAATTGATCATTAAGGGCACAACCCATCTAAAGGGCCCATCACATTCCAAGATCACAATCATCCCAAGCCTAATTAAAACTTAGTAAACGTTGGCCTTAAGGATTGATTCGCTCTGCAGGGTTCTGACTGAGATTTTTTTTGATTAATCAGCTTCTGTTGGTCCATTTAATGTCAAATTATGGGTGTAGAGTCAAATGACCACAGCTGAAGGGTACACTAGGAACCGGAGGCACAAGGCAAAGGAAGAACCTTCTCCCTAGCCCCTCCTTCTAACTGGTTTGATTGACCAGATAAAAGTAAACCAAATCAGTTTTAATCTCAGAACAGGTCCAGGGAGTCTGTAGATCTTTAGGCTAACCCACCTAAAGACAGGGTTGATTGCTTGTATTGCAGGGCTCCTTTCTCTCTTCTGATTTCCCTCCTATTCTACCATGTATCCTTCCACATCTTACACGCATTTCCCATCCTACCCTCCTACCAACACTTATCCCCATGATGATTACTATCCCAACTTGACTTATGACTACCCATCTCCTAGCTGGGACAACATTGATTAGGGATATGAATCCAAACCTCATTGTCCAGGGTCTAACCTTGGACTACAAGACTATGATTGCCATCCTTCCCAGAGCTACAATGATTATAGATCTCCACCCTTTGATGATCAACCTAACTAGATCTACAACCATGGAGGATATGCTGACTATAACACTTACCCTCCCCAATATTCCACTAATTATAGGTCACCTTCATTTTTCAACAACCCGAGATGACCTACTATCAGGGAGGACCCCAAGAACCTCAATATCTTGACTCACCTAAAATAAACCCAAACCCACCCAATCCTGAATCGAACCATTCGGTTCAGGTGAACCAGGTCTAAGACAGGGTGTTGGCTAACTAGAGGAACACCATCCAATCTTTAGAAGCTCAGCCCATACCATGCACTGAAGCATTGGAGCCTATGTTTAAAATGATTGATGAGCTGAATAGCTCTTTATTGGATTTGCTCCAAAATGTTAAGGATAGGGACCTGGGTGAGTTTCTACTTGGGAAATTGTCGAGGTTGAGGATGAAATTTGTGGTTGCCCTAGTCCAATCTTGGGATGATTCTTAAGATGAACCCCCTTCAAAAGAGCCAATGTCTGAACCAACTCAGGCGCCTATTGGAAGGGATACATGTTCTGAGACCGGGAATGACCAGGTTGGGCTAGAGCAACCCATTGGAGATGAACCAAGTTTCTCACCCGAGATCACAGAGCCAGGGTATGATGAAAAATATGTCACCATGGACCATGAATTGACATATGATTATGAGACATATATAAATAAGGATGAAGAATTCTTTGATTCTGAGGGTGAGGAATCCTTGGGTGACGTCTCACTTGCAGTTAAGGAAAACCATTTTAGTGTGACAAATGAGCTTGAGGAGCATGACAAACCATTTCATAGCTGATCATTGAAGATTGTGATCATGTTGGGGCTAACTTGGACGATCCGAATCTTGATGATTCAATCAGTAGCCCCATTCCTCAACGACGCCCTAAAGAGCTAAACTATGATATTCTTGAGATCACCAGACCCAAGTCAATCCTAATTGAGCCTCGATTGTTTGACTTAGATATCTTTGATTGGGTGTACAATGATCATGGGCTCCTGGAAACATTGATTTTGGAGGATAGAAATGTGGAAAAGAAAATCTAGGAAGCTACTTCTGAGGGAACTTCAATTTTGGATGTAAGGGTACCTATTGACCTGAAACCATCTACTTACTACTAGAACCCTTATGATATCTTTCACGTGCAACCCAAGCTTAGAATCATTGATCATCTTTCTGAGTTGAAATCTAAAAGGACATTCGAACCTATTGAACCATATCTACCCATTGTTCGACACTTTGGTCTTGGGTTGTATACTATAAAACCATAGGTCCAGCCATGCAAGCACAATAATCTTCGATTCTAGGTGATTTTCATCCAGAACTTGAGAACTACTCCACCCTGTCACAAGGGTCTACACCACAACTTGGTCCACATCGATGGACATCTTCTACTGGTAAGTCTGAGGATTAATCTTTTTATTTTGATTTTGACCTGCACTTGTGAATTTCTAATTTCTTCTTTGTTTGTATTTTATGCCTAATTGAAGGCAATAAATTTAGCATGTGTGTATATTTGACATTCTCTGCGGAGCTGATCGGATTGTTATGAAATTTAGGTGATATTTTGTTATTCCACCCTTTTCATGTCATTGTTTTTGCAATGACGACATTGCATCATTTAGGCATGGGAGGTGGATACTTAATCCTGAAATTATTTCGTTAGCTCTGTAGATTTTTTTTATTTTCTTTAAAAAAAAATTGAAAATTCAAAAAGACAAAAAAAAATAGAATTAGGCGAAGAGCACTTAGGCTTTTGGAAGTTATTAACTTTAGGAAATGATACTTTAAGACTTGAACACTTAGACTCTTCAGGTCTTCGGGATTAATTAGCCCTGGTGTCCACTTGAATGTGGACATAGTCTTGAGTCCTTGCCAAGTAATTTTATTTTAATTTGGCTAATAAATTGGGGTGATAAGTACACGACTTATCAGCCTGCCCTCTGATTTGAGCATCTACACAGTATTTGCACTGACTCACTTTTCAACTGTTTCTTCGGAAATTGGGTAGCTAACAAACTTTCTAGGGTAGTATGGCTAGCAAGTTGTCATGGGTAACAACCCATTGGCTGGTTGTCTAGAGCCCAGCTACTTGACCAAAGTTATTCTACTGCTTTTATGTAAATCTTAGATAAGGGAAGTCACCTACATAGAAATAGAAAAAAAATGGTACTAAAAAAAATAAAAGCACACTTCATCGCACGAGTATGGATGGCAAGTTACCGTGGGCAACAACCCATTGGAGAGCCTACACGCACTGAAGGGCACGAAGAGAAGTCGCAGCGCACAAGTGCTGCACACTAAGGGGTGAGGGGTTAAGGCATCTGGAGAACTCACACATCATCTAGCGAGTGGAGGTGCGGGTGACTTGTTGGAGGCAGTTGCGTGGGAGGAGAGAGAACATGTGCCATCGGATAAGTGAGAAACTCTCCGGTGGCTATAGTGTAGTGCTGACTGTGGTGAACAGTGCGCTACAGTGCTACATGGAGAGTGGTAACCGGTTGAGGCAGTGCAGAGTGCGGAGGGCACTGTGGAGCTGGAAAGTGTGCACACGTGCGTGGAAGGAGAGCCTGAGGTGTGTGGAGGCCTGCAGAGGTGGTTGAAATGCACATAGTAGTGCACGAGCTAGAGCTTCAGAGCTTGAAGCTCTATTAATGGTGCTACAGAGTAAAATGGAGAGAACAAACTGGAAACAAAAGAAATAAAACCAAAAGAACAAAAACAGACAAAAACAAATAAGAAGAATACACCACACCCACTTGCTTGCGATGGAGCTGGGTGGTGGTTCTCTCTCACTGTGGTGGATGCAGCCACAGGAGAGAGCTCCTCTATTCCCAACGTCCTTCTCAACTTGTGAGAGGGTGCTGAGCATGAGGAGAGGGAGAGAGGAGAGCTGGAGTGGACAACAGGTAGATGGTGGTGATGTGCTGTCTGTGTGCAACTGAGGGTGGAAGTGGAGGTGACCGACTGTGTATGCTAATGTGAGGGGATGGACTGACCTCTCACAACGGTTGAGGTGAGGGTTCTTTTATAGAGAATGGGAGGTAGGGTGGAAGGTGTGGGCGTAGGTTGTTAGGATATTTATTTAAAAAAAAAAAGTTATATTGCATGTAGGCACTTAGGTTGCTGGAAAATGAATGTAGGCTTTTATTGGATGGTTTAAGTGGTGGAATTTAAATGGAAATGAGGTGGCCATGGAAGGGATGAAATGGATGAATGGATGCTCAATCTCTCTCTATCTTCCTCTCCATAAAATGCGCAAATGCAAATACTCTACAATATGCATGCATGGCTATCTAATCTAAATGCTTAATGCTAGAAACTAGCATAAGTGGGCCTAATTAGAGGTGTGAATTACTGCACAATCATTGACCCCATTAAAAATAAAGTAGGGAGAAAGCTACTGTTCGGAAAGATAAAACTTTAAGCAGAAACTCTTAAGGTCAACTAGGGTCGTAGAAACCTGAAGTCCATTTTAACGGCCGCCTATTGAGTCTTTGACACTTTTCACATGATGCTTAGCACTTAGAGTCCCTTTCAAGCCTTGGGTGGGTTGGGTAGCCATAAAAAGTTATCCCAAAACTCTCAAACTCCAACAATCCAAAAAAATTAGAAAAGAAGGAAAACAAAAAAATGTATCTTCCATTTTCAAATAAGGCAAGGACTTAGGGGGTTTGCATTCTGGAAAACACTCGGGTACTGTTGAGTTCTCGTAGTTAGGAACTTAGTTGAAATTTTCTATTGTTAATAAACAACAAATGCCTTAAGCGATCGAGCCCTAATTCCATTTTTATACATAGCATATAGTTTAATTTTGCTAGGGACTAGCAAAAGATAGGCATGGGGGGTATGATGTAGACATAATTATTTTTTTTCAAAATAAAAATGTAGACACAATTATTGAGGATAAAATGCCTATTCATGCACTTCTTAGGCTTAAATATGCATTTCATATTATAAATATTGCATAGCATGCATCATTCTGCATTTAGAGTAGTTGTGTATATTTTAGGTTAATTGCATCCTTTTTATGGAAAGGGGAGGAGATTTAATTTGGAGCATGGGATTGACGATCCAACCATACAAATCTGATCAGGACAATGATCGGAGTCCATTACCTCGAAATTGCCTTAATTGAAGTCCCGTAGCACCATATGCAGTCCGAGGAAGATCAACGTTCGAGGAACTAGGTGATGAAATCTGGAGCTTTAAATGACAAATCCGACCACACGGATGGATTCGAGTCGACGATCGTAGCCCAACGATGCAAAAATTGACTCAATCCAACCTCTACAGCAGCCCCTACAAAGGAAAGAAGATGGACGGCCCAGATTGTGCCACGTGGTGCAACCCAGGCTACCCATGTGCACGCACGTGCCACTGCATGCGTACAGCAGTGCAGACATGTGCGTGTGTGAAGGCATTCCCACGCAGTAGCGCAGCGGGCCCATGTTGAGGCAGCAGTAGTAGTGTAGCGCACGTGAGCGCGCGACACGAACACTTGGAGCACGGGCTAGCGTAGCGATTGGTGGGCACATGGGCTGTCTTCAGCGACGTTTGCGGCAAGCCTTCAGTGACGTATATGACTGGTCGTGTTACTCCTCAACATAGTTAATTAAGTTAATTGAGCATAATTATGTGTAGAAGAAAGTAACTTAGGTTAACTAGAATATGTGTCGGTTGAGTAGTACAGGATCAAGTTAACCAAACATTGTAGATTTTATTACTTTTAACTGGTTGAGTCCAGGTCATTCGCTGGGAGGTATAGTTTATTCAGAATTCACCAATCAATTCAAAACAACTCATAGGAGGTATGATTAAGTTAATTTTAACATGAATTTTTCCTAATGATTTAAATTTAAGAAATATGCAAAATTCCATAAGAGAACTTATTTACACAAATGATCTTCTTTAATAGCAAGTAAGCATGTTAATTTTCTATTTATTTCAAAGAAATTAAGGCAATAGAAAGTTCTTCTATTTGAAACATGCCTTATTACATCATTAAACTCAAAAAGAAATTAAAATAATGTAAGCAATTAAAGTATTTATTCTCTTTATCTTCAGCCTCTCTCTCTCTTTCTTCTTTTCTTACCTTTCTTTCTTTCTTCTCTCTTTCTCTTTACTTATTTGTTAATCCTCTCTTAATCCTTTCCTTTCTTTCTCTTATTTTTCTCTTATATTCTCAATCTCTTCTATTCTTCCTCTTTCTTCTCTTTTTTGCCTTTCTTCTCTCAGTGCCTGTTCAGCCTTCTCTTTGCCTTTTGCGAATTCTCCTATCTTCCCTTTCCTTTCATTTTTTTCTTTCGTTAGCAACTTAGCCTTAGCATTTCCTTCTTCAACACTTACCCTTCTGAGCCTTTCCTTCTCTTTGTCTTCTTAACCGGATTGGGTTTCCTTCTCTTCAACCAAAAATTAGGTTATTTATTGGTGACTTAGACCTTTCGGGGAAACGCAGCACCCTTTTCCAGGTGGGACCAGACCCTACTAGTTCCAAGCTTGATTCAATTAGTTCGATTTATTTTTCGGTTCAGAATCGATTCACGGCCTCCCAGGCCTCGCACACCCCCTCCCAGGGCCACACATCCGCACGCCACAGGCACACACTCGTAGGCACATACGCGCCCACACACACACACATGCTTGAATCAATGCTCAATCAGTAACCGTGCATCAAGCGCTGACGACTGAAGGGCCCATGTAACAAATTCATTTTATTCCTAGGCGGCCGTTCAGACCTAACCGATATAGGACTATCTTAACCTGTCCCAGAGCAAATTTCAAGCAATGATTCCTAACATCTTAGAGCTCCATTCCAAGCAAACAAAAGCTTGTTGGAAAGCTATTGAGGTGCTCAACAAGATTGTATTGTCAATTTAATGTGAAAGGGAAGTTATGCTCTTCGATTTGAAGGGCGAATCTACTGGTTTTCGACGATATAAAATGGCCTGGATAGCGATTTTCTTTATTCTAAGTCCTCAGACTGGACTTTCTCTCTCAGTTGATGTTCTAAATGGGTTATATAGTGAATTCTGCAACTAATGGTGTGGATATCAAGCTCTCAGGAGCTTCAGGTAGTGTACAGAAGGTCAAAGCTTCTCTGGAATCTTCAGGAAGTTGAAATCGAACCTAGAAGTGACCTAACAGACAACTAAAGTCATGATTAATCGATCAAAACAAATTCTAAAGGTTGTTACCAACTCATCTAGGTAGAATTTATAATCAAATCTCATCAAAAATTCATTGCCAACAGTTTAGGTTCAAAAATAACCCAAACTGGCAGTAATTGAAATCCAATCAAATTAACCATCTAAGCTCACTCAAATCACTTTAAAATCATTCACAGATATCTCACAAACAATTTAGACTTATCAATTCATCATATTGAATCCAGAATTAAGGAATCAAACTCAAAGTTGACTGGAAAGCCTCGAATTTTGACTTTCTGTTTTAAACCTTTTCACAGGGAAATAAAGCCTTAAATGACATCTTCTCAATCCTAGAAACATGATCAGACCCTTAGATAGGTGTTTAAATTAAAGATTCTAGGGTTTTAAGCTCGTCGCCTGAGCTTCTAAGGTGATTTGTTCGTCAGAACAGCCCAAAGGTTATTACACTAATATAAGCATAGAAATGACTTCAGTGCCCAGCACTGAAGCTTTTATACCCCTTAAATGTGACTTAAGACTTTCTGTTAGACTTCTCCAACTCTACCGGAGTTGGAGAAGATGAATGTCTAACTCAAGCTCCAGTCATCAAAATCTCAAATAAACACTCTTAGAATAATCAATAATCCACATTTCATCAATCTGGAGCTTTTCATCAAGTTCTACAAGCTGAAGACTAATTTTGACTAACCGAAGCTCCGGTAAGTCTAGAAAAAGTGAATTTCATGATACAGAAAGAGCAATTGTGCCATTAACGACTTGGAAAGGTTCCTGAGGTCACAAGGAACCTTAGGATCAAGTTAATTCCTTCATTTGCTCATTATAATACAGATTTAACAGTGAATTCATTTCTTAAAGAATCTGAGTTGGTTGAAGCTCAGGACTTGTTTTCCCACTCAATTGAGTGGTCAAAATAGGCCAACAAATATTTGCGATCATAAATATATATATAATTAAGAATTTCAACTACTCTTAAGCCACCATTGACAACGAGCTCAAGAGCTTAATTAGATTTAGGCGTTTAAGTTATATGTGGTATTTAATCAAATTATAGTGATGATTAGGATCCTTTAGTGATGAAAAGATGATGGAGGACCTAATGAAGGTGGAGATAAGGTCGACTACTACTGCCATAGATAGCAGAAGTAGTCGGTGGAGGTGGAAATGATTTAGGCAAATTAATGATTACAGTGGTAATTAAAGGTGATAGAAATGATCGTGGAAGATAGAAGAATGTGGACAGTGATTCAAAGAGACAAAATTAAAGCTCCTGACAAGCTCAAGGAGCTCGCCAGAGTTGGGGAAGATGAAATCTAAATCTAACATTACAGCTAACTAGGCTACCTAACTAACTAAACAATCCTACTCCTACTGCTACTCCTAGTCTACTATTACCTGGACGAAGGGGTTAGAGGATCTCCGTCGATGGCTCATAACGGGGGAGGAAATCAGAGGGTTGTCGAAAGATCTCCGGTAGTGGTTGTGAGGTGAAGCAGAGGAGAGCTCCTTAGTCAGCGCTTGTGTCAAGAGACGCGTCTGACTTCGGTGGAGTTCCAGAGCTAATAAAAATGGATGGAGGAAGTCAAATGAGGTGGTGGAAGATTGCCGGAGTTGTAGAGTGAATAGCCTATCGAAGTCGGATACAGTGAAGAAGAGGGAAGGGAGCCAACTTGGTGGAAATCGAGGGTGTTAGGAGGTATTTATAGTCAACGGTGACTAAGGAGGTGGAATCTGGATGTATTTGCGGCTAGGTGGAGGATAACCACCGGCATCTTCTCTGTAGCCAGTGAGGTTATCTTCAACCCTAAATTAGGATATAAGTGTCATCCAGACTGATGGATGAAAATGGGATGGTGAGCACAAGCTCTAGGAGCTTGGAGAAGAAGAGATGACGCTGAATTGGCGGTGATCAAATGATGGCTGCACCTTCAGTTGTCAGCCGTTTAGTCGGGTGAAGAAAAGAAGAAGAAGAAGTCTAGGGGCCTATTTGCAATGAATCCTAAGGACCTAAATGGAAAATAAGGACCTGATTGAATTAAAATGTAAGGACCAAAATGTAAACTATGTTTTTCAAGGTTTATTTTAATTTAGATTTTTTTCAACTTTTTATATATGATTATAAATAAGACAATTATTATATTTAGATCTTGAATTTACATTTTTGACCTTTTTATATTAATTTATTTAATTAAGTAATGTTACTTAAGTTATTGCATACATAGGTATATATTATGCTTAAGTTAGTTAACTCATTAATTAAATGAATGATTGATAATATTTCAAGTCTAATTATTAATTAGATTATTAATAATATAAATTGGATGATAATATATCATTTTAAACTTAATTTAAAGTCCTTTGCTATTTATCCCTTATTTAATAATTAACCCATATATTCATATATTCGTAGCTAATTAACTAGGAAGACTAGTTAATTAGGGGTAATTAGAGACCATGATGAGCTTCTCATCATACCCCCAAGCAAAAGTTTTGCTAGTCCCTAGCAAAATTAACTAAGAATATGATGATTTAAAGCACTTGGGTTTAAATTAATATAAATAAGAACCATGAAGAGGAAAGCTTAGGTCAGAGAATTTTTTTAGATTTAATATAAATAATTAATATACAGAGCATTTTATGAAAATTTTATTACTTAGACTTATACTCAAAACATTTTCAAAACACACTTAAAAACAATGTTGTTAACAAGAATTTTATTAAAAATTAGAATTCTCAAAAATCTCTTATGCTTTGTAACCATTCTTAACACTTAAAATTTAGAATACAAGGTGTTTTAAGAAAACAAAACCTAAGAGTTGGAAATTAAATTTTACTCACTTAGACTTATACTCAAAACATTTTCAAAACACACTTAAAAACAGTGTTGTTAACAAGAATTTTAATAGAAATTAGAATTCTCAAAATCTCTTATCCTTTGTAACCATTCTTAACACTTAAAATTTAGAATACAAAGTGTTTTAAGAAAACAAAACCTAAGAGTTGGAAATTAAATTTTAACTCAAAAACACAATAGATTTAAGTTAATCCTTTGTTTATGATATTTGACTTTTATCAATCTAAGTTTAAGTAAATTAACCAGATATTCATTATTAATCAAATTTAGAGTAGTAAAACTCTAATCTACTATTCTACAGCACTAAGAACAGCTTCTAGACCTAGGATTTTGTCAATTCTTCTCCTTTAGGTCTCAACTCCAAATCCTCAAAACCTGATTTCTTAGGCTTCATTGCCTAATACCAAGGTTCAGTAGCTATGATTTTAAAACATTTGTGCTTTGTGAAGAGAGTTGTCCTAAAGGCATCCAAAGTTGCAAAAATCCAGATCTTAAGACATCAATTTCCAATCCAGATTATTCCAATTCAAGCCTTTGGCTTGGTCTTACTCAGGTTTGGTTGCTTTCTCCTCACTAGTTTTCCATCCCGAGGTCAACACCTTTTGTGTATATCACCCCGGTGAACCACTGGGTCGCTTATTCCTAATTTTTTTATCACCATATTTTTTTTCAACTTTTTCTATAGGCTAGAACACCCATATGCAGCGAGGTGTTCTTTTATTTAATGGAAGGAAGGGTAGCATCTATTTGTACCGAGATGCTTTATTTTTATGTGAAAACTACATAAGTATCCATTTGTAACAAGGCACTTAACAACAGGGTGTTTTATTTTATTTTTTTACTTCTTTCCCCCTTCTCATTTTTCATACTAACTTTATTCTCCAAATCCTTTTTCTAGGTGAGTGGCACATCCTTCACCCTTTCAAGAATCGCCCCGTGAAAATCCTTGGACTAAAGAGGATTCAGAATCGATCTCTTAACCTATGTGTTTTCATGGTCTCAAATGCCAACAAGACAATTCTATGTGTGTGAATTTTAGATGTTTAGGTTACTTACCTCTCAAACCAGAGCTTGGACAACAAAGCCCTTCACTGTCAGGTTCTTTAAATTCTTAGTTTCCTCCTTTAGGATCTTTAAAGACACAAATTACCAAGTCTAGCTATATGTCCTTTAGCCTGAAAGACTTGTAAACAAAAATTCTACTAACTCTCTGTTTAATTAACTCTGAATATCTAGCCTTTTACTTAACTTTATGATTAGATCAAATTTTCAAAAGTAAAAGGATTACTTAATCTAATTGATTAAAAAGTTACCATTTAATTCCAAAACTTAAGTTTAAAATTTAATACACCTTAGTTTCTTAATTTTAGGGTAAGAATAGAAAAACAAAGCTTAAAAGATTAAAATATTCTAATTCAAATAAAATCTTGTTAAAAATTTTGAAAACAAAAGTGTGTTTTTACAAAATGTTATAAGTAAAAGTCTAAATAAGAATTTAATGCTCTAAATATATACTATATATGTTCTTAATATATTTTTTAGTTTTTGACCTTAAAGAAAAATTAAACTCTTAAACATAGATATAAATATATATTTATATTTCTTTTTCTTCTTTTCTTCTTTATTCTAGATGAATATACCCCTTTTATTTTTTTTTTAATTTTCAATTTTCAAATTTTTGTTTTTATATATATATTTTTTATATTTATTAAAATTTTCAATTTCTATGAATTTTTTCAAAATTTTTCATATTTTTATGATATTTTTTATTTTGAAATTTTTATAATTTTTGATATTTCTATTTTTTTAAAAATTTCATGGATATTTAATTTTTATGTGTTTTTTTATCTTTTCTATACACATACACTTAAGTGAAAATTTCACTTCACACCGCCTCCAAGCCAAGATTTTACAATGTCCTCATTGTAAGATGGGTGAAAAGATATTACACTTTATTTAGTATAGGGTGATGGAAGGAGTCGAATAGAGGAGATCAAAGATCTCTGTGCGGACGATTTCAAGCCTGACTAAAGGTCAGAGTGGTCAGTCGGACTAAATGAAGGTAATCAGTATAAGATGAAATGAAAAATCAGAAAAGTGTATAGGAAAAATAAAAATGTAGAAATATATCTGACCAGGTGTAAAGGATTTGTGGGAAATATATCTATTGTGGAAGACTTTAAGTTTTTCCTTATACAGCTTTGAACTCTCATAGGAATCGTGATGCAATTCCTCAAGTTCGCTAAGCTGCAACCTACGATGTTCACCAACCTTCATGAGTTCTAAATTACACGCCTTAATTGCCCAATAGGCCTTGTGTTCAATTTCTACGGGAAGATGACAGGGTTTCCCGTACACAAGTCTGTATGGTGACATGCCAATTGGTGTTTTGTGGGAAGTCCTATAAGCCTACAAAGCCTCATCTAAATAGGAAGACCAATCCTTCCTATCGGGTTGGATTGTCATTTGAAGGATCTTTTTGATCTCCCAATCAGAGACCTCAGTTTGCCCATTAGTCTGAGGATGATAAGGTGTAGAAATACGATGTGTAATCCCATATTTTCTAAGTAGATGTTTAAACTGGGCATTAATAAAATGGGAACCGCCGTCAGAAATAATGGCACAAGGTACCCCAAAACGAGCGATAATATGACTCTATATAAAAGGATAACAACTCGATGATCGTTTGTGCATGTGGGTATGGCTTCTATCCAACGGGAAACATAATCAACAACAAGTAAAATGTATTGGAAGCCAAAAGAGGATGGAAACGGACCCATAAAGTCTATAACCCAAATATCAAAGATTTCACATACCATAATCGGGTTTAGAGGCATCATGTCTTTTCGTGACATGCCACCAAGAGTTTGGCAGTGACTACATGCCTTATAATAAGTTTGTGAATCAGAAATAATGTGGGCCAATAAAACCCGCAATGTAGAATTTTCGCACCGAACTTTCGACTAGAAAAATGGCCACCACAAGCCTGGTCATGACAAAAAGATAGGATAGAATCAATCTCAGAAGAAGTGACACAACACCTGATGATTTGATCATTATAGAGTCGAAAAAGATACAGATCTTCCTAGAAATAGTATTTGGCTTCTGCTTTGAGTTGTGATTTGCGATTCCCATCCTAGTCTAGCGGGAATTGATGTGTAACCAAATAATTAACAATGTCTGCATACCAAGGAAGATCTGAGGATATAGTCAAAAGATGTTCATCAGCAAAGTGTTCAGTAGTTGGAGGAGATGATTCAATTGTATCAGAAGGAAGGCGGAAAGATGGTCGGCAACAACATTTTGTTGACCTGTGGTCGGGCGTGTTTTGCGTGTTAGAAATCGGGGTTACAAGTAACCTGTCGTCATAGTTGCAAAACATGTCGATCAGATAAAATTTATACTGAAACTCCAAGGGATTCCCAGGTTGAACACAGGGAGGCGACGTTTACTTTATTGAAAATTGCACTTTGATTCGTTTCTTTTTGTTATTTTGGGGTTTTGTTATTTTTTCTGTATTTTTGAAATAAAAGACAAGTAGAATGAATCACAAGATAGAAATGGAACAAATATGATATATATATCAATCCAATGTTGATTACAATGAACTATAAAAGCATAAAAAGAGAGGGGGTGAGAGGAAATCTCCCGAATCAGCTGTTCGGTGAGACGACGGTGCCTGGCGAAAGCACGGACGAAGGAGGTGAGGAACTAGATGACGAAGGTGAGATGCGGGAGGACATCATGTTGAGGAAAGCTTCGGCGTGGCTCTGGAATGGAGGTGAGAAGACAGAGGTGATCTGCTACCGGAATGGAGGTGCGAGGATAGCTCCAAGGCGACCTATGATGGGAGATGGGAAGTAGGAGTATTTGGGGGGGCAGAGGTTCGCTACACTAATAGGCACCTTGGGAGCTTGAGAACAAGCTCTAATGGAGCGTTGGTAGGCTTTCTAGAGCTTGGGAGTAGGTGGGAGTAGAGTAGGTAGAGATGCCTTGGAAGGGAGGGGGTGTAGGTCATTTTATAGTGGAGAAGAGGCAAAAAATGGATTAAAGGACCCTTAGCGACCTCCAAACCATTGCTGGAAATGTTGCTGTTGAAAGCTCACATCCGCTCATGCCCTTAGCTGGCTCTGCTGGCTTGCAATGAAATAGCGACAGCTACAAGCATCACTGTAGGTTAGCCCAATTATCGTTGAAAGCTGGTCCCAACCGCACTTGTGTCCGCACTGTGCTGGCCTGCCTATCATGCGCGTTGACCATGCATGCCCTACTGTGTGCTTGCTGCTATGCGCTGACGTGCTCGTGCATGCGCGCGTTGCCATGCGCTGGCGGCTACTGCCATGCGCTTGGCCAAATTGCGAATTGGAGGGGCTGCGGAGATTTGAGCTCGCGCCCCCCCTTTACAAATGGGTGCTCTAACCATTGCGCCAGACCTTCCCTTATGTCGTGAGGAGCAGCTTGGTGCAACTGCTTCCCAACCGTTGGAACTTGATCCAACGACTAGGATTCAAGGGCACGGATGAAGAAGGGATTGGGCGGTGCTGCTGGCCGGTGTTGGTGACCTGGATGGCGCCACGTGGCACCATCTGGGTGGTCCATCTTCTTCTTCTTGCAGAGGGTACCACGGTGCTCAGATCGAGATGATTCCCGCGATGCTGAACTACGATCGTCTCTCCGGATCCATCCATACGATCAGATTTTCCATCCGAAACCTATATGGATGTCGCATTGCCCCCTGGCCATATAAAATGAAGGAATTAATATACAAAACATATAACTATCCTAAATGCCATGCAATGGATGTTATGAAATATTTATAACATGATATGCAATGCTAAGCCTAGGAACTATCATAAATAAGCAATTTATCATGAATTTATGTGTGTTCATCATACTTCCATGCTTACTTTTTACTAGTCCCTAGCAAAATTAACCTAAATGCTATGTATAAAAGTAGAATCAGGGTTCGAGTAATTAGGCAAAATTCATTGATTGCTTTAGAAAATCTCAACCCTAAGACCTAATTGCATAGACTCAACAGTGCCCTGGTGCTTGCCAGAATGCAAACCAACCAAGCCCTCATCTTATTTGAGAAGAGAAGATTAAAAAAAAAAATCTTGTTTTTCTTCTTTTCTAATTTTTTTTTTGTACTTTTGGAGTTTGAGAGTTACGGGATAACTTTTTACGGCTACCCAACCTGCCCAAGACTTGAAAAGGACTCTAAGTGCTAAGCATCTTACGAAAAATAGTGAAAGACTCAGTAGACGACCGTTAAAACGGACTTTGGATTTCTACGACCCTAGGTGACCTTTCCTAAAGGTTTATCATTACAATTGGTAGCTTTCTCCCTACTTTTTTTAATATGGGGTCAACACAAGGGCGAACCCAGTGTATATCTCCCCAGTTTATTCTACTTCCCCACTTCTTCCCTAGTTGTTTTGGGAATTATTGTGCACTCTTTTTTTTGTGAGCTAGGTTCTAGACAACCGGCCGATGAGCTGTTACCACCGACAACTTGCCAGCCATACTCGTGCTGTGAAGTGTGATTTTATTTTATTTTTTTTGTTTTCTCCTTTCTTTTCTTTTTTTTTCTTTCTTTTTTTTTTCTAATGTAGGCGGCTTTCCTGATCTAAGATTTACCTAAAGGCAATACAATGAAAACGGTCTTGTGGCTGGGCTCTAGACAACTGGCCGATGAGCTATTACCATGGATAACTTGCCAGCCATACTACCCAAGTTGGTCCATTAGCTACCCAATTTCCGAAAAAATCGCAAGAAAGTGAGTCAGTGCAAAAAAATGTTTGTAGATGCTTAGGCTTAAAGTCCCCCTAAATCAGAGGGCGGGTTGATAAGTCGTATATTTATCATCCCAAATTGTTTACCAAATTAAAATAAATTTTAATTGGCAAGGACTCAAGACTAAATCCACATTTAAGTTGACACCCGGGCTAATTAAGCCTGAAAACCTGAAGAGTCTAAGTATTCAGGTCTCAAAGTATCAATTCCTAAAGCTTACAACTCCTAATGCCTAAGTTCTCGTCTCCTAGTTCTCATTTTTTTTATCTTTTTCAAATTTTCATTTTATTTATTTATTTATTTATTTTTTAACAAGAATCAAATAACAGGAAATCACTATTATAGCTGACAAAATGGTTACAAAATATGTCCACCCCCCCATGCTTATCTCTTGAAATGTCCTCATTGTGAAAAAAATGAAAGCATACAGGAGAGTAGAAGTGGAAGAATAGCACCTAGCTTTCATGAGACTCTGGTTAGCTTGGAACCGTCTTTACATGTGCTGAGTTTAGTGCCTTCAGCTGGGCATTGATCAGCTTATGGTGGTTACGGCAAGGTAAGAGCAACCTTATCCGAGACGGGTTCAGGGAGAACATGGTCAACAAAGGGTTTGAGACGCTGTCCATTGACCTTGAAAATATTACCCATCTTTGGGTCAGAGATTTCGATGGCCCCATTAGGGAAAATTCGCTCAATAATGAATGGGCCGCCCCACTTAGACCTGAGTTTACCAGGGAAAAGATTCAATTGAGAATCAAAAAGTGTGACCTTCTGGTTCGGCTCAAAGCTCTTACGTGAAATCATCTGGTCATGGAGAGCTTTGGTCCTTGCCTTATAGATTCTGGCATTTTCATAAGCATCATTTCGAAGCTCCTCCAACTCAGATAGTTGGAGTTTCCTGGTTTTCTTGGCCAACTCAAGGTCCACATTACATTTCTTGATGGCCCAAAATGGCTGGTTGTTGAACGTACGAATCGCTACGCTAACATGTTTGGTTTTAGAAAACCTGTCATTGTAGCTTGAAAGCGAAGAATTCGTGTTCAACAAATAAAATTTATACCGAAAAGAATTTTGGGTCGAACAAAGGGAGGCTATGTTGATCTATATTCGTAATTATATTTTTTTAAGATTTTTGATAAGCAAGGCGATATAATTACAATGGAGCTATCAGACTAAAAGAAAGAGAGAGAGAGAGAGAAAGAGAACATGCATTCAATATTTCAACTGTTTATACAATCAAACTAAATAAAAGTTACACTAAAAAGCGGGAAATCAATTACACTATAAAGCAGGAAAATTCTACACTAGAAAAGCTGTAAATAAGAATGGGGGAGAGAAATCCTCCTCGACGGTCGCTTGGAGGAAGAGCCAGACGGAACGATGCCTGGACGAAGGAGAATGAAGCAGAAAAGCGGGAACGGAGCAGCACTCCTTGTTGTCGCGGGACCCACTTCCGAAGGGGGATGAAAATTTGGACTTTATCTCGTGAGAAGTATCCCGGGTGTGGGACAAGCTTCTCTTGAGCTTTGGAGGGGTAGAGAGGAGAAGGAAGGGATGAGAATTTTGTATGGAGGGGATCTCCTTTTATAGTTGCAAGGAGTGGGGGCAAAATGGTCATTACATCTTCAAAATAATAAATGAGGGGTCTTTAGTGACAGATAAATCTGTCACTAAAGCCCCCAGCGTGAACGTAGCTTCCGCACCCATGCGCGGCTCCTCAGCTACCCACTTCCTCAACGCCCACGCATGTTCCTTGATTCTCAACCGTCCGATCGTGAGATCGGATGGCTTAAGATGCATCTCCGCCCGCTGCTGCGCCTGCCTGGCGTGTGCAATCGCGCATGACGCCGCGCGTTCAATAGTGCGTGATCTCGATTGAGCGTTGACGGCCGTCTGATCGCGATCCAACGCCCGCCATCGCCCGCACGCCCACGCCTTCCTCCCCTTTGCTACGACTCAAACCCGCGCCTGCAGCTCGCGTAAGCGCGCTCGACCGCTGCACTACGAGGCGTGGATGGTCGAGCAGACGCTTTTAGGTGCGGCTGACCACAGCCGTTGGATCAAGATCCAATGGCGGAAAGCGAGTAGGTGCGGGGCCTTCAGGGATTCATGCGGCTATTTGGGCGACTGGGATGGCACCACATGGTGCCATCTTGGCCGTCCATCTTCTGAAAGTTGTAGATGGTGCCACGGATGTCGGATTGACTTGATTTTTGCTTCGTTGGGCTGCAATCGTCGATCTGAATTCATCCATGCGGTCGGATTTTTCATTTGAAGAGTGGATTTACACCATCCTGGCCCTTGATCTTCTAGGGTTCCCCGGTCACTATCTGATGCTACGGATGTCTAATTAGGGTGATCTTGGAGTCGTTGAACTCCAATCATCGCCCTGATCACATCCATATGGTTGGATCTTTCATCCGAGGCTCTGATAAAATGTTTTCCCTATCCAAGCACATAAAATAAAACAATTAACCTCCATTTTATTCAAACTACTCTAAATGCAAGATGATGCATGTTATGCAATATTTATATCATGAAATGCAATCCTATGCTTAAGAACATGCATAAATAGACATTTTATGTAGTGTAAATGTGTTTACATCACCGGTGTTCAAGTTCTACGGGTAAGTGACATGCCTTCCCAAACACCAGATGGAATGGAGACATACCGATAGCCATTTTGTATACCGTACGGTAAGCCCAAAGAGCATCATCTAGCTTTTGGGTCTAGTCCTTCCTATCAAGACTAACGATTTTCTGCAAAATGTTCTTGATCTCCTGATTGGAGACCTCATCCTGTTCGTTTGTCTAAGGGTGGTAAGGTGTGGAAATCCGATAGCTCACCTCATATTTCCCCAAAAAATTCTGAAACTGGGCATGAGTGAAATGTGTGCCACCATCACTGATAATTGCCCTAGGAAACCCAAACCGACTGAAGATATTTCTCTTCAAAAAATCGATGACCACCTTGTGGTCATTGGTCTAGGTGGGAATTGCCTCAATCCACTTGGACACGTAATCAACAACGACCAGAATATACTAGTGTCCAAATGAAGGAGGGAAGGGTCCCATAAAGTCGATGCCCCAAATGTACAAAATTTTGATGGAAAGAATTGGGTTTAGGGGCATCGTATCTCTCTTAGCCATATTCCCGAGTGTCTAGCATCGGGTGCATGACTTAGAGAATTCCTGGCCATCTTAAATAATGATGGCCAATAGAATCTAGATTGCAAAATTTTTGCAGCCATCTTTTTCCCAGAAAAGTGTCCACCACACGCGAATGTGTGACAGAACTCAAGTATGCTATGGAACTCGACTTCCGAGACGCATTGGTGAATAACCTGATTTGCGCAAATGCGGTACAGCTCGGGATCATCCCAAAAATAATATTTGGCCTCAGATACAAGTCTATTTCATTGTTGTTTGGTCCAATCCTAGGGGATTTGACCAATGGCCAAATAATTGATAATATCCGCAAACCAGGGGGTTCGGATAACCAAGACTGTGAGGATAGTTTCATTCGAAAAGTATCAGAGATCGGAACATCCGGATGAGGAGAATCAATTAGGATTCTCAAGAGGTGATCTGCCACTACATTTTGTGCCCGACTGTATCCTTGATTTCAAGATCGAACTCTTGAAGCAGCAGAATCCGACGAATAAGCTGGGGTTTGTCATCCTTTTTGTCCAAGAGATGTTTTAAGGCCAAGTGGTTAGTATAGATGATGACACGAGAACCTAACAAATAAGCCCTGAATTTTTCTAAAGTGAAAACTATGGCTAGCAATGCTTTTTCAGTAATGGTGTAGTTCCTTTGGCCTCGTCCAGAGTTTTGCTAGTGTAGTAAATCATAGAGGGCTTTTTCTCAATCTTCTGACCAAAGACAGCCCCAACGGCATAATCAGATGCGTCAGCCATAATCTCAAATGGGGCTGTCTAGATTGGTGGTTGCAATACCAGGGCACAGGTGACTACCATTTTTAATAAATCAAATGCCTTATGACATGATTCATCAAATTTGAATGGCATGTCTTTGGCCAAAAGGTTACTCAAGGGCCGAGAATCCTTCGAGAAATCCTTAATGAATCTTTTATAAAAACCCACATGCCTAAGGAAAGAACGAATCTGTTTTACGGATGTGGGTGGAGGAAGTCTTGAGATAGCATCCACCTTAGCTCTATCAACTTCAACTCCCTGATTAGAGACCACATGACCTAGGACGATGCCCTCCTGAGTCATAAAGTCACTCTTTTCCCAGCTAAGGACCAGCCATGTTTTGATGCATCTCTGAAGGATCAATTCCAGGTTAGCCAGGCAAGATTGAAATGAATCTCCAAAAATGGAGAAATCATCCATGAACACCTCAAGACAATCTCCCACCATGTCAGAAAAGATGGCCAGCATGCACCTTTGAAAAGTCGCAGGAGCATTGCAAAGCCCAAACGGAATTCTACAGAATGCAAAGGTTCTGTAGGGACATGTGAAAGTTGTCTTTTCCTGGTCTTCGGGATGGATAGGGACTTGGTTATATCCCGAATAACAGTCCAGGAAGCAAAAATATTTTTGCCTAGCTAACCTTTCAAGGATTTGACCGATGAATGGTAAGGGAAAGTAATCCCTTTTAGTGGCTGTGTTCAGCTTCCTATAGTCAATACAGACTCTCCAAGTAGAAGCTGAACAAGTGGTGAAGGTTTCCCCTTTCTCATTAGTCATAACGGTTATTCCTACCTTCTTGGGTACAATCTGAACGAGGCTAACCCACAGACTATCTGAGATTGGGTAAATAATCCTAGCATCGAGCCACTTAATTATCTCCTTCTTGACCACTTCTCGCATATTCGGGTTTAGTCTCCTCGGCATTTCGCGAGAAGGGCAGGATCCATCTTCCATGAAAATAAGAGGATTACAATAAGATGGCTCGATCCCCTTAAGGTCGTGGATGGTCCAACCAATTGCCTCAAAGGTCAGGCGTGTTTCAGGTGTTAGAAATTGGGGTTACAAGTAACCCGTCGTCGTAGTTGCAAAACATGTCAATCAGATAAAATTTATTCTGAAACTCCAAGGGAGTCCCGAGTCGAGCATAGGGAGGCGACGTTTACTTTATTGAAAACCACATTGTCACGAATTTCTAGGTCAAATTCTTGCAAAAGCAAGATCCATCTGATCAACCTAGGTTTCGTGTCCTTCTTGGATAGAAGGTGTCGATAGCTGAGTGATCAAAGTACACAATGATTTGAGATCTGAGTATATAAGATCTGAACTTTTCTAATCCAAATACTATTGCTAGTAACTCCTATATAACTGTGTAATTCATTTGTGTCTCATTCAAAGTTTTACTAGCATAGTAAATTACTACTGGATTCTTCTCAATTTTCTGTCCCAAAACAGCTCCTATTGCATAATCTGATGCATCGAACATGATTTCAAATGGTAGATCCCAATTAGGTGGTTGCAAAATTGGAGCCTGTGTAACTTTATCTTTCAATGCTTCAAATGCTAAGATACATTCCTCACTCATCTCAAAAATAGCATCCTTTGTGAGGAGGTTTGTTAGTGGTCGGGCAATTTTTGAAAAATCAAGTATAAATCTCCTATAAAATCCCACATGCTCAAGAAATGATCTAATGCCTTTGATCGAGTCAGTAATTGGAAGATTTGCAATTTGATTGATCTTAGCTCGATCTACTTGGATGCGATGAGTACAAAAATTGCGGCTAATCCTGGTGAGATCATGTAGAGTCCACCCAATTGCTTTCTTGTGATCTCGAAGAACCTTGATCAATTTGGATTCTTGTGATTCAGAAAGATGAGAGTTGATAATTATAGGATATGTTTGATCAAATTCGAGATAGACATATTTAAGATATTAGGTAATGGCTTCAATTCTAGTATAGGAGTAGAATCAACAGCAGGATTTGGGGCAGGATTTTTGATTGTGAGAAGTGAGTTAGATGATTCATATGATTCAGATTCAGGATTGAGTAAAGATTCTAACAAAAGAATTTCGTTGCTTTCAGGGTATGGGATATCAAAAGGTGTACTCTCTAGTTCTAAGGAACTAATGTCATCCTCAAAAGCTGCAATAGATTTGATTTCCTCAATCCATTCACAATCCAATCCACTAGAATCTCTAAATATATCAAACTTAATTGTCTTCTCCCCAAATTTCAATTCAATCTTTCGAAATTCACAATCAATGTTGGCCTTTGTAGTAGCCAAAAAGGGTCTCCCTAAGATGATTTGGGTGTCTTTGATGTGTTCGGGTACTTCCATATCAAGGATAATGAAATCTACTAGGAAATAAAAATCCCAAACTCTTACAATGACATCCTCCAACATTCCTTTAGGTGGCTTAATAGATCTATCGCTAATTGTAAAGTCACATTGGTAGACTTAAGGTTTTCTATTTTGAAATGTTTTACCAAAGATAAAGGAATGAGATTAATAGATGCTCCTAAATCTAGGATAACTCTATCAAAACAATGACCCCCAATTATACAAGAAATAAATGGAGATCCTGGGTCTTTCTTTTTCAAAGGAAGCATACTTGAAATTATAGAGCTCACATGCTCTGAAAGTACCACAGTGCTTCCTTTCTTTGACTTATGCTTAGGAGTACACAATTCTTTAAGAAATCTCGTGTAAGTCAGAATGTGTTTGATAGCATCTAGGAGTGGGATATTAATGTGTACCAGTTCAAAAATCTTAATTAAATCTTCATCTAATGTAATAGGTTGTTTTTGTTTCCTAGTCTTCTTCAAAGTTTCAGGGAATGGGGCGTGGATTTCCTATTCTACTGAAATATTTCCTGGATCTCGTGAATTAGTAGGAACTGAGGGATCGGGTTCTACACCTCTTTCAGGTGTAGAAACAGGGGTCGTTCTAGATGTACTAGGGTCTTGGGATTGGTTTCTTGGATAAATTGGATCCCTAGTGGAAGTTCCATGGCAGGTTGTAACTAAGTTAATACTTGCATGAGAAGAGGAAACTAATGAAGAAGAATATGCTTATTGATTTTGGAAAGATGGATTATGGATTAAAGGTTGGTTTGAAAGTGATTACTATTGATTAAGATACTCAAAATCATGATTAGCAGAGGGTGGATTCGGATTTTGATTCAGATTTGGATTCAGGGGTAATTGATTAAGGAGATGGACATGTCCCTGATTTAGATTTTGCATTCCTGGGTGTTGTCTCTGCTAGATATTCCTAGGGTTTGGAATTGGCTGGGATGAAAGGGCCCCTAGCTAAGGAGATTCAGCTAATTGCGTGATTTGGCCACTACGATTAGCCAACTCTGCCGAACATTGCCATTGGACTTCAGCAAGAGCCTCAGCATTTTGTTGCTAGCTCTTAGTCACAGCTCTCAAAATTTAGTCTAGCTGTGAATCTCTATTTGGCCCTATGGGGTTTTGCAAACCCATGTAAAATGGCCTCACATTATGTTGCTGAGATGACAATGTAGGCGGGTTTTACCTGGTCTGAGTCAGATATGATGGTCTTTGTGAATGGCTAGACCAAGAGAAATTAGGGTGATTACACCATCCAGGATTATAGGAATTTGAATATGGGTTTGATCTTAGTGTGTATCCCTGAATGGCATTTAAATCTAAAGGATAAGGCATGTTTTCCACAAAAAGAAAAGGTGGGAAAAAGGGTGGGTAAGATTGTGGGACAAAGGTCCCTCCTTGGGTTGGTGCAGGAGTAGATAAAAAACCCAAAGAAGATGGATCTCTAGAATCCAGATTATTCACAAATTCCCTTCTCGTGGGAATTTGCGCAACAGGTGAATACGTGGGATTTTGCGTAGCAAGTAGAGGCGTAAGAGTTTTCATCGTATTTCGGACCTCATCAAGATGCTTTGCTACGATACCAACTTTGTCTAGTTTCTCAGCAATAATTTTCAAATCCTTTTAATTGGACGGATTACCGATCTCGTGAATGCCCTTGTGCGGATTTTGATGAGTCGTATTTGTGCCCCACCTGAATTGCGACATAGATGCATTATTGATTGAGTTTTCCGCCATCCCTTCAAATAATTTTGAAGCGTATTCCACGTCGCGATTTAGAAAATTCCCTCCACAAGAGGCATCGACTAGATTGCGAATGCCTTTTTGCAAACCATAGTATAAGATATGCATTAGTTGCCAACGAGGGATGTCATGATGTGGGCATTTCCTTTGTAATTCATGAGAGCGTTCCCATGCCTCATGAATTGGTTCTCCTTGATTTTGATTAAATGTTGTGATTGCTCGCCTTAAAGCATTTGTTTGACCAATAGGAAAGAACTTCTTCAAAAATGCATATTCGAGTTCAACCCAAGTTGAGATTGGTCTTGCTATAGTTCTATACCAATAAGCTGCTTTATCTTTAAAGCTAAAAGAGAACATTTTCATAAGTAGGATTTCCTTATTTTGATTTCAAGGTCCAAGAATTTGAGATAGATTCTTAAGATCTTCAATATGTTGAAATGGATCCTCGGATGCAAATCCGTAAAAATAAGGGATTAGAGCTATAATATTTGGCTTTAATTCAGGATCATTCTCCCCAATAGGAATCCTAACATTAGGCTCTACTTGTGCATTAGATGGATTATAGTAGTCTCTAAGTAGAGGCCTTGGACGATGGATCGGTAAATCAGGAAGATCAAAACCCACCTCAGGTTGAGGTGGAGGACAAGTTTGAAGATTTTGTAGATTATTTAAGGCTGCTGTTAAAAGATTAATTTGACTATTTTTCTCAAGCATCCTAAGATTCTGGCTCAGGAGCGCCTCATGAACATCAAAAGGCAGCATCTCCCCTGACTAGAAGAAGGGATCTCGGAATTCTGATTTTGCATTTGTTCCATATAAATAGATGAATCAGTCGAGAATATCAGTGGTTGCTTATCTGCAACCGGCCTAGGATCACCTGTCAAAGAAGTTACAAGAGGCGGAGGCAAGGATCGCCTCCCGTCCATAAAACAAAAAGAAATGTGCAAAGGCACACTTACACCATAGAAAACAGCGGCACAAAAACCCACAAAACAGCGCGAATAACGTAGGTTTTGCTCTTCTTTCAAAGGAAAGAAGCGATTCCTAGAATATGCAAAAATACTTTGGATGCAACCAAGTATAGTAACACTATCAAAATACGCATCCTAAACCCTTGTCTACGTAAGTGCGTATCCTTAAGGCTCAAATGTCTAAGGTCTAAGATCGAGACCGCTCACTACTAGCTCCCCAGGGCTCTAATAGTGAGACAGACTTGTTGATCTTCGGCCAAAGCCCTAAGAGGTGCAAAGAGGAGAGATAGAAAATTCAGGCTCGTGTGACTCTAGTGATCACGCTGTGTGCACGATAGCATGCAACAAACGATTGCGATAAGACTCGCATGCATTCTAAAAATAGATTAAGTCAATTTTTATTTTCCTCTTTTTTACTCAATCTTTTCAAAAAAATATCGAAAGAATTAAAGTGACCGCTTTTTAAGTATTTTCAAAGAATATATGTGGTCTTGTTATTATTTCCAGGATAGGGATCTACGTGATTTTTTTTCGCGTGTTTTCCCGCTGATGTGAGAAAAATAGCAGAAATTTCCCAAGTCAAATCAAAAAATACTAGCAGATAAAATGCACTCCTAAGAGTGTATACCTATGTCATGCTACTGCTAGTCAAAAAAGTTGTATTTTTGTTTATTTTTTTAATATTTTATCTATCTAAATGCAACAATTCAAACAATCTAAAGACTAAGAAAAGAAATACTTAAATGGTATTTATAAGGGAAAATAGAACTATGAAATCCCACCTTCTTCCTCAGATTACCTGCAAAAGTAAACCTGAAAAGAAGACAAAAAACAAAACAAAAACAAAACTAATTAAAACAAAACACTAAAAACAGTAAAAGTTGTGAATATAACTACAACTACCTCCTATGGCACCGAAATGATTATTACAAAATTATACCAAGGAATCTTTTGGTGAATTAAAAGATAGCCTCCTCGACAATGGCACCATTAAAATGGTCATTTTACTCCTCAATATAGTTAATTAAGTTAATTGAGCTTAATTATGTGTAGAAGAAAGTAACTTAGGTTAACTCGAATTTGTGTCGGTTGAGTAGTATAGGGTCAAGTTAACCTAACATTTTAGATTTTATTACTTTTAAATGGTTGAGTTTAGGTCGTTCACTGGGAGGTATAGTTTATTCAGAATTCACCAATCAATTCAAAACAACTCATAGGAGGTATAATTAAGTTAATTTTAACAACATGAATTTTGCCTAATGATTTAAATTTAAGAAATATGCAAAATTCCATAAGAGAACATATTTACACAATTGATCTTCTTTAATAGCAAGTAAACATGTTCATTTTCTATTTATTTCAAAGAAATTAAGGCAATATAAAATTCTTCTATTTGAAACATGCCTTATAACATCACTGAACTCAAAAAGAAATTAAAAATAATGCAAGAAATTAAAGTATTTATTCTCTTTATCTTCAGCCTCTCTCTCTCTTTCTTCTTTTTTTACCTTTCTTTCTTTCTTGTCACTTTCTCGTTACTTATTTGTTAATCCTCTCTTAATCCTTTCCTTTTCTTTCTCTTATTTTTCTCTTATATTCTCGAGCTCTTCTCTTCCTCCTCTTTCTTCTCTTTTCTGCCTTTCTTCTCTCAGTGCCTGTTCAGCCTTCTCTTTGCCTTCTGCAAATTCTCCTATCATCCCTTTACTTTCATTTCTTCTTTCCTTAGCAACTTAGCCTTAGCATTTCCTTCTTCAACACCTACCCTTCTGAGCCTTTCCTTCTCTTTATCTTTTGAACCGGATTGGGTTTTCTTGTATTCAACCAAAAATTAGGTTATTTATTGACGGCTTAGACCTTTTGGGGATACACAGCACCCTTTTCAGGGTGGGACCTAACCCTACTAGGTCAAAGCTTGATTCAATTAGTTCGGTTTATTTTCTGGTTTAGCGTCGATTCATGGCCTCCCAGTCCTCGCACACGCCCTCCTGGGGCCACACATCCACACGCCACAAGCACACACTCGCAAGCACATACATGCCCACACACACACACATGCTCGAATCAATGCTCAATCAGTAACCATGCACCGAGCACTGATGACTGAAGGGCCCATGTAACAAATTCGTTTTATTCCTAGGCGGCCGTTTAGAGCTAATCGATATGGGACTATCTTAACCCCTCCCAGAGCAAACTTCAAGTGATGATTCCTAACAGCTCAGAACTCCATTCCAAGCAAACAAAAGCTTGTTGGAAAGCTGTTGAAGTGCTCTACAAGATTGTATTGTCAATTTAATGTGAAAGGGAAGTTATGCTCTTCGATTTGAAGGGCGAATCTGCTGGTTTTTGTTAACGAGGCGAGATCATGGTTTTGAAATATGTACGTTGTAGTATAGATGAAATCACCTCAAAAACAAATAAGAATTTATTACTCGAAAACCTAAGTATCCAAGGTCGAACACAGGGAGCAAATGGAATCTATTCACTAATCTAAATCAATGTAATTGAACACTTAAATCTACTCAAAATCTAATTCAGAATATCATGCATGAGTCTATGAATTGAAATGTAGCAAAATAGAAGAATTGGACGTCTGATTCTATAATCAGACGTCTCAAAAAGATATCTCTCTTCTTTAACTCTCTTTCTTCTCTTGCACAGTGCCTTTCTCCTTTTCTTTAGCCTTCTTTTTTCTTCCCTTCTTTCTTTGGCCCTTTCTTTTTCTCTTTTCCTTCTGTCTTTGGCCATCTGCTGCTTCTTCCTTGTCTTCTCCTTCTACCTTGTTCTTTGGCCTTCTTCCTTCTTTCTTTCTTCCTCTACTCCTTGGCTTTCTTCCTTCTTTTGCTTCTCTTCTACTTTCTTTCTCTGACTTTCCTCCTTCCTTAGCTCTTTTTCTTCTATTCTTCTTTGACTTTGGTCGACTGCTTCTTCTTCCTTGTCTCCTCTTTGCAGCTCCTTTCTTCTTTCTCTTTCTTCTCTTGCACAGTGCCTTTCTCCTTCTTCTTCCTCTACAGTCTTCTTCTTCTACCTTGTCTTTCCTTCTTCTCTTCTGACTTCTCTTATTTGTCGCACCCTCTTTGCTTTCTCTTTCTTCTAGTTCTTTCCTTTCTTCCTTTGCTGTGGCTAAGTCCTTCCTTCCCTGCTTGGCCTTAGCTTGCCTTTAGCTCTAGCTGTGCCTTCCTCTTCCTTCCTTCACTTCTCTGCAGCCACAGCTTCTGGCTTAGCTTCTTTTCTTCCTCTCTTCCCTGCACACACTGAAGAGAAAAACCTATCCCCTACCTTCCCTCGTCTCTCTTTCTCTCTCTATTTCTCTCTTAGGTACGCTCTCCTAGAGCCGGGTAATCGGGTCGGGTTTCGCGCACCCGGGACCAGGCACACCAGTGTGGTGTAGTGTGTGAGGACTGCGAGGGATAATCGGGTCGGTCAGCTAGATCTGCGGGGCAAAAGTTGCGGGCGTGCGTACATGGGTGAGGGAGCTCACCTCGTGTACTGGAGGCGAAGAGCTAAGAACACAAAAACAATTTATGTCACTCACTGCATTTCTGAGTTCACGAGGTGGGACTAAATGTCCCACCCACTTCTTCGAGCACACCCGCAGGAGACCTTCGCCCAATTGCTGCTGCTGTGTCGCTCGCCAAGCCAATCTCTTGGCTGGATGAGTTCGTACACTCAACCCGCGCCTTTTGGGACTCTGACACCTAGAGCACATGACCTAGAGCAAAGCTTGCGAGCTCCGTGCTTTTGCTTTAATGGCGGAAAGGGGGTTCGACATAAATTTCACGAATATGGCCTTGTGGCCTCGTTAAACCAGATGGGGAGCTTCGCCGTGGCACGGCGAAGTTTCCTAGGTGGATGGCTGGTCGTTCCAGCAACCGCCGGAGAAGATGTCTAGTGGAGGGAGAGCGGCAATGACGAAGGGGCTAGGGACGCACGCGCGGGTGTTGCGCGATGCGAAGGAAGGTGGTGAAGATGGCTCTTCCACTGGTATTGTGGCAGAGTGAAGAGAAAGAGGAGGAGGGCTTGCTAGAGCTTGCTGGACACCTGGCCGGAGGGGAGGAGACGAAATTAGGGTGGTTCTCTAGCCAAGTCAAGCTGAATGGGAGCTGTCGGAGGTGGTGGACCTTTTATTGGCACTAGCAGGGGTTCTTATGCTTGGAAGACAAGCTTCCAAGCACAAGAGACCTCGCTGGAGATGGAAACCATTGGAGACCCAAATCTCTCATGCATTTGCACGAGAGATTAGGTGCGAATTAGAGATTGGGACCATGCTCAGATGGAAGGGAATTCCTGAGAGAATCTTCCTTCCAAATCTGGGAGGAGATCTTGAGGAATCAGGGAGTAATCCCCCTCCATTCCTCACCGGAGTTGGATTCCTCCAAATTAATGGTGGAGGGACCTGATTGTAAGAGTGGCGAGGAAGTTAGGGGGGTCTATGCAATGGTTTTCAAAAGTTAGGTGCCAGAATGTAATTGGGTGGACTATTTTTCAAAGTAGGCCAAGATGACCTTCCCATAGTTCCAAATTTTCGTACAAACCTAATTTGAACCTAAGGAATCTAATGGTAAAGTTGGATTTAAGGTTTAACCACGTTTGACTGGATGTTTTGCACAAAAACCCAAATTAGGTCAAAATATGAGCTAGGACCCCAATCTAGGTCAAAATAGGTTCCAAAGGCCAAATTGAAGGTTCTAAACTCTAGGGGATATTTTTCCATGAATTTTAGAGGGTTTAGTTGATTTTTATCATGACAAAAAGCTTGTTGAATTAAGCAAGTCTGTTTTAGGGCTATAAGATGCCATTTAATTCCTAGCTCTCACATGAACCCATTTCTGTTTGAACCAACCCACCTTTTATCTTATTCAGACCATTTGACCTATGTTTGCCTCTGAGAAATCCCGTTGATGCACTACAATGGTAAAATTATAGTTTTAACCTTTGTTTCATGCTTTCTTCTCAGAATATTAATTCCTTAAATTAGGCCCTTCTGTGGGTTATGTAGGAGCTCTTATTCTCTTTCTTAGGTCAAAATGAGCTAGTTAGGGCTCATGATGAGGCTCTCATCATACTCCCATGCCTATCTTTTGATAGTCCCTTAGCAAAATTTTAAGGTTTTAACTTTTGTTCTAGACCCTGAGTTTTTGTCACCAATTCTGATAAGTGTTTTTCTTTTTCTTTTGATTAGGTTAGAATTCTGACAGTAGGCCTAGAGATACTCAAGTACCAACCAAAATTTGAACCTGACCAGCTTTAGCCTCGATCCTCTGTGAAGGTTTTTAAGGCTCCCAGGAACTATCCTAGGGTTTGCTGGACTAAGCGGTTAAAGCACCTGTGCTTGAGACATTTTAAGCCTTGGTTCAATTTGTAGTGCATTTTTGTAAGAGAGGGATAGAGGATTTATTTGTTTGGAGAGTTTTTTCTCTCTTTTCTTTTTATTTCTAGCTTCAAATTGGCTTCTCAACATGGTTTGTATCGGATTCCTCGTCCCCATCATCAATCCTCAAAGGTCCCTGGCAATCGATGCTTCGTGATAGCATCGCCCATGGCAGCCCCCAGAACCTTGGCTTTCGAGATTTCAAGGTAATTCCTCCCATGGTGTTCCGTAGTCGTATCCAGACCTTGGCAATCGACATTTCGTGATAATGCCGCCCATGGTATCTGTACCATTAGAGTTCTTACATGCCCCCAGTAGGATATTTAAATATCCTAAGAGAAGCACCGAGGAGACGATATGTTGTTACGCATCTTCGAGGGGAATTTCCTGCCTCTCTGCGTCGGAAACTTGTCCAAATCAACTTGTGTTGATCGGTCGCTCCTAATCTAGGCAACTTTTTCATAATATGCTTTTGCGTGATTTTGATATTTATGCGCACTGAACTAGACTGTGTGTGGGTTGGGGTGCTTAGGTTACCGAGTCTCGCAAACCAAAGGTTAGTTAATGAAGCCAAATATTCCCTAAGCCTTAGACCTAATAGTTAAGCTTCGCATTTTCCCCAACCTCTTGAGGATTCTCCAGATCTTAACGAGTACTTGAATTTTTAAGCCTAAGATCTAGCCCAAAAGGCCTAAGATCAGCATTCCTGCTAATCTCTTTTTGTGTCTCCTTAGCACTTTTCTCTCATTTTTTTCTTTTTCTCTTGATAAGGTCTAGAACTTCGGTTAATTCCTTAATCTCTTACTAATGACTATCTCTCTTTTTTTTCTTTTTCATTTTGTGCTCCTTTTTGTCATTTTGCTCTTTTTCTCCTCATGATAATGTGGCTCACAAAATTTCCTCCCTCCACCATTTTTTTTTTCTTTTTCATAATTTTTCAATTTTTTTTGTGTTTTTGACATATGTGAATTTTTTTGTGAGAATCCTTCTAACTTTTCTTGGCTTTGTATGTATGCAATTTACCACCCCCCCATGCCTAAGTTTTGCAATGTCCTCATTATTAACGGAGGGTGTGAAATAGTGTTGAGGTCAGGGACTTAGAACAGGATACATCGGGTGGGAGAAAGGGTCGGGAAGTGACTAATGCGGACGATTTTAAGCTCTGGTATGTGTACCAAAGGTGGGATCGACTGCTAAGGCTAAACTCAAGGTGCAATAGACGTGGAGTGTAGACGGATAATCTGGCGGATCTCTATTTTTGGAATGATGGGTTGCCTCCCGTTAAGCACTAAATTCAACGCCTTCAGCTGAGCAGAAAATGGGATGGAGTGGGAGTGGTCAAATCAATGGAATTTTGTAAAACAATCACCTTGATTAAGAGCTTAGTTGGTCCAACCAGGTGCTTGTTAGGATCAGTGAGCTGATGATGCAGCCCAAACCCTATTAGTCTGGTGGGTTGATAGATGAGGATCAGAAGATGTGGAACCCACCATATGCAATGAAGCTCTGATGAATGTGGAAGCAAAAACTTGGGTTTTGGCTGATTCGAATCAGTCGGGTTAGAGTAGGGATCCGAAAATGATTAGTGAATGCTTTGGAATCCCTACAGGGGTGATCAGAGAATGATGGATCATGATTTTCAATCTGATCGATGTCCGATGCCCGATATGGATGTGGAGTGGAATCATCTGCCATCGGCTCAGTGAGAGGTGAATTAGAATAGAAATTGTGTCTGGTTGCGGGTCGGGGTTGAAAATGGGTTTTGGTCGGTTCTGTATGTGTGGAAGAGGTGGCTTCAATGAGAATTGTGTATGAGGGCTCTTCTAGAAAGGAATGACAGGTGGTCTCATGTAGAGAGTCCTCATTTTCTCTGATATCATGGTCAGATTCGAGATCGTCGAAGAGTTTGCGAAAATCAAGTTTTGAATAAGATTCAAGATCATGAGTTCCACCATAGAATAAATCATATGATGTAGATTCAATAGCCTGACTTGGGTCTAGCCTATATGTAAATTCCAAGCTCAAAAAGGTGTTCTTATTTGTTTTAGGCTAAAGTTCTAAGCTGGTAGGCAAGACCCAATTGAAACCCCACTCGTCCAACTCCTCGATTTCTGTATCGTAAATTGGCATGACTTCCGAAACATCAATTTGTTTCTCTGAGGATGTTGGCAAGTGATATTCATTAAGTAGAGGCCCAAAATCATATTCTTCATTGAAAATTTGATTTTCTTCATACGGGGCCTCGAAATCTTCCCAATAGGTTTCAGATCTAGATTCTGGGCTTGGGATGTTGGTTAAATCACTAGAATCTAGGTCCGAATAACCTTTGAGGGTTACCTTATCAGAATAAGGGGCGGAATTTACACCCTCGAGAGGTTCAGTTCTAATCTCATTATTCCAAGAGTCTTGGAATTCTAAGCTTGGTGATCTAGGGTCTAGGATTGGCTCAACATTATGTTCTCCTGCAATTTCCCAACCTAATTCAATACCAGGCGTGTTGTATTCTAGCTAGGTTGGGCATTCACAACCTCTTTGTGCCTCAAGCCCGAGATCTGGGGACTCAGATTGATCCTTGATATTGTTCCAAGATGGTTTGTCATCTGGCATGTACGGGTATTTCTAATTGATAATTTGTTTCAATAATCTCATCAGTTTCTCCTGTTTTTCAAGATTATCTTGGTGTTGTTCCCATAGTACAGGATTTGTCATGCATTGAAGGTATTCCAAGTTGTGTAGTTTTTCTATCTCAAGGTATCATGTTATGAGAATGTCTCGGGTTGATCCTTTTGTGGTTTCTACCAATATCACTTTGGCACAAGTTATGATGAAGGTTGTGGTTGTTGGGACAACAACCTGAATGTTTTCTCCTGGTGTTGAGGTTTTGTCTTCCTTTTCGTAGAATTTCAGAGCATCCTCAGTCATCCTATCTCTCATGGATCTTCGGGATTCAGGTTTCTTGAATGGTAGTCCTAAGTGGTTTGGCTACATATTTGGATTAGTTGGTGGAATCAAGATGTAGAATCAGAGTTTGAATCAAGATGTAGAATCAAGTTATGAAGTGATTAGATCTGAATAAAGAGTCCCACTAAAGTTTTATGTGTGTGCTCTAAAGCGAAGAGATGAGAGACTAGAGGTGCTTTTGACCCAATTAAGGCACCCAAAGATGTTGGACGACTATAGAGGTTCAGAGCAGATGATACCCCTGGATCAGAAGGTCGTCCACCTGAGAATTACCTAGGCAGCCAGAGAGGGAGAATCCCGCAAAGACCCCTACACGGTAGAGCGTCCCCACAGGTTACAGGGTTTCCCCCACCCGACCTCTCTTGACACTAAGATTCCAGGTAGACCAGAATGGGGACCTTGACCTCTTAAGTCTACCACTTTTATTTCAAAGGTGCTTTAGGGTTTTCACTTGAACTTTAGATGTTTTGATGTTGTGACCTAATTTAGAGGTTGATTGACCCAAAGGATCAACTTCACCTGACTTGCCCTAAAGATGGCAGAATAATTCTAAGTCAAGACCTGGAAATTACCTTGATTTGACTCCTAGTTTATTAGGTCCAAAATTTTAAGATTCAAGTGATTTTAGAGCTCAATTTTTAGAGGGTTTGTCTTGTTTAAATCTCTTCAATCAAGGGCTTGGGTAGCACACAAATGCGGGAGGGTTTATTTCCTTTTAAACAAGCATGTGTGACTAGCACTCCAAAAACTCTATTGTAGAAACCCTAATTTGGTTCTATTTCCAATCCTCTTTTTCTTTTCACAAAAGTTCTCTTTGGACTTAAAACAAGAAGTGTGTTGTCCGGAGAGATTAAGCGTGATCTCTATTAGGCACAAGAATTGTGGGGTGGGATCTAAAAAGTCGGTTCCACTTCAATATGTTTTGAAAAATTTTCACAAAATCAGAAAACTTTTGCCTTAGAGATGGTAATTACTATAAAGAGAAGGCAATTGATTCCTAATTTGGTTGTTTCCTTTTGTCTTTTAGAAATTAGGAGATGGATTTAGGGAAGAAGAGAGATTACCTACCCTGGAGTGGTTGACTTGCATGGGAGATCTTCTCGTGAAATACCTTGCAAGATCACAGCAAAACAAATAAGGCAAGCTAGTGTTCAAATATTATAAAAAAGAATGCAGAGATTAGTGATAAATCGCCACTCTTACAATCAGGTCCCTCTGCCATTAATGGGGAGGAATCCTACTCCAATGAGGAATGGAGGGGGATTACTACCTTATTCCTTAGAGATCTCCTCCCAGATTTGGAATGGAGATTCTCTGAGGAATCCCTTCCATCTGAGCTTGGTCCCAATCTCTGATTCGTACCCAATCTCTTGTGCAAATGCATGAGAGATTTGGGTCTCCAACGGTTTCCATCTTCGGCGAGGTCTCTTGTGCTTGGAAGCTTGTCTTCCAAGCATAAGAGCCCCTTCCAGTGCCTATAAATGGTCCACCACCTTTGGTTGCTGCCATTCAGCTTGACTTGGCTGGAGAACCACCCCAATTTCGTCTCCACTCCTCCAGCCAAGTGTCTAGCGAGCTCCGGTGAGCCCTCCTCCCCTTTCTCATCGCTCTACCACAATACCAGTGGCAGAGCTGCCTTCACCATCTTCCTCCGTGTCGCGCAACACCCACGGACGCATCTCCAGCCCCTTCGTCGTCGCCGCCGCTCTCCTTCCACTAGATATCTTCTCCATTGGTAGCAAAACGGCTTGCCATCCACCTAGGCACCTTCGCCGTGCCACGAAGAAGCTCCCCATTTGGTTTAACGAGGCCGCAAGGCCGTATTCGTGAACTTCAGGTCGACCCCCCTTTCCGCAATTGAAACAAAAGCATGGAGATCGTAAGCTTTGCTCAAGGTCGTGTGCTCCAGGCATCAAAGTCCTAGAAGGCGTGGGTTGAGTGCGCGAACACATCTAGCAAAGAGATTGGCTTGGCGAGCAACTCAACAGCAGCAATTGGGCGAAGGTCTCCTGTGGGTGTGCACAAAGAAGTAGGTGGGACATTTAATCCCACCTCGTGAACTCAGAAACGCCGTGAGCGACTTAAATTGTTTTTGTGTTCTTAGCTCTTCGCCTCCAGTACACGGGGTGAGGTCCCTTACCCACGTACACACGCCTCGTCCGCGACTTCTGCTCCGCGGATCTGGCTGACCGACCCAATTATCCCTCGCAGTCCTTGTGCACTACACCACGTCGGTGCACTACACCACGTCGGTGCACCTGGACCCGGGCACGTGAAACCTGACCTGATTACCCAGCTCTAGGAGAGCGTACTTAGGAGAGAAATAAAGAGAGACGTGGGGGAGGGTAGGGGATAGGTTTTGCTCTTCAGTTTGTGCAGGGAAGAGAGGAAGAAAAGAAGCTAAGCCAGAAGCTGTGGCCGTAGAGAAGCAAAGGAAGGAAGAGGAAGGCACAGCTGAAGCTAAAGGCAAGCTAAGGCCAAGTAGGGAAGGAAGGACTTAGCTGTAGCAAAGGAAGAAAGGAAAGAAGCAGAAGAAAGAGAAAGCAAAGAGGGTGCGGCAAAGAAGAGAAGTCAGATGAGAAGAAGGAAAGACAAGGCAGAAGAAGAAGACCACAGAGGAAGAAGAAGGAGAAAGGCACTGTGCAAGAGAAAAAAGAAAAAGAAGAAAGGTAAGGCTAAAGCAAGGGAAGGAGATGCAAAGAGGAGACAAGGAAGAAGAAGCAGATGGCTAAAGTCAAAGGAGAATAGAAGAAAAAGAGCTAAGGAAAGAGGAAAGTCAGAGAAAGAAAGTAGAAGAGAAGCAAAAGAAGGAAGAAAGCCAAAGAGTAGAGGAAGAAAGAAAGAAGAAAGAAGAAGGCCAAAGAACAAGGTAGAAGGAGACGACAAGGAAGAAGAAGCAGATGGCCAAAGACAGAAGGCAAAGAGAAGAAAAAAGAGCCAAAGAAAGCAAGGAAGAAAAAAGAAGGCTAAAGAAAAGGAGAAAGGCACTATGCAAGAGAAGAAAGAGAGTTAAAGAAGAGACATATCTTTTTAAGACGTCTGATTATAGAATCAGACGTCCAATTCTTCTATTTTGCTACATTTTAATTCATAGACTCATACATGATATTCTAAATTAGATTTTGAGCAGATTTAAGTATTCAATTACATTAATTGAGATTAGTGAATAGATTCCATTTTCTCCCTATGCTCGACCTCAGATACTTAGGTTTTCGAGTAATAAATTCTTATTTGTTTTCGAGGCAATTTCATCTATACTACAATGTACATCTTTTAAAACCATGATCTCACCTCGTTAACATTTTGGCGGCATTGCTGGGGAAGATGTCTAGTGGAGGGAGAGCGGCGATGACAAAGGGGCAGGAGATGCACGCGCGGGTGTTGCACGACGCGGAGGAAGGTGGTGAAGGCGGCTTTGCCACTGGTATTGTGGCAGAGCAATGAGAAAGAGGAGGAGGGCTCACCGGAGCTCATTGGACACCTAGCCGGAGGAGAGGAGACGAAATTGGGGTGGTTCTCCGGCCATGTCAAGCTGAATGGGCCAGCCGGAGGTGGTGGACCTTTTATAGGCACTGGGTGGGGCTCTTATGCTTGGAAGACAAGCTTCTAAGCACAAGAGACCTCATCGGAGATGGAAACCGTTGGAGACCCAAATCTCTCGTGCATTCGCGTGAGAGATTGGGTGCAAATCAGAGATTGGGACCATGCTCAGATGGAAGGGAATTCCTCATAGAATCTCCCTTCCAAATTTGGGAGATCTCTGAGGAACCAGGGAGTAATCCCCCTCCATTCCTCGTTGGAGTAGGATTCCTCCCCATTAACGGTGGAGGGACCTGATTGTAAGAGTGGTGAGGAAGTTAGGGGGGTCTGTGCAATGGTTTTCAAAAGTTAAGGGCTGTTTGCACCTCAAAACACGCCTATAAGAACGCCTTCTTATGCTATTTTCTAGCATTAACTATGTATATTATAATCCTGTAGTTGCATTTGTAAAAACGCTTGCATGCATGCATTTAATTGAGAGGAGAAGAGAATGGAATAAATGGCTTGCATTTTTACATTTTTCTTCAAGTGTCTCTTTGCAAAAGTCCCCTCTCCATATTTTATTTTCATCTTTCTTTCTTCTTCCAACGGTTTTTCTTCTTCCCGCGGCTGAATGCTGTCCTTCCCGCGCCTCTCCCTGCAGCTGCCACTCTCCGCGCCTCTCCCTGCAGCTGCCACTCTCCGCGCCTCTCCCTGCTGCTGCCATGCCTCCCCGCCATGCTCTCCTCTTCTATAAAGCCGCAGCTCTTCCTCGCGACGGAGAGCGGGGGGGCGAGTTGCTGAAAAATGCCACGCTGCAGTCCGCCACCTTCCTCGCCCGTTCTCCCCTCCCATACGTCGGCCCTCCGTCGAGGAGGCACCCGACGAGCAGGAGAACCCACTGTGGTGCTCACCACCACAGTGGGAACACCACCGCCCAGCTCTTCAACGAGCAGGTGGGCGTGGTGTTTTCTTTTCTTTTCAGTTTCATCTCCACGCCATTGCTGCCGCTTCAAGGTCCGAAGCTTGAAGCAGCAGCAGCAGCAGCTAAACCGTGGCAACAGCAGCAGCAGCAGCACCCCCGCCTCCTCCGCGACCTTCCCCGCAGGCGCTCAGCTCTCCGCGCGCGCCTGCAGGGAACTTCTCCGCTCAGTCCTCTGCTCTGTCGCCTCTTCCAGCGGCCGGCCAGGCCTTCTCGCCGCCCCCTGCCAACCTCTGCAACCCTCTGCGACCGATTGCAGACTCCCCGCCGCCTTCTCCGAGCGCGCCATCGCCCGCTCTCCGTCCTCGCACCCGGTCTGCAGGAGACGTCTCACGTCCACTGCGCGAAGGCGCGGTGCACCGCGACGATCAGACGTCCGCCTCCGCCTTCATACGACGTAGAGTCAGACGTCTACCGCCTCCGGCAGACGTCTTAACTCGCGCGTCCGCGATCACTCCTTCGCCCGCTCTCTCTCTCCGCCGATCTCTCCCACCCGCTCCCTCTCTGTCTCTCGCTCTCTCTCCATTCTCTCTCTCTCTCTCTCTTTCACTCACTCACAGACACACACTACACCAACACACACACATCTTCACCGACACACACACACACCCACACACACACTTACACTATACGTATAGTTATATATAGTAACATATATATACATACATATATATATATACATACATATATCTATTATATATATATACTTATATACATAGTATATCTATATAGTTATGTATACATACATATATATATAATATATCTCTATATATATATATATACACGTATATATATATCTATATACTTATACATATACTTATATATATATACATATATACTTATATACATATATATATATACATATCTATATAGTTATATATATACACACATATATATATATATATATCTAGATACATATATACTTATATACATATATATACACATATATATCTATATATATATATATATCTATACATATATAACTATACATTTATATATATATATAGATATATTTACTTATATACATACATATGTACATATACTTTCATGTTATTTATTATACGCTGTATCGCGGGGATATCTGCACCAGTTGCTGATATTCCCTGATACGCGCGTACGAAAAAAGCGTGGTCCCATACATCATCCATCCTCCATCCACACTCCACGCGGCACATAGTCGTGTTGGTTGCGTCTCTCTAGACGTCAACTGACTCGACATAGTGCTACACTCCATCGTCACCTCCACCCCCACCCCTTCATATATATACTACATATAAATATATATCTATAGCTACTATATTTACTTTCTATCTGTTAGCTTCCTTCTTAGTAAAAAGATAAAAAAAGGTATAAAAGTGAAAAGATAATCTTTGATTTGCAGGTACCCCCGTCTTGCAAGTAGCAAGACGTGTTTTGAAACTCTGTTTTGGCTAAAAGCCAAGGACACAATTTTGAGGGTGTGCCTCAAGAACAAGGATTACCAGAAAAAAAACCTAAATAAGAAAAATACCAAAAACAGAATAAACGAACGGAAGAGACGCGTTTTAAGGAAAACGTAGAAACTCGACTTGAACCCCACTTCCCTGAGTTCGACCCTGGGCCTAAAAGTGACAAGATAAAATCAATTTGGCCAGGTTAAAAATTTTGTAAAGAGATGGTTATGTCTGAATTAGGTTAACCACTATACACATTTCAACGATAAAAATATCATATTAACAACCTATTTGGGCCGACCCATCAAGGGCCAAAATGTAATTGGGTGGACTATTTTGCAAAGTAGGTCAAGATGACCTCCCCTTAGGTCCAAATTTTGATACAAACCTAATTTGGACCTAAGGAATCCAATGGTGAAGTTGGATTTTAGGTTTGACCATGTTTGACTGGATATTTTATACAAAAACCCAAATTAGGTCAAATAATGAGCTCTGACCCCAATCTAGGTCAAAATAGGTTTCAAAGGCCAAATTGAAGGTTCTAAATCCTAGGGGATATTTTTTCATGAATTTTAGAGGGTTTAGTTGATTTTTGTCCTGACTAAAACCTTGTTTAATTAAGCGAGTCTATTTTAGGGTTACGAGATGTCATTTAATTCCTAGCTCTCACAAGAACCCATTTCTGTCTGAACCAACCCACTTTTTATCTTATTCAGACCATTTGACTTATGTTTTGCCTCTGGGAAATCCCGTTGATGCACTGCAATGGTAAAATTATAGTTTTAACCTTTGTTTCATGTCTTCTATTTAGAATATTAATTCCTTGAATTAGGCCCTTCTCTAGGTTATGTAGGAGCTCTTATTCTCTTTCTTAGGTCAAAATGAGCTAGTTAGGGCTCATGATGAGGATCTCATCAGTTTTCTACGGTATAAAATGGCCTGGACAGTGGTTTTCTTTATTCTAAGTCCTCAGACTGGAGTTTCTCTCTTAGTTGATGATCTGAATGGGTTATATAGTGAATTCCGTAGCTAATGGCGTGGATATCAAGCTCTCAGGAGCTTCAGGTAGTACACAGAAGCTCAAAGCTTCTCTGGAAGCTTCAAGAAGTTGAAATCAGACTTAGAAATGACCTAACAGACAACTAAAGACATGATTAATCGATCAAAAAAAATTCTAAAGGTTGTTACCAACTTATCTGGGTTGAATTTACAATCAAATCTCATAAAAAATTCACTGCCAACAGTTTGGGTTCAAAAACAACCCAAACTGGCAATAATTGAAATCCAATCAAATTAACCATCTAAGCTCACTCAAATCACTTTAAAATCATTAAAAAATATCTCAGAATCAATTTAGACTTATCAATTCATCATATTGAATCCAGAATTAAGGAATCAAACTCAGAGTTGACTAGAAAGCCTCTAATTTTGACTTTCTATTTTAAACCTTTTCACAGGGAATTAAAGCCTTAAATGACATCTTCTCAATCCTAGAAACATGATTAGACCATTAGATAGGTGTTTGAACTAAAGATTCTAGGGTTTAAAGCTCGTTGCCTGAGCTTTTGAAGTGATTTGTTCGTCAAAATAACCTAAAGGTTGTTACACTAATCTAAGCATAGAAATGACTTTAGTGCTCAGCACTGAAGCTTTCAGACCCCTTAAATATGACTTAAGACTTTCTGTTAGACTTCTCCAACTTTGTCAGAGTTGGAGAAGATGAATGTCTAACTCAAGCTCCAATCATCAAAATCTCAAATAAACACTCTCAGAATAATCAGTAATCCACATTTCATCAATCTAGAGCTTTTCATCAAGTTCTACAGGCTGAAGACTAATTTTGACTCGTCGGAGCTTGCCAAAGCTCTAGTGAGTCCATAAAAAGTGAATTTCGTGATACAAAAAGAGAAATTGTGCCATTAACGACTTGAAAAGGTTCCTGAGGTCACAAGGAACCTCAAGATCAAGTTAATTCCTTCATTTCCTCATTAAAATACATATTTAACAATGAATTCATTTCTTAAAGAATCTGAGTTGGTTGAAGCTCAGGACTTGTTTTCCAACTCAATTGAGTGGTCAAAATAGGTCAACAAATATTTGCGATCATAAATATATATATAATTAAAAATTTCAACTACTCCTGAGCCGCCATTGACAGCCAGCTCAGGTGCTTAATTAGATTTAGGCGTTTAAGTTATATGTGGTATTTAATCAAATTATAGTGATGATTAGGATCCTTTAGTGGTGAAAGATGATGGGGGACCCAATGAAGGTGGAGATAAGGTCGACTACTGCTTCCATAGACAATAGAAGTAGTCGGTGGAGTTGGAAATGATTTAGGCGAATTAATGATTACAGTAGTAATTAAAGTTGATAGAAATGATCGTGGATGGTAGAAGAATGTGGACAGTGATTCAAAATGACAAAATTAAAGCTCCTGACAAGCTCAAGGAGCTCGCCGGAGTCAAGGAAGATGAAATCTAAATCTAACATTACGGCTAACTAGGCTACGTAACTAACTAACTAAACTATCCTACTCATACTCCTACTCCTAGTCTACTATTACTTGGATGAAGGGCTTAGAAGATCTCTGTCGACGGCTCATAACGAAGGAGGAAATCAGAGGATTGTCGAAAGATCTCCAGTGGTGGTTGCGAGGTGAAGTAGAGGAGAGCTCCTTAGTCAGTGCTTGTGTCAAGAGATGCGGCTGACTTCGGCGGAGTTCCAGAGCTGATAAAAATGGATAGACGAAGTCAGATGAGGTGGTGTAAGATTGCCAGAGTTGCGGAGTGAATAGCCTATCGAAGTCGGCTATAGTGAAGAAGAGGGAAGGGAGCCAACTTGGTGGAAATCGAGGGTGTCAAGGGGTATTTATAGTCAACGACGACTAAGAAGGAGGTGGAATCTGGATGTATTTACGGCTAGGTGGAGGATAACCACCGGCGTCTTCTCTGACGCCGGTGAGGTTATCTCCAACAGTAAATTAGGATATAAGTGTCATCCAGACTAGTGGATGAAAATGGGATGGTGAGCGCAAGCTCCAAGAGCTTGGAGAAGAGATGACGTCGGATTGGCGGTGGTCAAATGGTGACTGCACCTTCAGTTGTCAGGCGTTTAGTCGGGTGAAGAAGAGAAGAAGAAGAAGAAGAAGAGGAACAAGTCCAGGAACCTACTCGTAGTGAATCCTAAGGACCTAAATGGAAAATAAGGACCCAATTGAATTAAAATGTAAGGACTAAAATGTAAACTTAGATTTTCAAGATTTATTTTAATTTAGATCTTTTTCAACTTTTTATATGTGATTATAAATAAGACAATTATTATATTTAGACCTTGAATTTACATTTTTGACCTTTTTAGATTAATTTATTTAATTAAGTAATGTTACTTAAGTTATTGCATACTTAGGTATATATTAGGCTTAAGTTAATTAACTCATTAATTAGATGAATGATTGATAATATTTCGAGTCCAATTATTAATTAGATTATTAATAATATAAATTGGATGATAATATAGCATTTTTAACATAATTTAAAGTCCATTACTATTTATCCCTTATTTAATAATTAACCCATATATTCATATATTCCTAGCTAATTAACTAGGAAGACTAGTTAATTAGGGTAATTAGAGACCATGATGAGCTTCTCATCAATGACCATCACTAAATTTCTTTTATACAAAATTGATCCTTTCCTCCACTATAAAAGGACCCCTACCCCTCCCACTTTTATTCATCTCTTCCATTCTTCTCCTCACCACCTCCAAGGCTCTAGAGAGAGCTTGTCCCAAGCATGGGATGCTCCTCCAGAGTAGAAAATAAACATTTCTTCCCACCTCTCATCCCCTTTCTATTGGTGCTAGAGAACCACGGTCGTTTATTTTGATGATAACAAAACACTTGTTATTTAAGATTTACTTTTGAGTCCTAGTTTTTAGGTCAAATTGCAAATGGAGACATGTGTAGAGACGGAGTTCGAGCTCGCATCCATGATGGATTGGAGGATCTTGGCAGAGGAGAAGGTGTTGGAACCATGTTCCACATCTTGTTTTGGTGTTAACAAGATTATTATGGATTAATGTTTGCAATTGAGTGCTTGTCAGATTTAGGTGAAGATCAAGGCAAACAGGAAATGATGGAGGCATGATGATGAGAAGGAGAGGATCATGACATGAAGGAGGCAAGATGATAAGGAAGAATAGAGGAGGACAAGATCATCTTTGTCCTTTAGTTTTAGATTAGGTTTTTATTTCATAAAATGTATGCCTCTTAACAAAGAATCAACTTAGATTGTAAAATTAATTAGAGATAAACTAGGATTTATACTACGATCATTTTCAAAGAATGTAATTGAACAATTTACTGAAAAAAGGTACTTGTTAACCCAAAAGTACTGATATTAAAGCTTAGTATCGGTGCATGTGAGTTACAGGTTTTGGTTTTTACAAAGAAACAAACCTGTACCCTACGAGTACCTGTACTCATGATCAATACCGGTACAAGTGGGTTACATATTTGTATTAAGTGTTTGAAACTCAAATGTGGAAGCAACGTGTACCGGAACCCATACTTTAGTATCGGTACCAGATAGCCGTTGGCTCAAAACTGAACAGCTAGAACATTAATTTTGGCCATATGAATGTTGGGATTTAAACTCTAACGTCTAGTAGACGTCCCAAATAGGTCCTAACTCTATAAATAATCCCTTGGACCCTTAGTTTCCACATAAGAAAAGAGAAGAAAAATTCGTAGAGCTATATTTCAAATTTCCACCATATTTTCAAGAGAGAAAGAAGAAGCTTGACATTCACTCTCTCTACATTCTTGCAAGCTCAACGACGTGTTTTTGTCATGCATCTATGAAGCAATTCACGTCCATCCTAGGCTTTCAATTGGTATTCATTTTAATTATTGTTGGGAGGCATAGGAATTTTGTTGTAAGATTTTATTGGTCTTACACCTGTGCTTTATTTGTTTTGGAGCTTGTTGCTTGTTGGGTTGTAACAAACCTGTCTCTTGTACTTGGGTTGAGGTAACTCATTAATTGCCTCATTTAGTAAATTGATTTTGTCAGGGTTTAGGGAATCAGGTTAAAATTTCTAAGCTGGGAGGCTTAGGTAGAAGAGTACCCAAGTGAGTGGGGAACCACTATACATTTTGTGTCCTTTGTGATTTGAATTGATTGTGCAAATCTTTCTTATTATTACTAATATTGTGCTTGAGTGTTTGTGCGCATAGGCAATCGTATCTTTAGATCCTATCAGAAGGAGCTTCGCGAGGAGCGAAAGCTTGAAGAAGGAAGGAGATGAAGAATAGGATAGATTTCCTTTCTTATTCATTGTACTTTGTTATTTGTCCTTTTGTTATGATGATAACATCATCATCAGTCATATCTAGCTTTAATTAGTCATAATCAAGGAATAAATGCTCCTACATAACAACCAGAGGACCATAATTCATTGCATAATCATTCTAAGGGAAAGACAACAAAATAAGGGTAAAACTATAGTTTTAATAGTACATCTTAATTGCATAACAATTACAGGATTTCTCAAAGGTTAATTAAATGTCAAATGATCTTAAATGTCTAACAAGTGAGTCCGTACTGACAGAAAAGGATTTCATGTGTTTCAAGAATTAAATGACATCTGAAACCCTAAAAATAGACCCGCTTAATCTACTCAGGTTATGGCAAAGATAAATTTCACATAAACCCTCTAAAATTCATAGAAAAATATTCTCTAGCTTTTGGCATCCTTGAATTGACCATCAGAACTCATCTTGACCAAAAATGGAGATACAGATAAACTTTTGCCCTAATTTGGGTAATTATACAATTTCTCTAGTCAAACGTGGTCAAAAGCTAAATTTAACTTCACCATTAGATTACTTGGGTCCAAATTAGGTTTGTACCAAAATTTAGACCGAATCTAAGATCATCTTGACCTAGTTTGCACTTTGGTCCAAGTCTGACTTTCTTTATCTCCAATAGCCCCATAGCTTTTGAATTCCTCACAAAAAGCCCCCCAGCTTTTGTGTATTCTTCACAAAAAGGTTCCTACCGCACATGAACTCCTAATCCTAAAGCTCTGATGACAATCAAGTAAGGATTTCTCCTTGATTGATTGATGAAATAGTCTCAAATTAGAATTGGAGACTCCTTATGGAATTCCCTTTTCAAAGAATCAGATCTAGCCCTCTAAGACCTTCCCAATCTCTAATGCGAATGCATGAGAGATTTGGGTCTCCAATTCTAGCAACCTTCCAAGGTTGAAAGCTTGGATTCCAAGCTTTAACCAACCCCCTACTACCTATATAAAGAACCCCCAGGGTAGACCGGTCACTCAAAGCTTGATTTTGGTTAGATCTACCCTCATTTCCTCCCTCATATTCCGACCGAAAGGCTCCACAAGCTCTGGTGAGTCCCTTTGCCTATCCTCATCATCCAACCGCAATACCAGTGACGAATTCTTCTTCCCACTCTTCCTCCGCGTCGTGCAATACTAGCCACCGTCTCTCTCTCTTCGTCGTCATCGCCGTCCTACCTCCACCAGAGTGCTTTCTTCCCTAGTGTCAGCCTTTAAACACCGATGCCATTCTCCCCCCTTCATCCATTAGATTAGGGTTAATTTAGCTTCTTTAGATCCATAGGTTAGTTTCCTACCCAAAAAATCAAAAATATCCCCTCAACACCGTCGCATGCCACCTTCGTGTCCATCTCCGGCCGCTCCTCCAGCTAGGCATCCCCGCCGTTGCACACCTCCATCCGCCTTATCGAAACCCTCATAAGCTTCGTTGCAACACCCTCTATGAATCCCCTCTCCTATTTTGCTCCACCATCCACCCGAACCCTCTGCCGAACAAACCCATCATCTCCGACCTATTCCGACTTCTCCAGCCACCTACACGCATCCTCGCGCTACATCATGCACACCACCACATTCGCCATGCCATGACGATCCTGCTGAACCATCTAACGATGCTGTAAGGCCGTATTCTTCATTTTCAGGTTTGCTGCCACCATAGCCATTACCAGAGCTCCTTCGAGGAGCTTAAAGAAGGTCCCTTGCCGTTGCCAGCTCTAGGCGCCACCTCCAGGTTATGCAGAACACTTCCAGGAACTGCCCCAGGTGGTCAATTAGAGGCCTTAACCTCATTAGCTATGGTAATTGAAGGAAGGGGCCCTGCAGTAGCTGTGCCAATCAGAGGATTCTCTCACTACAGATGCTCGCAAAGAGGGGGCTAAGATAGTCCAACCTTGTAACATGAAGAGCGCCCATGGTGACTTAAATTGATTTTGTGTCAGCGACTGTTTGCCTCGACACACAGTGGGGTAAGGTCCCCCACACGCACCCCTTCACCTGCCTCACCCATGACACCACCATGCGGGGCTGGCTCAGACTCGTTTACCCATCTACGCCTACAGACACCTCGGTTGCTAATCCACGTCGGAAGCCTTGGTCTCAGGTGTGCTCTAGATTGATTACTCGACAACCTGGTACTGTGCATGACCCTGGAAGGCCAGGAAAGAGGAGAAACCAGGGAGAGGAAACAGAGAGAACGCATGGGGTTAAGGTGGATTTTGCTCTATTGTGTAATGGCAACACTTAGCCGCATCTGAAGAAGAGCCCCCTCTGTGTGTGAGGAAGAAAGGCTAAGGTTAGGAAAAAGAAGAAGAACAGAAGGCTGAAGAAGAGGAAAGGCAAAGAATCGTAGAAGAAGGAGAAGAGCAGCAGAAATAAAAGAAAAGAAGTATTGTAGCAAAGTCTTTTAAGATGTCTGATTGAAAAATCAGACGTCTGATTATCGGCTCCTCCATATTGATTATATTCAATAATTGTTCTATGTGTTAGACTAATAATTGGTTATCCAAATCACCATTATTTTGTCGAGATTACTTTTTGACTCATCATATACTCGTGTTTTACATCGTATATTAGATTTTGAGTAATTAATTGTACTCATTTACATTAAATTGTTGAGATTAGTGCGTGAATTCCATATTTGCTCCCAGCGAACGACCTCAGACTTCATTCGAGTTATAAATTTTATGTGTTTTGAGAGATTTTGTCCTATACTATGACGCATCTCTTAAATAAGGATGAATTTGCACAAAAATTTTGGCGTCATTACCGAGGAGCAACACGCAATTCACCGCTATTCACTTGCTATATTTTTATATTTGAGCACTAACTTGCCTTGTTTACTTCCTTGCAATTTTGCGAGCCACTTCACGAGGAGATCTTCCATGCAAATCAACCACTCCAGGGAGGCTAACTTTTCTATTCTTCCCTAATCATCCTCCTAATCTTGGGAAGATAACAAAAGGAAACAATCAATTAGGAATCAGCTGCCTTATTTTTCATAGTAATTATCATTTGAAAGGTAAGTTTCCTGATCTACGAAAATTTTTTTCAAATCTGATTGATGATTGAGATGAATCTATTTAGAGTTCCTGACCCCAAATTTCCTGTCCCTATTAGGGATCACACTTAATTTCTGATCATCTTGGACTACACACTGATGTAAACACATTTATTGAGGGTAAAATGCCTATTCATGCAAGTTTCTAGGCTTAGATTTGCATTTCATATTATAAATTTTGCATAGCATGCATCATTCTGCATTTAGAGTAGTTGTATATAATTTAGGTTAATTGTGTCCTTTTTGTGGTTAAGAGAGAAGGATATTTACTTCAGAGCCTCTGATTGACGATCCGATCATACGGATCTGATCAAGACGACGATCAGAGTCCAATGCCTCTAAAATCGCCTCGATCGGAGTCTCGTAGCACCATATGCAGTCCAAGGAAGATCAACGGTCAAGGGACTAAGAGACATAATTCAGAGCTTTAAATGATAAATCCGACCATGCGGATGGATTCTGGTCGATGATCATAGCCAAACGGCATGAAAATCGACTCAATCAGACCTCTATAGCATCCCCTACAACAAGAAGATGGACGGCCTAGACTACACCACGTGGCGTAGCCCAGGCCACCAGCGCACGCACGCAGCACCGCACACATTTAGCAGTGCAGGTGCAAGCGCGGGTGTGCATGCACACAGCGCAGCACAGCGCGGCGCCAGCGCGTGGGCATGCGCATGCGTGAGGCAAGGTAGGAGAGCGGTGCCAGCTATGCATGGGCTAGACTTACAGCGATACATGAGCTGGACTTACAGTGACGCTTACTGTCGTCTGTAATTCATTGCATGCCAGTGAAGCCAACTGTGGGCGCCAGCTGGCATGAGCTACCTACAATAGCAAGCCTACCAACGCTCCATTAGAGCTTGTTCTCAAGCTCCCAAGGTGCCTATTAGTGTAGCGAACCTCTGCCCCACCAAATACTCCTCCAACTTCCCATCTCCCTTCATAGGTCACCTTGGAGCTGTCCTCCCACCTCCATTCCGGTAGCAGATCACCTCCGTCTTCTCACCTCCATTCCGGAGCCACGCCGAAGCTTTCCTCAACATGACGTCCTCCTACATCTCACCTCCATCGTCCCGCTCCTCACCTCCTTCGTTCGAGCTTCCGCTAGGCGCTGTCGTCTCGCCGAACAGCCGATTCGAGAGATTTCCTCTCACCTCCCTCTCTTTTTATGCTTTCATAGTAGATTGTAATAAACATTAGATTGATTTATATACCATTTTTGTTCCTCATCTCTATCTTGTGATTCATTTGCTTGTCTTGTACTTCAAAAACACAAAAAGATAACAAAACCCTAAAATACCAAAAAGAAATGAATCTAAGTGCAATTTTCATTAAAGTAAACGTCGCCTCCCTGTGTTCGACCCAGGACTCCCTTGGAGTTTTGGTATAAATTTTATCTGATCGACGTGTTTTGGAACTACGATGATGGGTTACTTGTAACCCCAATTTCTAACACGTAAAACATGCCCGACCATTTTGGTACTGTTGCCGGGGAGGCAACAAGATTTACTTTATTGTTTATTGCATTTCTTTGCATTTGCATAGCACTAACCCTACTTGTCTTTGATCTACTATCTTGCAGGTACGCTAGCATGGAGATCTAAGTGCGGTAGACCTGAGTAAAGTGCAGGTAGAGTGTTTTGTAAGTGTCCCCCACACCACCCCCACCTTAGTTTTCATTTCATAGCCTAATAACTCAAACCCAAATCAACTTAGGTGCTTTTTATAAACCCTAGGATAGATTTTGTTGTTTGTTTGCCTCCTCCACTCACCTCGCCATCCACATAAATAAAAAAATGAAAAAAGAAGTGTTATCTAATTGTGGGATTTTCTAAAAGCTACACACTTAACACCCACAACTTCTCACCCTAAGGTGCACGATCACATCGATTCTACCACTTAACCGGGATCTGACCTGTGAACTCGGTACACTTAATTTAACACACAAATAAGTGAGTAGAAATTTGAATAGGTCAAATATTTTTGTGTGCCTTAACTAAGTGGTGCAATAGGCCAGTTGATTGAACTGTTTGGGCCACACCACTTAAGATAAAAGCAATTCATCAAGTAGCTTGCCACTTAGGGTTGATTCTTAGGGCTGAACCAGGCACTCCACACTTTTTTTCTTTGATTTCTAAAGGAATATATCATCACCAGTGCTTGCAAAACTTGGAGTGTTCTCCTGAACTTGATTGAATATACCTAAGATTAAACCCTAAAAGCTACTAAACAAGGTTGAGCTCCAAAAGACACATCATCAAATAACCTTGTTTGCAAACCTTGGTTGTGCACACACACACATTTTAAACAAACCATTAAGGGCACAACCCATTAACGGCCCATCACATTCCAGAGCACCAATTTCCTAAGCTAGCTAAAATCAATTAGACGTTGGCCCTAAGGATTCATTTGCTTGTTGGGATCCAAATTGAGATTATTCAAGATTAACCTGCTTATACTAGTTAATCTGATGTCTAGCTAGGGAAGTAGCGTCAAACGACCGCGGCTGGGGGTACACTAGGAACCGGAGGAGCAAGTCAAAGGAAGAACCATCTCCCTAGTCCCTCCTTCTAACTGGTTGGATTGCCTGGACATAAGTAGAGTAAATCGTCCATAATCTTAGGATGGATTCTGAGAGTCTGTAGACCTTTAGGCTACCCAACCTAAGGACAGGCTTGTATTTTTGTATTGCAGGGCTCCTTTCTCTTCTGTTTTCCCTCCTTACTTCACCATGTACCCTTCCACATCCTACACACATTTCACATCCTATCCTCCTACCACCATTTATCCCCAAGATGATTACTATCCCGACTTGACTTGTAATTACCCATCCACTAGCCATGATGAATATGAATCTGGACCTCAGTGTCCAGGGCCTAACCCTGGACGACAAGACTATGATTATTATCCTTCCTAGAGCTATAATGATTATGGATCTCCATCCTTTGATGACCAAACCAACACGATCTACAATCAAGAAGGATATCATGATTATAACACCTACCCTCCCCAGTATTCCACTGAATATAGGTCGCCACCATCCTTTGAACAACCTAGAATGACCTAATTTCAGGGAGGGATCTGAGAACCTCGACATCTTGACTCCCCTAGATTCAACCCAAACCCACCCAAACCTGAATCGAACCAGTCGATTAAGGTGAACCAGATCCAAGATAGAGTGTTGGCTAATTTGAGGAACACCATACAATCTTTAGAAGCCCAGCCAACACCATGCACTGAAGCACTGGAGCCTATGATCAAAATGATTGATGAACTTAATAGTTCTGTATTGGATTTGCTCCAAAGTGTTAGGGATAGGGACCTGGGTGAGTTTCTTCCAAGGAAATTGTCGAGGTTGAGGATGAAATTTGTGGTTGCAGTAGTCAAATCTTGGGATGATTCTCAAGATGAACCCTCTCCAGGAGAGCCAATGTTTGAACCCGCTGAGGTGCCTGTCGGGGGAGATACATATTCAGAGATTGAAGATGACCAGATTGGTCTAGAGCAACCCTTTGAGGATGAACCATTGATTCACCTGAGATCCCCAAGTCAGGAAACGAAGAAAATTATGTCTCCTTGAATGATGAAATGACTTGTGATGTTGAGACATATACAAATGAGGATCATGAATTCTTTGATTTTGAGGGTGAGGAATCTCATAGTTAAGTCTCACTTAAGCTTGAGGAGAATGATTTTAGTGAGACATACGGGCTTGAGGAGTATGGCGACCAATTTGGTAGCCCAACTACTGAAGATTCTGATTCGGTTGGGGCTAACTTGGAGGATCCAATACCCGACGACTCAATTAGTAGCCCCATTCTTCAACCACACCGCGAAAAACTGAATGAACATACTTTTGAGATCATTGTGCCCAAGTCAATCCTGATTCAGCCACAATTGTTGGACTTGGGTACTTTAGATGGGGTGTACAATGATTTAGAGGTCCCGGAAACCTTGATTTCAGAGGATAGGAAGTTGGAAATGAAAATTTGGGAGGTTAATTTCAAGGGAAAAACAAGTTTGGATATAAGGGTACCTATTGACCTGAAACCACTTATCTTCTATATGGACCCTTATGATATCTTTCACATGTGACCCAAGCCTGAAATAACTAATTATTTTTCTGAGCTAGATGTTAAGTGGACAATCGTACCTATTGAACCATCTTTACCCATTGTCCGACACTTTGGTCTTCGGTTGCACACCACTAAACCGCAGGCCTGGCCCCGCAAATACAACAACCTTCGATTCTCGGTGATCTTCATCCAGAACCTGAGAACCAATAGACCAAGGGGCATGGGTCAGCACCATAATCTCGTCCACACCAGTGGACATCTTCTGCGGATGGGTTTCAAGATCAACCTTTTGATTTTGATTCTGACCCGCACTTGTGAATTCTCAATTTCCTCTTTGTATGTATGTTATGCCTAGTTGAAGGCATTAAACTTAGCACATGTGTATACACTCTTCTCTCTACGGAGCTGACTGGATTTTCATGACACTCAGGTGATATTCTGTTTACTCCACCCTTTTCATATCTTTATTTTTACAATGAGGACATTACATTATTTTGGCATGGGGGGGTGGATAATCGATTCCTGGAATCATTATGTTAACTTCATAGAATTTCTTTTAGTTTCTTATAAAATAAAATAAAATTTTGAAAATTTGAAAAAGATAAAGAAAAAAGGAAAGAAATTAGGAAAAGGGAACTTAGGCATTTGGAAGTTATTAACTTTAGGAAATGATATGAGAGGACCTAAACACTTAGACTCTTCAAGTCTTCAGGCTTAATTAGCCCGGGTGTCCACTCGAATGTGGATTTAGTCTTGAGTCCTTGCCAATTAAAATTTATTTAAATTTGGTAAATAATTTAGGATGGTAAGTATGCGACTTATCAACCCATCCTATGATTTGGGGGGACTTTAAGCTAAGCATCTACACACATTCTTTTGCACTGACTCACTTTTCGACTGTTTTTACGGAAATTAGGTAGCTAATGGACCGACTTGGGTGGTATGGCTGGCAAGTTCTCGATGGTAACAACTCATCGGCCGGTTGTCCAGAGCCCAGCCACAAGACTATTTTTGTTGTACTACATTTAGGTAAATCTTAGATCAGGGAAGCCACCTACTTAGAAAAAAAAAAGAAAAAGAAAAGAAACACTTAAAAAGAAAAGAAAAAAAAGAAAGAAAGAAAAAGGAGAAAATAAAAAATAAATAAAACCACACTTCACCGCACGAGTATGGCTAGCAAGTTGTCGGTGGTAACAGCTCATCGGCCAGTTGTCCAGAATCCAGCTCACAACAAAAAAAAAATGCACAATAATTTCCAAAACACCTAGGGAAGAAGTCGGGAAGTAGAATAAACTGGGGAGATATACACTGGGTTCGCCCTTGTGTGGACCCTATATAAAAGAAAGTAGTGAGAAAGCTACCAATCATAAAGATAAACCTTTAGGCAAGGTCACCTAGGGTTGTAGGAACTCGAAGTCCGTCTTAGCAGCCATTTTGTGAGTCTATCACTTTTTCACAAAGATGCCTAGTACTTAGAGTCCTTTTCGAGTCTTGGGCGGGTCAGGTAGCTGTAAAAAGTTATCTCAGAACTCTCAAACTCCAAAAGTGCAAAAAAATTAGAAAAGAAGAAATATATATATCTTCCCTTCCCAAATAAGGCGAGAACTTGAGCGGTCTACATTATGGCAGACACCCGGGTACTGTTGAGTTTTCATAGTTTAGGACTTTAGTTGAAATTTTCTATTGTTAATAAACGAGTTAGGCTTAAGCGATCTAATCCTAATTCTGCTTTTATACATAGCATATAGATTAATTTTGCTACGGACTAGAAAAAGATAGGCATGGGGGTATGATGTAAACACATTTATTGATGGTAAAATGCCTATTCATGCATGTTTCTAGGCTTAGATTTGCATTTCATATTATAAATATTGCATAGCATGCATCATTCTGCATTTAGAGTAGTTGTATGCAATTTAGGTTAATTGTGTCCTTCTTGTGGTTAGGAGAGAAGGATATTTATTTTGGAGCCTTGGATTGATGATCCGACCATACGGATCTGATCAAGACGATGATCAAAGTCCAACGCCTCTGAAATCACCTCGATTGGAGTCCCGTAGCACCATATGCAGTCCGAGGAAGATCAATGGCCAAGGGAATAAGAGACATAATTCGGAGCTTCAAATGATAAATCTGACTGCGCAGACGGATTCGGGTCGACGATCACAGCCTAACGGCATGAAAATCGACTCAATTCGACCTATGTAGCAGCCCCTACAATAAGAAGAAGATGGATGGCCCAAACTGTGCCACGTGGCGCAGTCCAAGCCGCTAGGCCACGCACGCAGCACCGCACGCGTGTAGCGGCACGAGTGCGTGCATGGGCGCGCATGCGCACAGTGTAGCACAGTGCGGCGCAAGCGCAGTGCCAGCATGTGGGTGCACGCACACGCGTGGCAAGGCAGGAGCACAACGCCAGCTATGCATGTGCTGGACCTACAGCGACGCATGAGCTTGACATATAGCGATGCTTACAGCCATCGGTAATTCATCACATGCCAGCAAAGCAAACTGTGGGTGCCAGCGGGCATTGATTAGCCCATAGTTGTGGGCTATTTAAGTATTTAAGTGCCTACACATTAGGTTAATTCTAACATTTATTTAGTATAAATTAGGATGTAAATAGATTAATTCATACTTTTAATTTAATTACATAATCCATGCATTGCATTCATATTTTAAGTGCATTTAGAATTAGCTTAGAATGGCATTTATCTAATTGGATAAATAATTAGGTACATTATTTTTATTAACATAAAAGTTGAGGGTCTGTATATAAATGGCCCTAATATTTTAACATTATTTTCGTTATTCTTCTTCTTGCTGGAACGGCTGGCTGCTGCTCCAATGCCGAACGGCCGCAGCGAAGAACCCATTCAAGGGGGAGCGGATGTGGTGGATCTGGTCGGGTGGATGATTTCAAATGTGTGTAGGCCACTACAAAAGGAGGAGGGAGGCAGCCAAGCTCGGAAGGACTCCACCACCGACCCAACACTGTGCAGAGAGACCTTCTCTCTTCCACTCCATACTGCCGGCCTCTACTGTGGCGGCGAGTCTCCACCACCGTGGGCGTGTGGTGTGACAGGCCACACCGCCATCCGGAGCTCGCCTGCATTACCGTGATCATCTTAGCATGCATCTCCCTCACCGTCGTCACCAACCACCACTGCCGCAACAACCGTCAACCACCCTTTCAGTAACTTAAGACGTCCGGGAAATTTCCCGGACGTCTGAAGCTACCCGCTCACCTGCGACCACCTGCCTGCATACCCATCTGAAGTCCACCTCCAATCTTCCCGCGCCTGCAGAGCCACCCGCTCACCTCCAACAGCCTACGCCTTCCTCAGCCTGCAGCACTCTCCAACAGCACCCACTCTCTACACGCAACAGCCCGCGCCCATCAACCTTCGCCATATCCACGCCCGCACAACCGCACACACCTTCCCCGTGCCTCGCACCGCAACCGCGCCTGCACCCTCCAAACGCACACGCTCCCACACCCGCAGCATCCTCCAACCGCGCCTGCAGCACCCTCCGCCCGCGCTTGCAGACCGCCTGTAGCACCCTCCTCCCGCCCCTGCAGACCTGCACAACCGCGCACACCTCCGCCCGCGCCTGCAGCTTGCGCATCCGCTCCCGCGCCTGCAGCACCCTCCACCTGAGCCTGCAGAGCCGCCAGCAGCAGCGCATGGCAGTTCTCACACCAACAGGCCGCGCACGGTCACCGGCTGCAACACCTCTGCCGGAGCTCGTCCGGCCACCGCGCGACTTGCCGCCACCACCAATTTGAAGCCCTTGGTCCAAGGGACTTCCTCCGAGCTTCCCGCGCCTGGCCATCCACTCCTCGTCGAGCAAGACAAAGGGGAAAAATTCCCTGTTTTGCTACAGTAAACCGCAATAATTTTGCTTGATTTTCTTTTGATTATTTGTCAATTACACAGTGATTTGACCACTTATTATTTTCTTTTTTGTGCGAGAAAATTTGTGCAGGAATCAGCCACTGTGAGAGGCGACCCTTGACGTCGCCAAAGGAGAATTGGACGAGCAATTTTGAAAGGAGGAGAAGGACGAGGACACGACGGACACCATTGTATTTAGTCGCTAGTTTAATTAGACTAGAATTAAGACTGTAGACTTAATTTTTCATTACAGTTAGTTTGAAACCCTTGTTCTGGGGTATATTTTGAGGGGTCTGTTCCCCGATTTTGTTTTGGGCCCGTGTTGGGTAATTTTTGGGAGTCTGTTCCCTTTTCTTTAGATTTAGGTTTTTTTTATTACTTTTATTTGCTTGTGCATAAGTAGTTCTGAAAAAAAAAAAAAAAACAAGCTGTCTGCTAGAAGCTGCCTGCCCTAGGATGAACCATTTAGGTCTGTATGAGCAGCCTCTAGATTTACTTCTCTGCATTGTTTGCATTCTTGCATCGTATATCGTTAGAGGCAAGGTACGCATTATCTTACTTTGCATCCTATTTTTGATCATGCATTGTATTTGGGATTTAATGCGGAGACCACCTAATCTGTACTGAATAAATCTAACAAGTGGTCACATTTTTTTTTTTCGAAAAAGGACTAATTAAAGGAGGGACATTTTGAAGACCAAGGATTTGATTTTCAAACTTGGCGTGCAATTCAAAGTTCAAAATCTTTTACGGTGTATGCACACTTATTTCACTTGCACCACGGCACGCTTCTAGACACTCCTTAGGTTTGGAAATACTAGGAGAAGAGCCCTCCTATCGTTGGATTCTGAAGTGTTCGGAACTTGAGATCAAAGGTTTTGTAAATCCAAAGAGGGGGATACCCTGTCACGGATTTTTGGGGGTAGTTGAGAAGCACCGCGAAAGCACAGCTTCAAAGGAACGCTTAGGCCTACTTGCATCCCTCGATCTCCGTCTTTAGATTTACTTGACCATTTGAGATTTAGGGAAGTACACCTAAGCTCCAACTAGGTCTTCTTAGGTGAGCCGTAGGTCGACAATAGGCGCGTAAATTGATTGAACAAATTGTATTGTCACCTGCAATCTGACTTAAAATCAAAAGCCTAAATTGGGAAAGACCTAAAAGGTCCTTTTTGAATTGTGTTTTGCTTGGGGAATTCTGATTGAAGTGTGAGTTAGAATGGACCACATTGCTTTTCATCCTTTCACATCTTGCCCACACCCTCACCCCCACTCTGCATCCTTCGATCCCAAATGTCGAGATGGTCCATTCCTTGATGGACATAATGACAATCATTGGGATCCATTTTACTCCTATTATAGGAGTATTGGCCTGGTTAAGCCCCAAATCAGTGAGCAGAGCCTAGGAGTGGGATTTGCTATGCCCAATATCCCACATACCAAAGAAATACCCAACCCACTCTCCCTAAAAAAGTATTATGGTTGGACAAACACTCCTGGGTACTATAAGCCTGAGCCTGACTTCTCTCATGATAGAAATGACCTCTCCTCTTTGAAGATGGAAATACAGAAAATACAAAATGAAATGAGTGATTTGTTAGGAGAATCCTTGAGAGCAGGCCAACAAGAAAGAGATGAAATTAGCCACCCAATCTACCCCATTGAGGATGCCGTACACCCCTCTACAATAGATGCATATCCCGTGGGAGAGCTACACTTTAAGTTGGAGGGAAATTCTAGGGAGAATAGCTACTTTTCGAGGATTGATTTTGAAACCTCCCCATTAGATGACACTTCCTTGAGAGATCTACACTTTAGGTGGGAGGAAAATACACATGAAAGTAGCTATGCATTGGATGAAGAAAGGTGGCAACCTGAGGAAGATGATGATAAGGTTGAGTATCCACCTAATTTATATTGGAGTCAAAAGAAGGGAATGATGGTACCATTGGAAGACCTCTACCCAGATGATAGTATTTTCGTGACATTTGATGAAGTGGGTCAAAGTCAAGTTGTTAATCCTACCCCGCCTTCTGATCACAATATGGAACTCAAACCCACCCTTAGGGAACCTAACCCTAAAGAAATTGACCTATCTGAGGAGTCTGATGTTACTAGTGTAAACCATTTACCTCAGATAGAGCACCCTAGGGGATCTGCTGAGATATTAAATGATTCCAGACCTCAGGTACATGATGAATTGTGTGATGAGGAGGAAGACAAATTATATGAGGAACCTACATTCAAGATTTGGAGTGACAATAAGAGTGATTATGTCTTATTTGAAGAGTTAGCCCCTGAGGATGTCACAAATTTGATCAAATTAGGTTTCCTTATCACACCCATTGATGATATTTCTCCTCATGATAAAATGATGGAAAATTTGGAAGCAATTTCTAAGATTTATGTGGATTCACATATAGACTCCAGGGAAGATTTGAGTAAAGAACAAAAACCTGGGGATGACATTGATAGGATAATCCCTAGATCTATTGCTTCCAACCTACCTTCATTCACTTCGAAGTCACCCTCTGATTTGCTTATATCTGAAAGCGAAATTGTGACTCCTGATGAAGAGTAGGAAGATACATGTGATGGTGCAAGGAATGCTAGGGATGAAATTGAGGATTTAGAAAGAGTGTTTGGGATGGACACCGAGCTGATTAAACCCAACCTAGATCTTTTTTCCATCCCACAACATCGTAACTTGGACACCCTAGACGATCCTTGCCTTAGAGAATTGCTCACTTTTGTTATGACCAGGGGGCATAACAGGCCAATATTTCCTATAATGGAGTATCAGGTATGGATTGATGATTTATTTAGTCAGTCCATTACCTTGGGGGTTTATCTCTATACCATTCCTTCCCCATTCTTTTTGGAGGATCCTTGTCATCCTCCCCCTACCCCTTTGGAGGTTGTTTTACCTGTTTATCCTTTAGAACCTCTTATGGTGACCTGGGAAGATTTCATTCCCATTTTAGTTGGGTGAGCATTTGCTATCGGGATTCATCATCAGCTCGCCAACATCCTAGGTTACCTATTTTCTAGGCCAACATTGCTTTGCTCATTTTTAGGGCCTATTTCTGCAATTCTTGAACCTGATTTGTAGGTTCTTTGTCTATTCAGCCTAGCTCTAACCCAGGTAATATACTTCTATGCAATGAGGACATTGCAGATTTTAGGCATGAGGGGGTGTACTTGGGGATATACATAGCATAATTGCATACATTTGTACATATAAAAAAAAAGAAGGTTTTGAGCTTAACTGGCTAGATCTTGCAATCTTAAGCAAATTAGAACTCTAGGGTAGACTAAGTTAATTCTAGGGTCAAACTTTAGAAGCTAAATGAGATACTAGCTTTAGACCTTTAGGGTCCTTTGTAGACTTAAAAACTTAAGTCGGAGTTAAGTTGCGGACCATTCCTCAAGAGGTTGAGGAAGGGAAACTAGGGTTTGAGTTAAAAGGTGGGGTAGTACCGGGAGTCTTATTCTACTTTTTGGTTTACGGGTCCTTGTAACCCAAGCATCCAAATTTCACACACTTGGTCTGGTAATAAACTTAATTTCTGTCTTCCTGAAAAGAGATTTGGTTCTCTTAGTTTTGACTTAAGAGAGCTTGAAAACACATTTTGATTGGAAGAGTTCCCGCTGCAGGAGAGGTGGAGTATATACTCACCTTGAGGATGCGATGATAACATATTACCTCCTCGGCGCTTGTCTCTTAGGATATCCATTCTACTGGGGGCATGTAAGCACATTGCGCGGTTCAGGTACCATGGGCGGCCCTATCTCGAAGTACCGATTGCCATAGGCCTGAATTCGCTTAAGAAATCCATGGGCGATACTATCTCGAAGTGTCGATTGCCAGGAGTTCTTGGGGTCGTTATGGGCGATGCTATCTCGAAGCATCGAAAGCTAGGCACCCTTCGAGGTATGGTAATGGGGATAATGAATCCGACACAGATCGTGTTGATAGCTGATCTGAGGTTAGACTTAGAAGAATAAAAAAAAAAAGTATATATACAAAAAAAAAAATCCTTTAACTCAAATAACTCAAACCAATGCACAGGCACGTATGCTTTAATCTCAAGGATCAATAAACTTTAGGGTAGAGTCAGAAATCAGGGAAACTTGTGCCTGCAACTCATCTTTAACTGACCTAGTCTGTAACTTAGCAACGACTTAGGAACCTTGGGTCTAGAGCCTGAACTTAATATGCTTCTAAAGGAAGACTAAGTGAGTTGACTAGTCTACTCGGAGTGCTAGGTTTCGCTTATTTTGCTAGGGACTAGCAAAAACTAGGCATGGGGGTATTTGATTAGCCCATAGTTGTGGGCTATTTAAGTATTTAAGTGCCTACACATTAGGTTAATTCTGACATTTATTTAGTATAAATTAGGATGTAAATAGATTAATTCATACTTTTAATTGAATTACATAATCCATGCATTGCATTCATATTTTAAGTGCATTTAGAATTAGCTTAGAATGGCATTTATCTAATTGGATAACCAATTAGGTACATTGTTTTTATTAACATAAAAATTGAGGGTCTGTATATAAATGGCCCTAATATTTTAACATTATTTTCGTTAGTCTTCTTCTTGCAGGAACGGCTAGCTACTGCTCCAACGCCGAACAGCCACAGTGAAGAACCCATTCAAGGGGGAGCAGATGTGGTGGATCTGGTCGGGCGGATGATTTCAAATGTGTGCAGGCCACTACAAAAGGAGGAGGGAGGCAGCCAAGCTCGGAAGGCCTCCACCACCGACCCACCACTGTGCAGAGCGACCTTCTCTCTTCCACTCCATACTGCTGGCCTCTACTGTGGCGACGAGTCTCCACCACCGCGGGCGTGTGGTGTGACAGGCCACACCGCCATCCGGAGCTCGCCTGCATTACCGTGAGCATCTTAGCGTGCATCTCCCTCGCCGTCGTCACCAACCACCACCGCCGCAACAACCGTCAACCACCCTTTTAGTAACTTAAGACGTTCGGGAAATTTCCCGGATGTCTGAAGCTACCCGCTCACCTGCGACCACCTGCCTACATACCCGTCTGAAGTCCACCTCCAATCTTCCCGCGATTGTAGAGCCACCCGCTCACCTCCAACAGCCCACGCCTTCCTCAGCCTGCAGCACTCTCCAACAGCACCCGCTCTCTATGCACAACAGGCCACGCCCATCAGCCTTCGCCATATCCACGCCCGCACAACCGCACACACCTTCCCCGCGCCTCCCACCGCAACCGTGCCTGCACCCTCCAAACGCACACGCTCCCACGCCCGCAGTATCCTACAACCGCGCCTGTAGCACCCTCCGCCAGCGCTTGCAAAACCGCTTGCAGCGCCCTCCTCCCGCGCCTGCAGACCCGCACAACCGCACACGCCTCCGCCCGCGCCTGCAGCACCCACCGCCCACGCCTGCAGAGTTGCCAGCAATAGTGCGCGGCAGTTCTCACGCCAACAGGCCGCGCATGCTCACTGGCTGGAGCACCTCCCCCGAAGCTCGTCCGGCCACCTCCGGCCGCCGCGCGACTCGCCGCCACCACCGATTCGAAGCCCTTGGTCCAAGGGACTTCCTCTGAGCTTCCCGCGCCTGGCCATCCACTCCTCGTCGCACAAGACAAAGGGGAAAAATTCCCCTGTTTTGCTACAGTAAACCGTCAATTAGAAATTACATTTTCTGCCATTATCACTTTTTAATCATATTTTATTGATTCTACATTGTGGAAAATATCCTCTAGTTTCTCAAAATTGCTATTTCAGCATTGTTTCTTGCTTAAACCTTAATCTGAAGACAATTTTCGCTTGATACTTGTCCAAACTAACTATGAACAAACGTTTTTAACTGGTGCGAATTTTAATACGTCATTGCCTCCCTGTGGATTTGACCAGCTCCTCTGCGAGTGGTTATTTTTTTTTAAATATTGATTAGTCGATTTTTCCACCACATTAAACTGCAAACGACTTTAAAGTGAACGATCGACTAGTCAGGCATGAGCTGCCTACAGCGACATTTCCAGTGACAGTTTGGATGTCACTAATGGTCCCATACCTATTTTTTACCTCTTCTCATCCACTATAAAAGGACCTACACCCACTCTCTTCCAAGCCATCTCTACCTACTCTACTCCCATCTACTCACAAGCTCTAGCAAGCCTACCAACACTCCATTAGAGCTTGTTGTCAAGCTCCCAAGGTGTCTATTAGTGTAGCGAACCTCTGCCCCACCAAATACTCCAACTTCCCATCTCCCTTCATAGGTCACCTTAGAGCTGTCCTCCTACCACCATTCTGGTAGCAGATCACCTCCATCTTCTCACCTCCATTCCACAGCCACGTCGAAGCTTTCCTTAGCATGACATCCTCCTACATCTCACCTCCATCATCTCGCTCCTCTCCTCCTTCGTCCAAGCTTCCGCCAGGCACCGTCGTCTCACCGAACAACCGATTCAGGAGATTTCCTCTCACCTCTCTCTCTTTTTATGCTTTCATAGTAGGTTGTAATAAACATTGGATTGATATATATACCATTTTCATTCCTCATCTCTATCTTGAGATTCATTTGCTTGTCTTTTATTTCAAAAACATAAAAAAATAACAAAATCCTAAAATTCCAAAAAGAAATGAATCGAAGCACAGTTTTCACGTAAAGTAAACGTTGCCTCCCTGTGTTCGACCTGGGACTCCCTTGGAGTTTCAATATAAATTTTATCTGATCCACGTGTTTTGTAACTACAACAATGGGTTACTTGTAACCTCGATTTCTAACACGCGAAACACGCACGACCACTCACCTTCTTGTTTGAGTCCAAGCTGTACATGTTGGGATCAAATTAGATGCAAAATAAAGCCAATTAGGGTTTGACATTAAGCTTTGGAGTGCTAGTACATATTTTTGCATAAATTAAAGGAAAATTACCCTCCCGCAGTTGTGTGCTACCCAAGCCCTTGATTGAAAATCCTAAAATTAGGCTCTAATTTCACTTGAATCTTAAAATCTCCACCTCGTAACTGCCTTAGTCATCAAAAAATATTTGGGTGCCTTGATTGGGTCAATTTCACATCCAGTCCCTTATCCCTTCTATTTAGAACACATACACAAGAAGGCTATTAGGTTTTTAACCTAAGAGGCCTCACTTGATCTTCTTGGGGATTTCTAAATCTAATCTAATCAGCTTCAAATCTAATCTTGAGTTTTGAATCTACATCTGGATTCCACCATTTGATTCAGAAAAAATGCAGCCTGGCTATATAGGAAGACTATTTAGAAAACCAGAGTCCCAAATAAACATGAAAGAAAAGATAAATCAAGAATGACTACAGAAATCATGAAGAATATTATAAAAGGGACATACTAGAAAAATTTGCAAAAACAACTGACCTCATCACAAACTGTGTAGGGATAATATGGACACAAATGAAACACGGTTCAACCCAGGATCATCTATTAGCAAAACACAGTGAATTGGTGAAATTACACAACAATGATTGTCTGCAATATTTGGTCAAATCCTTCAGTTCTGGAAAAACTCCAGAATTTTTTGAAAGAACGGGGAGAATTGCTGAATGGATTATATAGAACCATCGATCAAAAATACCCGTTAGAAGTTAAGATGACATCTTGGAGTAATTCTAGTAATCCATGTATATTCCCAAATTCCGGTGTGATGATCAAGGTTGTTATGGACTCCCAACCCAAATGAATTCAGATTCAAATTATATACAAATTGATACACCTGATCTTCAGACGGGTTGGGAGGATCCGATTGCAAGTGGTCACGATTTCGAGCCAGCCCTAGAGATACAAAAACTTGGTTCGCCAAGCTCTGATTTTCCAGACACCTGTGATAATGAGATTAAGTTAGAACCTCATGAGGGTGTAAATTCCGTCCCTTATTCTGATACGGTGACTCTCGAGAGCAATTCTGACATCCTTGTAGAGCCTAGTCTAGATTCTAGTGATCCAACCCATACCCTTAACAAAGAATCTAGATCTAAGCCTTATTGGGAAGATTATGAGTCCCCGTGTTATATGAATCAAATTTCAAATCTGGAGTTTGATTCAGGGCCCGTATTTGATGGTTACACCTCTTCAGACTCCTCAGAAATATAGATTGATTTTTCAGAAGTCATGTCGATCTATGACATAGAAATAGAGGAGCTAGAAGAGCTAGGAATCGATTGGGTCTTCCCTACAAGCCAAGAGCCCGAGCCCATGCCTACTAGGGACACCTTTTTGAGTTTAGATTCTGAGTGTAGGTTAGACCCAAGTAAGGTTACTGAGTCCACATCTCTTGATTTATTCTATGGTGGAACCATTGATCCTGAGTCAAACTCAGAACATGATTCTCGCAAGTTCTCTAATGATTTTGAATCTTACTCTAATATCGGAAAACTATTGTTTCTTGATGATTATGAGCCAATCTACGACCTCGGCATCCACAACCCATCTTTTGATTCTGACGCTGAGGTCAATAGTTTGAAACAAGACACCTCTTCTGCAACACATACAGAACCTTCTAAAACCCATTTTCAACCTCGACCCGCTATCAGACTCAATTTTTACTCTGATTCTCCTTTCGATGAGTCAGTTGCATATGATTCTCCTTCGCATTCCAATCGAGTTTCAGACTTCGATCAGACTACAAATCACGCCCCATCCTTCTTTAATCACTCCCATAGGGTTCCTACATACTCCACTAATTCATTCTCATTTAAGGATCCCTATTCTGACCAGGCTAATCTGACTCAGCCAAGCCCTAATTTTTCACTTCAACATCATTTCGAGCTTTGCAGTATCTGGTGGGCACCGCATCTCTTGATCCACATCTGTCAACCAGCCAGATTGATTGGGTTTGGGCTGCATTATCAGCCTGCTGATCTAAACAGGCACCTAGTTGGACTAACAAGGCTATTGATCAAGGTGCTTGTTCTACAAAACTCGTCTGATTTGACCACTCTTTCTCCATGACCATGTTCTGCTCGGTTGAAGGCAATGAATTTACCGCTTAACGGGAGGCAACCCTTCATTCCGAAAACCCAAGATCCTTCTAACTGTCCTTTTGTACTTCATGTCTACTGCACTCTGAGTTCAATTTTAAAACAGTTGACTCCACCTCTAGTACTGTTTACGGGCGAAATCAGTGTTTTAAAAATGATGTGTTGTAGTATAGGTCAAAATTGCTTGAAAATAAATAGATTTTATTACTCAAAGATTAAGTCCGAGGTCGAACATAGAGAGCAAATGGAATTCATGCACTAAACTCAATGAATGCAATTTGAACACATAATATTACTCAAAAATCTAATGAAAAATATAAAGCATGAGTATATGGATAATAGGAATAAATGTAGCAAGAGATATAATGAGGACTTATGGAAAATTGGACGTCAAATTATAAAATCAGACGTCTTAAAAGTATGTGCTACAGTGCTTTCTTTTCTTCTTTTCTTGCAATCTCTCTTCTTCTGATCTCTCCTTGCCTTGACTTCTTCTTTCTTTACCTTCTATCTTCTTGTCCTTTCTTCCTTCTTTGCCTTGTCTACTCTACGACTCTTTTCTACTTTTGCCTACAGCCCCTCTCTTTCTTTCTCTTTGTTCTTCAGCTTCTTCCTCTTCAGCCTTGCCTTTTCCTTCCTTATCTTTCTTCGGCCTTCGCCTTCTTCTTCTTCTCCTTTCCCTGTGAGTGCAAAGCCTACCTCTACCCACACACACTCTCCTCTCCTCTTTCTCTCTTAGGCTCGCTCCCCCAGAGCCACCATCTCGGGTAATTAGGTCAGGTACGTGCCCGAGACCAGGCCCACCGACGTGTGGTAGTGGGCAAGGTTAGGTAAATGAGTTAAGCCAGGTCCGTGGAGGCAAGGTCATAGACGAGGTGGAGAGAGGGTGAGTGGGACCTCAACCCGTGGTCAGGAGGCAAAGAGCCTACTACACTTTTTCCTCTTATTCTATTGCAGTGCTTCAAGACTTTTCGAGGTGGGACTATCTTCCCCCTCCCTTCGCGTGCGGCCGTAATAGGCAATGACGCTTGATTGTAGCTACTATTGAGTCTTCATAGCCAATTGCTTGTCTGGAGCTGAGCGCGAGAGGAGCCTGCACACCCTCAGACTCTACACCTGGAGCGGGGAGACCTGGAGTGAGCTCACAAGCAAGCTCCTTGCTTAAGTCAATGGCGGCAGACCTACAACACCTGTCAACGTGAAAATTGCCTTACAGCCTCATCAGAAAGCTCAGAAAGCTTCGCCGAGACACGACGAACGTGTTACGGAGGTTGGCGTGGCATGGAGTGGCCGAAGTGTGCGTGCCTAGGGCACCCTGTGTGCGTGAGAGTAGGTGTGTTCAGGGGGTGTTTTGGGGGCGTGGCACAGTGAGTGGAGTGAAGGTTTATGATCAGTAGAGTGTTGCGATGCTTCTGGGGTGTTTAGTGAGGCAGATGGAGGTATGGAGCGGTAGGGACACCTTGTCGGAGGTTTTGCCGAAGATGAAGGTGAGGGTGATTACATGCATCGAGGGGCATTTTCAAGAAATAAAGAAGGAGAATAGGAAGAGGAGGGAGAGTGAAGTTATCTAACCTAACAAAAGAACAAAGGAGGAAGGAGAGGCATCTAGCTGGTGCTGCCGACGGCGGAGACAAAGATCTCCGTAGGTGAGGCGGCAGCGAGGACAAGGGCAGAGGCGGCGTCAAGGTGGGTATGGCTGATGCGGATGAATGAGAGGAAGGCAACCCAACCATTGGTATTGTGGTTGGGTGACAAGAGAGAGGGGACAAAGCCGTCGGAGCTTGTGGAGGTGTTGTGGTCTGCGAGGAGAGAAGAAAGTGGGGGCACTGGCCCAAATTCAAGCTGAGGAGATGCGCAATGAGTTGGAGCTTCTTAAATAGGTCCTGGAGGTTGAGTTTGTGCTTGGAAGTCAAGCTTCCAAGCACGGCAAGCTCGCCAAAGTTGGAAGTTCAAAAAGGCCCAAATCTCTCATGCGTTCGCATGAGAGATTGGGTACAAATTAAGGCTTCAAATTAGGTTCATACTGGAGGAGATTTCTCAGAGAATCTCCCTTTCAATTTTGAAGGGGATTCTCTGAGAGATCAGGGAGTTCTTGCCCTTGAAATCTTGTTGGAGTAGGATTCCCTCTGCTATAATGGTAGAGGGAGCTAATTACGAAGAATGAATGGGAAGTTAGGGTGGTTTCTACAAAGGTTTTCAAAAAATAGGGGCAGAAATGTAATTAAGCTGGACCTATTTGCAAAGTTGGTCAAGATGAATTTCCCTTAGGTCCAAATTTTGGTAAAAATCTAATTTGGACCTAAGGAATCCAATGGTAAAGTTGAATTTTGGGTTTTACCTCGTTTGACTAGGCAATTTATAAAAAAACCTAATTTAGGGTAAATATTTGACTGAGACCCTAATTTTGTTAGAAATATGTTCCAAGGCCAAATTGAAGGTTCTAAATCGTAGAGAATATTTTTCCATGATTTTTAGAGGGTTTAGGTGAATTTTATCTTGATCAGAACCTTATTAAATCAAGTGGGTCTATTTTAGGGTTATAAGAAGTCATTTAATTCTTAGAATTCACATGAATCCTTTTCTGTTGGAACCAACCCACTTTTTATCTTGTTAAGACCATTTGACTTGTGTTTAGCCCATGAAAAATCCCATTGTTGTACTGCAATGGTAAAATTGCAATTTTACCCCTTATTTCTTACTTTTCTCTCAGAATGGTCATTCATTGAGTTAAAACCTCCAATTTATTATGTAGGAGCTTTTGTTCTCTTTTCTGGTTCAAAATGAGCAAGTTAGGGCTCATGATGGTGTTCTCATCATACCCCCATGCCTAGCTTTTGCTAGTCCCTTAGCAAAATTTTAAGGTTTTAACTTTTGTTCTAGACCATGAGTTCCTTGATGTTCACAAATTATGACGAGTGCTTTTTTTTTCTTTTTGATTAGGTTAGAATGCTGACAGTAGGCCTAGAGGTACTCAAGTACCAACCAAGATCCGGACCTGACCAGCTCCAGCCTCAGTCCTCCACAAAGGTTTTTAAGGCCCACAGGAACTATCCTAAGGTTTGTTGGACTCCGCGGTCAAAGCACCCATGCTTGTAATGTATTCTAGCCTCGATTCAGTTTGCAATGCATTTTTTGTAAGAGATAGAGGATTTTCTTTGTTTGGAGAGTTTTCTCTCTCTTTTATTTTTATTTCTAGCTTCAGATTAGCTTCTCAACACGGTCTATATCGGATTCCTTGTCCCCATCATCAATCCTTGAAGGGTCCTTGGCAGTCAATGCTTCGTGACAGCACCGCCCATGGCAACCCCCAGAACCTTGGCTATCGAGATTTCGAGATAATCTCGCCCATGGCATTTTGTAGCTAAATCCAGTCCCTGGAAATCGACATTTCATGATAATGCTGCCCATGGAATCTGAACTAGCATAGGGTGCCTACATGCCCCTGGTAGGATATGAAAATATCCTAGGAGACAAACACCGAGGAGACGATATGTTATTGCGCATCTTCGAGGGGAATTTCCCACCTCTCCGTGCTGGGAACTCATCCAAATCAACTTTTGTTGATCAACCGCTCCTAATCTAGGTTACTTTTTCAGAACACTTAAATGCTTTTGCGTGATTTTGATAATTATGTGCACTGAACTAGACTATGTGTGGATTGGGGTGCTTAGGTTACCGAGTCCCGCAAACTAAAGGTCAATTAACAAGGTCGAATACTCCCTAAGCCTTAGACCTAATACTTAAGCTTCACATTCTCCCCAACCACTTGAGGACTATCCAGATCTTAGCAATTACTTGAATTTTTAAGCATAGGAGTCTAGCCCAAGAGGCCTTAAAATCAACGTTCCTACTAATCTCTTTTTTTATCTCATTAGCACTTTTTTCCTTTCATTTTCTTTTTCTTGATATGGTCTAAAACTTAGTTAATCCCTTAATTTCTTACTAATGACTATCTCTCTTTTTTTCTTTTCATTTTGTGCTCCTTTTTTGACATTTTTCACTTTTCTCCTCAAGTTTTGTATGGCCTCAAAATTTTCTTCTCTCCTCCACTTTTTTTTGTTCGTTTTCATAATTTTATATTTTTTTGGTATTTGGCTTATGAGAATTTTTGTGAGAACCCTTCTGAATTTTGATTTTTGTAGGTTTGCACTTTACCACCCTCCCATGCCTAAGTTTTGCAATGTCCTCATTGTAAACGGAGGGTGTGAAATAGTGTTGGGTTCAGGGACTTTAGAACAGGATTTATCAGGTGGGCAAACGAATCAGGAATGATTGTTGCAGATGATTTCATGCTCTGGCACATATACCAGAGGTGGGATCAACTGTTCTAAGATCGAACTTAGGGTGCAATAGACGTGAAGTACAAATGGATAATCAGAAGGATCTCTGGTTTTTGGAATGACAGGTTGCCTCCCGTTAAGCACTAAATTCAACACCTTCAACTGAGTAGGAAATGGTATGGAGAGGGAATGGTCAAATCAGCTAAGTTTTGTAGAACAAGCACCTTGATCAAGAGCCTGGTTGGTCCGACTAGGTGCTTATTTAGATCAATAGGCTGATGATGCAGCCCAAACTCAATCAATCTGGAGGGTTGATAAATGTAGATCAAGAGATGTAGAACCCACCATATACTATGGAGCTCGGAATGATGTGGAAGTGTGAATTCAAGGTTTGGCTAAGTCGAATTAGCCTGGTCAAAGTAGGGATCCGTAAGGTAATTAGTGGATAATGCAGAAACCCTACAGGGGTGATCAGAGGATGATGGAGCATGGTCTGCAGCCTGATCAATGACCGAAACCCGATATAGATGTGGAGGCGAATCATCTACAATTGGCTCAGTAAGAGGGGAATCAGAATAAAAATTGAGTCCAATTGTGGGTCAGGTTTGAAAATGGGTTTGGATGGGTGTTGTATATACAGAGGAGGTGGCTTCAATAAGAATTGTATATGAGGGCTCTTCCAGAAAGGAATTACAGGTAGGTTCACTTAGAGAGTCCTCATAGTAGCCATTGAATTCAAACGTGAATGCCTGAAGAGTGTTTATAGGATGAGGAACATTTGAGTCAAGCAAAGATTCGAACTCTGGGCTGTAGACACTCTTGACACTTTCTGATTTTGATTCCTGAGGATCGAAAAGAAATGATTCCATCTCACTGGAACATGAATTTAAATTAGTGATCTCGGGATCAAAGACCTCCGTGTCAGAGTCAAAGAATGAATCATGTGAGCTGAGGTTGTAGATTGGCTCGTCGTAGTCAGGAAACAAAGGTTCTCCGAAATCATTGTAAGATTTGAAATCGTCGAAGAAATTGCAAAAATCAAGTTCTGAGTCTGATTCAAGATCAGAGGTTCCACCACAGAATAAATCACAAGATGTAGACTCAACAACCTGACTTGGGTGTAGCCTATTCTTTGATTCTGAGCTCAAAGTAGCATCCTTATCTGGTCTAGGCTCAAGTTCTAGACTTGTAGAGAAAACCCAATCAAAGCCCCACTCTTCCAACTCGATTTCTATATCAAAGATTGGCGTGATTTCGATGAAATCGATCTGTATCTCTGATGATGTTGGAGAGGGATATTCATCAAATAAAGTCCTAGAATCATACTCTTCATTTAAACTTTGATCTTCGTCATACGGGGTCATGTAATCTTCCCAATAAGATTCAGATCCAGATTCTAGGCTGAGAATGTGGGTTGAATTACTATAATCTAGGTCAAAATTGCCTTCAAGGGTTACCTTATCAGAATAAGGGGTGGGATTTACACCCTCGAGAGGTTCTGTTTTAATGTCATCATTGCAAGAGTCTCAAAATTCTATGCTTGGTGACCTAGGATTTAGGGCTGGCTCAAAATCGTGTTCTCCTGCAATTGGGACTTCCCAACCTAATTCAAGATCAGGCATGTTGTATTCCACTTGGGTTGGGAATCCACAACAACCTTATTCCTCAAACCAAGGATTTGGAAAATTGGATTGATCCTAAATACTATTCCAAGATGGTTCATTATCTGTTTGGGGAATGTACGGGTATTTCTGATCGATAACTTGTTTCAATAATCTCATCATCTCTTCCCATTTTTCAAGACCATCTTGGTGTTTTTCCCACAGTACAGGATTTGTCATGCATTGGAGGTATTCAAAATTATGCAATTTTTCTATCTCAATATATCTTGTTATGAGAATGTCTCGGGTTGATCCTTTTGTGGCTTCTGTCAATAACAATTGGGCACAATTTATGATGAAGGTTGTTGTTGTTGGTACATTAACCTGAATGTCTTCTATTGGTTTTGAGGTTTTGTATTCGATTTCATAGAATTCAAGGGCATCCTCAATCATTCCCTCTCTCATGGTTCTTTGTGATTCAGGTTTCTTGAATGGTATTCCTAAGTAACCAGGCTGCATATTTGAATCAGATGGTGGAATCAAGATGTAGAATCAGAATTCAAGTCCTAGAATGAAGTGATTAGATCTGAATAGTGACTCCCACTGAAAATATGTGTGTGCTCTAAAGACAAGGGAGGAGGGACTGGATGTGATGTTGACCCAATCATGGCACCTAAGGATGTTTGGATGACTATGGAGGTTTGGAGCGGATGATACCCTTGGATCAAAAAGACATCCACTTGAGAATTACCTGGGCAGTCAGAGAGGGAGAGTCCTGCAAAGACCCCTACATGGTAGAGCACCCCCACGGGTTATAGGGTTTCCCCCACCTGACCTCTCTTGTCACTGGGGGTCCACCACCCCACTTTGCCTCTTAAGTCTACCCGTTTTATATCCTAATTTGTGCCTTTGATTTCAATTGGACATGTGACCTAATTTGGAGGTTGGTTGGCCTACAATGTAGTCCAACTTTACTTGACCTACCCTAAAGATGGCAGAATGATTCTATGTCATGACCTAGAAATCACCCTGATTTGACTCCCAGGTTATTAGGTCCAAGGATTTTAAGGTTCAAGTGATTTTAGAATATGATTTTAGGGTTTTTCTTTGATTAGATCTTTTCAATCAATGGCTTGGGTATCACACAAATGCGGGCGGGTTTGTTTCCTTTTATGTAGGCAAGTGTGAACTAGCACTCCAAAACACTAATGTAGAAACCCTAATTTGGCTCTATTTCCAATTCTCTTTGATTTTCACAAACGTTCTCCTTGGACTTCAAAAAAGAAGTGCATAGTCCACAGAGGTTTAAAAATTAAGCGTGATCCCTAATAGGTGCAGGAATTTTCGGGTAGGACCTCTAAATAGAATTGCTTCAACTCTAATAAGATGTGAAAAAAAAATTTCACAATTAAGGAAACTAGCCTTTTAAATGATAATTACTATAAAAAGAAAGCAGGTGATTCCTAATTTGATTGTTTCTTTTTATCTTCCCAATATTAGGAAGTTCGATTAGGGAAGAATAGAGAAATTACCTGCCCTAGAGTGGTTTATTTGCGTGGGAGATCTCCTAGTGAAATTCCTTGCAAAATCACAATAAAAAAAATAGGGCAAGTTAGTGCTCAAATATAATCAGGAAAATGTAGAGACTGGTGATGAATTGTGTGTTGCTCCTTGGCAACGATGCCAAAATATTTACGGGTGAAATCAGTGTTTTAAAATTGATGTGCTGTATAGTATAGGTCGAAATCGCTCGAAAACAAATAGATTTTATTACTCAAAGTTTAAGTATGATGTCGAACACAAAGAGCAAATGGAATTCATGCACTAAACTCAATGAATGCAATTTGAACACATAATATTACTCAAAAATCTAATGAAAAATATAAAGCATGAGTATATGGATAATAGGAATAAATGTAGCAAGAGATATAATGAGGACTTATGGAAAATTAGACGTTTGATTATAAAATCAGATGTCTTAAAAGTATGTGCTACAGTGCTTTCTTTTCTTCTTTCTCTGATTTTTCTTGCAATCTCTCTTCTTCTGATTTCTCCTTGACTTGACTTGTTCTTTCTTCTTTCTTTACCTTCTGTCTTCTTGTCCTTTCCTCCTTTGCCTTGTCTACTCTACGACTCTTTTCTACTTCTGCCTATAGTCCTTTTCCTTTTCTTTCTTTCTCTTTCTTCTTCAGCTTCTTTGACTTTACCTTCTTCCTCTTCAGCCTTGCTTTTTCCTTCCTTAGCTTTCTCTGGCTTTTGCCTTCTTCTTCTTCTCCTTTCCCTGCAAAAGCAAAACCTACCCCTACTTGCGTGCGCTCTCCTCTCCTCTTTCTCTCTTAGGCTCGCTCTCCCAGAGCCACTATCTTGGGTAATCGGGTCGAGTATGCACTCGGGACCAGGCCCACCGGCGTGCAGTGGTGGGCGTGGTGTGCAAGGTTGGGTAAATAGGTCAAGCCAGGTCCGCGGAGGCAAGGTCATGGATGAGGCGGTGAGAGGGTGAGTCGGACCTCACCCCGTGGTAAGGAGAAGAGCCTACTACACTTTTTCCTCTTTTTCCTCTACAGCGCTTCAAGACTTTCTGAGGTGGGACTATCTTCCCACCTCCCTTCGCGTGCATCCACAACAGGCAATGACACTTGATTGCAGTAGCTACTAAGTCTTCATAGCCAATTGCTTGTTTGGAGATGAGTGTGAGAGGAGTCTGCACACCCTAGGACTCTACACCTAGAGCAGGGAGACCTGGAGCGAGCTCACAAGCAAGCCCCTCGCTTGCGTCAATGGTGGTGGACCACCAACACCTGTCAACACGAAAATGGCCTTGCAGCCTCATCAAAAAGCTCAGAAAGCTTTGTCGAGATACGGCAAACGTGTTGCATAAGTCGACGTGGCTTGGGGTGGCCGGAGTGTGCTTGCCTAGGGCACCCTATGTGCGTGAGAGTGGGTGTGTTCGAGCGGTGTTTTGGGGGCGTGGCGTAGTAAGTGGAGTGAGGGTTTATGATTAGTGGAGTGTTATGGTGCTTATGGGGTGGTTGGCTAGGGGGATGGAGGTATGGAGTGGCAAGGATGCCTCACCGGAGGTTTGGTCGGAGATGAAGAAGGTGAGGGTGATTGCATGTGTCGAGGAGCGTTTTCAAGAAATAAAGAGGGGGAACAGGAAGAGGAGGGAGAGAGAAGTTATCTTACCTAACCTAAGGACGAAGGAAGCTGGAGAGGTGTCTGGTTGGTGCTACCGATGCCAGAGACGAAGATCTCCATAGGTGAGGAGGCGGCGAGGACGAGGGTAGAGGCGACGTCGGGTGGGTATGGCCAATGCAGATGAATGAGAGGAAGGTAACCCAACCACTGGCATTGTGGTTGGGCGACGAGAGAAAGGGGATAGAGCCATCAGAGCTTGCGGAGGTGTTGCGGCCGGTGAGGAGAGAAGAAAGTGGGGGAACCGGTCCAAATTCAAGCTGACGAGATGTGGAATGAGCTAGGGCTTTTTAAATAGGTTCTGGAGGTTGAGTTTGTGCTTAGAAGTCAAGCTTCCAAGCACGGCAAGCTCGCCGGAGTCGGAAGTTCAAAAAGACCCAAATCTCTCATGCATTTGCATGAGAGATTGGGTACAAATTAAGGCTTCAAATTAGGTTCATACTGGAGGAGATTTATCAGAGAATCTCCCATTCAATTTTGAAGGGGATTTTTTGAGAGATCAGGGAGTTCTTGCCCTTTAAATCTCGCCGGAGTGGGATTCCCTCCGCTATAATGCTGGAGGGACCTAATTGCAAAGAATGAAGAGGATGTTAGGAGGCTTTCTGCAGTGGTTTTTAAAAGATAGGGGTAGAAATGTAATTAGGCTGGACCTATTTGCAAAGTAGGTCAAGATGAATTTCCCTTAGGTCCAAATTTTGGTACAAACCTAATTTGGACCTAAGGAATCCAATGGTGAAGTTCGATTTTGGGTTTTACCCCGTTTGACTAGGAAATTTATGAAAAAACCTAATTTAGGGTAAATATTTGACTGTGACCCCAATTTAGTTAGAAATATGTTCCAAGGGCCAAATTGAAGGTTTTAAACCGTAGAGAATATTTTTCCATGATTTTTAGAGGATTTAGGTGAATTTTATCTTGACCAGAACCTTGTTAAATCAAGTGGGTATGTTTTAGGGTTACAAGAAGTCATTTAATTCTTAGAATTCACATGAAACCTTTTCTGTTTGAACCAACCCACTTTTTAACTTTTTAAGACCATTTAACCTGTGTTTAGCCCATGAGAAATCCCTTTGTTGTACTGTAATGGTAAAATTACAGTTTTACCCCTTGTTTCTTACTTTTCTCTCAGAATGGTTATTCATTGAGTTAAGACCTCCAGTTGGTTATGTTGGAGCATTTGTTCTCTTTTCTTGTTCAAAATGAGCTAGATAGGACTCATGATGGTGTTCCCATCAGGTACTCATACCGGAGCTTGAAATTATCCGCAATAGTCATTCCGCACCGTCCGCTCAGCCACTGAACCAGTTCTAATCCCTGAACCCTAACTATTTCATACCCTCCATTTACAATGAGGACATTGCAAAACTTTGGCATGGGTGGGTGTTAAAGTGCAAACACACAAAAATTTCATAGTTCTGAAGGATTCTCATAAAAAATACATATTACAAATAAAATAAATTGAAAAAAAAATTGAAAAAATACAAAAAATTGGAAAAGGGAGGAAATTTTGAGTGAATTAATTGCATATCGTTCTTGAGGAAAAGAGAGGAGGTGATTTAAATGTCAAAAAGGAGTTAGTCATTAGTAAATGATTATGGAACCTACTTAGGTGTAGACCAAATCAAAAGAAAGAAATAAAAGACAAAACTGCTAAGAGACATAAAGATTAGTATGAACGTTGATCTTAGGCCTCTTGGGCTTATTTAGGCTTAAAAATTCATGTATTCGTTAAGATCTGGATAGTCCTCAAGAGGTTGAGGAAAATGCGAAGCATAAGTACTAGGTCTAAGGCTTAGGGATAATTCAGCCGCATTAACTGACCTCTGATTTGCGGGACTCAGTAACCTAAGCACTTTAATCCACACACTATCTAGTTCAGTGTAATTAATTATCAAAATCATAACAAAACGTTAATTCTATTCTAAAAAGTTACCTAGATTAGGAACAGCTTATCAACACAAGTTGATTTGGAAGAGTTCTTGGCATGGAGAGGCAGAAAATTTTCCTTGAAGATGCGCAATAACATACCATCTCCTTGGTGCTTGTCTCCTAGGATATCTAAATATCCTACTGGGGGCACGTAAGCACCTTGTGCTAATTTAGGTGCCATGACCGAGATTATCTCGAAATGTCGATTTCCAGGGCATGAATTTAGCTACAGAACGCCATGGGCAACACTATCTCGAAGTGTCGAAAGCCAGGGTTCTAGGGGTTGCCATGGGCGATGCTATCTCGTAGCATTGAAAGCCAGGGACCTTGTGAGGATTGATGGTAGGAGATAGAAATTTGATACAGACCATGTTGTAAAGCCAATTCAAAGCTAGAAATAAAGAAAAAAAAGGTTGAGAAAACTCTCCAAAAAATGGAAAAATTCCTCTATCCCTCTCTTACAAAAGTGCACTGCAAACTGAACTTGGACTAACCATGTTTTAAGCATGGGTGCTTTAACCACATAGTTCAAAGAACCTTAGGTCAGTTTTTGTGGGCCTTAGAAACCATCATAGTAGACTGAGGCTAAAACTGGTCAGGTTTGGATCTTGGTTGGTACTTGAGTACCTCTAGGACTATTGTTGGCATTCTAACCTAATCTACAAAAGAAAGCACACAACAGAAATCTGAGCATAGAAAGGCACGGTCTAGAATTTAAGTTAATTCCATGAGATTTTGCTAAGGGACTAGCAAAAGTTAGGCATGGGGGTATGATGATAATGTCATCATCAGCCATATCTATCTTTAATTAGTCATAACCAAGGAATAAATGCTCCTACATAACAGCTAGAGGACCACAATTCATTGCATAATCATTCTAAGGGAAAGACAGTAATATAGGGGTAAAACTGTAGTTTTAACAGCACATCTTAATTTTAGAACAATCATGGCATTTCTCAGTGGTTAATTAAAGGTTAAATGGTCTTAAATGTCTAACAAGTGAGTCTGTACTGATAGGAATGGATTTTCACGTGTTTCAGAAATTAAATGACATATGAAACCCTAAAAGTAGACCCACTTAATCTACTTAGGGTATGGTCAGGATAAAATTCACATAAACCCTTTAAAATTCATAGAAAATATTCTCTAGCTTTTGGCATCCTTGAATTGACCATCAAAATTTGTCTTGACCTAAAATATAGCTACAGACAGACTGTTGCCCTAATTTGGGTAATTAGACAATTTCTCTAATCAAACATGGTCAAAACCTAAATCTAACTTAACCATCGGATTCCTTGGGTCTAAATTAGGTTTGTACCATATTTTGGACCCAGTCTGAGATCATCTTAACCAAGTTTGCACTTTGGTCCAAGTTTGACATTCTTTATCTCCAATAGCCCCATAGATTTTGAATTCCTCACAAAAAGCCCCCTAGTTTCTCTATTTTATTCACAAAAAGGTCCATACTGCACATGAACTCCTAAGACTAAAGCTCTGGCGATAATCAACCAAGGATTTCTCCTTGATTGATTGGCAAAACAGTCTCAAATTAGAATCGGAGACTCCTTATAGAATTCCCTTTTCAAAGAATCAGATCTAGCCCTCTAAGACCTTCCCAATCAATCATGCGAACGCATGAGAGATTTGGGTTTCCAATTTTTGTGACCTTCCAAGGTTGAAAACTTGGATTCCAAGCTTCAATCGACCCCTGGCTACCAATATAAAGAACCCCCAGGGTAGACCAGTCTCTCTAAGCTTGATTTTGGTTATATCTACTCTCATTTCCTCCCTCCAAGTCCGGCCGAAAGGCTCCTCAAGCTCCGGCAACTCCCTCTGCCTATCCTCATTGTCCGAACGCAATATCGACAGTGGATTCTTCTTCCTCATCTTCCTCCACGTCGTGTAATACCAGCCACTGTAGCTCACTCTCCGTTGTCATCACCGTCCTACCTCCAGCAGAGTGCTTTCTTTCCCAGCACTGGCCTACCAACACCGATGCTGTTCTCCCCCCTTCATCCATTAGATTAGGGCCAGTTTAGCTTCTTTAGATCCTTAGGTTAGTTTCCTACCCAAAAACCAAAAATATCCCCTCGACATTGTCGCAAGCCACCTTTGTCTCCATCTCCAACCTCTCCTCCGATGAGGCATCCCTGCCGCTACATACCTCCATCCTCCTTGCCGAAACCCTCATAAGCTCTGCAACACCACCCTCTATAAAATCCCTCTCCTAGTTCTCTCCACCGTTGACCCGAACCCTCCGCCGAACAAACCCATCATCTCCAACCTATTCCAACTTTGCTAGGCACCTACATGCATCCTTGCACTACATCACGCACACCACCACATTCCCCGTGCCACGGCGATCCTGCTGAACCATCTGGAGAGGCCACAAGGCCGTGTTATTCATTTTCAGGTTCGTCACTACCACCGCCATTACCAGAGCTCCTTCGACAAGCTTGAAGAAGGTCTCTTGCCATTGCCTCCTCTAGGTGACGCGGAACACTTCCAAGCACTACCCTAGGTTGTCAATTGGATGCCTTAACCTCGTTAGCTGCGGCAACTGAAGGAAAGGGCTTTGCAACAGCCACGCCAAACATAGGATACTCTCACTGCAGATGCTCGCAAGGAGGGGGACTAAGATAGTCTGATGTCATAACATGAGGAGCGTCCGTGATGAATTAAATTGATTTTGTGTTAACGACTGTTTTCCTCGACACACAGGGGGGTAAGGTCGCCCACACGCACCCCTTCACCTACGTCGCCCGTGACACCACCATGCGGGCTTGGCTCTAACCCGTTTACCTGCCTACGACTATGCACACCTTGGCTGCTACCCCACGCATGCAGCCCTGCTCCTCGGTGCGCTCTAGACCGATTACCCAATAGCCCGGTACTGTGTATGGCCTTAGAAGGGCGGGAAAGCGGAGAAACCAGGGGTTAAGGGGGTTTAGCTCTGTTGTGTAATGGCTAACACTTATCCTCATCTGAAGAAGAGTCCCCCTCTGTGCGTGAAGAAGAAAGGCCAAGGTAAGGAAAAAGAAGAAGAACAAAAGATTGAAGAAGGGGCAAGGCAAAGAACCATAGAAGAAGAAGAGCAGGGCAAAGAAGAGTAGTAGAAATAAAAGAAAAGGAGTACTGTAGCAACGTCTTTTAAGATGTCTGATTATCAGCTCCATATTGATTATATTCAGTAAATGTTCTACATGTTGGACTAATAATTGATGATCCAAATCACCATTATTTTGTCTAGATTACTTTTTGGCTCATCATATACTCATGTTTTACATTGTATATTAGATTTTGAGTAATTAATTGTGCTCATTTACATTAAATTGTTGAGATTAGCACGTGAATTTCATTTTTACTCCCAGCGAACGACCTCAGACTTCATTAGAGTTATAAATTTTATCTGTTTTGAGTGATTTTGTCCTGTACTATGACTGATGTGAATACATCTAATTAACCTAAAATGTCTATTAATGCATGTTCTTAGTGTCACATTAGCATTACACATTGTAAATAGTGCATAACATGCATAATCATGCATTTAGATCAAGTTGTATAAATTGTATAGTAATTGTCTCCTTTTATGGTCAGGGATAGGGCAACTTTTTAATTGAGGCCTCGGATCGAAGATCCAACTATACAGATTTGATCAGGGCGACAATTGGAGTTCAACAACTCTAAGATTGCCCTGATTGGACATCCGTAGCACCAGATAGAGATCGAGGAATCCTAAAGATCAAGGGCCAAGATGGTGTTAATCCGCATCTTAGACAACAAATCCGAATACAATAATGGGTTCAAATCGATGATCACAGCCTAACGGCGTGAAAATAGGTCCAATCCAACATCCATAACACCATCTGCAACACTTAGAAGATGGATGGCCAAGATGGTTCCATGTGGTGCCATCTCAACTGCCCAATCGATCGCAGCTCTTCTCTTCTTCTCCCACTGAATGAATCTGGGCCATTGGATCACCATCCAACGGCCGCAGATCGTGCACACACAAATCATGCGCTCGCCTAAAGAGAGAGCACAACGTAGCGGTTGAGCGCCCCTTCGCGAGCGAAGGGCGCCCGTTCGAGCATTGCTGCACTTCAAAATTAGAGGGCTTGTGAGTGTAGGCGCGCCATCACAGTATGCGATCAAGATCGAGCAGTGTAGATCAACCGATAGCCCCCACGCATGATCAGACGCGCAGCGCAAATGCCCGATCGCACGCTGGCGCGCAGCACTAGTGAGGGCGGTTTAAGCCATCCTATCTCTTGATCAGATGGCTGAGCACACGCGGTCATGCGAAGGCATTGAAGCAATGAAGGTGAGGGGGCACGCGCGTGGCACGGGCACGTCGACCATGTTCAGGCCTTTAGTGACGGATTTATCCCTGACTAAAGGTCCTAAATTAATGTTTTTAATGTTGTAATGACCAAAATGCCCCCACTCCTTGTAACTATAAAAAGAGACCTCTACCATACTAATTTCTCATCCCTTCCTTCTCCTTTCTCCCCCTCTAAATCTTAAGAGAAGCTTGTCCCACACCCGAGATGCTCCTCAAGAGCGAAAACCAAGCTTTCGCCCCCATTCTGGAAGCGGATCTTGCTACGACGATGACATGCTGCTTCGTTCTCATTCCTCCTGCTTCGTCCTCCTTCTTCCTGCTCCGTTCCTCGTCTTCCAGGTGTTGTCCCATCTGGCTCGTCTTCCAAGTGATCGTCAAGAAGGATAACTTCTCTCTCCCATTCTTTTTACTTCTTTCTAGAGTAGAATTTTCCTGCGTTCTAGTTGTAACAATTTCCCACTTTCTAGTATAATCATTTCTCGCTTTCTTAGTTGTAAAAAGATTATTCAATATCAAGTGATTGTTCTTTCTCTCTCTCTTATTATTTATATTGCTTCCATTATGATTATTTCGCCCTTTAAACAAAAATACAAAGAAATATATATATTTACATAACTGTGAATTTTGATCGACGTAGCCTCCCTGTGTTCTACCCAGAATTTCTTTATAGATTTTTTGGTATAAATTTTATTTGTTGAACAGATTTCTTCGCGACTTGAACTACAATGAGGGCTTTTCAAATCCAATTCTGATAGCGTAGTCTTCCATCAGTCAACATTTTGGCACCGTTGCCAGGGAGGCAACGATTTTTCAATCTTCTTTTCGCATTTCGCACACTTTACTATTTTCTAACTTACTTTATCTCATGTCTATTGTTTTGCAGATACCTCTATCAGGGAATCATCAAGCGGTAGATCGGAGTAAAGTGCAGTTGAAGACAACTGTAAGTGCTCCCCATTCTTCCCCCTCCATAGATTTCATTTCATCACATTAATTCAAATTTCAATTAACCTAGGTGTTTCCATAAATCCTAAGATTAGTTTGGTTGTTTGGATTTCCACCCACATTCATTTCACCCTCGCATACAAAAAAAAAGAAGATATTTTTGTGGGGTAATTCAACATACACACAACATACACCCACATTCAAGGCACATAACCTAATCGATTTTCTTCTACTCAACTGGATTCTGATATGTGGAATTGGTACACACAAACCAACACATAAAAGAGTAGAAATCATTCTAGGTTAATCATTTTTTGTGTTCCTAACTCAGTGGTGCAATTATGGCCAATTATTTGGGTTGTTTGGGCCACACCACTCAACATAAAATCAACTCACTAAGTAGCTTCCTCTTAAGGTTTTCAATCTAGGTTCATACCAGTCACTCTACTTTATTTCTGATTTCAAAAGGAAAGCAATCTTCACCCGTGCTTGAAAACCTTGTTTGCCTCAAACTTGATTGAATTAAACCTAATTCTAAACCTTGAAAGCTACTTAAGCAAGATTGGAACATTAAAATCTACTCATCACAAATAATCTTGCTTGAAACCCTGGTTGTGCACGCACTTACACATACTCAATTGATTATTAAGGGCACAACCCATTTTAAGGGCCCACCACATTCCATAAGCACTACAAACCCAGACCTAAATAAAATTGAGTAGACTTTGGCCTTAAGGAATGATTTGCTCTTCGAGGTCCAGTCTAAGATTATTTACAATTAACCTGCTTGTATTGATTAATCTGATGTCTAGCTAAGGGAGTAGTGTCAAACGACCGCGGTTGGGGGTACACTAGGAACTGGAGGCGCAAGCCAAAGGAAGAATCTTCTCCTTAGTCCCTCGTTCTAACTGGTTGGATTGAGCAGACACAAGTAGAGCAAATCGTTTATAATCTTAAGGCAGGTTCTGAGAGTCTGTAGATCCTTAGGCTACCCTACTTAAGGACAGGCTTGTTTTGTTGTGCTGCAGTGTTCTTATTTCCAGTCCTTCTGACCTTTTCCTAGTTTATGCTGGGAAGGTCATTGAATCCTCGATTGGAAGGACCGCTAGAGTATTCTAGGAGGCATATATTGGATTTTGGCCAAATTGATCCCATAGCCGATCAACAACCTCCTCTGCCTTAGGATCCACAGGAGGTATTTCGAAGGTAGCTGGAACAAATACAGAGAATGCAAGAATGGTTCTAGAGAATTCAAGGCACTCAGCCCTTGAAGGATTTTTATGATCCTTCAAATTATAGGGATCGTCTCAGTGTCCAGATTCCAGTCGGAGACATAGAAATCAAGCCCCAAGTGTTAAGCATGATCAAACATTTCCATGGGCTTGGCTTTGAAGACCCATTTCAGCACTTGGAGGACTTGACCACTTTGGTCCAGACTACCAAGGCACGAAACATGAATGAGGAGCAAATGATCATGAGGCTCTTTCCCTATTCTCTTAGGGATAAAGTTGGTCATTGGTACAAGACTATAGGAAGACCAATTATAACTTGGAATGAGTTGAAATCAGCATTTCTAAAGAAATTCTTCCCTGTCGGACATACCAATGCTTTGAGACGGGCAATTACTACCTTTACCCAGCAGCCAGGGGAGCAGTTTCATGTTGCCTAGGAGCGATTCCAGGACCTATTGCGGAGGTGTCCACACCATGAGGTACTAAAATGGCAACTCGTGTAGATTTTCTACCACGGGTTAACTGAGCAACTTAGAAATCACGTGGATGCTTCTTGCAGGGGCGATTTCCTCAACAAAGATGCAGATAGAATGCATGATTTGTTTGAGGAGATGAGCGAGAATTCGATCAATCATGCCTCCATGGATACTTTTAACCTGTCCCAGCAACCCAGATCGAATGTTAATGAAGTCCACGACTCTCATTCATTCGATATGGAATTGATTTGTAATGAACTTGATAAGGTGGACTTGGTTGCTAAGAGAATGGAGTGGATGGCTGGAAACTCAATGAATAACTCTCGATCCACTCAATCCTAAAATTCAGGATTCCATTCATTGCAAGCTCCTTCTGAACGGGAGTTCGTGAATCAACTTGATGCAGCTCAACTTGCGAGCCAGCATTATTCGGAAGCCCACGGGTTCCAAACTGGGGCTTTTGATCCCAGTTTCTCTGATCCTTCCCTTTCTTTCTCTCCATCCTCACCCTATGAGGATGTTTTTGATGTACAGGAGAATGTTAGATCTAACCCTTACTCCAATGCTTATAATCTGGGTTGGAGAAACCACCCTAACTTCTCCTGGAAAAACCTGGGGCAGCAGACGAAATTCCGACCCAGCAACTATGCTCCACAACGACTAATGGGTCAGGGTCGTGTTTATACTCAGTTGCCCCCGAATCAGGTTAATTAGCTAGCTTGGAATGCTCGTCAAAACGTAGGGTAGGCTGATTTAAACTGACAAATGGTAGAGATGCAAGGATCTATGCTCCAGCTCATGCAGCAAATGAAAACCTTGCTGGACAACTTGCAAACCAAGCCATAGCTAATCTCGTCAACCCGGATCTCTACCGTCTCAACCCGTACCCAACCCGCGTAATATCCTGAATCCGGACAATCAAGCCCATGGGTACGGGAATCAAAGGGACCCACACGCACATGCTCAGGTGGTTGAGCAAGGTCCTTCCTCTTCTTCTTCTTCCACAAATCAATGGTTCTTGGCTAATGAAGCCCCTCTAATCTCTCCTAACCCTCCGCAAGACCCAAACCCGTATGCGTATGCTAATTCTGTTACCTTGAGGAGTGGTAAACAAACTCAGGATCCACAACTACACTGTTCTGATTTACCGAATCCTGAAGAACCTGAGGAGAGAAAGGAGAACTTTGGAGAAGAAATCAAGGCTCAGGAACCTATTTCCGGAGATTCGACTCATGTTGCTTTTCCTGAGGCCTTGATTAGATCAAGGAAGAAGTCTGTTGATAGCAATGACGAGCTTCTGAATATTTTCGAGAATGTTGAGATCAATATCTTGCTCCTCGACTCTATCAAACATATACCTGCTTATGCGAAATTTTTAAAGGATTTATGTACACCGAACCATAAGTTGAGAGAATCTATTCTGAGGAAGGTGGTACTCTCCGAGCAAGATAGTTCTATTATCCTACACCACCTCCCTTAGCAAAAGAGAGATCCAGGTGCTCCTTTGATTTCTTGTGTCATCGGAGATTACACTTTTGATAGAGCACTGTTGGATCTGGGTGCATCCATCAACCTAATTCCGACTTCTCTTTACGAGAAGTTTGGATTAGGTGAGCTTCGGCCGACTTTAGTAACGTTGCAGTTAGTGGACCGTTCGATCACAAATCCACAAGGCTTTATTAAAGATGTTATTGTTAAGGTTAAGGATTTCTATTTTCCTATAGATTTCCTTGTCCTTGACATGGATGTACCTGAAAATTTGAGGAACATGTCGATCATTCTGGGGTATCTGTTCCTAGCTAATGCCAAAGCCAACATTAACTGTGAAAGCAGTAGCATGGAAATTGCCTTTGGGGATCAAAGAATGAAATTGGAAATTTTTTAGGCGATTAATAAATTCGAGGATTGTGGATTTATTGAGGAACTTGAGGATGATAATGTGAATATTGAGACTTGTATGATGGTTTCTGCATTTGAAAGTTCCTCCTCTGATGATGAATTGGACCCGCAACCCTCTATGGCAAACGCACCATCTTTTGAAGAGATTATTGATTTTGTTCACTCTCAACCTCTTCCTCTTGATGAGTCTTCATCAGCATCTTCCTTACCTTCAATCATCAACTCGCCCCAGCTTGAACTGAAACCATTGCCTGAGTATCTGAAATATTAGTTTTTAGGACCACATAAGACACTCCCTATGATTATCAGTGCTAAATTAATGAAGGAGCAGGAGATTAAACTGATTAAGGTCCTGAAGGAACACAAGGAGGCAATTGGTTGGGCCATTCATGACCTTAGAGGGATCGAACCATCTTATTGCAATCATAGAATATTTTTGGAAGATGGATCTCACCCTTCTCGCCAGTTGCAGAGGAGATTAAACCAGAATATGCGAGAAGTGGTGAAGAAGGAGATTATTAAGTGGCTCGATGCAAGAATCATTTATCCGATCTCTGATAGTCCTTGGGTAAGTCTCATGCAGATTGTTCCCAAGAAAGTCAGGATTACTGTTGTGACTAACGAGAAAGGAGAATAAGTCACAACACGTTCAGCTTCCTCTTAGAGGGTTTGTATCGATTACATGAAGTGATATAAACACATTTATTAAGGGTAAAATGCCTATTCATGCATGCCCATAGGCATAGACTTGCATTTCATGTTATAAATATTACATAGCATGCATCATTCTGCATTTGGAGTAGTTGTATATAATTTAGGTTAATTGCATTCCTTCCGTGGTTAGAAGAGAAGGATATTTATTTTGGAGCCTCTGATTGACGATACGACCATACGGATCTGATCAAGACAACGATCGGAGTCCAACGCCTCTGAAATCACCTCGATTAGAATCCCGCAGCACCATATGCAGTTCAAGGAAGATCAACGACCAAGTGACTAGGAGACATAATTCGAAGCTTCAAACGATAAATCCAACCACGTGGATGGATTCAGGTCGACAATCGCAGCCTAATGGCATGAAAATCGACTCAATCAGACCTCTGTAGCAGCCCCTACAACAAAAAGAAGATGGACGACCTAGATTGCACCACGTGGCATAGCCTAGGCCACACAGCGCACGCACGTGCCACCGCATACACGCAGCAGGGCAGGTGCATGCTCGTGCACGGAGGTGCGCATGTGCACAGCACAGCGCCAGCGCGTGGGTACCCATGCACGCGGCAAAGGCGGGGAGCATAGTGCCAGTGATGCATGAGCTGACCTACAGCGACACATGAGCTGGACCTACAGCGACGCTTACAATCATCACTAATTCTTTGCATGCCATCAAGGCCAGCTGTGGACGTGAGTGGGCATGAGTGGGCATGAGCTACCGACAGCAATGCTTCCAGTGATGACCTAGATGTCACTAATGGTCCTACACCTATTTTTGGCTCTTCTAGTCCACTATAAATGGACCTACACCCCCACCCTTCCAAGCCATCTCTACCTACTCTACTCCCACCTACTCCCAAGCTCTAGCAAGCCTACCAACACTCTATTAGAGCTTATTCTCAAGTTCCCAAGGCTCCTATTAGTGTAGCAAACCTCTGCCCCACCAAATGCTCCTCCAACTTCTCATCCCCTTTCATAGGTCACCTTAGAGCAGTCCTCCCACCTCCATTCTGGTACCAGATCATCTTCGTCTTCTCACCACCATTCCAGAGCCACGTCGAAGCTTTCCTCAACCCGGCCTCCTCCTGCATCTCACCTCCGTCGTCCCGCTCCTCACCTCCTTCATCCGAACTTCTGCCAAGCACTGTCGTCTTGCCGAACAGCCGATTCGAGAGATTTCCTCTTACCCCTTTCTCTTTTTATGCTTTCATAGTTTATTGTAATTGACATTGGAAGTAATATATATTAGATTTGTTCCACATCTTTATCTTGTGATTCGTTTGATTATTTTCTTCTTACAAAAATACAAAAAAATAACAAAACCATAAAATACCAAAAAGAAACTAATTGAAGCACGATTTTCACTTAAAGTAAATGTCACCTACCTGTGTTCGACCTGGGACTCCCTTAGAGTTTCGGTATAAATTTTATCTGATCGACGTGCTTTGCAACTACGATGATGGGTTACTTGTAACCTCGATTTCTAACATGCGAAACACGTGTGATCATTTTGGCACCATTGCCAGGGAGGCAACGGAATTTAATTTATTGTTTATTGCACTTCTTTACATTTACATAGCACTAACCTATCTTATCTCTGATCTATTGTCTTGCAGGTACCCTAGCATGGAGATCCAAGTGTAGTAGACTGGAGTAAAGTGCGGGTAGAGTGTTTTGTAAGTGTCCCCCACACCACCCCCACCTTAGTTTTCATTCCATAACCTAATAACTCAAACCCAAATCAACTTAGGTGCTTTGCGTAAACCCTAGTGTAGATTTTGGTTGTTTGATTGTCACTCCACTCACCATACACACTCGCATATATAAAAAAAATAATAAAAAAAAAATTCTTCTCTTGTGGGATTTAACTGAAAGCTACATACTTAACACCCACAACTTCTTATCATAAGGTGCATAATCACTTTTATTCTACCACTTAACTGGGATCTGACCTGTGGACCTGATACACTTCAACTCAATACACATAAGTGAGTAGAAATTGGAATAGGTTAAACATTCTTGTGTGCCTTAACTAAGTGGTGCAATAGGCCAACTGATTGAGCTGTTTGGGCTGCACCACTTAATCTAAAACTGATCCATCAAGTAGCTTGCCACTTAGGATTGATTCTTAGGGCTAAACTAGGCACTCCACATTATTTTTTATTTTTGAAGGAACATATCAACACCTGTGCTTTCAAAACTTGGAGTGTTCTACCAAACCTTGATTGAACCAACGTAAGAATTAAACCCTAAAAGCTACTAAACAAGGTTAAATCCTAAAAGACACATCATCAAATAACCTTGTTTGAGAACCTTGGTTGTGCACGAATACACATTTTAACTGATCATTAAGGGCAAAACCCATCTAAAGGGCCCATCACATTCCTGAAGCACCATTGTCCAAAGCCTAACTAAAATTGATTAGACATTGGCCCTAAGGACTGGTTCGCTCATAAGGATCCAGATTGAGATTGTTCACGATTAACTTGCTTATACTAGTTAATCTGATGTCTAGCTAGGGGAGTAGCATCAAATGACCGTGGCTGGGGGGTACACTAAGAACCGGAGGCGCAAGCCAAAGGAAGAACCTTCTCCCCAGTCCCTCCTTCCAACTGGTTGGACTGCCTAGACATAAGTAGAGTAAATCATCCATAATCTTAGGATGGATTCTGAGAGTCTATAGACCTTTAGGCTACCCAACCTAAGGACAAGCTTGTACTTTTGTATTGCAGGGTTCCTTTCTCTTCTGATTTCCCTCCTTACTTCACCATGTACCCTTCCACATCTTACACACATTTCCAATCCTATCCTCCTACCACCACTTATCCCAAAGATGATTACTATCCTAACTTAACTTGTAATTACCCATCCACTAGCCGGGAAAACCTTGATTGGGGATACGAATTTGGACCTTAGTGCCTAGGGCCTAACCCTGAAAAGCAAGACTATGATTACTATCCTTCCCAGAGCTACAATGATTATAGATCTCCATCCTTTAATGACCAAACCTGCCCGATCTACAATCAGGAAGGATATGATGATTATAACACTTACCCTCCTCAATATTCCACTGAATATAGGTCACCACCATCCTTTGAACAACTTAGAATGACCTACTTCTAGGGAGGGACCCAAAAACCTTGACATCTTAACTCCCCTAGATTTAACCCAAACCCACCCAAACCTGAATTGAGCCAGTCGGTTCAGGTGAACTAGATCTAGGATAGGGTGTTGGCTAATTTGAGGAACACTATACAATCTTTTGAAGCTCAGCCAACACCATACACTGAAGCACTGGAGCCTATGATCAAAATGATTGATGAACTTAATAATTCTTTATTGGATTTGCTCCAAAGTGTTAGGGATAGGGACCTGGGTGAGTTTCTTCTTGGAAAATTATCGAGGTTGAGGATGAAATTTGTGGTTGCCCTAGTCAAATCTTGGGATGATTCTCAAGATGAACCCCCTTCAGGAGAGCCAATGTCTGAACCCGCTCAGGCACCTGTCGGGGGGGATACATATTTTGAGACTAGAGATGACCAGGTTGGGCTAAAGAAACTCATTGAGGATGAATCAATTAATTCACCTGAGATCCCTGAGCCAGGGAGTGAGGAAAAATATGTCTCTTTGAACCAGGAAATGACAATTAATTTTGAGACATATATAAATGAGGATCATGAATTCTTTGGTTCTGAGGGTGAAGAATCATTTGGTGAAGTCTCATTTGAACTCAAGGAAGAGGATTCTAGTGAGACAATCGAGCTCGAGGAGTATGACGAACTATTTGATAGCCCGATCATTGAAGATTATGATCATGTTGGGGCAAATTGGATGATTCGAATCTTGATGATTCAATCAGTAGTCCCATTCCTTAAACACACCCTAAAGAATTGAATGATGATATTTTTGAGATCACCAAACCCAAGTCAATCTTGATTTAGCCACAATTTTTGAACTTGGGAGAATCATATGGGGTGAAAGATATGCTAGAGGTCTTAGAGCCTGAGTTCTTGATGTTGGAGGATAGAATTGTTGAAATAAAAATTTGGGAGGCTAATTTTGAGGGAACTTTGATTTTGGACCTAAGGGTACCTATTGACTTGAAACTGCCTATCTTCTATATGGACCCTTATCATATCTTTCATGTGTGACCCAAGCCTGGAATAACTGATTATTTTTCTGAGCTGAATGTTAGGTGGACATATGAAACTAGTGAACTAGATCAACCTATTGTCTGCCATTTTGGTCTTGGGTTGCACACCACAAAACCGCAGGCCTGACCCCGTGACAGAAGCCATTTCATGCATTTTAAAGTTGTCGGAAATCGTAGTATAGTCACACTAAAAGCTCATCAAAAATAATTTCTAAAGATAACGAGACTTTAAGTTCCAGTCGTTCATCTCTGGGAGGCATTTATGAAAATCTGAAATCGATCTTTGTCGCTCTACTTGCTTAAAGTTGCACGGCGATTTATGGTTATTAAGTATTTAAGCATGACATGCTTATTTGGAAGAATATCAGGAATTAAAAGCAGGAAACATTAATCACACAAAAGGTATTACAATGAGCTCATGGTGATTCTCAACACATAGACATATATATAGAAAATATACTTTTCATTCATTCATTTAGAGAAGTATTTGCAACATGGAATGTAGAGGAAAGCTTGTACAGGAATGCTTAAAAATGTAAATCTAGCTACCAGAAAATGATCACATACAGGAATCTACGGGGTATTTTGCATGCATCATTAGGGGAGAATAAGGACTATACTACTAAGTAGTAAATAGAAGCAGTAAATGTAAAGAGCTAGCTACTAATCTATCAGAAAGTGAGGACATTCGGAGGTGGGCTCCGATGGCCTTGGATTGGTTGAGACGAGAATGAGGGGTGGCCAATGGAGCTCAGGCCAACCCTTGGAGAGAGGTTGGATGAGTGATCCAGCATCCTGGCATGGAGATGGTGTGCTACATGGTGGTGCTCAACTCGTGGAGGTGGAGTGGAGATGGAAGTGGCTAGCTTAAATGGAGGTGGATGTGAATGGAGCGAAGTATGTGGATTGAAGCCATGAATGTGCATTGAAGCCATGAATGTGGATGGGTGCAAATGGCCACCCCTTAGGTCTTTTCATAGACCTAAGGGAGTCTCTCTAGAGAATTGTGGAACTCTCTAGAGAGAGTCCAAGATTGGCCAGCCAAGAGAGAGAGAGGTGGTTCTTAGATCCACCATTTGTGGATCTAAGAATTGAATGGCTCTTGGTTGCTAAATTTGGCAACCAAGAGTTGGCGCCACTTTGAAGAGAGTTCTAGATAACTCTAGGGGGGTGTGTGTGCGTGAATGGGTGTGTGTGTGTGTGGTCATTCCCTAGGTGGCTAAGAGGTCTAGGTTAGGTCCTAAGGGGTTTGGGTAGGTGTATGCCTTGAATTAGGGTTGCAAACCCTAATTGCTAAGGGGAAATTGCAATTAAACTTAACCCAAGTTTAATTGAATGAGTGTGAACCTAATTGAGAGTGAAATAACTCAATTACGTTGGGCTTAGGTCAATTGGACTCTCACTAAGTCCTATTGGACTTGTGTGGGTTGAGATCTGAGCTCAATTGGACTCAGTGAGTCCAATTGACTTAGGTGATGGTAATTGACTTTGATCTAAGTCAATTGGGTTTGGTGAGGACTTAATTAGGTCCTTAGGGAGGTCTAGAGGTGATGTACTAGAGTTAGGGTACCTTAATTTAGGTTCCTATGGGGTTCTAATTAGGTCTAGGGAGCTAGAGATCCAAGATCAAGGCTTGAATCTCAAAACAGGAACTGGAGACCAATTCCAAACGTCCAAAAATAGAAATAGATGACTTATACTCAAAAATCAAAAGTCCAGACTTCAGTTATGGATGCCCAATCTGAGTTAGAGGGAATTCTAGGTTCTATTTTGGGTATTCTGTAGAAATTGGACATCAGACAAAGTGTCTAGACATCCAATAACACTGCAGAAGTGGGTTTGAGGTGTGCGGGAGTTGGCTAAGGGTTATGGACGTGCTATAATTCATCTAGATGTCTAGATAAAGGTTTCCTAGGGTTTTAAGGTTTCCTAGGGTGTGGTGACCTAATCTAAGGGTGGCTAAGGCTTGGGGAAGTCTCTAGGCTATCCTAGGGCTAGGATGGACCTAAGCTCTTTACATTTTACTGCTTTATTCCTACTTAATAGGGTAGCATACCTTAACTCCCTTACATTATTATACACTACATCTAATCTATGTCTTCTGCTCCAGCCCAGCTGCAACACGCATTATTCCTGATCCAGCTTCAGATCCAGCTCCAGATCCAACTTCTAATCAGCTTATTGCCTGCAATTGACATAATGCACTTAATCAACACATTATAACATTATTTTATGCATAGCTAAAGTAAAGCAATAAAGATGCAGATAATGCTCATGCATGCAGGAATTACCCTAACTTATGCTAAGTTTTAACCTAATTTAGGTCAATTAAGACCTATGATTGCTGCACAATCATACCCCCATGCCTAAATCTTGCTAGTCTCTAGCAAATGCAAGACTAAATTGTTTACAGCAAGCGTCCCTAGGGGATTGATTATTTTATCAAGTGTATGCCTAGAGATTTTTCTCCTTTTATTTTCATCCTATGGCCTAGAAATCCAGACAATCGTGAAAGTATAGCCATGTAGCTTTTGCAACAGATTCGAGTGAAAAACTGATACACCTCTAAGGCTTGTACTTGACCTCTAGTAAAAATTCTAGAAGAATACGTGAACTTCTTCCCTCAGGGTGTTCAAGATATTCTATGAATTCCACCCAGCTTTAAGCTTAGGTAGAGAATCTTAGAGGGAAAAGATTATATATTTGGTGGCTCACTCTCAACTGGTGCTACATAGAGATTAGTACTATAGATTCTAGATTCCCAAATCATTACATAACTCAACTCAGAGAAAGACAAGAAAAACTATGCTCTCTTTTGATTCCTTTATATTCATTCTCTCTTACTCTTTTTCTTTTTCTTTTCTTTTCTTTCTTTTTCTTAGAGCTCACAATCTCACCAGATTCACATATATGACCTGTATTTGGTGGTCTCACTTGGCATTAACACTTTAATTGAGTTCTCATAACTCTAACACTAAGTCAAAATCCTCAGCCAGTATTCGGGCTTTCAGAAACACAAGAAAGGTGGGTTAAAGCCATATTTGGTGGATCTCAAATTTATTTGGTGGTTGTTGAATGTTTACGAATGCTACGCTAACGTGTTCGATTTTGGAAAACCTATCGTTGTAGTTCGAAAGTAAAGAATTCGTGTTCAACAAATAAAATTTATACGGAAATGAATTCCGGGAGGCTACGTTGATCTATATTCGTAATTATATTTCTTTTAGGATTTTTGATAAGCAAGGCGATATAATTACAATGGAACTATCAGACTAAAAGAAAGAGAGAGAGAGAGAGAAAGAGAGAGAGAAAGAGAGAAAGAGAACATGCATTCAATATTTCAATTGTTTATATAATCAAACTAAATAAAAGTTACACTACAAAGTGGAAAATCAATTACACTATAAAGTAGGAAAATTCTACACTAGAAAAGCTCTAAATAAGAATGGGAGAGAGAAGTTATCCTCCTCGACGATTGCTTGGAGGACGAGCCAAACGGGATGACGTCTGAACGAAGGAGAACGAAGCAGGACGAAGGAGGATGAAGTAGAAGAACGGGAACAAAGCAGCACGCCGTCGTTGTCGCGGGATCCACTTCCGAAGGGGAACAAAAATTTAGACTTTATCTCGCAAGGAGCATCCCAGGTGTGGGACAAGCTTCTCTTAAGCTTTGGAGGGGTAGAGAGGAGAAGGAAGGGATGAAAATTTCGTATGGAGGGGGTCTCCTTTTATAGTTGCAAGGAGTAGGGGCAAAATGGACATTACAACTTCAAAACAATAAATAAGGGGTCTTTAGTGATGGATAAATCCGTCACTAAAGCCCCGACGTGGGCGTAGCTTCCGCACCCACGTGCGTCGCTTCAGCTGCCTGCGCGCTCAACGCCATGGCACGCACGCTAAGTCTCAGCCATCCAATCGCGAGATCGGACGGCTTAAAACACATCTTCACCGGCTACGCTGCGCGCCTGCCCGCGTGTGATCGCGCTTCCACGCTGCCCGTCTGATCGCGCGTCGGCGCTATTGGGCCCGCGTAGCCGTTGGATCGCAATCTGACTCTCCACGCGCCGCTTGCTTGTGCCTGATTTGAGGCTCGCGGGACTCGATCCCGCGACCTCTCCTTCACCTGCCGCTTCGTCTCCGTTACGCTACGCGGACGAAATGGTCGCGCGGATGAATCAGCCAGCCGCATCCACAGCCGTTGGATCTTGATCCAACGACGGAGAACGAGCGGGTGCGGGACCTTCGTAGAATGTGTGCAGCCGTTTGGGTGGTCGAGATGGCGCCACGTGGCACCATCTTGGCCGTCCATCTTCTGGAAGTTGTAGATGGTGCCACGGATGTCGGATTGACTCGATTTTTACGTCGTTGGGCTGCGATCGTCGATCCGAATTCACCCGTGTGGTCGGATTTGTCATCTGAAGTGTGGATTTTCACCATCCTGGCCCTTGATCTTCGAGGGTTCCCCGATCACTATCTGATGCTACGGATGTCTGATTAGGGCGATCTTAGAGTCGTTGAACTCCAATCGTCGCCATGATCACATCCATACGGTTGGATCTTTGATCCGAGGCCCCGATAAAATGTTTTCCCTGTCCAAGCACATAAAAGGAGACAATTAACCTCCATTTTTTTCAAACTACTCTAAATGCAAGATGATGCATGTTATGCAATATTTATATCATGAAATGTAATCCTGTGCTTAAGAACATGCATAAATAGACATTTTAAGTAGTGTAAATGTGTTTACATCATAACCCCATGCCTATCTTTTGCTAGTCCCTAGCAAAAACTATATGCTATTTATAAAAGAATTAGGTTGGATTATTTGGACCTAAGTTATTTTCAATCATTAAGAAATTGTCTACTTAGGAACTGAACTTTCAAAGACATAACAGTGCCCGGGTATCAGCCAAAATGCAGACCGCCTCAAGCCCTCGCCTTATTAAATGAAAAATTTCTTTTTCTCTTTTCTCTTTTCTAATTTTTTTGGATTTTCAAATTTTAGGGTTTAAGAGTGGCTTTCTACGGCCATTCAGCTCACCCAAGATTTGATGAGAACCCTAAGCTTTAAGCATCTTATTGTGATTGTGATAGACTCGTTGACTGGCAGTTAGAACGGACTTCGGATTTCTATGCCTCTAGGTGACCTAACGAAAATTCTACCTAAAGGTGTATCTTTACAACCGGTAGCTTTCTCCCTACCTTTATTTTTTTACGGGGTCAACACGAGGGTGAATCCAGTGTATATCTCCCCGATTTATTCTACTTCTCCACTTCTTCCTAAGTGTTTTGGGAATTTTTAGTGCATTTTCTGAGCTGGGTTTTGGACAACCGGTCGATGAGCTGTTACCACCGACAACTTACCAGCCATACTCGTGTGGCGAAGTGTGGCTTATTTCTTTTTGTTCTTTCTCCTTTTCTTTTTGATTTTTTTTTTTTAAGTAGGTGGCTTCCCTAGTCTAAGATTTACCTACAGGCAGCAAAAAAAGAGAAAGGTCCAGTGACTGGGCTCTGGACAACCTACCTATGGTCTGTTACCCACGATAACTTGCCAGCCATATCACCCTAGAAGGTTCATTAGCTACCCAATTTCCATTAGAATCGCCGAACAACGAGTCAGTGCAAAGAAAGTGTGTAGATGCTTAAAACTCAAAATTCCCTCAAATTAGAGGGCGGGTTGATAAGTCGTGTACTTATCACCCAAACTTATTTATTCCAATTATAATTGAATTAAGATAGCGAGGACTCAAAGACAAATCCACATTTTAGTGGATACACAGGCTAATTAAGTCTAATGACCTGAGGGGTCTTTGTATTCAGATCCTAATGTAAAATTTCTTAGGATTGAAAAGTCCAAATGTCCAACTAATCCTTCCTATTTTTTTTTTAAATAAGAAGAGAGACAATTTATATGAATTTCACAAAGCTGACCAAATAATGCAAGAATGAATCCACCCCCCAGGCCTAACTGATGCAATGTCCTCATTGAAAAAGAGATATGAAAGAAAGGGTAGAATATGAAAGATGTCACCTGGATATGAAGCTCGTATCAGCCTTGTGTCATATGTACAACTGCTGAGTTTAATGCCGTCAGCTAGGTGAAGTCCAGCCAAAGAAGACACAGAATGGCTAGAGCAACAGAGTCTGAGATGGGTTCTGGGAGATTACGGTCGACAACAGGCTTCAAACGTTGACCGTTGACTTTAAATTTGTTACCCGTCTTTGGGTCAGAAATTTGAACAGCACCATTAGGAAAAATCTGATCAATTATGAATGGGCCATTCCATTTAGATCTAAGTTTACCAGGAAAGAGCTTAAGTTTAGAATCAAATAACCAGACCTTCTGGTTTGGCTCAAAGCTCTTGCGGGAAATCAATTGATCATGTAGAGCTTTGGTCCGAACCTTGTAGATCTTAGCATTCTCATAAGCATCATTTCTAAGCTCCTCCAACTCAGATAGTTGGAGTTTCCTGGTCCTTCCAGCTAGATTTAGATCTAAATTGCATTGTTTGATTGCCCAGAATGCCCTGTGTTCAATCTCTACGGGTTGATGGAACGCCTTTCCATACACCAAATGGAATGGAGACATGTCGATGGGCGTTTTATACGCCGTACGGTAAGCCCAAAGAGCGTCCTCAAGCTTTTGAGTCCAATCCTTGCGATCAGGCCTAACCATTTTTTGCAGAATGTTCTTGATCTCTCGATTGGAGATCTCGGGTTGTCCATTCTTCTGGGGATGGTAAGGTGTGGAAATACGATGATTAACCCCATATTTGGCCAATAAATTCTGGAATTGGGCATTAGTAAAATGAGTGCCACCATCACTGATGATAGCCCTCAGAATCCCGAACCTACTGAAGATATTTTTCTTGACAAAATTGATGACCACCTTGTGGTCATTGGTTCGGGTGGGAATTGCCTCAATCCATTTGGACACATAATCAACAGCAACAAGAATGTACTGATGTCCAAATGAAGGAATAAAGGGTCCCATGAAATTGATGCCCCAAACATCAAAAATTTCGATAGGAAGAATAGGGTTTAGGGGCATCATGTCTCTCTTAGTTATGCTCCCGAGTGCTTGCCATCGAGAACATGACCTTGAGAAATCCTGGGCATCCTTGAATAAAGACGACCAATAGAAGCTAGATTGCAAGATTTTTGCAGCTGTCTTTCTCCCAGAGAAATGTCCACCACACCCAGATGCATGGCAGAACTCAAGTATACTATTGAATTCATTCTCCGGTATGCATCAGCGAATAATCTGATCAGAGCTAATGCGATATAGTTCAGGGTCCTCCCAAAAGTAGTATTTGGCATCAGATTTGAGTCTATCCCATTGTTGCTTCTTCCAATCCTGGGGGATTTGACCAATGGCCAAATAGTTAACAATGTCAGCAAACCATGGGGTGTGGACACCTAAAACTGTAAGAATGGTTTCGTCCAGAAAAGTGTCAGCAATCGGAATGTCCGGACAAGAAGAATCACCTAGGAGTCTCGACAAATGATCCGCTACCACATTTTGTACCTCGGCTTTATCCTTGATTTCAAGATCAAATTCTTGAAGAAGAATCCAACGAATAAGCCAGGGTTTAGCAACCCTTTTAGCCAAGAGATGTCTCAAGGCCAAGTGGTCGGTATAAACAATAACATGAGACCCCAAGAGATAAGCCCTGAATTTTTCCAACGCAAATACTATAGCTAGTAATTCCTTTTCAGTAATAGTGTAATTCCTTTGGGCTTCATCCAGAGTTTTACTAGCATAGTAAATGACAGAGGGCTTTCGATCAATTTTCTGACCTAGGACAGCCCCGACCGCATAATCAGAAGGGCCGGTCATGATCTCAAATGGGGCTGTCGAAATTGGTGGTTGCAAAATTGGAGCACGGGTGACTGCCGTTTTTAGGAAATCAAATGCCTTTCGGCATGATTCGTCAAAAACAAACGGCATTTCTTTGGCAAGAAGATTGCTCAAAGGACGAGCAACCTTCGAGAAATCCTTGATGAATCTTTGATAAAATCCCACATGGCCAAGAAATGATCTGATTTGTTTAATAGATGCTAGAGGAGGATGTTTAGCGATAGCATCAACCTTAGCTTTGTCTTCTTCAATTCCCCGTTCAGAGATTACATGACCCAAAACAATGCCCTCTTGGGTCATGAAATGACTCTTTTCCCAGCTAAGGACCAGTCGTGTCTTGATACATCGCTTAAGAATCATTTCCAAATTAGCCAAACAAGAGTCAAATGATTCTTCGAAAATAGAGAAATCATCCATGAAGACTTCCATAAACTCTCTCACCATGTCGGAAAATATGGCTAGCATACACCTTTGAAAAGTAGCAGGTGCATTGCATAACCCGAAAGTCATCCTACGAAAAGCAAAGGTTCCGTAGGGACAGGTGAAAGCAATTTTTTCCTGATCCTCGGGATGGATAGGAACTTGGTTGTATCCCGAGTAGCCATCAAGAAAACAGAAGTACTTCTGCCCAGCTAATTTTTCCAAGATTTGATCAATGAAGGGCAAGGGAAAATGATCATTTTTAGTGGTTGTGTTCAGCTTCCTGTAATCAATACAAACTCTCCAAGAGGAAGCTGAACGAGTTGTGACAGATTCTCCTCTCTCATTAGTCACAACAGTAATCCCGGCTTTCTTTGGAACAATCTGAACGGGACTTACCCAGGGACTATTAGAGATTGGATAAATAATTCCTGCATTGAGCCACTTGATGATTTCCTTTTTGACCACTTCTCTCATATTTGGATTCAATCTCCTCTGCATCTGGTGAGAAAGGCGGGATCCATCTTCCAAAAATATTCTATGATTACAGTAAGATGGCTCGATCCCCCTGAGGTCATGAATGGTCCAACCAATTGCCTCCTTATGTTCCTTTAGGACCTTAATCAATTTAATCTCTTGCTCCTTTGTCAATTTAGCACTAATAATCACAGGGAGCGTATTCTGCGGTCCTAAAAATTGATATTTTAAATTCTCGGGCAATGGTTCCAATTCAAGCTGGGGTGGGGTAATGATTGATGGTAGGGTAGATGCTGAAGATTCAACAAGAGGAAGAGGTTTTGAGTGAACAAAATCAGTAACCTCTTCCGAAGATGTCAGGTCAGAGGGTTGCGGGTCAAATTCATCAACCAAAGAGGAACTTTCAATTGAAGAAACTGTCAAACAAGTTTCAATATTAACATTATCCTCATCAAGTTCCTCAATAAATCCACAATCCTCAAATTTATTGATCGCCTTAAAAATATCCAATTTCATTCGTTGGTCCCCAAAGGCGATTTCCATGCTATCGCTTTCACAATTAATGTTGGCCTTTGCGGTAGCCAGGAACGGACGCCCCAGAATGATGGGCGTGTTCCTCAGATTATCTGGTACATCCATGTCATGGACAAGGAAATCTATAGGAAAATAGAAATCCTTGACCTTAACTATAACATCTTCAATAATGCCTCGCAGGTTTGTGACCGAACGGTCTGCTAACTGTAGCATTACTGAAGTTGGCCGAAGTTCACCTAACCCAAACTTCTCATAAAGAGAAGTCGGAATTAGGTTGATGGATGCACCGAGATCCAAAAGTGCTCTATCAAATGTGTAATCTCCGATAACGCAAGAAATCAAAGGAGCACCAGGATCTCTCTTTTTCTGAGGGAGGTAGTGCAGGATAACAGAACTAGCCTACTCGGAGAGTACCACCTTCCTCGAAATAGATTCTCTCGACTTACGCTTTTGTGTACATAATTCCTTTAAAAATCTTGCGTAAGTTGGTATGTGCTTGATAGCATCAAGGAGAGGGATATTGATCTCAACATTCTTAAATAAATTCAGAAGCTCCTCATTACTATCAACAGACTTCTTCTTCTTTGCTTTGGTTAAGGCTTCAGGAAAAGGAACATGAGTCAGATCTTTGGAATCAGGTTCCTGAGCCTTGATTTCTCCTCTAGAATTCTCCTCTCTCTCCTCAGATTCTTCAGGATTCAAAAGATCAGAATAATGTAGTTGTGGATCCTGAGTCTTCTTACCACTCCTTAAAGTTATAGAATTTACAGAAGCATAAGAATTTGGGTCTTGGCAAGGATTAGGAAAGATTGGAGGGGCTTGATTGACCATGAATTGTTGATTTGCAGAATAAGAAGATGAGGAACCCTGCTCAACCACCTGAGCATGTGCGTGCGGGTCCCTCTGATTTCCATACCCTTGGGCTTGATTGCCCGAATTCATAATGTTTCGTGGGTTGGGTACGGGTTGGGATGGTAGAGATCCGAGTTGACGAGAGTTAGCAATGAGCCCGGATTGCAAGTTGTCCAACGAGTTTTTCATTTGCTACATGAGCTGGAGCATAGATCCTTGCATCTCTACCATTTGACGGTTCAAATCAGCCTGCCCTGCGGGTTGACGGGCATTCCAAGCTGGCTAATTGACCTGATTTGGAGGCAACTGAGTATATACTTGACCCTGACCCATTGGTCGTTGCGGAGCATAGTTGCCGGGTCGAAATTGGGTCTGTTGCCTCGGATTTTTCCAAGACAAGTTAGGGTGGTTTCTCCAACCTGGATTATAGGCATTCGAGTAGGGGTTGGATCTAACATTCTCTTGTACAACACAGACATCCTCATAAGGTGAGGATGGAGAGAAAGAAAGGGAAGGATAAGAAAAACTGGGATCAAAGGCCCCAGTTGGGAACCCATGGGATTCCGAAAAATGCTGACTCATAGGTTGAGTCGTATCGAGTTGATTCACGAACTCCCGTCCAGAAGGAGCTCGTGAGGAATGGAATCCCGAATTTTGGGATTGAGTGGATTGACAGTTGTTCATCCACTCTTCCATTCTTTTAGCAACCAAGTCCACTTTATGAAGTTTATTACAAATCAATTCCATATCAAATGAATGGGAGTCATGGACTTCATTGACATTTGATTTGGGTTGCTGGGATCGGCTAAAAGTATCCATGGAGGCATGATTAATTGAATTCTCGCTCATTTCCTGAAATAAATCATGTGCACTATCTGCATCTTTATCGAGGAAATTACCTTCGCAAGAAGCATCCACATGGTTTCTGAGTTGCTCATTCAACCCATGATAGAAGATCTGCACGAGTTTCCATTTCGGCACCTCGTGGTGTGGACACCTCCGCAATAAGTCCTGGAATCGCTCCCAGGCCACATGAAACTGCTCCCCCGGCCGTTGGGTAAAGGTAGTGATTGCCCGTCTCGAAGCATTGGTACGACCGACTAGGAAGAATTTCTTCAGAAAGGCCGATTTCAACGCATTCCAAGTTGTAATTGGTCTTCCTATTGTCCTATACCAATGCGCGACTTTATCCCTAAGAGAGTGGGGGAAGAGCCTCATGATCATTTGCTCCTCGTTAACGTTTCGAGCCTTGGTGGTCTGCACCAAAGTGGTCAAATCTTCCAAGTGCTGAAATGGATCTTCGGAGCCAAGCCCATGATAATGTTTAATCAGGCTTAACACCTGGGGCTTGATTTCTACGTCACCGGCTAGAATCTGGATGCCGGGACGTTCCCCGTAATTTGAAGGATCATAAAAGTCCTTCAAGGGCTGAGCGCCCTGCATTCTTCGGAACCATTCCTACATTCTCTGCATTTGTTCCAGCTGCCTTCAAAATTCTTCCTATGGATTTTCAAGTAGAGGAGGCTGTTGTTCGGCCATGGGATCAAATTGACCAAAATCTAACTTGCGCCTCGTAGAATGTTCAACGGTCCTTCCAATCGGGGATTCAATGACCGTCTTCCCAGCATAAACTAGGAGAAGGTCAGAAGGACTAGGGATAGGGACCCTGCAGCACAACAAACAAGGCTGTCCTTAAATGGGGTAGCCTAAGGATCTACTTACTCCCAAAACCAGCCTTAAGACTATAAGTGATTTACTCTACTTGCGTTTGTTTAATCCAACCAGTTAGAAGGAGGGACTGGGGAGAAGGTTCTTCCTTTGACTTTCGCCTCCGGTTCCTAGTGTACCCCCCAGCCACGGTCGTTTGACGCTACTCCCCTAGCTAGACATCATATTAATCAGTACAAGTAGGTTATTCAAAAATGATCTCAGACTAGGCCCTGAAGAGCGAATCAAACCTTAAGGCCAATGTCTACTCAATTTTATTAAGGCCTGGGATTGTGGTGCTTATGGAATGTGATGGGCCCTTACAATGGGTTGTGTCCTTAATGATTGATTGAGATTTGTGTAAGTGCGTGCACAACCAGGGTTTTCAAGCAAGATTATTGATAATGAGTGAATTTTAATGTTCAAATCTTGCTTAAGTAGCTTTTAGGGTTTCAAATTAGGTGAATTGCAATCAAGTTTCTAGGCAAACCAAGTTATAAAACACGGGTGAAGATTGTTTTCCTTTAAAATCAGAAAGAAAGTGGAGTGCCTGGAATATACCTAGATTGAAAACCCTAAGGAGGAGCTACTTGATTAGTTGGTTTTAAATAAAGTGGTGCGGCCCAAACAACTCAAACAATTGGCTACAAATGCACCACTAAGTTAGGCACTCAAAAATGATTAACCTAGAATAATTTCTACTCTGGTATATGTTGCTTTGTGTGTACCGGTTCCACAGATCAGAACCCGATTGAGTAGAAAACAAATCAAGTTGATCAAGTGCCTTGAATGTGGGTGTGTGTTGTGTGTTTGTTGGAAATTACCCCACAAGATTATCTTTTTGTTATTTTTTATGAATGAGGGTGGAATGAATGTGAGTGAAAATCCAAACAACCAAACTATTCCTAGGATTTATGCAAACACCTAGGTTAATTGGGATTTGGATTTAATGTGGCAAATGAAATCTATGGAGGGGGTAAGAATGGGGGAGCACTTACAGTTGTCTTCAACTACACTTTACTCTAGTCTATCGCTTGTTGATTCCTTGATGGAGGTCTCTGCAAAATAATAGACACAAGAGAAAACTAGTTAGAAAAACACATAAAGTGCAAGAAATGAGAAGAAAAGATCGGAAATCGTTGCCTCCCCGACAACGGTGCAAAAATGTTGAACGTTTACGAACACTACGCTAATGTGTTCGATTTTGGAAAACCTGTCGTTGTAGTTCGAAAGTGAAGAATTCGTGTTCAACAAATAAAATTTATACCGAAATGAATTCCGGGTCGAACACAGGGAGGCTACGTTGATCTATATTCACAATTATATTTTTTTTAGGATTTTTGATAAGTAAGGCGATATAATTACAAATGAGCTATCAGACTAAAAGAAAGAGAGAGAGAGAAAGAGAACATGCATTCAATATTTCAACTATTTATATAATCAAACTAAATAAAAGTTACACTAGAAAGCGGAAAATCAATTACACTATAAAGCAGGAAAATTCTACACTAGAAAAGCTATAAATAAGAATGGGAGAGAGAAGTTATCCTCCTCGACGATTGCTTGGAGGACGAGCCGGACAGGACAACGTCTGGATGAAGGAGAACGAAGCAGGACGAAGGAGGACGAAGTAGAAGAACGGGAACGAAGCAGCACGCCGTCGTCGTCGCAGGATCCACTTCCGAAGGGGAACGAAAATATAGACTTTATCTCGCGAGGAGCATCTCGGGTGTGGGACAAGCTTCTCTTGAGCTTTGGAGGGGTAGAGAGGAGAAGGAAGGGATGAAAATTTCGTATGGAGGGGGTCTCCTTTTATAGTTGCAAGGAGTGGGGGCAAAATGGACATTACAACTTCAAAACAACAAATGAGGGGTCTTTAGTGACGGATAAATCCGTCACTAAAGCCCCGATGTGGGCGTAGCTTCCGCGCCCACGCTCGCTGCTTCAGCTGCCCGTGCGCTCAACGCCATCGCACGCACGCTGAGTCTCAGTCATCCCATCACGAGATCGGACAGCTTAAAACGCATCTTCGCCTGCTACACTGCGCGCCCGCCCTCGTGTGATCGCACGTCCACGCTGTGCATCGGCGCTATTGGGTGCGCGCAGCCGTTGGATCGCAATCTGACACTCCACGCGCCGCTCGCTTGCACCTGATTTGAGGCTCGCGGGACTCGATCTCGCGACCTCTCCTTCGCCCGCCGCTTCGTCTCCACTGCGCTACGCGGACGAAATGGTCGCGCGGACGAATCAGCCAACCGCATCCACAGCCGTTGGATCTTGATCCAACGGCGGAGAACGAGCGGGTGCGGGACCTTCGTAGAATGTGTGCGGCCGTTTGGGTGGCCGAGATGGCACCACGTGGCACCATCTTGGCCGTCCATCTTCTGGAAGTTGTAGATGGTGCCACGGATGTCGGATTGACTCGATTTTTGCGTCGTTGGGCTGCGATCGTCGATCCGAATTCACCTATGCGGTCGGATTTGTCATCTGAAGTGTGGATTTTCACCATCCTGGCCCGTGATCTTCTAGTCTTCCCCAGTCACTACCTGATGCTGTGGATGTCTGATTAGGGCGATCTTGGAGTCGTTGAACTCCAATCGTCTCCCTGATCACATCCATACAGTTGGATCTTTGATCCGAGGCCCCGATAAAATGTTTGCCATGTCCAAGCACATAAAAGGAGACAATTAACCTCCATTTTATTCAAACTACTCTAAATGCAAGAGGATGCATGTTATGCAATATTTATATCATGAAATGCAATCCTATGCTTAAGAACATGCATAAATAGACATTTTAAGTAGTGTAAATGTGTTTACATCAGTGGTATTGCCTCAATGCAACTGAAATAAACACTAAATATTCACACTCTTTTTTTCTTGCTTTTTCTTCTTTTTCTCATTTTTCTTTCTTTTCATCATTTTTTTTTTATTTTTCTTTTTTTTCTATGTAATTTTTTTTTTCTTTTTCAACACAACACAACTAGCACACATTCATTAACTTTATTGAGGCATTGTTGGGGATTAGTGGTACTCAAGAGACATTGGGTGGCTTATTTGGTGGAAGTGCCTACTCATGGCATCGGGAAAGATGGATAGGATGGTGTATTTCTAACCTTGACATCAATACCCTCCTTCAGTCGAGGATTCCATAAAGAATGGTCGTAATCATCCACCTTAGCCCTAGTTTTATGAAAACTCGCTCTCTGCATATTTGCCTTATTTGGTGGCTCTGAAAATTCACACAAAATGTATACGCAGGAACCAAGAGCAAAAACTATGCCTTATCTCTGAGTATCATTACCTAATTATCTAGGATTCCGGATTCCTTGTACTAATCTTAGAGCACTAGTACACTCTACTCTCATCTCATACTATTTGGTGGATTTTTGGAAGAAAATCTGCTTGTCTCCCAAAACACTGTCCAGGGGCTCAAGAAAAGTAGTGCTTCTTCTCAATAGACTAAAGACGTTTATCAGCCTTCACCATGAAAACATTGCAAATTCTACGTGTGTGTGAAATATTGTACTGGATTCCTGATTATAGGAATCAACTAGAGGATAAAATCCCTAATGCATTCTTTTAATAAGATAATCTTATTCATGGATGCACTATGTATATATACTATAAACAAGTAACCTCATATATTCATACTTCATGAAATTTTCCTTTCGGGTTATATTCAGCTTGACCCTAAATTTAGAACAAAAGGGTGAGCGGGTTAGTAGGAAGTTGCTGTTGCGGACGATTTTTAGCTCCAATACAAGCATTGGAGGTGGAGTTGGTTGCTCTTATATTTAGGATCCTAAAGTATGCTTGACAAGCAGCTCTGAGGTTTTCCTAAATGTTGGCATAAAAATTTTCAGTTTTGTCTTATCTACCCCCCCATGCCTAAGTTCTTTCATGTCGTCATGCATGAATATAAAAGAAAATAAATACAACAGGGAGTAAATGGGTGGAAATCACCTGGAATTGCTCCTGGAATTTTAATGTTCAGCACTGACTGACGAGTCGATTGTTCGCTTTAAGTCGTTTGCAGTTTTATGTGGTGGAAAAATCGACTAATCAATATTTAAAAAGAAATAACCACTCGCAGAAGAGCAGGTCATATCCACAGGGAGGCAATGACGTATTTACATTTGCACCAGTTAAAATCGTTTGTTCGTAGTTAGTTTGCACAAGAATCAAGCCAAAATTGCCTTCAGATTAAGGTTGAAGCAAGAAACAATGCTGAAATGGCAATTCTGAGTAACTAGAGGATATTTGTCGCAATGCAGAATAAATAAAATATTATTAAAAATTGACAATGGCAGAAAATGTAATTTTTAATAGCCCGGTTACTGTAGCAAAATTGGGGATTTTTTCCCCTTTGCCTTGCATGACGAGGAGTGGACGGTCGGATGCGAGAAGCTCGAAGGAAGTTCCTTAGACCGAGGGCTTCGAAGCAGTGGTGCCGGCGTGTCGCGCGGCAGACAGAGGCGGTCGGACGAGCTCCGACGGAGGTGGCTGCAGCCAGTGTTGCAGCTGCTGCTGGCATGCATTGCAGGCGGGTGCGGGAGCGTGCGTGGCCTGTTGGCGGTTCTGCTGGCTCTGCTGCTACATGCTGGCTGGAGGTGTGGGCGCGCACTGCAGTCGATGCGTGCTCTGTTGGCGGTGAGAGCGGGTGCTGCAGGTACGGGAGGAGGGTGTGCGCGGTGAGGCGCGCGCGGGACTACTGGCGGGAGGGCGCTAGCGGTGAGGTGTTGCAGGTTGAAGGTGTCGCGGGTGCACTGCAGGCGGGTGCGCACGGTTGAGCGATGAGGTGCAGGCTGAAGATGAGTGGGTGGCTTCAGACGTGTGCACAGGTTGGAGGGCGTGGAGATGGGGCTGGAGGTGAAGTGGGTGGATGTGGTTGTGCGGGTGCGGCTGCAGGCGGGGGTGCGCAGGTGGGTGGTCGCGATGAGGTTACAAGCGGAAGGTGGGCGGGTGGCTTAAGACGTCCGGGAAATTTCCTAGACGTCTTAACTGACTGAGAAGGTGATTGCATAGTGGTTGCGGTGGTGGTTTTTGGTGACGACAGCGAGGGAGATGCACGCTAAGGTGCTCACGGTAATGCGGACGAGCTCCGGATGGTGGTGTGGCCTGTCACACCACACACCCACGGTGGTGGAGACTCGCCGCCACGGTTGAGGCCGACGGTATGGAATGGAAGAGAGAAGATCTCTCTGCACAGTGGTGGGTCGGTGGTGGAGGCCTGCCTCACTCAGCATCCTCTCTCCTCCTTTTGTAGTGGCCTGCACAAATTTGAAATCCGCTGGCCGACCAGATCCAACACATCCACTCCTCCTTGAAAGGGTTCTTCACTGCGGCAGCTGGTGGCGTTGGAGCGGCAGCCAGCCGTTCCTGCAAGAAGAAGAATAAAGAAAATAATGTTAAAATATTATGATTATTTATATACAGACCCTCAACTTTTATGTTAACCTAAATTAATGCATGCAATTTACCTAATTAGTTAACTAATGCAATTCTAAGTTAATTCTAAATGCATTTAAATATGAATAAGATGCATGAATTATGTAATTGAATTAGAAATATGAATTAATCTATTTACGTCCTAATTTATGCTAAATAAATGTTAGAATTAACCTAATGTCTAGGCACTTAAATACTTAAATAGCCCACAACTATGGGCTAATCAAATACCCCCATGCCTAGTTTTTGCTAGTCCCTAGCAAAATTAAGTGAAACCTAGCACTCCAAGTAGACTAGTCAACCCACTTGGTCTTCCTTTAGAAGCATATTAAGTTCAAACTCTAGACCCAAGGTTCCTAAGTAGTTGCTAAGTTACAGACTAGGTCTGCTAAAGACGAGTTGCAGGCACAAGTTTCCCTGATTTCTGACTCTACCCTAAAGTTTATTGATCCCTGAGATTAAAGCATCCATGCTTATGCAATGGTCTGAGTTATTTAAGTTAAAGAATTTATATATATATATATATATATATTTTTTTTTTTTTATTCTTCTAAGTCTAACCTCAGATCAGCTATCAACACGGTCTGTGTCGGATTCATTGTCCCCATTACCATACCTTGAAGGGTTCCTAGCTTTCGATGCTTCGAGATAGCACCGCCCATAACGACCCCAAGAACTCCTAGGAATCGACACTTCGAGATAGTATCGCCCATGGATTTCTTAAGCGAATTCAAGCCTATGGCAATCGACACTTCGAGATAGGGCCACCCATGGTACCTGAACCGCACAATGCGCTTACATGCCCCCAGTAGGATGGATATCCTAAGAGACAAGCGCCGAGGAGGTAATATGTTATCATCGCATCTTCAAGGTGAGTATATACTCCACCTCTCCTGCGGCGGGAACTCTTCCAACCAAAATGTGTTTTCAAGCCTCTCCTAAGTCAAAACTAAGAGAACCAAATCTCCTTTCAGAAAGAAAGAAATTAAGTTAATTACCAGACCAAGTGTGTGAAATTTGGATGCTTGGGTTACAAGGACCCGTAAACGAAAAGGTAGAATAAGACTTCAGGTACTACCCCACCTTTTAACTCAAACCCTAGATTCCATTCCTCAACCTCTTGAGGAATGGTCCGCAACTTAACTCCTTCTTAAGCTTTTAAGTCCACAAAGGACCCTAAAGGTCTAAAGCTAGTAGCTCATTTAGCTTCTAAAGTTTGACCCTAGGATTAACTTAGTCTTTCCTAGAGTTCTGATTTGCTTAAGACTGCAAGATCTAGCTAGTTAAGCTCAAAACTCTTTTTTTCTTTGTCATTTTTTTTTTTTGGTATATGCATGCTATAAACAAAATGCCTCAGGTCCTCTCCCCCATGCCTGGTTCAAACAATGTCCTCATTGAAAACAAAAATAGCTAAAGGAAGATATTACTTGAGGCGAAGAATGGTAGGAGCTAAGGCTCCTCAAAAGTGACTTCGTCAACCAGATGGCCATCTAAAGTTATGTACGGTTTTAACCGTTGACCATTGACGATAAAGGGAGTTGCTTAAGAGGAAGGATTTTTGATCTCCACAGGTCCATGCGGAAATACTTTGGTGATTATGTAAGGCCCATCCCAACGAGATTTTAACTTCCTAGGAAAAAGCTTAAGTCTGGAATTGAAAAGCCAGACTTGTTGGTTGGGCTCAAAGGTCTTTCGAAGAATAAACTTATCATGCAAGACCTTAGTTCTTTCTTTATAAGCTTGAGAGGTGTCACAAGCATCATTCCTCAGCTCCTCAAGCTCAGTTAATTCTAGAAGTCGTGCCTTACCTGCCTTTTCTAAATCCATGTTAACACTTCGAATAGCCCAAAGTGCTTTATGTTCCAACTCAACAGGTAAATGGCATGCTTTTCCATACACCATCCGAAAGGGAGAAGTACCCAAAGGGGTCTTATAGGCCATTCGATAAGCCCACAAAGCATCATCCAGCTTTTGGGACCAGTCTTTCCTATCAGGTCTAATGGTCTTTTCCAAAATATTTTTTATCTCCCTATTTGATACTTCAACCTGGCCACTTGTCTAAGGGTGGTAAGGGGTAGCAACCTTGTGAGTCACTCCCAATCTCTTGATTAACCAATTGAAGTGGTGGTTTCGGAAATGAGGTCCCCCATCACTTATAATAGTCTTGGGGCAGCCGAAATGGGATATGATATTGGCCTTCACAAATTTCAAAACCATAGAGTGGTCATTTGTGCACGTAGGAATGGCCTCTATCCATTTAGAGACATAATCAACTGCCACCAAGATATATTCAAAACCATGGGATGACGAGAAGGGGCCCATAAAGTCAATTCCCCACACATCAAAAATTTCAACAGATTGAATAGGATGTTGAGGCATTTCATTCTTCTTCCCAATCGTTCCAGTCCGTTGACATCTAATACAGGCCTTACCAAAATTATGAGAATCCTTAAATAAGGAAGGCCACCAAAAATCGGACTGGAGAACCTTAAAAGCAGTTTTCTTAGGACCAAAGTATCCTCCACAATGAAGTTCATGGCAAAAACTCAGCACACTTTGTTGTTCCTCTTCAGGCACACAACGTCTCAATACTTGGTCTTGTCCAATTCTAAATAATTCTGGCTCTTCCCAATGAAAATATCTTGCTTGAGAAATGAATCTCTTCCTTTTCTGCTCATCCCAAGAGCAAGGAGTTTGTCCAGTGACCAAGTAATTTACAGTGTCTGCATACCAAGTTAAAGTTGGTGTTACCGCCATCAGAGTTTCATCAGGAAATGTCTCGCGAATGTCTCCAGAAAGAGAGTCATTAAGAGGAAGGCGAGACAGGTGGTCAGCCACAACATTTTCTACTCCTTTCTTTTCACATATTTCCAAGTCAAATTCTTGAAGGAGTAAGATCCACCTAATCAGACATGGCTTAGAATCTTTCTTGGCAATGAGATGTTTCACTGCTGCATGATCAGTAAAAATAACTACCTTAGACCCAAGTAGATAAGACCTAAACTTCTCCAAAGCAAAAACTATAGCAAGTAATTCTTTTTTAGTGACGGTGTAGCTTTGCTGAGGTTCGGTTAAAGTCTTGCTTGCATAATGCAGCACATGAGGTCTTCCCTCAACCTTTTGTCCAAGGACAGCTCCCACTGCATAATCCGAAGCATCACACGTAAGCTCAAATGGGAGTGTCCAATCAGGAGCTTGGAGAATAGGCACAAAGATCATGGCCTCTTTTAGAGTTTGAAAGGCCTCAGCACACTTTGAATCAAAACTGAAGGAAGATTCCTTCTCCAACAAGTCATAAAGTGGCCTAGAAATCTTACTAAAATTTTTAATAAAGCGCCTATAAAAGCCAGCATGGCCCAGAAAGGATCTAATCTGTTTGACATTCGTAGGCAATGGAAGTTTGGAAATAGAATCAATCTTGGCTTTATCTACTTCCAAACCTTGCTCGGATACAACATGCCCAAGTACAATTCCTTTCTGTACCATGAAGTGACTTTTCTCCCAGCTGAGGACTAAACCAGTCTCCTTACATCGTTTCAACACATTCTCCAGGTGCAGGAGACACTGGTCAAAAGACGAGCCATAAATAGAGAAGTCATCCATAAATACTTCAACACACTCGTCAATCATGTCCAAAAAGATAGACATCATACACCGCTGGAAAGTTGCAGGGGCATTACATAATCCAAACGGCATACGCCTGAATGCAAAAGTACTGTAAGGACTCGTGAATGTCATCTTTTCCTGGTCATCAGGAAAGACTGCCACCTGATTGTACCCAGAATATCCATCGAGAAAGCAATAATACTTATTCCCTGCCAATTTTTCGAGAATTTGATCAATAAAAGGCAAAGGAAAGTGATCCTTCTGGGTAGAGGTGTTCAGCTTGTGATAATCAATACAGACCCTCCATCCAGTTGACGGTCTAGTGACAACTTGTTCACCTTGGTCGTTGAGTTCCACAGTAAAGCCTGCCTTCTTTGGCACCACATGAATGGGACTGACCCATTTACTGTCAGCAATGGGATATATGATCCCGGCGTCCAACCACTTTAGGATTTCCTTTTTTACAACCTCCCTCATATTAGGGTTCAGACGTCTCTGCATGTCCCTAAAAGGCTTGATGGAATCATCAGTATAAATGTGGTGCATGCAGAGTGTAGAGTCTATACCCTTAATGTCAACAATGCTCCAAGCAATAGCTTCCTTGTGCCTAGACAGGAAATCAATTAAGGCTCCCTCCTGTGCCTCAGATAGCACAGCCGAAATGATAATGGGGAGCGTATCATTAGCACCTAGGAAAACATACTTGAGAGTGTCAGGAAGGGGTTTCAACTCAAGGTCGGGGGCTTGTATGGTTGAGGGTTTCATAATAGATGTCCCCATCTCAGGTAGCGAATCTACCTTCAGTGGAAATGATGGGGGAAGAGACTTAGCAGAAACTCCTAGCAATTCCTCTAGTTCTAATATATCCCCTTCACATTCCTCCAAGAGATGGGAACGCTCATTCAGCATGACATGCTGAAGGGGGTCATCACATAACATTGCAGGAGTTGCCTCTTCAATCAGGTCATCTATCACCTCAACTTGAGAACAATCCTCAAGTCCGGCTTGTTTGTAAGCATCAAAAACATTAAGCCGAATTTTCGTGTTCCCAAAGCCCATTTTCAATGCCCCTGTATTGCAATTGATTGAAGCATGCGAAGTTGCAAGGAAGGGGCAGCCCAAAATGATGGAGGGTTTGGTTGGCTTGTTGGTAGGGTCAGTGTCCAAAACTAAGAAGTCAACGGGAAAGAAGAAATCCTCCACTCTTATGAGGACATCTTCCAAAATTCCTCATGGTGTCTTAAGTGATCGATCAGCAACTTGAAGGATTACAGGGCTAGGCTTCAGATTGCCTCCCCCAAGTTGTTCATATACGTAGCTCGGAAGGATGTTCACCCCTGCACCCAGATCAAGTAGAGCCTCATCAATTTGTAAGTCACCAATAACTACAGAGATGTATGGGGCTCCTGGGTCCTTAAGTTTCAGGGGTGTGCCATGTTGAACAATTGAGCTAACAGAATCAGGCAGGACAACTTTTGATTGGATCTATTTTCTAGATTGCTGCTTTTTCGTGCATAGGTCCATTAAGAAGCGAGCATAAGACAGAATCTGCCTGGTAGCTTCAAGCAAAGGCAAGTTAATCTGCACTTGCTTGAAAGTTTCCATAATCTCATCCATCTTATCTTTGGCTCCAGATGAGCCAGCAGAAGTCTGCCCAGAGGTGGATAAGCGCTCTGGAAAAGGCACTCTCGATCTCTGGGTGGAAGGGTTGTCACGTTGAGTAAGGGGTGGAACGGGGGCAACTTCTTCCGGTGAGGTGATTTCAAATGGAGAAGATTTGGGCAAGTCTTCTCCGGTGGGGGTGAAAGTCGGGGTGGATGATTTTTTAGGGGGTGAGACTATAGGAGCATCGGGTTTGGAAATTTCTTTCCCACTCCTAAGAATAGTCACCACCTGAGCATTCTCCCTAAAGACAATCCCTTTTCCTTTGGGATTTTCCTCAGCAGCACTAGGGAGCTTTCCAGTCTCCCTCTGTCTAACGGCCTCAACAAGGTGTCCAATTTGTGATTTCATCTCATGTATAGCCTTTTCATGAGATTGGATGATGTCACTTTGACTTTCTTGCATAGTTTTCAACATCTCCTTCAATTCATCCATCTCAGAGGTTTTAGGTTGGGCAAAGGTCTGAGGTTGGTTCATTTGATGGTTTTGAAAGGATTGTGGTTTGTAATTCCCTGAATTTGAGACATTTCCTTGTCTCCAAGAAAAGTTTGGGTGGTTCCTCCATCCCTCGTTATAAGTGTTGGAGAAAGGATCATTACAAGGTCTTGGACGGAACCCTTGAGTGGCATTCAAATCTGCTTGTACAAGCTCAGGGAATTGGGAGGCCAAGTGGCAATCCACAGTGGCATGTGTATTGCCTTGACAAATTAAGCATTCGGAAGCTTGGGATGTGGAGGTGTTAGGTACGAATGAACTCGGGTTCGACATAAGCCTTTCCATGTTTTGATTCAATAATTGAATTTGATAGGCTAAATTCTGGGTGTCCCTTGCCTCATTCGCCTCCAACATTCTTTGCATGAGAGTGGGCTTTCTATCCATGTAGGCAGAATTCAAGTGAATAGAATTCTCACTCAAAGTATAAAATAAGTTCCAAGCTTCATCCTCAGTCTTAGATAGAAAGGTTCCAGCACAGGCACCATCCACAGTTTGCCTATGCGAATCATTAAGTCCGGTGTAGAACCTTTCAACCAGTTGCCATTTAGGCACCTGGTGATGTGGGCAAAGTCTCAACAAATCGTTAAAGCACTCCCACGCATCATGGAATGCTTCCCCATCCTTTTGAACAAAACTCATAATTTCCCTCCTAAAGTGATTTGTTTTGCTCATGGGGAAGTACTTCTTCAAAAACTCCTTCTTCAGGGCATCCCAATTATTTATATTATCAAGGATGTGATACCAATACTTGGCTTTGTCCTTTAGGGAGAAAGGAAAGAGGGTCTGCATTTGAGTGTCATCAGTAACGCCCTGCAGCTTCACTGTGGAACAGACCTCGGTGAATTCCTCAATATGCCTGTAAGAGTCTTCCCTAGTAGTACCATAAAAGGAGGGTAGCAAGGATATGGTACTACTTTTGATCTCATACGGATTGTCCCCTCCAGGTCTATGTAGTGCTAAGCTAGCTTGATTGGTTGGGATGAAATATTCCTTGAGGCTCCTTTGACCGGCCATTTCTACCCTTGGAAGGTCTCTTCTTAGGATTCTTTCAGGTTCAGGATCAAATACAAGTTGTCTCCTAAGAGAACGCCTACCAAACATGCACTACAAACACAATTCAAAAGGACTTGTTTGGTCGTTACAGATTTAGGCTCTTGACTTTAGTTCAAATTGTAGGTAACAAAACAAGTTGCCCAATCAATTACGCGCCTATTGTCAACCTTCGAAATGCCTAAAAAGACCTAGTTGGAGCTTAGGTATTCTTCCCTAAATCTCAAATGGTCAAGTAAATCCAAAGACGGAAGATCGAAGGATGCAAGTAGGCCTAAGCCTTCCTTTGAAGCTGTGCTTTCACGGTGCTTCTCAACTACCCCCAAAAATTCGTGACAGGGTATCCCCCTCTTTAGATTTACAAAACCTTTGATCTCAAGTTCCGAATACTTCAGAATCCAATAGTGGGAGGGCTCTTGTCCTAGTTGTTTCAAGACTTAGGAGTGTCTAAATGAGTGTTGTGGTGTAACAGATATAAGTGTGCATTCACTGCAAAAGGATTTTGAATTTTGAATCGCACACCACGTTTTACAATCAAGTCCTTGATTTTTAGATGTCCCTCCTTTAATTAGTCCTTTTTCTTTTTTTGAATATATGTGACCACTTGTTAGATCGCTTCAAGACAAACTTTGTGGTCTTTGAATTAAATCCAAATGTAATGCGTGATCAAGAATAGGATGCAAAGTAAGAGAATGCATACCTTGCTTCCAGCAATCAACGATGCAAGAATGCACGCAATGCAAAGAAATAAATCTAGAGGCTGCTCATACAGACCTAAATGGTTCATCCTAGGGCAGGTATCTTCTAGCAGGCAGCTCATTTTTTTTTCTTTAATTTTTTAACTACTTATGCACAAGCAAATAAAAGTAATCAATAAACTAAAAACCTAAATCTAAAGAAAAGGAAACAGGCTCCCAAAAATTACCCAACATGGGCCCAAAACAAAATCGGGGAACAAACCCCTCAAAATATACCCCAGAACAAGGGTTTCAAACCAAATGCAATGAAAAATTAAATCTAAAGTCTTAATTCTATCAAACTAGCAACTAAATATACAATGATGTCCTCCGCATCCTCGTCCTTCTCCTTTCCAAAATAGCTCGTCCAATTCTCCTCTGGTGATGTCAAGGGTCGCCTCTCACACTGGCTGATTCTTGCACAAATTTCTCGCACAGAAGAGAAAATAATAAATGGTCAAATCACTGTGCAATTGACAAATAATCAAAATAAAATCAGGTGAAATTATTGCTTCTGTTGCCTCCCCGGCAACGGCGCCATTTTACGAGTCGATTGTTCGCTTTAAGTCGTTTGCAGTTTTATGTGGTGGAAAAATCGACTAATCAATATTTAAAAAGAAATAACCACTCGCAGAAGAGTCGGTCGTATCCACAGGGAAGCAATTACGTATTTAAATTTGCACCAGTTAAAAACGTTTGTTCGTAGTTAGTTTGGACAAGAATCAAACCAAAATTGCCTTCAGATTAAGGTTGAAGCAAGAAACAATGCTGAAATAGCAATTCTAAGTAACTAGAGGATATTTATTGCAATGCAGAATCAATAAAATATTATTAAAAATTGACAATGGCAGAAAATGTAATTTTTAATGGCTCAGCTATTGTAGCAAAATAGGGGATTTTTTCCCCTTCGCCGTGCGCGACGAGGAGTGGACAGCCGAACGCAGGAAGCTCGGAGGAAGTTCCTTGGATTGAGGGCTTCAAAGCGGTGGTGGCGGCGTGTCACGCAGCAGCCGGAGGCAGCCGGACGAGCTCCGGTGGAGGTGGCTACAGCCGATGTTGCAGCTGCTGTTGGCATGCGTTGCAGGCGGGTGCGGGAGCGCGCGCGGCCTGTTGGCAGTTCTTCCGGCTCTGCTGCTACGTGCTGGTTGGAGGCGTGGGAGGCACTACAGCCGGTGCGTGTTCTATTGGCGATGAGAGCGGGTGCTATAGGCGCGGGAGGAGGGCGTGCGCGGTGACGCGCGCGCGGTACTGCTGGCGGGATGGCGCTAGCGGTGAGGTGCTGCAGGCTGAAGGTGTCGTAGGTGCGCTGTAGGCTGGTGCACGCGGGTGAGGGATGAGGTGCAGGCTGAAGGTGAGCGGGTGGCTTCAGACATGTGCGCAGGTTGGAGGGCATGGAGATGGTGCTGGAGGTGAAGTGGGCGGATGTGGTTGTGCGGGTGCGGCTGCAGGAGGGTGGTCACGATGAGGTTGCAGGCGGAAGGTGAGCAGGTGGCTTCAGACGTCCGGGAAATTTCCCGGACGTCTTAACTGACTGAGAAGGTGATTGCACAGTGGTTACAGTGGTGGTTGTTGGTGACGACGGCGGGCGAGATGCATGCTAAGGTGCTCACGGTACTGCGGACGAGCTCCGGATGGCGGTGTGGCCTGTCACACCACACGCCCACGGTGGTGGAGACTCGCTGCCACGGTTGAGGCCGGCGGTATGGAATGGAAGAGAGAAGATCTCTTTGCACAGTGGTGGGTCGGTGGTGGAGGCCTACCTCACTCAGCATCCTCTCTCCTCCTTTTGTAGTGGCCTGCACAAATTTGAAATCAGCTGGCTGACCAGATCCAACACATTCGCTCCTCCTTGAATGGGTTCTTCACTGCGGCAGCTAGTGGTGTTGGAGCGGCAGCCAGCCATTCCTGCAAGAAGAAGAATAAAGAAAATAATGTTAAAATATTATGGTTATTTATATACAGACCCTCAACTTTTATGTTAACCTAAATTAATGCATGCAATGTACCTAATTAGTTAACTAATGCAATTCTAAGTTAATTCTAAATGCATTTAAATATGAATAAGATGCATGAATTATGTAATTGAATTAGAAATATGAATTAATCTATTTACATCCTAATTTATGTTAAATAAATGTTAGAATTAACCTAATGTCTAGGCAATTAAATACTGAAATAGCCCACAACTATGAGCTAATCACCGACCAACCTAACAGTATGTAATATGCAGAAAGAAAATTTGCTAAAAGAAAAATATGCTTTGTATAAAAATGAATATGTATAAATGATGGATGCAGAGTAGATGCTGAGTTTAACGCCTCCAGCTGGGTGAAAACTCAATCTAATGTATCAATTCTAGCGTAGGAGCCGGTCAAGATTAAAAGAAAGTTGTGCTCGTATGCTCCTAGAATTAGTGGTCCGGAGATGCGAACCAGCTGATTGTGCACCCCTACTCCAAAAACTCTACCTTTAAGAATGTGTGGAGTAATGGTGGAGAATAGAGGATAATCAGAGGGGGGATCATGATGTCGATTCAACTGATTTATCATGTCCCACAATTCAGCAAGAAGTTACTGAGGGAGAAGATCAACATGTATCTCAGAACCAGAATCTGAGTCATAGGGATCCTTATAGCGATAATTGACATCAAAGATCATGCCCTCTCTAGACTCTGGGTCATATGGGGGTATCCGTGAAAGTAGAAGATCTATGGGGAGGTCACTAAAATCCTCATCAGAAACTACTTCGTCCTCATCCGTACTCATATCTAATTCATCAGAAGCTGACTCTTCAGGCTCTGAGTCGAGCCATCCATTAGATTGACTAGGATGATAGGTATGTCCCCAGCTCATTCTGCTCAAAGCTTCACCCTCATATGCATTGGGTTCCTCAATAATTCCTGCCTCAGGTAGCATATTTATTTCTTCTATTAAATCATCCATAGCTATTTTTGGTCATCAGATGCCAGGATCAAGGATAGAAAGTGTCATCTCAGAATCTCTAACATCCGAATTAGGTATGTAGGTGAAAGAAGAAGAGTGCATATCAAAAGATGTTGGCTCTAGCATAGGTTCACCTACAATGGGAAGTGGCTTAGGCTAATCAGTAGTATCAGATGTAATGTTTGCCTCAAGAGCCATATCCTCAAATGGATCTACTTCCCTTATTATGGTTGGCTTATCTAACACAAGTGGTATCTCCCAGGATTCAGGATAATCCGATTGTGGCTCAGTCTTGGAGATATCAATCCTTTCCTCCTCAGTTTCCTGAATGGAGTTCTCAGATGAACCCATTCTAAATATTTCCTGCTCCTGTCTCATATCCAAGCTGGATTCTTCTTCCCCTGAATTATCTTCTAGTATCTGCTCCCAAGAATCTTCTGTGTGTTCTCCCGACGTAGTCGTTTCAGATTCTTCGAGCTCTTCAAGGCTATTTACCACTTGATACCTCAAAAGTAGTAGTTCTTGAGTTTCCCAATTTTGTCCAATTAGCCTTGTTATCCCTGTTGTTCCTTGAAGGAGCTCCATCATAGCTTGTTGATACGTAATCTAGCTTTGTCTTTGGTTCGGTTCAGTGATAGCTTGGATTTCGTGTAGATAGAATGCAGCCTTCTCCTTAGCGCTAACTAGAGCTCTCTGTATTCTATAATGCAGTCGCATATGCACTGGTAATTCTTTAGGGGTTCCAGGGGGTGAATCAGGTCTACCCATATTCCATGGGTGAGAAGCAGGAGTATGAAATCCATATCCTGGGTTATAAGATGCGATCCTTTGAGGGACTGATTGGTATGGGTCATAATATCCAGGGTTAGGGTATGGGTCAACCATTTCGGTAACTTGAGAAGGATCAGGCGAAGTGAAAAGTCATCTTCGCCACCTTGGGTTTTGATCCCAAGGTTGAGCTGATTCAGTGACCCGGGCTCTCAGATAAGCTCGTGGGTCCAACTCTTCTGGATCCTAATTAGGTCTAGATTCAGGGTTAGCCATTATAGCTAAGCAGATAGAAGAAGAGGGTAGGGGAGAAGATGGCCCAGGTGAAGTGACTCACCTCCTTGGGAGCGGCTCCCAAGGTCCAACCAGTCGAGGTTTGAGTGACCTCCTTCCTTGCATACACCACCCAACCCCTAGGTTTGTGTAGCCAAGAGAGGTAAGGCTAAGGCCTTATCAATCAGATGGTCCTTATGATCGGATGACTAGATTTTTCATTTTAAGTTCTAATTCCTGAAGAAAAAAATTCGTCGTACAACCGACTGAAGTGATTCCTACCTCTCAAGCTAACCCAGCCAGTCGGGTTATGAGGGGACTAAGGGGAAGGTTCTTCCTTTGGATCATGCCTCCGGTTTCGTTACCCCTTAGCCACGATCGTTTGACACTACCCCGTAGACTTAGTCACCAGGTTCGACAAGAGTGGTTGAAGCCACCCAGTAATATGACAATGAATTCGGGTTTATTTACGTGTTTTAAAATTGATTTTAGCCCGTTTTTCTTCAGTTGGGGTTTGTGGTGAGTGGCCCACAAGGTGACCAAGCTCACCGGCTAAGCACTAGACTTAACTATGTCTAGTCTAGCCCAAATGTATGGTCTCTGGAGTGTAACCGTAAGGATGTAACCAAGGGTTCATGCAATTCTAGGGTTTTTTTTTCTTCTTCAGTAGACCACGAAATTAAGACCAATTCTCTAATAAAAATTGGAATCAGAATAAATTAAAATTTTGACAAGTAGATATCTTTTTCAATTATCTTTTCATAGAATATTTTCTTATAATTTTTACTATTTCAATCGAATTTATAGAGATTTTTAAATGTCAAGGGGTCAGATTTAGAATTTTGACCCCTGGTCGATTTAATGCTTTGAAACAGTATCAAATGATCTTAAAAATTTTGGGAAAAACATGGAAATTAAAGCCAATGAGATTAGCTTTCAAACCCCTTTATTTTTAGTCAAAATAGATTCGTGGATTTCTCAAAATTGCTTTTTGAATTTTGAAAGTTCCCAAATCTGGGTCAGCCTGACCCCCTTGAACTTCGCTAATTTTTAAAAATTTTGTACTTGAAATTTTTCAAACGAATGGTGCCGTATGAAAGATGGTTTGAAAATGAAGATATAACCAGAATATCACAATTTTTTGCTTATTAATTTTTTGGCAATTGAATTTTTAAATCAGAATTTGCAGTTTGGCCGAAAATCAGAGGGTGGTGGAGAAGCTTTTAAAAGGTGTTTGAGTTTAAAATTCAAACTTTCCACCAAAAAAAAAAATTTCTTTCAAACATTTTGAAATCTTTTTTTTCAAGAAGGATTTTTTTTTTCAAAGGATTTTCAAATTCTTTTTTTTTTTTGCTTTTCAAAACTAACCTAGGATTCAAAAAGAAACCTAATCTAACTACCAAGATATTTTTTTCTTTGATTTTTTTTCTTCATGAAAATAAATAGGATTTTTTTATTCTTTTTTTATAAAAATAAATCCAACCTAGGGTTCAAAAAGAGAAATCCTAGTCTAGGAGGAGATGTGCACCTGATTTTTTTTCCGCACTCGATCTATGCACAGATTCCCTTTTTCTCATGTTGTTCGGCACATCCAAAAACAAAGCAGAGGAAGTTTTGTCAGTGAGAATTCTAGAGATCGAAATAAAAAATGACGTTGCCTCCCCTGCAATAGTGCCATTTGACAAAAGCATTTTTCACGCATTTTAAAGTCGTCGGAAATTGTAGTATAGTCATGCTAAATGCTCGTCAAAAATAATTTCTAAAGATAACGAGACTTTGAGTCCCGGTCGTTCATCTCTGGGAGGCGTTTATGTAAATCTGAAATCAATCTTTTTCGCTCTACATGCTTAAAATCGCATGGTGGTTTATGGTTATTTCGTATTTAAGCACGACATGCTTAGTTGCAAGAATATCAGGAATTAAAAGCAGGCAACATTAATCACACAAAAGGGATTACAATGAGCTCATGGTGATACTCAACACATAGACATATATATATATAGAAAATATATATTTAATTCATTCATTTAGAGAAGTGTTTGCAACATGGAATGTAGAGGAAAGCTTGTACAGGAATGCTTAAAAATGTAAATCTAGCTACCAAAAAATGATCGCATATAGGAATCTGCGGGGGGATTTTGCATGCATCATTGGGGAAGAATAAGGACTACACTACTAAGTAGTAAATAGAAGCAGTAAATGTAAAGAGCTAGCTACTAATCTATCAGAAAGTGAGGGCATTCGGAGGTGGGCTCCGATGGCCTTGGAGTGGTTGAGAGGAGAATGAGGGGCGGCCAATGGAGCTTAGGCCGACGCTTGGAGAGAGGTTGGAGGAGTGATCCAGCATCCTGGCGTGGAGATGGTGTCCTCCATGGTGGTGCTCAACTCGTGGAGATGGAGTGGAGATGGAAGTGGCTAGCCTAAGTGGAGGTGGATGTCAACGGAGCCAAGTATGTGGATTGAAGCCATGATTGTGGATGGGTGCAAATGGCCACCTCTTATGTCTTTTTATAGACCTAAGGCAGTCTCTCTAGAGAAGTGTGGAACTCTCTAGAGAGAGTCCAAGTGTGGCCAACCAAGAGAGAGAGAGGTGGTTCTTAGATCCACCATTTGTGGATCTAGGAATTGAATGCCAGTTGGTTGCTAAATTTGGCAACCAAGAGTTGGCGCCACTTTGAAGAGAGTTCTAGACAACTCTAGAGGAGTGTGTGTGCATGAATCGATGTGTGTGTGTGTGTGTAGTCATGCCCTAGGTGGCTAAGAGGTCTAGGTTAGGTCCTAAGGGGTTTGGATAGGTGTATGCCTTGAATTAGGGTTGAAAACCCTAATTGCTTAGGGGAAATTGCAATTAAACTTAACCCAAGATTAATTGAATGAGTGTGAACCTAATTGAGAGTGAAATAACCCAATTAGGTTGGGCTTAGGTCAATTGGACTCTCACTAAGTCCAATTGGACTTGTGTGGGTTGAGATCTAAGCTCAATTCGACTCAATGAGTCCAATTGACTTAGGTGATGGTAATTGACTTTGATTTAAGTCAATTGGGTTTGGTGAGGACCTAATTAGGTCCTTAGGGAGGTCTGGAGGTGATGTACTAGGGTTATAATATCTTAATTTAGGTTCCTATGGGGTTGGAATTAGGTCTAGGGAGTTAGAGATCCATGATCACGGCTTGAATCTTAAAATAGGAACTGGAGACCAGTTCCAGATGTCCAAAAACAGAATCAGATGACTTATACTCAAAAATAAAAAGTCCGAACTTTAGTTCTGGACGTCCAATCTGAGTCAAGGGTAATTCTAGGTTCTATTTTGGGTATTTTGTAGAAATTGAACATCTGACAAAGTGTCTGGATTTCCAATAACACTACAGAAGTGGGTTTGAGGTGTGCGGGAGTTGGCTAAGGGTTCTAGACATCCTATAATTCATCTGAACATCTAGATGAAGGTTGGAACTGGGGTTTTAAGGTTTCATAGGGTGCGAAGACCTAATCTAAGAGTGGCTAAGGCTTGGGGAAGTCTCTAGGCTATTCGATGGCTAGGATGGACCTAAGCTCTTCACATTTTACTGCTTTATTACTACTTAATAGAGTAGCATACCTTAACTCCCTTACATTACTATTCACTACATCTAATCTTGGTCTTCTGCTCCAGCCCAAGTGCAACACCCATTACTCCTGATCCAGCTTCTGATCAGCCTATTGCCTATAATTGACATAATAGACTTAATCAACACATTATAACATTATTTTATGCATGGGTAAAGTAAAGTAATAAAAATGCAGATAATGCACATGCATGCAGGAATTACCCTAACTTATTCTAAGTTCTAGCCTAATTTAAGTCAATTAAGACCTATGATTGCTGTGCAATCACCCTGCAAGCTTAACAACCTTCGATTTTGGGTGATTTTCATCCAGAACTTGAGAGCCACTCAACCCTGGGGCATGGGTTTGCACCATAATCTGGTCCACGTCTGTGGACATCTTCTGCTGGTGGGTTTTAGGATCAATATTTTTATTTTGATTCTGACCCGCACTTGTAAATTCTCAATTTCTTCTTTGTATGTATGTTATGCCTAGCTGAACGCATTAAACTTAGCGTGTGTGCTCGGGTGTGGACACTTAGACTCTTCAGGCTTTCAGGCTTAATTAGCCTGGGTGTCTACTCAAATGTGGACTTAGTCTCGAATCCTCACCAATCAAATTCATTTTATTTTGGTAAATAAACTGGGATGATAAATAGACGACTTATCAACCCACCCTCTGATTTTGGGGGATTTTAAGACTAAGAATCTACACACTATTCGCACTGACTCACTTTCCGGTGATTTTTATGGAAATTGCATAGCTAATGGACCGACTTGGGTGGTATGGCTGGCAAGTTGTCGGTGGTAACAGCTCATCGTCCAGTTGTCCAGAGCCCAGCCACAAGATCATTTTTGTTGTACAACCTTTATGTAAATGTTAGATTAGGAATGCCACCTACTAAAAAAAAAAGGAAAAAAAAGGAAAATATAGAAAAAAATAGAAAAAGGAGAAAATAAAAAAAATAAAGCCACACTTCACGCATGAGTATGGCTGGCAAGTTTTCGGTGGTAACAGCTCATCGACTGGTTGTCCAAAACCCAGCTCACAAAAAAAAATGCACAATAATTCCCAAAACACTAAGGGAAGAAGCAAGGAAGTAGAATAAATCGAGGAGATATACACTGGGTTCGCCCTTGTGTTGACCCCATAAATAAAAGTAGGGAGAAAGCTACCGTTCGAAAAGATAAACCTCTAGGCAAGGTCACCTAGGGTCGTAGAAACCCGAAGTTTGTTTTAACGACTGCCTAGTGCGTCTTTCACTATTCTCACAAGATGCTTAGCACTTAGAATCCTTTTCGAGTCTTAGGCGGGTCAAATAGCTGTAAAAAGTTATCCTAGAACTCTCAAACTCCAAAAGTACAAAAAAATTAGAAAAGAAGAAAAATAATAAAAAATGTATCCAGCCTTTTCAAACAAGGCGAGGACTTGGGCAGTCTGCATTCTGTTAGGCGTTCGGGTACCTTAGTTGAAATTTTCTATTGTTAATAAACGACTTAGGCCTAAGCGAACTAATCCTAATTCTGCATTTATACATAGCATATAGTTTAATTTTGGTAGGAACTAGCAAAAGATAGGCATGGGGCTATGATATAAACACATTTATTGAGGGTAAAATGCCTATTCATGCATGTTCCTAGGCTTAGATTTGCATTTCATGCTATAAATATCACATAGCATGCATCATTATGCATTTGGAGCAGTTGTATATAATTTAGGTTAATTGCATCCCTTTTGTGGTTAGGAGAGAACGATATTTATTTCGAAGCCTCTGATTGACGATCCTACGAATCTGATCAAGACAACGATTGGAGTCCAACGCCTCTGAAATCACCTCGATCAGAGTCCCGTGGCACCATATGTAGTTCGAGGAAGATCAACGACCAAGGAACTAGGAGACATAATTTGGAGCTTCAAATGACAAATCCGACTATGTGGATGGATTCAGGTTGACTATTGAGCCTAACAAAGTGAAAATCGACTAAATCCGACCTTTGAAGCAGCCCCTACAATAAAAAGAAGATGGACAACCTAGATTGCGCCACATGGTGTAGCCCAAGCTGCCCAGCGCAAGCACGCGTCGCCGCACGCATGCAGCAGCGCGGGTGTGCGCCCGCACACGGAGGTGCGCATGCACACAGTGCAGCACCAGCGTGTGGGTGCACGTGCACGCGGCAAAGGCGGGGAGCATAACACCAAAGATGCATGAGCTGGCTTACAGTGACATATGAGCTGGACCTACACTAACGCTTACAGTCATCGCTAATTCTTCACACGCCAGCAACGCCAACTGTGGGCGTAAGCAGGCATGAGTGGGCATGAGCTGCCTATAGCGACGCTTCCAGCGACGGCCTAGATGTCACTAATGGTCCCATACCTATTTTTGGCTCTTCTCCACTATAAAAGGACCTACACCCCCTCCCTTCCAAGCCATCTCTACCTACTCTACTCCCACCTACTCCCAAGCTCTAGCAAGCCTACCAACGCTCCATTAGAGCTTGTTCTCAAGCTCTCATGGCGCCTATTAGTGTAGTGAACCTCTGCCCCACCAAATACTCTTCTAACTTCCCATCCCCCTTCATAGGTCGCCTTGGAGCCATCCTCCCACCTCCATTCCGGTAGCAGATCATCTCCATCTTCTCACCGCCATTCCAAACCCACGCCGAAGCTTTCCTCGATCCAACGTCCTCCTACATCTCACCTCCGTCGTCTCACTCCTTACCTCCTTTGTCCGAGCTTCCAACAGGTGTCATCGTCTCTCTAAACAGTCGACTCGGGAGATTTCCTCTCACACCCCTCTCTTTTTATGCTTTCATAGTTTATTGTAATTGACATTGGAAGTAATATATATCATATTTGTTCCACATCTTTATCTTTTGATTCGTTTGCTTGTTTTCTTACAAAAATATAATAAAATAACAAAACCCTAAAATACCAAAAAGAAACAAATCGAAGCACAGTTTCCACTTAAAGTAAATGTTGCCTCCCTGTGTTTGACCCGGGGCTCCCTTGGAGTTTCGGTATAAATTTTATCTGATCGACGTGTTTTGCAACTACTACGACGGGTTACTTGTAACCTTGATTTCTAACACGCGAAAAACGTGCGATCAGGAAGCTGAACATGGCCACGAAAAAGGATCATTTCCCTCTGCCTTGCATTGATCAAATCTTGGAAAGATTAGCTAGGCAGAAGTACTTCTGTTTCCTTGATTGCTACTCGAGATACAAGCAAGTTCCTATCCATCCCGAGGATCAGAAGAAAATGACTTTCACCTGTCCCCATGGAACCTTTGCTTTCCGTAAGTTGCCATTCGGCTTATGCAATGCACTTGCGACTTTTCAAAGGTGTATGCTGGCCATATTCTCTGACATGGTGGGAGAGTTTTTGGAAGTCTTCATGAACGATTTCTCTATTTTTGGAGAATCATTTGACTCTTGTCTAGCTAATCTTTAAATGATTCTTAAACGATGCATCAAAACAAGGCTGGTCCTTAGCTGGGAAAAGTCATTTCATGACATAAGAAGGCATCGTCTTGGGTCATGTAATCTCTGAACGGGGAATCGAAGTGGATAAAGCTAAGGCTGATGCTGTCACTAAACTTCCTCCTCCCACATCTGTCAAACAAATTTGATCATTTCTTTGTCATGTGGGATTCTATAGGAGATTCATCAAGGACTTTTCGAAGGTTGCCCGACCTTTGAGCAATCTTCTCACTAAAGAAATGCCGTTTGATATCGATGAATCATGTTGTAAGGCATTTGATTTTCTTAAAATGGAAGTCACTTGTGCTCCGATGTTGCAACCACCGGTTTGGACAGGCCCTTTTGAGATCATGACTGATGCTTCCGATTACACGGTTAGGGCTATTTTCGGTCAGATAGTTGATAGGAAGCCCTCTGTCATCTACTACGCTAGTAAAACTCTAGACGAGGCCTAGAGGAATTACATTATTACTGAGAAGGAATTACTAGCTGTAGTATTTGCTTTTGAGAAATTCAGGACTTATCTCTAAGGGTCTCACTTCATCATATATACCGACCACTCGGCCTTGAGACATCCCTTGGCCAAAAAGGATGCCAAACCTCGGCTTGTTTGTTGGATTCTTCTGCTTCAAGAATTTGACTTTGAAATACAAGATAAATCCAGGATACAGATGTGGTGGAAGATCATCTGTCGAGACTTCTGAGTGATTCTTCTTGTCCGGACATTCCGATTGCTGACACTTTTCTGGACGAAACCATCCTTACAATTTCAGGTGTTCAAACCTCGTGGTTTGCTGACATTGATAATTATTTGGCAGTTGGTCAAATCCTCCAGGATTGGACCAAGCCACAACGAGATAGACTCAAATCTGAGGCCAAATATTACTTCTGGGAGGACCCTGAACTGTACCGCATCGGCTCTGATCAGATTATTCACCGATGCGTTCCGGAGAATGAATTCAAGAGTATACTCGAGTTTTGCCATGCATCTGCTTGTGGTGGACACTTCTCCAGGAAAAAGATGGCTGCAAAAATTTTGTAATCTAGATTCTATTGGCCATCTTTATTCAAGGATGCCTAGAATTTCTCGAGGTCATGTTCCCGATGCTAGACACTTCGGAGCATAACCAAGAGAGATATGATGCCTCTAAACTCAATTCTTCCCATCGAAATCTTCGATGTTTGGGACATCGATTTCATGGGACCTTTCCTCCCCTCATTTGGACATCAGTACATTCTTGTTGCTGTTGATTACGTGTCAAAATGGATCGAGGTGATTCCCACCCGAACCAATGACCACAAGATGGTCATCGATTTTGTCAAGAAGAACATCTTCAGCAGGTTCGAGATTTCGAGGGCCATCATTAGCGATGGTGGCACTCATTTCACTAATGCCCAGTTCCGTAATTTGCTGGCAAAATACAGGGTTAATCACCAAATCTCCACACCGTACCATCCCCAAACGAATGGACAGGCCGAGATCTCCAATCGAGAGATCAAGAACATTCTACAGAAAATGGTTAGGCCTGATCAAAAAGGCTGGACTCAAAAGCTTGAGGGTGCTCTTTGGGCCTACCGTATGGCATATAAAATGCCCATTGGCATGTCTCCATTTCGTCTGGAATATGGAAAGGCATGCCATTTACCCATAGAAATTGAACATAGGGCATTCTAGGCAATCAAGCAGTGTAAATTAGATTTGAGTTTAGCCGGGAAGACCAGGAAACTCCAACTATCTGAGTTGGAGGAGCTTAGAAATGATGCATATGAGAATGCCAAGATCTATAAGGCTCAGACCAAAGCTCATCAGGACCAATTGATTTCCCATAAGAGCTTTGAGCCGAACCAGAAGGTCTGGCTATTTGATTCTCGACTTAAGCTCTTTCCTAGAAAACTTACGTCAAAATGGAATGATCCGTTCATTATCGATCAGATATTTCCAAACAGGGCTGTTCAGATCTTTGACCCAAAGATGGGTAATTCATTCAAAGTCAACGGCCAACATCTGAAACCTGTTATTGATCGTACTATTCCAGAACCCGTCTCAGACACGGTTGCTCTAGGCATGTTGTGACTTCTTTGGCTGGACTTCACCTAGTTGACGGCATTAAACTCAGCAGTTGTACAGTCTGACTCAGAGCTGACCCGAGCTTCATATTCAGGTGATATCTTCTGTATTTTACCCTTCCTTTCATGTCTTTTATTTTCAATGTGGACATTGCATCAGCTAGGCATGGGGGGGTGGATTCATTTCTGAATCATTTGGTCATCTCTGTGGAATTCTTGTAAATTCTATTTGTCTTGTTATATATACATAAAAAAAATTTGAATTAGGAAGGAATACTTGGACATTAGGACCTTTCAATCTTATGAAATATTAGAGTAGGATCTGAACACTAAGACCCTTCAGGTCTTTGGGTTTAATCAGCCCGGGTATCCACTAAAATGTGGATTTATTTTTCGAGCCCTCGCCATTCTGAATTCTATTTTAATTTGCTTAAATAAGTTTGGGTGATAAGTACATGACTTATCAACCCACCCTCTGATTTCAGGGAACTTTAAGTCTAAGCATCTACACACTATTCGTCACTGACTCGTTGCTTGGCGATTTTAACAGAAATTGGGTAGCTAATGAATCTTCTAGGGTGATATGGCTGGCAAGTTATCATGGGTAGCAGCCAATAGGTAGGTTATCCAGAGCCCAGTCACTGGACCACCCTCTTCTTGCTGCCTTTTGGTAAATCTTAGACCAGGGAAGCAACCTACTTAAAAAAGAAAAAAAAGTCAAAAAGAAAAGAAAAAAGGAGAAAAGAAAGAAAAATCAACAAAAAGAAATAAGCCACACTTAACCGCACAAGTATGGCTAGCAAGTTGGTGGTAATAGCTCATCGACCGGTTGTCCAGAACCCAGCTTAAGAAATGCACTAAAAATTCCCGAAACACTTAGGAAGAAGTAGAGGAGTAGAATAAGCTAGGGAGATATACACTGGATTCACCCTCATGTTGACCCCATTAAAAAATAAAAGTAGGGAGAAAGCTACCAGTCATAAAGATACACCTTTAGGCAGAACTCTCTTTTTAAGGTCACCTAGGGGTGTAGAAACCCAAAGTCCGTTCTGATTGACGATCAACAAGTCTATCACATTCACAAAAAGATGCTTAGAACTTAGGGTTCTCATCAAATCTTGGGTGGGTTGAGTGGCCGTAGAAAGCCACTCTGCAACCCTAAACTGAAAAATCCAAAAAAAATAGAAAAGAAGAAAAAGAGAAAAAGAGATCTTTCTTTGAATAAGGCAAGGGCTTGAGGCGGACTGCATTTTGGCAGATACTCGGGTGTTGTTGTGTTTATGAAATTTCAAGTCCTAAGTAAAAATTTCTTGATGTTGAAAATGATTTTTGCCTGAGTAATCCAACCTAATTCTTTTATAAATAGCATGTAGTTTTTGCTAGGGACTAGCAAAAGAGAGGCATGGGGGTGTGATGCGCATACATCTGATTAACCTAAAATGTCTATTAATGCATGTTCTTAGTGTCACATTAGCATTATACATTGTAAATAGTGCATAACATGCATAATCATGTATTTAGATCAAGTTATATAAATTGTATTGTAATTGTCTCCTTTTATGGTTAGGGACAGGGCAACTTTTTAATCTGGGCCTTGGATCGAAGATCCAACCATATGGATCTGATCAGGGCGACGATTGGAGTTCAACGACTCCAAGATCACCCTAATCGAACATCCGTAGCACTAGATAGAGACCGAGGAGGCCTAAAGATCAAGGGCTAAGATGGTGTTAATCCACACCTCAGACGACAAATCCGACTGCACGGATGGGATCAGATCGACGATCGTAGCCTAACGGCATGAAAATCGGTCCAATCCGACATCCATAGCACCATCTGTAACAGTCAGAAGATGGACGGCCAAGATGGCACCAAGTGGCACCATCTCAGCTGCGCAACTGGCCGCAGCTCTTCTCTTCTTCTCCCACTAAATGAATCTGGGCCATTGGATCACCATCCAACGGCCGCAGATCGTGCATGCACAAATGATGCGCTTGCCTAAAGATAGAGCACAGCGTAGTGGTCGAGCGCCCCTTCGCAAGTGAAGGGCACCTGTTCGAGCAGCACTGCGCTTCAAAATCAGAGGGGCCATGGGTGCGGGCACGCCATCATAGCCATGCAATCAAGATCGAGTAGCACAGATCAACCGATAGTGCCCACGTGCGATCAGACGCGTAGTGCAAATGCCCGATCGCACACGGGCACGCGACGCTTGTGAGGGCGGTTTAAGCCATCCGATCTCTTGATCGAATGGATGAGCACGTGCAGTTGTGCAAAGGAGAGGGGGCGCATGCGCGGCGCCCACACGTCAGCCACATTCAGGCCTTTAGTGATGAATTTATCCTTCACTAAAGGTCCTGAATTAATGTTTTTAATGTTGTAATTACCAAATTGCCACCACTCCTTGCAACTATAAAAGGATACCCCTACCATACGAATTTCTCATCCCTTCCTTCTCCTCTCTCCCTCTCCAAAGCTTAAGAGAAGCTTGTCCCACACCCGGGATGCTCCTCAAGAGATAAAACCAAGCTTTCTCCCCTGTTCCGAAAGCGGATCCCACGACGACGACGACGTGCTGCTTCATTCCCATTCCTCCTGCTTCATCCTCCTTCTTCCCACTCAGTTCCTCATCTTCCAAGTGGTGTCCTATTCGACTTGTCCTCCAAGCGATTGTCGAGGAGGATAACTTCTCTCTCCCATTCTTTTTACTGCTTTCTAGAGTAAAATTTTCCTACATTCTAGTGTAATCATTTCTCGCTTTCTTAGTTGTGAAAACATTGCTCAATATCAAGTGATTGTTCTCTCTCTCTCTCTTATTGTTTATATTACTTCCATTGTGATTATTTCGCCCTTTAAACAAAAAATGCAAAAAAAAAATGTAACTGCGAATTTTGATCGACATAGCCTCCCTGTGTTCAACCCGAAATTTCTTTATAGATTTTTCGGTATAAATTTTATTTGTTGATTGGATTTCTTCACGACTCAAACTACAATGATGGGTTCTCAAATCCAATCCGATAGCATAGTCTTTTGTCAGTCAACAACGATGCATCTCTTAAACAACGATGAATTCGCACAAACATGTTGCACTTTTTTTCTTTCTTAGTAGCATGTTAAAGAGCCTCAAAGTACCCTCAAAGTAGTCTTAGGAACACCTGCCAGACCCTTGAATACTTAGGTTTTCTTAGAGAACTTAGATAACCAAGATAAGTTTCAAACTGCCTGATCAGATGTCCAATTTGGAAATCAAACATCTAATCTTGACTTTTAAGGCATTTGAATGTTGACTCAGACGTCCAATAACTTTGGCTGGACTTAGAACCTTCTATCTGTTGAAATCAAATGACCGTCTCAAAGTCTGGACTTAGATGTCTGATGTCTTGGCTACACGTTCAATTAGACGACTGTTGGTCTTAGCAACCTATTCTTAGAGGATTAACTTTAATCTGACCTATTATTAGCTTTCAGACGTCCGACATGCTACCCAGATGTCTAATAAATAGACGTTGAGCCTCATTTGACGCCATATTACCTCTTTCTGAGATTATAGCCATTAAGGACTCTTAGGAATCAATCCCACAGAGTTATTAAGTTTCCAGATATCTAGACCTTGTGCCAGATGTCCTGTATGCCGTCTGGTGGTTTTACACTAGAACCCTGTTTAGGTCTGAAGTAAGTCAGTAAGGGAACTCGTCTAGAATTAGACGTCTGGCTTAGTTCCCAAACATCTTAAGAGTGACTTCCAGACTTCTGATCTTTTTTCTTAGACATCTGATGACCATGTTAGAATCATAAATGATTCTGATTTTGGCCTATTCTACGTTAGGATAATTCCCAATGGCTATGGAAGCCTTCCAAGGCCTTCCAATGCCTTCCTAGGCTCTCTATAAATAGAGCAGTACCCTAGCCTTGCAAACACACACCAAGCAGCACATTTCCACATCTTTTGTGTCCATTTGATCTTTAAAAGAAGCCCTAGCTCTCCAAGCTTTAGTTCCACTTCAAGAGAGATTCATCATTGTTGTGCACCCGCTCTTGCTCCGTAGTTATGAGTGCGGCGAAGTGCCATTGAGTGATTCACGCACCCGCGTCATCAAACTGATGCACTTCCACCTAAAGGAAGATCTTTTGCCTGTAGTAGCTAGTTTCATTTATATACTTTGTGGCTCTAATTTTACATTGTTTATTGGTTGGCTATTCGCGTTGCAAATTTCCATCTCCATCAAGGGACAAAATCCTTCTCATGAAGAGGAGTTTGAGGCACACTACCCTCATTGAAAGTAATGTTGTTGTGTTGGGGTTTAGTCACCCTCGTTTAAGTGATTGGGTTAGTGGATTTGATCGACTTTGTCAATCGGGAAATCCTAACTCTAGAGGTTTAGGTGGTGGTTTTCACCCGGTTTGGGTTTCCACCAAAAAATCACTTGTGCAAATTGTGTGATTGTCTTTTTGTGTGATTGGTTTTATACTTCCACACTTTTCTTATATATTCCGCAAATCTCACCCCCTCCCATAGGGATTTACATTTGGTATCAGAATAGGTTTCTACCTTTTAGGAGTTACATTCATGGAAGATCCAATGGAGGGGAACAGTTTCGCTATTAGGATTTTAGAGAGGCAGTCTACAACCCATCCTCCATTCTTCGATGGGAGCAACTACCCATACTAGAAGCTGGGGATAAAGATGTGGCTTCATGCCAATGACTTCATCATCTAGGCTCGATGCGAGACCCCCTTCGAGATCCCGGACAGACCCACCGTAGGATACTTGTAGTAGTAGATCCGGGAGCTCTCTCTAAATGCAAAAACAATGAACATATTATATTGCACTTTGAGCTCGAAAGAGTTCAACAGGATTTCTCAATGTGCCACCAGAGACGAGATTTGACATACACTTGAGGTAACCCACGAGAGTACCTCTAAGGTGAAGTCTTCTAAACTAAACTTTCTTTCACAAGAATTTGAATCCTTTTCCATGAAGACTAACGAAGCTTTGAGTGAGATGAACACTAGGTTCACTCTCATAGTAAATAATTTGAAGCTTTAGGGATGACCTTCATTAAGGAGGAGCTTCAAGGAAAGCTACTCGATTCCCTTGGACTGGAATGGGAGTAGAAGGTTATCACCATCGAGGAGGCGAACGAGGTGGAGGAGCTCAATATGGAGGATCTCTTAGGCAACCTAATGGCCTACAAGATGAAGCTGAAGCAGAAGAAGAAGGATACACTGGAGCCGAAGATGAAGAAGACCCACGCCTTCATAATTGCATCGGATAGCGAGGTAAGTTCTGATGATGAAGATTTTAAATTTTTACTTAAAAAATTTTCCAAGTTTTGTAGGGATTCTAAGAGAGAAAAGAAAGAGAAGAAGGAGCAAGGTAGCTTGAGACATTGCGACCACTGCAATGAAAAGGGTCATCTTCGACCTGAGTACCCTCTTCTCAAGAAGGAGAAGAAGGAGAAGGAGAAGGAGAAGTATAAGAAGAAGGCGTTCCAAGCAACTTGGGACGACTCAAGATTAGAGGATGAAGAGGAAGGTACCGAGAAGAAAAATGAAACTGCTTGCATGGGTTTCATGGCCATCGCAAGTGATAGCGACTCTGGTAATGAGGTAAACTCGAACTTACAAGTTGCCTTTGATGAGCTTTTTGAAATTAGTAAGTCATTAAAGGTAGAAAATAAAAAATTAAAAAGAAACTTAGCTTTTTAAAGTATGAAAATGATAGGTTAGAAATTAAATTTAAGGATCTAGAGACTAGTTCTATTCCAAAGGATAATAACTTGTTAGAAAATAAAGACCTAATCAATGAAAATAGTAAATTGATTGAGAAAAATACAAGTTTAAAATTAGAAATTTCTAGTTTAAAAACAAAAATGCATGTTATAGAAAAAGAACTTGCATTTCTTAAGGAAGAATCAAATAACTTGGTAAACAAATTAAATAATTTTTATAGCCCAAAGGTTGAGAAAGGATCTCTGTCAAGGAGACTCACTAACAAATCCAGATCTAAGCTAACTTGGATACCAAAAAGACAACTAGAATCTTGTTTTGTAGGTTATAAAGATTTCAACATCCAAGATTGGACCTAAAAGATGAAAAATGGTCAACTCGAGTTGGGAGGACCAAGGAGTAGACCAAGAAGGAGGATGAGAAGACCGATGAGACGACGAACAACCGACCAAGCCATCACACGTCGACCGCCAGATTGGAGACCGGCGCCAATGCCTGGACCTCCAAGCTATGGATGGGAGCTCCATTTGATTAGGCATCCACCTCCATTTGGGCCATTCTATTGGCCATGATAGGTGAGGTAAATTCCTTACCCCATCTTTTAATTTATAGCATCTAGATAGGGGGAGTAAAAAATTTATGAATCTATTTGTCCATCTAGATAGGGGGAGGTTTTAAAAATAACCTAGCTATATTGCCTTCAGAAAGGGGGAGGTAATAACATAGCAATCTTGATTTTTTTTTTTAAAAGATAAGAAGTGCTATCGATGCGATAGCAGACCGGGAACATTTTATTCAAAACTCTTTAAAATAATTACAATGAATCACTCCACTCCTATACAAATCCCCAACACTCCCTAAACATGTTCCCAAGATTTATAGAACTCCCTCTAAATAAAGGCTCACTCCGAGCATGCCACACACACCACATGACTCAAGCCATCTTAACTTGCCACTCTCCTTTCGTTAGAAGTCTTCTCTATAAGTCTTCCCATATGGGAAGAGCTTCGCCACATACATGTTTTTATGAAAAGATGAAATTAGAAGAGCATGTTTTAAGGGGGAGTTTAGGATAATTAAAAATTATAACACCTTTTTGATAATGTCAAAAAGGGGGAGAATTTTATGTATTATTATTTATGGTTTTGTCATTATCAAAAAGGGGGAAATTATTGGTGCTAGAGTACTACGATCGTTTATTTTGATGATAAAAAAACACTTGTTATTTAACATTTGCTTTTGAGTCCTAGTTTTCAGGTCAAATTGCAAATGGAGACATGTGTAGAGACGAAGTTCAAGCTCTCATCCATGGCGGATTGGAGGAGCTTGACGGTGGAGGAGTTTCGCGAGGAGCGAAAGCTTGAAGAAGGACGGAGATGAAGAATATGATAGATTTCCTTTCATGTTCATTGTACTTTGCTATTTATTCTTTTGTTGCTCTTTATTTTCTTTCTTAGTAGCATGTTAAAGAGCCTCAAAGTACCCTCAAAGTAGTCCTAGGAACACCTGCCAGACCCTAGAATACTTAGGTTTTCTTAGAGAACTTAGAAAACCAAGATAAGTTTTAGACATCCTGATCAGATGTCCAATCTAGAAATCGGATGTCTGATCTTGACTTTTAAGATGTCTGAATGTTGACTCAGACGTCCAATAACCTAGGATTGACTTAGAACCTTCTGTCTGCTGAAATCAGACGACCATCCCAAAGTCTAGACGTCTTAGAAGACATTTGATGTCTTGGGTAGACGTCCAATTAGACGATCGTTGGTCTTAGCAACCTATTCTTAGAGGATTAACTTTAATCTGACCTATTATTAGCTTTCAAGCATCCGACATGCTACCCAGACGTCTAATAAGTAGACATTGAGCCTCGTTTGATGCCATATTACCTCTGTCTGAGATTATAGCCGTTAAAGACTCTTAGGAATCAGTCCCACAGAGTTATTAAGTTTCTAGATGTCTAGACCTTGTGCCAGATGTCCTGTATGTCATCTAGTGGTTTTGTAATAGAACCCTATTTAGGTCTGAAGTAAGTCAGTAAGGGAACCCGTCTAGAATTAGATGTCTGGCTTAGTTCCCAGACATCTTAAGAGTGACTTCTAGACTTCTGATCTTTTTCCTAGATATCTGATGACCCTATCAGAATCATTAATGATTCTGATTTTAGCCTATTCTACCTTAGGATAATTCCCAATGGCTATGGAAGCCTTCCAAGGCTTTCTAAAGCCTTCCTAGGCCCTCTATAAATAAAGGAGTACCCTAGCCTTGCAAACACACACCAAGCAGCACATTTCCACATCTTTTGTGTCCATTTGATCTTGAGAAGAAGTCGTAGCTCTCCAAGCTTTAGTTCCACTTCAAGAGAGCTTATCGTTGTTGCGCACCTGCTCTTCCTCCGCAATTACGAGTGCAACGAAGTGCCACCTAGTGATTCATGTACCCACGTCATCAAACCGATGCACTTCCACCTAAGGGAAGATCTTTTACCTGAAGTAGCTAGTTTCATTTATATACTTTGTGGCTCTATAGGTTTGATTTGTATTTTACTTTGTTTATTGGTTGGGTATTCGCATTGCGAATTCCCATCAGCATCGAGCGACAAAATCCTTCTCATGAAGGGGAGGGGTTTGAGGCACACAACCCTCGTTCAAAGTAGTGTTGTTGTATTGAGGTTTAGTCACTCTCGATTAAGTGATTGGGTTAGTGAATTTGATTGACTTTTTCGATTGGGAAATCCTAACTCAAGATGGTTAGGTGGTGGTTTTCACCCGATTTGGGTTTCAACCTAAAAATCACTTGTGCAAATTGTGTGATTGTCTTTTTGTGAGATTGGTTTTATACTTCCGCACTTTTCTTCTATATTCCGCAAATCTCACCGCCTCCCATTGGGATTTACACCTTCGTGGAGCATCCCACGGCTGTCCTCTTACCTCTCTTTGGGAAGAAGATCCTCACCACGACAACGTCTTGTCCTACTCTTCGTCCTCCGGCTCTGTCCTCATTCATTCTGCTCCTCACCACCTTCCTCCAGGCAACGTCAGAGCGAGTCATCCTCCAAGCAACTATCGAGGGGGATTTATCTCACCTATCTCCGTCTTTATTGCTTTCATAGTATAGATTGCCCACTTTCCTAGTTGTAATAAACATTTGATTATAAAAATACATGATTGTTTCTCTCTCTCTGTCTCTCTCTCTTATATTTGCCAAGTAGGTTAGTTAGATAAGAATTCATCGACCTAATCTTTTGCTTGCTAAAAATACCAAAAAGAATTAGAGAATACAAAGATGACAAAAACAAATAAAAGCGAATTGCAGATTTTCAAAACCAAACGTTCGCCTACCCGTGTTAGACCCGGGACTTACTTTTCGAGTTTTGGTTATAAATTTTATCTGATCGACTGATTTTCTCTCAAATCGATCTACGATGATGGGTCTTCAAAAAACTCAAACCTTTCCATGATGAATTTCCATTGTGATCAATCCTTCTACTACAAGAATTTGATTTAGAAATCAAAGACAAATCTGGTGCCCAAAATGTAGTTGCAGATCATCTCTCCAGAATCATTGTAGACTCTACAACCACTCAACTTTTCGATTCATTCCCTGATGAGACTCTCTTGACTGTTTACAAACTACCTTGGTTTGCAGACCTTGTCAAATATTTGGCTATTGAAAGACTACCCATGGATTGACCGAAGCATAAGCGGGATAAGTTGATTTCCAATGCCAAATACTACTTTTAGGAAGATCTAGAGCTATTCAAAATATGCGCAGATTAGGTTATTTGCCGTTGTGTTCCAAATGAGGAGATCACAAGTGTACTAGAATTCTACCATTCTTTTGCTTGTGGAGGTCACTTCCCAAGAAAGAAGATGGCATCCAAGGTATTGCAAAGTGGATTGTATTGGCCATCTTTATTTCATGACTCATACAACTTCTATAGGTCATGTATTAATTGCCAAACTCTTGGAGCCATGACCAGGAAGGATATGGTGCCCCTAAATCCAATCCCTAAAGTCGAGATCTTTGATGTATGGGGCATTGATTTCATTGGACCTTTTACCAATTCATTTAGGTACCTATACAATTTGGTTGCAGTTGACTATGTATCCAAATGGATTGAGGCCATCTCGACTCGAACCAATTACCATAAAGTGGTCATGGGCTTTGTAAAGAAAAATATCTTTAGCCGGCTCGGTGTACACAAAGCTCTAATTAGTGATGGTAGGTCCCATTTCACCCACAATCAATTCAAGACCTTACTGACCAAGTATGGAATCACTCATAGAATCTCTACTCCATATCATTCACAGACCAACAGACAAGCTGAAATTTCCAATCAAGAAATTAAGAAAATCCTTCAAAAAGACAGTCCGCCCAGATTGGAAGGATTGGTCTACTAAATTGGATGACACTCTCTGGGTCTACCAAACTGTGTATAAAACTCTGATTGGGATGTCTCCATTCCGTTTGATCAACGGAAAATCTTGCCATCTACCTGTTGAACTTGAACATAAAGCTTACTGGGCAATTAGAACTTTTAACCTAAATCTTCTTCAATCTAGACGACAAAGAAAACTCCAATTGACTGAATTGGATGAAATCTAGAATGATGTTAATGATAGAGTGAGAATCCATAAGAATAGGACAAAAGCTTTACAATATAAGTATATCTCTCGAAAAACTTTGTCCCTAATGAAAAGGTTTGGCTATTTGTTGCACGCTTGAAGCTCCTTTTGGGAAAATTAAGATCAAAATGGACGGGTCCTTTCATTGTAAGAAAAATCTACCCTCATGGAGCTATTCTCGTCTTGGATCCCAAGACTAGCCATGAGACAAAGGTAAATGGTCAAAGGATAAAGCCTTACAAAACTAAGAACTGTGATCCAATTCCTGATCGTCACATCAACCTTCTGGAATCATTTAAAAGTTGTACTGAGTCTGGTAAATGACATTAAACTTAGTGTTGGCTGGGAGGCAACCCAGTATTCTTTATAGGTTGTTTTGGATTTTCTCTATCCAAGCTGACCTGGATTAACAAGCTCAATCAGGTGATATCTGATTAGCCCATAGTCGTGGGCTATTTAAGTATTTAAGTGCCTAGACATTAGGTTAATTCTAACATTTATTTAGCATAAATTAGGATGTAAATAGATTAATTCATATTTTTAATTTAATCACATAATCCATGCATTGCATTCATATTTTAAGTGCATTTAGAATTAGCTTAGAATGGCATTCATCTAATTAGTTAACCAATTAGGTACATTATTTTAGTTAACATAAAAGTTAAGGGTCACTATTTAAATAATCATAATATTTTAACATTATTTTCTTTATTCTTCTTCTTGTAGGAACGACTGCATTTCCTTCGGCTACCGCTCCAACGCCACCAGCTGCCGCACTGAAGCCTGCATTCAACGATGAGCGGATAATGTGGATCTGCTCCTGCCTCTCTGTTCAAATCTATGCAAGCGGCTACAAAAGGAGGAGAGAGGCAGCCGAGCTCGGGAGACCTCCACCACTGACCCACCACTGTGCAGAGAGATCTTCTCTCTTCCATTCCACACCGCCGGCCTCAACCGTGGCGACGAGTCTCCACCACCGTCGGCGTGTGGTGTGACAGGCCACACCGCCATCCAGAGCTCATCCGCATTACCGTGAGCACCTCGCCGTGCACCGCCCTCACCGTCGTCATCAACAACCACCGCCGCAGCCACTGTGAAATCACCTTCTCAGTCAGTTAAGACGTCCCGGACGTCTGAAGCCACACCCCACTCCAGCAGCAATCACCGTTCACGCCCACTCACCTTCCACCTGAATCGCAGCCCTTGCCCACTCACTCCACGCCACCCGCACTCCCTCTAGCCGCACGCAAGGTGGGCACAGCCTTCACCACACCCGTGCCTCCCGCGCCTGCAGTGTCTCACTGCTCACGCCCGCACCACCAGCCCCGCACCTGCAACCTTCATCCGTGCGCACCCACGCCTGTAGCAACCGCGCTCACAGGCCACGAGCGCACACCCACGCCTCTAGCCAGCACGCAGCAGTGGAGCCGTCAGAGTCGCCCTTCTCCCACGCCTGCACCGCCTCCCACGCCTACAGTGCCTCCCACCAGCAGAACCGTGCTCACCGCCAACAGTGCGCGTCCATGCCTCCAGCCAGCATGCAGTACCGACTGTAGTGCACACCCACACCGCAGTAGTCCTTCCGCACCCTCCAGCCAGCGCGCACCCGCCTGCAGTGCGTGCACCTCCCGACAACAGCAACTGCAGCACCAGCTGCAGCCACCTCCATCGGAGCTCGTCCGGCTGGCTCCGGCCGCCGCGTGATACGCCGCCACCCGCCTACAGCGCACGCACCGCCTGCCAACAGCAACTGCAGCACTGGCTGCAGCCACCTCCGCCGGAGCTCATCCGGCCGGCTCCGGCCACCGTGCGATGCGTTGCCACCACCTCTTCGAAGCCCTCGATCCAAGGAACTTCCTCCGAGCTTCCCGCGTCCGGCCGTCCACTCCTTGTCGCACACGGCAAAGGGGAAAAAATCCCCTGTTTTGCTACAGTAACATGGCCATTAAAAATTACATTTTCTGCCAATGTCAATTTTTAATAATATTTTATTGATTTTGCATTGCGACAAATATCCTTTAGTTACTCAGAATTGCTATTTTAGCATGATTTCTTGATTCAACCTTAATCTGAAGTCAATTTTGGCTTGATTCTTGTCCAAACTAGCTACGAACAAACGTTTTTAACTGGTGCAAATTAAAATACGTCATTGCCTCCCTATGGATACGGCCTGCTCTTCTGCAAGTGGTTATTTCTTTTTAAATATTGATTAGTCGATTTTTCCACCACATAAAACTACAAACGACTTTAAAGCGAACAATCGACTCGTCAAATGGTGTCGTTGCCGGGGAGGCAACAGATGCAATAATTTCACTTGATTTTATTTTGATTATTTGTCAATTGCACAATGATTTGACCATTTATTATTTTGTTTTCTGTGCGAGAAAATTTGTGCAAGAATCAGCCATTGTGAGAGGCGACCCTTGACGTCGCCAGAGGAGAATTGGATGAGCTATTTTGGAAGGGAGGAGAAGGACGAGGATGTGACAGACATCATTGTATATTTAGTCGCTAGTTTGATTAGAGTAGAATTAAGACTTTAGATTTAATTTTTCATTGCATTTTGTTTGAAACCCTTGTTCTGGGGTATATTTTGAGGGGTTTGTTCCCCGATTTTGTTTTGGGCCCGTGTTGGGTAATTTTTGGGAGCTTGTTCCCTTTTCTTTAGATTTAGGTTTTTAGTTTATTGATTACTTTTATTTGCTTGTGCATAAGTAGTTTTAAAAATAAAATAAAAAAATGAGCTGCCTGCTAGAAGCTGCCTGCCTTAGGACGAACCATTTAGGTCTGTATGAGTAGCCTCTAGATTTACTTCTCTGCATTGCATGCATTCTTGCATCGTAGATTGCTGAAAGCAAGGTACGCATTCTCTTACTTTGCATCCTATTCTTGATCACGCATTGCATTTGGATTTAATTCAAAGACCACAAAATTTGTCTTGAAGCGATCTAACAAGTGGTCACATATTTTCTAGAACAAGGGCTAATTAAAGGAGGGACATTTTAAAAACCAAGGATTTGATTTTCAAACTTGGCGTGCGATTCAAAATTCAAAATCGTTTGCGGTGTATGCACACTTATTTCACTTGCACCATGGCATGCTTCTAGACACTCCTTAGGTTTGGAAATACTAGGACAAGAGCCCTCCTATCATTGGATTCTGAAGTGTTCGGAACTTGAGATCAAAGGTTTTGTAAATCCAAGATGGGGATACCCTGTCATGGGTTTTTGGGGGTAGTTGAGAAGCACCACGAAAGCACAGCTTCAAAGGAAGGCTTAGGCCTACTTGCATCCCTCGATCTTCCATCTTTGGATTTACTTGACCATTTGAGATTTAGGGAAGAACACCTAAGCTCCAACTAGGTCTTCTTAGGCGAGCCGTAGGTCGACAATAGACATGTAAATTGATTGAACAAATTGTATTATCACCTGCAATCTGAATTAAAATCAAAAGCCTAAATTGGGAAAGACCTAAAAGGTCCTTTTTGAATTGTGTTTTGCTTGGGGAATTCCGATTGAGGTGTGAGTTAGAATGGACCACATTGATTTTCATCCTTTCACATCTTGCCCACACCCTCACCCCCACTCTGCATCCTTCGATCCCAGACGCCGAGATGGTCCATCCCTTAATGGACATAATGACAATCATTGGGATCCGTTTTACTCCTATTATAGGAGTATTGGCCTGGTTAAGCCCCAAATCAATGAGCAAAACCTAGGAGCAGGATTTGCTTTGCCCAATATCCCACATACCATAGAAATACCCAACCCACCCTCCCTGAAAAATTATAATGGTTGGACAAACACTTCTGGGTACTATAAGCCTGAGCCTGACTTCTCTCATGATAGAAATGACCTCTCCTCTTTGAAGATGGAAATACAGAAAATGCAAAACGAAATGATTGAATTGTTAGGAGAATCTTCGAGAGCAGGACAACAAGAAAGAGATGAAATTAGCCACCCAATCTACCCCATTGAGGATGATGTACACCCCTCTACAATAGATGCATCTCCCATGGGAGAGCTACACTTTAAATTAGAGGGAAATTCTGGGGAGAATAGCTACTTTTCGAGGATCGATTTTGAAACCTCCCCATTAGATGACACTTCCTTGAGAGATCCACACCTTAGGTGGGAGGAAAATACACATGAAAGTAGATATGCATTGGATGAAGAAAGGTGGCAACCCGAGGAAGATGATGATAAGGTTGAGTATCCACCTGAATTATATTGGAGTCAAAAGAAGGGAATGATGGTACCATTGGAAGACCTTGACCCAGATGATAGTATTTTCGTGACATTTGATGAAGTGGGTCAAAGTCAAGTTGTTAATCCTACCCTCCTTTCTGATCACGATATGGAACTCAAGCCCACCCTTAGGGAACCTAACCCTTAAGAAATTGACCTATCTGAGGAGTCTGATGTTACTAGTGTAAACCATTTACCTTAGATAGAGTACCCTAGGGGATCTGCTGAGATATTAAATGATTCTAGACCTCGGGTATATGGTGAATTGTGTGATCAGGAGGAAGACGAATTATATGAGGAACCTACATTCACGATTTGGTGTGACACTAAGGGTGGTTATGTCTTATTTGAAGAGTTAGCCCCTGAGGATGTCACAAATTTGACCAAATTAGGTTTCCTTAGCACACCCATTGATGATATTTCTCCTCATGATGAAATGATGGAAAATTTGGAAGCAATTTCTAAGATTTATGTGGATTCACATATAGACTCCAGGGAAGATTTGAGTAAAGAACAAAAACCCGGGGATGACATTGATAGGATAATCCCTAGATCTATTGCTTCCAACTTGTCTTCATTCATTTCGAAGTCACCCTCTGATTCGCTTATATCTAAAAGCGAAATTGTGACTCCTGATGAAGAGTAGGAAGATACATGTGATGGTGCAAGGAATGCTAGGGATGAAATTGAGGATTTAGAAAGAGTGTTATGGATGGACACCGAGCTGATTAAACCCAACCTAGATCTTATGGCCATCCCACAACCTTGTAACTTGGACACCCTAGAGAATCCTTGCCTTAGAGAATTTCTCACTTTTGTTCTGACCAAGGGGCTTAACAGACCAATATTTCCTGTAATGGAGTATTGGGTATGGATTGATGATTTCTTTAGTCAGTCCATTACCCTGGGGGTTTATCTTTGCACCGTTCCTTCCTCATACCTTTTGGAGGATCCTTGTCATCCTCCTCCTACCCCTTTGGAGGTTGTTATACCTGTTTATACTTTAGAACCTCTTCTGGTGACCTGGGAAGATTTCATTCCCATTTTAGTTGGGCGAGCATTTGCTATCAGGATTCATCATCAGCTCGCCAACATCCTAGGTTACCTATTTTCTAGGCCAACATTGCTTTGCTCATTTTTAGGGCCTATTTCTGCAATTCTTGAACCTGATTTGCAGGTTCTTTGGCTATTCAACCCAACTCTGACCCAGGTAATATCCTTCTATGCAATGAGGACATTGCAGAATTTAGGCATGGGGGGGTGTACTTGGGGATATACATAGCATAGTGCATTCATTGCATACATTTGCATTAAAAAAAAAAAAGAAAGTTTCAAGATTAACTGGCTAGATCTTGTAGTCTTAAGCAAATCAGAACTCTAGGGTAGACTAAGTTAATCCTAGGGTCAAACTTTAGAAGCTAAATCAGCTACTAGCTTTAGACCTTTAGGGTCATTTGTGGACTTAAAAACTTAAGTAGGAGTTAAGTTGCGGACCATTCCTTAAGAGGTTGAGGAAGGGAAGCTAGGGTTTAAGTTAAAAGGTGGGGTAATACCTGGAGTCTTATTCTACCTTTTGGTTTACGGGTCCTTGTAACCCAAGCATCCAAATTTCACACACATGGTCTGGTAATTAACTTAATTTCTATCTTTCTGAAAAGAGATTTGGTTCCCTTAGTTTTGACTTAGGAGAGGCTTGAAAACACATTTTGATTGGAAGAGTTCCCGCCGCAAGAGAGGTGGAGTATATACTCACCTTGAGGATGCGATGATAACATATTACCTCCTCGACGCTTGTCTCTTAGGATATCCATCCTACTGGGGGCATGTAAGCGCATTGTGCGGTTCAGGTACCATGGGCGGCCCTATCTAGAAGTGCCGATTGCCATAAGCCTGAATTCGCTTAAGAAATCCATGGGCGATACTATCTCGAAGTGTCGATTGCCAGGAGTTCTTGGGGTCGTTATGGGCGGTGCTATCTCGAAGCATCGAAAGCCAGGCACCCTTCGAGGTATGGTAATGGGGACAATGAATCCGACACAGACCGTGTTGATAGCTGATCTGAGGTTAGACTTAGAAGAATCAAAAAAAAAAAAAAAAAAAAAATATATATATATATATATATAAATTTCTTTAACTTAAATAACTCAGACCATTGCACAGGCACAGATGCTTTAATCTCAGGGATTAATAAACTTTAGGGTAGAGTCAGAAATCAGGGAAACTTGTGCCTGCAACTCATCTTTAGCGGACCTAGTCTGTAACTTAGCAACTACTTAGGAACCTTGGGTCTAGAGTCTGAACTTAATATGCTTCTGAAGGAAGACTAAGTGAGTTAACTAGTCTACTTGGAGTGCTAGGTTTCGCTTAATTTTGCTAGGGACTAGCAAAAATTAGGCATGGGGGTATTTGATTAGCCCATAGTTGTGGACTTTTTAAGTATTTAAGTTCCTAGACATTAGGTTAATTCTAACATTTATTTAGCATAAATTAGGATGTAAATAGATTAATTCATATTTTTAATTTAATTACATAATCCATGCATTGCATTCATATTTTAAGTGCATTTAGAATTAGCTTAGAATGGCATTCATCTAATTAGCTAACCAATTAGGTACATTATTTTAGTTAACATAAAAGTTAAGGGTCTATATATAAATAATCATAATATTCTAACATTATTTTCTTTATTCTTCTTCTTGTAGGAACGGCTGCATTTCCTTCGGCTGCCGCTCCAACGCCACCAGCTGCCGTACTGAAGCCTGCATTCAAGGATGAGCGGAGAATGTGGATCTGGTCTCGCCTCTCCGTTCAAATCTATGCAAGCGACTACAAAAGGAGGAGAGAGGCAGCCGAGCTCGGGAGGCCTCCACCACCGACCCACCACTATGTAGAGAGATCTTCTCTCTTCCATTCCACACCGCCAGCCTCAACCGTGGTGATGAGTCTCCACCACCATGGGTGTGTGGTGTGACAGGCCACACCGCCATCCGAAGCTCGTCCGCATTACCGTGAGCACCTCATCGTGCACCGCCCTCGCCGTCGTCATCAACAACCACCACCGCAGCCACTATGCAATCACCTTCTCAGTCAGTTAAGACGTCCGGGAAATTTCCCAGACGTCTGAAGCCACACCCTACTCCAGCAGCAATCACCATTCACGCCCGCTCACCTTCCACCTGAATTGTGGCCCTTGCCCGCTCACTCCATGCCACCCGCATGCCCTCCAGCCGCACACAAGGCGAGCACAGCCTTCACCGCACCTGCGCCTCCCACGCCTGCAGCGTCTCACTGCTCATGCCCGCACTACCACCCCCGTTCCTGCAGCCTTCATCCGTGTGCACCCACGCCTGCAGCAACCGCGCTCATAGGCCGCGAGTGTACACCCACACCTCCAACCAGCACGCTGCAGCAGAGCCGGCAGAGCCGCCCTTCTCCCGCGCCTGCACCGCCTCCCGCGCCTGCAGCGCTTCCTGCCAGCAGAACCGCGCTCACCGCCAACAGTGCACGTCCATGACTCCAGCCAGCGTGCAGTACCGGCTGCAGTGCGCACCCACGCTGCAGCAGTCCTTCAGCACCCTCTAGCTAGTGCGCACCCGCCTACAGCACGCGCACCGCCCGCCAACAGCAGCTGCAGCACCGGCTGCAGCCACCTCCGTTGGAGCTCGTGTGGCCAGCTCCAGCTGCCGCGCGACACGTCGCCACCATCGCTTCGAAGCCCTCAGTCCATGGAACTTCCTCCAAGCTTCCCGCGTCCGGCCGTCCACTCCTCGTCGTGCACGGCAAAGGGGAAAAAATCCCCTGTTTTGCTATAGTAACATGGCCATTAAAAATTACATTTTTTGCCATTGTCAATTTTTAATAATATTTTATTGATTCTGCATTGCGACAAATATCCTCTAGTTACTCAGAATTGCTATTTCAGCATGATTTCTTGGTTCAACCTTAATCTGAAGGCAATTTTGGCTTGATTCTTGTCTAAACTAACTACGAACAAACATTTTTAACTGGTGCGAATTTAAATACATCATTGCCTTCCTGTGGATACGACCCACTCTTCTGCGAGTGGTTATTTCTTTTTAAATATTGATTAGTCCATTTTTCCACCACATAAAACTACAAACGACTTTAAAGCGAGCAATCGTCTCGTCAATATCCCCTCCTGTTGCTTATTATATTTTGATTTTCCTACATACAGTTCAATGAGGTCATTGTAATGAATAGGCATGCGAGGGTGGGCATTGCATGTCTTATTTTTATGTTAGAAAATAAATTGCATTTAGGCATAAAGAATATTTATCAAAAAGGTTTTATTAGGAATTTATTCTTAAGTTGATTCCTAAGTTTAGAATCCAATACAATTTCACACTTAAAATTTTCAATGGATCCTTTGTGAAGACCGATAGACATCTTTAGTTTATCAAGAAGAAGCAATGCTTATTCTCCTGAACCCTTGGACAGTAATTAGGGAGTCAGGAAAACCATCTTCTAGCAGATCCACCAAACAAGTGTGAGATGAGAGTAGAAGTCTATTGGTTTTCTAAGGCTAGTATGGGGAATCTTAAATTCTGGATAATTAGATAATGATACTCAGAGTTAAGTTTTTCACTTTTGATTTCTGCATATAAATTCTTAGTGTGAATCTTTTGAGAGCCACCAAATAAGGAAAATATGCAGAGAGTGGGTTCTGATAAAACTAAGACTGCGATGGATGGTCATGACCATCCTTTACAGAATCCTCAGCTAAAGGAGGGCATTAGTGTCAAGGTCAGAAATACGTTGTCCTATCCATACCTTTCCCGGTGCCGAGAGTTGGCACTTCCACTAAATAAGCCACTCGATATCCTCTTGAGCATCCCCAATCCTACATAGTGCCTTGTAAATAAAAGTGCATATGCTATACTGCGTTGCATTAGTAGATATATGAATGTTAAAAAGAAAGGGAGAGAGAGAGAGAAAAGAAGAGAAAGAAAATATATATATATATTCATATATAGAAAAAAAAGGAAGAAAAAGAAAAAGAAAAGAAAATATATATATATGCATAGAAAAAAATTTTAGAAAAAGAAAAGAATAGAAAAAAAATATATGAGTTTAGAATTTGTTTTAAGTGTATTGAGGCAACAACACCTACTACCCTCACGATCTACCAAATATAGCCTTGACCTACTTTTCTGTATTTCTGACTGCCTGAATACTGGCTGAGGAATTCTGACTTAGTCATAGAGTTATCAGAACCCAATCAAAGTGTTAATGTCAAGAGAGACCACAAAATATACTGACATATCTGGTGAGATTGTGAGCTCAAAAATAAAGAAAAGAGGAGAAGAAAGAAGAAAAAGAAAAAGAAAGAATGAGAAAGAGAGAATGAGTACAAAGGAACTAAAGAGAGCATAGCTTCTTTGCCTCTATTTGAGTTGATTTATAGTCTGGAAATCTAGATTCTAAAGTATTAGTCTATATGTAGCACCATATGAGTATGAGTCACAAAATACAAATCCATTAACTCAAAGTATCTTCTACCTAAGCCAAAAGCTAGAGCTGAATTTACAAATTACTTTATAACCTCGCGGGAAGAAGTCTGCTTATTCCAATAGAATTTTACTAAGGATCAAGTACGTGCTTTAGAAGTGGATTGGCTTTTTACTTGGATCCGTTGCATAGGCTACAATAATACACTTTCATGACTGCCTGGATTTCTAAAGTCTTGGATGAAAATAAAAAAAATAAATCTTTAATCAAACTCTTGATAAGAAATCTATTATATAGGAACACTTTGCATTTAGTCATGCATTTGCTAAGGACAAGCAAGATTTAGGCATAGGGGTGTGATTGCACAGCAATCTTGCAACCTAAATCACCTGAATTAAGTTAGATTCTAGCATAACTTAGGAATAATGCATGCATAAGTGTCGTAATTTGCATAATAGTTAGTTTGCTAGATGGATAAATAATATTGTCATTTTATGCACTAAAAGAGAGATGAAATTAATTGCAGATGATTGGAGGCCACAAATGATAGATCAGACCATACATATCTGATCAAAATGACGATAGGAGTCCAATGCTTCTGGAATCATCCTGATCAGATAACCATAGCATTATGTGTAACCCATAAAAGAATAGAGGCTAAGGAGCAATATGATAGTGTTTTAGACCTTAGATGCCAAATCCAATCACACGGATGGATCCGGATCAACGATTGTAGTCCAATGATGCAAACATCTCAATCGGAGGCCTACATCACAAAGAAGAGAAGATGGATGACCATGATGGCGCCATGTGGCACCATCACAGCTGCCCCTCGCCACGCCTTCAATCTTTGAAGAACTCTTCTCACATGATGTGGGCCATTGGATCGTCATCTAATGGCCACATCCAACCTACGTCGACTACTCCCCCATGCCTCATCTAAGGAGGATCATCCTTAGCCATTGGATCGTCATCCAACAGCTGAGGGTTGCCGCACATGGATTTGGAGATGCAATAAAGCGCATCATTAGCGCATTGGTTAGAACGCTCCTACACAGCGAGGGACGTGGGATCGAGCCGCGCTGCACACAAAGTAGGAATACGGTGGCATTAAAACAAAATTCGATCATCAGATGAAGGTCGCATGGTGCGGAGATGAACGTGAGGGGGAGGGTACCGACCGGTAAGGGGGGCATGGAGGGTTTTCCCCCCAGATTCCATATTGAATAAAATAAGGAGGTGAGCCCTAACAAGCCGATCAAGAGTAGCATGCCCGAGCATGCGTCATAAGGGGGGTGAGGTGCTATTGACTAATAGGAGGGTATGTATGTTTTTATGGTAGAACCACTTCAAACCTTTGGTTTGGCGTTTCCCATCGGATGGTAATGTGGGATCTAACGTCGCCACAACGCACGGTTGCACGTGTTAATCTTAAGGTTGCAGGTGCACGTGGTTTAAGCCTTCCGATTGCGAGATCAAACGATTGAAATCAAGTGCACGCATTTTGAATTTGAAGCACACAATGAAAATGAAGTGGCAGGCATGCGAGGGCCGCGTAATCGCAATCGGGTGGCTCACAAGCTGCCACATGGTGCCACCAGGGTTCCCCATGCATAGAAGGCACGTTAAAGGTTGGATTGAGGTGCGATCAGAGTCGTTGATCACCCGATCGATGGATATGATCAAACCTGAGTTGTTCCATGACTTGGAGGGCTAAATTGCCCTCTTTGCCCCTCATCAAAGCTATAAAAGAAGACCAGGGCCCCCCTGTGGAGGGGATCTTCTATGAGAACTCCCACCAGATACAACTTTATCCTCTCTCCCTCTGGAACTCCTCTCTGGACTTCCTCCCGATGCTCTAGATCTGAAGTGCTACCGTACTTCCCACAAGAATCCCACGAGCGACGTCGTTATCATCTGCACTCTATCTCTCTCTATCTCTCCCTTTCTCATTTTAGCATATTTATTTCTATTCATAGTTGAAAAACCATTTCCAAATGGCAATAAAGTTTTGATTATCTGGATATTTGATACCTATAGATATACATATATAAATATATAAATATTCATTCAGAGCAACTTTCCGAAAGGCTTTTGCATCAAAATCATGTCTTGCCTCCATGCGAATGACTTGATATTCACCGAAATCTTTACAAGTATTATTTGTTTCATTGCGATTCACACTACAATGATAAAACTAATCTTTAATGCATCTCACGAGCGAACACTCCACTTAGACCACCACTTTGAGACTATTACAATCCTGCCACTGCACAGTGGAGCCAAATTTTAGAATTCCTGTAGGGGAACATTATCCAGAACCCTAATTGAATATCATAAGTCTTATTCCCCACTTTCATAGAAATGCTTATGAGAACCCATTTCAGTACATCAAGGACGTAAAGAATCTATCACAAACCTTAGGTCCCAGAAATCAAAGTTGAGAAATCCTACTTGGTTGGGCAAGTTTCGCGTGTTAGAAATCGATGTTACAAGTAACCCATTATCATAGTTGCAAAACACGTCGATCAGATAAAATTTATACCAAAACTCCAAGGGAGTCCCGGGTCGAACATAGGGAGGCGACGTTTACTTTAATTGAAAACTGCATTTCGTTTTATTTGTTTTTGGTATTTTAGAGTTTTGATTTTTGTTGTATTTTTGAAAAGAGGACAAGTTGAATGAATCACAGGATAGAAATGGAAAAAATATGATATATATATCAATCCAATGTCGATTACAATGAACTATAAAAGCATAAAAAGAGAGGAAGGTGAGAGGAAATCTCTCGAATCGGCTGTTCGGCAAGACGACAGTGCTTGGCGGAAGCTCGGACGAAGGAGGTGAGGAATGGGACGATGAAGGTGAGATGCAGGAGGATGTTGGGTCAAGGAAAGCTTTAGCGTGGCTCTGGAATGGAGGTGAGAAGATGGAGATGATCTACTACCGAAATGGAGGTAGGAGGATGGCTCCAAGGTGACCTACGAAGGGAGATGGGAAGTTGGAGGAGTATTTGGTGGGGCAGAGGTTTGTTGTATTAATAGGCACCTTGGGAGCTTGAGAACAAGCTCTAATGGAGCGTTGGTAAGCATGCTAGAGCTTGGGAGTAGGTGGAAGTAGAGTAGGTAGATATGAAGAGGAATGGGGGGTGTTTATATAGTGGAGGGAAGGAGAGAGCCCCACGCACAGACATTTAGTGACAGCTATAAGCGTCACTAAAGGTCACTCAAGCTGTCGCTGAAGATCCGTGCCTCTTCATAGCTTGGGCTGGTGCATGCATTGTGTAGGCCATTTAGTGACAACTATAAGCATCACTAAAGGCCCACCCTTCTGTCGTTGTAAAGCCTACGCCAGCTACCCACACCCGTAGCTGTCATCACGCACGTAGGTGTGGATGCATCCTGACCATCGGATGAAGGATCAAACGATCGAGAGAAGATCGCACCCTTTTGCCAAATTTGAATCGTGCACCTTGCCCTCAGTCATCAGATGCTGCGCGCTTCAGATGGCGCGTTCTCGATGTGCGTCGACGCCCGTGTGCCACATCCTCACTCTACGGAGCATCCACGTAGCTGCTTCCTTGCCACCCGATCCTCCATCAACAACTCCATTTCCTCTCGCCTTCGCTTCAACGGATAAAATCCGTGCACGGGGTCTCGAATGCATGGTCGCACTTTGAGAGTGGAGGCGCAGACCACTGTGCTGAGGGTCGTCTTGTGTCTCATTTTTGAATTAAGCTCCTACGCCCACGATCGTTGGATGGAGATCTAACAGTTGTGGTGACTCCTCGCTTGATGAGGCGCTTCTTCAGCTGTGTAGTGCTCATTGCAGCTGTTGTATTGAGATCCAACGGCTAGGATCTTATCTTCCAATGGGCTTGGAGGCTCCTTGGCTCAAGTGGGGTGGCCTGGATGGTGCCACATGGTGCCATCTAGGCTGTTTATCTTCTTCTTCTTGCCGAGGGTGCTATAGAGCTCAGATCTGGGCGATTCCTATGTTGACAGACTGCGATCGTTGCTCTGAATCCATTCGTATGGTCAAATTCTTCACTTGAGGCTGGTAAAGATGTCGCACTGCCTCCTAGCCATGTAAAATGATGAAATTAATGTGCATAATATACAACTATCCTAGACGCAATGCAATGGATGTTTATGCAATATTTATATCATGATATGCAATGCTATGCCCAGGAACTATTATAAATAAGCGTTTTATGATGAATTTATTTGTGCTTATCATACCCCCATGCTTACTTTTTGCTAGTCCCTAGCAAAAATGAACCTAAATGCTATGTATAAAAGTAGAATCATGATTCGAGTATTTAGGCAAAATTCGATGATTGCTTTAGAAAATCTCAACCCCAAGACCTAGTTACAAGAACTCAACAGTGCTCAGGTGCCTACTAGAATGCAGATCGTCCAAGCCCTCACCTTATTTGAATAGGGAAAATACATTTTTTTAGTTTTCTTCTTTTCTAATTTTTTTTGTACTTTTGGAGTTTCAAAGTTCCGGGATAACTTTTTACGGCTACCCGATCCGCTCGAAACTCGAAAAGGGCTCTAAGTGCTAAGCATCTTGTGAAAATAGTGGAAGACTCACTAGACGGCTGTTAAAATGGACTTCGGGTTTCTACAACCCTAGGTAACCTTGCCTAGAGGTTTATCTTTTCGATCGACGGCTTTCTCCCTACTTCTTTTATTTATGGGGTCAACACAAGGATGAACCGAGTGTATATCTCCATGGTTTATTCTACTTCCCTGCTTCTTCCCTAAGTGTTTTGGGAATTATTGTGTATTTTTTTGTGAGCTGGGTTCTGGACAACTGGCCGATGAGCTGTTACCACTGACAACTTGCCAGCCATACTCGTGCGATGAAGTGTGGTTTTATTTTTTTTTATTTTCTCCTTTTTGTATTTTTTTCTATATATTTTTTTTTCTTTCTCTTTTTTTTTATGTTGGTGGCTTTCCTGATCTAAGATTTACCTAAAGGCAGTACAATGAAAATGGTCTTGTGATTGGGCTCTGGACAACAAGCTAATGAGCTGTTACCACCGACAACTTGCCAGCCATATCACCCTAGATAGTTCATTAGCTACCCAATTTCCGAAGAAACCATTGAAAACTGAACCAGAGTAAAAAATGTGCGTAGATGCTTAGGCTTACAGACCCCCTGATAAATGCTAGTTTATCATTATTCTTATGCATTAAAACAAACCTAGCTCTTAGGATTTTGCTCCACAATCGGGTTTTTGGGTTGCATTTAGGCATAAATTAGGTTAGGCATGCATTGAATTTTTTATTTCTTTTTTGATGTCTTTTTGTGAGTGTTAGGGATAAATAAATTGCCAAATCCCTAGAACCTTAGCACTCAGGAAGGCAACTGGTGAAGGAGAAGCTCTCACCAGCTGGAACTTAGCTTAATCCAGCTAACCATAGCTGGAATTCAGCTCACTTGAGTTAGGGTTAGCTCATACAAGCTCCATTCAGCTCATCTCAGCTGAATGGCAGCTCAAGAGAGCTCATCTTAGCTCACCCTAGCTTAGGTTAGCTCAGATCCAACTCAACTTAGCTGAGTCTAGCTCATCTCAGCTCCCATTAGTCCACAGGGAGGTCTAGCAAGCTCAGTTGAGTTGACTGGAGTTTACCCCAACTCAAGTCCAGCTACATCCAGCTCTTCTCAACTCCAGCCAGTTGAAGATGACTTCATTCCAGCTCAAGAAGCTCAAGTCCAGCTCCCGGGGACTCAGCTTAGCTCAACTCAGTTGGACTAAGCTACCTTAGTTGCCTCAACCAGCTTGATCCTCCCCAAGAGCACCAGACCCAGCTCACCTCAGCTCATTATGATAGAAGCTAGCTCACTTTATCTTGGCTTAGCAGCTAGCAAAGAATTAGTAAGCTAAGCCAGCTAGAGTATCTCCATGCCACCCTCTTCAACAGCTGCCAGCTCCATTTCAAGCTCCAGACTTCTCCTCCTCAGCTCCTCTCTTCAAACCCTAGTTCCAATACCTCCTCCTCTACTCCAAAGCTAGCTAAGCTAGCTTAGCTTAGCTAGCAACCATCTTAGGTAGTGCTTAAGTTGGTGGAGCTAGCTAGGGTTGAGTTGAAGGTGGTGGACCTAAGCTAGCTATCCTACTCCAAGTTGGCACCACCACCTAGCCACCTCTTCACCCCACCATCACCACCAAAAGGCACCAATTTTGGTGCCAAAACCTAACCCTAACTACCCTCTTTTTGGCGCCAACATCCACCCCCATATCCACCATACACCTAACTCTACAACCACATCTAGCCATCCACCTAACCCCCCCTTCTAGAAGCCAAAAGTGGCGCCAACTCTAGGTGCCCTTTGGCCACCATAACCACCCCCTTAACACCTTTATGGTGGTGCCAAGTAGCCTCCTCCCTTGGATGATGATAACCACCCATAACCACCCTATATGTCCATCCTAGCCCTACATGTGTCCACGCCAACCCCTCCCCTCCTAAACCCTATAAAAACCCATCACCTACCACCGTTTTCATCATCCTCCATTAGTGCATTATTCTACCTATACCCACCTACACCTACGGCCAAGAAGGAGTAGAGAAGAAGATTAAGGGGGCACATCACCCGCCCCTTTGGTGCCCTCTTCTCCCCACTCTCTTCAACTTGTGCCACACTAAGGAGGAGGGCTATTCTACTTCAAGGAGGACATCCAGGCAAAGAAGGACCTAGGGTGGACGTCCATGTTGGAACCTTATTCCACATCTTATTTTGGTGTTGACAAAATTATTATGGATTAATGTTTGCAATTGAGTTCTTTCAGATTTAAGTGAAGATCAAGGCAAACAGGATGTGATGGAGGCTTGATGATAAGAAAGGGAAAATGATGACAAGGAGGAGGCAAGATGACAAGGATGGATCGGGAAGAAGAAGATCATCTTCGATCCTTTGTTTTTTTTAGTTTAGGTTTTCATAAGTTGTGTGCCTCTTAACAAGAGAATTTAACTTAGATCATAAAAGTCAATTAGAGATAAATTAGGATTTATATGGCATTCATTTTCAAAGTATGTAATGGATTAAAATGCTTAAAATAGGTACTTGTAAGCAAGTACCGGTACTGTTCATCAGTACTGGTATTTGCAAGGCACAGGTTTGAGAATTCATCTCAAATTGTGAACAACAAATACCGGTACTAACCATGAGTACCGATACTTGTTGGCCACAGGTTGAAGGCTTAATTTTTGCCCGAACCTTACAAGTACCGGTACCCATGATAAATACCGGTACAGGTAAGTTACTGTGCCCAAGGAATTCCTAACCTAGGAGTCACAAGTACTGGTACCCATGATGAGTACCGATACCAGGACTCATGTACTAGTGGCAGTGAGCTTCTAGTACCGGTACAAGTACTTTAGTATCGGTACCAGGTGGCTGTTGGCTCAAAACTGAATGGCTAGAAATTTTATTTAGGCTATGTGAACGTTGGGAATTAAATCCCAATGTCTAGTAGACGAGTATCCTAGGTCCTAAACTTTATAAAATGACCTTAGGACTCTTTGTTTGCATATGAGAAATAGAGAAGAAAAATTCTAGAGCTATATTTCATATTCTCACAATATTTTGAAGAAATAGTTTGCTACTATCAATTTCTCTTCGCGTTTGTAAACACTTCGACGTGATTTCTTCATGCATTGTCAAGCATTCATGCTCATTCTAGGCTCTCAAATTGGTAACATTATATTTACATTTGTTGAGAGGCTTAGGAACTTAGTTGTAAGATCTTTCTTTCTTACACCTGTATTTCATTTGTTCATGAGCATTTGCTCGTTGGGTTGTAACAAACCCGCTTTTGTACTTGGGTTGAGGTAACCCATTAATTACCTTGGTTTAGTAAATTGATTTCCTCGAGGTTGAGGGAATCGGGTTAAAAACCCTAAGCTGGGAGGCTTAGGTAGCGGAGTACCCAAGGGAGGGGAACCACTATACATTTTGTGTCCTTTTGTGGTTTGAATTGATTGTGCAAATCTTTCTTGTTATTACTAATATTATTCTTGCGTGTTTGTGCACATACCCATATTCCACATCTTTAGATCCTATCAAGTGGTATCAGAGCATTTGAGATATGGAACACTCTCGAGGTCACCTACGAAGGTACAAACAAGGTAAAGGAAACTCGTATCTCTATTCTAACAGAAAATTATGAGTGTTTCAGGATGGAGAAAGGCGAAACAATCAAGGATATGTATACGAGGTTTGGGGAAATTGTTAACCCCATAAAGAACCTAGGAGTCAAGCTAAAAGAAGAGTAGCTTGTAGGGAAGATCTTGAGATCTCTTATAAGCGAAGAAGAATGAGGATGAAGAGATCCAGTTGGAAAATATGAAGAAGAATGAAGAAAAATCCATAAGCAAGAAAAAGGAGAATGCTTTCAAAGCTTTAAAGGAGGTATCGGACTTATGCTTTCAAAGCTTTAAAGGAGGTATCGGACTTTGATGACTCCAATTCTGACGAAGAAGAGGAGCTTGCTCTTCTAACGAGAAGATTCAGAAGATTCATCCGAAAATAAGGTAAGAAAGTCAATAAATTTTCAAATGACATTATTTGTTTTGAGTGCAAGAAGAAGGGGTACGTACAAAAAGATTGTCCAATGATCAAGAAGAAGAAGGAAGAAAAGAAGGACAAAGAACTCGATCGAAAGAAAAAGAAGATTTCAAGAAAGGCATACAAGGCAACTTGGGATGATAGTGATTATGACACAGAATCATCTTCCGAAGAATCTGAAGAAACAGAAGTTGCACATCTTAAATATAGAGGGCAAATAGTAATATTTTTAGGGGGAGCATATTTTGAGGGGTAGGATTTAATTAAAAGTTTTTCCTTCATATAACATTGCTAAAAATTATTTTATCTATTTGCAAGATAGTTTTGTCAATAGCAAAAGGGGGGAGATTATTGGAACCTTGTTCCATGTCATGTTTTGGTGTTAACAAAATTATTATGGATTAATGTTCGCAATTGAGTTCTTTCAGATTTAGGTGAAGATCAAGGCAAACAGGAAGTGATGGAGGCATGATGATGAGAAAGAGAAAATGATGACAAGGAGGAGGCAAGATGACAAGGATGGATCGAGAAGAAGAAGATCATCTTTGATCCTTTGTTTTTTTTCTAATTTAGGTTTTCATAGATTGTATGCCTCTTAACAAGAGAATTTAACTTAGATCATAAAAGTCAATTAGAGATAAATTAGGATTATATGGCATTCATTTTCAAAGTACGTAATGGATTAAAACGCTTAAAATAGGTACTTATAAGCAAGTACCGGTACTGTTCATCAGTACTAGTATTTGCAAGGCACAGGTTTGAGAATTCATCTCAAACTGTGAACAAGTACTGGTAGTAACCATGAGTACCGGTACATGTTGGCCACAGGTTGAAGGCTTAATTCTGGCCTGAACCTTGCAAGTACCAGTACCCATGATGAGTACCAGTATAGGTAGGTTACTGTGCCCAAGGAATTCCAAACCTAGGAGTCACAAGTACCTGTACCCATGATGAGTACTGGTACCAGGACTCATGTACTGGTGGTAGTGAGCTGCTAGTACCGATACAGGTACTTTAGTACCGGTACCAGGTAGCCGTTGGCACAAAACTGAACGGCTAGAAAATTTATTTAGGCTATGTGAACGTTGGGAATTAAATCCCAACATCTAGTAGACGAGTATCCTAGGTCATAAACTCTATTAAATAACCCTAGGACTCTTTGTTTGCACACAAGTGACATAAGAAATAGAGAAGAAAAATTCTAGAGCTATATTTCAAATTTCCACCATTTTTTCAAGAGAGAAAGAAGAAGCTTACCATTCACTTTCTCTACATTCTTGCAAGCTCAACGACGTATTTTTCTCACACATCTACGAAGCGATTCACGTACATCCTAGGCTCTCAAATTGGTATTCATTTTAATTATTATTGGGAGGCATAGGAATTCTTGTTGTAAGTGTTCTCTTTCTTACACCAGTTCTTATTTGTATTTTGAGCTTGTTGCTCGTTGGGTTGTAACAAGCCAGTTATTGTACTTGGGTTGAGGTAACCTGTTAATTACCTCAATTTAGTAAATTGATTCTCTCGGGGTTGAGAGAATCAAGTTAGAAACCGTAAGCTGGGAGGTTAGGTAGTGGAGTACCCAAGGGAGGGGAACCATTGTACATTTTGTGTCCTTTGTGGTTTGATTTGATCGTGCAAATCTTTTTGTTATTACTAACATTGTGCTTAAGTATTTGTGTGCGTAGATAGCCATATTCCTCTATTTTTAGATCCTACAAGTGGTATCAGAGCTCCCTTCAGTCCACCCTTGGAGGAGGAGAATTGAAGGTGGTAGCTACCACCTTGGAGGACACCATCTTGGAGGAGCATATCAACGAAGGATAAGGAGGAGCCCTTTTCAAGCCTAGGAGCCACTAAGCTTGGAGGAAGGAGCTTCCCCTCTTCACCAACAATTCAGGAGGATTTGTGTTTTATTTTATTTGTTGCAATTATCTAGTAGTAGAAGCATTCCTCTACTAGGGTTTGTAAAACATTTTTTCTCCTTGAGTAAAGTTGCCTTTTCTTAATTGTTTTCTTTTACTTTTACCTTAGTGTAATCACACCCTTTCTCTAATTACTCTAGGTTCCCACCTACCTAGGTGAGCTTAGAGAGAGGAATTACTTGTCACTTAGGTTCTAGTTTATAAATTTAGGTGTTAGCCATCTTTCCACCATCAATTTTAAGTTGCTTTAGTTATTTCAAAACAAAAATTAAATTTTTTGAAACACCAAAAGGAAAGTTCATTTCCATTTCTAAGCAAGGGATTTGATTTGAAAACTTACCTCCTTGGACGACCCTAGATACCCCACTATGTAGGTCTTATAAATTTTAAAAGCGAATCCATTTTTATGCCTTGCAACGAGTTAAAACCCCAATTTAACAAACTGCGCAAAAACGTGATCACTTTTTGGCGTGGTTGCCGGAGAGGCACGGCTTTGCATTTTAATTGATTCTCTTGCTTGAAGTGGACCTCATCCCCTTCTCTTTCTTTTCTCTAGTGTGTGCAGGAACTATAGAGGGAAAGCGGGAATTTGGAAGAGAAAGCTCAAAGTTCCTTGTCATCCCGCAAACATTCAGGTTGGTTCCTCTTACTTGTCACATCTAACCTAAAAAACTACCAAAATACACTAAACTTGGCTTTCAAGACCTTAAACAATTTAATTAAGTGGAGTGGTGCATTTTAAAACACATTGATCGCTTGTTTGCACCATTAACACCACCCCATTTCAAGTATTGGTGTTCTGCTTTTTCAGATCCAGACTTCTATCCGGATTTGAAAAATCAATTTCGATCACCATAGGCCTCCTAAAATTTTGAAATTTTAGTTAAGGATTCTAAATCAAATAGGGAACATTTGTTCCAAATTTTAGACTAATTAGATTTGTGTTTAAGTTTTAAAAATTAGTGGACTACCAAGAGGTCACACCCTTTAATCTTCCTATTTTGTTACTGTCTGTGAATTTTTAGAATTTTTATACCCATCCAATTTTTGTGAAATTTAGCTGTTTGGAATCCTTGTGAAATTATACACATAATATAAAATCACCAAAATTTTTTGAGGTTAGTGGTAATACTGAAAAGTCCAAAATACCCCCAGGTATCATTTTTGGACTTTGACACCAGTACAAATAAAAATTCAAAAGAATTACCAAAAAAATTTGTAAAATCTTAAACAAATATTTTATGGAATCCTTGTTTGATTCTCTTCAAGGTAGTGGTGCTGTTTGAATTTTTTTGACCACTACTTAATATAGAAAGTCTAAAAACAACTCATTGGTAGTTAAATTTCTATCCTAGGATCAATTGGATTAGGGTTTCCTTTTCAATTTTAGAGACAAACAACCAAAAGGAAACATATCCTCAACCATACATCTTGATTTCCTCTTGTTTGTGGAATCTCAAACTTGTTCAAAAACTTAAAAAGAAAATCCTAACAATACGCTAAGTTAAATCAAATCATAAAAGACGAAAATACAAAAAATTGTGTGACAACTTATTTTTAATTGGAACCACTTTCCAACTCCTACACACACACTAAAAATTGAAATAACAGGGCGACAACCCAATGAATGCCCTGCACATTCCATGTGCACTTTAGTATCCTAGCCCTAACTAAAATTAGTAGCAATTTGACCCCTAAGGTTTCATCAATTTAGGCTTGCTATATAGGACTTAAGTTTTCTCTAGTTAATACCAATTTTGTCATCTATAGCTGGTGTTCAGGCTGAGGGGGCCGTGTCAAACGACCAGGCATGGGTTTATACAAGCACTTAGGGATTTTCATGGGAAACGCTTGGGTCCAAACCTCCCCTTAAGAAACTTGGCTAGATTTATTGACAGAATGGCTATTCACTATTGATTACTTATTTCCTAGGTAGACAAAGTCTTAGGTTAATTCCTAGGGAGTCACAATTAAGTTAGGTCTAGAATTTGATTGCTTGTGTGCACACTTCTCTCATCTCCATCTCTTCTCCTCCCCTCCCATTCTTCCATTTTATGCACAGGCGACTGTCTCAAAATTCTCACTTGGAAGGACCATTTGATTTTGCCCCCCGCACAAAAAGACCAGTTTTTCTATCTTCTTCTTCTAAAAATATGGAAAATCAACAAAACAAGTCCACTAACCCTTCCACTTCCACCTTTAATCCCATCTCCAACCCCACAACTAACCCTAATTCTGACCCTTCCACCCATAACCCCCCACATTTGACTTCCAACACCTAGAGCTCCCTAATATTGATTTGCCTCAATCACAACATCAAGCCCCCCTACCTGATCTCTTAACAATGATGGCTGAGCAGATTTCTAAATTAAATTCCAATCAACAAACATTGACTAGGAACATCCAAAACCTAGCCAATCAAAGGCCAAACCTACCACCCCGTCAGCAGCCTGTTATTCCTCTAAAAGATTTTTATGATCTGTCTTATTAGGAGGAACAACTAGGGGTGGTCATACCAAAGGGGGACTTTGAGATCAAGCCAGCAGTCCTGAACCTGATTAAGCACTTCCATGGCCTTTCTAGGGAAGACCCTTTCAGCTACCTTGAAGAGCTGACTCTTCTTGCACAAACAACTTATTCCCGAAATGTGCAAGAAGACCTATGGTTGATGTGGCTATTTCCATTATCTCTTAAAGATAAGGCCGCTTATTGGTTCAGGACCATTGGCCGACCCATCACAACTTGGCCTCAGCTCAAGAGCGTCTTCCTCAAGAAATTATTTCCCATAGGTCGTACTAATTCATTACAAAGATCCATTATGACCTTCCAACAGAAATCTGGCGAAAGTTTCCATGACTCTTGAGAGAGATTCCAAGATCTTTTAAGAAGTTGCCTACACCACGAGATTCCTTTATGGCAACTCGTGCAAATCTTCTATAATGGTTTAGAAAATCAACTTTGACACTTTGTCGATGCCTCGTGTTGCGAAAACTTCTTGATTAAGGATGCTGAGAGTGCCTATGATCTTTTTGAAGAAACGAGTGAAAACTCATTTAATCAAGCTTCCATGAACATATTTTGCAGAACTCAAAACCTGCAGTTCGGTGTTCATGAAGTAGGCACCCAATCTATCCCTGTCACCCAAGACAATCTTCAAATGATCGCTCAAAAACTCAACCAGATGCATATTAATCAAAAGAAAATTGAGGAAATACTTGTCACATCAACCCAAGCTCCACACAATCCACATCTAACCCAACCTAACCTTACACGAAGAGAAAATTTGCACAATCTCACCACTACCCCTGCTGATTATTACCAATATTCAGAGACTATGATTCTTTGCAGAATTACAACTATCCATATCTTAACCCCACTCAAAATATTTCTGCCATTGAGGAGCCCTTTAAAAATTCTTCCAATTAGAAAAATTACCCAAACTACTACTAGAATAATCAGGCTCCCTCCCAACCAAATCATTTTAATGGGCATGGGTCTAATCCAACCTTTCATCCTGGGCCATCCCAAAAAGACATCAATGCCCAGATGATGAGAACCCTGCAGGACATGCAAACAAAAATGATGGAAGTAACCCACACCATCACAAATCTGAACAATCAGATTGGGTTACTCCCACCCAAAGACCTGTAGGACATCTTTCGTCCCAACCCATGCCAAACCCTAATCACCAAAGGAACCAATATCCGAGCAGAAATCCACTCTACCTGAATCAACCTCCTACTAACCCACCACCTTAGCAGCCTCCCAGGTTCCCATAACCACAGGCCCCCCACCTCCTCAAAATAATAATCTGACTGCACATGCAGTTATGTTGAGGTGTGGGAAAACCACCACTGATCTTGGGCCTTCACACAAACCTTGTGAAATCCCCATCATTGTGCAAATTAACTTCCCACCTCCCCATCAGGAAGAAAAAGAAATGCAAAAATCTCAAGACATGATTCCTATCCCTTTTCCACAAGCTCTCCACCCCACCACCAATAGAAAAAAGAAATCTGAGCCCACCACAGGAGAACTCCTGGATCTATTTGGGCAAGTTCAAATCAATATTCCTCTACTAGATGCCATCAAATATATACCTACCTATGCCAAATTTTGGAAGGAGATATGTACTCTTAAAAGGCAAGCAAAAAATCTAGGATAGGTACATCTTTCAAAGACAGTAAGCTCTGTCATACAGAGTAAGCTGCCTCCTAAGATGAAAGATATGGGGGCGCCATTAATTTCAGTGATCATTGATGATACTACCTTTGATTGTGCCCTCCTTGATCTTGGTGCCTCAGTTAATATCATTCCCACAATTTTATTTGAAGAGTTTCAGATCAGTGAATTAAAACCCATCGAGGTTACCCTGCAATTAGTCGATTGATCTACAATCAAACCTCATGGGATTGTCGAGGATGTTTTGGTCAAGGTCTAGAATTGTATCTTCCCTACAGGCTTTCTGGTCCTTGACATTAAGGTACTTGAATCTTTATTGAATGCCCCGATAATCCTTGGACGACCTTTTTGGGCCACTATAAAGGCAAATATCAATTGCCACACAGGCAAAATGGATATCACTTGCGTCGACCAAACTATCACTCTAGATATTTTCAAATCCTCCAAAAGATTCCATGATGATAACTTTTTTGAGGAGTCAGATACTGAAATTTCAAATATGGTGGAGACAATGTTGATAGATACCCTTACCGACCACAATATTTTTGAGGAATTAGATTTACAATCAGTGGTCAATGAAATCTGTGATTTGGAAACTTGTCTTGACAAAAAATCCATTCCTGATGAACCCCCTAATCACCCTGACCCACCCACTCTTCCCTCATCCCACCTTTCCACACTAACTTCACCCAATCCTCACCACCCCTTCCCCGACCCTTTCCTATGGACCTGCCACCAGACTCGCCTGAGTTTGGCATCCAACCTGATTTAAAACCATGGCCAAACTCGGGCTACACTTGTCATTTTCCATCCAACTTTGATCCCTATATTTCCTCTAATCCATTCTTTAGGGATCTAGACGAAGACATATTTTATGCGGGCATCCAAGTGTCCAATTATTTACTTGATTTTCCATCTTCCGTTCATACATTTATGCCCAGTTGAATGGCGTAAAAGATAGCATTGGATGGGAGGTAACCAATCATTTTTCCTGCTTTCCTTTTTCCTTTCTTTTTCTAGGTTTTGTCCATCCTAAACCCTATCGCTCCATTAAGGCAACCCCTTTTCCTCCTAATGCATGAGGACATTGCATATCTTAGGCATGGGGGGTGTTTTTAAAATTTTGACTATCGATTTAGGATTTTCAAAACCTAAAAACATTCATTTTTCTTTAGTTATTTTATTTTCCTGCTTGCATACCCAAAAAAATAAAAAATAAAAAATAAAAATGTTAAAAACTTTTTGAGGAAAAATCTTGAAATAGGGACTAAGGTTGAAAACTTACTTTTGGTACAATGGGATTTAATCTTGAATAAACTAGGGATGAGGATACGGATCTGATCATTAGAATTTCAGGATCTATTTTTAGACTAGATCAGATATCCTTTTCTAAAATTTGACCTGAACTCGTGATAGTTCACGTGACTTGATCCTCTTTTGTAATATGGAAAGTATTTGGCCTAGTTTCTTCAAAAACTTGCATTTCTTGCGGAACTTCATGTGTCAAATTTCACACACAAGCCAACACTTAAAAACAACTAAAAATTAGAAAAACTCCCTTGTTTGGACTTAGTAAAAGTCATCCTCTTTTGTAATATGGAAAGTATTTGGCTTAGTTTCTTCAAAAACTTGCATTTCTTGAGGAACTTCCTGTGTCAAATTTCACACACAAACCAACACTTAGAAACAACTAAAAGTTGGAAAAACTCCCTTGTTTGGACTTAGTAAAAGTCTAAAGCAGATCATTGGTTTGAGTTCCCACCACCGAGAAGGGGGAAAATGCCTCCTTTGAGGATGCGATGTCAACATGCTATCGCCTCGGTGCTGCTCCATATCTATATTTCATATCTTTAGACAGAGCATTAAAGCTCATTTTAGCAACTCAAGTGTCTTGGATGGTGCTCTACCTATAGTGTCGGAGCAAGAGCTTGAGTTTGCTTGGAGTGCCCCTTTACACCGCATTGTGTTTTGGGGTTGTGAGCTCCTGGGTGGTGTCATAGACAGTGCTATCCCAAAGTACTGGTGCTAGAGCCCCCTCGAGGATTGGTAACGAGAATGATGATCCCAACACATCTGTTGTAAGATTAAGCTAAAAATAAGCATGGGGGAGAAAAAAAAAAGCTTTAAACCAAAAACATACCCTTATAAATGTTGGCTTTTCACAAGCACGGATGCAAGGTTTTAAAGGATATTGCAAGTTACGAATCAAATTCAAGAGCCAGAAAAATCCTAAAAATAGAAATTTCAAGTCATCTGAATTAACAAGGGGTTAATTTGTGAATTTTCTGGAGGATATATTGATCCTGTTTTGTCTAATTTTTTGATCCAAAGATAAATCCTGATGTTTATGTTGGTGCTAGAGCACCACGATCATTTGTTTTGATGATAAAAAAATACGTGTTATTTAACATTTGCACTTGGAGTCCTAGATTTCAGGTCAATTGCAAATGTAGACGTGTTTAGACGAAATTCGAGCTCGCATCCAGGACGGATTGGAGGAGCTTGATGGAGAATAGAGGAGATTCGCTTGGAGCGATAGATTGAAGATGGAAGGAGAAGAAGAATAGGATAGAATTCTGTTTATCTCTTTCATGTACTTTTGTCGTTATTTTGTTGCTCTTTATTTTTTACTTAGATTCATGTTAAAGAGCCTCAAAGTACCCTAACAGTAGTCCTAAGAACACCGGCACAGCCCTAGGATACTTAGGTTTTCTGTAGAGAACTTATAAAACCAATATAGGGTTTAAACAGCATTTCCAGACGTCTAATTCCTAAATCAGATGTCTGATAATGTGTTTTAAGACGTCTAACTATTGCTTCAGACGTCTGATAACATTTTGGCTGGACATAGTTAGTTCTATCTGATGAAATCAGACGTCCAGACCTTAGACCAGACGTCTTAGAAGACGTCTGATGACCTTGCCAGATGTCCAATTAGTGGACCGTTGGCTGGCTTAATAAACACTCAAGGATATGACCGTTAGAGCCTTATCAGACATCCTTAAGCCCTTCCAGACGTCTGATAATTGACCGTTTTGCCTCAACTGACCAGAAAATCTCTTCTCAGAGATTTTCTAGCCGTTGCAAATCCATTCCCACGAAAAAGTAGGTTTCCCGACGTCCAGACATAGTGCCAGATGTCCTGCATCTCGTCTGATGGACTTGCGCTAGAACCCTGTTTAGATCTGATCCAAGTCAGGAAGAGACCCGCCCAAAATCAGACGTCTAACCTTATTTTCAGATGTCTTAAAGTGATCTTCCAGACGTCTGATGCTAGAATTAGACGTCTGATAACCCTGTCAGTGCAATGATTGTTCCTGATTTCGGGTTGATTCACTTGGGCTTTGCACCCAACGGCTATGGACCCTTTCCTAAGCCTTCCAAAGCCTTCCTAAGGCCTCTATAAATAGAGGGGAACCTTTGCAACACAAAGACACACCTAAGGAACATACTTTCTACCATTTTGTGTCTCTCTTGCTCTCAAAGCTCAAGTTCTACATCTTGAGAGCATCAAGCCTTCGCGCACCCGCTCTCCCGCTGTAGTTCACGAGAGTGAAGTTGCACCGTCGCGTGGCTCACGCATCCGCATCGTCGACGCACTCCTTTCAAAGGGAAGCATCCTAATTCCTATAGAAGCTTAGGTTAAAAATTACTTTGTTGGCTCTATAGGATTACTTGTTTATTTTATCTTTGTTATTTGGTTGGGTATTCGCTTTGTGAATTCCCGTCTCCTTCGAGGGACAAAATCCTTCTCGTGAAGAGAGGGGTTGAGGAACGCTACCCTTGCACTTGTAGCATGGTTGTCTTTGAGGTTGAATCACCCTCGTTTAAAGTGATTCATTTAGTGGATTTTGATCAACTTGGTTGATCGGAAAATCCTAACTCGAGAGGGTTAGGTGGTGGTTTTCACCCGATTTGGGTTTCCACCTAAAAAATACTTGTGTACTTGTGTGATTGTCTATTTTGTGAGATTGTTTATATTTATTTCCGCAATTATTACGTCACCCCCTCCTGGTAGGGAAGAATCTACAGTTTATCCTTAACAAATCCCGTACCGCCTGTGTTTGGATCAACCTATGTGCCAAATTCTCTTTCTCCTCAAAAGTCAAAAAAATTAGATTACCCAAAAATTCCATTTTGTAAAAAATTAAAGTTTTGCTAAGAGACTAGCAAAAGATAAGCATGGGATTGTGATAAATGCTAGTTTATCATTATTCTTATGCATTAAAACAAACCTAGCACTTAGGATTTTGCTCCGCAAATGAATTCTTGGGTTACATTTAGGCATAAATTAGGTTAGGCATGCATTGCACTTTTTATTGTCTTTTTGATGTGCTTTTGTGAGTGTTAGGGATAAACAGATTACCAGATCCATAGAACCTTAGCACTCAGGAATGCAACTGGTGAAGGAGAAGCTCTCACCAGCAGGAACTCAGCTTGATCCAGCACACCATAGTTGGAATTCAGCTCACCTAAATTAGGGTTAGCTCATCATAGCTCCATTAAGCTCATCTCAGCTGAATGGCAGCTCAAGAGAGCTCATCTTAGCTCACCCTAGCTCAGGTCAGCACAGATCCAGCTCAACTTAGCTGAGTCTAGCCCATCTCAACTCCTATTAGTCCACAGGGAGCTCTAGCTAGTTTAGCTGAGTTGACTGGAGCTTACCCCAGCTCAGGTCTAGCTACATCCAGCTCCACTCAACTCTAGCCAGCTGAAGATGACTTCATTCCAGCTCAGGAAGCTCAAGTCCAACTCTTGGGGACTCAGCTTAGCTCAACTCAGTTGAGCTAAGCTACCTTAGTTGCCTCAACCAGCTTGATCCACCCCGAGAGCACCAGACCCAGCTCACCTCAGCTCATTATGGTAGAAGCCAGTTCACTTTAGCTTGGCTTAGCAGCTAGCAAAGAACTAGCAAGCTAAGCCAGCTAGAGTAGCCCCATGCCAACCTCTTCAGCAACTGCCAGCTCCATTTCAAGCTCCAGACCTCTCCTCCTCATCCCCTATGTCCACCATAACTACCCCCTTAACACCTTTTAAGGTGGTGCTAAATAGCCCCCTCCCTTGGATCATGATAACCACCCATAACCACCCTATAAGTCCATCCTAGCCCTACATGTGTCCACGCCAACCCCTCCCCTCCTAAACCCTATAAAAACCCATCACCTACCACCATTTTCATCATCTTCCATTAGTGTATTATTCTACCTATACCCACTGACACCTACAGCCAAGAAGAAGGAGTAGAGAAGAAGATTAAGGGGGCACATCATCCGCCCCTTTGGTGCCCTCTTCTCCCTACTCTCTTCAACTTGTGCCACGCCAAGGAGGAGGGCTATTCTACTTCAAGGAGGATGGCTAGGCAAAGGAGAAGGACCTAGGGTTGACGTCCACCCTTTGAGGAGGAGAATTGAAGGTGGTAGCTACCACCTTGGAGGACACCATCTTGGAGGAGCATATCAACGAAGGATAAGGAGGAGCCCTTTTCAAGCCTAGGAGCCACTAAGCTTGGAGCAAGAAGCTTCCCCTCTTCACCAACAATTCAGGAGGATTTGTGTTTTATTTTATTTGTTGCAATTATTTAGTAGTAGAAGCATTCCTCTACTAGGGTTTGTAAAACATTTTTTCTCCTTGAGTAAAGTTGCCTTTTCTTAATTGTTTTCTTTTACTTTTACCTTAGGGTAATCACACCCTCTCTCTAATTACTCTAGGTTACCGCCTACCTAGGTGAGCTTCGAGAGAGAAATTACTTGTCACTTAGGTTCTAGTTTTGTAAATTTAGGTGTTAGTCATCTTCTCACCATCAATTTTATGTTGCTTTATTTATTTCAAAACAAAAATTAAATATTTTAAAATATCGAAAAGAAAGTTGATTTCCATTTCTAAGCAAGGGATTTTGATTTGCAAACTTTCCTCCTTGGACTACCCTAGATACACCACTATCTAGGTCTTATAAAGTTTAAAAGCGAATCCATTTTTGCACGTTGCAACGACTTAAAACCCCAATTTAAAAACCATGCAAAAACACGATCACCCCCCAAATCAGAGGGCGGGTTGATAAGTCGCATACTTATCATCCCAAATTATTGGCCAAATTAAAAATTAGTCTGAATTGGCGAGGACTTGAGACTAAGTCTACATTCGAGTGAACACCTGGGCGAATTAACAGTGAAGACCTGAAGAGTCTAAGTGTTCAGGTCTCAAAATATCAATTCCTAAAGTTTGCAACTCCTAATGACTAAGTTCACATCTCCTAATTCTATTTTTTTTTTTTTTGGAATAAAAGAAAGCAGGAACTTGCTATTACAACTGACAAAATGATTATAAGATATTTCCACCCCCCATGCTTATCCATTTCAATGTCCTCATTGTTCAAAATGAAAGCATGCAGGAGAGTAGAAGTGGAAGAATAACACCTAGTTTCCATGAGACTCTGGTCAGCTTGGAACAGTCTTTACATGTGTTGAGTTTAATGCCTTCAGCTGGGTGATGATCAGCCCACGATGGTTATGGCAAGGTAAGACCAACCTTGTCCGAGACGAGTTCAGGGAGCACATGGTCAACAAAAGGTTTGAGACGCTATCCGTTGACCTTGAAAATATTAAACGTCTTTGGGTTAGAAATTTCGACAGCCCCATTAGGGAAAATCCGCTCAATAATGAATGGGCCGTCCCACTTAGACCTGAGTTTACCAAGAAAAAGCTTCAAACGAGAATCGAAAAGCCAGACCTTCTAGTTTGGCTCAAAGCTCTTACGTGAAATCATCTGGTCATGGAGAGATTTGGTCCTTGCCTTGTAGATTCTGGCATTTTCATAAGCATCATTTTGAAGCTACTCCAACTCAGATAGTTGGAGTTTCCTGGTTTTTCCGACTAACTCAAGGTCCACATTACATTTCTTGATGGCCCAAAATGCCCGATGTTGAAGTTCTACAAGCAAGTGACACGTCTTATAAAACACCAGATAGAATGGAGGCATACCGATAAGTGTTTTGTATGCCGTACGATAAGCCCAAAGAGCATCATCTAGCTTTTGGGTCCAATCCTTCCTATCAGGCCTAATGATTTTCTGCAAAATGTTCTTGATCTCCCGATTAGAGACCTCGGCCTGTCCGTTTGTCTGATGGTGGTAGGGTGTGGAAATCTGATGATTCACCCCGTATTTTCCTAGTAAATTCTGAAACTTGGCATGAGTGAAATGTGTGCCACCATCACTGATAATTGCCCAAGGAACCCCAAATCGACTGAAGATATTTCTCTTCACAAAATCGATGACCACCTTGTGGTCATTGGTTCGGGTGGGAATTACCTCAATCCACTTGGACATGTAATCAATAGTGACCAGAATATACTGGTGTCCAAATGAAGGAAGGAAGGGTCCCATAAAGTCGATGCCCCAAATGTCAAAAATTTTGACAGAAAGAATTGGGTTCAGGGGCATCATATCTCTCTTAGCCATGTTCCCGAGTATCTGGCATCGGGTGCATGACTTAGAGAATTCTTGGGCATCCTTAAATAATGATGGCCAATAGAATCCAGATTGCAAAATTAATGCGGTCGTCTTTTTCCTGGAAAAGTGTCCACCACAGGCAGATGTGTGGCAGAACTCAAGTATGCTATGGAACTCAACTTCTGGGACACATCAGCGAATAATCTGGTCTACGCCAATGCGGTACAGCTCGGGATCGTCCCAAAAATAATATTTGGCCTCAAACACAAGTCTATCCCATTGTTGTTTGGTCCAATCCTGGGGGATTTGACCAACAGCCAAATAATTGACAATATCCATAAACCAGGGGGTTTGGATACCTGAGACTACGAGGATAGTCTCATCCGAAAAAGTATCAAAGATCAGGACATCTGGATGAGGAGAATCAATTAGGATTCCCAAGAGGTGATCCGCCACTACATTTTGTGCCCCGACTTTATCCCTAATTTAAAGATCGAACTCTTGAAGCAGCAAAATCCAGCGAATAAGCTGGGGTTTGGGATCCATTTTGGCAAAGAGATGTTTCAAGGTCGAGTGGTTGGTATAGCTGATGACACGAGGACCTAACAGATAAGCCTTGAATTTTTCTAAAGAGAAAATTACGGCTAGCAATTCTTTTTCAGTAACGGTGTAATTCCTCTGGGCCTCGTCCAGAGTCTTGCTAGCGTAGTAAATCACAGAGGACTTTTTCTCAATCTTTTGACCCAAGATAGCCCTGACGGCATAATCAGATGCATTAGCCATAATCTCAAATGGGGCTATCCAAATCGGTGGTAGCAAGACTGGGGCACAGGTAATTGACATTTTCAATAAATCAAATGCCTTACGTCATGATTCATCAAACTCGAACGGCGTGTCTTTGGCCAAAAGGTTACTCAAGGGCTGAGCAACCTTCGAGAAATCCTTAATGAATCTTCTGTAGAGACCCACATGCCCAAGGAAAGAGCAGATCTATTTTATGGATGTGGGTGGAGGAAGTCTAGAGATAGCATCCACCTTAGCTCAATCAACTTCAATACCCCGACTAAAGACCACATTACCCAAGACAATGCCTTCCTGAGTCATAAAGTGGCTCTTTTCCCAGCTAAGGACCAACCATGTTTTGATGCATCTCTGGAGGATCAATTCCAGGTTAGCCTGGCAAGACTCAAAAGAATCTCCGAAAATGGAGAAATCATCCATGAACACCTCAAGACAATCTCCCACCATGTCAGAAAAGATGGCCAACATGCACCTTTGAAAAGTCATCGGCTCATTGTAGAGCCCAAACGGCATTCTACGGAATGCAGAGGTTCCGTAGGGACATGTGAAAGTTGTCATTTCCTGGTCTTCGGAATGGATAGGAACTTGGTTATATCCAGAATAACCGTCCAGGAAGCAAAAATATTTTTGCCCAGCTAACCTTTCGAGGATTTGATTGATGAATGGCAAGGGAAAGTGATCCTTTCTAGTGGTTGTATTCAGCTTCCTATCATCAATACAAACTCTCCAAGCAGAAGCTAAATGAGTGGTGAAGGTTTCCCCTTTCTCATTAGTCGTAACGGTTATTCCCACCTTCTTGGGTACAATTCGAATGGGGCTAACCCACGGACTATCTGAGATTGGGTAAATAATCCTAGCATCAAGCCACTTGATTATCTCTTTCTTGACCACTTCTCGCATATTTGGGTTTAGTCTCCTTTGCATTTCGTGAGAAAGGTAGGATCCATCTTCCATGAAAATACGATGATTACAATAAGATGGCTCTATCTCTCTATGGTCATGGATGGTCCAACCAATTGTCTCCTTGTTGTCTTTAAGGACCTTAATTAACCTCGATTCTTACTCCTTAGTCAAATCAACACTAATAATCACAGGGATCGTGTTTTCAGGTCCTAGGAACTCATATTTCAATTTTTTTGGCAATGGTTTTAATTCTAGCTGGGGTGGGTTTAGAATAGAAGGTAGGGAGGATGCTAATGAAGATTCATTAGGATGATCCAGTGGAAGAGGCTAGGACTAAAAAAAATCAACAGCCTCTTCAGGATGTGGCAAGTCTACCACGGAGGAGGGTTGTGGGTTGGGTTCGCTAAAGCTGGTTGATTGCGTAGCAATCATAGGTCTTAATTGGCCTAGATTAAGCTAGGACTTAGCATAAGTTAGGGTTATTCATGCATGCATATGCATTATCTGCATCTTTACCGCTTTCCTTTAGCTATGCATAAAATAATGCTATAATGTGCTGATTAAGTGCATTATGTCGATTGCAGGGAATAAGCTGATCAGGAGCTGGATCTGAAGCTGGATCAGGAATAACAAGAGTTGCAGCAGAGCTGGAGCAGAAGGCTTAGATTAGATGTAGGAATAATAATGTAAGGGGGTTAAAAGTTTTCTATTCTATTAAGTAGAAATAAAGCAGTAAAATGTGAAGAGCTTAGGTCCATCCTAGCCCTAGGATAGCCTAGAGACTTCCCCAAGCCTTAGCCACCCTTAGATTAGGTCACAATACCCTAGGAAGCGCTAAAACCCTAGTTCCAACCCTTCTTTGGACGTCCAGATAAGTTTTAAGACATCCAGGACCCTTAGCCAACTCCCGCACACTTCAAACCCACTTCTGCAGTGTTATTGGATGTCCAAACACTTTGTCAGACGTCCAATTTTTGCAGAATACCCAAAACAGAACCCGAAATCCTTCCTGACTCTGATTAGACATCCAGACAACAAGTCTGGACTTCTAATTTTTGAGTATAAGACGTCTGATTCTATTATTAGACATCTGATACTGCTCTCCAATTCTTGTTTTGAGATTTAAGCCTTGATCTTAGATCTTTAGGTCCCTAAACCCAATTCCAACCCCATAGGAACCTAAATTAAGGTGCCCTAACCCTAGTACATCACCTCTAGACCTCCCTACGGACGTAATTAGGTCCTCACTAAACCTACTTGACTTCGATCTTAGTCAATTCCATCAGCCTATTCAATTGGACTCATTAAGTCCAATTGAGCCCTGATCTCAGCACACTGTCCAATTGGACTCAGTGAGAGTCTAATTGACCTAGACCTGACTTAATTGAGTTATTTTACTCTCAATTAAGTTTCCACACACCCAATTAAACTTGTATTAAGTTTAATTGCACTTTACCTTAGTGAATTAGGGTTTATAACCCTAATTTGAGACCTACCTTGACCTAAACCCACTAGAACCTAACCTAATCAACCTAGCCACCTAAGTTTCGACCCACACACACCCACACACCATCCACATGAAAATATCTAGCCTAGAGTTCTCTAGAACTCTCTACCATGTGTGGTTGCCTTGGTTGCCAAAAATAGCAACCAAGAGCCATTCAATTTTTAGATCCACATTTGGTGGATCTAAAAACCACCATCCACCCTCTCTCTCTCACTCTCCCACGAGCTCCCACCCTATGCCTCTCTAGGGAATTCCATAATTCTCTAGAGAGCTTCCCTTAGGTCTATAAAAAGACCCCTTGGGTGGCCATTTGCAACCATTCACTTCTTTGGCAATTGCACTCCATTGGTGCCATTCACGCCACCTCCATAGTCACTCCACCTCCACGAGCTCACTACCACCACCATGGAGGACACCATGCCGGGATGCTTGATCAACCCTACCTCTCTCCAAGGGCCGGCCTAAGTTCCATTGGCCACCCCTCCTTCTCTCGACCACTCCAAGGCCATCGGGGACAACCCATGAATGCCCTCTATTCTTCTAGCTTTAAATCATGCTCTTCATAATCTTTATTTCTTTCATTTACTGCTTAGTAGTGTAGTCTTACTTCTCCCCCAACGATGCATGCGAAATCCCCCCGTTGATTCTTGTATGCAATCGTTTTCTGGTAGTTAGGTTTAATTTTTAAGCATTCATGTATGAGCTTTCCTCTAGATTTCCTTGTGCAACAACTCTCCAATGATGAATGAAATTTCACTTTATATATATATATATCTTATGTGTTCGAAATCACCACGAGCTGAATGATTATCATATTTGCGTGATTTAAGGGCCTGTTCTTTAATTGCCTATATATTACGCACCAGCATGTCGTTTAAATAAAGTAGAGCGGCTTTAAGATCGATTTCAAAAGCAAAAACAATGCCTCCCAAAGACGAACGACCGAGACTCAAAGTCTCGTTATTTTTACAAAATAATATCTTTGTTGGATCGTATTTCGCAGCTATACTACGACGCTTTTATAAAAAATGCGATCTACGACCCTCCAACACTGGTGGAGTCCTCGAGTGCACTAATTGTCATACAAGTTTCAAGATCTTGATCCTTGAGCTCCTCAATGAAGCCACAATCCTCAAATCCTCTTATCGCCTTAAAAATATCCAAAGTTAATTTCTTATCTCCAAAGGTGATCTCCATACTACCACTTTCACAGTTTATGTTGGCCTTGGCGGTAGCTAGGAATGGATGCCTTAGAATGATGGGCGTGTTCCTTAAATCATTAGGTACATCCATGTCAAGGATGAGGAAATCTATAGGAAAATAGAAATCCTTGACCTTGACAATTACATCCTCAATAACGCCTCTCGGTGTGGTGATCGATCGGTCCACTAATTATAGCATTACTGAGGTTGGCTTGAGTTCACCTAACCCAGACCTCTCACAAAGAGAAGTCAGGATTAGGTTGATGGATGCACCTAGATCCAATAGTGCCCCATCAAAAGTGTATTCCCCAATAATGCATGAGATCAAGGGAGCACCTGGATCTTTCTCTTTTGAGGAAGGTGATGTAGGATCACATAACTTTCCTGCTCAGAGAGAATCACCTTCCTTGGAGTGGGTTCTCTCAGTTTACACTTTTAGGTACATAGTTCTTTCAAAAATTTAGTGTAAGCCAGGATGTGCTTAATAGCATCGAGGAGCAGAATATTGATCTCTACGATCTTGAATAAATCCAGAAGCTCCTCGTTATTGTCTAGGGTTTCCTTCTTCTTAGTTTTCAATAGGGCCTCAGGGAACGGGATATGGGTGGAATTTTCAATTTTCGATCCCTGGGCCTTATTGTCTTTTTCAATCTCCTCCTTTTCTCTCTCAAGCTCCCTAAGGTTTTGGCATCTAGAAGGCAATTTAGGGTCCCGAGTTTGCTTTCCACTTCTCAAGGTGACAGAGTTTGTAGAGGCATACAGGTTTGGGCCTTGAGGTGGGCTAGTGAAGATTGGAGGTCCTTGGTTAGTCATGTAACCAGAGGAAGAAGAAGATGAGGGACCCTGCTCAACCACCTAAGCATGTGCATGTGAGTCCCTTTGATTCTCATACCCTTGGGCACTATTGCCCTGATTTTGCACATTGCGTGGGTTGGGTACAGGTTGAGATGGTAGAGATCCGAGTTGTTGGGTGTTAGCAATTAGCTCGGATTGCAAGTTATCCAAGGATGTCTTCATTTGTTGCATAAGCTGAAGTACGGACCCTTGCATTTCCACCATCTGCCGGTTTAAATCAACTTGCCTTGCAGATTGTTGGGTATTCCAAGATGATTGATTAACCAATCTCGGGGGCAACTGGGTGTATACTTGACCCTGACCCATAGGTTTTTGAGATGCATAGTTGCTGGGTTGAGATTAGGTCTGTTGCCCCTAATTTCTCCAAGATAAGTTAGGGTGGTTCCTCCACCCCGAGTTATAAGTGTTGGAATACGGGTTGGACCTAACATTCTCCTGCATTGCATATGCATCCTCATAAAATGAGGATGGAGAGAAGGAAGGATCAGAGAAACTAGGATCAAAGGCCCTAGTTTGGAACCCATATGGTTTTGAGAAATCTTGGCTCACAGGTTGAGCCGAATCGAGTTGGTTCACGAATTCTCGCCCTGTGGGAGCTCTTGAGGGATGGAATCTCGAATTTTGGGATTGAGTGGGTAAAAAACTATTTCTTGAATTCCCAGACATCCATTCTTCCATTTTCTTAGCAACCAAGTCTATTTTATCCAGTTTATTACAAATTAATTCCATGTCAAATGAATGAGAATCCTACATCTCATTAGCACTTGACCTAGGTTGTTGGGATCAGTTGAATGCATCCATGGAGGCATGATTAATTGAGTTCTCACTTATTTCCTCAAATAGGTCATATGCTCTATCTGCATCCCTGTTGAGGAAATTGCCTTCATAGGAGGCATCTAAGTGATTACGAAGTTGCTCAACCAACTCATGATAGAAAATACGCACGAGTTGCCATTTCGCCACCTTGTGGTGTTGACACTTCCTCAAAAGTTCCTGGAATCGCTCCCAGGCACCATGAAACAATTCCCCCAGCTACTGGGCGAAAGTGGTAATCGCCCATCGCAAGGCATTGGTCCTTACGATAGGGAAGAATTTCTTCAAGAAAGTCAACTTAAGAGCAGCCCAAGTTTCAATTGACCTTCCTATAGTCCGGTACCAATGTGCGGCCTTATCCTTGAGAGAGTGGGGAAAAGCCTCACAATCATTTGCTCTTCATTCACAGTCCTTGCTCTGGTGGTCTGAACCAAAGTGATCAGATCCTCCAGGTGCTGGAATGGGTCCTTTGAGCCAAGCCCATGGAAATGCTTAATCAAACTTAAGACTTGGGGCTTGATTTCTCTATCTCTAGCAGGAATCATGATGCCAGGATGTTCCCCATAGTTTGAAGCATCGTAGAAATCCTTCAAGGCCGAGTGCCCTGACCATGCATACGTTGGAACCATTGCTGCATCTGCTGCAATTCTTCCAACTACCTCTGAATTAGCTCCTACAGCTCAGGGGTGGGGGAGGTGGTTGTTGATCAACCATGGGATCTTCTTGGCTATAACTCAACCTCCACCTCCTAGAATGGTCCAAAGGTCCTTCCAATCTAGGGTTCAATGCCCTCTTCCCAGGCATACACTGGAAGGAAGTCAAAGGATGGGGAAAAGAGGGAACCCTACAGCACAAGAATACAAGCCTGTCCTTAGATGGTGTAGCCTATGGTCTACTAACTTGCAGAATCCGTCCTAAGATTATTGACGATTTACTCTACTTATGTCCAGGCAATCCGACCACTTAGAAGGAGGGACTGGGGAGAAGGTTCTTCCTTTGGCTTGAGACTCCGGTTCCTAGTGTATCCCCCAGCCACAGTCATTTGACGCTACTCCCCTAGCTAGACATCAAATTGATTAGTATAAGCAGGTTAATCATCAATAATCTTAATCTGGATCCCGATGAGCGAATGAATCCTTAGGGCCAATGTGTAATTGATTTTATTTAGGCTTGCAAAATTGGTGCTCGGGAATGTGATGGGCCCTTAATGGGTTGTGCCCTTAATGATTTGTTTGAGAATGTGTGAATGTGCACAACCAAGAGGTTTTCAAGCAAGATTATTAATGATGAGGTGAGTTTTAGGATTCGAATCTTACTTAATAGCTTTTAGGATTCAAATATTAGGTGTTTTCAACCAAGTTTTGTGAGGCAAACCAAGTTTGTTGTTGAAAGCACGTGTTCAAGTATTTTCCTTTAGAAATCAAGAAAAATATGGAATGCTTGGCTTCACCTAATTATTGAATCCTATGGGGTAGCTAGAAAATGAACCTCTTTTAGATTAGGTGGTGCAACCCAAACAATTCACTCAATTGGCTCAAATGCACCACCGATTAAGGCAATCAAAAAGGTGGTTAACTTAATATGATTTCTACTCCTTTATGTGTTGAATTCGTGTACCGAGTCCACAAGTCGGAAGCCTGGTTGAGTAGATGAAAATCAAGTCTGATTATGTGCCTCAAATATGGGTGTATGAGAGTGTATATTGATTCGTCCCATAGAAAGTATCTTTCTCTTTAAAAAAAAAAATGCTGGGGTGAGGTGGATGAAGGTAGCAAACAAGACAAACAATTCTATCCTAGGGTTTATGCAAACACCTAAGTAGATTAGGTCTTGGTTATGAGTGTGGTGAAATGAACTAGTGGGGGGAATGTGGGGGGCACTTACAGAGTACTCGACTCGCACTTTACTCCGATCTACCACACTTGGATCTCCATGCTAGGGTACTTACAAGACTGTAGATCAAAGACAAGTAGGGTTAGTCCTATGTAAATGTAAAGAAATGCAATAAACAATAAAGTAAATTCCATTGCCTCACAGGCAACAATGCCAAAATGGTCGGGCGAGTTTCGTGTGTTAGAAATCGGGGTTACAAGTAACCCGTCGTCGTAGTTGCAAAACATGTCGATCAGATAAAATTTATACCGAAACTCCAAGGGAGTCCTAGGTCGAACACAGGGAGGCGACGTTTACTTTAATTGAAAACTATGCTTCGTTTTGTTTGTTTTTGGTATTTTAGGGTTTTGATATTTATTTTGTATTTTTAAAAAGAGGACAAGTAGAATGAATCACAAGATAGAAATGGAACAAATATGATATATATATCAATCCAATGTCGATTACAATGAACTATAAAAGCATAAAAAGAGAGGGAGGTGAGAGGAAATCTCTCAAATCGGCTGTTCAACGAGACGACAGTGCTTGGCGGAAGCTCGAACAAAGGAGGTAAGGAGCAGGATGATGGAGGTGAGATGCAGGAGGACGTCGGGTCAAGGAAAGCTTCGACGTGGCTCCAGAATGGAGGTGAGAAGACGGAGATGATCTGCTACCGGAATGGAGGTGGGAGGATGGCTCAACGGCGACCTATGAGGGGGGATGGGAAGTTGGTGGAGTATTTGGTGGGGCAGAGGTTTGTTATACTAATAGGCGCCTTGGGATCTTGAGAACAAGCTGTAATGGAGAATTGGTAGGCATGCTAGAGCTTGGGAGTAGGTGGGAGTAGAGTACGTAGATATGAAGAGGAATGGGGGGTGTAGGGGTGTTTATATAGTGGAGGGAAGGAGAAAGCCCCACGCACAGGCATTCAATGACAGGTATAAGTTTCACTAAAGGCTGCTCAAGCCGTCGCTGAAGATCCACACCTCTTCATTGCTTGGGCTGATGCACGCATTGCACAGGCCATTTAGTGACAACTATAAGCATCACTAAAGGCTTGCCCTTCTATCGTTGTAAAGCCTGCACCCGCCGCCCATGCCCATAGCTATCATCGTGCACGCAAGCGCGGATGCATCCTGACCATCAGATGAAGGATCAAATGGCCAAGAGAAGATCGCACCCTTTCGCCAAATTTGAATCGCACTCCTCGCCCTCAACCATCGGATGCCGCGTGCATCAGATGGCACGTTCTCGATGTGTGTCGATGCCCGTGTGCCGCATCCGCACTCTATGGTGCGTGCACGTAGCCTTTTCCTTCACTACTCGATCCTCCATTGACGACTCCATTTCCTCCCGCCTTCGCTTCAGCAGATAAAATCCGTGCGCAGGGTCTCGAATGCATGGCTGTGCTTTGAGAGTGGAGGCACAGACAATTGTGCTAAGGGTCGTCTTGTGCCTCATTTTTGAATTAAGCTCCCATGCCCATGACCGTTGGATGGAGATCCAACGGTTGTGGTGACTCCTCACTTGATAAGGCGCTTCTTCAGCTGTGGAGTGCACATCTCAGCTGTTGGATTGAGATCCAACGGCTGGGATCTGATCTTGCGGCAGGCTTGGAGGCTCCTTGGCTCAGGTAGGGTGGCCTGGATGGCGCCACGTGGCACCATCTGGGCTATCTATCTTCTTGCGGAGAGTGTTATAGAGCTCATATCTAGGTGATTCCCTCGTTGACAGACTGCGATCATTGCTATGAATCCATCCGTATGATCAGATTCTTCATTTGAGGCCTGTAAAGATGTCGCACTACCTCCTAGCCATGTCAAATGATGGAATTAATGTGCATATATACAACTATCCTAGATGCAATGCAATGGATGTTTATGCAATATTTATATCATGATATGCAATGCTTAGGAACTAGTATAAATAAGTATTTTATGATGAATTTATATGTGCTTATCACTACTCATGTAGATATTCTCCTTTAGCCTAAAGGATAAAGCCACTTATTGGTATCGCACAATCACACGACCTACCACAAATTGGGCCAAACTTAAATCCACATTTTTGAAGAAATTCTTCCCTATAGGTCACACAAATGCCCTTAGGCGAGCTACCACAACCTTTTCACAGAATCATGGTGAATCAATTCATGAAGCGTGAGAGCACTTTCATGAATTGCCAAGGAAATGCTCATATCACGGCATCCCTCATTTGTAGCTCATGCACATCTTCTACTATGTTCGCAATCTGGTCGATGCCTCTTTTGGAGGTAACTTCCTAAACAGAGACAACGAATCCACCTTAGAACTTTTTGAGGGCATGGCGGAGAACTTGATCAACAACGCCTCCATGTTGCAATTCAACTGAGGCCCTTCGCATCAGAATTCGCATCTGCATCAAAGGGGCATTCACAAGATCGAGGGCCAATCCAGTTCATGAGACATGGAGATTATTGCAGAAAAGCTGGATAAGGTCAATATCATGGTGAAGCATCTTAACGAGGTCCACAAATATGGTAAAAAATTTTCACCTCTACTCTACAAATCCCACACCACGACCTGTTTCCCAAATTCCCATTGGAAGGGAATTTCTGAATAATCTAGATTCACGAGATCCTTCTATCTTGGGTTTCTTTCAAACTCCCACTCCACCCACGGAGGAACCTTTATCCTATTGTTTCCTTCTCTTTCCCAGTTCCTTCTTCTATGGAAAACACGATGAATCATTTTAATTTGTATGCCATCCAAGAACATGATTTGAGATCTAACCCTTATTCTAACACCTACAACCCTAGATAGAGAACCACTCAAACTTCTCTTAGTCTGATCAGAACCAAAGGCCACATACTTATCAAAATCAAACCTATCAAAACCCACGAACGTTGCCTTTTTAGTAACCACACATGATGCCTACCCAACCGAATATGTAGATTTATTCGAGGCTAAATAGAGATTCATAGCTAGTTTAGATTTTGAGAGCTGTGAATGAGAGCCAATGGAGAAATGCTGAGGCTCTCGTTGAAGTCCAAAGGCAATGTTCAACTAAGCTAGTTGATCTCGGAGGCCAAATCACATAGTTGGTTGAATCTCGTCATCCAGGGGCCTTACCATTGCAACCAGTTTTGAATCCTTGGAATCTTCAAAATCCTAGGCATGTTCAACCGAATCAAGGCCAAGCACATGTAGTTAATCGGGAAAATCACAATCTAAATCAAAACCCACCCTCTGCATCCCCCAAGATTGAGTTATCATATCAACTCAGCAACCACCTTTACTATATCAAGAAGATCCACCTATCATTCTTTTTGAAACTGAAAGGGGTCCCGAATTTCTCTCTTGCCACGGAGCACCTCCATGATCAGAACCATGACCACTCTCCGGTGTTGAGTCGGGATGGCTGGACACACCAACGGCACGTCCACCCATAATGGTGCTATGCACATTTGGGAAAGCCACGAGGTTTCAAACCTGCACACCCCGCACAGAGAATGCCTTATAGGGAACGGGCTCATCAGCTATGCTACCTGTTTATACAAAAGGCAAAGTCGGGTTTTATAAAATAAATGATGGATGCGTCGTAGTATAGTTGAAATCGCCTTGAAAACAAATAAATTTTATTACTCGAATTTTAAGTCCGAGGTCGAACACAGGGAGCAAATGGAGTTCATACACTAATTTCAATAATAGATGCAATTTGAACACTTAAAATTACTCAAAATATAAATCAGAATGTCAAGCATGAGTTTATGAATAATGAAATGTAGCATAAAAGAGAAATTGGGAAGAATTGCATAAAAGTGTTTGATTCTTCTTTCTTCTTCTTCTCTTGGCTCTTTCTTCAGCTTCCTCTTTAGCTTTCTCTTCTTCTTCAGTCCTTCTTTCTTTCTCTGGCACTTCTTCTGTCGCTGGCTTCTTTACTTCTTCTTCTTTGGTTTCCGTCTCTGACTTGGCCTTTAGCTTCTCTCTTCTTCTTTCCTTTCTGCCTTTAGCCCTAGTCCTTGGCTTCTTTCTTTCCCTGGCTCTTCTTCTCCCTTTCTATCTTTAGCCTTCTCTACCCTTAGCATCTTTGCCTTGGCTTCTTCAGCTTCCTCCTCCTTAGCTTTCTCAGCTTCCTCTACAGCTTCACTAAAGGCTTCCTCCTTCCTTCCTTAGCTTCTCCTTCAGGGTCCTCTTCCTTCCTTTCCCTGCACACAAATGCAAAACCTACCCCTACCCACCCCCGCGAATGCTCTCTCTCTTTTCTCTCTTAGGCTCGCTCTCCCAGAGCCTTTCTTGGGTAAACAGGTCAAGTTAGCATGCTTGGGTTGAGGCGCACCGACGTGGGTGATGCGCGAGGAGTGCTAAGTAATTGGGTCAGCTCAGTTAGGTCTACGGAGTGGTGAATCGCGGACGAGGCGAGTGGGTGAGGGGACCTCACCCCATGTCAAGGGGCGAAGAGCCTATGACACAAAAATATTTTATACTGCACCGCCTCTTATAAAGTTACCTAGGTGGGACTAAAAGTCCCACCCGCTTTGCTTATGCACCCGCAGGAGCTCACCTTCAATCATAGTAACTGCAGTGCCCTCTCAAAGCCAATAACTGGCTGAATGTGTGCGCATGATAATTTCGCACTGCCCGAAACTTAGGACCTGGAGCACGGCTGCCTGGAGTGATCTTGCAAGCTCCTTCGCATCTGCTCCAATGGTAGTCAAGGTTGAAAACCTGCTCTCAAGAAAAATAGCCTTGCAGCCTCATTAGAATACATTGGATGTTTCACTGTGGCACGGCGAAGGTGTCTAGGTGGGTGGCGTGGCGTGGGGCGGCCTAGGCGTGCGTGCCTAGGTTGGTCAGTGGCTGTGGTGATGGGTCTATTCAGGGGGAATGTGTGGAGTGTGTGGCGATCGATGTAGAGGGGGAGAATGATCACTAGATGGTGGTAGAGCTTCTGAGGGGTTTGGCGAGGCATGTGGGTGTGTGGAATGATCGATGCACCTTCACCAGTGGTCTGCCGAAGGTGGAGACGATGGTGGTGGTCTACAGTTGTCGAGGGGTGGAAACAGAAATAGAGAGAGAAAATAGGGAGGAGATGAAAGGTAAAGTATCTAACCTAATTTAAGGATGAAAGGGGGCAAGATAGCGACTAGTGCGTACCTGTTGCCGCCGGAGACGAAGATCCAATAGAGGGGTGATGGCGGCGACGAGGGGGTAGTTGGCGCGTACGTAGGTATGGTGCAACGCGAACGATGGAGGCGAAGACAACTCTACCACTGGTATTGTGGCAGAGTGATGAGAAGAGGGAGGAGGAGTCACCGGAGCTCGCTGGATGTTTGGCTGGAGGAGAAGAGACGAATTTGAGGGTTGTTCTCCCACCCAACCAAGCTGAGAAAGGACCGTCGGGCCTGAGGCTTCTTTTATAGTCTCTGGCAGAGGACCTTATGCTTGGAAGGCAAGCTTCCAAGCACAGGTATCCTCACTGAAGTAGGAAGGTGTGAGATATCCAAATCTCTCATGTGTTCACATGAGAGATTGGGTGACAATCAGGGCTTGGGATTGCGTTCTGATTATCGAGAATTCCTCAGAGAATCTCCCTTTCAAATTTGAGAGGGAGTCTCTGAGGAATCAGGGAGAAATCCCCTCTCGAATCCTCACTGAAGTAGGACTCCTCCACTATAATGGTAGAGGGTCCTAATTGTAAAGAATGACAAGGAAAATAGGGGGGTATCTGCAAGGTTTTCAAAAGCTAGGGGTTTGAAAGTAATTGGGTTGGACTGTTTTGCAAAGTAGGTCAAGGTGAACTCCCCTTAGGTCCAAATTTTGGTACAAACCTAATTTTGACCTAAGGAATCTAATGGTGAGTTTGGATTTTAGGTTTGACCACATTTGATTGGACAATTTACGTAAAAACCCAATTTAGGGCACATAATCAGTTAGGACCCTTATTTAGGTCAGAATAGGTTCCAAAGGCCAAATTGAAGGTTATAAACTCTAGAGGATACTTTTCCTTGAATTTTAGAGGGTTCAGGTGAATTTTATCCTAACCGAAACCTTGTTAAATTAAGTGGGTCATTTAATTCCTAGATTTCACATTAACCCTTTTCTGATTGAACTAACCAACTTTTTATCTTGTTAAGACCAATTAACCTAAGTTTACCCCTAAGAAATCTTGTTGATGTACTGCAATGGTAAAATTGTAGTTTTACCCTTTATTTCTTATTTTCCTCTCAGAATAGTTATTCCTTGAATTAGGCCTTTCTCTTGGTTATGTAGGAGCTTTTGTTCTCTTTTCTAGGTCAAAATGAACTAGTTAGGGCTCATGATGGTGTTCCCATCACTACCCTATTAACCCTTATAGAGAACGCCTTATAGGCAACCACCTTTACTATGTCAAGAAGATCCACCTATCATTCCGAATCGAAATTGATTTGTTTCTGATCTTGCACTTAAATTGAGATCAAACCTTTACTTATCATTGCTTCATACGTAGAAATGTTTATCTCAAACCTGATCAAATCTATTTTGTGGGAATCAATTCCTATTCTACTTCTGATTTAGATTTGATTGTGGTTCTCTTAGATTTTTATCAAGGAAAATAGGGTGGAATACACCTTTACTCTATTTTGGGTGGAATCATTTATTACTCCCTTGTTCAGAAGTCGTAATCCACTTATTTTGTTGTAGTTTTTTGAAATCTGTTATAACAAAGTCATCATAATCACTGAGCCCAAGAAGAATCAATCCTTCAAAGTGAACGGTCAACATCTTAAACCTTTTCTTAAGCCACATTCTTTGGGTCTTGTTGGAAATTGTTATATGCTCCTCTAATCATTCCACTCTCCTTAGGAGATAACTTAAGATTTGTACATAGCTATTTTTGATTTATTCTTTTATGTTTTTCCTATCTATGTTTACTTCCGCGCTTTAAGTCTAATGTACATATCTATTCACTTTTTATTCCTATTCTTCACTTAGTTTGACTATTCCCTCTGACATATGTTAGAGTAGAAATCATCTGCCAAAGATCTTTGATCTTCCCTATCCAACTCCCTCCATCACCTTATACGAAGTGAAGTTTAGAGTTCTATTTCATGCCTTTCATACAATGAGGACATTGTACAATTTTGGCATTAGGGGTGTCAAAAGTGAATATCCTTTACTTTAAGTGTATTAATAGACACAAAAGTAATATTAAAAAGCATAAAAATTTAAAAAAATTGCATAAAAATCATAAAAATTTAAAAAATTAAAACATATAAAGAATATAAAATTAAAAACACAAAAATATTTTCTTTTTATGGGGGATTTCATCTTTCGAGAATCCACCACAAGAAGAAGAATTTTTAAAGAAAATCTTTAAAAGGATAATATTTAATAGTTTTAAGTAATTATTAAGCATAAAGACTTGTAAAGTTTTCAAATAATTTTTAAGGTCAGAAAATAAAAATATATATTGTATATAAAAACGTTTATGAAGATATCTAAGTAAGAGCATTAATCCTTACTAAGGACTTTGTCATGAATACTTTTCAAAACAAATACTTGTTTTTTGAACTTGATACAGGATTTTCAAGTCAAAATCTAAAACCTAAGTATGTGATTTGTATTCTCGCTCTTTACTTCGAAAGTAGAGTAAATAAGATGTCCTTAATTCATATACAATACTTAATTTTTGGCATTAAATTGTAACTTTCTTAATTAAGAAGACTAGATTATATCCTTTTGCCTTTGAATTTCTATTTTCATCACTAAGTTGAGTAAAAAGACTAGATACTTAGAGTTAATCAAATAAAGTTAGTTTGGAACCTTAACCATAAGGCATAATAGGCTATAGGTAGCTTAATTAGTCAGGGGCATTCTGCTAGACTCGATTGGTTTGCACCTTGATAGATCCTGCTTGCTGATACCAATGGTATAGGGGTTTGAAAGTATAAGGCTTTGTTGTCTACTCTCTGGTTTGCAAGCTAAGTAACCTAAGTGTCCAAATATCACACAAAATAAAATTGACTTACAGTCATCTAAGACCGCGTAAACACAAAAACAAATGGGATCAATCTCATGAAGTAGAACTAGTAGAATGCTTCTATAAGGAGGAAATTACAACTAGAACAAAGCAACTATAACTAGAACTTGACTAAGAGAAATGCAAAGTAAGCGCTTCAAAGGCAAAGTTCGAAGTGGTGGCGTAGATGTGATGTGAAGGTGCATCCACAATCTCCAAGAAGAAGAATTGGAGGACTAGTTCTAGTAGGTGAAGTATGTTTGAAAGTATGAAAACTAAGTCGAAATTGAATGCCTAAGGGGCGACAACTAGGTGTTTTCGTAGGAAGCATGGAGGCTTTCTATTTGCTGGTTTAGGTTGCCTAAGATCACTAAAGTGTAGGGATAGGATTAATTGGGTTAGGGATCAAGGGTTAAGATTAAGGGCTAGGTGATAGAATAGGTTAGAATTTTGTTGGAAATAATGGGGGGCTAGGATGGGTTTGAGAGGATGATGGACGACTATGATTCTCTTGAATATTTTACTTCTTTCTATTAATAATTTCAAGCTATACATAAAATCGAAGTTGTATCCCCTAAAACCAACTTTCCAATGCAACTTGAATCACTCAATTTGGATTTAAAATGAAAAAGTTATGGCCAAAATACTAAAGATGTATCATGTTGTTATGAATTTCAAGATTAAGTTTAGGATTAGGAATAGGATTTGGTTTAGGGTTTTAAGATGGGGATTTGGGCAGGCAATTTAGGGCCCTAGGATTTAGATCTAGTGGTGTTGTATTTTGACCATCTAAAATAGTATTTATTGGAGGATAAAAGGGATGGACAAATAAGGTTTGTTGGGTTAGCATATGTTCTAGGTTTTCATAGGTTTTATTGGGATTTTGGATGGATAAGATTAGGTATCTTAAGTGCTTGACCGCTATAGGCTTTAAGATAAGGCTGTGGTTGGTCCTAAGGGGTTTCTATGCTAGGTAATTAGGTTCCTAATTTGGGTTAGGGTCTAAGTGAATTGGGTCTCTAAATAGGTCTACCAATTAGGCTAAATCCTCTTCCAAGTGAGCTCAATTTAGAAAATCCAATAAACCTTACTTTGATAAACCTAAAATTTTATATCTGTAAATATAAAAATAAAAGCATCAAGGTACCAGAAACAATTGTAGGAAAAATAACATAAAAGCCCACAAGTATGCATCATTTATAGAATGACCTAAAATGACTAATCCAACCTAATTGAATGCAATCAAACTCAAATTACCTTTAGATTAGCATTAGTTAGGCATTAATTAACATAGATGTGAACCTAGATGGAGATTTTGATGCCTTAAGGTCAAGATTTTTGCAACTTCGAATGGTTGTAGGATGAATCTACTTCACTTGCACGGACACTTTAACCTCATAGCTGCTAAAATTTTAGTGGCCAGTGAAGCCTAAGAAATCTAACTCTAAAAACTAGCAGTTGATGCTTAAGGGAGACAAATTGGCAAAGCCTTGGGTCTAGATGTCCATCCTTGATGTTATCAGCTGGTTGGATTAAGGGTCCTACTCACTTTCTGAATTGGTTAATAGAGGGTGTGACGAAGAGATTCTCGCTTACTTATGATAGCAATAGAAGAATATGTCATTGTAATTAATGTGGTAGAAATCTCTCAATCAGAAATTAACATAGATATGAATTTAAACCACAATAAAGGATGTCGTATCCACAGGGAGGAATAGACCAATAAATTCACGAGTCAAGGAATACACAGTTTGCAAACTTTTCTGCAACTTTAATGCGAGGAATATGCTATTTTAAATGAAGCTTGCAATTTCTCTAAAGGTTCAGGGGTATTTATGCAGTTTTCACATCAGGAATTAAGCTCCAAAAATATGTGTATGATGCATGCGTAATGGATTATCGAGTAAATTCAACTTTCATGCAATTCTGATTTGAAATTCAATGTAGAATCATGCACATAACACAAGTAAAATAATTTTAGGAAAGTCTGAGTGCATCAGTGCAAGTGGCCTGAATAAAATATTAATATAAAATTGGCAATGGCATTGAATGTAATTATTAATGGAAACAAAAATAGAGGATTTCTCCTCTCTCGTGTGCAGCCGTGCACGGTTGGCCACGAGAGTCGGCAGGGAGGTGCACCTCAACGGGGGCTACGCAACAGTGGTGACGCGGTGGCCGGAGGTGGCCGGCGGTGGCCGGCCGGTCGAGGAGGGCCGTCGGCCTGTTGGAGGAGGATGGCCGCTGCTGCAGCCGCACGGCTGGTTGCACGCAGGACGCACAGGCATAGGTGCGCACGGGTGCGTGCCTGCAGGGCGCTAGTGGCAAGGGCGTGAGCGGGCACTTGCAGGGCACTGGTGGCGAGGGTGTGAGCACCTACAGGGTGCTGATGGAGAGGCAGAGCGCCTACGGGCATTGGGCGCGGGTGCCTACAAGGCACTGATGGCGAGGGCGTGAGTGCCTATAGGGTGCTGGTGGTGAGGCAGAGCACCTACGGGCATTGGGTGCGGGTGTAGGTGCTTAGTGAGGGCGCGAGTGGGGTGATGCGCCTCGTCACCTCGTCAGATTCCTCGCACAGTAAAAAAGAAATTTGATCAGATAATTGCGCAACTCAAAATATTCAAAAATAATGAAGTGAATCTATTGCGTCTATTGCCTCCACGGCAACGGTGCCATTTTGACGGAGAGATTTTTGCTTACTTATGATAGCAATAGAATAATATGTCATTTGAAAGAGCAATCTTCGTTTTCGTTAAAAACTTTAACATAAAATGATGTGTCGTTGTATTTAATCGCATGGTAGAAAATCTCTTTTCAAAACATTTTAATTTTCAGAATCTAACCACGGAGAGTTAGGTTGTCTTCACAGGGTTGAATTAGCCTATTTAAACTAGCGAACAATGTCTTATTTATTACGGAATCTCAGTGGGTATGCATGTTCCTTAGTGCAACTTGTTACCCTCATGAATTCTCATTCTAAGCAATTAATCAAAACTGCAAGGGTTTATATGCAAAATTACCATAATATAATATTCTAATGATCTTGGTAATGATAATCAAGGTAACTATCAATATCCCGTAAAACATTCCTTATTTGCGATAATCAATGTGGCATGCTATTATCTCATTCATGAAATACTCAATTAGAAGTAATTTATAAAGAATAGAGAGATATGCATGGAAATTCACCTTAATATATTAATTTGGTAAATAAATGAATAGGAACTTTGACAATGGCATATCATGTAATTTCTAATTGAAACAAAAATAAAGGTTTTTGCCTCTCTCTTCCATGCGCAAGCGTGGGTCGACGGCTGATGGTGAGGTCACACGTAGAGATGCATCTCGATGAGTGCTTCATAATGGCGGCAGCGGCATGTCGCGAGGAGGTCGGTGGCGGACGGTCGGCGGAGGAGAAGAACATCGGTGTTGGGTTCTGTCGGAGGAGATGAACCGTGTGTGGAGAAGAGATGAAGCATCACTACTGCATGGCGGTTGTGGCAATACTGCATAGAGAGGGACCGGCGGTGGTGGTTGCGCGCGACTACTGGGTGCGGTAGAACGCTAGAGGGGGCGTGCTTGTGGGGGTGCACCTACGGTGTGTGGTGCAGGGCGTGAGTGGAGTGGCGCCTACGGTGCAGCGGAGGGGCTTGGTGCAGCCGCAGGGCATGCGCGCAAGTGCAGGGGCAGGCGCTAGGGAGGGGCATTGGAGGGGCATGGGTGGGGCGATGTGCTTGAACAGGCTTGCGGGAGATGGTGGGCACGCAAGGTTATTGCACTGTGCTGGTGCTGGTTTGGCAGGTGTAGGGGGAAGTGCCTGCGGGCACGGGTGGGGCGAAGCGAGTGCCTGCAGGGCACTGGTGGCGAAGGCGTGAGTGCCTGCAGGGTGCTGGTGGCAAGGGCGTGAGAGCCTGCAAGTTGCTGGTGGCGAGGCAGAGCGCCTGCGAGCGTTGGGCACGAGTGCAGGCTGGAAGGTGATGGCACTGGAAGGGGCTGCAGTGATGGTGCTGGTGTGGGTGCAGTGATGGCGTTGGTGCAGGTGCACCTGAGGCGACTGTAGGCTGGAAGGGTGATGCTTGCAGTAGAGGCGGTGGCTAGCAGTGGGTGCACAGTGCAAGCCTTCAAATGCAGTGGATATCCCCTCAAGGGGGAGGAAGCAAATGATCCTCTTTTGTGCTCCTCCTCCTCTTAACTCCTCTCTTCCATGCTACAAGGGATTTTCAAAATCCTTTTTCCAATTTTAGCCGGCGGCGGTTTGCATTTGTTGAGGGAAGAGTTGCGGCTGGCCGGAGGATGAGGGAGGGATTGAACTTGTTTGTTGGGGAAATTTATTTCCCCCTCCATATTTTTTCTAAATATCATTCCTGCACATAAAAACATAAAATCATTACATATTAAGTTATAGAATGCTATAAAATAGATGTAAACTTAAATTATGATGCATGCAAACATTCTATAACTTAATTTAGTTATTAACAAACCTAAAAGGTAAGATTAAAGTTACTTAGGCATAATATTAGTCCATTAAAATGGACTCATCAAATACCCCCATGCCTAAGATTTGCTAGTCCCTAGCAAAAATGAAAAATAATATAAGTAATCAGAAGATTTCTTTTTTCCTTATTTCAAAACTTTAGAGATCTAGACAAATGTGACATGATAATAGCCTAAGTAACGGATCCAAGTGAAAAAGCCAATTCGCATTGGGAGTTCGTACTCCACCCTTGGTAAATATTTCTATTAGGATAGGCAACTACTTTCCTCAGGGATAAAGCAGAAGATAATCTGTAATTTTACCCTGGCTTTTGGCTTAGGTAGGAGATATCGAGTAGAATGGATTTGTATTTGATGGCACACACTCCTCTGGTGCTACATGTAGTCTAGTACTACGGACTCTAGATTAATAGACTATTAGACAAGTCAACTCTGAGAGAGGCTACACAACTGTGCTCTCTTGATGTTCCTGGGCACTCCCTCTTTTCTTTCTTTATGAGATCACTAATCTCGCCAGATTTAGAAATTGTACTCATTATTTGGTGGCCTCACATGGCATCCACACTTCAATTAAAGTCCTAATAACTCTACAACTAAGTTAGGTCCTCAGCCAGTATTTGGGCAATCAGAAATACTAAAAGGTAGGTATGGGTCATATTTGGTGGAATGCGATAGGTGTTCTGTTGCCTAAGAAATAATGTTATATTATAAACTTGGACCCTTTTTTTTTGTAATATAACTATTTCTTCTTTTTCTTCTTTTCTTCTCTCTTCTTTTTTTTTTTAAATCAACATAATACGACACAGACTTTTATTTATGAGGCATTATTAGGGATGATGATGGTCAAGAGGATATTGTGTGGCTTATTTGGTGGAAGTGCCTATTCTCGGCATCGGGAAGGAATGGATAGGACAGGTGTATTTCTGACCTTTGATACTATTACCCTCCTTCGGCCGAGGACTCTATGAAGGATGGTCGTAACCATCCACCATAGTCATAGCTTTATTAAGACTTCATCTCTATGTATCTGCCTTATTTGGTGACTCTCGGGAATTTACACAAAGTGCACACACAGGAACAAAGAGCAAAAACTACACCTAACTCTGAAGTATCATTATCTAATTATCCAAAACTTAAGAGTCCTTGCACTAGACTTAGCGCACCAGTAATCTCTCTACTTTCTTCTCACAAATATGAGGTGGATCTACTAGAAGATAGTATGCCTGACTCCCTATGCACTGTCCAAGGGTTCAGTAGACTATAAATGCTTATTAGTTTTCCTCAATGATCCATTACCAAGTCTATGTGCACGTGAAATAAATGTACTAGATTCTAAACTTAAAAAATAATTCCGGAAGAAAAACCTCCAATGACAAAGGTATTTTGCTAGGGACTAACCCATTCAGCTCAAGAAAAGAAAATTTTTTTTTTATATGCTAACCTAAATGCATGAATACTTCCTACAATGCAAATGCAACCCCCCATGCCTAAATCCTACAATGTCCACATTGTAAAATTAAAATAGTAGGAGAAAGGAAAGAAATCACCTGATGAGGGTGTTATTCAGACCGCTGGGTTGCCTCCCAACAAGTGCTGCATTTCTGTCAGCAGCCAGACTTAGAAGGAACCTATAAGTCTGGTTCCAAATAGACAAGGTTAGGCCCTAAAAATATGCGTAACAGTGCGGCCTAGAAAATAGGTAGCCACAGATGTTGGCGAGCTGATGATGCAACGTAATACCAAACGCTCGCCAGAAGATATGAAAGCGAATAACCATGTTGGCTACCTTGGGAGATTTAGGAATAATAAACGGAATATGAAAAGGGACTGCCCGAAAGAGAATAAGTGGAGGATAACAAGGATCCTCCAAAGCAGGACAAGTTTTAAAAGATATACACATTATTAGTTCAAACCCTTGAATGGCGAGAGTAAAAGTCTCTTAATTCTGGAGAGAATGTTTCAAGTGGGGAGAGGGCGAGTGGAGGGCGATCGACGATGGGCGGAGCGCGATAGTGGGGTGGAGCCATCCAAGGTGGGTGCAGAAGGTGAATGGAGGACGTGGAGATCAAGGGCCTGGAAGAGAAGAGAGCGGATGTGGCAGGAGAGGTTTTTTAGGTCGTCTGAACATACTCAAAGACGTCCTTGGAGGAGGAAGAATGGTGATGTTCTATGCTTCAGATGCAGACAAAGGGGGCATGTGGCTGCGATATGTAAAAATGCCCAGATCTGCTTGGAGTGCAGGGATGAAGGACACAAACGCGAGTTATGCCCTAGGAGGATCCCTTTGCGACAACGTCAGGCAGTCTCTCATCCTGTATGGAGGGTCAAGAATGAACCTCGGCCGCCACCACCACCGATTTTGGGCAGGCATACAATTGAAGTTGAGATCCCATCTATGAAAGAGATCTCGGCTGCAGAGATCACACTGCGAGGTGCTTTGATTGGGGAGATCATGTCAGGTAGGCCATCGATCGAAATGCTTCAGAATCTGGTACATTCCTTAGATCTTTTATGTGCAGGCTGGAAAGTTTCTATGTTATCCCATTCTCGATTCTTGGTGTATGGTTTGGGCATGCTGGATGTAGAGCGATTGAGATTTCGTTCAAGTATCTTCAAAGATTTCATTGTGATCTAGAGAATGGTCTCTCCTTTTGATGGGGCACTATCTGAATGGCCTCCACAAAGAGTGTCCTCCAGGAGGGTCCTCCTTGAGATCTCTGGACTGCCACTCCACCTGCGGGTAAAGGGAGTTGTCTCCAAGATGCTAGCAGGCTTTGCATCAATCTGTGATGGTTCTGATGTTCTGATTGGAGAAGGAGACATTAGGTCTCTAAGAATTGAGGTGGAAGTTGCTAATGCTGGTTCAATTCCAGATTCGATCACTATCAGATGTGGGGGCACCTCTTGGCTTGTTAGGCTATCTATTCTTGGGCAGGTTGAATGTGGTCAAGATAATTCTCCTAAGGAGAAACCAATGTCTGGAACCAAAAATGAGGTGAGCAAACAATGTGATAGCTGTGGATGCAACCCTGCAGTTGAGGCTCCTGATCTCAAAAAGAGGAAGGATTGCCACTGTGTTATGGCTGAGAAGGATCAGATGGAAGATGTTACAACACCTGCTGAAAATAGATCAGTTTTGATAGGCAAAGAGGGTGACTGTCTGGAGGTTGCTGAGATTGAAATGGCAAATTCTGAGATGATCTGCAGTATGGAGTTGGGCAGTACAGAAAGGGAGTTGAGGCTTAAAGAGCCAAGCCAGATGCAGCACCTGAGTCCCCATGCAGTTGAGGTTCCTGAGCCAAAAAAGAGGAAGGATTGCCACTGTGTTATGGCTAAGAAGGACCAGATGGAAGATGTTGCAACACCTACTGAAAATAGATTAGCTTTTGATAGTCAAAGAGGGTGATTGTCTAGAGGTTACTGAGACTGATTTGGCAGATTCTGAGATGAACTGCAGTATGGAATTGGGCAGTATAGAAAGGGAGTTGAGGCTTAAAGAGCCAAGCCAGATATAGCTTGCTATTCCAACTGATTTGCAGTATGGCTATTCCAAACAAAAGAGAGGCGTGGGCAGATCTCCATATGTGCTGAGAAGGAGAAGGAAGGAGCCTCCTATTGTGGAGCAAGATATTGCTAAATCCATTATGGTAGAATATGTGGGCTGCAAGGCCAATGGGGATCTCTCAATTGAGAAATGAGAGTTTTGTCGTGGAATGTGCGTGGGCTATGCAACAAGCAAAGAAGGGCTTCTCTTTGTAGATATCTCTCTGAGTGGGAGATAGACTGTGCCCTTTTACAAGAGACTCACTTGGAGAGGGAGAATGGTCAAGAATGGGACTGTTTTAAGTAGTCTGGCCATAGTGATATTGTGGCTAAGGGTGCTGCTGGTCGGTCTGGTGGTTTGGCTTTTTGGTGGAGAAAGTCTGCCATTTCAGTAACTGAGATTTTTCGTGATAGGTTCTTAATTTCCTGTAGGTTTCACTCTCCCCAAGGTGATATGGAATGGTTTATATCATGTATTTATGGTCCTTGTGTGGCAGCAGAGAGGGTTGGCTTGTGGGAGGAACTTCATGCAATGCATTAAAGAGTGCAAGAGACTCCATGGCTGTTAGGGGGTGATTTCAATTGCTATCTTTCTGGTGATGACAATCCAGATGGGAGAGTGGACAGTTCTTCAGCAGGCTTCCAATTGGCTGTGCAGAACATGGGCTTGACTAAATTTCCCATCAGTGGTGTGGAATATACTTGGAGGAATGGAAGTGGACAGATTTCCAAATTGGACAGATTCTTTGGCAATCCTAATTTGTTAGAGAGATTTCAGTTATCAGCTGTTTTGAGCCTTGATAGGCCGTTCTCTGACCACACGCCTTTGGTTTGGGATAGTGGGGTGAATGCAGACACGGGGTCATATTTCAAACTCAAGAGATCTTGGTTTAGGGAAGAAGGCTTTGTGCAAATGGTTTCTCAGTGGTGGCAAAGCAAGGATGTTCAAGGCACTGCTACACAGCAATTGGCTGCAAAATTGGTTGGTCTGCGTGAAATGTTGAAAGAATATGGGCAGGCTGTGAATCTGATTAGAGACCAGAAGAGGAAGGAAGCCTTGACAATCATCAGGGATTTAGATATGAAAGAGTGCAGGCTGAATTTGGACCAACAGGAGTAGCAAATGAGGCAGCAGATGCAAGCAATTGTGGGGGATGACGACCTAAAAATTGAAATGGATTGGCGTGAAAAATCCAGACAGCTTTGGCTTAAAGAGGGTGATGCGAACACAAAATTTTTCCATCTTGCGTCCAGTGCTAGAAGGAGATTCAACCGTATTTCATCTTTTAAAGTTGAAGAAAGAAATATTACCTTGGTTAAGGAGATCAGATCTGAAGCAACAAAATTTTTTGAAGAAGCTTCCAAGGCAACTCCAAGAGGCTCATGGAGGATGGCAGCAATGGATTTCCCTTGTGTAACTAATGAACAGAGTGACATGCTTGTGATCCCTACTTCTGAACAGGAAGTGCTAAAGTCCATTAAAGATTTAAATAATGAAGGGGCTCTAGGTCCAGATGGTGTTCAGGTGTTTTTCTACAGAGAAATATGGAATGTTGTTAAGGTGGATGTGTTGAAGGTTATCCATGAGTTTGAACTGGGTAACTCTAGATTTGAGAGGCTGAACAAATCCTATCTGTTTTTGCTGCCCAAGAAATCAAGTGCAGAAAGTTTTTCTGATTACAGACCCATTGCGTTATCAAATTCCATCTACCTTATTATTAGTAAGGTTATTGCTAACAGATTGCGGGATGTTCTAAAGGATTTGATTATGCCTATTCAATCAGCTTTTCTTCTGGGGAGATCGTTACAAGAGTCATTCATTGTGGCGCAGGAAATTGTAATTTGGTGGCAAAGGAGAAAATCAAAGGCTTTCTTATGGAAAGTGGACTTTTCAAAAGCCTATGATTCTATCTCCTGGTCATACTTGTGGGAGATCTTTAGAAGGAGGAAATTTCCACCCTTATTGATTCAATGGGTGAAGAGATGCATTACGACAGCCTCTTTTTCCCCATTGATAAATGGTAAACCATGTCGTTCTTGGATTCAGCCCCAATGTGGAGTAAGGCAAGGTTGTCCTATTGCCCCTTTGATTTTTAATCTTGCAGTGAATACTTTGGCTAGGTTTGCCTGCAAATTGGCTGTGGATGGTTTTATAAGGGGGTATTCAATGTCTAATCATAGGGCTCTAGCTCCTATACTTCAGTATGCTGATGATACTATTTTTCTTGTAGAAGGGGGGAAGAGAGAAGCACAGGCTCTGTTACATATGGTTAAATTGTTTGGAGAGGTTTCTGGGCTCAGATTGAATGGAAGTAAATCTTCCCTGGTCTGTTTTGGGATGAATGATGGTTTACAGAATGAGATCTCTGCCATTCTTGGTACACCTGTGGTGCCATTACCGATTAAATATCTGGGTCTGCCTTTGAAATGTTCTAAGTTGAAGAAAGCAGATTGGTCTTTCCTTTTTGAAAAGGTAGCTACAAAATTGGAGGGCTGGAGCAGTAGATACATATCAAAAGGGGGGAGGTATATATTACTGAATTCTGTTATCACATCGATTCCTATTTTCTTCTTCTTTGTCCTGAGAGCTCCAAATTCTATTTGGAAAAAGCTGGAGGTGATGCGGAAAAGATTCTTTTGGAAAGGGGCCTCCCATCAAGGGGCTTTCTTTCAACCCTTAAAATGGGAGTCAATTTGCAAACCAAAGAAGCTAGGAGGCATGGGTGTCAGATCCCTTAAGGAATTCAATGAAGCTTTACTTTTGAAATGGGCTGTTCGTTTACTGCAGGGGGAAAAAAAATTTAGACAGAAATTATTCAGGACAGTTATGCGAGTACCAATGATGAGAAAAATCATCTTAACCCACGTAAACCATCCCCTTTTTGGCTTTCTGTGGTGCGAGCCTTGAAGGAAAATTGGAATTTTTTCAAATCTGTTTTAGGTGATGGAAAAAGCTTTAAGTTTTGGCTGGAGAATTGGGTACACGGAGGGGCGCTTAAAGATAGGTTCCCCCTTGCTTATGCTGCGGCAGCAAATAAAAATGCAGTGGTAGCTGATTATTGGGATGCAGATTTGGAGCAGTGGCTGTTAAATATTGGTGGGAGGAATAATCATGAAACAAGAACCTGAGTAGAGAATGAACGTCTCATGCAAGAGCTTGCTGCTTTCAAACCCATGCCTCATGAATATGACACATACAAATGGGAAGGTAATTTTTCTACTGCAGCTGCCTATGACAAATTGATAATGTCCTCCAGGATGGCGAAAGATGAAGAAATGGGGAAAAAGCTATGGAAGTTAAAAATACCACTAAAGTTACAAATTTTCTTATGGCTGTGCAGGAGGGATGGTTTGATTACTGGAGATCTGAGGCACAGAAGGATGGGGACCCCAACCCAGTTTTGTTATTTGTGTGGGTTGCATAATGATTCTACAGATCATATCTTCTCTTCATGTGCTATCACTGATTATGTTTGGAGGAGAGTATGCAATGAGTCCTTACCCACCTGGGGAAATTTGTGGAGCTGTCTGGTAGATGGGAATAAGCCTTATATACATATGGTGGCTGTTCTGTGGGTGGTATGGAGGGCTAGAAATGAGTGTGTTTTTCAGGAGACCCCAACTCATGTGGAAAATATTGTAAATTTATGCTGGAGGCTCATACAGTGCTGGGAGTCGAACTTGTAAATTATTTTTTTTATTATCAATAATAGCTCTCCTGGTTTGCTATCGGTGATTCGATAGCATTCCTTTCTTCCTCAAAAAAAAAAAAGTACAAGCATCAATCCACACTTGCCATTCTACCCGAGGTTGTACTAGCCTGATATGTTCTTTAGAAAGAATGTACATGAGTAGAGATCTGAGCCAAGGATCTGTTAGGGAGTATAAGGGTTGTTGGTAGTGTTGGAAGGTAATGGTTAAGTCCAATGAGGGCTTAGTCGGTGTCAGGTCCAACTCCAACAATGATTCAGATAGTGTATACTCCCTAACAGTTGTAGACAACTTCACGTTACCCTGCCTTGCATTAATGATCGGAGTCATATTTGAATCAAGGATAGACTCCAAATTGCAACTCTTTGATGGTAGGGTCAAAATATCTGAATCATCATCATTAAGCTCATCCTCGGATTCATTTGGTTCACTCAAATTTTTGTCGGGGTGTATATGTGATTCATTAATGAAGACAGGAGTTGGATCAGTATCCTTAGTAATTCCTAAAGGAAGATTAGTTTTAATATTTTGGAGCAAGCCTATATCATTGAATTCGTCATTCTTCTCGGGGTATAAATCCTCAATTGACGTGTTTTGTTCCCGAGAGTCTCCCATAGACTTCTCATTATTTTGTTTGTCCTCCTCTAATATCAACTCCTGCTTTGATGGAGGATGACTCTTAAAAGAAAGGAGGAATCTGGATTTCACCATATGGTTTATATCCTTTGGAGGTAAATCCTCAAATGATAAATAATTCCCCTGTGATTCACTCCAGATTTTCAATTCAGGTTCCTCTATTGGGGCATCCCCATCCTCTAAAATAGACTCTTCATATCCCTGAGACCAAAATTGATCATCCTCTATTCCCTTAGGGTCACCTTCATGGGGTGCATTTAAATCAGGATGCTGAATGGTAGGTGTTGATTCCCAAAGTGGAGGGTCAGGAGTAGGCTCACTAAAGGTAGAATGGGATTCCACCAAATAATCAATAGGGGAAGTGATAGGAATAATACGACCTTGACCCAAGTTGGTAGGGGTAAGGAGAATACTGTCATTGGGGTCAAGGTCCTCAAGAGGTACCATCTTCCCTTGCTTTTGACTCCAATATAGTTCAGGTGGATAATTACTATGATCGTTCTTCTCTCGTGGCCATGTCTCATTGGGAGAGTCTAAGTGATAGCTGCATAAAATTGGATCCCTATTGTCATTGGGTTCCTCAAAATTATTTTCATGATCAAGGTCGTATGGGTAGGGATCAGAATTACTGGGAAGCGTGTAGTTAAGTTGCCTTATTTTTTCATTTAACTGTTGCCTATTCCTCAACATCTCTCCCATTGATTCCATCATTTCCTTTTGCTGTTTTTGCATTTCTATCATAAAAGAGGAGAGGCTACTATTATTAGGTTGGGGAGGATAGTCAATTTCAAGCTCTGGTTGCCTAGGGGTATCGGTCCAACCTCGATATGGAAAATCATGAAGGGTGGGAGGGTTGGGTGTTTGCATGGAAGTAGGGATTTCAGGGTTGGAAAATCCCGCTCCTAGGCTCTACACAAAAGTGGGAGTTATCAGGCTAGTACTCCCAGGATAAGAATAAGAATGATCCCATGAATTATCAATGTACCCATCAAAGGATGGATACGCTCGGGGCATGAGATCCTGATTAAAAGATGGGAAGTATTGACTCTGATAATCTAACTAATAGGAGTAAGGGTGATCCATTAAGAAATATAATTTTAACTCTCTTAGAATTTAGAGGAATTCAGAATACAAGCAGAAACTTCTGCAGAGTTCTACTATCAAAGCAAACACAAATTCAATGGTGTCTATTTTTAGTAGATTGTAGGTCTTAGAATTATATGTTCAGTTGGTGGCCAGACAAGTTTTGCAAAAAAAAAAATTACGCTTCCTAGGCCAACCTTCGCTGGTGCCTATAACCTACTCGCAAAGGACGGAAGTCTTGAATCAAGCCCACACATGAGGAATCGAAGTAACTTGGTGGATAGGCTTGTTGATTTCTGACTAACTTCCCTTGTGGTGCAAAAGAGAAGAGGTAGAAATTAATCTAGTGACCTTATGTGTGAGGTGCATAATGTCTCAAGTATGCAAACATACGATCATGTTTTGATTTTTGAAATTTTGCAAATCGGATCCTTTTGCACACAATTTTCAGTCACAGATTTTAAAGTAACCTCTTAACAATCCCAATTTTTAAAGTGGCCACTGAATTAATTTGATTCAAGTACTTTAGTGGCCTTAGATTTAGGTTCAATGCATATGCATGACAGGTAATTGATGCTCAAGAGAAGATGTACCTTACTCCAGCTTTCTTCATGCAATGTATGCAATGCAGTAAAAATAAACTAGATGCTAGTCATTCAATCCTAGATGGTCATCCTATAGATATGTAGCTTCTAGCAGGAAGTTCGATATATATATATATATTTTTTAATAATAATAAGCAAGCATACCTAATCTAACTAACTACTAAACATGCAGTTCAAATAATCCTAGAATCTAAATAAATGGGAACATGCTCCCAAAAATATGCTTCCGCATACAAGAGTGATAAGAAATCAAGAGGCACTGGGAACACATTTCCAAAAATACCTGACAAGGGTCCAAAAGATAGTAATTAAATTCTAATGTCAATCTAAACTAAATCTAAATTAAGCTCTACTAACTAAATCAAAAATAGGCTCCTTTGTAAGCCTATGTGCCCGGGATCAAGGCCCACGTGTTCCTGTTGCTGGCCTCCAGGTGGCGTCAAGGTCCACCAAGAAGATCATCTCCGCCGTGCACGCCCGTCGCATTCGTCGCGTGTTTTTGCACAAAAGAAAATCCACAATTAGTAATTCAGAAAAGCTTTCAAAATAGTATAAAAATAACATAAAATTCCCTAAAAAATTAATAGGCATTTTTCATCCCTGGCAACGGTGCCATTTGAAAGAGCGATCTTCATTTTCGTTAAAAACTTTAACATAAAATGATGTATCGTTGTATTTAATCGCGTGGTAGAAAATCTCTTTTCAAAACATTTTAATTTTCAGAATCTAACCACGAAGAGTTAGTCACCTCCACAGAGAGGAATTAGCCTATTTAAACTAGCGAACAGTGTCTTGTTTACTAGGGAATCTCAGTGGGTATGCATGTTCCTTAGTGCAACTTGTTACCCTCATGAATTCTCATTCTAAGCAATTAATTAAAACTGTAGGGGTTTATATGCAAAATTATCACAATATAATATTCTAATGATCTTGGTAATGATAATCAAGGTAACTATCAATTTGCCATAAAACATTCCTTATTTGCGATAATCAATGTGGCATGCTATTATCTCATTCATGAAATACTCAATTAGAAGTAATTTATAAAGAATAGAGAGATATGCATGCAAATTCAACTTAATATAATAATTTGGTAAATAAATGAATAGGAACTTTGACAATGGCATATCCTGTAATTTCTAATTGAATCAAAAATAGAGGTTTTTGCCTCTCTCTTCCGTGCATAAGCGTGGGTCGACGGTTGATGGCGAGGTCACACGTAGAGATGCGTCTCGACGAGTGCTTCACAATGGCGGCAGCGACACGTCGCGAGGAGGTCGGGGGCGGCCAGTGGGCGGAGGAGAAGAACACCCGCATTGGGTTCTGTCGGAGGAGATGAACCGTGCGTGGAGAAGGGATGAAGCACCGCTGCTGCGTGGATGTTGTGGCAATGCTGCACAGAGAGGGACCGGCAGTGGTGGTTGTGCGCGACTACTGGGTGCAGTAGAACGTTGGAGGGGCCGCACCTGTGGGGGTGCACCTGCGGCGTGTGGTGCAAGGTGTGAGTGGAGTGGCGCCTACGATGCAGCGGAGGGGCTTGGTGCAGCTGCAAGGCGTGAGGGCAAGTGTAGGGGCAGGCGTTGGGGTGGGGCGCTGGAGGGGAGCGGGTGGGATGATGCCCTTGAACAGGCCTGCGAGCGATGGTGGGTGCGCAAGGTGGTTGCGCTATGCTAGTGCGGGTCTGGCAAGTGCAGGGGGAAGTGCCTGCAAGCATGGGTGGGGTGGAGCAGGCGCCTGCAGGGCGCTAGTGGCGAGGGCGTGAGAGCCTGCAGGGTGCTGGTGGTGAGGGAGTAAGCGCCTGCAGGGTGCTGGTGGCGAGGTAAAGCGCCTATGGGTGTTGGGTGCGGGTGTAAGCTGGAAGGTGATGGCACTGGAAGGGGGTGCGGTGATGGCGCTGGTGCCGGTGTGCTTGAGGCAGTTGCAGGATGGAAGGGTGACGCTTGCAGTAGAGGCGGTGGCTGGCGGTGGGTGCACAGTGCAAGCCTTCAAACGTAGTGGATATCCCCTCAAGGGGGAGGAAGCAGATGATCCTCTCTTGTGCTCCTCCTCCTCTTAACTCCTCTCTTCCACACTACAAGGGATTTTCAAAATCCTTTTCCCAATTTTAGTCGGCGGCGGTTTGCATTTGTTGAGGGAAGAGTTATGGCTGGCCGGAGTATGAGGGAGGGATTGAACCTGTTTGTTGGGGAAATTTATTCCCCCCTCCTTGTTTTTTCTAAATATCATTCCTGCACATAAAAACATAAAATCATTACATATTAAGTTATAGAATGCTATAAAATAGATGTAAACTTAAATCACGATGCATGCAAACATTCTATAACCTAATTTAGTTATTAACAAACCTAAAAGGTAAGATTAAAGTTAACTTAGGCGTAATAATAGTCCATTAAAATGGACTCATCAAGGTGTTTAGTTAATTTATGAAAATTTAAGTTGATTAAAATTAGAATTCATAGGGTTAAGGACAAATTTGTGTTCGTTGAATTTTTGAGTTAAAATTCAATTTCTAGTGTTTGAGTCTTATTACATTTTCCATCTTGACCTCACTGACTTTTAGAGTTTTTGAGTGGTATATGAGTTATAGAAAGGGTATCAGATGTTCTGACTTAGAATGGAATTCTCGTCAAGAGTCTATTTTTCATGAGCATCTACTTTGAGAAGTACTCTATAGTTTTGATTCCTTTGTAAGTGGATTCCTGCTTAATGTTCTTAGTGGAAATCATTCTATTTTGTTAGAAAAACATAAAAGAGAAAACTTCTAAAACTCTCTCTGACCTAACCATTTATTTTATGAATTCATAACTATATTCATTAAACCTAAGTGTGTTGAATTCATCATATTCACTAGTTATTTTGTTGAGGACTAATAAAACTTTGGCATGGAGGTATGATGAGGGATTCATCATGGCTACTAATTCACTAAAATAAAATAGTTTACCTAGTTAATTAATTTGGAATAACATAAAAATAGGGTTAATTATCAACAAAGTCAATATTGTTTAAGGACCTTAATTATATGGTAAAATAGATTAATTAATGTGTAATAAAATTTTCTCTATATATATTTAATAAATAGGACTTCAAACTAAGCATTTAACTATTTATAACTATGGTTACTTAAGTTTATATAACATAAGTTAATAATATAAGTAATAATATTAACTATTAAATTAAATAATGCTTAAAGGGAAAAAATGTAATTTCAAGTGATAAATATATTATTTAATATATATATATATATAATCTACAATAAAAAGTTGAAAATGAAAAAATTTAATTACATATTTAAATTATTGATTAATGAAAGAACGATTCTCGCTTTCGATGACTTTTTGCACATAAAATGTAGCATTGTTGTATTTAGTCGCGTGGTAGAAAATCACTTTTCAAAATATTTAATACTTAAAATTTAACCACGAAAATGGTTATGTCATCTCCACATGGAAGAATTAGCCTATTAAAATTTTGAGTGGTGCCTCGTTTATCCGGGAATATCAATGGGTGCACATACTAATTAGTGAATGATTGCGTAGGAATCATAGCTCTTAATTGCCCTAAATTAGGCTAGGACTTAGCATAAGTTAGGGTAGTTCATGCATGTAAAAGCATTATTTGCATCTTTACAGTTCTTCCTATAGCTATGCATAGAATAATGCTATAATATACTAATTAGGTGCATTATATAAATTGCAGGAAATAAGAAGCTCTGGAGCTGGATTTGAGACTAGATCTGAAGTTGGAGCTAAAGCCAGGGTTGCAGTAGAGCTGGAGCAGAAGACCTAGAATAAGATGTAGTAGACTATAATGTAAGGGGTCAAGGTATGCAATTCTGTTAAGTAGGAATAAAGTAATAAATTACGAAGAACTTAGGTCCATCCTAACCCTAGGACAACCTAGAAGCTTCCTTAAGCCTTAGCCACCCTTAGATTAGGTCACTGTACCCTAGGAAGCCCTAAACCCCTATTTCCAGTCTCTATCTGGACATCTAGATGAGTTACAGGATGTCTTGAACACTTAACCATAACCTACGCACCTAAAACCCACTTCTGCAACATTTTAAGATGTCCAAACACTTGGTCTGGACGTCCAATTTCTGCAAACAGAACCTTAACTCTTCCCTGCCTCTGTTTGGATGTCCAGACAACAAGTCTAGATGTCTGACTTTTCATTTTAAGATGCCTGAAACTATTGTCAGACGTCTAGAACTGCTCTCTAGTTCCTGTTTTGGAATTCAAGCTTAGATCTTCAATTCCTAGGTCCCTAAACCCAATTCCAATCCCATAGGAACCTAAATTAAGGTGTCCAAACCCTAGTACATCACCTCTAGAATTTCCTAAGGACCTAATTAGATCCTCACTAAACCTAATTGACATGGATCTTAGTCAATTCCATCAGCCAATTCAATTGTACTATTGGGTCCAATTGTGCCCTAATCTCAGCACACACTGTCCAATTGGACTCAATGAGAGTCCAATTGACCTAGACCTAACTTAATTGAGTTGTTTTACTCCTAATTAGGTTTTCACACACCCAATTAAACTTGTATAAAGTTTAATTGCATTTTACCTTAGTGAATTATGGTTTGCAACACTAATTTGAGACCTACATAGACCTAAACCCACTAGAACCTAACCTAATCAACCTAGGCACCTAGGTTTCGACCCACACACACCCATACACACCACCCACACGAAATTAGCCTAGCTAAAGTTCTCTAGAACTCTCTACCGTGTGTTGTTTCCTTGGTTGCTAAAACTAGCAACCAAGATGCATTCAATTTTTAGATCCACCAAATGTGGATCCAAAAACCACCCATCCATCCTCTCTCTCACTCTCCCATGAGCTCCCACCATAGGCCTCTCTAGAGAGTTCCACACTTCTCTAGAAAGGCTCCCTTGGGTCTACTTAAAGAACCTTTGGGTGGCCATTTGCACCCATCTAGCTTTAGCCTCATTCCATCTAGTTTTAGCCTCATTCCACCTCCATTACTCCACCTGCATCTCCACGAGCACACCATGGCATCTCCATCACCTCCACACCAGGCCTAGATCACCACCAACATCTCTCCAAGGGTCGGCCTAAGCACCATTGGCCGCCCCTCCTCTCAATCAAGTCAAAGGCCATCGGAGCCACCTCCAAATGCCCTTATTTCTGTTAGCTAAGTAGAATAGTTCTTGATAGATTTACCACTTTACTATTGCCTAGTAGTGTAGCTCCATATTCTCCCCCAATGATGTATGCATAATCCCCCCATAGATTCATGTACGCAATCATTTTCTGTTAGCTAAGTTATTACTTTCAAGCTTTCTTGTACAAGCTTTCCGCAAGCTTCACTCTGTAGCCACCATGATGCAAACAACGAAATCATCTTTTATATATCTTTATGTCTATGTGTGAAAATCACCATGAGCTGATTGCCATATTTCCTTGTGAATAAAGTTACATGCACGAAATTTGTATTCTTTTGCAACTAAGCATGTCGTGCATCAATATGAATTACTGTAAACTGGCATGCATTTTTGAATAAGTAGAGCGAGCTAGATCGAATTCAAATCTACATTTTCTAAATTCCTCCCAGAGATGAATGACCGGGACTCAAGTCTCATTATTTTATAAATTATTTTTGACGAGCGTTTTCACGCACTATACTACGACGAGGTCTCTATTTTCAAAACATGCACGAGAACTGCCATTTGTCAAATGGCATCGTTGCTGGGGAGGCAACGGGATTGATTTCTATCTTTCGAGCTTTTAGTGACAAATATTCCTCTGCTTGTTTGTTGGATGTGCAGGAAAGCAGAAAAACAGGAACTGTGCACACATGGCTATAGAAGAATCATCAGGTGCACATCTCCTTTTAGATTAAGATTTCCCTTTTTCTAACCCTAGGTTAGATTTCCTTCTAGCAATTTCATTTCAAAAAAAAAAACCTATATATTTTCATAAAAAAATAAAAAAAAATCTAGGTGTTAGATTAGGTCTCCATTTGAATCTTAGGTTAGTTTGCTTGAAAAATAAAATTTGAGAAAAAGCTTTTCCCTTCAAAAAAAAAATTCAAAAGTTTTTGAGCAAAAAAATCATTTTGGTGGAAAGTTTGAATTTTGAATTCAAACATCTTTTAAAAGTTTTCCCACCATTCTCTGATTTTCGGCTGGATTTAAAAATCTGACTTAAAAATTCAATTGCCCATAAATTGATGAGTGAAAAATTCCAAAATTCAGGCTATACCTTCAACTTCAAACCATCTTTCAAATGACACTGTTCATTTGAAGAAATTCAAAGAAGAAAATTTTTAAAAATTTGCGAAGTGCGAAGGGGTCAAACTGACACAGATTTGAAATTTTTAAAAATTCAAAAATAAACTCCGAGCAATCCGTGAATCAGTTTTGAGTAAAATTAGTGGATTTTAAAACCTTATCTCATTGGCTTTAATTTATATATTTTTACCAAATTTTTGAAGATCATTTGATACTATTTCAAGCAAAAAACCAACCAGGGGTCAAAATTCAAGATCTGACCCTCTAACATTTAAAAATCTCTATAAATTCAATTGAAATAGCAAAAAATTACAAAAAATATTTTATAAAAGAATAATTGGAAAAGGAATCTACTTATCAAATTTCAACTTATTCTGATTCCAATTTTTTTCAAAGAATTATTCTTATTTTCATGGTCTGCTGAAGAAGAAAGAAAAAAAACCCTTGAATTGCATGAACCCTAGGTTACACCATTAGGGTTACACTCTAAAGACCACACATTTGGGCTAACCTAGGCATAGTCAAGTATAGTGTTTGGCCATTGAGCTTGGTCACCTTATGGGCCACTCACCAAACCCCACTGGAGAAACAAGGGTTAAAATAAATTGTAAAACATAGAATAAACCCAAATTCGTTGTCGTACTACTGGGTGGTTTCGATCGCTCTTACTAAACCTGGTGACTATGCCTACAGGGTAGTGTCAAACGACCGCGGCTCGGGGGTCAACGGAACCGGAGGCGTAAGCCGAAGGAAGAACCTTCCTCTTAGTCCCCTCATAACCAGACTGGCTGGGTTACCTTGAGTGGCGGGAATTACTTTCAACTAGTTGAACGACAAATTTTCTCTTCAGGATTAGAATTTTAAATGAAAAATCTGGTCATCTGATCGTAAGGATCATCTTATTGATAGGGCCTTAGCCGTGTCTGGCTGGCTACACCAACCTAAGGGTTGGTTGGTGCATGCGAGGAAGGAGGTCACTCAGACCTCAATTGGTTAGACCTTGGGAGCTGCTCCCAAGGAGGCGAGTCACTTCACCCAGGCCATCTCCTCCCCCGTCCTCTTCTATCTGCTTAGCCGCAATGGGTAACCTTGGACCTCGACCTGGTCAAGATCCAGAAAATCTAGACCTGATGGCTTGTCTGGAAGCTCGAGTCGTTGAATCCGAGGAATGACAGAAACAAAGTATAGATCGTATCATGAACACTTTGGACAGAATGCAGCATCTACCATGAGGAGAATAGCTTTTGGATTTCTACGATCCGGCAACATAGATTGTCGCACCTCTAGTCCAGATTCCCACAGGCGGAGATGCATTCGAGCTCAAGCCCAATCTAATTGGGCTGGTTCAAAATTACTTTTATGGAAACTCTAATGAGGATCCATTCCAGCTTCTAAAGGACCTGAGTCAAATTGTGGAAATGGCTCAACCCAGGGACATAGATCTTGGAATTATCCTGATGAAGCTATTTCCATTTTCTCTCAGTGGTAAAGCTTCATACTAGTTCAAAACCATCGAGAAGCCGATTGGAACATGGCCAGAATTACGACGTGAATTCTTGCAGAAGTTCTTCCCGATCGATTGCACGAACACGATAAGGCGTGCGATTACGACTTTCTCCCAAGGACCTGAGAAGTTGCATGATGCCTGGGACCGATTTCATGATCTCCTGAGGAAATGCCCACACCACGGTGTGCCCAAATGGTACCTAGCTCAAATTTTCTACCATGGGCTGGACGACACACAATGGTACCTAGCCGATGCATCCAATGGCAGGAACTTCCTCGCTAAAGACGAGAACAATGCATTTGAGTTGTTTGAGTCATTAGTGGAGAATTCAATGAATGCCGCGTCGATGAACCAGTTCTAGCGACCTAGACAACAGTGAGTGTTCATGAGGCTTAAGTAGAGTCAATCCGAGCTAACATGAACATCATCGCCAAGGAGCCAGGTAAGATGGATCTGCTGGGATTGAAAATTGATGAAGTACTTTGATGTAAACATGTTTATATTACATAAAATATCTATTTATGCATGTTGTTAAGCATACAATTGCATTACATACTATAAATATTGCATAACATGCATCATCTTGCATTTAAATTAGTCTGAATAAAATGGAGGTTAATTGTCTCCTTTTAAGGCCTGGGATAGGGCGACTTTTTATCGGGGCCTCGTATTGAAGATCCAACTGTATGGATCTAATCAGGGCGACGATTAGACTTCAATGACTACAAGATCGCCCTAATCGGATATCCGTAGCATTCGATAGAGATCGAGGAACTCTAGAAGATCAATGGCTATAAAGCACATGCGATTAAGTTAAGCACTCGACACAAACGCGCTCGTAGCGCATTGGTCGAGCACCTCGACAAGGCGAAGGAGATGCAGGATCGAGCCGCGGGATGCTTCAATTGGAGCGGGCGTGCGAGCGCAATCGACCGCACAATGGAGATCCAGCGGCTGTGCACACCTGATAGCGTCCACGCGCCATCGCCTACCCTCACGTGATGTGGGATCTCACGCGGATGAGGTGCATAAGAGGTGCTCTCAGTCGTTCGATCTCACAATCGAATGGTCAAGATTTGATGGATGTGAAGGAACGTTGAGGCGTGGGGAGGCGAGCAGGCACGGTCGTGCCGCCCACTACGGCCATGTTCAGGCCTTTAGTGACGAATTTATCTGTTACTAAAGGTCTTGAATTAATGATTTTCAACATGTAATTACCAAAATGCCCTCACTCCTTGCATCCCTTCTCTTCTCTCACCCCTTCCAAAGCTCTAAGAGCTTGTCCCAAACCCGGGATGCTCCTTTAGAGTAAAAATCTTAATTTTTCCACCTTCGTCCCCATTTGTGGAGCATCCTGCGGTTGTCCTCTCTCTACATTCGAGAAGTTGATCTTGCAACGATGACGACGTGTTGTTTCGTCCCGTTCTTCCAACTTTGTCATCCTTCTTCCCGCTCCGTTCCCTATCTTCCAGGTGTCGTCCTGTCCGGCTCGTTCTCTAAGCGATCATCGAGGAGGATATCTCTCTCTTCATTCTTTTTACTGCTTTCTAGAATAGATTTACTGCTTTCTAGTATAATCATTTCCCGCTTTCTAGTTGTAATGAGTGGTGTAATGAATAATTTCTGATAATGAAATTCATGTTTATTCTACATCTCTTTTTCTTTTATTTGTAATATTCTCTTTCTCTCTCTTCTGTTTATTATTTGTTAAATAGTTTTCAACTAACTATTCTGTTTCGTCACAAATAAAACAAACGCGCATTTTTAATCAAACGTCCACCTCCATGAGTTCGACCCGGGAATTCTATTCTAGTATAAATTTTATTTGTTGAACACGAGTTCTTCTCTATTCAAACTACAACGACAGGTTTTCAAAATCAAATTCAATAGCGTAGTAACCCGTCACTTCAACATTTTGGTGCCGTGGCTGGGGGGGCGACGCTCTTTGATTTTTTTCATGTTTTGCAACTTTTGAATCATTTACCTCACTTCTCTCCTTTCTTATTGTGATTGCAAGTACTCTTTTGAGACGAGCAAAAGTGGTAGACTGGAGCAAAGTGTTGTTGAAGGTTCTGTAAGTTTTCCACCCCATTAGTTTTCATTCCACCACGTAATAACACAAACAAAAATCAACCTAGGTGTTCTTATAAACTCTAAGGTTGGTTTTGTTCGTTTGTTTGACACCTACACCCACCTCAACCTCCACATTTAAAAAGAAAAAATTTTAAAAATCTCACAGAGGTACAGAACCTCATCTGATTTTCAAACTCAACCGGCAAACCGATCTTTATAACCGGTACACACATCCACACACATAATTGAGTAGAAATCAGATTAGGTAATCACTTGTTTCCCTAATTAAGTGGTGCAACAGGCCAATTGTTTGAGTTGATTGAGCCTCACCACTTCAATTAAAATCAACTCATCAAGTTGCTGCCATATAGGTTCAACTCTTAGGGACTTACCAGGCACTCCACATTCTTTTAAGTTTCAAAGGAAAACATCTTCACCTGTGCTTTCAAAATTTGGTGTGCCAACAAAACTTGTTTGAAAATACCTAAAGTGAATCCTCAAAGCTACTAAGCAAGATTTGAACCATAAAATTCACCGCATCAAAAATAATCTTGCCTGAAAACCACTGGTTGTGCACGCACACACACATCAATCAATCATTAAGGGCATAACCCAGAAAAAGGGCACATCACATTCCAAAGCACATTCAAACCTAGCCCTAAATAAAATAGAGTAGATGTTGGCCTTAAGGAGTCAACTCGCTCTTCGAAGCCCAGAATAAGATTATTTTTTATTAGTAGATTTCTATTGTTCAATCTGATGTCTAGCTCGGGGAGTAGAATCAAACGATCGCGGCTGAGGGGTACACTAGGAACCAGAGGCACAAGCCGAAGGAAGAACCTTCTCCCAAGTTCCTCCTTCTAACTTGTTGGATTGAACAGACAGAAGTAAATCAATTCGTTTCTTTATCTCAAGACGGGTTCTGGGAGTCTGTAGGTCTTTAGGCTAGCCTACTTAAGGACAGGTTTGATTGCTTGTATTGTAGGGCACCTTTCTTCCTCCCATCTATCATGAATCTTTCCACATTTTATGCACATTTTTGATCTTTCCCTCCTACTATGAGTTATCCTCAACATGATGATTATTGATGCGTGTCTTCCATTCAACTCAGTAATTAAGTTAATTTCACTTAATTAAGAGTAGAAAAAGTCACTTAGGTTAATTCAAAATTGTGTCGGTTTAGTATTGGATCGAATTAACCAAATATTTTAGAAATTTTTATTGGTTGAGTTCAGGTCGTTCACTGAGAGGTATAATTTTTTTCTGAATTCACCAATTATCTTTTATTTTCTTTATAAGTTTAGGAGTATAACTAAGTTGATTTTAAGAACATAAATTTTGCCAAAATATTTAAATTATAAAGAATATACAAAATTCCATATGAAAAACACATTTACTCAAATGATGTACTTTATTAACAAGTAAACATGTTAATTTTCTATTTTATTTCAAAGAAATTAAGGCAATAAGAATTATTCTATTAAAATATGCCTTATTACAAAATTTAAGAACAAAAAGAAATTAAATTGATGCAAGAAAAATAATTTCCTTTCTTTATAGTCTTCAGCCTCTCTTTTCTTCTCCTTTCTTTCTCTCTCTCTCTTTCTTTTTATCTTTTATTTTTTTCTCAAGCTCTTTTCTTACCTCTCTCCTTCTGTTATGTTCCTACCTTCTACTCTTCCTGCCTCTTATTCTCTTCCCCTTAGCTTTCTTCTTCTTATTTCCCTTAGTAGTGCATGTTCTCCTTTCTTTCCTTAGCCTTTAGCACTTAGCTTAACCTTTAACCATTGGCTCTTCTTTTCCTTTATTCCTTCAGCAAAATCGAGTTTTTTTAACTTTTAACCAAAAATTATTTTATTTGCGGCGAGGTCCTTTCAAGGATACACAGCACCCTGAGATCAGGGTGGGACCAGACCCTACTCGGTCCTCACTTAATCTCAATTAGGTTCAATTTCTGTTTATTTCATTCAAGCCATAGTTTCGAGCCACTCCAGCCCAACCGGCCTCCCAGGCCTCGCCCTCCCAAGGCCACACTCGCTCACGCCCACTCGGGCACACACCCGTAGGAACACATGCCTGCACACACACATGCACATGCTCAGATAGGTTCAGAATGTTTAGATCGGTAACCGGTGCGCCAAGCGCTGACGACTGAAGGGCCAGGGTAACAAATCAGTTTTATTCCCAGGCACGCGCTCAGAAACTAACGATGTGGGACTATCTTAACCCCTTCCAGACCCAACTTCAATCGATCATAACTTCCTGCTCAGAGCTCCAAATCAAGTGATTTAAAGTTTGTTGGAAAGCTCTACAGTTACTCTACAGGATTGCAATGTCAATTTAAAGATAAGAGGATGTTTTCCTCTTCAATTTGAAGAGTGAAATAAGGGGTTCCTACAGGTAAAAATTGCCTGGAAATAGAAATTAACTTCACAGAGTCCTCAGAAGGACTTATCTCGCTCATTTAAAGGTCTATATAGGTTCTACAAATTATTCCGCATCTGCAAGGGTAAGTTCCAAGCTCACAAGACCTTCAGAAATAGTAGAGAAGCTTGAAGCTTCTCTGAAAGCTTCAGAGTTCAGATTTTCAGATTTAAAATAGGTGTACAGACACAAAGGAACATTACTGATCGAATTAAACAAGTTCTAAGGGTTCTAACAGATTGATCTATGCAGGATTTAAAATCAAAACTCAACAAAATAGCACTGATGTTAGTTTGGGTTCGAAAATAACCCAAATTAACAGAGTTCAAATTTTCACCAAAATACATGTCTGAGCTCGCTTTATTCTCTTAGATCATTCAACAAGATTTTAGAAACAACTTAACCTCATCAATTTCTCAGATTGAGCTCAGAACTCCATAATCAAACTCAGTTTGACTGTGAAGGCACAAAAATTTGACTTTCTGTTAAAAACTTCTCCACAAGAAATCAAAGCCTCGAATGGGATCTTCTTAACCTCAAAAACTCATTCAGATTCTCAAATAGGTGCTCTGACCAAGATTTCTAGGGTTTCAATCTCGCCGCCTGAGCTTGAAAAGGACTTTGTTCGTCAGAGAATTTGGAAGGTTGTTACCGTATTCTAAGGGTTTAAACAGCTTCAGTGCATTACACTGAAGCTTCTAAGTTCCTTAAATGCTCCTTAAACCTAACTAATAGACTTCTCCAACTCCATCGGAGTTGGAGAAGATGAGGATCTATCTATAGCTCCAGGGGCTAAATCCTCAATTAAACATCTGTAAATTAATCAGTGATCATTAAATCGTTGATATGGAGCTTCTCAACAAATTCTAGAGGCTGAAGCTCAAGAATGGCTTGCCAGAGCTTGCCGGAGCTCCGGTGACTCTAGAAAATATGTAAACTATATACAGATTGTTTAAATGTGCCATTTTTAATCTAAAAAGGATCCTGAGGTTGCAAGGAACCTCAGAATCACATTTAATTCTTCATTTGTCCATTAGAATTAAGATTTGACAGTAAAATTCATTTCTTAAAGGATCTGAGAGGTTAAAGCTCGGGACCTATTTTACCACTCAATTGAATGGTTAAAACAAGTCAACAATTGTTTATATTCATAAATATATGATTAATTTAGAATTTGAACTGCTGAGCTGCCATTGACAGCGAGCTCAGGAACTTAATTAGATTTGGGTGTTTAATTTATATGTGATATTTATATGTATTATAGTGTCGATTAGGGTCCATAAGTGGTGGATAGATGATGAAAGACCCTATGAAGGTAGAATTAGCTCGACTACTGTCACCATGGACAGTGACAGTAGTCGGTGGAGGTGAAATTGATTTAGGCGATTAGGTGATTAGTTAAGTGATTAAGTGGATTAGAAATGGTCGTGGAAGATATAGAAAGGTGGACAACGATTTCAAAGGATGAAATTAAGGCTCTAGAGAACTCAAGGAGTTCGTCGGAGTCGAAGAAGATGACACATAAATTCTAAAATTACTCTAATCTAACTAACTACCTACTTAACTAAGCTAACCTACTCCTACTCCTACTACTCCTAATCTACTGTTACTTGGACGAAGGGGTCAATAGGGTTCCACCGAAGGTTCATAGTGGACGATGAAATCAGAGGGTGGAAGAAAGATCTCCGGCAGGCGGATTTGAGGTGAAGCAGAGGATTCCTTCAGTCGGCGCCTGTGTTAGAGACGCGGCAGACCATGGCGGATCTCCTCAGCTGATCAAGATGGATGGAGGAAGTCGGAAAATGAGATGAAAGTCGTCGGAGTTTTGGATAAATAGTCTATTGGGTTGGATGTAGTGTTAGAAGAGGGAAGGGAGCCAACTTGAGTAAAATCTGAGGGGTGAGGTGATATTTATAGTAGTTGGCGGCGAAGAGAATGGCGGGGTCTGGCCGAAGGAGCTTAAGGAGCTTAACCTCCGGCATCGTCTCCGACGACGGTGAGGTTATCTCCCACTGGAAATTAGGATTTCTGGTTAATCCAAACCGGTGGATGAAAAGGACGTGGTGATCGCAAGCTGCAAGAGCTTGGACAAAGAAGGATGATGTCGGCAGGGTGGTAATCGCACGGTGGCATGACTCTCTGTCGCCAGCCGTTCGTTCGGCTGAAGAAGAAGAAGAAGAAGGAAAGGGACTTAAAGGTAATAAAACTTAAGGACCTGTGTGAGAAATAAGGACCTGATTGTAATAAATTTTAAGGACCAAAATGTAAACTCGGGTTTTGAAGGTTTATTTTAACTTAGATCTTTTTCAACTTTTTATATATGTTAGTAAATAAGGTAAATATTATGTCTTCACCTTGAATTTACATTTTTGACCTTTTTAGATTAATTTATTAGATTAAGTAAAATCACTTAAGTTATTATATACTTAGGTATACATTATATTTAAGTTACTTAAATTATTAATTAGGGGAATGATTAATAGGATTTTGAGTCCAATTATTTTCTAGATTATTAATAATGTTAATTGAATGATAAAATGTCATTTTTAACTTATTTTAAGGTCCTTAACTAAATATCCCTTTTTATAGAATTAACCCTTATATGTTCATAACCTTAGCTAATTAACCAGGAAGACTAGTTAATTAGGGATAATTAGAGATCATGATGAGTGTCTCATCAATTATCCCAACTCGTACTGTAATCAACCATCGGTTAGTTGGGATAACTTGGATTGGGGATACAATTCCGGATCTCTGTGTTTAGGATCTAACCCTGAACACCATTATTGTGATTTCTATCCTTCTCAAAGCCACATCGATTATAGATCGCCACCCTTTCATGGACAACCTAATACGATCTACAATCAAGGAGGATACACTGATCCTTACCCATCCTCTGATTACATTACCTTTAGGTCATCACTTCCTTTTGAACAATCCAAAATGAGCTATTATCAGGAAGGGTATCACAAATCTCAATTCGTTAACTCCTCTACACTGATCCCAAACCCACCCAACCCTGAAACAAATCATTTGGTTCAAGGGAACCAAGTTCCAGATAAGGTTTTGATTAACTTGAGGAATACCATACAATCTTTAGAAGTTCAGCCAATACCTTGCATTGAAAAATTGGAGCCCCTGATTGAGATAATTTATGACTTGAACAAGTATTTGTTGGATTGGCTCTAGGATGTTAAGGATAAGAACTCGAGTGAGTTTCTACTTGGGAAGTTAGCAAAATTGAGAATGAGATTTCTAGTTACTTTAGTTCAATCATGGGATGATTCCCATGATGAACCCCTTTCAGGAGAGCCTATGTCAGAACATGCTCTGGCACTTGTTGGAGGGGACACATGTTACGAGGTTGACCAGATTGAATTAGAGCAACCAATTAAGGATAATCTGATTTCTTCACCTGAGATCCTTAAACTAGGGTACGAGGAAACGTACGTCTCCATGGATCAGAAAATGATGGATGATTTTGGGACATACATTAATATGAATTTTGATTTCTTTTATTCTGATGGTGAAGATTCAATTTGCGAAGTCTCATGTGAGTTTACAGCACACGATTTTTGTGAGACGATTGGGCCTGAGGAATCTGATAGATCATTTGATAGCCCAATAACTGAGGAAACTGATCTTATTGGGGCTCACATGATGGATCCAGAATCGCATTTTCTGGAGGATTCAATTCAATGCCCTGATTGTTAGTTACACCCCATTGAACTTACTGATGATTCTGTTTTTGAGATAACTAGACCCAAGCCAATTCTGATTTAGCCACATCTTTTAGACTTGGAAATCTCAGACGGGGTGATTAATATGCAGGAGATTTTGGAATTTGACATTTTAGAGGATAGGAGCTGGGAAATTCTGATTTAGGAAGCGAACTCTAGAGGAAGTAGAAGATCGAGTCTAAGGGTTTCAATTAACATGAAACCATCAAACCAGGACCCTTACGACATTTGTTCTGAGGATGTCAAACCCAAGCACACATTCATTGATTATCCTTTTGAGCTTGATTTCTCTGTAACCCGACTCTTTGGTCTTGGGCTGCATCCGCATAAATCGCAAGCCCGACCCTGCTTGCATAATGATTTTAGGTTTTGGGTAATTTTTATCCAGAACCTTAGATATTCTCGATCATGGGGTATGGGTCTGCACCACAATCTGGTCAACATTTGTGGACATCAACTGGCAGGTCAGAGGTTTCATCTTTTTATTTTGATTCTAACCTGCACCTGTGAATTCTTTATTTCTCTTCTTTGTATAGTGTGCCTAGCTAAAGGCACTAAATTCAGCACATATACAGTTTTTGTTTATCTTGGAGCGGACCCATCATTAATGCAATTCAGGTGCTTTCTAATCTATTCCACTCTATTTTCTGTCTTTTTAATAAAATGGGGACATTGCATTAGATAGGCATGGGGGGGTGGATATTCATCTCTGAATTAATTCGTCAGCTATGTAGATTCATTTTATTTTCTTTCATTTATATATATAAAAAAGAAAAAAAAATTGTGGAATTAGGGAAGAGAACTTGGGCTTAAGAAAATTTTCAATCTTAGGAAATAAAACTATATGATTTGAACGCGAAGACCCTTCAGGTTTTCAAACTTAATCAGCCTGTGTATCCACTAAAATGTGGATTTATTTTTCGAGTCCTCACCATCTTAATTCTATTGTAATTTGATTAAATAAGTTTGGTGATAAGTACTCGACTTATCAACCCACCCTCTGATTTGAGGGAACTTTAAGTCTGAAGCATCTACACACTTTCTTTTCACTTACTTGTTGATTAGTGGTTTTAATGGAAATTGGGCAGCTAATGAACCTTCTAGGGTGATATGGCTGGCAAGTTATCATGGGTAACAGCCCATAGGTAGGTTATCCAGAGCCTAGTCACTGGACCATTCTCTTTTTATTGCCTTTTGGTAAATCTTAGTCCAGGGAAGCCACCTACTTAAAAAAAGAAAAAGAAAGTCAAAAAGAAAAGAAAAAAGAAAAGGAGAAAAGAAAAAGAAAACAAAAGAAATAAGCTACACTTCACCGCACGAGTATGGCTGACAAGTTATCAGTGGTAACAGCTCATCGACTGGTTGTCCAGAACCCAGCTCAAGAAATGCACTTAAAATTCCCAAAACACTTAGGAAGAAGCGGAGAAGTAGAATAAAATGAGATATACACTAGACTCACCCTTGTATTGACCCCATGAAAATAAAAGTAGGGAAAGCTACCAGTTGTAAAGATACACCTTTAGGTAGAACTCTCTTTTTAAGGTCACCTAGAGGCATAGAAACCCGAAGTCTATTCTAATTACCGATCAACGAGTCTATCACATTCACAATAAGATGCATAGAACTTAGGGTTCTCATCAAATCTTGGGTGAGTAGAATGGCCGTAGAAAGCCACTCCTTAACCCTAAACTCAAAAATCCAAAAAAAAATTATAAAAGAAGAAAAAGAGAAAAAGAAATTTTTCTTTGAATAAGGCGAGGGCTTGAGGCGGTCTGCATTTTGGCAGACACCCTGGTGCTGCTATGTCTTTGAAAGTTCAGGTCCTAAGCAAAAATTTTCTTAATGTTGAAAATAACTTATGCCTAAATAATCCAACCTAATTCTTTTATAAATAGCATGTAGTTTTGCTAGGGACTAGCAAAAGATAGGCATGGAGGTGTGATGTAAACATGTTTATATTACATAAAATGTCTATTTATGCATGCTTTTAAGCATAGAATTGCATTACATACTATAAATATTGCATAACATGCATCATCTTCATTTAGATTAGTCTGAATAAAATGGAGGTTAATTGTCTCCTTTTATGGTCAGGGATAGGGTGACCTTTTATCGAGGCCTTGGATCGAAGATCCAACCATACAGATCTGATCAGGGCAACGATTAGAGTTCAACGACTTCAAGATTGCCTTAATCGGATATCCGTAGCATCAGATAGAGATTGAGGAACCCTAAAAGATCAAGGGCTAAGATGATGTTAATCTGCACTTCAGACGACAAATCTGACCACATGGATGGATTCGGATCGACGATTGTAGCTTAACGGTGCAAAAATCGACTCAATCTGATACCCATGGCACCATCTTCATTACCCAGAAGATGGATGGCCAAGATGGTGCCACGTGGTACCATATTGGCTGCCTAACTGGCTGCACGCATCTACTGAAGTACTTATCACCAACACTTCTCTACCGTTGGATCAAGATCCAATGGCTGTGAAGCACACGCGTTTAAGTTAAGCACTCGACACAAACATGCACGTAGCGTGTTGGTTGAGCGCCTTAACAAGGCGAAGGAGACGTAGGATCGAGCCGCGAGACGTCTCAACTGGAGCAGGCACGTGGGCGTAATTGATCGCACCATGGAGATCGAGCAGTTGTGTGCACCCGATAGCATCGACGTGCCATCACACGCCCCCATGTGATGTAGGATCTCACGCAGATGAGGAGCAGATGAGGTGCGGCAAGAGGCACTCTCAGCCATTCGAAGGACGTGAACGCGCATTGAGGCGTGGGGAGGCGAGCGGGCAAGCGCGTGCCGCCTACTACAGCCATGTTCAGTTCTTTAGTGACGGATTTATCTATCACTAAAGGTCCTGAATTAATGATTTTCAACATGTAATGACCAAAATGCCCTCACTCCTTGCAACTATAAAAGGAGACCCCCTCCATACGAAATTCTCATCCCTTCTTCTCTTCTCTCACCCCTCACAAAGCTCTAAGAGCTTGTCCCAAACTTGGGATGCTCCTCTAGAGTAAAAATCTTAATTTTTCCACCTTCATCCCTGTTTGTGGAGCATTCTACGGTTGTCCTCTCTCTACATTCGAGAAGTGGATCCTACGATGATGACAACATGTTGTTTCGTTCCCATTCTTCCCCTTCGTCCTCCTTCTTCCCACTCCATTCCCCACCTTCTAGGCGTCGTCCCATCCAGGTCATCCTCCAAGCGATCATCGAGGAGGATATCTCTCTCTCCATTCCTTTTACTACTTTCTAGAATAGATTTACTACTTTCTAGTTAATCATTTCCCACTTTCTAGTTGTAATAAGTAGTGTAATGAACAATTTCTGATAATGAAATTCATGTTTATTCTACATCCCTTTTGCTTTTATTTGTAATATTCTCTTTCTCTCTCTTCTATTTATTACTTGATAAATAGTTTTCAACTAGAAATTCTGTTTCGTAACAAATAAAACAAACATGCATTTTTAATCAAACGTCTGCCTCCCTGAGTTCGACCTGGGAATTCTATTCCGGTATAAATTTTATTTGTTGAACAAGAGGTCTTCACTATTCAAACTACAACGATAGGTTTTCAAAACCAAACTCAATAGCATAGTAACTCGTTGCTTCAGCATACTTCATGTTCAACTGGAGCTGCCCAGAATCTCTACTGCCTCTAAATCTTCTTATGCACCTCGAGCCCCTCCTGCTCAAGTTAATCTACTCACTCGCGATGCACCCCCTCCGTATTCATGGGACCCTGTGTATCAGGATCCCGCGAACAATCTCGATCTGGCACCATATGATTAGGGTTACACACCACATGATGATTACAACATGTATCCCCTTGATGAACATGCGCCTCTGAAGTCGTCGGCTTATGAAGATGTCAGTGCTGTTCAGGGATATGGGCGTGATAACCCATACTCAGAGACATAACACCCTTATTGGTGCCAGCATCCAAACTTCTCCTGGTTAGGTAACTCACAGAGACCACATGAAGATCCACACTACCAGACCAGGCAGTACGGGAATGCACAAAACACATACCCTAGGCAGCAGCCATTCCCATCTCAGCAGTAGCAACCCCATTCTATATACTAGCTGCTACATCAAGCTGCCAATCACCCCCCAAAGCAAGCCAATTTGGAGGCACTAAAAGATGAGCTACAAGAATCGATGCGAAGGTCCACATAGGATAGCTTGCAAATTATGAAGGTGATGGCCGACCAGATACAGAACATACAAAACACGCAAAACCAGTTGCTATAGGAGCATAGGACCCAGGGAGCCTTGCCCTCCCAACCTGTCCCAAACCCATGATATGTGCAGAACCAAGGTGCCTCACCTAGGTTTCAGGCACCACAGGGACAGGCACATGCCATATTACAGGCATCTCCTACGACACCTGGTTATGCCCAAGGCCAGCTACCTTTGATACAAAACCCTACATACTCTGCCCCTTCCACTCCTCCACCACCTCATGGACAGCTAGCCAATGCAAAGGCTGTCTCGTTGAGGAGCGGAAGGAAGACATTGGACCCACCAGATAGGCAGGCGGGTCCTAATTTTTCTCTCCCTCCATCACATGATGGTTCGACTCCTTCATCTCAGGAGCCACCAACGGCGGATAAGGGTAAGAGGCCACTTGACCCTGAGATTCCTATTCCTTTTCCCGAGGCTCTAACATGAAATGTAGTGTGGAAGGACACGTAGAATTTTGAGGACCTGAAGTCTTTGTTCAAGGAAGTACATATTCAGGTCCCTCTCCTCGAGAACATTGATCACATCCCCATTGTCGTTAGGTTCTTTGAGGACTAATGTACCTTGAGCGACAACCGAGAATTGGATGACAGGCGGTACTGTCAAAGGAGGTTGGTGTCGTGATTCTAGCCGACTTACCGCCGAAGAAAAAGGATCCTAGTACCCCACTCATATCCTGCTTCTTGTAGGATTCTGCATTTAATTAGGTCGTTCTTGATCTGGGTTAGTCCATCAACCTGACTTCCACTGTAGTATATGATCAATTCCGATTAGGGGAGTTAAAACCCACCTCGGTCACAATTCAACTGGCTGATGGATCAATGAAAACACCAAGGGGGTGGTTGAGAATGTGATCGTAAAAGTCCATGGATTCTGCTTCGCCGCAGACATTCATTGTGCTTTCGGGTGATGCACCAATTATTTTAGGTTGTCCATTTCTGGCAATAGCCTGAGCAAACATTGATTGTGCTTCCGGGTGTATGGAGATAGCCCTAGGTAGGTAATGAGAGACTTTGACTTGACATATTCAGGGCATCAAGGAACTTCAACTATGATCGAATCGAGGAGGATGGTGAAGACGAAGATTCAGTATACTGTGGTGACATTGGGCTCTTTTGCGACGACCCAGTTCTCATTCATCTACATTATCAGGGTTCTTGGACCTCGATCCGCACGGGATTGAGACCACTACACTGCACATATCTCCTTGAGGATCCAATTATTTAGGGTGTGTTTCTGACCACAACACCCCCGACTCTAGCTATCCTGATCCGCACACTATTGAATCGCCCCTATTGTTGTAGGAAGACGTGACCACAGCTAACGTGTTTCCCATTAATGCAATCACAACCGACTATCTTACAGGTAGCTAATCAGCAGGAATTCACGCGCATCCGGATCATCAGATTCCCACCTTCGATTCTACTCCTATTCCATTTCTGACTCCGACCCACCCATGATTGAATTGAAGCCCCTGTCTGATTCACTTAAATATGTGTTCTTAGGCGAAAGTGAGACATACCCAGTCATTATTAGTGCTCACTTAACCCAAGAATAAGAGCATCAACTTATTTCTATGCTACAAGGCCATAGGGGTGCTATAGGGTGGAGCATTGCTGATCTTCGCGGTATTCACCCCGCATATTGCACTCATCACATTTACACGGATGAGGAGGTGAAACCTTCAAGACAACCTCAAAGATGGCTAAGCCTGAATATGCTAGAGGTTGTTAAGACGGAGATCATCAAATGGCTGGATGCAGGCATTGTATACCCAATCTCTGACAGCCAATGGGTGAGTCCGATCCCGATGGTGCCCAAGAAAGCAGGACTCACCATCATGAAAAATGATAAGGGTGAATAAATCCCAACCTCCACCACAACATCATGGTGGGTTTGCATACATTATAGAAAACTGAACATAGCTACCTAGAAGGATCACTTTCCTTTACCATTCATTGATTAAATCTTAGAACGGTTCGCTGGACATAATTTCTTTTGCTTTTTGGATGGATACACCGAGTATAATCAAGTAGCGATTAGCCTGGAAGATCAAGACAAGACCACTTTCACATGTCCCTTTGGAACATTCACCTTCAAGCGGATGCCCTTCGGCCTCTGATTGCACCAGCAACATTTCAGCATTGCATGATGACCATCTTCTCTGACATGATTGGGGATTACATGGAAGTGTTTATGGATGACTTCTCCATTTTTGGAGATGATTTTCAATCTTTTCTTGACAACCTCACCAAGATCCTGAAATGGTGTATTGAGGTAAACCTAGTACTATCCTGGGAAAAGAGCCATTTCATGGTGAGGGATGGCATTGTACTAGGGCATAGGATCTCTGTAAGTGGACTCGAGGTTGACTGAGTTAAATCTGAGATCATATCCCAATTGCCCCCTGATAAACGCTAGTTTATCATCATTCTTATGCATTAAAACAAACCTAACTCTTAGGATTTTGCTCCGCAAATAGGTTTTTGGGCTGCATTTAGGCATCAATTAGGATAGGCATGCATTGCACTTTTTAATGTATTTTTGTGAGTGCTAGGGATATACAAATTGCCAGATCCCTAGAATCCTAGCACTCAGGAAGGCAATTGGTGAAGGAGAAGCCCAAACCAGCTGGAACTTAGCTAGATCCAGCTCACATAGTTGAATTTTAGCTCACTTGAACTAGGGTTAGCTCATCCTAGCTCCATTCAGCTCATCTCAACTAAATGGCAGCTCAAAAGAGCTCATCTTAGCTCAACATAGCTCAGGTCAGCTCAGATCCAGCTCAACTTAGATGAATCTAGCTCATCTTAGCTCCTATTAATTCACAGGGAGCTCTAGCTTGCTTAGTTGAGTTGACTGGAGTTCACCTCAACTCAGGACCAGCTTGATCCAACTCCACTCAACTCCAGGCAGCTGAAGATGACTTCATTTCAGCTCAAGAAGCTCAAGTGCAGCTCCCAAGACCAACTTGATCCTCCTCGGGATCACCAGACCTAGTTCACCTCAGCTCCTCATGATAGAAGCCAACTTACTTTAGCTTGGCTTAGCAGCTAGAAAAGAACTAGTAAGCTAAGCCAGCTACAGTAGCTCCATGCCACCCTCTTTAGCAGCTGCCAGCTCCATTTCAGCTCCAGACTTCTTTTGTCCAGCAGCTGCTCTCTTCAAACCCTAGCTCCCATTGCCTCCTCCTTTACTCCATTACTAAATAAGCTAGCTTATCTTAGCTTAGCTTAGCTATGCTCCAACTCCCTTGGTATTTACCACCCTAAAGCCCTACCTAACTAGCTCAACAAACTAAGCCCCACCTAAGCTCACTTAAGCTAGCTCCATCTACTCCAAGTTGGTGCCACCACCTAGCCATCTCTTCACCCCATCACCACCACCAAAAGACACCCTATTTTTTGTGCCAAAACCTCCTACAACTACCTCCATTTTGGTGCCAACTTTTCCCTCCAAAAATTCCCCCATCTTAACCTTACACATACCCCTTCAAGCCATCACCACCCTACACCTACCCTTCCTTCTAGAAACCACCTCTCTTGGTGCCAAAATGGTGGCATCCTTCAACCATGGACGTCCACCAAGGGGTGGATTCAACTTATAACTACCCCCCCTTGCACCCTTTAAGGTGGCACCAAGTGATCTCCACCTTAGGATTCCTAACCACCATCCCAAACTCCATCCTAGCCACCCATTAACTTCACGCCAACTACCCCTTCTCCACCACTATATATACCCACCTAATTACCCACATTTTCCCATCCTCCATTTAGTTAAATCTACCCTATTCCCACCTCATATCTATGGCCAAGAAGAAGGAGTAGAGAAGAAGATTAAGGGGGCACATCACCCGCCCCTTTGGTGCCTTCTTCTCCCCATTCCTTCACCTTGTGCCACGCCAAGAAGGAGGAGCATTCCACATCAAGGACAACGGCCAAGCTTTGGTGGAGAAGGGTGGTGCACGCCCACCCTTGGAGGAGGAAAGTTAAGGTGGAAGCTTCCACCTTGGAGGACACCATTAGAAGGAGCTTTACAAGGAAGGAGTTGGAGGACTCTTTTCAATCCCGGGAGCTACCAGGCTTGGAGCAAGAAGCCATCATCTTCTTCACCATTTGATTTAGAGGATTTGTGTTTTCATCTTCTTGTATTTCACGTAGATTAAAAGCTTTCCTCCAAGTGTTTTGTGTAGAACAAGTTCAATTCAATTCAAGTTGCCTTCTTTTAAATTCTTGTCGCATTTGTCATTTATCTTAATCTAGAACTTTTTCACTCCCTCTCCCTAATTACTCTAGGCCCCCACATGCCTAGAGTGAGCTTAAGGAGAGGCCTTTCTTGTCACTCTAGCAATAGTTTAGTGGATTAGGTTTAGATTGCCTTTTTCTTCATCAACAACTTTGCAAAAGCTCATTATTTCAAAACCCTAAAAAAAATATAAATTAAAAAGACCAAAAAGAAAGGTGAATTTCATTTCCAAGAAAAAGACATATTTTTTACAAAAATTTGGCCTCCTTGGATGACGCTAGATATCCCACTATTTTGGTTATAAATTTTAAAAGTGATTCTCTTTTTGTGCATTACAATGACTTAAAATCCTAAATTAACAAACTACGCAAAAACGTGATCACCCCCACCTAGCTCGGTCAAGCAGATCAGATCATTCTTGGGTCACATCAGATTTTACTGGAGATTTATACACAATTTCTCGACAATCGCGCGACCTTTGATGAATCTCCTAGAAGCTAATACCCCCTCCAAATTCAACACCTCGTGTCTCAGCGCCTTCGAGACTTTACGAAGCACTGTCTCTAATTCACCGATTCTCCAACCACTTAACTAGTCTCTTGATTTTGAGATGATGTGCAATGCCTCGGATTTTGCCATCGGTGCTATTTTAGGTCAGTGTCGGGAGAAGGAACACTTTGTCATATACTATGCTAGCAAGATGCTGAACGAGGCTCAACGTAATTATATTGTCATCGTAAAAGAACTGCTAGCAATAGTACTCGAGTTGGAGAAATTCAGATCTTATATATTAGGGTCCAAAGTTATCATCTTCACTGACCACTCCTCCCTCCAGCATTTGGTGGCAAAGAAGGATGCCAAACCCTGTCTTATCAGAGGGATCCCTCTGTTGCAGGAATTTGATATTGAAATCCACAACAAAGCGGGAAAGTAGAAGGTTGTGGCAAATCACCTATCCAGACTGGACCTAGCCACATTCCTTATTCTCTGCCTATTTTTGACCAATTTCCAGATGAATCTCTTTTTGCAGTTCACTCTATTGAGTTCCCCTGGTACGCGGATATCGTGAACTATCTTGTGCAGGCAAGATTCCCCCGAACCTATCTAAGGACTAGAAACTCAAATTCACTATAAAGGCCAAATTCTACCTCTGGGATGACCCACTACTCTTCCGCATTGAAGTCGATCAAATTATTAGAAGATGTGTCCCAGACTCTGAGATCCCTAGTGTGTTATCCTTTTGCCACAACGATGCCTGTCATGGTCATTTCTTGGGATGGAAAACTGCTGCAAAGATTTTACAGTCAAGAATCTTCTGGCCAACTAATTTAGAGATACACACAAATACACCCAATGCTGTAGACGATGACAGTCAGTCGGTTCTTTGACCAAGAGAGACATGATACCTCTCTAACCCATTGTGATCGTAGAAGTGTTCGATGTCTGGGGCATCAATTTTATGGGCCCTTTTCCAAACTCGCATGGCTTCGAGTACATATTGCAAGCTGTTCACTATATCTTGAAGTGGGTCAAGGCCGTCCCGGCAAGACAGGTTGATCATAAGACTGTTGTTTCTTTCGTACGAAAATATATCCTTGCGAGATTCAGAATACCCTACTCCCTGATTAGCGTCGGGGGAAGCCACTTCATCCATGCCCACTTTACGCTGTTATTAAAGAAATACGGGGTATATCACTGTATATCCACCCCGTATCACCCACTAACCAATGGGCAGGCTGAAGTGTCTAACCGTCATATCAAGTTGATTCTCCAGAGGATGGATAGACCGGACAGGAAGGATTGGTCCGATAAATTAGTTGGTGCACTCTGGGCATATCGGACCGCCTACAAGGCCCCACTCTGAATGCCACCATATTGTATGGTACATGGTAAGGCCTGTCACCTTCCTGTCGAGCTGGAACACCGTGCCTTTTGGGCAGTGCAAAAGTGTAACCTTGACCTCGATGTGGGAGGTCACGAAAGGAAACTCCAGCTCAGCGAATTAGAAGAGATCTAGCAGGAGGCCTATGAAAATGCATCGATATACAAGGATAAGACCAAGGCCTTTCTTGACCGCCACATCCAAAGGAAAGCATTCACACCCAACCAACAGGTCTAGTTGTTTGATTTACGACTGATGCTCTTTGCAAGGAATTCAGGTCCAAGTGGATTGGCCCTTATATTGTTATTCACCCTTATCCTAATGGAGAAGTCCAAAATCTGGGCATATCTCCATAGTCAATGGCCAACGCCTCAAGCCATTTTTGGCCCAGGAACTGCCTCTAGCTGACGACGTCATTCATCTTATTAAGGACGCGTGATTGAGCTTTCGCCCACCTGGAGGCGTTAAACTAAGCATCTACTCTGCATCTATCACCTATTGATGGGAACACCATCATGAGCCCTAACTTGCTCATTTTACACAAAAAAGAGAATAAAAGCTCCTACATAACCAAACGGAAGTCCTAACTCAAGGAATAACCCTTCTAAAAGAAAAGCAAGAAACAAGGGGTAAAACTGCAATTTTACCATTGCAATGCAACAACAGATTTCTCATGAGCTAAACATAGGTCAAATGATCTTAACAAGATAAAAGGTGGGTTGGTTCAAACAAAAAAGGGTTCATGTGAAATCTGGGAATTAAATGACTTCTTGTAACCCTAAAATAGACCCACTTAATTTAATAAGGTTCTGGTTGAGATAAAATTTACCTAAACCCTCTAAAATTCATGGAAAAATATCCTCTAGGGTTTAGAACCTTCAATTTGGCCCTAAGAACCTATTTTGACCTAAATTGGGGTCCCAGTCAAATGTTTGCCCTAAATTGGGTTTTTATGTAAATTTCCCAGTCAAACGTGGTCAATCCTAAACTCCAACTTCACCATTGGATTCCTTAGGTCCAAATTAGGTTTGTACAAAATTTGGACCTAAGGGGAATTCACCTTGACCTACTTTACAGATAGGTCCAACCCAATTACATTTATACCCCTAACTTTTGAAAACCTCCACAGAAAACCCCTAACTTCCTCGTCGTTCTCTGCAATTAGTTCCCTCCGCCATTACAGCGGAGGGAATCCTACTCCGGCGAGGTACTGAGGGTGAGTACTCCATGATTCCTCAAAGAATCCCTTTCAAATTTGAAAGGGAGATTCTCTGAGAAATCTCCTCTTATGTGAACCCATTATCGAGCCCTAATTTCTACCCAATCTCTCATGCGAACACATGAGAGATTTGGGTCTCTCTAAGTTTCCAACTCTGGTGAGGTTGTCGTGCTTGGAAGCTTGGCTTCCAAGCATAAGACCTCCTGCTAGGGCTTATAAAAGCCTCCCCTAATCATTCTGCACCTCCCAAGCTTGAAATTGGCCTGAGATATCACCCAATTCCTCTCTTCCCCTCTGGTCAACCACCCAGCAAGCTCCGGTGACCCTTATCCCTCTCTCTCATCACTCTGTCACAATACCAGTGGCAGAGTTACCTTTATCCCCTTTGTTCACGTCACGCTGCACCAGCCGACGCCCCTGCACCTCTGGTCAGACCTCTAGTGAGGTGTTTCCGCCACTCCATGCCTCCACCCACCTCGCCAACTACCTCACGAGCACCGCCACACCTCACTGACACGAACCCCTCACTTCAATCACCGCGCCAAGGCCCCAGAATGCCCCCCGAACACACCCACCTTCGCACACACAGAATGACCTAGGCACACATGCTCAGGCCACCCCACGCCACGTCGACCACCGTACCACCTTCGCCGTGTTCAGGTGAAGCTCTCTACATGTTCTGACAAAGCCGCAAGGCTGTTTTCTTGTTGACAGGGTTTAGGCCTCCGCTGCCATTGACGAAGGATGAAGCTTGCTTAGAAGCTTCATCCAGGACTCTAGGCACCAGGCTCCAAGTCCCAAGTCATGAGGATTCCCTTCGCACACGTCTTTAGCCCAGCTATTGGCAGCAAACGACCACGCAACTGCTGCAATTCGTGAAGACATCCACGGCTGGCGTTTGCGGAGGAAGGTGGGACAACATAGTCCCACCTTGAAAGTGTAGGAGTGAAAGTAGCCGAATAAAGTGAAAAAGTGTCAGGGGCTTATCACCTCCTGACCATGGGGTGAGGTTCCACTCGCCCACTGCCTTGTCGATGACCCCACTACTCGCAGACTTGGCCCTAACCTGTATACCCAACAAGCCTGTGCACTCCTTGCCCACCACGCATGCTGGTGGGCCTGGTCCCGGGTGCGCTTACCTGACTTGATAACCCGAGAAGGCTCTGGGAGAGCGAGCCTAAGATAGAAGGAAGAGGAGAGATTGAGGGGGAGGGTAGGGGTAGGTTTTGCTCTCAGGAGAAGAGGAAGCCAAAGAAAGGAGAGGAAGAGGGAACCAAGGAAGCAAAGGGCAGAAGCCTGGGCAACCAAGGAAGGAGAAGGAAAAGCTAAAGAGGATGAAGCTGAAGAAGAGTTGAAGTTAGAGATAGGAGGAAAGGAGAGAGAAGAGGAAGAAGACAAAGGCCAGAGCAATCAAAGGAGGAAGAAGAAGAAGCCAAGAAGGAAGAAGGCCGTCAGGACTGAGAGCAGAAGAAAGAAAAGAAGAAGGAAATCAGAGACAGAAGACAAAGAAGAGCACTGTAGCAATTTCACATTTAAGACATCTGATTTTCACATTAGACGTCCATATTATTTTGTTCTTCTATATACATTGACATTATATTTCTTGCATTATAACTTTGACTTATCATTGCATATTATATCAAATTTGAAAGCTGTGTTCTTGATTTTTACACCCCAATTTGCTCCCTATGTTCGACCTCGGATTTAAAACTTCAAGTAATAAAATTCATTGGTTTTCGAGCGATTTCAACTATACTATGACGCATTGATTTTACATTGATGTCGACTCACTTAAACAATTTGGCACCATTGCTGGGGAGCAACGGGAGATTTAGAAATCTTGATCACAACTTCTGATTCAATACTAACCTGATACATCTCTTTTGTTGTGTGACGTGCCTTCGTGCAGGTGTGTTAAGAGGTGTCATTATAGTTGCACTTGATACGTCGGTTTTAAAAGAAGTAAACGGAGGTGAGTCCGAGTGTCGATCTCAGGGAGGCATGGAAATCGGATTTTGTTTACCACTTGTTGTCATGAAAAAGGTGGAGTTTTGCTTGCGAAAGAGACGATTTTGAAAAGCGAGAGATAGAGAGAATTTAGGGTTAGAAAGCTCTTGGTTTTGATCATGCACTTTAAGCAGAAATTCAAATGGCGACTAAATGGAAAATAATTTCATTAAACATGCATTCATAGTTCATGGTTTACAACATTAAATACATGCTTCAACAAAAGTAAATGAAAGCTTAAAAGAGAGAGAGAGAGAGGTAGAGAGAGAGTGGAGAGCGACGAGGCAACCACGGCAGTGGAGGAGGCTCCGTCGGCGGCTCGTCGTCTCCGAAGATTACAAGAGTGCCTAAAGCTAGCTAGGAGAGGAGTGGAGTAGTTGCAAGTGGGAGAGTATGCCTTGAATGGTGGTAGAAGGGGGTTTAAATAGAGTTAAGGACTTCCTAAAAGAGGAATGTGCTTTAGCGACATCCAGAATGTCGCTAAAACCACTTCCAGATACGTCGGTGAATCCCTCCTGCCACCGGCCAGCTGCCCACCCCGCTCTCTCTCCATGCGCGATCCGTGGACGTTGAACGAGAGCCATCCGATCGAAGATCGGACGGCTGAGATCCTCCTACGCCCGCGTTGAGATCACGCCTCGGGCGTGCGTGCGCGTGCGCATTTTCGCCCGGCGTGCGCGCGCGCGTGGGCGCTAGGGAGCTGTCATCGCACCGCGTGGCACGATCCTGGCAGCTCACTGCTGATCGAGCGGCCCAATTTTGCTGTGCCCTTTGCTCGCGCTTGATTTCTGCTCCGCGCGATTCGAACGCACGTCGCTGTGATGTGGGCGTGCGCGCTAGCCGTTGCGCGACGCCCGCGCTTTGTCGCGGTGACCGCGGGCGAGCGCGCGGATCGCGACCGTTCGATCGAAGATCAACGGCCGAGATTCGTCCTTGGCTGGCTTGAGGGCGTGTGAGCGGTGGGGGCGGGGCGACGTGGCGCTTTCTGGGTCATACTTGGGCCCATTGTGGGAGCTCCGGATGTCGGATTTGGCCGATCTTGAGTCCGTTGGACTCCGTTCGTCGTTCTTAATCCATCCGTGCAGTCCGATTGCTCATCTGGGGCCTTCTTTGACACATGCTTTACACAAATGGTCATTAATGCAGTTTATAAGCAATCTTGGTACTTGATGCATGCAATGCTCCTATTCTACTTTATGTTGTGCCTTTTATTCTAAAGATGGGCCATATTCAACCTAATTACTACCCCCTTGCGTGGTGTTATCATACCCCCATGCTTACTCCTTGATAGTCCCTAGCCTATCAAATGTCATGTCCCCGATGTTGCAGGAAATTAGGGGCGCTCCTGGGTCAGTTCGTTTGAGTGGAAGGTTGCTTGATATCATGGAACTGGCTTGCTCAGAGAGTACAACCTTCCTAGGTGCTTGAGGTCTCGGCTTACGCTTGGGTGTACAGGCATCCTTTAAGAACTTGGCGTAAGCGAGGATGTGTTTGATAGCTTCTAGGAGTGGAATATTAATCTGTACTTGTTTAAAAATTTCCAACAACTCCTCAGTTTCCACAGTATTCTTCTTTCTCTTGATTGTTTCCAAGGCCTCAGGATAGGGTGTCTAAATTGGTTCCATGTCTGGGTCCTTGGTTGGTGCTTCTTCTAAGTCGGGTATCTCAGCAGGTAGAGTCTCGGGGAGAGTCGGCCATTTGGGATCCTGGGTTTTGGTGCCGCTTCTCAAGGTCACCGCATTCACAGAGGCATTGGGGCCATGGGGTGATCCTTGAGAAGACGAGGATGAAGAAGCGCCAAACCTAGGAGGTGTTTGTGGGGCTGGCTGCACCATATGAGCCTGCCCGGGGTTGCCTTGGAACCCTTGCGAATTGGGGCCTCTGTTAATTATGTTTCGCGGGTTCGGTTGCTGTTGGGAAGGTAGAGATCCTTGCTATTTACAGTCCAAGAGTTGGCTTAACTGTCCCTTTACCAAGGCCATTTCTTCCTGATGTTTTTGGTTCATGTCAGCCATCATCTTTATTAGGGTGTCCATTTGGTTTTGTGGGGGAGGGGCCTCCCTATTCTGGTTATATTGGGGTGTAACTGGTGGTCCTTGATGATAGGGGGGCAAGTGTGGCTGTTGGTTTGGCCTGGGCTGGTTTTGGAATTGCGGTGGTTTCTGGTTTGTCCAACCAAAGTTGGGGTGATTACGCCAGCTGGTGTTGTAAGTGTTGGAGAAAGGGTCAGGTTTTGCATATCCTTGGACGGCTTGCACATCTTCTAGAATAGCTGATGTTGATGAAGAAGGAAGGGAGTAATCAAGGGTCGAGGGAGTAAAGGTCCCTCCCTGGAACGTGGTCAGGGGTTGTTCCATGTTTAATTGGGTGAAGGGTTGGACCAGGTCGACATTATGTGCTCCCTTTGCTAGGGAGAAAGTCTGCAAGGGGTTCCTGGTCTAGTTTAGAAGCTCATCAATCTTCTTGTCCATCAATTCCACTCGATCCAACTTTTTGGCAATGATGTCCACGTCAACCATTCCAGAATTTTCTTGCACCTCATAAATCCCGCCACGGGGTTGACTGGACCTGCTAAACTGGTTCATGGAGGCATGTTGAGTGAATTCTCGCTCATAGACTCAAAGAGCTCAAACGCGCTCTCCTCATCTTTGTTTAGGAAGTGTCCCCCGCATGAGGCTTCGACAAAGTTCCGTAGGTTGCTGTCTAGACCGTGGTAGAAGATCTGGGCCAATTGCCACCTTGGAACTTCGTGGTGTGGGCATTTCCTCAAAAGTTCATTGAATCTTTCCCACGGCTCATGAAATTGTTCCCCACCCTGGAGTGTGAAGGTTGTGATAGCTCTTTTGAGGGCATTGGTCTTTCCTATGGGGAAGAATTTCTTTAAAAATGCATGCCTCAGTTCTTCCCAGGTGGTGATGGGTCTACCTAGGGTTCTTAGCCAATGAGAAGCCTTGTCTCTTAATGAGAAAGGGAACATCTTGATTAGAACAATGTCAAAGCTAATGTTCCTAGGTTTTACTGTTCTTGCTATGCGGTCGAGATCTTCTAGGTGCTGAAAGGGGTCTTCATTTGAGCTTCCATGAAAGTGGCTCTAGATTAGACTTAATACATTAGGTTTTAGCTCAAAATCGTCTCCCCCTTCGGGGATCCTAAGGTGTGGCTCGACTCTAATGGCAGAAGGGTAATAGAAATCACGGAGGGGTCTCGGCTGGTCCTGAAATGGCGGTAAATCAAGTGGTGGTTGTCCTGGTATGTCATTGAAAGGTGGTGGTTGTTCTTGTGGGTTCTGTAACCGTTGTATGGCTTGCATGATGGTGTGGATTTGTTGTTGCTAAAGCTGATGGTTAGCATTGATTTGAGCCTAGATGATAGCCATAGCATCTGGTGGGGGTTGATCTTCAGCCTCATCTACCCTAGGTTCAGCCATGTTTTCAACAGAATTACGTTGCCTAGATTCCTACCCCAAAACACACAATTCGGGATGTAGTGGGCGCCTCCCGTGCATACACTAGAGAAGGACAGGAGGGGATGCGGAGGGCGACAGATGCGAGAAATGTGTTTCAATCAAGCACGCAAGCCGAATCCTTATGGTGTATTCCTTAGGAGACCTAGAAATCTCACAAAGGGTGATTAAGTCCGTAAGCACTGGACTCCCCTTCTCAAGGCTAATCTGGCCAGGTTGATTACGAGGGGATTGCAGGGAAGGTTCTTCCTTTGGCTTGCGCCTCTGGTTCCATAGACCCCACAACCATGGTCGTTTGACACTGCCCCGTAGCCTAGTCACCAGATTCTACCAAGGGAATGAAAGCCAAGTGCCTAGCAGACAAAATCTCACCTTTTGAGACTTAACTCAGTCCTGCCTAGGGCACGTCTACTCAGTTTTAAAGGGTTAGGATAGTGCTTGTGATTCGGGTGATGTGATGAGGCGCTGATTGGGGTGGTGCCTCTTAATTTTCCACTTTCAAAGTGTGTGCTTCTAGCAAAACATGATTTTCAAGAAAGGATTTGTTAAGATATAGTGTCTTTTAGTGTTTCATCCTTACTTGGGTACTTTTTAGGGTTGACGTGTCTTAATGTTTTCAAACAAGTTTCAGTGGGCACGTCAAGTTCTGCACACAACTTGGTGAAAGTAGATTTCCTTTTATTTTGTAGAGGCTCTAAAACCTTAGTGTACTCATCCTAATGATCATGCAGCTTCTATTAGATGAGTCAGTTTTAGGGCTGAGTGGTGCGGCCCAGGTCAATTCACGGTGGCTTCGCAAACACCACTCAAGAAAAAGAAAAGAACACTCCAAGAATTCATTCAGAATGTTAGAGTGTACATTTTTTTTGTGGGGTGATGTGTTATGGATGTGGGTCAAGCAATCATACACCACGCCAATTTTTTTCCAGTTTTTACAATTTTTTTAGCTTTTTCACTCAAGCAAACAATGAGAGAGAGATTGCTCACTATCGGTCCTCGAGGCACCTACTCCCTTGCTACCGTCGTGGAATGCGTCGCTTCGTCGTCCATGCGTCAAATTCCTGCAACCGTCAAGTAAAAAGGAAAATAGGGCATTAGACGATGTGAGAATGAGTGTGGAATGGAGGTGATAAAACAAATCCGTTGCCTCCTCGGCAACGGCGCCAAAAACTGACGTGCCTTCGTGCAGGTGTGTTAAGAGGTGTCGTTATAGTTGCACTTGATATGCCGGTTTTAAAAGAAGTAAACGGAGGTGAGTCCGAGTTTCGGTCTCAGGGAGGCGTGGAAATCGGATTTTGTTTAGCACTTGTTGTCACGAAAAAGGCAGAGTTTTGCTTGCGAAAGAGATAGTTTTGAAAAGCGAGAGATAGAGAGAATTTAGGGTTAGAAAGCTCTTGGTTTTGATCATGCACTTTAAGCAGAAATTAAAATGGCGACTAAATGGAAAATAATTTCATTAAACATGCATTCATAGTTCATGGTTTACAACATTAAATACATGCTTCAACAAAAGTAAATGAAAGCTTAAAAGAGAGAGAGAGAGAGGTAGAGAGAGAGTGGAGAGCGACAAGGCAGCCACGGCGGTGGAGGAGGCTCCGTCGGTGGCTCGTCGTCTCCGGCGATTACAAGAGTGCCTAAAGCTAGCTAGGAGAGGAGTGGAGTAGTTGCAAGTGGGAGAGTATGCCTTGAATGGTGGTAGAAGGGGGTTTAAATAGAGTTAAGGGCTTCCTAAAAGAAGAATGTGCTTTAGCGACATCCAGAACGTCGCTAAAACCACTTCCAGATACGTTGGTGAAGCCCTCCTACCGCCGATCAGCTGCCCGCCCCGCTCTCTCTCCATGCGTGATCCGTGGACGTTGAACGAGAGCCGTCCGATCGAAGATCGGACGGTTGAGATCCTCCTACGCCCGCGCTGAGATCGCGCCTCGGGCGCGCGTGCGCGCACGCGTTTCCGCCCGACGTGCGGGCGCGCGTGGGCGCTCGGGAGCTGTCATCGCGCTGCGTGGCGTGATCCTGGCCACCCGCTGCTGATCGGGTGGCCCAATTTTGCCGCGCCCTTTGCTCGCGCTTGATTTCTGCTCCGCGCGATTCGAACTCGCGTCGCTGCGATGCGGGCGTGCACGCTAGCCGTTGCGCCATGCCCATGCTTTGTCGCGGCGACCGCAGACGAGCGCACGGATCTCGGCTGTTTGATCGAAGATCAACGGTCGAGATTCATCCTTGGCTAGCTTGAGGCGTGCGAGCGGTGGGGGCGGGGCGACGTGGTGCTTTCTGGGCCGTTGATCTCCATATCAACGGTCAGAATTTCTTGGGCCCATTGTGGGAGCTCCGGATGTCGGATTTGGCCGATCTTGAGTCCGTTGGACTCCGTTTATCATTCTGAATCCATCCGTGTGGTCCAATTGCTCATCTGGGGCCTGCTTTGACACATGCTTTACACAAATGTCCATTAATGCAGTTTATAAGCAATCTTGGTACTTGATGCATGCAATGCTCGTATTCTACTTTATGTTGTGCCTTTTATTCTAAAGATGGGCCATATTCAACCTAATTACTACCCCCTTGCATGGTGTTATCATTGTGATTGTTTTAGGGGAGGAGATTCAAAGGAAGACAGCCGCACAACAACCACACCCTAGGCAGGTAATCTCTAATTAGCCCTTTCTCTTAATCCCCTCATTCTGAAAAGGAAAAACAAAGAAAAAAATCAAGTTAGGGCTACCTGCTTTCCATATTTAGTTAATTCACACAAAGTTGCCTGATTTTGATTTCAACAAATATTGAATTATGCATCCATTTAAGGTAACTAGGGCTACCACCTTCTTGATTGAGCCCTAGATACCATATTTGTGGCAACTAAATTGAACCAAAATTAGAGCCAAATTAAGGATTCAAATTTAGGGTTTTAGAGACACATCTTTCTAAGCAAGAAACAACTTCTCCAAAAGGAGGTGTGCCTAAGCCTTGATTGAAAAGACTTATTCAAGAGAAACCCTAAAAATCAACCCCTTAATTTCACTTAAACCCTAAAAGAAAGGACCTAAAGCTCTCAAAGGACAAATAGGTGAAGTTGACCTTTTGTTGGGTCAATCAACCTTGAAATTAGGTCACTTTTGCATTCAAAACATCTAAAGTTCAAGTGGAATCCTAAGCACCTTTGATCTTAAATAAAAGTGGTAGACTTAAGAGGTTAAGGTCCCCATTTTGGTCTACTTGGAATCTCAGTGACAAGAGCGGTCGGGTGGGGGAAACCCTGTAACTCGTGGGGACGCTCTACCATGTAGGGGTCTTTGCGAGACTCTCCCTTTTTGGCTGCCAAGGTATTTCTCAGGTGGATAGCTTTTCTGACTAAGGGGTATCATCCACCCTGAACCTCTATAGTCATCCAAATTTTTGGGTGTCATGATTGGGTCTAGCACATTCTAATCTCGTCTAAACCATCAGTGCATGTTTGATAGGAGGTCCTTGAGACCATCCTTAAGACCTCCTTTGGCAATCCACTCCCGCCGAGGCCAAGCCTTGACATCTATGTTTGTGCAACAACCCCACCACATAGACCTCTCCTTTGATTCATCAGAACCCAATTCTCCTTCTTCCATCATCATGGCACAACTAGTTAAAGAAGAGAACAATCTTGAACACCAACTCCAGTGCCTGAATGATCTATTTCAAAACTTTGTAAACCCACCGTAGCATTCTATGATGTGAGATCACTATAATCCCGCTGCGGTGGCGATCGAACCTCGAGTCCAAATCCTGGCTGGAGGTCCTAATTCTGAACTCAAGCCCAACATGATTCATGCTATCCCAAAGTTTCATGGGTTTAACTCCAAGGATCCTTTCCAACACATCAAGCAACTCAAACATCTGGCCCAAACCTTTGGGTCAGATGTACAAAAGCAGGATATTCTTCTTATGAAGATGTCTTCCTTCTCTCATGGACAAGGCAGCTCTTTGGTATCAGACTTAGACGCGTCCAATCAACACGTGGGTTGAACTGCAATCTGAATTCTTGAAAAAGTTCTTCCCAGTTGGTCGGATGAATGCCTTGCACCACCAAACCACACACTTCACTCAGCAATCTGGAGAACCTCTTCATGAGGCATGGGACTGCTTCTTAGATCTCATGCGAAAATGCCCCCATCATGGAGTTCCTAAATGGGAACAAGTCCAGTCTCTTTACCAGGGACTCCGTGAAGACATTCGCTTATTCGTCAATGCAATCTGCGGAGGAAATATCATGGGTATTGGTAAGGGTAAATCGGGTTTATAAAATAAATGATGCGTCATAGTATAGTTGAAATTGCCTTGAAAGCAAATAAATTTTATTACTCGAAGTTTAAGTCCGAGGTCGAGCACAGGGAGCAAATGGAATTCATATACTAATCTCAATAATTGATGCAATTTGAACACATAAAATTACTCAAAACCTAATTCATAACGTAAAGCAGGAGTTTATGAATAAAATGTATCACAAAAGAGAAATGGGACATCTGATTATAGAATCAGATGTCTTAAAAAGGTTTGATTTGTCATTCTTCTTTTGCTTCTTCTCTTGGCTCTTTCTTCTCTTTCTCTTCTTGGCTTCTTTCTTTCTTTGGCTCTTTCTTCTCTTTCTCTTTCTCTTCTGTCCTTTCTTTCTCTGGCTTTTTCTTCTCTTTCTCTTCTTCTATCATTCCTTCTTCTTCTTTCTTTCTTTGGATTTTGACTCTCAACTTCCTCTGCCTGTAGCCCTCAGCTCCTTCTTCATGCCTTCTCTTTCCTTAGCATCTTTGCCTTAGCTTCTCCTGTGATCTTCTCCTTAGCTTCTTTAGCTTCCTCCTCCTTAGCTTCCTTCTTCAGCTTCTTCCTTTAGCTTCCTGTTACTTCTTCCTTTCTCTGCAAACAAGTACAAAACCTACCCCTACCCTCCCTCGTGAATTCTCTCTCTTTTCTCTCTTCGGCTCGCTCTCCCAGAGCCTTTCTCTGGTAAATGGGTCAGGTTAGTGCGCCCGGCGTGGGTGATGCGCGAGGAGTGTTCGAGTAAACAGGTTAGGCTACAAGGTCCGTAGAGTGGTGTATCACGGATGAGGTGTGAGTGGGCGAGGGGACCCCACCTCGTGTCAGAAGGAAATAAGCCCCTGACATAATTACAACCTATACCGCTCTGCCTCCTCTAAAGTTACCGAGGTGGGACTAAAAGTCCCACCTGCTTTGCGTGCGCCCGTAGGAGGATGCCTTGCTTGATTGCTATGGCTGCAAGACCTCGCAGAGCCAATTACCTGGTTGAATGCATGCGTGATAAGAACCCGCATCGTCTGGGACCTGGGGCCTAGAGTGAGGCTACCTGGTTCGAGCTTGCAAGCAAGCTTCACATCCGCTTTAATGGCGGAGGAGGCCCGATCCTGCTATCAAGTAGAATGACCTTGCAGCCTCATTAGAATATGCAAGAGGCTTTGTCGTGACACAACGATGATGAATCGATGGTCAATGTGGCGTAGGGTGGTGAAACGCTGGCTTCGAGAGATAACCGGGTTTTATTGTTATAGCGTTGTAGTATAGCTAGTTATTGCCATCATTTCAAATATATAAATTTTTTTACTCGGAAAATAAAAGAGTTCCCGAGGTCGAACTCAGGGAGCAAGTTGTATTCTAGGGGTACAAGTTTCTTTTACAAAAATAAAGAAAGAGAGAGAAAGAATTTGTTGTCTTTTCTTCTTTTCTCTTTGCTTCTCCTCGTCTCAGATCTTCTGTTATCTTCTTCTTTATCTGCAGTGGTGATGTTCTTCTTCTTCTTTCAGCTGTTCCTGCTCTTCCTTTTTCTTCTGCAGAGCGGTCCTGTTCTTCTTCTTTTCCTTTCTTTCTTCTTTTCCTTTCTTCAGATCTTCTTCTCGTGCTCTTCTTCTTTCAGTTCTTCCCTTGTTCTTTTGTGTTCTCCTCTGCCTCGCCTTCTTCTGTTGTTCTTCAGATCTCCTTCTTTCTTCTTTTCTTTTTCCTGTCAGGACGTCGTCTCTCCTTCTTTCTTCTTTTCTTTTTCCTGTCAGGACGTCGTCTGATTTTCCAATCAGACGACTTAAACCGCTTGTTGCTACAGTGTCTCCCTCAGCTTTCTTCTTCTTCCGCGGTCCTTCTTCTTCACCTGTGCCTGCACACTTCAGAGTTTACGTCAGAGGGCAAAACCTACTCTACCCCCCCGCCCCTCCGTCTCTCTCTCTCACAGAAACCGCTCATAGGATAGCTCTCCCAGAGCTGCCGGGTAGCCGGGTACGGGTAGCGCCAGGGTCCAGGCCCACCGGCGTGCGTGGTGGGCGAGGAGTGCAGGTCAGTCTAAGTCGGGTCGGGTCAGGTCCGCGGGGCGTGAGCGCGGACGAGACCGGGTAACCGGGCGGGTGAAGGGGACCTCACCCCGTGTGCTGAGGCAGTAAGCCTCCAGCACTTTTTCGCTTTATACCGCTGCGCCTCTTCAGAGTTTTCCGAGGTGGGACTAAATGTCCCACCCCAATTGAGCGCCCGCAGCAGAGAAAGCAGCGGGCGATCGCGGCTTCATGCGAGGCCTTCGCCCCAGCTACGAGCCTGATGCTTTGTCGAAATGCCTCGCAAGGCCTAGGAGTCGAATCTGGGTGTGGCGCGCCTGCAGCTGTAGGCGGAAGCAGCTCCTTCTGCACGGCAATGGCGGCGGAGGTCGGGTGACCTGTTCACAGCAAAACGGCCTCTCGGCCTAATCAGAAGGTGCCGGGAGCTTCGCCAGAGTGCGGCGAAGCTCGTGTGGGTGGTGGTGAGGCGTGGGGCGGCGTGCAAGGGTTGCCCTAGGTCGGACTGTGGGTCGGAGGATGGGTTTGTTCGGTGGGGTTGGAGAGGGTGATGTGGGGGAAGTGGAAGGGCGGGGGTTGATCAGGATGAGGAGGCGGAGGTTCTGCGGTGGTCGGTGAGCCGTGTGGGTTGCTGGGGTGATGGGAGCAGCTCGCCGGAGGATGGCCGGAGGCGGAGAAGGTGAGGGTGAACAGGAGCGGTCGAGGGTTTAATCAAATAAAAGACAGTGAGGAAAAGAAAGAGGGGGAGATGGGGAGGAGTTCTGACCTAGCTACGGAGACGAAAGGGGCCGGAGCAGGGCGACAGTCGTATCGACTGTCGCCGGAGAAGATGATGCCCAGGGGAAGGGGCGGCGGCGAGTAGAGGGCCGGAGAGGCGCCAGCTGGGTGTGGCGTGGCGCGGGAAGAGCAGGGGAAGAAGTCTCTGCTGCTGGTATTGCGGCAGAGCGAAGAGGAGGAGGAGGAAGAACCGTCGGAGCTGGTGGGCGTCTACCGGAGTGAGAAGAGAGGAAAGTTGGGGGTTTTCTCCGTCAGATCCGAGCTGGGAAGAACGGTGGAGCGACGGGGGTATTTATAGGGATCGAATCAGGGAGGAAGGCGGAGGGAGACGACGTGTCTCCCTCGCCGGAGGACGCCGAAGATGGAAACCCATACCGTCCGTGCGTTCGCATGGCCGGTATGGTGGGTTACAGCGACCAGGGGGGTGTCCCTGCGACGGCTGACGACGCAGGGCACCCCCGGTTTACTTGCCAGGCTCTCCCCCTCACCCTGCGCGGCGCCATGCTCCGCGCAAGGTCGCTGGAGCATGGTGCTGGCAGGTTTTGCAGGGGGGACCAGAACGCAAAGAACGAAGGAGAGTTAGGGGCCAAAATACGAGGGTTCAAAAGTTGAGGGCCAAAAAGTAAATATATGAGGACCAAAGTGTAAAGTTGGTCAAGGAGGTTTCTTCTTAGGCTCAAGTTTTTATACATGACTAATTAGGACCTAAGGAATCTGATGGTGAATTTCATTTCTATATTAAACCTTGTTTGACCGGTCAATTTATGCGAAAACCCAAATTAAGTTATTAATTGGGCATGGTTCTCAATGTAGGTCAAAATGGATTCTGAAGGCCAAATTGAAGGTTCTAAACCCTAGAGATTATTTTTCTATGAATTTTAGAGGGTTTATTCTATTTTTACTTTGCCTCGAACCTCGTGAATTGAAGTGGGTTGTTTTAGGGTTACAGATTATCATTTAGTTTCTTGGAATTGCTGTAGCCCTTGCTAGATCATCTCATCCCACTTTTATTCTTATTAAGTTGCTTTGACCTATGTTTGGGCCCTGAATTACCCTGTATGCAGATTATACTGGTAAAATTGCATTTTTACCCCTTATGACTTGTTTTCTCCTTAAACTCAGAATTCTCTGAGTTAAGCCTTTCCTTGAGTTATGTAGGAGCTTTTATCCTTTGTATTAGGTCAAAATGAGCTAGTTATGGCTCATGATGAGGTTCTCATCATACCCCCATGCCTAGCTTTTGCTAGTCCCTTAGCAAAAACTTAAGGTTTCAACCCTTGTTCTAGACCATGAAGTTTTTAATAGTTTTAGATAAGTGCCTTTTTTATTTGAGCATAGATTAGGTTAGAATGCTGACCATAGGCCTAAAAGGTACTCTAGTACCAATCAAGATCCAAATCTGTCTAGCCTTAGCCTCAGTCTTTAGCAAAGGTTTTTAAGGTCCACAAGAACTAACCTAAGGTTTATTGGACTTTGTGGTTAAAGCACCCGTGCTTGAAATGATTTTAGCCCTAGCTCAGTTCGCAGTGCGTTTTGTAAGAGAGAGATAGAAAGTTTTTCTGTTTGGAGAGTTTTCTCTCTCTTTTTCTTTTTAGTTCTAGCCTAGGATTGGCTTTTCAACACGGTCTGTATTAGATTCCTTGCTCCCATCATCAATCCTCAAGGGTTCCTGGCGATCGATGCTTCGAGATAGCACCGCCCATGGCAACCCCCGGAACCCTGGCTATTGAGATTTCGAGATAATCCCATCCATGGTGTTCCGTGGCCGAATCCAGACCCTGGCAATTGACACTTCGAGATAATGTCATCCATGGAATCTGAACCAGCAGAGTGCTTACATGCCCTCAGTAGGATATGTAAATATCCTAAGAGACAAGCACCGAGGAGATGATATTTTGTTACGCATCTTCGAGGGGATTTCCCGCCTCTCCGCGCTGGGAACTCGTCCAAATCAACTTGTGTTGATCGGCCGCTCCTATTCTAGGTGTTCTTTTCAGAATTTTGCGACGCTTCTGCGTGATTTTGATTTTTACGCTTACTGAACCAGGCTGTGTGTGAGGTTAGGGTGCTTAGGTTACTGAGTCCCGTAAACCAAAAATTAGTTAACGAGGCCAAATACTCCCTAAGCCTTGGACCTAGTACTTAAGCTTTTCATTTTCCTCAACCTCTTGAGGAGTGTCCAGATCTTAATGGGTACTAAGAGTCTATTCAAGAATGCCTAAGGTTTGCGTTCTTACTAATCTCATTATGCACTTTTCAGTTATTTTCTTGAATGAAGTCTAGAACTTAGGTTAATTCCTTAGTTCCTTACTAATGACTATCACCTTTTCTTATAATTTTGTGCTCCTTTTTCATTTTGTTTCTTTTCTCCTTTTCCTTCACAAAATTTCCTTCTCTTTTCCTCTTATTCTTTTTCAAAAAAATTTTTAATTTTTTTGGTGTTTTTGGCATATGTGAATTTTTTTGTTTGAAACCTTTTCTTACAAGTTTTTCACTTTCATACCCCCCCATGCCTAAGATTTGCAATGTCCTCATTGTAACCTAGGGGATTTTTATTCAACTTAGTTCATTCCTTAAGACAGAAATTTGGATGAGTGAATGGGTCGGGTTGAATTTTGTGGACGATTTCTAATCCCAGATGCAAGCATCTGAGGTGGGGTCGGCTGTCTACAAGGGTGAACCTTAAGTGCAAAAAGGTGTTAGAAAAGGTTTCAGGCTTTTAAAGAGAATGACGGGCTGCCTCCCGTTGAGCGCTAAATTTGATGCCTTCAGCCAAGCGAGAAATGCGATGGAGAGGGGATGGTGAAATCAGCAGAGTTTTGTAATACAAGCACCTTGATTAAAATCCTGGTTGATCCAACCAGGTGCTTGTTCAGATCAACAGGCTGATGATGCAGCCCAAACCCAATCAATCTGGTGGGTTGATAGATGTGGATAAAAAGGTGTGGAACCCACCATATACTATGAAGCTCAGATGGATGTGGAAGTGTAAACGCAGGGTTTGGCTGAGTCGAATCAGCCTGGTCAGAGTAGGGATCCGTAGAATAATCAATGAATGACGCGGAAACCCTACAGGGGTGATCAGAGAATGATGGAGCGTGGTATGTAGTCTGATCAGTGTTCCAAACCCGATGTGGAAATGCAATCGGCTCGGTGAGAGGTGAATCTGAATAGAAATTGAGTCCGGTTGCGGGTTGGGGTTGGGAAGAGGTTTTGATCCGTTCTGTGTGTGCGGACGAGGTGGCCATTGTGTACGAGGGCTCTTCTAGAAACAGATGATAGGTGGTTTTCTGTAGAGAGTCCTCTGGGTAACTATCAAATGCCGGAAGAGTGTTTGTAGGATGAAAGGAATCAGATTCGAGAAAAAATTTGGATTCTTGGTTGCAATCACTCTTGGCATTTTCTGTTTTTGGTTCCTGAGGATCGAAAAGGAATGATTCTGTGTTATCGGTGATCTCGGGAATCAGGACCTCAGAGTCGGAGTTAGAGTCATGAGAACTGAGGTCGTAGATAGGCCTGGCGTGTTCAGGAAGGGGAATCTCTCCGCAATTATAGTCAGATTTGAAATTGTCGGAGAGTTGGCGAAAATGAGATTCATGATCATGAATTCCACCACAGCAAAAATCATCAAATGTGGAATCAGCAGCCTGATTGGGGTCTAGCCTATATGTCAATTCTGGGCTCGAAAAGGTATTCTGTCTAGGCTCAAGCTCCAAGCTGGTAGGATAGACCCAATTAAAATCCAACTCGTCCAACTCCTCAGTCTCTGTATCATAAATTGGCATGTTCTCTGGAAAATCGATCAGATTTTCTGAAGATGTTGGAGAGGGATATTCATCAAATAAAGGCCCGGAATCATATTCTGTAAAAATTTGATCTTTCTCATAAGGGGCCTCATAATCTTCCCAATAAGTTTCAGATCTAGGTTCTAGGCTTAGGATGTGGGTAGAATTATTAGAACCTAAGTCCGAATAATCTTCGAGGGCCACCTTATCAAAATAAGGGGCGGAATTTATACCCTCAGAAGGTTCAGTTCTGATCTCATTATTGCAGGAGTTTTGAAATTCTAGGCTTGGCAATTCATGGTCTAAGTTTGGCTCATCATTGTGTTCTCCTACAATATCCCAACCTAATTCAACATTGTCTTCTATCTGGGTTGGGATTTTACAACCACTTTGTGCCTCAATCCCGAGATCTGGGAAACTGGATTGTTCCTTAATACTGTTCCAAGATGGTTCATCCTTTGTTTCTGGTATATACGGGTATTTCTGGTTGATAATTTGTTCTACTGATTTCATCATTTCTACCCGTTTCATAAGGGCATCTTGGTGTTGTTCCCAAAGTATAGGATTTGTCAAGCATTGAAGGTATTCGGATTGGTGTAATTTTTCCATCTCAATGTATCCTGTCATGAGTATATCTCGGGTTGATCCTTTTGAAATTTCAGTCAATAGAATTTGGGCACAGTTTATGATGAAAGCTGTGGTTGTTGGGACATCAACCTGAATGTTTTCTACTGGTGTTGAGGGTTTGATTTCATAGATTTCAAGGGCATCCTCAATCATCTTATCTTTCATGGATCTCAGATATTCAGGTTTTTTGAATGGTAGTCTTGCTAGGTAATTAGGCTGCATAATTGGATCAGGTGGTGGAATCAAGATATAGAATCAAAGTTTGAATCAAGATGGAAGAAGGGGATTTTGTTCAGAATCAGAGGAAAGAGGGGCTATGTGAATGATTTCTGCAAAAACAAAGGAGCCGAGGCTTAGCCTCGGGGAGAGTGAATTTCTATAGGAGGTTTCAAGGACCTCCTGAAAAATACTAAAGGGCTGGATGAGATAAGCAGGTGCTGGACCCAATCAAGACACCCAAAAATTGTTGGGTGACTATAGAGGTTCGGGGCAGATGGACCCCTTGATCAGAAAGATCGTCCACCTGAGAATTACCTGGGCAGCCAGAGAGGGAGAGTCCCGCGAAGACCCCTACACGGTAGAGCGTCCCCACGGGTTACAGGGTTTCCCCCACCCGACCTCTCTTGTCACTGCAGTTCCAGGTAGACCAGGATGGGGATCTTGACCTCTTAAGTCTACCAATTTTAGTTTAAGATCAGGGTGCCTAAAGTTTCACTTGAACTCTTAGGTATTTTGAGTGAGAAAGTGACCTAATTTTAAGGTTGGTTGACCCAAGGAGTCAACTTTACCTCTTGTTCCTTTGAGAGCTTTTGGGTCCTTTCTTTTTGGGTTCAAGTGTTTAGAGAGCCAATTGTTTAGGGTTTCTCTGAATAAGTATGTTCAATCAATGGTTTAGGCACACTTCTTTTGGATTTTCTCCATTCTTGATTTAAGTAGTGTGTCTCTAAAACCCTAATGTTGAATCTTAGGTTGGCTCTACTTGGTCCAGTTAGTTCTTTGTTGGGTAATTAGGGCTCAAGCAAGAATGTGTTAGCCCTTAAATACCCTTAATAGTGTGCAGGACTAATGAGTTGAAAACATGCAACTCTTTATGGTTGCTAAGTATGGAAGACAGGTTAGCCCTATATTGCTTGTTCTTTTCTTTTCTTCCTCTTTAGAGTTTAGGGGTTAATAGCGAGAGAAAAAATTTACCTGTCCTCGGAGTGGTTGTCGTGCGGTTGCTTGTCTTCTTGATTTCCTGTAGTTTTCTGCACAAAAGAGAGGAGATTATCAGAAATTAAAAAGAAACAGGAATGTTTACCTCTAGAATAGCCGTTGCTCCCCGGCAACGGCGCCAAAATGAAACGCTGGCATCGAGAGATAATCGGGTTTTATTGTTATAGCGTTGTAGTATAGCCAGTTATTGCCATCATTTCAAATATATAAATTTTTTTACTCGAAAAATAAAAGAGTTCCCGAGGTTGAACTCAGGGAGCAAGTTGTATTCTAGGGGTACAAGTTTCTTTTACAAAAATAAAGAAAGAGAGAGAAAGAATTTGTTGTCTTTTCTTCTTTTCTCTTTGCTTCTCCTCGTCTCAGATCTTCTGTTATCTTCTTCTTTATCTGCAGTGGTGATGTTCTTCTTCTTCTTTCAGCTGTTCCTGCTCTTCCTTTTTCTTCTGCAGAGCGGTCCTGTTCTTCTTCTTTTCCTTTCTTTCTTCTTTTCCTTTCTTCAGATCTTCTTCTCGTGCTCTTCTTCTTTCAGTTCTTCCCTTGTTCTTTTGTGTTCTCCTCTGCCTCGCCTTCTTCTGTTGTTCTTCAGATCTCCTTCTTTCTTCTTTTCTTTTTCCTGTCAGGACGTCGTCTCTCCTTCTTTCTTCTTTTCTTTTTCCTGTCAGGACGTCGTCTGATTTTCCAATCAGACGACTTAAACCGCTTGTTGCTACAGTGTCTCCCTCAGCTTTCTTCTTCTTCCGCGGTCCTTCTTCTTCACCTATGCCTGCACACTTCAGAGTTTACGTCAGAGGGCAAAACCTACTCTACCCCCCCGCCCCTCCGTCTCTCTCTCTCACAGAAACCGCTCATAGGATAGCTCTCCCAGAGCTGCCGGGTAGCCGGGTATGGGTAGCGCCCGGGTCCAGGCCCACCGGCGTGCGTGGTGGGCGAGGAGTGCAGGTCAGTCTAAGTCGGGTCGGGTCAGGTCCGCGGGGCGTGAGCGCGGACGAGACCGGGTAACCGGGTGGGTGAAGGGGACCTCACCCCGTGTGCTGAGGCAGTAAGCCTCCAGCACTTTTTCGCTTTATACCGCTGCGCCTCTTCAGAGTTTTCCGAGGTGGGACTAAATGTCCCACCCCAATTGAGCGCCCGCAGCGGAGAAAGCAGCGGGCGATCGCGGCTTCACACGAGGCCTTCGCCCCAGCTGCGAGCCTGATGCTTTGTCGAAATGCCTCGCAAGGCCTAGGAGTCGAATCTGGGCGTAGCGCGCCTGCAGCTGCAGGCGGAAGCAGCTCCTTCTGCACGGCAATGGCGGCGAAGGTCGGGTGACCTGTTCACAGCAAAACGGCCTCTCGGCCTAATCAGAAGGTGCCGGGAGGTTCGCCAGAGTGCGGCGAAGCTCGTGTGGGTGGTGGCGAGGCGTGGGGCGGCGTGCAAGGGCTGCCCTAGGTCGGACTGTGGGTCGGAGGATGGGTTTGTTCGGTGGGGTTGGAGAGGGTGATGTGGGGGAAGTGGAAGGGCGGGGGTTGATCAGGATGAGGAGGCAGAGGTTCTGCGGTGGTCGGCGGGCCGTGTGGGTTGCTGGGGTGATGGGAGCGGCTCGCCGGAGGATGGCCGAAGGCGGAGAAGGTGAGGGTGAACAGGAGCGGTCAAGGGTTTAATCAAATAAAAGACAGTGAGGAAAAGAAAGAGGGGGAGATGGGGAGGAGTTCTGACCTAGCTACGGAGACGAAAGGGGTCGGAGCAGGGCGACAGTCGTATCGACTGTCGCTGGAGAAGAAGATGCCCAGGGGAAGGGGCGACGGCGAGCAGAGGGTCGGAGAGGCGCCAGCTGGGTGCGGCGTGGCGCGGGAAGAGCAGGGGAAGAAGTCTCTGCTACTGGTGTTGCGGCAGAGCGAAGAGGAGGAGGAGGAAGAACCGCCGGAGCTGGTGGGCGTCTACCGGAGTGAGAAGAGAGGAAAGTTGGGGGTTTTCTCCGTCAGATCCGAGCTGGGAAGAACGGTGGAGCGACGGGGGTATTTATAGGGACCGAATCAGGGAGGAAGGCGGAGGGAGACGACGTGTCTCCCTCGCCGGAGGACGCCGGAGATGGAAACCCATACCGTCCGTGCGTTCGCACGGCCGGTATGGTGGGTTACAGCGACCAGGGGGGTGTCCCTGCGACGGTTGACAACGCAGGGCACCCCCGGTTTACTTGCCAGGCTCTCCCCCTCACCCTGCGCGGCGCCATGCTCCGCGCAAGGTCGCCGGAGCATGGTGCTGGCAGGTTTTGCAGGGGGGACCTGAACGCAAAGAACGAAGGAGAGTTAGGGGCCAAAATGCGAGGGTTCAAAAGTTGAGGGCCAAAAAGTAAATATATGAGGACCAAAGTGTAAAGTTGGTAAAGGAGGTTTCTTCTTAGGCTCAAGTTTTTATACATGACTAATTAGGACCTAAGGAATCTGATGGTGAATTTTATTTCTATATTAAACCTTGTTTGACCGGTCAATTTATGCGAAAACCCAAATTAAGTTATTAATTGGGCATGGTTCTCAATGTAGGTCAAAATGGGTTCTGAAGGACAAATTGAAGGTTCTAAACCCTAGAGATTATTTTTCTATGAATTTTAGAGGGTTTATTCTATTTTTACTTTGCCTCGAACCTCATGAATTGAAGTGGGTTGTTTTAGGGTTACAGATTATCATTTAGTTTCTTGGAATTGCTGTAGCCCTTGCTAGATCATCTCATCCCACTTTTATTCTTATTAAGTTGCTTTGACCTATGTTTGGGCCCTGAATTACCCTGTATGCAGATTATACTGGTAAAATTGCATTTTTACCCCTTATGACTTATTTTCTCCTTAAACTCAGAATTCTCTGAGTTAAGCCTTTCCTTGAGTTATGTAGGAGCTTTTATCCTTTGTATTAGGTCAAAATGAGCTAGTTATGGCTCATGATGAGGTTCTCATCAGGTGGCCTAGGCATGCGTGCCTAGGTCGGTTTGTGGCCATGAAGGTGCATTTTGTCGAGGGGAGTGAATGGAGGTTGTGATGATTAGTGGAGAAGGGGGAATTGATCAGTGGATGGTGGCGAAGCTTCTGAGGGGTTTGGTGAGGTGGATGGGTGTGTGGAAGTGACGGAGGCACCTCGCCGATGGTTTGCCGGAGGTGGAGATGATGGTGGTCGTCTACGGTTGTCGAGGGGTGTTTTGGGAAATAAAAAAGGGGCAAAATAAAGAGAAGAGAGAGGGGAAGTATTATAAGCTATTTTATGGATGAAGGGAGATTGGATGGCGATCGGCGTCTACCTGCCGCAGCCGAAGATGAAAGTCCCAGTGGAGGGGGACAACGACAACGAAGAGGATGTAGGTGCGTGCACAGGTATGGCACGTTGTAGAAGAATGAGGCGGAGACAACTCTACCACTGGTATTGTGGCAAAGCGATGAGAAAAGGGAGGAGAAGTCACCAGAGCTTGCTGGGTGTTTGGCCGGAGGAGAAGGGACAAATTTGAGGGGGTCTCCGGCCAAACCAAGCTGGGAATGATCGGCCGGGTCAGGGGGAGCTTTTATAGACACAAGTAGAGGGCCTTGTTCTTGGAAGGCAAGCTTCCAAGAATGGGAATCCTCACTGGAGTAGGATTGCGAGAGATACCCAAATCTCTCATGCATTCGCATGAGAGGATTGGGTGACAATTAGGGCTTGAAATTGTGTTCATATGATCGGGAATTCCTCAAAGAATCTCCCTTTAAAATTTGAGAGGGAGTCTCTGAGGATACAGGGAGAAATCCCCTCTTGAATCCTTGCTGGAGTAGGACTCCTCCACTATAATGGTGGAGGGACCTAATTGCAAAGAATGACGAGGAAGATAGGGGGGTATCTCAAGGTTTTCAAAAGCTAGGGGTCTAAAAGTAACTGGGTTGGATTATTTTGCAAAGTAGGTCAAGGTGAACTCCCCTTAGGTCCAAATTTTGGTATAAACCTAATTTGGACCTAAGGAATCCAATGGTGAAGTTGAATTTTAGGTTTGACCACGTTTAACTGGGCATTTTACACAAAAACCTAATTTAGGGTAAATATTTGACTAGGACCCTTATTTTGGTCAAAATAGGTTCCAAAGGACAAATTGAGGGTTCTAAACCCTAGAGGAAAATTTTTCATGAATTTTAGAGGATTTAGTTGATTTTTATCCTGATCAGAACCTTGTTAAATTAAGTGGGTCTGTTTTAGGGTTATAAGAAGTCATTTAATTCCCAGATCTCACATTAAACCATTTCTGATTGAACCAACTCACTTTTTATCTTGTTAAGACCATTTGACCTATGTTAGCCCCTGAGAAATCCCCTTGTTGCACTGCAATTGTAAAATTGTAGTTTTACCCTTTGTTTCTTGCTTTTCTCTCAAAATAGTTATTCTTTGAATTAGGCCCATTATTTGGTTATGTAGGAACTTTTGTTCTCTTTTCTAGGTCAAAATGAGCTTGTTAGGGCTCATGATGGTGTTCCCATCATACCCCCATGCCTACCTTTTGCTATTCCCTTACCAAAATTTTAAGGTTTTAACTTCTGTTTTAGACCAAGAGTTCCTTTCACAATTTATGATGAGTGCGTTTTCTTTTTCTTTTTTATTAGGTTAGAAACCCGATAGTAGGCCTAGAGGTACTTAAGTACTAACCAAGATCCAGACCTGACCAGCTCTAACCTCGATCTTCCGTGAAGCTTTTTAAGGCCCGCAGGAACTATCCTAAGGTTCATTGGACTCCGCGATTAAAGCACCTGTGCTTTAGACATATTTTAGCCTTGGTTCAGTTTGCAGTGTATTTTTCCTATAAGAGAGAGACAGATGATTTAATTGTTTGGAGAGTTTTCTTTCTCTTTTCTTTTTATTTCTAGCTTCGAATTAGCTTCTCAACATAGTCTTTATCAAATTCCTCGTTCCCATCATCAATCCTAAAAGGTCCCTGGCAATCGATGCTTCGTGATAGCACCACCCATGGCAACCCCAAGAACCTTGGCTTTTGAGATTTTAAGATAATCCCACCGATGGTGTTCTGTAGCCAAATCCAGACCCTGGCAATCGACATTTCGTGATAATGCCGCCCATGGTATCTGAACCAGCAGGGTGCTTATGTGCCCCTAATAGGATATGTAAATATCTTAGGAGACAAGCACCGAGGAGACGATTTGTTACACATCGTCGTGGGGAATTTCCCACCTCTCCACGCTAGGGACTCGTCCAAATCAACTTGTGTTGATCGGCTGCTCCTAATCTAGGCAACTTTTTTCAGAACATTTAAATGCTTTTGCGTGATTTTGATAGTTATGCACATTGAACCAGACTGTGTGTGGATTAGGGTGCTTAGGTTACTGAGTCCCACAAATCGAGGGTCAGTTAACGAGGCCAAATACTCCCTAAGCCTTAGACCTAATACTTAAGCTTCGCATTTTCCCCAAGCTCTTGAGGATTATCCAGATCTTAGCGGGTACTTGAATTTTTATGCCTAAGAGTCTAGCCCAAAAGGCCTAAGATTAGCATTCCTACTAATCTCTCTTTGTGTCTCAATAGCACTTTTCTTCATTTTTCTTTTCCTTGATGTGGTCTAAAACTTTGGTTATTCCCTTAATCTCTTACTAATGACTATATCTTTTCCTTTTTCATTTTGTGCTCCTTTTTGGCATTTTGCTCTTTTCCTCCTCATGTTTATATGGCTTCAAAATTTTCTTCCCTCCTCCAATTTTTTTGTTCTTTTTCATAATTTTCTATTTTTTTGGTATTTTTGGCATATGTAATTTTTTATGAGAATCCTTCTGACTTTTCTTAATTTCTGTATGTTTGCACTTTACCACACCCCCATGCCTAAGTTTTGCAATGTCCTCATTGTAAACGGAGGGTGTGAAACAGTGTTGGGTTCAAGGACTTAGAACAAGATTTATTGGGTGGGCGAAAAGGGTTGGGAATGACTGTTGTGGATGATTTCAAGCTCTAGTACATGTACCAGAGTTGGGATCGACTATTCTAATGTTGAACTCAGGGTGCAATAGACGTGGAGTACAGATGGATAATCAGATGGATCTTAGATTTTTTGAATGACGGGTTGCCTCCCGTTAAGCGCTAAATTCAACGCCTTCAGCCGAGCAGGAAATGTGATGGAGAGGGAGTAGTCAAATCAGTAGAGTTTTGTTGAGCAAGCACCTTGATCAAGAGCCTGGTTGGTCCAACTAGGTGCTTGTTGAGATCAACAAGCTGAAGATGCAGCCCAAACCCTATTAATCTGGTGGGTTGATAAATGTAAATCAAAAGATGTGGAGCCCACCATATGCTATTGAGCAAGGATGGATGTGGAAGTGTGAATTCAGGTTTTGGCTGAGTCGAATCAGCCTGGTCAGAGTAGGGATCCGTAAAATAATCAGTGAATAATGCAGAAACCTTATAGGGGTGATCAGAAAATGATGGAGCATGGTTTTTAGTCTGATCAATGTTTGATACCCGGTATATGTGTGGAGTTGACTCATCTGCAATCGACTCAATAAGAGGGGAATCAGAATAGAAATTGAGTCCGGTTGCTGGTCGGGGTTGAAAATGGGTTTGGATGGGTTCTGTATGTGTGGAAGAGGTGGCTTCAATGAGAATTGTGTATGAGGGCTCTTCTAGAAAGGAATAACAGGTGGTTTCATGTAGAGAGTCCTCATAGTAGCTCTCAAAGTCAAAAGTGAATGCCTGAAGAGTGTCTATAGGATGAGGGAAATCGGAGTCAAGAAAAGATTCGAACTCTGGGTTCCAGTCACTCTCGGCATTTTCTGGTTTTGATTCCTGAGGATCGAAAAGAAATGATTCCATCTGACTAGAACCTGAACTTAATTCAGTGATCTCGGGAACTGGGATCTCAGAATCGAAGTCGGAGAATGAATCATGTGAGCTGAGGTCGTAAATTGGCTCTATGTTTTTAGGAAACAGAGGTACTCCGAAATCATGGTAAGATTCGAAAACGTCGGAGATATTGTGAAAATCTAGTTCTGAATGAGATTCGAGATCAGGGGTTCCACCACTGAGTAACTCACATGATGTAGACTTAGCAGCCTGACTTGAGTCTAGCCTATATACAAATTTTGAGCTCACAAAGGTGTTCTTATTTCGTCTAGGCTCAAGTTCTAGGCTTGTAGGAAAGACCCAATCAAAACCCCACTTGTCCAACTCCACAGTTTCTGTATCGTAGATTGGCATGACTTTCGAAAAATCAATTTGAATCTCTAAGGATGTTGGAGAGGGATATTCATCAAATAGAGGCCCAAAATCATACTTGTCATTGAAACTTTCATCTTCGTCATACAGGTTCTCGTAATCTTCCCAATAAGTTTCAGATCTAGATTCTAGGCTGAGGATGTGGGTTGAATCACTAGAATCTAGGTTAGAGCTACCATCGAGGGTCACCTTATCAAAATAAGGGGTGGGATTTACACCCTCAAGAGGTTTAGTTCTACTCTCATCATTGTAGGAGTCTCGGAATTCGATGCTTGGTAACCCAGGATCCACGGTTGGCTCAACATTGTGTTCTCCTGCACTTGGAATTTCCCAACCTATTTCAAGATCAGGCATGCTGTATTCCATTTGGGTTGGGAATCTATAACAACTCTATGCCTCAAACCCGAGATTTGGGAAATCAGATTGATCCTCAATACTATTCCAAGATGGTTCATCATTTGTTTGGGGTGTGTACAGGTATTTATGATCGATGATTTGTTTCAATAATCTCATCATCTCTTCCCATTTTTCAAGATTATCTTGGTGTTGTTCCCATAGTGCAGGATTTGTCATGCATTGAAGGTATTCAAAATTGTGCAATTTTTCTATCTCAATATATCTTGTTATGAGAATGTCTCGAGTTGATCCGTTTGTAGCTTCTGTCAATAAAACATGGGCACAGTTTATGATGATGGTTGTGGTTGTTGGTACATTAACCTGAATGTCTTCTACTGGTGTTGAGGTTTTGTATTCAATTTCATAGAATTCAAGGGCATCCTCAATCATCCTATCTCTCATGGATCTTTATGACTCAGGTTTCTTGAATGGGAATCCTAAGTAACCAGGCTGCATATTTGAATCAGATGTTGGAATCAAAATGTAGAATCAGAATTCGGAACAAGATGTAGAATCAAGTTGTGAAGTGATTAGATATGAATAGAGAATCCCACTGAAAATTTATGTGTGTGCTCTAAAGAGAAGGGATGAGCGACTGGATGTGTTTTTGACCAAATCAAGGCACCCAAAGATGTTTGGATGACTATGGAGGTTTGGGGTGGATGATAATCCTGGATCGGAAAGTTGTCCACCTGAGAATTACCTGGGCAGCCAAAGAGGGAGAGTCCCACAAAGACCCCTACACGATAGAGTGTCCCTATGGGTTACAGGGCTTCCCCCACCCAACCTCTCTTGTCACTGAGATTCCAGGTAGACCAAAATGGGGACCTTGACCTCTTAAGTCTACCAATTTTATTTCAAATCAAAGGTGCTTTAGGGTTCCACTTGAGCTTTAGATGTTTTGGTTTTGTGACCTAATTTCAAGGTTGGTTGACCCAACAAGGTGTCAACTTCACCTGACCTATCCTAAAGATGGCAGAATGATTCTAGGTCAAGACCTACAAATCACTCTGATTTGACTCCCAGGTTATTAGGTCCAACGTTTTTAGGGTTCAAGTGATTTTAGGGCTTAATTTTAGGGTTTGTCTTGCTTAGATCCTTTCAATCAAGGGCTTGGGTAGCACACAAGTGTGGGTGGGTTTGTTTCCTTTTATGCAAGCACGTGTGAACTAGCACTACAAAATCCTACTATAGAAACCCTAATTTGGTTCTATTTCCAGTCCTTTTTGATTTTCATAGAAGTTCTCTTTGTTACTTCAGACAAGAAGTGTGTAGGCTGTGGAGATTCAGAAATTAAGCGTGATCTCTACTAGGCATAGGAATTTGTGGGGTAGGATCTCTAAAAATCGCTTCAACTTCACTAAGATTTGGAAGAAACTTCACAAAAATAGGAAACTTTTTCCTACAAATGATAATTACTAAAGAGAATAAGGCAGTTGATTCCTAATTGATTACTTCCTTTTTTTCTTCCCAGGATTAGGAGAAGGATTAGGGAAGAAGAGAGAATTTACCTACCCTGGAGTGGTTGATTTGCGTGGGAGATCTCCTCGTGAAATACCTTGCAAAATAACAACAAAACAAATAGGGCAAGTTAGTGCTCAAATATAATCAAAATAATGTAGAGACTAGTGATGAATTGTGCGTTGCTCCCCAGTAATAGTGCTGAAATGTTGGCAAGGCGAAATCAGGTTTATAAAATAAATGATGCGTCATAGTATAGTTGAAATCACCTTGAAAACAAATAAATTTCATTACTCGTAGTTTAAGTCTAAGGTCGAACACAGGGAGCAAATGGAATTCATATACCAATCTCAATAATTGATGCAATTTGAACACATAAAGTTACTCAAAACCTAATTCATAATGTAAAGCAAGAGTTTATGAATAAAATGTAGCATAAAAGAGAAATTGGACGTCTGATTATAGAATTAGACGTCTTAAAAAGGTTTGATTTGTCTTTCTTCTTTTGCTTCTTCTCTTGGCTCTTTCTTCGCTTTCTCTTCTTGGCTTCTTTCTTTCTTTGGCACTTTCTTCTCTTTCTCTTCTTCTTCTGTCCTTCTTTCTTTCTCTAGCTCTTTCTTCTCTTTCACTTCTTCCTCTGTCCTTCCTTCTTCTTCTTCTTTCTTTCTTTGCTTTCTGATCCTCAGCTTCCTCTGCCTGTAGCCCTCAGCTCCTTCTTCATGCCTTCTCTTTCCTTAGCATCTTTGCCTTAGCTTCTCCTGCAGTCTTATTCTCCTTAGCTTCTTCAGCTTCCTCCTCCTCAGCTTCCTTCTTCAGCTTCTTCCTTCAGCTTCCTCTTCCTTCTTCCTTTCTCTGCAAATAAGCGCAAAACCTACCCCTACCCTCCCCCAAGAATTCTCTCCTTTTCCTCTCATAGGCAAGCTCTCCCAGAGCCTTTCTCGGGTAAACCGGTCGAGTTAGCGCGCACAAGTCTGGGCGCACCGGTGTAGGCGATTCACGAGGAGTGCTCGAGTAAACGGGTCAGGCTACCAGGTCTACAGACTGGTGCATCACGAACGAGGCATGAGTGGCCAAGGGGACCCCACCCCATGTCAGGAGGCGATAAGCCCCTGACACAATTACAACTTTTATCGCTCTGCCTCCTCTAAAGTTACCGAGGTGGGAATAAAGTCCCACCCACTTCGCATGAGCCCGTAGGAGGATGCCTCGCTTGATTGCTGCAGCTGCAAGACCTTGCAAAGCCAATTACCTGGCTGAATGCATGCGTGATACCAATCCGTGTCGTCTGGGACCTGGGGCCTAGAGCAAGGCTTCCTGGTTCAAGCTTGCAAGCAAGCTTCACATCCACTTTAATGGCGGCAGAGGCCTGATCCTGCTATCAAGTAAAATGGCCTTGCAATCTCATTAGAATAAGTAGGAGGCTTCGCCGTGACACGACGAAGATTAATCGATGGTCGGTGTGGCGTGGGGTAGCCTAGGCATGCATGCCTAGGTCAGTCTGTGGTCGTGAAGGTGGGTTTGGTCAGAGGGAGTGAACAGAGGTTGTGGTGGTTAGTGGAGAAAGGGGAATTGATCAGTGGAAGGTGGTGGAGCTTCTAAGGGGTTTGGCAAGGAGGATGGGTGTATGGAAGTGATGGAGGCATGATAGCGATTTTACGTGATTTGATAATTACGTCATTGTAACGTGCAAAATCGATCAACTCTTAAATTTATAAACCTAGATAGTGGGGTATCCAGGGTCATCTAAGGAGGCCAAATGTTTGCAAAATTGATTCTCTTACTTGAAATACAAGTCTCAACTTTCTTTTTGGTATTTTTCAATATATCATTTTTTTTGTTTTTGAATTAAGACAACAAGCGAAATGGTTGTGGGAAAGTGATTTACACTTCAAATTTAATAAACTACTTCTAAATTGGCAAGTAGAACTTCTCCCTAAACTCACACTAGGCAAGTGGAGGCCTAGAATAATTAGGGAGAGGGAGTGAAGAATGCTAAAAACAAAGCAATTAGAAATGCAAATAAAGAAATTGCAAAGAAGGCAACTAGACAAATGAAAAAGTGTTTTACAAAAAGGCCTAGTAGAGGAATGCTTCTACTACTAGAAAATTGCAAATAAGAAAAGCAAACACAAATCCTCTAGATAGATGGTGAAGAAGAGGGCTTCTTGCTCCAAGCTTGGTAGCTCCCAAGCTTGAAAAGAGTCCTCCAACTCCTTCCTTGTTATGCTCCACCAAGGTGATGTCCTCCATGGCAAGCCCTAAGGGGGCGTGCCCTAAGCTTCTCTCCAAGGGTGGACGTCCACCCTAGGTCCTTCTCCTTTGCCTGGCCGTCCTTCTTGAAGTGGAAGAGTCCCCCTCCTTAGCGTGGCCCAAGTTGAAGAGAGTGGGGAGAAGAAGGCACCAAAAGGGCTGGTGATGTGCCCCTTTAATCTCCTTCTCTACTCCTTCTTCTTGCCCATAGGTATAGGTGCTATAGGTATCAAAATACACTAATGGAGGATCCTTTAAATGGTGGTAGGTGGTGGGTTTTTATAGAATAGGAAGGGGGCTAAGGTGACTCTTGGAATGGAGGGCTAAGATGAAGAGATGGAGGTGGTTGGGGATCCAATGGCCAAGGTCAATTGATGCCACCCTAAGGGACACCTAGGGGGGTAGTTAATGCTTTGGTGCCCTTTAGAATTGGCACCAAAATGGGCCTTCTAGAAGGCCATTAGGTGGCGCCACCTTAGGGTTCTAGAAGGGGGGGTATGTGGATGGCTAGGATGGGTTATGTGGGTAGGTGTAGGGTGGGTAAAGGGGCTGAAAGTTGGTGCCAAAAGGGAGGTGGTTAGGGTTATTTTGGGCACCAACTTTTGGTGTATTTTGGTGGTTGGTTGAGGGGTGAAAAGTGGTGAAGAGGTGGTGCCAAAATGAGTAGGGTAGCTAGCTTATGTAGGGCTTAAGTTGGTGGAGCTAGCTAGGGTTGAATTGAAGGTGGTGAATGGCCAAGGAGCTGGTTTCTAGCTAAGCTAAGCTAAGCTAATCTAGCTTAGCTAAAGGGGGAGTAGAGAAAGAGGTGTTGGAGATAGAGTTTGGAGGGAGGAGCTGAGGAGGAGGAGTCTGGAGCTGGAGCTGGAGCTGGCTGCTGCTGAAGAGGCTGGCATGGGGCTACTCTAGCTAGCTTAGCTGGGTAGTTCTTTGATAGTTGCTAAGCCAAGCTAAAGTGAGCTAGCTTCTACCATTATGAGCTGAGGTGAGCTAGGTCTGGTGCTTCCGAGGAGGATCAAGCTGGTTGAGGCAACTAAGGTGGCTTAGCTCAACTGAGTTTAGCTAAGCTGAGTCCCCGAGAGCTGGAATTGAGCTTCCTGAGCTGGGATGAGTTCTTCTTCAGCTGGCTGGAGTTGAGTGGAGCTGGATGTAGCTGGATCTGAGGTGGGGTGAACTCCTGTCAACTCAGCTGAGCTAGCTAGAGCTCCCGGTGGACTAGTGGGAGCTGAGATGAGCTAGACTCAGCTAAGTTGAACTGGATCTGAGCTGACTTGAGCTAGGGTGAGCTAAGATGAACTCTCCTGAGCTGCCATTCAGCTGATATTAGCTGAATGGAGCTGGGATGAGCTAACCCTAGTTCAAGTGAGCTAGGTTCCAGCTGTGGTGAGCTGGATCAAGCTGAGTTCCAGCTAGTCTAGGCTTCTCCTTCACCATTTTCGTTCTTGAGTGCTAGGGTTTTAGGGATCTGTATATCTGTTCATCCCTAACACTCACAGAAACATATCAAAAAGACAACAAAAAATGCAATGCATGCCTAACCTAATTTATGCCTAAATGCAGCCCAAAAACCCGTTTACGAAGTAAAATCCTAAGAGCTAGGTTTGTTTAAATGCATAAAAATGATGATAAACTAGCGTTTATCACACCCCCATGCTTATCTTTTACTAGTCTCTTAACAAAACTTCAATTTTTTTTGAAAAATGAAATTTTTGGGAAATCTAATTTTTTCGACTTTTGAGGAGAAAAAGAGATTAAGGGACCTTGGTAGATTAAAACACAGGAGGTATGGGATTTGTTAAAGATAAACATCGGGGTTTATTTTTGGATCCAACCATAGACAGAACAGGATCAATATATCCTCCAGAAAATTCACAAATTAACCCCTTGTTAATTCAGATGACTTGAAATTTTTGTTTTTAGGATTTTTCTAGCTCATGATTTTGATTCGCAACTTGCAGAATCCTTTAAAATCTTGTGTCTGTGCTTGTGAAAAGCCAACATTTATAAGGGCGTGTTAATTTATTTATTATTGCTTCTTTTTTTTTCCCATGCTTATTTTTAGCTTAGTCTTACAACAGATGTGTCAGAATCATCATTCCTGTCACCATTCCTCGAGGGGGCTCTGGCACCAGTACTTCGGGATAGCACTGTCCATGACACCACCCAGGAGCTCACAACCCCAAAACACGATGCGGTGTAAAGGGGCGCTCCAAGCAAACTCAAGCTCTTGCTCCGACACTATAGGTAGAGCACCGTCCAAGACACTTGAGCTGCTAAAATGCGCTTTAATGCTCCGTCTAAAGATATGAAATATAGATATGGAGCAGCACCGAGGCGGTAACATGTTGACATCGCATCCTTAAGGAGGCATTTTCCTCCTTCTCGGCAGTGGGAACTCAAACCAATGATCTGCTTCAGACTTTTACTAAGTCAAAATAAGGGAGTTTTTCAAATTTTTAGTTGTTTTTAAGTGTTGGCTTGTGTGAAAATTGACACAAGAAGTTTCTCAAGACATGCAAGTTTTTGAATCAGAAACTAAGTCAAATACTTTCCATATTACAAAATAGGATCAAGTCACCTGAACTATCATGAGTTTAGGTGGAATTTTACAGAAGGATATCCGATCTAGTCTAAAATAGACCCTAGAATTCTAATGATCAGATCCATATCCTCATCATTAGTTTGTTAAAGATTAAATCCCATTGTACCAAAAGTGAAATTTTTGACCTTAGTTCCGATTTCAAAATTTTTCCTCAAAAAGTTTTCGACATTTTTATTTTTTTAGGTATGCAAGCAGGAAATAAATTAAAGAAAAATGCATGTTTTTAGGTTTTGAAAATCCTAAATCGATCGTCAAATTTAAAAACTCCTCCCCATGCTTAAGATATGCCATGTCCTCATGTATTAGCAGGGAAAAGGGATCACCTTAGTGAAGAACGGTCGGGTTTAAGATGAACAAAACCTGGAAAACGAAGAAAAAAAGAAAGCAAGAAAAAATGATGGGTTACCTCCCATCCAGTGCTATCTTTTACGCCATTCAGTCGGGCGTGAAGGTATGCACGGAAGACGTAAAATCATGTAAATAATTGGACACTTGGATGCCCACAAAAAGGGTGTCTTCTTCTAGATCCCTGGAAAATTGATTAGAAGCAATATTGGGATCAAAGTTGGATGGAAAATGATAAGTGTATCCCAAGTCTGGCCATAGTTTTAAATCAGGTTGGATGCCAAACTCGGGCGGGGTTGGTGGCAGGTCCGTAAGAAAGGAGTCAGGGAAGGAATGGTGAGGATTGGGTGAACTTAGTGTGGAAAAATTAGGTGTGTGAATAGTGGGTGGGTTAGGGTGCTTAGGGGGTGTATCAGGAATAAATTTGGGGTCAAGACAAGTTTCCAGATCACAGATTTCGCCGACCACTGATTGTGAATCAGAGTCCTAAAAAAAATTATGGTCGGTAAGGGTATCTATTAACATTGTCTCCTCCACCATATTGGAAATTTCAGTATCTGAGTCCTCAAAGAAGTTATCATCATGAAATCTCCTGGAGGATTTGAAAATATCTAAAGTGAGAGTTTGGCCTGCACAAGTGATATCCATTTTGCCTATGTGGCAATTGATATTTGCCTTTGCAGTGGCCAGAAAAGGGCGTCAAAGTATTATTGGGGAGTCCAGTAATGATTCAGGTACCTCAATGTCAAGAACTAAAAAGTCTGTAGGGAAGATACAATTATGGACCTTGACCAAAACATCCTCGACAATCCCACGAGGTTTGATTGTAGATCGGTCGGCTAATTGTAGGGTAACCTCGACGGGTTTTAATTCACCGATCTGAAATTCTTCAAATAAACTCATGGGAATAATATTAACTGAGGCACCAAGATCAAGGAGGGTGCGATTAAAGGTAGTGTCATCAATAATTACAGAAATTAAAGGCACCCCTGGATCTTTCATCTTAGGAGGCAACTTACTCTATATGGCAGAGCTTACTGTCTCCGAAAGATGCACCTATCCTAGATTTTTGGCTTGCCTTTTAGGAGTACAAATCTCCTTCAAAAATTTGGCATAGGCAAGTATATATTTGATGGCATCTAGGAGAGGAATATTGATATGAACTTGCCCAAATAGATCCATGAGTTCTTCTATAGTGGGCTCAGATTTCTTTTTTTTGTTGGTGGTGGGGTAGAGAGATTGTGGGAAAGGGATAGGAATCTTGTCTTGAGATTTTTGTATTTCTTTTTCTTCCTGATGGGGAGGTGGGGAGTCAATTTGCACAGGTATATCACCAGGTTTGTGTGAAGGCCCGGGATTAGTGGTGGTTTTCCCACTCCTCAAAGTAACTGCATGTGCAGTCGGATTATTATTTGGAGGAGGTGGGGGGGCCTGTGATTGCGGAAACCTAGGTGGCTGCTGAGGTGGTGGATTAGGAGGAGGCTGATTCGGATAGTGTGGAGTTCTGCCCGTATAATGGTTCCCTTGGTGATTAGGGTTGGGCATGGGTTGGGATGGAAGATGTCCTGCAGGTCTTTGCGTGGGAGTAACCCCAATTTGATTGTTCAGATTTGTGATGGTGCGGGTTACTTCCGTCATTTTTGTTTGCATTTCCTGCAGGGTTCGCATCATTTGGGCATTGATGTCTTGTTGGGATGGCCCAGGATGGAAGTTTGGAGTCGGCCCATACCCATTAAAATGAACTGGTTGGGAAGAAACTTGATTATTCCAGGAGTAGTTCAGGTAATTTTTCCAATTGGAAGAATTTTTAAAGGGCTCCTGGATGGCAGAAATATTTTGAGTGGGGTTAAGATCTGGATAGTTGTAATTCCCCAGTGAATCATGGGCAACCTCAGAGTAATCAGCAGGAGTAGTGTTGAGATTGTGCAAATTTTCTCTTCGTGGAAAGTTTGGTTGGGTTAGATGTGGGTGTGGAGCTTGGGTTGATGTGGCCAGTCTTTCCTCAATTTTCTTTTGATTAATATGCATTTGGTTGAGTTTTTAAGCGATCAATTGAAGATTGTCTTGGGTGACAGGGATAGATTGAGTGCCTATTTCATGAACACCGAACTGCGGGTTTTGGGTTCTGCAAAATGTGTTCATGGAAGCTTTATTAAATGAGTTTTCACTCATTTCTTCAAGCAGGTCATAGGCACTTTCAGCATCTTTTTTTAAGAAGTTGCCGCCACACAAGGCATCGACAAAATGTCGGATTTGATCTTCTAATCCATGATAGAAGATTTGCACGAGCTGCCATAAAGGAATCTCGTGGTGCGGGCAACTTCTTAAGAGATCTTGAAATCTTTCCCAAGAATCATGGAAGGTTTCACCAGATTTTTGGTGAAAGGTTGTAATAGATCTTCGCAGGGAATTGGTACGACATATGGGAAAGAATTTCTTGAGGAAGGCGCTCTTGAGCTGAGGCCAAGTTGTGATGGGTCGGCCAATGGTCCTGAACCAATAAGCGGCCTTATCTTTAGGAAAAATGGAAAAAGCCGCATCAGCCATATGTCTTCTTGCACATTTCGGGAATGGGTTGTCAGTGCAAGATGATTTAGCTCTTCAAGGTGGCTGAAAGTGTCTTCCCTGGGAAGGCCATGAAAGTGTTTAATTAGGTTCAGGACTGCAGGCTTGATCTCAAAGTCCCCCTCTTGTATGACCACCCCTGGTCGTTCCTCATAATAAGACGGATCATAGAAATCTTTTAGAGGAACAACAGGCTGCTGACGGGGTGGTGGGTTTGGCCTTGGATTGGCTAGGTTTTGGATGTTCCTAGTCAATGTTTGTTGATTGGAATTTAATTTATTAATCTGCTCGGCCATCAATTTTAAAAGATCAGGTAGGGGGTCTTGATGTTGTGTTTGGGGCAACTCAAGATTAGGGAGCTCCAAGTGTGGGAAGTTAATGGTGTGTGGGTTTTGGGTGGAAGGGTTAGAATTAGAGTTAGTGGTGGGGTTAGAGGTGGAAGTGGAAGGGTCAGTGGACCTATTTTGTTGTGTTTTCATTTTTTTAGGAGAAGAAGATAGAAAAAGTGGTCTTTTTGCTCGGGGGGTGAAATCAAATGGTCCTTCCAAGTGCCGATTGAGACCATCGCCCGTGCATAAAATGGAAGAATGGGAGGGGAGGAGAAGAGAAAGAGATGAGAGAAAGTGTGCAATTCAAACAAACAAAACTAGACCTAACTTAAGTGTGACTCCTAAAAATAAACCCAAGACTTAGTCTATGTAGGAAATAAGTAGTCAATAGTGAATACCCGTTCTGTCAACAAATCTAGCCAAGTTGCTTAAGGGGAGGTTTGGGCCCAAACGTTTCCCAGGGAAAACCCCAGGTGCTTGTACAAACCCGCGCCTGGCTGTTTGACACGGCCCCTCTACCTGAACACAAGATATAGATCACAGAATTGGTACTAACTAAAGAAAACTTAAGACCTAGATAGCAAGCCTAAGTTGATGAAGCCTTAGGGGTCAAGTTGCTACAAGTTTTAATTAGGTCTAGGATGCTATAGTGCACATGGAATGTGGAGGGCGTTTATTGGATTATTTCCCTGTTATTTTGATTTTTTTGTATGTGTGTAGGAATTGGAGAGTGGCTCCAATGAAAATCAAGTTGTCACAATTTTTTTGTATTTTTGTCTTTTAGGATTTGGTTTAATTAAATGTGTTTTAGGGTTTTTCTTTTAAAATTTTCAAACAAGTTTGAAATTCCACAATCAAAGGAAAGACAAGTTGTATTGGTGATGGTTAATTTCCTTTAATGTGAGTCTCTAAAAAGAAAGAAAGAAACCCTAAGCCAATTATCCCTAAGATAGAAAGTTACTACAAATGAATTAATTTTAGGCTTTCCGAATTAAGTAGTGGTCCAAACAAGTCAAACAACACCACTAATTTGAATAAAATCAAACAAGGATTCCAAAAAAGATTTTTGTAAGATTTTAGAAATTTTTTTGATAATTATTTTGAATTTTTAATTGTACTAGTGTTAAAGTCCAGAAATGATAGCTGTGGGTATTTTAGACTTTTCAGTGTTACCACCGACCACAGAAAATTTTTATGATTTTATATGATGTGTAAAATTTCACAAGGATTCCAGCAAGGTAAATTTCACAAAAATTGGATGAGTATAAAAATTCTAAGAATTTGCGGCTAGTAGCAAAATAGGAAGATTGGAGGGTGTGACCCCTCTGCAGTCCATGAATTTTTAAAAATTAAATACAAATCCAATTGATCTAAAAATTGGAACAGATATTCCTAACTTAATTGAAATCACTGTATAAAATTTTATGATTTTAGGAGGCCTGTGGTGTAAGGAATCGATTTTTCAAGTCCGAATAAAAATCTGGATCCGAAAAATAGAACACCAATACTTGCAATGGAGTGGTGTTAAAGAAGCATTCAAGCAAACAATGGATTTTATATGGGCACCACTCCACTTAATTAAAGTGTTTAGGGTCCTGAAAGCCAAGTTTAATAATTTTTTGGTAGTCTTTTAGCCTAAATGTGACAAGAAAGGGGAATCAACTTGAATTTCACGGGAAGAAAAGGATCTTTGAGCTCTCGCTTCCAGATTCCCGCCTTCTTACTGTAATTCCTGCACACACAGAAGAAAGAAGGAGAAGGGGATGAGATCCACTTCAAGCAAGAGAAAATTAACTAATGCAAAGCCGTGCCTCCCCGGCAATGGTGCCAAAAAGTGATAGCAATTTTACGCGGTTTGTTAATTACGTCGTTGTAACGCGTAAAATCGATCAACTCTTAAATTTATAAACCTAGATAGTGGGGTATCTAGGGTCATCCAAGGAGGCCAAATGTTTGAAAATTTGATTCTCTTGCTTGAAATACAAATCTCAACTTTCTTTTTGGTATTTTTCAATATATCATTTTTTTGTTTTTGAATTAAGACAACAAGCGAAATGGTGGCGGGAAAGTGATTTACACTTCAAATTCAATAAACTACTTCTAAAGTGGCAAGTAGAATTTCTCCCTAAGCTCACTCTAAGCAAGTGGAGGCCTAGAATAATTAGGGAGAGGGAGTGAAGAATGCTAAAAACAAAGCAATTAGAAATGCAAATAAAGAAATTGCAAAGAAGGCAGCTAGATAAATGAAAAAGTGTTTTACAAAAAGGCCTAGTAGAGGAATGCTTCTACTACTAGAAAATTGCAAATAAGAAAAGCAAACACAAATCCTCTAGATAGATGGTGAAGAAGAGGGCTTCTTGCTCCAAGCTTGGTAGCTCCCAAGCTTGAAAAGAGTCCTCCAACTCCTTCCTTGTTATGCTCCACCAAGGTGATGTCCTCCATGGCAAGCCCTAAGGGGGCGTGCCCTAAGCTTCTCTCCAAGGGTGGACGTCCACCCTAGGTCCTTCTCCTTTGCCTGGCCGTCCTTCTTGAAGTGGAAGAGTCCCCCTCCTTAGCGTGGCCCAAGTTGAAGAGAGTGGGGAGAAGAAGGCACCAAAAGGGCTGGTGATGTGCCCCTTTAATCTCCTTCTCTACTCCTTCTTCTTGCCCATAGGTATAGGTGCTATAGGTATCAAAATACACTAATGGAGGATCCTTCAAATGGTGGTAGGTGGTGGGTTTTTATAGAATAGGAAGGGGGCTAAGGTGACTCTTGGAATGGAGGGCTAAGATGAAGAGATGGAGGTGGTTGGGGATCTAATGGCCAAGGTCAATTGATGCCACCCTAAGGGACACCTAGGGGGGTAGTTAATGCTTTGGTGCCCTTTAGAATTGGCACCAAAATGGGCCTTCTAGAAGGCCATTAGGTGGCGCCACCTTAGGGTTCTAGAAGGGGGGGTATGTGGATGGCTAAGATGGGTTATGTGGGTAGGTGTAGGGTGGATAAAGGGGCTGAAAGTTGGTGCCAAAAGGGAGGTGGTTAGGGTTAGTTTTGGCGCCAACTTTTGGTTTCTTTTGGTGGTTGGTTGAGGGGTGAAAGGTGGTGAAGAGGTGGCGCCAAAATGAGTAGGGTAGCTAGCTTAGGTAGGGCTTAAGTTGCTGGAGCTAGCTAGGGTTGAATTGAAGGTGGTGAATGGCCAAGGAGCTGGTTTCTAGCTAAGCTAAGCTAAGCTAAGCTAGCTTAGCTAAAGGGGAGTTGAGAAAGAGGTGTTGGAGCTAGAGTTTGGAGGGAGGAGCTGAGGAGAAGTCTGGAGCTGGAGCTGGAGCTGGCTGCTGCTGAAGAGGCTGGCATGGGGCTACTCTAGCTGGCTTAGCTAGCTAGTTCTTTGCTAGTTGCTAAGCCAAGCTAAAGTGAGATAGCTTCTACAATAATGAGCTAAGGTGAGCTAGGTCTGGTGCTTTCGGGGAGGATCAAGCTGGTTGAGGCAGCTAAGGTGGCTTAGCTCAACTGAGTTGAGCTAAGCTGAGTCCCCGAGAGCTGGACTTGAGCTTCCTGAGCTGGGATGAGTTCTTCTTCAGCTGGCTGGAGTTGAGTGGAGCTGGATGTAGCTGGATCTGAGGTGGGGTGAACTCCTGTCAACTCAGCTGAGCTAGCTAGAGCTCCCGGTGGACTAGTGGGAGCCGAGATGAGCTAGACTCAGTTAAGTTGAACTGGATCTGAGCTGACTTGAGCTAGGGTGAGCTAAGATGAACTCTCTTGAGCTGCCATTCAGCTGAGATTAGCTGAAACGAGCTGGGATGAGCTAACCCTAGTTCAAGTGAGCTAGGTTCCAGCTGTGGTGAGTTGGATCAAGCTGAGTTCCAGCTATTCTGGGCTTCTCCTTCACCATTTTCCTTCTTGAGTGCTAGGGTTTTAGGGATTTGTATATCTGTTCATCCCTAACACTCACTAAAACATATCAAAAAGATAATAAAAAATGCAATGCATGCCTAACCTAATTTATGCCTAAATGCAGCCCAAAAACCCATTTGCGGAGTAAAATCCTAAGAGCTAGGTTTGTTTAAATGCATAAAAATGATGATAAACTGGCGTTTATCAAGAAACCTCATCGGTGGTCTGCCAGAGGTGGAGAAGATGGTGGTGGTCTGCGGTTGTCGAGGGGTGTTTTGGGAAATAAAAAATGGGCATAATAAAGAGAAGAGAGAAGGGAAGTATTCTAACCTATTTTATGGATGAAGGGAGAGAGGATGGCGGTTGGCGCATACTTGCCACCACCGGAGACGAAGGTCCCAATGGAGGGGGACGGCGATGACGAAGAGGATGCAGGCGCATGCGCAGGTATGGTGCGACGCAGAAGAATGAGGTAGAGACAACTCTGCCATTGGTATTGTGGTAGAGCAACGAGAAGAGGGAGGAGGAGGAGTCGGAGCTTGCTGGGTGTTTGGTCGAAGGAGAAGGGATGAATTTGAGGGGTTGTCTCCGTCCAAACCAAGCTGGGAATGATTGGCTGAGGCAGGGGGAGCTTTTATAGACACAGGCAGAGGGCCTTGTGCTTGGAAGGCAAGCTTCCAAGCACGGGCATCCTCACTGGAGTAGGATTACGAGAGATACCCAAATCTCTCATGCATTTGCATGAGATATTTGGTGACAATTAGGGCTTGAAAATGCATTCATATAATCGGGAAATCCTCAGAGAATCTCCCCTTCAAATTTGAGAGGGAGTCTCTGAGGAAATAAGGAGAAATCCCCTCTTGAATCCTCCCCGAAGTAGGACTCTTCTGCTGTAATGGTGGAGGGACCTAGTTGCAAAGAATGATGAGGAAGATAGGGGATATCTGCAAGGTTTTCAAAAGCTAGGGGTCTAAAAGTAATTGGGTTGGACTGTTTTGCAAAGTAGGTCAAGGTGAACTCCCCTTAGGTCCAAATTTTGGTATAAACCTAATTTGCACCTAAGGAATCCAATGGTGAAGTTTGATTTTAGGTTTGACCATGTTTGACTGGGCATTTTACATAAAAACCTAATTTAGGGTAAATATTTGACTAGGACCCTATTTTGGTCAAAATAGGTTCCAAAGGCCAAATTGAGGGTTCTAAAACCTAAAGGATATTTTTCCAGGAATTTTAGAGGGCTTAGTTGATTTTTATCCAAACCAGAACCTTGTAAAATTAAGTGGGTCAGTTTTAGGGCTACGAGAAGTCATTTAATTCCCAGATCTCACATTAACCCTTTTCTGATTGAACTAACTCACTTTTTATCATGTTAAGACCATTTAACCTATGTTTAGCCCATGATAAATCCCCTTGTTGCACTGCAATGGTAAAATTATAGTTTTACCCTTTGTTTCTTGCTTTTCTCTCAAAATAGTTATTCCTTGAATTAAGCCCTTCATTTAGTTGTGTAGGAGCGTTTGTTCTCTTTTCTAGGTCAAAATGAGCTAGATAGGGCTCATGATGGTGTTCCCATCAATGGGTCAACATGAAGACACTGTGTGGGAGATTCTTGAGAATATGTGCGAGAACTCCATCAATAATGACTCCATGGGCTTATTCAACAGAACAAATGCTCGCGCATTGAGAAATCCAAGGGGAGCACATGAGACGTAGGGTCTGTCCGCATCTGTCGACTTAGAACTGATGGCCAGTCGGTTGGATAAGGTCTCTATCAAAGAGAAGAAGGTGGATGAGCTAACTCGACATCTACAACAAGCCACCTCTGCACAAAACCCGTTTGCACAACTACCTCTTGGGAGGGAAACTGTGCAAAACATCTATCACCGACCTTCTCAAGGGATGGACCCGTATCCACCCCCGTCTGACTCCAGGACTGGAGGAAACTCCGATCCAACCTACTCTAGTTGGAGGAACTCTGAACCCTCATGCTCTGGTTTTCCTGAGGTTCCTCAGACCTGTGAGGACCTCAACGCCATCCAGAATGACCCATTCTCTAATACCTATAACCCTGGATAGCGAAATCATCCCAACTTCTTATGGGCGAGAAATACTCATAAACAAAGACCATCTTATCAACCCCGTCCATAGGCTCCTCGTCCATATCAGCCGCCTCAGCCTCGTCCCAATCCGACCTATCAATTTGGGCCAAACCAAGCAGATCAAATGACTCTTATCCTTTAGACTCTGGCTGACATTCAGAAGATGAATGCAGCCATACGAAAATAGCACAAGGATGAGATCACAGAGGTTTGTAATCAACTCACCCAGATGGTGAATTCCCGCCAACCTGGCACACTCCCTTCGTAACCTCTATCGAATCCAAATAACGTGCCGAACCAGAGGCGCGTTATGAACCCAAATCTGGGCCAAGCCCACATGATTTATCAAGCCCCTACTATTCCATCACTCGACGGGATGGAAGCGTCAACATCCTACGTAGGATTTCAACAGCAGCCACCTATTTTACTAAACCCAAACCTAAACCAGGCAGGATTGAATTCCATAACAACCCGTAGTGGTAAAGCAACTTAAGACCCACCTTATCCAAGCCACTCTAAGCCTGGTAGTAACCCAAGCCATAGGATAGTTATCCAAGACACTCCTATCCCAGATTAAGAACCTGGACCTATTCTAGAGGAACCAACCAAGGTTCCATTTCCCGAGGCCTTGACCAAGGGAAAGAGGATAACCAAACCCGTGGTTCCTGAGGAGGATCTGGTCAAGCTCTTTGAATAGGTCCATATAAACATCCCCTTGATGGATGCAATCAACCACGTACCGGCTTACGCACAATTTCTGAAGGACGTATGTACACCCAAGCATAAGCTGCGAACCAAAAGTAGGAGTCCGATCGTACTGTCAGAGCAAGCCAGCTCTGTAATTTTGAGCAAACTCCCACCTAAGGCTAAAGACCCAGGTACTCCCCTGATTTTATGTACCATTGGTGATACCCAATTCAACAGAGCCTTATTAGATTTAGGTGCCTCCATAAACCTAATACCTACATCCCTCCTTGACCACCTTGAAGAATCTAAGCTTAAATCGATAGAGGTGACATTGTAGTTAGCTGAATGATCCATTAAGTCACCTAAAGGAGTACTCGAGGATGTCATCATTAGGGCACGAGATTTCTATTTTCCGGTGGATTTTATAGTCTTGGATATGGATGCACCTGAAAACCCAAGGGATACACCAATTATACTAGGGAGACCCTTTCTGGCCACTGCTAGGGCCAATATAAACTATGAGGAGGGCCAAATTGAACTAAAATTCAGGAACCAAACACTGAAAATTGATATCTTTAAGGCCCAACAAGGGATTAATTGTAGTATTATAGAACAAATATGTGATATCAAGCCGTGGTTGATGAAATGTATATCGAGGACAACTTGATTACTCCCGATCAACCACAAGAAGATCAAAACCAGCAATCAGAGGAGTCTGACCCTGATCTAGATACACCCATACTCCTTCCCTTGCTCCTGACACACACCCTAAATCACCCGCTGCTGCTGATAACCCCGTTCTGGAACTCAAGCCTCTTCCCGACCATCTGAAATACGTCTTTTTATGTTCCAATTAGACGTTTCCTGTGATTATCAACTCCAGACTCACACCTGACCAGGAATCCCATCTAATTACTATTCTCCAGCAACATCGTAGGGCCATTGGATGGACTCTCGATGATTTGACTGGTATCAGCCCCTTTTACTGCACACACCATATCTACACTGAAGAGGGCACATGACCTTCCCGTGAAATGCAATGACGCTTAAATCCTAATATGTAGGAGGTCGTGAAAAAGGAGATCATTAAGTGGTTAGATGCAGGGATCATCTACCTGATCTCCGACAGTCAGTGGGTGAGTCTAATCCAGGTTGTGCCTAAGAAGGCGAGCCTCATCGTTATCATGACTGAAATCGAAGAAGTCATACCGACCTGTGTGGTGAACTCATGGAGAGTCTGCATTGATTACAGAAGACTCAATTCCTCCATGAAGAAGGATCATTTCCCACTCCCGTTTATCGATCAGATCCTCGAGAAACTAGCAGGAAATAGGTTCTTCTGCTTTTTGGACGTGTACTCCAGTTATAACCAGGTGGCATTCCATGTTGAGGACCAAGAAAAGACCACTTTCACCTGCCCCTTCGGGACGTACACATTCCGAAGGATGCCGTTCGATCTCTGCAATGCACTTGCGACTTTTCAGTGGTGCATGCTTGGCATATTCTCAAATATGGTAGGTGATTATCTGGAAGTCTTCATGGATGACTTTTCAGTATTCGAAGAATCATTTGATGATTGTCTCCTACACTTGGTCCAAATCCTCAGGCGGTGCATTGACGTGAATCTAGTTCTTTCCTAGGAAGAGAGCCATTTCATGGTGCCTGAAGGAATTGTCCTAGGACACCTTATTTCAGAAAAAGGCATCCAAGTCAATCGAGCTAAGGTGAACTTGATTTCCAAACTCCCGATGCCTAGCTCGATCAAGGACATCCTATCTTTCCTCGGGCATGTAAATTTTTACCATCGATTTATTCCTAATTTCTCAAAAATCGCGTGCCCCTGACCTCTCTACTATCTAAGGATGTACCTTTCAAAATCTCCAAGGAATGCACTCAAGCATTTGAAATCCTCCATGATCGAATTACCCAAGCCCTGATCCTACAGTCCCCTGATTGGTCTCAATGCTTTGAGATCATGTGCGATGCATCTAATTTCGCTGTAGGAGCAGTACTTGGGGAGAAAATTGACAGGAAACCCGTGGTCATCTACTACGCTAGCAAGAAACTGGATGAGGCTTAGCATAACTACATAGTTACTGAGAAGGAGCTGCTAGCCGGAGTATTTGATAAACACCAGTTTATCATCATTTTTATGCTTTAAAACTAACCTAGCTCTTAGGATTTTACTCCGCAAATGGGTTTTTGGGCAGCATTTAGGCATAAATTAGGATAGGCATGCATTGCATTTTTTATTGTCGTTTTAATGTGTTTTTGTGAGTGTTAGGGATGTACAGATGCACAGATCCCTAAAACCCTAGCACTCAAGAAGGCAAATGGTGAAGGAGAAGCCTAAACTAGCTGGAACTTAGCCTAATCCAGCTCACCTCAACTTGATCCAACTCACCTCAGCTTGATCTAGCTCACCGCAGCTGGAACCTAGCTTACTTGAACTAGGGTTAGCTCATCCCAGCTCCATTCAGCTAATCTCAGCTGGATGGCAGCTCAAGAGAGTTCACCTTAGCTCATCCTAGCTCAAGTCAGCTCAGATCCAGCTCAACTTAGCTGAGTCTAGCTCATCTCAGCTCCCACTAGTCCACAGGGAGCTCTAGTTAGCTCGGCTAAGTTGACAGGAGTTCACCCCAGCTCAGATCCAGCTACATCCAGCTCTACTCAGCTCCAACCAGCTGAAGAAGAATTCATCCCAGCTCAGGAAGCTCAAGTCCAGCTCACAGGGACTCAGCTTAGCTCAACTCAGTTGAGCTAAGCTACCTTAGCTGCCTCAACCAGCTTGATTCTCCCCGGGAGCACCAGACCCAGCTCACCTTAGCTCATTTTGGTAGAAGCTAGCTCACTTTAGCTTGGCTTAGCAACTAGCAAAGAACTAGCAAGCTAAGCCAGCTAGAGTAGCCCCATGCCAACCTCTTCAGCAGCAGCCAGCTCCAGCTCCAGCTCCAGACTTCTTCTCCTCAGCTCCCTCCTCCAAACCCTAGCTCCAACACCTTCTCCTCTACTCCTCCATTAGCTAAGCTAGCTTAGCTTAGCTTAGCTTAGCTATGCTCCAACTTCCTTGGCTTGTACTACCCCAAAAACCCACCTACCAACTCTACCCAACTAGCTCCACCTAAGCTCCACATGAGCTAACCTACTTGGCACCAACCTAACCTACCCACCACCTCCAAAAGACACCTAAAAGTGGCGCCAAAAACTACCCATAACCACCCCTTAGTGGCACCACTTTTCCCTCCAAAATCCCCCCCTCATCTCCACCACACAATCTCCCTTGAACCCATCTCCACCATCCACCTAACCCCCCTTCTAGAAGACCCCATGTTGGCGCCAACATGGGGTGTCTCTCCACCACCAAAAGACACCAACACCACCATAACCACCCCCTTTAACACCCCTTGGGTTGGCGCCAACTCACCCTAGCCATAGGATCACCAACCACCCTCATCCTTCCATCCTAGCCCTCCATTTCAAGGGGCACCTTAACCCCCCATCCTATTCTATAAAAAGCCACCACCCACCACCATTTTGGACCATCCTCCCTTAGTATATTTTCTACCTAAACAACCTATACCTACGGCCAAGAAGAAGGAGTAGAGAAGGAGATTAAAGGGGCACATCACCAGCCCTTTTGGTGCCTTCTTCTCCCCACTCTCTTCAACTTGGGCCACGCCAAGGAGGAGGACTCTCCCACTTCAAGGAGGATGGCCAGGCAAAGGAGAAAATCTTAGGGTGGACGTCCACCCTTGGAGAGAACTTAGGGCACGCCCCCTTAGGGCTTGCCTTGGAGGTCATCACTTTGGCGGAGTACTGCAAGGAAGGAGTTGAAGGATTCTTTTCAAGTTTGGGAGCCACCAACCTTGGAGCAAGAAGCCCTCTTCTTCACCATCTATTTAGAGGATTTGTGTTTTCTTTCTTTATTTCAATTATCTAGTAGTAGAAGCATTCCTCTACTAGGCATTTTTGTTAAACACTTTATCAATTATCTAGTTGCCTTCTTTGCAATTTTTTTTTGTTTGCATTTCTATTGGCTTATTTTCAGCATTCTTCACTCCCTCTCCCTAATTATTCTAGGCCTCCACTTGCCTAGAGTGAGCTTAGGGAGAGGTTCTGCTTGTCATCTAAAAATAGTATTTTAATTCGAAGTGTAAACACTTTTCCTGCCATCAGTCCGCATGTTGCCTTAGTTTAAAAATAAAAAAAATGATATATTGAAAAATACCAAAAAGAAAGTTGAGATTTATATTCCTAGCAAGAGAATCACTATTGCAAACATTTGGCCTCCTTGGACGACCCTAGATACCCCCCTATCTAGGATTATAAATTTAAGAGCGAAAGCGGATTTACGCGTTACAACGACGTATTTTAACAAACCGCGTATTTTTGCTGTCAGTATTTGCCTTAGAAAAATTCAGATCTTATCTTCTGGGTTCCCGTGTTACCATTTACTCGGATCACACAGCTATGAGGCATCTCCTTTCGAAGAAGGATGCAAAACCTCGATTAATCTGCAGGATCTTGCTGTTGCAAGAATTTAACCTTGAGATTTGTGATAAAGTGAGAAAATAGAATGTGGTAGCTGATCACTTGTCCTACCTTCCTTCTGAGATCATCGGCCCTTCCGGACCCATCATGGAACATTTTCCTGATGAGCACCTTCTGACTATCAATATAGGGCTTCCATGATTTGCTGATATAGTAAACTACCTAGCATCACATCATATCCTGTTCGATTGGCTGAAGGCCAAGATGGACAAATTACTTTCCGATGCCAAGTATTACTTTTGGGATGACCCGTATCTTTTCTGCATTGGTGCTGATCAAATTATTCGACGATGTGTCGCGGAAGCAGAAATTCAAGGCATATTATCTTTCTGCCATGACCAGGCATGCGGTGGACATTTTTCAGGTCATAAAACCATAGCGAAAGTCCTCCAGTGCGACTTCTATTGGCCCACAATTTTCAAAGACACATACAATCACTGTAAGGCATGTACTCCTTGCCTGACCTTGGGCAACATGAGCCATCATGATATGATGCCTTTACAATCGATTCTGGAATGTGAAATCTTTGGCATATGGGGGATTGATTTTATGGGACGCTTCCCTGTCTCGGATGGCTTCGAGTACATTTTAATCACTGTTGACTACGTGTCCAAATGGATCGAAGCCATTTCAACCCGAACCAATGATCATAAAGTGGTTATCAAATTCATTCATCAGAACATCATTTCACGGTTCAGGATCCACATGCTATAATTTCTGACGGAGGGACCCATTTCACTAATGCTCAATTCAGGTCACTGATGAGCAAATATGTGGTGTCACACCTAATCTTTACTCCTTACCACCCCCAAACTAATGGTCTAGCTGAGCTATCAAATCGGGAGATCAAGAAAATCCTCCAGGTTACTGTTGACCTGACAGGAAGGATTGGTCATCCCAACTTTCAGAAGCTTTGTGGGCTTATAGGACCGCCCACAAAACCCAATTAGGTATGTCTCCCTTCAGATTGGTGTACGGGAAGGCATGTTACCTCCCCGTCGAATTGGAGCACAAAGCCTATTGGGTAGTACGAAACTGCAACCTAGAACTTTCTAAGGTAGAAACCCATAGAAAGCTTCAAATGAGAGAGATCAATGAATTACGCCACGACGAGTATGAGAACTCACGAATTTAGAAAGAGCGGGTTAAGGCCTTTCACGAGAAGCACATATCTAGAAAGATCTTCCATCCCGGTCAAAAAGTCCTACTCTTTGATGCCAAGCTTAAACTGTTCTCAGGAAAGCTACGATCAAAATGGATCGGACCCTACCTCGTTAGACGAATCTTTGGAAATGGAGCCATTGAGATCAGTCCACTCAACCATGATTCTGAACCTTTCATCATGAACGGTCAAAGACTCAAACCATTCATTGACTTGCCGATACAAATTTGGCCGAGATATCCTTTACCCTCCATTCTCCCTGAGCTCATTATGCCCAGCCAATGGTGTAAAACTCGATGCTTAACGGGAGGCAACCCGTCATTCTTGAAAAACTCGAAACCTTTCTTGACATTCCTATGCTGAATTCATATTGCACTTTAGGGTTCATCCATTAGAATAGCCGACCCCACCTCAGGTACCCATACCCGAGTCTAGAAATCATTCGCAACAGTCACCTCGACCCGTTCGGCCACCCAAAACCTATTCTAATGAATGATCTAAGTTGAATTCAAACCCACCTAATTTACAATGGGGACATTGCAAATCGTAGGTATGGGAGGGTATGAAAGTGCAAAACACCATGAAAACTCATCTCACAAGAAAATGTTTCAACAAAAAAATATCATATCACAAAAAACACCAAAAAAATGAAAAAATCTTGAAAAAGAACAAAAAAATACTTAGGGGAGAGAAAATTTCGAGGCTATACAAATCATGAGGAGAAAATGAGAAGGAAAAGAGAAAGAAATGTCAAAAAGGAACACAAAATGAAAAAGAAAAAAAATGATAGTCATTAGTAAGAAATTAAGGGATTAACTGAAGTTCTAAACCATATCAAGAAAAAGAAAAATGAAGGAAAAAAGTGCTAATGTGACACAAAAGAGATTAGTAGGAACGCTGATCTTAGGCCTCTTGGGCTAGATTCTTAGACTTAAAAATTCAAGTATCCACTAAGATCTGGATAGTCCTCAAGAGGTTAGGGAAAATGCGAAGCTTAAGTATTAGGTCTAAGTCTCAGGGAGTATTTGGCCTCGTTAACTAACCTTTGGTTTGCAGGACTCGGTAACCTAAGCAACCCAATCCACACACAGTTTGGTTCAGTGTGCATAATTATCAAAATCACGCAAAAGTGTTTAACTGTTCTAAAAAAGTCACCAAGCTTAAGAGCGGCCGATCAACACAAGTTGATTTGGATGAGTTCCCGGTGCAGAGAGGCAGGAAATCCCGCTCGAAGATGCGCAATAACATATCATCTCCTCGATACCTGTCTTCTAGGATATTTACATATCCTACTGGGGGCACGTAAGCACCTTGTGCTGGTTTAGATACCATGGGCGGCATTATCATGAAATGTCGATTGCCAGGGTCTGGATTTAGCTACAGAACGCCATGGGCGGGATTATCTCAAAATCTCGAAAGCTAGGGTTCTGGGGGTTGCCATGGGTGGTGCTATCACGAAGCATCGATTTCCAGGGATCTTTTGAGGATTGATGATGGGGAAAGGAATCCGATACAGACTATGCTGAGAAGCCAATCTGGAGCTAGAAATAAAAAGAAAAGAGAGAAAACTCTCCAAACAAAAAATCCTCTGTCTCTCTCTTTTACAAGAAAATGCACTACAAACTGAACCGAGGCTAAAATATATTTCAAGCATGGGTGCTTTAACTACGGAGTCCAACGAACCTTAGGATAGTTCTTGCGGGCCTTAAAAACCTTCGCAGAGGACCGAGGCTAGAGTTGGTTAGGTCTAGATCTTGGTTGGTACATGAGTACCTCTAGGCCTACTGTCGGCATTCTAACCTAATCAAAAAGAAAAGAAAAAAAGCACTCGTCATAATTTGTGAACATCAAAGGAATTCATGGTCAGGAACAGAAGTTAAAACCTTAAAATTTTGCTAAGGGACTAGAAAAAGCTAGGCATGGGGGTATGATGGGAATACCATCATGAGCCCTAACTAATTCATTTTGACCCAGAAAAGAGAATAAAAGCTCCTATATAACCAATTGGAGGTCCTAACTCAAGGAATAACCCTTCTGAAAGAAAAGTAAGAAATAAGCGGTAAAACTACAATTTTACCATTACAATGCAACAACAGGATTTCTCATGGGATAAACATAGGTCAAATGGTCTTAACAAGATAAAAAGTGGGTTGGTTCAAACAGAAAAGGGTTCGTGTGAAATCTGGGAATTAAAAGACTTAGTAACCCTAAAACAGACCCACTTAATTTAACAAGGTTCTGGTAGAGATAAAATTCACCTAATCCCTCTAAAATTCATGGAAAAATATCCTCTACGGTTTAAAACCTTCAATTTGGCCCTTAGAACCTATTTTGACCTAAATTGGGGTCCCAATCAAATGTTTGCTCTAAATTGGGTTTTTATGTAAATTGCCTAGTCAAACGTGATCAAACCTAAAATCCAACTTCACTATTGGATTTCTTAGGTCCAAATTAGGTTTGTACCAAAATTTGGACATAAGGGGAATTCACCTTGACCTACTTTGTAGATAAGTCCAGCCTAATTACTTTTCTACCCCTAACTTTTGAAAACCTCTACAGAAACCCCCTAACTTCCTTGTCGTTCTTTGCATTTAGGTCCATCCGCCATTACAATGGAGGGAATCCTACTCCGATGAGGTATTGAGGGTGAGTACTCCCTGATTCCTCAGAGAATCCCTTTCAACCTTGAAAGAGAGATTCTCAAAGAAATCTCCTCTCATGTAAACCCATTATCGAGCCCTAATTTCTACCCAATCTCTCATGCAAACGCATGAGAGATTTGGGTCTCTCTAAGTTTCCAACTCCGATGAGGTTGCCATGCTTGGAATCTTGGCTTCCAAGCACAAGACCTCCTTCCAGGGCTTATAAAAGCCTCCCCAGATCATTCCGCACCTCCCAAGCTTGAAATTGGCTTGAGATATCCCCTAATTCCTCTCTTCCCCTCCGGTCAACCACCTAGCAAGCTCTGCCAACCCTTATCCGTCTATCTCATCGCTCTGCCATAATACCAATGGAAGAGTTAACATTATCCCCTTCATTCGCATCGTGCCACACCAGCCGATGCCCCTGCAACCCTCTCATCGTCGTCGTCCTCCTCCCACTAGGACCTTCGCCTCCGGCGACGGCAGTACAAGTCGGTCGCCTCCTCTGCATCCCTCTTCGTCTATTCCCTCTCAATTAAGTCCTCCCTCTCTTCTCATCCTTTTTCTATCATTTATTTCTGCAAATCCACCTCGACACTCGCAAACCACCACCACCTTCACCTCGGATCAGACCTCCAGCGAGGTGTTTCTGTTTCTCCATGCCTCCACACACCTCGCCAACTACCTCACGAGCACCCCCACACCTCACCTCACTCACCGCGCCAAGCCCCCAGAATGCCCCCCAAACACACCCACCTTCGCACGCGCGCTCAGGCCACCCCACGCCACGCTACCCGGCATACCACCTTCGCTATGTTCAGGTGAAGCTCCTTGCGTGTTCTGATGAGGCTTCAAGGCCGTTTTCTTGTTGACAGGGTTTAGGCCTCTGCTGCCATTGATGAAGGACGAAGCTTGCTTGGAAGCTTCATCCAGGACACCAGGCACCAGGCTCCAGGTCCCAAGTCGCACGGATTCCCTTCGCGCACATCTTTGACGCAGCTATTGGCAGCAAATGACTATGTAGCTGCTGCAATTCGCGAAGACATCCGTTGTTGGCGTTTGCGGAGGAAGGTGGGACAACATAGTCCCACCTCGGAAGTGTAGGAGCAAAAGTAGCTGAATAAAGTGAAAAAGTGTCAAGGGCTTATCACCTCCTGACCATGGGGTGAGGTCCCACTCGCCCACTACCTCATCTGTGACCCCACTACCAGCAGACCTGGCCCTGACCCGTATACCAGACTAGCCTGTGCACTCCTCGCCCACCACGCACGTCGGTGGGCCTAGTCCCAGGCACGCTTACCCTACCCGATAACTCGAGAAGGATCTAGGAGAGCGAGCCTAAGAGAGAAGGAAGAGGAGAGATCATGGGGGAGGATAGGGGTAGGTTTTTCTCTTAGGAGAAGAAGCGGAAGCCAAAGAAAGGAGAAGAAGAGGGAGCCAAGGAAGGAGAAGGCAAAGTTAAAGAGGAGGAAGCTGAAGAAGAGTTGAAGTCAGAGACAGAAGGAAAGGAGAGAGAAGAGGAAGAAGACAAAGGCTAGAGCAATCAAAGAAGGAAGAAGAAGAAGAAGCCAAGAAGGAAGAAGGCTGTCAGGATCGAGAGAAGAAAGAAAAGAAGGAAATCAGAGACAAAAGACAAAGAAGAGCACTCTAGCAATTTCACATTTAAGACGTCTGATTTTCACATCAGACATCCATATTATTTTGTGCTTCTATATACATTGGCATTATATTTCTTGCATTATAACTCTGATTTTTCATTGCATATTATATCAAATTTGAAAGTTGTGTTCTTGACTTTTAGACCCTAGTTTGCTCCCTGTGTTCGACCTCGGATTTAAAACTTCGAGTAATAAAATTCATTTGTTTTCGAGAGATTTCAACTATACTACGACGCATAGATTTTACATTTATCTTGACTCACTTAAACACCTATACATACCATTTTATACATAGCATATTTTTCTTTTAGCATATTTCCTTTTCGTATATTGCATACTGTTAGGTTGGCTAATGCTAAACGTTAAAATTTCATGAGCAATTCCAGGTGATTTCTACCCATTTACTTCCTGTTGTATTTATTTTCTTTTATATTCATTCATGAGGACATGCAAGAACTTAGACATGGTGGGGGGTAGATATGACAAAACTAAAAATTTTTATGCCAACATTTTAGGAAAACCTCGGAGCTGCATGTCAAACATACTTTAGGACCCTAAATAAAAGAACCAACTCCACCTCCAATGTTAGCATGGGAGTTAGAACTCATCCGCAACAACCATTCTGACTAATCCACTCACCTCTTGTTCTAAATTTAGGGTCAAGCTAAATGTAACCCGATAAGGGAAATTTCATGAAGTACGAATATAAGAGGTTACTTGTTTATATCATATATACATAGTGCATCCATGAACAAGATTATCTTATTAATGGAATGCATTAGGGATTTTATCCTCTAGTTGATTCCTATAATCTGGAATCCAGTATAATTTTTCACACACATAGAATTTGCAATGGATTCACGGTGAAGGTTGATAAACATCACTAGTCTATCGAGAAGAAGCAGTGCTTCTTTTCCTGAACCCTTGGACAGTGTTTTGGGAGCTAGGTAGATTTTCCTCCAAACCCACCAAATAGTGTGAGATGAGAGTAGAGTGCACTGGTGCTCTAAGATTAGTGCAAGGAATCTGGAATCCTAGATAATTAGGTGATGATACTCAGAGATTAGCCAGAGTTTTCGCTCTCGGTTCCTGTGTATACATTTTTGTGCGAAATATTGAGAGCCACCAAATAAGGAAAATACATGGAGAGCAAGTTTTCATAAAACTAAGGCTAAGATGGATGGTTATGATCATTCTTCACGGAATCCTTGGCTAAAGGAGGGTATTGATGTCAAGGTCAGAAATACACCGTCCTACCCAACTCTCCCAGTGCCTTGGACAGACACTTCCACCAAATAAGCCACCCAATGTCTCTTGAGTATCACCAATCCCTAATAATGCTCCTCAATAAAGTTCATGAATGTGTACTAGATTGTGTTGTGTTAAAAGAAAATTATACATAGAAAAAAAAAGAAGAAAAAGAAAAAAGAGAGAAAAAATTTTTTAGAAAAGTAAGAAAAAGCAAAGAAAAAAGAGTGAATATTTAGCATTTATTTCAGTTTCATTGAGGCAATGCTACCAAACAAATTTGAGACCCACCAAATATGGCCTTAGCCTATTTTTCTGTGTTTCTGACCGCCCAAATACTGGCTGAGGAATTTTTCCTTAGTGTTAAGGTTATGAGAAATCAATTAAAGTGTTAATGCCAAGTGAGACCACCAAATAAGGATCATATGTGAGAATCTGGTGAGATTGTGAGCCTTAAAAAAAAAGAAAAATAGAGAGAGAGAGAATGAATACAAAGGAACCAGAAGAGGGCATAGTTTTTCTCGTCTTTGTCTGAGTTGAGTTACTTGAAAATCTGGGAATCTAGATTCTGAAGTACTAATCTCTATGTAGCACCAAGTGAGAGTGAGCCACCAAATAAACACCTGTATCCCTCATACTTTCTCCACCCAAGCTTAAAGCCGGGGTGGAATTCATAGAATATCTTGAATACCCCAAGGGAAGAAGTCTGCCTATCCTACTAGAATTTTACTAGGGATCAAGTACAGGCTTTAGAGGTGAATTAGCTCTTTCACTCGAATATGTTGCAAAAGCTACATAGCTGCACTTTCACATTTGTTTGGATTTCTAGAACACAGGATGAAAATAAAAAGGAGAAAAATCTCTAGGCATACACTTGATAAAATTATCAATCCCTTAGGGACCCTTATGTGAATAATTTAGTCTTGCATTTGCTAGGGACTAGCAAGATTTAGGCATAGGGTATGATTGCATAGCAATCGTAGGTCTTAATTGACCTAAATTAGGCTAGGACTTAGCATAAGTTAGGGTAGTTCATGCATGCATAAACATTATTTGCATCTTTATTGTTCTTCCTATAATGCATAGAATAATGCTATAATATCCTAATTAGGTGCATTATATAAATTGTAGGAAATAAGAAGATCAGGAGCTAGATCTGAGACTGGATTTAAAGATGAACCTAAAGCTAGAGTTGCAGCAGAGCTAGAGCAAAAGGCCTAGAATAAGATGTAGTAGACAATAATTTAGGAGGTTGAGGTATGCTATTCAGTTAAGCAAGAATAAAGTAGTAAATTACGAAGAACTTAGGTCCATCCTAGCCCTAGGACAGCCTAGAAGGTTCCCCAATACTTAGCTACCCTTAGATTAGGTCATTGTACACTAGGAAGCCCTCAAACCCTATTTCCAACCTTTATCTGGACATCCAGATGAGTTACAGGATATCTTGAACCCTTAACCACAACTTGAACACCTAAAACCCACTTCTGCAGCATTTTAAGATGTCTAGACACTTGGTCTGGACGTCCAATTTCTACAGACAGAACCTTAACTCTTCCCTGCCTCTATTTGGATGTCCAAACAACAAGTCTGGATGTCTGACTTTTCATTTTAGGACGTTTGACACTATTGTCAGATGTCTGGAACTGCTCTCTAATTCCTATTTTTGAATTCAAGCTTGGATCATGAATTCCTAGGTCCCTAAACTCAATTCCAACCCCATAGGAACCTAAATTAAGGTTTACTAACCCTAGTACATTACCTCTAGACCTCCCTAAGGACCTAATTAGGTCCTCACTAAACCTAATTGACTTTGATCTTAGTCAATTCCATCAGCCTATTCAATTGGACTCATTGAGTCCAAATGAGCTCTGATCTCAGCACACACTGTCCAATTGGACTCAGTGAGAGTCCAATTGACCTAGACCTAACTTAATTGAGTTTTTTTACTCCCAATTAGGTTTTCACACACCCAATTAAACTTGTATAAATTTTAATTGCATTTTACCTTAGTGAATTACGGTTTGCAACCCTAATTTGAGACCTACATTGACCTAAACCCACTAGAACCTAACCTAATCAACCTAGCCACCTAGGTTTTAACCTACACACACCCACACACACCACCCACACAAAATTAGCCTAGCTAGAGTTCTCTAGAACTCTCTACCATGTGTTGTTGCCATGGTTGATAAAAATAGCAACCAAGATGCATTCAATTTTTAGATCCAACAAATGTGGATCTAAAAACCACCCATCCATCCTCTCTCTCACTCTCCCACGAGCTCCCACCATATGCCTCTCTAGAGAGTTCCACACTTCTCAAGAAAGGCTCCCTTGGATCTACTTAAAAGACCTTTGGGTGGCCATTTGCACCCATCTAGCCTTCCATCTAGTTTTAGCCTCATTCCACCTCCATTACTACACCATCTCCACGAGCACACCATGGCATCTCCATCACCTCCATGCCAAGCCTAGATCACCTCCAACCTCTCTCCAAGGGCTGACCTAAGCACCATTGGCCACCCTCCTTCTCTCAACCAAGTCAAAGGCCATCATAGCCATCTCCGAATGCCCTTATTTCTGTTAGCTAAGTAGAATAGTTCTTCGTAGATTTACCACTTTACTATTGCTTAGTAGTGTAGCTCCATATTCTCCCCCAATGATGCATGCATAATCCCCCCCATAGGTTCATGCATGCAGTCATTTTCTATTAGCTAAGTTATTACTTTCAAGCTTTCCTATACCAGCTTTCCGTGAGCTTCACTCTGTAGCCACCATGATGCAATCAATGAAATCATATTTTATATATCTCTATGTCTATGTGTGCAAATCACCATGAGCTGATTGCCATATTTCCTTGTGATTAAAGTTGCATGCGCGAAATTTGTATTCTTTTGCAACTAAGCATGTCGTGCATCAATACGAATTATTGTAAACTAGCATGCATTTCTGAATAGGTAGAGTAAGCTAGATTGAATTCAAATCTACATTTTCTAAACGCCTCCCTGAGACGAATGACTGGGACTCAAGTCTCATTATTTTATAAATTACTTTTGACGAGCATTTTTGCTCACTATACTACGAGGAGATCTCTGTTTTCAAAACATGCGTGAGAACTGCCATCTGTCAATGAACTCATTTCCCACATAAATTATCGATCTAAATAATTAATCAAGAATATAGGTGTTCACATGCAATTTCACCACCATGGAAATAGGAGAAGCTTGATATTGTATTGGTAAGCACTGTCAATATTTATCTCCTTCTAAGTAGAGCCCATTCACTATAACTAATAACCCATATTATATATTATTCATGAGAAGAATTCAACTATAAGTAATTCAGCTAGAATTGAGGGACACTTATACAAATTCCTTTCAATCAATTAATTCAGTAAATAAAAGAATAGTAAACCTTGCAATGGCAGAAATCATAAATATAATTGATAAGGAAATCAAAGGATTTCCCCTCTCATCCTCGCGTGAAGTGCGGAGTGCGGTTGGCCGTGTGATGCTCGGTGGAGATCGGCTCGGATGAGGCTACGTGATAATCGTGATGGGGCGGTAAGAGACGGCTGGTGATGGCAACCGGAGCAACAGAGGCTAGTGGCAGTGGAACGTGCAGGTCGACGATGGAGCCACCAGTTGGGGGTATGCAATGGTTGGGAAGGCCCAATGAAGCATAAGGGTTGTGTTGGAGAGGTTGGCTTCGAGGATGGCAACAGGGAGTGACTTCTGTGAGCAGGTGCTACACAGTGGTGATGGGTTCTTTCATTGTGTGTAAGGGTGGAGAAGATAAGGGAGAAAAGGAAGAAGAAAGGGTGGCGGTGCATGGGAGGTGTGGGAGAGGCCTGCTACGAGGGGATTGGTGGTGGAAGTGGTTGAAAGGAAAGTGAAGATCAGTGGGGGGTGGTGGTGGGTCTATGTTGAGAGAGGTCAGGGAGAAGGGTTTTGGTGAGATGAAGGTGATGGTGGTGTTTCTCGTGAAGATAGAGGATGCAGTGCGAGGCCACGCGCTGTCACCATGTGGCTAAGGGAGGTGGAGATCACGATGGCTATAGTTGGCAAGGTGAAGTTTGCAAAGATCCACGGTGTGTGCTACGTGGTTGTGCTGTAAGCCATGTCCTCGGTGTAGGCTTGGTGCGCGGTGGCCATCAAGGAAGAAGATGATTCTCCCCAAGGCACAGTCGCAGCAATATTTTATAACATTTTGTTTAGTTCTTCTATCATGAATATCGAGCAACAACTTAACAGAGAAATCCAATTGGTGGTGCATTGCGAGAAGCCCGACTACTTGGGTTGGCAATTGGGTTTGGTGGCGGTGCTACGTATGGAGTACTTTTGAGATCCATCAACAATATCAGATGCCAGACTAAGCTCTGGACATCTTAAAAATCAAATTTGGTTGTCCTTGAATTCCCGTAATCCAATAAATGCATTAAGATAACTATGTAAATCTAAATTATAATGCACGCATTTATGTAAATGTTAGAACACTCTAAAATGTAAGAATTACCCAACTTTGGCTAAAATTAATCCAATAAATTGTACTTATCAAATAGTCCCATGCCTAAGTTTTACTAGTCCCAAGCAAAAGTGAAAAATGATGGAAGTGACCAAAGATTTCTGCTTTTCTTATTCCAAAAATTTAGAGATCTAGATAAATGTGAACTAATGGTAGCCTCGATAATGAATCCAAGTGAAAAAAAAGTCAATTTACATTTATAGTTCGTACTTAACCCTTGGTAAAGATTCCATTAGGATAGGCAACTACTTCCTTCAAGGATAAAGCAGGAAATAATCTATAATTTGACCTAGATTTTTTAGCTTAGGTAGGAGATACTGAGTCAAATGGATTTATATTTGGTGGCTCACAGTCATCTGGTGCTACATGTATTATAGTACTGCAAACTCTAAATCTCTAGAACATCAAATGAGTCAACTCAGAGAGAGGCTAAACAAAACTGTGCTCCCTTAGTGTTCCTTTGCACTTACTCTTTTCCTTCTTTCCTTTCTGAGATCACAAATCTCACCATATTCTGTAAATGTACTCAATGTTTGGTGGCCTCACATGGCATTCACACTTCAATTGAAGTCCTAATAACCCTATAACTAAGTCAGAATTCCTCAACTAGTATTCAAGCGATAAGAAATACTAAAAAGTAGGCAAGGGTGATATTTGGTGGATTGTAATGGGTGTTTTTGTTTTTGTTGCCTCAATGATATTGACATATGATGAAGTCGACACGAAGACATAACTACAAACATCGAATTTTTTTTCTATTTTTATATTTTTTTTCTTTCCTTCCTATATATATATATATTTCTTCTTTTTTCTTCTATTTCTTTCTTTCATAACTACCAACACAACACGATGCAACACTTTTATTCATGAGAAATTATTGGGGATGATGATCAAGAGGATATTGTGTGGCTTATTCGGTGGAAGTGCTTACTCTCGGTACTGGGAAGGAATGGATTGGACAAGTGCATTTCTAACCTTTGGCACTAATACCCTCCTTCAGTGAAGGATTCTATGAAGGACGGCCGTAACCATCCACCATTGTCATTGTTTTATGAGAACTCAATTTTTGCATATCTACCTTATTTGGTGACTCTCAGGAATTCACACATAATGTTCGCACGTGAGAACAGAGAGAGAAAACTATGCCTATTTCTGAGGTATCATCATCTAATTATCTAGAACTTAAGAGTCCTTACACTAAACTTATCGCACCAGTAGTCTCTCTACTTTCTCCTCACTAATATTAGGTGGATCTAATAGAAGATAGCTTGCCTGACTCCCTAATAACTGTCCAAGGGTTCAGTAGATTAAAATGCTTAATGATTTTCTTAAAAGTGCCATTACTCAGTCTACGTGTAAGTGAAACAAATGTACTGGATTCTAAGCTAAGAAATAATTTTAGAAGAAAATCTTCAATGACACCTCCTTGATAAAGATATTTTGCTAGGGACTAATTAAATCAACTCAAGAAAATAAAGGAGATTTTTTTTTTTACTAATGTACCTATCCTAGATGCATGCAAATATTTATAAATACTATAAAAAACCTCAGGTTATACCCCCCCATGCCTAAGATTGATAATGTCTTCATTGGAAAAATAAAGATAAAGAGGAATATCACCTAAGGAGGAGAGTGAGAGGAGTTAAGGCTCCTCAAGCTGAAGTGCATCCAAAACCTGGCCATCTGATAGAGTAACATACAGTTTAAGTCATTGGCCATTTACTTTAAAGCTCGTATAGAAGTAGGGTTCTGAATTTCAACTATTCCATGAGGGAATGGATTAATAACAACATACGGCCCATCCTAGCGAGACTTGAGCTTTCCAGGAAATCATTTAAGTTTAGAATTGAAAAGCCAAGCCCACTGGTTGGGCTCAAAGGTCTTTTTAATGATGTGTTTATCATGGAAGGCCTTTGTACATTTCTTGTAAGCCTAGTAGGTTTTGTGTTCATTGTGAAGCTCCTTAAGCTCACTTAACTCTAGCAAGCATGCCTTACCCACTTTATCTAGATTTAAGTTAATGTTTTTAATAGCCCAATAAGCTTTATGTTGGATTTCAATTGGAAGGTGACATGCTTTTCCATAGACAAGATGGAAAAGAGACATGCCTAAGGGAGTTTTATATGCTGTTCTATAGGCCCACAGAGTATCATTCAATTTTTTCGACCAATCTTTACGGTTGGGCCTAACAGTTTTTTCCAGAATTCGTTTAATCTCCCTATTAGACATTTCAACTTGTCCACTCATTTGGGGATGGTAAGGTGTGGCTATCATATGGTTGACTCCCAAATTTTGGAGTAGTCTTGTGAAGTGCACATTCTTAAAGTGAGGTCCTCCATCACTTATGATAGTCCTTAAGCACCTGTACCGAGAAATGATATTAGCCCTAACAAAATCCAAGACCACGGAATGTTCATTGGTCTGCATGAGTATGGCTTCTATCCATTTTGATACATAGTCCATGGCCACAAGGATGTACTCATATTTGAAGGATGCAGGAAAGGGACCCACGAAGTCGATGCCCCAAATCTCAAAGATCTCAACGGGGAGAATAGATTGCTGGGGCATTTCATCCCTTTTTCTGATGGTTCCCATTTGCTGGCAACATAAACAAGCACCAACATATGTATGGGCATCCCAAAATAATGTGGGCCACCAAAAACCAGACTGGAGAACTTTATGGGCAGTCCTTTTCCCACTAAAATGCCCTCCATAGTGGAGGTCACAGCAGAAACTCAGAACATTTCTTTATTCTTCGTCAGGGAAGGAACGGTGGAATAACTAGTCAGGGCCTATTGTAAAAAGCTTGGGTTCCTCCTAGTGATAAAATTTAGTGTCAGCAAGAAACCTGCCTCGCTTATGCTTGTCCTAAGTATTGAGGGTTATGGCCATGACCAGATAATTCACTATATCAGCGAACCAAGGAGTTTTGGCCTCCACAGTCATTAGAGACTCATCAGGAAAAGTCTCTTGGATACCGCCAGCAGGGGTTGATGCCTCAAAAGAGATCCTGGACAAATGATCTGCATCCACATTTTCAACGCCTTTCTTATCTTTAATTTCCTGGTGAAACTCCTAGGGTAGCAGAATCCAACGAATCAAATGAGGTTTAGTGTCCTTTGTAAGAAGGTGATTTAAAGCAGAATGATCGGTGAACACCACAACCTTGGATCCCAATAGATAAGACCGAAACTTTTCCAAAGCAAATACTGCAGCAAGAAGTTCCTTTTCAGTGACCATGTAGTTTTGCTGAGGATCTGTAAGGGTCTTGCGAGCATAATGCAAGACATGAGGTTTGTCATCAACCCTTTCACCTAAGACCGCTCCCACTGTGAAATCAGAAGCATCACACATCAGCTCAAATGGGAGGGCCCAATCTGGTGCTTGGAGAATCGATGTGGTAATAAGGGCTTTCTTTAAGACTTGATAAGCCTTGCCACATCTGTCATAAGAATCGAATGGAACATCCTTCGCTAATAGGTCGCAGCGTGGCTTAGAGATTTTACTGAAATCTCTAATGAAGCACCTGTAGAATCTAGCATGGCCAAGAAAAGATCTAAATTGACAAACATTGGTAGGCGATGGAAGTTTAGAGATGGAATTGATTTTGGCGGTATCCACCTCTAATCCTCTTAGAGACTACATGCCCTAAAATAATGCCCTGCAGGACTATAAAGTGGCTCTTCTCCCAACTAAGCACCAGCTTTGCCTCTTCGTAATGGGTTAAGACTTTATGAAGGTGCAAAAGGCATAGGTCAAACGACGAGCTGTAAATGGAGAAATCATCCATGAAGATCTCTGCAAACTCATCGATCATGTCAGAAAAGATAGCCTTCATACATCGTTGGAATGTGGCAAGAGCATTACATAACCTGAATGGCATTCCGCGAAACATAAATGTGCCATACGGACTCGTGAAGGTGGTACGCTCCTGATCGTTACAGAAGATGGCTATCTAATTATACCTAGAGTACCAGTGAAGGAAATAGAAGTACTTGTTCCCAACTAGTCTTTCCAAAATCTGATCAATAAATGGCAAGGGGACATGGTCTTTCCAGGTAGTCGTGTTCAAATAGCGGTAATCATTGCAGACCCACTAGCTAGTTGAGGGTCCAGTGGTCACCAACTCTCCGTGGTCATTTTCTTCCATAGTGATTCCTGCCTTTTTGGGCACCACATGTATTGGATTAACCCATGTACTGTCTGAAATGGGATAGATAATTCCTACATCTAGCCATTTCAGAATCTCCTCTTTGACAACCTCCCACATATTGGGGTTGAGCCTTTGAAAGAGCGATCTTCATTTTCGATAAAAACTTTAACATAAAATAACGTGTTGTTGTATTTAATCGCGTGGTAGAAAATCACTTTTCAAAACCTTTGAATTCTCAAAATCTAACCACGAAGAGTTTGGTCGTCTCCACAGGGAGGAAATAACCTATTGGACTAGTAAGTAGTGCTTTGTTTATTCGAGAATCTCAATGGGTGTGCATACAAGTTATTGCAATTCATTTTAAACATAAGTTAGCATTTATGTAATTACTCAAGAATATAGGGAGGTTACATGCAAAATCACCACTATGTAATACGTGAATCGTAATCTTAGTATTGACAAATATCATCAATATAAATCAAAATCGAACCCGTTCCCTATAACCAATATCCCATACTCTATTATTTAAGAGATAAATGCAACTATTCATAATTCAAATAAGCATGAGGGATAATAATGCAAATCCATCTGAATATAATAATCAGGTAAATAAATGAAAAGTGATTTTTGCAGTGGCATTTAGCGTAAATTTTAATTGGGATGTTACTATAGCGAAACAGGGGAAACGAATCCCCTACTCGCACCCGTGGAGGAGAGGTCGCCGACTGGTGGCTTCATCAGAAAAGGTCCACCGGAGGGGAGGCTTCGTAAGGGTGGAGACACGCCGGTGAGTGGCAGTCGGAGGTTGCCGATCGGAGGAGCAGAGGCCAGCGGCGATCGGTGGTGGTGGATTGCTATGGTTTGCGAGGTAGCGCGCGTGAGCCGTGCGTGGCCGTGTGTGGTCTCTAAGCTCAACAAGGGTGTGTGGATAGTGCTTGGCGTCAAGTTTGGCAGTTGGAGGAGGCTTGGAGGAGTCACTGCCAGGGGTGGAGCTTTGAGTTCTTTCGTAGGACAGGGGACGGCGGTGAGGAAGAAGATGAAGAAAATGAAAATAGAGAAGAGGAGAGGGTGGGTGGTGGCTATGGTGTTGGTGGCGATGGTAGTGTGTGCTACGGCGAGAGGTGGGGGCATGAGGTGTTGGGGATGGCTATGGGGGTGGCAGGTGTCTACGATGAAGATGGGAGAAGGGTAGGATGGCTTTGGGTGCATTGGGTTCTTTTGGGATTATAGGTGGTGATGAGGGCCGCATGATGTCACCATGCACGCCCAGAGTTGATGAAAGGTGATGAGGGAGTTTGCTCAGGCCACAGTGCACGCTGGAGTTCCATGGTGTATGCCTGTTGCATGGGGTGGAAATGGAGGAGGTCCTCACTTAGGGAGAAGATGATCATGGGTGGATGTGGCTTTCCTTTTTAAACAACATCCTCCTTAGTTTCCTTTGGCCGTAAGCATTCTCCAACCACTCGCGAAGATCGCGAGTGGTTGGAATGACAGATAAGCACAGGCGGTTCTTCATCAGACTTCTGATTATCACTCCAGACATCTTAAAAAATGTAGAAGCAGGAGTTTGTGATGGTGATTCCCAGACATCCAACCTTGTCCCAGATGTCTTATAGATGCAAAAATTGACATTTGAACTCTTCCACCTACCTTGCATTCATCAAATCAATTATGTTACCATATCATATGTTATTAAGTGTAAAATTGATTCAAAAAATTACATGCGGACTATGATGAATTGCCATATGATGGGTCCACTTTTGTGGGCTAATTTAGTTCTTAAGTACATTATTATTGGGATGAGAGATTAATTTAAAGCATGCATGTTATTGACAAAATCATGTGAACACTAGATTTATCATTTCATGTATTAATTGCATTAATCTTTATATAGAAGGATTGATTTTTCACTTTAAAGGTAAGGGTATCACATCAAAGCTTGATTTGAGATATGTGGGATTTTGTTCTAGCAAGGAAATATATTTTAGGGGCATCCTTATATGCCTCTCAATTATTGAACCACATTTCCTTATTTAGTTTGCTTAAATATCTCCCTCACAAATCTCTCTCCCTTAATTCTCTATTCTCTATTTGTAAATGTAGTGAAGAATCTCTTTCTCTCTTTGACTCTTTCCTTCTCTGTCTCTCTTTCTCTCATTTTCTCTTTATATAATAGGGACGTCAGGACAACAAAAATCATATCCCCTACAATGAGGAGGAAGCCACCCATCTCCACATCCTCTCTCAACCTGCACTGTGCACCCAACTCTGCCACCACGAGCCTCTATCATCGGCCACATCCATGACTGCGACCTTCCAGCAACTCATCTTGCCTCTGATGACCACCATCATGGTCGGTGGTGATAGCACCAACACCCACATCTGCCACTACGTCTCCGACTTCATCACCATGCCCCATATCTTCCTCTCTCATCCTCAACCGTGCCCCCGATTGCCACTGTTCGAGCCACCACCAACACCATCCTCATGCGCACCAGCCATGCACAGAGTCGACCCCCTTGTGTGCCAACCTTGCATGCCCACCGCCCTTGCAAGCACCTGCCTCACATGTGCCACCACCAACAGTACACCTCCCTTGCACGCAGCAGCACCCTCGTGCGCACGGCCAGCAGTAGCAGGCCCTCCTCCTTACACGTAGGTAGCCTCTCCAATTGATCGAAGGAAACCCAACATCAACGCCAATCCCCCTCCACGCAACCACCTCTATACACCACCGTTCTCCATGTTGTCACCTTCATTGAGCTCTCCTAGACGTCATGAGCTCGGCCATGCCCTCAAACACGGCAACCGCAGCCACGCCCACCAACGAGCCGCCGGCACCGCTGCTGCTCCTCCTCGTTGCTGGCATCAATTCCGGCCACCGTTCGGAGTGCCACCACCACCATCGGAACTCCCTCGTCACGGACATCCTCCTCTGAGCTTCCCGTGGCCTGCCATCGCCTCCTGTTCGTGTCGAGACAAGGGGAAGTAATCCCTTCTTTTGGGTTCAATTTAAATTTACCAAATATGGCATTGTGGAATACTATTTCTTTGTTTGACGACTTAAATTATTTGAGTGAAATTGCATGCATGCCCTTAAATGTTTACATTATTTCTGTCATTCATTGAACTCTTATATGTTGAAATTGATACTTGCATAAAATCTTATCAAAAGCACTCGACCTAAAGGAGAAAGGCTAATATCTTGAAGTATAATTATGATACATGCCATTGCAAGTTATTTCAAGGAAGGAAAATTACATACATACCCTCCACATTCTTAATTTATTGTATGTTTCCTTCTTTTCATCTCATTTCACATCAGATTTGAGCACAGATCTCACATTCGATTGGACGAATACAAGGCAAAATTATTTGTGATTTTATTGATTTGTTCCTCCCTATGGATACGACATAACTCTTCATGGTTAGTTTTATTAAAATATTTTTGTTTGGGATTTTTCCACCATGTTATTTCACTGCGACGACATATTTTTCTGATACACATTATTTTTGCAAGCGAAAAACGCCCAATCACCATATAACTCCTAATTAATTAAAAAATAAGAATAACTAATTAGAGAGTACTTACGCCAAATAATGGTCCACGAAAGTGGACTTATCAAATGCGCTCATTCCTAAGTTTTGCTACTCCCTAGCAAAAAGTGAAAAACAATGGAAGTAGCCAAAAGATTTATTATTTTCTTATTCCAAAAATTTAGAGATCCAGAGAAATGTGAAGTGTAGTAGCCTAAGCAACAGATCCATGTGAAATGCCAACTTACATTTACAGTTCGTACCTAACCCTTAGTAAACATTTTACTGGGATAGGCAACTACTTCCCTCAAGGATAAAGCAAAGAATAATATGAGATTTGACCCCAGCTTTATGGCTTAGGTAGGAGATACAGAGTCAAATGGATTTATATTTGGTGGCTCACACTCATCTAGACTATTAAACAAGTCAACCCAGAGAGAGCCTAAAAATTATGCTCTCTTTGTGTTCCTTTGCGCTCACTCACTCTAACTTTTCTTTTTCTTTTTCTTCTTTCTTTTCTAAGATCACATATCTTACTAGATTTTGTAAATGTACTCAATATTTGATGACCTTACATGACATTCACACTTCAATTAATGTCCTAATAACCCTACAACTAAGTTAAAGGATCTTAAGTAGTATTCAAACAATTAGAAATGCTAAAAAGTAGGTATGGGTCATATTTGGTGGGTTGCAATGGGTGTTTTTGTTGTTACCTCAAAAACATTGACACAAAAAAATGACATGAAGCTAAAACTCCAAACTTGAACTTTTTTTTTCTTTTTCTTTTTTTCTTTTTTTTCTGAATATAAATATTTCTCTTTTCTTCTTTCTCTCTCTATATTTCTCTTTCTTTTTTTTTTTCTTTTTTATAACTCCAACACAACATGATGCAGACTTTTATTTATGAGGCATTATTAGGGATGATGATGGTCAAGAGGATATTGTGTGGCTTATTTGGTGGAACTGCCTACTCTTGGCACTGGGAAGGAATGGATTGGATAAGTGCATTTCTAACCTTTGACACTATTACCCTCCTTTAGTCGAGGACCCTATGAAGGACAGTCGTAACCATCCACCAAAGTCATAGTTTTATTTGGACTCAATCTCTGTGTATCTACCTTATTAGGTGACCCTCAAGAATTCACACAATGTTTGCACACAGGAACAGAGAGCGAAAACTATGCCTAACTCTAAGGTATCATCGTCTAATTATCCAAAACTTAAGAGTCCTTACACTGTATTTAACGCACCAGTAATCTCTCTACTTCTCACAGATGTTAGGTGGATCTTAATAGAAGATAGTATGCCTAGCTCCCTATTAACTATCCAAGGGTTCTGCAGACTCAAAATGCTTATTGGTTTTCTTCAAAGATCCATTACCCAATCTACATGCAAGTGAAGTAACTGTACTGGATTCTAAATTTAAAAAATAATTTAAGAAGAAAATTTTCAATGCCACCTCCTTATAAAGATGTTTTGCTAGGGCTAACCAATTCATCTCAAGAAAAGAGAGAATTTTTTTTTTGAATGCACTTAACCTAAATGCATGAATATTGCCTAAAAATGCAAAATGCAGCACCCGATGCCTAAATCCTACAATTTCCTCATTGTAAAATTAAAATAGGGGGAGAAAGGAAGGAAATCACCTGATGATGGTGTTATTTTGAACACTGGGTTACCTCCCAACAAGCATTGCATTTTCTATCGGCAGCCAAACTTATAGAGAACCTATAAGTCTGGTTCCAAACATAAAGAGCTAGGCCCTAAAAATATGCATAATAGCGTAAGCCTAGAAAACTGGTAGCCACGGATGTTGACGAGCTGATGATGCAACATTATCCCAAATGCTCGCCAAAAGACATGAAAGCAAAGAACCTCATAGGCTACATGGGGAGGTCTAGGAATAACAAAAGGAACATGAGAAGGGACCACCCAAAATGGAATAGGAGGATAACAAGGATCCTCCAAAGTAGGAAGGGTTCTAAAAGATATAAACATAATAATTTCAAGCCGTTAAATGGCCAAACTAAAAGTATAGGCATCAATCCACACTCGCCATTCTACCTGAGGATGTACTGGCCCGATATTCTCCCCAGAAAGAATGTATATGAGTAGAGACCTGAGCCGAGGATTAGGTAAGGAATCTATAGGTTGCTTGAGTGATTGGGTGGTAATTATTAAGTCTAAAGAGGGCATAGTCAATTTAGGTTCCATTCCTAATAAGAATTTGTCTTCCACATCCTTACTTAACTTCATTATTTTATGAACCTCCAACTACTCCTCTACAATAGATGAGTCATCTATAGAATTCAATGTCTCATTAGTAGACTCATATCAACATGCTTTGACGGCAGTTGGGTTTCGTGGGAAGTAGCAAGATTAGAATTATCATCAAATCCATCCCTAGGTTCTTTCTTGTCAATTACATCCTTTCCGGAGACTTTGTGTGCTACTTCATTATCCTTAATATCTTTAGGAGGGTTATCATCTTTAATGTTATGGAGAAAGCCTATATCACCAAATTCTTTGTTCTTCTCAAGGCATAAATCCTTAATTGATGTGTATTGTCCCCAAGAGTCTCCCCTAGCTTCTAAATATTGTGTTCGTCCTCCTCCAATATCAACTCCTGATTTTGCGGAGGATGATTTTCAAAATCAAAAGTAGGAAGGAATCTGGATTTTACCAAATCATTAATATCCTCAGGGGCTAAGTCTTTAAATAACACATAATCTCCTCGAGGTTCACTCCAAACTCTCAGTCCAGGTTCCTTCATTGGGTTACCATCCTCCTCTAAAATAGAGTCTTTGTATCCCTGAGACCAAAATTGATCCAATTCATCCTCCATTCCCTTAAGGTCACCTTCATTAGGTGCATTTAAATCTTCATAATGCTGAGTGGTAGGTGTTGATTCCCTAATTGGAGGGTCAAGATTAGGCTCACTAAGGTTAGAATGGGGTTTCACCAGATGATTAATAGGGGAAGTGATATGAACACTAAGACCTTGACTCGGGTTATCAGGGGTAAGAAAAATACTGTCAACGGGGTCAAGGTCCTCAAGTGGTACCATCTTCCCTTTCTTTTGACTCCAATATAGCTCAGGTGGATAATCACTAGGATTGTTCTCCTCTAGTGGCCATGTCTCATGGGAAGTGTCTAGGTGACAGCTACTTAAAACAGGATCCCTATTGACATTGGTTTCCTTAGAATTATTTTGATCATCATGGTTGTATGGGTAAGGATCAGAATTAATAGTAGGAAGGTAGCTAAGTTTACTAATTTCGTCATTCAATTGTTGACTATTCCTCAACATCTCTCCCATAGACTCCATCATTTTTTTTTATTGGTTTTGCATTTCTATCATAAAATAGGAGAGCCTACTATTGTCAGATTGGGGAGGATAGTCAATCTCAGGCTCTGGTTGCCTAGGGGTATTGGTCCAACCTTGATAAGGAAAATCATGAAGGGTAGGAGGGTTGGGTGTTTGCAAATTGGAAAATTCCACTCCGAGGCTCTGCTCAAAAGTGGGAGTTATTGGGCCAATACCCCTAGGATAGGAATATGATTGATCCCATGAATTGTCATTGTACCCATCAAAGGATGGATACGCTTGGGGCATGGGATCCTAGTAAAAATGATAGGAGTAAGGATAGTCCATTTCTTTAAGTTAAATAGGTTAAACTCTCCTAGGACTTAGAAGAAATCAGAACAAAAGCAGAAACTTTCCAGAGAGTTCTACCACTGTCAAAACAAACACAAATACAGTGGCATCTATTTTTAGTAGATTCTAGGTCTTAGAATTAGGTGTTTAGTTGGTGGCCAAACAAGTTTTGAAAAAATTATGCTTCCTAGGCTGACCTTCATTGGAGCCTACAACCTACTCGCAAGGGATGGAAGTCTCGAATTGATCCCACGCACGAGGAACCGAAGTAACTTGGTGGATAGGTTTGTTGATTTTCGACTAACTTCCCTTGTGGTGCAAAAGTGGAGAGGTAGAAATATATCTAGTGACCTTATGTGTGATGTGCATAGTGTCTTAGGTGTGCAACACACATTCGCATTTTGTATTTTAAAATCTCGCAATCAAATCCTTTTGCACGTAATTTAAAGTTAGTGATTTTAAGGTCCAACCTCTTAGCAGTCCTAATTTTTAAAGTAACCACTGAATTAATTCGATTCAAACACTTTAGTGGTCTTGAATTTATGTCCAATGCAAATGCATGATAGGTATCTGATGCTAAAGAGAAGACATACCTTACTCCAGCTTTCTTCGTGGAAATTGTTAGCAATGCAAAAATATAAACTAGATGCTACTCACTCAATCCTAGATGGTCACCCTATTGACATGCAACTTGTAGCAGGCAATTCAAATATTTATTTATTTATTTTAATAATAAGCAAACAAACCAAATCTAACTAACTAATTAACTAATATGCAGTTAAAATAATTCAAATAAACCTATAATCTAAATAAAATGGGAACATGCTCTCGAAAAGATGCTCCCACATACAAGAGTGATAAGAAATAAATGGTACTGGGAACACATTCCCAAAAATGCCCAACAAGAGTCCACAAGATAGAAATTAAATTTCTAATGTCTATTTAGCCTAATCTAAATCTAAAAGAAGCAAAAAATGTCTCAAGCCACCAATCATCCTTCCACACATGTGGGATCAAGGCCCACGTGCTCTTGTTGTTGCCTTCTAGGTGGCATCATGGTCCACCAAAAATATCCCCTTCGTTGTGCGCTCCCGTCGTGTTCGTTTAATTTTGCACACAAACAAAAACAAGATCAGCAATTCAAAAAGCTTAAGAAATAGCATAAAAATAATATAAATTTCTTGAAAAAATTAATAGGCATATTTCCTCCCTAGCAACAATGTGATTTGAAAGAGTGATCTTTGTTTTCAATAAAAACTTTAGCATAAAATAACGTGTCGTATTTAATTACATGGTATAAAATCTCCATTCAAAACCTTCTAATTCTCAAAATCTAATCACGAAGAGCTAGGTCGTCTCCACAAGGAGGAAATAACCTATTAGACTAGTAAGTAGTGCTTTGTTTATTCGGGTATCTCAATGGGCGTGCATACTAGTTATTGCAATTCATTATCATCATAAGTTAGCATTTATGTAATTACTCAAGCATATAGGGAGGTTACATGTAGAATCACCATTATGAAATACGTGAATCGTAATCTTAGTATTGACAAATATCGCCAATATAAATCAAAACCAAATCCGTTCCCTATAACCAATATCCCATACTTTATTTTTTAAGAGATAAATGCAACTATTAATAATTCAAATAAACATGAGGGATATTCATGGAAATCCATCTGAATATAATAATTAGATAAATAAATGAACAGTGATTTTCCCAATGGAATTCAGCGTAAATTTTAATTAGGATGTTACTATAGCAAAATAGGGGAAATGAATCCCCTGCTCGCACGCATGGAGGAGAGGTCGCCGGCTGATGACTTCATCAGAGAAGGTCCACCGGAGGGGAGCTTCGAGATGGTGGAGACAAGCCGATGAGTGGCGGCCGGAGGTTGCCGATCGAAGGAGAGGCTAACAGTGAGTGGTGGTGGCAGGTTGTTGTGGTCTGCGGGGTAGCGCGTGTGAGCCGCACGTGGCCGTGCACGGTCTCTGAGCTAGACAAGGGTGCAAGGGCAGTGCTTGGCGTCAAATTTGGCTGTTGGTGGAGGCTGGGAGGAGTCGCTGCGTGCAGTGGAGCTTTGCGTTCTTTGGTGGGATAGGGGACGGCGGTGAGGAAGCAGATGAAGAAAACGAAAATTGAGAAGAGGAGAGGGTGGGTGGTGGCTATGGTGTTGGTGGCGATGGTGGCATATGCTATGGCGGGAGGTGGGGGTGAGAGGTGATGGGGATGGCTATAGGGGTGACGAGTGTCTGTGATGAAGATGGGAGAAGGGTAGGATGGCGTTGGGTGCGTTGGGTTCTTTTGGGATTGCAGGTGGTGATGACGGCCGCATGCTGTCACCGTGCACGCCCAGAGTTGATGAAAGGTGACGAGCGAGTTTGCTCAGGCCACAGTGCACACTGGAGTTCCACGGTGTATGCCTATTGCACGGGGTGGAGATGGAGGAGGTCCCCACTGGGGGAGAAGATGATCATTGGTGGATGCGGCTTTCCTTTTTAAGCAAACATCCTCCTCGGTTTCCTTTGGCTGCAAGCGTTCTCCAACCACTCGCAAAGATCGCAAGTGGCTAGAATGGCAGATAAGCATGGTCGATTCTTCATCAGATGTCTGATTATGACTCCAGATGTCTTAAAAAATGTAGAAGTAGGAGTTTGTGATGGCGATTCCTAGACATCCGACCTTTTCCCCAGACATCTTATAGACACAAAATTGGATGTCTGAACTCTTCCACCTAGCCTGCATTCATCAAATCAATTATGTTACCATATCGTATGTTATTAAGTGTAAAATTGATGCATAAAATTATATGCAAACTAAGATCAATTGCCATATAACTCCTAATTAATTAACAAGAAAGAATAACTAATTGGAGAGTACTTAGGCCAAATAATGGTCCACAAAAGTGGACTTATCAGCCTTCTCTACATGTCTCGAAAGGGTTTGATGAACTTGTCCATGTATATATGATGCATACAAAGGTAGTGGTCAACACCGTTAATATTAGCTATTGACCAAGTAATGGCTCTCTTGTGCCTTTGTAAACACTCGAACAAAGCTCCCTCCTGCGTTTCAGATAACACAGACGAGATAATGACTGGGAGCGTGTCGTTAGGGCCAAGGAAAGCATACTTCAATGTGCTCAGGAAGGGTTTAAGCTCCAACTTAGGAGCCTTTTGGATTAAGGGTATAAGTTGAGATGTCCCCACCTCAGGTAGTGGATCTACCTTAAGGGTCCAGGGTGGAGACAAAGACTTTGTGTGTACTCCCAACAACTCTTTCAATTTAGGCATATCCCCTTCATTCTCTTCAATACTCGAAGGATGGTCCTTAGATATGACCATTTGAAGAGGATCTCTACATAAGAGTGCTGGAGTAGTCTCCTCAATGATTTCATCAACAACCTCAATCTGAGAATAATCTTCAAATCCAGATTGCATGTAGGTATCAAAAACATTCAACCGGATCTTCTTGTTCCTGAAGCCCCTTTTAAGTGCCCTTGATCTATAATTGATAAAGGCATTGGTTGTGACCATGAAGGGGCATCCCAGAATAATGGATGGTTTGGTGGCCTTATTAGATAGGTTAGTATCTAGCACTAGAAATTCAATAGGGAAGAAGTCCTCCACTCTCCCCAAGACATCTTCCAACAATCCCTGTGGTGTCTTAAGCGATCTGTCTGTGACTTGGAGGATGACTGGAATCGGCTTTAAATCGCCTCCTCCCAAAAGGTCGTAGACAGAGCTTGGTGAAATGTTCACCCCTGCACCCAGATCGAGCAGAGCCTTGCCAATGTGTTGGTTTCCTATAACCACTGAAATATACGGGGCCCCTAGGTTTTTCATCTTGGGAGGTATTCCATGTTGGAGCACCAAGCTAACATGTTCATGTAGGATGACCTTAGCTTGGACCTATCTCCTAGATCGACGCTTTTGGGTACACAGGTCCTTAAGAGACTTGGCATAGGACAGCATCTGTTTTATAGCATCCAATAAAGGCAAGTTGATATGGACTTGCCTACAAGTGTCAATAATCTCGTCCATCCTGTCCTTGGCTCCAGATGAGCAAACAGAAGATTCCCCAGGAGTGGATAGGTGCTCTGGATAGGTCACCCTAGGCTTCTGGGTAGAGGGGTCGTCATGTCTGGAAAGGGGAGGCGGATTGATGACATCCTCTGAGTGGGTGATATCAAGCGAGGGAGAGTAGTGTGGCTCTTCCTCAATGAGGGTGGAAGTCAAGTTCGATTTAGGAGGGGAATTCTAAGAAATGAACGTAGGAGTGCTATCAGATTTCTCTATCTTCTTTCCACTCCTTAGCACGGTCATAGCTTGAACATGCTCAATGAATATGACCCCCTCACCCTTTGGGTTCTCCTCAGAAGAGCTAGGCAGCTTCCTCGGATCTCGCTACCTTAGTAAGATGACCAATTTGGGATTACATATTAGTGATCATCTTATTCTGAGATTGGATGACAAAATTTTGATCCTCTTGCATCTCTTTCATCATGGCTTTTAGTTCATTCATCTTAGAAGGCTTATTCTGAGGAGGGTTTGTATAAGATGGTCGGTATACAGGTTGGGGGGGTTGGGGTATTGCATTCCCTGAGTTGGAAGCATCAACTTGCTTCCATGAAAAGTTTGAATGGTTCTGCCACCCTAGATTATAGGCACTGGAAAAATGGTTATTACGAGGGGGTGGTCAAAAACCTTGGGCCGCATTCTGGTCGGCTTGAATTAACTTAGGGAATTGATTTGCCATGTGGCACTCCACAGTGGCATGCGAAGTGCTTTGGAAAATGGAACATTCACTTGAAGCCTGAAAGATAGAGGCTATTTGCGGGTTCATGACAGGGTTTGCTAAAAGTCTATCAAAATTTTTGTTCAATAATTGAATCTAATAAGCCAAATCCTGAGTAGCCCTGGCTTCATGGGCCTCTATCTTCCTTTGCAATATTGATGGTTGTCTTTCTTGATAGGAAGAGGACATACGTATGGAATTATCACTTAATGTTTCAAATAATGCCCAAGCTTCATCCTCAATTTTGGTCATGAAGGTTCCTGCACAGGTTGCATCAATGGTTTGCCTGTGCCTTTTAGATAATCTGTTATAGAACCTCTCGACCAAGTGCCATCTTGGCACCTGATGGTGGGGGCATAACCTAAGGAGGTCATTGAAGCACTCCCATGTTTCATGAAATTGTTCCCCTTCCTGTTGAGTAAAACCCATAATCTCTCTTCTGTAATGATTGGTCTTACTCATAGGAAAGTACTTTTTCAGGAATTCTCCCTTAAGTTTAGCCCAATCATTTACCCATGCATCAAGGGTATGATACCAGTGCTTGCTCTTATCCTTTAGGGAGAAAGGGAATAGAGTACTCATCAGGGCTTCATCAGTAAAACCTTGGAGCTTCACCGTTGAATAGACCTCGGTGAATTCCTCAAGATGCCTATTGGGATCCTCCCTAGGAGCACCATAGAAAGTAGGGAGCAAAGTGATGGTGCTGCTCTTGATATCATAAGGATTATCCACTACAGGTCTCTGCATAGGTAGGGCTTGGTGAGTTATAGGGAGGGAATAGTCGCTCAAGTTTCTCTGATTTGCACCAACCCTAATCTCTTCTTCAGGTCCTTCTTCTGCCATTTTTCTTCTTTCTTAGTTGGCTTTCCTAATAATTCTCTCAGGTTCAGGGTTGAAAACAATACTCCTTCAAAGAGAGCACCTACCAAGCATACACCAAGCAAACACAATGCAACATGTCCTTTGTTGATTTGAAGTACTTTAAGCCCTCTTCCAACTTTCCAACTTGGCCAAATAGAGTCAAGGCAGTGTTTCTTCGTTCCCATGTAAGTGGTATAAGAGGAATGAGGCACTTCAGATTCCTAGTCAATGTCTGTTAAGGAGGTTGAGGTTACTTTTAGTCTTTTGGGTGACCAATCAAGTTGTCAATAAATTACACAGCCTATATTGATCTTTGAGTGCCCTAAAGACGTAAACCTTGTTGCAATGATATTCTCAAATGCTCAAGTAAAAGGGTACTCCAAGGATGAAACCAACGAATGCAAGTAAGGCAAACCCTTCCTTTGAGGCAATGCATTAGCGGTGCCTCTTAACTACCCTTGAATTCCTTTAAGGGGTGTCCCCCTCCTTAGAGTATCAAATCACTTGGGCAAAAGTTAATACCACTGTCACAAAGAGAGATAGGAGAGTTTACACCGATAAAGAGATCGATGCCTATAGCCTTAAGGGTCCAAGTCCTAGTGAGGTGGCTACAGTACGCGCTTGTCACAGGAAGGGAGCATCACACCACAAAAATTTGATTTTTCTTTTGAAAATCGCAATCAAGTTATTGAAACACTTCCTGTATATTTTACTTTTCTTTCAAGAAGTAATGTGACCACTTAATTAATCTTTTCAAATCATCTTAAGTGGTCTTCTTTAATTATTCCAAATGCAATGCATGTGCAGATAACTGTTGCAGAAAGATAGGAAGTACATACCTTGCTCTAGCACTCTACGATGCAGAGATGCACACAATGCAATAAGAAAAATCTAGATGCTGCTCAAGCACACCAAGATGATAGACCTATGGATATGCTGTTGGTGTTAGAGCACCACGATCATTTATTTTGATAATAACAAAACACGTGTCTTTTTAACATTTGCTTTTGAGTCCTAGTTTTTAGGTCAAATTGCAAATGGAGATAGGTGTTTAGATGCAGTTCGAGCTCGCATCCATGGCGGATTGGAGTAGCTTGACAGAGGCGAAGGAGCTTCGCGAGGAGCAAAAGCTTGAAGAAGGAAAGAGATGAAGAATAGATAGATTTCCTTTCTATTATAATTTATATTTTGTTTCCTATGTTGCTCTTTATTTCTTAGATTCTTGTTAAAAAGCCTCAAAGTACCCTAATAGTAGTCCTAGGAACACTTGCTCAAACCCTAGGATACTTAGGTTTTCTGTAGAGAACTTAGAAAACAAAAATGGGATTCAGATAGCCTTATCAAACGTCCAATCTGGAAATAAAATGTCTGACAGTGACTTTTAAGACATTTGACTATTTGATTAAACGTCCATAACATCTAGACTAGACTTAATAGGTTCTATCTGTTAGAATGAGTCATCCAGATGTTAGTCCACATGTCTTAGGAGACGTTTAATTCCTTTGCCAGATGTCCAACTAGTGGAACGTTGGCTGCCTATGTAAACGTTGAGGAAAATGACCATTATCCTTATATCAGATGTCCATAGAAGACCCCAGACATCTGATATGTGACCATTTTGCCTCGACTGACCCAAAATCTCTTTGAGAGATTTTCTAGCCATTACCTTCCTTGGGAATCCATTTCTGCAGAACAAATAAGTTTCCAGACGTCCAGACTCAGTGCCAAACGTCCTGTATGTCATCTGATGGCCATACAGTAGAACCCTATTTAGGTATGATTCAAGTCAGGAAGGAAACCCACTTAGAATCAGATGTCTGACATAGTTCCCAGACATGTTAAAAAGGTTTTCCAAACATCTGATGCCTGGACTAGACGTCTAATAATCCTATCAGAGTTATGATTGATCCTGATTCTGACTTGATTTGCCTTGGATTTGCACCCAATGGCTATGGAAGCCTTCCAAGGCCTTCCAAAGCCTTCCTAGGCCCTCTATAAATAGAGGAGAATCCTTGCCTTGTACAAATACACGTTGAAAGAATATTTCCACTCATTTTGTGTCAAATTGAAGTAGAAGAAGCACTTGCTCTCAAAGGCTAGTTCCACATCCGAGAGCCTCATCCAATTTTGCACACCCGCTTTCCCTCCGTGATTAAGAGAGCGACAAAGCACCATTGCATGGTTCACGCACCCGCGTCACCGATTCGATGCACTTCCAAGCAAAGGGAAGTTTCTTTACCTATAGAAGCTTAGTTTAAGAATTACTTTGTTGGCTCTATAGGACTATTCTTGTATCTTTTACTTTGTTATTTGGTTGGGTATTCACGTTGCGAATTCCCATGTCCATTGAGGGACAAAATCCTCCTTGTGAAGAGGTGGGGTAGCGTACCCTCGTACTTGTAGCGTGGTTGTAATTGAGGTTGAACTACCCTCGTTTAAGTAGTTTGTATAGTGGATTTGATCGATTAGATCAATCGAGAAATCCTAACTCGAGAGGGTTAGGTGGTGGTTTTCACCCAATTTGGGTTTCCACCTAAAAATAATTATGTACATTGTGCGATTGCTAATTTTGTGAGATTGCTATCTTTTTTAATTCCGCATTTTATATGTCACGCATATCTCACCCCCTCTAAGTAGGGATTTACAACTTGTATCAGAGTAGGTTCTTGCAAGATTGGAGTAACACCCAGCAAGAAGATCATGGAGGGAAACAGCTTTGTGATGAGGATTGTCAAGGGATAGCCTCGACCTGTCCACCGTTCTTCGACGGGAGCTACTACCCCTACTGGAAGCTGCAGATGAAGACTTGGCTGCAAGCCAACGACTTCACGATTTGGGCCAGATGCAAGACGCCGTTTGACATCCCAGAAAAACCCACGGGAGGCTACTCGCAACAACAAATCCATGAGCTCTCTCTAAATGCAAAAATAATGAACGCATTGTATTGCACTTTTAGCCCAAATGAGTTCAACAGAATCTCACAATGCACCACCACATATGAGATTTGAAACACACTCGAGGTAACTCATGAGGGCACCTCTGAGGTAAAGACTTCTAAAATCAATTTACTTTCTCAAGAATTTGAGTCTTTTTCAATGAAGTCTAACGAATCTCTAAGTGAGATGAACACTAGGTCACTCTCATTGTAAAAAGTTTAAAAGCTTTAAGTAAGACCTTCATCAAGGGGGAGCTTCAAGGAAAGCTACTCCGTTCCCTTGGACCAAAATGGGAGCAGAAGGTCACCATGATCAAGGAGGCAAATAAAGTGGAGGAGCTCAATATGGAGGATCTCTTAGGCAATCTAATGGCCTATGAGACAAAGCTAAAGTAGAAGAAGAAGGATACACCAGAGCCAAAATCGAAGAAGATCCTCGCATTCAAAACTGCGTCAGATAGCGAGGTAAGTTTAGATGACAAAGATTTTAAATTATTACTTAAAAAAATTTCCAAGTTTTGTAGGGAAACAAAGAAAGAAAAGGAGAAAAAGGAAATGTAAAGCCCGAGACGTTGATACCATTGCAACGAAAAGGGTCATCTTCGACCCAAGTGCCCTCTTCTCAATAACGAGAGGAAGAAGGAGAAGGAGAAGAAGTATAAGAAGAAAGCGTTCCAAGCAACTTGGGATGACTTGAGCTCAGAGGAAGAAGAAAATCCCAAGAAGAAGAATGAAACCGCCTGCATGGGCTTCATGGCAACAACGAGCGACAACGAAAGTGACTCCAACAATGAGGTAAATTTCAATTTACAAGATGCATTTGATGAATTATTTGAGCTTAGTAAATCACTTAAGGTAGAAAATAAAAATATTAAAAAGAATCTTAGTTTTCTTAAATCTGAAAATGATAGGTTAGAAATAAAACTTAAGGACCTAGAAAGTAGTTCTAGTCCTAAAGATGATGACTTGTCATTAGAAAATCACAACCTAATAATTGAAAATAGCAAATTGATTGAGGAGAACACTAATTTAAAATTAGAAATTTCTGATTTAAAAACTAAGATGCACATTATAGAAGAGGAAATTACATATCTTAGGGAAAAATCTAACTTAATCAACAAGGTAGATAACTTGTATAGACTTAAGATTGAGAAAGGATCTCTATCAAGGAGACCCGCTAATAGATCCGGATCCAAGCTCACTTGGATACTGAAGAAAGAATTGGAATCTTGTTTTGTAGGTCATAAAGATAAAAACACAAAGAACTGGACCTACAAGATCAAAAATGGTCAACTCAAATTGGGAAGACCAAGGAGTAGACCAAGGAGGAAGGAAAAGAGGAGACTGATGAGACGACTCACAACCAATCAACCCGTCGCACGTTGACCGTCCAATTAGAGGACGACGCAGATGCCCGAACCTCTAAGCTACGGATGGGAGCCCCATCTGATGTGGCATCCACCACCACCACTTGGGCCATTTTATTGGCCATGGTAGGTGAGGTAAAACCCTTAACCCTATCTTTTCATCATTGGCATATAGATAGGGGGAGTTAAAATTATGAGCTCATTGTCAATCATTTTAGGGGAGGTGTTAAGTTAGTTATATTTACTTTAGAAAGGGGGAGAAAAATATATAGCTATCTTATTATTACAAAAGGGGAGAACATCATTCCTAATTAAAAGAAATTTAACCTAAAAACTAGAAGAGCATGATTTAAGGGGGAGTTTAGGAGAATTAAACGTGATAAAAAAACTTTTTAATAATGTCAAAAAGGGGGAGAATTTTATGTATTACTATTTATGATTTTGTCATCATCAAAAAGGGGGAGATTGTTGGTGCTAGAGTACCACGATCATTTTTTTTTATGATAACAAACACATGTCTTTTAACATTTGCTTCTGAGTCCAAGTTTTCATGTCAAATTGCAAATGGAGACAGGTGCTTAGATGCAGTTAGAGCTTGCATCCATGTCGGATTGGAGGAGCTTGACAGAGGCGAAGGAGCTTCATGAGGAGCAAAAGTTTGAAGAAGGAAGGAGATGAAGAATAGGATAGATTTCCTTTCTATTGTAATTTATATTTTGTTTCTTTTGTTGCTCTTTATTTCTTAGATTCTTGTTAAAGAGCCTCAAAGTACCCTAACAGTAGTCGTAGGAACACTTGCACAAACCCTAGGATACTTAGGTTTCCTGTAGAGAACTTAGAAAACCAAAATAGGATTCAGACAGCCTTATCAGACATCTAATCTGGAAATTAGATGTCAGATAGTGACTTTTAAGACGTCTAACTATTTAATCAGACGTCCATAACATCTTGGCTGAACTTAATAGGTTCTGTCTGTTAGAATCAGTCGTCCAGACATTAGTCCAGACATCTTAGGAGACATCTGATGCCTTTGCCAGATGTCCAATTAGTGGAACGTTGGCTGCCTATGTAAACATTAAGGAAAATGACCATTATCCTTATATCAGACGTCCGTAGAGGACCCCAGACATCTGATTTGTGACCGTTTTGTCTCGACTGGCCCCAAATCTCCTTTGAGAGACTTTCTAGCCATTACCTTCCTTGGGAATCCATTTTCGCAGAACAAATAGGTTTCCAGATGTCCAGACTCAGTGCCAGACGTCCTGTATGTCGTTTGATGGCCATACACTAGAACCCTGTTTAGGTATGATTCAAGTTAGGAAGGAACCCGCTTAGAATCAAACATCTGACTTAGTTCCCAAACATCTTGAATAGGTTTTCCAGACATCTAATGCCTGGACTAGATGTCTGATAACCTTGTCAGAGTCATGATTGATCCTGATTCCGACTTGATTTGCCTTTGATTTGCACCCAACAGCTATGGAAGCCTTCCTATGCCCTCTATAAATAGAGGAGAACCCTTGCCTAGTACAAATACACCTTGCAAGAATATTTCCACTCATTTTGTGTCAAATTGAAGTAGAAGAAGCACTTGCTCTAAAAGGCTAGTTCCACATCTGAGACCTCATCCAATTTGCGCACCTGCTCTCCCTCCACGATTAAGAGAGTGACAAAGCACCATTGTGTGGTTCACGCACTCGCGTCACCGATTCGATGCACTTCCAAGCAAAGTGAAGTTTCTTTACCTATATAAGCTTAGTTTAAGAATTACTTTGTTGGCTCTATAGGACTATTCTAGTATCTTTTACTTTGTTATTTGGTTGGGTATTCATGTTGCAAATTCCTATCTCCATCGAGGGACAAAATCCTCCCTGTGAAGAGGAAGGGTTGAGGAATGCTACCCTCGTACTTGTAGCGTGGTTGTAATTGAGGTTGAACTACCCTCGTTTAAGTAGTTCGTACAGTGGATTTGATTGATTAGATCGATCGGGAAATCCTAACTCGAGAGGGTTAGGTGGTGGTTTTTGTAATTCCCTACTCGGAGGGGATGAGATCAGCGTGACGTAAAAAATGCGGAATATAAAGTAAAGCAATCTCAAAAAATAGACAAACACACAAAGTACACAATTATTTTTAGGTGGAAACCCAAACCGGGTGAAAACCACCACCTAACTCTCTGGAGTTAGGATTTTCTGATCAACCAAGTTGATCAAATCCACTAAACGAATCACTTTAAATGAGGGTGATTCAACCTCAATTACAACCACGCTACAAGTGCGAGGGTAGCGTTCCTCAACCCCTTCTTTTCAGGAAAAGGATTTTGTCCCTCGAAGGAGACAGGAATTCGCAAAGCGAATACTCAACCAAATAACAAAGATAAAATAACAAATAATCCTATAGAGCCAACAAAGTAATTTTTAACCTAAGCTTCTATAGGAATTAGGAAACTCCCCTTTGCAAGGAGTGCGTCGAATCGATGATGCGGGTGCGTGAGCCACGCGACGGCGCAACGTCGCTCTCGTGAACTATGGCAGGAGAGCGGGTGTGCAACAGCTTGATGCTCTCTAGATGAAGAACTTGAGCTTGGAGAGCAAGAGCTTGCTTGGACACAAAGGAGTGTGAGAGTGTATTACAAAGTGTTTCTTGTGTATCTACGTGTGTCTTGGTGTGCAAGAGGTTCCTCTCTATTTATAGAGGCCTTAGGAAAGCTTTGGAAGGCTTAGGAAAGCTTCCATAGCCATTGAGAGCAAAGCCCAAGAGAATCAGGTCGAAATCAGGAACAATGATTGCACTGATAGGGTTATCAGACGTCTGATCTTGGCATCAGACGTCTGGAACATCACTTTATGACGTTTGAAAATAAGGTCAAACGTCTGATTTTAGGCGGGTCTCTTCCTGATTTGAATCAGATCTAAACAGGGTTCTAGCGCAAGTCCATCAGACGACATACAGGACATCTGCCACTATATCTGGACATCTGGAAACCTACTTTTTCATGGGAATGGATTTCCAAGAGAGTGCAACGGCTAGAAAATCTCTGAGAAGAGATTTTGGGTCAGCCAAGGCAAAACGGTTATTTATTAGACATCTGGAAAGGCCTAAGGACGTCTGATAAGGCTCTAACAGTCATATCCTTGAGTATTTGCTGAGCCAGCCAACGGTCCACTAATTGGACGTCTGGCAAAGTCATCAGACGTCTTCTAAGATGTCTGGTCTAAGGTCTGGACGTCTGATTTCATCAAAGAGAACAACAAGTCCAACCTAAATGTTATCAGACGTCTGAATCAACAGTCAGACGTCTTAAAACACATTATCAGACGTCTGATTTTGGAATTAGACATCTGGAAATGCTGTTTGAACCCTATATTGGTTTTCTAAGTTCTCTACAGAAAACCTAAGTATCCTAGGGTTGTGCCGGTGTTCCTAGGACTACTATTAGGGTACTTTGAGGCTCTTTAACATGAATCTAAGTAACAAAAATAAGGAGCAACAAAAGAAACGAAAAATACAAGGAGTACAAGAGAAGGAAATCTATCCTATTCTTCATCTCCTTCCTTCTTCAATCTATCGCTCCTCGTGAATCTCCTCTGTTTTCCATCAAGCTCCTCCAATCCATCCTGGATGCGAGCTCAAACTCCATCTAATCACGTCTCCATTTGCAATTGTCCTGAAATCTAATACTCCAAGTGCAAATGTTAAATGACACGTGTTTTGTTATCATCAAAACAAATGATCGTGGTGCTCTAGCACCAACAGTTTTCACCCGATTTGGGTTTCCACCTAAAAATAATTGTGTACATTGTGCGATTGCTAATTTTGTGATTGTTATCTTTTTAATTCTGCATTTTATACATCACGCATATCTTACCCCCTCCAAGTAGGGATTTACATATGCAACTTCTATTAGGCAGCTCGGATATATATATATTTAAATAAATAAGTGCCCAATCAAAAGAAACTAACTACCACAGACAGAATAAACCAGAATCTAAAGAACTGGGTACACTCCCCCAAAAACAAGCCCAAGATTACGAAGGCAGAAAAACATATACTAAACTAATTCTATCAACCTAAATCTAAACTAAGATCTAATGACTAAATCAGGAAAGGCTCCTCATTACACCTTCACGTGCATAGGATCAAGGCCTATAGGCAGCTGTTACTATCTCTAGGTGGTGTCAAGGTCCACCAAAAGTATTACCACCGTTGTGCACACCAGTTGAGTTCGTTTGTTTATTTTTGCACACAGAAAGAACCAATGTCAGTAATCTAGGAAAGCATCAGAAATAACATAAAAGTAAGATTAATAGGCATGTTTCCTCCCCAGCAACGGTGCCATTTGAATGAGCGATTCTTGTTTCGATGTATTTTTGCACATAAAATGTAGCATCATTGTATTTAGTCATGTAGTAGAAAATCTCTTTTCAAAATATTTAATACTCAAAATCTAATCACGAAAATAGTTACGTCATCTCCACAAGGTGGAATTAACTTATTAAACTCATGAGTGGTGGCTCGTTTATTCGAGACTATCAACAGGTGCGCATACTAATTAGTGCAACTCATTTCCTACATAAATTCTTAATCTAAATAATTAATCAAGAATATAGGTGTTCACATGGAAATTCACCACCATGGAAATAGGAGAATCTTGATATTGGTATTGGTAAACACTGTCAATATTTATCTCCTAAGCAGAACCCGCTCACTATAACCAATAACCACATTCTATATTATTCATGAGAAGAATTTAACTCTAAGTAATTTTGATAGAATGGAGGGACATTTATGGAAATTCCTTTCAATAAATTAATTTAGTAAATAAAAGAATAGTAAACCTCACAATGGCAAAAACTATAAATAGAATTGAGAGGGAAAATTGAGGATTTCCCCTCTTCCTCACGTCAAGTGTGGAGCATGGTTGGTCGTGCTGTGCTCGGTGAAGATTATCCTGGATGAGGGCTACGCGATGATGGTGATGGGTTAGCAAGAGGTGGCCCATGATGATGATCAAAGCATTGGAGGTTGGCGGCGATGGAATGTGCAGTTCGACGATGGAGCCATTGGCTGGGGGTATGCGAGGGTGGGGAAGGCTCGGTGAAGTGTGGAGGCTGTGTTGGCGAAGTCAGCGTCGAGGATGGTAGCAAGGTGTAACTTCTGTGGGCAGGTGCTATGTGGTGGTGATGGGTTCTTTCATTACATGGAAGGGTGGAGAAGATGAAGGAGAAAAGGAAGAAAGGGTGGCAGTGCGTGGGAGGTGTGGGAGAGGTCTAGTGCAAGGGGATTGGCGATGGTAGTGGTGGAAAGGAAAGTGAAAATGTGTAGGGGGTGGTGGTGGGTCTGTGTTGTGAGAGGTCAAGGAGAAGAGTTGTGGTGAGATGAAGGTGATGGTGGTGTTTCTCGTGGAGATAGAGGACATAGTGCGAGGCCACATGCTGTCATTGTGTGGCTAAGGGGGGTGGAGATCAAGGTGGGTGTAGTTGGTGAGGTGAAGTTTGCAAAGATCCATGGTGTGCGCTACGTGGTTGTGGTGTACGCCATGTCCATGGTGTAGGCTTGGTGTGAGGTGGCCATCGAGGAAGAAGATGATTCTCCCCAAGGCACGGTCGCAGCAATATTTTTTAACATTCTATTTAGTTCTTCCACCGTGAATCCCGAGCAACAACTTAACGGAGAAATCCAATCAGTGGTGCATTGCGAGAATCCTTACTACTTGGGTTGGCAGTTGGGTTTGGTGGCAGTGCTGTGTGCGGAGTACTTTTGACATCCGTCAGCAACATCAAACATCCAGACTAAGCTCTGGACATCATAAAAATTAAACTTTGCCATCCTTGAATTTCTACAATCCAATAAATGCATTATGGTAACTATGTAAGTCTAAATTATAATGCATGCATTTGTGTAAATTTTAGGACAATCTAAAATATTGGAATTACCCAACTTTGGCTAAAAATTAGTCCAATAAATTGGACTCATCAATTATCATGTTAGTCCCTAGAATTCATTCCAATCAAGTCATTTTTCTCACTTACGTCCTTTGCTTATTTGCAATTCGATCCTCTGTATTTCCCCTTTTCTTCTTGTCTTTCAACAACTGGGGATAGCCAATGAGTGTTGTCTATGATAACTGGAGATCCAATGATGAATCTTCTTTTCCTTTGCCGACAAGCTTTCTAGTAACAGAATAAATTAATCCAATGACATGGATACGCCATTAACTGTCATCTTCGATGTGGATACCTTCACCACAGGAGAAGATGATGAAGGTTACAATGCACCTAGACCTATTCACGTCCTATTTCAAGCTCCCTGAGCTTTGCCTCATCCTATAAAATCCTTACACTACCTCCAATTTTCGTTGGTGGCGCCCTATCCCTCTTCCCCAAACTATATGATCAATAGGCTATTCCTCTGGTAACCTCCAGTGACCTCTCACCTCTTTATCAAAATAGCTTCGACAGAGCTACTCATCTTTCACCCCCTCTTCCTCTCCTATGCCCTACCAATGGCGAAGGAGTACCCCGTGTGCTTCAACTTCTTTCACATCTTTATTTGCTTCAACTTCTCACCAGAGCTCTTCTCTCACCGTCTTTGATTTTGCTCTTAGCTCCGACGTGCCAATGCCGAAGTACTTCCTCACCATTTCATCTAAGAAAGTAGCTCTAACTCTTAAGCATAGTTTCTAGGTTAATTGTAGGCAAGTAATTGGTAGTTTTAGTTAGTCATAATGTCCCTCTCCTCATCTCCTTCCCCGACACTGGCAAGGCCAAATCTGACCTTGCCTGACCTTGGATCTATCAAATCAACACTTGTATCACCTTCCCTACCACATCATGATCATTATCCACCTTCTCTCGTGTATTAACCTATATCACAATTCATCCAAATCGCATCAACCTTGGGTTCCGCTATCCATGGTGGAGCTTTGAAGGAGTTAATTCTTCTAATTTACCATCTAATCACCTTCACTTCACTCTATATAATGTTTTGCTCAGGTAACTAGATTCTTTTCTTTATCTTGAGCTCTGGCAAACTCAAGATCTATTTCAAATTAGATTGATCTCGCAAATATATTTCAAGGTTCATTTCATCAAATTCATGTGTCCCTAAGGTTACTAAGGACCTCAGGAATCTTTTGCATTAAATTTTGTGATATTTCATGTAGATCTACTCTCTGATGGCCAACATTGTGAGTTACTGGAGCTTCGATGAGCTTTGGCGATTTACATTTTGAGAAGCAGAGTTCCAAGTGGTCCTCAGAGATCCTGAATTACTTGAGAATCATCCTATGATCATATTCTAATGATTCAATTTGAGTTCTATCGATTATATCAACCTGTGCACATTCGTCTTCCGCAGCACCGACAAAGTTGTGTAGCATCATTCTTTCATTCTTTGAGCTCCAAATTAGGTCTATAAGCATCATGAGGACATCTGGAGTCTAGAACAAACCTAAGTTAGGTTTTTAGAGCATTATGTTGCCTAGTCGACCGAACGCCATTTGCATCTTAGGTGGAGCACTTAAGAATTCTATTCTCATGATCAAGTCTTTTGTTTAATGACCTCAATGAGTTCCTTAGACCATGTAGACTTGATTTGGATTGATAATTTGATCAGAACATTTTCTAACCTAAAAGTCAACTCTTCAGTTGATTTAGTCAACCTGGTATCACAATTGGAGTTTGCAGCTCCTAAACTCCTAAGGAGTGTCAATTATTCTTGAGGTTGTTAGGAAGTTGTTAGATCCAACTTTAGGGTGTTTTAATGTTGACTTTGTTTGATATCAATTTCTAAGTATTTTTGGTTCACTTGACGTACAGATGAAAGTCTTAGTATTTCAGTTGAATTTCTAAGTTTTCTAGAGCTTGAATGAGTGGTTTTTAATCTTCTGAAGATGTTATAGCAAGTTTGGACACTTTAGAGTAACATTTGAGTTGAATTAATCTTCTCTTATCATCTTCTATTAGTCTAGGTCTAGAAAGTTTCTCCAGATGTTATATAAACTTGAGAAGCTTTCCTCTAAGCTTCCCAAGTACTTGAATTGTCATAGGCACTGAGAACTCTATTTAGGAACGAAAGAGAGAGAAAATTTGGTTTAGAAAATAAGTCCGTAGGAGGTGTAAAGAATTGCAGCTACGTGAATAGCCATAGCAAGTTGTTCCTTCTACCTTTGTCATAGTGTTCCAACGACCAATTGGAAGAGCCAAGAGAGGAATTAGATAGTGCTATGGTTGTTGAAGGGATTTGAGTGTGTAATTGTTGAAGGATTGCCAATACTTGATTGTGATTTGAAGATGAGATCGGCATTGGAATCACATATGTGCAGGCATTCAAGCATTGAAGGAGAAGGGACATGCTTAATCCCACCTCAAAAGTTGATGACCACTTGAAGCTGTACTTAATGAAACACACCCCAAGCCCTGGCGTGAGTCTAAGTACCGACGTAGGTGAGCATGCCTATAATTGATTCCTTTGACCTTGATTATGCTATACCTACGTGGCATTCACTGATGAAACTATGGTCCGGTTCACACGATCCGTTGATTCAGTTCAGGGTGGTTGTGCCACGTGTCACCAACTTTTTGGAGTAAAAAGTGTTGAGCTCATGCTCTATCTTGGACTACGTAAAATTCTAAGTGTTCTCAACACTTGGTTGAAACAGTGAAGCTGTGCTTAAGTGTTGAGATTAAATGAGAAAAATCAAGAGCATATATATAGTTGTTTGAAAATAATTCTTTTTGTGATTGTTCCTTTTGAAATTAGTGTGTAATCTTATTTATCATTTTAATACATGTTTTTCATCCAAATGGAATTGATTGCTCTGTACATTATTTGATTCTTGTAGTTAATTCATGTACTTAACATATTCTAATTATAAGATTAATTAACTAATTAGCAAAATTACATAATTTAGGTACTTTAATTTAAGTTAAGTATTTATATAATCTAATAGGTTAATTAACTAGGTAAGTTAATTAAGTTTAGTAATTACAAGTTAGTAAGTAGTAATTAAGTTAGATAAGTTATGTTAACAATAATATAAGTTAAGTGGGATGGCGACACTGAGGACGGGTGAGGCGACGGCGAGGAGGGGTGAGGCAATGAACGACGGCTAGACTACGGTGGAGAGCTGGCACTAGCAAGATCGAGGGGGACCCCAGCGTTCTGAAGGAAGGTGATCGTGGGGCCAAAGGGGTGGTGGCTTCTCCAATGTGGGGGTCGGCGACTTCTCAAACGTGAGGAGAGAGGGGGTCCTTTGCTTTTGATGTGGGGAAAGAAGCCATGTCGCAGCGAACTATCGCAACACCCTTGTTTGTCAACAATGTGGAGGACTAGGGCATCGACGGGCTATGTGCGGAAGGTGACTACGTGTGGATGAGGAGGGAATATGGATCCCTCATGCACATGGAGGGGAGGAACCAAACCCTAGAATGCGTGATGGTGGAGAACCACCGCAGGTGGACGTGAGAGAACCATGTGTGCACGTGTGCGTGCATGGGGGCATCTACCTCCTCCCTCCACCGGTGGGCCCCTCCTTGGATGTCAAGGTTCCTGTCTCCAACTAAGTTCTTGCTACAGAGGCATGTCTTCTAGATACACTCATTGGGGAGATCATGGCTGGTGGACCTACCTTGGAAGACCTCCAAGGCCTTGTAAAATCCCTACCTCTCTTGTCAATGTTGTGGAAGATATGTGTTTGAGCCTAATTGGGGCATGCTTCGCATGTTAAAATCGAGGTTCGGAGGGCCCATCGTCGTAGCTCGCAAAACGTGTCTATTAGATAAAATTTATATCGAAACTCTAAGGGAGGCCCGAGTTGAACACGGGTAGGCGAACATTTGATTTTTAAAAATCCGTGCTTCACTTTTATTTATTTTTGGTTGTTTTTATCTTTTGTAATTTTTTGGTATTTTTAGCAAGCAAGAGATTCGATCGATGAAAACTTTATCTACTTGCAAAAATAAGAGAGAAGGAGAAAGAGAGAGAGAGAAATAATGATCTATTCATGAAGAATTGTTTGTTACACTATGAAAGCAGAAAATCTACACTACAAAAGCGTAAAAAGATAGAATGAGGTGAGAGAAATCCCCCTCAACGGTTGCTTGAAGGATGACTCACTCTGATGTTGCCTGGAGGAAGGTGGTGAGGAGCAGGACAAAGGAGGACGGAGCTGGAAGATGGGGCAGGACGGCATCACGGCGAGGATCTACTTCTCGAAGGGTGGTGAGAGGATGGCCACGGGATGCTCCACAAATGGAGGTAAGAGGCGGGAAAATATTTGGTTTTCTATTCTAGAGGAGCATCCCAGTCTTGGGACAAGCTCTCTCTAGAGCGTTGGAGGTGGTGAGCGGAAGAAATGAAAAGATGAAGAAAAATGGGACGGGTAGGGGTCCTTCTATAGTGGAGGAAAGAATCAAATTCGTATACAGGACATTTAGTGACGACCATAAATGTCACTGAAGATCCGCCACAAACATCGGTGAAGATAGCCCACACGACCACGCTGCTGCTACGCTGGCACAAGTTCCACGCACCGTGTCAAGTGCCTCTACGCGCTACATGCTTGTGTGTGCTGCCGCTGTGCATGCGGGCATGCCCACATTGCTGTGCGCGTGAGGTGGCGCGTGCATGCGTAATGGGCAGCCTAGGTTGCACCATGTGGCACGATTTGGGCCGTCCATCTTCTTGACGTTGTAAGGGCTGCTACAAAGGTAGGATTGAGTCGATTTTCACGCCGCTAGGTTGTGATCGGCGATCTGAATCCATCCGTGTGATTGGATTTGTCATTTGAGGCTCTGAATTATGTCACCTAGTCCCTTAGCCATTGATCTTCCTCAGACTGCATATGACGCTACGAGACTCCGATCAAGGTGATTTCAGAGGCGTTGGACTCCGATCGTTGTTTTGATTATATTCATACGGTTGGATCATCAATCCGAGGCTCCAAAATAAATCTCCTCTCCTGACCACAAAAAGGACACAATTAACCTAAAATATACACAACTACTCTAAATGTAGAATGATGCATGCTATGCAATATTTATAATATGGAATGCAAATCTAAGCCTAGCAACATGCATAAATAGGCATTTTAACCTAAATAGATGTGTCTATATCATACCCTCATGACTATCTTTTGCTAGTCCCTAGTAAAATTAAACTTGATGCTATGTATAAAATCAAAATTAGGATTAGAATGCTTAGGCCTATGTCGTTTATTAACAATAGAAAATTTCAACTAAGGTCCTAAACAATGAAAGCTCAACAGTACTCGGGTGCCTACCAGAATGTAGACTGCCGAAGCCCTCGCCTTATTTGAAAAGGGATTATACATTTTTTTTGTTTTTCTTTTTTTCTAATTTTTTTTGTACTTTTGGAGTTTGAGAGTTCCAGGATAACTTTTTACGGCTACCCGACCCGCCCAACACTCGAAAAGGACTCCAAATGCTAAGCATATAGTGAAAAGAGTGAAAGACTCACTAGGCGGCCATTAAAATGGACTTCAGGTTTCTACGACCCTAGGTGACCTTGCCTAGAGGTTTATCTTTTCGAATGGTAGCTTTCTCCCTACTTCTTTTATTTATGGGGTCAACACAAGGGTGAACGCAGTGTATATCTCCACGGTTTATTCTAATTCCCTGCCTCTTACCTAAGTATTTTGGGAATTATTGTGCATTTTTGTGAGTTGGGCTCTAGACAACCGGCCAATGGGCTGTTACCCATAGCAACTTGCCAGCCATAATAGTGCGGTGAAGTGTGGTTTCATTTGTTTATTTTTATTTATTTTCTCCTTTTTCTACTTTTTTTTATATTTTTTTCTTTTTCTTTTTCTTTTTTTTTCTAAGTAGGTGGCTTCCCTAATCTAAGATTTACCTAAAGGCAGTATGACGAAAATGGTCTTCTACCTAGCCTTTGGACAACCGGCTGATGAGCTGTTACCACTGACAACTTGCTAGCCATACCACCCTAGATAGTTCATTGGCTACCCAATTTTCGAAGAAACCATCGAAAAGTGAGTCAGTGCGAATAGTGTGTAGATGCTTAGACTTAAAATTCCCTCAAATCAGAGGGTAGGTTAATAAGTCGCATACTTATCATCCCAATTTATTAGCCAAATTAAAAATGAATTTGAATTGGTGAGGACTTGAGACTAAGTCCACATTCTATTGGACACCTGAGCTAATTAAGCTCGAAGACCTGAAGAGTCTAAGTGTCTAGGTCCTATCGTATCATTTCCTAAAGTTAATAACGCCTAAAAGCCTAAGTTCTCTTCTCCTAATTCTATTTTCTTTTTTGTTTTGCCTTTTTCAAGTTTTTTTTTTATAAAGAAACTAAAAGAAATTCTACGGAGTTAACAAAATGATTTCAGGATAAAGTATCCACCCCCCCATACATAAACGATGCAATGTCCTCATTGTGAAAATAGAGACATGAAAAGGGCGGAGTACATAGAATATCACCTGAGTATCGTAAAAATCTAGTCAGCTCCACAGAGAGAAGAGAGTATACACACGCGCTAAATTTAATGCCTTCAACTAGGCATAATATACGTACAAAGAAGAAATTGAGAATTCACAAGTGCAGATCAGAATCAAAATAAAAATATGGATCCTCCAATCCACTAACAGAAGATGACCACAGATTTGGACCAAATTATGATGCAAACCCATGCCCCAGGATCGAGTGGTTCTAAGGTTCTGGATGAAAATCACCCAGAACCTAAGATTATTGTGAAACTTGCAGGGCTGGGTCTGTGGTTTTGTGGTGTGCAACCTAAGACCAAAGTGTCGAACAACGGCTAAAGATGGTTCAATAGGTTAGGATATCCACTTGACGTTCAGATCAGAAAAATAAAAGTTATTTTGAGCTTAGGTTGCACGTGAAAGATATAGTAAGGGTCCTGGTAGAAAGTAGGTGGTTTCAGGTCTGTAGGTACCCTTAGATCGAAAATCAAAGTTCCCTCAGAATTAGCCTCCCAAATTTTTATTTCAACAATTCTATCCTCCAACATCAAGAACTTAGGCTCTAGGACCTCTAGCATATCATTCACCCCATATGATTCACCCAAGTCCAGAAATCGTGCCTAACTCAGAATTGACTTGGGTATAATGATTTCCAAATCAAAATTAATCCCTTTGGGGTGTGGTTGAGGAATGGGGCTATTGATTGAATCTTCAAGTAAATGAGGATTCGAATCCTCCAAGTTAGCCCCAACCATATCCAAATCTTCAATAATTAGGCTATCAAACGGCTCGTCAGATCCCTTAAGCATGTTTATCTCACTAAAATCATCTTCCTTACACTCAAGTGAGACTTCGCTAAGAGATTCTTCACCATCAGAATCAAAGAATCCATGATCCTCATTTATATATGTCTCAAAATCGATTGTCATTTCCTGGTTCAAAGAGACATATTTTTCCTCATTCCCTATCTCGGGGATCTCAAGTAAATCAATCGGTTCATCTTCAATGGGTTGCTCTAGCCCGACCTGGTCATCCCTGGTCTCAGAAAATGTATCCCCCCCAATAGGCGCTTGAGCGGGTTCAGACATTAGCTCTCCTAAAGGGGGTTCATCTTGAGAATCATCCCAAGTTTTGACTAGGTCAACCACAAATTTCATCCTCAACCTCAATAATTTCCCAAGAAGAAAATCACCTAGGTCCTTATCCCTAACATTTTGGAGCAAATCCAATAGAGAACTATTAAGTTCATCATTCATTTTGATCATAGGCTCCAATGCTTTAGTGCATGGTGTTGGCTGAGCTTGTATAGATTGTATAGTGTTCCTCAAATTAGCCAACACCCTATCTTGGATCTGGTTCCCCTTAACTGAATGGTTCAGTTCAGGTTTGGGAGGGTTTGAGGTAGATCTAGGGGAGTCAAGATGTCGAGGTTCTCGGGTCCCTCCCTGATAGTAGGTCATTTCAGGTTGTTTAAAGAATGGCGGTGACCTATATTCAACATAATTCTGGGGAGGGTAAGTGTTATAATCAGCATATTCTTCATGGTTGTAGATCTGGTTAGGTTGATCATCAAAGGATGGAGATCTATAATCATTGTAGCTCTGGGAAGGATAGTAATCATTATCTTGTTGTCTAGGGTTAGGCCCTAGACACTGAGGTCCGGATTCATATCCCCAATCAAAGTTATCCCGGCTAGTGGATGGGTAATCATAAGTCGAGTCGGGAAAGTAATTATCTTGAGGATACGTGTGAGGTTTCGGCCCTACCAGGAGGGGCTGACGTAATAATTGCGGAAATAAAATAAACAATCTTCACAAAATGCAATCACACAAAGTACACAAAGTATTTTTAGGTGGAAACCCAAACTGGGTGAAAACCACCACCTAACCCTCTCGAGTTAGGATTTTCCGATTAACCAAGTTGATCAAAATCCACTAAACCGAATCACTTTAAACGAGGGTGATTCAACCTCAATACAACCACGCTACTTAAACGAGGGTAGCGTACCTCAACCCCTTCTCTCCACGAGAAGGATTTTGTCTCGCGAAGGAGACTGGAATTCGCAAAGCGAATACCCAACCAAATAACAAAGATAAAATAAACAACAAGTCCTATAGAGCCAACAAAGAAATTATAAACCTAGCTTCTATAGGAAATAGGATGCTTCCCTTTGAAAGGAGTGCGTCGACGATGCGGATGCGTGTACCACGCAATGGCGCAACTTCGCTCTCGTGAACAACGGCTGGAGAGTGGGTGCGCAACAGCTTGATGCTCTCAAGATGTAGAACTTGAGCTTAGAGAGCAAGAGGGACACAAAAAGGCTTGAAAGTATATTGCAAGGTGTGTCTTGGTGTTTCTAGGTGTGTCTTAGTGTATCTTAGTGTGTTTTTGTGTTGCAAAGGTTCCCCTCTATTTATAGAGGCCTTAGGAAGGCTTTGGAAGGCTTAGGAAAGGTTCTTAGCCGTTGGGAACAAAGCCCAAGAGAATCAGCTCGAAATCAGGAACAATCATTGTTCTGACAGACTTATCAGACGTCTAATTCTGGCATCAGATGTCTGGAAGTTCACTTTAAGACGTCTGATTCCAAGGTCAAACGTCTGATTTTGGGCGGGTCTCTTCCTGACTTGAATCAGATCTAAACAGGATTTTTGTGCAAGTCCATCAGATGACATACAGGACTTCTGGCACTATGTCTGGACATCTGGAAACCTACTTTTACTGTAGGAATGGATTTTCCAAACGTTGCAACCGCTAGAAAATCTCTGAGAAGAGATTTTGGGTCAGCCGAGGTAAAACGGTCATTTATCAGACATCTGGAAAGGCCTAAGGACGTCTGATAAGGCTCTAACGGTCATAATCTTGAGTGTTTGCTAAGCCAGCCAATGGTCCACTAATTGGACGTCTGGCAAATCCATCAGACGTCTCCTAAGATGTCTGGTCTAAGGTCTGGACGTCTGATTTCATCAGACAGAACTAACTATGTCCAGTCTAATAGTTATCAGACATCTGAAGCAACAGTCAGACGTCTTAAAATACTTTATCAGACGTCTGATTTTGGAATTAGACGTCTGGAAACTCTGTTTGAACCCTATATTGGTTTTCTAAGTTCTTTACAGAAAACCTAAGTATCCTAGGGTTGTGCGGGTGTTCCTAGGACTACTATTAGGGTACTTTGAGGCTCTTTAACAAAAATCTAAGTAACAAAAATAAAGAGCAACAAAAGAAACGAAAAATACAATGAGTACAAGAGAAGGAAATCTATCCTATTCTTCATCTCCTTCCTTCTTCAATCTATCGCTCCTCGCAAATCTCTTCTGTTCTCCATCAAGCTCCTCCAATCCATCCTGGATGCGAGCTCGAATTCCGTTTAAACACGTCTACATTTGCAATTGACCTGAAATCTAAGACTCCAAGTGCAAATGTTAAATAACACGTGTTTTGTTATCATCAAAACAAATGATCGTGTTACTCTAGCACCAACAACGTGTTGGTAGGAGGGTAGGATTGGTAATGTGTTAAAGATGTGGAAGGATAGATTGTGGAGTAGGAGGGAAAATAGAATAGAGAAAGGTGCCTACAGTACAATCAACCAAACCTATCTTTATGTGGGTAGCCTAATGACCTACAGACTCCCAGGACCCATCTTGAGATTATAAACGATTTAGTCTACTTTTATCCGATCAATCCAACTAGTTAGAAGGAGGAACTGCGGAGAAGGTTCTTCCTTTGGCTTGCACCTCCGGTTCCTAGTGTACCCCCCAGTCGTAGTCATTTGATGCTACTCCCATAGCTAGGCATCAGATGGACCAGCAGAAGTAGATTAATTGAAAAAAATCTCAGTCTGAGCCTCGAAGTGCGAATCAATCCTTAAGGCCAAGGTCTACTCAGTTTTAATTAGGCTTGGGATGATTGTGCTCTTAGAATGTGATGGGCCCTTTAGATGGGTTGTGCCCTTAATGATCAGTTAAAATGTGTGCGTGCACAACTAAGGTTTGCAAACAAGGTTTTTTGACGATGTGTCTTTTAGGATTTAACCTTGTTTATTAGCTTTTAGGGTTTGCTTTTAGGTATATTCAATCAAGTTTAGGAGAACACTCCAAGTTTTGAAAGCATGGGTGTAGATATGTTCCTTTAGAAATCAAAAATAATGTGGAGGACCTGTTTCAGCCCTGAGAATCAACCCTAATGGCAGGCTACTTGATGGATCGCTTTTATCTTAAGTGGTGCAACCCAAATTGTCCAATCAATTAGCCTATTGCACCACTTAGTTAAGGCACACAGAAATGTTTGACCTATTCAAATTTCTACTCACTTATTTATGTCTTGAGTTAAGTGTACCGAGTCCATAGGTTAGATCCTGGTTAAGTGGTAGAATCGATGTGATTGTGCGCCTTAGGGTGAGAAGATGTGGGTGTTAAGTGTGTAGCTTTCAGAAAATCCAACAAGAGAAGGGTATTTTTTTAAAAAATTTTAGTATATGTGGGGGTGAGATTAGTGCAGGTGTTAGACAAACAACCAAATCTATCCTATGATTTATAAAGAGCACTTAAGTTGATTTGAGTTTGAGTTATTACTGTAGTGAAATGAACTAGTGGGTGGGGGTGGTGGGGATAAACTTACAAAACCTTCATCTGCATTTTTCTCCAATCTAACTGCTTTGGCCTACCTCGGAAGAATATCTCCAATCACAGTAAGATCAGAGAAAAAGTGAGATAAAAGTTAGGTAACACAGAAAAAGCGCAAGAAAAACCAAAGAGCGTTGCCGCCCCGGCAACGATGCCAAAATGACGCCGGCACGTTTCGCGAATTAAAATCAAGGTTCAGAGGGCCCGTTGTCATAGCTCACAAAACATGTCTATCAAATAAAATTTATACCAAAACTCCAAGGGAGTCCCGGGTCGAACACGGGGAGGCGAACATTTGGATTTAAAAATCCACACTTCACTTTTATTTATTTTTTGTTGTTTTTATCTTTTCTAATTTTTTGGTATTTTTAGGAAGCAAGAAATTCAGTCGATGAAAACTTTATCTACTTGCAAAAATAAGAGAGAGGGAGAAAGAGAGAGAAATAATCATCTATTCATGAAGAATTGTTTGTTACACTATGAAAGTGGAAAATCTACACTACGAAAGTGTAAAAAGATAGAATGAGGTGAGAGAAATCCCCCTCGATAGTTGCTCGGAGGACGACTCGCTCTGTCGTCGCCTGGACGAAGGTGGTGAGGAGTGGGATGAAGGAGGACGGAGCTGGGGGATAGAGGATGGAGCAGGATGGCATCGCGGCGAGGATCTTCTTCTCGAACGGAGGTGAGACGACGACCATGGCATGCTCCACGAATGGGGGTGAGAGGCAGGAAAATATTTGGTTTTCTACTCTAGAGGAGCATCTCGATCTTTGGACAAGCTCTCTCTAGAGCCTTGGAGGTGGTGAGAGGAAGAAAGGAAGAGATGAAGGAAAATGGGAGGGGTATGTGTCCTTTTATAATGGAGGAAAGAATCAAATTCGTATACAGGACATTTAGTGACGGCAATAAATGTCACTGAAGATCCACTACAAATGTCACTGAAGACAGCTCACATGCCCACGCTGTTGCTGCGTTGGTGCGCACTTAGTGCGCCGTGTCGCATGCCTCTAACCAGCGCACGCTGCCGCTGCGCACGCGCGCACACCTGCACTGCTGTGCTCATGCGTGGCGTGTGCGTGCGCATGGGTGGCCTGGGTTGCACCATGTGGCAGGGTTTGGGCTATCCATATTCTTTTCGTTGTAGGGGCTACTACAGAGGTCTAACTAAGTCGATTCACTCCGTTGGGCTACGATCGTCGACCCGAATCCATCTGCACAATCGGATTTGTCGTTTGAAGCTTCAAATTATGTCACCTAATCCCTTGGCCGTTGATCTTCCTCGGACTTCATATGGTGCTACGGGACTCCGAGTAAGGTGATTTCGGAGGTGTTGAACTCCGATCATTGTCCTGATCAGATCCATATGATTGGATCGTTAATCCGAGGCTTTGAAATAAATCTCCATCTCTCCTAACCACAAAAAGGACACAATTAACCTAAAATATACACAACTACTCTAAATGCAAAATGATGAATGCTATGTAATATTTATAATATGGAATGTAAATCTAAGCATAGGAACATGCATAAATAGGTATTTTAACCTAAATAGATGTGTCTATATCAGAGCCCATCAAGGTTCATGGTTTTTTTATTGGCGAAAGAAGATGTGAATTCACTGAAATTTACATCTTTGTCATTCGGTTTGATCTTTGTGATTTGGCACCTTGTTTCACTATTTGCCGGTGCCTTGAGTTAACGACCTTAGCAGAAGTTTTTTAATTATGATGGCATGGTGATTTTTGGGTTGCCGTTGTATTTGCGCTCCAATGTTATGGTGTCATGTGTTGTTACATTACAAAAAAATAACCTTTAGCATCGTTTAATATTTGCCACTATAGGCCTTCTATTTGCTGCTATATGTAATTAGCGACACTTATAATAATTGTCATTTACTTGCCGCCTTCGTTGGCATCACTAAAAGGTTAGCGGCAATTATATAATCACCACTAAATCATCGGTATTAGTGACACTTTAATTATCGCAATTATAGTCGCTAATGATCTTCTTTAGTAGTAATTTATTTCCTACTATTTCGCCACTGTCGAATTATATTAGTGGCAATTTATTTGACACTATTAATGTCGCTATATACTTCATTTAGCATCATTTAATTAAATTGCCACAATTAACGTCGCTAATGATCTTCTTTATGCCAATTTATTTACGACTATTTCGCCACTATTAAACTATATTAGTTGCAATTTAGTTGACGCTATTAATGCCATGATATACTTCATTTAACGACTTTTGATTATGCCACTAAATTGCCACTATTGATTTTCTTTTATGGCGTATTATTTTATCATTTAATTGACATTATTGATATTATTTAGCAACAATTATTTATCTCTAGATCGCCACTAATGATATACTTTAATGTTGCTTTCTTTAGTTAATGACACCTTGTTATACCACTTAATTCCTACTCTTGATATTCTTTAGTAAAAAAATATTTTTATTTGAACAAGATCAAAACTTAAAGCTAATGTCAATTTTATTTCTCTTAATAATAAAGTACAATAAGGTCCCTTAAAGGGATACATTAGAAAATAAGAAAAATATAAATAAAGTAACAGTTGCCTCAGCATGAAAATATCCCCTGTCAAGGTTAATACAAAGAAAGAAATAAAAAATACTGAAAAAATTTGAAAAAACAACGAATTATGAAGACTCAACCACCCAAAAGCAACAACCTCTTAAAATTTTGCCATCCCAAGTAGCTTCAGTCTTCCAAACTTTAATTCAAAGCAACATAGCAGCACCATGATCATTCAAATCCCCAGCAACACGTCCACCAATATGAAGTCCAAGATGAATAAATGAAGATAGGATCAAATGTTTGTTAGTAATTTTTCTGTAAACATAGGCCATGAAACTAAGTAATGTATAGAAAATAAAACTACAATCACAAAATAGGATGCATCCAAGAATAAAAGATAAAATGACTAGATATATAAATTTATAAACATCGATGCAGAAAACAAATCAAAATAGAAAATCCAAATGGAAAGAGAGACCTTATTTTTCTTTCCTTCTTTCAATTTAAAAGAAGAGTATTGTTTAAATGTGAATCGCCTTTTCTGTTAGATTGCTATTGCACTTTTGAAGCATGAGTATGACAAAATTTGAACCTTTTAACAACATCGATGGCTTTAGCACTAGGGGGACAGTAACAATTTTAATATTTGATTGAATTTATGAAATGGCCTTCAAGGTCATGCTTTGGTAGTGACCGTGCAAACCTGATTTTATGAGCAACCAATGGAGTTATGCTTGACTTTTGAGCTACAACATAAACAAGTAATCATAAATCACATCTCTATTGTAGAAAAAACAAAAATCACGACTAACCATGTTCTTTAGAAACCTTTGTGAAGCATCATACAACACAAAATTTCAAAATCCAAATGTCCTAAAATTATGGGATCCACAATAAATTCATGCCTTGTAATTCCCACAACTAGCTATTTCTTATCTTTAGAAACTATACTTCACAAGAAACAAATATATTTTGACATATGGAAATAAAAATAGCTTACCTGATTGCCTAAGAGTTAATAGGTTATATAAAGATTTAAGGTGACATTTTGACATTGTTTATTACACAATCCATGGTATCCCTTCCATGTGACCTAATCACCCTTCTTATCCCTCATCCAAATAAGGACTAAATTCTATCGAAATTTCAATAGAAATTCTCCTATTTTATCATGCTTTTTTTCAAATTCCTATACCTGTAAATAAGACTTATGCAAGAATATAAATTTAACAAGCTGGATACACCCTACAATGCATTCATCACCGCCGAAAGCATAAATTTAAGCATACAATAGTGGGCTTACCCCATCACAAAATAAAACAAAATAGAAAATTAAACATGGAACATGAGCTATTTTATAAGCATAAGGGTCACTCCAAAACACTACTTCATATTTACATAGTTTTATACAAAAATTGTGGGCCTATACAAAGAGCTACAACATAGAAATATAAAGCAAGTTGGAGTTATACTCTTATGTAACTATATCAACACCCATCTCCAAACTCCCACAAAAGGAAAAATAACCCAAAACACATACTTTCAAACTTCCCAACATACTTCCACATGCTTTGGTCTGATTATCTTTAATCAATTATGGTACACTGATAATCTTTGTAACTATGTTAAATCCCCTAACAGATTATCCCTCTGTGCATTAGTCTAGTTATCATCTTTATTGTATAACTAATACATGGTCATTTGATTTAAGCCACAACATTTCACATATTGACATACCCCTAAAAATAATTGAAACAAAAACTAAAGAAATAAATTAATACATGGAATTTAAAAACATGTAAAAGATAAACATATGTGAGAGACTTCTAGCTACTCAAATTTGTCCAGACTATGAAAAGCTCTCACTAAATTATAAGCTAAATTCATATTGAATCTAGTTAAGGTGATTGGAAATAGGAAGAAGCCACTCATTTGGAAGGAGAGATGGGATCTAAAGAGTTCCTAAACTAATCAAACCATTGTGTGATGGGGTCCCCTAACTACAATATATAGCTGAACCTTTAAATGAGGAAGGGCATTGGAATATAGAGTTGCTGCATGTTCCTATGGATAAGTACATAATTGACCTTGTGTTTAGATTAAAAACTCACCCTATCATGGAGGACCCCTTGATTTGGTAGGTGCATCCCAATGTGATTTTCACAGCCAAGTCAAGATATCTATCCATTGTTTAAAAGTGATGAAAAGAGGAGAGTGTCGACTGAGAGGGGAGTTGTTGGAGAGTCACCGAAGAGAAGGGGAGAGCTTCCAAAAAGGAGGGAGGGAGGGAGGAGGGTTGAGAGAGGAAGGTGTCGGGGAGAGGAAAGGGCTTCTGGGTGTTAGGGATCAGGAAGTAGATTCCTAGGTGGAATAAATGTTTGTACAAGGCCAATACCATGGGAAACAACTCTTAGGATGAATGCTCAGGCATTGGTCATAAATCCTTTGATTCGTATGGAACTCATTTTTTGGATGCCAAATGTAGTACCAGTAAGAATAACTGGAAATAATTGGATTTTTTGTCCAAACTAGTTGAAAACAATTGGAATTAATCTGCTTACTTGCATTAGCAATTCTCCAGCAACATTGCATAAAATAAAATTCCCATAAGTAATCTTCAGAGTGCCTTATAAATGTTAGTCCATTGTATATTTTTATCTAAAAAAAAGCAACTTCCGAGTATAAGTTTTCCTATATGCTCTCATTATTAGTTTTGATGATCAACATTGACAAACAAAAGCAAAAAGATTATAGCATCCAGGCAAGTAGTGAAATTATGTACACCTATAAGGTACATGATAAGACAAAGAACCCATAGACATGACTTAAAAAAGCATTCACTAGATTTCTAATCTAATCTAGAAACATATCTCATGAATACAAAGATGATTCTTTATACCTAGCAAAATTCAATGGCTAACATAATTACAAGCAATACTAGTTAAAAGGTATAGTTCGTAACGGGATTGGGCAAATAATTCCTTGTCTTGTTTGGTTGTACATCCATACCTCATTTCGGTCATTGTTGTAATGCTTCAATTCTTCACCAATGCATCCATGTACTTTTTTTTTTGTAAAAGCTCTAAGATCCTTGCAGTCCAGTTCTTGATTCATCTCGACCTACATTCAAGAGCCATCTCTACAAATCAGTGTCTTCAATTTTGTTTAGATGTGTCATTCAAATTTGAATTGAAAAATGACAATAGCAAAACAACCATAGAAAGACAAAGATTTGTGCAAAAGAACCAAGATATGCAACTATGTGTGTACTTCCTGCAAAATTTGCCATATATTCAATGCTGAGTTCTATTCTATTGTCTACACACCAGATTAGCAAGCACGCATTCTTCAGATCATGGCAAGAAGTAGGAGTAGGCAACTTCGATTGTATCATCCATATCCAAACATATAAATTGATATCAAGAAACATTATAAAAGAGTCATAGCTTCTAAACTCTTTAAGGAGATGCTTTTGTCGAAGGAATCCACGTGAATCCACTTTATTGCTAACCATTTTTCACCTTCTATCATTGGCCTTCTTGCATGAAGACTGTCACTACTAGAAAAATGAGTTATATCGTCAGTTCAACAAGCGACGGCAAATATTGGATTTGCCATCGCTTCTCTTATTAATCGACGGCGAAAGGGCGGTGTAAATATGCCCCCCCTATCGCTAACAAAGAAGAGAGGTGATGGATTTAATATGTACATTTGTCGTCGTTTGGTTAATAAAGCAATGGAAAATGTCCTTTGTTAAGAAAGTGACTCATTTGGGTGGGCGGAAAAATTTTTTGAGGCAACATTTGTCGTCACTTGTTAATTAAACCGACGTCAAATGTTGGTTCGTCTACATGTAGACGAGCCAAATCCCACAATACCGTTCATCTTCCTCCTCATGTCTACCCCCCTCCTCGCAAGTGACTACCCCTTAACCTCCTCCTAGTCGCTTCTCCTCCTCCTAGTAAGCCCTCTCCACCACGTTGCCTCTCCTCGCCGTCTCAGGTGAGACCCTCCTCCGTTCCACCACGCCCCCTCCACCTCTCCTTCTTGACCATTGTCCTCCCTACCCCCTTCGCCTCTCCTCCACCTCGTCCTCCTACTGCGACTGCCGCCTCTCCTCCTCCTCCTCCACCTCCACCTCCACCTCCTCCTCTTCTGCCAGCACCCCCTCCTCCTCCTCGCCCCCTTCACCTCTCCTCCTAATCCTGCTCGTGAAGCCACCGCCGCCACCTCTCCTCCTACGATCCACCCCCTCCCTCTCGTCCTCCCTAATTCCTCCCCCTCCTCCTCATTCGCCAGTTCCCCCTCCTCCTCCTTGCCCCCTCTGCCTCTCCTCCTACTCATCCTCCTCCTGGAGCTGCTGCCGCCTCTACTCCTCCTCCTTCTCATCCTACTGCGATCCACCCCCTACAACTCATCTTCCTCGACTCCTCCCCCTCCTCCCCAGTTCCCGCCCCTCCTCCTCCTCTTCCTCTGCACCTCCTCCCTGTCATTCCTCCTCCTATGAGTCCTCCTCCCTTCCCCCCTCTTCCCTTCCTCCACCTCTTCCTCCTTGCCTCCTCCTTCTTCTCCTCCTCTTCCTTTGCACCTCCTCCACCCTTCCTCCCTGCCTCCTACTCTGTGTCCTCCTCCCTACCTCCTACTATGCCTCCTCCTCCTTGCCTCCTCCTTCGACAATCTACCCCGTCTTCCCTTCCTCCTCCTCTTCCTTGTATATTCCTTCTCCTCCTCCACCTCTTCCCAATTACCACCCTCCACATTATCCCCTCCCTAATCCCTCTCCTCTACTTGCCAACTGCCACCCTCCCCATCATCCCCTCCCTCCTTCCATCTCCATCTCCTCTTCCTTAATTTCCTTCTCATAAATTTTAAATTAAGTACTTAAGTTATTAAAACCATAATAGGATGGTATTTAATTAATTTTTTATTGTTGAAATTGTAGGTAGTTCACGACGATCAATCTTGGATGCTTCAAAGATATATTTTCAATTTTTTAAAGTTATTTTGGTGATATTTTAGGATCATGTTAGATGTAGGCTGTACATACATATTGTGTTTTATGTGTTTTCGTTAAATTGAAGGCGGGGAGTGCCCACTTTTATTTGTGTTTTGAATGGCAATTTAGGATTTTAATAGATGTGGGGTGTGCCCACATATTGTCTTTTATGTGTTTTCATATCCATTGATGCATTTTATTTGTTGAACTTTTATGGTGGGATGTACCCACTTTTATTAGGTGGTGTGATGTTTCAAAATGCACTTTTATGTGAGAAATGAAATATTTAAGGAGAAACTCTGTCAAATTTCTTTAAAATTCATTAATATTCAATATATTAGTTGGTTGGGGTTTTATTAGGTTATGGTCAGGTTTTGTTAGGATTTGGGTAGGATGAGGTGTAGGATTGGGATGGAGTTGGATGATGACTGTGAGGTTGCATGGGGTTTAGCTTATTGTTGGGGTTTGGGTTGGATGATGTTTGGTTTGTGTCTAGTTTGGTTCTGTTACGAGCAAGGCATCAAACATAGTTTAAGACGTCTGGGAAGTGGCCCAGACATCTGGCCAGACGTCTGGAACCCTTCCCAGATGTCTGGTATTAAATTTTTTCGGTGTACGGGTTCGCGTCTACGCGCCTGCGCACGCAGACTAAACCCGCCGCCTTCGTTTTTCTCTCTCTCCCTGCAGGCGCCATTTTCCTCCTTCTCTCTCCCCGCGATTGCCTTATAAAATCACTCCCCCTCTCCCTCACCCTCATTCCACCACCTTCTTCTTCTCCTTCTCCCTGCCAGTGAGAGCGCGAGCGAGCGAGAGCGGCAGCAGCGGCTGCTGCGAGCATGCGGGAAGGAGGGGTGGTTGCGAGAGGGAGTAGAAGCTCGACCGCGAGGGTACGAGCTTGCCAGGGCAGCTAGAGCCGGCCGGTGGGAGAGCAGCGAGCGTGGGGTGTCGTGGAGGAGCTGCTACAGCTCAGGCAGCAAGCAGACGCGGCGCGGCACGGCCGTGCGCTGCGAGCGGAGAGCAAGTAGGGTTATGATTCTGGGAAAATTTCCCAGAATTAGACGTCCGGACTTACATCCGGACGACGCATAAGACGTCTGGAGGAAGGTGAAGACGTCTGACAAGTATAATATTTTCTTAGCTTCCCCTTTTTACGCTTGTACGGCCATGCAGCCGTCCGCTGTGTTCTTCTACACCCTTCATGATGAGAGTGAGTGTGTGTGTGCAGGAATCATTCGGGAGGGCGGTAGGGCTCGCCATCCCACACCGATCAGACATCTGGACACGGTACCAGACAACGGGGAGGATCTCCAAACTTCGGGGTGACAATCGGACGTCTGGAAATTGAGTTCAGACGATTGAGTTGACCTAGACCTAACTTAATTGAGTTGTATTACTCTCAATTAGGTTTTCACACACCCAATTAAACTTGTACAATGTTTAATTGCATTTTACCTTAGTGAATTAGGGTTTATAACCCTAATTTGAGACCTACCTTGACCTAAACCCACTAGAACCTAACCTGATCAACTTAGCCACCTAGGTTTCGACCCACACACACCCACACACACCCACACACACCATCTACACGAAAATACCTAGCCTAGAGTTCTCTAGAACTCTCTACCATGTGTTGTTGCCTTGGTTGCTAAAAATAACAACCAAGATGCATTCAATTTTTAGATCCACCAAATGTGGATCTAAAAACCACCCATCCATCCTCTCTCTCACTCTCCCATGAGCTCCAACCATAGGCCTCTCTAGAGAGTTCCACACTTCTCTAGAGAGACTCCCTTCGGTTTACTTAAAGGACCTTTGGGTGGCCATTTGCACCCATCTAGCCTTCCATCTAGTTTTAACCTCATTCCACCACCATTACTCCACCTCCATCTCCACGAGCACACCATGGCATATCCATCACCTCCATGCCAGGCTTAGATCACCTCCAACCTCTCTCCAAGGGTCGGCCTAAGCACCATTGGCCGCCCCTCCTTGTCCTCTCAACCAAGTCAACGACCATCGGAGCCACCTCCAAATGCCCTTATTTCTGTTATCTAAGTAGAATAGTTCTTCGTAGATTTTTTGCTTTACTATTTCTTAGTAGTGTAGATCCATATTCTCCCCCAATGATGCATGCATAATCCCCCTCATAGATTCATGTATGCAGTCATTTTCTGTTAGCTAAGTTATTGCTTTCAAGCTTTCCTGTACAAGCTTTTCGCGAGCTTCATTTTGTAGCCACCATGATGCAATCAATGAAATCATCTTTTATATATCTCTATGTCTATGTGTGAAAAACACCATGAGATAATTGCCATATTACCTTGTGATTAAAGTTGCATGTGCAAAATTTGTATTCTTTTGCAACTAAGCATGTCGTGCATCAATACGAATTATTGCAAACTGGCATGCATTTCTGAATAAGTAGAGTGAGCTAGATCAAATTCAAATTTATATTTTCTAAACGCCTCCTAGAGACGAACGATTGAGACTCGAGTCTCGTTATTTTATAAATTATTTTTGACAAGCATTTTCACGCACTATACTACGACGAGATCTCTATTTTCAAAACGTGCACAAGAACCGCCATCTATCAAATGGCGCTGTTGATGGGGAGGCAATGGTATTGATTTCGATCTTTTGAGCTTTTAGTGACAAATATTCCTCTGCTTGTTTGTTGGATGTGCAGGAAAGTAGGAAAATTGGAATCTGCACACATCAGGCACACAAAAATCATCAGGTGCCCATCTCCTCTTAGATTAGGATTTTCCTTTTTCGAACCCTAGGTTAGATTTCCTTCCAACAATTTCATTTGAAAAAAAGCCTATTTATTTTCATGAAAAAAAAAGTTTAAGTAGTTAGATTAGGTCTCCGTTTAAATCTTAGGTTAGTTTGCTTGAAAAAATAAAGAAAAAGAAAAAAAAAGTTCTTTGAATAAAAGCTTTTCCCTTCAAAAAAAATAATTCAAAATTTTTTGAAAAAAAAAATCATTTTGGTGCAAAGTTTAGGTTTTGAATTCAAACACCTTTTAAAAACTTCCCCACCGTTCTCTGATTTTCGAGCAGGTTTCAAATTCTGACTTAAAAATTCAATTGCTGAAAAATTAATGAGCAAAAAATTTTGAAATACTGGCTATTTTTTCATTTTCGAACCATCTTTCAAATGACATTATTCATTTAATAAATTCAACGTATAAAATTTCTAAAAATTTGTGAAGTGCAAGGGGGTCAAACTGACCCTGATTTGAAAATTTTCAAAATTCAAAAATCAATTCTGAGTAATCTGCGAGTTTATTTTGACTAAAAATGGTGGGGTTTGAAAGCTACTTTCATTGGCTTTAATTTACATATTTTTCTTGAATTTTTTAAGATCATTATTACTATTTCAAAGTCAAAAATCAACCAGCGGTCAAAATTCCAGATCTGACCCCCTTGACGTTTAAAAATCTCTATAAATTCGGTTGAAACAGTAACAATTACAAAAGATATTCTCTGAAAGGATAATTGAAAAAGGAATCTACTTGCCAAATATCAACTTATTGTGATTCCAATTTTTAGCATAGAATTGTTCTTACTTTCGTGGTCTGGTGAAAAAGAAAGAAAAAAAACCCTAGAATTGCATGAACCCTAGGTTACACATTTAGGGTTACACTCTGGAGACCACACATTTGGGCTAACCTAGACTTAGTTAAGTCTAGTGTTTGGTCAGTGAGCTTGGTCACCTTGTGAGCCACTTACCAAACCCCAGTGAAAAAAAAGGGTTAAAATAAATTGTAAAACACAGAATAAACCCAAATTCGTTGTCGTACTACTGGGTGGATTCAACCACTCTTGCCAAACCTGGAGACTAAGTTTGTGGGATAGTGTCAAACGACCACGGCTCGAGAGTCAACGAAACCGGAGGCATAAGCCAAAGGAAGAACCTTCGCCTTAGTCCCCTCGTAACCAAACTGGTTGGGTTAGCTTGAGAGGTAGGAATTACTTTCAGTCAGTTGAACGATGAATTTTCTCTTCAGCAATAAGAATTTTAAATGAAAAATCTGGTCATCTGATCATAAGGACCATCTGATTGACAGGGCCTGATGTAAACACATTTACACTACTTAAAATGTCTATATATGCATGTTCTTAAGCATAGGATTACATTTCATAATATAAATATTGCATAACATGCATCATCTTGCATTTAGAGTAGTTTGAATAAAATGGAGGTTAATTGTCTCCTTTTATGTGCTTGGACAGGGCAAACATTTTATCGGGGCCTCGGATCAAAGATCGAACCGTAAGGATGTTATCAGGGCGACGATTGGAGTTCAACGACTCCAAGATCGCCCTAATCAGGCATCCGTAGCATCAGATAGAGATCGGGGAACCCTAGAAGATCAAGGGCCAGGATGGTGTAAATCCACACCTTAGATGACAAATCCAACCGCACGGATGAATTCGGATCGATGATCGCAGCCCAACGACACAAAAATAGAGTCAATCCGACATCCGTGGCACCATCTACAACTTCCAGAAGATGGACGGCCAAGATGGCACCACGTGGCGCCATCTCAGCCGCCCAAATGGCCGCATGTATCTTGTGAAGACCGTGCACCCGTCTCCTCTCCGCCGTTGGATCTCGATCCAACGGCTGTGGCCGCCCGGTGCTTAAAACATGCACTCGACTATCCGCGCCCCGCAGCGTAGCAGTCGAGCGCGCTTACGCGAGCGCAGGGCACGAGTTCGAGCCGCGGCGAGGGAGCGGATGGCGCGATTGAGCGGGCGCGGATGAGATTCAGATGGAGATCCAACAGCCGTGCGTGCTCAATCAGGACGACGCGCGAGTGGACACCCGCGTGGACGTGCGATCGCACGTGCAGGCGGGCGGGCGGCAGCGGTGAAGGCGCGATTTTAAGCCGTCCGATCTCGCGATCGGACGGCTGAAAATCAATAGAAGCACGTAGGCGTTACACGCGCGGGCGACTGAGCGGGCGCGCGTGGGTGCAGAAGCGACGCGCGCTCTGGGGGCTTTAGCGACGGTTTCATCCGTCACTAAAGACCCCTCATTTATTGTTTTGAAGTTGTAATGTCCATTTTGCCCCCACTCCTTGCAACTATAAAAGGAGAACCCCTCCATACGAAATTCTCATCCCTTCCTTCTCCTCTCTACCTCTCCAAAGCTCAAGAGAAGCTTGTCCCACACCCGGGATGCTCCTCGCGAGATAAAGTCTAAATTTTCGTCCTCCTTCGGAAGTGGATCCCGCGACGACGACGGCGTGCTGCTCCGTTCCCGCTCTTCTGCTTCGTCCTCCCTCATCCTGCTCCATTCTCGTTCGTCCAGACGTCGTCTCGTTCGGCTCGTCCTCCAAGCGACCGTCGAGGAGGATAACTTCTCTCTCCCATTCTTATTTACAGCTTTTCTAGTGTAGAATTTTCCTGCTTTATAGTGTAATTGATTTCCCGCTTTCTAGTGTAACTTTCATTTCGTTTGCTTGTATAAACAATTGAAATATTGAATGCATGTTCTCTTTCTCTCTCTCTCTCTCTTAGTTTGATAGCTCCATTGTAATTATTTCGCCTTGTTTATCAAAAATCCTAAAAAAAACATAATTGCGAATATAGATCAACGTAGCCTCCCTGAGTTCGACCAGGAATTCTTTTTCGGTATAAATCTTATTTGTTGAACATGAATTCTTCTCTTTCGAACTACAAGGACAGGTTTTTCCAAAACCAAACACGTTAGCGTAGATTCGTAATCGTTCAACAGGGCCTTAGCCTTGTCTAGCTAGCTACACCAACCTAAGGGTTGGTTGGTGTATGCGAGGAAGGTCACTCAGACCTCAATTGGTTGGATCCTGAGAGTTGATCCTAAAGAGGTGGAGGCGATTAGTCACTTTGCCCGAACCATCTTCTCCCCCACCTTTTTCTATCCACTCGCTTAGCCGCAATGGCTAACCTTGGATCTAGACCTAATCAGGGTCCAGAAGAGCTAGACCCACGAGCTTATTTAAGAGCTCGGGTCGCTGAATCAGCTCAACCTTGGGATCATAACCCAAGGTGGCGAAGATGACTTTTCGCTTCGCCTGTTCCTTCTCCTCAGGTTATCGAAATGGTTAACCCATATCCTTACCCTAGACATTATGACCCATACTATTCGGCTCCTCAAAGGACCGCATCTTATAACCCAAGATATGGATTTCACACTCCTGCATCTCATCCATGGAATATGGGTGTTAATAGAGTGAGATCGAAATCACTTTGAAAATAAATATAATTTATTACTCGAATTTGAAGTTCGAGGTCAAACATAGGGAGTGATGTGCATACATCTGATTGACCTAAAATGTCTATTAATGCATGTTCTTAGTGTCATATTAGCATCATACATTATAAATATTGCATAACATGCATAATTATGCATTTAGGTCAAGTTGTATAAATTGTATAGTAATTGTCTCCTTTTATGGTCAAGGATAGGCCAACCTTTTATCGAGGCCATGAATCGAAGATCCAACCATACGAATCTGATCAGGGTGACAATTGGAGTTCAACGACTCCAAGATCGCCCTGATCGGACATCCATAGCACCAGATAGAGACCGAGGAACCCTAATGATCAAGGGCCAAGATGGTGCCAATCCACACTTCAGACGACAAATCCGACTACATGGATGGGTTCGGATTAATGATTGCAGCCTAACAACACAAAAATTGATCCAATCCAACATCCGTAGCACCATTTGCAACTCACAGAAGATGGACAGCCAAGATGGAACCACGTGGCACCATCTCAACTGCCCGACCGGCCCCAAGGAACCACAATTGCATCTTTAGAGGCCCTCCATCGAGTGATCCTAGCCATTGGATCTCGATCCAATGGCCAATAGATCTGCCCACCTAATACCTCCGCGCAACACAAACGAAGGCACAGCACAGCAGTCGTGCCCCTGTGGGCGAGCGAGGCTTCATGCGTTCGAGCCGCGCTGAGCACCTTAATCCAGAGTAGCACGGGCACTGGCACGATTGGGCCGTCAGAGGAAATCGGGCGGTTGAGGGGAGGAGACATGGCGTGTAGAGGATTCTTCTATCACGTACGCATGTGATGGCGCATGTCTGCATACCTCATCGCATGCGGTCGTGCAGCAGAGGTGCTTTGAACGGGCGCTGCGAGGATTGATCTCGACCGTTCGATCTCACGATCGGGTGGCTAAGATCACGCAAACATGAGCAGGTGCGTTTAGGCATGGAACAGGAGTGGACATGCGTAGCGCGCACACACGTCACCTACAATGGACCTTTAGTGACATTTAAGTCTGTCATTAAAGGTCCCATATTAATGTTTTTGATATTGTAATGACCAAAATGCTCCCAATCCTTGCAACTATAAAAGGAGACCCCTACCCTACGAATTTCTCATCCCTTCCTTCTCCTCTCTCCCTCTCCAAAACTTAAGAGAAGTTTGTCCCACACCCGGGATGCTCCTCAAGAGCTAAAACCAAGTTTTCGCCCCCCTTTCGAAAGTGGATCCCGCGACGATGACGACGTGCTGCCTCGTTCCCATTCTTCCGACTTCGTCCTCCTTCCCATCTCGTCCTCCATCTTCCAGGCGTCGCCTTCGTTCGGCTCGTCCTCCAAGCATTCGTCGAGGAGGATAACATCTCTCTCCTTTCTTTTATCACTTTCTATAGTAGAATTTTCTGCTTTCTAGTGTAACAATTTCCCGCTTTCTAGTGTAATCATTTCCTGCTTTCTTAGTTGTAAAAACATTACTCAAATACCAAATGATTGTTCTCTCTCTCTCTTATTGTCTATAGCGATTCCATTGTGATTATTTCTCCTTTAAAATAAAAAAATAAAAGAATATAATTGTGGATTTTGAGATCGACGTAGCCTCCCTGTGTTCGACCCGAAACTTCTTTACAGATTTTTGGTATAAATTTTATCTGTTGAATGGATTTCTTTGTGAGTCAAACTACAACGATGGGTCTTTGAATCCAACTTCGATCACTTTGGCGTCGTTGCCAGGGAGGCAACTATTTTTCAATCTTCTTTTCACATTTCACTCACTTTACTATTTTCTAACTTGCTTCATCTCTTTTCTATTGTTTTACAGATACCTCGATTAGGGAATCATCAAGCGATAGATCAAAGTAAAGTGCAGTTGAAGACGACTGTAAGTGCTCCCCATTTTACCCCCTTCATAGATTTCATTTCACAACATTAATTCAAACTCAAATTAACCTAGGTGTTTGTATAAATCCTAGGATTAGTTTGGTTGCTTGGATTTCCACCTGCATTCATTTCACCCTCGTGATGTAAACACATTTACACTACTTAAGATGTCTATTTATGCATGTTCTTAAGCATAGGATTGCATTGCATGCTATAAATATTGCATAACATGCATCATCTTGCATTTAGAGTAGTTTGAATAAAATGGAAGTTAATTGTCTCCTTTTATGTGCTTGGATAGGGCAAACATTTTATCAGGCCCTCGGATCGAAGATCCAACCATACAGATGTGATCAGGGCGACGATTGGAGTCCAATGACTCCAAGATCGCCCTAATCAGGCATCTGTAGCATCAGATAGTGATCGGGGAATCCTAGAAAATCAAGGGCCAAGATGGTGTAAGTCCTCACTTCAAAGGACAAATCCGACCGCACGGATGGATTCGGATCGACAATTGCAGCCTAACGACACAAAAATCAAGTCAATCCGACATCCGTGGCAACATCTACAACATCCAGAAGATGGACGGCCAAGATGGCACCACGTGGTGCCATCTCAGCCGTCCAACCAGCCCCCAGCATTGCCACACCTTCTCTTCTTCAATCAAAGCGCCGCTTCTCTGTTGTTGGATCAAGATCCAACGGCTGTGGATGCGGCACCCTGAATTCATCCGCACGACCATCCGCGCTTCGCAGCGTAGTGGGCGAGGGAGTTATCGCGAGCAACGAATGCGTGTTCGAGCTGTAGCGAGCAAGCAAAGGGCGCGGGCGAGCAGGCGTGGGCGTGTGTCAGATCTTGATCGGGCGGCCATCCGCGCTCAATAGCATCGACTCGCTATCGCACGCCCGTGCCTCAGGCGGCATTCCACGCGTTGGGGCGAGTACGCGGTAAGGCAGGTGAAGGCATGATCTGGGCCGTTCGATCATTGTGGATGGCTGAACGTACGACGAGCATTAGGTGCAAGCAGACGAGCGGGCACGCGCATCGAATGCCCACTACGCCCACGTTGGGGCTTTATCGAAGGTTTTATCCGTCACTAAAGACCCCTTATTTAATGTTTTAAAGGTGTAATGACCAATTTGCCCCCACTCCTTGCAACTATAAAAGGAGACCCCCTCCACACGAAATTCTCATCCCTTCTCTTCTCTACCTCTCCAAAGCTCAAGAGAAGCTTGTCCCACACCCAGGATGCTCCTAGCAAGATAAAGTCTAAATTCCTGTCCCTATTCGAAAGTGGATCTTGCGATGACGACGACGTGCTGCTCCATTCCCGTTCTTCTGCTCTGTCCTCCTTCGTCCTGCTCCGTCCTCCTTCGTCTAGGCGTCGTCCCGTTTGGCTTGTCCTCCAAGCGATTGTCGAGGAGGACAACTTCTCTCTCCCATTCTTCTTTACAGCTTTTCTAGTGTAGAATTTTCCTGCTTTCTAGTGTAGCTGATTTCCTGCTTTCTAGTGTAATTCTTACTTGGTTTGATTGTATAAATATTTTTAAATATTGAATGCATGTTTTCTCTCTCTCTCTCTTTCTCTCTCTCTCTTCCTTTTAGTCTGATAGCTTCATTGTAATTATATCACCTCGCTTTTCAAGAAAAATTCTAAAAAATATAATTGCGAATATAGATCGACGTAGTCTCCTTGTGTTCGACCCGGAATTTCAATTTCGGTATAAATTTTATTTGTTGAACATAAATTCTTCGCTTTCAAGCTACAACGACAAGGTTTTGAAACCAAACACGTTAGCGTAGCAATTTGAACGTTCAACATTTTGGCGCCATTGCCGGGGAGGCAACGATTTCCGATCTTCTTTTCGCATTTCTTACACTTTATTATTTTCTAACTTGCTTTCTCTTGTGTCTATTATTTTGCAGAGGCCTCCATCAGGGAATCATCAAGTGGTAGACTGGAGTAAAGTGCAGTTGAAGACAACTGTAAGTGTTCCTCATTCTTCCCCCCTCCATAGATTTCATTCGCCACATTAAATCCAAATTCCAATTAACCTAGGTGTTTGCATAAATCCTAGGAATAGTTTGGTTGTTTGGATTCTCACTCACATTCATTCCACCCTCGTTTATAAAAAAAACAACAAAAAGATAATCTTGTCGAGTAATTTTCAACAACACACAACATACACCCACATTCAAGGCACTTAATCAAATTGATTTATTTCTACTCAATCAAGTTCTGATCTGTGGAACCAATACACACAAAGCAACACATAAAAGAGTAGAAATCATTCTAGGTTAACCATCCTTGAGTGTGTAACTTAGTGGTGCATTTGTAGCCAATTGTTTGAGTTGTTTAGGCAGTACCACTCTATTTAAAACCAACTCATCAAGTAGCTCCTCCTTAGGGTTTTCAATCTAGGTCTATTCCAGGCACTCCACTTTCTTTCTGGTTTTAAAGGAAAACAATCTTCACCCATGTTTTACAACTTGGTTTGCCTAGAAACTTGATTGCAATCCACCTAATTTGAAACCCTAAAAGCTACTTAAGCAAGATTTGAACATTAAAATTCACACATCACAAATAATCTTGCTTGAAAACCCTGGTTGCGCACGCACTTACACAAATCTCAATCAATCATTAAGGGCAGAACCCATTTTAAGGGCCCATCACATTCCATAAGCACCACAATCCAAGGCCTTAATAAAATTGTGTAGATGTTGGCCTTAAGGTCTGATTCGCTCTTCAGGGCCTAGTCTGAGATTGTTTTTGATTAACCTACGTGTACTATTTAATCTGATGTCTAGCTAGGGGAGTAGCGTCAAACGACCGTGGCTAGGGGGTACACTAGGAACCGGAGGCGAAAGCCGAAGGAAGAACCTTCTCCCCAGTCCCTCCTTTTAACTAGTTGGATTAAACGGACGCAAGTAGAGTAAATCATTTACAGTCTTAAGGTGGGTTTTGGGAGTCGGTAGATCCTTAAGCTACCCCACTTAAGGACAGCCTTGTTTTGTTGTGTTGCAGGGTCCCTATCCCCAGTCCTTCCGACCTTCTCCTAGTTTATGCTGGGTAGACGGTCATGGAATCCCCGATTGGAAGGACCATTAGAACATTCTAGGAGGCACAAGTTGGATTTTGGTCAAATTGATCCCATGGCCAACCAACAGCCTCCTCTGCTTGGAAATCCACAGGAAGAATTTTGAAGGTAGCTGGAATAAATGCAGAGACTGCAGGAATGGTTCGAGAGAATGCAGGGCGCTCAGCCCTTGAAGGATTTTTATGATCCTTCAAATTACGGGGAACGTCCCGGCGTCTAGATTCCAGCCGATGACGTAGAAATCAAGCCCCAGGTGTTAAGCCTGATTAAACATTATCATGGCCTTGGCTCCAAAGATCCGTTTCAGCACTTGGTGGACTTGACCACTTTGGTCCAGACCACCAAGGCATGAAACGTAAATGAGGAGCAAATGATCATGAGGCTCTTCCCCCACTCTCTTAGGGATAAGGTCGCGCATTGGTATAGGACAATAGGAAGACCAATTACAACTTGGAATGACTTGAAATCGGCCTTTCTGAAGAAATTCTTCCCAGTCAGATGTACCAATGCTTTGAGACGGGCAATAACTACCTTTACCCAGCGGCCAGGGGAGCAGTTTCATGTGGCCTGGGAGCGATTCCAGGACTTATTGCGGAGGTGTCCACACCACGAGGTGCCGAAATGGCAACTCGTGCAGATCTTCTATCATGGGTTGACTGAACAACTCAGAAATCATGTGGATGCTTCTTGCGGAGGTAATTTCCTCAATAAAGATGCAGATAGTGCACATGATTTATTTGAGGAAATGAGTGAGAATTCAATTAATCATGCCTCCATGGATACTTTTAATCGGTCCTAGCAGCCCAAATCAAATGTCAATGAAGTCCATGACTCTCATTCATTTGGTATGGAATTGATTTGTAACAAACTTGATAAGGTGGACTTGGTTGCTAAAAGAATGGAAGAGTGGATGGCTGGCAATTCTATGAACAACTCTCAATTCACTCAATCCCAAAATTCGGGATTCCATTCTTCATGATCTCCTTCTGGATGGGAGTTCGTGAATCAACTCAATGCGGCTCAACCTATGACTCAGCATTTTTTGGAACCCCATGGGTTCCAAACTGGGGCCTTTGATCCCAATTTTTCTGATCCTTCCCTTTCTTTCTCTCCATCCTCACCGTATGAGGATGTCTATGCCGTACAAGAGAATGTTAGATCCAGCCCTTACTCGAATGCCTATAATTCAGGTTGGAGAAACCACCCTAACTTCTCTTGGAAAAATCCAGGGCAACAGACCCAATTCCGACCTGGCAACTATGCTCCGCAACGACCAATGGGTCAGGGTCAAGTATATACTCAGTTGCCTCCAAATCAGGTCAATCAGCCAGCTTGGAATGCCCGTCAACCTGCAGGGCAGGTTGATTTGAACCGTCAAATGGTAGAGATGCAAGGATCCATGCTCCAGCTCATGTAGCAAATGAAAAACTCGTTAGACAACTTGTAATCCAGGCTCATTGATAACTCTCGTCAATCTGAATCTCTACCATCCCAACCCGTACCCAACCTACGAAATATTATGAATTCAGGCAATCAAGCCCATGGGTACGGAAATCAGAGGGACCCACACGCACATGCTCAAGTGGTTGAGGAGGGTTCCTCATCTTCTTCTTCTGCAAATCAACAATTCATGGTCAATCAAGCCCCTCCAATCTTTCCTAACCCTCCCCAAGACCCAAATTCTTATGCATCTGCAAATTCTATCACTTTGAGGAGTGGTACGAAGACTCAGGATCCACAACCACACTATTATGATCTTTTGAATCATGAAGAACCTAAGGAGAGAGAGGAGAATCCTGAAGGAGAAATCAAGGCTCAGGAACCTGATTCTAAAGATCTGACTCATGTTCCTTTTCCTGAAGCCTTAACCAAACCAAAGAATAAGAAGTCTGTTGATAGCAATGGGGAGCTTCTGAATCTATTTAAGAATGTTGAGATCAATATCTCGCTCCTTGATGCTATCAATCACATACCGACTTACGCAAGATTTTTAGAGGAATTATGTACACAAAAGTGTAAGTTGAGAGAATCTGTTCTGAGGAAGGTGGTACTCTCCGAGCAGGCTAGTTCTGTTATCCTGCACTACCTCCCTCAGAAAAGAGAGATCCTGGTGCTCCATTGATTTCTTGCATTATCGGAGATTACACATTTGATAGAGCACTTTTGGATCTGGGTGCATCTATCAACCTAATTCTGACTTCTCTTTACAAGAAGTTTGGATTAGGTGAACTTCGGCCAACTTCAGTAACGCTACATTTAGTGGATCGCTCAGTCACAAACCCACGAGGCGTTATTGAAGATGCTATAGTTAAGGTCAAGGATTTCTATTTTTCTGTAGATTTCTTTTCTCTTGACATGGATGTACCTGATAATCTGAGGAACACGCCCATCATTCTGGGGCGTCCGTTCCTGGCTATCGCTAAGGCCAACATTAATTGTGAAAGCGGTAGCATGGAAATTGCCTTTGGGGACCAACGAATGAAATTGGATATTTTTAAGGCGATCAACAAATTTGAGGATTGTAGATTTATTGAGGAACTTGATGAGGATAATGATAATATTGAAACTTGTTTGACAGTTTCTTCAATTGAAAGTTCCTCTTTGGATGATGAAATTGACTCGCAACCCTCTATGGCTGACCTGCCAACTTCCGAAGAGGTTATTAATTTTGTTCACTCACAACCTCTTCCTCTTGATGAATCTTCAACATCTACCCTACCATCAATCATCAACCTGCCCCAGCTTGAATTGAAACCATTGCCTGAGAATTTGAAATATCAATTTTTAGGACCTCATAAAATGCTCCCTATGATTATCAGTGCTAAATTGACAATGGAGCAAAAGATTAAATTGATCAAGGTCCTAAAGGAACATAATGAAGCAATTGGTTGGATCATTCATGACCTCAGGGGGATCGAGCCATCTTATTGTAATCATAGAATATTTTTGGAAGATGGATCCCGACCTTCTCGTTAGATGCAGAGGAGATTGAATCCAAATATGCGAGAAGTGGTCAAAAAGGAAATTATCAAGTGGCTTGATGTAGGAATTATTTATCCAATCTCTGATAGTCCCTGGGTAAGTCTCGTTCAGATTGTTCTGGAGAAAGCTGGGATTACCATTGTGACTAATGAGAAAGGAGAATCTGTCACAACTCATTCAGCTTCCTCTTAGAGAGTTTGTATTGATTATAGGAAGTTGAACACAGCCACTAAAAAGGATCATTTTCCCTTGCCCTTCATCGATCAAATCTTGGAAAATTTAGCTGGGCAGAAGTACTTCTATTTTCTTGATGGCTACTCGGGATACAACCAAGTTCCTATCCATCCCGAGGATCAGGAAAAAACTACTTTCACCTATCCCTACGGAACATTTTCTTTTCGTAGGATGCCTTTCAGGTTATGCAATGCACCTGCGACTTTTCAAATGTGTATGCTAGCTATATTCTCTGACATGGTGGGAGAGTTTATGGAAGTCTTCATGGATGATTTCTCTATTTTCGGAGAATCATTTGACTCTTATTTGGCTAATTTGGAAATGATTCTTAAGCAATGTATCAAAACATGATTGGTCCTTGGTTGGGACCCGGATAGGTGTGTTAATATGGTGATTTTATCATTGAAGTGTGTATAGTGGTCAACCTAAATCAAACCTAACCATCCCTTTACAAAATTTTTTTTACCTAGCCTACTTGATTTTATCTTGGTCACTTTTAGGCCTAGGGTCGAACTCAGGGAAGTGGGGTTAGAAGTCAAGTTTCTACGCCTTTCCTACAACGAATCCCTTCCGTTCGTTTATTGTGTTTTTGGTTTTTTTTCTATTTAGATTTTCTTCTAATAATTCTTGTCCTTGAGGCACACCCTCAAAATTAGGTTCTTGGCTTTGAGCCAAATCAGGGTTCCAAAACGGGTCTTGCTATTCGCAAGATGGAGTACCTGCAAGTCAAGGATTATCTTTTCTCTTTTATATATTTTTTTTATCTTTTTACTAGCAGGAAAGTGAAACAGAAATAAAGTAAATATAGTATATATATATAGTTATATATTATATATGTATAAAGGGGTGGGGGTGGAGGCGGAGATGGAGTGTAGCACGATGTCGAGTCAGTCGTCGTCTAGAAAGACGCAACCAACAGGACGAGGTGCTGCGTGGAGTGTAAGGTGGATGGCAGAAGATGTGTGTGACCACACTTTTTGTATGCGTGTATCGGGGAATATCAGCAACTGGTGCAGATATTCCCGCGATACCACGTATAGTAAGTAATGTGAATATATATATGTATATATGTAAATATATCTATATATATATGGTTATAAATATCTAGGTATATATATAGTTATATGTGTATATATATGTATATATGTACATATATATAGGTATATATCTATGTATGTAACTATATGTATAGATAGATATATGTATATATATATATATATATATATGTATGTATGTATAGTTATATAGATATATACGTATATAGGTATGTATATTTGTATATATATATATATATGTTTGTGCATAAGTGTATGTATATATATATATGTATCTATACTTATACTTAGTTATATAGGTAATAATATATATATATGTGTGTGTGTGTGTGTGTGTGTGTATAAGTATATGTAGATATGTAAATATATATGTAGATATATATTTATATAAGTATATAGATATATATATATGTATGTATACTAATACTTAAGTATATATATATAAGTATATATATACATGTATATAAATATATATAGATATAAATATATATATGTATATATATATAAGTATATAATAGTGTATAGGTGAGAGTGTGTGTGTGCGAGAGTGTGAGTGTGTGTGTGTATGTGTATTTGCAGAGAGAGGGAGAGTGTGCTGTGAGAGAGAGAGAGAGCGAACTGGAGTTGGCGTGGTTAAGGCGTCTGAAGCTTCAAGCCCGACGTCTGGAGTCCATGCGCGCATGCGCAGGCACGTATGTGCGTAGAGAGGCACGCGCTGGGAGGGAGTGAGCGCGTGGAGAGGACCGCAGCACACAGTGCTGCGTAGAGAGGTGAAGGGAGTGGGCGAACACGCGGGCGGGAGCAGGCGCTGGCAGAGGACCGCATGTAGGCACGCGGGCGGGAGCTGGAGCGGGAAGTGGGGCGGGACGCACGCACGGGCTGTGGCCGGTAGCGGGGCGCCGGGTGACTGGATAAGTGAGATACTTACCGGTCACCCCACTGTAGCCACAGTGTTCCGCTGAAATGCGTGAACAATGGCTACAGTGCCCGGGCGAGCCGCACGACCGGGTGCTGTAGGTGCTATGAGTGCGGGCAGCTTGCAATTGGCCCGCACGGGCTGGCGCACACGTGGAAGGGTTGCGCCGGCTGGTTGCGGCCGTGGAGAGGCGGCGTACGCGAAGAAGCGGAAGGCGCTGGTAGCCTGCAGGCGCACGCGGTGGCTTGCGCGTGCGAAGAGGGGTGCGGGTGGCCTACTGCTGTGCGTTGTGGGTCTTGGCTGACTGCTGCAGGAGCGTGCGGTGGCCGGTTGAGCTTCAAAGCTTGAAGCTTCAGTGGCAATGGCGGAAGGGTTTCAAACGAAGAAACAGGGAAAGAACCACCACACCAACCAGCTCTTTGATGAGCTGGGCGGTGGTGGACTCACGGTGGTGGTTGTGCACCACCGTGAGGTGCTCCTGCCTGCAGAGTGTCTCCTCAAAGGAGGAGGGCCTGCGTATGGAGGGAGAGGGGAGGGGACGACGTGGAAGGAGAAGAGCTGCTGTGTGATTTTTTTGTGTGGAGGACCAGGCTCCCCATGCAAGGAAGGCAGCCGTGCCCTTATAAAGAAGAAAGAGGCATGCACAGCCATGCCCTAGCTGTGCATGGCTCAGCATGGCCGGTAGGGAGATCTTGTGCATGCGGCTGCAGGGCTGGCAGGGAGTGGCTGAGCAGGACATGGCATGAGGAAGAAGAGGTTGCCATGCATTGCAGCCATGGGAAGAAAGTCAAAAATCAAAAAGAAATAAAAGATGAAGATGGAAATTTTGCGAGGCAGCACTTGAGGAAAACGTGAAATGTGAGGCCATTTTATTCACTCTCCTCCCCTCTCAATTAAATGCATGCATGCGTGTATTTTTACAAATGTGACTATGGATACCTAATATGCATTGGCAATGCTAGGAAATAGCACAAGACATCACATTTGCAGGTGTATTTTTGCGGTGCAATCATACCCCCATGCCTATCTTTTGCTAGTCCCTAGCAAAATAGTATTTAGAAATGATCTTAAGCTGAAGATTTTCTTCTGAGGCGACATAGGTGTGTTTATTATTGGATATTGTGAGAACCAATTGCAGAGAAGACTACCAGTACTTTAAGTCTTATGTGACATAGATCATCTCTTTACTAACCAGGACTCTTGATATTTAAACCTTAAGTACGATTTCCAAGATCCAGGAGGTTTTTTCCGTACTCGAGAGCTCAAGAGATTATGGCATGTGCTTAGTGAAGGATGAAGACCGACCAGATGAACATTAAGACTCAAGCCCAAGGTTTCACGAATTTTTAAGTATAGGTTGGTCCCAATTTCAGCTCGTGTCTTCGGATTGACCTGGAAAACTCAACTCCCATTTTCTGACATTTGTGGCTCAAAGAAAATAGGGTATTTGCGACATGCCCTGAAGAACTTTTTAGGGTAGAGACTTTACAGACATTTGCGAGATATACTGACTTATTTACATCAATTTTTTTTTGAAACACGTGTCAGTATATCCCTTACAACATTATTTGGAGGAGCACACTTTGCTTATTGGTGGAAGAGTTCCTTTTTGGTGGAAAGAGTCTTTCCTAAACACAAGACTAAAGCCTGGGATAAAAAGTCTACCTGCGTGCACAGGTAAGGACTCCACCTTCCCTAATGAACACTAGGGTTGGATCTTATGTTCACATGGTCTTTCCTGATATGTGTAGTGTGAACCAAGATTACTTAGGCTCTCGAGTAGAAGCAAACCAACGAATCCTGTACTGGTGTCTCAGGTACAAGAATACGTCCTTAGTTAGGAGAGATTCCGATCTATTTTGTCAATGCTCAAGTAAATTAAGCCTAGCCTAAGCGAATCAAGCTTCTGTGGCCTGGAAAGTCTTCAAAACAGTGGTTGAATATCCATAAACACTTATTGTATTTTTGTTTCAGCCTTTAGATCATTACTAAACACCATTTTTTTCTTATATATATATATAGGTGGAAACTGCATGATACCATAAAATACCCAGATCCTATGGATGCCTATCCACCCCCCCATGCCAAACAATGCTATGTCCTCATATGCATGCAGGGTAGGGTAGAGGAAGGATGAAAGATCGGGTAACGAGAGCTGAGATGCACGGTAAACAGCAGGGTGGTAGGGTGGGTGCATGGTGGGTGGTGAAGTGAAAAGTGAAGTGATTGTGATAGTGGCATGAAAAGTGATGGTGGATGGTGAAAGATCTGGCATTTCCTCGGACGAGAGTGTCCCAGGCGGATCAGAGAACAAGTCAGAAGGAAGAAGTTGACCCTCAGATTAGCCAAGAAGAGGGGATTCTTGGATAGATGGATCCAAAAGGGAATAGCCCCAGTGAGTAGGATGTGGGCTCAAGGTCCCAGTGTGGGGTTGCAAATCCACATGATTTGGAGGGAAAGAAAGGGCAATCCGGTCTTCAAGAGTGTGGACCGGCGGTGAGTAGCCCGGATATGACTCAAACCACGAGGTATGGGAAGTGGAGAAAACCTATTCAGAAGTCTGGTCAGGAGAAGGTGTGGGAATAGGGAGGGATGGGGGAATGTCACAGTATGTGTTGGTCAGGCAATCGTCAGTGTTTAAAGGTAATCCGCAGCAGTCAGAATAGGTCCCAATTAGTCCGAGACACGCGCTGACGGCCATGTCCTCGTCAGACGTGTCATCCTCGATACAATCGCAATCAAAGTTCTTGGCTGCCTTGAAGATGTTAAGCTTGATCTTTTCAAATCCGATGGCAATCTCAATACAGTCCGACTCGCAGTCGATATGGGTGCGAGTTGTGGCCAAGAAAGGTCGACCAAGGATGATCGAACAATCAGAAAGTGAGCTAAGAACTTCCATATCTAGAATAAGAAAGTCAACAAGAAAACAGAGACTGCTGACCGTAACCACCATGTCCTCCACCACACCCTTCGGAATTTTGACAGAACGATTTGCCAACTATAACATGATAGGGGTGGGTTTCAATTTCCCAAGGAAAATTTTTCGAGCATGATGGTTGGAATAAGATTGATGGAAGATCCTAGATCAAGCAGGGCACGGTTAAAATTGCAGCCTTGGATGCTGCAGGAAATAAGCGGTGTAGCCGGATCTTTCTGCTTCGGTGGTAGATTTGACAGTATAACACAAGTCGTATGAGGCGAGAAAACCACCGGATTCTTAGTTTTCTTTGATTGCCACCTGGGTGTTGTGTAGTCTTTGAAAAATCGGGCGACAGTAGGTATGTGGTCGATAGCCTCGAGCAGGGGTACCTTGATTTTTACATCCCTGAACAAATTACACAGGTTATCAAAGGCCTGCGTATCTTTCTTTTTGCCTTTTCTCTCCCTCAGTAGAGCCTCAGGGAATGGCACTGATTCTGGCACCAATTTGGGTGTATCGTCCTCTCACGAATGTGGTGCACATCCCGAATGAGAGGGCGATGAAGAAGACGGGCCAGGATCAGGTCGAGGCGGATCGACGGTTTGCTTACCACTCCTCGTAGTGAGTGCATTGGACGATGCGGGTCCAGTGGGATCATAAGGTGATGGAGGGTTTGCAATAAGGACATAAGAGTGTGGTGCTACAGCGGGATTAGCCTAAAATCCCGGTGGAATGCTTGGAGCCTGTAGAATTTGATGAACCTGCCCCTAAGAAGGTTGTACCTGTGGTTGAGGACCACGGGGTACGAAATTTCGTGGGTTTGGGACAGGTTGGGCGGGAAGAGTGCCCTGAGATCAAGTTGCCAAGCGTAGTTGACTGATCTCAGCATTCTGCTGCGCCAATTGGTGCTGAAGAGAGGTCATGTTCTCTTCGTGGCGCATTGACATTTCCGTCATCATTCGCTTCAATTTATCAAGAGGACTTGATGCATGTTCGGTTTGCGGTACACAAGGTCCTGATGACAGGTGCAAACGGTCACATTGGTCCACCGGCGGGGTTTTGGCGCTGCGGGTTGTTGGACCATGCGAAGTTCGGATGATTTCGCCACCCTGGGTTATAAGTGCCAGAGAACGGGTTGTTCCCCAGGATGCAAGCGTCTTCTATGCCAGAAGACGTGTCCGCATGTAAATGCGCTTCTGAGCACACAGAGGCTTGGTCCTCTGTGTCAAAATACTAGCTCATAGAAGCTAGATCCACATGATTTATTGAGTCGCCTAGCATGACACTCGATAAGGAAGGTCTTACGGGGTTTCTCAAGATAAGCCTGGTGTTGGAAGAATTGGGATTGTGACGAAGTGGTGAGGTGGGGGAGTTTGCCATAGAATGGGCGGGGTTGGCCAGAAGTTCATCCAGCTTCTTGTGCACGACGGAGACTTCATCCAACTTTTGTGCGATAAGGCTGAGATCAGTGGATGAATGGGAGGGTCCCATGTCAACTTCTTGGACATTACGGGGCTGGCTGGAACAATTAAAGGCGACAATGGAGGCATTGTTCATTGAGTTTTCACTCATATTTTCAAATAATTCGAATGCTCCATTCTCATCTTTATTCATAAAATTCCCTCCACAGGAAGCGTCTGCAATCTGCTTCAAAGTCTCATTTAGCCCGTAGTAGAAAATCTGGGCTATATGCCACTTAGGTAGACCGTGGTGCGGACACTTCCTGAGGAGGTCATTATATCTCTCCCATGCCTCATGAAATTATTCGCCATTTTGTTGTGTAAATGAAGTGATGTCACGGCGAAGTGCATTGGTACGCCCGATTGGGAAGAACTTCTTGAGAAACGCTATTCGCATCTCTTCCCAAGAGTGGATGGTTCTCCCAAGGGTGCGTAACCACTGCGATGCTTTATCCCGCAATGAAAACGGGAACATTTTCATGAGGACTATTGGTAACCCGATATTTCTCGGTTTAACAGTTTCATCCAATTGGGTTAGGTCTTCCAAGTGGGGAAAAGGATCTTCACTTGCAAGACCATGGAAGAGAAAATTTATTAGGCCAATTATGTTAGGCTTCAATTCAAAGTCGTCCCCGCCCATGGGGACCCGAATTTGTCTAATGGTCTCTGTAGCAGCGGGATTCTAATAGGAGCTAAGAGACCTAGGCTCCTCCCGTTCGGGAGGGTTCTGCATTTCCTCCAATGTTTCCCGAATGGCTTCAATTTGTTCATTATACATTTCCATTTGGGCTAGGAGGCAGGTTATGGGATCTAAGGCTCCACCACCTGGTGGGTTCTGAGGGCGGTTTCCTCCCTCGGGATTTTGGGGTGGGCATGCAGCCATGTTTGTGGAGGAGGAGGATGATTCGGCTTCTTTTCTAAATTTATCAGACAATTCACACAGTTCAGGGTTTTGTGACCTCCTCCCAAACATGCACTACCGCAGGAAGAATTGGGGAGATAAGAAGGGAAAAGAGATGATAGAAATGATGCCGCAAAAGGTACACTTGATGATAAATCAGTTCAATCAAATTCCTAACCTCTACAGTGTGCCCTTAGACCTAAAGATCTAAGTTACCTACTATCACGAACTACGGAACCAAATGCGAGCACCGCGAAACCACCGAGCCAGATTGAAAGGCCATTTGCCCCAGTCTTAGACACCCGATAGCACGCAGGAACCCTCACCAGCACGTAGGTGCTACACGCAGGTAGTTAGACCTCCAATCCTTAATAAAGGTCAAGTTGCTACCAATTTTAGTTAGAGGCTTAGGGTCAAGTGCTTTTGGAATGTGAAGGGTGTTATTTACGGGTAATGCCCAAGTGATTGATTTTACAAGGTGTGTAATCCAAGCATGCAACGGGGAAATCTCCCCAAATTGAAGTTTTAATTGGTGAATGATTTTTAGAATTCAGCCTTAAGTTGTATGGATTTTATGATTTCGCTGAATTACCAATTCAACCAATCTTCGGGTTTTGAGAGAATACAAGTTTTCTTTCTAAGGCCAACAAACCCTTCTTCAATGTCAATTGGTTAATGCATGCTAAAATGCAATGGGCTTCCCTATATGGAGGTTTCTATGTGTGGATGGACGAATCAGTTTTAGATTAGTGTGAAAGGGAGCCAAAGCACTTCAATTCAAGTGCTCCCAATCACCAAAAAGATGTCCACACACAAGGCTCAATCAAAAGATAAAGAAAATCAAATTGTTGGGGTTGAAGTATTCGGGATCGAATCTTAGGCACGTGAAAAGTCGTGGTGGGGTTGGAATTAACTCAATTTCAAGTCTCCCCACAAAAAATGTGATCCTGAATTTGTAAATAAATGAGGCAAAGAGGGGTGGCAATCAATCTTTTTATTTTCCTCAAAGAATACTTCACACGGTGAAAGATTCAAGAATTAAGATTCTTAGATTTTCGCTATGCGAAGTTTGGTGGGAAATCTCGGGGCGGTGGGAGTAAAGGCAAACAATCAAACAAGTGAATTTTAATCCACTTGCCCCAAGAGATCCCAAGAAGTTTTTCCAGTTTTTTTAGTTTCTTTAGTTTTTGTTGATATATATATATATTATTAAGATGACAAGTTAACCTAAGTTGCTAAGAAAGAAAGACCTACTTGTTCAGCAATGTATGCGAAGCTCCAGTGCGGTGTCAGCATCTTCACGCTCTCGTTCCTACCTTGGATCTGCTCACGTCTCCGACTTCATCTGCCTGCCTTCTCCTTGCAACAGGTTCACCTGCAGAGCAATAAACAAAAACACCCATGAAGAGAGAAGAGAACAAATGAAAGGAATGGAATAGAAACTTACTTGAATACGCACTTCCCTGGTGGTCGGACCCGGATAGGTGTGTTAATATGGTGATTTTATCGTTGTAATGTGTATAGTGGTTAACCTAAATCGAGCCTAATCATCTCTTTACAAAATTTTTTAACCTGGCCTACTTGATTTTATCTTGGTCACTTTTAGGCCCAGGGTCGAACTTAGGGAAGTGGAGTTAGAAGTCAAGTTTCTACGCCTTTCCTACAACTAATCTCTTCCGTTCGTTTATTGTGTTTTTGGTGTTTTTCTATTTAAGATTTTTTTTGATAATTCTTGTCCTTGAGGCACACCCTCAAAATTAGGTTCTTGGCTTTGAGCCAAATCAGGGTTTCAAAATTGGTCTTGCTAATTGCAAGACGGAGTACCTACAAGTCAAGGATTATCTTTTCTCTTTTATATATTTTTTTTTATCTTTTTATTGGCAGGAAAGAGAAGCAGAAAAAAGTAAATATAGTATGTATATATATGTATATATATATGTATAAAGGGGTGGGGGTGCAGGCAGAGATGGAGTGTAGCACAGTGTTGAGTCAGTCGTCATCAAGGAAGACACAACCAATAGGACGAAGTGTCGCGTTGAGTGTAAGGTGGATGGTAGAAGATGTGTGCGACCACGCTTTTTGTACGTGTGTATCGGGGAATATCAGCAACTGGTGCAGATATTCCCGCGATACAACGTATGGTAAGTAATGTGAAAATATATATATATATATATGTATATATGTAAATATATCTATATGTACATATGGTTATAAATATATAGGTGTATATGTACTTATATATGTATATATGTATATATATATATATATATATAGATATGTAAATATATGTATAGATGTATATATATTTATATATGTATATGTATGTATATATAACTATATAGATGTAAATATATGTATATATATATATATAGTAATATATGTATGTAGATATATGTAGATAGATTTGTATATATATATATGTACATATAGTTATATGGATAGATATGTAGATATGTATGTGTATATATATATATATATATGTATAAGTATATGTATATATATATATATATCTATGTATGTATATAGACTAATACATAGTTATCTAAGTACTAATATATGTATACATATATGTATATATATATATGTATATAATATATGTATATATGTAAGTATATATGTGTATATATATATATAAGTATATAGATATATATATATGTATGTATGTATATAGACTAATACATAGTTACATAAGTGCTAATATATGTATAGATAAATGTATATATATATATATATGTATGTATATAAATATATATATATATATAAATATATATATGTATGTATATATATATGTGTATAAAGTAGAGTATAGGTGTGTCTGTGTGTATGAAAGTGTGAGTGTGTGTGTGTAACTGTCGACAGAGAGAAAGAGTGAGAGAGTGCTGAGAGAGAGAGAGGGAGAGCTTCCTACTGGAGTGGAGGCATTTAAGCCGTCCGCGCACTCAGAGCCGACGTCTGGTGGTTTCATGTGCAAGCACAGGCGCGTATGCGTGCAAAGAGGTGCACGCTAGAGTGAAGTGGGCGTGGAGAGGATCGCAACGCACAGTGTTGTGCGGAGAGCTAGAGCGAGCACACTCAGATGTACGCGGGCGAAGACGTGGGCGGGAGCGAGCACTGGCAGAGGACAGAACGCAGACACGCGGGTGGGCGCTGGAGCGGGATGTGGGGCGGGACGTGGGTGCGGACAGTTGCCGGTAGCGGCACGTCGGGTGGCCGGATAAGTGAGAAACTTACCGGTCACTCCACTATAGCCACATTGTTCCGCTGAAATGCGTGAACAGTGGCTACACTGCCCGGGTGAGGCACGCGACCGGGTGCTGTAGGTGCTGTGAGTGCGGGTGGCTTGCGGCTGGCGTGCGGATGGAAGGGGTGCGCCGGCTGGTGGCTTGCGGGTAGGACTTCGCGATAGAGCATGAGGAGAGGGCTAGGTCGCGGGCGAAGGAGTGCGACAAGGTGCGTGGTGGCTTGCGGGTGTTGGTTGGTGTGCGCGGTGAAGCTTGGCCAGCCGCTGCATGGGCGCTCGGTGGTCGGTTGCGGGCTGAAAGGTGAGTGTAGCACAAAGAAGCGGTAGGCGAGGGTGCCTGCAGGCGTGCGCTGGAGGGCCTTGCTGCTACTGCTGTGCGGAGCTTGAGGTTCAAAGCTTGAAGATCCTGCTCCAATGGCTGAAGTGGCTGGGATGTTGAAATAGGGAAAGAACCACCACGCCCACCGGCTCTTTGATGAGATGGGCGGTGGTGGACTCACAGTGGTGGTTGTGCACCACCGTAAGGTGCTCCTGCCCGCAGAGTGTCTCCTCATAGGAGGAGGGCCTACGTATGGAGGGAGAGGGGAGGGGATGGCCTGGAAGGAGAAGAGCTACTGTGTGATTTTTTTGTGTGGAGGACCAGGCTCCTTTGTAAAGAAGGAGCCGTGCTCTTTTTAAAGAAGAAGAAAGCATGCACAGCCATGCCCTAGCTTTGCTTGGCTTGTGCATGGCTTGGCAGGGAGAGGCTGCATGCGGCTGACTGGGAGAGGTGTTGCAGAGCATGGCGCAAGGAGGAAGGTCCAGCCATGCCATGCAGCCGTGGGAAGAATTCAAAGTCAAGTAGAAATAAAAATAAAAAGATGGTGAATTTTGTAAAGATGCACTTGAGAAAAAATGTAAATTGCAAGGCCATTTATTTCACTCTCCTCCCCTCTCAATTAAATGCATTCATGCATGTATTTTCACAAATGCGACTATAGAAACCTAATATGCACTAGTAATGCTAGGAAATAGCACAATACGGCACAATTGCAGGTGTGTTTTTGTGGTGCAATCATACCCCCATGCCTATCTTTTGCTAGTCCCTAGCAAAACATTTTTTTTTTATATTGTATTTAGAAATGATCTTTAGCTGAAGGTTTTCTCCTGAGGCAACATAGGTGTGTTTATTGTTGGATATTGTGAGAACCAATTATAGAGAAGACTACTTGCACTTTAAGTCTCACATGACATAGATCATCTCTCGACAAACCAGGGCTCTTGATATTTAAATCTTAAGTATGATTTCCAGCACCCAGGAGGTTTTTGCTGTACTCGAGAGCTCAAGTGGTTATGGCTTGTGCATAGTGAAGAATCAAGACTGACCAGATGAACATTAAGACTCAAGCCCAGGGTTTCACGAATTTTTAAGTAAAGGTTGGTCCCAATTTCAGCTCGTGTCTTCGGATTGACCCTTAAAAAATGACGGAAAATTCAACTCCCATTTTCTGACATTTGTGGCTCAAAGAAAATAGGGTATTTGCCCTGAAGAACTTTTTTGTAGGAAGAAGACATTATAGACATTTGTGAGATATATTGACTTATTTGTATCTTTTTTTTTTCTTTGAAACATGTGTCATTATATCTCTTACAACATTATTTGGAGGAGCACACTTTTCTTTTTTGGTCGAAAGAGTCTGTCCTAAACACAAGACTAAAGCCTAGGATAAAAAGTCTACCTACGTGCATAGGTAAGGACTCCACCTTCCCTAATGAACACTAGGGTTGGATCTTATGTTTACCTGATCTTTCCTGATATGTGTAGTGTGAACCAAGATTACTTAGGCTCTCAAGTAGAAGAAAACCAACGGATCCTGTACTGGTGTCTCAGGTACAAGAATACGTCCTTAGTTAGGAGAGATTCCAGTCTATTTTGTTAATGCTCAAGTGAATTAAGCCGAGCCTGAGCGAATCAAGCGTATGTGGCCTGGAAAGTCTTCAAAATAGAGGTTGAATATCCATAAACACTTATTGTTTTTTTGTTTCAGCCTTCAGATCATTACTAAACACCATTTTCATTTTATATATATATATATAGATAGAAACTGCATGATACCATAAAATACCCAGATCCTATGGATGCCTGTCCACCCCCCATGCCAAACGATGCTATGTCCTCATATGCATGCAGGGAAGGGGAGAGAAAGGATAAAAGATCGGGTAGCGAGAGCTGAAGTGTAGGGTATACAACAGGGTGGTAGGGTCGGTGGATGGTGGGTGGTGAAGTGAAAAGTGAAGTGAGTGTGACAGTGAACTGAAAAGTGATGGTGGATAGTGAGTGTTGTTGGGGTGCCTCCCAACGAGTGCTGAATTTAATGTCCCCAACTGGACTTAGGATGAGGCAAAAGATTAGTTACCCTCCATCAGGGCAACAGATTCTCCAACGAGGGTAGGTTCATGAGTGAGATAGGGTTTCAAATGCTGCCCGTTGACTGTAAATTTATGCCCAGATTTGGGATCTTCGATCTCAATGGCCCCGTTGGGAAATGGTCTCGAGACCAGGAAAGGACCAATCCATTTGGACTTCAGTTTCCCAGGAAAGAATTTGAGACGAGCATTATAGAGCCAAAGTTGCTGAGATGGCTCAAATTCTTTCCACCGAATACGGCTGTCGTGAAAAGCCTTAGTGCGTTGTTTGAAAGTTAAAGCAGAATCATAGGCTTCACGACGGAGCTCTTCTAGCTCTTGGAGTTGGAGTTTCCTTTCTCGACCACACAGGTCTGGGCTGAGGTTACATTGGCGAACCGCCCATTAAGCGCAGTGCTCCAACTCCATGGGCAAATGACAAAGCTTCCCGTAAACGATTCTATATGGTGACATACCAAGGGGAGCCTTGAAGGTGGTCCGATACGCCCAAAGTGCGTCAATCAGCTTGTCAGACCAATCCTTACGGTCAGGCCGAACCGTTTTCTGGAGAATCTGCTTGACTTGCTGGTTCGACAACTCTGCCTGGCCGTTCGTCTGAGGATGATATGGGATGCGATACGATGGTGGACTCCGTATTTCCTCAGAAGTGACTGAAAAGAAGCATGGGTAAAGTGGCTTCCTCCATCCGAGATAATGGCTCGAGGGATCCCAAAACGTGCAAAGATGTGGTCTTTGACAAATCGAGTGGATATAACATGGTCAGCACGGTGTGTGGGAATAGCCTCGATCCATTTCGAAACATAGTCAACGGCCACGAGGATGAATTCGAAGCCGTTCGAAGGAGGAAAGGGACCCATGAAATCAATTCCCCAAATGTTGAAGATTTCTGCAGCTAGGATGGGTTGCAAGGGCATCATGTCACGACGTGACATTGACCCTAATGACTGGCACCTAGTGCAATGCTTGGCATAATTGTGTGCATCCTAATGAAGGGAGGGCCAAAAGAAACTGCACTACAACACCTTGGCTGCAGTTTTCCTCCCAGAGAAATGGCCTTTGTAGGCCTGATCGTGGCAGAAGGATAGCACACTGGGGAATTCACTGTTAGGAACACAGCGACGGATGATTTGATCAGCACCTATTCGAAAGAGAAGTGGATTATCCCAGAAATAATACTTTGCTTCTGCCATGAGACACTCGCACTGGTTTTTAGGCCAGCCACGTGGAAGGGATCCAGAAGCAAGGTAATTGGCAATGTTGGCATACCATGGTCCACTTGCCACATTTATTGCCAATAGGTGCTCATCAGGAAAAATCTCATTGATCGGTAGAGTAAGTCCAATATGGTCAGGGTCCTGTCTGGAAAGGTGATTAGCTACAACATTCTGGGCTCCGGCCTTATCGTGGATCTCAATGTCAAATTCTTGGAGCAGAAGGATCCAACGAATCAGTCTAAGCTTGGCATCCTTCTTATGCATGAGATGGTGAATGGCCGCGTCATCAGTGAAAACAATAACGTGTGAGCCCAGAAGGTAAGAGCGGAATTTCTCCAGCCCAAAGAGGACCGCCAGTAGTTCTTTTTCAGTGGTAGTATAATTACGCTGGGCCTCGTCCAACGTCTTACTGGCGTAGTACACCACGACGGGATGTCTATCACGTCTTTGTCCCAGGATGGCTCCGACTGCAAGGTCGGAAGTGTCACACATGTGTTCAAAGTCAAGGGACCAATCAGGTGGTTGGAGAACAAGGGCCTTGGTGATAGCATTACGCAGCTGCGTGAATGCTCGTATGCATTCGGGGCCCATATCGAAGGGTATGTCGGTCGATAGGAGATGAGTTAATGGTCGAGAAATCTTGGAGAAGTCTTTGATAAATCTCCTATAGAAACCGACGTGTCCCAGGAAGGAGCAGATTTGTTTGACAGAGCCAGGCACAGGTAAATCAGCACTCACATCAAGCTTAGCTCTGTCAACCTCAATCCCCTATCGGAGATGATGTGTCCGAGAACAATTCCCTCATGTACCATAAAATGATTTTTTTCCTAGGAAAGCACGAGGTTTACATCAATACATCTCCTAAGGATACGGGTCAGGTTGGCAAGGCAGTCATCGAAAGATGGTCCGAAGATCGAGAAGTCATCCATGAAGACCTCGAGAAAGTCACCCACCATGTTGTGAAATATCGCTAGCATACAACTCTGGAAAGTTGCTGGCGCATTGCAAAGTCCAAACAGCATCCTTCTAAATGCAAAGGTGCCGAAGGGATAGGTAAAAGTGGTTTTCTCTTGGTCCTAGGGGTCAATTGCCACCTGGTTATATCCTGAGAATCCATCCAGGAAATAGAAAAATTTATTTCCCGCTAACTGCTCCAGGATTTGGTCAATGAAAGCTAGTGGAAAGTGATCTTTCTTAGTCGCAGCATTGAGTTTCCTATAATCTACACACACTCTCCAAGATGTAAGAGTGCGTGTAGGGATGGATTCGCCCTTGTCATTGACACGGATGGTGAGTCTTGCCTTCTTGGGCACAACATGAATTGGACTCACCCAGGGGCGGTCGCTGATCGGGTAGATTATACCTGCATCCAGCCACTAAATGATTTCTTTCTTAATGACCTCCCGCATGTTAGGGTTGAGACGTCGTTGCATCTCGCAGGAAGGTTGAGCCTCCTCCTCCGTATATATACGGTGAGTGCAGTAGGAGGGGCTAATGCCAGATAAGTTTGATAAAGACCATCCAATAGCTGCCTTGTGTTCTATGAGGACCTCAGTTAGTTTTCACTCTTGCTCCCTGGTCAATTTTGAACTAATGATTACAGGGAGCATTGCATTTGGTCCCAAGAAAACAAATTTAAGTGTACCAAGCAGCTCTTTCAGCTTGGGGGTTAATGGGGAGAGGTCTAGCATTTCATGGAACGAGAGTGTCCCAGGCGGATCGGAGAATAGGTCAGGAGGAAGAAATTGGCCATCAGATTGGCCAAGAAGAGGGGCTTCTTGGATAGATGGATCCAAAAAGGAATAGCCCTAGTGAGAAGTATGTGGGCTCAAGGTCCCGGTGTGGATTTGCAAATCCGCCTGATTTGGTGGGAAAGAAAGGGCAATCCGATCTTCAAGAGTATGGACTGACGGTGAGTAGCCCGGATATGACTCAGACCACGAGGTATGGGAAGTGGAGAAAACCTCATCAGAAGTCTGGCCAGGAGAAGGTATGGGACAAGGGAGGGATGGGGGAACGTTACAATATGTGTTGGTCAGGCAATCGTCAATGTTTATAGGTAATCTGCAGCAGTCAGAATAGGTCCCAATTAGTCCGATACACGCGCTGACGGCCATGTCCTCGTCAGACGTGTCATCCTCGATACAATCGCAATCAAAGTTCTTGGCTGCCTTGAAGATGTTAAGCTTGAACTTTTTAGATCCAATGGTAATCTCAATACAGCCTGACTTGCAGTCGATATGGGCGCGGGCAGTGGCCAAGAAAGGTCGACCAAGGATGATCGAACAATCAGAAAGTGAGCTAGGAACTTCCATATCTAAAATAAGAAAGTCAACAAGAAAACAGAGACTGTTGACCCTAACCACCATGTCCTCCACAACACCCTTCGGAATTTTGACAGAACGATTTGCCAACTATAACGTGATAGGGGTGGGTTTCAATTTCCCAAGGAAAATTTTTCGAGCATGATAGTTGGAATAAGATTGATGGAAGATCCTAGATCAAGTAGGGCACGGTTAAAATTGTAGCCTTGGATGCTGCGGGAAATAAGCGGTGTGCCCGAATCTTTCTGCTTCGGTGGTAGATTTGACAGTATAGCACAAGTCGCATGAGGTGAGAAAACCACCGGATTCTTAGTTTTCTTTGACTGTCACCTGGGTGTTGTGTAGTCTTTGAAAAATCGGGCGACAGTAGGTATGTGGTCGATAGCCTTGAGCAGGGGTACCTTGATTTCTACAACCCTGAAAAAAATTACACAGGCTATCAAAGGCCTGCGTATCTTTCTTTTTTCCTTTTGTCTCCCTCAGTAGAGCCTCAGGGAATGGAACTGATTCTGGCGCCAATTTGGGTGCATCGTCCTCTCACGAATGTGGTGCGCATCTCGAATGAGAGGGCGATGAAGAAGACGGGCCAGGATCAGGTCAAGGCGGATCGACGGTCTGCTTACCGCTCCTCGTAGTGATCGCATTGGACGATGTGGGTCTAGAGGGATCATAAGGTGGTGGAGGGTTTGCAATAGGGACATAAGAGTGCGATGCTGCAGTGGGATTAGCCTGAAATTCCGAGTAGAATTTGATGAACCTGCCCCTGAGAAGGTTGTACCTGTGGTTGAGGACCACAGGGTACGAAATTTCGCGGGTTTGGAACAGGTTGGCAAGGAAGAGTGCCCTGAGATCAAGTCTCCATGCGTAGTTGACTGATCTCAGCATTCTGCTGCGCCAATTGGTGCTGAAGAGAGGTCATGTTCTCTTCGTGGCGCTTTGACATTTCCGTCATCATTCACTTCAATTTATCAAGAGGACTTGATGCGTGTTCGGTTTGTGGTACAGAAGGGCCTGATGGAGGATTCACCATAGGATTGGACTGGGCCCTTGGGATGACAGGTGCAGACGGTCGCATTGGTCCACCCGCGAGGTTTTGGCACTGTGGGTTGTTGGACCATGTGAAGTTTGGATGATTTCGCCACCATGGGTTATAAGTGGCAGAGAATGGGTTGTTCCCCTGGGTGCAAGCATCTTCTATGCCAGAAGACATGTCCTCATGTAAATGAGCTTCTGAGCACACAGAGGCTTGGTCCTCCGTGTCAAAATACTGGCTCATAGAAGCCAGATCCACATGATTTACCGAGTAGCCTGGCATGACACTCGATAAGGAAGGTCTTACGGGGTTTCTCAGGATAAGCCTAGTGTTGGAAGAAATGGGATTGTGACGAAGTGGTGAGGTGGGGGAGTTTGCCATAGAACGGGTGGGGTTGGCTAGAAGTTCGTCCAGCTTCTTATGCACGACGGAGACTTCATCCAATTTTTGTGCGATAAGGCTGAGATCAGTGGATGAATGGGAGGGTCCCGTGTCAACTTCGTGGACATTATGGGGCTGGCTAGAACGATTAAAGGCAACAATGGAGGCATTGTTCATTGAGTTTTTACTCATATTTTCAAATAATTTGAATGCTCCATTCTCGTCTTTATTCATAAAATTTCCTCCACAGGAAGCGTCTGCAATCTACTTCAAAGTTTCATTTAGCGCGTAGTAGAAAATCTGGGCTATATGCCACTTAGGCAGACCGTGGTGCGGACACTTCCTGAGGAGGTCATTATATCTCTCCCATGCCTCATGAAATTATTCGCCGTTTTGCTACGTAAATGAAGTGGTGGCACGGCGAAGTGCATTGGTTCGCTTGATTGGGAAGAACTTCTTGAGAAACGCTGTTCGCATCTCTTCCCAAGAGTGGATGGTTCTCCCAAGGGTGCGTAACCATTGCGACGCTTTATCCCGCAATGAAAATGGAAACATTTTCATGAGGACTATTAGTAACCTGATATTTCTCAGTTTAACAGTTTCATCCAATCGGGTTAGGTCTTCCAAGTGGAGAAAAGGATCTTCACTTGCAAGACCATGGAAGTGAAAATTTATTAGCCCAATTATGTTAGGCTTCAATTCAAAGTCGTCCCCGCCGATGGGGACCCGAATTTGTCCTATGGTCTCTGTAGCAGCAGGATTCTGATAGGAGCTAAGAGACCTAGGCTCCTCCCGTTTAGGAGGGTTTTGCATTTCCTCCAATGTTTCCTGAATGGCTTCAATTTGTTCATTATACATTTCCATTTGGGCTTGGAGGCGGGTTATGGGATCTAAGGCTCCACCACCTGGTGGGTTCTGAGGGTGGTTTCCTCCCTTGGGATTTGGGGGTGGGCGTGCAGCCATGTTTGTGGAGGAGGAGGACGATTCGGCTTCTTTTCTAAATTTATCAGACAATTCACATAGTTCAGGGTTTTGTGACCTCCTCCCAAACATGCACTACAGCAGGAAGAATTGGGGAGATAAGAAGGGAAAAGAGATGAGAGAAATGATGCCGCAAAAGGTACACTTGGTGACAAATCAGTATAATCAAATTCCTAACCTCTACAGTGTGCCCTTAGACCTAAAGATCTAAGTTACCTACTATCATGAACTACAGAACCGAATGTGAGCACCACGAAACCACCGGACCAGATTGAAAGGCCGTTTGCCCCAGTCTTAGACACCCGATAGCATGCGGGAACCCTCACTAGCACGTAGGCGCTACACGCAGGTAGTTAGACCTCCAATCCTTAATAAGGGTCATGTTGCTACCAATTTTAGTTAGAGGCTTAGGATCAAGTGCTTTTGGAATGTGAAGGGTGTTATTTACGGGTAATGCCCAAGTGATTGATTTTACAAGGTGTGTAATCCAAGCATGCAACGGGGAAATCTCCCCAAATTGAAGTTTTAATTGGTGAATGATTTTTAGAATTCAGCCTTAAGTTGTATGGATTTTAAGATTTTGCTAAATTACCAATTCAACCAATCTCCAGGTTTTTGAAAGAATACAGGTTTTCTTCTAAGCCCAACAAACCCTTCTTCAATGTCAGTTGGTTAATGTATGCTGAAATGCAATGGGCTTCCCTAGATGGAGATTTCTATGTGTGGATGCACGAATAAGTTTTAGATTAGTGTGAAAGGGAGCCAAAGCACTTCAATTCAAGTGCTCCCAATCACTAGAATGATTTCCACACACAAGGCTCAACCAAAAGATAAAGAAAATCAATTTGTTGGGGTTGAAGTATTCGGGATCGAATCTTAGGCACGTGAAAGGTCGTGGTGGGGTTGAAATCAACTCAATTTCAAGTCTCCCCACCAAAAAGGTGATCCCGAATTTACAGATAAATGAGGCAAAGAGGGGTGCAATCAATCTTTTTTATTTTTGCCTCAAGGAATACTTCACACGGCAAAAGATTCAAGAATCAAGATTCTTGGATATTCGCTATGCAAAGTTTGGCAGGAAATCCTGGGGCGGTGGGAGTGAAGACAAATAATCAAACAAGTGGTTTTTAATCCACTTGCCCCAAGAGATCCCAAGAAGTTTTTCTAGTTTTGTTTCTTTTTTAATTTTTATTAAGGTTACAAGTTAAACTAGGTTGCTAATAAAGAAAGACTTACTTGTGCAGCAATGTGTGCGGAGCTCTAGTAAGGTGTCAACAACTTCACGCTCTCGTTCCCACCTTGGATCTACCCATGTTTCCGACTTCGTCTGCCTGTTTTCTCCTTGCAACTAGTCCACTTGCACACCAAAAAACAAAAACACCCGTGAAGAGAATGGTGTGAGAAGAGAAAAATTACAGGAATGGAGTAAAAACTTACTTGAAGGCACACTTCCCCGGCAACGACGCCATGAAAGATTATGGTCGGACCCAGATAGGTGTGTTAATATGGTGATTTTATCATTGTAATGTGTATAGTGGTTAACCTAAATCAAGCCTAACCATCTCTTTACAAAAAATTTTTAACCTGGCATACTTGATTTTATCTTGGTCACTTTAAGGCCCAGGGTCGAACTCAAGGAAGTGGGGTTAGAAGTCAAGTTTCTACGCCTTTTCTACAATGAATCTCTTCCGTTCGTTTATTGTGTCTTTGGTGTTTTTCTATTTAAGATTTTTTTCTGATAATTCTTGTCCTTGAGGCACAACCTCAAAATTAGGTTCTTGGCTTTGAGCCAAATCAGGGTTTCAAAATTGGTCTTGCTATTCGCAAGACGGAGTACCTGCAAGACAATGATTATCTTTTCTCTTTTATATATATTTTTTATCTTTTTATTGGTAGGAAAGAGAAGCAGAAATAAAGTAAATATAGTACATATATATGTATATATATATGTATAAAGGGGTGGGGGTGGAGGCGGAGATGGAGTGTAGCACGGTGTCGAGTCGATCGTCATCTAGGAAGACGCAACCAACAGGACAAAGTGCCGCGTGGAGTGTAAAGTGGGTGGTGGAAGATGTGTGCGACCACACTTTTTGTACGTGTGTATTGGGGAATAACGGCAACTGGTGCAAATATTCCCGCGATACAACGTATGGTAAGTAATGTGAAAATATATATATATGTATATATGTAAATATATCTATACGTATATATGGTTTTATCTATATGCATATATATATATATGTATATATGTATATATATATATGTATATATGTATACATATATAGATATGTAAATATATGTATAGATAGATATATGTATAGATGTATATATATATATTTATAAGTATGTATATATATGTATATATATATAGTAATATATGTATATAGATATTTGTAGATAGATATGTATACATGTATGTATATTTATATATATAAATATATATATATATATGTATAGGTATATGTATATATATGTATATATCTATGTATGTATATAGACTAATACATAGTTATGTAAGTACTAATATATGTATATATATATGCATATAAAATATGTATATATGTAAGTATATATGTGTATATATATATATATAAGTATATAGATATATATATATGTATGTATGTATATAGACTAATACATAGTTATATAAGTACTAATATATGTATAGGTATATGTATATATATATATATAAATATATATATGTACATATATATATATGTATAAAGTAGAGTATAGGTGTGTGTGTGTGTATGAAAGTGTGAGTATGTGTGTGTAAGTGTCAGTAGAGAGATAGTGAGAGAGTGATGTGTAAGAGAGAGAGAGAAAGGGAGAGCTTCCTGCTGGAGTGAAGGAGGGGTTTAAGCCATCCGCGCGCTCAGGGCCGACGTCTGGTGGTTTCACGCGCATGCGCAGGCGCGTGCTGGAGGGAAGTCGGCGTGGAGAGGACTGCAATGCACAGCGCTGCGCGGAGAGCTGGAGCGGGTGCACGCAGATGTATGTGGGCGAAGACGCGGGCGAGAGCGGGCGCTGGCAGAGGACCGCATGCAAACGCGCGGGTGGGCGTTGGAGCGGGACGCGTGGCGGGATGCAGGCAGTGGCCGGTAGCGACGCGCCAGGTAACCGGATAGGTGAGAAACTTACCTGTCACCTCACTGTAGCCACAGTGTTCCACTGAAACGCGTGAACAGTGGCTACAGTGCCCGGGCAAGCTGCACGACCGGGTGCTGTAGGTGTTGTGAGTGCGGGCGGCTTGCGGCTGGCACGCGCGGGCTGCCGCGTGTGTGGAAGGGGTGCGCCAGCTGGTGGCTTGCGGGCGGGACTTTGCGACAGAGCTCACGGAGTGGGCTGGGTCGTAGGAGGAGTGCGACAGGGCACGCAGTGGCCTGCGGGTGTTGGCTGGTGTGCGTGGTGAAGCTTGGCCAGCCACTGCAAGGGCACGCGGTGGCCGGTTGCAGGCGGAAAGGTGAGTGCAACGCGAAGAAGCAGGAGGCGAGGGTGCCTGCAGGCGCACGCTGGAGGCGAGGGCGGCTTGCAGGCCTGCGCTGGAGGGCCTTGCTGCTGCTGCTGCTGCCGCCTTGCTGTTGCTGTTGCTGTGCAGAGCTTGAGCTTCAAAGCTTGAAGCTCCTGCTCCAATGGCTGAAGTGGCTTGGACGTTGAAATAGGGAATGAACCACCACGCCCACTGACTCTTTGACGAGCTTGGTGGTGGTGGACACACGGTGGTGGTTGTGCACCACCGTGAGGAGCTCCTTCCCGCAGAGTGTCTCCTCAGAGGAGGAGGGCCTGCGTATGGAGGGAGAGGAGAGGGGACGACCTGGAAGGAGAAGAGCTGCTGTGTGATTTTTTTGTGTGGAGGACCAGGCTCCTTTGCAAAGAAGGAGCCATGCTCTTTTTAAAGAAGAAGAAAGCATGCACAGCCATGCCCTGGCTGTGCATGGCTTGGTAGGGAGAGGCTGCATGTGGCTGGCAGGGAGAGGTGTGGCAGAGCATGGCACGAGGAGGAAGGTCCAGCCATGCCATGCAGCCGTGGGAAGAATTCAAAGTCAAGTAGAAATAAAAATAAAAAGATGGTGAATTTTGCAAAGATGCACTTGAGGAAAAATGTTAATTACAAGGCCATTTATTTCGCTCTCCTCCCCTCTCAATTAAATGCATGCATGCATGTATTTTCACAAATGCGACTATAGAAACCTAATATGCACTGGTAATGCTAGGAAATAGCACAAGACGACACAATTGCAGGTGTTTTTTTGTGGTGCAATCACCCGACAACAACGCCAGAAATATTATGGTTGGGACCCGGATAGGTGTGTTAATATGGTGATTTTATCGTTGAAGTGTGTATAGTGGTTAGCCTAAATCGAGCCTAACCATCCCTTTACAAAATTTTTTTTACTTGGCCTACTTGATTTTATCTTGGTCACTTTTAGGCCCTGGGTCGAACTAAGGGAAGTGGGGTTAGAAGTCAAGTTTCTACGCCTTTCCTACAACGAATCTCTTCCATTCGTTTATTGTGTTTTTGGCATTTTTTCTATTTAGATTTTTTTCTGATAATTCTTGTCCTTGAGGCACACCCTCAAAATTAGGTTCTTGGCTTTGAGCCAAATCAGGGTTCCAAAACGGGTCTTGCTATTCGCAAGACGGAGTACCTGCAAGTCAAGGATTATCTTTTCCCTTTTATATATTTTTTTTATCTTTTTACTAGTAGGAAAGCGAAACAAAAATAAAGTAAATATAGTAATATATATATATAGGTATATATTATTTATGTATAAAGGGGTGGGGGTGGAGGCGGAGATGGAGTGTAGCATGGTGTCGAGTCAGTCGTCGTCTAGAAAGATGCAACCAACAGGATGAGGTGCTGCGTGGAGTGTAAGGTGGATGGAGGAAGATGTGTGTGACCACGCTTTTTGTTATGAACGCACGCTCCAGACGTCTTTTAAGACGTCTGGGAGGTGGCCCAGACGTCGGACCAGACGTCAGGAATCACCTCTAGACGTCGGACAAGACGTCTGGGATCATTTCCAGACGTCTAGAAATCGATTATTTTGGCACGACGTCCGGAATCACCTCCAGACGTCGGACCAGACGTCTAGGATCATTTACAGACGTCTGGAAATTGGTTATTTTGTCAGGATTGTTTTGTCTACGCACCTGAGCGCGCAGACCTGCGAAAATTCCCTCTCTCTTTTTCCCTCTCCCTCCTGCGCCCTCTGTCGCGCTCTCTCTCTCCTCCTCGCGCGGCCTTAAAAGGCCACGCCCTCTCCCTCACTCCCGTCACCTCCGTCTCCTTCCTTTTCTCCTTCCAGCCAGTGCGCGAGAGCGAGCGCGGCAGCGACAGCCGCAGCGGGGGCAGGAGGAGGTGCTGCGCGGGGGAGGAGGCGTCGGCCGTGAGGGCTCGAGCCTGCCGGGGCAGCGGGAGCCAGCAGTGGTCACGGAGTGGCGCGGGAGGCCTGCTGCAGCTTGATCAGCAGGTGGAGCACTCGCGGCGCGGCCGGGCGTCGGAAGCGGAGGGCGAGTCGCGCCCTGGTTCTGGAAACTTTTCCAGAATCAGACGTCTGGGCTTATGGCCAGACGGAGGGTGAGACGTCTGGAAGATTGTACAGACGTTTGATTGGTGAGTTTTTCCGTCTTCCTTCCTTCCTTTCGACTGACCGTACTGAGATAGAGAGAGATGGGTACGCGCAGGTTCAGTGATTCGCCATCCAACGCGAATCAGACGTCTGGCTGTAGTACTAGACGATGGGAGCGACATCCAGACGTCCGGGGTAACCATCGGACGTCTGGGAACTAGGCCAGACACCCCCGCAGGCTTCTGGACGTCTGAGAGCCCACGCAGAGCAAGGTAATTCCTAATCCACTATTTAAGATGTCTGGAAGAAGTTCCAGACGTCTGATTTTGCACTGTTTCATCGTTTTCGACCTGTTTAGGGCCCGTTCGGGTTCTGTTTTTCGCGTTTCGAGTTGCGTCCTTTTCGGAATTAAATCCTCTACCCGTCTACAGTAGCTATACAATGTTTTGAGACACTCCTTGTGTTTTATTCTTGTGATAGGACCCCGTTCCGTTGCAGTCCCAGGGGTTGCGGAGGCACACGGGATTCCCGACCACGCCCCCAGTTCGCTTGTTGTAACCGGTAGAGTGGCTTTAAGTATAATCTATTAAATTATGAAACCATAAATAGAACCTAGGACATTGCATGAATCCTAGGAATGAGAAATAGATTGAATGGTAGATCCTAGGGTGTTGCATGAATCCTAGGGCTGGAGAACTAGATTGTATGATAGATCCTAGGATATGGCATGAATCCTAGGACAGGAAAACTAGTGGAATGTATGAATACTGCAGTCTTGGAAAATGTGGAAAGGAATTAATAGCTGCCTATGAATTGAATTAACAGCTACCTGTTATGAATAAATGAACATGATTAAGAATATGGGATGTATGAACGTGAAACTGGAAAGGTGAAACCGGAATGCGCTGAGTTAAAGAGCTGGAACCCTACGGGGAATTAGGAGTAGAACTCCTGGAAAGTGAATGGAATAGAATTGGGGAAGTGAGCTGGCCCTTGAGTACGGAGTACCAAGGAGAGCGACTGTCCCCCTGTTTAGTGCAAAGCGGAGCCAACCGCCCCAGGGACCCGGGGTTAGGACTGGCCACTCTATACCGACTTGCTGGCCCTCGTGTATGTAGTACCAAGGAGAGCTACTAGTGTAGGGACGTACTAGCTACCCCACGGGCCCCGGGGCTCTGCTAGCCTCCTACACCGACTTGTTAGGCCCACTGGGGCAAACCAGGGTAGTCAGGCGAGGGTGCATGGACTGTGGAGGGGCAAGGCCCCTGTTTGGTTACTGTGGAGGGGTTGGACCCCTGTTACTGAGAGGGATCTGCCCTGTACTGGTTCCGTGCTGTGCTTTGGGAGCACCCGTTAACGGAAACGACTGACCGCGTGCCAGTGCGGGTTAGCTACCCGTGCGTTTACTGCGCGTGCCGTAGTCACCGTTACGTCTGTCAGTGACCTTGGGGTGGTTGACTGAGAGTAGGATCACCACGGGGGACTCTCTCGGCCAGGAGAGCACCCTGTGCTACTTCTACTGTTCGGAAAAGACTGCAGTCAAGATCCTTCCCACGAGGAACATTCGAGATCAAGTGAAGGATCTGAGAAATAGATAAATTGTGAAACAATAGAAAGACGTAAATAAAGGAAGAAAGAAAATTAAAATAGCTACTGTACACTTTACTGTTTCTTTAGTTTAGCTGCCACTCTACTCAGCGTTTTGTTGACGTGTTATACTCGTTACCTTTCAGGACCAGGTGTTGAGCAGCCAGGGTCAGGGGCTGCAGAGGACGCTGGGCCGAGTAGGGTCCAGTAGAGTTGCCACTGTTCTCTTGTACCTCTTTTTGTTCCACTGTAGTGAGTAGTTCTTATTTCCGCTGTACCTTTCTTTACCTGCAGTTCATATTATGTTACGAATGTTGTTTTACTGTTGTGGTGGTATATACTGTAGTGATTTCTTTTCTTATTGCTGTATTTTCTTACTGTTAGTTATATTCATGTTGAATGTGGTTTATTTTACTGCTCTTTTGGTTACTTCCTCGTTGGACGACTAGGTCTTGGGATTAGTCGAGTCGGTCCGGTTCTCGTGTCTCGTAGGGACTCGGGAATCGGGTCGTTACAAGATGGTATCAGAGCAATGTCATCCCGAGAAGTGAATCAACTAACTAGAAAATAACCAATTTACATGTCTATAACTAGAGTAGCCACCACAACATATCTCTTGACATGAGCTCTTAGACGTTTCGTTAGGTACCGTCTGTTTTGATGTTTTTCATTTTGTTTCGCGTCTCCTTGTAGGAGATGCCTCATCGCGGGACTGGCGAGACTGGCCGCGAGCGCGGCCGAGGACGAGGTCGGCGAGGTGGACGTGCCGTTGTTGACGTCTCGGTGGACCAGCCACCACTCCCGGGCATCCAGGCCCAGGACCTCGCCCGGCTGATACGGGACATTGTACGAGAGGAGCTCCACCCACCGCCCCGAGCGCCTCACCTTGGGGCTGCGGAGGGGGAATCCTCTGTGGGACCACTCGACGGACGCGGCGCTGGACACAGGGGAGGGGATGGGCCGCTGCAGCCCCTACCTTCCTCCGATACTTCTGTGCACGAGGCACCGTTGCGTGGGGGTGGACCAGTATCCCCATTGCAGCGCCACTCCGAGCTCTTCAGGCAGTTCCAGAAGCTGAAGCCCCCCTCCTTCAAGAGGGATGAGGACCCGACTGAGGCAGAGGACTGGCTTGAGCAGCTGGAGAAGATCTTCGACACCCTTCGCCCCCCGGTGGAGTGCCGCGTGGCCTTTACCACGTACCAGCTGGAGAGTGCGACACACAGGTAGTGGAGGGCGGTCCGGGGACAGGAGAGGGACGAGCCGACGTGGGACCAGTTCGTCACCCTCTTCTGCGAGCAGTACTTTCCCCAGACGTGGCAGGACCAGAGGAGGCGGGAGTTCCACACTCTCTGCCAAGGGACGATGACTGTGAGAGCGTACCGCACACGTTTCCTGGAGCTGTCCCGCTTTGCAGCGATAGCGGTAGCTACTTAGGAGGAGCGCCTTTGGAGGTTCACCGAGGGGCTCCGACCTGCGATTCGGGGGTATGTCAAACCCTTGAAGTTGCCTACGTTTTCGAGGGTGGTAGAGGCAGCGATGACTTACGAGGAGACCAACCCGTCCGCACGAGGCACTGACGGCGGGCGGAAGAGGCCCTTTTAGCCAGACTTTTCACAGGGCCGGCGAGGGAGGAGACACGTGGCGTCCGCAGGAGAGCCGTCACGTTTTACAGGGCCATCAGTGTCCTTTGGGGGCCCTCGACAGGGGCTAGTCGCCAGCACTGGACCCCCGCCCAGATGACAGCAGGGACCCACTGAGGGCGGGAGTCGGGTTCCCCTCTGTTACCAGTGTGGCCAGCCGGGCCACATCAGGAGGGACTGCCCGTCTAGGGCAGGAGGTCAGCAGATACTTCCTGCGCAAAGCACTGGAGGACGCGGTTACCAGGCATGAGGAGGAGGACAGCAGTCACGAGGAGGGTACCAGCCAGCACCTACCCGTCCGACGCAGAGTGTGGCTGCTTTGTCCGCACCTAGAGCTGAGGGGCGTATCAACGCCCTGACACACAGGGACGCTAGAGCTTCGGGATCGGTGGTAGCAGGTATGGTTTCAGTTTTTGGCAGACTCGTTTACACGCTTTTCGATTCCGGCACTATGCACTCGTTTGTTGTAGCCAGTTTCACAGTTAGTTTGGACCCGGACTATACACTGTTAGAGAATCCGTTCGTAATCAGAGGTTCGAGTGGTCAGCTGTTTGTAGCTGAGGAGGTGTACACGGATTGCGAGGTCAGCGTCGGGGGACATAGCCTGCCAGCTGACCTGATTATGATACAGATTGAGGACTTTGGAGTGATTCTGGGGATGGAATGGCTATCCGCTTACCACGCCTTGGTGCACTGTTTTGAGAGGAAGATCGTCTTCTCCATTCCGAAGTTGCCTTATTTCAAGTTTCACGGACAGCTAGTGGACGAAGGTTTCAGGTGCATTTCAGCACTTCGGGCGGCGAGGATTTTGAGCCAGGGGTGTGAGGGCTTCCTTGCTTGTGTGGTGGTAGAGCCCAGCCCTGTGGTAGACTTCCAGAGCATCCCGGTGGTTAGAGAGTACCCCGACGTGTTTCCAGACGAGTTACCAGGACTACCACCCGAGCGTGAGATCGAGTTTGAGATCTCACTAGTACCAGGGACCAGCCCCATCTCCACCGCGCCATACACAATGGCACCGCTTGAGCTGCGAGAGCTCAAGTCCCAGTTGCAGGACCTTTTGGAGAAAGGTTTCGTGAGGCCAGTGCGTCTCCCTGGGGAGCCCCGGTACTGTTTGTGAAGAAGAAGGATGGGACCTTATGCCTTTGTGTGGATTACCGACAGCTGAATAGGGTCACCATCAAGAACAGATATCCGCTGCCGAGGATCGACAACTTATTTGACCAGTTGCGGGGTGCCACGGTGTTTTCCAAGATCGACTTGAGGTCTGGATACCACCAGTTGAGGATCAGGGAGACCGACGTCTCTAAGATAGCTTTCCACACCCGGTACGGACACTACGAGTTTTTGGTCATGCCGTTTGGGCTGACCAATGCCCCCGCTGCTTTCATGGACCTGATGAACCGGGTGTTTAGACCGTACTTGGACCAGTTCGTGGTGGTTTTCATAGATGATGTACTCATCTATTCTAGAGATCAGACGCAGCACGGACAACACTTGCGGATGGTTTGGACACACTAAGACGACGTAGGCTGTACGCCAAATACAGCAAGTGCGAGTTCTGGTTGAGGGAGGTGACCTTCTTAGGTCATGTGATCTCTGGAGATGGCTTGGCGGTGGACCCAGCCAAGGTCGAGGCAGTACTCAAGTGGGAGAGACCGCGTTCAGTCACTGAGATTCGCAGTTTCCTGGGACTGGCAGGCTACTACAGACGATTCATCAGAGGATTTTCACAGATTGTGCGTCCTATGACATAGTTGACCCGGAAGGACGTGCCCTTCGCTTGGACAGACACCTGTGAGGCGTGTTTTCTGGAGTTGAAGGAGAGGTTGACCTCAGCTCCCGTGCTCACCATCCCTGACAGTAGTGGCAGGTTCGTTGTGTACACAGACACCTCCTTGCAGGGGTTAGGAGGTGTGCTCATGCAGAGGGGTCACGTTGTCGCTTACGCTTCGCGGTAACTGAAGCCCCATGAGCCTACCTACCCTACCCACGACCTAGAGTTGGCAGCTGTTGTCTTCGCGCTGAAGACCTGGAGGCACTACTTGTACGATGTGACCTTCGAGATTTTCACAGATCACAAGAGCCTCAGATACCTTTTTGATCAGAAGGAGCTCAACATGAGACAGATACGTTGGTTGGAGTTCCTGAAGGACTACGACTGCAGCATCTCCTATCACCCAGGAAAGGCCAATGTGGTGGCTGATGCCTTAAGCCGTAAGGCGCCCGCACACTTGGCCAGTTTACAATTACAGAGTTGGAGCCTTTTGGAGGAGGTGGGCAGTTGGCGACCTCTGGAGCTACGGGGGCACTGTGGGGCAGTGACGGTGACACGACAGACCAGGCCAGAGCTGATAGACTGCATCATCACAGGACAGATGGCCGGTCCGTACTTGCAGTCCTTGCGTGACAGAGTACTGTCGGGAGACCCGGGGGACTTCTCTTTCACAGGCCAGGTGCTACGCCTGAGGGGACGGTTGTGTGTTCCCAGAGACGAGGAGCTGTTGAGAGAGCTCCTGACTGAGGCATACGGTTCCAGATTCTCCATACATCCCGGGAACACGAAGATGTACCATGACTTGAGACGCGAGTTTTGGTGGAGTGGGATGAAGCGGGATGTGGGTGAGTTCGTGCAGCAGTGCTTAGTGTACCAGCAGGTGAAAGAGGACCATCAGAGGCCTGCAGGGCCGCTACAGCCGCTTCCAGTGCCAGAGTGGAAGTGGGAGAGCATCACCATGGACTTGGTGGTGGGCTTACCTGTTACCCAGCGAGGACATGACGCAGTCTGGGTAATAGTGGATAGACTGACGAGGACGGCGTGATTCTTGCCGATCCGAGTCACTTTGGGACCAGCACAATTGGCAGAGAGGTATATCTGTGATGTGGTACGACTACACAGAGTTCTGCGGGAGATCATATCCGATCGGGATACCCGCTTTACGTCCTAGTTTTGGGCTGAGTTTCAGCAGGCCTTGGGGACGCGGTTAAGGTTTAGTACGGCTTACCACCCCCAGACGGACGGACAGTCTGAGCGCACGATACAGACACTTGAGGACCTTTTGCGTGCCTGTGTACTGGACTGGAGGGGCTCTTGGGAGGAGCACCTGCCCCTGGCGGAGTTTGCATACAACAACAGTTATCACTCGAGCATCGGCATGGCTCCCTACGAGGCTCTGTACGGACGGAGGTGTACGGCACCCTTGAGTTGGGTTGAGGAGGGGACCAAGTGGGAGGTTGGCCCCAGGTTGATCCGGCAGAGTCAGGAGGTAGTCAAGCAGATCCACAGGCGACTCCACACTGTCAGGAGCCGACAGAAGAGCTACGCTGATCGGAGACGCAGAGAGGTGCAGTTTGAGGTTGGGGACCACGTCTTCCTTCATGTTTCGCCCATGAAGGGCCTACAGCGGTTTGGGGTGAGGGGGAAGCTCGCGCTGAGGTTTGTGGGGCCCTTTGAGGTCCTGGAGCGGGTTGGACCCGTTGCTTACAGGCTTGCCCTCCCTCCCCAGCTTTCTAGTGTGCACGACGTGTTCCACGTGTCCAACCTCAGGAAGTACGTAGCCGATCCCAGTCACGTACTGAGTCACGAGAGCGTCGAGGTGGGTGACGACCTGACCTACCCCAAGCGGCCAGTGCAGATTCTAGACCGAGTCGTCCGCAGTTTGAGACGAAAGCAAGTACCCCTGGTAAAGGTTTTGTGGAGGAGCCAGCGATACGAGGAGGCTACCTGGTAGCCTGAAGCGGCAATGCGGGATCGGTACTCGGAGCTTTTCGCAGGTACGTCTTTTCGGATCGGCTTCTGTCCTCTTTGAGTTTGTTATGGTTATTTTGACGTCTTTTCCGCACCCTAGTTAGCGCAAGTTTCGGGGATGAAACTTCCTTTGAGTTTGTTATATTGTTATGAACGCACGCTCCAGACGTCTTTTAAGACGTCTGGGAGGTGGCCCAGACGTCGGACCAGATGTCTGGAATCACCTCCAGACGTCGGACAAGATGTCTGGGATCATTTCCAGACATCTGGAAATCAGTTATTTTGGCACGACGTCTGGAATCACCTCCAGACGTCGGACCAGACATCTGGGATCATTTACAGACGTCTGGAAATTAGTTATTTTGGCACGATTGTTTCGTCTGCACGCATGAGCTTGCAGACTTGCGGAAATTCCCTCTCTCTCTTTTTCCCTCTCCCTCCTGCGCCCTCTGTCGCACTCTCTCTCTCCTCCTCGCACGGCCTTGAAAGGCCACGCCCTCTCCCTCACTCCCGTCACCTCCATCTCCTTCCTTTTCACCTTCCAGCCAGTGCGCGAGGGTGAGCGGCGATGGCGACAGCCACGGTGGGTGTGGGAGGAGGTGCTGCGTGGGGGAGGAGGCGTCGGCTGTGAGGGCTCGAGCCTGCTAGGGCAGCGGGAGCCGGTCGGCGGGGGCGTAGCGGGCGCGGAGTGGCGCAGGAGTCCTGCTGCAGCTCGAGCAGCAGGAGGAGCACTTGCGGCGCGGCCGGGAGTCGCGAGCGGAGGGTGAGTCGTGCCCTGGTTCTGGAAACTTTTCCAGAATCAGACGTTTGGGCTTATAGCCAGACGGAGGGTGATACGTCTGGAAGACTGTACAGACGTCTGATTGGTGAGTTTTTCCATCTTCCCTCCTTCCTTTCGACTGACCGTACTGAGAGAGAGAGAGATGGGTACGCGCAGGTTCGGTGATTCGCCATCCAACACGAATCAGACGTCTGGCTGTAGTACCAGACGACGGGAGCGACATCCAGACGTCCGGGGTGACCATCGGACGTCTGGGAACTAGGCCAGATGCCCTCGCAGGCTTCTGGACGATTGAGAGCCCACGCAGAGCAAGGTAATTCCTGATCCACTTTTTAAGACGTCTGGAAGAAGTTCCAGATGTCTGATTTTGCACTGTTTCATCGTTTTCGACCCGTTTAGGGCCCGTTCGGGTTCCGTTTTCCGCATTTCGAGTTGCATCCTTTTCGGAATTAAATCCTCTACCCATCTACAGTAGCTATACACTATTTTGAGACACTCCTTGTGCTTGATTCTTGTGATAGGACCCCATTCCGTTGCAGTCCCGGGTGTTGCGGAGGCACACGAGATTCCCGACCACGCCCCCAGTTCGCCTGTTGTAACCGGTAGAGTGGCTTTAAGTATAATCTGTTAAATTATGAAACCATAAATAGAACCTAGGACATTGCATGAATCCTAGGAATGAGAAATAGATTGAATGGTAGATCCTAGGGTGTTGCATGAATCCTAGGGCTGGAAAACTAGATTGTATGATAGATCCTAGGATATGGCATGAATCCTAGGATGGGAAAACTAGTGGAATCTATGAATGCTGCAGTCTTGGAAAATGTGGAAAGGAAATAATAGCTGCCTGTGACGTGAATTAATAGTTTCCTGTGAATTGAATTAACAGCTGCCTGTTATGAATAAATGAACATGATTAAGAATATGGGATGTATGAACGTGAAAATGGAAAGGTGAAACCGGAATGCGCTGAGTTAAAGAGCTGGAACCCTACGGGGAATTAGGAGTAGAACTCCTGGAAAGTGAATGGAATAGAATTGGGGAAGTGAGATGGCCCTTGAGTACGGAGTACCAAGGAGAGCGACTGTCCCCCTGTTTAGTGTAGAGCGGAGCCAGCCGCCCCAGGGACCCAGGGCTAGGACTGGCCACTCTGTACCGACTTGCTGGCCCTCGTGTACGTAGTACCGAGGAGAGCTACTAGTGTAGGGAGGTACTAGCTACCCCACGGGCCCCGGGGTTCTGCTAGCCTCCTACACCGACTTGTTAGGCCCACTGGGGCAAACCAGGGTAGTCAGGCGAGGATGCGCGGACTGTGGAGGGGCAAGGCCCCTGTTTGGTTACTGTGGAGGGGTTGGACCCCTGTTACTGAGAGGGCTCTGCCCTGTACTGGTTCCGTGCTCTGCTTTGGGTGCACCCGTTAACGGAAACGACTGACCGTGTGCCAGTGCGGGTTAGCTACCCGTGCGTTTACCGCGTGTGCCGTAGTCACTGTTATGTCTGCCAGTGACCTTGGGGTGGTTGACTGAGAGTAGGATCACCACGGGGGACTCTCCCGGCTAGGAGAGCACCACGTGCTACTTCTACTGTTCGGAAAAGACAGCAATCAAGATCGTTCCCACGAGGAACATTCGAGAGCAAGTGAAGGATCTGAGAAATAGATAAATTGTGAAACAATAGAAAGACGTAAATAAAGGAAAAAAGAAAATTAAAATAGCTACTATACACTTTGCTGTTTCTTTAGTTTAGCTGCCACTCTACTCAGCGTTTTGCTGACGTGTTACACTCGTTACCTTTCAGGACCAGGTGTTGAGTAGCCAGGGTCAGGGGTTGCAGAGGATGCTGGGCCGAGTATGGTCCAGTAGAGTTACCACTATTCTCTTGTACCTCTTTTTGTTCCACTGTAGTGAGTAGTTCTTGTTTCCGCTGTACCTTTCTTTATCTGCAGTTCATATTATGTTACGAATGTTGTTCTACTATTGTGGTGGTATATACTGTAGTGATTTCTTTTCTTATTACTGTATTTTCTTACTGTTAGTTATATTCATGCTGAATGTGATTTATTTTACTGCTCTTTTGGTTACTTCCTCGTTGGACGACTAGGTCTTGGGATTAGTCGAGTCGGTCTGGTTCTCGTGTCTCGTAGGGACTCGGGAATCGGGTCGTCACACTTTTTATATGTGTGTATCGGGGAATATCAGCAACTGGTGTAGATATTCCCGTGATACAACATATGGTAATTAATGTGAAAATATATATATATATATATGTATATATGTAAATATATCTATATACATATATGGTTATAAATATCTAGGTATATATATAGTTATATGTGTATATATATTATATATGTATATATATATATGCATGTAACTATATGTATATATATATATATATGTATATATATAGTTATATAGATATATATGTATATAGGTATGTATATTTGTATATGTATATATGTGTATAAGTGTATGTATATATATATATGTATGTATACTAATACTTAAGTATATAGATACTACTATATGTATATATATAAAAGTATATATATATATGTATATAAATATATATAGATATTAATATATATATGTATATATATATAAGTATATAATAGTGTATAGGTGAGAGTGTGTGTGTGCGAGAGTGTGAGTGTGTGTGTGTATGTGTATTTACAGAGAGAGAGGGAGAGTGTGCTGGGAGAGAGAGAGAGAACTGGAGTTGGCGTGGTTAAGGCATCTGAAGCTTCAGGCCCGACGTCTGGAGACCACGCGTGCATGCGTAGGCGCGTATGCACGCAAAGAGGCACGTGCTGGGAGGGAGTGAGCACGCGGAGAGGACTGCAGCACACAGCGTTGTGCGGAGAGGCGAAGGGAGTGGGCAAATACGCGGGCAGGAGCAGGCGCTGGCAGAGGATCGCATGCAGACACGCCGGCGGGCACTGGTGCGGGACGCGCGCGCGGGCTGTGGCCGATAGTGGCACGTCGAGTGACCGGATAAGTGAGAAACTTACCAGTCACCCCACTGTAGCCACAGTGTTCCGCTGAAACACGTGAAAAGTGGCTACAGTGCCCGGGCAAGCCACGTGACCTGGTGCTGTAGGTGCTATGAGTGCAGGCGGCTTGCGGCTGGTGTGCGCATGGAAGGGTTGCGCTGGCTGGTTGCTGGTGCGGAGAGGCGGGCGTACGCGAAGAAGCAGAAGGCGCTGGCATCCTGCAGGCACGCGCGGTGGCTTGTGCGCGCGAAGACGGGTGCGGGTGGCCTGCTGCTGTGCGCCGTGGGGCTTGGCCGGCTGCTGCTGGGGCGTGCGGTGGCCGGTTGAACTTCAAAGCTTGAAGCTTCAGTGGCAATGGCGGAAGGGCTTCAAACGAAGAAACAGGGAAAGAACCACCGTGCCCACCGGCTCTTTGATGAGCTGGGTGGTGGTGGACTCACGGTGGTGGTTGTGCACCACTGTGAGGTGCTCCTGCCTGTAGAGTGTCTCCTCAGAGGAGGAGGGCCTGCATATGGAGGGAGAGGGGAGGGGACAGCCTAGAAGGAGAAGAGCTGTTGTGTGATTTTTTTGTGTGGAGGGCCAGGCTCCCCCTACAAGGAAGGCAGTCGTGCCCTTATAAAGAAGAAAGAGGCATGCACAGCCATGCCCTAGCTGTGCATGGCTCATCATGGCCGGCAGGGAGATCTTGTGCATGTGGCTGCAGGGCTGGCAGGGAGTGGCTGAGCAGCACATGGCGTGAAGAAGAAGTGGTTGCCATGCATTGCAGCCATGGGAGGAAAGTCAAAAATCAAAAAGAAATAAAAGATGAAGGTGGAAATTTTGGAGGCAGCACTTGAGGAAAATGTGAAATGTGAGGCCATTTTATTCACTCTCCTCCCCTCTCAATTAAATGCATGCATGCGTGTATTTTTACAAATGCAACTTTGGATACCTAATATGCATTCGTAATGCTAGGAAATAGCACAAGACGGCACAACTGCAGGTGTATTTTTGCGATGCAATCAGTCCTTAGCTAGGAAAAGAGTCATTTCATGACCCAAGAAGGCATCATTTTGGGTCATGTAATCTCTGAATGGGGAATCGAAGTAGATAAAGCTAAGGTTGATGCTATCACTAAACTTCCGCCTCCCACATCTGTTAAACAAATCCGATCATTTCTTGGCCATGTGGTATTTTATCGACGATTCATCAAGGATTTCTCAAAGGTTGCTCGTCCTTTAAGCAATCTTCTTGCCAAAGAAATGCCGTTTGTTTTTGACAAATCATGCCAAAAGGCATTTGATTTCTTGAAAATGGCAGTCACATGTGCTGCAGTTTTGCAACCACCAATTTGGACAGCCCCTTTTGAGATCATGACCGACGCTTCTAATTCGTGGTCGGGGCTGTCCTGGGTCAGAAAATTGATCAAAAGCCCTCTGTCATCTACTACACTAGTAAAACTTTGGATGAAGCCCAGAGGAATTACACTGTTACTGAAAAGGTATTACTAGCTGTAGTGTTCGCTTTGGAAAAATTCAGGGCTTATCTCTTAGGGTCTCATGTTATCATCTATACCGACCACTCGGCCTTGAGACATCTCTTGGCCAAAAAGGATGCTAAACCCCAGCTTATTTGTTGGATTCTTCTTCAAGAATTTGATCATGAAATCAAGGATAAAATTGGGGTACAAAATGTGGTAGTGGATCATTTGTTGAGACTCCTAGGTGATTCTTCTTGTCTGGACATTCCAATTGTTGACACTTTTTCGACGAAACTTACAATTTTAGGTGTCCACACCCCATGGTTTGCTGATATTGTTAACTATTTGGCCGTTGGTCAAATCCCCCAGGATTGGACCAAGCAACAACGGGATAGACTCAAATCTGAGGCCAAATACTATTTCTAGGAGGACCCTGAACTGTATCGCATCGGCTCTAATCAGATTATTTGGCGATGCATATCGGAGAATGAATTCAACAGTATACTCGAGTTCTGCCATGCATCTGGGTGTGGTGGACATTTCTCCGGGAAAAAGACGGCTGCAAAAATCTTAAAATCTGGCTTCTATTGGCCGTCTTTATTCAAGGATGCCCAGGATTTCTCAAGGTCATGTTCTCGATGTCAGGCACTCGGGAGCATAACTAAGAGAGATATGATGCCTCTAAACCCTATTCTTCCTATCAAAATTTTTGATGTTTGGGGCATTGATTTCATGGGACCCTTTATCCCTTCATTTGGACATCAGTATATTCTTGTTGCTGTTGATTACGTGTCCAAATGGATTGAGGCGATTCCCACCTAAACTAATGACCATAAGGTGGTCATCAATTTTGTCAAGAAAAATATCTTCAGTAGGTTCGGGATTCCGAGGGCTATCATCAGTGATGGTGGCACTCATTTTACTAATGCCCAATTGCAGAATTTATTGGCCAAATACAAGGTTAATCACCGAATTTCAACACCTTACCATCCCCAGACGAATAGACAAGCCAAGATCTCCAATCGAGAGATCAAGAACATTCTACAGAAAATGGTTAGGCCTGATCGCAAGGATTGGTCTCAAAAGCTTAGGGATGCTCTTTGGGCCTGCCATACGGCGTATAAAATGCCCATCGGCATGTCTGCATTCCGTTTGGTGTATGGAAAGGCATGCCATCTACCTGTAGAGATTGAACACAGGGCATTTTGGGTGATCAAACAATGTAATTTAGATCTGAATTTAGCTGGGAAGATCAGGAAACTCCAACTATCTGAGTTGGAGGAGCTTAGAAATGATGATTATGAGAATGCCAAGATCTACAAGGCTAGGACCAAAGCTCTACATGATCAACTGATTTCCTGCAAGAGCTTTGAGCCGAACCAAAAGGTCTAGTTATTCGATTCTAAACTTAAGCTCTTTCCTGGCAAACTTAGATCTAAATGGAATGGCCCATTCATAATTGACCAGATTTTTTCAAATGGAGCCATTCAAATTTCTGACCCAAAGACAGGTAACACATTTAAAGTCAACGGTTAACGTCTGAGGCCTGTTGTTGATCGTATCTTCCAGAACCCATCTCAGACTCAGTTGCTCTGCCATTCTGTGACTTCTTTGGCTGGACTTCGCCTAGCTGACGACATTAAACTCAGCAATTGTACATATGACACAAGGTTGATGCGAGCTTCATTTTCAGGTGACATCTTTCATATTCTACCCTTTCTTTCATGTCTCTTTTTCAATGAGGACATTGCATTAGCTAGGCATGGGGGGGTGGATTCATTTTTGAATCATTTGGTCAGCTTTGTGAAATTCATGTAAATTATTTTTCTCTTCTTATTTATACATTAAAAAAAAATCAAAATTAGGAACATTAGGACTTTTCAATCTTAAGAAATTTTACATTAGGATCTGAACATAAAGACCCTTCAGGTCTTTGGACTTAATTAGCCCGTGTATCAACTAAAATGTGGATTTGTCTTTCGAGTCCTCGCCATCTTAATTCTATCGTAATTGGAATAAATAAGTTTGGGTGATAAGTACACGACTTATCAACCCACCCTCTGATTTGAGGGAATTTCTGAGGTTTAAGCATCTACACACTTTCTTTGCACTGACTCCTTGTTCGGCGATTCTAACAGAAATTGGGTAGCTAATGAACCTTCTAGGGTGATATGGCTGGCAAGTTATCGTGAGTAACAGCTCATAGGTAGGTTGTCTAGAGCCCAGTCACTGGACCTTTCGCTTTTTGCTACCTTTAGGTAAATCTTAGACCAGGGAAGCCACCTACTTAAAAAATAAATAAATAAAAAAAATCAAAAAGAAAAGGAGGAAAGAAAAAAAAGAAATAAGCCACACTTCACCGCACAAGTATGGCTGGCAAGTTGTCGGTGGTAACAGCTCATCGACCGGTTGTCCAGAACCCAGCTCAGTAAATGCACTAAAAATTCCCAAAACACTTAGGAAGAAGCGGAGAAGTAGAATAAATCGGGGAGATATACACCGGATTCACCCTTGTGTTGACCCCGTAAAAAAATAAAAGTAGGGAGAAAGCTACCTGTTGTAAAGATACACCTTTAGGCAGAATTCTTTTTAGGTCACCTAGAGGCGTAGAAATCCGAAGTCCATTTTAATTGTCAGTCAACGAGTCTATCACATTCACAATAAGATGCTTAAAACTTAGAGTTCTCAATTTTGGGTGAGTTGAATGGCCGTAGAAAGCCACTCTTAAACCCTAAAACTTGAAAATTTAAAAAAAATTAGAAAAGAGGAAAAAGAGAAAAAGAAATTTTTCTTTGAATAAGGCAAGGGCTTGAGGCGATCTGCATTTTGGCAAATACTCAAGCACTGTTGTGTCTTTGAAAGTTCATATCCTAAGTAGACAATTTCTTTATGATTGAAAATAACTCATGCCTAAATAATCCAACCTAATTCTTTTATAAATAGCATATAGTTTTTGCTAGGGACTAGCAAAAGATAGGCATGGGGGTATGATGTAAACACATTTATACTACTTAAGATGTCTATTTATGCATGTTCTTAAGCATAGGATTGCATTACATGCTATAAATATTGCATAACATGCATCATCTTGCATTTAGAGTAGTTTGAATAAAATGGAGGTTAATTATCTCCTTTTATGTGCTTGGATAGGGCAAACTTTTTATCAGGGCCTCGGATCGAAGATCCAACCGTACAAATGTGATCAGGGCGACGATTGGAGTTCAACGACTCCAACATCGCCCTAATCAGGCATCTGTAGCATCAGATAGTGATTGGGGAATCCTAGATGATCATGGGTCAAGATGGTGTAAATCCGCACTTCAAATGACAAATCCAACCACATGGAAGGATTCGGATCGACGAACGCAACCTAACAACGCAAAATCAAGTCAATCCGACATCCGTGGCACCATCTACAACATCCAGAAGATGGATGGCCAAGATGGCTCCACGTGGCTCCATCTCAGCCATCCAACTGGCCCCTAGCACCGCCACACCTTCTCTTCTTCAATCAGAGCGTTGCTTCTCCGCCGTTGGATCAAGATCCAACGACTGTGGATGCGGCACCCTGAATTCATCCGCGCGACCATCCGCGCTTCGCAGCGCAGTGGGCGAGGGAGTTATCGCGACCAGCGGATGCGAGTTCGAGCCGCAGCGAGCAGGCGAAGGGCACGGGTGAGCCGGCGTGGGCGTGCGTCAGATCTTGATTGGGCGGCTGTCCGTGCTCAATAGTGTCGATGCGCTATCGCATGCCCACGCCTCACGCGGCTTCACAAGCATTGGGGTGGGTGTGCGGTAAGGCAGGCGAAGGCGCAATCTGGGCCGTCCGATCTCACGATTGGATGGCTGTGGACGACTGAACGTGCGGCGAGCGTTAGGCATAAGCAGACGAGCAGGCGCACACGTCCAACCCCACTATGCCCACGTTGGGGCATTAGCGACGATTTTATCTGTCACTGAAGAACCCTTATTTAATGTTTTAAAGATGTAATGACCAATTTGACCCCACTCCTTGCAACTATAAAAGGAGACCCGTTCCACACGAAATTCTCATCCCTTCCTTCCCTTCTCTACCTCTCCAAAGCTCAAGAGAAGCTTGTCCCACACCTGGGATGCTCCTCGTGAGATAAAGTCCAAATTTTCATCCCCATTCGGAAGTGGATCCCGCGACGACGACGACGTGCTGCTCCGTTCCCATTCTTTTGCACCGTCCTCCTTTGTCCTACTCCATCCTCCTTCATCCAGGCGTCGTATCTTCCGGCTCATCCTCCAAGCAATCGTCGAGGAGGATAACTTCTCTCTCCCATTCTTCTTTACAGCTTTTCTAGTGTAGAATTTTCCTGCTTTCTAGTGTAGCTGATTTCCTACTTTCTAGTGTAATACTTATTTGGTTTGATTGTATAAACATTTTGAAATATTGAATGCATGTTTTCTCTCTTTCTCTCTCTCTCTTCCTTTTAGTCTAATAGCTTTATTGTAATTATATCACCTCGCTTTTCAAGAAAAATTCTAAAAAATATAATTGCGAATATAGATCAATGTAGCCTCCTGTGTTCAACCCAGAATTTCAATTTCGGTATAAATTTTATTTGTTGAACACGAATTCTTCGCTTTCAAGCTACAACGACAAGGTTTTAAAACCAAAAACATTAGCGTAGCAATTCGAACGTTCAACACCTCGCATATATAAAAAAAATAAAAAGATATTTCTTGTGGGGTAATTCAACATATACACTACATACACCCACATTCAAGGCACTTAACTGATTGCACAGCAAAAATATACCAATAAATATGCCATCTTGTGTTATTTCCTAGCACTACCATTGCATCTTAGGTAGCTATAGTTGCATTTGTAAAGAGACACATGCATGCATTTTTAAAGAGGGGAGGAGAATGCGAATAATTGGCCATTTAATTAACATCTTTTTCAAGTGCTGATTATTCACTATACAAACCGAGTTTTGGCTGAGGAGGGGAGGATGGGCGATCGGCGATGGAGAGGGCGAGTGGTGGGCGATCGGCGATGGGCGGAGCGAGGTAGTGGGGCGAATCCATCCAGGGTGGGCGCAGAAGATGAATGGAAGACGTGGAGATCAAGGGCCTGGAGGAGAAGAGAGCGGTTGTGGCAGGAGAGGTTTTTTAGGTCGTCTGACCGTTCTCAAAGACGTCCTTGGAGGCGGAAGAATGGTGATGTTCTCTGCTTCAGATGCAGACAAAGGGGGCATGTGGCTGCGATATGTAAGAATTCTCAGATTTGCTTGGAGTGCAGGGGCGAAGGACACAAAAGCTATTTGTGCCCTAGGAGGTTCCCTTTGCGACAATGGCGGGCAGTCTCACGTCCTGTTTGGAGGGTCAAAAATGAACCTCGGCTGCCACCACCACCGATTTTGGGCAGGCATACAATTGAAGTTGAGATCCCATCTATGAATGAGATCTCGGCTGCAGAGATCACACTGAGAGGTGCTTTGATTGGGGAGATCATGTCAGGTAGGCCTTCGATCGAAATGCTTCAGAACCTGGTACTTTCCTTAGATCTTTTGTCTGCGGGCTGGAAAGTTGCTCTATTATCCCCTTCTCGATTCTTGGTGTATGGTTTGGGCATGCTGGATGTTGAGCGATTAAGATTTCGTTCAAGTATCTTTAAGGATTTCATTGTAATCTGGAGAATGGTCTCTCCTTTTGATGGGGCACTATCTGAACGGCCTCCACAAAGAGTGTCCTCCAGGAGGGTCATCCTTGAGATCTCTGGACTACCACTGCACCTGCGGGTAAAGGGTGTTGTCTCCAAGATGCTAGCAGGTTTTGCATCAATCTGTGATGGTTCTGATGTTCTGATTGGAGAAGGAGACATTAGGTCGTTAAGAATTGAGGTGGAAGTTGCTAATGCTGGTTCACTTCCAGATTCGATCATTATCAGATGTGGGGGCACCTCTTGGCTTGTTAGGTTAGCTATTATTGGGCAGGTTGATTGCTGTCAAGATAATTCTCCTAAGGAGAAACCAATGTTTGGAACCAAAAATGAGGTGAGCAAACAATGTGATAGCTATGGATGCAACCCTGCAGCTGAGGCTTCTGATCTCACAAAGAGGAAGGAGTGCCACTGTGCTATGGGTGAGAAGGATCAGATGGAAGATGTTGCAACACCTGCTGAAAATAGATCAGTGTTGATAGGCAAAGAGGGTGACTGTCTGGAGGTTGTTGAGACTGAAGTGGTAAATTCTGAGATGATCTGTAGTATGGAGTTGGGCAGTACAGAAAGGGAGTTGAGGCTTAAAGAACCAAGCCAGATGCAGCATCTGAGTCCTCCTGCAGTTGAGGTTCCTGAGCCCAAAAAGAGGAAGGACTGCCACTGTGTTATGACTGAGAAGGACCAGATGGAAGATGTTGCAACACCTGCTAAAAATAGATTAGCTCTGATAGTCAAAGAGGGTGATTGTTTAGGGGTTTCTGAGACTGTTTTGGCAGAATCTGAGATGAACTGCAGTGTGGTATTGGGCACTTTAGAAAGGGAGTTGTGGCTTAAAGGATGCAACCTTGCAGCTGTGGCTCCTGATCTCACAAAGAGGAAGGAGTGCCATTGTGCTATGGCTGAGAAGGATCAGACGGAAGATGTTGCAACACCTGCTGAAATTAGATCAGTGTTGATAGGCAAAGAAGGTGACTGTCGGGAGGTTGCTGAGAATGAAGTGGCAAATTCTGAGATGATCTGCAGTATGGAGTTGGGAAGTACAGAAAGGGAGTTGAGGCTTAAAGAACCAAACCAGATGCAGCACCTGAGTCCTCCTGCAGTTGAGGTTCCTGAGCCCAAAAAGAGGGAGGACTGCCATTGTATTATGGCTGAGAAGGACCTGATGGAAGATGCTGCAACACCTGCTGAAAATAGATTAGCTCTGATAGTCAAAGAGGGTGATTGTTTAGAGGTTACTGAGACTGATTTGGCAGAGTCTAAGATGAATTGCAGTGTGGAATTGGGCAGTTTAGAAAGGGAGTTGAGGCTTAAAGAGCAGAGCCAGTTACAGTTTGCTACTCCAACTGATTTGCAGTATGGCTGTGGGTCCAAACAAAAGAGAGGCGTGGGCAGATCTCCTTATGTGCTGCGAAGGAGAAGAAAGGAGCATCCTATTGTGGAGCAAGATATTGCTAAATCTATTATGGTAGAATATGTGGGCTGCCAATGGGGATCTTTCAAGTGAGAAATGAGAGTTTTGTCATGGAATGTGCGTGGGCTACGCAACAAGCAAAGAAGGGCTTCTCTTTGTAGATATCTCTCTGAATGGGAGATAGACTGTGCCCTTTTACAAGAGACTCACTTGGAGAGGAAGAATGGTCAAGAATGGGACTGTTTCAAACAATCTGGCCATAGTGATATTGTGGCTAAGGGTGCTGCTGGTCGGTCTGGTGGTATGGCTTTTTGGTGGAGAAAGTCTGCCATTTCAGTAACTGAGATTTTTCGTGATAGGTTCTTAATTTCCTGCAGGTGTCAATCTCCCCAAGGTGATATGGAATGGTTTATATCATGTATTTATGGTCCTTGTGTGGCAGCAGAGAGGGTTGGCTTGTGGGAGGAACTTTATGCAATGCATCAAAGAGTGCAAGAGACTCCATGGCTGTTAGGGGGTGATTTCAATTGTTATCTTTCTGGTGATGACAATCCAGATGGGAGAATGGACAGTTCTTCAACAGGCTTCCAATTGGCTGTGCAGAACATGGGCTTGACTGAATTTCCCATCAGTGGTGTGGAATATACTTGGAGGAATGGAAGTGGACAGATTTCCAAATTGGACAGGTTCTTTGGCAGTCCTAGTTTGTTAGAGAGTTTTCAGTTATCAGCTGTTTTGAGCCTTGATAGACCATTCTCTGACCACACGCCTTTAGTTTGGGACAGTGGGGTGAATGCAGACACGGGGTCATATTTCAAACTCAAGAGATCTTGGTTTAGGGAAGAAGGCTTTGTGCAAATGGTTTCTCAGTGGTGGCAGAGAAAGGATGTTCAAGGCACTGCCACACAGCAGTTGGCTGCGAAATTGGTTGGTCTGCGTGAAATGTTGAAAGAATATGGGCAGGCTGTGAACCTTATTAGAGACCAGAAGAGGAAGGAAGCCTTGACAGTCATCAGGGATTTAGATATGAAAGAGTGCAGGCTAAATTTGGACCAACAGGAGCAGCAATTGAGGCAGCAAATGCAAGCAATTGTGAGGGATGAAGACCTGAAAATTGAAATGGATTGGCGGGAAAAATCCAGACAGCTTTGGCTTAAAGAGGGTGATGCGAACACAAAATTCTTCCATCTTGCGGCCAGTGCTAGAAGGAGATTCAACCTTATTTCATCTATTAAAGTTGAAGAAAGAAATATTACCTCGGTTAAGGAGATCAGATCTGAAGCAACAAAATTTTTTAAAGAAGCTTCCAAGGCAACTCCAAGAGGTTCATGGAGGATGGCAGCAATGGATTTCCCTTGTGTAAATAATGAATAGAGTAGCATGCTTGTGACCCCTATTTCTGAACAGGAAGTGCTAAAGGCCATTAAAGATTTAAATAATGAAGGGGCTCCAGGTCTAGATGGTGTTCAGGTGTTTTTCTACAGAGAGTTATGGAATGTTGTTAAGGTGGATATAATGAAGGTCATCCATGAGTTTGAAGTGGGTAACTCTGGTTTTGAGAGGCTAAACAAATCCTACCTGTTTTTGTTGCCCAAGAAATCAAGTGCAGAAAGTTTTTCTGATTACAGACCCATTGCATTATCAAATTCCATCTACCTTATTATTAGTAAGGTTATTGCTAACAGATTGCGGGAGGTTTTAAAGGATTTGATTATGCCTGTTCAATCAGCTTTTCTTCCTGGGAGATCGTTACAAGAGTCATGCATTGTGGCGCAGGAAATTGTAATGGGGTGGCAAAGGAGAAAATCAAAGGCTTTCTTATGGAAAGTAGACTTCTCAAAAGCCTATGATTCTATCTGCTGGTCATACTTGTGGGAGATCCTTAAAAGGGGGAAATTTCCACCCTTATTGATTCAATGGGTGAAGAGATGCATTACGACAGCCTCTTTTTCCCCATTGATAAATGGTAAACCGTGCCGTTCTTGGATTCAGCCCCAATGTGGAGTAAGGCAAGGTTGTCCTATTGCCCCTCTAATTTTTAATCTTGCGGTGGATACTTTGGCTAGGTTTGCCTGCAAATTGGCTATGGATGGTTTTATAAGGGGGTATTCAATGTCTAATCATAGGGCTCTAGCTCCTATACTTCAGTATGCTGATGATACTGTTTTTCTTGTAGAAGGGGGGAAGAGAGAAGCGCAGGCTTTGTTACATATGGTTAAATTGTTTGGAGAGGTTTCTAAGCTCAGATTGAATGGAAGTAAATCTTCCCTAGTCTGTTTTGGGATGAATGATGGTTTACAGAATGAGATCTCTGCCACTCTTGGTACACCTGTGGTGCCACTACCGATTAAATATCTGGGTCTGCCTTTGAAATGTTCTAAGCTGAAGAAAGCAGATTGGTCTTTCCTCTTTGAAAAGATAGCTACAAAATTGGAGGGCTGGAGCAATAGATACCTATCAAAAGGGGGGACGTATATATTACTGAATTCTGTTGTCACATCGATTCCTGTTTTCTTCTTCTCTGTCCTGAGAGCTCCAAATTCCATTTGGAAAAAGCTGGAGGTGATGCGGAAAAGATTCTTTTGGAAAGGGGCCTCCCATAAAGGGGCTTTCTTTCAACCCTTAAAATGGGAATTAATTTGCAAACCAAAGAAGTTGGGAGGCATGGGTGTCAGATCCCTTAAGGAATTCAATGAAGCTTTACTGTTGAAATGGGCTGTTCGGTTACTACAGGGGGAAAAAAAAACTTGGACAGAAATTATTCAGGACAGTTATGGGAGTACCAATGATGAGATAAATCGTCTTAACCCACGTAAACCATCCCCGTTTTGGCTTTCTGTGGTGCGTGCCTTGAAGGAAAATTGGAACTTTTTCAAATCTATTTTAGGTGATGGAAAAAGCTTTAAGTTTTGGCTGGAGAATTGGGGGCACGGAGGGACGCTTAAAGATAGGTTCCCCCTTGCTTATGCTGCTGCAGCAAATAAAAATGCAGTGGTAGCTGATTATTGGGATGTGGATTCGGAGCAATGGCTGTTAAATATTGGCGGGAGGAATAATCATGAAACAAGAACACGCGTAGAGAATGAACGTCTCATGCAAGAGCTTGCTGCTTTCAAACCCATGCCTCATGAATATGATACATACAAATGGGAAGGTAATTTTTCTACTGCGGCTGCCTATGACAAATTGATAATGTCCTCCAGGATGGCGGAAGATGAAGAAATGGGGAAAAAGCTTTGGAAGTTAAAAATACCAGTAAAGTTACAAATTTTCTTATGGCTGTGCAGGAGGGATAGTTTGATTACTGGAGATCTGAGGCACAGAAGGATGGGGACCCCAACCCAGTTTTGTTATTTGTGTGGGTTGCATAATGATTCTACAGATCATATCTTCTCTTCATGTGCTATCACTGATTATGTTTGGAGGAGAGTATGCAATGAGTCCTTACCCACCTGGGGAAATTTGTGGAGCTGTCTGGTAGATGGGAATAAGCCTTATATACATATGGTGGTGGTTCTGTGGGCGGTATGGAGGGCTAGAAATGAGTGTGTTTTTCAGGAGACCCCAGCTCATGTGGAAAACATTGTAAATTTTTGCTGGAGGCTCATACAGTACTGGGAGTCGAACTTGTAAATTATTTTTTTATTATCAATAATAGCTCTCCTGGTTTGCTATCGGTGATTCGATAGCATTCCTTTCTTTCAAAAAAAAAAAATCTTTTTCAAGTGCTGCCTTGCAATTTCACCTTCTTCAATTCTTTATTTACTTTGAAATCTTCTCCCCCGCACGGCTGCAGGGCATGGGGCTTGCACCTCATCGCGCCATTCCTCTACCAGCAACATGGCTGGGCAGGCAATGCCAGTAGCATGGCTGTGGTAGGCTCCTGCTTCTTTAAAAAGCCTAGCCATCTTCCTTGCGAGGGGAGAGCCTAAAAAACGCACACACACACACAGTCACTTCCCTTTACCGTCAGGCCATCTTCCTCCCCTCCCTCTCCATACGTAGTATCTCTTCTCCCTGAAGAGACACACTGCGGGCAGGAGAAGACCCACAGTGGTTCCACAACCTCCACTGTGAGTTCCACCACCACCCAGCTCTCTCGTGAGCAGGTGGGCGTGGTGGTTTCTCCCTCTTGATTCACTGTAGTTCGCTATTTCCGCCATTGCCAGAGCTTCAAGCTCCGGAGCTCCAGCAGCAGCAACGCCAGTCCGCTGCTCTGCCAGCCGCTGCGCACGCCCCTACAAGCCCTCCGTGAGCTCTTTCCATGCGTGCAAGTGCCTTCTAGCGCACCCGCGCACGTAGAACCGGCCGCAACCGGTCACCCACTCCGCATGGCACTATAGCTATTGTTCAAGCCTCTCAGTGTGGAACTACAGCTACAGTGCGGTGACCGATTTGTTTCTCACTTATCCGGTCACCGCGCGCTCTCTCTCCTCGCCTGCAACCCACTCTAGCCAGTCACTAGTTTTTGCGCCCGCGCCTGCACTCGACCGCGTCCAAATGCGCCCTCGCTCGTGTCCACTCTTGCCCGCAGCGCGGTGCGCTGCACTACGCAGTGCGTAGCGCTGCACTCTCTTGCCCGCCCCCGCACTCATCTACACCTGCGCCCCTTGCGTGCCTGCGTCCGTGTGCCCGCGCACCCAGACGACACTCTCACCCGCTAGACACCTTAAACTCTCTCTCTCTGTCACACTCCTCTCCAATACACACACACACTCATACACACACTCACTTGTACACACTCACACCCACATATATATATATATGTATGTATATATATATACACATACATACATATATATATATACATATTCATACCTATACAACTATATATAAGTATATATACATACATACATATATATACATATTTAGATATATATACATATATATCCATATATACATACATATCTATATATATACATAACTACATATATACCTATATAACCCTATATATATATATATTTACATACACATCACATACCTGTATCCATACGCCCTTGCACTAGTCGCTCCACCACGCATTATATTGTGGGAATATCTTCACCAGTTGCTGATATTCCCTGATACCCACGTAAGACAAGCGCCTCCGTACACACTCCTACACATCCAACCTACACTCTGCGTAGCACTTCGTCTTGTTGGTTGCATCTTACTAGACGTGGACCAACTCGACACCGTGCTACACACCATTTCCACTTCCACCCCCACCCATATATATAATATATATATATCTATATATATATATACTATATTTATTTCTCTACAAGCAACCTACCTTGTTTTTATTTCTCTTTTGTTTCCTGCTATTAAAAAGATAAAAACAAAGAGTAAAAGAGAAAAGATAATCCTTGTCTTGCAGGTACTCGGTCTTGCGAATAGCAGGACTAGTTTTTTTGGAAACCCTAAGTTGGCTCGAAGCCAAGAACAATTTGGCTTGAAGCCAAGGACCTGATTTTGAGGGTGTACCTCAAGGACATAATTATCAGCAAAAAAATGTTAAATAGAAAAAAACCAAAAACATAATAAATGCATGGAAGAGATACGTTTTAGGTGAGGCGTAGAAACTTATTCACCTTTAATTCGCGCCTTCCTGAGATCGACCTTGGGCCTAGAAGTGATCAAAATAAAATTAAGTAGGCCTAGTTAAAAAAATTTTTGAAAGATGGTTAGACTCAATTTAGGTTAACCCACTATACTAACTTCAATGATAATTTCACCATATTAACACAGCCTATTCGAGATCTACCACGCTTTTTCTGGCACCGTTGCCGGGGAGGTATGCATTGAGGTAAGTTTCTACTCCATTCCTTTAATTTTCTCTTCTCACACCCTTCTCTTCATGGGTGTTTTTGTTTGTTGGTGTGCAGGTGAACCAGTTGCAAGGAGGAGGCAAGCAGAGGAAGTCGGAGACGTGGGCAGATCCAAGGTGGGAACGAGAGCGTGAAGTCGCTGGCACCGCACTGGAGTTTCGCCTACGTTGCTGAAAAGGTAGGTCTCTCTCTTAGCAACTTAGGTTAACTTGTCACTTAAAAAAAAAAAAAACCTAAAAACACTTCTTGGGATTTCTTGGGGCAAGTGGATTAAAAATCACTTGTTTGATTGTCTGTTATCACCCCCACCACCCCAGGATTTCCCGCCAAACATCGCATAGCGAAGATCTAAGAATCTTGATTCTTGAATCTTTCGTTGTGGGAAGTATTCTTTGAGGCAAGATTAAATAGATTGACTGCCATCCCTCCTTGCCTCATTTATCCTCAATTCGGATCACATTTTTTGGTGGGGAGACTTAGAATTGAGTTGATTTCAACCCCACCACGACCTTTCACGTGCCTTAGATTTGATCCCGAATATTTCAACCCCAAAAATTTTAATTCTCTTTACATTATCTCGTGGTTGAGCCTTGTCTGTGGAACATCATTTTGGTGATTGGGAGCACTTGAATTGAAGTGCTTTGGCTCCCTTTCACACTAACCTAAAATAGACTCGTGCATCCACACATAGAGATTTCCACCTAGGGAAGCCCATTGCATTTTTAGCATGCATTAACTAACTCACATTGAAGAAGGGTTTGTTGGGCATAGAATAACTTGTATTTTCTCAAAACCCGGAGATTGGTTGAATTGGTAACTTAGCAAAATCTTAAAATCCATACTACTTAAGGCTAAAATTCTAAAAACCATTCACCAACTAAAACTTCAATTCGAGGAGATTTCCCCGTTGCATGCTTGGTTTACACACTTTCTAAAAATAACTCACCTGGGCATTACCCATATACAACGCCCTTCACATTCCTGAAGCACTTGATCCTAAGCCTCTAATTAAAACTAGTAGCAACTTGACCCTTAGTAAGGATTGGAGGTCTAACTACCTACGTGTAGCGCCTACATGCTGGTGTAGGTTCTTGGGTGCTATCGAGTGTCTAAGACTGGGGCAAACGGCCTTTCAATCTGGCCCGGTGGTTCCGCGGTGCTCGCATTTGGTTCCGTAGGTTGTGATAGTAGGTAACTTAGATCTTTAGGTCTAAAGGCACACTATAGAGGTTAGGACTTCGATTGCCCTGATTTGTTATCAAGTGTACCTTTGTGGCCTCATTTCTCTCATCCCCTTTTCCCTTCTTATCTCCCTAATTCTTCCTACAGCAGTGCATGTTTGGGAGGAGGTCACAAAACCCTGAATTGTTTGAATTGTCTGATAATTCTAGAAGGAAGAAACCAAATTGTCATCCTCCTCCACAAACATGGCTGCACGCCCACCCCCAAATCCCGAGGGAGGAAACCGCCCTCAAAACCAACCAGGTGGTGGAGCCATGGACCCCATAACCCACCTCTAAGCCCAAATGGAAATGTATAATGAGCAGATTGAAGCCATTAGGGAAACCTTGGAGGAAATGCAGAACCCTCCCGAACAGGAGGAGCCTAGGTCTCTTAGCTCTTATCAAAATCCCGCTGCTACAGAGACCATAGGACAAATTTGGGTCCCCATGTGCCGGGACGATTTTGAATTGAAACCCAATATAATTGGCCTAATTAACTTTCACTTTCATGGTCTTGCAAGTGAAGATCCTTTTCTCCATCTAGAAGACCTAACCCGATTGGCTGAAATGGTTAAACCAAGAAACATCGGGTTATCAATTGTCCTCATGAAAATGTTTCCGTTTTCATTGCGGGATAAAGCGTTGCAATGGTTACGCACACTTAGGAGAACCATCCATTCTTGGGAAGAGATGCGAACAACATTTCTTAAGAAATTCTTCCCAATCGGGTGAACCAATGCGCTTCGCCGTGCTATAACTTCCTTTATGCAACAAAATGGCGAACAGTTTCATGAGGCTTGGGAGAGGTATAATGACCTCCTCCGAAAGTGTCCGCACCATGGTTTGCCTAAGTGGCATATAGCCCGAATTTTCTATTATGGGCTAAATGAGACTTGAAGCAGATTACAGACACTTCCTGCGGAGGGAATTTCATGAATAAAGACGAGAATGGAGCATTCGAATTATTTGAAAACATGAGCGAAAACTCAATGAACAATGCCTCCATTGTCGACTTTAATCGTACCAGCCTGCCCCGTAATGTTCACGAAGTTGACACGGGACCCTCCCATTCATCCACTGATCTTAACCTTATCGCACAAAAATTGGATGAAGTCTCCGTCGTGCACAAGAAGCTGGATGAGCTTTTGGCCAATCGCGCCCGTTCTATGGCAAACACCCCCACCTCACCACTTCGTCACAATCCCAATCCTTCCAACGCCAGGCTTATCCCCAAAAACCCCGTGAAATCTTCCTTACCGAGTGTCGCATCGAGCGATTCGGTAAGTCATGTGGATCTGGCTCCTTCAAGCCAGTATTTTGACACGGAGGACCAAGCCTCCGTGTACTCGAATGCATATTTACATGCGGACTTGTCTTCTGGCTTAGAAGATGCTTGCGCCCTGGGGAACAACTCGTTCTCTGCTACTTATAACCCAGGGTGGCGAAATCATCCTAATTTAGCATGGTCCAATAACCCGCAGCGCCAAAACCCCGTGAGTGGGCCAATGCGACCGTCCACACCCGTCATCCCAAGGGCCCAGTCTAATCCTGTGGCGAATCCGCCATCGGGTCCTTGCATACCACAAACAGAACACACATCGAGTCCTCTTGATAAACTGATGCGAATGATGACGGAAATGTCTAAGTGCCATGAAGAGAACATGACCTCTCTTCAGCACCAATTGGCGTAGCAGAATGCTGAGATCAGTCAACTACGCATGGCGACTCGATCTCAGGGCACTCTTCCAGCCCAACCTGTTCCCAACCCACGAAATTTTATACCCCGTGGTCCTCAACCACAGGTACGACCTTCTTAGGGGCAGGTTCATCAGATTCTGCAAGCACCGAGCATTCCACTAGGATTCTAGGCTAATCCCGTTGCGGCACCTCACCCTTATGTCCCTATTGTGAACCCTCCTCCGCCTTATGATCCCACTGGACCCGCGACGTCTAATGCGATTACTACGAGGAGCGGTAAGCAAATCGTCGATCTGCCTCGACCTGATCCTAGCCCATCTTTTTCATCGCCCTCTCATTCAGGATGTGCACCGCATTCGCGAGAGGACGATACTCCCAAACTAGTGCCAGAATCGGTCCCATTCCCTGAGGCTCTACTGAGGGAGCCAAAAGGCAAGAAAAAGAATACGCAGGCCTTTGATAACTTGTGTAATTTATTCAGGGATGTTGAAATCAAGGTACCCTTGTTAGAGGCTATCGACCACATACCTACTGTCGCCAGATTTTTCAAAGACTACACTACACCCAGGCGACAGTCAAAGAAAACAAAGAATCCGATGGTTCTCTCGCCTCATGTGAGTTGTGCTATACTATCAAATATACCACCGAAGCAGAAAGATCCAGGCACACCGCTTATTTCTTGTAGCATCCAAGGCTGCAATTTTAACCGTGCTCTGCTTGATCTAGGATCTTCCATCAATCTTATACCAACCATCATGATTGAGAAATTTGCCTCAGGAAATCTGAAACCCACCCCTGTAATGTTACAGTTGGAAGATCATTCTGTCAAAATACCAAAATGTGTGGTGGAAGATGTGGTGGTTAGGGTCAACAGTCTCTGTTTTCCTGTTGATTTTCTTGTTTTGGATATGGAAGTTCCTAGCTCACTTTCTGATTGTCCAATCATCCTTGGTCGACCTTTCTTGGCCACAGCCCGCACCCATATCAACTGCGAGTCAGGCTGTATTGAGATTGCCATTGGATCTGAGAAGCTCAAGCTTAACATCTTCAAGGCAGCCAAGAACTTTGATTGCGATTGCATCAAGGATGACACGTCTAACGAGGACATGGCCGTCAGCACATGTATTGGACTAATAGGGACCTATTCTAACTGCTGTGGATTGCCATTAAACATGGACGATTGCCAGACCGACACATATTGTGACGTTCCCCCATCCCTCCCTTTTCCCATACCTTCTCCTGACCAGACTTCTGATGAGGTTTTCTAAGCTTCCCATACCTCGTGGTCTGAGTCATATTCGGGCTACTCACAGCCAGTCCACACTCTTGAAGACCGGATTGCCCTTTCTATCCCACCAAATCAAGCGGATTTGCAACTCCACACTGGGACCTGGAGCCCAAATACTGCTCACTAAGGCTATCCCTTTTTGGATCCATCAATCCAAGATGCCCCTCTTCTTGGCCAATCTGAGGGCCAACTTCTTCCTCCTGCCTTGTTTTCTTCTGATCCGCTTGGGACACTCTCATCCAAAGAAATGCCAGATCTTTCACCATCCTCTCCCGAGCTGAAAGAGCTGCCTAATACGCTTAAGTATGTCTTCTTGGGACCAAATGAAACGCTCCCCGTAATCATTAGTTCAAAATTGACCAGGGAGCAAGAGTGCAAACTAATAAAGGTTCTTATGGAACACAAGGCAGCCATTGGATGGTCCTGATCAGACTTAACTGGCATTAGCCCCTCCTACTGCACTCACCATATATATATATGGAGGAGAAGGCTTGACCTTCTCGTGAGATGCAGCGACGTCTCAACCCTAACATGCAGGAGGTCGTTAAAAAGGAAATTATTAAGTGGCTGGATGTGGGTATAATCTACCCAATCAGCGATAGCCCCTGGGTGAGCCCAATTCATGTCGTGCCCAAAAAGGAATGGCTCACCATCCATATCAATGACAGGGGCGAATCCATCCCTCACGCACTCCTACATCTTGGAGAGTGTGTGTAGATTATAGGAAACTTAATGTTGCAACTAAGAAAGATCACTTTCCGCTACCTTTTATTGACCAAATCCTGGAGTAGTTAGCGGGAAATAAATTTTTCTGTTTCTTGAATGGATTTTCTGGATATAACCAGGTGGCAATTGACCCCCGGGACCAAGAGAAAACCACCTTTACCTGCCCCTTCGGCACCTTCGCATTTAGAAGGATGTCGTTCAGACTTTGTAACGTGCCAGCAACTTTCCAGAGATGTATGCTGGCAATATTCCATGACATGGTGGGTGACTTTCTTGAGGTTTTCATGGATGACTTTTCGGTCTTTGGATGCTCTTTTGATGACTGTCTTGCCAACTTGACCCATATCCTTCGGAGATGTATTGATGTGAACCTCGTGCTTTCCTGGGAAAAAAAGTCATTTTATGTTACACGAGGGAATTTTTCTCAGGCATATCATCTCCGATAGGGGTATCGAGGTTGATAGAGCTAAACTTGACGTAATTGCTGATTTACCTGTGCCTAGCTCTGTCAAACAAATCTGCTCCTTCTTGGGACACATTGGTTTCTATAGGAGATTCATCAAAGACTTCTCCAAGATTTCTAGACCTTTAACTCATCTCCTATTGACCGATGTACCCTTTGATATGGGCCCCGACTGCATATGAGCATTCACGCAGCTGTGTGAGGCTGTCACCAAGGCCCCTGTTCTCCAACTGCCTGATTGGTCCCTCAACTTTGAACTCATGTGTGACACTTCCAACCTTGCAGTCAGAGCCATCCTAGGACAAAGATGCGATAGACACCCCTTCGTAGTGTACTACGCCAGTAAGACGTTGGACGAGGCCCTGCGTAATTATACTACCACTGAGAAAGAGCTATTGGCAGTCGTCTTTGGGCTGGAGAAATTCTGCTCTTACCTTCTGGGCTCACATGTTATTGTTTCCACTGACAACGCGGCCATTCGCCATCTCATGCACAAGAAGGGCCAAGCCTAGACTAATTCATTGGATCCTTCTACTCCAAGAATTGACATTGAGATCCGCGATAAGGCTGGAGCCTAGAATGTTGTTGCTGATCATCTCTCAAAACTGGACCATGACCACATTGGACTTACCCTACCAATCAATGAGGTTTTTCCCGATGAGCACCTATTGGCAATTAATGTGGCAAGTGGACCTTGGTATGCCGACATTGCCAATTACCTTACTTCTAGTTCCCTTCCACGTGGCTGGCCTAAAAACCAATGTGAGCAAATCATTGCAGAGGCAAAGTATTATTTCTGGGATAATCCACTACTTTTTCGAATAGGTGCTGACCAGATCATCTGTCGCTGTATTCCTGACAGCGAATTCCCCAGTGTGCTAACCTTTTGCCACGATCAGGCCTGTGGAGGCCATTTCTCTGGGAGGAGAACTGCAGCCAAGGTGTTGCAGTGCGGTTTCTTTTGGCCCTCCCTTCATCAGGATGCACACAATTATGCCAAACACTGCACTAGGTGCCAGTCGTTAGGGTCAATGTCACGTCGTGACATGATGCCCCTGCAACCCATCCTAGCTGCTGAAATTTTCGACATATGGGGAATCGATTTCATGGGTTCCTTTCCTCCTTCCAACGGCTTCGAATACATCCTCGTGGTTGTTGATTATGTTTCTAAATGGATCGAGGCAATTCCCATGCACCATGCTGACCATGTCATATCCACTCGATTTGTCAAAGACCACATTTTTGCATGCTTTGGGATACCTCAAGCCATTATCTCGGATGGAGGAAGCCATTTCACCCATGCTTCTTTTTGGGCACTTCTGAGGAAATATGGAGTCCACCATCATATTGCATCTCCATATCATCCTCAGACGAACGGCCAAGCTGAGATGTCGAACCGGCAAATCAAGCAAATTCTCCAGAAAATGGTTCGGCTTGACTGTAAGGATTGGTTCGACAAGCTGATTGACGCACTTTGGGTGTATTGGACCACCTTCAAGGCTCCCCTTGGTATGTCTCCTTATAGAATCGTTTACGGGAAGCCTTGTCATTTGTCGTGGAGCTGGAGCATTGCGCTTATTAGGCGGTTCACCAATGTAACCTCGACCCAGACCTGTGTGGTAGAGAAAGGAAACTCCAACTCCAAGAGCTGGAAGAGTTCCGTCGTGAAGCCTATGATTCTACCTTAACTTTCAAGCAATGCACTAAGGCTTTTCACGACGACCGAATTCGGCGCAAGGAATTTGAGCCATCTCAGCAAGTTTGGCTTTACAATGATGGCTTAAATTCTTTCCAGGGAAATTGAAGTCCAAATGGACTGGTCCCTTCTTGGTCTCGAGACCATTTCCCAATGGGGCCATTGAAATTGAAGATCGCAAATCTGGGCATAAATTTACGGTCAATGGGCAGCATTTAAAACCTTATCTTACTCATGAACCTGCCCCCATTGGAGAAACGGTTGCCCTGCTGGAGGGTAACTAATGTCGTGCCTTGTTCTGAGTCCAGCTGGGGACATTAAATTCATCGCTCGTTGGGAGGCATCCCAGCAACACTCCACCATCACGTACACTTCACTTTGCACCTTTTCACTTCACCACCCACCATCCACCCACCTTACCACCATGCTATATACCTTGCACCTTAGCTCTCGTTTCTCGATCTTTGGACCTTCCTCTACCCTACCTTGCATGCACATGAGGACATAGCATCGTTTGGAATGGGGGGTGGATAGGCATCTATAGGATCTGGGTATTATATGGTATCATGCAGCTTCCATCCATCTATAAATATGTACATAAAAAAAAAGGTATTTAGTAATGATCTGAAGGCTGAAACAAAAATACAATAAGTTTTTATGGGTATTCAATCACTGTTTTGAAGACTTTCCAGGCCACAGAAGCTTGATTCGCTCAGGCTCGGCTTAATTCACTTGAGCATTGACAAGATAGATCGGAATCTCTCCTAACTAAGGATATATTCTTGTACCTGAGACATCAGTATAGGATCCGTTGGTTTGCTTCTATGCGAGAGCCTAAGTAATCTTGGTTCACACTACACATATCAAGAAAGACCAGGTGAACATAAGATCCAACCCTAGTGTTCATTAGGGAAGGTGGAGTCCTTACCTGTGCACGTAGGTAGACTTTTTATCCCAGGCTTTATTCTTGTGTCTAGGAGAAACTCTTTCCACCAAAAAGGAACTCTCCCACCAAAAGAAAAGCGTGCTCCTCTAAATAAAGTTGTAAGAGATATACTGACACTTGTTTCAAAAAAAAAAAAAATCTATGCAAATAAGTCAGCATATCTCGCAAATATCTGTAAATTCTTCTCCCTAAAAAGTTTTTTAGGGCAAGTTACAAATACCCTATTTCTACCATATCTTCTTTGAGCCACAAATGTGATAAAATGGGAGTTGAGTTTTCCATCATCTTTTTAAGGGTCAATCTGAAGACACAAGCTGAAACTGGGACCAACTTACACTTAAAGATTCGTGAAACCCTAGGCTTGAGTCTTAATGTTCATCTGGTCAGTCTTGATCCTTCACTATGCACAAGCCATAATCTCTTGAGCTCTCGAGTATGGAAAAAACCATCCGAGTCCTGGAAATTGTACTTAAGGTTTAAATATCAAGAGTCCAGGTTAGTCGAGAGATGGTATATGTCACATAAGACTTAAAGTACTGGTAGTCTTCTCTGCAATTGGTTCTCACAATATCCAACAAATAAACACACCCATGTCGCCTCAAAAGAAAATCTTCAGCTTAAGATCATTTCTAAATACAATACAAAATGTTTTGATAGGGACTAGCAAAAGAAAGGCATGGGGTATGATTGCACAGCAAAAATACACCAATAAATATGCCATCTTGTGTTATTTCCTAGCACTGCCATTGCAACTTAGGTAGCTATAGTTGCATTTACAAAAAGACACATGCGTGCATTTTTAAAGAGGGGAGGAGAATGCGAATAATTGGCCATTTAATTAACATCTTCTTCAAGTGCTGCCTCGCAATTTCACCTTCTTGATTTCTTTATTTGCTTTGAAATCTTCTCCCTCGCGCGGCTGCAGGGCATGGGGCTTGCGCCTCTTCACATCATTCCTCTGCCAGCATGGCTGGGCAGGCGATGCCGGAAGCATGGTTGTGGCAGGCTCCCGCTTCTTTAAAAAGCCTGGCCATCTTCCTTATGAGGGGAGAGCCTGAAAAACACACACACACAGACAGTCACTTCCCTCTACCATCAGGCCATCTTCCTCCCCTCTCCCACTCCATACGCAGTATCTCTTCTCCCTGAAGAGACACACTGCGGGCAGGAGAAGACCTACAGTTGTTCCACAACCTCCACTGTGAGTTCCACCACCGCCCAGCTCTTTCGTGAGTTGGTGGGCGTGGTGGTTTCTCCCACTTGATTCATTGCAGATCGCTATTTTCTCCATTGCCAGAGCTTCAAGCTCTAGAGCTTCAACAGCAGCAGCACCGGTCCGTTGCTCCGCCAGCCACTACGCACGCCCCTACAAGCCCTCCGCGAGCTCTTTCTGTGAGTGCCGACGCCTTCTAGTGCGCCCGCGCATGCAGAACTGGCCGCAACTGGTTGCCCACTCCGCGCGGCACTGTAGCTACTGTTCACACCTCTCAGTGCGGAACTGTAGCTGCAGTGCGGTGACCAGTTTGTTTCTCACTTATTCGGTGATCGCGCGCTCTCTCTCCTCGCCCACAACCCGCTCCAGCCAGTCGCCAGCATCTGCACCCGCCCGCACTCGCCCGAGTCTGCATGCGCCCGCGCCTGCACTTGCCCGAGTCCACTCTCACCCGCAGTGCGGTGTGCTGCACTACGCAGTGCGTTGTGCTGTACTCTCTTGCCCACGCCCGCACTCATCTACACTTGCGTGCCCCTTGCGCGCCTGCGTCCGTGTGCCTGCGCACCCAAATGACGCTCTCACCCGCCAGATGCCTTAAACTCTCTCTCTCTCTCACTCCTCTCCAGTACACACACACACTCATACACACACTCACTTGTACACACTCACACCCACATATATATATATACATACATACATATATATATACATATTCATACCTATACAACTATATATAAGTGTATATACATACATAGATATATATGTATATATATATTTAGATATATATACATATATACATATATATATACACACATATACAATACATATATATGTATATATCTATATAGTTATAAATATATACATATATATATATACTTACATATCTATACATATACATAACTACATATATACCTAGATAACCCTATATATATATATATATTTACATACACATCACATAGCTGTATCCATACGCCCTTGCACTAGTCCCTCCACCACGCATTATATCGCAGGAATATCTGCACCAGTTGCTGATATTCCCCGATACCCGCATAAAATAAGCGCCTCCGCACACACTCCCACACATCCATCCTACACTCTACGTAGCACTTCATCTTGTTGGTTGCATCTTACTAGACGTGGACCAACTCAACACTATGATACATGACATTTCCACTTCCACCCCCACCCCTATATATATAATATATATATATATATCTATATATATATATAGACTGTATTTATTTCTCTACAAGTAACCTACCTTGTTTTTATTTCTCTTTTGTTTCCTGCTATTAAAAAGATAAAAAAAAAGAGTAAAAGAGAAAAGATAGTCCTTGTCTTATAGGTACTCAGTCTTGCGAATAGCAGGACCAATTTTTTTGGAAACCCTAAGTTGGCTCAAAGCCAAGGACCTGATTTTGAGGGTGTACCTCAAGGACAAAATTAACAGCAAAAAAATCTTAAATAGAGAAAACCAAAAACATAATAAACGCACAGAAGAGATACGTTTTAGGTAAGGCGTAGAAACTTATTCACCTTTAATTTCCGTCTTCTTGAGATTGACCCTGGGCCTAAAAGTGATCAAAATAAAATTAAGTAGGAGAGGTTAAAAAAATTTTTGAAAGATGGTTAGACTCGATTTAGGTTAACCCACTATACTAACTTCAACGATAATTTCACCATATTAACACAACCTATTTGAGATCTTCCATTAACCTAATTAATTTTCTTCTACTTAATCGGATTCTGATCTGTGGAACTGATACACACAAATCAACATATAAAAGAGTAGAAATCAGTCTAGGTTAATCATTTTGTGTGCTTAACTCAGTGGTGCAATTGTGGCCAATTGTTTGAGTTGTTTGGGCTGCACCACTTAATCTAAAACCAATTCACCAAGTAGCTTCCCCTTATGGTTTTCAATTTAGGTTCATACCAGGCACTCCACATTATTTTTTATTTCAAAAGGAAAGTGATTTTCATCCGTGCTTGGAAACCTAGTTTGCCACAAACTTGATTGAATTAAACCTAATTCTAAACCCTAAAAGCTACTTAAGCAAGATTTGAACCTTAAAATCTACTCATTGATAGAAGCCATTTTCGCATGTTTTAAAGTCATCGGAAATAGTAGTATAGTCATGCTAAACGCTTGTCAAAAATAATTTCTAAAGATAACGAGACTTTGAGTTCTGGTCGTTCGTCTCTAGGAGGCATTTATGCAAATCTGAAATCGATCTTTTTCGCTCTACTTGCTTAAAATCGCATGGTGTTTTGTGGTTATTACGTATTTAAGCACGACATGCTTAGTTGCAAGAATATCAGGAATTAAAAACAGGCAACTTTAATCACACAAAATATATTGCAATCAATAAGCTCATGGTGATTCTCAACACAGAGATATATATATATATATATAAATATTTCTTTCATTCTTTCAGGAGGGTGTTTGCAACATGGAATTAGAGGAAAGCTTGTAGAGGAAAGCTTAAAAACATAAATCTAGCTAACAGAAAATGATCGCATACATGAATCTATGGGGGGATTTTGCAGGCATCATTAGGGGAGAATAAAAAGCTACACTACTAAGTAGTAATAAAAGCATGTAAACTATGAAGAACTAGCTACTAATCTAGCAGAAATAATGGCATTCGGAGGTGGGCTCCGATAGCCTTTGAGTTGGTTGAGAGGAGAAGGAGGGGCAACCAATGGTGCTTAGGCGGGCCCTTGGAGAGAGGTTGGAGAGGTGATCCATCATCCTGGTGTAGAGATGGTGGTGGCCATGGTGAGAAACTCATGGAGGTGGAATGTAGCTAGCCTAAATGGAAGTGAATAAAGGCAAGAGATGGATGGGTGCAAATGGCCACTCCTTGGGTCTTTTTATAGACCTAAGGGAAGCTCTCTAGATAAATGTGGAACTATCTAGAGAGAGATCCAAGAGTGGCCAGCCAAGGAGAGAGAGAGGTGGTTCTTAGATCCACCAATTGTGGATCTAAATTTGAATGGCTCTTGGTTGTTAATTTTGGCAACCAAGAGTGGCACCACCTTTGGAAGAACCTAGAATACTTTAGGTTGTGTGGGAGTGCATGAGTGTGTGTGTGTGTGTGTGTGGTCATGCCCTATGTGTCTAAGTGATATAGGTTAGGTCCTAAGGGGTTTAGGTTGGTGTAGGCCTTAAATTTGGGTTACAAACCCTAATTGCTAAGGGGCAATTGCAATTAAACTTAACACAAGTTTAATTCAATGGGTGTGAAACTAATTGAGAGTGAAATAACTCAATTAGTTTGGGCTTAGCTCAAATGGACTCTCACTGAGTCCAATTGGACTTGTATGGGTTGAGATTTGAGCTCAATTGGATCCTATGAGTCCAATTGACTAGGCAATGATAATTGACTATGATCTAAGCCAATTATGTTTAGTGATCACCTAATTAGGTCCTTAGGGAGGTCTAAAGGTGATGTACTAGGGTTAAGGCACCTTAATTTAGGTTCCTATGGGGTTGGAATTTGGTTTATGGAGCTAGAGATCCAAGATCAAGGCTTGAATCTCAATACAGGAACTCGAGAACAGTTCCAGACGTCCAATAATAGTATCAGATGACTTATACTCAAAAGTCAGAAGTCCAGACTTCAATCTTGGACATCTAATCAGAGTCAGGAAGGATTCTAAGTTCTCTCTTTGGTATTCTGCAGAAATTGGATATTTGACCAAGTGTCTGGACATCCAATAACACTACAGAAGTGGGTTTAAGGTGTGTGAGAGTTGGTTAAGGGTTCTGGATGTCCTATAACTCATCTGGACATCTAGATAGAGGTTGGAATTAGGGTTTCTAGGTTTCCTACGGTGTGGTGACCTAATCTAAGGGTGGCTAAGGCTTGGGGAAGCTTCTAGGCTATCCTAGGGCTAGGATGGACCTAAGTTCTTCACATTTTACTGCTTTATTCCTACTTAATAGAGTAGCATACTTTAACTCCCTTACATTATCGTCTACTACATCTTATTCTAGGTCTTCCACTCCAGCTCTGCTGTAACACAAGTTATTCTTTATTCTTCAGATCCAGCTTTAGATCCAGCTTCAGATCTAGCTTCTGATTAGCTTATTACCTGCAATTGACATAATGCACTTAATCAGTACATTATAGCATTATTTTATGCATAGCTAAAAGAAAGCAATAAAGGTGCTAGTAATGCTCATGCTTGCATGAATTACCCTAACTTATGCTAAGTCCTAGCCTAATATCAAGTGTTTGCCTAGAGATTTTTCTCCTTTTTGTTTTCATCCTATTCTCAAGAAATCCGGACAAATGTGAAAGTGCAGCTACATAGCTTTTGCAATGGATTTGAGTGAAAAACTAATTCACCTCTAAAGCCTGTACTTGACCCCTAGTAAAATTCTAACGGGATAGGCGGACTTCTTCCCTTGGGGTATTCATGATATTCTATGAATTCCAGCCCTTCTTTAAGCTTGGGTAGAGGATGTCTATGGGATATGGGTGTTTATTTTGTGGTTCACTCTCAAATGGTGCTGTGATTGCGCAGCAATCATAGGTCTTAATTGACCTAGATTAAGCTAGGACTTAGCATAAGTTAGGGCTATTCATGCTTGCATACGCATTATCTGCATCTTTATTTCTTTCCTTTAGCTATGCATAAAATAATGTTATAATGTGCTAATTAAGTGCATTATGTCGATTGCAGGGAATAAGCTGATTAGGAGCTGGATCTAAAGCTGGATCAGGAATAACGAGAGTTACAGCAGAGTTGGAGAAGAAGGCTTAGATTAGATGTAGGAATAATAATGTAAGGGAGCTAAAGGTTTGCTATGCTTTTAAGTTGGAATAAAGCAGTAAAATGTGAAGAGCTTAGGTCCAACCTAGCCCTAGGATAGCCTAGAGACTTCTTCAAGACTTAGCCACCCTTAGATTAAGTCACAACACCCTAGGAAGCCCTAAAACCCTAGTTCCAACCCTTATATGGATGTCCAGATAAGTTATAGGATGTCCAGGACCCTTAGCCATCTCCCGCACATCTCAAACCCACTTCTACAGTGTTATTAGATGTCCAGACACTTTGTCAGATGTCCAATTTCTGCAGAATACCCAAAACAAAACCCAAAATCCCTCCTGACTCTGATTGGATGTCTAGACAACAAGTCTGGACGTCTGATTTTTGAGTATAAGATGTATGACACTATTATTAGACGTCTTATACTGCTCTCCAGTTCCTGTTTTGAGATTTAAGCCTTGATCTTGGATCTCTAGGTCCCTAAACCTAATTCCAACCCCATAGGAACCTAAATTAAGGTGCCCTAACCCTAGTACATCACCTCTAGACCTCCCTAAGGACCTAATTAGCTCCTCACTAAACCTAATTGACTTGGATCTTAGTCAATTCCATCAGCCTATTCAATTGGACTCATTGAGTCCAATTGAGCCCTGATCTCAGCACACACTATCCAATTGGACTCAGTAAGAGTCCAATTGACCTAGACCTAAATTAATTGAGTTGTTTTACTCTCAATTAAGTTTCCACACACCCAATTAAACTTGTATTAAGTTCAATTGCACTTTACCTTAGTGAATTAGGGTTTATAACCCTAATTTGAGACATACCTTGACCTAAACCCCACTAGAACCTAACCTAATCAACCTAGCCACCTAAGTTTCGACCCACACACACCCACACAAACCATCCACATGAAAATACCTAGCCTAGAGTTCTCTAGAACTCTCTACCATGTGTGGTTGCCTTGGTTGCCAAAATTAGCAACCAAGAGCCATTCAATTTTTAGATCCACATTTAGTGGATCTAAAAACCACCATCCATCCTCTCTCTCTCACTCTCCCACGAGCTCCCACCATATGCCTCTCTAGAGAATTCCATAATTCTATAGAGAGCTTCCCTTAGGTCTATAAAAAGACCTAAGGGGTGGCCATTTGCACCCATTCACTTCCTTGGCAAATTCACACTCTTGACTCCATTGGTGCCATTCATGCCCACTTCCACTTAGCTAGCCACACCACCTCCACGAGCTCATCACCACCACCATGGAGGACATCATGCTGGGATGCTGGATCAATCCTCTCTCTCTCCAAGGGTCAGCCTAAGCTACATTGGCCGTCCCTTATTTTCCTCCCGACCACTCCAAAGCCATCGGGGACCACCCTTGAATGCCCTCTATTCTGCTAGATTTAGTTTATGCTCTCCATAATTTTTACTGCTTTTATTACTGCTTAGTAGCGTAGTCTTAACTTCTTCCCCAATGATGCATGCAAAATCCCCCCGCTGATTCTTGTATGCAGTCGTTTCCTAGTAGCTAGGTTTAAATTTCAAGCATTTATGTACAAGCTTTCCTCTAAAGTTCTTGTTGCAAACAACTCTCCTATTGAATGAATAAAAAATGCTTATATATATATCTCCATATTGTGAAGTCACCATGAGCTTATTGATTGCTATTATATTTGCGTGATTCATGTTGCCTGTTTCTAACTCCTAATATTCTTGCAACTAAGCACGTCATACCTAAATATGTAATAATCATGAACCGGCATGTGTTTCTAAACAAAGTAGAGTAATAAAAGATCGATTTCAGAAGTAAACAAATGCCTTCCAGAGACGAACGACTGGGACTCAAATTCTCGTTATCTTTAGAAATTATTTTTTGACAAACGTTTTTGCGCGACTATACTATGATTTTTGATAACTTTCAAATGTGCGAGAACGATTTCTATCAGATGGCACCGTTGCCGGGGAGGCAACATCATTTTCTATGATTTCAATCTTTGAAATTATTACTAACAAATTTCTCTCTATTTTGTTTTTGATGTGCAGGAAAAATGGAAGAAAAATGAGATCTACACACAAAACGAGCGCGGAGAACAAATCCAGGTGCACATCATCTCATTTTTTTTAGATTAGATTTACTTTCTGCAATTCCTTTGAAAAATTCCTTGTGAAAAAAATAAAACAAAAAAAAAAAGATTTTACACATTTTCATGAAAAAAAGAAGAAAAAAAAAGAAAAAAATTTTGAAAAAAAAATCTAGATTAGATTTCCTTTCAAATCTAGGTTAGTTTGAAGAAAAAAAGAAAAAAAAGAAAAAAGAGATTTTCTTTGAATTTTTGAAAAATCCTTTGCGAAAAAAAAACGTGCAAAAGTTTTGAAAAAAAAAAGCATTTTTGGTGGAAAGCTTAGATTTCAAATTCAAACCTCTTTAAAAAGCTTTTCCACCATCTCCTGATTTTCAGCCAGATTTCAAGATTGATTTAAAAATTCGATTGCCAAAAAATTAGTAAGAGAAAAATTCTAAAATTCGGGCTTATCCTTCATTTTCAAGTCGTCTTTCAAATGTCGTCGTTATTTTGAAAAATTTTAAGTATATAATTTTTAAAAATTCACGAAGTGCACGGGGGTCAGACTGACCCAGATTCAAAATTTTTTAAATTTCAAAAAGCAATTTCGAGCAATCCGCAGATTTGTTTTGACTAAAAGTGGTAGGGTTTGAAAGCTGATCTCATTGGATTTATATTACATATTTTTCTCGAATTTTTGAAGGTCATTTGATACTATTTCAAGGTGAAAAACTGACCAGGGGTCAAAATTCCAAATCTTACCCTTTGATATTCAAAATTCCCTAAAAATTAGGTTGAAATAGTAAAAATTCCAAAAAAATATTCTCTAGAAAGCTAATTGAAAAAGGAATCTACTTACAAAATTTTAAATTAATTGGATTCCAATTGTCATCAGAGAACAAACATTACTTTTCTGGTCTGCTGAAATAGAAAAAGAAAAACCCTAGAAGTGCATGAAACTTAGGTTGAATCCTTAGCGTTACAACTAGAGACCACACTTTCGGCTAACCTAGATTTATTCAAGTCTAGTTAGTCGGTGAGCTTGGTCACCTTGTGGGCCACTCACCGCAAACCCCACTGAAGAAAATGGGTTAAAAATTAATTTTAAAACACGAAATCAACCTGAGTTCGTTGTCATACTGCTGGGTGTTTTTAATCTCTCTTGCCAAACCTGGTGACTAAGTCTGCGGCGTAGTGTCAAACGATCGCGGCTTGGGGATCAACGGAACCGGAGGCATAAGCCAAAGGAAGAACCTTCTCCTTAGTCCCCCCATAACCAGACTAGCTAGGTTAGCTTTAGAGGCGGGAATCACTTTCAGTCAGTTAAACGACGAACTTATCTTCAGGAATTCAAATTTCTAACAAAAAATCTGGTCACCTAACCTATAAGGACCATTTGATTGACAAGGCCTTAGCCTTGTCTTGCCTGGCTACACCAACCCAGGGGTTGGGTGGTGTATGCAAGGAAGGAGGTCACTTAGACCTCAGCTGATTGGACCTTGGGAGCAGCTCCCAAGGAGGCGAGCCACTTCTTCTATCTGCTGAGCTGTGATGGCTAACACTGGATCTGGACCTAATTAGGATCTAGAAGAGCTAGACCCATGAGCTTATCTGGGAGCTCAGGTCACTAAATCAGCTCAACCTTGGGATCAGAACCCAAGGTAGCGAAGACGACTTTTCGCTTCGCCTGATCCATCTCCTTGGGTTACCAAAATGGTTAACCCATATCCTAACCCTGGATATTATAACCCATACCAGTCGGTTCCTCAAAGGACCGCATCTTATAACCCTGGATATAGACTTCGTACTCCTGCTTCCCACCCATGGAATATGGGTAGACCTGATCACCCCCTGGAACCCCTAAAGAGCTGCCGGTGCATATGCGGCCGCATTGCAGAATATAGAGAGCTATAGTGGGCGCTAAGGAAAAGGCCGCATCCTATCTACATGAAATCCAGGCTATCATTGAGACAAACCAAAGACAAAGCTAGATTCCACATCAACAAGCTATGATGGAGCTTCTTCGGGAAACAGCAGAGATGACAAGGCTAATGAGACAAAATCGAGAAACTCAAGAACTACTACTTTTGAGATATCAAGTGGAAAATAGCGTTGAAGACCTCAACGAATCCGAAACGATTACGCCAGAAGGACACACAGAAGATTCTCGGGAGCAGATATTGGAAGATCACTCAAGGGAAGAAGAACCTAGCTTAGATATGAGACAGGAGTAGGAAGTATGCTGAATGGGTTCATCTGAGAACTCCATTTACGAAATTGAGGAAAGGACTAATATCTCCAAGACTGAGCCACAATCAGATTATCCTGAATCCTGGGAGACACCTTTTGGGTTGGATAACCCAATTGAGATAAGGGAAGCAGATCCAATTGAGGATATGGATCCTAAGGCAGACATTACATGCGACACTACTGATCAGCCTAAGCCACTTCCCATTGTAGGTGAACCTGTGCTAGAGCCAACATCTTTTGATCTGCACTGTTCTTCTTTCACCTGCATACCTAATTCGGATGTTAGAGATTCTGAGATGACACTTTCTGCCCCTAATCCCGACATCTGAAAAAAAAAGTAGCTATAGATGACTTGAACGAAGAAATAAATATGCTACCTAAGGTAGGAATTACTGAGGAACCCAATGCATATGAGGGTGAAGCTTCAAGCAGAATGAGCTGGAGACGCACCTATCATCCTAGTCAATGGCTCGACCCTGAGCCTGAAAGGTCAGCCTCCGATGAATCAGAGATGAATACTAATGAGGACGAAGTAATTTCTGACGAGGATTTTAGTGACCTCCCCACAGATTTTCTACTTTCATCAATACCCCTGTATGACCCAGAGCCTGGAGAGGGCATGCTCTTTGATGTCAATTATCATTATGCGGATCCCTATGACTCAGACTCTGGTTCTGAGATACATTTTGATCTACTTCCTCAGTAACTTCCTGCTGGATTGTGGGACATGATAAATCAGCTGAATCAACATCATGATCCCCCCTCTGATTATCCTCTATTCTCCACCACTACTCACTTTCTTATAGCTAGACTTTTTGGAGTAGGGGTGCACAACCAGCTAGTTCGCATCTCCGAACCACTAACCTTAGGAGCATATGAGCACATCTTTCTCCTAATCTTGGCCGGCTCCTATGCTGAAACTAATACACCTGAATGAGTGCTTGGCATTAAACTTAGCACACATGGATACCACTCGCCCCACATTCCACAATCATTTATATATAACCATTTTTTTATATAGCATATTTTTCTGTTAGCATACTTTCTTTCTGCATAGTGCATGTTGATAGGCTGGCCAGTGCTGAATGTATATTTTCAGGAGCAATTCCAGGTGACTTCTACCCACTCATCCTCTGTCAGATTTATTTTCTTTTATATTCATGCATGAGGACATGCAAGAACTTAGGCATGGGGGGGTAGATACAACAAAACTGAAAAATTTTTATGCCAACATTTAGGAAAACCTCAAAGCTACATGTAAAACGTACTTTAGGATCTTAAATAAAAGAACAACTGACTCCACCTCCAATGCTCGCATTGGAGCTAGAAATTGTTCACAACAGCCACTTCTAACTCACCTGCTCACCTTTTGTTCTAAATTTAGGGTCAAGCTGATTGTAACCCGATACGGGAAATTCACGAAGTACAAATTATATGAGGTTACATGTTCATAGCATATATACATATTGCACTCATGAATAAGATTATTTTATTAAGAGAATGCATTAGGGATTATCCTCTAGTTGATTCCTGTAATCTGGAATCTAGTACAACTTTTGGTGAAAGTGCCTACTCATGGCACTGAGAGAGATGGATAGGATGGTGTATTTCTGACCTTGACATCAATACCCTCCTTTAGCCAAGGATTCTGTAAAGAATGGTCGTAACCATCCACCTTAGCCCTAGTTTTATGAAAACTTGCTCTCTGCATATTTGCCTTATTTTGTGGCTCTCACAATTCGCACAAAAATGTATACGCATGAATCGAGAGCGAAAACTATGCCTAATCTCATAGTATCATCACCTAATTATCTAGGACTAAGGATTCCTTGTACTAATTTTAGAGCACTAGTACACTCTACTCTCATCTCACACTATTTGGTGGATTTTTGGAGGAAAATCTACTTGACTCCCAAAACACTGTCCAGGGATTCAGGAAAAGAAGCATTGCTTCTTCTCGATAGACTAAAGATATTTATCAACCTTCACCATGAATCCATTGCAAATTATACGTGTGTGTGAAAAGTTGTACTAGATTCCATATTACAGGAATCAACTAGAGGATAAAATCCCCAATGCATTCTCTTAATAAGATAATCTTATTCATGGATGCATTATGTATATATGCTATAAACAAGTAACCTCTTATATTCATACTTCATGAAATTTCCCTTTCGGGTTACATTCAGCTTGACCCTAAATTTAGAACAAAAGGTGAGCGGGTGAGTCAGAAGTGGCTGTTGCAGATGATTTTTAGCTACAATGCGAACATTGGAGGTGGAGTCGGTTGTTCATTTATTTAGGGTCCTAAAGTTCATTTGACATGTAGCTCCGAGGTTTTTCCTAAATGTTGACATAAAAATTTTCAATTTTGTCGTATCTACCCCCGCATGCCTAAGTTCTTGCATGTCCTCATGCATGAATATAAAAGAACATAAGTATAACAGGGAGTAAATGGGTAGAAATCACCTAGAATTGCTCTTGAAATTTTAACTTTCAGCATCGGCCAACCTGACAATATGCAATACACAAAAGAAATATGCTTGGAAGAAAAAAATGCTATGTATAAAAATGGTTATGTATATATGATGGTAGAATGCGGGGTAGATGCTGAGTTTAATGCCTCCAACTGGGTGAAAACTCAATCACGCATCCTAAATAAGAAGAATGATCTCGTTAGCTGGAGGAGGTTCCTAGGCCAAAAATGGCTTAAGGCGCTGGCCATTTATCGTAGATATATGCCCAGATTTTGGGTCCTTGATTTGGACCGCCCCAATAGGATATGGGTGAATCACAACATATGGGCCAGTCTACTTGGACTTGAGCTTCCTTGTGAAAAGTTTTAATTGTGAATAGAATAACCAGACTTGCTGGTTGGGTGTGGATGCTTTCCTCTGGATGTGGCAGACATGAAAGGCCTTAGTCTTGTATTTGTATATCAATGCGTTCTCATAGGCCTCCCGTCGGATCTCTTCTTATTCGATGTGTTGGAGATTCCATTCTTGACCTCCTACATCGAGGTCAAGGTTACATTTTTGCACCGCCCAAGAGGTGCAGTGTTCCAACTCTATAGGAAGGTGACAGGCCTTGCCATGTACCATACGATATGGTGACATTCTGAGTGGGGCCTTGTACGTGATCCGATATGCCCAAAGAGCATCAACTAATTTATCGGACTAGTCCTTCCTGTCTGGTCTAACCATCTTCTGGAGAATCAGCTTAATCTGACGGTTAGACACTTCAGCCTGCCCATTGGTCTGCGAGTGATATGGGGTGGCTATATGGTGAAGTACCCCGTATTTCTTTAATAATGTCCTAAAGTGAGCGTGGATGAAGTGGCTTCCCTCGTCGCTAATCAGAGAGCGAGGTATTCCGAATCTCACGAAGATGTATTGTCGTACGAAAGAAATGACAGTCTTATAATCATCCCATCTCGCAAGGATGGCCTCGACCCACTTCGAGACATAGTCAATGGCTAGCAATATATACTCAAAGCCATGCGAATTTGGAAAAGGGCCCATAAAATCGATGCCCAAACATCGAACACCTCTACAACCATGATGGGTTAGAGTAGCATCATGTCTCTCCTGGTCATAGAGCCGATCAACTGGCATCATTTGTAGTGTTGGGCGTATTCATGTGTATCTCTGAAAATAGTTGGCCAGAAAAATCTTGACTGCAAAATTTTTGCAGTGGTTTACCGTCCCAAGAAATGACCACCACAAGCATCATTGTGGCAAAAAGATAACACACTGGGGATCTCCGAATATGGGATGCATCTTCGAATAATCTGATCCGTTCCAATGCAAAAGAGTAGTGGGTCATTCTAGAGGTAGAATTTGGCCTCCGCAGTGAATTTGACTTTCTGGTCCTTGGATAGGTTCGTGGGAATCTTGCCTGTGGCAAGATAGTTTGCGATATCTACATACCAGGGGAACTCAACAAAGTGAACTGCCAAAATGGATTCATCCAGAAATTGCTCATGGATAGACAGGGAATAAGGAATGTGGCCTGGGTCTAGTTTGGATAGGTGATCCGCCACAACATTCTATTTTCCAGCTTTGTCGCGAATTTCAATATCAAATTCTTGCAATAGAAGGATCAATCTGATGAGCCAGGGTTTGGCATTCTTCTTTGCCAACAGATGTCGGATGGTGGAGTGGTCAGTGAAGATGATGACTTTGGACCCTAATAAATAAGATCTAAATTTCTCTAACCTGAATACTATTGCTAGTAGTTCTTTCTTGGTGATAGTATAATTGTGCTGAGCCTCAATCAGCATCATGCTAGCATAGTATATGACAAAAGGTTATTTTTCTCGATGCTGGCCTAAAATAGCACCGACGGCAAAATCAGAAGCATCGCACATCATCTTGAAATCAAGAGACCAGTCGGGTGGTTGGAGAATCGGGGAATCAGAGATAGTGCTTCGTAATGTCTCGAAGATGCTAAGACACGAGGTGTCGAATTCAAATGGGGCATCGACAACAAGGAGATTCGTCAAAGGTCGTGCAATTTTCGAGAAATCACGTATAAATCTCCAATAGAAGCCGACGTGACCCAAGAATGATCTGATCTGCTTGACCAAGCTAGGTGGCGGTAAGTGGGAAATAATCTCATATTTAGCTTGGTCAACCTCGAGTCCATTTTTAGAGATCCTGTGCCCTAGTACTATGCCATCCCTCACCATGAAATGGCTTTTCTCCTAGGATAGTACTAGGTTTACCTCAATACACCGTTTCAATATCTTGGTGAGGTTTTCAAGACAAGTGTGAAATCATCTTCGAAAATGGAGAAGTCATCCATGAACACCTTCACAGTCCCCAATCATGTCAGAGAAGATGGCCATCATACAACGTTGAAATGTTGCTGGTGCGTTGTAGAGGCCAAAAGGCATCCGCTTGAAAGTGAATGTTCCAAAGGGGCATGTGAATGTGGTCTTGTCTTGATCTTCTGGGCTAATTGCTACTTGATTATACCCAGAGTATCCATCTAGAAAGCAAAAGAAACTATGTCTGGCTAACTGTTCCAAGATCTGATCAATGAAAGGCAAAGGAAAGTGATCATTCTGGGTAGCCATGTTCAGTTTCCTATAGTCGATGCTGACCTGCGAAGCTGTCACAGTGCAAGTCAAGATGGATTTGCCTTTATCATTTTTCACTACGATGAGTCTTGCTTTCTTCGGCACTATCTGGATCGGACTCACCCATTGGCTATCAGAGATTGGGTTTACAATATCTACATCCAGCCATTTGATGATCTTCTTAACAACCTCTAGCATATTCGGGCTTAACCTTCTTTGAGGTTGTCTCGAAGGTTTCACTCCCTCATCCGTGTAAATGTGATGAGTGTAATATGAGGGGCGAATACTGAAGATATCAGCAATGCTCCACCCTATAGAATCCCTATGGTCTTGTAGCGTAGAAATCAATTGATGCTCCTATTCTTGGGTTAAGTGAGAGCTAATAATGACCGGGTATGTCTCACTTTTGCCCAAGAACACATACTTAAGTGAGTCAGGTAAGGGCTTCAATTCAATCACCGGTGGATCAGAGTCAGAAATGGGGATAGGAGGAGAAAACTCGAAGGTGGGAATCTACTGATCCGTGTGCATGTGAATTCCTACTGATTCGCTTCCTGTGAGATAATTGGTTGTAACTGCGTTAACGGGAAACCCGTTAGCTGTGGTCACATCTTCTTGTAATAGCAGGGGCGATCTAGTAGTGTACGGATCAGGATAACTAGATTCAGGGGTGCTGTGGTCAGAAACACACCCTAAATAGTCAAATCCTCAGGGAGATATGTGCAATGCATTCATCTCATTCCCGTGTGTATCAAGGTCCAAGAACTCTGATAGTGCAGACGAATGAGACATTGGGTCATCACAAAGGAGCCCAATGTTACCACAGTATGCCAAATCTTCGTCTTCACCATCCTCCTCTATGCGATCGCAGTCAAAATTCCTTGATGCCCTGAATATGTCAAGTCGAAGTCGCTCATTACCTAGGGCTATCTCCATACACCCGGATGCACAATCATTGTTTGCTCGGGCTGTAGCTAGAAATGGGTGACCCAAAACGATTGGTGCATCTCGGAGATTAGAAGGAACTTCCATATCAAAAGTGAAAAAGTCTGCAGGAAACCAGAATCCATGGACTTTTACGATCACGTTCTCAACCACCCCACTCAGTGTTTTTACTGATCTATATGCCAGCTGAATCGTTACCAAGGTAGGCTTTAACTCCCTAAATCAAAATCGATCAAATACGGCAGTGGGAAGTTAGGTTGATGGATGAACCTGGATCTAGAAGGGCCTGATGAAATGGAGAATCCTGCAAGAAGCAGGATATAAGTGGGGTACCAGGGTCTTTCCTTTTCGGCAGTAAGTTAGCTAGAATCACGGTGCTAGCTTCTTTTGATAGTACCACCTGTCGTCCAATTATAGGCTGTTGCTTCGAGGTACAATACTCCTTGAAGAACCTAGTGACAGCAGGGATGTGATCAATTGGCTCGAGGAGGGGGACCTGAATATGTACTTCCATGAACATTGACTTCAGGTCCTCAAAATTCTGCATGTCCTTCTTCCGTACTACATTTCACATCAGAGCCTCAGGAAAAGCGATGGGAATCTCAGGGTCAAGTGGCCTCTTACCTTTATCTACCATAGGTGGCTCGTGAGATGAAGAAGGAGTTGAACCCACCTGCGGTGAAGGGTGAGAAAAATCAGGACTCTCCTGCCTATGTGGTGGGTCGAATGTCTTCCTTCCACTCCTCAATGAGACAGCATTTGCATCGGCTTGCTGTCCATGAGGTGGTGGGGTAGCGGAAGGGGTAGAGTATGCAGGGTTCTGCATTAAAGGCGGCTAGCCTTGAGAGTAACCAGGTGGTGCAGGAGGCTATTGTAATATGGTGTGTGCCTATCCCTGTGGTGCCTGAAACCTAGGCGAAGCGCCTTGGTTCTGCACATACCGAGGGTTCGGGACAGGTTGGGAGGGCAAGGCTCCCTGAGTCCTATGCTCCTGCAACAACTGGTTTTGCATGTTCTATATAGTCTGTATCTGGTCAGCCATCGCCTTCTGCAAGCTATCTTGTGTAGATTTCCTCATCGATTCTTGTAGCTCCTCTTTCAGTGCCTCAAAAGGGTCAACCTGCTTTGGAGGGTGACTGGCAGCTTGGTGCAGCGGCTAGTATATAGAATGGGGATGCTGCCATCAAGGAGATACATATTACAGTTTGTGGGTGGTGTGTAACCCTGGTCATATGTTGCCAGATCGGGATTGTTTACGGGATCCTAATATGTAGGATCTCGTAAATAAGGAGAAGATGCATCCCGATTGAGTAGATTAACTCGAGCAGGAGGGGCTCGGGGTGCATAGGAGGGTCTTGGAGTAGTAGAGTTTAGGTTAGATTGACCTTGACTAATTTGGTCAATCTTCTTCTAAATGAGGTTTATTCTATCCAGCTGCTTGACGATGATATCCATGTCAGCTCGAATAGACTCGATGTGAGCCTCATGGACACCAACCCGCTGCTGACCAGGCCACTGGAAATAGTTCATGGACTCGGCATTCATCGAGTTCTCTGCCAAAGATTTGAACAACTCAAATGAACTGTTCTCATCTTTCATAAGGAAATTCCCACCACTAGATGCATCGGCCAGATACCGCTGTGTGTCATCCAACCCATGGTAAAAGATCTGAGCTAGGTGCCATTTGGGTATACCATGGTGCGAGCATTTCCAGAGAAGGTCGTGAAATTGGTCCCAGGATTCATGCAACTTCTCCCTAGCTCCTTGGGAGAAAGTCGTGATTGCACGCCTCATCGCGTTTGTTCGACTGATCGGGAAGAACTTTGCAGGAATTCACGTCATAATTCCGGCTAGGTTCCAATTGGCTTCCCAATGGTCTTGAACTAGTATGAAGCTTTGTCCCTTAAAGAAAATGGGAAAAGCTTCATCAGAACAATCCCAAGATCAATATTCCTAGGTCGAATCGTTTCTACGAGTCATCTCAGGTCCTCTAACTGCTGAAACGGATCTTCACTTGAGTTTCCATAAAAAAGAGTGCTGATCAAACCAATCACATTGGGCTTGAGCTCAAATGTGTCTCCACCTACGGGAATCCTGACTAAGGGTGCGACGATTGGTGCGGTTGGATCATAGAAATCCCGAAGTTGTTCTCCTCATGGTGGATGCTGCATTTTTTCAAGTGTCATCAAGATACAGTCCATGCTCTGCTGATGCCGCTCCTTAGATTCCACAACCCGGGCTTCCAGACGAGCCATCGAGTCAGGATTAGCTATTACGGCTAAGGGAGTAGAAGAAGTGGGGGGGGGAGGGGAAGATGATCCTAGAGAGGTGACTCGCCACCTTGGGAGCGGCTCCCAAGGTCCAACCAGTTGAGGTCTTAGTGACCTCTTTCCTTGCATACACCACCCAACCCCTGGGTTGGTGTAGCCAAGCCAGACAAGGCTAAGGCCCTATTAATTAGATGATCCTTATGATCGGGTGACCAAATTTTTTGTTCTAAGTTCAAATTCCTAAAGAAAAATTCGTCGTACAACTGACTGAAAGTGATTCCCACCTCTCAAGCTAACCAAGCCAAGAGGTTGAAAGCACCCAGTAGTATGACAATGAACTCGGGTTGATTTCGTGTTTTAGAATTGATTTTAGCCCATTTTTCTTCAGTTGGGGTTTGTGGTGAGTGGCCTACAAGGTGACCAAGCTCATCGGCTAAGCACTAGACTTGATTAAGTCTAGTCTAGCCCAAATGTTGTCTCTAGATTGTAACCCTAAAGATGTAACCTAGGGTTCATGCAATTCCCGGATTTTTTTTGTTCTTTTGTTTTGTTCTTCTTCAGATAAAACTAGTTTTCTAAACAAAATTGGAATCCAATTAAATTAAAATTTGGCAAGTAGATTCATTTTTCAATTATCCTTTTATAAAATATTTTTTTGTAAATTTTACTCTTTCGATCGAATTTATAGAGATTTTTAAATGTCAAAGGGTCAGATTTGGAATTTTGACCCTTGGTTAGTTTTTCAAATTGAAATAGTATCAAATGATTTTCAAAAATTTGGGAAAAATATAGAAATTAAAGCTAATGAGATCAGCTTTCAAACCCCATCATTTTTAGTCAAAACAGATTCGCAGATCAAAACAACTTTTTGAATTTTGAAAAATCTCAAATCTGGGTTAGTCTAACCCCTTTGCACTTTGCGAATTTTTAAAAATTTTATACTTAGAATTTTTTCAAAAAAATGGTGCCATTTGAAAGATGGTTTGAAAATGAAGGTCTAACATGAATTTCAGAATATTTTGTTCACTAATTTTTCGGCAATCGAATTTTTAAAATGGACTTTCAAATCTGGCCGAAAATCAGAGAATGGTTTAAAAGCTTTTAAAAGTTGTTTGAAAGCCATTTTCGTGCGATTTAAAGTCGTCGAAAATTGTAATATAGTCGCACTAAATGCTCATCAAAAATAATTTCTAAAGATAATGAGACTTTGAGTCTTGGTCATTTGTCTCTGGGAGGCGTTTATGCAAATCTGAAATCGATCTTTTTTGCTCTACTTGCTTAAAATCGCATGGTGGTTTGTGGTTATTACATATTTAAGCACGACATGCTTAGTTGCAAGAATATCAGGAATTAAAAACAGGTAACATTAATCACACAAAATATATTGCAATCAATAAGCTCATGGTGATTCTCAACACAGATATATATATATATATATTTCTTTCATTCATTCAGGAGGGTGTTTGCAACATGGAATTAGAGGAAAGCTTATAGAGGAAAGCTTGAAAACATAAATCTAGCTAACAGAAAATGATCGTATAATGAATCTATGGGGGGATTTTTCTTGCATCATTGGGGGAGAATAAAGAGCTACACTACTAAGTAGTAATAAAACATGTAAACTATGAAGAACTAGCTACTAATCTAGCAGAAATAAGGCCATTCGGAGGTGGACTCCGATGGCCTTTGAGTTGGTTGAGAGGAGGGGAGGCCAATGGTGCTTAGGACGGTCCTTGGAGAGAGGTTGGAGAGGTGATCCAGCATCCTGGCCTGGAGATGGTGGTGGCCATGGTGAGCAACTAGTGGAGGTGGAGTGGAGGTGGAATGTAGCTAGCCTAAATGGAAGTGAGTAAAGCTAAGAGATGTATGGGTGCAAATGGCCACCCCTTAGGTCTTTTTATAGACCTAAAGGAAGCTCTCTAGAGAAGTGTGGAACTCTCTAAAGAGAGCTCCAAGTGTGGCAGACCAAGGAGAGAGAGAGGTGGTTCTTAGATCCACCATTTGTGGATCTCAATTTGAATGGCTCTTGGTTGCTAATTTTGGCAACCAATAGTGGAATCGCCTTTGGAAGAACCTAGAATACTCTATGTTGTGTGGGAGAGCGTGAATGGGGGTGTGTGTGTGTGTGTGGTCATGCCCTATGTGTTTAAGTGATATTGGTTAGGTCCTAAGGGGTTTAGGTTGGTGTAGGCCTTAAATTAGGGTTGCAAACCCTAATTGCTAAGGGGAAATTGAAATTAAACTTAACACAAGTTTAATTCAATGGGTATGAACCTAATTGAGAGTGAAATAACTCAATTAGGTTAGGCTTAGCTCAATTGGACTCTTACTAAGTCCAATTGGACTTGTATGGGTTGACATCTGAGCTCAATTAGACCCTATGAGTCCAATTGACTGGGCAATGGTAATTGACTATGATCTAAGTCAATTAGGTTTAGTGAGGGCCTAATTAGGCCCTTAGGGAGGTTTAGAGGTGATGTACTAGGGTTATGGCACCTTAATTTAGGTTCCTATGGGGTTGGAATTGGGTTTAGGGAGCTAGAGATCCAAGATCAAGGCTTGAATCTCAAAACAGGAACTGGAGAACAGTTCCAGACATCCAATAATAGCCTCAGAAGACTTATACTCAAAAATCAGAAGTCCAAACTTCAATCCTGGACATCTAATCAGAGTCAGGAAGGATTCTAGGTTCTATCTTCAGTATTCTACAGAAATTGGATGCCTGACCAAGTGTCTGGACGTCCAATAACACTGCAGGAGTGGGTTTAAGGTGTGCGAGAGTTGGCTAAGGGTTCTAGATGTCCTATAACTCATCTGGATGTCCAGATAGAGGTTGGAATTAGGGTTTTAAGGTTTCCTAGGGTGTGGTGACCTAATCTAAGGCTTGGGGAAGCTTCTAGGCTATCCTTGGGCTAGGATGGACCTAAGTTATTCACATTTTACTACTTTATTCCTACTTAATAGAATAGCATACTTTAACTTCCTTACATTATTGTCTACCACATCTTATTCTAGGCCTTCCACTCCAACTCTGCTGCAACACCAGTTATTCTTTATTCTTCAAATCCAGCTTTAGATTCAACTTCAGATCTAGCTTCTGATTAGCTTATTACCTGCAATTGACATAATGCACCTAATCAGTATGTTATAGCATTATTTTATGCATAGCTAAAAGAAAGTCGTAAAGGTGCTAGCAATGCTCATGCATGCATGAATTACCCTAACTTATGCTAAGTCCTAGCCTAATTTAAGTCAATTAAGACCTATGATTACTGCGTAATCACTCATCACAAATAATCTTGCTTGAAAACCCTGTTTGTGCACGCACTCACACATACATAATTGATCATTAAGGGAACAACTCATTTTAAGGGCCCACCACATTCCATAAGCACTACAATCCCAAGCCTAAATAAAGTCAAGTTGACGTTGGCCTTAAGGACTGATTCACTCTTCGGGCTCTAGTCTGAGATTGTTTACGGTTAACCAGCTTGTACTGATCAATCTGATGTCTAGCTAGGGGAGTAGTGTCAAACGACCGTGGCTGGGGGGTACACTAGGAACCGGAGGCGCAAGTCAAAGGAAGAACCTTCTCCCCAGTCCCTCCTTCTAATTGGTTGGATTGAGCAGATGCAAGTAGAGTAAATCGTTTACAATCTTATGGCAAATTTTGAGAGTTTGTGATCCTTAGGCTACCCTACTTAAGGATAGGCTTGTTTTGTTGTGCTGCAGGGTTCTTATCCCTAGTCCTTTCGACCTTTTCTTAGTTTATGCTGGAAAGGAGGTCATTTGAATCCCTGATTGGAAGGACCACTAGAATATTCTAGGAGGCGTAGATTAGATTTTGGCCAAATTGATCCCATGGCTGATCAACAGCCTCCTCCGCCTCAGGATCCACAGGAGGTATTTCAAAGGAAACTGGAACAAATGCAGAGAATGCAAGAATGGTTCCAGAGAATGCAGGGCGCTCAACCCTTGAAGGATTTTTACGATCCTTTAAATTACGGGGAATGTCCCAGCGTCCAGATTCCTGCCGGAGATGTAGAAATCAAGCCCCAGGTGTTAAGCCTGATCAAACATTTCCATGGGCTTGGCTCTAAAGACCTGTTTCAGCACTTGAAGGACTTGACCACTTTGGTCCAGACCACCAAGGCATGAAACGTGAATGAGTAGTAGATGATCATCTGGCTCTTCCCCCACTCTATTAGAGATAAAGCCGCCCACTGGTACAAGACTATAGGAAGGCCAATTGCAACTTGGAATGATTTGAAATCGGCCTTCCTGAAGAAATTCTTCCCTGACCAATGCTTTGAGACAAACAATTACTACCTTTACCCAGTAGCTAGGGGAGCAGTTTCATGTTGCCTGGGAATGATTCCAAGACTTATTGCGGAGGTGTCCACACCTCGAGGTGCCGAAATGGCAACTTATGCAGTTCTTCTACCACGGGTTGACTGAGCAACTCAGAAATCACGTGGATGCTTCTTGCGGAGGTAACTTTTTCAACAAAGATGCAGATAGCATGCACGATTTGTTTGAGGAGATGAGCAAGAATTTGATTAATCATGCCTCCTTGGATACTTTTAATCGAACCTAGCAGCCCAGATCGAATGTTAATGAATTCCAAAACTCTCATTCATTCGATATGGAATTGATTTGTAATAAACTTGATATGGTGGACTTGGTTACTAAAAGAATGGAGGAGTGGATGCCTAGAAACTCAATGAACAACTCTTGATCCACTCAATCCTAGAATTTGGGGTTCCATTCATCGTGAGCTCCTTCTGGATGGGAGTTCGTGAATCAACTTGACGCAGCTCAACCTGTGAGTCAGCATTATTCGGAACCCCATGGGTTCCAAACTGGGGCCTTTGATCCCAATTTCTCTGATCCCTCCCTTTCTTTCTCTCCATCCTCACCCTAGGAGGATGTTTATGCTGTATAGGAGAATGTTAGGTCCAACCCTTACTCCAATGCTTATAATTCGGGTTGGAGGAACCACCCTAACTTCTCCTAGAAAAACCTGAGGCAGCAGACCCAATTCCGACTCAGCAACTATGCTCCGCAACGGCCAATGGGTCAGGGTCATGTTTACACTTAGCTACCCCCGAATCAAGTGAATTAGCCAGCTTGGAATGCCCATCAACCTGTAGGGCAGGCTGATTTGAACCAACAAATGATAGAGATGCAAGGATCTATGCTCCAACTCATGCAGCAAATGAAAACCTCACTGGACAACTTGCAAAATGGGTTCATTGTTGTTGAAGATATGAGTTACTACGTTAACGTATTTGGTTTTGAAAAAAAACCTGTTGTTGTAGTTTGAAAGCGAAGAACTCGTGGTCAACAAATAAAATTTATACTGGAATAGAAATCCTAGGTCGAACACAGGGAGCCAGATGTTTGATTAAAAATATGTGTTTGTTTTATTTGTCATGAAGTAAATTAATTGACTAGAAACAATCTATCTATTACACTAAATAGAAGAGAAAGAGAGAATGAGAGAGAGAGAGAATATTACAAACAAAAACCAAAAAAAGAGATGTAGAATGAACATGGAATTCAGTATCCAAAAGATTGTTCATTACACTAAACACTATGACTAGAAAGCAGAAAACGATTACACTAGAAAGTAGTAAATCTACTCTAGAAAGCATTAAAAGAATGGAGAGATAATTATCCTCCTCGTCAGTCTCTTGGAGGATGAGCCGGACGGAACAACGCTTGGAAGATGGGGAACAGAGCAAGACGAAGGACGAAGTGGGAAGAACGGGAATGGGGCAGCACGTCGTCGTCGTCGTGGGATCCACTTCTGAAAGGGGGACAAAAATTGGACTTTATCTCTTGAGAAGCATCCCAGGTGTGGGACAAGCTTCTCTTGAGCTTTGGAGAGGGAGAGAGGAGAAAGAAGGGATGAGAATTTCGTATGGAGGGGGTCACCTTTTATATTTGCAAGGAGTGAGGGCAATTTGGTCTTTTAAATCTCAAAACATTAAATAAGGGGTCTTCAGTGATGGATAAAACCATCGCTAAAGCCCCATTGTAGGCGACGTGCGTTGCCTGCTCGCCTTCTATTCATGCAATGCACAGTCACATCCACTAAATCTCGGCCGTTCAATCGTGTGATCGAAAGGCTGAGAGCGCTCCTCACCGCGCCTCCTCTGCACGCAACGCCCACGTCTGGTGGCTCGTCACGTGCGGCCGTGCGATAGCACGTGGGAGCTATTGAGCGCTCGCGGCCGCTCGATCACTCTCAGACAGTCACTATGCCTGCTTGCCCGCTCGCCTGTGCCTACCTCCTGCAATTTGAATGCTTGCCTGCGCTTCGCCTAAGCACTCTCGCCCACTGCGCTATGCGCGCGGATGGGCGGGCGCTTAACTTAAGTGCGGGTGCATCCCAGACATTGGATCTTGATCCAACAATGGAGAAACGTTGATGCGGAGGCCATCAACGGGTGCGTGTGGATGGTTGGGCGGCCGAGATGGCACCACATGGTGCCATCTTGGCTGTCCATCTTCTGGTTGATGTAGATGGTGACACAGTTGTCGGATTGAGTCAATTTTTGCACTGTTAGGCTGCGATCGTCGATCCGAATCCATCCGTGCGGTAAGATTTGTCGTTTGAAGTGTGGATTTACACCACCTTGGCCCTTGATCTTTTAGGATTCCTCAGTCTCTATCCGATGCTACAGATGTCTGATTGGGGCGATCTTGGAGTCGTTGAACTCCAATCATCACCCTGATCACATCTATGTAGTTGGACGCTCGATTCGAGGCCCCGATAAAAATTTTGCCTTGTCATTGAACATAAAAGGAGACAATTAACCTCCATTTTATTCAAACTAATCTAAATGCAAGATGACGCATGCTATGTAATATATATAGTATGTAATGCAATCCTATGCTTAAGAACATCCATAAATAGTCATCTTAAGTAGTGTAAACATGTTTACATCATACCCCCATGCCTATCTTTTGCTAGTCCCTAGCAAAAACTACATGCTATTTATAAAAGAATCAGGTTGGATTATTTGGGCATGAGTTATTTTCAATCATTAAGAAAATATTTACTTAGGATCTAAACTTTTAAAGACACAACAGTGCTCGGGTATCTACCAAAATACAGACCGTCTCAAGCCCTCGCCTTATTCAAAGAAAGAAATTTCTTGATCTCTTTTTCTTCTTTTCTAATTTTTTTTTTATTTTCGAGTTTTAAGGTTTAAGAGTGGCTTTCTGCAGCCATTCAACTCACCCAAGATTTGATGAGAACCCTAAGTTCTAAGCATCTTATTGTGGATGTGGTAGACTCATTGATCGACAGTAAAAATGGACTTTGGATTTCTACGCCTCTAGGTAACCTTAAAAAGAGAATTCTACCTAAAGGTGTATCTTTACAACCGGTAGCTTTCTCCCTACTTTTATTTTTACGGGGTTAACACAAGGGTGAATCCAATGTATATCTCCCTGGTTTATTCTACTTCTCCGCTTCTTCCTATGTGTTTTGGGAATTTTCAGTGCATTTATTGAGTTGGGTTATGGACAACCGGTCGATGAGCTGTTACTACCGACAACTTGCCAGCCATACTCGTGAGGCGAAGTGTGGCTTATTTCTTTTTTTTTCTTTTCTTTTCTCCTTTTATTTTTTTTTCTTTTCTTTTCTTTTCTTTTTGACTTTTTTTTTTTTTTTTTGAGTAGGTGGCTTCCCTGGTCTAAGATTTACCTAAAGGTAGCAAAAAGAGAAGGGTCCAGTGACTGGGCTCTGGACAACCTACCTATGGGCTGTTACCCATGATAACTTGCCAGCCATATCACCTTAGAAGGTTCATTAGCTACCCAATTTCCGTTAGAACCGCCGATTAACGAGTCAGTGACAAGATAGTGTGTAGATGCTTTAGGCTTAAAGTTCCCTCAAATCAGAGGGCGGGTTGATAAGTCGTGTACTTATCACGAAAACTTATTTACTCCAATTACGATAGAATTAAGATGGCGAGGACTCAAAAAACAAATCCACATTTTAATGGATACACAGGCTGATTAAGTCTGAAGATCTGAAGGGTCTTTATGTTCAAATCTTAATGTAATATTTCCTAAGATTGAAAATTTTCTTAAACCCAAGTTCTCTTTCCTAATTCCAATTTTTTTTTAATATAAATAAAAGAAAATAAAATAAATCTACAGAGCTGATGAATAAATTCAGAGATGAATATCCACCCCCCATGCCTATCTAATGCAATGGCTTCATTGTATTAAAAAGACATAAAACAGAGTGGAACATAGTAGAAAGCACCTGAATTGCGTGAATGTCAGGTCCGCTCCGAGATAAAAGCTAAAAACTGTATATGGGATGAATTTAGTGCCTTCAGCTAGGCACACTATACAAAGAAGAGAAATAAAGAATTCACAGGTGCATGTCAGAATCAAAATATAAAGAAGAAACCTCTGACCTACCAATAGATGTCCACAAATGTGGACCAGATTGTGGTGCAGACCCATACCCCATAATCGAGAATATCTAAGGTTTTGGATAAAATTTACCCAAAACCTAAAATCAGTATGCAAGCGGGGTCGGGCCTGCGATTATGAGGATGCAACCCAAGACCAAAAAGTCAGGTTACAAAGAATTCGATATCGAAAGGATAATCAATGAATGTATGCTTAGGTTGAACATCCTCAGAACAAATGTCATAAGGGTTTTGGTTTGATGGTTTCAGATGAAATGGAACCCTCAGATGAAGTCTTCTACTTCCTTCAGAATTTGCTTCCCAAATCAAAATTTCCCAGCTCCTATCCTCCTCATTCAGAATGTCAAATTCTGAGACCTCTTGCATATTAATCACCCTGTCTGAAATTTTCAAGTCTAAAAGATCTGGCTGAATCAAAATTGACTTGGGTCTAATTATCTCAAGAACAGAGTCATCGATAAGCTCAATGGGGTGTAATTGGCAATCAAGGCATTGAATTGAATCCTCCAGAAAATGCGATTCTGGATCCGTAATGTGAGCCCTAATAAGATCAGTTTCCTTAGTTATTGGGCTATCAAATGAACTATCAAATTCCTCAGGCTTAATCATCTCACATAAATCGTGTTCTGTAAACTCGTGTGAGACTTCACAACTTGAATCTTCACCATCAGAATCAAATAAATCAAAATCCATATTAATGTATGTCTCAAAATCATCCATCACTTTCCGGTCCATGGAGACATACGTTTCCTCATTCCCTAGCTCAAGGATTTCAGGTGAAGAAATCAAATCATCCTTAATTGGTTTCTCTAATTCAATCTGGTCAGCCTCGTAACACGTGTCCCCCCAAATAGGTGCCTTAGCGGGTTCTGACATTAGCTCTCCTGAAGGGAGTTCATCCTAGGAATCATCCCACAATTTAACTAAAGCAACTACAAATCTCATCCTTAATTTTGCTAACTTCCCAAGTAGAAACTCACCCGGGTTCTTATCCTTAACATCCTAGAGCCAATCCAACAAATATTTATTCAAATCATCAATCATTTCAATCAGGGCTCCAATCTTTCAATGCAAGGTATTGGATGAACTTCTAAAGAATGTATGATATTCCTCAAGTTAGCCAGAACCTTATCTTGAACCTGGTTACCCTGAACCAAATGAGTTGGTTCAGGGTTGGGCAGGTTTGGGATCAGTGTAGAGGAGTTAATGAATTGAGATTCGTTATACCCTTCCTGATAATAGGTCATTTCAGATTGCTCAAAAGGTGGTGATGACCTAAAGGCAGTGTAATCAAAGGATAGGTAAGGATCGGTGTATCCTTCTTGATTGTAGATTGTATTAGGTTGTCCATGAAAGGTTGACGATCTATAATCGATGTGGCTCTGAGAAGGATAGAAATCACAATCATAGTGTTCAGGGTTAGACCCTAAACGCAGAGGTCTGTAACTGTATCCCCAATCTGAGTTATCCCAACTAATTGATGGTTGATTACAATACGAGTTGGGATAATCGTCAAGTTGAGGATGATTCAAAATAAGAGGGAAAGAGTGGGAATGCGTATAATATGTAGAAGGATTCATGAGAGATGGGAGGAAGAAAGGCACCCTGCAATACAAGCAATCAAACTTGTCCTTAAGTGGGCTAGCCTAAATACCTACAGACTCCCAAAATCCATCTTGAGATAGAGAAACAATTTGATCTACTTCTGTCTGTTCAATCCAACCAGATAGGAGGGACCGGGGAGAAGGTTCTTCATTCGGCTTGCACCTCCAGTTCCTAGTGTACCCCCCAGCTGCGATCGTTTGATTCTGCTCCCCTGCTAAACATCAGATTGAATAGTAGAAACAGACTAATCGAAAATAATCTCATTCTGGGCTCTGAAGAGCGAGTCGAATCCTTAAGGCCAATGTCTACTCTATTTTATTTCGAGATAGGTTTGAATGTGCTATGAAATGTGATGGTCCCTTTATCTAGGTTGTGCTCTTAATGATTAATTAGTGTGTGTGTGCATGCACAATCAGTGGTTTTCAAGCAAGATTATTTTTGATGTAGTGAATTTTAGGGTTCAAATCTTGTTTAATAGCTTTTAAGATTCAACTTTAGGTATTTTCAAACAAGTTTTGTTGGTACACCAGGTTTTGAAAGTACAGGTGAAGATGTTTTCCTTTAAAACTTAAAAGAATGTGGAGTGCCTGGTAAATCCCTAAGAGTTGAACCTAAGCGACAGCTACTTAATGAGTTGATTTTAATTGAAGTTGTGCGACCCAATCAACTCAAACAATTGGCCTATTGCACGACTTAATTAGGCACAGAAGTGATTACCTAATCTGATTTCTACTCAATTATGTATTTGGATGTGTGTATCGGTTTCAAAGATCGATTTACCGGTTGAGTTTGAAAATCAGATGAGGTTGTGTACCTCTGTGAGATTTTTTTTATTTTATTTTTCTTTTTAAATGTGAAGGTTAAGGCAGGTGTGGGTGTCAAACAAACAAACGAAACTAACCTTAGAGTTTATATGAACACCTAGGTTGATTGATGTTTGTGTTATTACGTGGTGAAATGAGAACTAATGGGTGGGAAGTGGGGGATAACTTACAGAACCTTCAACATCACTTTACTCCAATCTATTGCTTTTGCTCATCTCGAAAGAGTACCTGCAATCACAATAAGAAAGGAGAGAAGTGAAGTAAATCATTTGTAAGTTGGAAAATGCAAAAAAAAATCAAATAACGTCGCCTCCCTGGCAATGGCTCCAAAATGTTGAAGCTACGAGTTACTATGCTAACGTATTTGGTTTTGGAAAAAAACCTGTCATTGTAGCTTGAAAGGGAAGAACTCGTGTTCAACAAATAAAATTTATACCGGAATAGAAATCCCAGGTCAAACTCAGGGAGGCGGACGTTTGATTAAAAATACGTGTTTGTTTTATTTATCATGAAGTAAACTAATTGACTAGAAACTATCTATCTATTTACACTAAATAGAAGAGAAAGAGAGAATGAGAGAGAGAGAGAATATTACAAACAAAAACCAAAAAAAGAGATGTAGAATGAACATGGAATTCATTATCAAAAAGGTTGTTTGTTACACTAAACATTATGATTGGAAAGCAGAAAATGATTACACTAGAAAGCAGTAAATCTACTCTAGAAAGCATTAAAAAGAATGGAGAGAGAATTATCCTCCTCCTCAGTTGCTTGGAGGACGAGTCAGACAGGACAACGCCTGGAAGATGGGGAACAAAGTAGGAAAAAAGCGGGAAGAACAGGAACGGGGCAACACCTCATCATCGTCGCGGGATCCACTGCGGAAAGGGGGACAAAAATTGGACTTTATCTCTTGAGAAGCATCCTGGATGTGGGACAAGCTTTTCTTGAGCTTTGGAGAGGGAGAGAAGAGAAAGAAGGGATGAGAATTTCATATGGAGGGGGTCTCTTTTTATAGTTTCAAGGAGTGAGGGCAATTTGGTCATTTAAATCTCAAAACACTAAATAAGGGGTCTTTAGTGACGGATAAAACCGTCGCTAAAGCCCCATCATGGGCGATGTGTGCCACCTGCTCGCCTTCTGTGCATGCAACGCATGCTCACATCCACTAAGGCTGAGAGTGCTCCTCGCCACGCCTCCTCTCAACGCAACGCCCGCGTCAGATGGTGCGTCATGCGCGTGCATGTGATAGCACGTGGGCGCTATTGAGCGTTCGTAGCTGCTCGATCGCACTCAGACAGTCGCTACGCCCGCTTGCCCGTGCCTGTGTCCTGCGATTCGAACTCTTGCCTGTGCTTCACTTAAGCGCTCTCGCCCACTACGCTACCCACGCGGATGGGCGAGCGCTTAACTTAAGTGCAGGTGTGTCCCAGCCGTTGGATCTTGATCCAATGGCAGGGAAACGTTGATGCGGAGGCCTTCAGCGGGTGCGTGCGGATGGTTGGGCGGCCGAGATGGCACCACATGGCGCCATCTTGGCCGTTCATCTTTTGGTTGATGTAGATGGTGGCATGGTTGTCAGATTGAGTCGAGTTTTGCACTGTTAGGTTACGATCGTCGACCCGAATCCATCCGTGTGGTCGGATTTGTCGTTTGAAGTGCAGATTCACACCATCTTGGCCCTTGATCTTTTAGGGTTCCCTGGTCTCTATATGATGTTACAGATGTCTGATTAGGGCGATCTTGGAGTCGTTGAACTCCAATCGTTGCCCTGATCACATCTGTATAGTTGGATCTTTGATCCGAGGCCCTGATAAAAATTTTGCCCTGTCCCTGAACATAAAAGGAGACAATTAACCTCCATTTTATTCAAACTAATCTAAATGCAAGATGATGCATGCTATGCAATATTTATAGTATGTAATGCAATCCTATGCTTAAGAACATGCATAAATAGACATCTTAAGTAGTGTAAACATGTTTACATCAATTGCTAATTCTCGTCAACCCAGATCTCTACCATCTCAACCCGTACCCAACCTGCGTAATATCCAGAATCCAGGCAATCAAGCCCATAAGTACGGGAATCAGAGGGACCCACAAGCCCATACTCAGGTGGTTGAGCGGGCTCCTTCCTCTTCTGCTTCTTCCTTAAATCAAAGGTTTTTGGCTAATGCAGCCCCTCCAATCTTTCCTAACCCTCCCCAAGACCCAAACCCATATGCATATGCTAATTCAATTACCTTGAGGAGTGGTAAACAAACTCAGGATCCACAACCACACTATTCTAATTTACCAAATCTTGAAGTGCCTGCGTAGAGAAAGGAGAACTCTGGAGAAGAAATCAAGACTCAGGAACCTGATTCCAAAGATCTGACTCATGTTCCTTTTCCTGAGGCCTTGATTAGATCAAGGAAGAAGAAGTCAGTTGATAGTATTGAGGAGCTTTTGAATATTTTCAAGAATGTTGAGATCAATATCCCGCTCCTCGACGCTATCAAACATATACCGGCTTATGCAAAATTTTTAAAGGATTTATGTATACAGAAGCGTAAGTCGAGAGAATCTATTCCGAGGAAGGTGGTACTCTCCGAGTAGGCTAGTTCTGTTATCCTGCACTACCTCCCTTAGAAAAAGAGATATCCAGGTGCTCCTTTGATTTCTTGTGTCATCGGAGATTACACCTTTGATAGAGCTCTTTTGGATCTAGGTGCATCTATTAACCTAATTCTAACTTCTCTTTACGAGAAGTTCGGACTAGGTGAACTTCGACGACTTCAGTAATGCTGCAATTAGCAGACCGTTTGGTCATAAATCCGCGAGGCGTTATTGAAGATGTTATTATTAAGGTTAAGGATTTCTATTTTCCTATAGATTTCCTTGTCCTTGACATAGATGTACCTGAAAATCTGAGGAACACGCCCATCATTCTGGGGCGTCCATTCCTTGCTACCGCCAAGGCCAACATTAACTGTGAGAGCGGTAGCATGGAAATCGCCTTTGGGGATCAAAGAATGAAATTGGATATTTTTAAGGCGATTAACAAATTCGAGGATTGTGGATTTATTGAGGAACTTGAGGATGATAATGTGAATATTGAAACTTGTATGGCGATTTCTGCATTTGAAAGTTCCTCCTCTGATGATGATTTGGACCTGCAACCCTCTATGGCAAACCCACCACCTTCTAAAGAGGTTATTGATTTTTTTCACTCTCAACCTCTTTCTCTTGATGAGTCTTCATCAGCATCTTCCATACCTTCAATCATCAACCTACCCTAGCTTGAACTAAAATCATTGCCTGAGAATCTGAAATATTAGTTTTTAGGACCACATAAGATGCCCCCTATAATTATCAGTGCTAAATTAACAAAGGAGCATGAGATTAAACTGATTAAGGTCCTAAAGGAACACAAGAAGGCAATTGGTTGGACCATTTCTGACCTTAGGGGGATTGAGCCATCTTACTGCAATCAAAGAATATTTTTGGAAGATGGATCCCGCCCTTCTCACCAAATGCAAAGGAGATTAAACCCAAATATGCGAGAAGTGGTCAAGAAGGAGATTATCATGTGGCTTGATGCAGGAATCCTTTATCCAATCTCTGAAAGTCCTTGGGTAAGTCCCATGCAAATTGTTCCCAAGAAAGTCGGGATTACCGTTGTGACTAACGAGAAAGGAGAATCTATCCCAACTCGTTTAGCTTCCTCTTGGAGAGTTTGTATTGATTACAGGAAGCTGAACACAGCCTCGAAAAAGGATCATTTCCCTTTGCCTTTTATTGATCAAATCCTTGAAAGACTAGCTGGGCAGAAGTACTTTTGTTTCCTTGATGGCTATTTAGGATACAGCCAAGTCCCTATCCATCCTGAGGATCAGTAAAAAGTGACTTTCACCTGTCCCTATGAAACCTTTGCTTTCCGTAGGATGCCATTCGGAATATGCAATGCACCTGTGACTTTTCAAAGGTGTATGCTGGCCATATTCTCTGACATGGTGGGAGAGTTTATGGAAGTCTTCATGGACAATTTCTCTATTTTTGGAGAATCGTTTGACTCTTGTCTAGCTAATCTTGAAATGATTCTTAAATGATCCATCAAAACAAGACTGGTCCTTAGCTGGGAAAGAGTCATTTCATGACACAAGAAGGCATCATCTTGGGTCATGTAATCTTTGAACAGGGAATCGAAGTGGACAAAGCTAAGGTTGATGATATCGTTAAACTTCCTCCTCCAACATCTGTCAAACAAATTCAATCATTTCTTGGTCATGTAGGATTCTACAGGAGATTCATCAAGGACTTTTCGAAGGTTGCTCGTCCTTTCAGAAGAAATCTTCTCGCCAAAGAAATGGCATTTGATTTCGACAAATCATGTTGTAAGGCATTTGATTTTCTTAAAATGGTAGTCACTTGTGCTCCGGTGTTGCAACCATCGGTTTGGATAGCCACATTTGAGATCATGACCGACACTTCTGATTACGCGGTCGGGGCTATTTTGGGTCAGAAGATTGACAGGAAGCCCTTTGTCATCTACTAGCTAGTAAAACTCTAGATGAGGCCTAGAGGAATTACACTATTACTGAGAAGGAATTACTGGCTGTAGTGTTTTCTTTGGAGAAATTTAGGGTTTATCTCTTAGGGTCTCACGTCATCATATATACCAACCACTCGGCCTTGAGACATCTCTTGGCCAAAAAGGATGCCAAATCCCAGCTTATTCGATGGATTCTTTTGCTTTAAGAATTTGATCTTGAAATCAAGGATAAATCCGGGGTACAGAATGTGGTGGCAGATCATCTGTCGAGACTTCTGAGTGATTCTTCTTGTCCGAACATTCCAATTGCAAAGACTTTTCAGGACGAGACTATCCTTACAGTTTCAGGTGTCCAAACCTCGTGGTTTGCTGACATCATTAATTATTTGGCTGTTGGTCAAATCCCCCAGGATTGGACCAAGCAACAACGAGATAGACTAAATCTGAGGCCAAATATTACTTTTGAAAGGACCCTGAACTATACTGCATCGGCTCTGATCAGATTATTCGCCGATGCACTCTAGAGAATGAATTCAAGAGTATACTCGAGTTGTGCCATGCATCTGCGTGTGGTGGACACTTCCCCAGGAAAATGACGGCTATAAAAATTTTGCAATTTGGATTCTATTGGCCATCTTTATTCAAGGATGCTCAAGATTTCTCGAGGTCATGTTCCCAATGCCAGGCACTTGGGAGCAAAACTAAGAGAGATATGATGCGTCTAAACCTGATTCTTCCCATCGAAATCTTCGATGTTTGGGGCATCGATTTCATGGGACCATTCCTCCCTTCATTTGGACACCAATACACTCTCGCCACTGTTGATTACGTGTCCAAGTGGATCGAGGCTATTCCCACTCGAACCAATGACCACATGGTGGTCATCAATTTTGTCAAGAAGAACATCTTCAGCCGGTTCAGGATTTCGAGGGCCATCATCAGTGATGGTGGCACTCATTTCACTAATGCCCAGTTCCATAATTTGCTGGCAAAATATGGGGTAAATCACAGAGTCTCCACACCTTACCATCCCCAAACGAATGGATAGGCTGAGATCTTTAATCTAGAGATCAAGAATATTCTACAGAAAACGATTAGCCCTGATCGCAAAGACTAGACTCAAAAGCTTGAGGATGCTCTTTGGGCCTACCGTATGGTGTATAAAACACCCATCGGCATGTCTCTGTTTCTTCTGGTGTATGGAAAGGCATGCCATTTACCCGGAGAAATTAAACATAGGGCATTCTAGGCAATCAAGCAATGCAATCTAGATTTGAGTTTAGCTGGGAAGACCAGGAAACTCCAACTATCTGAGTTGGAGGAGCTTAGAAATGATGCATATGAGAATGCCAAGACTTATAAGGCTCGGACCAAAGCTCTTCATGACCAATTGATTTCCTACAAGAGCTTTGAGCCGAACCAAAAAGTCTGGCTCTTTGATTCTCGACTTAAGCTCTTTCCTTGCAAACTTAGGTCGAAATGGAATGGCCCATTCATTATTGAGTAGATATTTCCAAATGGGGCTATTCAGATCTCTGACCTGAAGATGGGTAATTCATTCAAAGTCAACGGTCAACGTCGGAAGCCTATTATTGACTGTACTGTTCCAGAACCCATCTCAGACACGATTACTTTAGCTATGTTGTGACTTCTTTGGCTAGACTTCGCCTGGCTGACGGCATTAAACTTAGCAGTTGTACAGTCTAACTTAGAGCTGACCTGAGCTTCATGTTCAGGTGATATCTTCTGCATTCTACCCTTCCTTTTATGTCTTTTATTCTCAATGCGAACATTGCATCAGCTAGGCATGGTGGGTGGATTCATTTTTGAATCATTTTGTCAACTCTATGAAATTCTTGTAAATTCTACTTATTTTCTTATATATAGAAAAAAATAAAAAATAAAATTTGAATTAGGAAGGAATACTTGGACATTAGGACCTTTCAATCTTAGGAAATATTACATTAGGATCTGAACACTATGACCCTTCAGGTTTTTGGGCTTAATCAACCCGGGTATCCACTAAAATGTGGACTTTTTTATCAAGTCCTCACCATCCTGAATTCAATTTTAATTTGATTAAATAATCTTGGGTGATAAGTACATGACTTATCAACCCGCCCTCTGATTTGAGGGTATTGTAAGTCTACGCATCTACACACTATTTGCACTAACTCGTTGTTCGACAGTCTTAATGGAAATTGGGTAGCTAATGAACCTTCTAGGGTGATAAGGCTGGCAAGTTATCATGGGTAACATCCCATAGGTAGGTTGTCCAAAGCCCAGTCACAGGACCACTCTCTTCTTGCTTCCTTTAGGTAAATCTTAGACCAGGGAAGCCACCTACTTCAGAAAAAAAAAAGAAAGTTCAAAAAGAAAAGAAAAAAAAAATGAAAAGGAGAAAAGAAAGAAAAAGAAACAAAAGAAATAAGCCACACTTTGCTGCACGAGTATGGCTGGCAAGTTGTCGATGGTAATAGCTCATCGACTGATTGTCTAGAACCCAGCTCAAGAAATACACTAAAAATTCCAAAACACTTAGGAAGAAGAGGAGAAGTAGAATAAGTTGGGGAGATATACATTATATTCACCCTTGTGTTGATCCATTAAAAAATAAAAGTAGGGAGAAAGCTACCGGTCGTAGAGATACACCTTTAGGCAGATTTCTTTCTAAGGTCACCTAGGGGCGTAGAAACCTAAAGTCTGTTCTGATTGCCGATCAACGAGTCTATCACATTCACAAAAAGATGCCTAGAACTTAGGGTTCTCATCAAATCTTCGGTGGGTTGAGTAGCCGTAGAAAGCAACACTATAACCCTAAACTCAAAAATCCAAAAAAATTAGAAGAGAAAAAAAAGAGAAAAAGTGATCTTTCTTTGAATAAGGCTAGGGCTTGAGGTGGTCTACATTTTGGCAGATACCCAAGCACTGTTGTGTCTTTGAAAGTTCAAGTCGTAAGTAAAAATTTCTTAATGCTGTAAATGATTTGTGCCCAAGTAATCCAACCTAATTCTTTTATAAATAGCATGTAGTTTTTGCTAGGGACTAGCAAAAGATAGGCTTGGGGGTGTAATGTGCATACATCTGATTAACCTAAAATGTCTATTAATGCATGTTCTTACTGTCATATTAGCATCATACATTGTAAATATTACATAACATGCATAATCATGCATTTAGGTCAAGTTGTATAAATTGTATAGTAATTATCTCCTTTTATGGTCAGGGATAGGGCAACTTCTTATCGGGGCCTCGGATCGAGGATCCAACTATACAGATTTGATCAGGGCAACAATAGGAGTTCAACGACTCCAAGATCGCCTTGATCGAACATCCATAGCACTAGATAGAGATCGAGGAACCCTAAAGATCAAGGGCCAAGATGGTGCCAATCCACACTTCAGACGACAAATCTGACCACACGGATGCGTTCGAATCCATGATCGTAGCCTAATGGAAAGAAAATCAATCCAATCAGACATCCGTAGCACCATCTGCAACACACAGAAGATGGATGGCCAAGATGGCGCCACGTGGTGCCATCTCAGCTACCCAACCGGCCCCAAGGAAGCGCAACTGCATCCTAAAAGGCCCTCCATCAAGTGATCCTAGCTACTGGATCTCGATCCAATGACCAACAGATCCACGCACCTAATACCTCCGCACAAGACAAATGAAGGCACAGTGCAGCGGTCGCACCCCTGTAGGCGAGCGAGAGGTCACGCGTTTGAGCCACGCTGAGCGCCTCAATCCAGACGGGCGCGGGCGCGGGCACGATTGGGCCATTAGATGAAGATCGGGCGACTGAGGAAGGAGACATGGCACGCGAAGGATTCTTCGATCGTGCACGTGTGCGATGATGCGTGTCTGCATGCCTCATCGCACGTTGCCACGCGGCAGAGGCATTTTGAACGGGTGCTGGGAGGATCGATCATGACCGTCCGATCTCACAATCAGAAGGCTGAGAACACCCAAACTTGCACGGGTGAGTTTAGGCATGGAAGATGAGCGGGCATGCATAGCGCGTGCACACGTCGCCCACGACGAACCTTTAGTGACGTTTAAGTCCATCACTAAAGGTCCCATATTAATGTTTCTGATATTGTAATGACCAAAATGTCCCCAATCCTTACAACTGTAAAAGGAGACCCCTACCCTATGAATTTCTCATCCCTTCCTTCTCCTCTCTCCCTCTCCAAAGCTTAAGAGATGCTTATCCCTGATAAATGCTAGTTTATCATCATTCTTATGCATTAAAATAAACCTAGCTCTTAGGATTTTACTCTGCAAACGAGTTTTTGGGCTGCATTTAGGCATTAACTAGGTTAGGCATGCATTGCATTTTCTTTTGTTGTTTTAATGTGTTTTGTGAGTGTTAGGGATGAACAGATATATAGATCCCTAAAACCCTAGCACTCAAGAAGGAAATTGGTGAAGAAGGAGTTTAGACTAGCTGAAACTCAGCTTGATCCAGCTCACCACAGTTGGAACCTAGCTCACTTGAACTAGGGTTAGCTCATCCCAACTCCATTCAGATAATCTTAGCTGAATGGTAGCTCAAGAGAGTTCATCTTAGCTTACCTTAGCTCAAGTCAGCTTAGATCCAGCTCAACTTAGCTGAGTCTAGCTCATCTCAGCTCCCACTAGTCCATAGGGAGCTTTAGCTAGCTTAGCTGAGTTGGCAGGAGTTCACCCCAGCTCTGATCCAGCTACATCCAGCTCCACTCAACTCCAGCCAGCTGAAGAAGAACTCATCCCAGCTCAGGAAGCTCAAGTCCAGCTCCTGGGGTCTCAGCTTAGCTCAACTCAGTTGAGCTAAGCTACCTTAGCTACCTCAACCAGCTTGATCCACCCTGGGAGCACCAGACCTAGCTCACCTCAACTCATCATGGTAGAAGCCAACACACTTTAGTTTGGCTTAGCAACTAGCAAAGAACTAGCAAGCTAGGCCAGCTAGGGTAGCTCCATGCCAGCCTCTTTAGCAGCAGCCAGCTCCAGTTTCAGCTCCAGACTTCTCCTCAGCTCCTCCCTCCAAACCCTAGCTCCAACACCTCCTCCTCTACTCCTCCATTAGCTAAGCTAGCTTAACTTAGCTTAGCCTAGCTATGCTCCAACTTCCTTGGCTTGTACCACCCCAAAAACCCACCTAACAACTCCACCTAACTAGCTCCACCTAAGCTCCACGTAAGCTAACCTACTTGGTGCCAACCTAGCCTACCCACCACCTCCAAAATACACCTAAAAGTGGCACCAAAACCACCCTAACTACCCCCTTGTTGGCACCACGTTTCCCTCCAAAAATCCCCTTCATCTCCACCGCACAATTCCCCTTAAACCCATCTCCACCCTCCACATACCCCCTCCTTCTAGAACCTTTCTTAGCGCCACCTAAGACTCCCTTCTAGAAGCTATTTTGGTGCCAACTTCAAGGGGTGTCACCACCCATAACCACCCCCTAGGAGTCCCTTGGGTTGGCGCCAAATGCCCTTGGCCATAAGATTACCAACCACCTCCATCCTTCCATCTTAGCCCTCCATTTCAAGGGGCACCTTAACCCCCCATCCTACCATATAAAAAGACCACTACCCACCACCATTCAAAGCATCCTTGGCTAGTAAATTCACTCTCATATTCCACTTAGAGCCCACACCCAAGAGAGAACAAGAAGAAGAAGATTAAAGGGATATTTTGTCCCTTTGGTGCCTTCCCCTCTTCCCTTCACTGTTGTGCCCACGCCAGCCAAAGGAGAAGCCAGGCAAGGAAGATCTTTGGAGGAGATCTTGAAGGTGGTCCACGCCACCTTAGAGGAGCTTTTGAGGGTGGTGCACGCCCACCCCTTGGAGGAGAGAGTTGAAGGTGGTAGCTTCCACCTTGGAGGAGTTCTCAAGGAAGGAGAAGAAGGAAGCACTCTTTTCAAGGCAAGGAGCAGCTAGGCTTGGAGCAAGAAGACTCCCTTCTTCACCAATTTTTGCAAGAGGATTTGTGTTTCTTTTATTGCTTTTAAATTTTTTTTATTTCTAGTACAAGCATTCCTCTACTTGTCTTGGAAAAAGAACACAAATTCGAGTTAATTAAATTGCCTTCTTTTTAATTTTCTATTGCAATTGTTACTGTAGTTCTAGCATTTATTCTACTTCTACTCCCTAGTTACTCTAGGCCTCCACTTGCCTAGAGTGAGCTTAGGTAGTGGACTTTTTAATCTCTTAAGTTTCAACTTAGCATTTTAGGTGTTAGGACTCTTTTGTCACAATTCGCACTTGCCCGTATTATTTCAAAACATAAAAAAATTATATATATTCAGAATACCAAAAAGAAAGTTGAGATGTGTTTTTAGCAAGAGAATTGAATTGCAATTTTTGCCTCCTTGGATGACCCTAAATACTCCCCTATCTAGGATATAAATTTAAAAAGCATATGCAAATTCGCGTGTTACAACGACGTTAAAAACCCACTTTTACAAATCATGCGTATTTCGCATCAATCCCACACCCGAGATGCTCCTCAAGAGCTAAAACCAAGTTTTCACCCCTGTTTCGAAAGTGGATCCTACGACGACGATAACGTGCTACCTCGTTCCCATTCTTCTGACTTCGTCCTCCTTCTTCTCACTTCATCCTTCATCTTCCAAGCCTCGCCTCCATCCGGCTCGACCTCCAAGCATTCGTTGAGGAGGATAACATCTCTCACCTTTCTTTTATCGCTTTCTAGAGTAGAATTTCCTGCTTTCTAGTGTAACAATTTCTCTCTTTCTAGTGTAATTATTTCCCACTTTCTTAGTTGTAAAAACATTACTCAAATACTAAATGCTTGTTCTCTCTCTCTCTTATTGTCTATAGCGATTCCATTGTGATTATTTCGCCTTTTAAACAAAAATACAAAAAAATATAATTGCAGATTTTGAGATCGACGTAGCCTCCCTGTGTTCGACCAGAACATCTTTACGGATTTTTGGTATAAATTTTATCTGTTGAATGGATTTCTTCGCGACTCGAACTACAACGACGGGTTTTCGAATCCAACTCTGAACGCGTAGTTTTCCGCATTCAATGGGAGAAAATAGGAATCCACACACTAATCTCAAATAAAATGTAATTGAGTACAAAATTTAAGCCAAATAAAGTACTAATCAATGTAGAACATGAGTATAACAAGAATTTGACATGATAAAAAGAGATCTATAACAAAATAATATTTAGATCACCAATTATTCAGTATAGTTATATGTATACTAAGGTAATCAATAATGCCACAATATTCAAACGTCTCTTTTGGAGATTAGACGCCTTAAATGTTCAATTGCTACAGTGCCTTCTTCTTTGTTTCTTCTTCTTTCTCTATTTTTTGTATCTCTTCTTCTTCTCTTCTTCTTCACAGACCCTTCTGCTTCATGATCGCACGTGTTTCGCAAGTTTGAAATAAGGGTTACAAGTAACCCGTCGTCGTAGTTGCAAAGCACGTGGTCAAAAAAAATTTATGTCGAAACTCCAAGGGAGTCCCGGGTTGATCACGAGGAGGCGAATGTTTGGTTTTATGAAATCCGCGCTTCACTTTTATTTCTTTTTGGTTTTTTTTATCTTTTCTAATTTTTTTGGTATTTTTAACAAGCAAGAGATTAGGTCGATGAAAACTTTATCTACTTGCAAAAATATAAGACAGAGAGGGAGGGAGTGAGAGAGAGACAATCATCTATTCATGAACACTGTTTGTTACAACTATGAAAGTAGGAAAACTACACTACGAAAGTGTAAAAAGATAGAAAGAGGTGAGAGAAATCCCCCTTGATGGTTGCTCGGAGGATGACTTGCTCTGACATCGCCGGGAGGAAGGTGATGAGGAGCAGGACGAAGGAGGATGGAGTCGGAGGACGAAGGATGGGGAAGGATGGCGTCGCGGTGAGGATCTTCTTCCTGAAGGGCAGTGAGAGGACGACCACGGGATGCTCCACGAATGGGGATGAGGGGAGGGAAAACTATTTGGTTTTCTAAAGGAGCATCCTAGGCTTGGGACAAGCTCACTTTAGAGCCTTGGAGATGGTGAGAGGAAGAAAGGAAGAGATGGTTTGCAATGGTGGTGGGTAGGTCCTTTTATAGTTGAGGAGGAAGAACAAATTCGCATCTGGGTCATTTCTGACGTCTATAAACGTCGCTGCAGCTATCACTAAAGATGCACCATTCAATTCCTCTTGCTGGTGCACGCCGACCATTAGTGACAGCTGCAAGCGTCACTAAAGGTCCACGTCGCTGAAGATCCACTCCGTTGGCACGTGCATCGCGCGCTACTCACTTCATGCACCTATGCTGTCCGCGTCGTGCGCATGAATGAGCGATCTTCGTTTTCGTTGAAAACTTTAACATAAAATGATGTACCGTTGTATTTAATTGCGTGGTAGAAAATCGCTTTTCAAAACATTTAAAATTTCAAAACTAACCACGAAGAGTTAGGTCGTCTCCACAGGGAGGAATTAGCCAAAAGAAATGAGTAATAATGCATAAAGGAATCGGGAATATTAATAGAGATGCATGTTAACTAGTGCTCTCATTTCCAGCATAAATTCTCAATATAGATAATTAATCAAGAAGATGAGGGTGCACATGCAAAATTACCATAATATAATATTCTAAATAATGACCTTGGTAATAGCAAACAATGTTAATATTAATCTCCTAACTAATGACACTATAATCAATATCTCATATTGTATGTCATTTAGAAGGAGAAATCAATTATATGTAATTTTAAATTAAGCAAGGGGTGTCCATGCAAATTATGCAGCAATATATTAATTCATAAAATAAATGAACAGTAACTTTGACAATGGCATTTTCCATAATTTTTAATGGTGGAGGAAACAGAGCATTTGCTCTCTCTCCTCCTAGCGAGAGAGAGAGAGAGCACCAGTGGGGCTGTCACGAGCAAGGGATGTTGGCGAGAATGATGGCTATCCGATGGAGGTGGTAGCGTCGACGGAGATGGCTGGAGGCGGCTGGCCAGCGGAGGAGATGAGGACCGGAGGAGGCTGCTACTGTCGCTGCCACGCTTGCTGCAGATGGCGAAGGCGCGTAGCACCTTTAGCCGCGGCTAAAGGGAGGAGAATGGGCGTACGCCTGCAGGTGGGCGGAGGGCACGCCTGTGATGTCAGCAGGTGCCTGTGGGTTGAGGCACGGTGCAACGCCAGCAGCAGGAAGGAGGGTGTGCATGTGGAGCGGCGCTGGAGGGTGAGGCGGTCTGTAGATGTGGCGAGTTGTGTGCACCTGCAGGGGTGCGCGCCTGCGGGACGGCGCTGGAGGGTGTGGCTGAAGTGCGTGGTTGGGAGCCTGCCGACGGGCGTGCGCGAGGTGGTGCGGGTGAGTGCACGCTGTAGTGAAGGGGTGTGCGCCTGCAGGTGGGCGCGCGTTGCAGATGGCGCGACCTGGTGTGGGGCACGAGCGGATGCCTGCAGGCATGAGAGGATGCGTGCAGGTTGAGCGCAGGTGCTACAGTCTACAAATGCGGGCGCCAGGTGGTGCTAGGGAGAGAGGTGCACGGTGTTGCAGTTTGTAGCTGGGGCCGCCAGGTGGTGCTGGGGAGAGAGAGTTGGAGTGGCTGAATCAGGTAGAGGTGAGGGCGCGAGCGGTGCTTGCACCTGCAGGAGGGGTTTGGCGTGCTTGGTGCTGAAGATGGGCACCTGGTGGTTAAGGAGCGGGCATGGGCACAGTGCATGCAGTGGAGTTTTTCCCAGCCAGGGGGAAGATGGATCCTCTCCAGTGCACCCCACCTCCTCTCTTTTAACTCCTCTCTCTCTGTACATGCGCTAATCAAGGGATTTTTAAATCCCTTTTCTATTTTTGGCCGGTGGGCGTTGGAGGGGAGAGTTATGACTGGTCGGAGGAAGGGGAAAAGATCTCGTCGGTTGTTGGGGAAATTTGCTCCCCAACCCTTGCTCTTTCTAAATATAATACCTGCACATTAAAACAACAAAATCATTACATATTAAGTTATAGAATGTTATAAACTTAAATCATGATGTGTACAAATATTCTACAACTTAATTGCAATTATTAACACACTAAATGGTACGATTAAAGATATTTAGGCTTAATATTAGTCCATTAAAATGGACTCATCAGCACACGTGTGCACTTGCATGCACTGCACTGCTGCGGTTGTGAGCGGTGCGCGGCTACAGTTGTGGCTGTGTGCAGTGCGCTGCACGCGGCTGTGGCTATGTGTGTGCGCTGCTGCTGGCCGGCATTGGGCGGCTTGAATGGAGCCACATGGCACCACTTGGGCCATCCATTCTTCATTATTTTGTAGAGGGTGCCACGGTGCTCAGATCGAGATGATTTCCACGTTGCTAGACTGCGATCGTTGCTCCAGATCCATCCGTACGTTCGGATTTTCCATCCAAAACCCATATTGATGTCGCATTGCCCCCTGGCCATTGATCTTCCTCAGACTTCATATGACGCTACGGTTGTCCGATCTAGACGATTTCAGAGGTATTAGACTCCAATTGTCATCTTAATCAGATCTATACGATCCGATCAACCATCCGAGGCACTGAAATAAGTCTTCTTCTCCCCTGACCATAAAAAGGACCTAATTAACCTAAAATATATACAACTACTCTAAATGCAAAATGATGCATGTTATGCAATATTTATAACATGAAATGCAAATCTAAGCCTAGGAACAATAGGCATTTTAACCTAAATAGATGTGTCTATATCATACCCCCATGCCTATCTTTTGCTAGTCCCTAGCAAAATTAAACTACATGCTATGTATAAAATTAAAATTAGGATTAGATCGCTTAGGCCTAAGCCATTTATTAACAATAGAAAATTTCAACTAAGGTCCTAAACTACGAAGACTCAACAGTACTTAGGTGTCTGGTAGAATGCAGATCGCCCAAGTCCTCGCCTTATTTGAAAAGGGAACACACTTTTTTTTTCTTCTTTCCTAATTTTTTTTGTACTTTTGGAGTTTGAGAGTTCTCGGATAACTTTTTATGGCTACCCGACCCGCCCAAGACTCGAAGAGGACTCTAAGTGCTAAGTATCTTATGAAAATAATGAAAGACTCACTAGGCGACCATTAAAACGAGCTTCGGGTTTCTAGGACCCTTGGTGACCTTGCCTAAGGTTTATCTTTTCGACTGGTAGCTTTCTCCCTAATTCATTTATTTATTGGGTTAACACAAGGGCGAACCCAGTGTATATATCTCCCCGATTTATTCTACTTCCCCACCTCTTCCCTAAGTGTTTTGGGAATTATTGTGCATTTCTTTGTGATCTCGTTTCTAGACAACCAACCAATGGGCTATTACCTACGGCAACTTGCTAGCCATACTCTTGTGGTGAAGTGTGGTTTTATTTATTTTTTTATTTTTTTCTCCCTTTTATACTTTTTTTCTTTTTCTTTTTATTTTTTTCTTTTCTTTAAGTAGGTGGCTTCGTTGATCTAAGATTTATCTAAAGGCAATACAATAAAAATGGTCCTGTGATTGGGCTCTGGACAACCAGCCGATGAGCTATTACCACCGACAACTTGCCAACCATGCCACTCTAGATAGTTCATTAGCTACCCAATTTCTGAAGAAACCGTCGAAAAGTGAGTCAGTGCGGAAAGTGTGTAGATGCTTAGGCTTAAAGTCCCCTCAAATCAGAGGGTGAGTTGATAAATCCTATAGTTATCACCCCAATTTATTTATCAAATTAAAATAAGATTGACTTAGCGAAGACTCGAGACTAAGTCCACATTCGAGTGGACACCCGAGCTAATTAAGCTAGAAGACCCGAAGAGTCTAAGTATTTAGGTCCTCTCATATCATTTCCTCAAGTTAATAACTTCAAAATGCCTAAGTTCACTTTACCTAATTTCTTTGTTTTTATATCTTTTTCAAATTTTCAATTTTTTTTTATAAGAAACTAAAAGAAAATCTATGGAGTTAACATAATGATTTCAGGAATTGATTATCCATCCCCCCATGCCTAAATGATGCAATGTCCTCATTGTAAAACCAAGATAAGAAAAGGGCAGAGTAAATAGAATATCACTAGAATTTTGTGACATAAGTTTAATGACTTAGCTAAGTTTAATGCCTAAGTTTAATGCCTTCAGCTAGGCATAACATACATACAAAGAAGTTGGGAATTCACAGGTGCAGGTCAGAATCAAAATCAAAGAGGTTGATCTTGAAACCCGTCTACAGAAGATGTCCACAGATGTGAACCAAATTATTGTGCAGACCTATGCCCTAGGGTCGAGTGGTTCTCAGGTTTTGGATGAAAATCACCCAGAACCGAAGGTTGATGTCTTTACAGGGTTGGGCCTGAGGTTAAGTGGTGTGCAACTTAAGACCAAAGTGTCGGACAATGGGTAAAGATTGTTTAATAGGTGCGGTTGTCCACTTAACATCTACCTCAGAAAAATAATCAGTTATTTCGAGCTTGGGTTGCACATGAAAGATATCGTAAGGGTCCTGGTAGAAAGTAGGTGGTTTTAGGTCAATAGGAACCCTTTAGATCCAAACTTGTTTTTCCCTAAAAATTAACCTCCTAAGTTTTTATTTCAACATTCCTATCCTCCAACATCAAGTGCTCAGGTTTCAGGACCTCTAGCATACCGTTCACCCCATAAGATTTACCCAAGTCCAGAAATTGTGGCTGACTCAGAATTGACTTGGGAACAATGATTTCCAAATCAAAATCAATCCCTTTGGGGTGTGGTTGAGGAATGGGGCTATTGATTGAATCTTATAGTAAATAAGGATTCGAATCCTCCAAGTTAACCCCAACCGAATCCAAATCTTCAATAATTGGGCTATCAAATGGTTCGTCAGATTCCTCAAGCCTATTTGTCTCACTAAAATCATCTTGCTTACACTCAAGTGAGACTTCACTAAGAGATTCTTCACCCTCAGAATCAAAGAATCCATGATCCTCATTTATATATGTCTCAAAATCGATTGTTATTTCTTGGTTCAAAGAGATATTTTTCCTCACTCCTTGTCTCGAGGATCTCGGGTGAATCAATCGGTTCATCCTCAATGGGTTGCTCTAGCCCAACTTGGTCATCCCCGATCTCATTAAATATATCCCCCTCGACAGGCACCTAAGCGAGTTTAGACATTGGCTCTCCTGAAGGGGGTTCATCTTGAGAATCATCCCAAGATTTGACTAGAGCAACCACAAATTTCATCCTCAACCTCAACAATTTCCCAAGAAGAAACTCACCCAGGTCCCTATCCCTAACACTTTGGAGCAAATCCAATAAAGATCTATTAAGTTCATCAATCATTTTGATCATAGGCTCCAGTGCTTCAGTGCATGGTGTTGGCTAGGCTTCTAAAGATTGTTTGGTGTTCCTCAAGTTAGTCAACACCCTATCTTGGATTTGGTTCACCTGAACCAACTGGTTTGATTCAGGTTTGGGTTAAATCTAGGGGAGTCAAGATGTCGAGGTTCTCGGGTCCCTCCCTGAAAGTAGGTCATTCTAGGTTGTTCAAAGAATGATGGCAACCTATATTCAATGGAATATTGGGGAGGGTAAGTGTTATAATCATTATATCCTTCCTGATTGTAGATCGGGTTGGTTTGGTCATCAAAGGATGGAGATCCATAGTCATTGTAGGTTTGGGAAGGATAGCAATCATAGTCTTGTTGTCTAAGGTTAGGCCCTAGACATTGAGGTCCATATTTGTATCCCTAATCAAAGTTATCCCGACTAGTGGATGGGTAATTACAAGTCAAGTTGGAATAGTAATCGTCTTGGGGATAGATGGTGGTAGGAGGATAGGATGGGAAATGCATGTAAGAAGTGGAAGGATACAAGGTAGAATACAAGCAATCAACCCTGTCCTTAGGTGGGTTAGCCTAAAGACCTACAGACTCCCAGGACCCATCTTGAGGTTATAAACGATTCGGTCTACTTTTATCCGGTCAATGCAACCAGTTAGAGGGAGGAACTGGGGAGAAGGTTCTTCCTTTGGCTCACGCCTCCGGTTCCTAGTGTACCCCCCAGCCACGGTCGTTTGATGCTACTCCCCTAGCTAGACATCAGATGGACTAGCAAAAGCAGATTAATCGAAAATAATCTTAGTCTGAGCCCCGAAGAGCGAATCAATTATTAAGGCCAACGTCTACTCAGTTTTAATTAGGCTTGGGATGATTATGCTCTTGGAATGTGATGGGCCCTTTAGATGGGTTGTGCCCTTAATGATCACTTAAAATGTGTGTGCATGCACAACCAGGGTTTGCAAAGAAGGTTATTTGATGATGTGTCTTTTATGATTTAGCCTTGTTTAGTAGCTTTTAGGGTTTAATCTTAGGTATATTCAATCAAGTTTAGGAGAACACTCCAAGTTTTGCAAGCACTGGTGTTGATATATTGCTTTAGAAATCAAAGAGAAATTGTGGAGTGCCTGGTTTAGCCCTAAGAATCAACCCTAAGTGGCAAGCTACTTGATGAATCACTTTTGTTTTGAGTGGTGCGGCCCAAACAGTTCAAGCAATTGGCCTATTGCACCACTAAGTTAAGGCACACAGAAATATTTGACCTATTCAGATTTCTACTCACTTATTTGTGTGTTAAGTGTACCAAGTCCACAAGTTAGATCTCGGTTAAGTGGTAGAATTGATGTGATTGTGTGCCTTAGGGTGAGAAGTTGTGGGTGTTTAGTGTGTAGCTTTCGGAAAATCCCACAAGAGAAGAGTATTTTTTTTTATATATGTGGGGGTGAGATAACTAGAGGTGGCAAACAAACAACCAAATCTATCCTAAGGTTTATAAAATGCACCTAAGTTGATTTGGGTTTGAGTTATTAGTGTGGTGAAATGAACTAGTGTGTAGGGGTGATGGGGATAAACTTACAAAACCTTCATCCGCACTTTTCTCTAATCCAACCACTTTGGCCCGCCTTGGAAGAGTACCTGCAATCATAGTAAGATCAGAGAAAAAGTGAGATAAAAGTTAGGTAAGTTGGACAAACACAAGAAAAAAAACCAAAGAGCATTGTCTCCCTAGCAACGACGCCAAAATGATCGCAGACGTGTTTCGCGAGTTTGAAATCAAGGTTACAAGTAACCTGTCGTCGTAGTTGCAAAACACGTGGTCAAATAAAATTTATACCGAAACTCCAAGGGAGTCCCGGGTCGAACACGGGGAAGCGAACATTTGGTTTTATGAAATCCGCACTTCACCTTTATTTCTTTTTGGTCATTTTTATCTTTTCTAATTTTTTTGGTATTTTTAACAAGCAAGAGATTAAGTCGATGAAAACTTTATCTACTTGCAAAAATATAAGAGAGAAAGGGAAGAAGTGAGAGAGAAACAATCATCTATTCATGAACAACTGTTTGTTACAACTATGAAAGCAAGAAAACTACACTACAAAAGCGTAAAAAGATAGAAAGAGGTGAGAGAAATCCCCCTCAACGGTTGCTCGGAGGACGACTTGCTCTAACATCGCTGGGAGGAAGGTGATGAGGAGCAGGATGAAGGAGGACGGAGTCAGAGGACGAAGGATGGGGAAGGACGATGTTACGGTGAGGATCTTCTTCCCGAAGGGCCGTGAGAGGACGACCACGGGATGCTCCACAAATGGGGATGAGGGGAGGGAAAACTATTTGGTTTTCTACTCTAGGGGAGCATCCCGGGCTTGGGACAAGCTCTCTCTAGAGCCTTGGAGGTGGTGAGAGGAAGAAAGCATGAGATGTTTATGGACGTCAGTAATGACCCAGATGGGAATTTGTTCATCCTCCACTATAAAAGGACCTACCCACCACTGTCGCTAAAGATCTGCCCTTCAATTGCTCTTTCTGGAGCAAGAAGACCATTAATGACAGTTGCAAGCGTCACTAAAGGCCTGCGTTGCTAAAGATCCGCTCCGCTGTCATGCACATCACGTGCTACGTGCTTCACGTGCCTATGCTCCCCGCGTCGTGCGGGCACGCACGCTGGCATGTGCTGCACTGCTACTGCGTGCGGCTGCGGTTGTGTGCAGTGCGAGGCTACGGTTGTGGCTGTGCATGGTGATCTGTGCGCGGCTACAGCAATGCAGGTGCGTTGCTGCCGGTCAGCGTTGGATGGCCTGGATGGCACCACGTGGCGCCACCTGGGCCGTCCATTTTTCTTTCTTTTGTAGAGGGTGCCACGGTGCTCCGATCAAGATGATTCCAGTGCTGCTGGACTGCGATCGTTACTCCGGATCCATCCATATGGTTGGATTTTCGATCCGAAACCTGTATTGATGTCGCATTGCCTCCTGGCCGTTGATCTTCCTCAGAGTTTGTATGATGCTACGGTTCTCTGATCTAGACGATTTTAGAGGCGTTAGACTCCGATCATCGTCTTAATCAGATTTGTATGATCTGATCATCCATCCGAGGCCCTAAAATATGTCTTCTTCTCTCCTGACTAGAAAAAGGGCCTAATTAACCAAAAATATGTACAACTACTGTAAATGCAAAATGATGCATGTTATGCAATATTTATAACATGAAATGCAAATCTAAGCCTAGGAATATGCCTGAATAGGCATTTTAACCTAAATAGATGTGTCTATATCACTTCTCTTCTTTGGCTTTGTCTTCTTTCTTCTTATTTCTTTGCTCATTTCCTTCTCTTCTTCACGTAGAGGGGGAACGGGTCTCAAATTTGGCTAAGTGTTGAGCCAATTCTCCATGGAGCAAAACCCCCTGTCCCTGTGCTCTCTCTCTCTTTCACTCCTTGGGTTTCCTCCTTTCTTCCTCCTTCACAAGGCCATGCAAAGTACCAGGTTATCGGGTATTCAGATATGAGCGCACTCGGGTCCAGGGTCACCGGTAGTGGGTGGTGACTGAGGAGTGTACAGGTCTTAGGTGGGTAATAGGGTCTACACCAGGTTCGCCGGGGCGTGTCATGGACGAGGAGCGTGAGGGTGCGGGCAACCTCACCCCCCAAGTGTTTAGGCGATAAGCCCTCAACACTTTTTCAAATTATGTGGTAGTGTCACTTCCAAATATTCCGAGGTGGGACTAAAGTCCCACCCTTCTTCGTGCAAAGCAGCAGCAAGGTCCTTCCTTCAATTGCCGTAGCTCACAAGGTTAAAGCATCCACTTGACCACCTGGGGCAATGCCTGAAGCGAATCTGCACAACTTGGGATTTCCACCTGGGGCTGCAGTGGCTAGAACGGGCTTCAAGATTCCTTTGAAGGTCTACGTTAATGGTAGGGAAGCTTGATATCTAAAAACATCAACAAGGCCTTTTGGCTGTGCCAAAAATCTCAGGAAGTATTGCCAGACCAGGGCGAGTTCAACAGTGGCGGTGGCATGGTGCGAGCGCATGTGAAGAGGCCTATCGACCTCGCGGAGGGTGGCCAGATGTGGGTTTGTTCAGGGGTGAGTTTGGGTGAGCGAGAGGATGAAATAAGAGAGCGATTTTGTGCGGGATGGTGAGGCAGAGGTTGTAAGGTGGTCGGTGAGGCGGATGGGGGTTGTAGCAACGGAGATGCCTCGCAAGAGGTTCGGTCAGAGACAGAGATGATGAGGTTGAACGGTGGTTGCGAGGGGTTGTTTTTTGGTTTTTGGTGTAGGAAACTAACCTAGGAACTTAGAGAGACCTAAATACCTATTCTAAGTGGACGAAAGGGGGAGGACAACACCAGCTGGTATGGCCAGCGTAGGGGAAGATGAGTTCTCGTGTGATGAAGTGGCAAGGAAGACGTGGAAAGGGACATTTGCTGGTATTGCAGCACGCAGAAGAAGTTGGGGACGATGAATCCACTGCTCGTTTTGCAAGATGGATGAGGAGTGTGGACGGGGAACTCACCAGAGCTTGTGGACACTTGTGGCCGAAGAGGAGAGAGGAAGAGGGGGGTTTTCGGTCGAAATTCAAGCTTAGCTGACTTGGCGAGGTCTGGTGGTTCTTTTGTAAGTGTCTAGAGGGCGAAGGGAGCTTGGAAGTCAAGCTTCCAAGCATGGAAGGTTCGTCGGAAATGGGATTTTTTGGATACCCTAATCTCTCATGAGTTTGCATTAGGATTTGGGTGAGACTTGGAGCCTAAGATGCAGCTCAAATTGTAGGGAAATCTCTCAAGAGTCTCCCTTCCAATTTTGGAAGGGATTCACTAATCAATCAGGGAGAAATCCTTAGTCGATGGTCGCTGGAGTAGGAGTTCCTCCATGGTAATGGTGGAGGGACCTGATTGCAAAGAATATGACAAAGTTAGGGGCCTTTTGTAAGGAATTCGAAAGTTAGGGGTCTGAATGAGATAAAAAAGAATCTGACTAGACCAAAATGCAAACTTGGTCAAGATGATCTCAGATTGGGCCGAAATTTTGGTACAAAGATAATTTGGACCCAACGAATCCAATGGTGAAGTTAGATTTAGGTTTTGACCAAGTTTGATGGCATAATTTATGCGAAAACCTAAATTAGGGCAAATGTTAGTCTGACACTTTGTTTTGGGTCAAGATGGGTTTTGATGGTCAAATTGAAGATACTAAACCATAGAAAATATCTTTATATGAATTTTATCCTGACCAGAACCTCAGTTAATTAAGCAGGTCTATTTTTAGGGTTTCAGAAGTCATTTAATTCTCAAAACACGTGAAAACCCCTTTCTATTTGTTCTAACCCACATGTTAGCCTTTTAGGATTATTTGACCCTTAATTAACCCCTGGGAAAGCCTATGGTTGTACTACATTCATGATATGATGGTAAAATTACAGTTTTAACCCCAGTTTCTTTTCTTTCCCTCAGAATGATTATGAAGTGACTTGGGGTTCTTTAGCAGTTATGTAGGAGCATTTAATGACTTAATCAGATCAATTGGAGTTAGTTATGGCTCATGATAGTGTTCCCATCAATGGGTAGACATGATTCACCCCCAGGAACCCCTGAAGAACTACGAGTGCATATGCGACCGCATTATAGAATACAGAGAGCTGTAGCTAGCGTTAAGGAGAAGGTCGCATTCTATCTACACGAAATCCAAGCTATCACTGAGCGAAACCAAAGACAAAGCTAGATTCCGTATCAACAAGTTGTGATGGAGCTCCTTCAGAGAACAGCAGGGATAACAAGGCTAATTGGACAAAATCGGGAAACTCAAGAACTACTGCTTTTGAGATATCATTGGTAAATAGCCTTGAAGACCTCGAAGAATCTAAAATGACTACTCCGGAAGGACACACAGGAGATTCTCGGGAGCAGATGCTAGGAGATCATTCAAGGGAAGAAGAATCCATCTTGGATATGAGATAGGAGTAGGAAATGTTTCAAATGGGTTCATCTTAGAACTTCATTCAAGAAACTAAGGAAAGGACTGATATCTCCAGGACTAAGTCACAATCGGATTATCCTGAATCTTGGCAGATACCTCTTGGGTTAGATAACCCACCTTGATAAGGGAAGTTGATCTATTTGAGGATATGGATCTTGAGGCAAACATTACATGTGACACTACTGGTCAGCCTAGGCTACTTCCCATTGTAGGTGAACCTGTGCTAGAGCCAACATCTTCTGATCTGCACTCTTCTTCTTTCACCTACATCCCTAATTCGAACGTTAGAGATTCTGCGATGACACTTTCCATCCCTGATCTTGATATCCGAAGACTAGAAGTAGCTATGGATGACTTGACTCAAGAAATGGATATGCTACCTGAGGTAGGAATTACTGAGGAACCCAATGCATATGAGGGTGAAGCTTTGAGTAGAATGAGCTAGGGACACACCTACAATCCTAGTCATTCTAATGGATGGCTCGACTCAGATCCGGAAGAGTCAGCTTTCGATGAATCAGAGGTGAGTACTGATGAGGACGAAGTAATTTTTGACAAGGATTTCAGTGACCTCCCCACAGATCTTCTACTTTCACGGATACCCCCATATGATCCAGAGCCTAGAGAGGGCATGATCTTTGATGTCAATTATCATTATGAGGATCCCTATAACTCAGATTCTGGTTCTGAGATACATTTTCATCTACTCCCTCAGCAACTTTCTGCTGAATTGTGGGACATGATAAATCAGCTGAATCAACATCATGATCCCCCCTCTAATTATCCTCTATTCTCCACCACTACTCCACACCTTCTTATAGCTAGAATTTTCGGAGTAGGGGTGCACAATCAACTGGTTTGCATCTCTAGACCACTGATTCTGGGAGCATATGAGCACATCTTTCTCTTACTCTTGATTGGCTCTTATGTAAGAACTGATACATCTGATTGAGTTTTCGCCCATCTGGAGGCGTTAAACTCAGCATCTACCCCACATTCATCCATCACCTTATATATACTCGCTTTATACATAGCATTTTTTTCCTTTTAGCATATTTCCTTTTTGCATATTGCATACTGTCAGGTTGGCTGATGCTAAACGTTAAAATTTCAGGAGCAATTCTAGGTGATTTCTACCCATTTACTCCCTATTGTATTTATTTTCTTTTATATTCATGCATGAAGACATGCAAGAACTTAGGCATGGGAGGGGGGGTAGATACGACAAAATTGAAAATTTTTATGCCAACATTTAGGAAAACCCCAGAGCTGCATGTCAAACGTACTTTAGGACCCTAAATAAAAGAATGAGTAACTCCACCTCCAATGTTCGCATGGAAGCTAAAAAACGTCTGCAACAGCCTTTTCGACTCATCCGTTCCCCACTTGTTATAAATTTAGGGTCAAGCTAAATGTAACCCAATAAATGAAATTCATGAAGTACGGATATAAGAGTTTACATGTTTATAACATATATACATAGTGCATCCATGAAGAAGATTATCTTATTAAGAGAATGCATTAGGGATTTTATCCTCTACTTGATTCGTGTAATCTATAATCCAGTACAATTTTTCACACAGATGTAGAATTTGTAATGGATTCATGGTGAGGCTGATAAACATCATTAGTTTGTCAAGAAGAAGTAGTGCTTCTTTTCCTGAATCCTTAGACAATGTTTTGGGAGCTAGGCAGATTTTCCTCCAAAAATCCACCAAATAGTGTGAGATAAGAGTATAGTGTACTGGTGCTCTAAGATTAGTGCAAGGAATCTGGAATCCTAGATAACAAGGTGATGATACTCAGAGATTAGGCATAGTTTTCACTCTCGGTTCCTGTGTATACAATTTTGTGTGAAATATTAAGAGCCACCAAATAAGGCAAATACATGTAGAGTAAGTTTTCATAAAAGTAGGGCTAAAATGGATGGTTACGACCATTCTTCACAGAATCATTGGCTGAAAGAGAGTATTGATGTCAAGGTTAGAAATACACAGTCCTACCCGGCTCTCATGATGCCATGAATAGGCACTTCTACCAAATAAGCCACCCAATGTCTCTTAAGTATCACCAATCCCTAATAATGCCTCCTCAATAAAGTTCATGAATGTGTGCTATCTTGTGTTGTGTTAAAAGAAAAATTATACATAGAAAAAAAAAAGATGAAAAAGAAAACAATATGAAAAAATATGAAGAAAAAAGAGAAAAAAAATTTAGAGAAAGAAGAAAAAGCAAAGAAAAAAGAGTGTGTGAATATTTAGTGTTTATTTCAGTTGCATTAAGGCAATACCACCAAATTAATTTGAGAGCCACCAAAAATGGCCTTAACCTATTTTTTTGTGTTTCTGACTGCCCGAAAACTGTTTGAGGAATTCCGACTTAGTGTTAAGGTTATGAGGACTCAATTAAAGTGTTAATGCCAAGTGAGACCACCAAATATGGATCATACATGAGAATTTGGTGAGATTGTGAGCTCTAAATAAAAGAAAAAGAGAGAGAGAGAATGAATACAAAGGAACCAGAAGAGAGCATAGTTTTTCTCGTCTTTCTCTGAGTTGAGTTACTTGATAATCCGGGAATCTAGATTCAGAAGTACTAATCTCTATGTAGCACCAAGCGAGAGTGAGCCACCAAATAAACACCCCTATCCCTCAGACATTCTCTACCCAAGCTTAAAGCTAGGGTGCAATTCATAGAATATCTTGAATACCCCAAGGGAAGAAGTCTGCATATCCCCCTAGAATTTTACTAGGGGTCAAGTACAGGCTTTAGAGGTGAATGAGGTGTTTCACTCGAATCTATTGTAAAAGCTACATAGCTGCACTTTCACATTTGTCAGGATTTGTAGAACATAGAATGAAAAAAAAAGGAGAAAAATCTCTAGGCATACACTTGATAAAATAATCAATCCCTTAGGGACCCTTATGTGAATAATTTAGTCTTGCATTTGCTAGGGACTACCAAGATTTAGGCATGGGGGTATGATTGTGTAGTAATCATAGGTCTTAATTGACCTAAACTAGGCTAGGACTTAGCATAAGTTAGGGTAGTTCATGCATGCATAAGCATTATTTGCATCTTTATTGTTCTTCCTATAGCTATGGATAGAATAATTCTATAATATACTAATTAGGTGCATTATATAAATTGCAGGAAATAAGAAGCTCAGGAGCTGGATCAGAGATAGGATCTGAAGCTGGACCTGAAGCCAAAGTTGCAGTAGAGCTGGAGCAGAAGGCCTAGGATAAGATGTAGTAGACAATAATGTAAGGGGTTGAGGTATACTATTCTGTTAAGTAGGAATAAAGCAGTAAATTATAAAGAACTTAGGTCCATCTTAGCCCTAGGATAGCCTAGAAGCTTCCCCAAGCCTTAGCCACCCTTAGATTAGGTCACTGAACCCTAGGAAGCCCTAAAACCCTATTTCCAGCCTCTATCTAGATGTCCAGATGAGTTACAAGATGTCCTGAACCCTTCGCCACAACCCACACACCTAAAACCCACTTCTACAACATTTTAAGATGTCCATACCAAGTTCTGCAGACAGAACCTTAACTCTTCCCTGCCTCTATTTGGATGTCCAGACAACAAGTCTGGATGTCTGACTTTACTTTTTAAGATGTCTGACACTATTGCCCGACGTCAAGAACTGTCTCTAGTTCTTGTTTGTGAATTCAAGCTTGGATATTGAATTCCTACGTCCCTAAGCCCAATTCCAACCCCATAGGAACCTAAATTAAGGTGCACTAACCCTAGTACATCACCTATAGACCTCCCTAAGGACCTAATTAGGTCCTCACTAAACCAAATTGACTTGACTTGGATCTTATTCAATTCCATCAACCTATTCAATTGGACTCATTGAGTCCAATTGAGCCCTAATCTCAGCACGCACTGTCCAGTTGGACTCAGTGAGAGTCCAATTAACCTAGACCAAACTTAATTGAGTTGTTTTACTCTCAATTAGTTTTTCACACACCCAATTAAACTTTTATAAAATTTAATTGCATTTTACCTTAGTGAATTAGGGTTTGCAACCCTAATTGAGACCTACCTTGACCTAAACCCACTAGAACCTAACCTGATCAACCTAGTGCTCGAGTGCTAAATCGGTGTTTTAAAATTGTCGCATTGTAGTATAGCCAAAATAGCACTCAAACAAATATATTTATTACTCAAAAAAGTTTTAAGGTCGAACATAGGGAGCAATATGGAATTCAATTCTCAAAAATTGCAATTTAAGACAAGAAAGCTATGAAATTGTAAACAAAAAATGTTTCAAAATAAAGTAGCACTAGGATCAAGTGTCAGATTGCAAAAATAATGGAGTAAAATGGTAATTTATATCGCCAAATACCCCTTACAATGATAGCTAGTGAACTCAATGTATATATATGTATGAAATGCAATCAAACCAATCGTCTAATTTACTAATCAGATGGCTTAAACTGCTCAAACCTTTCTCTGTTCTTCTTCTTTTCTCTTTCTCTTCTCTGCCTTTCTTCTTCTTTCAGCTATGACCCTTCCTCTTCTTTGTGTTCTTCTCTTACATTCCTTCTCTGTCTCTACAACTCTTCTTCTTCCTTCAACTCTTCTTCTTTCTCTGGCTTTCTTCACACAGCAGGGGAATAGCTTCTAAATTTGGCTAAGTGTTAGCCAGTTCTCACCAAGAGCAAAACCCTCCCCCTACCCATGCAGGCTCTCCTTCTCTCTTTTTCTCTTTAGGATCCTCTCTCCCAGAGCCACAAGGGTAATCGGGTTATCAGACCTAGCGTACCCAGGTCTAGGTTCATTGGTAGTGGGTGGTGAGTGAGGAGTGAGGTTTAGGTGGGTTAACAGGTCAGGCCAGGTCCGTAAGTAGAGGTCACGAACGAGGCAGTGCGTGGGTGAGAGGGACCTCACCCTGTCTTTGGAGGCGAAAAGCTTCTTTCACCTTTTCCACTTATACACCTTGGATGCCTTTTCTACTCACGATGTGCGACTATCCCCCATCACTTTTCTTCACACAATAGCAGCGTCTGATGCTTTGCCTATTAGGTGAACTGCCACTTCTAGGTCTTCGATTGAAGGGCCTAGGAAGGGTCTTGGGGGTGATGCGCACAGCCTGGAAGTGGAATTGAGGGGATTGCGGCTAGAGAACTGCGTTCGTGGTTAGAGACAGAGGCAGCGGCGGTGACGGATGGTGAGTACCTAAAAGCAAAAATACGGCCTCGTGGCCCAATTAAACTCGCTCAGGACCTTTGTCGTACCACAGCAAATGTGTGGGTGATGGTCTTGTGGCGTGAGAGGGCATGTGGGGGATAGTCAGTGATGGACGAGATGAACGAAAGTGGGTTTGTTCGGTGGAGTGTTGGAGGAGGCAATAGGGTGAAATAGGAGAGGGGAAATAAGCGGTGAGGTGTGGCAGAGGTTTTAAGGTAGTTGGCGAGGGGTTTGGTGGTGTGTGGAGAGAGATGTACCTCGCCAGAGGTGTGGTCAGAGTGGTGGAAGATAGAGTCGCGAGGCATGGTCGAGGTCAAAACAGCATGTCGAAAGTGTTGGTGTGATGAGGAAGAGTTTAGGGATCAGTTGAAGGTAGTAACGGACAAAGTGGGAAGGATAAGGCACTGGTTGTGGTGTTGCCGGTGCTGGAGAAGAGAATAGCTCCAGAGAGAGGGAGATGGCGAGGAAGAAGGAGATTAGGGCGTCGGCTGGTACGTCTCGACGCGAGAAGAAATGAGGAGTACGACTCCACTGCTGATATTGCGAACGGAAAACAAAGATGGATGGAGGGGCTCGCCAGACGTCGAGGATATTTCGGCTGAGAGAGAGGGAGGAATTAGTGGGGAATCTTAGCTGATTTCCAGCATAGGGAGAATGGTTTGAGCAGGAGGTTCTTTTATAGACCTCAAGAGAAAGTTTTGGGCTTGGGAAACAAGCTTGCCAAGCTTGGAAAGCTTGTTGGAGTTGGGAAATTCCTTGATACCCAAATCTCTCATGCGTTTGCATGAGAGATTGGGAAGGTTTTGGGGCGTGGGATTTGGTTCAAAAGAAGTGGAATTTCTTGATGAACTTCCCTTTCTATTTTGAAAGGGATTCGTCAAGAAATCAAGAGGTTCTTTCCAAATCTAAGTCATCAAAGCAAGTAGGAATAGGTTTAATGGTGGTAGGGACCTTTTTGTGAGAATGACAACAAAGTTAGGGGTCTATTTGAAAAGATTTTGAAAGTTAAGGGCATAAATGTAATCAGACAAGACCAAGTTGCAAACTAGGTCAAGACAAACTCATCTTGGGTCCAAATTTTTGTACAAACCTAATTTTGACCTAAGTAATCCAATGGTGAAGTTGGATTTTGGTTCTGACCACGTTTGACTAGGTAATTTATGCAAAAATCCAAATTAAGGCAAATTTCTGTCTGAGACTCTATTCTAGGTCAAAATGGGTTATGCTGGTCAAGTTGAAGGTTCTAAACCCTAGAGAATAATTTTCTATGAATTTTAGAAGGTTTAGTTGAATTTTATCTTTACTAAAACCTCAATTAATTAAGCAGGCCTATTTTTAGGGTTTAAAAAGTCATTTAATTCTCAAAACACGTGGAAACCCTTTTCTGATTGTTCTAACCCACTTGTTAGCCTTTTAGGACCATTTAACACTTAATTAAGCCCTAGGAAAACCTGTGGTTGCATTACATTCATGATATGATGGTAAAATTGCAGTTTTAACCTTAGTTTCTTATTTTTCCCTCAGAATGATTATGCAGTGACTTATGGCTCTCTGGCAGTTATGTAGGAGCATTTACTGACTTAATTGAATCAAAATAAGCTAATTATGGCTCATGATGGTGTTCCCATCACCTAGCCACCTAGGTTTCAACCCACACACCCCCACACACACAATTTGCATGAAAATACCTAGTCTAGAGTTCTCTAGAACTCTCTACCATGTGTTGTTGCCTTGGTTGCTGAAAATAGCAACCAAGATGCATTCAAATTTTGGATCCACCAAATGTGGATCTAAAAACCACCCATCCATCCTCTCTCTCACTCTCCCACAAGCTCCCACCATAGGCCTCTCTAGAGAGTTCCACACTTCTCTAGAGAGGCTCCCTTGGGTCAACTTAAAGGACCTTTGGGTGGCCATTTGCACCCATCTAGCCTTCCATCTAGTTTTAGCCTCATTCCACCTCCATTGCTCCACCTCCATCCCCACGAGCACACCATGGCATCTCCATCACCTCCACGTGAGGCCTAGATCACCTCCAACCTCTCTCCAAGGGCTAGACTAGATCACCATGGCACCATTGGCCGCCCCTCCTCCTCTCAACCAAGTCAAAGGCAATTGGAGCCACCTTCGAATGCCCTTATTTCTGTTAGCTAAGTGGAATAGTTCTTCATAGATTTATTGCTTTACTATTGCTTAGTAGTGTAGCTTCATATTCTCCCCCAATGATGCATGCATGATCCCCCCCATAGATTAATGTATGCAGTCATTTTCTGTTGGCTAAGTTATTACTTTCAAGCTTTCCTGTACAAGCTTTCCACGAGCTTCACTTTGTAGCCACCATGATGCAATCAATGAAATCATCTTTTATATATCTCTATGTATATGTGTGAAAATCACCATGAGCCGATTGCCATATTTCCTTGTGATTAAAGTTGCATACGCGAAATTTGTATTCTTTTGCAACTAAGCACGTCGTGCATCAATATGAATTATTGTAAACTGGCTTGCATTTTTGAATAAGTAGAGCAAGCTATATCAAATTCAAATATGCATTTTCTAAATGCCTCCTAAAGAAGAATGACCGGGACTCAAGTCTCGTTATTTTATAAATTACTTTTGACGAGCATTTTTGTGCACTATACTACAACGAGATCTCTGTTTTCAAAACATGCAAGAGAACCACTATCTGTCAGCAGTTGGGTATGGGTTGGGATGGTAGAGATTCGGGTTGTCGGGCGTTAGCAATTAACCCGAATTGCAAGTTATACTACGATGTCTTCATTTGTTGTATAAGCTGAAGCATGGACCCTTGCATTTCTACCATCTGCTGGTTTAACTCGGCCTTCCTTGCAGATTGTCGGGCATTCGAAGATGGCTGGGTAATCGGTCTCGGGGGCAACTGGGTGTATACTTGACCTTGACCCATAGGTCTTTGAGATGCATAGTTGCTGAGTCGAGTTTGGGTCTGTTGCCCCTGACTTTTCCAGAAGTTAGGGTGGTTCCTCCAACCCAAGTTATAAGTGTTGGAATACAGGTTGGACCTAACATTCTCCTGCATTGCATATGCATCCTCATAGGATGAGGATGGAGAGAAGGAAGGATCAGAAAAATTGGGAGCAAAGGCCCCAGTTTGGAACCCATAAGGTTATGAGAAATCCTGGCTCACAAGTTGAGTCGATTCAAGTTGGTTCATGAACTCCCGCCTCGTGGGAGCTCGTGAGGAATGGAATCCCAAATTCTAGGATTGAGTAGGTGAAGAAGTGTTTCCTGAATTCCCTGACATCCATTCTTCCATTCTCTTAGCAACCAAGTCCATTTTATCTAGTTTATTACAAATCAATTCCAAGTCAAATGAATGAGAATCCTAGATCTCATTAGCACTTGACTTGGGTTGTTGGGACCGGTTGAGTGCATCCATGGAGGCATGATTAATTGAGTTCTAGCTCATTTCCTCAAACAGGTCGTATGCACTATTTGCATCCCTGTTGAGAAAATTGCCTCCGTAGGAGGTGTCCACGTGATTACGAAGTTGCTCAACAACCCATGATAGAAATCTGCACGAGTTGACATTTCGGCACCTCATGGAGTGGACACTTCCTCAAAAGTTCCTGGAATCGCTCCCAAGCACCATGAAACGGTTCCCTCGAATGTTAAGCAAAAGTGGTAATCGCCCATTGTGTGGCATTGGTCCTTCCGATAGGAAAGAATTTCTTCAAGAAAGCCGACCTAAGAGCAACCCAAGTTTCTATCATCCTTCCTATGGTCTAGTACCAATGTGCGGCTTTATCCCTGAGAGAATGGGGGAAGAGCCTCATGATCATTTGCTCTTCGTTCACATTTCTTGCTTTGGTGGTCTGAATCAAAGTGGTCAGATCCTCCAACTACTGGAATGGGTCCTCCGAGCCAAGCCCATGAAAATGCTTAATCAAGCTTAAGACTTGGGGCTTGATTTCTATGTCAGTGGCAAGAATCATGATGCCGGGATGTTCCCCATAGTTTGAAGGATCATAAAAATCCTTCAAGGGCCGAGCACCTTGACCATTCATACCTTAGAACCAATGCTACATCTGTTGCATTTCTTCCAACTGCCTCTGAATCAGCTCCTACTGGTTCGGGGGTGGGGGAGGTGGTTATTGATCAGCCATGGGATCTAGTTGGCTAAAGCTCAACCTCCACCTCCGAGAATGGTCAAAAGGTCCTTCCAATCTAGGGTTCAATGACCTCCTTGCAAGCATACATTAGAAGGAAGTCGGAAGGGCGGGGGAGAGAAGGAGCCTTGCAGCAAAAAAATACAAGCCTGTCCTTAGGTTGGGTAGCCTAAAGGTCTACAAACTCTTAGAATCCATCCTAAGATTATGGACGATTTACTCTACTTATGTCCAGGCAATCCAACCAGTTAGATGGAGGGACTGGGGAGAAGGTTCTTTTGGCTTACTCCTCTGGTTCCTAGTGTACCCCCCAGCTGCAGTTGTTTGATGCTATTCTCTTAGCTAGACATCAGATTGACTAGTATAAGTAGGTTAATCGTGAATAATCTCAATCTAGATCCCCATGAGCGAATGAATCCTTAAGGCCAACATCTAATCGATTTTAGTTAGGCTTGGGAAATTGGTGTTTCTAGAATGTGATGGGCCATTAATGGATTGTGCCCTTAATGATTTGTTTGATAATGTGTGAATGTGCACAACAAAGAGGTTTCCTAGCAAGATTATTAATGATGAGGTGAGTTTTAGAGTTCGAATCTTGCTTAATAACTTTTAGGATTCAAATATTAGGTGTTTTCAACAAAGTTTTGTAAGGCAAACCAAATTTGTTTTTAAAAGCACGTGTTCAAGTATTTTCCTTTAGAAATCAAGAAAAATATGGAGTGCCTAGCTTGACCTGGTTGTTGAATCCTATGGGGTAGCTACAAATGAACCTCATTTAGATTAGGTGGTGCGACCCAAACAATTCAATCAATTAGCTCAAATGCACTACCGATTAAGGCACACAAAAAGGTGATTAACCTAATATGATTTCCACTCTTTTATGTGTTGAATTAGTGTACCGGGTCCACAGGTCAGAATCCCGCTGAGTAGATGAAAATCAAGTTAGGTTATGTGCCTCTAATGTAGGTGTATAAGGTGTGTAAATTGATTCATCCCACAGAAAGTATCTTTTTATTTTTTTTTATAAAATGTGGGTGAGATGGGTGAAGGTGGCAAACAAGACAAACGAAGTCTATCCTAGGGTTTATGCAAACACCTAAGTAGATTAGGTCTTGGTTATGATTGTGGCAAAATGAACTAGTGAGGGGGAATGTGGGGGACACTTACAAAGTACTCTACCCGCACTTTACTCTGATCTAGCGCACTTGGATCTCCATGCTAGGGTACCTGTAAGATTGTAGATCAAAGACAAGTAGGGTTAGTGCTATGTAAATGCAAAGAAGCGCCAAAAATAATAAATTAAATTCCGTTGCCTCCCCAGCATTAGCGTCAAAATGATCGCACAGGTTTTGCGTGTTTGAAATCAGGGTTACGAGTAACCCATCGTTGTAGTTGCAAAACTCATAATCAAATATAATTTATACCGAAACTCCAAGGGAGTCCTAGGTTGAACACAGGGAGGCGACGTTTACTTTGTATAAAAACCATGCTTCGATTTGTTTCATTTTGGTGTCGTGAGGTTTTGTTATTTTTTTGTTTTCAAAATAAAATGATAAACAATCACAAGAGAGAGATAGAATCGAATATGATATATTGCATGAATGTCAATTACAATAATCTAGAAAGCATAAAAAGAGAGGGAGGTGAGAAAAAATCTCCTGAAGTGGTTGTTCGATGAGACGACGGTGCCTGGGGGAAGCTCGGATGAATGAGTTGGGAAGCAGGACGATGGAGGTGAGAAGCGGGTAAAGGAAAGCTTTGGCATAGCTTCGAAATGGAGGTGAGAAGGCAAAGATGATCTGCTGCCAGAATGGAGGTGGGAGAATAGCTCCAAGGTGACATATTAATGGGGATGGGAAGTTGGAGGAGTATTTGGTGGGGCAGACTTTCATTACACTGATAGGCGCCTTGGGAGCTTGAGAGCAAGCTATAACAGAGCTTTGGTAGGCTTGCTAGAACTTGGGAGTAGGTGGGAGTAGAGTAGGTTGAGATAGCTTGGAAGGGAGGGGGTGTAGGCCCCTTTATAGTGGATGAAAAGAGGCTAGAATAGGCATGGGACCATTAGTGACTTCTAGGTCGTCGCTGTAACTGTCGCTGTAGGCAACTCACACACGCAACTGGCCTTGCTGCCGTGCAAACAATTAGCGATGGCTGTAAGCATTGCTGAATGTTTGCCAGGCTATCGCTGAAGGCTGGCGCCAATCGGGCATGCGCCCACCTATGCAAGCTGCGCTATCCCACCTCATGCATGCAGATTTCACGGAGACCCTGCTGGAGTGCACACTGGCATGCGCTGGCATACGTGCACGGGCCTGCTGCTGGTGCATGCTGGCACTGTGCTGCTGTTGTTGCTGCATGTGCATGCATCCAATTAATGAAGGGGGGTGCTGCGGGTCTCAAACCCGTGTCTGGCGTCTTCGGAGAGGGTGCCTCACCGTTTGGCCAAGTCATGCTTTTGTCAAGCATATGAAATTTCCTACTTGGAGGGGGTGAGATTAGCGTAACGTAAAAAATGCGGAATTGAAATATAAATAATCTCACAAATAAGCAATCACACAAAGTACACAAAGTATTTTTAGGTGGAAACCCAAACCGGGTGAAAACCACCACCTAACCCTCTCGAGTTAGGATTTTCCGATCAACCTAGTTGATCAAATCCACTAACCGAATCACTTTAAAACGAGGGTGATTCAACCTCAGTACAACCATGCTACAAGTACGAGGGTAGCGTTCCTCAACCCCTTCTCTCCACAAGAAGGATTTTGTCCCACGAAGGAGACGGGAATTCGCAAAGCGAATACCCAACAAAATAACAAAGATAAAAGAAACAACAAGTCCTATAGAGCCAACAAAGTAATTATAAACCTAGCTTCTATAGGAATAAGGAAACTCCCCTTTGCAAGGAGTGCGTCGAGGATGACGGATGCATGAGCCACGCGACGATGCAACTTCGCTCTCGTAGACAACGGCGGGAGAGCGGGTGCGCAACGGTTTGATGCTCTCAAGATGTAGAACTTGAGCTTAGAGAGCAAGAGCTTCTTGGACACAAGAGTGTGAGAGTGTATTACAAGGTGTCTCTTGGTGTGTATCTTGTGTCTCTAAGTGTCTCTTGTGTTGCAAAGGTTCCCCTCTATTTATAGAGGCCTTAGGAAGGCTTAGGAAGGGTTCTATAGCCGTTGGGAACAAAGTCCAAGAGAATCTGGCCGAAATCAGGACAATGATTACATTTGACAGGGTTATCAGACGTCTAACTCTGGCATCAGACGTCTGGAAGGCCACTTTAAGACGTCTGATTCCAAGGTCAGACGTCTGATTCTATGCGGGTTTCCTCCTGACTTGAATCAGATCTAAACAGGGTTTTTGTGCAAGTCCATCAGACGACATACAGGACGTCTGGCACTATGTCTGGACGTCTGGAAACCTACTTTTACTGTGGGAATTTATTTCCAAACGTTGCAACGGCTAGAAAATCTCTGAGAAGAGATTTTGGGTCAGCCGAGGCAAAACGGTCATTTATCAGACGTCTGGAAAGGCCTAAGGACGTCTGATAAGGCTCTAACGGTCATATTCTTGACTATTTACTAAGCCAGCCAACGGTCCACTAATTGGACGTCTGGCAAAGTCATCAGACGTCTTCTAAGACGTCTGGACTAAGGTCTGGACGTCTGATTTCATCAGACAGAATACTAACTCCAGCCTAACAGTTATCAGACGTCTGAAACAACAGTCAGACATCTTAAAATGCTTTATCAGACGTCTGATTTGGGAATTAGACGTCTGGAAGTGCTGTTTGAACCCTATATTGGTTTTCTAAGTATTCTACAGAAAACCTAAGTATCCTAAGGTTGTGCCGGTGTTCCTAGGACTACTGTTAGGGTTCTTTGAGGCTGTTTAACATAACTTTCTAAGGAAAATAAAAAGAGCAAGAAAATAAAGACAAGAGATACAAGAAAGGATTAAAAAGAATCTATCCTATTCTTCTTGTCTTCTATCTTCAATCTGTCTCTCCACGCGAACCTCCTCTGTTTTCCGTCAAGCTCCTCCAATCCGTCCTGGATGCGAGCTTGAACTCCGTCTAAACACATCCACATTTGCAATTGACCTGAAATCTTGGACTCAAATTGCAAATGTTAAATAACACGTGTTTTGTTATCATCAAAACAAATGATCGTGGTGCTCTAGCACCAACAGCGTATAGTGCTGCTAACGTGCAATTCGGGCAACCCTTAGCTGTTGGATTGAGATCCAACGACTGAGATCCCTCCATGCAGTGGGCTTGAGGACATGCCGACTCAGGTGGGGTGGCCTGGATGATGACATGTGGCACTATCTGTGCCATCCATCTTCTTCTTCTTATGGAGGGTACTATAGAGCTCCGATTGGGGTGATTCTCACGATGACTGATTGCGATCATCACTCTGAATCCATCCGTACGTCGGATTCTTCATCCAAAGCCAGTAAAGTTGTCACCCTACTTCCTAGCCAAGTAAAATGATGGAATTAATGTACATAATATACAACTATCCTAAATGCCATGCGATGGATGTTATGCAGTATTTATAACATGATATGCAATGCTAAGCCTAGGAACTATCATAAATAAGCATTTTATCATGAATTCATGTGTATTTATCAACGCCCGACCGTTCTAAACCAATGTGATGCTTTATCTTTTAGTGAGAGAGGAAAAAGTCTCATGAGCCACACCTCTTCCTGCACATTGCAGGAACGAGTTGTTTGAGCGAGTATAGTTAATTTCTTGAGGTGGAAAAAGGGGTCTTCTCTTGGAAGATCATGAAAATATTTGATTAGGTTTAGAATGGCGGGTTTAATTTAAAAAACTCCTTGTGTTATAACCACTCCGGGTCTCTCTTCATAATTGGAAGGATCATAGAAATCCTTAAGAGGTACGAGAGGTTCCCTGAGTGGCTGACCTGATCTTTGGTTAGCTAGGTTCGTGATTGTCCTACCCAACTGCTGCTGGTTTTGTTGAAGTTTAACCAATTGGTCGACCATAAGAGAAAAGGGGTTTGTATTTTGATTTTAAGGGCCACCTGTTTGTTAAGGGTTTTGTGGTAGCTCCAAATGTGGGAGGTTAGGGATGGGCAAGTCAGCTTGTGGGTCAGCTGACAAGTTAGGTTTGGGTTGGGATGTGGAAGTAGAATTCTTTACCTATTTTCCATGTTTGAATCAGAGGAAGAAGAAAACAAGGATTTTTTTACGCGTGCGGCAAAATCAAATGGTCCCTCAATATATATCTTCTGGGACCTTCATCCATGCTTGTACTTTGAAGATGGGGATGGGAGGAGAAGAGATAGATGATAGAAGGTGTGCAAATGAAGAAGACAAGCCTAATTCTATCTAGGGTTAACCCCTTAAAAACCTAAGACATGGGAATAGGACAAGTAAGGGATCAACAAGGGAACCCACCTCCCAAAGAGCACCCGACTAGACTAAAGAGGTGGCTTGGGCCCAAGCATGTCCTACAAAAATCACCAGGGGCTTGTGTAAACCTTTACTCATCTTTTGAATTCCCTCCAAGTCTATCACTGCATTTTCTAAGGGAGTTAGGAGCGCTTAATGATTCTTAATTGTCGGATATCAAGCCTAAATTGGATGAAGTCCTTAAGTGGACAAATGACTACTTATTTTAGTTAGGCTTGGGTACCTTAATGTGCACGAGAATGTGGTGGGCATTGATTGGGGTAATGCCCTATTATTTCAATTTTTTGGTGTGTGCAAATTGGATAGAGTGAGTCCAATGCCAAATCAAATTGTCACACAATTTTTGTTGTTTTTCTACTTTTAGGATTTGATTTAGATTAATATCTTTAGGGTTTTCTTTTGATGAATTAAAACAAGTTTGAGTTCCAAAATCAAAGAGAAATAAAGTTACATTTGGTTAATGTAGATTTCCTTTAGAATGTGGGACTAGAATAAATGAAGAGCAACCCTAATTGATTTGAACCCTAAGCAGAAATTTAACTATCAGTGAATCTTTTCAGGCTTTTCTTGTTAAGTAGAAGTCCAAACAGAGCAAACAACACCACTACTAGAAGGCAAATCAAATAAGGATTCCAAAAAATATTTATTTTTATGATTTAAGGAATTCGTTTGATATTTTTTTAAGATTTTTCTTTGTGTTGGTGTCAAAATCCAGAAAAGATACCTATGAGTATTTTGGACTTTTTAGTACCACCACCAACCACCTAAAATTTTTATGATTTTACATGTCGTGTAGAATTTCACAAGGATTCCAGAAAGCTAAATTTCACAGAAATTTGATAAGTAGAAAATTTCCTAACATTTGCAGACAGTAACAAAATCATGAAATCAACGGAAATGATCCACCTGTGGTCCACAAATTTTTAAAAATTCCCTACCACTCCAAATGCTCTAAAACTTAGAGCAGATGTTCTTGATTTGATTTGGAATCTTTGGGTGAAATTTCAAGATTTTAAAAGGCTTGTGGAGTTGGGAATTGATTTTAGAAGTTCCGACAGAGGTTTGGACCCGAAAATTAGAATACCAACACATAAGGAAGGGTGGTGCTAAATGATTCAAACAGGAAAGCAATGAATTTTGAAAGTCACCACTCTAACTAATTTTAATGTTTTTGATCCTAAAAGACTGATTTAATTTATTTTGATAGATTTTAAGAGAAATTATGTGATAAGAAAGATGGCACTAACCTTGAATCCATGGGAAGAAAAGGGACTTCAAGCTTTTGCTTCCAAAATCCTGCCTTCTTCCTGTAGTGCATGCACACATGGGAGAAAAGAAAGAGAAGGGGATGAGATTTGTGTATCAAGCAAGAGAAATATGAAAATGCAAAGCCATGCCTCCCCGACAATGGTGCCAAAAAGTGATGGCTAAAAATGAGCGATTTGAAACTAGGGTTTATGTCATTGTAAGTCTCACTTTCGATTACTTTTAAAATTTATGACATCGAGTACTTGGGAAAGTATTCAGCTCATCCCAAGGGAGGCAAAAATGCAAATTAAAGACTCTCACTTGATATTGGGAAATCAACATTCATTTTGTGAATTTTAAATATAAGATTTTTTTGGAGTTTTGAAATAAAGGGCAATCAAATATGAAGGAAGACTACACTAGAATTGCTAAAACCTAAGTGACAAAAAGATCCACTTCCGAAGCTCACCCTAGGTACATGTTAATCGCTCTGAAATGGGTTTAAAAATTGTCACATTGTAGTACAGTTCGAATCAGTGTGAAAAACAAATAAAATTTATACTCGAATGAAAGTTTAAGGTCTTTCACTGGGACCAAGTAGGAATTCATGTGCTAATCTCAAGAAATAATGTAAATGAGCACAATATATTACAATAAGAAATTGCAATCAGCATTAATTCAGAATGATATAGCAATAATGTCAAGTATAAATGTGCAAAAAGAATAAAGTAAAATGGTGATTTGAATCACCAATTACTCCTCACAATCATAGCAAGTAGATGTTCAATATTAATCAAGTTAATTAGCCTGAAATAGGAGAATTGGACGTCTGATGGTAGGATCAGATGTTTTAAATATCTGATTCTACAGTGCTTCTCTTCCTTTCTCTTCTTCTTCTTCTCTTGCCTTCTGTTCTTCTTCTTTCTTCTCTTTCTTCTCGTTTTGTCTTTGCTTTTCCTCTTCTTTCCTTCTTAGCTTTTCTGCCTCACAGGGGGACACCTTCGACTTTTGTCTAAGTTTTAGCCAATACATAGGGAAGCAAAACCCCCTGCCCCACACTCTCTCACTTCTTCTCTCTTTGGGTCTCCACCTTTCTTTCGCCTTCACAAGGCCATGCACAGTACTGGGTAGTCTGGTTTCGGATCTAAGCGCACTAGGGAGTAGGGCTGCCGTCGTGGGGTAGCAGCCAAGGTGTGCGCGGGTTAGGCAGGTCGGGTCAGCGCCAGGCCTGTGTAGAACAGTGTCACGTGCGAGGCGCGTGTGAGGGTGTGGGGGACCTCACCCCCCTTGTGTGTCAAGGCAAATAGCCACAGACAAAATCAATTTAAGTCACTGCGTCTGGTCTTCAGTAAACGATGTGGGACTAAAGTCCCACACCTTCCTTCCGGCACAGTAGGTAGGACTCCTTCCTTCAATTGCCACAGCTCACAAGGTCAAGGCATCCAATTTCTCATCTGGGGCAGTGCTTGAGATGATTCTTTTGCAGCCTGGGACTTCCACCTGGGGCTTACAAGTCCTAAAGAAGACTTCAAGCGAGCTTGAAGTTCGGCGCTAATGGCAGCTGCACCCTAGGTACCTGAAAACACAAACACGGCCTCGCAGCCACATCAGAAGCACTTAGGAGCTTTGCCATGATTCATGGAATGTGGTGGTGATGATTTCATAGCATGTGGATGCATGTGGTGGTCGAACAGAGTCGGGGATGGAAGCCGGTTATGGGTGTGTTCGGGGGGAGTGTTGGGTGCGTGAATGGAGAGATAATGAGAGGGCTTTTGTACGGGAAGGCAAGGAGAAGCTTATGGGAGTTTTGGTGAGGCGGGTGGAAGGGTGTAGTTGCAGGGATGCCTAGCCGAAGTGGTTGCCAGACGCGAAGAAGACAGAGGTGATTCGCAGTGTCGAGTGGTTGAAATTGAGGATTAAGGAGGTGAAACTAATCTATGATGCTAACAAAAGCTAACTAACTGCTCTAATGGACAAAAAGGGGGGAGATCTATGCCAGTTTTGGTACGCCGGCGACGGAGAAGACGAACTCTCCAGTAAGGGAGGAACGATGATGAAAACATGGAAGGGGACGACCACTGGTATTGTAGCACACGGAAGAATCTGAGGATGAAGAATCCACTGCTGGTTTTGCAAGAATGGATGAGGAAGGATGTTGAAGATATCGTCGGAGCTCGCAGAGCTTTTCAGCTAGAGAGGAGGGAAGAAATCGGGGTAATTCCGGCGAAAAACGAGTCTAGGGAACTCGGCAACGTCTGGGGGGTCCTTTTATAGGTCTCTAGAGGTCGAATTGAGCTTGGGAAGCAAGCTTCCCAAGCTAGGAAAGTTGACGGAGTAGGAAAATTGAAAGATACCCAAATCTCTCATGCGTTCGCATGAGAGATTGGGAAGGTTATTGAGTTCAAGGATGGGTGCATTGGAAAGAGGACTCCTCAAGGAATCTCCCTTCCAATTTGGAAGGGATTGAACAAGAAATCAGGGAGATCTTCCCATTTGAAGGTTGTCGGAGCTTTAGGATTAGGAGTTTAGGGTGAAAGGGACCTATTTGAAGAATAAGACGATAAAGTTGGGGACCCAAATGTAATTTATTCGAAAGTTAGGGCATACATGTGACAGAAAAGAGTCAGACAGGATCAAATTGCAAAGTAGGTCAAGATGATCTCAGATTGAGCCCAAATTTTATTATAAATTGAATTTGGACCTAAGGAATCTAATGGTGAAGTTAGATTTTGGTTTTGATTTAGTTTGATTGGGTAATTTATGCAAAAACCTAAATTAGGGAAAAAATCTATCTGTGGCTCTATTTTTGGTCAAGACGGGCTCCAATGGTCAAATTAAGGATGCCAAACCCTAGGGAATATTTTTATATGAATTTTAGAGGGTTTAGGTGAATTTTATCCTAACCATAACCTCATTTAATTAAGCAAATCTGATTTTTGAGTTTTGAAAGTCATTTAATTGTCAAAACACACAAAAACCCTTTTCTGTCTGTTCTAACCCACTTGTTAGACATTTAAGACCATTTGACCTTTATTTAACCCCTGGAGAAACTTGCAATTATTCTGCATTCATGATATGTTGGTAAAATTGCAGTTTTAACCCTGATTTCTTGTATTTCTCTTAGATAGGATTTGCAATGGATTAGGGCTCTCTAGCAGTTATCTAGGATCATTTATCCCCTAATTATGACTAATTAAAGCTAGATATGGCTGATGATGTGGTTATCATCAGTATGTGAAGACCTAAGGTAATTAGAGAGAGGGTTTCAGTGCACTAGAGTAAAAAGCAATTAGAGAGAGGGTTTGAGTGCACTAGAGTAAAAAGCAATTAATTAAATGAAAATAGAAATTGTAGAAGAGTAAACTTTATATATGGAGAAAAAATGTTTTACAGATCACTAGCAAAGGAATGCTTCTACTACTAGAAATGAAAATACAAAAAGTGAAAACACAAATCCTCCTGGTGATGTTGGTGAAGAGAAGGTCCTTGCTCCAAGCTAAATTGCTCCTAGGCCTGAAAAGGATTTCTCCCAATCCTTTCCTTGAAATGCTCTTCCAAAGGTGTGTCCTCCTTGGCAAGACCTAGATGGGCATGCCCTTGCTCCTCCAAAGGTGGAAGAATTCCACCTTATATTCTCCTCCAAGAGTGGGCATGCACCACCCTAAAAATCACCTCCTATACGTCCTCCTTGCCTGGCTGGACCACTGGCTGGAGTGGGCTCAAAAGAGAAGGGAAGAGGGTAAGGCACCAAGGGGATAGAGTGTCCCCTTAATCTTCTTCTTCTCCTTCTTCTCTTGGACGTGGGTATTGTGAAATTGAAGGTGGGAATATGAGACAATAATGGAGCCAAAGGAGTGGGTTAATGGTGGTAGGTAGGGAGTATATATAGCAGTGGTGATGGGAGGTGTTGGTGTGGATGATGTGTAGGGTTAGGATGGGATTATGAGGGTGGTTAGAAGATCTAAAGGCCATGGTGTTTTGGCACCATGGGAGGAGGTGTGTAGGTGGTGGTTATGGTGGTGGAGAGGCACCAATAATGGCACCAACCAAAGGAGGGTTAAGGGGTTGGTAGTTGGCTTGGAGAATGGAAGGTTTGGATGTGGTTAGGATGTGGTTGTGAAGTGGATGAAGGGTGGATAGGATTGTGTTAGTTGGCGCCAACATTGACGTTGGTTAAATGGGTTTTTGGCGGTAACTAGAAGATAGTTAGGATGGGGATTGTGGGTTAAGGATTTGGCACTAAATTGGGCGGTGATGATGGCCTTATGGCGTTAGGTGTAAGGTGGAGATTGGGGTTCAAGTTGGTGCCACTTATGGAGAGGTGTAGGTGGCTTTTGGCTCCAACTTATGATTGTGGTTAAGTGGTGGTTGTGGGTGGAAGGGTACTTCAAGTTGGCTCCATAGATGGGTGTTCTAGAGGGGGGTAGGTTAGCGCCGACTTGAATGGTTGGATGAGGGGTTCTAGGATGGATGAATGGTGGAGATGGAGGCTATGTGGTGGCGCCAAAAATAGGTGGTAGTTAAAATGGTTTTGGCGCCATCTTTAGGTGGCTTGTGGTGGTGGTAGTGGGGCTAAGGGATGCCTCAATTTAGCGCCAAATTGAAGGGGTGCATGGAGGTGTGTTTTGGTGCCAAATTGAGTGGGTTAAGGTTAGGTTAAGTTGGGGTTAAGGATGAGGATGGGTGGCCATGGAGTGGAGAGCTTAGGTGGAGTTAAGCTAAGCTAGCTTAGCAAGTAGGGTGTAATGGAGGGAGCTAGGGTTTAGGGAAGAAGAGCTGAGGGAGAGCTGTCTAGAGCTACACTAGAGCTAGTGACTACTGAAGAGAACAACAAGGAGCTACCTTAGCTGCCTTAGTTGCTAGTTCTTTGCTAGCTGCTATGCCAAGCTAAGGTCAGCTGGCATCTACTGAATTAAGCTGAGGTAAGCTGGGTATGATCTTCCCAGAGATAACCTAGCTAGCTAGAGTACCTAGCTTTGGTTAAATAGTTTAGCTCAACTAGGTTGAGCTAAGTGGAATCTCCAGGAGTTGGATTTGAGCTGGCCTGAGCTAGTTAAGGTCATCTTCAGCTAGCTTGAGCTGAGTGGAGTTGGAAGTAGCTGGACATAAGCTGAGGTGGACTCCTGTCAATTTAGTTGAGTTAGCTAGAGCCCCCAGTGAATTGATTGGAGCTAAGATGAGCTAAACTAAACTAAGTTAAGTTGGATCTAAGATGACTTGAGCTAGGTTGAGCTAAGTTGAGCACCCTGAGCTACCATCCAGCTAAGATAAGCTGAATAGAGCTTAAGAGAGCTAACCCTAACCCAAGTGAGCTGGTATCCAGCTATGATGAGCTAGATTTAGCTGTGGTTCAGCTGAATTGAGCTTCCTCTTCATTTGTTGCCTTCTTGAATGCTAGGGTTTTAGAGATCTGACTATCTGCTCATCTCTAACACTCAAATAAATGTGTCAAAAACAACAAGATTATGCAATACATGCCTAACCTAAGTCATGCCTAAATGCAGTCCAAAAACTCATTTGTGGAGTTAAAATCCTAAGAGCTACGTTTGGTTTAGGGCATAAGAATGATGATAAACTGGTGTTTATCACTCTACTCCCCCGTTCTTTCATAAGTGTATACATGGGCACCAATCCTAGAAGCTGCACCTGGTGCGACGAATTGATTCCACCCTACGCACAAAACATTTGACTTCTTTCATTCTTCTTCATCCTCTTCTTCTAAAAATCTAGAAAACCATCAAAATATGTCCAAAAACCCTTCCACCTCTGCCTCTTACCCACACGAAGCTAACCTGTAACTTGACATCCTCATACCTAACCTCCCTCCCTGGAAATGCCTCCAAATTCTGAGATTCCTAATGAACAGAATCAGAATCCCTTGAATAATCCACTACTCATGATGGTTGAGCAATTGGCTAAACTTCAAGCCAATCAATAATTGTTGGCTAGGACTATCACGAACCTAGCCAACCAAAGGCAGAATCCACCACCCATTAAGGACCTTGTTATTCCTCTTAAGGATTTCTATGATCCTTCAAATCATGAGGAAAGACCTGGGTGGTAATCCTTGAAGGTGATTTTGAGATCAAATCAAAAATTCTGAACCTGATTAGGCATTTTTGTGGCCTACCTAGAGAGGTCCCTTTCAGCCATCTTGAAGAATTAACTGTCCTCTCCTAAATCACCCATTCCCACAATGTCCAAGAAGATATATGGCTAATGAGACTCTTCCCTCTCGCTCTCAAACATAAGGCTGCTTACTGGTTTAGAACTGTTGGCAGACCCAACTCTAGAGCTCATTTCTCTGAAAGTACTTTCCTATAGGTCATATAAATGCCTTCCGAAGATCCATTACAACCTTCCAACAAAAACATGGTGCATCTTTACACAAAGCTCGAGAAAGGCTTTAGGAGTTATTAAGAAGTTGCCTACACCATGAAGTACCACTCTGGCAATTAGTACAAGTCTTCTACCACGAACTAGAAGATCAATTGAGAAAATTTGTGGATGCATCATGTGGTTGCAACTTCCTTAACAAAGGCATTGATAGTTCCTATCGGTTATTCGAAGAAATGAGTGAAAACTCATTTAGTCATGCTTCCATGAGCACCTTTGGTAGAAACATCAACCCACAATTTGATGTTCATGAGATAGGCACCCACAACCATTCACATTCAATTGATTTCCCAGAGACTAGATCCAATGTAAATTCACCAGAAGAAACAGAGGAAAGAATTAACTCACAAAAAAAGATTCCACCCGTGACTACACCTAACTTGCTAAAGAGAGCAAACTTGCATCATATTAGTGCTATCCCATCTGAGCATAATTATTTTCTTGAGGCTACACCTGATTTGACTACGACATTTGATTCTATGAATCATAATTCCTTCATCCTTGCTACATAAAATATTTCGGCCTTCAGGAGCATTTTAAAAATCCCTCCAACTCTTATAATTGGAGGAATAACTTGAAATTCTCCTGAAAGGTTGCTCATTTGGTTCATTTCCAAAGACAAAATCAATACAAGTATTATGGCAAAAATCCATGTAACATCCAAAAATCCAGGTCCCAAGTCATTTTAGTGTGGTTTGGGTCACTTCGAACCCATAGACAGGGTTATGGTTTGGTGTAAGTATAAGCACCTCTTAAAACATGCCAAAATTGCATATTTTGGGTCAACCCCTAGCTTAATCTCATCAAAAAGGCACCATGTATGATACCATTAGATTCCTCTCATCGTAAGCTTTCCAAAGATGCTTGTTTCGTGTGAATCCGAGATGTATAGCTCAAGTATGACCAAAACAAGTCATAAAGAACTAAATGTATGGTGAAGAAGACATAAGGGTAATTTCAATATTTTCTCAACTAAACCAAACCCTAAACAAAATTTGGGTCTATAAATAAGGCCTACTTGGACTTAGGGTCATCACTAATTCCTAGGGCCGCTAAAACCTAAGAGAAAGAGAGAAAGTAAGATTTAGGATTTCATTTAGTCGTCTTAAATCAGAATTCCAAGGACCTATTAGTGATTTCAAAGATTGCAGGCTTCCCAGTGTAATTGTTGAGGCACTAGCTGTAACCCGCGACAACAGCACAACACGTGGTGACGGCAGGCACAAGCACGCAACGCGTGGCAGGTGCAGTGTGGTGCACACAAATTTGCACTGAGAGCAATCGCATGCAATCCAAGGACATGCAATGTGTGTCAAAATTAAACTGCCAAGGAGCAGGTGCATGTGATTTGTGGGCGGGTGCATGATCAAATCGAAGCGTAACACATGTTGCAAGCAGGAGAGCAAGCGTCGGTCTGGTCTAATTCAGGGCCCCCTTACTATTTCAAGCAGTTCAAGGTTTTCTTGACCTCGGATTTTGACAAATAAGATACCATTGGAATGGTATCGATGCATACTACATGTTGGCATAGTTTATTTTCATTTTTGAGTACTTTCTACTTAGTGAAAACTCAGAAGCGTGCCTAAGTGATTCCAACACTTTTTTTGGTTCGTGAAAACCAGGAATTGTCCCTAGTATGTGTGTGGATTATGAGGTAGGCATGGCGACTATCCCTAGGCCCCTTGTGCATGATTCAGAGTCACTGTGACCCTCCAGTGACGTTAAGTAGAGTAGACTATCTCGTTCCCTATTTTTGTTCTATTTCATGTAGTCTGGACCTGATTTCTGCATTGTGCTCCTTACATACTATTGTTTGCACTTGTTCTCATCCTCTTGCTAAGTATGGAACCCTATGATATTTGGTTAGTAATTTGGGCACTTAAAATCACCATAATACAATGATTCATGAACAATTATTACTTTAGAATAATTAGTTTAAACCAATTTAAAACCCAAGAATTTGGGTGGATTTCAACAATGTTAAAACACTATTTTTGCCACTGGAGTTTACAGGAAGTTTATACTGATTTTCAGGGTGAATTTAAAGGATTTTATCTTGTAATTAAGTGAGTTGAATCAGCAAGGGTGAATAACAAGAGTATTCTACCACACTTGTTTTCAGTTCAATTTTCGGTATTGTGAGCCCATCCCGCACGATTCTTCGCATATGCCATGTTGATTAGAGTGCATTACTTCCCTTGTTAAATTATAAACCCTTTTTAGGAGTTAACTTTGATCTTGGGTACTTGGATATGAAGTAGATTGATACTATGGGAATGATCGAAATTAAGAACCTGAAATGTGACCCTATTATCGCATGCATGAAATGAACTCTGTTTTTCGTGAAATAAGTATCATTGTGATCATTAATTAGTATATTACTTGGGGCGACTGTTATAAATTAGAAACAAATAGTTTAACAGTTGATTATGGGTATGATGCAAACACTTCATAATCTTCATTAATCAACATAATGGTTGGAATTATGGCCTGGATATGGAATGTTATTAACTTAATCATCTGGGAATAATCATGAGATCAATACGACAAAATTGTTGGGATTGTAGAGACTGGATAACTAGACTTAACCCTGCTACTCGTCGAATTTGGTTGTAGGTTTGGTCTTTTAAATCAATTTTGGGCTAGTTTAGGGAGTTGCTGGCCTCCCTATGACTCTTTGGTTAGTCTTAGCAGCCAATTGGGATAGTAGGATGCGTAGCTCAAGGTTTGGAGTGATTTCTTTCTTAGCCGGTGGGTAGGTCATTGGCTGTATGTGCTTCTCCATGCATAGCACTTGTACATGTTCATGCCACACGACGTAGTCACCACCCCTTTCCACTATAACCCCAGGGTGATAGAATTGAGGTGACTTGATGGGTATAAGCTACCTTCTGGGCAAAGAAGATGGCTTACACCTATCTTGCATCTCAGGAAGTTACACGAGTTCGCCTCGTGTGCCGAGGCATTCATTAATGGGTTATGGACTGTAATAACTTAGGCTTCCAATATATATAAATGGAATGGGATAACGAGATGTCTAATAAATGGATTAATTAAATATATAGCACCCATTTTCCCTTTCTCTTAGTTACTGTTGTGCTTAGTTATTGTTTCTACTCTATTCAATTTTTATTGACGTGGTTCTTAGGTTCCATACTCAAGTGTTCTTGCTAGCTAGCAAGGTGACTACCATTTATACATCTCTTTGCTTATGTACTTACGTTTTGTGGTAAACCCTCTGGTCAGTACTTCATTTCTTTCTATTTCATTATTGTTCTACATTTTGTTTGATTAGCTATTGTTGTTTTATGATTACATGTTGGGTGATTGTGATCTTCTGGTTGGTTGTGCTTGTGGTTAGCACACAGTAACATAGGTTTCGTCGATTGGCGGAACGTAGGCTGATAAGCTCATATTTGTGAGCTAATTAAATGTCTAAATGCTTTAACATTAAGGTAACACATCCATTTACTTAGCAGGCATTAGGATGTAAATAGATTAATTTATATTTCTTATTTAATTACATAATTCATGCATTGCATTCATAATTAAAGGCATTGGGAATTGACTTAGAATGGCATGTAATTAGGTGCATTACATGCATTGTTTTAATTAACATAGAACTTAAGGATTTGTGTATAAATAATCCTAATATTTTATTTTATTAATTCTTCTTCTTCTTCCCGTAGGCAACTACTCTACTTCCTCCACCTGTGCATTCAATCTTTGCCAGCTGCCTGCACTCAAGACCCCATTCATGGAGGAGCAGGAGAGATGGATCTGGTCAGGGGCAGTTGCGACTACAACGGAGAGGAAGAGGTAGCTGTGCTCAGGGAGACACCATCCCACTCCACCACTGTGCACTCCACTCCACCACCATGGTCTCCAAGGTTGAGCTCCACCACACCATGGGCCGACTAGGAGACAACTCACCGCGCCAATCCGGTGAGCTTGGCCATCATTGTGCAACTACCAGATCACCCCCTGTCCACGCACCCCAACACCATCTTCTTCTTTTTCTTCTTCTTCTTCTACCTCTATTTCCATAACAAAACCATCCCCACACTCCTTGCTGCACCTCTGCGCCACACTCGTAGCAGCGCGCAACGTCCTACATGCGCTCCCTCGCCATTCCCACATGACCACCCTCTAGCTCCACTGTAGTAGGCACATGCCCACCAGCGCCCCTCAGCACACCCACTCACCTCATGCGCGTGCCCGCACTCCCTGCAGTGGCCCTCGCCCTCGCGCATAGAGCACACGCTACAACTGCACCTCCGCTCGCGTGCAAAGCATGCTGCACCTCCACTCGCAGGATGTCCGTTCGCTGTGCCTGCAGTGAACAAAACCTCCATCGCCCTCCCGCACCAGGTGCACGGAACCCATTGCGCTTCTCGAGCAGCATCACAGGCAGTCCCCACTCCACCACCGCATGCATGCACCCCCACCACACCCTCTGCTCCAACCGCGCATGACCTCCACACTAGCGAGTAGAACCACCACCTGCCACCTTCCTCTCCTTCTTACAGCCACCACAGGCTGTCATTCGCTGTGTCGTCACCAACGTCGGGTGCGGCCTGAGTGGGGTGACCTTCAGCTGTAGCCTCGACGCCCGTCTCTCCTCCACCTGTGTGCACTAGCCACTGCAACAAATCCCCTGTTTTACAGTTAATTAAAATATACATTCTTTGCCATTGAGGGGGAAGGTATTTTTAGTTAATAATATTTGGTTGATTTTATGAGCATCTCCCTCTTGTTTTTCATAACTACAATATCAGCATGATATTATCTTATTATCTCAATTAGATAGCTATTTTGATCTAATTTCTTGACGAAACTAATCGTGAATATATGTTTTTAACCGGTGTGAATTTAAATAGGTCATTACCTCCTTGTGGATACGACCCTCTCTCCTGTGATTGGTTTAATTTTAACTCTAATTATTTTGATTAGTTGATTTTCCAACACTTAGAAATATAATGATAAATCTTCTTAATCATCATTTTCGAAAGCAAAAATTCAACTTGTTGATTGTGCAGCAATCATAGGTCTTACTTGACCCAAATTAGGCTAGGACTTAGCATAAGTTGGGATAATTCATGCAAGCATAACCATTATTTGCATCTTTACTGCTTTCTTTTTGCTATGCATAAAATAACGCTATGATGTATTAATTAGGTGCATTATGTTAATTATAGGTAATAAGCTGATCAAAAGGTAGATCTGAAGCTGGATCTGAAGCTGGAATAACTGGTGTTGCAGCAGAGTTGGAGCGGAAGACCTAGATTAGATGTAATAGATAATAATGTAAGGGAGTTAAGGTATGCTATTCTATTAAGTAGGAATAAAGCAGTAAAATATGAAGAACTTAGGACCATCCTAGCCCTAGGAAGCCAAGAAGCTTCCCCAAGCCTTAGCCACCCTTAGATTAGGTCATCGCACCCTAGGAACCCTTAAAACCCTAATTCCAGCCTCTATCTAGATGTCCAGAACCCTTAGCCAACTCCCGCACACCTTAAACCCACTTCTGCAGTGTTATTAGACGTCTAGACACTTGGTCAGATGTCCAATTTCTGTAGAATAGCCAAGACAAAACCAAGAATCCCTCTTGACTCTGATTGGATGTCTAGACAACAAGTCTGGACTTTTCATTTTTCACTATAAGACATCTGGCACTTTTATTGGACATCTGGAACTCCTCTGCAGTTCCTATTTTAAGATTCAAGCCTTGATCTTGGATCTCTAGGTCCCTAAACCCAATTCCAACCCCAGGAATCTAAATTAAGGTGCCCTAGCCCTAGTACATCACCTCTAGACCTCCCTAAGGACCAAATTAGGTCCTAACTAAACCTAATTGACTTGGATCTTAGTCAATTCCATCAACCTATTCAATTGGACTCATTGAGTCCAATTGAGCCCTGATCTCAGCACACACTATCCAATTGGACTAAGTGAGAGTCCAATTGACCAAGACCTGACTTAATTGAGTTATTTTACTCTCAATTAAGTTTTCACACACCCAATTAAACTTGTATTAAGTTTAATTTCACTTTACCTTAGTGAATTAGGGTTTACAACCCTAATTTGAGACCTGCCTTGACCTAAACCCACTAGAACATAACCTAATCAACCTAGCCACCTAAGTGTTGACCCACACACACCCACATACACCATCCACACAAAAATACCTAGCCTAGAGTTCTCTAGAACTCTCTACCATATGTTGTTGCCTTAGTTGCTAAAATTAGCAACCAAGAGCCATTCAATTTTTAGATCCACATTTGGTGGATCTAAAAACCACCATCCATCCTCTCTCTCCCACGAGCTCCCACCATAGGCTTCTTTAGAGAATTTCGTAATTCTCTAGAGAGCTTCCCTTAGGTTTATAAAAAGACCTAAGGGGTGGCCATTTGCACCCATCCATCTCTTGGCATTATTCACTTCCATTTAGGTTAGCTACATTCACTTCCATTCCACCTCCATGAGTTGTTCACCATGGCTATGATGAGACACTCATCATGATCTCTAATTACCCCTAATTAACTAGTCTTCCTAGTTAATTAGCTAAGGTTATGAATATATAAGGGTTAATTATAAAATAAGGTATATTTAGTCAAGGACCTCAAAATAAGTTTGAAATGACATTTTGTCATTCAATTAACATTATTAATAATATATTTAATAATTGGACTTGAAATCCTATTAATCATTCCCTTAATTAATAAGTTAAGTAACTTAAACTTAATGTAAACCTAAGTATATAATAACTTAAGTGATTTTAATTAATCTAATAACTTAATCTAAAAAGGTCAAAAATGTAAATTCAAGGTGTAAACATAATATTTACCTTATTTACTAACATATATAAAAAGTTGAAAAAGATCTAAATTAAAATAAACCTTCAAAACCTGAGTTTACATTTTGGTCCTTAAAATTCATTACAATCGGGTCCTTATTCTCATACAGGTCCTTAAGTTTTATTTCATTTAAGTCCCTCTTCGTCTTCTTCTTCAGCCAAATGAATGGCTGGCGGCAAAGAGTCACGCCATCGTGCGATTACCGCCCTGCCGACATCATCCTTCTTTGTCCAAGCTCTTGCAGCTTGCGCTCACCACCTCTTCTTGATCCACTGGTCTGGATTAACGGGAAATCCTATTTTTCAGTGGGAGATAACCTCATCGTCGTCAGAGACGACGTCGGAGGTTAAGGTCCTCAAGCTCCTTCTTTGGCCATGCCCCACCATTCTCTTCGTCACCAACTGCTATAAATACCCCTCACCCCTCGGATTTTACTCAAGTTGGCTCCCTTCCCTCTTCTAACACTGTAGCCGACCCAATAGGCTATTCGTCCAAAACTCCGGTGACTTCCCATTCCACTTTCTGACTTCCTCCGTCCATCTTAATCAGCGGAGGAGATCCGTTGTGGTCTTCTGCGTCTCTGACACAAGCGCTGACCCAAGGAATCCTCCGCTCCACCTCAAATCCACCCACTAGAGATCTTTCTTCCACCCTCTAATTTCATCGTTCGCCATGAGACTTCGGTTGAACCCTATTGACCCCTTCGTCTAGGTAATAGTAGATTAGGAGTAGGAGTAGGCTAGCTTAGTTAGTTAGTTTAGGTAGTTAGATTAGAGTAATTTTAGAATTTTAGTTTCATCTTCTCCGACTCCAGCGAGTTCCTTGAGCTCGCCAGAGCCTTAATCTTGTCTTTTTAATTCACTATACACCTTCCTTTAACTTCCATAATCACTTCTAAATCACTTAAACGTTTAATTGATCACCTAATCACCTAATTCATATTTCACCTCCATCGACTACATCACTGTCCATGGTGGTAGTAATCGACCTAATTCCACCTTCATATGGTTCTTCATCATCTATCCACCAGTTATGGACCCTAATCAACACTATAATACATATTAATGTCACATATAAATTAAACACCCAAATAGAATTAAGTTCCTGAGCTCACTGTCCATGGCGGCTCAGGAACAGTTCAAATCTTAAATTAACTATATAATTATGACTACTATTACTTGTTGACTTGTTTTAACCTCTCAATTGAGTGGTTAAACAAGTCCTGAGCTTAACTCAAATCAAATTTTTAAAGAAACGATTTCACTGTCAAATCTTACATTTAAAGAAATAATGAGGAATTAAATGTGATAATGAGGTTCCTTGCAATCTCAGGATCCTTTCTAATCAAAAATGGTAAGTTTAATCAATTTGTACACACTTCATATTTTCTGGACTCACCAGAGCTCCGGCGAGCCAAATTTGCATTTCAGCCTCTAGAATTTGTTGAGAAGCTCCATAATGGTATAATGTGGATCACTGATTGTTTTAAAGATGTTTAATTGAGATTTTCATGTATGGAGCTGTAGATATGACTTCATCTTCTCCAACTCCGGCAGAGTTGGAGAACTCTATTAGAGAGATATAAAAAGCATTGAAGGAACTCAGAAGCTTCAGTGCAATGCACTAAAGCTGTTTAAACCTTTAAAACACTGTAACAACCTTTGAATGGCTCTAACGAACACACACCTTTTCAAGTTCAGGTGGCGAGCCTAAAACCCTAGAAATCAAGGTCAGAACACCTATCTAAAGATATGAATAAATTTCTAATGTTGTGGAGACTCTAATTGAGGCTTTAATTTCTTGGGAGAAGGCTTTGAACAAAAAGTCAAACTTGAGGCCTTTATAGTCAAACCTGAGAAGGAAACTTTGTTTCTGAGTTCAATATGAGGTATTGAGGAGTGTAAACTATTTCTGAGAATTTGTTGAATGGTTTAAGAGAGAATAAAGTGAGCTCAGATGAGTTATTTAGTGAGAATTTGAATCCTATCAATTTGGGTTACTTTCGAACCCAAACTAACAGGAGAAGCATTTTATTGAAAATTAAACTTGAATCCTACCTTGATGAGTTAATTATAACCCTTATAATTAGTTTAAATCAATTAGAAGCATTTTTAAGTGTCTGTTTACCTATTTTAAGTTTGAAAATTCGAACTCTGAAGCTTTCAGAGAAGCTTCAACCTTTTGTACACTATCTAAAGGTCTTAAGAGCTTAAAACTTACTCTAACAGATGTGGAATTAATTGTATAATATGTACAGACCTTTAAATAAAAGAGAAAAGTCCATCTGAGGACTCTGTGACATTAAAATCATTTCCAGGCATTAAATAACCCGTAGGAACCCCTGATTTTACTTTTTAAATTGAAGAGGAAAACATCTTCAAAACCTTAAATTCACCCTGCAATTTTGTAGATCTACCTTAGATCTTTCTAACAAACTTGAAATCACTCGATTTGGAGCTTTGGGTAGAAAGTTATGATCATTTGAAGTTGGGTCTGGAAGGGGTTATGTTAGTCCCACATTGCTAGTTTCTGAGCACGCGCATGGTAATAAAAGCAATTTGTTGTATGCCCTCTTTAGTCGTCAGCTCTCGGCACATCGGTTACCTATCTGATCCTATCTGAGCATGTGCATGTGTGTGTGTGTGCGGGCTTGTGTGCCTGCGGGTGTGCACCCTCGGGGGTGTGAGCGAATGTGCCCTGGGAGGGCGAGAGGCCTGGAAGGTTTGGTTGAGCCAAATTGGCTCGAGACTATGAACCGATATGAAATAAATCGAAAATGAACCTAATTGAGATTAGGCGAGGACCGAGTAAGGTCTGGTCCCATCCTGGTCTTAGGGTGCTGTGTATCCTCGAAAGGACCTCACCATAAATAAAATAAATTTTGGTTAAAAAAGTAAAAAAACCTGGTTCAGCTGAAAGTGTAACGGAATTGAAAAAGAAGTGTTGAAGCTGAAGGCTAAGTAAACAAAGGAGCACAGGCACTAAGGAAGGAAAAGAGATTAAGGAACAAAAAGAGAAGACTAAGGGAAGAACAGGAGAAGGCAGGAACAGAAGAGGAAAGGTAAGAAAAGAGCTAAAGAGAGAAGAAAAAGAGAAAGAAAAGGAGAAGAAGAGAGAGGATGAAGAAAATCTGTTCTTGGATCATTTTAATTACTTTTTGAATTTGTTTTAATTGTAAAAAGGCATGTTTTAATAGAATAACTTTTAATTGCCTTAATTTCTTTTGAAATAAAATTGGTAAACAAACAACATTTTGAGTAAATATGTTTTTCATATGGAATTTTGTATATTCTTTATAGTTTAAATATTTTGGCAAAATTCATGTTTAAAAATCAACCTAGTGATACCTCCTAAACTTATAGAGAAAAAAAGAGAATTGGTGAATTTGGAGAAAATTATTATACCTCCCAGTGAACGACCTGGACTCAACCAGTAAAAATTTCTAAAATGCTAGGTTAATTCGACCCTATACTATACAACTGACACAATTTTGAGTTAACCTAAGTGACTTCTTCTACTCTTAATTAAGAGAAATTAACTTAATTACCGAGTTGAGCGGAAAGCACGCTACTAGGCTACCACCATCTCCATGCTAGGATGCTGGATCACCTCTCCAACCTCTCTCCAAGGGCCGGCCTAAGCACCATTGGCCGCCCCTCCTGTAGTACGGAAAAAGGACACGCAGAATTTTGAGGACCTAAAGTCAATGTTCAAGGAAGCACATATTCAGGTCCCCCTCCTTGAGGCAATTGATCACATCCCTGCTATCGCTAGGTTCTTCAAGGACTATTGTACCCCGAAGAGACAGCAAAAAATTGGACGACATGCGGTACTGTCCAAAGAGGCTAGCGCCGTGATTCTAGTCGACTTGCCGCCGAAAAAGAAAGACCCTAGTACCCTGCTCATATCATGCTACTTGCAGGATTCTCCATTTGATCGGGCCCTTCTAGATCTGGCTTTGTCCATCAACCTAACTGCCACTGCTGTATTTGATCGGTTTCGATTTGGGGAGTTAAAGCCTACCTCAGTCACAATTCAGTTGGCTGATAGATCAGTAAAAACACCGAGGGGGGTGGTTGAGAATGTGATCGTAACAATCCACGGATTCTGCTTTCCCGCATATTTTTTCATTCTCGATATGGAGGTTCCTCCTAATCTCCAAGATGCACCAATCATTTTGGGTCGCCCATTTCTATCGACAGCCCAAGCAAACATTGATTTTGCATCCAGGTGTATGGAGATGGCCCTAGGTAATGAGCGACTTCGACTTGACATATTCAAGGCATCAAGGAATTTTGACTGTGATCGCATAGAGGAGGATGGTGAAGATGAAGATTTGGCATACTGTGGTAACATTGGGCTCCTTTGTGATGACCCAATGTCTCATTCATCTGCACTATCAAGGTTCTTGGACCTTGATCCACATGGGACTAAGACCACTGCACTGCACATATCTCCCCGAGGATCTGACTGTTTAGGGTGTGTTTCTGACCACAGCACCCCTGAATCTAGCTATCCTGATCTGTACACTACTGGATCACCCCTGTTATTACAAGAAGACATGACCACAGCTAACGGGTTTCCTGTTAGCACAGTCACAACCGACTATCTCACAGGTCCCGAATTAATGGGAATTCACATGCATTTGGATCATTAGATTTCCACCTTTGAGTCAACTCCTCCTATCCCCATTTCTGACTTTGACCCACCCGTGATTGAATTGAAGCCCTTACTTGACTCACTTAAGTATGTGTTCTTCGGCAAAAGTGAGACATACCTGGTCATTATTACTGCCTACTTAACCCATGAATAGGAGCATCAATTGATTTCTACGCTATAAGACCATAGGGTGGAGCATTGTTGATCTCCGCAGTATTCGCCCCTTATATTGCACTCATCATATCTACATGGATGAGGGCGTGAAACCTTTGAGACAACCTCAACGAAGGATAAACCCGAATATGCTAGAGGTTGTTAAGAAGGAGATCATCAAATGGCTGGATGCAGGTATTGTATACCCAATCTCTGACAGCCAATGGGTGAGTCCGATCCAAATAGTGCCAAAGAAAGTAGGACTCACCATAGTGAAAAATGATAAAGGTGAATCCATCCTGACCCACACTGCGACATCTTGGTGGGTCTGCATCGACTATAGGAAACTGAACATGGCTACCGAGAAGGATCACTTTCCTTTGCCTTTCATTGATGAGATCTTGGAACGGTTAGCCGGACGCAGTTTCCTTCACTTTCTAGATGAATACTCTGGGTATAATCAAGTAGAGATTAGCTCGGAAGATCAAGACAAGACCACATTCACATGCCTCTTTGGAACATTCGCTTTCAAGCGGATGCCCTTTGGCCTCTACAACGCACTAGCAACATTTCAGCGTTGTATGATGGCCATCTTCTCTGACATGATTGGGGACTATGTGGAGGTGTTCATGGATTACTTCTCCATTTTCGGAGATGATTTCGCATCTTGTCTTGATAGCCTCACCAAGATCCTAAAACCGTGTATTAAAGTAAACCTAGTACTATCCTGGGAGAAAAGCCATTTCATGGTGAGGGATGGCATAGTACTAGGACACAAGATCTCTAAAAATGGACTCGAGGTTGATCGAGCTAAATTTGAGATTATTTCCCACTTACCACCACCTAGCTCGGTCAAGTAGATTAGATCACTCTTGGGTCACGTCGGCTTCTACCAGAGATTTATATGCAATTTCTCAAAAATTGCATGACCTTTGAAGAATCTCCTTGTTGCCGATGCCCCATTTGAATTCGACACCTCGTGTCTCAGCTCCTTCGAGACTTTACGAAGCGCTGTCACTGATTCCCCGATTCTCCAACCACCTAACTAGTCGCTTGATTTCGAGATGATGTGCGACACTTCTAATTTTGCCGTCAGTGCTGTTTTAGGCCAACGTCGGGAGAAACAACCTTTTGTCATATACTATGCTAGCAAGACGCTGAATGAGGCTCAACGCAATTATACTATCACCGAAAAAGAACTGCTAGCAATAGTATTTGGGTTGAAGAAATTCAGATCTTATTTATTAGGGTCCAAAGTCATCATCTTCTCTGACCACTCCACTCTCCGGCATTTGCTAGCAAAGGCATCAATTTTATGGGCCCTTTTCCGAACTCACATGGCTTCGAGTATATATTACTAGCCACTGACCATGTCTCGAAGTGGGTCAAGGCCATCCCAGCGAGACGGGCTGATCATAAGATCGTCATTTCTTTTATATGGCAATACACCTTCGTGAGATTCGGAATACCCCGCACTCTGATTAGCAACGGGGGAAGCCACTTCATCCACGCCCACTTCAGGACATTATTAAAGAAATACGGGGTACATCACCGTATAGCCACCCTGTATTACCCGCAGACCAATGGGCAAGCTGAAGTGTCTAACCATCAGATCAAGATCTCCAGAAGACGGTTAGACCAAACAGGAAGGACTGGTCCGATAAATTAATTGATGCACTCTGGGCATATTGGACCGCGTACAAGGCCCCACTCGGAATGTCACCATATCGTATGGAATATGGAAAGGCCTATCACCTTCCTATAGAGCTGGAACACCGCGCCTTTTGGGCGGTGCGAAAATGTAACCTTGACCTCGATGTAGGAGGTCAAGAATGGAAACTCCAACTCAGCGAATTAGAGGAGATCTAGTGGGAGGCCTATGAGAATGCATTGATATACAAGGACAAGACCAAGGCCTTTCATGACCACCACATCCGGAGAAAAACATTCATGGCTAACCAGCAAGTCTGGTTGTTTGATTCACGATTAAAACTTTTCGCAAGGAAGCTCAAGTCCAAGTGGACTGGCTCATATGTTGTGATTCACCCATATTTTAATGGGGTAGTCCAGATTAGGGACCCAAAATTTGGGCATATATCTACGGTAAATGGCCAGTGCCTCAAGCCATTTATGGCCCAGGAACCTCCTCCAACTGACGAGATCATTGATCTTATTGAGGACGTGTGATTGAGTTTTCGCCCAGCTGGAGGCATTAAACTCAGCATCTACTCTGCATCCATCACCCTATACATATTCATTTTTATATATAGCATATTTTCCTTTAAGCATATTTTCTTTTTGCATATTGCATACTGTTAGGTTGGCCAGTGCTGAATGTATAATTTTAGGAGCAATTACAGGTGATTTCTACCCATTTACTCCCTGCTATATTTATTTTCTTTTATACTCATGCATGAGGACATGCAAGAACTTAGGCATGGGGGGTAGATACAACAAAAATTGAAAATTTTTTATGCCAACATTTAGGAAAAACCTCGGAGCTACCTGTCAAACGTACTTTAGGACCTTAAGTAAAAGAACAACAGACTCCACCTCCAATGCTCTCATTGGAGCTAGAAATTGTCTGCAACAGCCATTTCCGACTCACCAGCTCACCACTTGTTCTAAATTTAGGGTCAACTGAATGTAACCCGATACGGGAATTTCACGAAGTACAAATTATACGTGGTTACTTGTTTATAGCATATATACATATTGCATTCATGAATAAGATTATTTTATTAAGAGAATGCATTAGGGATTTTATCCTCTAGTTGATTCCTGTAATCTAGAATCCAGTACAACTTTTCACACACACGTAGAATTTGCAATGGATTCAAAGTGAAGGCTGATAAACGTCTTTAGTCTGTTGAGAAGAAGCAGTGCTTCTTTTCTTGACCCCTGGATACTGTTTTGGGAGTTAGGCAGATTTTCCTCCAAAAATACACCAAATAGTGTGAGATGAGAGTAGAGTGTACTGGTGCTCTAAGATTAGTACAAGGAATCTGGAATCCTAGATAATTAGGTGTTGATACTCTAAGATTAGACATAGTTTTCGCTCTCCATTCCTGCGCATACATTTTATGTGAAATTTTGAGAGCCACCAAATAAGGCAAATACGTAGAAAGCGAGTTTTCATAAAACTAGGGCTAAGGTGGATGGTTACGACCATTCTTTATGGAATCCTCGGCTGAAGGAGGGTATTGATGTCAAGGTCAGAAATACATCGTCCTATCCATCTCTCCCAGTGCTGTGAGTAGGCACTTCCACCAAATAAGCCACCCAATGTCTCTTGAGTACCACCAATCCCTAATAATGCCTCCACAATAAAGTTCATGGATGTGTGCTAGTTGTGTATATGTTGAGAAAAAAATGATGAAAAAAAAAGAACTGAAAAAGAGAAAAAAATTAGAAAAAGAAGAAAAAGCAAAGAAAAAAAGAGTGAATATTTAGTGTTTATTTCAGTTGCATTGAGGCAATACCACCAAATAAATTTGAGATCCACCAAATATGTCCTTAACCTAATTTTTTGTGTTTCTGACTGCCCGAATACTGGCCAAGGAATTCTGACTTAGTGTTAGAGTTATGGGAACTCAATTAAAGTGTTAATGCCAAGTGAGACCACCAAATACAGGTCATATGTGTGAATCTGGTGAGATTGTGAGCTCTAAGAAAAAGAAAAAAAAGAAAAGAAAAAGAAAAAGAAAAAGAGAGAATGAATACAAATTAACCAAAAGAGAGCATAGGTATTCTCATCTTTCTTTGAGTTGAGTTACTTGATAGTCCGGGAATCCAGATTCTGAAATACTAATCTCTATGTAACACCAAGTGAGAGTGATCCACCAAATAAGCACCCGTATCCCTCAGACATCCTCTACCCAAGCTTAAAGCCAGGGTGGAATTCATAGAATATGTTGAATACGCCGAGGGAAGAAGTCCGCCTATCTCGCTAGAATTTTACTAGGGGTCAAGTACAGGCTTTAGAGGTGAATTAGTTTCTCACTCAAATTCATTGCAAAAGCTACACAGCTACACTTTCACGATTGTCTGGATTTCTAGAGCATAGGATGAAAAAAAAAGGAGAAAAATCTCTATGCATACACTTGATAAAATAATCAATCCCTTAGGGACCCTTCTATGAATAACTTAGTCTTGCATTTGCTAGGGACTAGCAAGATTTAGGCATGGGGGTGTGATTGCATAGCAATCATAGGTCTTAATTGATCCAAATTAGGCTAATACTTAGCATAAGTTACGATAATTCATGCATGCATAAGCATTATTTGCATCTTTGCTGCTTTCTTTTAGCAATGCATAAAATAATGCTATGATGTACTGATTAGGTGCATTATGTCAATTATAGGTAATAAGCTGATCAGAAGGTAGGTCTGAAGCTGGATCTGAAGCTGGAATAACTGGTGTTGCAGCAGAGCTAGAGCGGAAGACCTAGATTAAATGTAATAGATAATAATGTAAGGGAGTTAAGGTATGCTATTCTATTAATTAGGAATAAAGCAGTAAAATATGAAGAACTTAGGACCATCCTAACCCTAGGATAGCCTAGAAGCTTCCCCAAGAATTAGCCACCCTTAGATTAGGTCACTGCACCCTAGGAAACCTTAAAACCCTAATTCCAACCTCTATCTGGACATTTAAAAAAATTATAGGACATCTAGAACCCTTAGCCAACTCCCGCACACCTTAAACCCACTTCTACAGTGTTATTGGATATCTAGACACTTGGTCAAACGTCCAATTTCTGTAGAATAGCCAAGACAAAACTTAGAATCCCTCCTGACTCTGATTGGACGTCTAGACAACAAGTCTGGACTTCTGATTTTTCACTATAAGACGTCTGGCACTTTTATTGGACGTCTGGAACTACATCCAGTTCCTGTTTTAAGATTCAAGCCTTGATCATGGATCTCTAAGTCCCTAAACCCAATTCCAATCCCATAGGAACCTAAATTAAGGTGCCCTAACCCTAGTACATCACCTCTAGACCTCCCTAAGGACCAAATTAGGCCCTAACTAAACCTAATTGACTTATATCTTAGTCAATTCCATCAGCCTATTCAATTGGACCCATTGAGTCCAATTAAACCCTGATCTCAGCACACACTATCCAATTGGACTCAGTGAGAGTCCAATTGACCAAGACCTGACTTAATTGAGTTATTTTACTCTCAATTAAGTTTTCACACACCCAATTAAACTTGTATTAAGTTTAATTTCACTTTACCTTAGTGAATTAGGGTTTACAACCCTAATTTGAGACCTACCTTGACCTAAACCCACTAGAACCTAACCTAATCAACCTAGCCACCTAAGTGTCGACCCACACACACCATCCTCATGAAAATACCTAACCTAGAGTTCTCTTGAACTCTCTACCATATGTTGTTGCCTTGGTTACTAAAATTGACAACCAAGAGCCATTCAATTTTTAGATCCACATTTGGTGGATCTAAAAACCACCATCCATCCTCTCTCTCCCACGAGCTTCCACCATAGGCCTCTCTAGAGAATTCCATAATTCTCTAGAGAGTTTCCCTTAGGTCTATAAAAAGACCTAAGCTGTGGTCATTTGCACCCATCCATCTCTTGACATTATTCACTTCCATTTAGGCTAGCTACATTCACTTCCACTCCAACTCCACGAGTTGCTCACCTTGGCTACCACCATCTCCATGCCAGGATGCTGGATCACCTCTCCAACCTCTCTCCAAGGGCCAGCCTAAGCACCATTGGCCGCCCCTCCTCCTCTCAACCATTCAAAGGCCATCAGAGCCCACCTCCGAATGCCCTTATTTCTGCTAGATTAGCTTAGTTTTTCATATTTACATGCCTTTATTACTGCTCAGTAGTGTAGCTCTTTATTCTCCCCCAATGATGCATGCAAAATCCCCCATAGATTCATGTATGTGATCATTTTCAGTTAGTTAGATTTATGTTTTCAAGCTTTCCTCTATAAGCTTTCCACTAGTTTCATGTTGCAAACACCATGATGAATGAATGAAAGATCTTTTCTTTTCTATATATATATGTCTATGTGTTGAGAATCACCATGAGCTTATTGTAGTATATTTTGTGTGATTAAAGTTACCAGCTTTTAATTTCTGATATTCTGGCAACTAAGCATGTTGCGCATAAATACGTAATAATCATAAACTGCCATGCGATTTTAAGCAAGTAGAGCAAAAAAGATCAATTTCAAATTTGTATAAGTGCCTCCCAGAGACGAACAACCAGGACTCAAGTCTCGTTATCTTTACAAAGTCATTTTTTTGACGAGCGTTTTTGCATGACTATACTACGATTTTCGACGACTTTAAAATACGCAAAAATAGCTCTATCACTCATCAAATGGCACCATTGCCGGGGAGGCAACAAGTTTGTTAAACTCGCATTCATTTATTTATTGATTCACACATTTTATTTGATTCTCAATTATCTGTTTGGTGCGAGGTATGCGTATTTGGAGACATCTTATCGCACCAGCCTCAGAGATTAGGCAATCCTTGACATCTCCAGAAGAGTCATAACACTGGGAGAAGGAGCATCACATCTGTCTCTGCAACACCTTGGTGGACCTTGTTTCCACCATTGGAGGAGATATTCGGAGGACCACATCTTCATCTCGCCCATTTAGTTGTAGATAGTTTTTACTTTTCTTTCTTTTCTTTATTTTAGTACATTCATTTGAGAAACTCTTCTTCTGGGGTATATTTAAGGGGTTTGTTCCCTGACTTTCTTTTAGGCCCATGTTGGGTAACTTTTTGGGAGCCTGTTCCCTTTTCTTTAGATCTAGGTTTTCTTCTGTGAATTTATTTTATTTTTCTTGATTATTCATAAGTAAAAAAAAAAAAAAACATAAAAAGGCACGAGATACCTGCTAGAAGCTGCCTACCCCTAGGACGACCATTTAGGTGTGAATGAGCAGCATCTATACTTGATTTTCTACATTGCGTGCATTCTTGCATCGTTGATTGCAGGAGGCAAGGTACGTTTTCTGGAGTTTGCATCCATATTTCTTCATGCATTGCATGTGGACCTTAATTTCAAAGACCACCAAGTTTGATTTGAATAGATCTAACAAGTGGTCATATTTAATTTTTGAAAAAGAACTAATTAAAGGAAGGACATTTAAAAACCAAGGACCTGAATTTCAAATTGGAATGCGATTCAAAATTCAAAATCTTTTACGGTGTATGCACACTTATATCTCTTGCACCACGGCATGCGTATAGACACTCGTTAGGTTTCGAACTACTAGGACAAGTGCCCTCCTACCATTGGATTCTGAAGTGTTCAGAACTTGAGATCAAAGGTTCTGTAACTCCAAAGAGGGGGATACCCTATCATGGATTTTTTAGGGTAGTTAAGAAGCACCACGAAAGCATAGCTTCAAAGGAAGGCTTAGGCCTACTTGCATCCCTCAATCTTCCATCTTTGGAGTTGCTCTACCATTTGAGCTTTAGGGAAGAGCACCTAAACTCCAACTAGGTCCTTTTAGGCATATCGTAGGTCAACAAGTAGGTGCGTAACTATTGTGATAACTTTATTTTTCATCTACAAGTGGACTTAAAATCTTAAAAGCCTAACTGATTAAAGACCAAAAAAGTCCTCTGATTTGTGTTTGCTTGGGGAATCTGATTGTGGTGTGAGTTAGAATGGACCACGTTGACTTTCATCCTTTCTCATCTTGTCCACAACCTTACCCCCACTCTACGATCTTTGATCCCATACGCCGAGATGGTCCATCCTTTGATGGACATAATGATAGTCATTGGGATCCATTTTACTCCTATTATAGGAGCATTGGTCCAGTTAAGCCCCAAATCAGTGAACAGAACTTAGGAGTGGGATTTGCCTTGCCTAATATCCCACACACCATAGAAATACCGAACCCACCCTCCCTAAATGATTATAATGCTTGGACAGAAACTCCTAGGTACTTTAAGCCTGAGCCTGACTTCTCTCTTGATAGTAATGATGATTTCTCCTCCTTGAAGATGGAAATTCAGAAAATGCAAGATGAAATGATTGAATTATTAGGAGAATCTTCGAGAGCAGGCCAACAAGGAAAAGAAGACATTAGCCATCCAACCTATCCCATTGAGGATGACATGCACCCCTCTACGCTAGATGCATCCCTTGTGGGAGAGCCACACCCTAAGTTGGAGGGAAATTTTAGGGATTATGTAAGGGAGAATAGCTATTTGTCGAGGATTGATTTTGAAACCTCTTCGCTAGATGACACTTCCTTGAGAGGTCCACGCCTTAAGTGGGAGGAGGATATGTATGAAAGTAGATATACATGGGATGAAGAAAGGTGGCAACCCGAGGAAGAAAATGATCAGGTTGAGTATCCACCCGAATTATATTGAGGTCAAAAGAAGGGAATGATGGTACCATTGGATGACCTCGACCCATATGATAATATTTTCATCACATTTGATAAAGTGGGCCAAGGTCAAGTTGTTAATCCCACCCTCTCTTCTGATCACGAGGTGGAACTCAAGCCCACCCTTAGGGAACCTAACCCTGAAGAAATTGACCTATCTGAGGAGTCTGAGGTTACCAGTGTAAACCATTTACCCTAAATGGAGTGCCCTAGGGGATCTGCTGAGATTTTAGATGATTCTAGATCTCAGGTATATGATGAATTGTATGATGAGGAGAAGGATGAATTATATGAGGAACCTACATTCAAGATTTGGAGTGACACTAAGGGTGATTATGTCCTATTTGAAGAATTAGCCCCCGAGGATGTCACAAAGTTGACCAAATTAGGTTTCCTTAGCATACCCATTGATGATATCTCTCCTCATGATCAAATAATGGAAAATTTGGAAGCAACTTATGAGATTAATGTGGATTCACATATAGACTCCAAGGAGGATTTGAGTAAAGAACAACAACCCGAGGGTGACATTGATAGGATAATCCCTAGATTTGTTGCTTCCAACCTGCCTTCATTTGATTCAGAGTCATCCTCTAATTCACTTATGTCTGAAGGTGAAATGTTGACTCCATACGTTGAAATGATCACTGATGAAGTGCAGGAAGATACTTGTGATTGTACAATGGATACTAGGGATGCGATTGAGGAATTAGGAAGGTTGTTAGGAATGGAAACTAGGTCAATTAGACCCAACCTTGATCTTATGGCCATCCCACAACCTCGGAACTTAGACACCTTGGACAATCTTTGGCTTAAAGACATGCTCACTACTGTTTTAACCGAGGGGCTTAACTGACCAATATCTCTTGTAATGGAGTACCAGGTATGGATTGTTGCTTTCTATGGTCAGTCCATCACTCTAGGGGTTTATCTCTGCACCATTCCTTCCCCATTTCTTTTGTAGGATCCTTGTCATCCTCCCCTTACCCCTTTAGAGGTTGTTATGCTAGTTTATCCTTTACAACCTCCTTTAGTGACCTGGGATGATTTCATTCCCATCCTGGTTGGGCAAGCATTTGCTATCGGGATTCATCATTAGCTCGTCAACATTCTAGGTTACCTATTTTCTAGGCTAGATTACTTTGCTCATTTTTAGGGCCTATTTCTATGTTCCTTGAACCTGATTTGCTGATTTTATGGTTACTCGGCTGCCAACAAAATAATGGTAGCCTAACTTTAACCTAGGTAATACTCTTCAATGCAATGAGGACATTGCATATTTTAGGCATGGGGTGGTGTATGTGGGGATATACATACCATTTATACATAGTGCATTCATGCATTTAGTTAAAGCATTCCGCATTGCATACATTTGCATCAAAAAAAATAACTGGGAGAAAAATATTTTGTAATTATTGAGTTTAACTGGCTGGGCCCTGCATTCTTAAGCAGACCAGAACTGTAGGTTAGACTAAGTTGATATTAGGTGTCAAACTTTAGATGCTAAGTTGAGCTACTAGCTTTAGACCCTTAAGGTCCTTTGTGGACTTAAAAACTTAAGTAGGAGTTAAGTTGCAGACCATTCCTCAAGAGGTTGAGGAAGGAAAGCTAGGGATTGAGTTAAAGGCTGGGTAGTACCAGGTGTCTTTTTCTACCTTTTGGTTTATGGGTCCTCGTAACCTAAGCAACCACATTTCACACACACTTGGTCTTGTGTAAATAGTGATAACCCTAATTCATTTCTTAAAGAAAAGTTGGTTCTCTTAGTTTTGACTTAAGAGAAGCTTGAAAACACAATTTGATTGGAAGAGTTCCTACCACAAGAGAGGTGGAGTACATACTCACCTTCAGGATGTGATGATAACATGTCACCTCCTTGGTGCTTGTCTCTTAGGATATCCATCCTACTGGGGGCATGTAAGCACATTGTGCGGTTCAGGTACCATGGGCGGCCCTATCTCGAACTACCGATTGCCATAGGCCTGAATTCGCTTAAGAAATCCATGGGCGATACTATCTTGAAGTGTTGATTGCCAAAAGTTCTTGGGGTTGCTATAGACGATGCTATCTTGAAGCATCGAAAGCCAAGCACCCTTCGAGGTTCGGTGATGGGAACAATGAATCTGACACAGACCATGTTAATAGCTGATCCAAGGTTAGACTTAGAGGAATAAAACAAAAGTATATATATTACAAAAAAAAGAAAAAGAAGCCTTTTTCCTCTCTAGGTTGGCAATCATACCAACCTCAAATAACTCTGACCAATGCACATGCACAGATGCTTTAATCTCTGGGACCAATAAACCCTAGGGTAGAGTTAGAAATCAGGGAAACCTATGCCTGCAACTTGTCTTTAGCTGACCTAGTCTGTAACTTAGCAACTACTTGGGAACCTTAGGTCTAAAGTCTAAACTTAACATGTTTCTAAAGGAAGACCGATTGGGTTGGCTAGTCTACTAGGAGTGCTAGGTTATTGCTTGGATTTGCTATAGACTAGCAAAAATTAGGCATTAAGGCATTTGATAAGCTCATATTTGTGAGCTAATTAAATGTCTGAATGCTTAAACATTAAGGTAACGCATCCATTTATTTAGCATGCATTAGGATGTAAATAGATTAATTTATATTTCTTATTTAATTACATAATTCATGCATTGCATTCATAATTAAAGGCATTGGGAATTGACTTAGAATGGCATGTAATTCGATGCATTACATGCATTGTTTTAATTAACATAAAACTTAAGGATTTGTGTATAGATAATCCTAAAATTTTATTTTATTAATTCTTCTTCTTCTTCCCATAGGCAACTGCTCCACTTCCTCCACCTGCGCATTCAATCTTCGCCAGTTGCCTGCACTCAACACCCCATTCATGGAGGAGTAGGAGAGATGGATCTAGTTGGGGGCAGTTGCGACTACAACGGAGAGGAAGAGGCAGCTGTGCTCAGGGAGACACCGTCCCACTCCACCAATGTGCACTCCACTCCACCACCGTGCTCACCAAGGCCGAGCTCAACCACACTGTGGGCTGGCGAGGTGACAACTCGCCGTGCTAATCAGGTGAGCTTGGCCATCACAGTGCAACTACCAGATCACCCCCTGTCCATGCACTAGCAACACCATCTTCTTCTTCTACCGATGTTTCCAGAACAAAACCATCCCCGTGCTCCTTGCTGCACCTCTGTGCCACACCCGTAACAGCACGCAACCTCCTGTGCACGCTCCCTCACCATCCTCGCATGACCACCCTCCAGCTCCACCGTAGCAAGCGCGTGCCCACCAGTGCCCCTCAGCACACCCACTCGCCTCTTGCTTGCGCCTGCACTCCTTACAGCAGCCGTCGACGCTTATAGCAGCAGCGACCCTCGCCTGTGAGCACAGAGCACACGCTACAACTATACCTCCACTCGTGCGCAGAGCGTGCTGCACCTCCACCCGCAGGGATGTCTGTTCGCTGCACCTGCAGTGAGGAACACCTCCATCACCCTCCCGCACTGCATGCATGCATCCCCCTGCGCTCCTCCAGCAGCAGCACAGGCAATCCCCGCTCTGCCACTGCATGCATGCACCCCCAACACACTCTCTGCTCCAACCGCGTATGACCTCTGCACTAGCAAGCAGAATCGCCACCTGCCACCTTCCTCTCCTTCTTGCGGCCACCACAGGCTGCCATTCGCTGTGCCTTCACCACCGTCGGGTGCAGCCCAAGCGAGGTGACCTTCAGCTGCAACCTCAACGCCCGTCTCTCCTCCTGTGCGCACTAGCCGCTGCAACAAATCCCCTGTTTTAAAGTTAATTAAAATTTACCTTTTTTGCCTTTGAGGCGGAAGGTATTTTTAGTTAATAATATTCTATTCAGTTGATTTTATGAGCATCTCCCTCTTCTTTTGCATAACTACAATATTAGCTTGATATTATCTTATTATCTCAATTGAAAAGCAAGTTCAATCTGATTTCTTGACGAAACTAATGGTGAACATATGTTTTTAACCGGTTCAAGTTTAAATAGGTCATTGCCTCCCTGTGGATACGACCCGCTCTCCTGTGAGTGGTTTAATTTTAATTCTAATTGTTTTGATTATTTGATTTTCCACCACTTAGAAATACAATAATAAATCTTCTTAATCATCATTTTTGAAAGTGAAAATTTGACTCGTCATGGGTCATCACAATCAATGCCAATCTAGGCCTTTTCAGGATGACATCAATGCCCAGGTTATGAAAACCTTGCAAGGTATGCAGAACCAGATGTCTGAAGTGAGCTGCATTGTGGCTACACTGCAAAATCAAATTAGGGTCACTCCACACCAAAGGCATCTACGGAACCTACCCTCCCAACCCATGGTCAATCCTAATAATCAAAGGAACCAGTATTAGGACGAGAATCATAATTACTCTAGGGAACCTCCTATTCACCTAGCACCTCAATACCCCCTAGGTTTCCAACAAAATTAGGCCCCCTGACCTCCTCCTAGAAATAACCATACTTCAACTTCTGTCACTTTGAGGAGCAATACGACAACTCAAGATCCTAGGCTTTCTCATCTAACACAAGGAACCCACCCAAAACCCATGCAAGTTGAATCTCCTACCTTAATTTAGGAGGAATAAGAAAATGATGCAAAAGACAAAAACCCCATTCCCTTCCCAGGAGCTTTGAACCCCACCAGTACTAAAATGAAGTTTGAGCCTACACATAAGGAACTCATGGATATATTCGGGCAAGTTGAGATTAATATTCCCCTAATGGATGCAATCAAATACATTCTTGCTTATGCCAAATTTCTCAAGGATCTTTGTACTCCCAAATAATAGACCAAAAAACCTAGCATGGGTAATCCTTTCTGAGATAGTAAGCTTTGTGGTCTAGAGCAAGCTACCTCCCAGGAAGGAAGATCTGGGTGGCTCCCCTCATTTCTGTGGTCATCAATGACATAACTTTTGACTGCATCCTGCTTGATTTAGGTGCCTCTGTTAATATTATCCCCAATATTTTATTCGAAGAATTCCAGTTCGATGAGCTGAAGCCAGTTAAAGTAACACAAAAATTGGCAAACCAATCTGTGATTAAACCTAAAGGAATTGTGGAGGATGTGATTGTTTGAGTCCAGAAAAGTTTATTTCCTATTAATTTTCTGGTACTAGATACTGACATACCTTGAAGAATGTCCCCATCATCCTTGGAAGACCCTTCCTAGCCACTGGAAAAGCAAATATTGAGTGCAATTTAGGAAAAATGGATATTACTTTCGATGTTCAGACCATTGCTTTGGATATTTTTCAAGATTTCAGGAGATTCCATGAGCCTAATTTTTTTGATGGCTTAGACTCTGAAACAAAACAAATTGTAGAAGAAACAATGATTATTGGCTCTTGTTGTGCTTTGACCACTATTGAACAAGATTTCTTTGATGATTCTGATAAACGCCAATTTATCATCATTCTTATGCATTAAAACAAACGTAGCTCTTAGGATTTTACTCTGCAAACGGATTTTTGGGTTGCATTTAGGCATAAATTAGGTTAGGCATGCATTGCATTTTTTATTGTCTTTTTGATATGCTTTTGTGAGTGTTAGGGACGAACAGATATACACATCCCTAAAACCCTAGCACTCAAGAAGGCAAATGGTGAAGGAGAAGCATAGACTAGCTGGAACTCAGCTTGATCTAGCTCACCACATCTGCAACGTAGCTCACTTGAACTAGGGTTAGCTCATCCCAGCTCCATTCAGCTAATCTCAACTGAATGGCAGCTCAAGAGAGTTCATCTTAGCTCACCCTAGCTCAAGTCAGCTCAGATCCAGCTCAACCTAGTTGAGTCTAGCTCATTTTAGCTCCCACAAGTCCATAGGGAGCTCTAGCTAGCTCAGCTAAGTTGACTAAAGTTCACCCCAACTTAGATCCAGCTACATCCAGCTCCACTCAACTCCAGCCAGCTAAAGAAGAACTCATCCCAGCTCAAGAAGCTTAAGTCCAGCTCCTAGGGACTCAGCTTAGCTCAACTCAGTTGAGCTAAGCTACCTTAGCTGCCTCAACCAACTTGATTCTCCTCGGGAGCACCAGACCCAGCTCACCTCAACTCATTATGGTAGAAGCCAGCTCACTTTAGCTTGGTTTAGCAGTTAGCAAAGAACTAGCAAGCTAAGCCAGCTAAAGTAGCTCCATGCCAGCCTCTTGAGCAGTTTCCAGCTCTAGTTCTAGCCCTAGACTTCTCCTCCTCATCTCCTCTCTTCAAACCCTAGCTCCAATACCTCCTCCTCTACTCCATAGCTAGCTAAGCTAGCTTAGCTTAGCTTAGCTTAGCTAGCAACCAGCTCCTTGGCCATCCACCACCTTCAACTCAACCCTATCTAGCTCCACCAACTTAAGCCCTACCTAAGCTAGCTATCCTACTCATTTTGGCGCCACCTCTTCACCACCTTTCACCCCTCAACTAAGCACCAAAAGACACCAAAATTTGGCGCCAAAACTAACCCTAACCACCTCCCTTTTGGCACCAAACTTTCAGCCCCTTTATCCACCCTACACCTACCCACATAACCCATCCTAGCCATCTGCATACCCCCCTTCTAGAACCCTTATGTGGTGCCACCTAATGGCCTTCTAGAAGGCCCATTTTGGCGCCAATTCTAAACGGCACCAAAGCCTTAACTACCCCCCTTAGCACCCCTTAGGTGGCACCACTTATCCTTAGCCCTAGGATCCCCAACTACCCCCCATATCCTATCCTAGCCATCCATTCCAAGAGCCACCTATGCCCCCCTTCCTACACTATATATACCCACCTAACTTCCCACATTTTATTCATCCACCATTAGTGTATTTTTCTACCTATACCCACCTACACCTACGGCCAAGAAGAAGGAGTAGAGAAGAAGATTAAAGGGGCACATCACCAGCCCCTTTCGTGCCTTCTTCTCCTCACTCTCTTCAACTTGGGCACCGCTAAAGAGAAGGGCTTTTCTACTTCGAGGATGGCCAGGAAAATGAGAAGGACCTAGGGTGGACATCCACCCTTGGAGAAAAGCTTAGGGCGCACCCCCTTAGGGCTTTCTTTGGAGGACATCACCTTGGCGGAGCATAGCAAGGAAGGAGTTGGAGGACTCTTTTCAAGCTCGGCAGCTACCAAGCTTGGAGCAAGAAGCCCTCTTCTTCACCATCTATCTAGAGGATTTGTGTTTTATTTTATTTATTGCAATTCTCTAGTAGTAGAAGCATTCATCTACTAGGTTTTTCTGTAAAACAGTTTCTCATTAATCAAGTTGCCTTCTTTGCAATTTCTTTTAGTTGCATTTTGATTGCTGTGTTCTAGCACTCTTCACTCCCTCTCCCGAATTATTCTAGGCCTCCACGTGCCTAGAGTGAGCTTAGGAAGAGGAATTACTTGTCACTTAGGTGTTAGCTTAGTAATCGTAGTTGTTATTTACTTTTTCGCCAACAACTCGTGTTCTCTCGTTATTTCAAAACCCAAAAAAAAAATGTAGTTGAAAAGGCCAAAAAGAAAGGTGATTTGTATTTCCAAGCAAGAGACCTGAATTTTTCAAACATATTGCCTCCTTGGATGGCCCTAGATACCCCACTATCTAGGTCTTACAAATTTAAAAGCGAAAGCGGATTTACGCATTGCAATGACACTAAATTGCCTAATTAACAAATCGTGCATTTTTGCGATCACTTTTTGGCGCCGTTGCCGAGGAGGCATGACTTTGCATTAGTCAATTTTCTCTTGCTTGATGTGGATCTCATCCCCTTCTCTTTCTTTTCTTTAGTGTGTGCAGGAATTACAGTGGGAAAGCGAGAATTTGGAAGTAGGAGCTTAAAGTTCCTTTTCTTCCCGTGGATTTCAGGTTGGTTCCCCATTTCTTGTCACATTTAAAACTACCAAAATATACTAAACTTGGCTTTTAGGACACTAAACAACTTAATTAAGTGGAGTGGTGCATTTTAAAACTCATTGATTGCTTGTTTGCTCCATTTAACACCACTTCATTTCAAGTATTAATGTTCTATTTTTCGGATCCAGATTTCTATCTGGACTTGAAAAATCAATTCCTAACACCACAGACCTCCTAAAATCATAAAATTTCATACATAGATTCCAAATTAAGTTAGGAACATCTTTTCCAAATTTCAGAATCAATTGGCTTTATATTTAATTTTTAAAACTTCATGGACTACAGAGGGGTCACACCCTCCAATCTTCCTATTTTGCTACTGTCCATGAATTTTTAGAATTTTATACTCATCCAATTTTTCTGAAATTTAGCTTTCTGAAATCCTTGTAAAATTTTACACATGATAAAAAATAACCAAAATTTTCTAAGGTCAGTGGTAATACTGAAAATTCCAAAATACCCACAGGTATCATTTCTGGACTTTGACACCAGTACAAATAAAAATTTAAAATAATTATCAAATAAATTTATAAAATCTTACAAAAATATTTTATGGAATTCTTGTTTGATTCTCTTCAAAATAGTGGTGTTGTTCGAATTGTTTGGACCACTACTTAATACAAAAATCCTAAAAACAACTCATTGGTAGTTAAATTTCTATCCTAGGACCAATTGGATTAGGGTTTCTTTTTTAGAAACAAACAACAAAAGGAAACATATCTTCATCCATACAACTTGATTTCCTCTTGTTTGTGGAATCTCAAACTTCTTTGAAATCTTAAGAAAGAAAAAAAATACACTAAGTTAAATCCAATCCTTAAAGACAGAAATACAATAATTGTGTGACAACTTGCTTTTCATTGGAGCCACTCTCCAATTCCTGCACACAGATAAAAAAAATTGAAATAACAAGGCAACAACCCAATTAACGCCCTCCACATTCCGTGTGCACTATAGTATCCTAGACCAAACTAAAATCCATAGCAACTTGACCCCTAAGGCTTCATCAACTTAGGCTTGCTATATAGGTCTTAAGTCTTCTTTAGTTAATACCATTTCTGTCATCTATATCTGGTGTTCAGGCTGAGGGGCTGTGTCAAACGACCAGGCGCGGGTTTATACAAGCACCTGGGGTTTTGCCTGGGAAACGTTTGGGCCCAAACCTCCCTATAAGCAACTTGGCTAGATTTGTTGATAGAACGGGTATTCACTATCGATTACTTATTTCCTACGTAGACCAAGCCTTAGGTTTACTTTTAGGGAGTCACACTTAAGTTAGGTCTAGCTTTGGTTATTTGATTTGCACACTTTCTCTCATCACTTTCTCTTTTCCTCCCCTCCTGTTCTTCCATTTTATGCACGGGCGACGGTCTCAAAATCCGCACCTGGAAGGACCATTTGATTTCTCCCCCCGTGCAAAAGGACCACTTTTTCTATCTTCTTCTCCTTCTAAAAAAATGAAAAATCAACAAAATGGGTCCACTAACCCTTCCACTTCCACCTCTAACCTTACCTCTGACCCCACTACTAACCCTAATTCTAACCCTTCCACCTAAAACCCACCCACCTTTAACTTCCCACACATGGAGCTCCCTAATCTTGAATTGCCCTAAACACAACATCAAGACCCCCTGCCTGATCTTTTAAAATTGATGGCTAAGCAGATTGATAAATTAAATTCCAATCAACAAACATTGACTAGGAAGATCCAAAACCTAGCCAATCAAAGGCCAAACCCACCACCCCATCAACAGCCTGTTATTCCTCTAAAAGATTTTTATGATCCATCTTATTATGAGGAACAACCAAGGGTGGTCATACCAGAGGGGGACTTCGAGATCAAGCCTGCAGTCCTGAACCTAATTAAACACTTTCATGGCCTTCCTAGGGAAGACCCTTTCAGCCACCTTGAAGAGCTGACTCTTCTTGCACAAACAACCCATTCCCTATATGTGCAAGAAGACATATGGCTGATGCAGCTTTTTCCATTATCTCTTAAAGATAAGGCTACTTATTGGTTCAGGATCATTGGCCGACCCATCACAACTTGGCCTCAACTCAAGAGCGCCTTCCTCAAGAAATTCTTTCCCATAAGTCGTACCAATTCCCTGCGAAGCTCTATTATGACCTTTCACCAAAAATCTGGTGAGACTTTCCATGATTCTTGGGAAAGATTTCAAGATCTCTTAAGAAGTTGCCCACACCACGAGATTCCTTTATGGCAGCTCGTGCAAATCTTCTATCATGGATTAGAAGATCAAATTCGACATTTTGTCGATGCCTCGAGTGGCGGCACCTTCTTAAATAAAGATGCTGAAAGTGCCTATGACCTTTTTGAAGAAATGAGTGAAAACTCATTTAATCAAGCTTCCATGAAGACATTTTGCAGAACTCAAAACCTGCAGTTCGGTGTTCATGAAGTAGGCACTCAATCTATCCTTGTCACCCAAGACGATCTTCAAATGATCGCTCAAAAACTCGACCAGATACATATTAATCAAAAGAAAATTGAGGAAAGACTAGCCATATCAACCCAAGCTCCACATAGTCCACATCTAACCCAACCTAACTTTCCACGAAGAGAAAATCTGAACAATCTCAACACTACTCCTGTTGATTATTACCAATATTCTGAGGATGCCCATGATTCACTAGGGAATTACAACTATCCAAATCTAAGCCCCACTCAAAATATTTCTGCCATCTAGGAGCCCTTTAAAAATTCTTCCAATTGGAAAAATTACCTGAACTACTCCTAGAATAATCAGGTTCCTTCCCAACCAAATCATTTTAATGGGTATGGGTTGAATCCAACCTTCCATCCTGGGCCATCCCAACAAGACATCAATGCCTAGATGATGCGAACCCTACAGGAAATGCAAAAAAAAATGACGGAAGTAACCCGCACCATCACAAATCTGAACAACTAGATTGGGGTTACTCTCACGCAAAGACTTGCAGGACATCTTCCGTCCCAACCCATGCCCAACCCTAATCACCAAAGGAACCAATATCCGGGCAAAAATCCACACTACCCAAATCAGCCTCCTACTAATTCACCACCTCAGTAGCCTCCCAGGTTTCCGCAACCACAGGCCCCCCAACCTCCTCCAAATAATAATCCGACTGCACATGTAGTTACTTTGAGGAGTGGGAAAATCACCACTGATCCTGGGCCTTCACACAAACCTGGTGAAATACCTGTGCAAATTGACTCCCCACCTCCCCATCAGGAAGAAAAAGAAATACAAAAATCTCAAGATAGGATTCCTATCCCTTTCCCACAAGCTCTCCACCCCACCACCAACAAAAAAAAGAAATCTAAGCCCACCACAGAAGAACTCATGGATCTATTTGGGAAAGTTCAAATCAATATTCTTCTCCTAGATGCCATCAAATATATACCTGCCTATGCCAAATTTTTGAAGGAGATCTGAACTCCTAAAAGGCAGGCCAAAAATCTAGGATAGGTGCATCTTTCGAAGATAGTAAGCTCTGTCATACAGAGCAAGCTGCCTCCTAAGATGAAAGATAAGGGGGTGCCTTTAATCTCAGTAATTATTGATGATACTATTTTTAATCGCGCCCTTCTTGATCTTGGTGCCTCAGTTAATATTATTCCCATGATTTTATTTGAAGAATTTCAGATCGGTGAATTAAAACCTGTTGAGGTTACCCTGCAATTAGCCGACTGATCTACAATCAAACCTCGTGGGATTGTCGAGGATGTTTTGGTCATGGTCCAGAATTGTGTCTTCCCTGCAGACTTTCTGGTTCTTGATGTTGAGGTACCTGAATCATTACTGGACTCCCCAACAATCCTTGGATGCCCTTTTCTGGCCACTGCCAAGGCAAATATCAATTGCCACACAGGCAAAATGGACATCACTTGTGCTAGCCAAACTATCACTTTAGATATTTTCAAATCCTCCAGGAGATTCCATGATGATAACTTTTTTAAAGACTCAGATACAAAAATTTCCAATATGGTGAAGGAGACAATGTTGATAGACCCTTACCGACCACAACTTTTTTGAGGATTTTGATTCCAAATCACTGGTCGGTGAAATCTGTGATCTGGAGACTTGTCTTGACCCCAAATCCATTCCTGATGCACCCCCTAATCACCCTAACCCACCCACTATTCACACACCTAATTTTTCCACACTAACTTCACCCAATCCTCACCATCCCTTCCCCGACTCCTTTCTTACGGACCTGCCACCAACCCCACCCGAGTTTGGCATCCAACCTGATTTAAAACCATTGCCAGACTTGGGCTACACTTATCATTTTCCATCCAACTTTGATCCCAATATTGCTTCTAATCAATTTTCTAGGGATCTAGAAGAAGACACCCTTTTTGCAAGCATCCAAGTGTCCAACTATTTACATGATTTTCCGTCTTCCGTGCATACCTTCACGTCCGGCTGAATGGCGTAAAAGATAGCACTGGATGGGAGGTAACCCATCATTTTTTCCTACCTTCCTTTTTTCTTCTTTTTCCAAGTTTTGATCATCCTAAACCCGACTATTCTTCACTAAGGTAATCCCTTTTCCCTCCTAATGCATGAGGACATGGCATATCTTAAGCATGGGGGGGTGTTTTTAAATTTGACAATCGATTTAGGATTTTCAAACCCTAAAAACATGCATTTTTCTTTAGTTATTTTATTTTCCTACTTGCATACCCAAAAAAAAAAATGTTGAAAACTTTTTGAGGAAAAATTTTGAAATCGAAACTAAGGTCGAAAAATTCACTTTGATACAATGGGATTTAATCTTTAACAAACTAGGGAAGAGGATGTGGATCTGATCATTAGAATTTCAAGGTCTATTTTAGACTAGATCAGATATCCTTCTCTAAAAAGTCCAACTGAACTCATGATAGTTCAAGTGACTTGATCCTATTTTGTAATGTGGAAAGTATTTGGCTTAGTTTCTGATTCAATAACTTGCATGTCTTGAGAAACTTCTTGTGTCAATTTTCACACACAAGCCAACACTTAAAAACTACTAAAAATTTGAAAAACTCCCGTGTTTGGACTTAGTAAAAGTCTGAAATAGACCATTGGTTTGAGTTCCCACCGCCGAGAAGGAGGAAAATGCCTCCTTTGGTGACACGATGTCAACATGTTATCGCGTTGGCGCTGCTCCATATATATATTTCATATCTTTAGATGGAGCATTAAAGCGCATTTTAGCAGCTCAAGTGTCATGGACGGTGCTCTACCTATAGTGTTGGAACAAGAGCTTGAGTTTGCTTGGAGCGCCCCTTTACACTGCATTATGTTTTGGGGTTGTGAGCTCTTGGGTGGTGTCACGGACAGTGCTATCCCGAAGTACTGGCACCAGAGCCCCCTCGAGGATTGGTAACGGGAATGATAATCCCAACACATCTGTTGTAAGACTAAGCTAAAAATAGGCATGGTGGAGAAAAAAAAAGAATAAACAAATAAATTAACACGACCTATAAATGTTGGCTTTTCACAAGCACAGACACAAGGTTTTAAAGGATTTTTGCAAGTTGCGAATCAGATTCATGAGCCAAAAATATCCTAAAAACAAAAATTTCAAGTCATCTGAATTAACAAGGGGTTAATTTGTGAATTTTCTGGAGGATATATTGATCCCGTTTTATCTAATAGTTGGATCCAAAACAAATCCCAATGTTTATCTTTAACAAATCCCGTACCTCCTGTGTTTAGATCAACCAAGGTCCCTTAATCTTTTTCTCCTCAAAACTAGAAAAAAATTAGATTTCCCAAAAATTCCATTTTCCAAAAAAATTGAACTTTTGCTAAGAGACTAGCAAAAGATAAGCATGGGGGGGTGATAAACACCAGTTTATCATCATTCTTATGCATTAAAACAAACCTAGCTCTTAGGATTTTACTCTGCAAATGGATTATTGGGTGGCATTTAGGCATAAATTTGGTTAGGCATGCATTGCATTTTTTATTGTCTTTTTGATATGTTTTTGTGTGTGTTAGGGATGAACAGATATACAGATCCCTAAAACCCTAGCACTCAAGAAGGCAAATGGTGAAGGAGAAGCTCAGACTAGCTGGAACTCAGCTTGATCCAGCTCACCACAGTTGGAACCTAGCTCCCTTGAACTAGGGTTAGCTCAACCCAGCTCCATTCAGCTAATCTTAGCTGAATGGTAGCTCAAGAGAGTTCATCTTAGTTCACCCTAGCTCAAGTCAGCTCAGATCTAGCTCAACCTAATTGAGTCTAGCTCATTTTAGCTCCCACAAGTCCACAGGGAGCTCTAGCTAGCTCAGCTGAGTTGACTAAAGTTCACCCCAGCTCAGATCCAGCTACATCCAGCTCCACTCAACTCCAGCCAGCTAAAGAAGAACTCATCCCAACTCAAGAAGCTCAAGTCCAGCTCCCAGGGACTCAGCTTAGCTCAACTCAGTTGGGCTAAGCTACCTTAGCTGCCTCAACCAGCTTGATTCTCCCCGGGAGCACCAGACCCAGCTCACCTCAGCTCATTACGGTATAAGACAACTCACTCTAGCTTGGCTTAGTAGCTAGCAAAGAACTAGCAAGCTAAGCCAGCTAGAGTAGCTCCATGCCAGCCCCTTTAGCAGCTGCTAGCTCTAGTTCCAACTCCAAACTTCACCTCAGCTCCTCTCTTCAAACCCTAGCTCCAATACCTCCTCCTCTACTCCATAGCTAGCTAAGCTAGCTTAGCTTAGCTTAGCTTAGCTTAGCTAGCAACCAGCTCCTTGGCCATCCACCACCTTCAACTCAACCCTAGCTAGCTCCACCAACTTAAGCCCTATCAAAGCTAGCTATCCTACTCATTTTGGCCCCACCTCTTCACCACCATTCACCTCTCAACTAACCACCAAAAGACACCAAAAGTTGGTGCTAGAACTAACCCTAACCACCTCCCTTTTGGCACCAACTTTCAGCCCCTTTATCCACCCTACACCTACCCACATAACCCATCCCTAGCCATCCACATACCCCCCTTCAAGAACCCTAAGGTGGCGCCACCTAATGGCCTTCTAGAAGGCCCATTTTGGCACCAATTCTAAAGGGCACCAAAGCCTTAACTACCCCTCTTAGCACCCCTTAGGTGGCGCCACTTATCCTTAGCCCTAGGATCCCCAACTACCCCCATATCCATTCATTCCAAGAGCCACCTATGCCCCCCTTCCTACACTATATATACCCACATAACTTCCCACAATTTCTTCATCCTCCATTAGTGTATTTTTCTACCTATACCTACCTACACCTACAGCCAAGAAGAAGGAGTAGAGAAGAAGATTAAAGGGGCACATCACCAACCCCTTTCGTGCCTTCTTCTCCCCACTCTCTTCAACTTGGGCCACGCCAAGGAGGAGGACTTTTCTACTTCAAGGAGGATGGCCAGGCAAAGGAGAAGGACCTAGGGTGGACGTCCACCCTTGGAGAAAAGCTTAGGGCATGCCCCCTTAGGGCTTGCTTTGGAGGACATCACCTTGGCGGAGCATAGCAAGGAGTTGGAGGACTCTTTTCAAGCTCGAGAGCTACCAAGCTTTGAGCAAGAAGACCTCTTCTTCACCATCTATCTAGAGGATTTGTGTTTTATTTTATTTATTGCAATTCTCTAGTAGTAGAAGCATTCATCTACTAGGTTTTTCTGTAAAATGCTTTCTCATTAATCTAGTTGCCTTCTTTGCAATTTCTTTTAGTTGCATTTTGATTGCTATGATTCTAGCACTCTTCACTCCCTCTCCCTAATTACTCTAGGCCTTGACGTGCCTAGAGTGATCTTAGGAAGAGGAATTACTTGTAACTTAGGTGTTAGCTTAGTAATCGTAGTTGTTATTTACTTTTTCACCAACAACTCGTGTTTTCTCTCGTTATTTCAGAACCCAAAAAAAAATGATATAGTTGAAAAGACCAAAAAGAAAGGTGATTTCTATTTCCAAGCAAGAGACTTGAATTTTGCAAACATATTGCCTCCTTGGACGACCCTAGATACCCCACTATCTTGGTCTTACAAATTTAAAAGCGAAAGCGGATTTATGTGTTGCAACGACACTAAATTGCCTAATTAACAAACCATGCATTTTCGCGATTAGATTCTGAGATAGAAATAGAACAAGTGGTTGAAGAGACAATGAATACTTCAAATTTGGGAACTTGCCTCAACTCCACCCCTCTTCCTAAATCACCACATCCCCCCTCTCTAATTTCACTTCACCCTCCCACCTTAACCTCATCACCCATTTAACCCTCGACTACTCTAACCTCCACTTCACTTTGGACCTTACTTCTTATCCCCCTGAGCCTGGCCTACACTCAGAGTTAAAACCCTGGCTATACTCAAATCATGTTTCCATTGATCAGACATGTCTGCTCACTATCAATTCTCATCTTTTTGCGTACCAAGATGGAACATCGCTTGTAGAGGGCATCCAAATTTCCAATTACCTCCATGACATTCCTCAAGCTCTGCTACACACTGCACCCAACTCAAAAGGTGTAAAAGATAGCCCTGGTTAGGAGGTAACCCAACATCTTTTTCTAGCTTTCCTTTTTTCTATTTCTTTTTAGGTTCTGCCAATCTGGATCTCAACCTTTCCTACCCAGGTGATAACTTTATCCTACCTGATGCATGAGGACATTGCATAGCTTTAGCATGGGGGGTGCTTTAATTTTTATCGATCGTCTCAGGATTTTCAGAACCTAAAAGAATAAAATATTTTCTACATCCATTTTGCATCTTTGCCTTTACATGAATTTTTCAAATAAATAAAAAACAAAAAAATCATATATTCAAAAACTTTTCTGAAGACTTTCAAAAATTTGGGACTGAGGTTGTGACCTTATTCGAAAAAGGTACACGACGGATTTAATATTTAACAACCTAAGGATGAATCCAAGGATCCATTAGTTAGACTTCTCAGGTCTAAAAACTTAGATTCGATCAGTATATCTCCTAAAGAAATCCTCCTGAATCCCTGAAGAAACTAATTGTCTCAGATTCTGTTTAGTGGTATAAATAGTACTTGACTTAGCTCTCAATCGAAAAATTTAATTTCTTTTGAAACTCAAGTATCAAACTTATTCACACACATAGCCAATGACAAATACATATTTATTTGAGATAAAATGACTATTATGTGGGTTCCTATGATATTGAAAAGTATTTAGCATTGTAAATAATGCATAACATGCATCATGCATTTAGAATAGATTGTATAATCTGTATATTAATTTACCTATTTTAATGGCCAAGGAATAGGGCAACACATTGTAGGGCCACAAATAGAAGATCTAACCATATAGATGTGATCAGGGCCACAATCAAAGTCTAACGCCTCTAAAATTGCCCCGATCGAACTTACGTAGCATCCTTTACAAGCCAAAGAAGATCAATGGCAAAGGAATAGGGTGATGCACATCTAGAGTTCAAATGACAAATCCAACTACACAGATGTCTTTGGAATGATGATTGCAGCCCAATGCCATGAAGATCAGCCCGATCGGACACTCGTGGCATCCCTTACAGGCATTTAAAGATGGATAGCCATGATGCCACCATGTGGCACCATCATAACCACCCAAAGTTGCCTAAGAGTCGCCGCTCAGTCTTAAAGGCATGTGTGGATGAGATCTAGTTTGTTGGAAATGCGTGTGGGCCACAACGGTCCCCAAATTCGTTGACATTTTTGGGCTCTATGGCTGCAGGTGTTGACAATGCTGGACCGAGTACAGCACCATAGTTGGTAGTTATAGATACAGTTTCGGTTGATGTTTTCTTTCTATTTTAAATCCGCAGTATTGTTAGTTTCTCTCAGTACTTGCTTCATTCTCTATAGTTTATATCAGTATTGTGATGGCTATGAATATTCTAATAACATTTTCTTTAGTTTAGGTCATTCTTGTCGTTATATTTTTTTTTTGTGATGTGATGCACTGTGAATGTTTTATTTGTTCTATGTGTATGCAATGGGTGACTAGATCTTAATGTTTGACAAAATCAACCTAGGCCTCTAATTGGGTTGGGACTTAGGTCCTTACAAATAATGCCATGGAAAATTTTGGGAGATCCATGCAATCTAGGAGTGGAATTTATGAGGTACAGGAGAATACAAACAATGTGGATATGAACCTGATATGTGAGAAATTGGATAAAGTTGATGTTGCATCCAAGAAGCTGGATGAACTAATGAACCAAAATAGGAAGGGAGCAACTCACCCATCACATGCTATCCAAACTTTCTCAGGAAGGGAGTTTGTGAATAACTTGCACATGGCTCAGGATATGAGCCATTTTACCCAGGACCTTCTTAATGGGGTTCAAACAATGACCTTTGATCCCTATTATCCTAATTCTACACTATTATCCTCATCATTATCTAGATGTGAGGATATTTCAACTATCCAAGGGAACATTAAAAACAATGCTTTCTCCAACACTTATAATTTTGGTTGGAGAAATCACCCAAATTTCTATTGGAAAAGACAAGGGAAAGGGAAGCAGAAGATTTCCCAACCTGGAACTTATTAGTTGAACCCTAATTTTCAAAACACTTTCAATCAAGGTCAAACTTATCAACCCTTGCTAGCTAGTCAGCCTAGCTAAACTGAATTGGCTATTTTGAACCAAAACCAGTATCTGATGGACATAAGCATCTCAATGTTGCAAGCTATGCAACAATTGACTCAGTCCATCAGGGACCCTAAGACATAGATAGGGCCTAAGCCTAATATAGACCAACCGGTGCCCTCCCATCCCAACTTGTTCCTAACCGTAGAAATGCACTTAATAGAGGAACAATCCCTCTAAGGTTAATCAAAATTTGGAGCCACAAAACAAAGCTCATGTGATTCAACAGACTCCCTTGATTCCAGCAGGTTTCATTCTTCCTCCACATCTTGGTAATCCTAGATTCAACTATAATCAGACCCCTCAATTGGATCTATACCCCTTGCCTAGGTCATCTTAAGATCCGAATCAGTATCCACCTACTTCAGCTAGTGCAATCACTTTGAGGAGTGGAAAGACTACCCAAGACCCTATTGTGACTCCTGATCTACATCCTAAGGGTCCTGATGCACCTGACTTGACTAAGGAGACTATTGTGGAGGAGGAAATCCAAGCTCATGTTTCTAGGGAACTAGAGATTAAGATCCGTTTTCCTGAGGCCTTGAATAGGCCTAGGAAGAAGAAGCCCGAGCCTAATAACGAGACTTGGTTGGATGTGTTCAAACAAGTGCACATTAATATCCTACTTTTGGATGCTATTGAATACATCCTAGCTTGTGCTAAATTTTTGAAGGAATTAACTACTACCAAGCTCAAGTCGAAGTCAAATAATTTGAGGAAGGTTATGTAGACTAAACACACTAGCTCAATCATTTTGATTAACCTTCCTTCCAAGAAGAAGGATCCAAAAGCCCCACAGATTTCTTGTTCTATTGGGGATATCACTTTGGATAGGGCTATATTGGATTTGGGTGCTTCCAATAACTTGATCGTGATTGTTTTATATGAGAAATTCGATATCAATAACTTGAAGCCCACTTGTGTGACACTTTAGTTAGTCAACTGAACTATCACCAAGCTGCACAGAATTTTGGAAGATGTAATTCTTCGTGTCAAGGACTTCTACTTCCCTGTTAACTTCTTAGTCCTTGACATGGAAGTACCCAAGAAACTCTATAACACCGTAATTATTCTTAGTAGACCTTCCCTTCCAATTATAAAATCCCACATTAATTGCAAATCCAAAAAAATGAAAATTACCCTTGGTGACAGAAAAATGCAATTGAATGTGTTTAAGGCAATGAAAAACTTTGATGATTGCAGAGCTATTGAAGACTTGGAATAAGACAGTGATATTGAGATGAGCATGGCTGTGGCAACCTAGGTCCCATCAACCAAGTAAAACTGATGGGTCCGGAGTCATCAAATACGGAATAGCATCTGACTTTCAACAGGATCACAGCCACCCAGTACATAATCATAAAACAACAACAATAGCTAAATAGAAATTTATATTACATTAAATAAAATAAAGTGCTGACAAAAATAGTGGTAAGAGTTCACTAGTGTTTAGTTGCTTTTATCGAGGTTTAAAATACGTGTTGTAATATAGCGACTAGAGTGAAATAAACATTCAAAATTTATGATCTCAAAATGCGAGTTCCGAGGTCATCTCAAGGAGTAAGAAAAATGCACAAATATCACTAGGCAATGTTATAAAATATGAAACACAAAAGTTTGATGCAAAATAAATTGATATTCGATCAATGTCACAATCGAACTCAAAGTGAATGAGCAATGGCTACAGTAAAAAATGTTTTGAATCAACTAAGCTTGAGCACGAATCACAACAAAATCTACCCCTTCTCCTGGGTTAAACCTCTTGCGAATCCAAATCGGGTCAGTTCGCCTACGTATGCGTGGGCAGACCTGTGCATACAGGTGCGTTGAGGACCCAACCCCCTCACTCTGAGTAAGCAATAGGGTCGTCATTTCCTTTTGTGGCTAATTGGAGGAGCACTGCTACACGAGGTGGGAATTAAATCCTGGCTTCTTCATTCACTTCACTGAGAGAAGCTGGAGGTGTACACTAAGAATTGGCCGTTGGATCTCCAAATCCATGTCCTAGATTGATTTCTAAAGGGATTCCACAGCTGTGGGTGGTGAAGTTCATCCTCTTCGAGTCGCCAAATGCTTTAGCTATGGTCGGAGAAGGAAGCACGTCCGGTAGTCTTACACACACAAATACTGGCCTCTCGATGGCAATGGTGGTCGGTCATGGAGGTGATAGAGAATGTAATTGACTTGGGCCAAAGCTCAGCAAGGGTGAGTGAAGCTTTTACCTAGATCAATTGGTCGAGGGGGTGTCGGAAATGAAGCTGCAATGAAGGTGGTGGTGGTCATCGATGGTAGAGTTTGGAGGGGGTGTTAGAAGCTACAAATGGAGCTATGATGCTCCAGATTCGTAACTAGAGGGTTAAGAAGAAATTGCGCTAACCTAATTTGATGAAAGGAGGGGGAGAGTTAGCTGTCGAAGGTACGACGGCAAGGAGGAAGATGGCAGTGGAGTTGGAGCAGAGTAGGTGGAATTTGGTCATGAAGCTCTACGTGAAGCTTCATGGGATGAAGGGTGTTTGTTGTGAATTGCGTAAAAAGATTTTTATATCGTTGTAGTTACGAATCATGCAGAAAAGAAATAAATTTTTAAATCTTTCACTAAGTACCGAGTCATTCGCAAAGGAAAAACATGATTTTTGTGCAAAATATTTTTATAAAGACGTTCTAAGCAAATATTTATATATGTATATATGTATATATAGACAAGCATTCATGAGATCAAATAAACATTTTGTTCATTAAGAGAATGTCCCACAAATCTAAAGTAATTGAATGCTAGAAAATAATATGAAATATAAGAATAAACTATTGAGGAGGAAATAGAAAACGAAAATGTGGTGGAGATGACGGAGCCACTTAAGGGATGCTTGTGCTATGTGAAGTAGCACTCTAGATCCACGATGGCAGGAAGAAGACCAGAGAGAGATGTTGTAGAGAGAAGGGGGCATGTATTATGTAGTGGCTATTTTTTTTTTTTCTTTAGGTATCTAAGTTATGTTCCAAAGGGTAGAGGCTTGGTCCTTTTATAGAAAAGTAGGTGGCTTCCTATTGGTTGATCTAGAGTGCCTAGGATTACTAATTTGTATGGTTTAGATTCAAAAGTGATGCCTAGGATTGATTAAATAGGGACCTTAGGATCTAGGTTGTAGGGCTAGGAGAGGATGAGAGTTTTCTAAAAATAGGCAACCTAGGTGGGTGGCTACCAAGGGATAAAATCTTGCCAAGGGATAAGATCTTATCTCTTGGCCAACCACTAAGGAACAAATCTTCTAAAGTTGACACCAACTTAACAGGATTAGGCTAGGAATTTCGTGGGTCTTATGTGGGTAGGGTCAAGGCTAGGTTTTGTAGGCATATGTTGTTAGAATAGGTTCCTAACTAGGCTAGGTTGACCCTAGGTATAGTGGGTTGGGTCCAAATAGGTTCCATGAACCCAATTGACTTATACTAAATCAATTAAGTGAGCTCATGGATCTCAATAGGTTTCGGGATTAGGGTTCTAGGATAGGTTGGATAGGTTCCTGGATAGTTGGACAACTCTGTGGATAAAGGGTCAAGATCATGGATAGTGTTATCCATGATTTTGGCTTTTGAGCTCACTTATTCAGTTTGAGCTGACCTAAGGGTACGAGTTGGAATAAGGGTATCCTAGGGTTCTACGGGTAGGGTTAGGTTATCCTAGTCCCTCTCTCTCTTCTTTAATTGGATCTTCATTTATTCCTTAATTAAGTCTTGGTCTTCAACAAGCTCCTAGCTTTGTAGCTTTATCTTCTATCTTGCTTCTATTTTTCATGGCTCCAAGTCATTCTACGTCCTTTACCTATATTATTCACAAAAGACTTGAATTAGATAATTAGGCATAAAATAAACACAATGCATATGATATTCATGCATGCTTTAAATGCAATATTCACATTCTAAATACATGATTTTACTAAGGAGCCAACCCTAGATTAAGCCAATTAAGGTAATAAATTAAGCTATTATCAAAGGGGAGAGGAAACCCTCTGCCTATTGTACGTGGCAGAGGGCAACGATGTGTGGTGGAGCTGTGTTAACACACTTTAGTTGGGTCGTAAGAAATACACGTCATAGTATAATCAACCAAAGCAAACCAACATTTAAAATTTGTAAGCTCGAAATGTGAGTTTCAAGGTCATCTTAAGGAGCAACTTAATGTGCAATACAACCACTAATCAATGGAACAAAATGAGCACAATAATCTGATAATATGCAATGAATGTCAAAAACAGTTGAGCTCTCAATTATCAAAACTAAATGAAGTGCTAAGGCAAAAAATTTGTTTTCAAACAAGGCCCTTAGCCACATTAGACATCCAAAGAGGGCTTTGAAATGTCTTAAAGTCTGAAATTAGACATCTGCAGTTCAACTCAAACTAAGCCAAAATCGGCCCCAATCCTTCAACCAAAGGCCACAAGTATGTCTCAAATCGCAACCTAAATCGACTCAGACCCGGTTTACCAAACCGACCCAAGAACCTCCAAACCTATCCTAAGGCTGGTGCCCAAGCGTGCCTACATGTGCGAAAGTGTGCATGAGTGAGAGGAGATGAGGACCCGACCCCCTGGTGCTTGGGGATGCCTCAAGGGGGTTTGTTTCCCATTATGGGCGAAACCTAGTCTTGCCAAAAATGAGGTGGGACTAAAGTCCCCCTCCTCTTCTTCGCTTTCAGCTTCAAGATGTGGATGAGGGTACTCTTCAATTGCTGATGGAAGACTGTTGGATCTCCAATCCAACGGTCTAGATGGACTCCTATGAAGAATCCACAACCAATGGGACAGATGTCTTTGTGGATTGCTTCACTGAAGAAGATGCTCGGTGCTGGGAAAGGACACAAGTCCGACAAACACTTTCACAAATGAATATGGCTTGTCGGCTTTGATTAAATACACCAAAAACATCATCCAACTACGCTGGAGCATAGCCTTAAGAAAATTGCAGGCAAGGGTGAACGAATGTGGCCAGCGGTGAAGCTTTGAAGAAGCTTCACCAGCGATAATGGTGGGGGTCGATGGAGGTGATGTAGAGTCCAATTGGGTTATATAAAAGGGTTGTGGAGGTGAGGAGGACCTTTTTCCTAACTCAATTGAGTCAAAGGAAGGTGTAGGAGGCAAGGCGATGACGGCATGAGTGGTGGTCGTCGTCAAAGGAGGAAAAAGAGTTGATGAACGGGGTCAAGGAGATACCTAATCCTAATTGGGAGAAGGGGGAGTAGAAGCCCTAAACCTATTGATGCAAAGGAGGAGGGAGATAGGTCGGCAGAGACACAACGACAAGAACAAAGGAGCTTGGGTCGTCAGAGCCGAAGAGGAGGAATTGGACCTCGAAACTTCGCGAGAAGCTTCCTGGGAAGAAGAGGAAGCAAAGCCCTCTGCCTATTATACATTGCAGAGGGCGAGGAAGGGGGGAGAAGGAGCTCTGAGGTGCTTCCAATGGTTACCAGAATTGAGGAAGAAGAGGAGTTTTTCCTGTGAATTAGGCATGTCTTTGACTTGTGTGGGTCAAACCTTATTTATAGAAGAGGAATTCTTTTTCATTGTGCCAAGAATTGCAACTTTTGATTGCGATATGGCCACCTCTTGAGCTCATCTTTTTTGAGATCTCTAGAGGCAATTTTGGCTGAATTAGGATGCAAGGAGAGGCTAGAAGAGGCTTGATGAATGCTGAAGCTACGAGTTGCTACGCTATCATGTTTGGTTTTGAAAACCTGTCGTTGTAGTTTAAAAGCGAAGAACTCGCGTTCAACAAATAAAATTTATATCGGAATAGAAATCCCAGGTCGAACTCAGGGAGGCGGACGTTTGATTTAAAAATACGCGTTTATTTTATTTGTCATGAAGTAAATTAATTGATTAGAAACTATCTATCTATTTATAATAAATAGAAGAGGGAGAGAGAGAGAATATTACAAACAAAAACCAAAACGAGATGTAGAATGAACATGGAATTCATTATCAAATAGATTGTTCATTAAACTACTCATTACGGCTAGAAAGCAGGAAAATGATTACACTAGAAAGTAGTAAATCTACTCTAGAAAGCAATAAAAAGAATGGGGAGAGAGAAATCCTCCTCAACGGTCGCTTGGAGGACGAGCCAGACGGGACGACATGTGGAAGATAGGGAACGGAGCTAGATGAAGGAGGACGAAGCAGGAAGAACAGGAACGGGGCAGCATGTCGTCGTTATCACAGGATCCGCTTCCGAAGGGGGGACGAAAATTTGACTTTATCTCTTGAGAAGCATCCCAAGTGTGGGACAAGCTTCTCTTGAGCTTTGGAGAGGGAGAAAAGAGAAGGAAGAGATGAAAATTTCGTATGGAGGGGGTCGCCTTTTATAGTTGCAAGGAGTGAGGACAATTTGATCTTTTTAATTTGAAAAACATTAATTCACGACCTTTAGTGATGAATAAAACCGTCGCTAAAGGTCTAAACGTGGCCTTCAAGGGCGGCGCTCACGTGATCGCTAGCCTCCCGCATGTGAAATGTGCATTCATGTTCTTGAATTCTCAGCCATTCGATCGCGAGATCGAACGGCTGAGATGTGTCCTCACTTCGCCTAAACCGCACGCTCACCCACGTTTGATCCCGCATTACGTGTGGGCATTTGATGCAGCAAGAGTGCTATCGTGTGAGCGTGACTGCTCAATCGCAATTGAGCGGTCAATCATGCCTCCTCTCCGCGCCTCAACTGCCACTCGCCAAGGTTCGAATGCACGCCCCACCTTCTCGCGAGCGCGTTCGACCAACTCACTATCAACGCGTTTGTGTCACGCTTAAGTTTTGTGTGCCCATGCTCACAGCCATTGGATGTGCATCCAACAGTGGAGAATCGTCGAAGGAGAGAGGGTGCGGTGGGTGTAGCAGTCGGTTGGGTGGCTGAGATGGCACGACGTGGTGGCTGTCCATCTTCTGGATGATGTAGATGGTGCCACGGTTGTTGGATTGAGTCGATTTTCACATCGTTAAGCTACGATTGTCGATCCAAATCCATCTGTGCGGTCGAATTTGTTGTTTAAAGTGCGGATGCACACCATCCTGGCCCTTGATCTTCTAGGGTTCCTCGATTTCTATCTGAAGCTACAGGTGTCTGATTAGGGTTATCTTAGAGTGGTTGAACTCCAATCGTCTCCCTGATCACATTGTATGGTTAGATCTTCGATCCGAGGCCCCGATAAAAATTTTGCCCTATCCCTGAACATAAAAAGAGACAATTAACCTCCATTTTATTCAAACTAATCTAAATGGAAGATGATGCATGCCATGCAATATTTATAGCATGTAATACAATTCTATGCTTAAGAACATGCATAAATTGACATCTTAAGTAGTGTAAATATGTTTACATCATACCCCCATGCCTATCTTTTGCTAGTCCCTAGCAAAAGCTGCATGCTATTTATAAAAAAATCAGGTTGGATTATTTAGGCATGAGTTATTTTCAATCATTAAGAAAACATTTACTTAGGATTTAAACTTTCAATAACACAACAGTGCCTGGGTATTTGCCAAAATGCAGACCGCCTCAAGCCCTTGCATTATTCGAAGAAAATTTTCTTTTTCTCTTTTTCTTCTTTTCTAATTTTTTTTGGATTTTCGAGTTTTACGGTTTAGGAGTGGCTTTCTATGGCCATTCAACTCACCCAAGATTTGATGAGAACCCTAAGTTCTAAGCATCTTATTGTGAATGTGATAGACTTGTTGACCGATAGTAAAAACGAACTTCGGATTTCTACGTCTCTAGGTGACCTTAAAAAGAGAATTTTGCCTAAAGGTGTATCTTTACAACCGATAGCTTTGTCCCTACTTTTATTTTTACGGGGTCAACACAAGGGTGAATCTAGTGTATATCTCCCCAGTTTATTCTACTTCTCCTCTTCTTCCTAAGTGTTTTGGGAATTTTTAGTGCATTTATTAAGTTGGGTTTTGGACAACCAGTCGATGAGCTATTACCACCAACAACTTCCCAGCCATACTCGTGCAGTGAAGTGTGGCTTATTTCTTTTTTTTCTTTTCTCCTTTCCTTTTTCTTTTCTTTTTGACTTTCTTTTTCTCTTTTTTTTTTGAGTAAGTGGCTTCCTTGGTTTAAGATTTACCTAAAGGCAGCAAAAGGAGAAGGGTCCAGTGACTGGACTCTCGACAACCTACCTATGGGCTGTTACCCATGATAACTTGCCAGCCATATCACCCTAGAAGGTTCATTAGCTACCCAATTTCCGTTAAAATCGTCGAACAACGAGTCAGTGCAAAGAAAGTGTGCAGATACTTAAAACTCAAAATTCCCTCAAATCAGAGGGTGGGTTGATAAGTCGTGTACTTATCACCCAAACTTATTTACTCCAATTACAATAGACTTAAGGTTGGCAAGGACTCGAAAAATAAATCCACATTTTAGTGGATACACAGGCTGATTAAGTCTGAAGACTTGAAGGTCTTTGTGTTCAGATCATAATGTGGTATTTCCTAAGATTGAAATTTTTCTTAAACCTAAATTCTCTTTCCTAATTCCACAATTTATTTTTTAATATAAATAAAAGAAAATAAAATAAATCTGTGGAGCTGATGAATAAATTCAGTGATGAATATCCACCCCCCATGCCTATCTAATGCAATGTCCTCATTGTATTAGAAAGACATAAAATAGAGTGGACTAGAGTATAAAGGACCTGAATTGTGTGAATGTTGGGTCTGCTCTGAGATAAAAACTAAAAAGAACTGTATACATGCTGAATTTAGTGCCTTCAGCTAGGCACACTATACAAGAAGAGAAATAAAGAATTCACAAGTGCATGTCAGAATCAGAATAAAAAGATAAAACCTCAGACCTGCCAGCAGATGTCCACAGATGAGGACCAAATTGTCGTGCAGACCCATACCCCATAATCAAGAGTATCTCAAGTTCTGGATAAAAATTACCCAAAACCTAAAATCAGTATGCAAGCGAGGTCAGGCCTATGATTTATGAGGATTCAACCCAAGACCAAAAAGTCGGGTTACAGAGAATTCGATATCGAAAGGATAATCAATGAATGTATGCTTAGGTTGAACATCTTCAGAACAAATGTCATAAGGGTTTTAGTTTGATGGTTTCAGATGAAATGAAACCCTTAGATGTAGTCTTCTACTTCCCTTGGAATTTGCTTCCTAAATTGAAATTTCCCAGCTCCTATCCTCCTCATTCAGAATGTCAAATTCCAGGACCTCCTGCATATTAATCACCCTGTCTGAAATTTCCAAGTCTAGAAGAGGCTCCAACAAATATTTATTCAAATCATCAATCATTTCAATCAGGGGCTCCAATCTTTCAATGCAAGGTATTGGCTGAACTTCTAAAGATTGTATGATATTCCTCAAGTTAGCCAGAACCTTATCTTGAACCTAGTTACCCTGAACCAAATGAGTTGGTTCAAGGTTGGGCAGGTTTGGGATCAGTGCAGAGGAGTTAATGAATTGAGATTCGTTATACCCTTCCTGATAATAGGTCATTTCGGATTGCTCAAAAGGTGGTGATGACCTACAGGCAATGTAAGAAGAGGATGGGTAAGAATCAGTGTATCCTTCTTAATTGTAGATCGTATCAGGTTGTCCATGAAAGGGTGACGATCTATAATCGATGTGGCTCTGAGAAGGATAAAAGTCACAATCATAGTGTTCAGGGTTAGACCCTAAACACGGAGGTCCAGAACTGTATCCCCAATCTCAGTTATCCCAACTAACTGATGGTTGATTACAGTACGAATCAGGATAATCGTAATGTTGAGGATAATTCAAAATAGGAGGGAAAGAGCGGGAATGCATATAATATGTGGAAGGATTCATGAGAGACGGGAGGAAGAAAGGTGCCCTGCAATGCAAGCAATCAAACCTGTCCTTAAGTGGGCTAGCCTAAAGACCTATAGACTTCCAGAACCTGTCTTGAGATAAAGAAATGATTTGATCTACTTCCGTTTGTTCAATCCAACCAGTTAGAAGGAGAGATTGGGGAGAAGGTTCGTCCTTCGACTTGCGCCTCCGGTTCCTAGTGTACCCCCCAGTCGTGATCATTTGATTCTGCTCCCCTAGCTAGACATCAGTTTGAATAGTAGAAACAGACTAATCGAAAATAATCTTGTTCTGGGCTCCGAAGAGCGAGTTGAATCCTTAAGGCTAACGTCTACTCTATTTTATTTAGGGCTAGGTTTGAATGTGCTTTGGAATGTGATGGGCCCTTTATCTGGGTTGTGCCCTTAATGATTGATTGATTTGTGTGTGCGTCCACAACCAGTGGTTTTCAAGCAAGATTATTTTTGATGCGATGAATTTTAGGATTCAAATCTTGCTCAGTAGCTTTTAGGATTCAACTTTATGTATTTTCAAACAATTTTTGTTGGCACACCAGGTTTTGAAAGTACAAGTGAATATGTTTTCCTTTAAAACTTAAAAGAATGTGGAGTGCCTGGTAAATCCTTAAGAGTTGAACCTAATCGGTAGCTACTTGATGAGTTGATTTTAATTGAAGTGGTGCGGCCCAATCAACTCAAACAATTGGCCTGTTGCACCACTTAATCAGGCACACAAGTGATTACCTAATCTGATTTCTACACGATTATGTGTTTGGATGTGTGTACCGGCTCCAAAGATCGGTTTACCAGTTGAGTTTGAAAATCAGATGACGTTGTGTACCTCTGTGAGAATTTTTTTTATTTTTCTTTTTAACAAGTGTGGGTATCAAACAAACAAACAAAACTAACCTTAGAGTTTATAAGAACACCTAGGTTGATTGATATTTGTGTTATTACGTGGTGAAATGAAAACTAATGGGTGGGAAGTGGGGGATAACTTACAGAACCTTCAATAGCACTTTACCCCAATCTACCGCTTTTGCTCGTCTCGAAAGAGTACCTGCAATCACAATAAGAAAGGAGAGAAGTGAGGTAAATGATTTGTAAGTTAGAAAACGTGAAAAAAAATCAAAAAGAGTCACCTCTTCGGCAACGACTCCAAAATGTTGAAGCTACGAGTTGCTACACTATCATGTTTGGTTTTGAAAACCTGTCGTTGTAGTTTGAAAGCGAAGAACTCACGTTCAACAAATAAAAATTATACCAAAATAGAACTCCCGGGTCGAACTCAAGGAGGCAGACGTTTGATTTAAAAATATGCGTTTGTTTTATTTGTCACGAAGTAAATGAATTGATTAGAAACTATCTATCTATTTACAATAAATAGAAGAGGGAGAGAGAGAGAATATTACAAAAAAAAATCAAAACAAGATGTAGAATGAACATGAAATTCATTATCAAATAGATTGTTCGTTAAACTACTCTTTACGACTAGAAAGCGGAAAATGATTACACTAGAAAGCAGTAAATCTACCCTGGAAAGCAGTAAAAAGAATGGGGAGAGAGATATCCTCCTTGACGATCGCTTGGAGGACAAGCCAGATAGGACGATGCTTGGAAGACGGGGAATGGAGCAGGATGAAGGAGGACGAAGCAGGAAGAACGGGAATGGGGCAGCATGTCATCGTCGTCATGGGATTCACTTCCGAAAGGGGGACAAAAATTTGACTTTATCTCTTGAGAAGCATCCCAGGTGTGATACAAGCTTCTCTTGAGCTTTGGAGAGGGAGAGAAGAGAAGGGATGAAAATTTCGTATGGAGGGGGTCTCCTTTTATAGTTGCAAGGAGTGAGGGTAATTTGGTCTTTTTAATTTGAAAAACATTAATTTAGGACCTTTAGTGATAGATAAAACCGTCGCTAAAGGTCCGAATGTGGCCTTCGTGAGCGGCACTTGTGCGCCTGCTCGCCTCCCACACGTGAAATGCTCATTCACATTCTTGAATTCTCGGCCGTTCGATTGTGAGATCGAACGGCTGAGATGCGTCCACACTGCGCCTCAACCTTGCGCTCGCCTGCATCTAATCCCACATTACACGCGGGCATCTGATGCGACGTGAGCGCTATCGTGCACGTGCAACCCCTCAATCACGTTCAAGTAGCCAATCACGCCTCCTCGCAGCGCCTCAAGTGCCACTCTCCAAGGTTCGAACGTGTGCCCTGCCTCCTCGTGAGCACGTTCGACCAATGCACTATTAGTGCATTTGTGTCACACTTAAGTTTTGTGTGCGTGCGCTCACAGTCATTGGATGTGCATCCAACGATGGAGAATCGTCGAAGAAGAGAGGGTGCGGCGGGTGTAGCGGTCAGTTGGGCGATTGAGATCGCTCCACGTGGTGCCATCTTGGCCGTCCATCTTCTAGATGATGTAGATGGTGCCACGATTGTTGGATTGAGTCAATTTTCACGCTGTTAGGCTGCGATCGTCGATCCGAATCCATCCATGTGGTCGGATTTGTCGTTTGATGTACGAATTCACACCATCTTGGCCCTTGATCTTCTAGGGTTCCTCGATCTCTATTTGATGCTACAGGTGTCTAATTAGGGAGATCTTGGAGTCGTTGAACTCCAATCGTCGCCCTGATCACATTTGTATGGTTGGATCTTCGATCCAACGCCTTGATAAAAATTTTGTCCTATCCCTGAACATAAAAGGAGACAATTAACCTCCATTTTATTCAAACTAATCTAAATTCAAGATGATGCATGCTATGCAATATTTATAGTATGTAATTCAATCCTATGCTTAAGAACATGCATAAATAGACATCTTAAGTAGTGTAAACATATTTACATCAATGAACAATTACGCCAAATTCTGGGAGATTTGGTGAAGATTTGATCACCCAATTTCTTTATTGAAATTCGACGAGGGTGGGTTTCTAAAAGTGTTGTTGCTGCTATATTTAGCAGGGAGCTCGAGGAAGAAGATGATGTAGGTGGGACCTCAATGCAAGGAAACTTGAAAGATAGGGGCTTGTTTACAATAATAGGGACAGATGAGCTAAATTGTAAACTGAGTAAAGATGATGTCTGATTGGGCTCAAAATTTATGGTTAACCTAATTTTAACTCAAGGAATCTAGTGGTGACCTTAGATTTGGATTTTGACATGGTTTGATTGGGTAACTTACATAGAAGCCCAAAATAAAGTAGATTCTCGCCTAAGTCTCTGTTTTTGGTCAATATGGGTTCCTTTGGTTAAAGTGAAGGTTCTAAACCTCTTAGAATATTTTTAAATAATTTTTAGGAGGTTTATATTATATTTATTTCTACCAAGACCCATTTGATTGAAGTGACACTGTATTTAGCATTTTTATTAATAAAATAATCCTTGAAACATGAAAAACCCTGATTCAATCAGTTCAGGCCCACTCCTTGGGAAATTAAACTTGTTTAACCATAGATTAAACCTTGATTAATCCCTTAGTTAATCTGTAATTAAAATTAGGTGTTAAAACAATATAATTAACAAGATTTCATATCTTCTCATATTTCACTCAGAATAGAGTTATCATCTTCTAATAAATATTAAGGAGCATGTATTACTGTAATTAGCCAAAATTAGGGTAATTAACACCAATGATGGTGCTACCATCAAGCTACTTTGAGGTGCTTCAATAGCACCGGCGAACTGAGGAAGAAGAGGAGGATTTCCGAACCACTTGAGCACGCCTTATGCATGGGAAGGTTGAGGCCTTTAAATAGATGTGAACCCCACATCAATCAAACCCAAATTTGCAAGATTTGATTATGAATTTAGTCATTTTTGGACTCATGATTCTTAATCAAAATAGAGAATCATGCCAAATTAGAGCTTAATATATAGCTTGCTAGATTGATCGTGATCCAGCAATCAATCCCACCAAATTTGGTGGGATTTGACCAAGATTTGCTCAATTAAAGGCCATTGCAAATCTTGCAAGCTATGGGTAGCTACAGCTGCTCGTTTTGGAAAAAGACCAGGGAACTTGATGTGTAAAGATTCAAAACTTAGGGGGTTTTTAATAATCAAAGACTAATAGGGTAAATTGCAAACTTGGTCAAGATGGACTTTAATTGGGCTCAAAATTTATGATAACCTAATTTGGACGCAATGAATCTAATGTGACCTCAAATTTGGGTTTTGATGAAGTTTGACTAGGTAATTTACACTTTAACCCAAATTGTATCAGTTTCCCACCTTGGTCTTTATTTTTAGTGAAAATGGGTTCATTTTGTAAAAGTAAATGTTCCAAACCTCATAAAATATTTTTAATGATTTTTAGAATGTTTAGATTATATGTAATTCCACCAGAACCCAATTAAAGTCAGGTTGTAATTAGGGTTTTTATTCATAAATTAACCTTCAGTTCTTAAATAAACCCTAGATCAGTCGTTCAAGCCTACTTCTTGGGAATTTGAGTTCAATTGACCTTTCATTAGGTATAGGCTTACCCCTTAGTTAATTTGCATTTGTAAATACTTGCTAAAATAGTAGAATTAAATTAATTTCCATTTGCATCTCAAATTCAAGACAAAATTGAATTATACCCTTTTTATGATTAGTAGAATGAATTTATTATTGAATATTATCTAAATTAAGCTAGCTATGGATGATGATGGTGTTACCATCATACCTCCATGCCTAACATTTGCTAGTCATTTAGCAAATTCAAAATTCAACTCAGAGTTCAGCTAGAGGTTATTTTACCATTCAACTCAAATAGAGATAGATTTACTTTGTTAATCTTGGTTAGACAGAAAACAATGCTCTTGTTCCTAGTACCTTAGACAACCCGGTTCCTCAAGACACTAAGATTTAATGACACCCTAATTTAATTTCACCTGACTCTTGATTTTTAAACATAGGGGCACATAGTCTAGGCTGGTTTCAGTTTCACTCCTAGTTTCGTTGTTATTGGGGTAGGAACACCTATAGTGAAGTTGAATTGAGTTAAAGGTCCTAAATGTCAAATTCATAACCTATTGGACTTAATTGGTTGCTCCCACTTGAATTTTACAACTTTGTAGCTTCCAACAGGGACAACCTTAAGGTATATCTCCCTGTAAAAGAAAAATAAAAATTCTAGCACCATATATTTTTTTTCATTTTTTCCTTTTTCTCTCTTTTTTTTTTTTTTTGATGTGCAGGTGTGTGAGAATTTTTATGAGCCTTTTGGGGTGGTAAGGATAGGTACACTGCTTACCAAAGCTTACATATACAAGCCCCACCAAAACAAAAATTAAAAGTGTGCACCTTAGTAAGAAAATGGCTCTCCATCCTTGGGTTGGCTGCTATAAAAAAGTTATTTTCTAGCTCTACTTAAGTCCAATCCTTTATTAACCTTCTACTCTGGTCCTAAAACTCAATTCGTGCATGTAAGGTTGTGTTCCGATTCTTCAAACTCCTAGACCAAAAGCGATAAGGAAACTAGTTTAAACACTCATGCCCCTTAGTCCAAGAGATTAAATTTTTCGACTTTGATTTGTAAGGCAACTTAAGCTATGCTTATTCAAGCATATTTAGCCTGAAAAACTAAGGTCGATGATATGGGTGTCCTGATAGTAGACTAGAGCACAAACAATTTAAAAATTGACTAAGACTAACAAATTATTCAATTTAGCACATTTTTCTTCCTCTTCTTCTTTAAAGATTTGCAATTCAGTTCAAAAGATTTCCTCTCCTTTCATCATTTTTTTTGTGAGAACCTTTTAAAGGAATTGAATTTCCAAGCCATTTGCACTTTAATACGCCCCCATGCCTAAGTTTTGCAATGCCCTCATTGCAAACAAGATGGGTTCAAATTCATCTTAGTTCATATTTTAGAACAGGTTTATAAGGGTGGGCTATCAAGTTGAAATGGCTGTTGCAAACGATTTCGAGCTCCAATACAAATATTGGAGGTGGAGTCAACTATTCTAAAGTATGAACCCTAAAGTATAGTAGGAATGTTGTTTAGAGGGATAAGAAAGGTCTCGGGTTTTTCAAATGATGGGTTGCCTCCCGTAAAGCGTTAAGTTTATTGCCATCAGCTAGGTGCAATGAGGCTCAGGATGAATGGAGATCAAAAGATTCTTCAACAAAGTTCGAATCGATCAGCTCAAGGAAGGGTTTTAGTCTTTGACCATTCACTACAAAAGCATTTGAATATTGACTAAGTTCACTAATTTCAATGGCTCCATTTCCAAAGATCCTCTGAACTAGAAAGGGTCTGGTCCACTTTAATCTTAGTTTGCCCGGGAAAAGCTTGAGTCGGGCATCAAAAAGAAGCACCTTTTGACTAGGATAAAAAGTCTTTCGTGAAATGTGCTCATCATGAAGAGCCTTAACTCGATCTTTGTAGATATGCGAGTTCACATACACCTCATTGCATAGTTCATTGATCTTACTCATCTACAAACGATGATGGATTCCAGCCTTCTCGAGATCCAAATTACATTTTCATACTACTCGGTAGGCCTTGTGCTCCATTTCTATAGGAAGGTGACATGCCTTCCCATAAACTAGTCTGAACGAAGAAATCCCTAGCTGGGTTTTATGAGCGATCTTATAGGCCCTAAATGCTTTCGGAAGTCGGGTTGACCAATCTTTTCTGTTAGGTCGGATAGTGACTTGAAGAATTTTTTTGATCTCTCGATTGGAGAGCTCAACCATTCCTTTAGTTTGGGGATGATATGGAGTCGAAATCCAATGCGACACCCCATATTTCTTAAATAGGGATTGGAAGTGCACATTCACAAAATGGGTCCCCTCATCAGAGATGATTGCTCACGAGACACTGAATCGAGAAAAGATGTGATCATGAATAAATTTGATTACCACTTGATGATTATTTGTTCAGGTCAGAACTATCCATTTGGACATGTAGTTCACAGCTAGAAGGATATATTTGAAACTGTTTGAATTCGGGAATGGACCCATGAAATCAATCCCCCATATGTTAAAAATCTCACACATGAAAATCGGGTTCAAGGGCATCATATCACGATGGTGCATGTTGCCTAAGGTTTGATAACGAGCACATGCCCTATGATAATTGTGTGCATCTTTGAAGAGTGTGGGCCAATAAAAGCCACACTATAGTATTTTTACTGCGGTTTTGTACCCAGAGAAATGACCACTACAGGCCTGGTCAAGGTAGAAAGAGATTATATCATTGACCTTGGCATCGAGAATGCATCTCTGGATGATTTGATCAGCATTGATGTGGAAGATATATGGATCTTCCCAGACATAATACTTGGCATCTGAAATCAATTTGCCTTTCTTGGCTTTTATCCAATCAGATGGGATCTGGTTCAATGCCAAATAAAAACCCGCATGTGTGTGCGATAGCATGATTTGCTCAACATTGATGTGACTCTAGTGATCACGCTGTGTGCGCAATAGCATGCAACATACGATAGCGATATAAAAACCCACATGCATTTCTGCAATCAGATTTAAGTCACAAATTTTACTTCCTCTTTTTAGTTAGTCTTTTTCAAAAATATATCAATCTAAACTACATTGGCTGCTTTTTAAATCTTTTCAAACAAAAATATGTGGTCTTTTTAAATCTCAGAGGACAGGGATCTACATGGGTTTTCTTGTGCTTTCATACTGATGCGAGAAAAACATTTTAAAAATTCCCGAGTCAGATCGTACTAATACTAGCAGATAATATGCACTCCTAAGAGTGTATGCCTATGGTATGTTGCTTCTAGTCAGATAAAGATGTATTTTTGTATTTTTTTATTTTTTTAAATGCAACAATACAAAAGACTAAGAAATACTCACAAAAAGCAAAAATAGCAAAACTGATTCCTGCCTTCTCTTGAGATCACCTGTGAAGGTAAACCTGAAAAGAAGATAGAAAATAAGAACAAAAATAAACAAAAATAAAAACAAAACAAAATACACTAATTAGAATAAAAAAATTAAAAATAAAAATATATTTACAAAATACCTCCTAATTAGGCAATTAAACCTTTTAAATTTTAGTGAATCAAAATATTACCTCCCCAGCAATGACGCCATTAAAATGATCGTGCTGCTTTCACTCGACTTAGTAATTAAGTTAATTTCACTTAATTAATAGTAGAAAAAAGTCACTTAGGCTAATTTGAAATTGTGTCGGTTGTGTAGTATAGGATCGAATTAACCTAACATTTTAGAAATTTTTACTGGTTGAGACCAGGTCGTTCACTCGGAGGTATAATTTTTTCTAAATTCACTAATTATCTTTTATTTTCCTTTATAAGTTTAGGAGGTATAACTAAGTTGATTTTAAAACATAAATTTTGCCAAAATATTTAAACTATAAAGAATATACAAAATTCCATATGAAAAACATATTTACTCAAAATGATCTACTTTATTAACAAGAAAACATGTTAGTTTTCCAATTTTATTTCAAAAGAAATTAAGGCAATAAAAGTTATTCTATTAAAACATGCCTTTTTACAATTATTTAAGAACAAAAATAAATCTTCATTTATTTCTTCAGCCTCTCTTTCTTTCCCTTCTTTTCCTTTTATTCTCTATCTCAAGCTCTCTTTCTTACCTGTCTTCTTCTGTTCCTGCCTTTTTCTTCTCTTCTCTTAGTGCCTGTTCTCTTAGTTCCTTTCGTGCCTGTTCTCTCTTCTTTCCTTTGCTTTAACTCTTCACTTAACCTTAGCTTTCAATACTTAGCTTAACCTTAACCTTCAGCGGTTGGACATCAGCTCCTCTGTCCTTTGAACCATCAGTTGAACCGGGTTTTTTTTTACTTTTTAACCAAAAATTATTTTATTTACAGCGAGGTTCGTTCGACCATACACAACACCCTGAGACCAGGGTGGGACCAAACCCTACTCGGTCCTCGCCTAATCTCGATTAGGTTCGATTTTGGTTCATTTCAATTTGGTTCATGGTCTCGAGCCAATCCGGCTCAACCCAGCCTCCCAGGCCTCGCCCTCCCAGGGTACACTTGCTCACGCCCACTCAGGCGCACACCTGCAGGCACACAAGCCCGCACACACACATGCACATGCTCAGATAGGTTCATAATGCTCAGATCAGTAACCGGTGTGTCGAGCACTAACGACTGGGAAGCCCATGTAACAAATTGCTTTTGTTCCCATGCACTTGCTCAGAAACTGACGATGTGGGACTCTATCATAACCCCTTCCAGACACAACTTCAAATAATCATAACTTTCTACTCAGAACTCCAAATCAAGTGATTTAAAGTTTGTTAGAAAGCTCTAAGATAGATCTACACAATTGCAGGGTCAATTTAAGGTTTAGATGATATTTTCCTCTTCAATTTGAAAGGTAAAATAAGGGGTTCCTATGGGTTATTTAATGCCTAGAAATGGTTTTAACTTCACAGAGTCCTCAGATGGACTTTTCTCTCGCATTTAAAGGTCTGTACAGGTTCTACAAATTATTTCTCATCTATTGGAGTAGTCTCTAAGTTCACAAGACCTTCAGGAACAACAGAGAAGCTTAAAGCTTTTCTGAAAACTTCATAGTTCAAATTTTTCAGACTTTCATATATGCAAAAGACACTTAAGAATGTTTCTAATTGATTTAAACTAATTCTAAGGATTAAAACTAAATGATCTGGGTAGGATTCAAGTTCATATCTCATCAAAATATCACTGCTGTTAGTTTAGGTTAGAAAATAACCCAAACTGACAAGGTTCAAATTCTCACACAATAAATCATCTGAGCTCACTTTATTCTCTCTCAGATCATTCAACAAGATCTCAAAATCCATTTAATCTCATCAATTCCTCAGATTGAGCTCAGAACTCCATAATCAGACTTAGTTTGACTGTGAAGGCACAAAAATTTGACTTTATGTTCAAAGCCTTCTCCACAGGAAATTAAATCCTCAAATAAAGTCTTCTCAACCTCAGGAACTTATTCAGATCTTCATATAAGTGTTCTGACCCTGATTTCTAGCGTTTTAGCCTCGCCGCCTGAGTTTGAAAAGGTGTGTGTTCGTCAGAGCCATTCAGAGGTTGTTACAGTGATCTAAGGGTTTAAACAGCTTCAGTGCATTGCACTGAAGCTTCTAGGTACCTTAAATTCTTCTCAGATCTCTTTATCAAACTTCTCCAACTTCGCTAGAGCTGGAGAAGATGAAGTCATATCTACAGCTCCAGTCATATAATCCTCAAATAAACATCCTTAAAATAATTAGTGATCCACATTATATTATTTTGGAGCTTCTCAACAAATTCTAGAGGCTGAAACTCAAGAATGGCTCGTCGGAGCTCCGGTGAGTCTAGAAAATGTGAAAATTGTGCACATATTGCTAAAACTTGCCATTTTTGATTTAGAAAGGATCCTGAGGTTGCAAGGAACCTCCGAATCACATTTAATTCCTCATTATTTCATTAGAGTTAAGATTTGACAGTGAATTCGTTTCTTTAGAAATCTGATTTGAATTAAGCTCAGGACTTGTTTTACCACTTGATTGAGTAGTTAAAACAAGTCAACAGATAATAGCAGTCATAATTATATAGTTAATTAATAGTTTGAACTGCTCCTGAGCCACCATGGACAGCGAGCTCAGGAGCTTAATTAAGATTGGGCGTTTAATTTATATGTGGTAATTATATGTATTATAGTGTCGATTAGGGTCCATAAGTGATGGATAAATGATGGAAGACCCTATGAAGGTGGAATTAAGTCGACTACTGTTGCCATGGACAGTGATAGTAGTCGGTGGAGGTGAAATGTGAATTAGGCGATTGGATGATCAATTAAGTGTTTAAATGTGCTAGAAGTGATTATGAGGGATAAATAAAGGTGGACAGTGATTTCCAAAGACAAGATTAAAGCTCTGGCGAGCTCAAGGAGCTCACCGGAGTCGGAGAAGATGAACACTGAAATTCTAAAATTTCATCTAATCTACCTACCTAAACTACCTACCTAACTAACTAAGCTAACCTACTCCTACTCCTACTCCTAATCTACTATTACCTGGATGAAGGGGTCAATAGGGTTCTGCCGAAGTCTCATGGCAGATGGCGAAATCAGAGGGTGGAGGAAAGATCTCCGGTGGGCGAATTTGAAGTGGAGCGGAGGATTCCTTTGGTCGGCGCCTATGTCAGAGACGCGGTAGACCATTGCGGATCTCCTCGGCTGATCAGAATGAATGGAGGAAGTCAAAAAGTGAAATGGAAAGTCACCGGAGTTTTGGACGAATAGCCTATCGAAGTCAGCTACAGTGTTAGAAGAGGGAAGGGAGCCAACTTGAGTAAAATTTGAGGGTTGAGGGGGTGTTTATAGTAGTTGGCGGTGAAGAGAATGGTGGGGTTTGGCCGAAGAAGGAGCTTGAGGAGCTTAACCTCCGACGTTGTCTCCGACGACGGTGAGGTTATCTCCCACTAAAAAATAGGATTTCTGGTTAATCCAGACCGGTGGATGAAGAGGAGGTGGTGAGCGCAAGCTGCAAGAGCTTGGACAAAGAATGTTGATGTCGGCAAGGAGGTGATCATGCGGTGGCGTGACTCTCTACTGCCAGCCGTTCATTCGGCTGAAGAAGAAGAAGAACAAGAAGAAGGTAAGGGACTTAAATGTAATAAAACTTAAGATCTGTGTGAGAAATAAGGACCCAATTGTAATGAATATTAAGGACCAAAATGTAAACTTAGGTTTTTAAGGTTTATTTTAACTTAGATCTTTTTCAACTTTTTATATATGTTAGTAAATAAGGTAAATATTATGTTTTCACCTTGAATTTACATTTTTGACCTTTTTAGATTAATTTATTAGATTAAGTAAAATTACTTAAGTTATTACATACTTAGGTTTACATTAAGTTTAAGTTACTTAACTTATTAATTAAGGGAATGATTAATAGAATTTTGAGTCCAGTTATTATCTAGATTATTAATAATGTTAATTGAATGATAAAATGTAATTTTAAACTTATTTTAAGGTCCTTGACTAAATATCCCTTATTCTATAATTACCCTTATATGTTCATAACCTTAGCTAATTAACCAGGAAGACTAGTTAATTAGGGGTAATTAGAGATCATGATGAGTGTCTCATCATACCCCCAAGCCAAAGTTTTGCTAGTCCCTAGTAAAATTAACTTAGCCTCATCAAGGTCCCACTCATCCCATAAGCCTCGTCCGCAACCCACACCTCCACGGACCTGGTTCTCAACCCGACTACCCGTGCACTCCTTTCCCACCACCCACACCAGTGGGCCTAGTCCTAGGTGCGCTAACCCGACCCATTTACCCGAGAAAGCTCTGGGAGAGTGAGCCTAAGAGAGAAAAGGGAGGAGAGTTTGTAGGGGAGGGTAGGGGCAGGTTTTGCTCTTGTAGGAAAAGGAAAAGAGCAGGAAACCAAGGGCGAAGACAAGGAAGAAAGAAGGTGGAAGTCGAAGGTGAAGCTAAGGAAGAAAGGGTGGCAGCCACAGCAGCTAAGGAAGGAAAAGGCATTGCAAGGCTGAAAGAGGAAGTTGAAGGGCTGAAGGTAGAAGAGAGCTGAAGAGTTGCAGAGAAGCTAAGACAAAGAAGAAGAAAGCAATTGACGCTTGTAAGGCTAAAGCCAAAGAAGAAGCAAGAGAAGAAAGAAAGAAGAGAAAGCCAAAGGCACGAAGGAACAAAAGAAGAAAGAATCCAAAGAAGAGAAAGAAGAAGGAAAGAAGAATAGAGAAGAAAGAAGAGAAAGAGAGGAACGAGCCAAAGAAAGAAGCAGAAGAAGGAAAAATCAAAGAAAATCAAACACTGTAACACATCACTTTTAAGACGTCTGATTTTATAATCAGACGTCTAATTCTTCCCAAGTTCTCTTTTATATGTTTTCTAGGTACATTTTATTATCCATATACTCATGCTTGACATTCTGAATTATATTTTGAGTAGTTTTATGTGTTCAAATTGCATTTATTATTGAGATTAATACGTGAATTTCATTTTCTCCCTGTGTACGACCTCGGACTTAAACTTCGAGTAATAAAATTTATTTGTTTTCAAAGCGATTTCAACTATACTACGATGCATTATTTTAAAACCCGATTTCTCTTTTGGTATACATTTTGGTGCCATTGCCGGGGAGCAACGCACAATTCATCACTAGCCTTTGCATTATTTTGATTGTATTTGAGCACTAACTTGCCCTATTTGTTTTATTGTGATTTTTGCGAGGTATTCCACAAGGAGATCTCCTACGCAAATCAATCACTCCAAGGTAGGTAACTTCTCTCTTCTTCCCTAATCCATCTCCTAATCCTGGGAAGACAAAAAGGAAGCAATCAATTAGGAATCAACTGCCTTATTCTCTTTAGTAATTATCATTTTTTAAAGGCAAAGTTTCCTAATTTGTAAAAGTTTTTCAAATCTTATTGAAGTTTAGGCGATTTCTTGAGATCCTACCCAAAATTCTTTTGCCTATTAGGGATCGCAGTTAATTTCTAAATCTCCGTGGACTACACACTTCTTGTTTGAAGTCCAAAGAGAACTTCTGTAAAAATCAAAGAGGATTGGAAATAGAACCAAATTAGGGTTTCTACAATAGGGTATTTGGAGTGCTAGTTCACATGTGCTTGCATAAAAGGAAACAACCCACCCGCATCTGTGTGCTACCCAAGCCCTTGATTGAAAGGATCTAATCAAGAGAAACCCTAAAATCAAGCTCTAAAATCACTTGATCCTTAAAAACCTTGGACCTAATAACCTGGGAGTCAAATCAGGGTGATTTCTTGGTCTTGACCTAGAATCATTCTGTCATCTTTAGGGCAGGTTAGGTGAAGTTGGACTATATTGTAGGCCAATCAACCTCCAAATTAGGTCACAAAGCCAAAACATCTAAAGTTCAAGTGGAACCCTAAGCACCTTTGATCTTAAATAAAAGTGGTAGACTTAAGAGGTCAAGGTCCCCATTCTGGTCTACCTGGAATCTCAATGACAAGAGAGGTTGGGTGGGGAAAACCCTGTAACCCGTAGGGACACTCTACCATGTAGGGGTCTTTGCAGGACTCTCTTTCTCTGCCTGCCCAAGTAATTCTCAGGTAGACGACTTTCCGATCCAGGGTTATCATCTGCCCCGAACATCCATAGTCATCCAAACATCTTTGGGTGCCTTGATTGGGTCAAAACCACATCCAGTCCCTCATCCCTTCTCTTTAGAGCTCACACATAGATTTTCAGTGGGATTCTCTATTCAGAACACTTCATGTCTAAGATCTGAATTCTGATTCTACATCTTGATTCCACCATCTGATCCAAATATGTAGCCTGGTTACTTAGGATTACCATTCAAGAAACCTGAATCACAATGATCCATTAGAGATAGGATGATTGAGGATGCCCTTGAATTTTACAGAATTGAATACAAAACCTCAAAACCAGTAGAAGACATTCAGGTTAGTATACCAAGAACAACAACTTTCATCATAAACTGTGCCCAAGTATTATTGACAGAAGCCACAAAAGGATCAATCCGAGACATTCTCATAACAGGATACATTAAGATAGAAAAATTGCATAATTTTGAATACCTTCAATGTTTGACAAATCCTGTACTATGGGAACAACACCAAGATGATCTTGAAAAATGGGAAGAGATGATGAGATTATTGAAATAAGTTATCAATTAGAAATACCCGTACATGCCCCAAATAGATAATGAACCATCTTCGAATAGTATTGAGGATCAATTCGATTTCCCAAATCCCGGGTTTGAGGCACAAAGTTGTTATGGATTCCCAACCCAGATGAAATACAACATGCCTGATCTAGAAATAGGTTGGGAAGTTTCAATTGAAGGAGAACACGATTTTAAGCTAGCCTTGGATCCTGGGTCACCAAACATAGAATTTCGAGACTCCTGTAATGATGAGATTAGAACTGAACCTCTCGAGGGTGTAAATCCCACCCCTTATTCTGATAAGGTGACCCGTGAAGGTAATTCTGACCTAGATTCAAGTGATTCAACCCACATCCTCAGCCTAGAATCTGGATCTGAAACTTATTGGGAAGATTACGAGGCCCCGTATGACAAAGATCAAAGTTTCAATGAAGAGTATGATTCTGGCCTTTATTTGATAAATATCCCTCTCCAACATCCTCAGAGATACAAATCAATTTTTCAGAAGTCACACCAATCTACGATATATAAACCGAGGAGTTGGAAGAGTGGGGTGTTGATTGGGTCTTTCCTACAAGCTAGACCAAATAAGAACACCTTTTTGAGCTTAGAATTTACATATAGTCAAGACCCAAGTCAGGCTGCTAAGTCTACATCATGTGATTTACTCGATGGTGGAACTTCTGATCTCGAATCTCATTCAGAACTTGATTTTCATAAATTCTCCAACGAATTCGAATCTTACCATGATTTCAGAGAAACTCTGTTTCTTGAATGCGACGAGCCAATCTACGACCTTAGCTCACATGATTCATTCTCCGACTCTGACTCTGAGGTCCCTAATCCCGAGATCACTGACTTGAATTTAGGTTCCAATGAAATGGAATAATTTCTTTTCGATCCTCAGGAATCAAAACCAGAAAATGCCAAGAGTGACTGCAACCTAGAGTTAGAATCTTTTCTCCACTCAGATTTCCCTCATCCTATAGACACTCTTCAGGCATTCAATTTTGAATTTGAGAGATACTATGAGGACTCTCTAAATGAAACCATCTGTAACTCCTTTCTAGAGCAACCCTCACACACAATTCTTATTGAAGCCACCTCTTTCGCATATACAGACCTATCCAAACCTGTTTTCAACCTCGACCCGCAACCGGACTTAATTTCTATTCTGACTCCCCTCTTACTGAGCCGATTGCAGATGATTCGCCTTCACATCTATATCAAGTTTTGGACATCGATCAGATCACAAATCATGCTCCATCATTTTTTTATCACCCCTATAGGGTTTCCACATCATCCACTGATTATTTTACAGATCCCTACTCTAACCAGGTTGATTCGACTCAGCCAAGCCCCGAATTCACACTTTCACATCCTTCCGAGCTCCATAGCATATGGAGGGTTCCACATTTCTTGACCTACATTTATCAACCCACCAGATTGATTGGGTTTGGGCTGCATCATCAGCCTATGGATCTGAACAAGCACCTGGTTGGACCAACCAGGCTCTTGATTAAGGTGCTTGTTATACAAAACTCCGTTGATTTGACCACTCCCTCTCCATCCCATTTCCCGCTCGATTGAAGGCATTGAATTTAGCGCTTAACGGGAGGCAACCCGTCATTCCAAAAACTCGAGATCCTTCTAATTATCTGTCTATGCTTCACGTCTATTGCACCCTGAGTTCGATTTTCTTAGAACAGTCGATCCCACCTTTAGTACATGTGCCAGAGCTTGAAATCATCCACCTCAGTCATTCCCGACCCATTCACCCACGTAGTAAATCCTGTTCTAAGTCCCTGAACCCAACACTATTTTACACCCTTCGTTTACAATGAGGACATTGCAAAAGTTAGGAATGGGGGGGTGGTAAAGTGCAAACATATAGAAATCAAGAAAAGTCAGAAGGATTCTCACAAAAAAATCACATATGCCAAAAATACCAAAAAATAGAAAATTATGGAAAAGAACAAAAAAATTGGAGGAGGAAAGAAAACTTTGAGGCCATATAAACATGAGGAGAAAAAGAGAAAAATGTCAAAAAAGGGATCACAAAATGAAAAAGAAAAAAGAGATAGTCATTAATAAGAAATTAAGGGATTAACTGAAGTTCTAGACCTTATCAAGGAAAAGAAAAAAGGAAAAAAGTGCTAATGAGACAAAAAGAGATTAGTAGGAACGCTGATCTTAGTCCTTTTGGGTTAGACTCTTAGGCTTAAACATTCAAGTGTCCGCTAAGATCTGGATAATCCTCAAGAGGTTAGGCAAAATGCAAAGCTTAAGTATTAGGTCTAAGGCTTAGGGAGTATTCAACCTTATTAACTGACCTTTGATTTGCGAGACTTGGTAACCAAAGCACCCCAATCCACACACAGTCTGGTTCAGTGCGCATAACTATCAAAATCACGCAAAAGCATTTAAATGTTCTGAAAGAAGTTGCCTAGATTAGGAGCGGCCGATCAACACAAGTTGATTTGGATGAGTTCTCGATGCGGAGAGGCGGGAAATTCCCCTCGAAGATGCGTAACAACATATCGTCTCCTCGGTGCTTGTCTCCTAGGATAATTACATATCCTACTGGGGGCACGTAAGCACCCTGCTAGTTCAGATGCCATGGGTGGCATTATCATGAAATGTCGATTGCTAGGGTCTGGATTTAGCTACAGAATGCCATGGGTAGGATTATCTCAAAATCTTGAAAGCTAGGGTTCTGGGGGTTTCCATGGGTGATGCTATCACGAAGCATCGATTGCTAGAGACCTTTGAGGATTGATTTGGGGACGAGGAATCTGATACAGACCGTGTTGAGAAGCCAATTCGAAGTTAGAAATAAAAAGAAAAGAGAGAGGAAACTCTCTAAACAAATAAATCTTCTATCTCTCTCTTACAAAAAAAATGCACAGAAAATATAATCGAGGCTAAAATATGTCTCAAGCATGGATGCTTTAATCGCGGACTCCAACAAACCTTAGGATAGTTCCTACAGCCCTTAAAAACCTTCGCGGAGGATCGAGGCTAAAGCTGGTCAGGTCTGGATCTTGGTTGGTACTTAAGTTCCTCTAGGCCTACTGTTGGCATTCTAACCTAATCAAAAAGAAAAAGAAAAATCACTCATCATAATATTTGAAAGGAACTCATGGTTTAGAACAGAAGTTAAAACCTGAAAATTTTGCTAAGGGACTAGCAAAAGCTAGGCATGGGGGTATGATGGGAATACCATCATGAGCCCTAACTAGCTCATTTTGACCTTAGAAAGAGAACAAAAGCTCCTACACAACCAAATGAAGGGCCTAACTCAAGGAATAACCAGTTTGAAAGAAAAATAAGAAATAAGGGGTAAAACTGCAATTTTACCATTGCAGTGCAACAATGGGATTTCTCAAGGGCTAAACACAGGACAAACGATCTTAAAAAGATAAAAAGTGAGTTGGTTCAAACAGAAAAGGGTTCATGTGAAATATGGGAATTAAATGACTTCTAGTAACCCTAAAATAGATCTACTTAATTTAACAAGGTTCTGGTCGAGATAAAATTCACTTAAACCCTCTAAAATTCATAAAAAAATATCCTTTAGGTTTTAGAACCTTCAATTTGGCCTTTAGAACCTATTTTGACCTAAATAGGGGTCCTAGTCAAATGTTTGCCTTAAATTGGGTTTTTGTGTAAAATACCCAGCCAAACGTGGTCAAAAAAAAAATACAAATTTACCATTCAATTCCTTAGGTCCAAATTAGGTTTATACCAAAATTTAGACCTAAGGGGAGTTCACCTTGACCTACTTTGCAAAATAATCCAACCCAATTACATTTAGACCCCTAACTTTTTGAAAACTCTTGCAGACACCCCGTAGCTTCCTCGTAGTTCTTTGCAATTAGGTCCCTCCACCATTACAGTGGAGGAATTCTACTCCGATGAGGATTCGAGGGGGATATCTCCTTGATTCCTCAGAGAATCCCTCTCAAATTTCAAAGGGAGATTCTCTGAGGAATTCCTGTTCATGTGAAGCCAATCTTGAGCTCCAATTTCCACTCAATCTCTCATGTGAACACATGAGAGATTTGGGTATTTCCTGACCTTCCTAGTCTAGTGAGGTTGCCATGCTTGGAAGCTTGCCTTCCAAGCACTAGGCCCTCTGCCAGAGGCTATAAAAGCTTCCCTTGACCCTACCGTAGAGGCCCAGCTTGATTTGGTCAGAGATAACACCCAATCTCCTCTCTTCCACTCCTGCCAAACTCCCAGCTAGCTCTAGCGACCTTTATCTCCTCTCATCGCTCTGCAACAATACTAGTGGCAGAGTTGCGTTTGCCTCCGTTGTCCGCGTCACGCCGCACCTACGCACGCACCTGCCTCCTTCTCGTCATCGCCGTCCTCCTCCTACTAGGACCTTCATCTCCAGCAGCGGTAGACATGAGCCATCTACCATCCCTTCCCCTTTCATCCTTAAACTAGGTCAGGTACTTCCCCCCTCTCTCCGCTTCCTATTTCCCCCTCTTTATTTCCCAAAATATCCCTCTATGCTCACAGAGCACCACCATCTTCTCCACCTCCAGCAGACCATCGGTGAGGTGCTTCCACCATTCCACACAACCATCCACCTCACCAGCCACCTCAACAGTTTTGTCACATCTCACTGATCATCTTCCCTCTTTCAATTGACCATAGCCATTGGAGCAGGCTTGAAGAAGCTCGCAAGCTTCACTCCAGTCTCCAGGCTTCAGGCTCCAGGTTCCCAGAAGGGTGTATTCCCTTCACGAATAACTCCAGCCTAGCAATTGGGGGCCAAGTTCCCGCATCTGCTGCAATCGAGCGAGAACACTTGCTGCGGGCATGTGCAAAAGGAAGGTGGAACATTTAGTCCCACCTCAGAAGTTTTCGAGCGGACGGTGTGATATAAGTTGTAAAAGTGCCAAGGGCTTAGCTCCTCCTGACACGAGGTGAGGTCCCACTCATCCCATAAGCCTCATCCGCGACCCACACCTCCGTGGACCTGGATCTCGACCCGACTACATGTGCACTCCTCGCCCACCACCCACATCGGTGGGCCTGGTCCGGGGCATGCTAACCCAACCTGTTTACCCGAGAAGGCTCTAGGAGAGTGAGCTTAAGAGAGAAAAGAGAGGAGAGTTCACGACGGAGGGTAGGGGTAGGTTTTGCTCTTGCAGGGAAAGGAAAAGAAGAAGAAACCAAGGGCAAAGCCAAGGAAGAAAGAAGGACGAAGCCGAAGGTGAAGCTAAGGAAGAAAGGGTGGCAGCCACATCAGCTAAGGAAGGAGAAGGCACTGCAAGGTTGAAAGAGGAAGCTGAAGGGCTGAAGGTAGAAGAGAGCTGACGAGTTGCAGAGAAGCTAAGGAAAGGCAAAGAAGAAAAAGAATGCAGTTGAGGCTCGCAAGGCCAAAGCCAGAGAAGAAGCAAGATAAGAAAGAAGAAAGAGAAAGCCAAAGGCAGGAAGGAACAAAAGAAGAAAGAAGCCAAAGAAGAGAAAGAAGGAAAGAAGAACAGAGAAGAAAGAAGAGAAAGAGAGGAACGAGCCAAAGAAAGAAGTAGAAGAAGGAAAATCAAAGAAAATCAAACACTATAGCACATCACTTTTAAGACATTTAATTTTATAATCAAACATCCAATTCTTCCCAAGTTCTCTTTCATATGTTTTCTAGCTACATTTTATTATCCATATACTCATGCTTGACATTCTGAATTATATTTTGAGTAGTTTTATGTCTTAAAATTGCATCTATTATTTAGATTAGTACGTGAATTCCATTTACTCCCTGTGTTCGACCTCGAACTTAAACTTCGATTAATAAAATTTATTTATTTTCAAAGCAATTTCAACTATACTACGACACATTATTTTACAACCCGATTTCATTTTCGATAAATAGATACTCATTCAGAAAATGCTCAATAATAGATCTGGAAGGGTCGATGATTGAAGAAGGAAGATGGGATAAACGGTCATCAACCACATTCTGTTTTCTCGCTTTATCACGTATCTCGAGGTCAAATTCTTGCAAAAGCAAGATCCATCTAATTAACCTTGGTTTAGCGTACTCCTTCGCAAGTGCCTCACAGTAGTGTGATCCAAGTAGATAATGGCATAGGATCCCAAGAGGTATGATCTGAATTTCTCCAGACCAATTATTACAACTAGCAACTCTTTCTCCGTAATTATGTAACTATGTTGAGCCTCGTCTAGTGTATTGTTGGCATAATATATAACCACTGGTTTCCCATCTATCTTTTGCCCAAGTACTACTCCTACCGCGTAGACAGATGCATCGCACATGATCTCAAATGACTGAGACCAATCAGGTGATTATAGGATGGGAGGTTGGGTTACTCGGTCATGCAAGATTTCAAATGCGTGAACACACTCACTTGTCATCTCAAAGGGAGTGTCCTTCGAGAGAAGATTAGTCAAGGGTCGTGCAACCTTAGAGAAGTCAGATATAAAATGTCGATAAAAATCTATGTGCCCCAAAAAAGATAGAATATCTTTGATTGAGAAGGCAAAGGAAGTTTGGAAGTCAAATTCACCATTGCTCAGTCAACTTGGATACCCTTCTTAGATACAAGGTGTCCAAGTACGATGCCCTCAGGAACCATGAAGTGGCTTTTCTCAGGAAAGAACCAGGTTCACCTAATGCATCATCGGAGGATCTAAACCAAGTGCAGAAGGCAATCGTCGAATGTTTGACCGAAATCGAGAAGTCGTCTATGAAGACTTTAAGGTATTTACCTACCATATCAGAAAATATGGCTCGCATGCACCGTTGGAAAGTGGCAAGCGCATTGCATAGCCCAAATGGCATCCCACGGAATGCATAAGTCCCGTAAGGGTAGGTAAAGGTAGTCTTCTCCTAATCTTCAGGATGAATTGCCACTTGGTTATATCCGAAGTACCCATCCAGAAAATAAAAAAATCGATTCCCTGTTAGCTTCTCAAGGATCTGGTCAATAAACGGGAGAAGGAAATATTTTTTCTTTGTGGAGGTATTCAGCTTCCAATAGTCTATGCAAACTCTCCACAAGTTTGTAATCCGAGTAGGAATGGTTTCTCCAGATTCAGTAGTGATAACGATGAGTCCGACCTTTTTAGGTACCACCTAAATGGGACTCACCTAGCGGCTATTAGAGATGGGGTAGATAATACCCGTGCATTGAGCCACTTGATAATCTCCTTTTTCACAGCCTATTGGAGATTCGAGTTAAGTCTTCTCTCCATCTTGCGAGAAGGTCATGAGCCCTCTTCGACAAATATTCGATGAATACAATATGGGGGACTTATTCCAGTCAAATCATCTAGAGTCCAACCAATGGCTCTACGATGTTGCTAGAGGATAGAAATTAGTTTTGTTTCCAGATCAGGAGTGAGTCGAGAATTAATAATCACCAGAAACGTCTGATTTGAACCCAAAAATACATACTACAGGTGGTCTAGGAGTGGTTCCAACTCTAGGATTGTGTTATTAGCAGCAGGTGGAGGTTCAAGGTTAGCCTCAGCAAGAAGGGTGGGAGCTAGGGATGGGTCTAAATTGGTTTCAGGCTCCTCAGTCTATGGGTCAAGATTTTTTTACGATTAAGACCCTTGGAAAATTGGGTTTACCTCAGAAATCTGGTCCTCAACCAAAGAACCCATATCACGTACTTCTTCAGTGGCCCCACAATTTATTCTTTCTAGGCCTTAAAAATATCAATCCTTAAAGTTTTATCCCTGAATTTCAATTCTAACTGGCCCTCTTTGCAATTAATATTTGTTCTAGCAATTGCTAGGAACAGTCTCCCTAACTTGATAGGCAAGTCTTTAAGATTTTCAGGAGTATCCATGTCCAAAACAATGAAATCCACCGGGAAATAGAAATCCTGAGCCCTGACGAGTCGATTGTTCGCTTTAAAAGTTGTTTGTAGTTTTATGTGGTGGAAAAATTGACTAATCAATAATTAAAAATGACCACTCGCAGAAGAGTGGGTCATGTCCACAGGGAGGCAATGATGCAATAATATCTCAATTATTTCGTATTCGTTCAATCTTGTGAGAAATCTATAGTCAAATTTGACATGAAATGCAACAGAAAGAAGATGCACAATATCTTGAAAATGTAAGGGTAGATGTGCAATTTTTCCTCATTGTAATATTCAATAAATATGTGATGATTTTTGCAATTTTCCATTAACATGTATTAAAGAAAATTTATGCACAGTTATATCCCAAAACCAATGTTAAACAATGTTAATTACAAAAGCCACGCAATTGTACGAGAGCTTGAGTATGAAGTTGTAAATTTTACCATAATAAAATATTCATAAACCAAAATTCATTTTCCTGGAAATGGCATGAAATGTAATAACTAATTAAGACCAAAATAGAGGATTTTACAACTCTCCTCGCGATCGGGAGAGAGGTTCAATCGAGGAGAGGTTCGGACAGGCGGTTGGCTGAAGTGAGGCCGTCGCAGTGGTGGCAGCTGCACGTTGAGTGGTGGCCGGAGCTGGCCGGACGGAGCTCCGGTGAAGGTGGGTTGCGCGGCTGAGTTTCTGGCAAGGAGGCGTATGCATTGGTCTGCACGCACGTCGAGGATGGTGCTGCTGCATGCGTGCCGCTGCTGCTGGATGCTGCTGCCAGACGCTGCAAGGAAGGTGCACAGTGGGTAGAGATGGCACTACTGCAGGCTGCTGGTGGGCACGCTGCAAGGAGGCAGAGGCACTGCAGGTGGCGGGCTTGTGCAGGTGATGCGCGCGTAGAGAAGAGCGCGTGCCTCCTGCTGTGTGAGTGTTGGCCGCAAGTGCTAGCGGGCTTGCTGCACGCTGGCGGGCTTGCTGCAGGGTACGCACGAGGCTGCAAGAAGGGTGGGCTGGCGGTTGGTGCTAGAGGTGAAGTGCATGTGTGGGCTGGTGGTTGGCGCTGGAGGTGAAGCACAGCAAGGGTGGTTGCTGTTGGAGTGTGGGTCGAAGCTTCAGACGTCCAAGAAATTTCCCAGACGTCTTAACTGACTGAGAAGATGAAAATGCAGTGGCTGCAGCGGTGGTTGTTGGTGACGACGGCAAGGGAGGTGCACGCTGTGGTGCTCACGGTAATGCGGACGAGCTCCGGATGGCGGTGTGGCCTGTCACACCACACGCCCACAGTGGTGGAGGCTCGTCACCATGGTTGAGGCCGATGGTGTGGAATGGAAGAGAGACGAACTCTCTGCATAGTGGTGGGTCGGGGGTGGAGGCCTTCTGAGCTCGGCTGCCTCCTCCTCTCTTTTGAAATCAGTTGCCCCGACCAGATCCAACACATCCGCTCCTCCTTGATTGGGTTCTTCACTGCGGCAGCTGGAGGAAGAAATGCAGTAGTTGCACATAGAAGAAGAATAAAAAATAATGGTAAAATATTATGGTTATTTATATACAAACCCTCAACTTTTTTGTTAACCTAAAATACTACATGCAATGTACCTAATTGGTTAACTAATGCAATTCTAAGTTAATTCTAAATGAATTTAAATATGAATAAGATGCATGAATTATGTAATTAAATTAGAAATATGAATTAATCTAATTACATCCTAATTTATGCTAAATAAATGTTAGAACTAACTTAATGTCTAGGCACTTAAATACTTAAATAGCCCACAAATATGGGCTAATCAAATACCCCCATGCCTAGTTTTTGCTAGTCCCTAGCAAAATTAAGTGAAACCTAGCACTCCAAGTAGACTAGTCAACCCAATCGGTCTTCCTTTAGAAACATATTATGTTTAGACTCTAGACCTAAGGTTCCCAAGTAGTTGCTAAGTTACAGACTAGGTCAGCTAAAGACAAGTTGCAGGCACGAGTTTCCCAGATTTCTGACTCTACCTTAAGGTTTATTGATTCCTGAGATTAAAGCATCCGTGCATGTGCGTTGGTCTGAGTTATTTGAGTTAAATGAAAAAGGATTTTTTTTTTAATATATATGTATTTTTTACTTTTGTTTGATTCCCCTAAGTCTAACCTCAGATCAACTATCAACAAGGTCTGTGTCGGATTCATTGTCCCCATTACCATACCTCGAAGGGTGCCTGGCTTTCAATGCTTCGAGATAGCACCGCCCATAGTGACCCCAAGAACTCCTGGCAATCGACATTTCGAGATAGTATCGCCCATGGATTTTTTAAGCGAATTCAGGCCTTTGGCAATCGGCACTTCGAGATAGGGCCGCCCATGGTACCTGAATAGCACAATGCGCTTACATGACCCCAGTAGGATGGATATCCTAAGAGACAAGCACCGAGGAGGTAATATGTTATCATCGCATCCTCAAGGTGAGTATATACTCCACCTCTCTTGTGGCGGGAACTCTTCCAATCAAATTGTGTTTTCAAGCCTCTCCTAAGTCAAAACTAAGAGAACCAAATCTCTTTTAAAAAAGAAAGAAATTAAGTTGATTACCAGACCAAGTGTGTGAAATTTGATGCTTGGGTTACAAGGACCTGTAAACCAAAAGGTAGAACAAAACTCTAGGTACTACCCCACCTTTTAACTCAAACCCTAGCTTTCCTTCCTCAACCTTTTAAGGAATGGTCCGCAACGTAACTCCTACTTAAGTTTTTAAGTCCACAAAGGACCCTAAAGGTCTAAAGCTAGTAGCTCATTTAGCTTCTAATGTTTGACCCTAGAATTAACTTAGTCTACCCTAGTGTTCTAATTTGCTTAAGACTGTAAGATCTAGCCAGTTAAGCTCAAAACTTTCTTTTTTTATGCAAATGTATGCAATGAATGCACTATGCTATGTATATCCCCAAGTACACCATCCCGTGCCTAAAATCTGCAATGTCCTCATTGCATAGAAGGATATTACTTGGGTCAAAGCTGGGCTAAATAGCTAAAGAACCTGCAAATCAAGTTGAAGAATTACATAAATAGGCCCTAAAAATGAGCAAAGCAATGTTGGCCTAAAAAATAGGTAACCTAGGATGTTGGTGAGCTGATGATGAATCCCGATAGCAAATGCTCGCCCAACTAAGATGGGAATGAAATCTTCCCAGGTCACCAGAGGAGGTTCTAAAGGATAAATAGGTATAACAACCTCCAAAGGGGTAGGGGGAGGATGACAAGGATCCTCCAAAAGGAATGGGGAAGGAATGGTGCAAAGATAAACCCCCAGGGCAATGGACTGACTAAAGAAATCATCAATCCATACCCGATACTCCATTACGGGAAATATTGGTTTGTTAAGCCCCCCGGCCAGAACAAAAGTAAGCAATTCTCTAAAGCAAGGATCGTCTAGGGTGTCCAAGTTTCGAGGTTGCAGGATGGCCTTAAGATCTAGGTTGGGTTTAATCAGCTCGGTGTCCATCCCTAACAATCTTTCCAAATCCTCAATTGCATCCCTAGCATTCCTTGCACCATCACATTTATCTTCCTGCTCTTCATCAGGAGTCACAATTTCGCTTTCAGATATAAGCGAATTAGAGGGTGACTTCAAAATGAATGAAGGTAGGTTGGAAGCAACAGATCTAGGGATTATCCTATCAATGTCATCCCTGGGTTTCTGTTCTTTACTCAAATCTTCCCCGGAGTCTATATGTGAATCCGCATAAATCTTAGAAGTTGCTTCCAAATTTTCCATCATTTCATCATGACGAGAAATATCATCAATGGTTGTGCGAAGGAAACCTAATTTGGTCAAATTTGTGACATCCTCAGGGGCTAACTCTTCAAATAAGACATAATCACCCTTAATGTCACTCCAAATCTTGAATGTAGGTTCCTCATATAATTCGTCTTTCTCCTCATCATATGATTCATCATATACCCGAGGTCTAGAATCATTTAATATTTCAGCAGATCCCCAAGGGTGCTCTATATGAGGTAAATGGTTTACACTAGTAACATTGGACTCCTCAGATAGGTCAATTTCTTCAGGGTTAGGTTCCCTAAGGGTGGGTTTGAGTTCCATCTCGTGATCAGAAGGGAGGTTAGGATTAACAACTTGACTTCGACCCACTTCATCAAATGTCACGAAAATACTATCATCTAGGTCGAGGTCTTCCAATGGTACCATCATTCCCTTCTTTTGACTCCAATATAATTCAGGTGGATACTCAACCTTATCATATCTTCCTCAGGTTGCCACCTTTCTTCATCCAATGCATAGCTACTTTCATGTGTATCTTCCTCCCACCTAAGGAGTGGATCTCTCAAGGAAGTGTCATCTAATGTGGAGGTTTCAAAATCGATCCTCAAAAAGTAGCTATTCTCCCGAGAATTTCCCTCCAACTTAAAGTGTGGCTCTCCCACAGGAGATGCATCTATTGTAGAGGGGTGTACGACATCCTCAATAGGGTAGATTGGGTGGCTAATTTCATCTCTTTCTTGTCGGCCTGCTCTCGAAGATTCTCCTAACAATTCAATCATTTCGTTTTGCATTTTCTGTATTTCCATCTTCAAAGAGGAGAGGTCATTTCTATCATGAGAGAAGTCAAGCTCAGGCTTATAGTACCCTGGAGTGTCTGTCCAACCATTATAATTTTTCAGGGAGGATGGGTTGGGTATTTCTATGGTGTGTGGGATATTGGGCAAAGCAAATCCTACTCCTAGGTTCTACTCACTGATTCGGGGCTTAACCAGGCCAATACTCCTATAATAAGAGTAAAACGGATCCTAATGATTGTCAATATATCCATCAAGGGATGGACCATCTCGACGTATGGGATCGAAGAATGCAGAGTGGGGGTGAGGGTATGGGCAAGATGTGAAAGGATGAAAATCAATGTGGTCCATTCTAACTCACACCTCAATCAAAATTCCCCAAACAAAACACAATTCAAAAAGAACTTTTTAGGTCTTTCCCAATTTAGGCTTTTGATTTAAGTCAGATTGTAGGTGACAATACAATTTGTTTAATCAATTTACGTGCTTATTGTCGACCTACGGCTCGCCTAAGAAGACCTAGTTGGAGCTTAGGTGTTCTTCCCTAAATCTCAAATGGTAGAGCAACTCCAAAGATGGAAGATCGAGGGATGCAAGTAGGCCTAAGCCTTCCTTTGAAGCTGTGCTTTCGCAGTGCTTCTCAACTACCCCCAAAAATCTGTGACAGGGTATCCCCCTCTTTGGATTTACAAAACCTTTGATCTCAAGTTCCGAACACTTCAGAATCCAATGATAGGAGCGCTCTTGTCCTAGTATTTCCAAACTTGAGTGTCTAAAAGCGTGCCGTGGTGCAAGCGAAAGTGTGCATACACCGCAAAAGATTTTGAATTTTGAATCGCACACAAAGTTTGAAAATCAAATCCTTGGTTTTTAAAATGTCCCTCCTTTAATTAGTCCTTTCTCTAGAAAATATGTGGCCACTTGTTAGATTTATTCAATACAGATTAGGTAGTCTTCACATTAAGTCCAAATGCAATGCATGATCAAGAATAGGATGCAAAGTAAGAGAATGCGCACCTTGCTTCCAGCAATCAATGATGCGCCAATGCACGCAATGCAGAGAAGTAAATCTATAGGCTACTCATACATACCTAAATGGTTCGTCCTAGGGGCAGGCAGCTTCTTGCAGGCTGCTCATTTATTTTTATGTTTTTTTTAACTACTTATGCACAAGCAAATAAAAGTAAACAATCCACAAAATAAATTAAAAAATAAACCTAAATCTAAAGAAAAGGGAACATGCTCCCAAAAATTACCCAACACGGGCCTAAAACAAAATTGGGGAACAAACCCCTCAAAAAATACCCTAGAATAAGGGTTTCAAACCAAATGCACGCAATGAAAAATTAAATCTAAAGTCTTAGTTCTACTCTAATCAAATCAACGACTAAATGTACAGAGATGATCCTCGCGTCCTCGTCCTTCCCCTCCTTTTCAAAGTAGCTCGACCAATTCCTCCTCTGGTGATGTCAAGGGTCGCCTCTCACGATGGCTAATTCCTCGCACAAATTTCTCGCACAGAAAAAAATAATAATAAATGGTCAAATCATTGTGCAATGAGAAATAATCAAAATAAAATCAGGTGAAATTATTGTATCTGTTGCCTCCCCGGCAACGGCACCATTTTGACGAGTCGATTGTTCGCTTTTAAAAGTCATTGTAGTTTTATGTGGTGGAAAAATAGACTAATCAATAATTAAAAATAACCACTCGCAGAAGAGTGGGTCGTGTCCATAGGGAGGCAATGATGCAATAATATCTGAATTATTTCGTATTCATTCAATCTCGTGAGAAATCCATAGTAAAATCTGACATGAAATGCAACGGAAAGAAGATGCACAATATCTTGAAAATGTAAGGGTAGATGTGTAATTTTTCCTCAATGAAATATTCAATAAATATGTGATGATTTTATGCAATTTTTGATTGACATGTATTAAATAAAATTTGTGCACATTTAAATCCCAAAACCAATGTCAAAGAAGGTTAATTACAAAAGCCATGCAATTGTAAGAGAGCTTGAGTATGAAGTTGTAAATTTTACCACAATAAAATATTCATAAACCAAATTTTTTTTCCTGGCAATGGCATGAAATGTAATAACTAATTAAGAGCAAGACAGAGGATTTTACCTCTCTCCTCCTCGCGATCGTGAGAGAGGTTTAATCGAGGAGAGGTTCGCACAGGCGGTTGGTTGAAGTGAGGCCGTCGTGGTGGTGGCAGCCACATGTCAAGAGGTGGCCGGAGCCGGCCGGACGGAGCTCCAACGAAGGTGGGTTGCACGGTTGAGTTTCTGGCAAGGAGGCGCACACACTGGTCTGCGCGTGCGCCGAGGATGGTGTTGCTGCAGGCATGCCGTTGCTGCTGGATACTGCTGGCAGATGCTACAAGGAAGGCGCACGGCAGGTAGAGATGGCGCTGCTGCAGGTTGCTGGCGGGCTCGCTGCAAGGAGGTAGAGGCACTACAAGTGGCGAGCTTGTGCAGGTGAAGCATGCGCAAAGAAGAGCGCACACCTGCTGTTGTGTGCGCGTTGGATGCAAGTGCTAGCAGGCCTACTGCATGCTGGCGGGTGGGCTGGAGGTTGGTGCTGGAGGTGAAGTGCGTGAGTGGGCTGGTGGTTGGCGCTGGAGGTGAAGCGCAGCAAGGGTGGTTGCTATTGGAGTGTGGGTCGAAGCTTCAGACGTCTGGGAAATTTCTTGGACGTCTTAACTGACTGAGAAGATGAAAATGCAGTGGCTACGGCGGTGGTTGTTGGTGACGACGGCGAGGGAGGTGCACGCTGAGGTTCTCACGGTAATGCGGACGAGCTTCGGATGGCGGTGTGGCTTGTCACACCACACGCCCACGATGGTGGAGGCTCGTCACCACAGTTGAGGCTAGCGGTGTGGAATGGAAGAGAGACGAACTCTCTGCATAGTGGTTGGTCGAGGGTGGAGGCCTTCTGAGCTCGGCTGCCTCCTCCTCTCTTTTGAAATCAGCTGCCCCAACCAGATCCAACACATCTGCTCCTCCTTGATTGGGTTCTTCACTGCGGCAGCTGGAGGAAGAAATGCAGCCGTTGCACGTAGAAGAAGAATAAAAAATAATGATAAAATATTATGGTTATTTATATACAAACCCTCAACTTTTATGTTAACCTAAATTAATGCATGCAATGTACCTAATTGGTTAACTAATGCAATTCTAAATTAATTCTAAATGCATTTAAATATGAATAAGATGCATGAATTATGTAATTAAATTTGAAATATGAATTAATCTATTTACATTCTAATTTATGCTAAATAAATGTTAGAATTAACTTAATGTCTAGGCACTTAAATACTTAAATAGCCCAAAATATGGGCTAATCAAGCCCAAACCAACACAACCTCAAGAATTCCTCTTGATGACTTAATCGATCTATCAGCAATTGTAGCGTCACCTCAATTGGTTTTAACTCAATTTCCTTAAAGTTATTTAGTAGGGAGGTGGGAATCAAGTTTATGGACACTCCCAAATCCAACAAAGCAAGATCAAACTCTAAATTCCAATCTTATAGGAGACAAAGAAGTGCCAAGATCCTTCACCTTATGTAAGAGTTTACTCAGAATTATAGAGCTAGCTTGCTCTGACAATACAATCTGACTCCTATCTTTATTTCGTGGCTTACACTTTGGTGTACACAAATCCTTCAAAAATTATGCGTAAGTCGGTATGTGGTGAATCACTTCCATCAAGGGGATGCTTATCTAGACTTGCTCAAAGAGCTTGACCAAGTCCTCTTCAAGTGCCTTGGGTTTGGATTTCCTATTTCCTTTAGTCAAGGCCTTGGGAAATGGAACATCTCTAGGCTTCTCCAGGATTGCTTCAAGCTCTGGGTTTGGAGTGGGTTTGTCCTTGATATCCATCTTGGATTTAAGTTTTGAACTACTCGGACTAGGTTAGCTTGGTTACGTTGGGTCTTGAGTAGTTTTGCCACTACTAGTAGTGACAGAATTAAGTCCTTCCTGGTTTGGATTTGGAGTTGGCATGATAGGAGGTTGTTGCTGATAACCCATTTATGAAGTAGAAGCCTCCAACCAATCAGGTGGAGCTGCAGAAGGGGCCTGATAAATATAATGTGCTTGGCCCTAGTTTAGGTTCATAACGTGCCTCTGGTTCGGCATGTTGTTTGGGTTCGCCAGAGGTTAAGAAGGAAGGGCACCTAGCTAGCGAGTCCCAGCCATCTATGCAAGCTAATTATGAACTTGTGTAATCTCAACATTATGTTGCCTCTGCATAGTAGCATTGGTCTTCTGCATATCAGCCAGGATCTATAAAATCGGGCTCATCTGATCTTCCTTGCTAGGCCATTTGAAAGTTTAAGTTGGGCTTAGGATGAGTAGGCTGATATGAGCACGAATTTTGTGGTTAGGGTTAGAATTAAGGTCTGGAGTTCTGAATATTCCCCGACCAGGAGAAATTAGGATAATTATGCCATCCAAGGTTATAGGAATTAGAGTAAGGATCATTCTGGATGGTGTGGAGCTCCTCACACAGTTGAGTAGCATTGGAGTAATCATGATACGGGGGTTCAGAGATCCCCCAACTAGAGTAAGAGGGTTGATGTAGACATAATTATTGAGGATAAATTACCTATTCATGCATGTTCCTAGGCTTAGATATGCATTTCATATTATAAATATTGCATACCAAGCATCATTCTGCATTTAGAGTAGTTGTGTATATTTTAGGTTATGATGTAATCACATTTACACTACTTAAAATATCTATTTATGCATGTTCTTAAGCATAGGATTGCATTTCATGATATAAATATTGCATAACATGCATCATCTTGCATTTAGAGTAGTTTGAATAAAATGGAGGGTAATTGTCTCCTTTTATGTGCTTGGACAAGGCAAACATTTTATCGGGGCCTTGTTTGCACCTCAAAACACGCCTATAATAACGCCTTCTTATGCTATTTTCTAGCATTAACTATGTATATTATAATCCTATAGTCGCATATGTAAAAACGGTTGCATGCATGCATTTAATCATGAGAGGAGGAGAAATGAATAAATGGCTTGCATAATTATTTTTTTTTTCTCAAGTGTTTCTTTGCAAAAGTCCCTCTCTATTTTTATTTTCATCTTTTCTTCTTCTTCCCGCGGCTGAATTTCCTCCCGCAGCTGCATGCAACGCCATGCGGCTTGTCCTTCCCGCGCCTCTCCATGCTGTCCTTCCCGCACCTCTCCCTGCAGCTGCCATTCTCCCCCATTCCCCGCATGCCCCGCCATGCTCTCCTCCTCTATAAAGCCGCAGCTCTTCCTCGCGACAAGGAGGGAGGAACGTTGCTGCAATACGCAGCTGCGGCAGCAACTCAAACCCGCAACCACCTTCGCACCCGCTCTCCCCTCCCATACGCCGGCCCTCCGTCGAGGAGGCACCCGACGAGCAGGAGAACCCACTGTGGTGCTCACCACCACAGTGGGAACACACCACCACAGTGGGAACACCACCGCCCAGCTCTTCAACGAGCAGGTGGGCGTGGTGTTTTCTTTTCTCTTTGTTTTCATCTCCACGCCATTGCTGCCGCTTCAAGGTCCAAAGCTTGAAGCAGCAGCAGCAGCAGCAGCCCAGCGGCGACAGCAGCAGCAGCAGCACCCCCGCCTCCTCCGCGACCTTCCCCGCAGGCGCGCAACCCTCCGCGCGCGCCTGCAGGCCCGTTCCCCGCCTCCGTCTCCGTTCTGTCCACGCCGCAGTTGCACCAGCAGCAGGCCGCTGCGCGCACTGCAGCGGCCGGCTACGGCCTCGCGCCGACCCCCGCGACCCTCCGCGACCACTGCAGAACCTCCTCCACGCTCGCTCCTCCGCGCCTTCGCCTGCCCGTCGTCTCCGCGCGCGCCTGCAGGCCCGTTCCCCGTCTCCGCCTCTGCTCTGTCGCCTCTGCAATTCCACCCGCGACAGGCCGCTGCGCGCACTGCAGCGGCCGGCTACGACCTCGCACCGACCCCGGCGAACCTCTGCAACCCTCCGCGACCGACTGCAGACTCCCCGCCACCCTCTCCGAGCACGCCATCGCCCGCTCTCCTTCCTCGCACCCGGCCTGCAGACGCGTCACCTTCTCCGCGCGAAGACGCGCCTGCATCCGCGATCTTCAGACGTCTGCCGCCGCGAGCAGACGCCTTAACTCGCTGCCATCGTCCGCGCTCGCAATCTCTCCCGCCCGCTCTTTCTCTCTCTGGCGCTCTCTCTCTCTCCGCGATCTCTCCCGCCCGCTCCCTCTCTGTCTCCCGCTCTCTCTCTCACGTATTCTCTATCTCTCTCTCTCTCTCTCTCTCTCTTTTTTCACTTACAGCAACACACACACACCCATTCACCGACACACACACACACACACTAATAGTAACTTATATACATACATATATATATATATATATATATATATATATATATATATATATATACATATACATATATCTATATATATATACTTATATATACATAGTATATCTATATAGTTATGTATACATACATATAATATAATATATATATACATATACATATATAATATATATATATATATATATATATATACACATACTCATATACATATATATATATACATATCTATATACTTATACATATACACATATATATATACATATATATCTAGATACATATATACTTATATACATATATATATATATATCTATATAGTATTATATATATATACTTATATACATATATACATAGCTATATACATATATACATACATATATATATATATATGTATATATATATATATATACACCTATATATATATATATATATCTATATATATCTATACATATATACTTATACATTTATATACATACATATGTACATATATTTTCACGTTATTTACTATACGCTGTATCGCGGGAATATTTGCACCAGTTGCTGATATTCTGCGATACAGCGTGTACAGAAAGCGTGGACACATCCATCCTCCATCCACACTCCACGCGGCACCTAGTCGTGTTGGTTGCGTCTCTCTAGACGTCGGCTGACTCGACATAGTGCTACACTCCATCGTCACCTCCACCCCCACCCCTTTATATATATACTACATATAAATATATATCTATAGCTACTATATTTACTTTCTATCTGATAGCTTCCTTCTTAGTAAAAAGATAAAAAAAGGTATAAAAGTGAAAAGATAATCTTTGATTTGCAGGTACCCCCGTCTCGCAAGTAGCAAGACGTGTTTTGAAACTCTGTTTTGGCTAAAAGCCAAGGACACAATTTTGAGGGTGTGCCTCAAGAACAAGGATTACCAGAAAAAAACCTAAATAAGAAAAATACCAAAAACAGAATAAACAAACGGAAGAGATGCGTTTTAAGGAAAACGTAGAAACTCGACTTGAACCCCACTTCCCTAAGTTCGACCCTGGGCTTAAAAGTGACAAGATAAAATCAATTAGGCCAGGTTAAAAATTTTGTAAAGAGATGGTTAGGTCTGAATTAGGTTAACCACTATACACATTTAAACGATAAAAATATCATATTAACAACCTATCCGGGCCGACAATCATAACTTTTCTGGCGCCGTTGCCGGGGAGGTGCACTTTCGAGTAAGTTTCTATCTAATTCCTTTAAATTTGTCTCTTCTCTCTTCACGGGTATTGTTGTTTTTGGTGTGCAGGTGAACCTGGTGGAAGGAGAAGAAGGCTGGCGAAGTCGAGGACGTGAGCAGATCCAAGGTGGGAACGAGAGCGTGAAGACGCCGACATCGCATTGGAGCTTCGCACACGTTGTCGAACAAGTAGGTTTTCTTTTCTCGTCAAATTAGGGTTAACTTGCCACCACACAAAAAAAAAAAAAAAAAATTTTGGGATTTCTTGAGGGCAAGTGGATTAAAATTTACTTGATTGATTGGTTGTCTTCACTCCCACTGCCTGGGATTTCCCACCTTACTTCGCATAGCGAAAATCCGAGAATCTTCATTCTTAGATTTTTCGCCGTGGGAAGTATTCTTTGAGGCAAAGAAAAAGATTGCTTGTATCCCTCTTTTGCCTCACTTATCTTTAATTCAGGATCACATTTTTGGTGGGGAGACTTGGAATTGAGTTGATTCCAACCCCACCACGACTTTTCAAATTTGCCTGTGATTCGATCCTGAATACTTCAACCCCAACAATTTTATTTTCTTTATCTTTTGGTTGAAGCCTTGTGTGTGGAAATCATTTCTGGTGATTGGGAGCACTTGAATTGAAGTGCTTTGGCTCCCTGTCACATTGGTATAAAATTGATTCGCGCATCCACACATAGAAATCTCCATTTAGGGTAGCCCATTGCATCTTAGCATGCATTAACTAACTGATAATTGAAGAAGGGTTTCTTGGGCTTTAGAAAGAAAACTTGTATTCTTGCAAAACCCGGAGATTGGTTGAATTGGTAATTCAGCAAAACCCTAAAATTCATACTACTTAAGGCTGAACTCTAAAAACCATTCGCCAATAAAAAACTTCAATTCGGGGAGATTTCCCCGTTGCATGCTTGTTCTTACACACTCTTAAAATCAATCACTTGGGCATTACCCGTAAACAACGCCCTTCACATTCCAAAAGCACTTGACCCTAAGCCTCTAATTAAAACTGGTAGTAACTTGACCCTTACTAAGGATTGGAGGTCTAACTACCTGTGTGTAGCGACTACGTGCTGGTGAGAGTTCCCGCGTGCTATCGGGTGTCTAAGACTGGGGCAAACGGCCTTTCAATCTGGCCCGGTGGTTCCGCGGTGCTCGCATTCGGTTCCGTAGTTCGTGATAGTAGGTAACTTAGATCTTTAGGTCTAAGGGCACACTGTAGAGGTTAGGAACTTGACTGTATTGATTTGTAATCAAGTGTACCTTTGCGGCGTCATTTCTCTCATCCCTGTTCCCTTCTCATCTCCCCAATTCTTCCTACGGTAGTGCATGTTTGGGAGGAGGTCACAAAACCCTGAATTGCATGTATTGACTGATAAATCTAGAAAAAGAGCCGAATCATCCTTCTCCTCCACAAACATGGCACACACCCCCGCCTCACCACTTCGTCACAATTTCAATTCTTTCAACACCAGGCTTATCCCGAGAAACCCTGCAAGACCTTCCTTATCCAGTGTCGCGCCAAGCGACTCGGTAAGTCATGTGGAACTGGCTTCTGTGAGCCAGTATTTCAACACGGAGGACCAAGCCTCCGTGTACTCGGACACATATGCGGACACGTCTTCTGGCATAGAAGATGCCTGCACCCTGGGGAATAACCCGTTTTCTGCCACGTATAACCCAGGGTGGCACAATCATCCCAATTTTGCATGGTCCAACAACCCGCAGCGTCGAAACCCCGCTGGTGGACCAATGCGAGCGTCTGCACCCGTCATCCCAAGGGCCCAGTCTAATCCTATGGCAACTCTGCCATCAGGCCCTTGTGTACAGAAAACCAAACACGCATCAAAACCTCTTGATAAATTGATGCGAATGATGACGGAAATGTCAAAGCGCCATAAAGAAAACATGACCTCTCTTCAGCATTTGGCGCAGCAGAATGCTGAGATCAGTCAACTAAGCATGGTGACTCGATCTCAGGGCACTTTTCCCGCCCAACCTGTTCCAAACCTGCAAAACTTTGTACCCTGTGGTCCGCAACCACAGGTACAACCTTCTCAGGAACAGGTTCATCAAATTCTGCAAGCTCCGAGTATTCCTTCGGGATTTCAGGTTAATCCCGCTGCAGCACCGCACTCTTATGATGATAGTGATCACATCAAGGATGACATGTCTGACGAGGACGCGACTGTCAGTACGTGTATCGAACTAATTGGAGCCGATTCAGACTGCTGCAAATTACCTGACGACTGCCTGACCAACACAAACTGTGACGTTCCCCAATCCCTCCCTATTCCTGTACCTTCTCCTGACCAGACTTCTGACGAGGTTTTCTCCGCTTCCCATACCTCGTGGTCTGAGTCATTGCCGGGCTGCTCACCGCCGGTCCACACTATGGAAGACCGGATTGCCCTTTCTTTCCCGCTAAATCAGGCGGATTTGCAAATCCACACTGGGACCTTGAGCCCACAGCTTACTCACCGGGGCTATTCCCTTTTGGATCCATCTATCCAAAAAGCCCCCCTTCTTGGCCAATCTAAGGGCCAACTTCCTCTTCCTGATCTGTTTTCTGATCCGCCTGGGACACTCTCGTCCTAGAAAATGCCAAATCTCTCACCATCCACCATTACTTTTCACGCCTCTATCGCGATTACTTCGCTTTTCTCTTCACCACCCACCATCCACCCACCCTTCCACCCTGATTTATACCCTGAACCTCAGCTCCTGTTACCCGATCTGTCATCCGTTCTCTGCCTTTCCTTGCATGCATATGAGGACATAGCATTGTTTGGCATGGGGGGGTGGATAGGCATCCATAGGATCCGGGTATTTTATGGTATCAGACAATTACCACCTATTTATAAATATGCAAGAAAAAGAAAAAAAAAGAAAAAAATATATATATATATATTAGTAATAAATGGTGTTTAGTAATGATCTAAAAGCTGAAAAAAAAAAAAAAATACAATAAGTGTTTATGGATATTCAACCTCTGTTTTGAAGAATTTCCAGGCCACAGAAGCTTGATTCGCTCAGGCTCGGCTTAATTCACTTAAAGCATTGACGAAATAGATCAAAATCTCTCCTAACTAAGAACGTTTCTTGTACCTGAGACACCAGTACAGGATTCGTTGGTTTGCTTTTTCTTGAGAGCTTAGGTAAACTTGGTTCACACTACACATATCAGGAAAGAACAGGTGAACATAAGATCCAACCCTAGTGTTCATTAGGGAAGGTGGAGTCCTTACCTGTACGCGCAGGTAGACTTTTTATCCCAGGCTTTAGTCTTGTGTTTAGGAGCGACTCTTTCCACCAAAAAGAAACTCTCCCACCAAAAAAAAAAAAAAAAAAAAAAAAAAAGAGAGTCTACTCTGTCAAAATGTGTTGTAAGAGATATACTGACAGGTGTTTCAAAAAAAAAAAAAAAAAAAAAAAAAAAGATGTTGCAAAAGAGTCGGTATATCTCATAAATGTCTGTATACTTTGTTTTTCGGTGAGCCACAAAAAAAAAAAAAAAAATCAGAAAATGGGAGTTGAGTTTTCCGTAATCATCTTAAGGGTCAATCCGAAAACACGAGCTGAAATTGGGACCTACCTGTACTTAAAAATTCGTGAAACCCTGGGAGTGAGTCTTAAGGTTCATCTGGTCAGTCTTGATCCTTCACTATGCACAAACCATAACCTCTTGAGCTCTCGAGTATGGCAAAACCTCCTGGGTCCTGGAAATCGTACTTAAGGTTTAAATATCAAGAGTCCTGGTTAGTTGAGAGATAATCTTTGTCATGTAAGACTTAAAGTACTGGTAATCTTCTCTACAATTGGTTCTCACAATATTCGATAATAAACACACCGATATCATCTCAGAAGAAAATCTTCAGCTTAAGATTATTTCTAAATACTATTTTGCTAGGGACTAGCAAAAGATAGGCATGGGGGTATATGTTTGCACCTCAAAACATGCCTATAATAATGCCTTCTTATGCTATTTTCTAGCATTAACTATGTATATTATAATCCTATAGTCGCATATGTAAAAACGGTTGCATACATGCATTTAATCATGAGAGGAGGAGAAATGAATAAATGGCTTGCATAATTATTTTTTTTTCTCAAGTGTTTCTTTGCAAAAGTCCCTTCTCTATTTTTATTTTCATCTTTTCTTCTTCCCGCGGCTGAATTTCCTCCCGCAGCTGCATGCAACGCCATGCGGCTTGTCCTTCCCGCGCCTCTCCCTGCTGTCCTTCCCGCACCTCTCCCTGCAGCTGCCATTCTCCCCCATTCCCCGCATGCCCCGCCATGCTCTCCTCCTCTATAAAGCCGCAGCTCTTCCTCGCGACAAGGAGGGAGGAACGTTGCTGCAATACGCAGCTGCGGCAGCAACTCAAACCCGCAACCACCTTCGCACCCGCTCTCCCCTCCCATACGCCGGCCCTCCGTCGAGGAGGCACCCGACGAGCAGGAGAACCCACTGTGGTGCTCACCACCACAGTGGGAACACCACCGCCCAGCTCTTCAACGAGCAGGTGGGTGTGGTGTTTTCTTTTCTCTTCGTTTTCATCTCCACGCCATTGCTGCCGCTTCAAGGTCCGAAGCTTGAAGCAGCAGCAGCAGCAGCAGCCCAGCGGCGACAGCAGCAGCAGCAGCACCCCCGCCTCCTCCGCGACCTTCCCCGCAGGCGCGCAACCCTCCGCGCGCGCCTACAGGCCCGTTCCCCGCCTCCGTCTCCGTTCTATCCACGCCGCAGTTGCACCAGCAGCAGGCCGCGGCGCGCACTGCAGCGGCCGGCTACGGCCTCGCGCCGACCCCCGCGACCCTGCGCGACCACTGCAGAACCTCCTCCACGCTCGCTCCTCCGCGCCTTCGCCTGCCCGTCGTCTCCGCGCGCGCCTGCAGGCCCGTTCCCCGTCTCCGCCTCTGCTCTGTCGCCTCTGCAATTCCACCCGCGACAGGCCGCTGCGTGCACTGCAGCGGCCGGCTACGGCCTCGCACCGACCCCGGCGAACCTCTGCAACCCTCTGCGACCGACTGCAGACTCCCCACCGCCCTCTCCGAGCACGCCATCGCCCGCTCTCCTTCCTCGCACCCGGCCTGCAGACGCGTCACCTTCTCCGCGCGAAGACGCGCCTGCATCCGCGATCTTCAGACGTCCGCCGCCGCGAGCAGACGCCTTAACTCGCTGCCATCGTCCGCGCTCGCGATCTCTCCCGCCCGCTCTTTCTCTCTCTGGCGCTCTCTCTCTCTCCGCGATCTCTCCCGCCCGCTCCCTCTCTGTCTCCCGCTCTCTCTCTCACGTATTCTCTATCTCTCTCTCTCTCTCTCTCTCTCTCTCTTTTTTCACTTACAGCAACACACACACACCCATTCACCGACACACACACACACACACTAATAGTAACTTATATACATACATATATATATATATATATATATATATATACATATACATATATCTATATATATATACTTATATATACATAGTATATCTATATAGTTATGTATACATACATATAATATAATATATATATACATATACATATATAATATATATATATATATATATATATACACATACTCATATACATATATATATATACATATCTATATACTTATACATATACACATATATATATACATATATATCTAGATACATATATACTTATATACATATATATATATATATCTATATAGTATTATATATATATACTTATATACATATATACATAGCTATATACATATATACATACATATATATATATATATATATATATATATATATATATACACCTATATATATATATATATATATATCTATATATATCTATACATATATACTTATACATTTATATACATACATATGTACATATATTTTCACGTTATTTACTATACGCTGTATCGCGGGAATATTTGCACCAGTTGCTGATATTCTGCGATACAGCGTGTACAGAAAGCGTGGACACATCCATCCTCCATCCACACTCCACGCGGCACCTAGTCGTGTTGGTTGCGTCTCTCTAGACGTCGGCTGACTCGACATAGTGCTACACTCCATCGTCACCTCCACCCCCACCCCTTTATATATATACTACATATAAATATATATCTATAGCTACTATTTTACTTTCTATCTGATAGCTTCCTTCTTAGTAAAAAGATAAAAAAAGGTATAAAAGTGAAAAGATAATCTTTGATTTGCAGGTACCCCCGTCTTGCAAGTAGCAAGACGTGTTTTGAAACTCTGTTTTGGCTAAAAGCCAAGGACACAATTTTGAGGGTGTGCCTCAAGAACAAGGATTACCAGAAAAAAACCTAAATAAGAAAAATACCAAAAACAGAATAAACGAACGGAAGAGACGCGTTTTAAGGAAAACGTAGAAACTGGACTTGAACCCCACTTCCCTGAGTTCGACCCTGGGCTTAAAAGTGACAAGATAAAATCAATTAGGCCAGGTTAAAAATTTTGTAAAGAGATGGTTAGGTCTGAATTAGGTTTACCACTATACACATTTAAACGATAAAAATATCATATTAACAACCTATCCGGGTCGACAATCAGGCCTCGGATCAAAGATCCAACCGTATGGATGTAATCAGGGCGACGATTAGAGTTCAACGACTCCAAGATTGCCCTAATCAGACATCCGTAGCATCAGATAGTGACTGGGGAACCCTAGAAGATCAATCGCTAGGATGGTGAAAATCCACACTTCAGATGACAAATCCGACCACACGGATGAATTCGGATCGACGATCGCAACCCAACGACGCAAAAATCAAGTCAATCCGACATCCGTGGCACCATCTACAACTTCCAGAAGATGGACGGCCAAGATGGCACCACGTGGCGCCATCTCGGCTGGCCAAACGGCTGCACGCATTCTACGAAGGCCCCGCACCCGCTCGCTCTCCACCGTTGGATCCTGATCCAAAGGCTGTGGTCGACCGCACTTAAAAGCGTCCGCTCGACCATCCGTGCCCAGTAGCGCAGCTGTCGAGCGCGCTTACGTGACCAGCGGGCGCGGGTTCGAGCCGCAGCAAAGGGCTGGAGGCACGGGCGATTGGGTGTGCGTGGAGCTTCAGATGGAGATCGAACGGCCGCGCACGCCTGATAGCGTCCACGCACGATTGAACGCGCGGCGCGAACGTGCGATCGCACGCAGGCGGGCGCGCAACGCAGCAAGCGAAGACGCATCTTAAGCCGTCCGATCTCGCAATCGGACGGCTGAGGATCGTTGTGCGTGCGATAGCGTTGAGCGCGCGGGTAGTTGAAGCAGCACGTGTGGACATGGAAGCTACGACCACATCAGGGCTTTAGTGATAGATTTATTCGTCACTAAAGACCCCTTATTTATTATTTTGAAGTTGTAATGTCCATTTTTGCCCCCACTCCTTGCAACTATAAAAGGAGACCCCCTCCATACGAAATTTGCATCCCTTCCTTCTCTTCTCTACCCCTCCAAAGCTCAAGAGAAGCTTGTCCCACACCCGGGATGCTTCTCGTGAGATAAAGTCCAATTTTCGTTCTCCTTCGGAAGTGGATCCCGTGACGACGACGGCGTGCTGCTTTGTTCCCGTTCTTCTACTTCGTCCTCCTTCATCCTACTTCATTCTCCTTCGTCCAGGCGTCGTCCCGTCCGACTCGTCCTCCAAGCAACCGTCGAGGAGTATTTCTCTCTCCCTATTCTTTTTACTGCTTTCTAGTATAGATTTACTGCTTTCTAGTATAGTTTTGTTCGTCCTCCAAGCAATCGTCGAGGAGGACATTTCTCCCTCCATTCTTTTAATGCTTTCTAGAGTAATTATTTTATGCTTTGTAGTTGTAAGAGTGAAATGAACAATCTCCTTAATGAAAAATTCCTTGTTTATTCTACATCTCATTTTGATTTCTCTGTGTAATATTCTCTTTCTATCTTACTCTCTCTCTCTTCTATTTATTGTAAATAATTAGATAGTTTTAAATTGAATTATTCTGTGACAAATAAAAAGAAACGCGTAGTTTTTAAATCAAGCGTCTGCCTCCCTGTGTTCGACCTGGAATTTTAATTTCGGTATAAATTTTATTTGTTGAACACGAATTCTTCGCTTTCGAACTACAACGACAAGTTTTCCAAAATCGAACACGTTAGCGTAGTGTTCGTACGTTCAACAGGTTAATTGTGCCCTTTTTATGGCAAAGGGAGAAGGGGATTTAACTCGGAGCCTCAGATTGATGATCTGACCGTACAGATCTGATCGGGATGACGATTGGAGTCCAACGCCTCCGAAATTGCCTTGATCAAAGTCCCATAGCCCCATCTGCAATATGAGGAAGATCAACGACCAAGGGACTAGGTGATGAAATCTAGAGCATCAAATGACAAATCCAACCACACAGATGGATTTGAGTCGATGATTGTAGCCTAATGGTGTAAAAATCGACTCAATCCGACCTCTGTAGCAGCCCCTACAAAGGAAAGAAGATGGACGGCCCAGATCGTGCCACATGGAACAACCCGGGCCACCCATGCAAACCCACGTGCCACCACATGCACACAATAGCACAGGCACACGCGCGTGCGGAAGCATGCCCTCGTAGTAGTGTAGCAGGTGCGCATGGAGGTAGCGGCAGCAGCATAGCGTGCATGCACGCTTGACACAGGCACGTGGAGCGCGTGATAGCGCAATGATTGGTGGGCACATGGGTTGTCTTCAACGTTGTTTGCGGCGAACCTTCAGCGACGTTTATGACCGTCACTAAAAGTCTTGTATATGAAATTGATCCTTTCCACCACTATAAAAGGACCCCTACCCCTCCCATTTTTCTTCATCTCTTCCTTTCTTCTCCTCACCATCTCCAAGGCCTAAGAGAGACCATGTCCCAAGATTGGGATGCTCCTATAGAGTAGAATCAAATATTTTCCTGCCTCTTATCTCATTCGTGGAGCATCCCGTGGCCATCCTATCACCCCCTTCAGGAAGAAGATCCTCGCTCGCAACACCGTCCTGACCTGCCCTACATCCTCCAGCTCCATCCTCGTTCATCCCGCTCCTCACCACCTTCCTCTAGGCGACGTCAGAGCGAGTCATCCTCCAAGCAACAGTCGAGGGGGATTCTTCTCATCTCTATCTTTTCCACTTTCTAGTGTAGTTTTCCTACTTTCCTAGTTGTAACAAACATTTGTTTTGAAATGCATGATTGTTTCTCTCTCTCTCTCTCTCTGATATTTTGCAACTAGATTAGTTAGATTAGAATCCATCGACCTAATCTCTTGATTGGTAAAAATACCAAAAGAATTAGAAAAGACAAAATCAACAAAAACAAATAAAAGTGAAAAGCATAATTTTCAAAACCAAACGTTCACCTCCCCTGTTTGACCCGGGACTCACTTTTCGAGTTTCAGTTTTAAATTTTATCTAATCGATGGATTTTCTCACGAATCAAACTACGATGAGTTTTCCAAAATCCAATCCTTTCTGCGATGAATTTCTGTCAATATCATTTTGGCGCCGTTGCCAGGGAGGCAATGCTCTTTGGTTCTTTTCGCGTTTTCCCATATTACTTACATATTTTTCTAACCTATCTTTCTTCTTAAATTTATTATCTTGTAGGAACCCGATCGTGGAGCCAAAGGTGGTGGATTGGAGTAGAGTGCGGGTAGAGACATTTGTAAGTTTCCCCCCACCACCTCCATCGTAGATTTCATTTCACCACACTAATAACTCAAACCCAAATCAACTTATGTGCTTTTTATAAACCCTGGGATTGATCTGGTTGTTTGTTTGCCACCTCCATCCATTTCATCCCCACATATATATATATATATATATATATATAAATACTCTTCTCTTGTGGGATTTACTAAAAGTGACACACATTAAACACCCACAACTTTCGACTTAAGGCACACCATTCCACTTTGATTCTACCACTTAAGCAGGATCTGACCAGTGGACCCGGTACACTTCAACTCAATACACGTAAGTGAGTAGAAATCTAAATAGTTTAAACATCTGTGTGCCTTAACTAAGTGGTGCAACAAGCCAATTGATTGAGCCATTTGGGCTGCACCACTGAGGATAAAAGTCATTCATCAGTAGCTTGCTACTTAGGGCTAATCTTTAGGGCTAAACCAGGCACTCATTATTTTTTGATTTCTAAAGGAATATATCATCACCAGTGCTTTCAAAACTTGGAGTGTTCTCTTGAACATGATTGAATACACCCAAGACTAAACCCTAAAAGCTACTAAACAAGGTTAAACCCTAAAAGACGTTGTTTGCAAACCTTGGTTGTGCACGCACACACATTTGCATTGATCATTAAGGGCACAACCCATCTAAAAGGCCCATCACATTCCAAGAGCACAATCATCCCAAGCCTAACTAAAATTGAGTAGACATTGGCCTTAAGGATTGATTTAATTTGCAGGGCTCAGACTGAGATTTTTTCGGATTAATCTGCTTCTGCTGGTCCATCTGATGTCTAGTTAGGGTAGTAGCATCAAATGACCGTGGCTGGGGGGTACACTAGAAACCAGAGGCGCAAGCCAAAAGAAGGACCTTCTACCCCAGTCCCACTATCTAACTGGTTTGATTGGCCGGATGAAAGTAGACCAAATCAGTTTTAATCTCAAGATAGGTCTTGGGAGTCTGTAGGTCTTTAGGCTAACCCACCTAAGGACAAGGTTGATTGCTTGTATTGCTGGGCTCCTTTCTCTCTTCTGATTTCCCTCTTATTCAAACATATATATTTCCATATCTTACACACATTTCTCATCCTACCCTCATACCAACACTTATCCCCAAGATGATTACTATCCCGACTTGACTTATGACTACCCATCTCCTAGCTGGTTCAACTTTGATAGGGGATGCGAATCCAGACCTCAGTGTCCAGGGTCTAACCCTGGACAACAAGACTATAATTACTATCCTTCCCAAAGCTACAATGATTATAGACCTGCACCCTTTGATGAACAACCTAACCAGATTTACAACCATGGAGGATATGCTGATTATAACACTTACCCTCACCAGTATTCCACTGATTATAGGTCAACTCCATTCTTTGAACAACCTGAGACAACCTACTATCAAGGAGGACCCTGAGAACCCCAATATCTTGACTCCTCTAGAATAAACCCAAACCCACCCAATCCTAAGCTAAACCATTGAGTTCAGGTGAACCAGGTCCAAGACAAGGTGCTGGCTACCACCATCCAATCTTTAGAAACTCAGCAATACCATGCACTGAAGCATTGGAGCCTACGATTAAAATGACTGATGAGATGAATAGCTCTTTATTGGATTTGTTACAAAATGTTAAGGATAGGGGCCTGGGTGAGTTTCTACTTGGGAAATTATCGAGGTTGAGGATGAAATTTGTGGTTGCCCTAGTCTAATCTTGGGATGATTCTCAAGATGAACCCCCTTCAGGAGAATCAGTGTCTGAACCTACTCAGGCACCTGTTTGGTGGGATACATGTTCTGAGATCGGGAATGGCTAGGTTGGGCTAGAGCAACCCATTGGAGACGAACCGAGTTTCTCACTAGAGATCCCAGAGCCAACCTATGATGAAAAACATGTCTCCATGGATCATGAAATGACATATGATTTTGAGACATATATAGATGAGGATCAAGAATTCCTTGATTCTAAGGGTGAGGAAACTTTGAGTGACGTCTCACTTGCAATTAAGGAAAATGATTTTAGTGAGACAAATGGGCTTCAGGAGCATGACGAACCATTTCATAGACTGATCATTGAAGATTGTGATCATGTTGGGGATAACTTGGATGATACGAATCCTGATGATTCAATCAGTAGCCCTATTCCTCAACGGCACCCTAAAGGGCTGAATTATGATATTCTTGAGATCACCAGACCCAAGTCAATCCTGATTGAGCCATAATTGCTTGACTTGGATATCTTTGATGGGGTGTACAATGATCATGAGGTCCTGGAAACATTGATTTTGGAGGATAGAAATGTGGAAATGAAAATCTGGGAAGCTACTTCTTAGGGAACTACTATTTTGGATTTAAGGGTACCTATTGACCTAAAGCCACCTACTTTCTACCAGGACCCTTATGATATCTTTCACATGCAACCCAAGATCAGAATCATTGATTATCTTTTCGAGTTGAAATCTAAAAGGACATCCGAACCTATTGAACCATATCTACCCATTGTCTGACACTTTGGTCCTAGGTTGCATGCTACAAAACCACAGGCCAGGTCCTGCAAGCACAATAACCTCGGATTCAGCATGATTTTCATCCAGAACCTGAGAACTACTTAACCCTGGGGCATGGGTCTGCACCACAACTTAGTCCACATCTGTGGACATCTTCTGCTGGCAAGTCTGAGGATTAATCTTTTTATTTTGATTCTAACCTGCACATGTGAATTCCTAATTTCTTCTTTGTTTCTATTTTATGCCTAGCTAAAGGCAATAAATTTAACATGTGTTTATTCTACGTTCTCTGCGGAACTGACCGGATTGTCACAAAATTCAGGTGATATTCTATTATTCCGCCCTTTTGAAGTCTTTGTTTTCACAATGAGGACATTGCATCATTTAGGCATGGGGGCACGGATAATTAATTCTTGAAATCATTTTGTTAACTCTGTAGAATTTCTTTTAGCTTCTTAAAAAAATGAAAATTCAAAAAGAAAAAAAAATAAAGAAATTAGGAGAAGAAAACTTATGCATTAGGAGTTGCAAACTTTAGGAATTGATACTTTGGGACCTAAATACTTAGACTCTTCAGGTCTTTGGGCTTAATTATCCCAGGTGTCCACTCGAATGTGGACTTAGTCTCGAGTTCTTGTTAAGTAATTTTATTTTAATTTGGCTAATAAATTGGGGTGATAAGTACACGACTTATCAGCCCACCCACTGATTTGAGGGGACTATAAGTTTAAGCATCTACACACTATTTGCACTGACTCACTTTTCGGCGGTTTCTTTGGAAATTGGGTAGTTAGTCAACTTTCTACGGTAGTATGGCTGGCAAGTTATCGTGGGTAACAACCCATTGGTCGGTTGTCAAGAGTCGAGCTACATGAACATACTCATTCTACTGCTTTTAGGTAAATCTTAGATCAGGGAAGCCACCTACTTAAAAAGAAAAATTGATGCTACAAAAATAAAAAGAAAAAAAAAGAAAAAGGAGAAAATGAAAAAAATAAAACCACACTTCACCGCACGAGTACGGCTGGCAAGTTGTCGTGGGTAATAGCCCATTTGCTAGTTGTCCAGAGCCCAACTCACAAAAATTCAAAATAATTCCCAAAACACCCAGGGAAGAAGTGGGGAAGTAGAATAAACCGGGGAGATATACATTGGGTTCACCCTTATGTTGACCACATTAAAAAAATAAAGTAGGGAGAAAGCTACCATGCGAAAAGATAAACCTTTAAGCAGAAACTCTTAAGGTCACCAAGGGTCATAGAAACCTAAAGAACATTTTAGCGGCAGCTTAGTGAGTCTTTCACTCTTTTCACAAGATTCTCAACACTTAGAGATGTTTTCGAGTCTTGGGTGGGTTGGGTAGTGATAAACACACATGAATTAACAATAAAATGCTTATTTATGATAGTTCCTAGCCTTAGCATTGCATATCATGTTATAAATACTGCATAACATCCATCGCATGGCATTTAGGATAGTTGTATATTATGTACATTAATTCCGTCTTTTTACGTGACCAGGAGGTAGGGCAACATCTTTATAGGCTTTAGATGAAGAATCCGACCGTACGAATGGATTTAGAGCGACGATCGCGGTCCATCATTGCGAGAATCACCCCAATCAGAGATCTGTAGTATCCTCCACAAGAAGAAAAAGACTAATGGTCCAGATGGTGCCAAGTGCCGCCATCTAGGCTGCCCCACCAGGAACCATCCAGGCTGCCCCACCTAAGTTGGCATGTCCACAAGCCCAGCGCATGGAGGGATCTAAGCTGTTGGATCTCAATCAAACGACTGAGGGGTGCCCGAACCGTGCGTCAGCAGCACTCTACACTCGACAAAAGCACGCCTTGGCCAAACAGTGAGGTGCCTGTTGAACGTACGAATGCTACGCTAACATGTTCGGTTTTGGAAAACCTGTCGTTGTAGTTCGAAAGCGAAGAATTCGTGTTCAACAAATAAAATTTATACAGAAATTAAAATTCCGAGTCGAACACAGGGAGGCGGACGTTTGATTTAAAAACTACACGTTTCTTTTTATTTGTCACAGAATAATTCAATTTAAAACTATCTAATTATTTACAATAAATAGAAGAGAGAGGGAGAGTAAGAGAGAAAGAGAATATTACACAGAGAAGTCAAAATGAGATGTAGAATAAACAAGGAATTTTTCATTAAGGAGATTGTTCATTTCACTCTTACAACTACAAAGCATAAAATAATTACTCTATAAAGTGATAAATTTACTCTAGAAAGCATTAAAAGAATGGAGGGAGAAATGTCCTCCTCGACTATTGCTTGGAGGACGAACAAAACTATACTAGAAAGCAGTAAATCTATACTAGAAAGCAAAAAGAAGAATAGGGAGAGAGAAATCCTCCTCGACGGTTGCTTGGAGGACAAGCCGGATGGGACAACGCCTGGACGAAGGAGAATGAAGTAGGACGAAGGAGGACGAAGCAGAAGAATGGGAACGAAGCAGCACGCCGTCGTCGTCGTGGGATCCACTTCCGAAGGAGAACGAAAATTGGACTTTATCTCGCGAGAAGCATCCCGGGTGTGGGACAAGCTTCTCTTGAGCTTTGGAGGGGTAGAGAGGGGAAGGAAGGGATGAAAATTTCGCATGGAGGGGGTCTCCTTTTATAGTTGCAAGGAGTGGGAGAAAAAATGGACATTACAACTTCAAAACAATAAATGAGGGGTCTTTAGTGACGGATAAATCCGTCACTGAAGTCCCGACGAGGGCGTAGCTTCCGCACCCACGCGCGCCGCTTCAGCTGCCCACGCGCTCAACGCTATCGCACGCACAACGATCCTCAGCCGTTCGATCGCAAGATCGGATGGCTTAAGATGCGTCTCCGCCTGCTGCGTTGCGCGCCCGCCCGCGTGTGATCGTGTGTCCGCGCCGAGCGTTCAATCGTGTGTGCACGCTATCAGGCGCGCGCGGCCGTTCGATCTCCATCTGACACTCCACCCGCGCCCAATCGCCCGCGCCTCCAGCCCTCTGCTGCGGCTCGAACCCGCTCCCGCTGGTCGCGTAAGCGCGCTCGACCGCTGCGCAATTGGGCGCGGATGGTCGAGCGGACGCTTTTAAGCGCTGCTGACCACAGCCGTTGGATCAAGATCCAACGGCGGAGAGCGAGCGGGTGCGGGGCCTTCATAGAATGCGTGCAGCCATTTGGGCGGCCAAGATGGCACCACGTGGTGCCATCTACACCATCCATCTTCTGGAAGTTGTAGATGGTGGCACGGATGGCAGATTGACTTGATTTTTGCGTCGTTGAGCTGCGATCGTCGATCCGAATTCATCCGTGCAGTCGGATTTGTCATCTGAAGTGCGGATTTTCACCATCCTATCCCTTGATCTTTTAGGGTTCCCCGGTCACTATCTGATGCTACGGATGTCTGATTAGGGCAATCTTGGAGTCGTTGAACTCCAATCGTCGCCCTGATCACATCCATATGGTTGGATCTTTGATCCGAGGCCCCGATAAAATGTTTGCCCTATCAAAGCATATAAAAGGAGATAATTAACCTCCATTTTATTCAAACTACTCTAAATGCAAGATGCTGCATGTTATGCAATATTTATATCATGAAATGCAATCCTATGCTTAAGACATGCATAAATAGACATTTTAAGTAGTGTAAATGTGATTACATCATACCCCCATGCCTATCTTTTGCTAGTCCCTAGCAAAACCTATATGCTATTTATAAAAGAATTAGGTTGGATTATTTGGACCTAAGTTATTTTCAATCATTAAGAAATTGTGTACTTAGGAACTAAACTTTCAAAGACACAATAGTGCCCGGGTATCAGCCAAAATGTAGACTGCCTCAAGCCTCGCCTTATTCAAAGAAAATTTTCTTTTTCTCTTTTTACTCTTTTCTAATTTTTTTGGATTTTCAAATTTTTAGGGTTTAAGAGTGGCTTTCTACGGCCATTCAACTCACCCAAGATTTGATGAGAATCCTAAGCTTTAAGCATCTTATTGTGATTATGATAGACTCGTTGACCGGTAATTAAAATAGACTTCGGATTTCTACACCTCTAGGTGACCTAACAAGAATTCTGCCTAAAGGTGTATCTTTACAACCAGTAGCTTTCTTCCTACTTTTATTTTTTTACAGGGTCAACACAAGGGTGAATCCAGTGTATATCTCTCTGGTTTATTCTACTTCTCCGCTTCTTCCTAAGTGTTTTGTGAATTTTTAATGCATTTTCTGAGCTGGGTTCTGGACAACCGGTCGATGAGCTGTTACCACCGACAACTTGCTAGCCATACTCGTGCGGTGAAGTGTGGCTTATTTCTTTTTGTTCTTTTCTCCTTTTCTTTTTGATTTTTTTTTTAAGTAGGTGGCTTCCCTGGTCTAAGATTTACCTAAAGGCAGCAAACTGAGAAAGGTCCAGTGACTGGGCTCTGGACAACCTACCTATGGGCTGTTACCCACGATAACTTACTAGCCAAATCACCCTAGAAGGTTCATTAGCTACCCAATTTCCGTTAGAATCGCCAAACAATGAGTCAGTGCAAAGAAAGTGTGTAGATGCTTAAAACTCAAAATTCCCTCAAATCAGAGGGCGGGTTGATAAGCCGTGTACTTATCACCTAAACTTATTTATTCCAATTATAATAGAATTAAGATGGCGAGGACTCGAAAGATAAATCCACATTTTAGTGGATACACGGGATGATTAAGTCCAAAGACCTGAAGAGTCTTTGTGTTCAGATCTTAATGTAGTATTTCCTAAGATTGAAAATTTTCTTAAACCCAAATTCTCTTTCCTAATTTCAATTTTTTTTTAATAAAAGAAAACAAATCTACAGAGTTAATGAATGAATTCAGAGATAAATATCCACCCCCCCATGCCTATCTAATGCAATGTCTTCATTGTATTAAAAAGACATAAAACAGAGTGGAAAAGTGAAGAAAGCACTTGAATTGAGTGAATGTCAGGTCCGCTCCGAGATGAAAAATTAAAAAGAACTGTATATGTGCTGAGTTTAGTGCCTTCAGCTAGGCACACTATACAAAGAAAAGAAATGAAGAATTCACAAGTGCAGGTCAGAATTAAAATAAACAGAAGAATCCTCTGACCTATCAAAAGAGGTCCATAGATGTGGACCAGATTTTGGTGCAGACCCACACCCCATAATCGAGAATATCTTAGGTTCTGGATAAAAATTACCCAAAAACTAAAATCAGAATGCAAGCGGGGTCGGGCCTGCGATTTATGAGGATGCAACCCAAGACCAAAAAGTCGGGTTACAGAGAATTGAAGCTCAAAAGGATAATCATTGAATGTGTGCTTGAGTTTGACATCCTTGAAACAAGTGTCGTAAGGGTTCCAATTTGATGGTTTCAGCTTAAAAGGAACCCTTCGACTCAATCTTCTATTTCCTCCAAAATTAACTTCCCAAATCAGAACTTCCCAGCTCCTATCCTCCTCATTCAGCATATCAAATTCCAGGACCTCTTGTATATTTATCACCCCGTCTGAAATCTCCAAGTCTAAATGATGTGGCAGAATCAAAATTGACTTGGGTCTAATTATCTCAGAATTAGAATCATCAATAAGCACAACAGGGTGTAACTGATAATTAGGACATTGAATTGATTCCCCCAGAAAATGCGATTCTGGATCTGTAATGTGTGCCCTAATAAGATCAGTTTCCTCAATTATTGGGCTATCAAATGATCTATCAGATTCCTCAGGCCCAATCGTCTCATAGAAATCGTGTTCAGAAATCTCGCGTGAGACTTTGCAACTTGAATCTTCACCATCAGGATCCGTATCAATGTATGTCCCAAAATCATTTGTCACTTTCTGTTCCAAGGAGACATACGTTTCCTCGTAACCCGACTCAGGGATCTCAGGTGAAGAAATCAGATCATCCTTAATTGATTGCTTTAATTCAATCTGGTCAGCCTCGTAACACGTGTCCCCCCCAACAGGTGCCTGAGCGGGTTCTGTCATTGGCTTTCTTGAAGAGGGTTCATCCTGGGAATTATTCCAAGATTGATTCAAAGCAACCACGAATCTCATCCTCAATTTCGCTAACTTCCTAAGTAGAAACTCACCTGGGTTCTTATCCTTAACATCCTGGAGCCAATCCAACAAATACTTGTTTAAATCATCAATCATTTAAATCAGGGGCTCCAATCTCTCAATGCAAGGTATTGGCTGAACTTCTAAAGATTGAATGATATTCCTCAAGTTAGCCAGAACCTTATCTTGAACCTGGTTAACCTGAACCAAATGAGTTGGTTCAGGGTTGACCGGGTTTGGGCTTAATGCAGGGCAATTAACGAATTGAGATTCGTTATACCCTTCCTGATAATAGGTCATTTCAGATTGTTGAAAAGATGGTGATGACCTAAAGGCAGAGGATAGGTGTATCCTTCTTGATTGTTGATTTTATTAGGCTGTTCATGAAAGGAAGATGATCTATAATCGATGTAGCTCTGAGAAGGATAGAAATCAGAATCAAAGTGTTCAGGGTTAGACCCTAAACACAGGGGTCCAGAATTGTATCCCCAATCTGAATTATCCCAACTAACTGATGGTTGATTACAATATGAGTTGGGATAATCGTCATGTTGAGGATAATTCACAACAGGAGGGAAAGAGCGGGAATGTGTGAAATATGTGGAAGGATTCATGAGACACAGGAGGAAGAAAGGTGCCCTGCAATACAAACAATCAAACCTGTCCTTAAATGGGTTAGCTTACAGACCTACAGACTCCCAAAACCTGTCTTGAGATAAAGGAATGACTTGATCTACTTCTGTCTGTTCAATCCAACCAGTTAGAAGGAGGGACTGGGGAGAAGGTTCTTCCTTTGGCTTGCGCCTCCGGTTCCTAGTGTACCCCCCAGCTGCGATCGTTTGACTCTGCTCCCCTAGCTGGACATCAGATTGAACAGTAGAAACAGACTAATCAAAAATAATCTCGTTCTGGGTTTTGAAGAGCAAGTCTAATCCTTAAGGCCAACGTCTACTCTATTTTATTTAGGGCTATGTTTGAATGTGCTTTGGAATGTGATGGGCCCTTTAAATGGGTTGTGCCCTTTATGATTGATTGATTTGTGTGTGCGTGCACAACCAGTGGTTTTCAAGCAAGATTATTTTTTTGATGTGGTGAATTTTAAGGTTCAAATCTTGCTTAGTAGCTTTTTGGATTCAACTTTAGGTGTTTTCAAATAGGTTTCCTTGGCACACCAGCTTTTGCAAGCACAGGTGAAGATGTTTTCCTTTAAAGTTTAAAAAGAATGTGGAGTTCCTGGTAAATCCCTAAGAGTTGAACCTAATTGGCAGCTACTTGATGAGTCTATTTTATTTGAAGTGGTGCAGCCCAATCAACTCAAACAATTGGCCTGATGCACCACTTAATTAGGCACACAAATGATTACCTAATCTGATTTCTACTCAATTATGTGTTTGAATGTGTGTACCGATTCCTGAGGTCGGTTTATCGGTTGAGTTTGAAAATCAGATGAGGTTGTGTACCTCTTTGAGATTTTTTTAATTTTTTCTTTTTTTTAATATGGGGGTTGGGGTGAGTATGGGTGTCAAACAACAAATAATCTAACCTTAGAGTTTATAAAAACACCTAGGTTGATTGATGTTTGAATTATTATGTTGTGGAATGAAATCTAATGGGTGGGGGGTGCGGGATAACTCACAAAACCTTCTACAGCATTTTACTCTGATCTACCGCTTTTGCCTATCTCGAAAGAGTACCTGCAATCACAATAAGAAAGGAGAAAAGTGAGGTAAATGATTTGTAAGTTAGAAAACGTGAAGAGAAACCAAAGAGCATCGCCTCCCCAGCAACGGCGCCAAAATGTTGAACGTACGAATGCTACGCTAACGTGTTCGATTTTGGAAAACCTGTCGTTGTAGTTCGAAAGCGAAGAATTCGTGTTCAACAAATAAAATTTATACCGAAATTAAAATTTCGGGTCGAACATAGGGAGGCGGACGTTTGATTTAAAAACTACACGTTTCTTTTTATTTGTCACAGAATAATTCAATTTAAAACTATCTAATTATTTACAATAAATAGAAGAGAGAGAGAGAGTAAGAGAGAAAGAGAATATTACACAGAGAAATCAAAATAAGATGTAGAATAAACAAGGAATTTTTCATTAAGGAGATTGTTCATTTCACTCTTACAACTACAAAGCATAAAATAATTACTCTAGAAAGCGATAAATTTACTCTAGAAAGCATTAAAATAATGGAGGGAGAAATGTCCTCCTCGACGATTGCTTGGAGGGCAAACAAAACTATACTAGAAAGCAGTAAATCTATACTAGAAAGCAGTAAAAAGAATAGGGAGAGAAATCCTCCTGGACGGTTGCTTGGAGGACGAGCCGGACGGGACGACGCCTGGACGAAGGAGAACGAGGCAGGACGAAGGAGGACGAAGCAGAAGAACGAGAACGAAGCAGCACGCCATCGTCGTCGCAGGATCCACTTCCGAAGGAGAATGAAAACTAGACTTTATCTCGTGAGAAGCATCCCGGGTGTGGGACAAGCTTCTCTTGAGCTTTGGAGGGGTAGAGAGGAGAAGGAAGGGATGAAATTTTCGTATGGAGGGGGTCTCCTTTTATAGTTGCATGGAGTGGGGGCAAAAATGGACATTACACCTTCAGAACAATAAATGAGGGGCCTTTAGTGACGGATAAATCCATCACTAAAGCCTCGACGTTGGCGTAGCTTCCGCGCCCACGCGCGCCGCTTCAGCTGCCCGCGCGCTCAACGCTATCGTACGCACAACGATCCTTAGCCGTCCGATCGCAAGATCGGATGGCTTAAGATGCGTCTCTGCCCGCTGCGTTGCGCGCCCGCCCGCGTGCGATCGCGCGTTCACGTCGCGCGTTCAATCGCGCGTGGACGCTATCGGGCGCGCATGGCCGTCCGATCTCCATCTGACGCTCCACCCGCGCCCAATCGCCCGTGCCTCCAGCCCTCTGCTGCAGCTCGATCCCGCGCCCGCTGGTCGCGTAAGCACGCTCGACCGCTGTGCTACTGGGCGCGGATGGTCGAGCGGATGCTTTTAAGCACGGCCGACCACAGCTGTTGGATCAAGATCCAATGGCGGAGAGCCAGCGGGTGCGGGGCCTTCGTAGAATGCGTGCGGCCGTTTGGGCGGTCGAGATGGCGCCACGTGGCGCCATCTTGGCCGTCCATCTTCTGAAAGTTGTAGATGGTGCCACGGATGTCGGATTGACTTGATTTTTGCGTCATTGGGCTACGATCGTCGATCCGAATTCATCTGTGTAGTCGGATTTGTCATCTGAAGTGCGGATTTTCACCATCCTAGCCCTTGATCTTCTAGGGTTCCCCGATCACTATCTGATGCTACGGATGTCTGATTAGGGCAATCTTGGAGTCGTTGAACTCCAATCGTCCACACGGTTGGATCTTTGATCTGAGGCCCCGATAAAATGTTTGCCCTGTCCAAGCACATAAAAGGAGACAATTAACCTCCATTTTATTCAAACTACTCTAAATGCAAGATGATGCATGTTATGCAATATTTATATCATGAAATGCAATCCTATGCTTAAGAACATGCATAAATAGACATTTTAAGTAGTGTAAATGTGATTACATCAGTGCCCTCTCATCAGACACAAGCGACGGTTTGAGACCTGCAGTGCCCCCCCTTCGTCAATTAGATGTGCGTTCATGTAGCAGCAGCTGCAGCGCAACGCAAGCACGCACTAGCAGTGCATGCGAGCACATACGCCAGCACATGCCAGCACACACGCCAGCAGTGTCCCTGCGTAATCTGCACGCATGAGGCGGGACAACGCTGCACTCATGGGCGGGCACGTGCTCAGTTGGCGCTAGCCTTCAGTGAAAGCCTGGCAGACATTCAGTGATGCTTACAGCCATTGCTGATTGTTTACACGCAAGCAATGCCAGCTGCGTGCGTGAGCAAGCATGAGCTGCCTACAGCGACACTTACAGCGACGACCTAGAGATCGCTAATGGTCCCATGCCTATTCTATCCTCTTTTCATCTACTATAAAAGGACCTACACCCCCTCCCTTCCAAGCCATCTCTACCTACTCTACTCCCACCTACTCCCAAGCTCAAGCAAGCCTACCAACGCTCTGTTAAAGCTTGCTCTCAAGCTCCCAAGGTGCCTATTAGTGTAACAAAACTCTACCCCATCAAATACACCTCTAACTTCCCATCCCCATTCATAGGTCACCTTGGAGTTGTCCTCCCACCTCCATTCTGGTAGTAGATCATCTCCGCCTTCTCACCTCCATTCTGGAGAAGTGCTGAAGCTTTCCTCTACCCAACGTCCTCCCGCTTCTCACCTCCATCATCTTGCTTCCCAACTCCTTCATCAAAGCTTCTACCAGGAGCCATCGTCTCACTGAATAGCTGCTTCGGCAGATTTCTTCTCACCTCTCTCTCTTTTTATGTTTTCTAGATTATTGTAATTGACATTCATGCAATATATCATATTCGATCCTATCTCTCTCTTGTGATTGTTTGTCATTTTATTTCAAAAACAAAAAAATAAGAAAATCTCAAAACACCAAAGAAAAACCAATCGAAGTGTGATTTTCATACAAAGTAAACATCGGCTCCCTGTGTTTGATCCAGGACTCCCTTGGAGTTTCGGTATAAATTATATTTGATTGCGAGGTTTGCAACTACAGTGACAGGTTACTCATAACCCTTATTTCAAACATGTAAAACCTGTGCAATAATTTTGGCACCATTGCTGGGAGGCAACGAAATTTACTTTATTATTTTCTGCGCTTCTTTGCATTTACATAGTACCAACACCGCTTGTCTTTGATCTACTGTCTTGCAGGTACCATAGCATGGAGATCCAAGTGCGGTAGACTAGAGTAAAGTGTGGGTAGAGTGCTTTGTAAGTGTCCCACACATTCCCCCTCACTAGTTCATTTCGCCACAATCATAACCAAGACCTAATCTACTTAGGTGTATGCATAAACCCTAGGATAAACTTTGTTTATCTTGTTTGCCACCTTCACCCATCTCACCCACATTTTATAAAAAAAAACAAAAAGATACTTTCTATGAGACGAATCAATTTACACACTTTATACACCCGCATCAGAGGCACATAACCTAACTTGATTTTCATCTACTCAGCCAGGATTTTAACCTGTGGACCCGGTACACTAATTCAACACATAAAAGAGTAGAAATCATATTCAATTAATCACCTTTTTGTGTGCCTTAATCGGTGGTGCATTTGAGCCGATTGATTGAATTGTTTGGGCCATGCCACCTAATCTAAAAGTGGTTCATTTTGTAGCTTCCCCATAGGATTCAATAACCAGGTAAAGATAGGCACTCCATATTTTTCTTGATTTCTAAAAGAAAAAACTTTAACACGTGCTTTTAAAAACAAATTTGATTTGCCTTAGAAAATTTTGTTGAAAACAGCTAATATTTGAATCCTAAAAGCTATTAAGCATGATTTAAACCCTAAAGCTCACCACATCATTAATAATCTTGCTTGAAAACCTCTTGGTTGTCCACATTCACACATTATCAAACAAATCATTAAGGGCACAACCCATTAAGGGCCCATCACATTCCAGAAGCACCAATTTCCCAAGCCTAACTAAAATTGATTAGACGTTGGCCTTAAGGATTCATTTGCTCGTCGGGATCCAGATTCAGAGTATTCACGATTAACCTACTTATACTAGTCAATTTGATGTCTAGCTAGGGGAGTAGCGTCAAACGACCGCAGCTAGGGGTACACCAGGAACCGGAGGTGTAAGCCAAAGGAAGAACCTCCTCCCCAGTCCCTCCTTCTAACTGGTTGGATTGCCTGGACATAAGTAGAGTAAATCATCCATAATCTTAGGATGGATTCTGAGAGTCTGTAGACCTTTAGGCTACCCAACCTAAGGATAGGCTTGTATTTTTGTGTTGCAGGGCTCCTCTCCCTCGTCCTTCCGACTTCCTTCTAGTGTATGCTTGGAAGGAGGTCATTGAACCCTAGATTGGAAGGACCTTTAGACCATTCCCAGAGGTGGAGGTTGAGCTTTAGCCAAGAAGATCCCATGGCTGATCAACAACCACCTCCCCTCCCCCTGAACCAGCGGGAGCTGATTCAAAGGCAGTTAGAAGAAATGCAGCAGATGCAACAATGGTTCCAACTATGAATGGTCAGGGCGCTCGGCCCTTAAAGGATTTTTATGATCCTTCAAGCTATGGGGAACATCCCAGTGTCATGATTCCCGTCGGGGACATAGAAATCAAGCCCCAAGTCTTAAGCTTGATTAAGCATTTTCATGGGCTTGGCTCGGAGGACCCATTCCAGCACTTGGAAGATCGGACCACTTTGGTTCAGACCAAGGAATGTGAACGAAGAGCAAATGATCATGAGGCTCTTCCCCCATTCTCTTAGGGATAAAGTCGCACATTGGTATTGGACCATAGGAAGGCCGATAGAAACTTGGGCTGCTCTTCAGTTGGCTTTCTTGAAGAAATTGTTCCCTATCGGAAGGAATAATGCCTTGCAACGGGTAATTACCACTTTTGCCCAGCGGCCGGGGGAACCGTTTCATGGTGCTTGGGAGTGATTCCAAGAACTTTTGAGGAAGTGTCCACACCACGAGATGCCGAAATGGCAACTCATTCAGATTTTCTATCATGGGTTGGTTGAGCAACTCCGTAATCACGAGGACGCCTCCTACGGAGGTAATTTCCTCAACAAGGGATGCTGATAGCACATACGACCTACTTGAGGAAATGAGTGAGAACTCAATTAATCATGCCTCCATGGATGCATTCAATTGGTCCCAATAACCCAGGTCAAGTGCTAATGAGATCTAGGATTCTCATTCATTTGACATGGAATTGACTTGTAATAAACTGGATAAAATGGACTTGGTTGCTAAGAGAATGGAACAATAGATGTCTGAGAATTCAAGAAACACTTCACACCTACTCAATCCCAAAATTCGAGATTCCATTCCTCATGAGCTCCCACGGGGTGGGAGTTTGTGAACCAACTTGAATCGGCTTAACTTGTGAGCTAGGATTTCTCAGAACCTTATGGGTTCCAAACTGGGGCCATTGATCCTACTTTTTCAGATCCTTCCTTCTCTCCATCCTCGTCCTACGAGGATGCGTATGCAATGCAGGAGAATGTTAGGTCCAACCCGTATTCCAACACTTATAACTCGGGTTGGAGGAACCACCCTAACTTCTCCTGGAAAAGTCAGGAGCAACAGACCCAAACTTGACCCAGCAGCTATGCATCTCTAAGACCTATGGGTCAGGGTCAAGTATACACCCAGTTGCCCCGAAGATCGGTTACTCAGCCATCTTGAAATACCCAACAATCTGTAGGGCAAGCCAAGTTAAACCGGCAGATGGCAGAAATTCAAGGGTCCATGCTTCAGCTTATATAGCAAATGAAGACATCATTGGATAACTTGCAATCCAGGTTAATTGCTAACACCAAACAAGTCGGATCTCTACCATCCCAACCCATACCCAACCCACATAATGCGCAAAATCAAGGCAATAGAGCCCAAGGGTACGGGAATCAAAGAGACCCACACACACATGCTCAGGTGGTTGAGTAGGGTCCCTCATCTTCTTCTTCTTCTGGTTATATGACCAACCAAGGCCCTCCAATCTTCACTACCCTACCTCAAGACCCAAACCCATATGCCTTCGCAAACTCTATCACCTTGAGAACTGGGAAGCAGACCCAGAACCCTAAATTACCTTCTAGAAGTCAAAAGCCTGGGAAGCTTGAGAAAGAGGAGGAGATGGAAAAAGACAACAAGGCCCAGGGACCGAAAATTGAAATTACCACCCATATCCCGTTCCCTGATGCCCTATTGAAAACCAAGAAGAAGAAAACCATAGATAGCAACGAGGAGCTCCTGAATTTATTCAAGTGTATAGAGATAAATATTCTCCTCGATGCTATTAAGCATATTCCGACTTATGCAAAATTCTTGAAAAAACTGTGTACCCAAAAGCATATGTCGAGAGAACCCACTCCGAGGAAGGTGATTCTCTCTGAGCGGGCAAGTTCTGTTATCCTGCATCACCTTCCTCAAGAAGAAAGTTCCAGGTGCCCCCTTGATCTCATGCATTATTGGGTAATACACTTTTGATAGGGCACTATTGGACCTAGGCGCATCCATCAACATAATCCTGGCTTCTCTTTATGAGAGGTTTAGGTTAGGTGAACCCTAGCCAACCTCAGTAACACTACAATTAGCGGATCGTTCGATCACCACACCTAGGGGCGTTATTAAGGATGTAATTGTCAAGGTTAAGGATTTCTATTTTCCCGTTGATTTCCTCGTCCTTGACATGGATGTACCTAATGATTCGAGGAACACACCCATCATCTGGGGGCGTCTGTTCCTAGCTACTGCCAAGGCCAACATAAACTGTGAAAGCGGTAGTATGGAGATCGCTTTTGGGGATAAGAAGCTAACTCTGGATATTTTTAAGGCGATAAGAGGATTGAGGATTGTAGATTCATTGAGGAGTTCGAGGATCAGGATCTTGAGACTTGTATGACAATCAGTGCACTCGAAGACTCCACCAGCTTTAGCAAACCCAACCCACAACCCTCCATGGTAGACCTACCACATCCTAAAGTAGCTATTGATTTTGTTCATTCCCAGCTTCCACTGGATCGTCCTGATGAATCTTCGTCAGCATCCTCCCTACCTTCTATTCTAAAGCCACCTTAGCTTGAGTTGAAGCCATTACCCAAAAATTTGAAATATGAGTTCTTAGGACCTGAAAACATGCTCCCTATGATTATTAGTGCTAATTTAACTAAGGAGCAAGAATTGAGGTTAATTAAGGTCCTTAATAACAACAAGGAAGCAATTGGTTGGACCATCCTTGACCTTAGGGGGATCGAGCCATCTTATTGTAATCATCGTATTTTTATGAAAGATGGATCCTGCCCTTCTCACGAGATGCAAAGGAGACTAAACCCAAATATGCAAGAAGTGTTCAAGAAGGAGATAATCAAGTGGCTCGATGCTAGCATTATTTACCCAACCTCGGATAGTCCATGGGTTAGCCCAGTTCAGATTGTACCCAAGAAGGCTGGAATAACCGTTATGACTAACGAGAAAGGGGAAACCTTTACCGCTCATTCAGCTTATGCTTGGAGAGTCTGTATTGACTATAGGAGGCTGAACACAGCCACTAAAAAGGATCACTTTCCCTTGCTATTCATCGATCAAATCCTTGAAAGGTTAGCTGGTCAAAAATACTTTTGCTTCCTGGACGGTTATTTGGGATATAACCAAGTCCCTATCCATCCCAAAGACCAGGAAAAGACAACCTTTACATGTCCCTATGGAACCTTTACATTCCATAGAATGCCATTCGAGCTTTGCAATGCACCTGCGACTTTTCAAAGTTGCATGCTGGCCATCTTTTCTAACATGGTGGGAGATTGTCTTGAGTGTTCATGGATGATTTCTCCATTTTCGGAGATTCTTTTGAGTCTTGCCTAGCCAACTTGGAATTGATCCTCCAGAGATGCATCAAAACACTGCTGGTCCTTAGCTAGGAAAAGAACCACTTTATGACTCAGGAAGGCATTGTCCTGGGTCATGTGGTCTCAAGTCAGGGTATTGAGGTTGATAAAGCTAAGGTGGATGCTATCTCTAGACTTCCTTTACCCACATCCATAAAACAGATCCACTATTTTCTTGGGCATGTGGGTTTTTACAGAAGATTCATTAAGGATTTCTCGAAGGTTGCTCAGCCCTTGAGTAACCTTCTTGCCAAAGCAAAGCCGTTTGAGTTTGATGAATCATGCCGTAAGGCATTGATTTATTACAAAAGCTAGTCACCTGTGCTCCGATGTTGCAACCACCGGTCTGGACAGCCCCATTTGAGAATATGGCTGATGCATCTGATTATGCCATCAAGGATGTCTTGGGTCAGAAGATTGAGAAAAAGCCCTCTGTCATTTACTACTCTAGCAAGACTCTATACGAAGCCTAGAGGAACTACATTGTTACTGAAAAAGAATTGCTAACTGTAGTTTTCGCTTTAGAAAAATTCAAGGCTTATCTTTTAGGTTCTCGTGTCATCATCTATACTGACTACTCAGCCTTGAAACATCTCTTGGCCAAAAAGGATGCCAAACCCCGACTTATTCGCTGGATTCTGCTGCTTCAAGAATTCGATCTTGAAATCAGGAATAAAGCCGAGGCATAAAATGTAGTGGCGGATCACCTCTCGAGAATCCTAATTGATTCTCCTCATCCTGATGTCCCGATCTTTGATACTTTTCCGAATGAGACTATCCTTACAGTCTTGGGTATCTGAACCCCCTGGTTTGCGGATATCATCAATTATTTGGCCGTTGGTTAAATCCCCTAGGATTTGACCAAACAACAATGAGATAGACTTGTGTCTGAGGCCAAATATTATTTTTGGGACAATCCTGAGCTATACTGCATCGGTGCAGACCAGATTATTCGTTGATGCATCCTGAAAATCGAGTTCCATAGCATACTTGAGTTCTGCCACACATCTGTGTGTGGTGGACACTTTTCCAGGTAAAAGATGGCAGCAAAAATCTTGCAATCCGGATTCTATTGGCAGTCATTATTTAAGGATGCCTAGGAATTCTCAAAGTCATGCACCCGATGCTAGACACTCGGGAACATGGCTAAGAGAGATATGATGTCCCTAAACCCAATACTTTCCGTCCAAATTTTCAACATTTGGGGCATCGACTTTATGGGACCCTTCCCTCCTTCATTTGGAAACCAGTATATTCTAGTCGTTATTGATTACGTGTCCAAATGGATTGAGGCAATTCCCTCCCGAACCAATGACCACAAGGTGGTCATCGATTTTGTGAAGAAAAATATCTTCAGTCAGTTTGGGGTTCCTCAGGCAATTATCAGTGATGGTGGCACACATTTCACTCATGCCTAGTTTTGAAATTTACTGGGGAAATATAGGGTGAATCATCAGAATTCCACACCCTACCACCCTCAGACGAATGGACAAGCTGAGGTCTCCAATCAAGAGATCAAAATCATTTTGCAGAAAACCGTTGGCCTGATAGGAAGGATTGGACCCAAAAGCTAGATGATGATCTTTGGGCCTACCGTATGGTGTACAAAACACCTATCGGTATGTCTCCGTTCCATCTAGTGTTTGGTAAGGTGTGTAACTTGAACACCAGGCATTTTGGGCCATCAAGAAATGTAATGTCGACCTTTAGTTGGTCGAGAAAACTAGGAAACTCGAACTATCTGAATTGGAGGAGCTTCGAAATGATGCTTATGAAAATGCCAGAATCATAAGGCAAGGACCAAAGCTCTCCATGACTAGATGATTTCACGTAAGAACTTTGAGCTCACCCAGAAGGTCTGGCTTTTCGATTCTGGATTGAAGCTTTTCCCCATAAAACTCAGGTCTAAGTGGGATGTCCCGTTCGTTATTGAGTGGATTTTCCCTAACAGGGTCGTCAAAATCTCTGACCCAAAGACGGGTAATATCTTCAAGGTCAACGGAAAGCATCTCAAACCCTTTGTTGACCATATGCTCCCTGAACCTGTCTCGGACAAGGTTGCTCTTATCTTGCCTTAACCACCATGGGCCGATCATCGTCTAGCTGAAGGTACTAAACTCAGCATGTGTAAAGATTGTTCCAACCTTACTAGAATCCCATGAAAGCCAGGTGCTATTATTCCACTTCTACTCTTCTGCATGTCTGCATTTTTAACAATGAGTATATTGCAATAGCTAAGCATGGGGGGTGGTTATATCTTATAATCTTTTTGTCAGCTGTGACAGTAATTTCCGGTTATTTGATCCAAAAAAAGAAAAAGAAATAGAATTAGGAGACAAGAACTTAAGCATTAGGAGTTGCTAACTTTAGGAATTGATACTTTGAGACCTGAATACTTAGACTATTCAGATCTTTGAGCTTAATTAGCCCAGGTGCTCACTCGAATGTGGACTTAGTCTCGAGTCCTCACCCATTAAAATTCATTTTAATTTGGTAAATAAATTGGGATGATAAGTATGCGACTTATCAACCCGCCCTTTGATTTGGTGGGGCTTTAAGCCTAAGAATCTGTACTTTTTTTTGCACCGACTCACTTTTCAGCGATTTCTTTGGAAATTAGGTAGCTAATGAACTATCTAGGGTGGTATGGCTGGCAAGTTGTCGTTGGTGACAACTCATCGACTGGTTGTCCAGAGCCCAGTCACAAGACCATTTTCATTGTACTGCCTTTAGGTAAATCTTAGATCATGGAAGTCACCTACTTAAAAAAAAAAAGAGAAAAAGAAAAAGGAGAAAAAAATAAATAATAAAACAAAAAACCACACTTCACTGCACAAGTATGGCTGGCAAGTTATCGTGGGTAACTGCCCATTTGCCGGTTGTCTAGAACCTAGCTCACAAAAAATGCATAATAATTCCCAAAACTCTTAGGGAAGAAACAGGGAAGTAGAATAAACTGAGGAGATATACACTGGGTTCACCCTTGTGTTGACCCCATAAATAAAAGTAGGGAGAAAGCTATCGTTTGAAAAGATAAACCTCTAGGAAAGGTTACCTATGGTCGTAGAACCCGAAGTTCGTTTTAACGATCGCTTAGTGAGTCTTTCACTCTTTTAACTAGATGCTTAGCACTTAGAGTCTTTATCGAGTCTTGGGCGGGTCAAGTAGCCATAAAAAGTTATCCCGGAACTCTCAAACTCCAAAAGTATAAAAAAAAAATTAGAAAAGAAGAAAAATAAGAAAAAAAAATTTGTATCTTCTCTTCTCAAATAAGGTGAGGGCTTGGATAGCCTATATTCTGGCAGACACCCGGGCATTGTCGAGTCTTCGTAACCAAGTCTTAGGTTGAAAGTTCCTAATATAACCAACAAATTATGCCTAAGAGATCGAATCTTAATTCTACTTCTATAAATAGCATTTAGGATAATTTTTCTAGGGACTAGCGAAAAAAGCATGGGGGTATGATAAACACACTTGAATTCATGATAAAATGCTTATTTATGATAGTTCCTAGGCTTAGCATTGCATATCATGTTATAAATACTGCATAACATCCATCTCATGGCATTTAGGATAGTTGTATATTATGTACATTAATTCCGTCATTTTACGCAGCCAGGAGGCAGGGCAACATCTTTACAGGCTTTGGATCAAGAATTCGACTGTATGGATGGATTCAAAGAGATGATCGCAGTCCGTCATCACGAGAATCACCTCGATCGAAGCTCTGTAGTACCCTCCACAACAAGAAGAAGATGGACGGCCCAGATCGCGCCACGTGGTGCCATCCAGGTTGGCCCACCTGAGCCGGCATGTCCTCAAGCCCACCGCATGGAGGGATCTCAGCCGTTGGACCTCAATCTGAGGGTTGCCCGAACCGCACATTAGTAGCACTCTACACTTGACAAAAGCGAGGGATCTCAGCCCGTACTTGGATCGCCCGTAGTTAGGTGAGGGATCTCAGCCCGTACTTGTAAGGCAAGGACTTGGGCGATCTGCATTCTGGTAGACACTTGGGTATTGTTGAGTTTTCGTAGTTAGGACCTTGAAATTTTCTATTGTTAATAAACAATAAATGCGTTAAGCGATAGAGCTCAAATTCCATTTTTATACATAGCATATAGTTTAATTTTACTAGGGACTAGCAAAAGATAGGCATGGGCGTATGATGTAGACACAATTATTAAGGATAAAATGCCTATTCATGCATGTTCCTAGGCTTAGATATGCATTTCATATTATAAATATTACATAGCATGCATCATTCTGCATTTAGAATAGTATATATTTTAGGTTAATTGCATCCTTTTTATGGCAAGGGAGAAGGAGATTTAATTTGGAGCCTCGGATTGATGATCCGACCGTACGGATCTAATCAGGATGATGATCGAAGTCCAACGCCTCCAAAATTGCCTTGATCGAAGTCCCATAGCACTATATGCAGTTTGAGGAAGATCAACGGCCGAGGGACTAGGCGACAAAATTTGGATCTTTAAACGACAAATCCGACAACGGATGGATTTGGGTTGACGATCACAGCCCAATGGCACAAAAATTGACTCAATATGACCTCTGTAGTAGCCCCTACAAAGGAAAGAAGATGGACGACCCATATCGCACCATGTAGGGCAACTCGGGCCGCCCATGCGCACGGATGCGCCACCGCAAGTGCACAGCAGCACGGGAGTGCACGGAGGCAGCAGAAGCAGCGTAGCACGCATGCACATGCAACACAAGGGCATGGAGCATGCGCCAGCGTAGTGATTGGTGAGCATGTGGGCTGTCTTCAGCGTCGTTTGCGGTGAACCTTGACTGACGTTGATGACCGTCACTAAATGTCTCATATACAAAATTGATCCTTTCCTCCACTATAAAAGGCCCCCTACCCCTCTCATTTTTCTTCACCTCTTCCTTTCTTCTCATCACCACCTCCAAGGATCTAGAGACACCTTGCCCCAAGCCCTGGATGCTCGCCTAGTGTAGAATCAAATATTTTCCTACCTCTCATCCCATTTATGGAACATCCTGCAGCCGTCCTCTCACCCCCCTTTGGGAAGAAGATCCTCGCCGCGATGCCATCCTGCCCCGCCCTCCATCCTCCGGCTCTATCCTCGTTGATCCTGCTCCTAACCACCTTCCTCCAGGCGACTGATGTAAACACATTTATTGAAAGTAAAATGCCTATTCATGCTTATTCCTAGGCTTAGATTTGCATTTAATGTTATAAATATTGCATAGCATGCATCATTCTGCATTTAGAGTAGTTGTATATAATTTTGGTTAATTGCGTACTTTTTGTGGTCAAGAGAGAAGGATATTTATTTCAGAGCCTCAGATTGATGACCAGACTATACAGATCTGATCAAGACAATGATCGAAGTCCAACGCCTCCGAAATCACCTCAATCGGAGTCCCGTAGCATCATATGCAGTCCGAGGAAGATCAATGGCTAAGGGACTAGGTGATGTAATTTCGAGCTTCAAATGACAAATCCGACTGTGCGGATGGATTCAGGTCGACGATCACAGCCTAATGGCGTGAAACTCGACACAATCCGGCCTTTGTAGCAGCCCCTACAAAGAAAAGAAGATGGATGGCCCAAATTACACCACGTGGCGCAGCCCAGGCCACCCAGCGTATGCACGCGCCACCGCACGCACATTGCAGTGCAAGTGCACATGCACATGTGGAGGCACACATGTGCATAGCGTAGCGCCAGCGCGTGAGCGTGCGTACATGCAGCAAAGGCGGTGACAGCACGTGCCAGCGATGAATAAGCTGGCCTACAGCGACGCATGAGCTGACCTACAACGATGCTTACAGCCATCGCTAATTCTTCACGTGCCATCAAAGCTAGCTATGGGCGTGAGTGGGCATGAGCTTCCAACAGCGATGCTTCCAGCGACGACTTGGATGTCACTAATGGTCCCATGCCTATTTTTGCCTCTTCTCCTCCACTATAAAAGGACCTACACCCCCTCCCTTCCAAGCCATCTCTACCTACTCTACTCCCACCTACTCCCAAGCTCTAGCAAGCCTACCAATGCTCTATTAGAGCTTGTTCTCAAGCTCCCAAGGCTCCTATTAATGTAGCAAACCTCGGCCTCACCAAATATTCATCCATCTTCCCATCCCCATTCATAGGTCACCTTGGAGCCATCCTCCCACCTCCATTCAAGTAGCAGATCATCTCCATCTTCTCACCTCCATTTCGGAGCCACGTTGAAGCTTTCCTCAACCCAACGTCCTCTTGCATCTCACCTCTATCGTCCCGCTCCTCACCTCCTTCGTCCGAGCTTCCACCAGGCACCGTTGTCTCGTCGAACAATCGATTCGGGAGATTACCTCTCACCCACCTCTCTTTTTATGCTTTCATAGTTAATTGTAATAGACATTGAAGTGATATCTATACCATATTTGTTCCATCTCTATTTTGTAATTCATTTGCTTGTTTTCTTCTTACAAAAATACAAAAAAGAATAACAAAACCCTAAAACCCAAAAACAAACAAAATGAAGCGTGGTTTTCACTTAAAGTAAACGTCGCCTCCCTGTGTTCGATCTAGGACTCCCTTAGAGTCTCAGTATAAATTTTATCTGATAACGTGTTTTGCAACTACGATGACAGGTTACTTATAACCTCGATTTCAAACTCACGAAACACGTGCAACCATTTTGGTGCCGTTGCCGGGGAGGCAACGAAATTTACTTTATTGCATTTACATAACACTTACCCCTCTTATCTCTGATCTATTGTCTTGCAGGTACCCTAGCATGGAGATTCAAGTGTGGTAGACTGGAGTAAAGTGCGAGTAGAGTATTTTGCAAGTGTCCCCCACACCACTCCCACCTTAGTTTTCATTCCATAACCTAATAACTCAAACCCAAATCAACTTGGGTGCTTTGCATAAACCCTAGGGTAGATTTTGGTTGTTTGATTCTCACTCCACTCACCTCACCCACCTGCATATATAAAATATATATATATATATATTCTTCTCTTGTAGGATTTAACTGAAAGCTACACACTTAACACCCACAACTTCTTATCATAAGGCGCACAATCACTTTGATTCTACCACTTAACTAGGATCTGACCTGTGGACCCGATACACTTCAACTCAATACACATAAGTGAGTAGAAATCTGAATAGGTTAGACATTCTTGTGTGCCTTAACTAAGTGGTGCAACAGGCCAATTGATTGAGCTATTTGGGTCGTACGACCCAATCTAAAACTAATCTATCAAGTAGCTTGCCACTTAGGGTTGATTCTTAGGGTTGAACCAGGCACTACACATTATTTTTTATTTTTAAAGGAACATATCATTACCCATGCTTTCAAAACTTGGAGTGTTCTACTAAACCTTGATTGAACCAACCTAAGAATTAAACCCTAAAGGCTACTAAACAAGTTTAAATCCTAAAAGACACATCATCAAATAACCTTGTTTGAAAACCCTGGTTGTGCACACACACACATTTTAACTGATCATTAAGGGCACAACCCATCTAAAGGGCCCATCACATTCCTGAAGCACCATTGTCCCAAGCCTAACTAAAATTGATTAGACGTTGGCCCTAAGGACTAGTTCGCTCGTCAGGATCCAGATTGAGATTGTTCATGATTAACCTACTTGTACTAGTCAATCTAATGTCTAGCTAGGGGTAGCATCAAACAACTGCGGCTGGGGGGTACACTAGAAATTGGAGGCTCAAGCCAAAGGAAGAACCTTCTCCCTAGTCCCTCCTTCTAACTGGTTGGATTGCCTAGACATAAGTAGAGTAAATCATTCATAATCTTAAGACAGATTCTGAGAGTCTGTAGTCCTTTAGGTTACCCAACCTAAGGACATGCTTGTACTTTTGTATTGCAGGGCACCTTCTTTCTCTTCTAATTTCCCTCCTTAATTCACCATGTACCCTTCCACATCTTGCACACATTTCCAATCCTATCCTCCTATCACCACTTATCCCCATGATGATTACTATCTCAACTTGACTTGTAATTACCCATCCACTAACCGAGATAACTTTGATTTGGGATACGAATCCAGACCTCAGTGTCCAGGGTCTAACCCTGGACAACAAGACTATGATTACTATCCTTCCCAGAGCTACGATGATTATAGATCTCCACCCTTTGATGATCAACCTAACCAGATCCACAACCATGAAGGATATGCTGATTATAACACTTACCCTCCCCAGAATTATGCTGAATATAGGTCACCACCATTCTTTGAACAACCTGAGATGACCTACTATCAGGGAGGAACCCGAGAACCGCGACATCTTGACTCTCCTAGATTTAACCCAAACCTGAATCGAACCAGTCGGTTCAAGTGAACCAGATCCAGGATAGGGTGTTGGCTAATTTGAGGAACACTATACAATCTTTAGAAGCTCAGCCAACACCATGCACTGAAGCAAGGGAGCCTATGATCAAAATGATTGATGAACTTAATAGTTCTTTATTGGATTTGCTCCAAAGTGTTAGGGATAGGGACTTGGGTGAGTTTCTTCTTGGGAAATTATCGAGGTTGAGGATGAAATTTGTGGTTTCCCTAGTCAAATCTTGGGATGATTCTCAAGATGAACCTCCTTCAGGAAAGCCAATGTCTAAACCCACTCAGGCACCTGTCGGGGGGATACATATTCTGAGATTGGAGGTGACCAAGTTGGGCTAGAGCAACCCTTTGAGGATGAATCGAGTTTCTCACCCGAGATCCTAGAGCCAGGAAATGACGAAAAATATGTCTCCGCGAACCATGAAATGAGATATGATTTTGAGATATATATAAATGAGGATCATGGATTCTTTGACTCTGAGGGTGAAGAATCTTTTGGAGAAGTCTCATTCGAACTCAAGGAAGAGGATTCAAGTGAGACAATCGGGCTCGAGGAGTATGACGAACTATTTGATAGCCCGATCATTGAAGATTATGATCATGTTGGGGCTAACTTGAACGATTCGAATCTTGATGATTCAATCAGTAGCCCCATTCCTCAAACACACCCTAAAGAATTGAATGATGATATTTTTGAGGTCACCAAACCCAAGTCAATCCTAATTCAGCCACAATTGTTGAACTTGGGTACTTTAGACAGGGTGTACGATGATTTGGAGGTCCCTGAAACATTGATTTCGGAGGATAGGAAGTTGGAAATAAAAATTTGGGAGGTTAATTCTGAGGGAACTTTGATTTTGGATCTAAGGGTACCTATTGACCTGAAACAACCTACTTTCTACTAGGACCCTTACGATATCTTTCATGTGCAACCCAAGCTCGAAATAACTAATTATTTTTTTGAGCTAGATATTAAGTAGACAACCTCACCTATTGAACCATCTTTACCCGTTGTTCGACACTTTGATCTTGGGTTGCACACCACTAAACTACAGGCCCGACCCCGTAAACACAGCAACCTTCGATTCTGGGTGATTTTCATCCAGAACCTAAGAATCATTCGACCCTAGGGCATGGGTCTGCACCATATCTGGTCCACATCTGTGGACATCTTCCGCAGATGGGTTTCAGGATCAACCTTTTCATTTTGATTCTGACCCACACTTGTGAATTCTCAATTTCTCCCTTGTATGTATTTTATGCCTAGCTAAAGACATTAAATTTAGCACGTGTTTATATTTCACGTTCTCTGCAGAGCTGACCGGATTCCTCACAATGTTGTGATATTTGTTTACTCCACCTTTTTTATGTCTTTGTTTTTACAATGAGGACATTGCATCATCTAGGCATGAGGGGGTGGATAATCAATTCCTGAGATCATTTTGTTAACTTTGTAGAATTTCTTTTAGTTTCTTATATATAAAAAAAGTGAAAATTTGAAAAAGAAAGGAAAGAAATTAGGAAAAGAGAACTTAGGCATTTGGAAGTTATTAACTTTAGGAAATGATACGAGAGCACCTAAACACTTAGACTCTTCTGGTCTTCAGTCTTAATTAGCCTGGGTGTCCACTAGAATGTGGACTTAGTCTCGAGTCCTCGCCAATTCAAATTCATTTTTAATTTGGCTAATAATTTGGGATGATAAGTATGCAACTTATCAACCTGCCCTCTAATTTGGAGAGACTTTAAGCCTAAGCATCTACACATTTCTTGCACTGACTCACTTTTCGGCAGTTTCTTCGAAAATTGGGTAGCTATTGAACTATCTAGTGTGGTATGGCTGGCAAATTGTCAGTGGTAATAGCTCATTGGCCGGTTGTCCAGAGCTCAGCCACAAGACCATTTTCATTGTACTGCTTTTAGGTAAATCTTAGATCAGGGAAGTCACCTACTTAAAGAAGAAAAAAAACAACAAACAAAAAGAAAAAGAAAAAAAAATAGAAAAAGGAGAAAAAAATAAACGAAACTACACTTCACCGCACGAGTATGGCTGGCAAGTTGCCATTGGTAACGGCTCATTGGCCAGTTGTCCAAAACCCAGCTCACAAAAAATGCACAATAATTCCCAAAACACTTTGGGAAGAAGCGGGGAAGTAGAATAAACCAGGGAGATATACACTGGGTTGGCCCTTGTGTTGACCCCATAAATAAAAGAAGTAGGGAGAAAGCTACTGTTCGAAAGATAAACTCCTAGGCAAGCGATCTGATTTTTACGCGGTTTGTAAAATACGTCGTTGTAATGCTCAAAATCGATCAACTCTTAAATTTATAAACCTAGATAGTGGGGTATCTATGGTCGTCCGAGGAGGCCAAATTATTTTCAAATCAAATCCCTTGCTTAGAAATAGAAATCACCTTTCTTTTTGGTCTTTTCAAATATATATTTTTTTAGGGTTTTGAAATAAAGGGAAACATGCAGGTTTGTTGATAGCAGTAAAATTGTCTACACTAATCCACTACACTATAACTAAAGTGACAAGTAGAGCCTCTCCTTAAGCTTACTCTAGGCATGTGGAGGCCTAGAGTAATTAAGGAGAGGGGGTGAAAAAAATGCTAGACAACAAATTCTACAAAACTATGCAACAAAAAGATAAAAGAAGGCAACTTGAATTAACAGAAATCTGTTTTACAAAATGCACATGCAGAGGAATGCTTCTTTTCTAACTTGAAACTACAAGAAAGTAAAACACAAATCCACTAAATGAAATGGTGAAGAAGATGATGGCTTCTTGCTCCAAGCCTGGTAGCTCCCGGGCTTGAAAAGAATCTTCCAACTCCTTCCTGGTATGCTCCTCCAAGATGGTATCCTCCAAGGTGGAAGCTTCCACCTTAACTTTCCTCCTCCAAGGGTAGGCATGCACCACCCTTGCTCCTCCTTGCCTAGCCATCCTCCTAGTGGGGGAGTGCTTCTCCTCCTTGGCGTGGCACAAGGGAGAAGAAAAAGGGGAAGAAGGCACCAAGGGGGCGGGTAGGATGCCCCCTTAATCTTCTTTTCTTCTTCCTTGGCCTTGAATTATGGTGGGTATATGGTAGACTAAACTAATGGAGGATGGGAATTATGTGGTGCTAGGGTAGGGTATTTATAGGATGGGAAGGGGGTGATTATGGTGTCCCTTTAGAGGGAAATGAAGGGGTGCTTGGATATTTTTGGAGGGAAAAATGGGAGGGAAATGAAGAGGTGCCTTGGTTTTCCCTCCAAAAATACCTTCTAGAAGGTATTGATTTTGGAGGGAAAAAATGGAGGGTGGAGATGGATTTTGATGGTGGATGTAGGGTGGTGATGGAAGGGATAGTTGGCACCAAAATAAAGTAGGAGTAGGTGGTCTTTTTGCTGGAGCTTAGATAGTAGGGTAGTTGGTTTTGGTGCCATGGAGGTGGACTAGCTAAGCTAAGAAGCTTAGCTAGCTTAGCTAGTAGGAGTAGGGTTGGAGGCATTTGGAGCTAGGGTTTTCAGGGAGAAGAGCTGGAGGTAGTCATCTTGAGCTGTACTAGAGCTAGTGGTTGCTAAAGAGAGCTACAAGAAGCTACCTTAGCTGGCTTAGCTTGCTAGTTCTTTGCTAGCTACTAAGCCATGCTAAAGCAAGCTGGCTTCTGCTGAAAGGAGCTGAGGTAAGCTGGGTCTAATGCCCCTGGGGAGGACCTAGCTAGTCGAGGTAGCTAAGGTAGCTTAAGTCAACTAAGTTGAGCTAAGTTGAGTCCCCGGGAGCTAGACTTGAGCTTCCTAAGCTAAGATGAAGTCATCTTCAGCTGGTTGGAGTTGAGTGGAGCTAGATGTAGCTGGTCCTGAGCTGAGGTGAACTCCAGTCAACTCAGCTGAGCTAGCTAGAGCTCCCTGTGAACTGATGGGAGCTAAGATGAGCTAGATTTAGCTAAGTTGAGCTGGATCTGAGCTGACTTGACATAGGGTGAGCTAAGATGAGCTCCCTTGAGCTGCCATTCAGCTGAGATGAGATGAATGGAGCTAAGATGAGCTCCCTTGAGCTGCCATTCAGCTGAGATGAGATGAATGGAGCTAAAATGAGCTAACCCTAGTTCAAGTGAGCTGGAATCTAGCTATGGTGAGCTAGATCAAGCTGAGTTCCAACTAGTCTGAGCTTCTTCTTCACCAGTTGCCTTCCTGAGTGCTAGGGTTTTGGAGTTCTGACAATCTGTATATCCCTAACACTCACAAAAGTACATTAAAAAGACAATAAAAAGTGCAATGCATGAATAACCTAATTGATTCCTAAATGCAACCCAAAAACCTGTTTGCGGAGCAAAATCCTAAGAGCTAGGTTTGTTTTAATGCATAAAAATGATGATAAACTAGCATTATCAGCAAGGTCACCTAGGGTTGTAGAAACCCAAAGTCCGTTTTAACGGCCGTCTAGTGAGTCTTTCACTATTTTCACAAGATGCTTAGCACTTAGAGTCCTTTTCGAGTCTTGGGCAGGTCGGGTAGCCGTAAAAAGTTATCCCGGAACTCTTAAACTCCAAAAGTACAAAAAAACTAGAAAAGAAGAAAAATAATAAAAAAATGTATCTTCCCTTTTCAAATAAGCTGGGGACTTGGGCAATCTACATTCTGGCAGGCACCCGGGTACTGTTAAGTTTTCGTAGTTTAGAACCTTAGTTGAAATTTTCTATTGTTAATAATCGACTTAGGCCTAAGCAATCTAATCCTAATTCTGCTTTTATACATAGCATATAGTTCAATTTTGCTAGGGACTAGCAAAAGATAGGCATGGGGGTATGATATAAACACATTTATTGAGAGTAAAATGCCTATTAATGCATGTTCCTAGGCTTAGATTTGCATTTCATGTTATAAATATTGCATAGCATGCATCATTTCGCATTTAGAGTAGTTGTATATAATTTAGGTTAATTGCATCCCTTTTGTGGTTAGGAGAGAAGGATAATTATTTCAGATCCTCGGATTGACGATCTGACCGTACGAATCTGATCAAGATGACGATCGGAATCCAACTTCAAATCGCCTCGATCGGAGTCCTGTAGCATCATATGTAGTTCGAGGAAGATCAACGGCCAAGGGACCAGGTGACATAATTCAGAGCTTCAAATGTAAAATCCAACCACGCGGATGGATTCAAGTCGACGATCGCAGCCTAACGGAGCAAAAGTCGACTCAATCTGACCTTTGTAGCAGCCCCCACAATGAAAAGAAGATGGACAACCCATATTGCGTCACACGGCACAGCCCAGACCGCCTAGCACACCCACGAGCCACTGCACGCACGCAGCAACACGTCTGCGCACACTCATGCAAAGGCACTCATGCACACAGCGTAGCGCCATTGTGTGAGTGTGCGCGCGTGCGGCAAAGGCGAGGATAGCACATGCCAGCGACACATGAGCTGACCTACAGCGACGCTTATAGTCCTCGCTAATTCTTCACACACTATCAAAGGCAGTTGTGGGAGTGAGCGGGCATGAGCTGCCTACAGCGAGACTTCTAGCGATGACCTAGATGTCACTAATGGTCCCATACTTATTTTTGCCTCTTCTCCTCCATTATAAAAGGACCTACACCCCCTCCCTTCCAAGCCATCTCTACCTACTCTACTCCCACCTACTCCCAAGCTCTATCAAGCCTACCAACGCTCCATTAGATCTTGTTCTCAAGCTCCCAAGGCTCGTATTAGTGTAGCAAACCTCTGCCTCACCAAATATTTGTCCATCTTCCCATCCCCATTCATAGGTCGCCTTGGAGTTGTCCTCCCACCTCCATTCTGGTAGCAGATCATCTCCGTCTTCTCACCTCCATTCCGGAGCCACGCCGAAGCTTTCCTCAACCCAATGTTCTCTTGCATCTCATCTTTGTCGTCCCGCTCCTCACCTCCTTCGTCTGAGCTTCCACCAGGCGCCGTCGTCTCGCCGAACAACCAATTCGAGAGATTTCCTCTCACCCCCTCTCTCTTTATGCTTTCATGGTTGATTGTAATAGACATTGAAGTGATATTTATATCATATTTATTCCATCTCTATTTTGTAATTCATTTACTTGTTTTCTTCTTACAAAAATACAACAAAAATAACAAAACCCTAAAACCCCAAAAATAAACAAAACGAAGAGCGATTTTCACTTAAAGTAAACGTCGCCTCTCTGTGTTCAACCCAGGACTCCCTTGGAGTTTCAGTATAAATTTTATCTGATCGATGTGTTTTGCAACCACGACGATGGGCTACTTGTAACCTCGATTTCAAACTCATGAAACATGTGCGACCAGTGGAGTCAAAGCGAGTCATCCACCAAGCGATCGTCATGGGAGATTCTTCTCAACTCTATCTATCTTTTCCACTTTCTAGTGTAGTTTTCCTGCTTTCCAAGTTGTAACAAACATTTGTTTTGAAATATGACTATTTCTCTCTCTTATATTTTACAAATAGATTAGTTAGATAAGAATTCATCGACCTAATCTCTTACTTGCTAAAAGAACCAAAAAAATTTGAAATGACAAAAATGACAAACAAATAAAAGCGAAACACGTACTTTTTAAAATGAAACGTTCGCCTCCCCATGTTCGACCTGGGACTCACTTTTCGAGTTTTGGTTATAAATTTTATCTGATCGATGAATTTTCTCGTGAATCGAATACGACAACGGGTTTTCCAAAATCCAATCCTTTCCGTGACAAATTTCTGTCATTATCAAGGGCTCAAAGTTTCCTCAAAACCCAGATTAGAAGGGGATGGATAAGAATCCATCCCAGAATAAGAGTGGTGGTGATGAACATTATGCACGGCCTCCCTCCCTATGGGCAAACATGCATACATTCTTTGTTGAGAAGAAGTGGCCCTTTGGTGTTGGCATATCAAATCATCCAACTTCTTCTCAATGATTGAGCACTTATCCAATTAACTAACCACTGATAGGTCTACTTTAGGGGACAAAATTAGAGCCTAAGTACATGGCCATTAAGAAAAGAAGTGAATTTAGAGTCCCCATTATATTAACAAAATTAGGTAAGAGGTAAAATCGTCATTTCACGCATTACATCATTATGAAAGGGCAATTTGGGTGGAATCCTACTCAATTTGGAATGCCATTTGATTTGTCACATGGAAGGAAAAATTTTCCACTTTCCATTAAAATTATTTTCCATAGAAATCCTTTTTTTGGAAGTCTCGTGCAAAAGGAAAAAATCAAAGAAAAGGAAAAAATAATAAAAGGGCAAACAAATTGATAGACGCATCTCTCTCTCTCTCCCTCACGAATATCTCTCCCCCAAATTTCTCTCAATCTCTCCCTTTTTTGGCAACATAAAATGATGATTTTATTTCCTCTCTTTCTCATTAATTATTTCTCTGATTCTCTCTCTTTCTCTATATATTGCAGGAAGGTAGACGACCTCCATCCATTTCTCCCGAAAGGGGAGATACCTCTCCCATCTCCTTCCCTATAGGCAACCACCATCTTCATCTTCTCTCCAACTAACCACCGCGAGCCACTGAAGGCGACCGACCACCACCACATCTCGCCTATGCCAAATCCATCACTGCGGTCGGTGGTGACATCACCGACATCCACAACCACGTCCGCTACTATGTTCTCAACTCAACTGCGTCTCCAACTTCACGACCGTGCTCCGCCTTGACAACAACCGCCACTGCACTCCATCTCCACCACCGTGCATATGCCCCCTCACCCTTTAATTTAAGGCAGCTGGGATGGTTCCCGGACGTCCAAAGAATGTGCCTGCCTCTACGTTCTTCCTCTTCACCGACCACGACAGGAGGCCCTCACCTCCTCGCCACCACGACATCCACTAGCCCTCTTCCCCCATTGCATGCATTCATGCCCCACACAAAGGCCAGCACCACACTCACGTGTGCGTAGCAACGCATCCCCTCGCGTACCCTCAGCCTTAGCGCATCCTCCTTGCATACGCGTGCAACTTGTGCTCACAACCATAGCACCCGACCTCCCCCTCCTCTCCTTCTTCTTCTTCTTCTTCCTCCTCTCTACCAACCGAAAGCACCCAAAGCTACCAAAACATAGCCATCGACTCCAGCCACGAAGCTTTGCATCAAGAACTCCATCGGACTCGCCTTGACCTCCCAAGCACAACCAACTCCTCCAATAGACCGATCGGCCATCATCTCATCGGCCAAAGAACCTCACCGTCGATGGCATCCTTCCCGCTGACTGGCCACCTCCAACCACCATCGCTGACACCGTCACCAGCCACATGAAGCCCTCGTTGCATCCAACCTCCTCCGAGCTCCGCATGCCTGACCATGACCTCCTCTTCACACATGCTTGAGAGGAGGAATTCATTTATTTTGGGTTTGATTTTAATTTACATTTGCATGCCATTGATGAAATATGGAATTTTTGATATTTGGATTATTATATTGAGGTGAATTTGCAATGGTACACTTACATTTTTTTATATTAGCTTGACTCATGTTATGTGCATCATTACACATTTGATTTAGATTCAGATTTGCACAATTCCTCGTGAATACATGTGCAATTGGAAATTATATGAACTGCCACTACTAATCACATATTTATTGAATATTTTATTGAGGAAAAATTACACACATAACCTCGCATTCTTAAATTATTGTGTCTTCTTTTCGTTGCGTTTCACATCGGAATTGAGCATGAATCTCACACTCGATTGGACAAATATAAGGGAAAAATTTTCATGGATTTATTGCATCTGTCCTCCCTGTGGATACGGCTTAACTCTTCATGGTTAGTTTTATTGAAATTTTTTTGTTCAAGATTTTCCCCCAAGATCTACACATTACGACATATGTTTCTGATGCAACATCATCTGCAAGCGAAAAAGCCCAATGAAATGGCACCATTGCTGAGGAGGCAACAAACATAATACCTTCATCTGGTTATTTCTGATTATTATGAGTTGTACTATTATCTGATCATTGTTTATCTTTCTGTGCAAGGAATTTAACAAGGTGGGAGGCGTAGTTGAGCGATGACGTCAACCTTGAGCGAGGGCTACACACGCGGAGAAGATGTAGGAGACCTAGATCCTGCATTCGCAGGGGATTCTCCATCATGAATTTTATTTCAATTCTGTCTTCTCACCCTTGTAGTAATTGCGACTGATTTTTGGGAGTCTGTCCCCACATTCTTTAGCTACTATGGGCTATATTTTTTTGCTTGCGTGATTCATTTTCTGCTAGCATGCCCCTAAAATAAACAAAAGAAAAATATCGAGCTACATATTTAGGAGTTGCATGCCCTTAGGTGGGTGCATTTAGGGGTGATTGAGCAGCATATTAGATCTCTTTCCTTGCATTGTGAACATATCTGCATGGAGATTATTGGAGACAGGTATAGCGTTCTATCTTTGCATCCAACATCTGTTCTTACATTGCATGTGGATTAAATTTCATGACCACCAAAATTGATTGAATTAAACTAATTCAATTATCGCCTAACCAGAATTGGGATTGCTAATCAGATTTGACATTAAAACCAAATCACACTTGATCTGATTCAAAGGGACTTGTCTGTGTTTTTAAAAATCAAAAATGATTTGCGGTGTGATGCACACTTCTGACATTGAGCATGCACATTAGGCACTGCAGTAAGGCTCGATCCCTTAAGGCTATAGTTATCGATCACTTTATCGGTTCAAACCCTCCTATTTCGCTTTGTGGACGTGGTACTATCTTCTAACCAAGTGTTTTGATACTTCACAGAGGGGGACACCCCTTAAAGGAACAATAGGGTAGTTAAGAGGCACTGCCTACACATTGCCTCAAAGGAATGGTTCGCCCTACTTGTATCCCTTTGTTCAACCTTGGAGTAACTTCTCACTTGATTACCTAAGAGTATCATTAAAGCAAGGTGTAAGTCCTAGGGAATGTGAAGGTCGACTTAGGGCATGTAATTGACTGCGAAACTTCTTTTGCCACCAAGAGAGAACGTAAACGACCTCCTCTTCTCCAAAGAACTTGTAAGGGATCTTAGGTCACAGCTCCCTCTTATACCACTAAAATGGGAACAGACAGGTGCAAACTTGACCCCATTTGACAACTTTAAGGGGTAGATTGGAGGTTGGCTTAAATATGCTCTAAGAAAGAAAAGAGAGTCCCATTGCCTTGCGTTTAATTGGGGTGTGTTGTCCAAGTCATGTTTTCAAATGGATTACAATAAATACTTCACTTCTTACTTTCACCCCTGAACATCAAATCCCAATCGCATGACCTGCAGTGATCCATCATCTGATGAACAATGGGATCCTTTCTCCTCCTACTATAGGAACATTAGTCTGATTAATCCCTAACCCAGTGGTGATGAGTAGAACTTAGGAGAAGGGTATCCCAACCCTAACTCTCCCTTGTCTATACCCAACCCTCCCACCGTTAACGATTTTGCTTGTCGAGGTTGGACCAATAATCCTAGGCAACTGTTCGACACGTAAATCATGTTTAGAAAGATTATTTAGTTGTAGTATAGCACAAAAATACGTCGACAAATAAATTTGTAAAGACCAGTGAGTATCGGGTCATTCGCAGGGAGGCAACCTCAATTTTAACAGAAGCTTTTCAATAAAACTAGTTCTAATAGGTATTTATATATGTATATATGTATAAAGAGAAATCAAATATCCATAAGATCAAATTTCATTGCATTGATAAAGAGTTTTTCATAGTAGAAATTGCTATGCAAAAAGTAGAGAGATAGAAAGAGAGAGAGAGAGAGATAGGAGACAAAGAGATGATGCCACTTGTAAGATGCTTATACGAGGTGCGGTAGCACCTCAGATCTAGAGTGTCAAGATGAAGGTCAGAGTGGAGTTGCAGAGGGAGAGAAGTCTGGAGGAAGGTGGAAGAGAGATGTCTGGAGTTGATCGGAGTATGTTCTTCAATTGAGGGGCCCTAGGCCTTCTTTTATAGTTGTGTTGAGGGGCAAATAGGGCATTTGAGCTCTTAAATTTATGCAACAACTTCTTGGCTAATCAAACCTATTGATCGAGAGAACAACAAACCTGATTAGACCTCAAAACACCTTCAAACTAGCCTCCATCATGTGGATTCAACCTCTAATCAACACATGGCAGCCGCTGGTGCATTGGATGATGATCGCATGGCTCCACTGCCTCCCCACCGACATTCTCCCACTTCTACTTTCTTAACGTGCAGCTGCATGCCTTATTTTAGTGTTGCATCCTCGATCGTTTGATCTTACAATTGAATGGCTCAGATTCATGCTCGCACATGCTTTTGGATTTAATTTGCATGCCATCTCTCCTTAGTCGTCCAATCTTACAATCGGACTGCTTAAATGTGTGTGCCCCTCGCCTTTGGAGCATGCTTAACGCACGTTTATTTACACTCGTAGCCGGGGAGTCGTCTGATTGCACCATGCAATCATGTCTACATGCACCAATCTCCATCTGATGGACAATAGTGCCCACGTCTCAACTCTTTCCTGATTTAAGTGTCGCGTGGCTCGAACCCGTGATCTTTGCTCGTGGTTGAGCACTCTAACCAATGCGTAGAGGCCTTTACTTTGTTGCATTTACATTTTAAGGCAACTTATTCTTGATCGATGGATGAAGATCCAACGGTCGAGACACTCCTCTTTGATGAAGCATGGGTGGATGACCGACGTGGTGCGTTTGTGACCGATAGATGGAGATCCAACGGTCCTTAGCTGCAATGAAGAATCGTCCTAGATGGGGCGATGATGAGGGGGTGGTTATGATGGCACCACATGGCACCATCATGACCATCCATCTTCTTTTCCATGTATCTAGTGATGTAGACCTCCGATTGAGTTAATTTTTATGCTAGTGGACTACGATCGTTGATCCGGAACCATCCGTGCGGTTGGGTCTTTCATATATGGCTCATTATCTTTTGGCTCCATGATCTCTGTTCTTCTATGGTCTGATCTAACATCTGTGGCTTCAAATCATCTACAATTAAAATCATCTCTCATTAGTACATAAAATGACGATATTATCTATGCATCTAATCTAACTAACTATTGTGCAAATTACGATGCCTTTGAATGCATTATTCCTAAGTTATGCTAGAATCTAGCTTAATTCAGGTGATTTAGGTTGCATGATTGCTGTGCAATCACACCCCCATGCCTAAATCTTGCTAGTCCATAGCAAATGCAAGACTAAATGCAAAGTGGTCCTATATGACTAATTTTTATCAAGAGTTTGACTAGAGGTTTATGTATTTTGTTTTCATCCGAAGCTTTAGTAATCCAGATAATTGTGAATGTGTTTCGTTGTAGCCTATGCAACGGATCCAAGTGAAAAGCCAATCCACATCTAAAGCTCATACTTTACACTTAGTAAAAATCTATTGGGATAGACAGACTTCACCCCTTGGGGTTATAAGATAATTTGTAAATTCAGCCCCGATTTTTTGCTTAGGTAGCAGATTTCTAAGTCAAGTAAGTTTTGTATTTTGTGGCTCACACTCATCTGGTGCTACATATAGATTAGTACTTTACAACCTAGATTTCCAGACTATTAAATTGTTTAACTCAAAGAGGGTTGGAGAAACTATTGTCTCTTTAGTTTCTTTATACTCATTCTCTCCCTTTCTTTTTCTTTTCTTTCTTTTTCTGATCGTGTCTTTTCTTTTCTTTCTTTTTGAGCTCACAATCTCACCAGATTTGTCAGTATATTTGGTGGTCTCTCCTGTCATTATCACTTTGATTAGGTTATCATAACTCTACGAATAAGTTAGAATTCCTCAGCCCGTATTCAGACGGCTAGAAATACAGAAAAGTAGGTAACAGCTGTATTTGGTGGATTGTAAGGGTGGTAGGAGTTGTTGCCTCAATACACTTTGAAGTAAAATCTAAAAACACTTATAAACTCCTTTTTTTCTTTTCTACTTTTTCTTTCTTTTCTACTCTTCTTTTTTTTGTATATATATATTTTTTTCTATACGCATAGACATATATGCCTCTTTTTTTCTTTTTCTTTTGCATCTAGACATCTACTAACATGACACAATATCGCATAGGACTTTTATTCACGAGGCATTATTCGAGATTGGGGGATGTTCAAGAGGATATCAGGTGGCTTATTTGGTGGAAGTGCCTATTCTCGGCACTGGGAAAGGAATGGATAGGACAACATATTTCTGACCTTGATATTAATATCCTCCTTCAGCCGAGGATTCCGTAAAGGACGGTCATGACCATCCACCTTAGTCCTAGTTTTATCAGAACCTGCTCTCTGCATATTTGCCTTATTTTGTGGCTCTTAAGATATTCTCACTAAGAATTTGTAGAAAGAAATCGAGAGCGAAAACTATGCCTAACTCCGAGTATCATTATCTAATTATCCAGAAGTTGAGATTCATCATACTAGCCTTAGAGCACAAGTAGACTTTCTACTCTCACCTTACACTTGTTTGGGCTTAGGAGAAAAAGCATTACTTCTTCTCAACAAACTAAAGATTTTTATCAGTCTTCGTAGAGGATCTATTGCAAATTCTATTTGTAAGTGTGCAATTATACTGGATTCTAAATTCAGGAATCAACCTAAGAATAAATCCCTAATAAAAACTTGTTGGAACATTTCTTTATGCCTAAATGCATTTTTTTTTGACATAAAAATTAGACATGCAATGTCCACCCCCCCATGCCTATTCATTACAATATTCTCATTGAAATGTATGCATGAAAATCAAAATATAATAAGCAAAAGGAGGGGATATCACCTGACTATGCTTGTTGATCGAGGTCAGCATGGATACAGAGGATGCAGAGCTACCTGTAAAGAGTACTAGGTTGCCTCCCAGTTAGCACTAAGTTTAACGTCATTTGCCAGACTTAAACCCAAAAATGAATGATCAAATTAATGGGTTGGGTCAGGATTAAAATGAAGATATGGTCATGCAGTGCAAGGATCAGTGATCCACAAATGCAGATTAGTTGATGGTGGATACTAGGCCCAAAAGGTCAGAAAAATAAAGTAAATAGGCTTGAAACTATTTGCAGGTAGATGCTACAAAAGAGAGAAACATTAGTGCGGGTGCCAAAGTGGAAAGTAGATAATGGCAACCTTAAGAAGTGATGCACGAGGAAGGTAGATGAGGTGGATAAAGTGTGGTCCATGGGGAATAAATCGTACAGGTCCTGAAAATGATGGGAAATGAAAGGAGGAGCCCGAGTGGTGAAGTCTGAAATGGTATAAGAAACCACTTCGTAAGTTAAGTCAAGTGTAGATGGATGTAGAGTAGTTGAGTAAAATAGGATCCAGTGGTCCATCTTACTAGCTTCAGATTTACCCACATCGTGCTGGATATCTGGGTCAGAATCCTCTATCTCATCCCTAAGGTGATCAAAAATCTCATTTGAGTTACCGAAATCATGATGCAAGTCATCAAATGTAATGGACGTAAATTCATTATTCCTTAGAATCACACCCCCAAGGGGAGTAAGATTAGGGTTTAGATTAGTCAACACCTTAAATCTGTTTTGTTCTATGGACTTATGAATTTGATCCAAATTATTTTTCTCTTGAATTACATCTTCTAAAGGAATGTTTTTCTGTTCCTCATCAGTCAAATCAAACTCGTCAGGATTCCATGATTCAGCTAAATTCTTTGCTTCCTCAGATAGATCTTCATAAGTCATCCCTAGTAATTCTGCAATATCTTGAACATCTTTTTCATAAGGGGATTATTTGTCATGTTCAATCTTGAGATGTTGGGGATAAGGGTCAGATTTTTCTTTAGAACTCTGGTGGATGGGAAGAGAAGGGTGAGAATTAGCTGAAATAGAAGTGACAGCAGATTCAGCTTTTATATGGGATATCTTGAATGATCAATATTGCCAAATCCAGATATTGAATCATTCAAGCACATCTGATCATGGTAATCCTCAGACAAGATCTCATCAGAGCCATCCAACTGTGCTTGGCTGGGAGTGTCACTGTTCCCAATCTTTCTATCTTCTTGATCCTGCTCTAACTCTCCCAAATCATCCATGTAGTCAATTGATTGTGTTATTTGCTTTGAAATGGGTTTTAAAATCATTGCGTTATAGTATAGATCGAATCATTGTGAAAAATAGATAATATTTATACTTGAAAGAAGTCTGAGGTCGCTCGTTGGGAGCAACTGGCAAATATGAATCCCAGGATCATAATATATAAGCAATTTCAGCCAAAACTTAATTTAGAATAATATGTCAAGAATTCAAGTATCAACGTGCAAAAATAATAGCGTAAAATGGTGATTTGAATCACCAATTACCCTTATACAATAATAACAAACAAATGCAAATCAAGTTATGTCAAGATAATATAACCTCAGAAGCTCGGAGAAGGATTATCAGGCATGATGATCTGATCAGAAGTCTTAAACATCTAATGCTACAGTACTTTTCAAGCCTCGCTCTGCTTCTTTCTCTGCTCTATCTTCTTCACTTCTCCTCGCGACTGAGTATCGCACAAGTGCTGGTGAGAACAAAACCCCCTGCCCCCACGCTCTCTTTTTCTCTTCCCCTTTTCTTTCTCAATGTAAGCTCAAATGCTCGAGTAATCGGGTTTCAGGGATCCGCGTACCTGGGGCCAGGGCTACCGATGTGGGTAGTAGCCGAGGAGTGAGTACAGGCTTAGGCAGGTATACAGGTGCAGGTATGGTGCTAGGGGCCTCACCCTCATAGTGTCTGAGGCAAATAGCCACAGACACTTTTTCCTTTTATGCCACAGTTGCACTTCCAAAGTCCACGATGTGGGACTATAAGTCCCTGCTCTTTCCTCACACAGCGGCTCTACGTGGACCTACTTTGAATTGAGGGTGAGGATGCTTCTATCTGCTATAATAGAGAACCTAGATCTCTTCAAGACTTCGAGCAACATCACCTGGAGCAGACGCCTGGAGTTAGCGAAACCTGGAGCGAGCTTTAAGCAAGCTTAAAGCTCCTGTGTTAATGGCGTTACAGTCCCTGCACATGAAATCAAAAGATGGCCTCTCGGCTATATCAAAACAACTTAGGAAGCATCGTCGGACAACGACAAATGTAACCGTGGTGGTGCGGAGGTGATTGGCGGAGTGAGGAGGTCTAACGACCTCGGACTGTTGGTGCGGAGGGCGTGGTGTTCGACAGAGGGTTTGAAGGGGCAATAGACCTAACTAGGTTAGGGCTATTGCTCCTGGGATCAAGGCGGAGGTGTAGGGCTAAGTGGCGGCCGATTTGGTGGAGTGTGGTGGCTGTGCAAACTCGCCGGTGGTACGCCAGCGAGGTGGAAAATGGAGGGCGTGCAAGTGAGTCGGTGATCGAAATGTAGATTGGTTGGTGTGGTTGTAAGGTAAAGACACTAGGGAACCTATCTAAGTGGTTGATGGACGACGAGGAGTAGAGGCGACGCCAATTCTACTGTGGTCGACGTCGGGGACGAAGATGACTCCGGTGAGGGTAGGATGACGAGGACGACGGAGGGAGAGACACCCACTGGTATGGCGTGATGCGGAGGAATACGAGGAAGAAGAATCCATCATCGGTATTACGAGCAGACGATGTAGGGGGTCAGAAGAAATCGTTGGAGCTCAAGGAGCCTTTCAGTCGAAGTAGGAAGGAGGAATGTAGGGAATCTCCGGCCAAAATCGCGGTGTGCATTGGGTATCCGTTTATAGGCCTTTAGAGGGTGATTGAAGCTTGGAAATCAACTTTGCAACCTCGGAAGGTTCGCCGAAATAGGAAACCCAAATCTCTCATGCATTCGCATGAGAGATTGGGAAAGAATTGAAGCTCAAGAATTGATCTGATTGAAAGATAATTTCAAGAGGGATCTCCGGTTAAAATTTGAGTAGGTTTGATTGAGAATCGAGTGAGAAATCTCCACTAGAATCTCGTCGAAGCAAGGTGCATTCACACCAATGGCGGCAGGGACTAGCTTGTAAAGAACATGACAAAAGTTAGGGACCCAAATGTAGATTTTTCAAAAGTTAGGGGCACGGGTGTGAGAAAAAATAGTCAAACAAGACTAAAATGCAAACTTGTTCAATATGATCTCATATTGGGCCCAAATTTTGGTTTCGACCTCGTTTGACTAGGTAATTTATGCGAAAACCCAAATTAGGGTAAAAGTCTCTTTGTGGCTGTATTTTTGGGTCAAGACAGGTTCTGATTGTCAAATTGAAGGTACTAAACCCTAGAGAATATTTTTATATGAATTTTAGAGGGTTTAGGTGAATTTTATCCTAACCAAAACCTCAGTTAATTAAGTGGATCTATTTTTAGGATTTTAGATGTCCATTAATTCCAGTAACGCAAGGAAACTCATTTCATTTTGTATGAACCCTCTTAATAGACTCTAAAGCACATTTGACCTTTATACAACCCCTGAGAAAACCTATGGTTATTCATTTTTGGGATAGAATGGTAAATTTACAGAAATAACCCTATAGTCTTGCCTTCTTCTAAAATTAATGTTTTGTGCCTATTAGACCTTCTGAAATATATGTAGGAGCTTTTATTGACTTAATCAGATCAAACTGAGCTAGTTATGGTTCATGATGGTGTTCCCATCATTGTGTCTTTAAACATAAAAGACTCATACCCCAGCTCACCATGAATTGGCTCCTCAAAATAGAATGGTTGCAATTCAGGAACTAAATCAAGATATAATTCCTCAAGTGAGCCTTCCTCCTCAAAGTTAGTTTTTAGGATATCAGAAAGGGTCTATTCTACATAATCACAGGGCTGGTGGGTGGGCTTGGTGTATATAGAGGTTGGGATTGGATAAGATGTCATGCCTACGGTTGAATCCTCAACCTTGAGTGGCTCACCACCAACTTGTGGCATACTCGAACCAGGTTTATCACCTTGTGCTTTTCGGATTCTATTGAGTTTTTTCGTCATATTATCTATATTTTTTTTATTAGCATCTCTCATCCCCTGGACTACTTGGAGTAATTAGGTGATCTCAGGTTCAGCGTCATGGTCAAGGATTTGATTAGGTTGAGGGTAGTAATTTCTTGGATTTCTTTCCTTAGTTGAATCAGAATATCTATCATCTGAATACTTAGGGTAAGAATCATACCCTTGGTTTGGTGTTTTAGGGTTATCCCAATGAGAAGGTGAAGTTGTTTGGGTGGAATTGGGATAATTTGCAAAGTGATTTCGAGGATAGGATTGATATGCTAGGTATTAGGATTATGAGGCATATCCCTGATTTAGGGAGAGATGAGTTTGGCTAAACTGGTCAAGATAGTTGGTCATGTCAATCAAGTGTTGGTCCTGCATGGAGGGTATCTTTTGAGGTTGTAAAGATCCTTGATATCTAAATATTCGTGTGGGATTCGAGGTAGCCTAGCTAGACCTGGGGAATATGAGGTGTAGGAAAGAGAATCACATCCCAGGTGTTGAGGATAGTTCTCCTACCCTGAAGAAGTTGAAGTAAGGGAAGGGTTGGGATAGGAAGAATAGTGTGAGGGAAAAGAGTATGGCTCCATGGTTTCCTCTTTAATTAGTTCTTCCTTTTAGCAATCAGTCATTGGAATGTATTCAGAAAAATTAGGTCTACTCCTTAATTTACTCTCGAAAGGTGGTACCAAATCAGGGTTCAGAGACCTTTTAGCATCCATGTACCAAAAGAAAGTTAATAGACGAGAGAATACCACATCCTTTTGAAATAAGCAATCAAATTGGTCCTTAGAGTGTCAACCCTAAACAGACCTAATCCTAGCTCCGCAAAATACGACTGGGTTAGATCAACCCTTGAATTACTTGGCTGGCCAGAAGGGTAAGACCCTCTAGGACACCCCGCACGACGGGACACCCCACACGACGGGACACCCCTAATGGTTAACACGGTTACCGTACTGACCTTTCTTGTCACCAGTGGTTTAAGTAGATAAGGCCTTGACCTTAGTCCAATCTAATTTCAACTCCCCAAGACTATTAGCCTACCTAGGGCACGTCTACTCAATTTTAGTCTTGGGTTTGATGTGCTTTTGAAATATGATGGGCGTTAGGGTGGTGTTTGCCCTTAAAATTAATTTCAGATGTGAAGTGCTCAGGAAAAGGGTTCGCAAGCAAATTTTTTTCATGATAAACTGAATTTTAAGATTCAATTGCTCGTGTTAATGCATTTTAGGGTTCACTTGAGTTAATATTTTCAATCAAGGTTCTGATGAGACACACAAGAGTTTTGCAAATCCCAATTGTTGGATAAATTTCCTTTAAATATGGAAATGCAGGTGTGCTCTACCCTTAACGTGAAACCCTAAGCACAGATAGTTCTAAATGTTTCTTTTAAGTCCAACGATCATATTAGTGGTGCGACCCAAGAAATGAAAACAATTGGCCCTATTTCACCACTAACTAGGCACTCAAAAAATATCCTTTCAAGAATTTTAATTCACATTTTCTATTTTTCTTTGATTTAAAGTGTACTAGGGGTTTCACAAACTATTTTGACCCCCAGTTCGTGATTTAATAAATAATGCAATCAACCATGCAAGAAATATTTTTTCAGATTTTTTCTAAATTCTTTATTATCTCAGAAATTCAGTGCCATAAATTTCAAGTTAATCAGAGTTGTATAAAAATTCTTATGATATTATGAACTCTGAAAAATTAGGAACAACAACCGAATTGATAATAGATCAATGTGCGAATTTTAAAAGTTTTATATAACTCATATTTGTACAAAATTTTGATATGTTGTTCCTAACATCAAAACACACATCTAGTACAAATTTGAGAATTTTTAGACGTGCGTATCTTTGAGAAATGAATTTTTTAAGGTAAAACTTTATTTCAACTCGAAAATCAATAGAGAATTTTTTTTTCAATAATCACGAAAATTCTAACTAATTCTAAGGTTCAAGCAAACACCTAATTCTAACTAATCTAAAATATAGGTACCTACCTGAGGTTCGATCTCGTGATTTCTCCATTGTTGTGTTTAGTTCAGATTTCCTTGCTTCTTGAAATCAATGGAAAAATAACAAGTTAGAGATCTCGAATAAGCACCTGAAAAGCTTCAAAATTTTCTTTGCCTCCCCGACAATGGTGCCAACTTGTCCAATGCATAAATCACATTTAGAAAGATTATTTAGTTGTAATATAGCTCTAAAACATGTCAATAAATAAATTTGTAAAGACTAGTGAGTACTGAGTCGTTCACAAGGAGGCAACCTCGATTTTAACATACGCTTTTCAAAAAAACTAGTTCTAACAGGTATTTATATATGTATATATGTATAAAGAGAAATCAGATTTCCATAAGATCAAATTTCATTGCATTGATAAAGAGTTTTTCACAGTAGAAATTGCTATGCAAAAAGTAGAGATAGATAGATAGAAAGAAAGAAAGAGAGAGACAGAGAGATAGAAGGAGGCAGAGAGACAACACCGCTTGTAGGATGCTTGTGCAAGGTGTGGCAACATCTTAGATCTAGAGTGCTGGCATGAAGGTTAGAGCGCTGGGACGAAAGTTAAAGCAGAGTTGCTGAGGGAGAGAGGTCTAGAGGAAGGTGGAAGTGAGATGTCTGGAGTTGATCGGAGTATGTTCTTCAACTGGGGGGCCCTAGGCCTTCTTTTATAGTTGTGTTAAGGGGAAAATAGGGCATTTGAGCTCTTAAATTCATGCAACAACCTCTTGGCTAATCTGATCTATCGATCAGGAGATCAATGAACCCAATTAAGCCTCAAAACACTTTCAAACTCACCTCCATTGTGCAAATTCAACCTCTGATCGACACGTGGCAGCTGCTGGTGCATTGGATGTTGATCGAATGGCTCCGCTGCTTTGTCACGCATGCTCGCCCTCTTCTACTTCCTTCACGCGCGGTCACATGCACCATTTTAGCACTGCATCCTCGACTGTTCGATCTTACGATCAATCGACTCAGATTCACACCCGTACGTGCTTTTGGATTTGATTCGCGCAACATCAATCCTCAGCTATCCAATCTTACGACCGGACGGCTTAAATGCGTGCACCACTTGCCTTTGAGAGGGTGCATAACATGCGTTTGTTTATGTTCCTAACTGCGGATCTGTCTGATTGCACCACGCAGTCATTCTGCATGCGTCGATCTCCATCCGATGGACAATAGCGCCCGCACCTCGCCTCTTTCTTGATTTAAGGGTCTCACGGCTCGAACCCATGATCTTCGCTCGTGGTTGAGAGCTCTAACCAATGCGCCAAGCCCTTTGCTTTGTTGCGTTTGCATTTTAAGGCAACTTATTCTCGATCGTTGATGAAGATCCGACGGTCGAGAGTCACTCCACTTTAATGAAGCGTGGGTGGATGGCCGATGTGGCACATTCGTGACCATTGGATGCAGATCCAACCATCCTCAGCGTGTGGTGAAGAACCTTCACAGATGGGGCGGGTACATGGGGGTGGCTGTGATGGTGCCATGTGGCGCCATCATGGCCGTCCATCTTCTTTTCCTTTTATCTAGTGATGTAGACCTCTGATTGAGTTGATTTTTGCATCGTTGGACTGTAATCGTTGATCTGGATCCATCCATGCGGTTAGATCTTTCATCTGAGGCTTGAATCTTTATCCTTTCGCTCCATGATCTCCATTCTTCTATGGATTGCACATGATGCTCTGGTTGTCTGATCATGATGATTTCAGAAGCGTTGGATTCCCATTGTCATTTTGATCAGATCTGTTCAGTCTGATCTGACATCCACAACTTTGAATCATCTACAATTAAAATCATCTCTCATCAATACATAAAATGACGATATTATATATGCAGCTAATCAAACTTACCATTGTGCAAATTACAATGCCTATGAATGCATTATTCCTAAGTTATGCTAGAATCTAGCTTAATTCAGGTGATTTAGGTTGCATGATTACTGTGTAATCAGCAACTTGAACCTGAGGTTGACTATCCTCTGCATTCTGATAGTAGCCTCTCCTCTTTCAAAAGAGAAATGCAAAAACAACAGAAAGAAATGATGGATTCTATGGGAGAGATTTTGAAGAATAATCAAAGATTAATGGAAGAGATTAGCCAGCTTAGCGACCCTCCTACAGTCAATTCTAATCCCTACCTCTACACTCCCAATTACCAAGATAATTTTGAGGAAAACAATGACAATAGGGATCCTGTTTTGAGGAGTAGCTATCACTTAGACGTTCCTCATGAGATATATCCACCAGATGGCAATCTTGGTGATTATCCACTAGATCTTATTTGGAGTCAAAAAAAGGGGAAGATGGTCACATTAGATGAACTCAACCCGAATGATAGTATCTTTGTTACATTTGATAAACTAGCTCGTAGTCCAATAGTCAACCGAAATCCTTCCCCTGATTTTGCGGTGGATTGTACAGCCCATCCCAGGGATGCCGAACCCATACTTCACACCTATGAGGACCTTGCACCTCAGTTAGATCTCCCTAAAGATTGTGATTCTAAAGTTAACAAATTCCAGGAGTCTTGGATGCTAGAGCAAATCATACTAGAAGGAAGTGATAATAACCACACTCCTCTATCAAGGGGACCAGCACCTATCATTGAATATTCTGAGGATTCACAAGTCCCTAACACAAGTGACCATAAGAAAATTGAGACGGAATTGGAGGAATTAGATCAATATTGGTCTCAGGGACATGAAGAGTTGATTTTTGAGGAAGCACTTGATTCTGATGTGAAAGATTGTCCCGAGTCTCAGAGTTAAGAGGGACAAAATGTAGGAGAGGATGATAGTGACTTTGAGGGGCTCGGACTCAGAGTATAGAGTGACTCTAGGGGAGATTATGTTTTGTTCGAGGGGCTGAATTAGCCAAATCCAAATTCCTACATACCTTTGATCATCCTCTCAAACATTTGAAAGGATTGGAAGCAATTACTACCCTTGAGGAAGGAATCTATACACCCCAAGGGCAGGATCTTAGCACCAAGCAAGAACCTGGGGATGTCGTTATTGAGGACACTCACAACCCTATTACTTCCCAACCACTTCTACATGATAATGAAATGGGCGACACCCTCGAGCGGTTCAATTTGAAAGATGAACATTTGGGCCCATTCCAGGATGCACACACCAATGATATGCAACATGAAAGCCAATTAGTAACTGAGGTTGCTTTTGATGACATTCAGGAACTGGAATGATTGTCGAGGAAGAATGCTGAACCTCTCAAGCCTTCTTTGACCCTCTTCCCTACCCCACACTTAAGAGACTTCAACTCTTCAGAAATAGCTTCCTAAAATCTCATCTCACATTCCTGCTTTATAGATGGATAACTAGACCAATACATCCTGTGGTAGAGTGGCGAGTTTGGATTGATGCTTTTCCATGTCAGCCCATCAACCTTACAGTATCCTTCTTCGCACCCTCTACTGCCCACACATATCTTCTTGAGGAGCCTTTGCCTCCTCACTGCACACTCCCGAAGGTCACTACTCGTGTGTATTATGTAAAACCTCCAAAAATAGCACAGGAGTACCCTCTTTTCACATGTATCTGGCTAGCATTTGGCATCACTATCCATCACCAGTTGGCCAATATCTTGGGTTTCTTACTTGCCAAGACAGGTTTGTTATGTATCTTCTTTGGGTCTCCTTTTTCTTCCCTTCTAGAGCCTGATTAGCGAGATTTCCCAACTCCACCTTAGGTAATATCTTTCGTTGCTTTTGCTTTCCAATGAGGACATTGTCAGATTTAGGCATGTGGGGGTATAACCTGAGGATTGTTCATAGCATTTATACATATCCCGCATGCAACTAAGGGCATCCATCTTACATTAAAATAAAATAGAGAAAACAAAAAGGAAAAATGTAGAGAGAAAAAATGGAGATGAAATCTTTGTAAGCTAAATTACAAATATGTTGAGAAGGAAAAAGAAAGAAAAGAAGAGAGAGATACAGAGAGAAAATGTGCAAATATTGTGTTGGTCCCAGCATTTGATTATGGAAGAGTTACCAAAGTTCTGGACTAGAATGAATGATGAATTAAATCCGGAAGTGCTAGAGAAAATGAGATAAGTGAGTGATACTGACTTTAGGCCTCTTGGGTCTATTTTGGCTTAAACACTCACGAATTTGTTAAGATCTGGACTATTCCTCAAGAGGTTGAGAGAGTTGCGAGGCTAATGTATTAAGTCTAAGGCTTAGGGAATATTCGACCCCATTTCCTTTCCTTTGGTTTGCAAGACTTGGTAACCAAGGTGATGGGAACACCATCATGAGCCATAACTAGCTCAATTTGATCTAATTAAGTCAATAAAAGCTCCTACATATCCATTAATAGGTCATAAGGGCACAAAACACTGATTCGAGGAGAAAATAAGAAAATAGGGTTATTTATGCAAATTTACTATTCTATCACAAAAATAGAATAACCATGGGTTCCCTTAGGGGTTAAATAAAGGTCAAAATGTGCTTTAGAGTCTAACAAGAGGGTTCATACAGAACGAAACAGGCTCTCATGCATTATGGGAATTGATGGACATCTGAAACCCTAAAAACATACCCACTTAATCTACTGAGGTTCTGGTCAGGATAAAATTCACCTAAGCCCACTAAAATTCATATAAAAATATTCTCTAGGGTTTGGTATGCTTGATTTTACCATCAAAACCTAATTTGACCAAAAGCAGAGTCTTAGATAAAAAGTTACCCTAATTTGGGCAATTTACATAGTCAAACTTGGTCAAAATAAAAATCCAACTTCACCATTGGATTCCTTGAGACTAAATTAGGTTTGTACCAAAATTTAGGCCCAATATGAGATCATATTGACCAAGTTTGCATTTTGGTCCTGTCTAACTATTTTTTCTCACACCTGTGCCCCTAACTTTCAAAAAATATACATTTGGGTCCATAACTTTTCTCATCTTCTTTACAAGCTGGTCCCTGCCACCATTGGTGTGAATGCACCTTTCTCCAGTGAGATTTGAGCAGAGATTTCCGATGCGTGGCTTTACTCAACTTAGTAATTAAGTTAATTTTACTTAATTATGAGTAGAAAAAGTCACTTAGGTTAACTCGAAGTTGTATCCATTAGTAGTATAGGGTCAAATTAACCTAATGTTTTAGAAATTTTTACTGGTTGAGTTCAGGTCGTTCGCTGAGAGGTATAATTCATTCTAAATTCACCAATTATCTTTTATTTTCTTTATAAGTCTAGGAGGTATAACTAAGTTGATTTTAAGAACATGAATTTTGCCAAAATATTAATTAAAATGAAGTAACATGCAAAATCCCATAAGAGAACATATTTACTCAAAATGATCTATTTTATTAACAAGTAAACATGTTAGTTTTCCAATTTTATTTCAAAAGAAATTAAGGCAATAAGAGTTCTTTTAATAAAACATGCCATATTACAATTAAAACAAATTCATACAAAAAGAAATTAAAGAAATAAAACTTCTTTTCTTCAGCTTCTCTTTGCTTATTCTTCTTTCTTTCCTTCTCTTCTTTTTATTCTCGACTCTGCCTTCTTCTTCTATTCCTGCCTTTTATTCTCTTCCCCTTAGCTTTCTTCTTCTTTCTTAGTACTTGTTCTCCTTTTTTTTCCTTAGTCTTCATGCCTTTAGTTCAACACTTAACACATAGTCATCAGCTCTTCACTTAACCTTAACCTTCAGCTCTTCTTCTCTTTTCGACCATCAGTTGAACCGGGCTTTTTTTACCTTTTAATAAAAAATTATTTTATTTACGGCGAGGTCCTTTCGACGATACACAGCACCCTGAGACCAGGGTGGGACTAGACCCTACTCGGTCCTTGCCTGATTTCAATTAGGTTTGATTTTGGTTTATTTTTCGGTTCATAGTTTCAAGCCAACCTAGCTTAACCTGGCCTCCCAGGCCTCGCCCTCCCAGGGCCACACTTACTCAAACCCACTCGAGCGCACACCCACAGGCACACATGCTCAGATAGGTTCAAATGCTCAGATCGGTAACCGGTGCGTCGAGCGCTAACGACTGAACGACCTATGCAATAAATCACTTTTGTTCCCATGCGTGTGCTCGTGAATTACCGATGTGGGACTATGTTCCCCCTTCTAGACTCAACTTCAACCGATCATAACCCCCTACTCAGAGCTCCAAATCAAGTGATTTAAAGTTTGTTGGAAAGCTCTAAGGTTACTCTATAAGATTGTAGGGTCAATTTAAGGATAAGAGGATGTTTTCCTCTTCAATTTGAATAGTGAAATCAATGGGTTCTTATAGGTAAAAATGCCTGGAAAGTGAGATTAATGTCACAGAGTCCTCGATGGACTTTTCTCTCTCATTTAAAGGTCTGAATAGGTTCAATTTATTATTCCGCAGCTGCAGAAGTGAGATTAAACTCTCAAGACCTTCAGGAGCAGCAAAAAAGCTCAAAGCTTCTCTGAAAGCTTCAGAGTTCAGATTTTACAACTTAAAATACATAGACAGACATAGAAGAACATTTCTGATCAATTTTAATAAGTTCTAAGGGTTGAAATAGATTGATCTAGGCAAGATTAAAGATCAAAACTCATCAAAATACCACTGCTGTTAGTTTGGGTTCAAAAATAACCCAAACTGTCAGAGTTCGAATTTTCACCAAAATACAGGTCTGAGCTCAGTTAAATCTCTCTAATATCATTCATCAAGATCTCAGAAGCAATTTAATCTTATCAATTCCTCAGCTCAAGCTCAGAACTCCATAATCAGACTCAGTTTGACTGTGAAGGCACAAAAATTTGACTTTCTATTTAGTGCCTTGTCCCAAGCAATTAAAACCTAAAATAGAATCTCCTCAACACCATGAACTTGCTCAGCCTCTTCAATAGATGTTCTAACTAATATTTCTAGGGTTTCAGGCTCGTCGCCTGAGCTTCAAAATGTGTTTGTTCGTCAGAGGATTTTAAAGATTGTTACAATGATTTGAAAACATGAATAGCTTCAGTGCACTGCACTGAAGGTTCTACACACCTTAAACGCAACTTAAAGCTAACTAATAGACTTCTCCAACTCTACCGGAGTTGGGAAAGATGAAGACCCAATCTGAGCTCCAGACACTAAATCCTCAATTAAACATCTGCAAATTAATCAGTGATCGTTAAATCATTGCTCTAAAGCTTTTCACTAAATTCTGTAGGCTGCAGCACAGATTTGGTTCGCCGGAGCTCTAGTGAGTCCAAATAATGTGAAAATTGTGTACAGATTGTTTAAACTTGCCATTTTTGATCTAAAAAGGTTCCTGAGGTTACAAGGAACCTCAAGAACTCAATTAATTCTTCATTATCTCATTAGAATTAAGATTTGACAGTAAATTCATTTCTTTACGAATCTGATTTAGATTAGGCTCAGGACTTGTTTTACCACTCAATTGAATGGTCAAAACAAGTCAACAAGTATTTATGATGACAAATATATATATAATTAAGGATTGAATTGCTCCTGAGCCGCCATTGACAGCGAGCTCAGGAGCATAATTAAAATTGGGTGTTTAAGTTATATGTGGTAATTATACATATTATAGTGTCGATTAGGGTCCCTAAGTGATGGATAGATGATGATGGACCCGGTGGAGGTGAATCTAGGCCTACTACTGTCACCATGGACAGTGACAATAGTCAGTGGAGGTGAAAGGTGAATTAGGTGATTAAATGATCAATTAATGATTACGTGGACTAGAAGTGATTGTGAGGGTTAAAGGAAGGTGGACAGTGAATTTAAAAGACAATATCAAAGATCTGGAAAGCTCAAGGAGCTCACCGGAGTTGGAGAAGATGACACTGAAATTCTAAAATTACATCTAAACAACCTACCTAAACTACCTACCTAACTACCCTACTCCTACTCCTAATCTACAGTTACCTAGACGAAGGGGTCAATAGGGTTCTGCCAAAGGTTCATAGCGGATGACGAAATCAGAGGGTGGAGAGAAAGATCTCCAGTGGGTGAATTTGAGGTGAAGCAGAGGATTCCTTGGGTTGACGCCTATGTCAGAGACGTGGCAGACCTCGGTGGATCTCCTCGGCTGATCAAGATGGATGGAGGAAGTCGGAAAGTGAGATGGAAAGTCGCCAGAGTTTTGGACGAATAGCCTATCAAAGTCAGGTACAGTGTTAGAAGAGGGAAGGGAGCCAACTTGAGTTAAATCAGAGGGGTAAGGGGGTATTTATAGTAGTTGGTGGCGAAGTCTGGCCAAAGAAGGAGCTTGAGGAGCTTAACCTTCGACGTCGTCTCTGACGACGGTGAGATTATCTCCCACTGGAAATTAGGATTTCCAGTTAATCCAGACTGGTGGATGAAGAGGTGGTGAGCGCAAGCTGCAAGAGCTTGGACAAAGAAGGTTGATGTTGGCAGGGTGGTGATTGCTCGGTGGCGTGACTCTCCGTCGCCAGCTGTTCATTCGGCTGAAGAAGAAGAAGAAGACGAAAAGGGACTCAAATGTAATAAAACTTAAGGACCTATGTGAGAAATAAGGACCCGATTTTAATAAGTTTTAAGGACCAAAATATAAATCCAGGTTTTGAAGGTTTATTTTAACTTAGATCTTTTTCAACTTTTTATGTAGGTTAGTAAATAAGGTAAATATTATGTTTTCACCTTGAATTTACATTTTTGACCTTTTTAGGTTAATTTATTAGATTAAGTAAAATTACTTAAGTTATTATATACTTAGGTATACATTATGTTTAAGTTACTTAACTTATTAATTAAGGGAATGGTTAATAGGATTTCGAGTCCAATTATTAACTAGATTATTAATAATGTTAATTGAATGAAAAAATGTCATTTTTAACTTATTTTAAGGTCCTTTACTAAATATCCCTTATTCTATAATTAACCCTTATAAATTCATAACATTAGCTAATTAACTAGGAAGACTAGTTAATTAGGGGTAATTAGAGATCATGATGAGTCTCTTATCAATTTCTCACTCGATTCTCAATCAAACCTTCCCAAAATTGAACCAAAGATTCTTTTTGAAATTCCCTTCCACATGAGATTGGTCTTGGGCTCCAATTCTTTCCCAAAAGGTCATGCGAACCTTTCAAAGGTTCGGGTATCTTATTTCGTGAAGCCTTTTCGAGATTGGAAGCTTCTTTCCAAGCTTGGAAAGGCCTCCTATGGCCTATAAAAGACACCCTATTGCATGCTGCACATATTCAGCAAGTCTTGGCAAGCCAAATGCCCCTAAATCCATTTCGCTAGCCACCAACGACCGCTGCTCCGGCGACTTCTTTGATCCCCTTCCTCCAGTCATCCAATGACCAAATTGGTCGATCCTCTCGACTGTCCTCTTCGTCGCGATCCTCCCCGACCAAAGGGAGGATGTGCCTCTGCCTACCTCGCCGTCTTCACTTCACCGTCTTCATCACCATCTCTGGCGTTGGTTGACAAAAATCAATTGCCTTTGCCCCTCTATCTCATCCCTAAGTCACTTTATCTCTTTCTCTCTTCCTCTACTCTTTCTCCATGTACTCATAAACCACTCATGACCTCCAACTCGTACGCTTTATCATCGTCTTTGTCATCTCCTGCCACTACTTTAGTGAGGAGTTCCGTACGCTACTCACCTCCATCCTCCTCGCCAACACGCTCCTCACCATCGCCTCACCTAGTGACCAAAACCTCTCAAGTAATTCAAGGGATTTACTGATGAGTCCATTTTAATGGACTAATATTACGCCTAAGTAACTTTAATCGTACCTTTTAGGTTTGTTAATAACTACATTAAGTTATAGAATGTTTGCATGCATCATGATTTAAGTTTACATCTATTTTATAGTATTCTATAACTTAATATGTAATGATTTTATGTTTTTATGTGTAGGAGGAATATTGGGAAAAGAACAAGGAGGGGAGGGTAAATTCCCCTTTCAAACAACCGGCGGCATTTTTTTTCCCCAACCTCCGGCCACCCTCAACAGCCGCTGGCCAAAAATAGCAAAGGGATTTGAAAATCCTTTAACTCACGCACGCAGGGAGAGGAGATAAAGAGGTTGGGGAAAAGTTGGATGAGGGGCATATGCTTCCTCCCCCTGGCGGGGAATTATCTCCACCTTCTCCACTGTGGAGAGGGCTGACCCTGCGAACCAAGAGTGCACTGAAGTCACCTTCCACCGATATCACGTTGCTGCACAGCAAGCGTTACAACAGCCTGCACCAACCACCCTTCTCCGCACTGCATCCATCGCATCCTTCCAGCCTGTAGCCGCCCCATCCGCACCCGCACCAACGCCATCGCGCCCCGCAGGTGCAGTCCTCTCGCTACAAGTGCACCCGCACAGCACCACGCACCTGCAGGCCGTGCACCCTCTTGTGCGCATGCAACACCTTCCACCGCCTTCACCACACTACCTCAGCGCCTTCACCTGCCCTTGCGCATCCTGCAGGCGTGCACCCACGCCAGCTCGTACCAAGCGCTCTCTCCAGCATTCCCACCACAAGCACCTTTCGCCACGCCCTGCAGTGCAGCCAACCACAGGTGCACCCTTCCAGCCCCGCAAGCGCACCACTGCCACAACCTCCATGCGCCTGCACCGTCCTTCCACCGCAGCCCCTACAAGCGCACGCACCGCCTTCACCGTGCGTGGCTAAGACCGCCCATAGGCAGCACGCCCGCCAGCAGCAAGCGCCCTTGTGTGCCCTTGTGCATGTGCTAATCACGCAGCCACCTTCACCATGTGCAGCATAGCCGCGCCCTTACGCGGCCAGCAGCCGCACGCGTGCCCCTTCCACTTCGTCTTCTTTGTCCTCCTTGTTCTTCCACTGCTCAACGAAGAAGAACCCATCATCGGTAGGAGATCCCCACACGCAGCCGGCCCTTCCATCTACCGTTCGACGCACTGTTGACTCCAACAGACTCGCTGCACCCTCACAAGCTCGATCAACTCGTCTGAAGGTCGGAAGCCGCCCTCCTCGAAGCGCCACCAGCCGTCGACGTTGCCAGTGTTCATCTCCGTCGGCCAGCCACCATCGACCTCCTCGCGACTTACCGCTGCCACCATTGTGAAGCACTCGTCAAGATGCATCTCTATATGTGACCTCGCCATCAGCCGTCGACCCATGCTTGCGCAAGGAAGAGAGATGGCAAAAACCTCTATTTTTCATTCAATTAGTAATTACGGAAAATGCCATTGTGAAACTTCCTATTCATTTATTTACCAAATTAATATATTAAGGTGAATTTGCATGCATATCTCTCTATTCTTTATAAATTGCTTCTAATTGAGTATTTCATGAATTAGATAATAGCATGCCACATTGATTATCATAAATAGGGAATGTTTTATGGAAAATTAGTAGTTACCTTGATTATCATTACCAAGATCATTAGAATATTATGTTGTGATAATTTTGCATATAAACCCCTTCAGTTTTAATTAATTGCTTAGAATGAGAATTCATGAGGGTAACAAGTTGCACTACGGAATATGCATACCCACTGAGATTCCCTAATAAACATGACACTATTTACTAGTTTAAATAGGCTAATTCCTCTTTGTGGAGATGACCTAACTATTTGTGGTTAGATTTTGAAAATTAAAATGTTTTGAAAAGTGATTTTCTACCACGCGATTAAATACGACACATAATTTTATGTTAAAGTTTTCAACGAAAATGAAGATCGCTCTTTCAAATGGTGTTGTTACCGAAGAGGAAAAATGCCTATTAATTTTTTCGAGAATTTTATGTTATTTCCATGCTATTTTGAAAGCTTTTCTAAATTACTAACTATGGATTTTCTTCTGTGCAAAAACACGCGATGAACACGACGGGTGCACATAGCGGAGATGATCTTTTTAGTGGACCTTGACGCCACCTGGAGGCCAACAACAGGAACACGTGGGCCTTGATCCCACACACATAGGCTTATAGAGGAGCCTATTTTTTATTTAGTCAGTAGAGCTTAGTTTAGATTTAGTTTAGATAGACATTAGAATTTAATTACTATCTTTTGGACCCTTGTAGGGTATTTTTGAGAACGTGTTCCCAGTGCCTCTTTATTTCTTATCGCTCTTGTATGTGGGAGCGTATTTTCATTAGTGTGTTCCCATTTATTTAGATTATAGGATTATTTGCATTGTTTGAGCTGCATTTCAGTTAGTTAGTTAGATTAGGTCTTTTTATTTATTATTATTATTTAAAAAAAAAATTGAATTGCCTGCTAGAAGCTGCATATCTATAGGACGACCATCTAGGATTGAATGAGTTGCATCTAGTTTATTTTTCCTACATTGCATACATTCATTGCAAGAAGAAAGCTAGAGTACGGTACGTCTTCTCTTGATCATCAATTACCTGTCATGCTTATGCATTGAACCTAAATCTAAGACCACTAAAATGCTTGAATCAAATTAATTCAGTGGTCACTTTAAAAATTGGGACTGCTAAGAGGTTGGACTTTAAAATCTGTGACTGAAAATTGTATGCAAAAGGATCCTGTTTGCAAAATTTCAAAAATCAAAACACGACCATATGTTTGCACACTGGAGACACTATGCACCTCACACATAAGGTCACTAGATAAATTTCTACCTCTCCTCTTTAGCACCACAAGGGAAGTTAGTCGGAAATCAACAAGCCTATCCACCAAGTTACTTCGATTTCTCGTGTGTGGGCTCGATTCGAGACTTCCATCCCTTGCGAATAGGTTATAGGCACCAGTGAAGGTTGGCCTAGGAAACATAATTTTTGCAAAACTTGTTTGGCCACCAACTGAACATTTAATTCTAAGACCTACAATCTACTAAAAACAGATCCCATTGAATTTGTGTTTGCTTTGACAGTAGAACTCTCTAGGAAGTTTCTGCTTGTATTCTGAATTCTTCTAAATCCTAAGAGAGTTAAAATTGTTTTGCTTAATGGATCACCCTTACTCCTATCAGTTAGATTATCAAAGTCAATACTTCCGATCTTTTAATCAGGATCCCATGCCCCGAGCATATCCATCCTTTGATGGGTACATTGATAATTCATGGGATCATTCTTATTCTTATCTTAGGAGTACTGGCTTGATAACTTCCACTTTTGAGCAGAGACTAGGAGCAGGATTTTCCAACCTTGAAATCCCTACTTCCATGCAAACACCCAACCCTCCCACCCTTCATGATTTTCCATATCGAGGTTGGACCGATACCCCTAGGTAACCAAAGCCTGAAATTGACTATCCTCCCCAAGCTAATAATAGTAGCGTCTCCTCTTTTATGATAGAAATGCAAAAACAACAAAAGGAAATGATGGAATCAATGGGAGAGTTGTTGAGGAATAGTCAACAGTTAAATGAAAAAATAAGACAACTTAGCTACATGCTTCCCAATAATTCTGATCCCTACCCATATGACCCTGATCATGAAAATAATTCGGAGGAACCCAATGATAATAGGGATCCAATTTTATGTAGCTATCACTTAGACTCTCCCAATGAGACATGGCCATGAGAGAAGACCGATCATAGTGATTATCCACCTGAACTATATTGGAGTCAAAAGCAAGGGAAGATGGTACCTCTTGAGGACCTTGACCCCAATGACAATATTCTCCTTGCCCCTACCAACCTGGGTCAAGGTCATATTATTCCTATCACTTCCCCTATTAATTATTTGGTGGAATCCCATTCTACCATTAGTGAGCCTACTCCTAACCTTCCACTTAGGGAATCAACACCTACCATTTAGCATCCTGATTTAAATGCACCCAATGAAGGTGACCCTAAGGGAATAGAGGATGATCAATTTTGGTCTCAGGGATATGAAGAGTCTATTTCAGAGGATGGGAATGCCCCAATAGAGGAACCTGGACTGAAAATCTGGAGTGAATCATAGGGGAATTATTTATCATTTGAGGATTTACCTCCAAAGGATATAAACCACATGGTGAAATCCAGATTCCTCCTTTCTTTTGAGAGTCATCCTCCATCAAAGTAGGAGTTGATATTAGAGGAGGACAAACAAATAATGAGAAGTCTATGGGAGACTCTCGGGAGCAAAACACGTCAATTGAGGATTTATATCCTGAGAAGAATGACGAATTCAATGATATAGGCTTGCTCCAAAATATTAAAACTGATATTCCATTAGGAATAATTAAGGATACTGATCCAACTCCTGTCTTCATTAATGAATCACATATACACCCTGACAAAAATTTGAGTGAACCAAACGAATCTGGGGATGAGTTGAATAATAATGATTCTGACATTTTGACCCTGCCATCAAAGAGTTGTAATTTGGAGTCTACCCTTGATTCAAATATGACTCCGATCATTAATGCTAGGCAGGGTAACCTGTTGTCTACAACTGTTAGGGAATATACACAATCTGAATCATTGTTGGAATTAGACCTAACACCCACTAAGCCCTCATTGGACTTAACCATTACCATCCAACACTACAAACAACCCTTATACTCCCTAACCGATCCTTGGCTCAGATCTCTGCTCATGTACATTATTTCTAGAGAACATATCAAGCCAGTACATCCTCGAGTAGAATGACGAGTGTGGATTGATGCTTGTACTTTTACTCTCGCCATTCAAGGGTTTGAACTAATAATGTGTATATCTTTTAAAACTCGTCCTGCTCTGGAGGATCCTTGTTATCCTCCACTTATTCCATTTCGGGAGGTCCCTTTTCATATTCCATTTATTATTCCTAAACCTCCCAAGGTAGCCAACGCGGTTATTCGCTTTCATATCTTCTGGCGAGCATTTGGTATTACGTTGCATCATCAGCTCACCAACATCCGTGGCTACCTGTTTTCTAGGCCCGCACTGTTACGCATATTCTTAGGGCCTAACCTTGTCTATTTGGAACCAGACTTATAGGTTCCTTCTAAGTCTGGCTGCTGACAGAAAATGCAGCACTTGTTGGGAGGCAACCCAGCGGTCTGAATAACACCGTCATTAGGTGATTTCTTTCCTTTCTCCTCCTGTTTTAATTTTACAATGTGGACATTGTAGGATTTAGGCACGGGGGGGTGCATTTGCATTGTAGGAAGTATTCATGCATTTAGGTTAGCATATAAAAAAAATTCTTTTTTTGAGCTGAATGGGTTAGTCCCTAGCAAAATTCCTTTGTCATTGGAGGTTTTTCTTCCAGAATTATTTCTTAAGTTTAGAATCCAGTATATTTATTTCATGTGCACATAGACTTGGTAATGGATCCTTGAGGAAAACTAATAAGCATGTATAGTCTCCTAAACCCTTGGATAGTTCATAGGGAGTCAGGCATACTATCCTCTAGTAGATCCACCTCATATTTGTGAAATGAAAGTAGAGAGATTACTAGTGCGCTAAGTCTAGTGCAAGGCCTCTTAAGTTTTGGACAATTAGATGATGATACTTCAGAGTTAGGCACAGTTTTCGCTCTTTGTTCCTGTGTGCATACATTGTGTGAATTCTTGAGAGTAAATAAATAAGGCAGATACACAGAGATTGAGTTTTAATAAAGCTATGACTATGGTGGATGGTTATGACCGTCCTTCATAGAGTCCTTGGCTGAAGGAGGGCAATAGTGTCAAAGGTCAGAAATATGCCTATCCTATCCATTCCTTCCCGGTGTCGAGAATAGGCACTTCCACCAAATAAGCCACACAACATCCTCTTGACCATCATCATCCCTAATAATGCCTCATAAATAAAAGTCAGCGTCGTATTATGTTGATTTATAAAAAAAAAAAAGAGAAAAGAAGAAAAAAGAAGAAAAAGAAGAAATAGTTATATTAAGAAAAAATAAGAGAAAAAAAAGAAGTGAGTCCAAGTTTATAATGTAACATTGTTTCTGAGGCAACAGAACACCTATCGCGTTCTACCAAATATGACCCATACCTACCTTTTAGTATTTCTGATCTCCCGAATACTGGTTGAGGACTCTAACTTAGTTGTAGAGTTATTGGGACTTTAATTGAAGTGTGGATGCCATGTGAGGCCACCAAACAGTGAGTACAATTACTAAGTCTGACGAGATTTGTGATCTCAGAAAGAAAAGGAAGAAAAGAGTGAGTACCTACGAACATCAAGAGAGAACTATTGTTTAGCCTCTCTCCGAGTTGACTTGTCTAATAGTCTACAAATCTAGAGTCAGTAGTACTAGATTACATGTAGCACCAGATGAGTGTGTGCCACCAAATACAAATCCATTCAACTCGATATCTCCTACCTAAGCCAAACGCCGGGGTTAAATTACAGATTATCGTCTGCTTTATCACCGAGGGAAGTAGTTGCCTATCCCGACAGCAATATTTACCAAGGGTGAAGTACAAACTACCAATGAGAATTGCCTTTTTCACTTGGATCTGTTACCTAGGCTATCATCACTTCACATTTGTCTGGATCTCAAAAGTTTTGAAATAAGAAAAGAAGAAATCTTCTGATTACTTCTATTATTTTTCATTTTTGCTAGGGACTAGCAAATCTTAGGCATGTAGGTATTTGATGAGTCCATTTTAATGGACTAATATTACATCTAAGTAACTTTAATCGTACCTTTTAGGTTTGTTAATAACTACATTAAGTTATAGAATATTTGCATGCATCATGATTTAAGTTTACATCGATTTTATAGTATTTTATAACTTAATATGTAATGATTTTATGTTTTTATGTGCAGGAAGAATATTGGGAAAATAACAAGGAGGGGAGGGTAAATTCCCCTTTCAAACAATCGGCGGCATTTTTTTTCCCCATCCTCCAGCCACCCTCAACAGCCGTCGACCAAAAATAGCAAAGGGATTTGAAAATCCCTTAACTCACACATGAAGGGAGAGGAGATAAAGAGGTTGGGGAAAAGTTGGATGAGGGGCATCTACTTCCTCCCCCTGGCGGGGAATTATCTCCACCTTCTCCACCATGGGGAGGGCTGACCCTGTGAACCAAGCGTGCACTGAAGTCACCTTCCACTGCCATCACGTTGCTGCACCGTAAGCGCTACATCAGCCTGCACCAAGCACCCTTCTCCACACAGCATCCACCGCACCCTTCGAGCCTGCAGCCACCCCACCCGCACCAGCTCCATCGCACCCTGCAGGTGCAGTCCTCTCACTGCAGGTGCACCTGCGCAGCACCACGCACCCGCAGGCCGCACACCCTCTTGTGCGCTTGCAACACCTTCCACCGCCTTCACTGCACTGCCTCAGTGCCTTCACCTGCCCTTGCGCATCCTGCAGGTGTGCACCCACTCCAGCCCGCACCAAGCGCTCTCTCCAACGTTCCCACTGCAAGCACCTTTCGCCACGCCCTGCAGTGCAGCCAACCGTAGGTGCACCCTTCCAGCCCAGCAAGTGTGCCATTGCCACAACCTCCGTGCACCTGCATCGTCATCCCACCGTAGCCCCTGCAAACGCACGCACCGCCTTCACCATGCGTGGCCAAGACCACCCACAGGTAGCATGCCCGTTGGCAGCAAGCGCCCTCGTGCGGCCATCGTGCAGCCTACTTCACTGCGCACAGCACAGTCGTGCCCTAACGCGGCTAGCAGCCGCACGCGTGCCTCTTCCACTTCGTCTTCTTCATCCTCGTCGTTCTTCCACTGCTCAACGAAGAAGAACCCATCATCGGCAGGAGATCCCCACACGTAGCCGGCCCCTCCATCCGTCATTCGACGCGCCATTGACTCCAACAGACTCGCTACACCCTCACAAGCTCATCCACCCCGTCTGAAGGTCAGAAGCTGCCTTCCACGAAGTGCCACCCGCCGTCGATGTCGACGGCATTCATCTCCGCTGGTCAGCCGCCACTGACCTCCCCGTGACGTGCCGTTGCCACCATTGTGAAGCACTCGTTGATGAGAGCCTCATCATGAGCCATAACTAGATCATTTTGACCTAATAAAGAGAATAAAAGCTCCTGCATAACTTAGAAGAATGCTTAATTGAAGGAATAAGTGTTCTGAGAAGAAAACATGAAATAAAGGTTAAAACTGTAATTTTACCATTGCAGTACATAAATGGGATTTCTCAAAGACAAAACATAGGTCAAATGGTCTGAAGAAGATAAAAAGTGGGTTGATTCAATCAGAAATGGGTTCATGTGCAATCCAGGAATTAAATGACATCTGGTAACCTTAAAATAGACCCGCTTAATGCAACAAGGTTCCGGTCAGGATAAAAATCAAGTAAACCCTCTAAAATTCATGGAAAAATATCCCCTAGGGTTTAGAACATTCAATTTGGCCTTTGGAACCTAGTTTGACCTAGATTAGGGTCCTAGCTCATCAATTGACCTAATTTGGGTTTTTATGCTCAATGTCCAGTCAAATGTGGTCAAACCTAAAATTCAACTTCACCATTAGATTCCTTAGGTCCAAATTAGGTTTGTACCAAAATTTGGACCTAAGGGAAGGTCATCTTGACCTACCTTACAAATTAGTACACCTAATTACATTTCGATCCCTATCTTTTGAAAACCATTTCATAAACCCCCCTAACTTCCTCGCCACTCTTACATGCAGGTCCCTCAGCCATTATTGCGGAGAAATCCTACTCCAGCGAGGAATAGAGAGGGAATACTCTCTGATTCCTCAGAGATCTCCTCTCAGATTTAGAAGGGAGATTCTATGAGGAATTCCCTTCCATCTGAACTCAATCCTGATCCCTGATTTGCACCCAATCTCTCGTGCGAACGCACGAGAGATTTTGGTACCTAACAGACTTCCATCTCCGGCAAGGATTCCCGTGCTTGGAAGCTTGGCTTCCAAGCATAGGAGTCCCTGCCTGTGCCTATAAATTAACCCCCAACTCCGGTCGCACCTCCTCAGCTCAACTTGGCCGGAATTCCAGCTCGATTTCCTCTTCTTCTCCTCCAGCTAAGGGGTCCAACGAGCTCCGACGAACCCCCCTCCTCTTTCTCGTCGCTCTGCCACAATACCAGTGGCAGAGCTGTCCTCCTCATCCTCCTCTGTGTCGCGCAGCACCCACGCGCGCTTCCCTAGATCCATCGTCACCGTCGTCTTCCTCCAATGGATGTCTTCTTCTCTGACGACAGCAGGTACTGCCAGCCACCCTCTCGCCCCATACGTCCACTTAGTTAGGTTAGAACTGTTCATCTCTATCCCCTCTTTCATTCCCCTCATCCTATTTCACCAAACGCTCCTCGACCGCCGCTGTCCACCACGATCTTCCTCATCTCCGGCCACCCTCCGGTGAGACGCTCTCATCACTCTACAGCCCCACACGTCTCGCCAACCACCGCATAACCCCTGCCACACTCCACTGAACATCCCCCACTCATCCACAGACCCTCTACACCACCACAACTGCCCCCCGACCAAACCCATCTGTCCGGCCACAAAGCGACCTAGGCACGCATGCCTAGGCCACCCTTCAACCTGCCACCTACCGCCTCACCTTTACCGTGACACGGGGAAGGTGCTCCTATGGTCTGATAGAGCAACAAGGCCCTTTTTGTGTCAGGCAAGGTTCGAGCTCCAGTCGCCATTAACGATGACTCGAGGAGGTTGCACGCTCGTTCCAAGCTACAGTGCTCCAGGATTCCATGTCCAGCAAACTTAGGGAGGTCTTGCGCATCCAGTTGTTCCAGCAAGTGGCACTGCGAGGTCTGCAGTGCTGCAATTGGAGAACAATCTCCTGCGGGCGTGCGAGAAAGAGCGGTGGAACAATAGTCCCACCTCGGTAAGCAATAACCTCTTTGAGTACTTTAAATTGATTTTGTGCTATCGGCTGGTTGCCTCCGAGAACACATGGGGTGAGGTCCCTCACCTATACACGCGCCTCATCCGTGAGCTCATCATGTGGATCTGGTGACCTGACCCGATACCCTCCTAAGCACTCCTCTTGCACCACACCAACACCGGTGCGCCTGGACCCAGGCGCACGACCCGATCCGATTACCTAGCTCTGGGAGAGTGTGCTGAAGAGTGATATACATAGAGAGAGAGAGACGCGGGTGTGGGTAGAGGGGTAGGTTTTGCTCTCCTTGGTTTGTGCAGGGAAGGAACTGAAGAAGGAAGCAGGGACTTAGCCGCTGCAAGCGAAGGAAAAGAAGAAGGAAGGAAGCTTCGTAGAGGAAAAAGAGAAAGTCAAGGTAGAGGGAAGAGGCGAAGCCAAAGAGAAGAGGAACTGAAGAAGAAAGAAGAAATAAAGAAAGGGAAAGACAAGCAGAAGAAGAGAAGCTAAAGGCAAGGGAAGCAGAACCAAGGAAGGAAGAAGAAGAAGACCCACAGAGAAATGAAAGAGAAAGAAACTGCAGAGAGAGGCAAGGTAGAAGACAAAGGAAAATAAGAAGAAAGAAGCAAGGCAAGAGAACTGCAGAGAAGAAATAAGGAAGAAGCACAAAGAGGAAAGGAAGAAAATCAGAAGTCAGAAGAAGAAGAACAAGAACAAGATAGGAGAAAACATCCTTTTAAGACGTCTGATCCCATGATCAGATGTCCAAATTCCTTATTTTTTCCACAATTAACTTTTAAACTCATGCATATATATTTTGAATTAAGTTTTGAGTAACTCTAAGTGTTCAATTACATTCTTGAGATTAGTAATAAATTCCAATTGCTCCCTGTGTTCGACCTCGGATACTTAGGTTTTCGAGTAATAAATTTTTATTTGTTGACAACGCCTGATCACCTATACTACGACGTAACTAATTGTTAAAACATGATCAAGCCCCGTTAACACTCGTCGAAACGCATCTCTACGTGCAACCTCGCCATCAGCTGTCGACCCATGCTTGCGCACGGAAGAGAGAGGCAAAAACCTCTGTTTTTCATTCAATTAGTAATTGTAGAAAATTCCATTGTGAAACTTCCTATTCATTTATTTACCAAATTAATATATTAAGGTGAATTTGCATGCATATCTCTCTATTCTTTATAAATTGCTTCTGATTGAGTATTTCATGAATTAGATAATAGCATGTCACATTGATTATCGTAAATAAGGAATGTTTTATGGGAAATTAGTAGTTACCTTGATTATCATTACCAAGATCATTAGAATATTATATTGTGATAATTTTGCATATAAACCCCTTCAATTTTAATTAATTACTTAGAATGAGAATTCATGAGGGTAACAAGTTGCACTATGGAATATGCATACCCACTGAGATTCCCTAATAAATAAGACACTATTTACCAGTTTAAATAGGCTAATTCCTCCCTGTGGAGATGACCTAACTATTCGTGGTTAGATTCTGAAAATTAAAATGTTTTGAAAAGTGATTTTCTACCATGCGATTAAATATAACGACACATAATTTTATGTTAAAGTTTTCAATGAAAATGAAGATGGCTCTTTCATTTGCCTCTCCATCACCTCCACTAACTCCATCACCTCCGCACTGACTCACTGAGGTCATACGACCTCCACACATACACACACACTAAACCAATGCCACTATTGCACTCGCCGGTCCACGGCGATACTCCTGAGTGCTTTAACTAGGGCTTCTAGCTCGTATTTCTGTCTCAGGTACCTTCACCAGAGCTCCATCGCCGCACCATCTTCTCTGCCTCTGGTTGCTACCCTCCAACCGAGTTCCTCCTCGCTTCCACACCCAAGCGACACGGAAGACTCCCAGGTTCATCTCCAGGCATCCAATTGGAGCCATCAACCATCCCTTTTTGATGCTAATTAGAAGCCCCAGCTGCTGAAGGTTGTACACAAAAGAAGCGGGGGCTTTTAGTTCCACATCATCAGTTGTTGAAGCCCGTGCGTGACTTAAGACATTTTTGTGCCTCACTCCCATTGCCTCAGTAAGAACAGGGTGAGGTCCCTCTCCACATTTGCTCACACACCCTCGCCTACGGTCACGCCACATGGGTCTTGATTCTGATCCGATTATCCGAATACCCAGGTCCGTCTAGCATTACAGGGAAAGAGAGGAGGTGGAGGGGGGTTTTGCCCTCTGTACCTCTCAACACTTGGTCTCTGAGAGGCTTTCGTGCCTCTGTGCTATGCTTGTGACTCTCATTGAGGTTTGAAGAAGATCCCTTTGCCATTGGTGGTACTCAGAGCTACGAGTTAAGGCATCCAATGCCTTGTGCCTTCGTCTGATAAGCTACTGTTGTTGGTTCTAGACTGCTGTGGAAACTAATTGGTATTCACTGTTCAAATATTGGGATTAAATTGTAGGGTTAATTTGGTGATTCAAATCACCATTTTAACCCCTTCTTTTTGCACTTTATTACTGAGCTTCATTTCTATATCATTTTTAATTAAGTTTTGATTGCAATTGCTCATATATTTGATTCAAACTGCGATTTTGAGATTGAATTCCTACTTGCTCCCAGCGAATGACCTCGGATTTCTTTCGAGTATAAATATTATCAATTTTTCTCATGGATTCGATCTATACTACAACACAACAATTTTAAAACCAGTTTTAGAGAGACTAACATTTTGGCGCCATTGCTGGGCAGCAACATACAACTTTGATCTCTTGATTACAATATCTGATTTGATACTAACTTGCTCTCTCTTTTGACTGTGATCTGTGACAAGGATTCATTAAAGGAAGATCAGCCGCACATCAGAACACTCCAGGGGCAAGTAAACTCCATCCAATTTCCCCTAAGCCCCTGATTCTAAAAAACTAAAAAAGGGAAGAAATCAATTAGGGCTACTTGCATTATATTCTTAGAATAACCATCACAGGTTGCCTGATTTGATACATTCTGGAGAACATCCCAACCCTAATTTGTGCTACTACTTAGGGTTCTATGGTATCTAGGGCAATCACCTTCTTGCTTGAGCCTTAAGTACCATATTTAGACAAATTAAATTGGATCAATCAGAGCCAATTAGGGTTCCTAGTTTAGGATTTTAGAGACACACTTGCTCAATCAAGAATTAACTTTCCCAAATAGTGTGTGTCTAAGCCTTGGCTGAATAGATCTATTCAAGCAAACCCTAAAATCAGGCACTTAATTTCATTTGAACACTAAAAGATGGACCTAAATTTCTCAAAGGCCAAACAGGTGAAGTTCATCCACCTTGTGGGTTTAACCAATCTTCAAATTAGGTCACCCTATGATATAGACACATCTATTTAGGTTAAAATGCCTATTCATGCATGTTCCTAGGCTTAGATTTGCATTTCATGTTATAAATATTACATAGCATGCATCATTCTACATTTAGATTAGTTGTATATATTTTAGGATAATTAGGACCTTTTTATGGTCAGGAGAGAAGACTTATTTCAGGGCCTCGAATGGATGATCAAACCATACGGATTTGATTAAGATGGTGATCGGAGTCTAACTCCTCTGAAATCGTCTTGATTGGAGAACCGTAGCATCATGCAAAGTCCGAGGAAGATCATCAACCAGGGGGCAATGCGACATCCATACATGTTTCGGATGAAAAATCTAACTGTACGGATGGATCCGAGGCGACGATCATAGTCCAATAGCGCAAAAATCATCTCGATCTTAGCATCGTGGCACCCTCTACAAAAGAAAGAAGAATGGACGACCCAGATGGCACCACGTGGCACCATCTCGGCCACCCCACATCGGGCAGCAACAGCGCACGTGCACAACCACAGCCACGTGCAGAGCACGCGCACAGCCGCGGTCGCATGCAGCGCACCGCGCACAGTAGTAGCCCAGTGCATGCCAGCATGCGTGCGCGCATGGCGCAGGGAGAATGGGTGTGTGAAGCGCGTAGCGTGTGATGCGCGTGCCAGTGGGGCAGGCACAAATCTTCAGTGATGCATGCCTTTAGTGACGCTTGCAGCTGTCACTATTGCTCTATGTGCGCTAGCAAGAGGATTTGAAGGCCAGATCTTTAGCGACAGCTGCAGCTTCGTTTATGGACGTCAGTAATGACCCAGATGCGAATTTGTTCTTCCTCCTCCACTATAAAAGGACCTACCCACCACCATAACAAACCATCTCTTCCTTTCTTCCTTTCACCACCTCCAAGGCTTTAGAGAGCTTGTCCCAAGCCCAGGATGCTCCTCTAGAGTAGAAAACCAAATAGTTTTCCCACCTCTCATCCCCATTCGTGGAGCATCCCATGGCCATCCTCTCACCACCCTTTGGGAAGAAGATCCTCGCCGTGACGCCATCCTACCCCATCCTCCAGCTCCATCCTCCCTCGTCCCACTCCTCACCACCTTCCTCCAGGCAACGTTAGAGCAAGTCATCCTCTGAGCAACCGTCGAGGGGGATTTCTCTCACCTCTTTCTATCTTTTTACACTTTCATAGTGTAGTTTTCCTGCTTTCATAGTTGTAACAAACAATTGTTCATAAATAGATGATTGTTTCTCTATCTCTCTCTCTCCCTCTCCCTCTTATATTTTTGCAAGTAGATAAAGTTTTCATCGACCTAATCTCCTACTTGTTAAAAATACAAAAAAAAATTAGAAAAGATAAAAACTACCAAAAAGAAATAAAAGTGAAGCACGGATTTCCTAAAACCAAACGTTCGCCTCCCCGTGTTTGACCCAGGACTCACTTTTTGAGTTTTCGTATAAATTTTATTTGACCACTCATTTTGCAACTACGACGACGGGTTCCTTGTAACCCTGATTTCAAACTCGCGAAACACATGCATCATTTTGGAACCGTTGCTAGGGAGACAACGCTTTTTATTTTTTTCTTCGTGTTTTCTTTCCTGCCTTACCTAACTTTTATCTCACTCTTTCTCTGATCTTACTATGATTGCAAGTACTCTTCTGAGGCAGGCCAAAGCGGTTAGATCGGAGAAAAGTGCGGATGAAGGTTCTGTAAGTGTCCCCGACACCACCCCCACCTTACTTTTCATTCCATAACCTAATAACTTAAACCTAAATCAACTTAGGTGCTTTTTATTAACCCTAGGATAGATTTGGTTGTTTGTTTGCCACCTCCACTCACTTCGCCATCCACATAAATAAACAAATAAAAAAGTGTCATCTAATTGTGGGATTTTGTGAAAGAGACACGCCTTAACACCCAGAACTCTCGACTTAAGGCTCACCACTCCACTTTGATTCTATCACTTAACCAGGATCTAACCTGCGGACCCGATACACTTCAATAAGAAAAAAAAACTGGGTAGAAATCTAATTAGGCTAAGACATTGTGTGCCTTAATCTATGGTGTGAATAGGCCAATTGATTGATTTGTTTGGGCAGCACCAGTCAAATTAAAAGCAATTCATCAAGTAGCTTGCCACTTAGTGTTGATTCTTAGGGCTGAACCAGGCACTCCACATTTTTTCTCTTATTTCTAAATGAAAATATCATCACCAGTGCTTGCAAAACTTGGAGTGTTCTCCTAAACTTGATTGAATATACCTAAGATTAAACCCTAAAAGATACTAAACAATGTTAAACCCTAAAAGACACATTATCAAATAACCTTGTTTGCAAACCCTGGTTGTGCGCGCACACACATTTTAACTAATCATTAAGGGAACAACCCATTTAAAGGGCCCATCACATTCCAAGAGCACAATCATCCCAAGCCTAATTAAAACTAAGTAGACGTTGACCTTAAGGATTGATTCACTCTTCGGGGCTCAAACTAAGATTTTTTTCGATTAATCTGCTTCTATTGGTCCATCTAATGTCAACCTAGGGGAGTATCGTCAAATGACCGCGGCTGAGGGGTACACTAGGAACTGAAGGTGCAAGCCAAAGGAAGAACCTTCTCCCCAGTCCCTCCTTCTAACTGGTTGGATTGGCCAGATAAAAGTAGACTAAATCATTTACAATCTCAAGATGAGTCCTAGGAGTCTGTAGGTCTTTAGGCTACTTGACTGCGTGCTTTCACTCAACTCAGTAATTAAGTTAATTTCACTTAATTAAGAGTAGAAGAAGTCACTTAGGTTAACTCGAAGTTATGTCGGTTGTGTAGTATAAGGTCGAATTAACCTAACGTTTTAGAAATTTTTACTAATTGAGTCCAGGTCGTTTACTGGAAGGTATAATAATTTTCTCCAAATTCACCAATTCTCTTTTATTTCTCTATAAGTTTAGGAGGTATAACTAGTTTGATTTTTAAAACATGAATTTTGTCAAAATATTTAAACTATAAAGAATATACAAAATTCCATATGAAAAACATATTTACTCAAAATGATCTACTTTATCAACAAGTAAACATGTTAGATTTCCAATTTTATTTCAAAAGAAATTAAGGCAATTAAAAGTTATTCTATTAAAACATGCCTTTTTACAATTAATAAGAAATTAAAATGCTGCAAGAAAATTAAATTTTCCTTTCAATCTTCATCCTCTCTTTTCTTTATTTCTTTCTTTTATTTTCTTCTCTCTCTCGAGCTCTTTTCTTACCTTTCTCTATTCTTTTCCTGCCTTCTCCTCTTCTTCCCTTAGTCTTCTCCTGCCTTCTTCTCTTCCCTTAGTCTTCTCTTTTTGTTCCTTAGTCTTTTCCTTCCTTAGTGCCTGTGTGCTCCTTTATTTACTTAGCCTTCAACTTCAACACTTAGCTTAACAACCATCGGCTTCTCTTTTCCTTAGTGCCTGTGCTCCTTTCTTCCTTAGCCTTTACTCAACACTTAGCATTTTAACCATCAGCTCTTCTTTTCCTTAAGTCCTTCGCTGAATTGGGTTTTTTTACTTTTTTAACCAAAATCTATTTTGTTTGCGGTGAGGTCCTTTCAAGGATACACAGCACCCTGAGACCAGGGTGGTACCAGACCCTACTCGGTCCTTACCAAATCTCAATTAGGTTGATTTTCGACTCATTTCTTATTAGTTCACAGTCTCGAGCCAATTTGGCTCAACCCGGCCTCTCAGGCCTCTCGCCCTCCCAAGGCACACTCGCTCACACCCCCAAGGGTGCACACTCGCAGGCACACAAGCCCGCACACACACACATGCACATGCTCAGATCAGATCGGTAACCGGTGCGTCGAGCGCTAATGACTGAAGAGGTCATGCAACAAATTCATTTTATCCCCATGCACGCGCTTAGAATTTGACGATGTGGGACTATCTAACCCCTTTCATACCCTACTTCAAATGATCATAACTTTCTACCCAAAGCTCCAAATCGAGTGATTTCAAGTTTGTTAGAAAGCTCTAAGATAGATCTACACAATTGCAGGGTCAATTTAAGGTTTTGAAGATGTTTTCCTCTTCAATTTGAAAGATGAAATCAGGGGTTCCTACGGGTTATTACTAGCTTGGAAAGTGAAATTATATCTACAGAGTCCTCAGATGGACGTTTCTCTTTTATTTAAAGGTCTATACATGTTATACAATTAATTCTGCATCTGTTAGAGTAAGTTTTAAGCTCTTAAGACCTTCAGAATAGCAAGGAAGCTATTCACTTCTTTGAAAGCTTCAGAGTTCAGATCTTCAGACTTCATTATGTGCAACAGACACTTAAGAATGCTTCTAATTGGTTTAAACTAATTCTAAGGGTTATAATTAACTCAACTGGGTAGGATTCAAGTTTATATTTCAACAAAATGGCACTGCTGTTGGTTTGGTTTCGAAAGTAACTCAAATTGACAGGACTCAAATTCTCAAACATTTATTCACCAGAGCTTACTTAAATCACTCTCAAATCATTCAACAAATTCTCATAAACAGTTTACACTCCTCAATACCTCAATTCGAGCTCAGAACTCCATTATCAGATTCAGTTTGACTGTGGAAGCACAAAAAGTTGACTTTCTGTTCAAAACTTCTCCACAGGAAATCAAAGCCTCGAATAGAGTCTCCTCAACATCAGAAACTTATTCAGATCTTCAGGAAGGTGTTCTGACCAACATTTCTAGGGTTTCAGGCTCGCCGCCTAAACTTGAAAAGGTGTGTGTTCGACAGAATCATTCAGAGGTTGTTACAGTGTTCTAAAGGTTTAAACAGGTTCAGTGCATTGCACTGAAGCTTCTGAGTTCCTTAAATGCTTCTTATGTCTCTTTATCAGACTTCTCCAACTCCATAGGAGTTAGAGAAGGTGGAGTCAAATCTACAGCTCTAGTGATTAAATCCTCAATTAAACATCCTTAAAACAATCAGTGATCCACATTATACCATTCTGGAGCTACTCAACAAGTTTTAGAGGCTGAAATACAAATTTGGTTGGTCGGAGCTCGCCGAAGCTCCGGTGAGTCCAGAAAATATGTGAAATTATGTACAGATTGATAAAACTTACCATTTTTGATTCAAAAAGGATCCTGAGGTTACAAGGAACCTCAGTATCAGATTTAATTCCTCATTATTTCTTTAAATGTAAGATTTGATAGTGAAATCATTTCTTTAAAAATTTGATTTGAGATAAGCTCAGGACTTGTTTAATCACTCGATTGAGAGGTTAAAACAAGTCAACAAGTGTTAGTAGTTATATTTATATAGTTAATTAATAGTTTGAACTGCTCCTGAGCCGCCATGGACAGTGAGCTCAGGAGCTTAATTATATTTGAGTGTTTAATTTATATGTGGTATTTAGAGGTATTATAGTGTCGATTAGGGTTCATAAGTGGTAGATAGATGATGAAGAGCCCAATGAAGGTGAAATTAAGTCAATTACTGTCACCATAGACAGTGATAGTAGTCGGTGAAGGTGAAATTTGAATTAGGCGATTAGGTGATCAATTAAACGATTAAGTGATTTAGAAATGATCATGGAAGTTAAAGGAAGGTGTACAGTGAATTAAAAAGATGAAATTAAGTCTCTGGCAAGCTCAAGGAGCTCGTCGGAGTTGAAGAAGATGAAACTAAAATCTAAAATTACTCTAATCTAACTACCTAAACTAACTAACTAAGCTAGCCTACTCCTACTCCTGCTCCTAATCTAATGTTACCTGGATGAAGGGGTCAATAGGGTTCCGCCGAAGGTTCATAGCGGACGACGAAATCAGAGGGTGGAAGAAAGATCACTGGTAAGCAGATTTGAGGTGGAGCGGAGGATTCCTTGGGTCGGCGCCTGTGTCAGAGACGCGGAAGACCATGGCGGATCTCCTTGGCTGATTAAGATGGACGGAGGAAGTTGGAAATTGGAATGGAAAGTCACCGGAGTTTTGGACGAATAACCTATCGAAGTCAGCTACAGTGTTAGAAGAGGGAAGGGAGCCAACTTGAATAAAATCAGAAGTGTGAGGGGGTATTTATAGCAGCTGGCGGCGAAGAGAATGGCGGGGTCTGACTGAAGAAGGAGCTTGAGGAGCTTAACCTCTGTCATTGTCTTCGACGATGGTGAGGTTATCTCCCACTGAAAAATAGGATTCCTGGTTAATCCAGACCGATGGATGAAGTGGAGGTGGTGAGCACAAGCTGCAAGAGCTTGGACAAAGAAGGTTGATGTCGGCAGGGAGGTGATCATGCGGTGGCATGACTCTCTGCCGCCAACCGTTCATTCGGCTAAAGAAGAAGAAGAAGACGAAGAGGGACTTAAATAAAATAAAACTTAAGGACCTGTGTGAGAAGTAAGGACCCGACTGTAATGAATTTTAAGGACCAAAATGTAAACCCAGGTTTTGAAGGTTTATTTTAACTTAGATCTTTTTCAACTTTTTATATATGTTAGTAAATAAAATAAATATTATGTTTTCACCTTGAATTTACATTTTTGACCTTTTTAGATTAATTTATTAGATTAAGTAAAATCACTTAAGTTATTATATACTTAGGTTTACATTAAGTTTAAGTTACTTATCTTATTAATTAAGAGAATGATTAATAGAATTTTGAGTCCAATTATTATCTAGATTATTAATAATGATAAAATGTCATTTTTAACTTATTTTAAGGTCCTTGACTAAATATCCCTTATTTTATAATTAACCCTTATATATTCATAACCTTAGCTAATTAACTAGGAAGACTAGTTAATTAGGGGTAATTAGAGATCATGATGAGTGTCTCATCACTACCCACATAAGGACAAGGTTGATTGATTATACTGTAGGGCACCTTTCTCTCTTCTGATTTCTCTCCTTACTTCACCATGTATCCTTCCACTTCTTACACGCATTTCCCATCCTATCCTCCTACCACCACTTATCCCCAAGATGATTACTATTCCAACTTGACTTGTAATTACCCATCCACTAGTCGGGATGACTTTGATTGAGGATACAAATTCAGACCCCAGTGTCTAGGGTCTAACCCTGGACAACAAGACTATGATTACTATCCTTCCCAGAGCTAGAATGAATATAGATCTCCACCCTTTGATGATCAACCTAACTAGATCTACAACCATGAAGGATATGTTGATTATAACACTTACCCTCCCCAGAATTATGCTGAATATAGGTCACCACCATTCTTTGAACAACCCGAAATGACCTACTATCATGGAGTCATGGGAACACCATCATGAGCCCTAAATAGGTCATTTTTTACCCAATGAAGAGAATAAATGCTCCTACATAACCAACTGAAGGTCATAATTCATTGCATAATCTTTCTGTGCGAAAAATAAGAAATAAGGGGTAAAACTGTAATTTTACCAATGCAGTACAACCACGGGTTTTCTCAAGGGCTGAACAAAAGTCAAATGGTTTTAATAAGATAACAAGTGGGTTGGATTTGACAGAAAAGGATTTGTGTGTGTTCTATGAATTAAATGATTTCTTGAAACCCTAAAAATGGATCCACTTAATTAACAAAGGTTCTGGTCAGGATAAAATTCACTTAAACCCTCTAAAAATCATGAAAAAATATTCTCTAGGGTTTATTACCTTCACTTTGGCCATTAGAACCCATCTTGACCTAGAATTGGGTCTCAAACAAATATTTTCCCTAATTTAGATTTTTGCATAAATTATCTAGTCAAACATAGTCAAAACCAAAATCCAACTTCACCATTAGATTCCGTGGGTCCAAATTAGGTTTGTACCAAAATTTGGACCTAAGGGGAACTCATCTTGACCTAGGTTACAAAATGGTCCTGTTTGATTACATTTTTACCCCTAACTTTCAAAAACCCTTGCATTTAGCCCCCTAGCTTCTTCGTCATCTTCACAAATAGGTCCCTACACCATTATCATGGAGGAATCCTACTCTGACGACCTTTGAAAAGAGGTTTCTCCTTAATTACTTGGAGAATCCCTTCCAAAATTGGAAGGGAGATTCTCTGAGAAAATCCCTCCAATATGAACCCATCCATAAGCCCTGATTCCTTCCCAATTTCTCATGCGAATGCATGAGAGATTTGGGTCTCTTGAGAGCTTCCTTCTCTGGCGAGCTTTTCTTTCTTGGAAGCTTGGCTTCCAAGCATAAATCCCTCTCCGATGACCTACAAAAGAAGCCCCAGATCAAAACCAAACTCAACTTGAAATTGGGCCAGTTCCCCCTCCATTCTTCTCTCCCCTTCAGCCACAACAACTTCGTAAGCTCCAACGGCCTTTCCCTAGCTCTCTCGTCGCCCAACCACAATACCAGTGGTAGGGTTATCTCCACCGCAATCCTCTGCATCGCGCAATACCAGCCGATGTCGCCCCCACCCCGTCTTCGCCGCTGCCTCTTCTATAGAGCATTCATCTTCCCCACGTCCGGCAACCATATCGGTGTGGGACCTCTATCCCTTTCGTCCCATAAAAGTAGGTTTTAAGTTCCCTCTCTCTCACACTTTCTTTCCCTCTTTCTATTTCCCAAAATCATCCACCAACGCCACTGACCACCGTCACCTCCTCCATCTCCGGCGATACCTCTGGCAAGGTGCTCCCGTCGCTACGCACCTCCATCCACCTCGCCGACCACCCTACAACCTCCACCACACCTCACTAATCATTTCCCCTCAATCCAATCACTCCATCAACCATCCAAATACCTCCCCGAACTGACCCACTTTCACCAGCCAAAACCATCACCGTCCGGCCACCACAGCCACCTTCGCTCCATGCCACGGCCACCATTACATATGCCATGCCACGGCGATACTATTGAACATTCTAATGTGGCCATAAGGCCCTTGTTCTTGATTTTAGGTATCCGGCCATGGTTCGCAATTGTTGCTAAGCTTGAAGCAAGCTTGCTGCAGCTCCAGGTGTTGCCAATCCCAGGCCGACACTCCCAGGACACTTGGAAGACTCTTACGCATGGTCTTAGGTCCTCAATTGTAGTCAAAGGCCTTCACAATAGCTGCAATTGGAAGCCCACACCCTGCTGCGGTGTGCGAAAGATAGGCAGGACATTTAGTCCCATCTCGGAAACGGAAGGGTGCTTTCATGCGCATAAATTGATTTTGTGCCAGAGGTTGTTCGCCTCCAACATTGAGGGTGTGGTCCTCCTCCCCCCTTCATTGAACTCATCCGCGACCCCTAATACGTGGACCTGGCTGACCCAACTACCCAACCTGATCTTACACTCCTTGCTCACCACACGCGCCGATGAGCCTGGACCCAGGTCTGCGATAGGTCCGATTACCTGACCGGCTAAGGCTCTAGGAGAGCAAGAACTGGAAAAGGAAAGAGCGAAGGACAGAGGAGAGCTGCACGAGGTTAGGGTGGTTTTGCTCCGGAGAGTTTGGCTCTTCAATTTATCAGATTCTGAGAGAAGAGCCAGAGAAGGAAGAAACGAATGAGAAGAGGACCATAGAAGGAGAAGAAAGGCTAAGGAAGAAGAAGAAGAGAAGGTTGAAGGCAGAAGAAGAGAAAGACAAGGACCTCAAAGGAAGAGAGGGCCAAAGATAGAGAAAGAAGAAGGAAGCCAAGGCAGAAGGCAGAAGAAGAAGAAGAAGCCAAGATAGAAGGAAGAAGAAGAAGAAGAAGAAAGGCAGAATCAGAGAAATCAGAAGAACAAAAGAAGAGGGATACTATAGCAAAGTCATTTTAAGACATCTGATTGCAAAATCAGACATTTGAATTTATATTTTCTTCTTTAGTTAATTTGAGTAACTATTATTTGGTTTATAATTCTTTTACTCTTGACATACTCATATGCTTTACATTCCTATTCAGTTTTTGAGTAATATTATGTGTTCAATTTGCATTAATTGCTACATTTAGTGTGTGAATTCCATTTGCTCCTTGTGTTCGACCTCGAAATCTTTCGAGTAATAAAATTGTATTTGTTTTGAATGCTATTTCAGCTGTACTACAATGCAACCTTTTAAAACCCCGATTCAACGGCTTAAACATGGAGGAACCTGAGAACCTCAATATCTTGACTCCCCTAGAATGAACCCAAACCCACCCAACCCTAAACCAATTCAAATCACCATTTTATTGTCTAAAACTCTTTTTACTTTTCATATACTCATATGCTCTACATTCCTATTCAGTTTTGAGTAATATTATGTGTTCAATTTGCATTAATTGCTAAGTTTAGTGTGTGAATTCCATTTGTTCCCTGTGTTCGACCTCAAAATCTTTTCGAGTAATAAAATTGTATTTGTTTTGAACATTATTTCGGCTGTACTACAACACAGCACTTTTAAAACCTCGATTCAGCAGCCTAAACATTTTGGCTCCGTTGCCGGGGAGCAACATGCAATTCACCACTATTCTCTACATTATTTGATTATATTTGAGCACTAACTTTCCCTATTTGCTTTATTGTCATTTTGCGAGGTACTTCACGAGGAGATCTTCTGTGCAAATCAGCCACTTCAGGGCAAGTAACTTCTCTTTTCTTCCCTAATCAACCTCTTAATCTTGAGAAGATAAAAAGGAAACAATCAATTAGGAATCACCTGTCTTATTTTTTTAGTAATTATCATTTAAAAGGCAAGTTTCCTGATTTGTGAAATTTTTTTTTCAAATCTCATTGAAGTTGAAGCAATTCTAGTTAAAGATCCTGCCCCAAATTTCCTGTGCCTATTAGGGACTATGCTTAATTTATAATCTTCTTCTACTATGCACTTCTTGTTTGAAGTCCAAGGAGGACATTTTTGAAAATCAAAGAGGACCTGGAAATAAAGCCACTTAGGGTTTCTAATTTAGGATTTTGGAGTGCTAGTCACACTTGCCTGCATAAAAGGAAACAAACCCACCCGCATTTGTGTGCTACCCAAGCCCTTGATTGAAGAGATCTAATCAAGAAAAGCCCTAAAATCAGGCTCTAAACTCACTTAAACCCTAAAATCCTTAGACCTAATAACCTAGGAGTCAAACCAGGGTGATTTCTAGTTCTTGACCTAGAGCCATTCTTCCATCTTTAGGGTAGGTCAAGAAAAGTTGGTCTACATTGTAGGCCAACCAACCTCCAAATTAGGTCACAAGTCAAATCAACTGCTAATTCAAGTGAAAACAAAGGCACAAATTAAGACATAAAACTGGTAAACTTAAGTGGTCAAGTTATCCATTATGGTCTACCTAGACCCTCAGTGACAAGGAAGGTCGTGTGGGGGAAACCTTGTAACCCGTGGGGGCGCTCTACCACATAGGGGTCTTTGCAAGACTCTCTCTTCCTGGCTACCCAGGTAATTCTCAGGTGGACGACTTTCTGATCTAGGGGTATCATCCGCCCCGAACCTCTATAGTCATCCAAAAATCTTTGGGTGCCTTGATTGGGTCAACATCACATTCAGTCCCTCATCCCTTCTATTTAGAGCACACACACATATTTTCATTGGGAATCTCTTTCAGATCAAATCACTTCATTCTAAACTTGAATCTTGATTCCACCATCTGATTCAAAAATGCAGCCTGGTTACTTAGGAAAACCATTAAAGAAACCTGAATCACAAAGATCCATGAGAGATAGAATGGTTGAGGATGCCCTTAGATTTTATGACATTGATTACAAAACCTCAAAACCAATTGAAGACATTTAGGTTGATGTATCAACAACAACAACCTTCATCATAAATTATGCCCAATTATTATTAATAGAAGCAACAAATGGATCAACCTGGGATATTCTCATAATAGGATACATTGAGATAGAAAAATTGCATAACTTTGAATATCTCCAATGCATGACAAATTCCGTACTTTAGGAAAAACACCAAGATGATCTTGAAAAATGGGAAGAAATGATGAAATTATTGAAACAAGTTATTGATCAAAAATACCTGTACTTGCCCCAAACAATTAATGAAACATCTTGGAATAATATTGAGGATGAACATGATTTCCCAAATCCTGGGTTTGAGACACAAGGTTGTTTTGGATCCCCAACCCAGATGAAATATGATATACCTGATCTTGAATTAGGTTGGGAAGTCCCGATTGCAGGAGTACATGATTTTGAGCCAACACTAGAAAACCAAAACCCTGGCATAGAATTCCTAGACTCCTATAACAATGAGATTGAATTAGAACCTCTCATGGGTGTAAATCCCACCCCTTATTCTGATAAGGTGACACTCAATGCAATTCTGACCTAGATTCTAGTAATTCAACTCACATCCTTAGCCTAGAATCTAGATCTGAATCTTATTGGGATGAGTGCAAGGTCCCATATGACGACAATCAAAGTTTGAATTGGGATGATGATTCTGGGCCTTTATTTAATGAATGTCCCTCTCCAACATCCTCAGAGATACAGATTGATTTTTCAACAATCATGCTAATCTACGATACAGAAATCGAGGAGTTGGAAGAGTGGGGTTTTGATTAGGTCTTCCCTACAAGCCAAGAATCCGAGCCCAGAACCAATAGGGACACCTTTTAAAGCTCGAAATCTACAAATAGGCTAACCCAAGTCTGGTTGCTGAATCTACATCTTGTGATATATTCTGTGGTGGAACCTCTGATCTCGAATCCAATTCAGAACTTGATTCTCGTAAATCCTCCGATGATTTTGAATCTTACCATGATTTCGGAGAACCATTGTTTCCTGACGACTGCGAGCTAATCTACGACCTCAGTTCATATGATCCATTCTTCGACTCTGACTCTGAGGTCCCTAATCCCAAGATCATTGATTTAAATTCAGGTTCCATTAAGATGGAATCATTTCTTTTTGATCCTCAGGAATCAAAACCAAAAAGTGCCGAGAGTGACTACAACCTAGAATTCGAATCATTTCTTGACTCAGATTTTCTTCATCCTATAAACACTCTTCAACCATTTACCTTTGAGTTTGCTGACTACTACAAGGACTCTCTAAATAAACCCACCTTTACTTCTTTTTTAGATGAGCCCTCATACACAATTCTTATTCATGCCACCTCTACAAATACAGAACCTATTCAAACCCATTTTCAACCCCGACCCACAAGTGGACTCAATTTCTATTCTGATCCCCCTCTTAGTGAGTCGATTGCAGTTAATTCGCCTCCACATCTTTATTGGGTTTCGAACATCAATCAGACTACAAATCATGCCCCATCCTCCTCTGATCACTCCTGTAGGGTTCCTACATCCTCCACTGATTCTTTTTCATTTAAGGATCCCTACTCTGATCAGGCTGATTCAACTTAGCCAAACCCTAGTTCTACACTTCCATACCCTTTTGAGTTCCAAAGTATATGGTGGGTTCCACATCTCTTGATCTACATTTATCAACCCACTAGATTGATTGGGTTTGGGCTGCATCATCAGCCTATTGATCTAAACAAGCATCTGGTTGGACCAACCAGGCTTTTGATCAAGGTTCTTGTTCTGCAAAACTCATCTGATTTGACCACTCCTCCATACGATCTCCCGCTCGATTGAAGGCATTGAATTTAGCACTTAATAGGAGGCAACCCATCATTCCAAAAATTGAGATCCTTCTGATTATCCTTCTGTACTTCACGTCTATTGCAACCTGAGTTTGATTTTAGAACAGTCGATCCCACCTCTGGTACACATGCCAGAGCTTGAAATCATCTACAACAATCATTACCAACCCGTTCGCCTACCCGATAATCCTGTTCTAATTCTTGAACCCAAAACTATTTCACACCCTCCATTTACAATGAGGGCATTGTAAAATTTAGGCAAGGGGGGTGGTAAAGTGCAAGAAAACAAAGAATCAAAGTTCAGAAGGACTCTCACAAAAAAATCACATATCCCAAAAATACCAAAAAAATAAAAAAATGAGAGAGAGAAAATTTTAATGGCATATCAGTTTTGAGGAAAAGGGGAAGAGTTAAAAATGTCAAAAAGGAGCATAAGATGAAAAGAAAAGAAAAAAGAGAGTCATTGGGAAGAAATTAAGGAATTGACTTAGTTCTAGAACACATCAAAAGAAAATGAAAAGGCAAAAAAAGTGCTAAGGAAACACAGAAGAGAGTAGTAGGAATGTTGATTTTATGCCTCTTGGGCTATAATCATAGGCTTAAAAATTCCAGTACCCGCTAAGATCTGGATAGTCCTCAAGATGTTGAGGAAAATGCGAAGCTTAAATATTAGGTCTAAGACTTAGGGAGTATTCGACCTCGTTAATTGACCTCTGGTTCGCTGGACTCGATAACCTAAGAACCCCAATCCACACACAATCTGGTTCAGTGCACTTAAGGATCAAAATCATGCAAATGCATTTAAATCATTCTGAAAAAGTCGCCTAGATTAGGAGCGACTGATCAACACAAGTTGATTTAGACAAGTTCCCGACGTAGAGAGGTGGGAAATTTCCCTCCTAGATGCACAATAACATATCGTCTCCTCGATGCTTGTCTCCTAGGATATTTACATATCCTACTGGGGGCATGTAAGTACCCTGTGCTGGTTCAGATGCCATGGGTGGCATTATGCCGAAATGTTGATTGCTAGGGTTTGGATTTAGCTATAGAACACCATGTGTGGGATTATCTCGAAATCTCGAAAGCCAGGGTTCTAGGGGTTGCCATGGGCAGTGCTAACTCAAAGCATCGATTGCCAGAGACCCTTCGAGGATTGATGATGGGGACTAAGAATCCGATACAGACCGTGTTGTGAAGCCAATCCGAAGCTAGAAATAAAAAGAAAAGAGAGAGAAAACTCTCCAACAATGAAGAAAATTCCTCTGCCTCTCTCTTACAAAAACGAACTGCAAACTAAGGCTAAAATATTTTACAAGCATGGGTGCTTTAACTGCGGAATCCAACGAACCTTAAGATAGTTCCTGTGGGCCTTAAAAACCTTCACGGCAAACTAAAGCTAGAGCTGGTCAGGTCCAAATTTTGGTTGGTACTTGAGTACCTCTAGGCCTACTATCGGCATTCTAACCTAATCTGTAGAAGAAAGCACACGTCACAGTTTTGAGCATCAAAAGGTTACACGGTCTGGAAATCAAAGTTAAAACCTTAAAATTTTGCTAAGGGACTAGCAAAAGCTAGGCATGGGGGTATGATGAGAACACCATCATGAGTCCTAACTAGCTCATTTTTGACCCAATGAAGAGAATAAATGCTCCTACATAAGCAACTGAAGGTCATAATTCATTGCATAACCTTCTGAGAGAAAAATAAGAAATAAGGGGTAAAGCTGTAATTTTACTAATGCAGTACAACCATGGGTTTTCTCAAGGGTTTAACAAAATTCAAATGGTCTTAATAAGATAACAAGTGGGTTGAATTTGACAGAAAAGGGTTTATGTGTGTTCTTTGAATTAAATGACTTCTTGAAATCCTAAAAATAGACCCACTTAATTACCAAGGTTCTGGTCAGGATAAAATTCACTTAAACCCTCTAAAAATCATAGAAAAATATTCTCTAGGGTTTAGTACCTTCACTTTAGCCATTAAAACCCATCTTGATCTAGAATTGGGTCTTAGAGAGATATTTGCCTTAATTTGGGTATTTACATAAATTACCCAGTCAAACATGGTCAAAACCAAAATCCAACTTCATCATTGGATTCCTTGGGTTCAAATTAGGTTTGTACCAAAATTTGGATCTAAGGAGAACTCATCTTGACCTAGTTTACAAAAAGGTCCTATCTGATTACATTTCTACCCCTAACTTTCCAAAACCATTGCATTTAGCCCCCTATCTCCTTCGTCATCTTCACAAATAGGTCCCTCCACCATTATCATAGAGGAATCCTACTCTGGCAACCTTTGAAAGGAGGTTTCTCCATGATTACTTGCAGAATCCCTTCTAAAATTAGAAGGGAGATTCTCTGAGAAAATCCCTCCAATATGAACCCGTCCATAAGCCCTGATTCCTTCCCAATCTCTCATGCGAACGCATGAGAGATTTGGGTCTCTTGAGAGCTTCCTTCCCTGGCAAGCTTTCCTTGCTTGGAAGCTTGGCTTCCAAGCACAAATCCCTCTCGAATGACCTACAAAAGAAGCCCCAAATCAAAACTGAACTCAGCTTGAAATTAGGTCGGTTCCCCCTCTATTCTTCTCTCCCCTCCAGCCACAACAACTCCGCAAGCTCTGGCGGCATCTCCCTAGGTCTCTCGTCACCCAACCACAATACCAGTGGCCAGGTTATCTCCACCACAATCCTCCACGTCGCGCAATACCGGCCGACGCCGCCCCTTCCCCATCTTCGCCACCACCTCTTTTACAGAGCATTCATCTTCCCCACGTCCAGCAACCATATCGGTGTGGAACCTCTATTCCTTTCATCCCTTAGAAGTAGGTTTTAAGTTCCCTCTCTCTCACACTTTCTTTCTCTCTACTTCCCAAAATCATCCACCAATGCCAACGACCACCGTCACCTCCTCCATCTCTGACGATACCTCCAGCAAGGTGCTCCCATCGCTACACACCTCCATCCACCTCGTCGACCACCCTATAGCCTCCGCCACACCTCACTAATCATTTCCCCTCAATCCAATCACTCCATCGACCACCCAAATACCTCCCTGAACAAACCCACTTTCACCGGCCAAAACCATCACTGTCTGGCCACCACAGCCACGTTCGCTCCATGCCACAGCCACCATTACATTCGCCGTGTCACAGCGATACCACTGAATGTTCTGATGTGGCCATAAGGCCCTTGTTCTTGATTTCAGGTATCCAGTGATCGGGCGTTGTTTGCTTGCAGAAATAATGTTAGAAAAATATGTCGTCGTAGTGAAATCGCATGGTGGAAAAGAAACCCGAACAAAAATATTTTTCAATAAAACTAACCATGGTGGATTAGGTCATATCCACAGGGAGGAATAGATCCAATAAATTCATGAATATTTCCCTTTATATCTGCCTAATCAGGTATGGAATTTGTGCTCCAATCTACTTCGAAACCAGATGAGAAGAAGGATGCACACACTAACTAGAGAATGTAAGGTTATGGGTGTAGTTTTTCCTCAATAAAATATTCATTAAAAGATGTGATCATTAGTGGCATCTCCTATAATTTTCAACGGCATTCGTACGAGAGAGGAATCACGCAAATCTTAGCCACAATTTGATGCAATCGCAAGTGAAAAGAACATGCACTGAATGATAACGAGAAAGTATAAGTGTGCTGATATAATTCCACCTCAATGTAATAATCCAAAAATCAAAATTTAGAAGCTGACAATGGCATTGAATCTAAGTTTTAATTATACCCAAAATAGAGGATGTGTTCCTCTTGATAGTGCACACGCTTGAGGCCGCCGCTGGCTACGAAAGCTTCAGTGGAGGTCAGCCATGACGAGGGGAACTCAGTGGTGGTGGTGGCACTTCCAATGGTGGTCAGAGTTGATGCCGGCGACGAGGAGGATGGCCAGCGGCAGTGCCTATCCACACGTGCGCGTGGGCTATTGTCGGCCCGTCGGAGGTTACGATGGTGCTTGTGGGGTTGAGGCGGGCGCGTTGGCGTTGATGGCGTGAAGAATCTCGGCCTGTGGTGGCAGCTACATTTTCGTGGCTTTGGGTTCTTTCGGCCAGCAAAGAAGAAGAAGAAGAACTGGCGGTGGTGCGATGAGTGCACGCGCGTACAAGAGTGCATGCAAGGGCTTGTGTGTGCATGTGAAGAGGGCTCACAAGGAGGTGATGCGGCTATGGCCTACGCGGGCAGGGATTGAGGGGCACGAGCTGCTGCGGGTTGCGAGACCGTGGTCGAACATGAGGGTTGGCAACATGTGGCCGTGCAAGCTATGCACAAGGAGGTCACGGTCTGGTGTGGTGCCGCTACCATGGCTGAGCAGGAAGGATGCGTAAGGTCTGTTTTGCGTGCGCGTGAATGGTTGCACGTGAGGGCACGGCTATGCGCGGGCGTGGCCGCGTGGTGAGGCTTACATGCGGGTCTACTGCTGCTGCAGTTGCGTCGAGGAGGGTGTACTGATGCATGGAGAGGGTGGAGGGTGTTCTCGCCTCCTGTTATGGAAGTTGCAGTCGCGCAGTGTGGCTATGGAGAGAACGAGCGCGGTTGGTGGGGAAGGAAGATGATGTTGTGGACGGCTCATAGTTGATTGTGAGTGCTATCATGAGGAGGAGTCATGGTGGAGGGCATGCAGTCGTAGGTGAGGTCCTTGGCCGGATGTCTGTTGGAGGGGTTGGATGGCTTAAGTCCTTCCCCCTCTATCAGATGTCGAGATGGCTCAGGTGGCGAAGAGGAGGCACACGATTGCGAAGTCGAAGACGCAGTTGCGGGTCTCATTATTGTCACCACCGACAGCGGTGATGGAGTCATCGGAGGCGAGACGTAGTGGTGGTAGCACACGGTGGAGGTTGAGAGAGGATGTGGAGATGGGAGAGCTTCTTCCCCATGGAGGGGAGATGATTGGAGAGGGAGGACCTCTCCTGGAGAGAGGAGAGAGATGACCGCTACGCCTCTTTTTTCTTGTTATATAAAGAGAATGAGAGACAAGATTAGCGAGACAAAGAGAAACAAAATCGTCATTTTATGTTGCCAAAAAAAGAAGAGATTGAGAGAAATTAGGAGGGGAGAGTTATTCGTGAGGGAGAGAGAGATACAGCTGTCAATTTGTTTCCCCTTTTATTATTTTCCTTTTCTTTGATTTTTTCCTCTTGCACGAGACTTCCACAAAAAGGATATTCATGGAAAATAATTCTAATGGAAAGTGGAGAATTTTTCTGTCCATGTAACAAATCAAATGGCATTCCAAATTGAGTAGAATTCCATCCAAACTACCCTTTCATAATGATGTACTGCATGAAATGACAAATTTACCTCTTATATAATTTTGCTAATATAATGGATACTCTAAATTAATTTCTTATCTCATTGATCATGTACTTAGGTTCTAATTTTGTCCACTAAAGTGGACTTATCAAATACCCCATGCCTAAGTTTTGCTAGTCTCGAGCAAAATCATATGAAATAGACAAGCCTCCAGGTCAGATTTTACCGTTAGGAAGCCTTATCGTGCCACACTCTAGAAATTAGATTGAAATACCAACTATAGGCCTAAAGGTACTCAAGTACCAGCCAAGATACAGACCTGACCAGCCTCAGCCTTAGGTCTGCCGTGAAGGTTTCTAAGGCCCGCAAAAACTTCCCAGAGGTTCATTGGCCCCAGCTGTTAAAGCACCCATGCATATGTGTAAGAAGGCTAGGTTTAGTTTGCCAGTGCTTTTTGAGTAAGAGAGAGAGGGAGAAATATTATTTCAAGAGTTTTTTCTCTTTCTTTTTAAATTCCCCTTGACTCAACATTGGATTGGCCCTAAACACGATATGTATTGGATTCCTTGTCCCCACCATCAATCCTCGCAGGGTCCCTGGCAATCAATGCTTCGGGATAGCACCACTCATGGCAACCCCCAAAACCCTGGCTTTCGACACTTCGAGATAGTGCCGCCCATGGCATTCTATAGCTGAATTCTGACCCTGGCAATCGACATTTCAGGATAATACCGCCCACGGCATCTGAACCAGCATAAGATGCTTCCGTGCCCCTTGTAGGATATTTAGATATCCTAGGAGACAAGCATCAAGGAGACGATATGTTAAAATGCATCTTCGAGGGGATTATTTTACATTTCTCCTCTCTGCGTCGGGAACTCATCTAATCAACTTGTGTCTTCAAGCCGCTCCTAAGTCAACTGTCCGGGAAAACATTTTCAGAATAGATACTTTTTGGCAGTATTCTTCTTTATGCACACTGAACTAGTCTAGTGTGTGATTTTTGGGTGCCTAGGTTACCAAGCCCACAAACCAAAGGGCAGGCAACGGGGCCAAATACTCCCTAAGCCTTAGACTTAATACATCGACCTCACAACTCCCTCAACCTCTTGAGGAATAGTCCAGATCTTAACAAATACGTGAGTGTTTAAGCCCTAGAACAGACCCAAGAGGCCTAAAGTCGATATTCCTCACTTATCTCTTTTTCTCTAGCACTTCAGGACTTTATTTATTCATTCATTCTGGCTTAGAACTTAGGTAACTCTTCCATAATCAACTGCTGGGATCAACACAATTTCGCACATTTTCTTTTTGTGCCTCTCAATATATTTGAAATTTAGCTCAAAAGATTTCATCTCCTTTTTCTCTCTATTTCCCTTTTTTTTTTGCAAGATGGATGCCCTAATTGCATGCAGAATATGTAGAAATCCTATGAATAACCTTAGGTTATACCCCCCATGCCTAAATCTGACAATGTCTTCATTGAAAAGCAAAAGCAAGGAAAGATATTACCTGAGGTGGAGTTGGGATACCTCGTAAATCGGGCTCTAGAAGGGAAACAGAAGGAAACCCAAAGAAGATACGTAACAAACTTGGCCTGGCGAGTAAGTAACCCAAGATGTTGGCAAGTTGGTGATGGATAGTGAGGCTAAATACTCGCCAGAAACATGTGAAAAGAGGGTACTCCTGAGCTATTAGTGGAGGTTTTACATAATACACATGAGTAGTAACCTTCGGGAGTGTGTGACGAGGAGGCAAAGGCTCCTCAAGCAAATATGTGTGGGGCACAGAGAGTGAGACGAAACATACCCTAAGACTAATGGGCTAACATGGAAAAGCATCTATCCAAATTCACCACTCTACCACAGGGTGCATTGGTCTGGATATTCCCCCGTTAATCAAAAGTATGAGCAGAGATTTTAGGAAGCTGGTACTATGTGAGCTGAAGTCTCTCAGGTGCGGGGTAGGGAAGATGGCTAAAGAGGGTGTGAGCAGTTCGACATTCATCCTTGATATCCATTCCAATTCTTGAATGTTATCAGAAGCTGCCTTAGTTACTGATTGCCTGACAAGCTACATATCATTGGTGTGAGTGTCCTGGAATAAGCCTAAATGTTCGTTGTCCAAATTGAACCGCTCAAGGGTGTCGCTCATTTCACTATCATGTAGAAGTGGGTTGAAAGCAATAAGGTTACGAGTGTCCCCAATAATGACATCCCCAGGTTCTTGTTCAATGCTAAGATCCTGCTCCTGGGGTGTATAGATTCTTTCCTCAAGAGTAGTAGTTGCTTCCATTTCTTTCGACTATTTGAGAGGATGATCTTGATAGTCAAAGGTATGTAGGAATCTAGATTTGGCTAATTCAATCAAATCCTCAAGGGATAAGTTATCGAAAAAAACATATTTGCCCCTAAAGTCACTCCATACTCTGAGTCTAAGCCCCTCAAAGTCGTCATCATCCTCTTCTACATTTTGTCCCTCTTGACTCTGAGCCTCACAACAACCTTTCATATCAGGATCAAGTGCTTCCTCAAAAATCAACTCTTCATGTCCCTGAGACCAATATTGATTTAATTCTTCCAATTCCGTCTCAATTTTCTCATGGTCACTTGGCTTGGGGACTTGTGAATCCTCAGAATATTCAATGACAGGTGTTGATCCCATTGATAGAGGAGTGTGGTTATTATCACTTTCTTCTAGTATGATTTCCTCTGGCATCCAAGACTCCTGGAATTTGTTAACTTCTAAATCACAATCCTCATGGGGCTCTAATTGAGGTGGAAGGTCCTCAGAAGCATAAAGTATATGCTCAGGATCCCTAAGATGGGGTACAAATTCCATCTCAAGATTCAGACTGGGAACTGGGTTGACTATTTGACTGCGATCCATTTCATCAAATGTAACAAAGATACTATCATTCGGGTCGAGTTCATCTAATGGGACCAATTTCTCTTTCCAATTAAGATCAGGTGGATAGTCATCAAGATTGTCTTCTGGTGGGCATATCTCATGAGGGACGTCTAAGTGATAGCTACTCCTCAAAATAGGATCCCTGTTGTCATTGTTTTCCTTGAAATTATCTTGGTAATTGGGGATATAAGGGTAGGGATCAGAATTGACTGTAGGAGGATCACTAACCTGGTTAATCTCTTCAGTTAATCTTTGACTATTCCTAAGAATCTCTCCCATAGAATCCATCATCTCTTTCTGTTCTTTTTGCATTTCTATCATAAAAGAGGAGAGGCTACCATCAGATTGAGTAGGATAGTCAATCTCACGTTCAAGTTGCCAAGGAGTATCAGTCCAACCTCAATAAGACAAATCATGAAGGGTGGGTGGGTTGGGCATGGTCATGGAAGAGCTAGGGTTGGGATACCCTTCTCCTAGGTTCTGCTCATCACCAATGGGTTGGGGTTTAATCAGACCAATGTTCTTATAGTAGGAGTAGAAAGGATCCCAATGCTCATTAGAAGATGGATAACTGCAGGTATTGGGATTGGGTATTCTATGGTGAAAAGAAGTGAAGTAGTTATTGTAATCCATTTGAAAACACGTCTTGAAAAACACACCCCAATCAAACACAAGGCAATGGGTCTTCTCTTTTCTTTCTTAGAGCAAATTTAAGCCAACCTCCAATTGACTCCTTAAAATTTGTCAAATGGAGTCAAGTTTGCACTCATCCATTCCCACTTTAGCGGTATAAGAGGGAGATGTGACTTGAGATCCTTGACAAGCTCTTTAGAGAAGACAGAGGTCATTTACGTTCTCTCTTGGTGGCAAAATAAGTTTCACAATCAATTACGTGCCTTAAGTCGACCTTCGAGTGCCCTAGGACCTATACCTTGCTTTAGACGATACTCCCAGGTGATTAAGTGAGAAGTTACTTCAAGGACGAACAAAGGGATGCAAGTAGGGCAAACCCTTCCTTTGAGGTGATGCATAAGTGATTCCTCTTAACTACCCTTTGTTCCTTTAAGGGGTGTCCCCCTCCGTGAAGTATCAAAACACTCAGTCAAAAGATAGTACCACCACCACGATGCAAGATAGGAGGTCTGCATTGATAAAGAGATCGGTGCCTATAGCCTAAAGGGATCGAGCCTTAGTGCAGTGCTTAATGTGCGTCCTCAGTGCCAGAAGTGTGCATCACACCGTAAATCATTTTTTATTTTTTCAAAATGCAGACAAGTCCCTTTAAATCAGATCAAGTGTGATTTGGTTTTAAGGTTGAATCTGATTATCAGTCCCAGTTACACAACCGCTGAATTAGGTCAATTCAATCAGTTTGGTGGTCTTGAATTTTAATCCAAATGCAAATGCGTGGACAGGAGCTGAATGTAAAGTTAGAAAGGTGTACCTATCTCTAGCACTCTTCATGAAAATATGCTCGCAATGCAATAATGAGATCTAATATGCTGCTCAATCACCCCTAAATGTGTGCACCTAAGGGCATGCAACTACTAAATAGGTAGCTCAATATTTTATTTTGTTTGTTTTAGAGGCAAGCAAGCAGAAAAATGAATCACTCACGCAGAAGAATGTAAACCTTAGTAGCTAAAGACTGTGGGGACAAACCCCCAAAAATTCAGCCCCAATTACTACAAGGGAGAGAAGAAAGAAATAAAATTTGTGACTAAGGAGGATCCCTTGTGAAAGAGGGATCCAAGTCTCTTGCATCTTCTCCTCGTGTGGGTGTCACTCAAGGTCGATGTCGCCACTCTACTGCACCTGTCATCTCGTCAAATTCCTCGCACAAAAAGATAAAGAATGATCAGATAATTGTGCAACTTAGAATACTCAGAAATAATTAGGTGAATCTATTGCATCTGTTGCCTCCCTAGCAACGACGCCATTTGATCGGGCATTTTTCGCTTGCAGAAATAATGTCAGAAAAATATGTCATAGCAGTGAAATCGCGTGGTGGAAAAGAAACCCGAACAAAAATATTTATCAATAAAACTAACCATGGTGGATTAGGTCATATCCACAGGGAGGAATAAATCCAATAAATTCACGAATATTTCCCTTTATATCTGCCCAATCAGGTATGGAATTTGTGCTCCAATCTGCTTCAAAACGAGATGAGAAGAAGGATGCACACACTAACTTGACAATGTAAGGTTATGGGTTCAATTTTTCCTCAATAAAATATTCATTAAAAGATGTGATCATTAATGGCATCTCCTATAGTTTCCAACAGTATTCGTACAAGAGGAATCACGCAAATCTTAGCCACAATTTGATGCAATTGCAAGTGAAAAGAACATGCACTGAATGATAACGAGAAAATATAAGTGTGCTGATATAATTCCACCTCAATGTAATAATCCAAAAATCAAAACTCAGAAGTTGATAGTGGCATTGAATGTAAATTTTAATTATACCCAAAATAGAGGATGTGTTCCTCTTGATAGTGCACACGCTTGAGGCCGTCACTGGCTGAGAAAGCTTCAGTGGAGGTCAACCATGACGAGGGGAACTTGGTGGTGGTGGTGGCACTCCGAATGGCGGCCGAAGTTGATGTCGGTGACGAGGAGGATGACCGACGGCAGTGGCTGTCCACGCATATGCGTGGGCTGTTGTTGGCCCATCGGAGGTTGCGGTGGTGCTCATGGGGTTGAGGTGGGCACGTTGGCGTTGATGGTGTGAAGAATCTCGGTCTGTGGTGGCAACTGCGTTTCTATGGCTTTGGGTTCTTTCAGCCGGTAGAGAAGAAGAAGAAGAAGAACCGACGGTGGCGCGCGGGCATGCACGCACGTGAAAGAGTGCGCGCAAGGGCTTGTGTGTGCACGTGAAGGGGGCGTGCAAGGAGGTGATGCGCTACGGCCTACGTGCGTAGGGGTTGAGGGGCGCAAGCTGCTGTGGGTTGCGGGACCATGATCGAACACGAAGGCTGGCGGCGTGTGGCCGCGCGAGCTACGTGTGACGAGGTCGCAGTCTGGTGTGGTGCCGTTGTCGTAGCTGAGTAGGAAGGACACGCAAGGTCTGTTATGCATGCACGTGAATGGTTACATGCGAGGGTGTGGCTGTGCGCAGGCATGACCACGTGGTGAGGCTCACGTGTGGGTTTGCTACTGCTGCGGTTGTGCCGAGGAGGGTGTACTGGCGCATGGAGAGGGTGGAGGGCATTGTCGCCTCCTGTTATGGAGGATGCAGTCGCGCAATGTGGCTGTGGAGAGAACGAGCGCGGTTGGTGGTGAAGGAAGATGATGTCGTGGATATCTCACAGTTGATGGTGAGTGCTGTCGTGAGGAGTCACGGTGGAGGGCATGCAGTTGTAGGTGAGGTGTTAACGGGGCTTGATTGTGTTTTAGCAATTAGTTACGTCGTAGTATAGGTGATCAAGCATTCTCAACAAATAAAAATTTATTACTCGAAAACCTAAGTATTCGAGGTCGAACACAGGGAGCAATTGGAATTTATTACTAATCTCAAGAATGTAATTGAACACTTAGAGTTACTCAAAACTTAATTTAAAATATATATGCATGAGTTTAAAAGTTAATTGTGGCAAAAATAAGGAATTTGGACGTCTGATCAAGGGATCAGACGTCCTAAAAAGATGTTTCCTCCTATCTTGTTCTTGTTCTTCTTCTTCTACCTTCTGATTTTCTTCCTTTCTTTTCTATGCTTCTTCTTCCTTGTTTCTTCTCTGCGGTTCTCTTGCCTTGCTTCATTCTTCTTATTTTCCTTTGTCTTCTGCCTTGCCTCTCTTCTATAGTTTCTTTCTCCTTCTTTTCTCCTTGGGTCTTCTTCTTCCTTCCTTGGCTCTACTTTCTCTTCTTCTTCTAACTTGCCTTTCCTTCTCTTTTTCCTCTGCAAAGCTTCCTTCCTTCTTCTTCTTGATTCTCTTCTTACGGCCAAGTCCTGGCTTGCCTCTTCTTAGGTTGCCTTCTTTTTCTTCCTCTTCTTCCCTTGATTTCTTACTTCTTTGTCTGCCCCTTGATGTCTTTCTTCTTCTTCCTTGGTCTGCCGCACCTCTGCTTTAGGGTGTTCTTCTTCTTCTTCTTCCTCACTCGCAATGGCTAAGTCCCTACTTCGTTCCTTAGCTGCTTCCCCCTTAGCGTCCTCTTCCTGCACACAAGCACCACGCAACAAAACCTACTCCCCTACCCTTCCTGCGCGTCTCTCCCTCTCTCCGAATCTCTCTTCGGTACGCTCTCCCAGAGCCGGGTTATCGAGTTGGGTCCCGTGCCCAGATCCAGGTGCACTGGCGTGGGTGTGTGATAACACTGTACAATGGGGTGATAATTATGTTAAATATGGCCCATCTTAAGAATAAAAGGCACAACACAAGTAGAATGGGAGCATTGCATGCATCATGTACCAAGATTGCTTACAAAACTGTGTTAATGGCCATTTGTGTAAGCACTTGTCAAAGCAAGCCTCAGATGAGCAATTGGATCGCACGGATGGATTCATAACGACGAACGGAGTCCAACGGACTCAAGATCGGCCAAATCTAACATCCGAAGCTCCTACAATGGGCCTAGGAAGTTCTGACCGTTGATCTGGAGATCAACAGCCCTCATTGCACCACGTCACCCCTGCTCCACCACACGCCGCCTCTTCATCCAACCGAGACTCGCGTGCCCGCCCGCAGTCGCCACGACAAAGTGCGGGCGTGGTGCAACGGTTAGCGCGCACGCCTGCATGCACGCACACGACGTGGGTTCGAGCTGCGCGGAGAGTGAAATCAAAGACGAAGGTTGCGCGCAGCGAAATTGGGTCTCCTGATCAGCAACAGGCGGCCGAGATTTCGCCACGCGGCACACTCATAGCTCGCGAGCGCTCACGCATGCACGCATGCCGGGCAATGACGCCCGAGCACACGCGTGCTTAAGGCGCGATCCAAGAGCAGCCGAGGAGAGATCTCAGCCATTCGATCTTCAATCGGACCGCTCTCACGCAGTGGTAGCGGATTGAGCGTGAAGAAGAAACAGCGCACGCGGTTGACCGACGAGCTAGAGGGCTTCACCGACGCTTTTAGAGTGGTTTTAGCGACGTTCTGGACGTCGCTAAAGCCCCTTCTTCTTTTAGAAAGCCCTTAACCCTATTTAAACCCCCTCCAACCACTCATTCAAGGCATTCACTTCCCTTGCAACTACTCCACCCCTCTCTTAGCTAGCTTTAGGCCCTTTTGTAATCGCTGGAGATGACGAGCCGTCGACGGAGCCTCCTCCACCGCCGTGGCTGCCTTGTCGCTCTCCCTCCTCTCTCTCTCTCTCTCTCTTTTAAGCTTTCCATTACTTTTGTTTTAGGATGTATTTAATGTTGTAAGCTATGAACTAAAAGTGCATGATTAATGAAGTTATTTTCTGTTCAGTTGTTACTTTAATTTCTGTTTAAGTTGCATGATCAAACAAGAAACACTCTAACCTTAATCTCTCTATCTCTCTCTCGCTTTTCAAACCGCACCTCCGCAAGCAAAAAGTCCGTGCTTTCTGTGACAACAAGTGGTAAGAGAAATCCGATTTTCACGCCTCCCTGAGATCGACACTCGGACTCACCTCCGTTTATTTACTTTAAAACCGACGTTGCAAGTGCGACTATAACGACACTTCTTAACACACACGTACAACTGCACGTCAGTTTTTGGTGCCATTGCCGGGGACGCAACGGATTTGTTTTATCACCTCCATTCCACATTCATTCTCACATCGTCTAATGTCCTATTTTCCTTTTTACTTGATGGTTGCAGGAATTTGGCGCGTGGACGGCGAAGCGATGCATCCCACGACGGTAGCAAGGGAGTAGGCGCTACGAGGACCGATAGTGAGTAATTTTTCTCTCATGATTGTTTGCTTGCGTGAAAAAACTAAAAAAAATTGTAAAAATTGAAAAAAAAATTGGCGTGGTGTATGATTGCTTGACCCACATCCTTAACACATCGCCCCACAAAAAAAAAATGTACACTCTAACATTCTGAATAAATTCTTGGAGTGTTCTTTTCTTTTTCTTGAGTGGTGTTTGCGAAGCCACCGTGAGTTGACCTAGGTCACACCACTCAACCCTAAAATCGACTCATCTAATAAAAGCTGCATGATCATTAGGATGACTACATTAGGGTTTTAGAGCCTCTATAGAATAAAAGGAAATCTACTTTCACCGAATTGTGTGTAGAACTTGACGTGCCCACTGAAACTTTTTTGAAAACATTAAGATACGTCAACCCTAAAAAAATGCTAAAGTAAGGATGAAACACTAAAAGACACCACATCTTAAAAAAATCCTTGCTTGAAAATCATGTTTTGCTAGAAGCACACACCTTGAAAGTGGAAAATTAAGAGCCACCACCCCAATCAACGCCTCATCACATAACCCTAAGCACAAGCACTATCCTAACCCTTTAAAACTGAGTAGACGTGCCCTAGGCAGGACTAAGTTAAGTCTCAAAAGGTGAGGTTTTGTTCGCTGGGCACTTGGCTTTCATTCCCTTGGTAGAATCTGGTGACTAGGCTGCGGGGCAGTGTCAAACGACCGCGGTTGTGCGGTCTATGGAACTGGAGGCACAAGCCAAAGGAAGAACCTTCCCTGCAATCCCCTTGTAATCAACCTAGCCAGATTAGCCTTGGGAAGGGGAGTCCAATGCTTACGGACTTAATCACCCTTTGTGAGGTTTCTAGGTCTCCTAAGGAATACACCATAAGGACTAGGCTTGTGTGCTTGATTGAAACAAATTTCTCGCATCTGTCGCCCTCCACATCCCCTCCTGTTCTTCTCTAGTGTATGCACGGGAGACGCTCACTGCATCACGAGTTGTGTGTTTTGGGGCAGGAATTTAAGCGATGTAATTCTGTTGTAAACATGGCTGAACCTAGGGTAGATGAGGCTGAAGATCAACCCCCACCAGACACTATGGCCATCATCCAAGCCCAAATTAATGCTAACCACCGGCTTCAGCAACAACAAATCCACACCATCATGCAAGCCATACAACGGTTACAGAAACCACAAGAACAACCACCACCACCTTTCCAAGACATACCAGGGCAACCACCACTTGATTTACCGCCATTGTAGGATCAGCCGAGGCCCCTCCGCAATTTCTATAATCCCTCTACTATTAAAGTTGAGCCACACCTTAGGATCCCCAAGGGGGGAGATGATTTTGAGCTAAAATCGAATGTCTTAAGTCTGATCCAGAGCCACTTTCATGGAAGCTCAAATGAGGACCCCTTTCAACACCTTGAGGATCTCGACCACATAGCACGAACTATGAAACCTAGGAACATTAGCCTTGACATTATTGTAATCAAGATGTTTCCCTTCTCAATAAGAGACAAGGCTTCTCATTGGCTTAGAACCCTAGGTAGACCCATCACCACCTGGGAAGAACTGAGGCATGCATTTTTAAAGAAATTCTTCCCCATAGGAATGACCAATGCCCTCAGAAGAGCTATCACTACCTTTACACTCCAGGGTGGGGAATAATTTCATGATGTGTGGGAAAGATTTAATTAACTTTTGAGGAAATACCCACACCACGAAGTACCAAGGTGGCAATTGGCCCAGATCTTCTACCACGGTCTGGATAGCAACTTACGAAACTTCGTCGATGCCTCATATGGGGGAACTTCCTGAGCAAAGACGAGGAGAGCGTGTTTGAGCTCTTTGAGTCTATGAGCGAGAATTCGTTCAACAATGCCTCTATATCCCAGTTCAATAGGTCCTGTCAACCCCGTGGTGGGATTTATGAGGTACATGCAAATTCTGGAATGGTTAACATGGACATCATTGCTAAGAAATTGGATCGAGTGGAATTGGTGGACAAAAAGATTGATGAGCTACTGAACCAGACCAGGAACCCTTATAGACTTTCTCCCTAGCAAAGGGAGCACATAATGTTGACCTGGTCTAGCCCTTTACCCAACTGAACCTGGAACAACCCCTAACCACGTTTCAGGGAGGGACCTTTGCTCCCTCAACCCTTGATTACTCCTTTCCCTCTCCATCAACATCGGCTATCCTTGAAGATGTGCAAGCTGTCCAAGGTTATGTGAAACCAGACTGTTTCTCCAACACTTACAACACTGGCTGGCGTAACCACCCCAACTTTGGTTGGACAAACCAGAGACCACCACAATTCCAAAACCAGCCCAGACCAAACCAGCAGCCACACTTGCCCCCCTATCAGTAAGGACCACCAGTTATACCCCAATATAATCAGAATAGGGTGGCCCCTCCCCCACAAAACCAAATGGATACCCTAATAAAGATGATGGCTGACATGAACTAGAAACATCAGGAGGAAATGGCCTTGGTAAAGGGCAGTTAAGCCAACTCTTGGATTGTAAACAACAAGGATCCCTACCTTCCCAACCACAACCGAACCTGCAAAACATAATTAACAGAGGCCCCAATTCGTAAGGGTTCCAAAGCAACCCCGGGCAGGCTCACATGGTCCAGCCAGCCCCGCAAACACCTCCTGGGTTTGGTGCTTCTTCGTCCTCGTCTTCTCAAGGATCAACCCATGGCCCCAATGCCTCTGCGAATGCGATGACCTTGAGAAGCGTCACCAAAACCCAGGATCCCAAATGGCCGACTCTCCCCGAGACTTCACCCGTTGAAATACCCGACTCAGAAAAGGCACCAACCAAGGACCCAGAAATAGAACCAACCCACATTCAGACACCCTACCCTGAGGCCTTGGAAATAATCAAGAAAAAGAAGAATGCTGTGGAAACTGAGGAGCTGTTGGAAATCTTTAAGCAAGTACAGATTAATATTCTGCTCCTTAAAGCCGTCAAACACATCCCTACTTACGCCAAGTTTTTAAAGGATGCATGTACACCCAAGCGTAAGCCGAGATCTCAAGCACCTAGGAAGGTCGTACTATCTGAGCAAGCAATTTTCGTAATATCAAGCAACCTTCCACTCAAGCGAACTGACCCAGGAGCACCCCTGATTTCCTGCAATATTGGGGACATGACGTTTGATAGAGCGCTCCTGGACCTAGGTGCTTCTATCAATCTGATTCCAACAACCCTGTACCACCAATTTGGTTTTGGGGAGCTGACACCAACCCCTATCACCATCCAGGTGGCTGATAGATCAGTGAAAACCCTGAAGGGGGTTGTCGAGGACGTGATTGTACGGTTCAAGGACTTCTATTTCCCGGTCGACTTTTTGGTGCTCGACATGGAAGTCCCTGAAAAATTACAGAACACACCCATAATCTTAGGCAGACCTTTCTTAGCTACGGCTAAAGCAAACATTGATTGCGACACGGGATGTATGGAAATCGCCTTCGGGGATAGGAAAATGCAATTGGATATCTTTCGAGCGAAAAAGTCTTTTGATTTAGATTGCATTGAGGAACATGATCCCGTGGAAACTCTAATCAAGGAATGCCTCACCCTCAGTTCTGTATCAGACCACCAAACCCGTAGTGACTGTTCTGACCCATCACCATCATTACCCGTGGACCTCTGTAAGGCTGAGTACCATCACACGACACCATTTGAAAAGATTGATGTTGATCAACTCCCGCCCTTTCCCTTCCCATAGACTGTGGTTCCACCCGCACTTGAACTTAAACCATTGCCCGAGAATCTCAAGTATGTCTTCCTAGGACCTGACCAGACCTTCCCAATGATTATTAATTCTCATCTAACCAAGGATCAGGAACTCAGGTTGACTGCAAACCTCTCAGAACATCGGGCCGCCATTGGATGGACCATTTCAGACTTAAGAGGAATTAGCCCCACCTATTGCACCCATAAGATTTACCTGGAAGATGGGGCCCGACCTTCCCGCTAGATGCAGAGATGTTTAAACCCAAACATGCGGGAGGTCGGTAGTAACGCTGGGTAGCTTGTTCATGTTTACGTTTATTATAGTTTAGTTACAGTCATTATAGTATGTAACAAGACAGCTACCAGATTACTACAAATTTTTACTCGGAATACAAAGTTTTCCCGAGGTCGAACTCAGGGAGCAACTAGAATTCTAGAAGTAACAAGTTCTCAATTATGTTACAAAAATAAGAGAGAGAGAGAGAGGGAGATCTTGGCTTCTTCTTCTTCTCTTTCTCTTTTCTTCTTCCTTGATCGTTTCTCTTCATCTCTTCTTCTTTCTTTCTTTGTTCTTCTTCTGTTCTTTCTTTCTGTCTGGCGGTGATGTCTTCTTCCTTCTTTTTCTTCTTGCCTTCTTCTTTCTTCTTTTCTTAGCCTCTTCTTCTATTCTTCTATTCTTTCCTTCTTTTCTTTAGCCGACAGTTGTGGTGATCTTCTTCTTCTTTCTCTTCTTTTCCTTCCTGCCTCCTGCGGCTGTGGGGATTTCGATGTCTGATACTGTGTTCAGACGACTTATCTATGGCGTTGCTACAGTTCTTTTCTTCTTCCTTTCTTCTTCTTCTTCTTCTATTTCTCTCCTTCACTTCTTCTTCTTCAGCTGCCCTGAGCGACTAAGGCTTCGGCCGCTTCCCTTCTTCTTCTTCTGTTCCTGCATGCTCACACAAGGGTTAGAGCAAAACCTACCCCTACCCTTCCCCGCGTCTCTCTCTTTCTCAGATTTCTCTCTTAGGACTGCTCTCCAAGAGCCAGGTAATCGGGTGCGGGTATCGCTCCCAGGACCAGACCCCTCGGCGTGCGGTGGTGGGCGAGGAGTTGGCAGTTTGGGTAATCGGATCCTGCCCAGACCCACGGGGTGTGAGCGCGGGCGAGGGCGAGCGAGCGCATGGCGTGCAGCGTGCGGGAGAGGGACCTGACCCCTGTGTTCGAAGGCGATTAGCTGTAGGCACTTTTTCAATTTAAGTGCGGGTGCTTGGCCACGCACTTCCAAGGTGGGACTAAAGTCCCACCTCCCAAATTGGCGCCGACAGGTGAGCGACCTGCGGCCAATTGAAGTAGCCTGCAATGCCTTTGCCCCAGCTGCAGGCCTGGGTGCCTTTGCAGAGACAACCCGCGCGACCTGGGACGCGCACCTGGGCTGGAGGGTGCCTGCAGCTGCAGGTGAAGCTGCTGCAGCTCATCGGCAAGGGCAGCGAGGGGTGCGCACTTGAGATCACAACAACAGCCTCTCAGCCCAGTCAAAATATGCAGGAAGCTTCGTCGGAGTGAGGCGAAGCTTATGCGGTGGTCGGCGGGGTGCGGGTGTGCGTGAAGAGGCTGACCTAGGTAAGACTGTGGCTGGACAAGTGGGTTTGTTCGGGGGGTGGTCGGGTGGCGTTTGGCAATGAATGGAGATGGGGAATCGGTAGAGTGGAGTGTGAGGGAGCTTGTGGGATGGTCGGCAAGGTGCGGGAGTGTCTGTGGTCGTGAGATGGTCTCGCCGGAGGGGGTGATCGGAGGTGGAGAGGGTGGTCTGGACAGTGGCGGTCGGGTGGTCGAAAGGGCAGTTTAAAAGGGGGGAAATGCAAGGGAAATAGAGAGGAAGCTATCTACCTAAGTATTCGACGAAGGGGGAGGGCAGAGCAGTCGGCTCGTATCTGCCGGAGCTGGAGACGAAGATGCCCTGGAGGAGGGTTTCGGCGACGAGGAAGCAGGCGAAGGGCGCCGGCGGGTATAGCCTGGCGCGGACGATAGAGCAAGGCAAACCTTGCTGCAGGTAAGGCAGCAGAGCAACGAGGAGGAAGAGGAGGAGTTCGCCGGAAGCTTCGGGCTCTCTGACCGGGGGAGGAAGGGATGAAGAGGGGGGTGATTCTCTATCAAAGGAACCTTGAAGGAGCCGACAGGGTCTGCCGGTCCTTATAAAGGGCTTAGCGTGCAGAGAGGGGGGAGGTGCGGAGGGGTCTGCCTCACCGGAGTATGGCCGGAAGGGACACCCATACCTTCCGCACGTTCGCACGGAAGGTATGGTGGTCGGCAGAGGGCATGGGCGGGTCCCTACAATGGAGGACATCGCAAGGAACCCCGCTCCTATTCTAGAGGACGATAACCTTGCTCTGCGCAGCGCCATGCTCCGTGCAAGGTTGCCAGAGTAAGGCGCTGCGTAGAAGTTGTAGGGAGGACCGTTCTGCAAAGAATGATGAAAAGTTAGGGACCTAAATGCAATGGTTTCAAAAGATAAGGGTCATAAGTAAATAAAGAGGACCAAATTGCAAAGTCAGTCAAGGAGGTCTCTTCTTAGGCTCAAGTTTTTATACAAGACTAATTTGAACCTAAGGATTTTAATGATGAAATTTAATTCTAAGTTGGACCATGTTTGATTGGCCAATTTGCACAAAAACCCAAATTAAGTTATTAATTGGGCATGGTTCTCTTTTTAGGTTAAAATAGGTTTCAAAGGCCAAATTGAAGGTTCTAAACCCTAGGGAATATTTTTATATAATTTTTAGATGGTTTAGTTAATTTTTATCTTGCCTTGAACCTCGTGAATTCAAGTGGGTTTGTTTTAGGGCTACAGAATGTCATTTAATTCCTAGAAGTTGCTATAACCCTTTTCAGATCAGATCAACCCACTTCCCTCATTGTTAAGCTTGTTTGACCTATTTTTGGATCCTTAATTACCCTGTTCGCATACTGCATTTGTGAAATAGCAGTTTTACCCCTTATGATTTATTTTATTCTTAAACTCAAAATTCTCTGAGTTAAGCCTTTCTTTGGGTCATGTAGGAGCTTCTTCCCACATATCTGGGTTAGATTGTGCTAGTTAGGGTTTATGATGAGGTTCTCATCAGTCGTTAAAAAGGAAATTATCAAGTGGCTTGACGCCGACATCATCTACCCTATCTCCGATAGCCCCTGGGTGAGCCCCACTCAAGTGGTTCCCAAGAAAGCTGGGCTCACCGTTGTCACCAATGATCATGGCGAATCCATCCCCACCCATACCACCACCGCATGGCGGGTGTGTATTAATTATAGGAAGCTCAATGAAGCCACTAAGAAGGATCATTTCCCCTTGCCATTCATTGACCAAATCCTTGAAATATTGGCAGGGCAGAAGTATTTTTGCTTCCTGGATGGATATTCAGGATATAAACAAGTTGCAATTGCCCTGGAAGATCAGGAAAAGACCACATTCACTTGCCCATATGGCACATTTGCATTCCGTCGATTGCCGTTCAGGTTATGCAACGCACCTGCGACCTTCCAGCGTTGCATGCTAGCCATTTTTTCAGAAATGGTGGGTGAATACTTAGAGGTCTTTATGGATGATTTCTCTGTATTCAGGAATTCATTCGACCATTGTCTGAGCAACTTGGAGAAAATCCTGAAACTATGTATCGAGGTTAACCTGGTGTTAAATTGGGAAAAGAGCCATTTTATGGTTCAAGAAGGAATTGTCCTCGGTCACATCGTATCACATAGGGGCATCGAGGTAGATCGAGCTAAGGTTGATTTAATTTCCAAACTTCCTCCACCTAGTTCGGTCCGACAGATTCGCTCCTTCCTAGGACATGTTGGCTTCTACCGAAGGTTCATTAAAGATTTTTCCAAGCTTTCCAAACCCTTGACCGACCTTCTAGCCAACGACGCCATCTTCCACATGTCTTCTGATTGCATCCAGGCTTACCACACCCTCCGGTACTTAGTCTCCACCGCACGTGTACTTCAACCCCCAGATTGGTCCCAAGACTTTGAGATTATGTGTGATGCATCAGATTTTGCCATAGGCGCTGTCCTGGGACAAAGGCAAGACAAGAAGCCTGTGGTGATCTACTATGCGAGCAAAACGTTGGACGAGGCCCAACGTAATTATACAGTCACAGAGAAAGAGTTTCTCGCTGTAGTCTTTGGACTTGAAAAGTTCCGATCGTACTTGCTGGGATCCCACATGACTATTTACACTGACCATTCAGCCATTCGACACCTGTTGGACAAAAAGGACGCAAAGCCTAGGCTCATCAGATGGATCCTGCTTTTGCAGGAATTCGACCTGGAAATCCAAGACAAAGCTGGATCAAAGAATGTGGTGGTTGACCACTTATCTAGACTTCATCCAGACCACATTGGACCCTCCCTACCTCTACCTGACGCCTTCCCTGATGAACACATCCTGGCCGTGCAAGATAAGAAAATGCCATGGTATGCTGACTACGTCAACTACTTGGTTGTAGGACAAACCCCGCATAGCTGGTCCAAACAGCAACAGGGCAGGTTCTTGGCTGAGTCCAAGCACTATTTCTGTGATGATCCCATGCTGTTTCGCCTCTGTGCTGACCAAATCATCAGGAGGTGTATCCCCGAAGATGAAGTTCAGAGTGTGCTTTCCTTTTGTCATGACTAGGCTTGTGGCGGCCACTTCTCTGGAAAGAAAACAGCTGCAAAAGTTTTGCAATCTGGATTTTACTGGCTATCCCTATTTAAGGATGCACACAACTTTGCCAAGTCTTGCTCATGCTGCCAAATGCTGGGGACCATGACCAAGAGAGATATGATGCCCCTTCAGCCTATTTTGATTGTCAAAATCTTTGAAGTTTGGGGTATCGATTTTATGGGCCCCTTTCCACCATCCAACGACTTCGAGTACATCTTGGTCTCGGTAGATTATGTTTCCAAATGGATTGGAGCCGTCGCCACCCGCCGATGAGATCACAGGACTGTCATGGACTTTGTTAAGAAGAACATCTTTTCCCGATTTGGAATACCCAAGGCCATGATCAGTGATGGTGGAAGCCATTTTATCCATTCCTAATTTCGTGCCCTACTTAGAAAATACGGGGTGAACCACCGCATTGCTACCCCATATCATCCACAAACAAATGGGCAGACTGAGGTCTCAAATAGACAAATCAAGAACATTTTACATAAGACTGTGAGACCTGACAGGAAAGACTGGTCCACACGACTTGATGATGCCCTGTGGGCATACAGGACCGCTTTCAAGACCCCGATAGTCATGTCGCCTTATCGCCTGGTCATTCGCAAAGCTTGCCATCTTCCTGTCGAATTAGAACACTGGGCTTACTGGGCTGTCAAGCAATGTAACTTGGATCCCCAGTTAGCCGGTGTGTAGAGGACGCTCCAATTATCTGAGCTCGAAGAAATTCGTCGAGACGCCTTTGACAATAGTCGACTGCATAAGGAGAAGATGAAAGTCGTCCACGACCGACTCATTCATAGAAAACCTTTGAGCCTAACCAGCAAGTCTGGCTGTTTGACGCCTGCCTAAAACTCTTCCTGGGGAAACTTAGGTCCAAATGGAATGGACCATTTTAGGTGGTTAAGCCCTACTCTAATGGGGCAGTTGAAATCGCTGATCCTAACACTGGGCACACTTTTACAGTTAATGGTCAACGATTGAAGCATTTCCTGGGCCAGGTTCCCCCAAAGGAGAGTATCACCCTCGTTGAGGGATGACACGGAGCACCGCCCAACTAGAGGTGTTAAACTCAGTGCTTCCTGGGAGGCAACCTAGAGGATTCAGACTGATCCGGTAGTTTACGTCACTCAGGTACTATCTTTTTGAACCCTTATGCATCCATGTACTTGCCTATGAGGACATTGTCCAACTTAAGCATGGGAGGGTGGTAAATTGCATAATCCTAAGCTCATTTAATTAGTCTGAATAAATAAATAAAAAAATTGAATTTAGGAAGAAAACTTAGGCATTAGAAACTTGTCAATAGTGGAAAATAATACAAAAAGAACTTAAACACTTAGACTTTTCAGGTCTTCAGGCTTAATCAGCCCTGGTGTCCGTTAAAATATGGATTTAGCTTCAAATCCTTGCAACCTTAAGCTATTCTAATCCACCTACTAAATAAGGTGATAAGTATACGACTTATCAACTCACCCTCTAACTCAGAAAAAATTGAATCTAAGCATCTGCACACATTTTTGCACAGACTCACTTCTCGGAGATTTTGACAGAAATTGGGTAGCTAATGAACTCTCTAGGGTGGTATGGCTGGCAAGTTGTCATGGGTAATAGCCCATTGGCAGGTTGTCCAGAACCCAGCCACAGGCCATTTCTTCTTCATTGCCTCTAAGTACATTTGAGATCAAGGAAGCCACCTACGAAAAAAAAAAGGAGAAGAAAAGAAAATAAACCACACTTCACTGCACAAGTATGGCTGGCAAGTGATCGTGGATAACAACCCATTGGTCGGTTGTCCAGAGCCCAGCTCAATAACTGCACAAAAAGACCAAAACACTTAAGGAGGAAGCGGGGAAGTAGTACAAGCCGGGGAGATATACACTGGAAAAATCCTTGTGTTGACCCCAATTAAAACAAACATAGGGAGAAAGCTACCAATCGAACAAATACACCTTCAGGCAAATTTATTTCCTTTTCCGGTCACCTAGAGGCGTAGAAACCCGAAGTCTGTCTCAATTACCGTTAAGTGAGTCTATCACAACATTCACACCAAGATGCTTAGCACTTAGGGTTTTGACCGAGTTTTGGGCAGGTTGGGTAGCCGTACAAAGTTACCAACCCACACTGAATTCCGAAAAAATTTCAAAAAAAAAAAAAATATATATATATACATATACATATGCATAGTTATATACATTAAAGCAAGGATTCGGGCGATTCGTATTTTGGCAGACACCCGGGCGCTGCTTAGTCTTTGTAGATTAAGATCTTCGTATATTTCCTCCTATTGACAAGTGACGAAATGTCTAAGCAATTACTTCCTAAATTCTGAAAGGAAATAAAGGCTAGAATAAACCTTGCTAGGAACTAGCAAGGAGTAAGCATGGGGGTATTATAACACTGCACAAGGGGGTGATAATTATGTCAAATATGGCCCATCTTAAGAATAAAAGGCACAACATAAGTAGAATGGGAGCAGTGCATGCATCATGTACCAAGATTGCTTATAAAATTGTGTTAATGGCCATTTGTGTAAGCACTTGTCAAAGTAGGCCTCATATGAGCAATCGAACCGTATGGATGGATTCAGAACGACGAACGGAGTCCAACGAACTCAAGATCGGCCAAATCTGACATCCGGAGCTCCTACAATGGGCCCAAGAAATTCTAACCGTTGATCTGGAGGTCAACGGCCCTCATTGCACCACGTCACCCCCGCTCCAACGCACGCCGCCTCTTCATCCAGCTGAGATCAGATCTCGGCCATCAATCTTCAATCGAACGGCCGAGATTCGCGTGCCCACCCGCAGTCGCTGCGGTAAAGCGCGGGCGTGGCGCAACGATTAGCGCGCACGCCCACACACACGCGACGTGGGTTTGAGCGGCGCGGAGCATGAAATTGAATACGAAGGTTGCGCGCGGTGAAATTGGGCCACCCGATCAGCAGCGGGCGGCCGAGATTTCGCCACGCGGTGCACTCACAGCTCGCGAGCGCCCACGCGCGCGTGCATGTCGGGCGATGACGCCCGCGCACACGCGCGCCTGAGGTGCGATCCAAGTGTAGCCGAGGAGAGATCTCAACCGTCTGATCTTCGATCAGACGACTCTTATGCAGCGGCCACGGATCAAGCATGAAGAAGAACCTTCTTGCGCGTCTCTCTCTCTGAATCTCTCTTCGGTACGCTCTCCTAGAGCCGGGTTATCGGGTTGGGTCGCGTGCCCAGATCCAGGTGCACCAGCATGGGTCTGTGATAACACTGCACAACAAGGTGATAATTATGTTAAATATGGCCCATCTTAAGAATAAAATGCACAACATAAGTAGAATGGGAGCATTGCATGCATCATGTACCAAGATTGCTTATAAAACTGTGTTAATGGCCATTTGTGTAAGCACTTGTCAAATCAGGCCTCAGATGAGCAATCGGATCACACGGATGGATTCAGAATGACGAACGGATTCCAACGGACTCAAGATCGGCCAAATCTGACATCCGAAGCTCCTACAATGGGCCCAAGAAGTTCTGACCGTTGATCTGGAGATCAACGACCCTCATTGCACCACGTCACCCCCGCTCCACCACACGCCGCCTCTTCATCCAGTCGAGACTCGCGCACCCACCCGCAGTCGCCACGACAAAGCCCAGGCGTGCCGTAACGGTAAGCGCGCACGCCAGTACACACGCACGCGACGCTCGTTCGAGCCGCGCGGAGCGTGAAATCGAAGATGAAGGTTGCGCGCGACGAAATTGGGCCGCCTGATTAGCAACGGGCAGCCGAGATTTTGCCACGTGGCACGCTCATAGATTGCGAGCACCCACGCACACGCGCACGCCGGGAAATGACGCCCGCGCACACGCGTGCTTGAGGCGTGATCCAAGCGTAGCTGAGGAGAGATCGAAGATCGGATGGCTCTCATGCAGCAGCCGCAGATCGAGCGTGAAGAAGAAACAGCGCGCACGGTTGACCAGCAGGCTAGCGGGCTTCACCGACGCTTTTGGAGTGGTTTTAGTGATGTTATAGACGCCGCTAAAGCCCCTTCTTCTTTTAGAAAGCCCTTAACCTTATTTAAACGCCCTCCAACCACTCATTCGAGGCATTCACTTCCCTTACAACTACTCCACCCCTCTCTTAGCTAGGCCCTCTTGTAATCGTCGGAGACGACGAGCCGCCGACGGAGCCTCCTCTACCGCCGTGGCTACCTCGTCGCTCTCCCTCCTCTCTCTCTCTCTCTTTTAAGCTTTCCATTACTTTTGTTTTAGGATGTATTTAATGTTGTAAGCTATCAACTAAAAGTGCATGATTAATGAAGTTATTTTCTGTTTAGTTGTTACTTTAATTTCTGTTTAAGTTACATGATCAAACAAGAAACACTCTAACCCTAATCTCTCTCTCTATCTCTCTCTCGCTTTTCAAACCGCACCTCCGCAAGCAAAAACTCTGCACTTTCCGTGGCAATAAGTGATAAGAGAAATCTGATTTTCACTTCTCCCTGAGACCGACACTCAGATTCACCTCCGTTTATTTAGTTTAAAATCGGCATTACAAGTACGACTATAACGACACTTCTTAACACACACGCACAACCGCACGTCAGTGTGGTGCGCGAGGAGTGCTCAGGAGGGTATCGGGTTGGGTCACCAGGTATGCGTGATGCGCTCACGGACGAGGCGCGAGATCTCCCTGAATCTGCTGCACCTAGAATCCTGAAGTCCTTCAACCTGGAGCGAGCATAAAACCTCCTCGAGTCATCGCTAATGGCGGTTGAAGCTTAAGCCCTGCCCAACACAAAAAGGGCCTTGCAGCTCTATCAGACCACAGAGAGACCTTCACTGTGTCACGGCGAAGGTGAGGCAGTAGGTGGCAGGCCGCGGGGTGGCCTAAGCATGCTTGCCTAGGTTGCTCTGTGGTCGGACGGATGGGTTTGGTCGGGGGTCGGTTGTGGCGATGTAGGCGGCCTGTGGTTGAGTGGAGGATATTCAGTGGAGTATGACGGAGGTTATGCGGTGGTCGGTGTGACATGTGGGGCTATGGAGTGATGGAGGCGTCTCTCCGGAGGGTGGCCGGAGATGAGGAAGATGGTGGTGGACAGCGGCGGTCGAGGAGCGTTTGGTGAAATAGGATGAGGGAAATGAAAGAGGGGATAGAGGCATACAGTTCTAACCTAACTAAGTGGACAAAGGGGGAGAGAGGGTGCTTGGCAGTACCTGCTGTCGCTGGAGAAGAAAGCATCCAGTGGAGGAAGACGACGGTGACGACGGGGCTAAGGCTGCTCGCACTGGTGTTGCGCGACGCAGAGGAAGATGAGGAGGATAGCTCTTCCACTGGTTTTGTGGTAGAGCAACGAGGAAGAGGAGGGGGGCTTGCTGGAGCTCGGTAGACCCCTTAGCCGGAGGAGAAGAAGAGGAAATCGAGGTGGAATTCCGACCAAGTCGAGCTAAGGAGGTGCGACCGGAGTTGGGGGTTAATTTATAGGCATTGGCAGGGACTCTTGTTCTTGGAAGACAAGCTTCCAAGTGTGGGAATCCTCGTCAGAGATGGAAGTCTGTAGGGTACCCAAATCTCTCGTGTGTTCGCACGAGAGATTGGGTGCAAATCAAGGATCAGGACTGAGTTCAGTTGGAAGGGAATTCCTCAGAGAATCTCCCTTCCAAATCTGGGAGGTGATCTCTGAGGAATCAGAGAGTATTCCCTCTTTATTCCTCGCTGGAGTAGGATTTCTTCCCAATAATGGCAGAGGGACCTGCTTGTAAGAGTGACGAGGAAGTTAGGGGGCCTGTGCAATGGTTTTCAAAAGATAGGGACCAAAATGTAATTAGGTGTACTAATTTTCAAAGTAAGTCAAGATGACCTCCCCTTAGGTCCAAATTTTGGTCAAAACCTAATTTGGACCTAAGGAATCCAATGGTGAAGTTGGATTTTAGGTTTGACTAGACATTTTGCATAAAACCCAAATTAGGTCAATTGATGACCTAGGACCCTAATCTAGGTCAAACTAGGTTCCAAAGGCCAAATTGAATGTTATAAACCCTAGGGAACATTTTTCCATGAATTTTAGAGGGCTTACTTGATTTTTATCCTGACCAGAACCTTGTTGAATTAAGCGGGTCTGTTTTAGGGTTACCAGATGTCATTTAATTCCTGGATTGCACATGAACCCATTTCTGATTGAATCAACCCACTTTTCATCTTATTCAGACTAATTTACCTATGTTTTGCCTCTGAGAAATCCTGTTTATGTACTGCAATGGTAAAATTACAGTTTTACCCTTTATTTCATGTTTTCTTCTCAGAACACTTATTCCTTCAATTAAGCCTTCTTCTAAGTTATGCAGGAGCTTTTATTCTCTTTATTAGGTCAAAATGAGCTAGTTATGGCTCATGATGAGGCTCTCATCATACCCCCATGCCTAGCTTTTGCTAGTCCCTTAGCAAAATTTCAAGGTTTTAACTTCTGCTCTAGACCCTGAGTGTCTATCATCAGTTATGATAAGTGCTTTTCTTTTTCTTTTGTGATTAGGTCAGAATACCGACAATAGGCCTAGAGGTACTCAAGTACCAACCAAAATCCGGACTTGACTTGCTTTAGCCTCAGTCTTCTGCAAAGGTTTTTAAGGCCCGCAGAAACTATCCTAAGGTTTGTTGGATTCCGCGGTTAAAGCACCCATGCTTGAGACATTTTTAGCCTAGGTTCAATTTGCAGTGCATTTTTTGTAAGAGAGAGAGACAGAAGATTTATTTATTTGGAGAGTTCTCTCTCTCTTTTCTTTTTATTTCTAGCTTCGGATTGGCTTCTCAACACGGTCTATATCGGATTCCTTGTCCCCATCATCAATCCTCAAGGGTCCCTGGTAATCGATGCTTCGAGATAGCACCTCCCATGGCAACCCCCAGAACCCTATCTTTCGAGATTTCGAGATAATCCCGCCCATGGCGTTCTGTGGCCAAATTCAAACCTTAGCGATCGACATTTCGTGATAATGCCGCCCATGGTATCTGAACCAGCAGAGTACTTACATGCCCCCGGTAGGATATTTAAATATCCTAAGAGACAAGCACCAAGGAGATGATATGTTGTTATGCATCTTCGAGGGGAATTTCCCACCTCTCCGCGTCGGGAACTCATCCAAATCAACTTGTGTTGATCGGCCGCTCCTAATCTAGGTGACTTTTTCAGAACATTGAAACTCTTTTTGCATGATTTTGATATTTATGCGCATTAAACCAGACAGTGTGTGAATTGGGGTGCTTAGGTTATTGAATCTTGCAAATCGAAGGTCAGTTAACGAGGCCAAATACTTCCTAAGCCTTAGACCTAATACTTAAGCTTCTCATTTTCCTCAACCTCTTGAGGATTATCCAAATTTTAGCAGATATATGAATTTTTAAGCTAAAGAATCTAGCCCAAGAGGCCTAAAACCAGCATTCTTGCTAATCTCTTGTTATGTCTCCTTGGCACTTTTCTTTTATTTTTCTCTTTTCTTGATCTGACCTAGAACTTCAGTTAATCCCTTAATATTTTACAAATGACTATCTCTTTTTCTTTTTCATTTTGTGCTCCTTTTTTTCATTTTTTCTCTTTTTCTCCTCCTTATAATTATGTGGCTCACAAAATTTCCTCCCTCCATTTTTTTATTCTTTTTCATAATTTTTCAATTTTTTTGTGTTTTTGACATGTGTGAATTTTTTTGTGAGAATCCTTCTGACTTTTTCTTGGTTCTGTATGTATGCACTTTATCACCCCCCCCATGCCTAAGTTTTGCAATGTCATTATAAATAGAGGGTGTGAAATAGTTTGAGGTCAGGGACTTAGAACAGGATATATCGGGTGGGTGAATGGGTCGAAAATGATTGATGCGGACGATTTCAAGCTCTGGTACGTGTACCAGAGGTGGGATCAACTGTCTAAGGCTGAACTCAAGGTGCAATGGACGTGGAGTATAGACAGATAATCAGACGGGTCTCTATTTTTGGAATGACGGGTTGCCTCCCATTAAGCGCTAAATTTAATGCCTTCAGCCGAGCAAAAAATGAGGTGGAGAGGGAGTGGTCAAATCAGCAGAGTTTTGTAAAACAAGCACCTTGATTAAGAGCCTGGTTGGTCCAACCAGGTGCTTGTTAAGATCAGTGGGCTGATGATGTAGCCCAAACCCAACAAGTCTGGTGGGTTGATAGATGTAGATCAATAGATGCGGAACCCACCATATGCAATGTGGCTCGGATGAATATGGAAATGAAAACTCAGGTTTAGGCTGAGTCGAATCAGCCTGGTCAGCGTAGGGTTCCGAAAAATAATCAGTGCATGGTGTGGAAACCCTACAGGGGTGATCAGAGAATGATGGCTCCTGTTTTTCGATCTGATCAATACTCGATACCTGGTATAGATGTGGAGTTGAATCATCTGCAAATGGCTCAGTGAGAGGCGAATCAGAATAGAAATTCAGTTCGGTTGCGGGTTGGGGTAGAGAACGGGTTTTGATTGGTTCTATATATGTGGAGTAGGTGGCTTCAAAGAGAATTGGCTTGTTATAATCAGGAAGCAGATTTTCTCCGATGTTATGGTCAGATTCGAAATCGTCGAAGAGTTTGCGAAAATCAAAATCTGAATGAGATTCAAGATCATGAGTTCCACCATAGAATAAATCATATGCTGTAAATTTAGCAACCTGACTGGGGTCTAGCCTAGATGTTAATTCTGAGCTTAAAAAGGTGTCCTTATCTGGTAGAGGCTCAGGTTCTAAGCTGGTAGGACAGACTCAATTGAAACCCCACTCGTCCAACTCCTGGTTTCTGTATCGTAAATTGGGATGACTTCCAAAAAATCGATTAGTTCCTCTGAGGATGTTGGCGAGGGATATTCATCAAATAGAGGCCCAAAATCATATTCTTCATTGAAAGATTGATCTTCCTCATGTGGGGCCTCGAAATCTTCCCAATGGGTTTCAGATCTAGATTCAGGGCTTAGAATGTGGGCTGAATTACTAGAATCTTGGTCTGGATAACCTTCGAGGGTAACCTTATCAGAATAAGGGGCAGAATTTACACCCTCAAGAGGTTCAGTTCTACTTTCATTATTGCAGGAGTTTTGGGATTCTAAGCCTGGTGAATCATGGTCTAGAGTGGGCTCAACATTATGTTTTCCTGCATTTGGAGTTTCCCAACCTTCTTCAATATTAGGCACATTGTACTCCATCTGGGTTGGGAATCCACAACCATTTTGTGCCTCAAGCCCGAGATCAGATTGATCCTCGATGTTATCCCAAGATGGTTCATCTTTTGTTTGTGGTATATACGGGTACTTCTGGTCGATAATTTGTTTTATTAATCTCATTATCTCTTCCCATTTTTCAAGATCATTTTGGTGTTGCTTCCAAAGTCGAGGATTTGTCATACATTGAAGGTATTCAAGATTATGCAGTTTTTCTATCTCAATGTATCCAGTGATGAGCAAGTCACGGGTTGATCCTTCTGTGGCTTCTGCCAATAGTACTTGGGCACAAGTTATGATAAAGGTTGTGGTTGTTGGGACATCAACCTGAATGTTTTCTACTGGTGTTGAGGTTTTGTCTTCTTTTTCATAGAATTTTAGGGCATCCTGTGCGTAGAAGCCAGCAGACAACGGCGCCAAAAAAGATGTATGGTCGGACCCAGATAGGTTGTTAATATGGTGATTTTGTCGTTGAAATGTGTATAGTGGTTAACCTAAATCAGACCTAACCATCTCTTTACAAAATTTTTTTACTTGGCTTACTTGATTTTATCTTGTCACTTTTAGGCCTAAGGTCGAACTCAGGGAAGTGGGGTACAAGTCGAGTTTCTACGCCTTTCCTACAACGAGTCTCTTCTGTTTGTTTATTGTGTTTTTGGTGTTTTTCTTATTTAGATTTTTTTCTGGTAATCTTTGTTCTTGAGGCACACCCTCAAAATTGTGTTCTTGGCTTTGAGTCAAAATAGAGTTCCAAAATGAATCTTGCTATTCGCAAGACGGGGTACCTGCAAGTCAAAGATTATATTTTCTCTTTTATATATATAATTTTTATCTTTTTACTATCAGGAAACCAAACAGAAATAAAGTAAATATAGCATATATATATGTATATATTACATATATAAAGGGGTGGGGATGGAGGCGGTGATAGAGTGTAGCACGGTGTCGAGTCAGTCGTCATCTAGAGAGACGCAACCAATAGGACTAGGTGCCGCATGGAGTATGGGATGGATGGTGGAAGATGTATGTAACCACGCTTTTTGTACTCATGTATCGGGGAATATCAGAAACTGGTGCAGATATTCCCACGATACAGCGTATGGTAAATAATGTGAAAATATATATATATGTATATATGTAAATATATCTATATGTATATATATATATGGTTATAAATATATAGGTATATATATATATGTAGATATATATATGTATATATATAAGTATATGTATGTATATATATATATGTGTGTATGTATATATAACTATATAGAGGTATATATATATGTATGTATAAGTATATAGTAATATATGTATATACATATATATGTAGCTAAGTGTATATATATATATATATATATATATATATATATATATATATTTATGTATGTATATAATACTATATAGATGTATATATATATATAATAATAATATATGTATATAGGTATATGTATCTGGATATGTAGATATATGTATATATATATGTATATATGAGTAGGTGTGTATATATGTATATATATATATGTATGTATCTATACTTAGTTATATAGGTAATATATGTATATTTATATATATGTATATGTGTATAGATATATGTATATATGTAAGTATATATGTATATTTATATAAGTATATGTATATATGTATATATATATATGTATACTAATACATAAGTATATAGATACTACTATATGTATATATATATGTATATATAAGTATATGTATATATATATGTTTATAGTAGAGGGGTGTGTGTGTGTGTGAAAGTGTGAGTGTAGGTGTGTGTGTGCTCCGGTGTAGAGTGCTGTGAGTGTTGTGAGAGAGAGAGAGAGAGCATGAGAGGAAGGGCTGCAGTTAAGTTGTCTACAGGTGAAGGCCGTCATCTGATGGTCTTCAACACGCGTGGGCACGTGTTCGCACAGAGGAGAGCGCTTGCGCCGACCGGTTGCGAGCACGGAGAGCTCGCAACAGAGCGGGCAGGGCTGGAGGGCGAGGGTGCTTGCAACTTGCGCGGAAGCTTGCAGGTGCCGCAGGGGGGCGGGGAGGTGCTTTGCCGGCCGCTGCAGAGGCTCGCAGCGGCCGGTTGCGGGTGAAAGTGCGTGCGACAGAGCGGAGAAAGTGGAGGCAGAGAAGACCTGCAGGCATGCGCGGAGGGCTGGGGCGCCTGCAGGGAAGCGTGGAAGCTACTGGGGCTGCTGCTGCTACTGCCAAGCTGCAAAGCTTCAGACCTTGAAGCGGCTCCAATGGCAGGAATGGCTGAACGAAAAAAATGAAAGAAGAGCCACCACGCCCACCGGCTCTTAGAAGAGTTGGGCGGTGGTGGTCTCACTGTGGTGGTGTGCACCACAGTGAGATCTCCTACCCGCCGGGTATCTCTGAGGAGGGCCGGCGTATGGAGGTAGAGGGAGGAGAGGATGGTGGTGGCCTGCTGGTGGGTTTTTTTTTGCTGCTGAGACCAGCCTCCCACCAAAGGCAGGAGCTGTGGTCTTCAAATAGAAGAGGAAGGCATGGCCGTGCATGGCTCATGTGGCTGCAGGGAATGGTTGGAATGGCTTGGCAGGGAATGGTAAGTTGCAGGGAAGGGCTGCTGCAGCATGGCGCGCGGAGAAGATGCAACCGCGGGAAAGATTAAAAATCAAATGGAAATAAAAATAGAGATGGTGGATTTTGCAAAAAGGCACTTGAAGAAAATGCGAATTGCGAAGCCATTTATTTCATTCTCCTCTCCTCTCAATTAAATGCATGAATGCATGTATTTTTACAAAATGCAACTATGGAATCCTAATATGCATAGGTAATGCTAGGAAATAGCACAAGAAGGCATTATTGTAGGCGTATTTTGTGGTGCAATCATATCCCCATGCCTATCTTTTGCTAGTCCCTAGCAAAACAGTATTTAGAAATGATCTTAAGCTGAAGATTTTCTTCTGAGGCGATATATGTGTGTTTATTGTCGGATATTGTGAGAACCAATTGTAGAGAAGACTACCAGTACTTTAAGTCTCACATGACATAGATCATCTCTCGACTAACCAGGACTCTTGATATTTAAACCATAAGTACTATTTCCAGAACCCAGGAGGTTTTTGCCATACTCAAGAGCTCAAGAGGTTATGGCTTGTGCATAATGAAGGATCAAGACTGACCAAATGAACATTAAGACTCAAGCCCAAGGTTTCACGAATCTTTAAGTACAAGTTGGTCCAAGTTTCAGCTCGTGTTTTCGGATTGACCCTTAAGAAGATGACAAAAAACTGAGCTCCCTTTTTCTGATTTTTGTGGCTCAAAGGAAAACAAGGTATTTGAAACCTACCCTGAAGAATTTCTTGTGGGGCGAAGATTTTACAGACATTTGTGAGATTTACTGACTTATTTGCAACTTTTTTTTTTTTGAACACGTGTCAGTATATCTCTTACAACATTTTTTTGAAGGAGCACACTTTTTCTTTTTGGTGAGAGAGTTTCTTTTTGGTAGAAAGAGTTTCTCCTAAACACAAGACTAAAGCCTGGGATAAAAAGTCTACCTGCATGCACAAGTAAGGACTCCACCTTCCCTAATGAATACTAGGGTTGGTTCTTATGTTCACCTAGTCTTTCCTGATATGTGTAGTGTGAACCAAGTTTACTTAAGCTCTCAAGTAGAAGCAAACCAACGAATCCTATACTGGTGTCTCAAGTACAAGAATACGTCTTTAGTTAGGAGAGATTCCAATCTATCTTGTCAATGCTCAAGTGAATTAAGCCGAGCCTGAGTGAATCAAGCTTCTGTGGCCTAGAATGTCTTCAAAACAGAGGTTGAATATCCATAAACACTTATTGTATTTTTGTTTCAGCTTTCAGATCATTACTAAACACCATTTATTATTATATATATATATATTTTTTTTTTTTCTTTTTCTTTTTCTTGCATATTTATAAATGGGTGGAAACTATATGATACCATAAAATACCCAGATCCTATGGATGCCTATCCACCCCCCCATGCCAAACAATGCTATGTCCTCATATGCATGCAGGGAAAGGTAGAGAAAGGACGAAAGATCAGGTAATGAAAGCTGAGGTTCAGGGTATACAGCAAGGTGGTAGGGTGGGTGGATGGTGGGTGGTGAAGTGAAAAGTGAAGTGATCACAACAGTGGTGTGAAAAAGGTCTGGCATTTCGTGGGACAAGAGTGTCCCAGGCGAATTGGAGAACAAGTCTGGAAGAAGAAGTTGGCCCTCAGATTGGCCAAGAAGAGGGGCTTTTTGGATAGATGGATACAAAAAGGAACAGCCCCAGTGAGTAAGATGTGGGCTCAAGGTCCCAGTGAGGAATTGCAAATCTGCCTGATTTGGCGGGAAAGAAAGGGCAATCCGGTCTTCAAGAGTGTGGACCAGCGGTGAGTAGCCCGGATATGACTCAGACCAAGAGGTATAGGAAGCAGAGAAAATCTCGTCAGAAGTCTGGCCAGGAGAAGGTACGGGACAAGGGAGGGTTGGGGGAACGTCACAGTATGTGCTAATCAGGTAGTCTTCAGTGTTTACAGGTAATCCGCAGTAGTCTAAATAGGTCCAAATTAGTCCGATACACGCACTGACGGTCATGTCCTCGTCAGACGTGTCATCCTTGATGCCATCGTAATCAAAGTTCTTGGTTGCCTTGAAGATGTTAAATCTGAGCTTTTCAGATCCAACGGCAATCTCAATACAGCCCGACTCGCAGTCGATAAGGGCGTGAGATGTGGCCAAGAAAGGTCGACCAAGGATGATCGGACAATCAGAAAGTGAGCTAGGACCTTCCATTTCTAAAACAAGAAAGTCAACAGGAAAACAAAGACTGTTGACAGTATCCACCACGCCTTCCACCACACCCTTCGGGATTTTGACAGAACGATCTGCCAGCTGTAACGTGACAGGGGTGGGTTTCAGATTTCCCAAGGAAAATTTTTCGAGCATGATGATCAGTATAAGATTTATGGAAGATCCAAGATCAAGCAAGGCACGGTTAAACTGTAGCCTTAGATGCTACAGGAAATCAGTGGTGTACCTAGATCTTTCTACTTCGGTGGTAGGTTTGACAGTATAGCACAACTCGCATAAGGAGAGAGAACCACCGGATTTTTAGTTTTCTTTGACTGTCGCCTGGGTGTTGTGTAGTCTTTGAAGAATCGGGCTACAGTAGGTATGTGGTTGATAGCCTCGAGTAGGGGTACCTTGATTTCTACATCCCTGAACAAATTACGCAGGTTATCAAAGGCTTGCGTATCTTTCTTTTTGCCTTTTGGCTCCCTCAATAGAGCCTCAGGGAATGGGACTGATTCTGGCAACAATTTGGTAGTATCGTCCTCTTGCGAATGCGGTGCACATCCTGAATGAGAGGGCGATGAAGAAGAAGACGGGCCAGGATCAGGTCGAGGCGGATCGACGATCTGCATACCGCTCCTCGTAGTGATAGCATTGGACGATGCGGGTCCAGTGGGATCATAAGATTGCATCGCAAAAATACGCCAGCAATAGTGTCTTCTTGTGCTATTTCCTAGCGTTACCAATGCATATTAGGTCCCCATAGTTGCATTGTAAAAATACATGCATGCATTTAATTGAGAGGAGAGGAGAATGAAATAAGTGGCCTTGCATTTTACTTTTTTCCTCAAGTGCCTCTTTGCAAAATCCACCATCTCTATTTTTATTCCCACTTGATTTTAATCTTTCCCGTGGCTGCAACTTCTCCTCGCGCCCTCTCCCTGCCAAGCCCTTCCCTACACTTGCCATTCCCTGCCGTAGCCGTGCATGTGCCATGCATGGCCATGCTTTCGTCCTTTATAAAAGCCACGGTTCCTTCTCAAAGGGGGAGCCTGGTCCCAACAGCAAAAAAAAGAAAGCACCAGCAGCTCTCCAAGCCGTCCTCTCCTCCTTTCCCCTCCATACGTCGGTCCCCTCCAGTAGGCAGGAGCCCTCACTGTGGTGCACACCACAACAGTGAGACCACCACCGCCCAGCTCTTCAAAGAGCCGGTGGGCGTGGTGGCTCTGTTCTCATTCCTTTTTACGTCCCACACCATCTGCCATTGGAGTAACTTCAAGGTCTGAAGCTCAAAAGCTTTTCCCAGCAGCAGCGGCAAAGCAGCAGCAGCAGCTTCCACGCCCTTCCGCGCGCGTCCGCAGGCACCCCAGCCCCTCCACACGTGCCTATAGACCCTCTCCACCTTCGCTTTCTCCACCCTGTCACGCTCGCTCCCGCCCGCAACCGGCTGCTACGTGCCTCTGCAGCGGCCAGCCAAGTGGCTCCCCACCCCCCTGCAGCACCTGTAAGCTTCCGCGGAAGCAGCAGGCGCCCTTTCCCTCAACTGCGCATGCCAGCACATGCTCTGTCACGAGGTTCCGCCTGCAAGCCACCAGCCTACGCCACTCCGCCGCGTGCGCCGAGCTGGCCTCTCTCACAGCACCGGCCACTGCCGGTTCCGCGGCGCGAGCAAACACTGTAGCCACTATTCACGCGAGTCATCGCGACACTATGGCTACAGTGGTCTGACTGGAAAGCTTCTCACTTTCCCGGTCACCCAGTGCACCGCAACTGGCCCTCGCCCGTGCGCGCGCCCGCCCACGTCACCCGCTGCCTTCACCCGCTCCAGTCTTCGCGCAGTGCTGGGTGCTGCCTTTCCTCTCCGCGCCCTTCTCCCCCCAGTGCGTGCTTGTCTGCGTGCATGCGCACCTGCGCGTGGGTTTGGGTCCTCCAGACGACGCCTGCAAGCTGCAGATGCCCTAACTCAACCCTCCAGCAGTGCGGCTGCGCTCTCTCTGCCATTTCTCTCTCCCGCTCTCTCCCTCTCTCTCTCCCGCTCTCTCTCACAACACTCACAACACTCTACACTGACGCACACACACACCTACACTCACACTTCCACACAAACACACACACCTATACTCTATTGTATACATATATATATACTTATAGTTATATATTGATATATATATATATACATACAAATATTTATATATATACATATATATACATATATGTTCTTATATTTATACATATAATAGTACCTATATACTTATGTATTAGTATACATACATACATATATATATACTTATATATATACATATACATATACTACTATACATATACATATATATATACTTATATCTATATATATAATAGTATTAGTATCCATACATACATATATACATATATCTATATACTTATATATATATATATATACATATATACTTACATATATCTATGCATATATTAGTACTTATATAAATATGTATTAGTCTATATACACATATACATATACATATACATATACATATATACATATATAGCTACATCCATATATACATACATATATACATATATATATACACATATATCTATATACATATATATACCTATAGATAACCATATATACATATAGACATATTTACATATATACATATATATATATATATTCACATAATTTACCATACGTTGTATCGCGGGAATATCTGCACCAGTTGTTGATATTCCCCGATACACGCGTACAAAAAGCGTGGTCGCATACATCATCCACCATCCATCCCACACTCCACGCGGCACCTAGTCCTGTTGGTTGCGTCTCTCTAGACGACGACCGACTCGACACCGTGTTACACTCCATCTCCGCCTCCACCCCCACCCGTTTATATAGATAATATATACTATATTTACTTTATTTCTGTTTTGCTTTCCTGATAGTAAAAAGACAAAAAATATATATATATATAAAAGAGAAAAGATAATCTTTGACTTGCAGGTACCCCATCTTGCCAATAATAAGACTCGTTTTGGAACTCTATTTTGGCTCAAAGCCAAGAACCCAATTTTGAGGGTGTGCCTCAAGGACAAAGATTACCAGAAAAAAATCTAAATGAGAAAAACACCAAAAACACAATAAACGAACAGAAGAGACTCGTTGTAGGAAAGGCGTAGGAACTTGACCTGTACCCCACTTCCCTGAGTTCGACCCTGGGCCTAAAAGTGACAAGATAAAATCAAGTAGGCCAGGTAAAAAAAATTTCTATAAAGTGATGGTTAGGTCTGATTTAGGTTAACCACTATACACATTTCAGTGATAAAATCACCATATTAACAACCTATTCGGGTCTGACCATACATCTTTTCTAGCGCCGTTGCCAGGGAAGTGCGCCTTTAAGTAAGTTTCTATTCAATTCCTTTCAATTTTTCTCTTCTCTCTTCACGGGTATCTCTGTTTTTGGTGTGTAGGTGAACCTGGTGCAAGGAGAAGGTAGGCAGACAAAGTCAAAGACGTGAGCAGATCCAAGGCGGGAATGAGAGCGTGAAGACACCAACACCGCATTAGAGCTTCACACACGTTGTCGAACAAGTAGGTCTTCTTTTCTTAGCAACTAGGGTTAACTTGTCACCTTAATAAAAAAAAATTAAAAGCTAAAAACTAGAAAAACTTCTTGGGATCTCTTGGGGCAAGTGGATTAAAATTCACTTGTTTGATTGATTGTCTTCACTCCCACCGCCCCAGGATTTCCCGCCTACTTTGCATAGCGAAAATCCGAGAATCTTGATTCTTGAATTTTTCACCGTGGGAAGTATTCTTTAAGGAAAATAAAAAGATTGATTGCACCCGTCTATTGCCTCACTTATCTACAATTTGGGATAACCTTTTTGGAGGGGGGACTTGGAATTGAGTTGATTCCAACCCCACCACAATTTTTCAACTTGCCTAAGATTTGATCTCGAATATTTCAACACCAACAATTTGAGTTTCTTTTGTCTGTTGGTTGAGCCTTGTGTGGACATCTTTTTGGTGATTGGGAGCACTTGAATTGAAGTGCTTTGGCTCCCTTTCACACTAATATAAAACTGATTCGTGCATCCACACAAAGAAATCTCCATTACGGTAGCCCATTGCATTTTAGCATGCATTAACTAACTGATATTGAAGAAGGGTTTCTTGGGCTTAGAAAGAAAACTTGTATTCTCACAAAAACCCGGAGATTGGTTGAATTGGTAATTCAGCAAAATCCTAAAAATTCATACTACGTAAGGCTGAACTCTAAAAACCATTCACCAATTAAGAACTTCAATTCGGGGAGATTTCCTCGTTGCATGCTTGTTTTACACACTCTGAAAATCAACCACTTGGGCATTACCTGTAAACAGCGCCCTTCACATTCCAAAAGCAGTTGACCCTAAGCCTCTAATTAAAATTGGTAGTAACTTGACCCTTACTAAGGATTGGAGGTCTAACTACCTGCGTGTAGCGTCTACGTGCTGGTGAGAGTTCCCGCGTGCTATCGAGTGTCTAAGACTGAGGCAAATGGCCTTTCAATCTGGCTCGGTGGTTCCGCGGTGCTCTCATTCAGTTCCGTAGTTCGTGATAGTAGGTAACTTAGATTTTTAGGTCTAAGGGCACACTGTAGAGGTTAGGAACTTGACTGTATTGATTTGTAATCAAGTGTACCTTTGCGGCGTCATTTCTCTCATCTCTTTTACCTTCTTATCCCCCCAATTCTTCCTGCGTAGTGCATGTTTGGGAGGAGGTCACAAAACCCTGAACTATTTGAATTGACTGCTAAATCTAGAAAACAAGCCGAATTGTCCTCCTCCACAAACATGGCAAACACCCCCACCTCACCACTTCGTCACAATGCCAATTCTTCCAACACCAGGCTTATCCTGAGAAACCCTGCAAGACCTCCCTTATCGAGTGTCACGCCAAGCAACTCGGTAAGTCATATGGATCTGGCTTCTGCAAGCCAGTATTTTGACACGGAGGACCAAGCCTCCATGTGCTCGGACGCATATTTGCATGTGAACACGTCTTCTGGCATAGAAGACGCTTGTGCCCTGGGGAACAACCCGTTCTCTGCCACTTATAAACCAGGGTGGCGTAATCATCTGAATTTCACATGGTCCAACAACTCGCAACGCCAAAATCCCATGGGGGTACCAATGCGACCGTCCGCACCCATCATCCCAAGGGCCCAGTCTAATCCTATGACGAATCCGCCATTAGGCCCTTGCGTACCACAAACAAAACACACATCAAGTCCTCTTAATAAATTGATGCGAATGATGATGGAAATGTCAAAGCGCCATAAAGAGAACATGACCTCTCTTCAGCACCATTTGGCGCAGCAGAATGCTGAGATCAGTCAACTACGCATGGCGACTTGATCTCAGGGCACTCTTCCTGCCCAACATGTTCCAAACCTGCGAAACTTCGTACCCTGTAGTCCGCAACCACGATACAACCTTCTCAGGGACAGGTTCATCAAATTCTGCAAGCTCCGAGCATTCCACCAGGATTTCAGGCTAATCCCGCTGCAGCACCGCACTCTTATGTTGATTGCGATTGCATCAAGGATGACACATCTGATGAGGACATGACCATCAATGCATGTATCGGGCTAATTGGGACCGATTCAGACTACTGCGAATTACCTGACGACTGCCTGACCAACACAAATTGTGACGTTCCCTAATCCCTCCCTATTCCCACACCTTCTCCAGACCAGACTTCTGATGAGGTTTTCTCCGCTTCCCATACCTTGTGGTCTGAGTCATCGACGGGCTGCTCACCGCCGGTCCACACTCTTGAAGACCGGATTACCCTTTCTTTCCCGCCAAATCAGTTAGATTTGCAACTCCACACTGGGACCTTGAGCCCACATCTTACTCACTGAGGCTATTCCCTTTTGGATCCATCTATCCAAAGAGCCCCTCTTCTTGGCCAATCTGAGGGCCAACTTCTTCCTGACCTATTTTCTATTCCGCTTGGGACAATCTCGTCCTAGAAAATGCCAGATCTTTCACCACCCACCATCCACCCACCCGACCTCCCTGCTGTATACCCTGAACCTCAGCTCTCGTTACCCGATCTTTTGTCCTTTCTCTGCCTTTTCCTGCATGCATATGAGGACATAGCATTGTTTGGCATGGGGGGGTGGATAGGCATCCATAGGATCTGGGTATTTTATGGTATCATACAGTTCCCACCTATTTATAAGTATGCAAAGAAAAAAAAAATATATATATATAATAATAATAAATGGTGCTTAGTAATGATCTGAAAGCTGAAACAAAAATACAATAAGTGTTTATGGATATTCAACCTCTATTTTGAAGACGTTCCAGGCCACAGAAGCTTGATTCGCTCAGGCTCGGCTTAATTCACTTGAGCATTGACAAAATAGATCAGAATCTCTCCTAACTAAGGATGTATTCTTGCACCTGAGACACCAGTACAGGATTCGTTGGTTTGCTTCTACTTGAGAGCTTAGGTAAACTTGGTTCACACTACACGTTTCAGGAAAGACCAGGTGAGCATAAGATCCAACCCTAGTGTTCATTAGGGAAGGTGGAGTCCTTACCTGTGCACATAGGTAGACTTTTTATCCCAAGCTTTAGTCTTGTTTTAGGAGCAACTCTTTTCACCAAAAAGAAACTCTCCCACCAAAAAGAAAAAAAGTGTGCTCCTTCAAAAAGTGTTGTAAGAAATATATTGACACGTGTTTCAGAAAAAAAATGCAAATATGTCAGTATATCTCACAAATGTCTGTAAAATCTTCGCCCTACAAGAAGTTCTTCAAGGTAGGTTTCAAATACCTTATTTTCCTTTGAGCCACAAAAATCAGAAAAAGGGAGTTGAGTTTTTCGTCATTTTCTTAAGGGTCAATCCGAAAACACGAGCTGAAACTGGGACCAACCTGTATTTAAAGATTCATGAAACCCTGGGCTTCAGTCTTAATTTTCATCTGGTCAGTCTTGATCCTTCATTATGCACAAGCCATAACCTCTTGAGCCCTTGAGTACAGCAAAAACCTCCTGGGTCCTGGAAATCATACTTAAGGTTTAAATATCAAGAGTCTTGGTTAGTCGAGATTTGATCTATGTCATGTAAGACTTAAAGTACTGGTAGTCTTCTCTACAATTGGTTCTCACAATATCCAACAATAAACACACCAATATCACCTCAGAACAAAATCTTCAGCTTAAGATCATTTCTAAATACTGTTTTGCTAGGGACTAGCAAAAGATAGGCATGGGGGTATGATTGCACCACAAAAATACGCCTACAATAGTGTCTTCTTGTGCTATTTCCTAGCGTTACCAATGCATATTAGGTCCCCATAGTTGCATTGTAAAAATACATGCATGCATGCATTTAATTGAGAGGAGAGGAGAATGAAATAAGTGGCCTTGCATTTTACTTTTTTCCTCAAGTGCCTCTTTGCAAAATCCACCATCTCTATTTTTATTCCCACTTGATTTTAATCTTTCCCGCGGCTGCAACTTCTCCTCGCGCCCTCTCCCTACCAAGCCCTTCCCTGCACTTGCCATTCCCTGCCGCAGCCGTGCATGTGCCATGCATGGCCACGCTTTCATCTTTTATAAAAGCCGTGGTTCCTTCTCAAAGGGGGAGCCAGGTCCCAGCAGCAAAAAAAAGAAACCACCAGCAGCTCTCCAGGCCGTCCTCTCCTCCTTTCCCCTCCATATGCCGGTCCTCCTCCGAGGAGATACCCGGCGGGAAGGAGCCCTCACTGTGGTGCACACCACCATAGTGAGACCACCACCACCCAGCTCTTCAAAGAGCCGGTGGGAGTGGTGGCTCTGCTCTCGATCTTTTTTACATCCCGTACCTTCTGCCATTAGAGCAGCTTCAAGGTCTGAAGCTCAAAACCTTCGCCCAACAGCAGCGGCAAAGCAGCAGCAGTTGCAGCAGCCATCCACGCCCTTCCGCGCGCGTCTGCAGGTGCCCCAGCCCCTCCGCGTGCGCCTGCAGACCCTCTCCACCTTCGCTTTCTCCACCCTGTCACGCTCGCTCCCGCCCACAACCGGCGGCTGCGCGCCTCTGCAGCGGCCAGCCAAGTGCCTCCCCGGCCCCCTGCAACACCTGCAAGCTTCCGGGTAAGCTGCAGGTGCCCTTGCCCTCCACCGCGCACGCCGGTGCGCGCTCTGTCGTGAGGTTTCGCCTGCAAGCCACTAGTCGATGCCACTCCGCCCTGCGGGCTGAGCCGGCCTCTCTCACAGCACCGCCCACGTCACACGAGTCATCGCAACACTGTGGCTACAGTGGTCTGACTGGAAAGCTTCTAACTTTCCCAGTCACCCGGCACGCCGCAACCGGCCCTCGCCCGTGCGCGCACTCGCTCGCGTCACCCGCTGCCTTCACCCGCTCCAGCCTTCGCGCATTGCAGGGCATTGCCTTTCCTCTCCGCGCCCTTCGCCCCCCCAGCGTGCGCTTGTCTGCGTGCGTGCGCCCCTACGCGTGGGTTTGGGACCTCCAGACGATGCCCGCAAGCTGTAGATGCCCTAACTCAACCCTTCAGTAGGGCGGCTGTGCTCTCTCTGCCATTTCTCTCTCCCGCTCTCTCTCACAACACTCACAGCACTCTACATCGACGCACACACACACCTACATTCACACTTCCACACAAACACACACACCTATACTCTTGTATACATATATATATATACTTATACTTATATATTGTTATATATATATACATATATACACATATATATACTTATATATATACATATAATAGTACCTATATACTTATGTATTAGTATACATACATACATACATATTTACATATATATATACTTATATATATACATACATATACATATATACATATACTACTATACATATACATATATATATACTTATATCTATATATATATAGCAGTATTAGTATCTGTATATACATATATACATATATCTATATACTTATATGTATATATATATATACATATATACTTACATATATCTATGCATATATTAGTACTTATATAAATATGTATTAGTCTATATACACATATACATATACATATATACATATATAGCTACATATATATATACACATATATCTATATACATATATATACCTATAGATAACCATATATACATATAGACATATTCACATATATAGATATATATATTTTTTCACATTATTTTCCATATATATATGTATTAGTCTATATACACATATACATATACATATACGTATATAAATATATAGCTACATCCATATATACGTACATATATACATATATATATACACATATATCTATATACATATATATACCTATAGATAACCATATATACATATAGACATATTTACATATATACATATATATATATATTCACATAATTTACCATACGTTGTATCGCGGGAATATCTGCACCAGTTGTTGATATTCCCCGATACACGCGTACAAAAAGCGTGGTCGCATACATCATCCACCATCCATCCCACACTCCACATGGCACCTAGTCCTGTTGGTTGCATCTCTCTAGACGATGACCGACTCGACACCGTGCTACACTCCATCTCCGCCTCCACCCCCACCCCTTTATATACATAATATATACTATATTTACTTTATTTCTGTTTCGCTTTCCTGATAGTAAAAAGACAAAAAATATATATATAAAAGAGAAAAGATAATCTTTGACTTGCAGGTACCCCGTCTTGCGAATAGCAAGACTCATTTTGGAACTCTGTTTTGGCTCAAAGCCAAGAACCCAATTTTGAGGGTGTGCCTCAAGGACAAAGATTACCAGAAAAAATTTAAATGAGAAAAACACCAAAAACACAATAAACGAACAGAAGAGACTCGTTGTAGGAAAGGCGTAGAAACTTGACTTGTACCCCACTTCCCTGAGTTCGACCCTGGGCCTAAAAGTGACAAGATAAAATCTAGGCCAGGTAAAAAAATTTCTGTAAAGTGATGGTTAGGTCCGATTTAGGTTAACCACTATACACATTTCAACGATAAAATCACCATATTAACAACCTATCCGGGTCCAACCATATAGGAATCCTCACCGGAGATGGAAGTCTGTAGGGTACCCAAATCTCTCGTGCGTTCACAAGAGAGATTGGGTGCAAATCAGGGATCAGGATTGAGTTCAGATGGAAGGGAATTCCTTAGAGAATCTCCCTTCCAAATCTGGGAGGAGATATGTGAGGAATCAGAGAGTATTCCCTCTCTATTCCTTGCCGGAGTAGTATTTCTCCCCAATAATGGTGGAGGGACCTACTTGTAAGAGTGGTGAGGAAGTTAGGGGGGTCAGTGCAATAATTTTCAAAAGATAAGGACTAAAATGTAATTAGGTGTACTAATTTGCAAAGTAGGTCAAGATGACCTCCCCTTAGGTCAAAATTTTGGTAAAAACCTAATTTGGACCTAAGGAATCCAATGGTGAAGTTGGATTTTAGGTTTGACCATGTTTGACTGGACATTTTTCACAAAAACCCAAATTAAATCAATTGATGAGCTAGGACCCTAATCTAGGTCAAACTAGGTCCCAAAAGCGAAATTGAATGTTCTAAATCCTAGGGGACATTTTTCCATGAATTTTAGAGGGTTTACTTGATTTTTATCCTGACCGAAACCTTGTTCAATTAAGCAAGTCTGTTTTAGGTTACCAGATGTCATTTAATTCCTGGATTGCACATGAACCCATTTCTGATTGAATCAACCCACTTTTCATCTTATTCCGACCAATTGACCTATGTTTTGCCTTTGAGAAATTCTGTTTATGTACTATAATGGTAAAATTACAGTTTTACCCTTTATTTCATGTTTTCTTCTCAGAACACTTATTCCTTCAATTAAGCCTTCTTCTAAGTTATGCAGGAGCTTTTATTCTCTTTATTAGGTCAAAATGAGCTAGTTATGGCTCATGATGAGGCTCTCATCATGAGGTCCTTGGCCGGACATCAGTTGGAGGGGTTGGACAACTTAAGTCCTTCCCCCTCTGTTGGATGTTGAGAAGGCTCGCGGTGTTGGAGAGGAGGCACACAGTTACGAAGTCGGAGGCGCAGTTGCAGGTGTTGGTGCTGTCACCACCGACCGTGGTGATGGAGTCATCAGAGGTGAGACATGGTGGTGGTAGCACACAGTGGGGGTTGAGAGAGGATGTGGAGATGGGACAGCTTCTTCCCCGTGGAGGGGAGATGATTGGAGAGGGAGGCCCTCTCCTGGAGAGAGGAGAGAGATGACAGCTGCGCCTCTTTTTGCCTATTATATAAAGAGAATGAGAGAGAGGATTAGTGAGACAAAAATAAACAAAATCGTCAATTTATGTTGCCAAAAAAAGAAGATTTTGAGAGAAATTTCGGGGGGAGAGATATTCATTAAGGAGAGAGAGAGATACAGTTGTCAATTTATTTTCCCTTTTATTATTTTCCTTTCTTTGATTTTTTCCTCTTGCACGAGACTTCTACTCAAAGGATTTTCATGGAAAATAATTATAGTGGAAAGTGTAGAATTTTTCGTTACATGTAACAAATCAAATGGCATTCCAAATTGAGTAGAATTCCACCCAAATTACCCTTTCATAATGATGTAATGCATGAAATGACAAATTTACCTCTTATATAATTTCCTAATATAATGGATACTTTAAATTAATTTCTTATCTCATTGATCATGAACTTAGGTTCGAATTTTGTCCACTAAAGTTGACTTATCATCCAGCCATGGTCCGCCTTTGTTGCTGAGCTTGAAACAAGCTTATTGTAGCTCCAGGTGCTGCCAATCCCAAGCCGACACTCCCAAGATGCGTGGAAGACTCTTACACACTGTCTCAGGTCCTTAATTGGAGTCAAAGACCTTCACAGTAGCTGCAATTGAAAGCACACACCCTGCTGTGGTGTGCGGAAGACAAGTGGGACATTTAGTCCCACCTCGGAAACGGAAGGGCACTTTCACGCGCATAAATTGATTTTGTGCTAGAGCCTATTCACCTCCAACACTGAGGGTGAGGTCCTCCTCCCCCTTTCACCAGACTCGTCTGTGACACCTAATATGCGGACCTGGCCGACCTGACTACCCGACCTGACCTCACACTCCTCGCTCACCACACACGTCAGTGAGCTTGGACCCGGGTCTGCGATAGGTCGATTACCCGACCATCTAAGGCTCCGGGAGAGCCAGAACTGAAATAGAAAAGAGAGAAGGAGAGTGGAGAGCTGCACAGGGTTAGAGGGGTTTTGCTTTGGAGAGTTTGGCTCCTCATTTAGTCAGATTCTGAGAGAAGAAGTGCCAGAGAAGGAAGAAAAGAGAAGGAGAAGAGGACCATAGAAAGAGAAGAAAGCCTAAGGAAGAAGAAGAAGAGAAGTCTGAAGGCAGAAGAAGAGAAAGAGAAGGACCTCAAAGGAAGAGAGGGCCAAAGACAGAGAAAGAAGAAGGAAGCCAAGGTAGAAGAAGAAGAAGAAGAAGAAGAAAGGCAGAATCAGAGAAATCAGAAGAACAAAAGAAGAGGGATACTGTAGCAAAGTCATTTTAAGATGAATTTATATTTTCTTCTTTAGTTAATTTGAGTAACTATTATTTGGTCTACAATTCTTTTTACTCTTGACATACTCATATGCTTTACATTCCTATTCAGTTGTTAAGAAATATTATGTGTTCAATTTGCATTAATTGCTATGTTTAGTGTGTGAATTCCATTTGCTCCATGTGTTCGACCTCGAAATCTTTTCGAGTAATAAAATTGTATTTGTTTTAAATGCTATTTTGGCTGTACTACAATGCAACACTTTTAAAACCCCAATTCAATTGCCTAAACATGGAGGAACCCGAGAACCTCAATATCTTGACTCCCCTAAAATGAACCCAAACCCACCCAACCCTGAATCGAACCAGTTGGTTCAGGTGAACCAAATCAAAGACAGGGTGTTGGCTAACTTGAGGAACACCATACAATCTTTAGAAGCCAAGCCAACACCATTCTCTGAAGCATTGGAGCCTATGATAAAAATGATTGATGAGTTGAATAGCTCTTTATTTGATTTACTCCAAAGTGTTAGGGATAGGGACCTGGGTGAGTTTCTTCTTGGGAAATTGTCAAGGTTCAAGATGAAATTTGTGGTTGCCCTAGTCAAATCTTAGGAAGATTCTCAAGATTAACCCCCTTCAAGAGAACCAATGTCTGAACCTGCTCAGGCGCCTGTCAAGGGGGATACATTTTCTGAGATCGGGGATGACCAGGTTGGGCTAGAGCAACCCATTGAGGATAAACCGATTGATTCACTCGAGATCCCTGAGCCAAGGAGCGAGGAAAAATATGTCTCTTTGAACCAGGAAATGATAATTGATTTTGAGACATATATAAATGAGGAGCATGGATTCTTTGATTCTAAGGGTGAAGAATCTCTTAGTGAAGTCTAACTTGAGCATAAGGAAGATGATTTTAGTGAGACAAACGGCCTTGAGGAATCTGACAAACCGTTTGATAGCCTAATTATTGAAGATTTCGATTTGGTTGGGGCTAACATGGAGGATTTGAGTCCTCATTTACTAAAGATTCAATCAATAGCCCTATTCCTCAACCACACCCCAAAGGGATTGATTTTGATTTAGAAATCATTGTACCCAAGTTAATTCTGAGTCAGCCATGATTTTTGAACTTGGGTAAATCTTATGGGGTCAATGGTATGCTAGAGGTCCCAGAACCTGAGCACTTGATGTTGGAGGATAGGAATGAAGAAATGAAAATTTGGGAGGTTAATTTTGATGGATAAAACAAGTTTGGATCTAAGGGTTTCTATTGACCTAAAACCACCTACTTTCTACCAAGACCCTTACAATATCTTTCACGTGCAACCCAAGCTTGAAATAACTGATTATTTTTCTGAGCTAGTTGTTAAGTGGACAACTGCACCTATTGAACCATCTTTACCCATTATTCGACACTTTGATCTTGGGTTGCACACCACTAAGCCACAGGCCCGACCCTATAAACACAACAACCTTCGATTTTAGGTGATTTTCATCCAGAACCTGAGAACCACTCAACCCTGGGGCATAGGTCTGCACCATAATCTGGTCCACATCTGTGGACATCTTCTAAAGATGGGTTTTAGGATCAAACTTTTGATTTTGATTCTGACCCGCACTTGTGAATTCTCAATTTCTTCTTTCTATGTATGTTATGCCTAACTGAAGGCATTAAATTTAGCACGTGTTTATATTTCACATTCGCTGCGAAGCTAACTGGATTCCTCATGATGTTTAGGTGATATTCTGTTTACTCTGCCCTTTTCATGTCTTTATTTTTACAATGAGGACATTGCATCATTTAGTCATGGGGGGGTGGATACTTAATCCTGAAATCATTTTGTTAACTCCGTAGAATTTCTTTTAGTTTCTTTGAAAAAAAAAATGAAGATTTAGGGGAAGAAAACTTAGGCATCTAGAAGTTATTAACTTTAGGAAATGATACGATAGGACCTGAATACTTAGACTCTTCAGGTCTTCAGGCTTAATTAGCCCAGGTGTCCACTTGAATGTGGACTTAGTCTCGAGTCCTTGCCAAGTCAATCTTATTTTAATTTGGTAAATAAATTGGGGTAATAAGTATACGACTTATCAACCCACTTTTGATTTGGTGGGACTTTAAGCCTGAGCATCTACACACATTTTTTGCACTGACTCACTTTAAGCCTAAGCATCTATTCCATTTGAAATCATGTGTGATGCATCAGATTATGCAATAGGAGCTATTTTAGGATAGAAAATTGAGAAGAATCCGGTGGTAATTTACTATGCTAGTAAAACATTGAATGAGACACAATGGAATTACATAGTTACAGAGAAAGAGTTACTAGCAATAGTATTTGGATTAGAAAAATTTAGATCGTACATACTCGGATCTCAAATCATAGTGTAGTCTGATCACTCAGCTATTCAACACCCTCTATCTAAGAAGGACATGAAACCTAGGTTAATCAGATGGATCTTGCTTTTACAAGAATTTGACCTAGAAATTCGTGATAAGGCAGGTAGGCAAAATGTTGTTGCAGATCATCTTTCCCGTCTTCCTTCTGATACAATCGAATCATCTCCACCAATCACAGAACACTTCCCTGATGAACATCTTTTGACTATATCCACAGATCTTCCTTGGTATGCAGATATTGTTAATTATTTGGTTACACATAAATTCTCTCCATATTGGGATGGGAATCGCAAATAGCGACTCAAAGCAGAAGCCAAATACTATTTTTGGAAAGATCCATATCTTTTTAGACTCTGTAAAGATCAAATCATTAGGCATTGTGTTACTTCTTCTGAGATTGATTCTATCCTCTCTTTTTGTCATGACCAGGCCTGTGGTGGTCACTTTTCTGGTAGAAAGACCGCTGCAAAAGTTTTGCAATGCGGGTTTTATTGGCCCATGTTATTTGTTGATTCTTAGACTTATTGTAAGGCATGTAGTCGCTGCCAAACACTTGGTGGCATGTCTCGGAAAGGCATGATGCCTTTGAACCCAATTCTAGTGTGTGAAATCTTTGACATTTGGGGCATAGATTTTATGGGTCCATTTCCATCCTCTTTTGGTTTCCATTATATTTTACTTGCTGTCGACTATGTTTCTCATTGGATTGAAGCCAAACCCACACGCACAAACGACCATCGAGTTGTCATTCCTTTTATACAGAGTCACATTTTCTCTTGTTTTGGGATACCTCGTGCTATTATTTCTGACGGCGGTTCCCATTTTATTAACGCCCAGTGTAAACATTTACTTAGAAAATATGGGGTTACACATCATATTTCTACACCTTATCATCCCCAGACTAATGGGAAAACCGAGGTCTCTAATCGGGAGATCAAAAATATCCTTCAAATGACAATCCGACCCGATGGGAAGGATTGGTCTTCCCATTTAGATGAGGCTTTGTGGGCTTATAGGAATGCCCACAAAACACCAATAGGCATGTCACCATACAGACTTGTTTACGGGAAACCCTGTCATCTTCCCGTAGAAATTGAACACAAGGCCTATTGGGCAATTAAAGCCTGTAATTTTGACCTCCTGAAGGCTGGTGAAAATCGTAGATTACAGCTTAGTGGACTCGAGGAATTACGTCATGATTCCTATGAAAGTTCAAAGCTGTATAAGGAGAAACTTAAAGCCTTCCACGACAAATTCATTTCCCGCAAATCCTTTGCACCTGGTCAGAAGGTGTTGTTATTTGATGCCCGTTTGAAGCTCTTCCCAGGTAAACTTAGGTTTAAATGGCAAGGGCCATTTATTGTAGTTAGAGTCTTTGACAACGGAGCTGTCAAAATCACTGAACCCAACAAGGATCAACCCTTCAAAGTCAATGGTCAACATCTTAAACCTTTCTTGGAATCACATCCTTTGGGTCATGTTGGAGAATGTTACCGACTCCACTAGGGTTTTTCTATCCATCCACCACATTTGTACATAGTTGTTTCCTATTTTTACCCTCTTTGATTTTCTGATACACTTACTTTAAAAATTTCACTTCATATTTCATATTGATTACCTTCATTTAGCCCGACTGATCACTCTGACTATTAGTCAGACTTGAAATCGTCCGCACTGAGATTTTTAAATCTCCTCTATTTGACTCCTTCCATCACCCTATACTAAATGAAGTGTAATATCTTTTCACCCTTCTTACAAAGAGGACATTGTAAAATTTTGGCTTGGGGGGGTTGAAGTGAAATTTTCACTTTAAGTGTGGGTTAAAAACTAAAAGCACATAAAAATTAAATATCCACGAAATTTAAAAAAAATAGAAAATTTGAAAATGATAAAAATTTTAAAAAAATAAAAAATTTCATAAAAATTTGAAAAAATTTTTAAAAAAATTATTAAAATTGAAAATCTTACATACATAAAAATAAAAATATATAAATATAAAAATTTGCAAAAGAAAATTCATAAAAATAATAAGAGGGGTTTATTCATTATTAATAAAGAAGAAAAGAAGAAGAATATATATACTGTAATTAAGAGCTTAATTTTCTTTTAGGTCAGAAGTTTAAAATGTATATAGAGTATATATAGCTATTTAAGAGCATTCAATTCTTAATTAGATTTTTACTTTAAACAATTTGTAAAAACACCCTTTTGTGTTTAAAATTTTTAAAATAAGCTTTTATTTGAATTAGGAATCTTTTAAATCTTTTAAGGATTTGTTTTTCTATTCTTACCTTGAATTGATTTAAACTTAAGTTTTGGAATTAAATTATAACTTTTTAATCAATTAGATTAAGTAATCCTTTTACTTTTTGAAAATTTGATTTTATCATAAAGTTAAGTAAAAAGGCCAGATATTCAAAGTTAATTAAATAGAGAGTTGGTAGAATTTTAGTTTACAAAACTTACAAGCTAGAGATAAATAACTAGACTTGGTAAATTTTGTCTTGATGGATCCTATAGGAGGAAATTAAAAATTTGAAGAACCTGAGAGTGAAGGGCTTTGTTGTCTAAGCTCTGGTTTGAGAGCTAAGTAACCCAAACATCTAAATTCACACACATAGAATTGTCTTGTTGGAATCTGAGACTGCGAAAACAAAGAGGTTAAGAGATCAGTTCTGAATCCTCTTTAGTCCAAGGATTTCCACGGGGCAGTTCTTGAATGGGTGAAGGATGTGCCACTCACCTAGAAAAAGGATTTAGAGAATAATGGTAGTAAGAAAAATGAGAAGGGGGAAAAGAAAAGAAAAAGAAAAAAATAAATAAAACACCCTACAGTTAAGTGCCTTGTTAAAAATCGGTACTTATGCAGTTTTCCAAAAATAAATAAAACATCTCGTTACAAATGGATGCTACCCTTCCTTCCATCAAGTAAAAAGAACACCTCGCTACAAATGGGTGTTCTAACCTATAGAAAATGAAAAAAAAAAATATGGAGAAAAAATTATTAGGAATAAGGGACCTAGTGGTCCACCGGGGAGATATACACAAAAAGTGTTGACCTCGGGATAGAAAAGTGGTGAGGAGAAAGCAACCAAACCTCAGTAAGGCCAAGCCAAATGCTTGAATTGGAATAATTGGGATTGGTAAATGATGTCTTAAGATCTGGATTTTTGCAACTTTGGATGCCTTTAGGACAATTCTCTTCACTAAGCACAGATGTTTTAAAATCATAGCTACTGAACTTGGGTATTAGGCAGTGAAGCCTAAGAAATTGGGTTTTGAAGATTTTAAGTTGAGACCTAAAGGAGAAGAATTGACAGAATCCTCGGTCTACAAGTTAATCTTTAGTGTTGTAGGCTAGTAAATTAGAGTTTTACTACTCTAAGTTTGATTAATAATGAGTATCTGGTTAATTTGCTTAAACTTATATTGATAAAAGTCAATTGTCATAAACAAGGAATTAACTTAAATCTATTTGAGTTTTTGAGTTAAAATTTAATTCTCAATCCTTAAGTTTTGTTTTCTTAAAACACTTTGTATTCTAATTTGAGTTAAGAATAGTTACAAAGATTAAGAGATTTTTGAAGAATTCTAATTCAGAATAAAATTCTTGTTTACAAATTGTTTAAAGTGTGTTTTGAAAATGTTATAAGTATAAGTCTAAGTAAGAAAATTTTCACATATGCTCTTTGCATTAATCATTTATATTAAACTTTAAAAAATTTCTGACCTAAGCTTTCCTCTACATAGTTACTATTTATAATAATTTAAACCCAAGTGCTTTAAATCATCATAATCTTAGTTAATTTTGCTAGGGACTAGCAAAACTTTGGCTTGGGGGTATGATGAGACACTCATCATAATTTCTAATTACCCTTAATTAACTAGTCTTCCTAGTTAATTAGCCAAGGTTATGAACATATAAGGGTTAATTATAGAATAAGGGATATTTAGTAAAGGACATTAAAATAAGTTTAAAATGACATTGTATCATTCAATTAATACTATTAATAATTTAGATAACAATTGGACTCGAAATCCTATTAATTATTCCCTTAATTAACAAGATAACTTAAACTTAATGTATACCTAAGTATATAATAACTTAAGTGATTTTACTTAATCTAATAAATTAACGTAAAGAGGTCAAAAATGTAAATTCAAGGTGAAAACATAATATGTACCTTATTTACTAACGTATATAAAAAGTTGAAAAAGATCTAAATTAAAATAAACCTTCAAAACCTGAGTTTACATTTTGGTCCTTAATATTCATTACAATCAGGTCCTTATTTCTTACACAGGTCCTTTAGTTTTATTACATTTAAACCCCTCTTCGACTTCTTCTTCTTCGTCCGAATGAACGGCCGACAGCAGAGAGTCACGCCACCGCATGATCACCTCCCTACCGACATCAATCTTCTTTGTTCAAGCTCTTGCAGCTTGCGCTCACCACCTCCACTTCATCCTCCTGTTTGGATTAACCAAAAATCCTATTTTTCAGTGGGAGATAACCTCACCATCGTCGGAGACGGTGACGAAGCGACAGAGGTTAAGCTCCTCAAGCTCCTTCTTCGGCCAGACCCCGCCATTCTCTTCGCCGCCAACTGCTATAAATACCCCCTCACCCATCAGATTTTACTCAAGTTGGCTCCCTTCCCTCTTCTAACGTTGTAGCCGACTTCGATAGCCTATTCGTCCAAAACTCCGGTGACTTCCCATTCCACTTTCCGACTTCCTCCATCCATCTTGATCAGCCGAGGAGATCCACCATGGTCTTCCACGTCTCTGACACAGGTGCCGACCCATGGAATCCCTCGCTCCACCTCAAATCCGCCCTCTGGAGATCTTTCTTCCACCCTTTGATTTCGTCATACGCTATTAACCTTCAACGGGACCATATTGACCCCTTTGTCCAGGTAACAGTAGATTAGGAGTAGGAGTAGGAGTAGGCTAGCTTAGTTAGGTTGGTAGTTAGTTAGATTAGAGTAATTTTAGATTTTAGTTTCATCTTCTCCGACTCTGGCGAGCTCCTTGAGCTAGCCAGAGCTTTAATCTTGTCATTTTAACTCACTGTACACCATCCGTTAACTTCCATGATCACTTCTAAATTATTTAATCATTTAATTGATCACCTAATCGCCTAGTTCACATTTCACCTTCACCGACTACAGTTACTATCCATGGTCACAGTAACCGACCTAATTCCACCTTCACAGGGTTTTTCATCATCTATTCATCACTTATGGACCCTAATCGATACTATAATACCTATAAATACTACATATAAATTAAACTCCCAAATTTTAATTTAGTTCCTGAGCTCACTGTCAATGGCGGCTGAGGAGCAGTTCAAATCCTAAATTAAATATATATTTATGAATATAAACATCTGTTGACTTGTTTTAACCACTCAATCGAGTGGTAAAACAAGTCTTGAGCTTTAACCACTCAGATCCTTTAAGAAAATGAATTCACTGTCAAATCTTAATTTTAATGGACAAATGAAGAATTAAATGTGATACTGAGGTTCCTTACAACCTCAGCATCCTTTCTAAATCAAAAATGACAAGTTTTAATAATCTATACACAATTTTGCCTTTTTCTGAACTCACCGGAGCTCCAACGAGCTCCAGTAAGCCAAAACTATGTTTCAGCCTCTAGAATTTATTAAGAAGCTCCAGAATGATAAAATGTGGATCACTAATTGTTTTAAGGATGTTTATTTGAGGATTTAACCACTGGAGCTGTAGATATGACTTCATCTTCTCCAACTCCGGCAAAGTTGGAGAAGTCTGATAAAGAGATTTAAGAAGCATTGAAGGAACTTAAAGCTTCAGTGCAATGCACTTAAACTATTTAAACTCTTAGAATACTATAATAACTTCTGAATCATTCTGTCGAACAAACACATTTTGAACCTCAGGCAGTGAGCCTGTAACCCTAGGAATCAGGGTCAGAACACCTACCTGAAGATCTGAATAAGTTCCTGAGGTTTTGATTTCCTGTGGAGGAGCTTTTAATAGAAAGTCAACTTTTTGTGCCTTCACAGTCAACTAAGTCTGATAATGGATATCTGAGCTCGAATTGAGGTATTGAGGAGATTAAATTATTTTTGAGAATTTGTTGAATGATCTGAAAGTGATTAAAGTGAGCTCAGATGATTTATTGTGTGAGAATTTGAATCCCATCAATTTGGGTTACTTTCGAACCCAAACTAACAGGAGAAACATTTTGTTGAGTTTTGAATTTAAATCAGATAAGTTCATTATAACCCTTAGAATTAGTTTCAATCAATTAGAAACCTTCTTTTGTATCTGTTGCACATATCAAAGTCTGAAAAGTTGAACTCTGAAGCTTTCAGAGAAGTGTAGAGCTTCTCTACTGGTCTTGAAGGTCTTGAGAGCTTAAAGGATACTCTAACAGATGCGGAATCACTTGTATAACTTGTACAAACCTTAAAATAAGAAAGAAAAGTCCATCTGTGGACTCTGTAGACATTAAAACCATTTCCAGGCGTTAAATAACCCATAGGAACCCCTGATTTTATCTTTCAAATTGAAGAGGAAAACATCTTCAAAACCTTAAATTGACCTTGCAATTGTATAGATCTACCTTAGAGCTTTCTAACAAACTTTAAATCACTCGATTTGGAGCTCTAAGTAGGAAGTTATGATCATTTGAAGTTGGGTCTGGAAGGGGTTAGATGTCCCACATCGCTAGTTTCTGAGCGCGTGCCTAGGAACAAAAGTAATTTGTTGCATGGGCTATCCAGTCGTCAGTGCTCGGCACACCGGTTACCGACCTGATCTGAGCATGTGCATGTGTGTGTGTGCGGGCTTGTGTGCTTGCGGGTGTACGCTCTTGTGGGCGTGAGCAAATGTGCCCTGGGAGGGTGAGAGGCCTGAGAGGCCAGGTTGAGCCAAGTTGGCTCGAGACTTTGAACAGATATGAAATAAATCAAAATCGAACCTAATTGTGATTAGGCAAGGACCGAGTAGAGTCTGGTCCCACCCTAGTCTCAGGGTGCTATGTATCCTCGAAAGGACCTTGCCGCAAATAAAATAATTTTTGGTTAAAAAGTAAAAAACCTGGTTCAGTTGAAGGACTTAAGGAAAGGAAGAGCTGATGGTTAAAATGCTAAGTGTTGAAGCTGAAGGCTAAGGAAAGAAAGGAGCACAGGCACTACTAAGGGAAGAAAAGAAGGCAAGGGAAAGAGAATAAGAGACAGGAAGAGAAGGCAGGAACAAAAGAAGAGAGGTAAGAAAGAGAGCTCGAGAGAGAGAAGAAAATAAAAGAAAGAAAGAAGAGAGACGCTAAAGAAAATAAATGAAGAATATTATTTTTCTTGTATCATTTTAATTACTTTTTGAATTTGTTTTAATTGTAGAAAGGCATGTTTTAATAGAACAACTTTTAATTGCCTTAATTTCTTTTGAAATAAAATTGGAAATCTAACATGTTTACTTGCTAATAAGGAAGATCATTTGAGTAAATATGCTTTTCATATGAAATTTTGTATATTCTTTATATTTTAAATATTTTGGCAAAATTCATGTTTAAAAATCAACCTAGTTATACCTCCTAAACTTATAGAGAAATAAAAGAAAATTGTTGAATGTAGAAATTATTATACCTCCCAGCGAACTGGACTCAACTAGTAAAAATTTCTAAAATGTTAGGTTAATTCGACCTTATACTACACAACCGACACAATTTCGAGTTAACCTAAGTGACTTCTTCTACTCTTAATTAAGTGAAATTAACTTAATTACTGAGTTGAGTAAAATCACGTGATCATAAGGTCGCCTTGGGTCGTAGAAACCCAAAGTCCATTTTAACGGCCGCCTAGTGAGTGTTTCACTATTTTCACAAGATGCTTGCATGTAGAGTCCTTTCCAAGTCTTGGACGGGTCGGGTAGCCATAAAAAGTTATTTCAGAATTCTCAAACTCCAAAAGTACAAAAAAAATTAGAAAAGAAGAAAAATAAAAAAATGTATCTTCCCTTTTCAAATAAGGCGAGGACTTGAAGGGTCTGCATTCTAGCAGGCACTTGGGTACTATTGAGTTTTCGTTGTTTAGCACCTTAGTTGAAATTTTCTATTGTTAATAAATGACTTAGGCCTAAGTGGTCTAATCGTAATTTTGATTTTATACATAACATGTAGCTTAATTTTGCTAGGGACTAACAAATGATAGGCATGTGGGTATGATATAGACACATCTATTTAGGTTAAAATGCCCATTCATGCATGCTCCTAGGCTTAGATTTGCATTTCATGTTATAAATATTGCATAGCATGCATCATTCTGCGTTTAGAGTAGTTGTATATATTTTAGGTTAATTAGGTCCTTTTTATGGTCAGGAGAGAACAAGACTTATTTCAGGGCCTCGGATGGATGATCAGACCGTATAGATCTGATTAGGACGACGGTCGGAATCTAACACCTCTAAAATAATCTTGATTGGAGAACCGTAGCATCATACGAAGTTCGAGGAAGATCAACGACTAGGGGGTAATGCTTCCCACCTCCATTCCGGTAGCAGATCATCTCCGTCTTCTAACCTCCATTCCAGAGCCACGCAGAAGCTTTCCTCAACCCAACGTCCTCCTGCATCTCACCTCTGTCGTACTGCTCGTCACCTCCTTCGTTCGAGCTTCTGCCAGGCGCCGTCATCTCATCGAACAGTCGATTCGGGAGATTTCCTCTCACCTCCCTCTCTTTTTATGCTTTCATAGTAGATTGTAATAGACGTTGAAGTGATATCTATACCATTTTCGTTCCATCTCTATCTTGTGACTCATTTGCTTGTTTTCTTCTTACAAAATTACAAAAAAAAAACAAAACCCTAAAATACCAAAAAGAAACAAATCAAAGCGCGGTTTTCAGTTAAAGTAATGTCGCCTCCCTATGTTCGGCTTGAGATTTTATCTGATCGATGAGTTTTGCAACTACAACGACGGGTTACTTGTAACCCCAATTTCAAACTCGCGAAGCTCGCCCGACCAAGTATTAATAATTGCAGGTAATCGTGGGAATGGTGGGCGACCCTAGGGAAACTGGAAGGAGGAATCGCGATGGTGAAAGATGAATGACCTGGAGGTCCAGGGCTTGGAGACGGAAGGAAAGAAGAGGAGCCGGGGATGCTGGAAGATGGGGAGCAAGTATGGGGAGCACAAAAAGGGGGAGGCATTGGGGCGACAAGGAGGTTTTGTGTTTCAGATGTCGATGCCGAGGGCACATGGAGGCATTTTGCCGTCATCCAATCGTATGCCTTGTGTGTAGAGGACATGGCCACAAGCAGGATGCCTATGTGACCAATAGAGGGCAGTAGAGGGACGAGTTCAAACTGCATCCAGGGGCAACAAACTTTAGGAGACCACCACCGCCGCCTCCTCCTACCTATGGGGGTCATACGGTGGATGTTGAGGTACCCATGACGGAAGAAATCAAAACTGCTGAATTGGTGCTGTGGGGGGCTCTAGTAGGAGAGGTGATGACCGACACTCCATCCTTGGACAATATTCGTCAGTTGGTAAGGTCTCTATCTTTGTCGACTGATGATTCGAAGGTTGTGTTTCTCTCCCCCATGCGGCTTGTTCTTTTTGATTTGGGGATGATGGATGTTGAACGTCTGCGTTTTTTATCAAGTTCTATTAATGGACTATTGATGATTTGGAGACTGGTTTCTCCTTTTGATGGATCCTTGCCTGAATGACCGCCCCAAAGGGCAGGTTCTAGATCTGGAAGGCTAGGAATCAGGGGTCTGCCTCTATATCTAAGATCGAAAGAGGTGGTGGCGACCATGGTGGAAGGATTTGCTACTCTAGCTGAAGATGCAGAGGTTGGTTTAATGGAGGGAGATGGGCGGGTTATGAGTGTCTTGGTGGATGTCTTCAAAGTAGGTTCTATCCTAGAATGGATAATTCTCCGATGTGCAGGGAGCTCCTGACTTCTGGCAATAAGCTTCACAATGGGCAATAGTGAGGGGCAGAATTGTCAAGATAAGCCTTCTTATGCAGAGGTGACTGGTGTGGTTGCAGGGCAACAGACGGGTAGGATGACCCCTGATGAGGCACCTATGCATAAGAACCGTAAGGATCATCACCATCTTGAGGATGAGGAAGCAATGGAGTTAGCGCTAATGGAACCTGCTATGGTGGAGGATGGGCCAGCAACTCAACCTTTGTCAGATGTAGCAGAAGAGAGGATCCTGCAGGAGATTTCAAATACTTCTAGGCAACCCCAATCTAAGTCAAATGCAATGGAAGGTTTGAAATTTGGAGCTGGGACAAATACCAAAGGAGGTGTAGGTAGATCTTCTTATAAACTTAGATAAAGAAAACCGACCAAGGCTGTGAAAATTGATGAAAACTTGGTAGCTACTATTATGAAGGTGGGCAAGGCCCAGGATGCAAATAGGGGGGATTCCCTTGGAGGACGATGAGAGTCCTCACATGGAACGTGCGTAGGTTGTGCGACAAGAGCCGGAGGGCTTCCCTCTCAAGTTATCTGAGAGAGTGGGAGGTTGATTGTGCCATAATTCAAGAAACACACATTGAGAATGAAGAGGACAGGGCATGGGCTAATTTAAAGAATGTGGGGATGACTGAATGTGTGTCTATCAATGCGCAAGGTAGATAAGGTGGGATCGCTCTTTGGTGGAGAAAGGCTTCTCTTCAGATGCTGGAGGTGCATGTTGAACGATCGAATTGCCACGCTAACGTGTTTGGTTTTGGAAAATCAGTCATTGTAGCTTGAAAGAGAAGAATTCATGTTCAACAAATAAAATTTATACCGAAATGAAAATTCTGGGTCGAACACAGGGTGGCGGACGTTTGATTTAAAAACTACGCATTTGTTTTTTTATTTGTCACAAAGTAATTCAATTTAAAACTATCTAATTATTTACAATAAATAGAAGAGAGAGAGAGGGTAAGAGAGATAGAGAATATTACACACCGAAATTAAAATGAGATGTAGAATAAACAGAGAATTTATCATTAAGGAGATTGTTCATTTCACTATTACAACTATAAAGCATAAAACAATTGCACTAGAAAGCAATAAATTTACTCTAGAAGGAATTAAAAGAATGGAGGGAGAAATGTCCTCCTCGACGAATGCTTGGAGGATGAGCAGAACTATACTAGAAAGCAGTAAATCTATATTAGAAAGCAGTAAAAAGAATATGGAGAGAGATATCCTCCTCGATGGTCGCTTGGAGGACGAGCCGGATGGGACGACGCCTGGACGAAGGAGAATGAAGCAGGATGAAGGAGGATGAAGCAGAAGAATAGGAACGGAGCAGCACGTCGTCGTCGTCGCGGGATCCACTTCTGAAGGGGGACGAAAATTTGGACTTTATCTCGCGAGAAGCATCTCGGGTGTTGGACAAGCTTCTCTTGAGCTTTGGAGAGGTAGAGAAGAGAAGGAAGGGATGAGAATTTCGTATGGAGGTGGGCTCCTTTTATAGTTGCAAGGAGTGGGGGAAAATTGGTCATTACATCTTTAAAACATTAAATGAGGGGTCGTTAGTGACGGATAAAACCGTCGCTAAAGCCCCAACATGGGTGTAGTGGGCGCTCCCCACGCGCGCCTCCTCAGCTGCCCACTCTCAACGCCCGCTACACGATCATTCATCCACAGCCGTCCAATCGCGAGATTGGACGGCTTAAGATGCGCCTGACCCGGTCGCTGCGCGCCCTCCTAGCGCGTATGATGCCACGTGACCGCCTCGCGTGAAATAGCGCGTGGCCGCTATTGGAAGATCTGAGCCGCCCGATCACGATCCAACGCACGCCCGTGCTCGCTTGCCCGCGCCCTTCTCCCCTTCGCTATGGCTCGAACCCGCAGCTGCAACTCGCGATAGCGCCTTCGACCACTACGCTACGGGGCGCGGATGGTCGAGCGGACGCTTTTAGGCGCGACTGTCCACAGCCGTTGGATCGAGATCCAATGGTGGAGAGAGAGCGGATGTGGAGACTTCAGTGATTGCATGCGACCGTTTGGGCGGCCGAGATGGCACCATGTGCGCCATCTTGGCCGTCCATCTTCTGGGTGTTGTAGATGGTTCCACGGATGTCGGATTGACTCGATTTTTACGTCGTTAGGCTGTGATCGTTGATCCGAATTCATCCGTGTGGTTGGATTTGTCATTTGAAGTGCGAATTTACACCATCCTGGCCCTTGATCGTCTAGGGTTCCCCGATCACTATCTAATGCTACGGATGCCTGATTAGGGCGATCTTGGAGTCGTTGAACTCTAATCGTCGCCTTGATCACATCCATATGGTTGGATCTTCGATCCGAGGTCCCGATAAAATGTTTACCCCATCCAAGCACATAAAAGGAGACAATTAACCTCCATTTTATTCAAACTACTCTAAATGCAAGATGATGCATGTTATGCAATATTTATAGCATGTAATGCAATCCTATGCTTAAGAACATGCATAAATAGACATCTTAAGTAGTGTAAATGTGTTTACATCAGTGCATAAAGCCTGACATTTGGTGACATGTAAGTTCAAGAGATGTCAGGGGGAAGATGTGTATTTCATCACTGGTGTATATGGGCCATGTCTTTCATCAATGTGGTAGGAATTATGGGATGACTGGGTTGCAACTGCAGAACTTATACAAGGGGCTGCTTGGTTGGTGGGGGGGGGGGATTTTAATTGTGTGTTACCAGAAAGAGACAAGCTAAATGGTGTAGTGGATAGTGCATCACTTGGATTCCAATTGTTGGTCCAAAATCTGGGTTTAAGTAAATACCCATCTTCTGGTGCTGAGTTTACTTGGAGAAATGGCAGTTGCCTTATGTCAAAGATTGACAGATTTTTTGGAAATGACAATCTCCTTGAAATGCACCATCTATCAACAGTTTCTGGGCCGGAACACCCTTTTTCAAATCACACTCCCCTGGTTTGGGATAGTGGGGAACAAATTCAGGCTGGCTCTTATTTCAAATTTAAAAAGTCATGGATGCGTGAACCGGGTTTTGTTGAGATGATTGAGATGTGGTGGAGGGCCAAACGAGTGGAAGGATTAGCAACTATCAAGTTTGCTTCTAAACTAGCTGATTTGAGCAAAATGCTTAAAGAATATGGGGCTATGATATCTACATTGAGACAACAAAGGCGTTTGGAGGCTTCAGAGAAGATCAAGGGCTTGGATATGAAAGAGGCAGTAGGACCTCTGTCTGGCCAAGAACTTACTGATGGAAGAATGTGGCAAGGAGTGGTGGCGGAGGAAGATTTGAAACAGGAGATGGATTGGAGGGAGAGATCAAGACAACTTTGGTTGAAGGAGGGTGATGCCAACACTAAATATTTTCACCTCACAGCCAGCTCTTGCAGAAGGATAAACATAATCTCTTCCATAGTCAAGAATAATCAAAGAATCTCCTCTATGCAAGAGATTAAATTGGAAGCCATCAGATACTACAGGGATGCTTCACGGGCTGCAGGTAAAGGTATGTGGAGGATGACGATGAGTGATGCACCTAAACTTTCTGAGGAACAAGCTTCCAAATTGATGGATACCATAACTGAGAAAGAAACTATGGATGCCATAAAAGAGCTAAACAGTGAGGGCTCCCCTAGACCTGATGGCATCCAAGTCTCCTTTTATAAGGAGTTGTGGAGCTTGGTCGGCAGGGAGGTGATGGAGGTCATCAAAGAATTTGAGAGAGGGAATTCAGGCTTTGATAAGATCAACTAGTCCTCTCTTTTTCTGCTATCGAAGGTCCAAGTAGTAGAGAGCTTCTCTGATTTCAGGCCTATTTCATTCTCAAACTCAATTTATTTGGTGGTGAGCAAAATACTAGCAAATAGGTTAAGGTTGGTCTTGCAGAATCTGATTCATCCTAGCCAATCAGCATTCCTCCCTAATAGATCTTTGCAGGAATTGTTTATTATGGCTTAGGAGATGGTGTGGGGATGGCACAAAAGGAAATGTAAAGCTTTTATGTCAAAATTTGATTTCCGGAAGGCTTATGACTATCTCATGGCCGTATCTCTGGGAGGTCTTTAAGAGAAGAGGGTTCCCGTCATTGTGGATCCAATGGATGAAGCGTTGTATCACAACCTCTTCTTTTTCTCCTTTTATTAATGGCAGGCCATGTGGGGCATGGATTCAGCCATAATGTGGTGTTAGGCAAGGATGCCCATTAGCCCCGCTGGTATTCAACCTTGCTGTGGATGGATTGGCCAGATATGCTTGTAAGCTAGCTGAGGCTGGTGTCATCAAAGGATACTCACTGTCTAATAGAAGAGCTATGGCTCCTATAATTCAATACGCAGATGACACAGTATTCTTTGTTGAGGGGACAACTGCTATAGCCTAAGCATTAGGACATATGGTGAACATCTTTAGGGATTTATCAGGCCTGAGATTAAACAGGGAGAAATCCACCCTGATATGTTTTGGCATGAATGAGCAAGAGCAACATGCACTGTCGGCCATGCTAGGAACTCCTCTGTCCAATCTGCCAATCAGATATTTGGGACTGCCACTGAGGTATTCAAAGCTACGGAAGTGTGATTGGAATGCCCTCTTTGATAAGATTTCTGTTAAGCTGGAAGGATGGAACAGTAAGTTCCTATCTAAGGGTGAAAGGTTAATCTTGTTAAATTCTGTTATCACTCCCATTCCAGTTTTCTACTTTTCCATCTTCAAAGCTCCGAATTCCATTTGGAAATAGTTGGATTTGATGCGAAAGAAATTCTTTTGGAGAGGTGCGCGAATGAGGGTAAGTTCATGAAACCACTGAAATGGGTGCATCTGTGTCACCCCAGGGAAGAAGGTGGACTGGGGATTAAAGCACTTAAAGAGTTTAGTGAAGCCTTATTGATTAAATGGGCTATCAAAATTCTAAATGGGGAGGAAAGGTTATGGATTAAACTTATTCATGATGGCTATGGCTGCTCTAATAGTGCTCTAACAGATTATACCCCTTCAAACCCTCCCCATTTTGGCGATCTGTCATTCAAGCTATCAGAGATAATTGGCACTTATTGCAGTTGGTTCTGGGAGATGGCAGACACTTCAGTTTTTGGAAAGAGCAATGGATGTCATTGGGCACCCTACAGGAGGCTTATCCAAGTGTCTACTCAGCTTCTACTGATAAGGATGGCGTGGTAAATAACTTTTGGTATGAATCTGGTAGATGTTGGCAGCTGGCTGAATCGGATGCATGCATTGAGGGGACTAGATTGTGGGAAGAACAGTAACGCCTAATTTCAGACCTACAGACCAGCTATCCAAGAATCAGTGTGGAGGATACTTATGCATGGGATGGCATCTATACGACGCAACGAGCCTATGGAAAAATTAGAAGTTGCAACAGTGGTATGGGAGGTGATTTTATTGATAAGAAACTATGGCTGTTGAAGGTCCTCTGGCTATGTAGAAGGGATGGCCTGATAATTGGAGACCTTAGGCACATGAGGATGGGGACAGGTGATGACACACTCATCATGATCTCTAATTACCCCTAATTAACTAGTCTTCCTAGTTAATTAGCTAGGGTTATGAATATATAAGGGTTAGTTATAGAATAAGGGATATTTAGTTAAGGACCTTAAAATAAGTTTAAAATGGAATTTTATCATTCAATTAACATTATTAATAATTTAGATAATAATTGGACTCGAAATCCTACTAATCATTTCCTTAATTAATAAGATAACTTAAATATAATGTATACCTAAGTATGTAATAACTTAACTGATTTTACTTAATCTAATAAATTAACCTAAAAAAGGTCAAAAATGTAAATTCAATGTGTAAACATAATATTTACCTTATTTACTAATATATATATAAAGTTGAAAAAGATTTAAGTTAAAATAAACCTTCAAAACCTGGGTTTACATTTTGGTCCTTAATTTTCATTACAGTCTAGTCCTTATTTCTCACATAGGTCCTTATGTTTTATTACTTCTAAGTCTCTCTTCGTCTTCTTCTTCTTCTTCTCCAGCCGAACAAACGGCTAGCGGCAGAGAGTCATCCCATCACGCGATCACCGCCCTGCCGACATCATTCCTCTTTGCCCAAGCTCTTGCAGCTTGGGCTCACCACCTACACTTCATCCATCGGTCTGGATTAATCGAGAATCCTATTTTTCAGTGGAAGATAACCTCACTATTGTCGAAGACGACGACGAAGGTTAAGCTCCTCGAGCTCCTTCTTCGTCCAGACCCCACCTCACTCTTCGCCGCAAACTGCTATAAATACCCCCTCACATCTTAGATTTTAGGCAAGTTGGCTCCCTTCCCTCTTCTAACATTGTAGCCAACTTCTATAGGCTATTCTTCCAAACCTCTGGCGATTCCCCATTTCATCTTCCGACTTCCTCCGTCCATCTTAAGTAGCCGAGGAGATCTGCCGTGGTCTTCCGCACCTCTGACAAAGGCGTCGACCTAAGGATTCCTCTGCTCCACCTCAAATCTGTTGCTGGAGATCTTTCTCCCACCCTCTGATTTCATCGTCTGCTATGAACCTTCAGCGAAACCCTATTGGCCCCTTCGTCCAGGTAACAGTAGACTAGGAGTAGGAGTAGGAGTAGGCTAGCATAGTTAGTTAGTTTAGTTAGTTAGGTTAGAGTAATTTCATATTTTAGCTTCATCTCCTCCAACTCCAGCAAGTTCCTTGAGCTCACCAGAGATTTAATTTTGTTTTTTAACTCACTGTACACCTTCCTGTATCTTCCATGTTCACTTCCAATTCACTTAATCATCAATAAAATCACCTAAATGCCTAATTCAAATCTCACCTTCACCGACTACTGACACTGTCTATGGTGACAGTAATCAGCCTAATTCCACCTTCACTGGGTTCTTTCATCACCTATCACCACTAATGAACCCTAATCGACATTATATTACCTATTATTATCATCTATAATTAAACGCCTAAATCTTAATTAAGTTCCTGAGCTCGCTGTCCATGGTGGCTCAGGAATAGTTCAAATTATAAATTAAATATATATTTATGAATAATAACATCTGTTGACTTAATTTAACTTCTCAATCGAGTAGTTAAATCAAGTCCTGAGCTTAAACCACTCATATTTTTAAGAAAACAAACTTACTGTCAAATCTCACATTTTAATGAACAAATGAAGAATTTAAAGTGATAAAGAGGTTTCTTACAACCTCAGGATCATTTCTGGATCAAAAATGGTTAATTTTGTTAATCTGTACATACAATTTACATTTTCTGGACTCACTGGAGCTCCGGCGAGCCAAAGTTCTGTTACAGCCTCTTAAACTTGCTAAGTAGCTCCAGAATAGTAAAATAAGAATTACTGATTGTTTTAAAGATATTTTTTTGAGGTTTTAACCACTGGAGCTATAGATTTGAACTTCATCTTCCCCATCTCCGGCGAGTTGGAGAAGTCTGTTATGAAGGACTTGAGAAACATTTAAGGAGCTCAGAAGTTTAATCCTCAAAACATTGTAACAAACTCTGATTAATTCTATCGAACACACACCTATTTTAGTTCAGGCGGCGAGCTTGAAACCTTAGGAATTAAGGATAGAACATAAACATAAAGATCTGAATAAGTTTCTGATGATGAGGAGACTTTGATTGAGGCATTAATTTCTTAGGAGGAAGCTTTAAATAGAAAGTCAATCTTCAAGCTTCCACAGTCAAACCTGAGTCTGATAATGGTGTTCTGAGCTTGAATTGAGGAATTGAGTTGTGGAAACTATTTCTGGGATCTTATTTGATGATTTGAAATTAATTAAAGTAAGCTCAGATGATGTAATTAGCAAAGATTATGTTTCTGTCAATTTGGGTTACTTTTGAACCCAAACCAATAGAAGCACTGTTTTGATGAGATTCAAACTTAAAACCTACCCAGATTGATTTGTTATAACCTTTAGAATTAATCTAAATAGATTAGGAACACTTTTAAGTGTCTGTTGCACTTATTGAAATCTAAAAATCAACCTCTGAAGTTTTCAGAGAAGACAAAAGCTTCTCTGCAGGTTCTGTAGGTCTTAAGAGTTTAAAATCTATCCTAACAGAAGCGGAATTGTTTATATAACATATACAGACCTTTTAATAGATGAGAGAAGTCCATCTGAGGACTCCCCTGACTTTAATTTAACTTTCCAAGCTTTTTTTAAAACCCGTAGAACCCTTGATTTCATCTCTTAAATTGAAGAGCCAAACATCATTAAAACATTAAATTGACCCTAAAATTGTGTAGATTACCCTTAGAGCTTTAAATCATCCAATTTGGAGCTCTGGGTAGAAAGTTATGCTTGTTTGAGTTCGGGTCTGGAAGGGGTAGCTTTGTCCCACCTCGGATATTCACGAGCACGCGCCTGGGAATAAAATTGATTTGTTCCCTTGGCTATGCAGTCGTCAGCACTCGGCGCACCGGTTCCGATTCCTTCTGATCTGATCTGAGCATTGTGTGGTCTGTGTGTGCGGGCTTATGCCTACAGGTGTGTGCCCTTGGGGGCATGCAGAAATGATTATGCCCTGGGAGGGCGAGTGTGGCCTGGGAGGCTGGGTTGAGCCGATACGGCTTGAGACTGTGAATCGATTAACAAATGAACCAAAATGAACCTAACTGACATTAGGCAAGGACCGAGTAGGGTCTGGTCCCACCCTGGTCTCAGGGTGCTGTGTATCCTCGAAAGGACCTCGCCGCAAATAAAAAAATTTTAGTTTAAAAAGTAAAAAAAACCCAGTTTAGTTGAAAGCTTAAGGAAAAGAAAGGCCGTTGAAGGATGTTATGTTAAAGCTATGTGCTGAAGCAAAGGCTAAGGAAGAAAGGAGCACAAACGCTAAGGTGTGTTAGAGAAAAACTAAGGGAAGAAGAGAAGGTAGGAGATTAAAGAAGAGGAGAAGGAAGATAAGAAGGCAGGAACAACACAAGAAAGGAAAGAAGAAAGAGAGCTCGAGAGAAGAAAATAAAAGAAAGAAAGAAGAAGATTAGAGGCTACAGAGAGATGAAAATAAATAAATTTCTCTTGCATCAGTATCTTTTTGCTGTTACTGTAAAAAGGCATGCTTTAATTGGATAACTTTTTAATTGCCTTAACTTCTTAGAATGAAATAAAATTGAAAAACTAGCATGTTTACTTGTTAATAAAATACAACATTTTGAGTAAATATGTTTGCATATGGAATTTTGTATGTTCTTATAGTTTAAATATTTTGACAAAATTCATGTTTTGAAAATTAAACTAGTTTTACCTCCTAAACTTAAAGAGATAAAAGAAAATTGGTGAATTTGGAGAAAATTATTATGCCTCCCAGTGAACGATCTGGACTCAACCAGCAAAAATTTCTAAAATGTTAGGTTAATTCGACCCTATACTACATAACCGACATAACTTCGAGTTAACCTAAGTGAATTCTTCTACTCTTAATTAAGTGAAATTAACTTAATTACTGAGTTGAGTGAACCCACGCTACCAACAGGTCTACATGAATGCCATCTCTGTGGGATGCACACTGACAGTTTGAATCATTTGTTTTCCTCTTGTTTGGTCACTGACATAATTTGGAGAAAAATCTGCAATGAGCCTCTTCCATCATGGGAATCTTTATGGCATGGGTTTGGGATAACTAGGAAGCCACATTTACACATAGCGGTGCCTCTCTGGTGCGTATGGAGAGCGAGGAATGAGAGACTTTTTCAGAAGAGACCAGTTTGCTGTGCACAAATTGTAAATGAGTGCTGGTCCCTCATACATAGATAGGGATCCAATTTGTAGACCTCTCTATATTTCTTAGTATTAATAAATTGCTCTCCCAGATTGCTATCATAGTACGATAGCTTTCCTTTCAATTTAAAAAAAAAATAATTGCAGGTAATCTAGGGTTGCGAATGATCGATCCGACCTTATGGATCTGCTCGGAATAACGATGGGAGTCCAATGCTTCCAAGAGTGCATCAATCAGACTCCAGTAGCACCCTAGGGAGTCCACAGAAGATGCAAGAGCCAAGGGGTAAATTGAAGAATATCAAAACCTCAGATGACAAATCCAACCACACAGATGGATCCAGATCGACGTTTGCAGTCCAATGACGCAGAAATCAACTTAATCAGAGGCCAACATCATCAGATACAAGGAGAAGAAATGGATGGCCATGATGGCATCATATGGCACCATCGTAGTTGATAAGTCCAATTTATTGGACATTTATTTGGCTTAAGTACATATGGATTACATTTCCTTATAGTTTAATGACCTAGGCTAAGTAGTAATTAATCTTAGCTTACGAATATTTTTGTATCTACTTTGCAATCTAATACATACATTTATACTTGATATGTGCATGCAGAGAGAAAAAAAATAAAAGTATAATAGGTGGCTAGACATGAATATAATTTGAAGGAGGATATGCCCATAATTAACCTAGCACCGTCGCTCCCTTCGCCAGCATTCAAATCCAACAGTTGCGCATGCAAAGAAAGAGGCGGATGCTGTGGATATAGAAAAGGTTAAAGAATCTCTTTCCCTTCGAGGGTTGGAGGCATCCTCTCCCTTCCTCTCCACCGTGAAGTAGAGCATGCACCGCAGCCAACCACACACACTATGACCCTCTATCAACCGTAGATAGCTGCGCACGCACCCCCTCACCAACCGCAGCTAGCCGTGTGCACTGTGACCTCCTCACCACTCGCAGCCAGACCGTGCGTGCAACCCCTCACCGCTCGCAGCAAGACTGCGCGCATACCCCCTCACCGCGCGTAGCCACCGTCGTGCATGAAACAGCCGCTCCTTGCATAGCAGCCCCACCGCATGCACCCTCCTAGAATGTGTGTGCATGCTTGCGCACACACACCTCGCGTGCGATGTACCAACCATGCAGTAGTCCTCCTCCTCTCCGTCTTCTTCTTCTTCATCTCCTCCAAGCGAAGGTACCCAAAGCCACCAAAAACACAGCCACGTCCACAGGCCTAGTAACTTCGCTCCATCGACTCCAACGAACTTGCTACACCCTCACGAGCTCGGCCACACCTTTTGAAGGTCAATAGCAGGCCGCACACACCGGCACGCCGACGAGACTGTCGGCTACTGTTCGTCGATCCGCTACCACCATCAGGACCCCCTCGCTTATGCCAACCTTCCCGAGGTTCCAGTGGCTTTCCATCGTCTCCTCTTCTCGCGTGAGCCAAGGAAAGACATCCTCTATTTTTGGGTTAAATAGTTATTACATTGAAAGCCATTGTGGACTCTTGATTCTTGAATTTTAGTTATTTTAGTGAGGTAACATTGTGGCAACACCCTCATATTCTTGCATTATTATCCACCTCATGTTTACATCTGTTGATTGCATGAAATTGTGATTCCGATTTACATCCTAACCCGCATGTAAGTAAAATTTACATAGGATGCCACTGTTCATGCACTATTTACATATTTAGAGCTTCGAATTCTTACGTGAAATTTACGTAATGAGCCCGTGATTTCTCTATAAATTCGAAATTCACATTCAGAGCAGCATATCCATTGATTCATTTGACGAATATTTCTACAAACATGATTGTTGCTTATCTGTGATTTATTGTAGTTATTCCTCCATATGGATTTGACCTGACTTTTCGTGGTTAGTTTTACTGATAAATACTTTAGATCTAGGATTTTTCCACCATGTGATTTCACTGCGACGACATATTTTTTTGACATCATTATTCTGCAAGCGAAAAACTCCTGATCAAATGGCGTCGTTGCTAGGTAGGTGAAAAAAAATAATTTCACCTGATTTTTATTTTTGATTATTTCTCGTTGCACAGTGATCTGACCAGTTGTTATCTTTTCTATGCAAGGAATCTGACAAGGCGACGGGCGCAACTGAGAAACGACGTCGACCTTGAGCGACGTCCACACGCGGGGCAAACATAGGAGACTTGGATCCCACTTTCATAGGGGATTCTCCTTTGTCACAAGTTTTATTCCTATTTTCTCCCCTTGTAGTAATTGGGGTAGATTTTTGGGGGTCTGTCCTCACATTCTCTAGAGGCTAAGGGCTATATTTTTGCTACTCACGTGATTCATTTTTCTACATGTTTGCCTCTAAAACAAACACAATAAAGTACCAAGTTGCTTGTTAGGAGTTGCATGCCCCTAGGTGCATGCATTTAGGAGTGATTGAGCAGCACATTAGATCTCATTGTTGCATTGCGAGCATAGTTGCACGAAGATTACTGGAGTCTGGTACACCTTTCTAACTTTCTGCATCCAGCTCCTGTTCACGCATTTGCATTCGGGTTAAAATTCAAGACCACAAAACTGAGTGAAATTACTTAATCCAATGGTCACCTAACTGTAATTAGGATTGATAATCAGATTTGACCTTAAAACCAAATCACACTTGATCAGATTCAAGGGGACTTGTCTGCGTTTTCAAAATAAAAATGATTTGCGGTGTGATGCACACATCTGGCACTGAGCATGCACATTAGGCACTGCACTAAGGCTCAATCCTTTAAGGCTATAGGTGACTAGTCGATTGTTCGCTTTAAAAGTCGTTTGTAGTTTGATGTGGTGGAAAAATCGACTAATCAACAATTAAAATAACCACTCGTAGAAGAGAGGGTCGTATCCACAGGGAGGCAATGACGTATTTAAGTTTTCACCAATTAAAAACGTATGTTTAGAGTTAGTTTAAACGAGAATCGAGCCAAATCTGCCTTCAGATTAAGGTAATATCAAGAAAACATGTTGAAATGGCAATTTTTAACAACTAGAGGATATTTTTTGCAATGCAATTCAATAAAATATCAATAAAAGTTGGCAATGGTAGAAAATGTAAATATTAATGGCCCTTTTACTGTAGCAAAATAGGGGATTTCTTCCCCTTGGCTGTGCACGAAGAGGGGCGGATAGCCGGACGTGGGAAGCTCGGAGGAAGTCCCTTGGACCGAGGGCTTCGAAACGGTGGTGGCGCCGTGTCGTCTGGTGGCCGGAGGCGGCCGGACGAGCTCCGGCGGAGGTGGCTCCAGCCGGCGGGAGGCGCTGTTGTTGACAGTGAGGACTGCCGCATGCTGGCTGGAGGGCGCAGAAGTGCACGCGGCCCGTTGGCGGTTCTGCCGGCTCTGTTGCTGCATGCCGGCTGGAGGCATGTGCGCGGTGAGGCACGCGAGGGACTGCTGGCGGGAGGGCGCTAGCGGTGAGGTGCTGCAAGCTGAAGGTGTCGCGGGTGAAGTTCTACAGGCGTGCGGGTGCGGGGAAGGTGCTGCAACTGGCGGGAGGCACTGTTGCGCGCTGGCTGGAGGCGTGGTTGCGCACTGCAGTCGGTGAGAGCGGGAAGGCGCTGCAGGCTGAAGGTGAGCGGGTGGACATTAGACGGGTGCGCCGGCAGTTGCTTGTGGAGATGGCGAAGGCTGCAGGTGCAGGGAAGGTGGAGTGAGCGGGAGTGAGGGCTGGAGGCTATGCACGCCTTGCATGCGGCTGGAGATGAGCGGGTGGCTACTGCGGCGTGGGTGGTGGAAGTGAAGTGAGAGGACGGAGATTGCTGCTGGAGTGGTGCGGGTGGCTTCAGACGTCCGGGAAATTTCCCGGACGTCTTAAGTGACTGAGGAGGGTGATTTCACAGAGGCTGCGGTGGTGGTTGTTGGTGACGACGACGAGGGAGATGCACGCTAAGGTGCTCACGGTAATGCGGACGAGCTTCGGATGGCAGTGTGGCCTGTCACACCACATGCCCACGGTGGTGGAGACTCGCCGCCACGGTTGAGGCTGGCGGTGTGGAATGGAAGAGAGGAGATCTCTCTGCACAGTGGTGGGTCGGTGGTGGAGTCCTCCCGAGCTCGGTCGCCTCCCCCCTCCTTTTGTAGTGGCCTGCACCAATTTGAAATCAGCTGCCCGACCAGATTCAACATATCCACTCCTCCTTGAATGGGTTCTTCACTGCGGCAGCTGGTGGCGATGGAGCGGTAGCCAGCCGTTCCTGCAAGAAGAAGAATAAATAAAATAATGTTAAAATATTATGGTCATTTATATACAAACCCTCAACTTTTATGTTAATGAAAATAATGTACCTAATTGGTTAACTAATTAGATGAATGTCATTCTAAGCTAATTCTAAATGCACTTAAAATATGAATGCAATGCATGGATTATGTAATTAAATTAAAAATATGAATTAATCTATTTACATCCTAATTTATGCTAAATAATTGTTAGAATTAACCTAATGTCTAGGCACTTAAATACTTAAATAGCCCACAACTATGGGCTAATCAATAGGCACCGATCTCTTTATTGGTGCAGACCCTCCTATTGTGATTTGTGGTGGTCGTACTATCTTTTGACCAAGTGTTTTGATACTTCACGGAGGGGAACACCCCTTAAAGGAACAAAAGCGTAGTTAAGAGGCACCGTGTATGCATCGCCTCAAAGGAAGGGTTCGCCCTACTTGCATCCCTTTGTTCATCCTTGGAGTAACTTCTCACTTGATCACCTGGGAGTATCATCTAAGCAAAGAATAGGTCCTTAGGCACTTGAAGGTTGAATTAGGTCATGTAATTGTAGTGAATAACTTGTTTGGCCATCTATATCAACCAATTCTACCTCAACAACAAAGAAGGTTAAGATCTTAAGTCATCACCCCTCTTATACCACTTACGTGGGAATAGAGGGATAAGCCTTGAACTTTTAACCTATCTTTGGAGTGGAGGTTTCATGTTTGAGGTCGCTGAATCGGGTTTTAAAAGTGTTGCATTGTAGTACAACCGAAATAGCATTCAAAACAAATACAATTTTATTACTCAAAAAGTGTTTCTGAGGTCAAACATAGGGAGCAAATGGAATTCACACACTAATCTCAACAATAAATACAAATTGAATACATAATATTACTCAAAATCTAATTAGGAATGTAGAGCATGAGTATATGAAAAGTAAAAAGAAATTTAGATAAAATAATGAAGTGCATATGAAAATCTGACGTTTGATTTTGCAATCAGACATCTTAAATGTCTTGTGCTATAGTACTCCTCTTTTTCTTCTTCTGATTTCTCTTCTTCCTTTCGGTTCCTCTTTCCTTAGCTTTCTTTACCTTTCTTCTTCTTCTTCTTCTTCTCTGCCTTCTGCCTTTGCCTTCTTCCTCTTTTTCCTTCTTCTTTCTTTGCCTTTGCAAGCCTTCTGCCTATGTCCTTCTCTTCTTCTTTAGCTTCTTCCTTCTTCTCTGTCTTCTCCTTCCTTCTCTATCTTCTCCTTCATTCTTTCTCTTCCTTAGGCTTTCTTCTTCTTCTTTTCTTTGCCTTAAGCCTTACAGTCCTCCTCTCCTTCTTCTTCTTCCTTTAGCCCTACTGTGCCCTCTGAATCTGACTAAGTGTCAAGCCAAACTCTCCAGGGCAAAACCCCCTAACCCCACACAGCTGTCCTCTCTCCTTCTCTTTTCTATTTGACAATCGCTCTCCCAGATCCATTAACCGGTTGGGTAATCGGACCTAACACAGACTCGAGTCTAGGCTCACTGACATGTGTGGTAAGCGAGGAGTGTAAGGTCAGGTCGAGTAGTCGGGTCGGCCAGGTCCGCGTAGTAGATGTCATGGATGAGTTCGGTGAAGGGGGGGAGGAGGACCACACCTTCAGTGTTGGAGGCGAAGAGCCTCTTTGACTTTTACAATTTATGCCCACGAAGGTGCCTGTCCACTTCTGAGGTGGGACTAAATGTCCCACCTTCCTTTTGAGTACACAGCAACATGTGCGTGGCCAAATTACTGAGGCTGCAGAGGCATATGACTCCAACTGAGGGCCTGGATGCTTGCACAAGCAACTTTCGCACAACCTAGGACTGGAGCCTGGGACATCAGCACCTGGAGTGTAGCTTCAAGCTCGGCAGTAATGGTGGATGGGTGCCTGAACCTGAAATCAATAGCACAGCCTCGTGGCCGCATCAAATTGCTCAGGGAGCATTGTTGGAGCATGGCGGATGTGATGGGAGTGGTTTCGTGGTGTGTGGGTGACTGTGGTGGCGTGCCTAGGGCACTGATGGGAACACCATCATGAGCCCTAGCTAGCTCATTTTGACCTAGAAAAGAGAACAAAAGCTCCTACATAACCAACTGGAGGTCCTAACTCAATGAATAACCATTCTGAGAGAAAAGTAAGAAACAAGGGGGTAAAACTGTAATTTTACTATTGCAGTACAACAACAGGATTTCTCATGGACTAAACACAGATCAAATGGTCTTAACAAGATAAAAAGTGCGTTGTTTCAAACAGAAAATTGTTCATGTGAATTCTAGGAATTAAATAACTTCTTGTAACCCTAGAACAGACCCACTTAATTTAACAAGGTTCTGATCAGGATAAAATTCACTTAAAACCTATAAAAATCATGGAAAATTATTCTCTAGGGTTTAGAACCTTCAATTTGGCCCTTAGAACTTATTTTGATCTAAATTGGAGTCTCAGTCAAATATTTGCCCTAAATTAGGTTTTTACGTAAATTGCTAGTCAAACGTAGTCAAACCTAAAATCCAACTTCACCATTGGATTCCTTAAGTCCAAATTAAGTTTGTACCAAAATTTGGACCTAAGGATAATTCATCTTGACCTACTTTACAAATAGGTCCAGCCCAATTACATTTCTACCCCTATCTTTTGAAAACCTCTGCAGAAATCCCACTAGTTTAGTCTTCATTCTTTGCAATTAGGTCCCACCACCATTATAGCAGAGGGAATCCTACTCCGGTGAGGTTTCAAGAGCAAGATCTCTCTAATTTCTCAAAGAATCCCCTTCAAAATTGAAAGGGAGATTCTCTGAGAAATCTCCTCCGGTTTGAACACAATTCGAGGCTCTATTTGGTACCCAATCTCTCATGCGAATGCATGAGAGATTTGGGTCTCCTTCAACCTTCCATCTCCGGCAAGCTTGCCATGCTTGGAAGCTTGTCTTCCAAGCACAAATCCTTCCTCCAAGGCCTATAAAAGCATACCCAGGCCACCCCGCGTCTCCCACGCTTGAAATTGGCCAGAGAATCCCTCAATTTCGTCTCTTCCCCCACTGGCCAGTGACTCAGCAAGCTCCAGCGACCACCCTCTCTTTCCCTCATCACCCAGCCACAATACCAGTGGCTAGGTCCTCTTCCTCCTGTTCGTCCGCGTCGCGCTGCACCTGCCGACGCCTCTACAACCCCTTCGTCATCGCCGTCCTCCCTCCACTGAGTGCTTCATCTCCGGTGATGGTAATACAAGCCATCCACCATCTCTGCCTCCCCCTTCATCTCTCTACATCCAACTAAGTCCCCTCTCCTTTTTAAACATTTTTCCCTCTTTATTTCTTGAAAACGTCCCTCGACGCACGCAATCACCCTCTCCTTCATCTCCGACCAGACCTCCTGCGAGGCGTCCCTGCCGCTCCACACCTCCATTCGCCTCACCAACCACCCCATAAGCACAGCAACACTCCACTGATCATAAATCCTCACTCCACTCACCGCACCATGCCCCAAAAACAGCCCCCGAACACACCCACTCTCACGCACACAGAGTGCCCTAGGCACGCACACTCCAGCCACCCCACTCCACGCCAACCCCTGCACTACGTTCACCGTGTCTCAGCGAAGCTTCCTACGCTTTCTTACGAGGCCGCAAGGTCATTTTCGTGTTGACAGGTGTTGGAGGTCTTCCGCCATTGACGCAAGCAAGGAGCTTGCTTGTGAGCTCGCTCCAGGTGTAGAGTCCCAGGGTGTGTGGACTCCTCTCACGCTCAACCCCAGATAAGAAATTGGATACGAAGACCCCAGTAGCCGCTACAATCAAGGGAAGACACCTACTGTGGATGCACATGAAGGGAGGTGGGAAGATAGTCCCACCTCGAAAAGTCTTGAAGCACCGCAGTGGAATAAAGTGAAAAAGTGAATTAGGCTCTTTGCCACCTGACCACGGGGTGAGGTCCTACTCACCCTCTCACCACCTCATCCGCGGCACTGCCCACGCAGACCTGGGGCAACCTGTATACCCGACCCTGCACTCCTCGCCCACCACCGCATGCAGGTGGGCATAGTCCCAGCCGCGTACTCGACCCGATTACCGGAGAAGTGATTCTGGGAGAGCGAGCCTAAGAGAGAAAGAGGAAGAGAGAGTGTGCGCGGGTAGGGGTGGGTTTTGCTCTCACAGGAAAGGAGAAGAAGAAGAAGCCAAGAAGAGGGCGGAGGCCAGAGAAGCTAAGGAGAAGGCAAGGCTGAAGAGGAAGAGAGCTTAAGTCAGAGAAGGTGAAGGGCTAAAGAAGAAAGAGAAGGAACTGAAGGCAGAAGAAAGAGGAGCCACCTGAGAAAGAAGAAGAAGAAGAAAGAGAAGAAGCCAAAGGCAAAGGAAAAGAAGCTAAGGCATAGGCACGAGAACAGAAGAAAAGAAAGAAAGAAGAATGAGGAAGGAAGCAGCCAGAGAAGAATAGAAGTTTCAGATCAGAGAAGAGAAAGAGAAATAGAAGCGCTGTAGCAACCATAAGTTTAAGACATTTGATTCACAAAATCAGACGTCCATTTTTTGTGCCTTCTTTATATACATTGATATTATGTGGCTACATTTATCTTCTTGCACTAAAACTCCAGTTTTCATTGCATATTATATTCAATTTCTCAAAAGTTGTGCTCTTGAATTTTAAACTCTAGTTTGCTCCCTGTGTTCGACCTCGAACTTAAAACTTCGAGTAATAAAATCTATTTATTTTCAAGCGATTTCAGCCTATACTACGATGCATCATGTGAGTGGGTGTGTTCGTTGAGGTGTTTGGGTGAGTGGAGTGAGGGGAAATGAATAGGGAGATGAGGCAGAGGTCGTAGGGTGGTCGGTGAGGTGGATGGAGGTGCGTAGCAACGGGAGCAACTCCTCGGAGGTACCACTGGAGATTGAGTAGGTGAAGGTGTTCGGTGGTGTCGGTGGTTGGTTTTGAGAAATAAAGAGAGGAGGAGAAAGTGTGGAGGATAGGGAACTTAAGAAACCTAATCTAAGGGAGAAAGGGAAGGGAATCCCACTCCAGTATGGTTGCTAGATGTGGGAAATTGAATACCTCCGTAGGTGAGGAGACGGCGATGACAGGGCAGGGATGACGTCAGCCGGTATTGCACGACGCGAAGGACTGTGATGGAGATAACTCGACCACTGGTATTATGGTTGGGCGACGAGAGAGCGAGGGAGAAGCCGTCGGAGCTTGCGAAGGGTTGCAGCTTAAGGGGAGAGAAAAATGTGAGGGAATCCAGCCCCCATTCAAGCTCAGGAGTTCGTTGGACCCTGGGGAGTCTTTAAATAGGTCTCTGAGGAGGGTTTTGTGCTTGGAAGCCAAAATTCGCCGGGGATGGAAACTATTAAGGGACCCAAATCTCTCATGCATTTGCATGAGAGATTGGGAAAGAATTGGGGATCAAAGATGGGTTCTGATTGGAGGGTATTACTTAGAGACTCTCCCTTCCAATTTTGGAAGGGATTCTCCAAGTAATCAAAGAGAAATCTCCTTTCAAAGCTCTCCTGAGTAGGATTCCTCCGCTATAATGGTGGAGGGACCTACTTGTGAAGATGACAAGAAAGCTAGAGGGCTTTTTGTAATGGTTTTTGAAAGTTAGGGGTAGAAATGTAATCAAATAGAACCTTTTTGCAAACTAGGTCAAGATGAGTTCCCCTTAGGTCCAAATTTTGGTACAAACTTAATTTGGACCTAAGGAATCCAATGGTGAAGTTGCATTTTGGGTTTGACCACGTTTGACTGGGAAAGTTATGCAGAAACCTAAATTAGGGCAAATATCTGTCTGAGACCCCATTCAAGGTCAAGATAGGTTCCAATGGCCAAATTGAAGGTACTAAACCCTAGAAGATATTTTTCTATGATTTTTAGAGGGTTTAGGTGAATTTTATCCTACCCATAACCTTGGTTAATTGAGCAGGTCTACTTTTAGGGTTTCAAGGAGTCATTTAATTCACAAAACATACACAAACCCTTTTCTTTCAAATCCAACCAACTTGTTATCTTATTAAGACAATTTGACCTTTGTTTAGCCCTTGAGAAAACCCATGATTGTACTGCATTGATAAAATTGCAATTCTAACCCTAGTTTCTTATTTCACTCTCAGAATGGTATTGCAGTGGATTATGACCTTCAGTTGGTTATGTAGGATCATTTATTCTCTTCATTGGGTCAAAATGAGCTAGTTATGGCTCATGATAGTGTTCTCATCATACCCCCATTTTTAGCTTTTGCTAGTCCCTTAGCAAAATTTTAAGGTTTTAACTTTGATTCTAGACCATCCAACCTTTTGATGCTTAAAACTGTGATGTGTGCTTTCTTCTGTAGATTAGGTTAGAATGCCGATAGTAGGCCTAGAGGTACTCAAGTACCACTCAAGGTCCGGACTTGACCAACTCTAGCCTCAGTCTGCCGTGAAGGTTTTTATGGCCCACAGGAATTAACCTAAGGTTCGTTGAACTCCGCGGTTAAAGCACCCGTGCTTGTAACATATTTTACCCTCGGTTCAGTTTGTAGTGCATTTTTGTAAGAGAGAGACAAAGGAGGTTTCTTTTAGGAGATTTTTCTCTCTCTTTTCTTTTTATTTCTAGCTTCGGATTGACTTCACAACACGGTCTATATCCGATTCCTAGTCCCCATCATCGATCCTCGAAGGGTCCTTGGCAATCGATGCTTTGAGATAGCACCACCCATGGCAACCCCCAGAACCCTGGCTTTCAAGATTTTGGGATAATCTCACTCCTGGTGTTCTGTAACTAAATCCAGACCCTAGCAATCAACATTTCGGGATAATGCTAGCCATGGCATCTAAACTAGCACAGGGTGCTTACATGCCCCAGGTAGGATATGTAGATATCCTAGGAGACAAGCACTGAGGAGACAATATGTTATTGTGCATCTTCGAGGGGAATTTCCCACCTCTCCACGCTGGGAACTCATCTAAATCAACTTGTGTTGATCAGCCGCTCCTAATCTAGGTGACATTTTTAGAACAACTTAAACGCATTTGCATGATTTTGATATTTAAACGTACTGAACCAGACTGTGTGTGGATTGGGGTGCTTAGGTTACTAAGTCCCGTAAACCAAAGGTCAATTAACGAGGTCGAATACTCCCTAAGCCTTAGACCTAATACTTAAGCTTCACATTTTCCTCAACCTCTTGAGGACTATCCTGATCTTAGCAGGTACTTGAATTTTTAAGCCTAGGATCACAACCCAAGAGGCCTAAGATCAGCGTTCCTACTAATCTCTTCTGTGTTTCATTAGCACTTTTTGCCTTTTATTTTTCTTCTTTTGATATGGTCTAGAACTTAGTCAATTCCTTAATTTCTTACTAATGACTATCTCTTTTTCTTTTCAACTTGTGCTCCTTTTTGACCTTTTTATCTCCCTTTTTTCTCCTCAAAACTGATGTACCATCAAAATTTTATCTCCTCTCATTTTTTTGTTCTTTTTCACAATTTTTTATTTTTTTGGTATTTTTGGGATATGTGATTTTTTGTGAGAACCCTTCCGAACTTTGATTTTTTGTATGTTTGCACTTTACCACCCCCCATGCCTAAGCTTTGCAATGTCCTCATTGTAAATGGAGGGTGTGAAATAGTTTTGGGTTCAAGAATTAGAACAGGATTATCGGGTGGGCGAATGGGTCAGGATGACTGTTGCGGATGATTTCAAGCTCTGGCACATGTACCAGAGGTAGGATCGACTGTTCTAAAATCGAACTCAAGGTACAATAGGCGTGAAGTACAGAAGGATAATCAAACGGATCTTAATTTTTGGAATGACGGGTTACCTCCTGTTAAGCGCTAAATTCAATGCCTTTAGCTGAGCGGGAAATGGTCTGGCGAAGGAGTCGTTAAATTAGATGAGTTTCGAAAATCAAGCACCTTGATTAGGAGCCTGGTTGGTCCAACCAGGTGCTTGTTCAGATCAACAGGTTGACGATGCAGCCCAAACCCAATCAATCTGGTCGGTTGATAAATGTAGATCAAGAGATGTGGAATCCACCATATGCTGTGATGCTTGGAATGAGAATCCAGGGTTTGGATGAGTTGGATCAACCTGGTTAGAGTAGGGATCCTCAAATGAAAAAGAATCAGTGGAGGATGTAGGAACCCTATAGGAGTGATTAGAGAAGGATAGGGTGTGATTTGTAGTCTGATTGATGTCTAAAACCCGATAAAAATGTGGAGGCAAATCATCTGCAATCAGCTCAATAAGAGGGGAATCAGAATAGAAATTGATTCTGGTTGCAGGTCGGGGTTGAAAACAGGTTCAAATAGGTTCTATATTTGTGGAAGAAGCGGCATCAATAAGAATTGTGTATGAGGGCTCTTCTAATAAGGGTTCAAAGGTGGGTTCATTTAGAGAGTCCTTATAGTAGCCATCAAACTCGAAGGTAAATGCTTGAAGAGTGTTTATAGGATGAAGAAAATCGAAGTCAAGAAAATATTCGAATTCTGGATTGTAGTCACTCTCGGCACTTTTTATTTCTGATTCCTGAGTATCAAAAAGAAATGATGCCATCTCAACGGAACCTAAATTTAAATCAGTGATCTTGAGATTAGGAATCTTAAAGTCAGAGTCGAAGAATGGATCATGTGTGCTGAGGTCGTAGATTGGCTCGTAGTCGTCAGGAAACAATGGTTCTCCGAAATCATGGTAAGATTCAAAATCATCAGAGAAATTGTGAGAATCAAGTTTTGAATTTGACTCGAGATTAGAGGTTCGACCACAAATAAGTCACAAGATGTAGATCCAGCAACTTGACTTGGGTCTAGCCTATTCGTAGATTCCAAGCTTAAAAAGGTGTCCTTATTGGATCTGGGCTAGAGTTCTTGGCTTGTAGAGAAGACCCAATCAAAACCCCACACTTCCAACTCCTCGATTTCTGTATCGTAGATTGGCGTGACTTCCAAAAAATCAATCTGTATCTCTGAGGATGTTGGAGAGGTACATTCATCAAACAAAGGCCCAGAATCATAATCCCAATTCGAACTTTGATCTTCGTCATATGGGGCCTTGTAATCATCCCAATAAGATTCAGATCCAGATTCTAGGCTAAGGATGTGGGTTGAATTACTAGAATCTAGGTCAAAATTGCCTTCAGGGGTTACCTTATCAAAATAAGGGGTGGGATTTACACCCTCAAGAGGTTATGATTCAATCTCATTATTACAGGAGTCTAGGAATTCTATGCTTGGTGAACCAGGGTTTTGGTTTTCTAGGGCTGGCTTAAAATCATGTTCTCCTGCAATTGGGACCTCCCAACCTATTTCAAGATCAAGCATGTTATCTTCCATCTGGGTTGGGGATCCACAACAACCTTGTGTCTCAAACCCAGGATTTGGGAAATCATGTTGATCCTCAATATTATTCCAAGATGTTTCATTAACTGCTTGGGGTGTGTACGGGTATTTGTGATCGATAACTTGTTTTAACAATTTCATCATCTCTTCCCATTTTTCAAGATCATCTTGGTATTTTTCCCAAAGTACAGAATTTGTCATGCATTAGAGATATTCAAAGTTATGCAACTTTTCTATCTCAATGTATCGTATTATGAGAATATCTCAGGAAGATCCCTTTGTTGTTTTTGTTAATAATAATTGGGCACAGTTTATGATGAAGGTTGTTGTTGTTGATACATCAACTCGAACGCCTTCAATTGGTTTTGAGGTTTTGTAATCAATGACATAAAATCTAAGTGCATCCTCAACCATTCCATCTCTCATGGATCATTGTGATTCAGGTTTCCTTAATTATTTTCCTAAGTAACCAGGCTGCATTTTTGAATCAGATGGTGGAATCAAGATGTATAATCAAAATTCAAGTTTAGAATGAAGTGATTTGATCTAAAAGAGATTCCCAATGAAAATATGTATGTGTGCTCTAAATAGAAGGGATGAGGGACTGGATGTGATGTTGACCCAATCAAGGCACCAAAAGATTTTTAGATGACTATAGAGGTTCTAGGCGGATGATACCCTACACGGTAGAGTGCCTCCATGGGTTATAGGGTTTCCCCCACCCGACCTTCCTTGTCACTAAGGGTCCAGGTAGACCAGAATGGATAACTTGATCTCTTAAGTCTACCAATTTTATGTCCTAATTTGTGCCTTTGTTTTCACTTGAATTAGCAGTTGATTGGACTTTTGACCTAATTTGGAGGTTGGTTGGCCTATAGTGTGGACCAACTTTACCTGACCTTCCCTAAAGATGGCAGAATGAACTTCCAAGTCAAGACCTAGAAGTCACCCTGATTTGACTCCAGGTTATTAGGTCCAAGGATTTTAGGGTTCAAGTAAGTTTAGAGCTTGATTTTAGGATTTTTCTTGATTAGCTCTTTTCAATCAAGGGTTTGGGTAGCACACGAATGCAGTTGGGTTTGTTTCCTTTTATGCAGGCAAGTGTGAACTAGCACTCCAAAACTTTAATGCAGAAACCCTAATTGGCTCTATTTCCAAGTCCACTTTGATCTTCAAATATGTTCTCCTTGGACTTCAAACAAGAAGTGCATAGTCCAAGAAGATTAGAACTTAACTGTAGTCCCTAATAGGCACAGGAAATTTGGGGTAGGATCTCTAACTAGAATCGCTTCAACTTCAATGAGTTTTAAAAAAATTTCGCAAATCAGGAAACTTGCCTTTTAAATGATAACTACTATGAAAAATAAGGCAGGTGATTCCTAATTGATTGTTTACTTTTTGTCTTCACAAGATTAGGAGGTTGATTAAGGAAGAATAGAGAAGTTACCTGTCCTGGAGTGGTTGATTTGCGCAGATGATCTCCTCGTGAAGTACCTTGCAAAATCACAATAAAGCAAATAGGGAAAGTTAGTGCTCAAATATAATCAAACAATGTAGAGAATAGTGATGAATTGTGCGTTGCTCCCCGGCAACGGTGCCAAAATGTTTGAGGTCACTGAATCAGGTTTTAAAAGTGTTGCATTGTAGTGCAGCCGAAATAGCATTCAAAACAAATACAATTTTATTACTCAAAATGTGTTTCCGAGGTCGAACACAGGGAGCAAATGGAATTCACACACTAATCTCAATAATAAAGGAAAATTGAACACATAATACTACTCAAAATCTAATTAGGAATGTAGAGCATGAGTATATGAAGAGTAAAAAGAAATTTAGATAAAATAATGGAGAGCATATGAAAATCAGATGTCTGATTTTGCAATAAAACATCTTAAATGTCTTGTGTTATAGTACTCCTCTTTTTCTTCTTCTGATTTCTCTTCTTCCTTTGGTTTCTTTCCTTAGCTTTCTTTGCCATTCTTCTTCTGCTTCTTCTTCTCTGCCTTCTGCATTTGGCTTCTTCTTCTTCTTTTTCCTTCTTCTTCCTTTGCCATTGCGAGCCTTACACCTATGGCCTTCTCTTCTTCTTCAGCTTCTTCCTTCTTCTCTGTCTTCTCCTCCCTTCTTTCTCTACCTTAGGCTTTCTTCTTCTTCTTTGCTTTGCCTTAAGCCCTGCGGTCCTCCTCTCCTTCTTCCTTCAGCCCTGCTGTGCCCTCTGAATTTGACTAAGTGTCGAGCCAAACTCTCCAGGGCAAAACCCCCTTAACCCCACACAGCTCTCCTCTCTCCTTCTCTCTTTTTTATTTTAGAACCGCTCTCCCAGAGCCTTTAACCGATCGAGTAATTAGACCTAACGTAGACCCGAGTCTAGGCTCAACGATGTGTGTGGTGAGCGAGGAGTGTAAGGTCAGGTCGAGTAGTCGGGTTGGCTAGGTCCGCTTATTAGATGTCACGGACGAGTGCGGTGAAGGGGGGAGGAGGACCACACCCTCAGTGTTGGAGGCAAAGAGCCTCTTTCAGTTTTACAATTTATGTGCACAAAGGCGCCTTTCCACTTCCGAGGTGGGACTAAATGTCCCACCTTCCTTTTGCGTACACAGCAGCAGGTGCGTGGCCAAATTGGCGAGGTTGCAAAGGTGTATGACTCCAACTGAGGGCCTCTATGCACGCACAAGCAACTTCCGCGCATCTTGGGACTAGAGCCTGGGACAGTAGCACCTGGAGCATAGTTTCAAGCTTGCTTCAAGCTCAGCATCAATGGTGGATAGATGCTTGAATTTGAAATCAATAGCACAGCCTCGCGGTGACATCAAATAGCTTAGGGAGAGTCGTCGGAGCATGACGGATGTGATGGGAGTGGTTTCGTGGCATGTGGGTGACAGTGGTGGCGTACTGAGGGCACAATGTGTGCGTGTGAGTGGGTGTGTTCGGTGAGGTGTTTGGGTGAGTGGCGCGGTGAGTGGAGTGAGGGGAAATGATTAGGGAGATGAGGCGGAGGTCATAGGGTGCTCGGCGAGGTGGATGGAGGTGCATAGCGATGAGAGCACCTCGTCGGAGGTATCGCCGAAGATAGAGGAGGTGAAGGTGTTCGGTGGTGTCGGTGGTCGATTTTGAGAAATAGAGGGGGGAAAGTGTAGAAGATAGGGAACTTATGAAACCTAATCTAAGGGACGAAAGGGAAGGGAATCTCACACAAGTATGGTTTCTGAACGTTGGGAAGATGAATACCTCCGTAGGTGAGGCGGTGGCAAAGATGGGGCAGGGATGATGTCGGCCGGTATTACGTGATGCGGAGGATTATGGTGGAGATAACCCGACCACTGGTATTGTGGTTGGGCAACGAGAGAGCGAGGGAGAAGCCGCCAGAGCTTGCGGAGGGTTGTGGCCGGAGGGGAGAGAAGAATGTGAGGGAATCCGACCCCAATTCAAGCTCAAGAGTTCATTGGACCCTAGGGAGTCTATAAATAGGTCTTTGAGGAGGGTTTTGTGCTTGGAAGCCAAGCTTCACCAGGGATGGAAACTGTTAAGGGACCCAAATCTCTCATGCATTTGAATGAGAGATTGGGAAAGAATCAGGGATCAAAGATGGGTTCAGATTGGAGGGAATTACTCAAACTCTCCCTTCCAATTTTGGAAAGGATTCTCCAAGTAATCAAGGAGAAATCTCCTTTCAAAGCTCGCCAGAGTAGGATTCCTCCGCTATAATGGTGGAGGGACCTACTTGTGAAGATGACAAGAAAGCTAGAGGGCTTTTTGTAATGGTTTTTGAAAGTTAGGGGTAGAAATGTAATCAAATAGAACCTTTTTGCAAACTAGGTCAAGATGAGTTCCCCTTAGGTCCAAATTTTGGTACAAACTTAATTTGGACCTAAGGAATCCAATGGTGAAGTTGCATTTTGGGTTTGACCACGTTTGACTGGGAAAGTTATGCAGAAACCTAAATTAGGGCAAATATCTGTCTGAGACCCCATTCTAGGTCAAGATAGGTTCCAATGGCCAAATTGAAGGTACTAAACCCTAGAAGATATTTTTCTATGATTTTTAGAGGGTTTAGGTGAATTTTATCCTACCCAGAACCTTGGTTAATTGAGTAGGTCTATTTTTAGGATTTCAAGAAGTCATTTAATTCACAGAACATACACAAACCCTTTTCTTTCAAATCCAACCCACTTATTATCTTATTAAGACCATTTGACCTTTGTTTAGCCCTTAAGAAAACCTATGATTGTATTGCATTGGTAAAATTGTGATTTTAACCCTAGTTTCTTATTTCACTCTCAGAATGGTTATGCAATGAATTATGACCTTCAGTTGGTTATGTAGGAGCATTTATTCTCTTCATTGGGTCAAAATGACCTAGTTATGGCTCATGATGGTGTTCCCATAATTTCACTTACTCAATCAACAAAAACTTGAATTGTGATTAATATTGTATGCTTGGTAGACGCTCTCTTGCGGGCAGTCTAGTGTTTGATCCTGAGCCCGAGAGAATTCTTAGGAGAGCCCACCAAAGAGAGAAAAGAGAAGACATCGCTGATCAAGGAGCAAAACAGCAAAGGACCCTGAGGGACTATTTTATTCCAACGAACCAACCCGCTTAAGCATTGAGAGGACAGTTAGGGGATAGTCCATACAAGATCAAGAGTAGCACCATATCTTTGTTGCCCTCCTTTTATGGTACTACTAGGGAGGACCCCTATCGACATTTGGAGGAATTCATCGAGGTCTACTCTACGGTGAAACTTCAGAACTTTACTGATGAAGCTCTGATGAGAACCCTCTTTCCATTCTCCCTAAAGGATAAGGTCAAGCACTGATATCATACCCTCGATGCATGGGTAAATGATTGGGCCACCCTTAAGGGAGAATTCTTGAAAAAGTATTTCCCTATGAGTAAGACCAACCATTACAAAAGAGAGATTATGGGCTTTACTCAACAAGAAGGGGAGCAATTTCATGAGACTTGGGAGCGTTGTAATGACCTTCTTAGGTTATGCCCCTACTATCAGGTGCCAAGATGGCAGTTGGTCGAAAGGTTTTATAGCGGATTATCGGAAAGGCATAGGCAAACCATCGATGTAGCTTGTGCATGAACCTTCATGACCAAAATTTAGGATGAAGCCTGGGCATTATTTGAAACATTAAGTGACAACTCCTTACATATGTCCTCTGCCTATCAAGAAAGAAAACCATCAATCTTGTAGAGGAAGATAGAGGCCCATGAAGCTGGGGCTACTCAGGATTTGGCTTATTAGATTCAATTATAGAACAAAAACTTTGATAAGCTTTTACCAAACCCTGGCATGAACCTGCAAGCAGCCTCTATCTTTCAGGCTTCAAGTTCATTCTCCATTTTCCAAAGCACAACGTACGCCACTGTGGAGTGCCACCAGGAAAATCAATTCCCTGAGTTGATTCAGGCCATCTTGAATGCGGTCCAAGGTTTTTGCCCACCTCCTCGCAATAACCCTGATTCCAATACCTATAATACGGGGTGGCGGAACCTTCCAAACTTCTCTTGGAAGCAAGGTGATGCTTTTAATTCAAGGAATACAAGACCCCTACCTCCCCAACCCATATACCAACCATCCTATGAAAACCCTCCTGATAATAAGCCCTCTGAGATGGATGAACTTAAAGCCATGATGAAAGCGATGCATGAACATCAGAATATGGTCATCCAATCTCACAATAAGATGATTACTGATGTGCAATCCCAAATTGGTCATCTTACTAAAGCAGTTAGGCAGCAAGATCCAGGGAAGTTGCCTAGTTCTTCTGAGGAGAACCCAAAGGGCAAGGGGGTCATATTCAAGCAGCACGCCCAAGCTGTGACCGTGTTGAGGAGTGGAAAGAAAATTGACAAGCCTGATAACACTCCTACGGTTACGTCTCAGAATTCCCCTCCTACATCCGACCCAACTTCCATCTCCACCGAGGAAGAGCCACACTACTCTCCCTCGCTTGAAATCACCCACAATGAGGATGTCGTCATTCCACCACCCCTCTCTCTCCATGATGACCCCTCTACCTAGAAGCCGAGGGTGCCCTATCCAGAGTGCTTATCTGCTCCTGGGGAATCTTCTGTTGGCTCACCTGGAGCCAAGGATAGGATGGAGGAGATTATGGACACTTTTAGGCAAGTCCAGATCAACTTGCCTCTGTTGGAAGCTATCAAACAGATCCCATCCTATGCCAAGTTTCTAGAGGACCTGTGCACCTAGAAGTGCTGATCTGGGAGACAAGTCATGGCCAAGATCATCCTGCCTGACCATGTTAGCTCAGTTCTCCAACATGGAACACCCCCCAAAATGAAAGACCCAAGGGCCCCGTATATTTCAGTGGTTATAGGTAACCAACACATTGACGAGGCTCTGCTCGATCTGGGGGCGGGGGTGAAAATTTTACCGAGCTCTGTCAATAATTGAGGAGACTACTCCAGCACTCTTATGTAGAGATCCCCTTCAAAAGGTCATATCTAAGGACCATCCTCTGACTATTGAAGAAACTAAAGGGGAAATACCCGAATTAGAAGAGTTGCTGGGGATACACATAGAGTCTCTATCCCTACCCTGGACTGTGAAGGCAGGCCCACTACCTGAGGTGGGGACATATCAACTTAAACCCTCAATCCAAAAGGCTCCTGATTTGGAGCTGAAACCCCTCCCAAGCACATTGAAGTATGCTTTCCTTGGCCCTAATGACACGCTCCCCGTTATTATCTCGTCTGCATTATCTGAATCACAAGAGAGAGCTTTACTTGAGTGTTTACAAAGGCACACGGAAGCAATTGCTTGGTCAATTACTGATATTAAGGGTGTTGATCCCTCCCTTTGCATGCATCATATATACACGGATGAGTCCGTGAAACCTTTCTGAGACATGCAGAGAAGGCTCAACCCCAATATGCAGGAGGTTATTAAAAAGGAGATTCTAAAATGGCTGGATGCAGGGATTATCTATCCCATTTCAGATAGTAAATGGGTTAGTCCTATTCATGTGGTGCCCAGAAAGGTAGAAATCACTGTGGAAGAAAATGAACAAGGAGAGTTGGTGACCTCTAGACCCTCAATTGGTTGGAGGATCTGCATTGATTACTTCCATTTGAACACGACTACCTAGAAAGACCATTTCCCCTTACCGTTTATCGATCAGATTTTGGAACGACTAGTGGGGAATAAGTTCTTTTGTTTCCTTGACGGGTATTCTGGGTATAATTAGATAGCCATCTTTCCTGACGAACAGGAGTGTACTACCTTCACAAGTCCCTATGGTACATTTGCATTCCGTTGAATGCCATTCGGGTTATGTAATGCTCCTACCACTTTCCAACGTTGTATGATGGCTATTTTTCTGAGATGATCGATGAGTTTGTTGAAATTTTCATGGATGACTTCTCCATTTATGGCTCATCATTTGACCTATGCCTTTTGCACCTTGATAAAATCTTAACCCGTTGCGAAGGGGCAAAGCTGATGCTTAGCTGGGAGAAAAGCCACTTTATGGTCCAGCAGGGCATTGTGTTATGGCATGTAGTTTCCGAGAGAGGATTAGAGGTGGACACTGCAAAAATTGATTCCATCTCTAAGCTTCCATCACCTGCCAATGTTCGTCAGGTTAGATCTTTCCTTGGCCATGCTGGATTTTATAGGCGCTTCATTAGAGATTTCAGTAAAATCTCTAAGCCACTCTGCAACCTGTTAGCGAAGGATGTCTCCTTCGATTTTAATGATAGATGTGGCGACGCTTTCCATGTCTTAAAGAAAGCCCTTATTACCGCGTCGATTCTCCAAGCACCAGATTGGACCCTCCCGTTTGAGCTAATGTGCGATGCTTCTGATTTTGCAGTGGGAGTGGTCTTAAGTCAAAGGGTTGATGGCTAACCTCATGTGCTACATTATGCCAGCAAGACCCTTACGGATCCTCAGTAAAACTACATAGTCACTGAAAAAGAACTTCTTGCTGTAGTATTTTCTTTGGAAAAGTTTCAGTCTTATCTTTTGGGATCCAAAGTTGTGGTGTTCACTGATCATTCTGCCTTAAAGCATCTTCTTGCTAAAAACGACACCAAACTCGCCTAATTCGTTGGATTCTGCTACTCTAGGAGTTTGACTTGGAAATTAAAGATAAGAAAGGAGTTGAGAATGTGGTAGCAAATTATCTATCTAGGATTCCTATTGAGGCATCAAACCCTGCTGGCGGTATCCAAGAGACTTTCTTTGATGAGTCTTTGATGGCCGTGGAGGCCAAAACTTCTTGGTTCATTGACATAGTGAACTATCTAGTCACGGGCATTACCCCCAGTACTTGGGACAAGCAGAAGCGAGACAGGTTTCTTACTAACACTAAATTTTATCACTGGGAGGAACCCGAGCTTTTTAGAATAGGCCCTGACCAGCTTTTTTGTCATTGCGTCCCTAACAAAAAACAAAGAAGTGTTCTGAGTTTCTACCATGACCTCCACTGTGGGGGACATTTTAGTGAAAAATAGACTGCCCATAAGGTTCTTCAGTCTAGTTTTTGGTGGCCCACATTATTCCGAGATGCACATACATATGTGGGTGCATTTCTATGTTGCCAGCAAATGGGAACCATTGGAAAAAGGGATGAGATGCCCCAGCAACCTATCCTCCCTATTGAGATCTTTGATATTTGGGGCATCGACTTCGTGGGTCCCTTTCCTGTGTCATTCGGATATGAGTACATCCTTGTGGCTGTGGACTATGTATCGAAATGGACAGAAGCCATACCCAAGCAAACAAATGAACATTCTATGATCTTGTGTTTTATTAAGGCTAATATCATTTCTCGGTATGGGTGCCCAAGGAGGATCATAGTGATGGAGGACCTCACTTCAAGAATGTACACTTCACAAGACTAATCCAAAATTTGGGAGTTAACCACATGATAGCCACACCTTACCATCCCCAAACAAGTGGACAAGTTTAAGTGTCTAATAGGGAGATTAAACGAATTTTACAAAAAACTGTCAAGACCGACTGTAAGGATTGGTCTAAAAAACTAAATGATACACTTTGGGCCTACAGAACTGCATATAAGACTCCCTTGGGCATGTCTCCTTTCCGTCTTATCTACGGAAAGGTGTGCCATCTTCCCGTTGAAATCCAACACAAAGCCTATTAGGCTTTTAAAAATGTTAACTTGAATCTGAATAAAGTGGGAAAGGCACGTATGTTAAAGTTAAGTGAGCTTGAGGAGCTTCGTAATGAAGCCTATGAAACTTCTCAAGCATACAAACAACGTATAACGGTCTTTCATGATAAGCACATTATTAGAAAGACCTTTGAGCTCAACTAATGGGTCTGGCTTTTCAATTCCAGACTTAAATTATTTCCAGGAAAGCTCAAGTCCCGCTGGGATGGGCCGTACGTTGTTATCAATGCCTTCCCTCATGGAGCTGTAGAAATTCAGAACCGTACTTCTGGTGCGAGCTTTAAGGTGAATGGCCAACAACTTAAACCTTATGTTACTTTTTCAGATGGCCAAGTTTTGGATGCACATCAGCTTGAGGAACCTTAGCTCCTCCCACTCTCCTCCTCAGGTGATATTCTTCTGTGTATTTATTTTTCCAATGAGGACATTGTCAATCTTAGGCTTGGGGGGGTATAACCTGAGGATGTTTATAGCATTTATAAATAATTGCATACATTTAGGATAGTGTATTAGCCAAAAATAATAATAATAATAAACCTTTTATTTTCTTGAGCTAAATTGGTTAGTCCCTAGCAGAAAATTTATCAAGGAAGTGCCATTGAAGTTTTTCTTCTTAAATTGTTTCTTAAGTTTGGAATCCAGTACATTTACTTCACCTGCACATAGACTTAGTAATGGATCTTTGGAGAAAACCAATAAGCATTTTTAGTCTACTGAACCCTCGGATAGTTAATAGGGAGTCAGGCATACTATCTTCTATTAGATCCACCTATTATTTGTGAGAAGGAAGTAGAGATACTACTGGTGCACTAAGTCTAGTGCAAGGACTCTTATGTTCTAGATAATTAGATGATCATACCTCATAGTTAGGCATAGTTTTTGCTTTCTATTTCTACGTGCAAACATTGTGTAAATTCCTGAGAGTCACCAACTAAGGCAGATACACAGAGATTAGGTCTTAATAAAACTATGACAATGGTCAATGGCTACGACCGTCCTTCATAGAGTTCTTGGCTGAAGGAGGGTAATAATGTCAAAGGTCAGAAATACAATTGTCCTGTCCATCTTTTCCTGATGTCGAGAGTAGGCACTTCCACCAAATAAGCCACACAATATTTTCTTGACCATCATCATTCCTAATAATGCCCCAAATAAAAGTATGCATCGTTTTGTGCTTAGTAGTTGAAAAAAAAAAGAAAAAAAAATAAGAACCATTTATATTTAGAAAAATATGAAAATAAAAAGAGAGAGAAAAGAAAAAGAAAAGAGTTCAAGTTTATAGTTTTATCTTCGTATCACTTTTCATTATGCGACAATGTTTCTGAGGCAACAAAAACACCCATCTTGATCCACCAAATATGACCCATACCTTCTTTTCAATATTTCTGATCGCTTGAATACTAACTGAGGACTTCTAACTTAGTTGGAGAGTTATTAAGACTTTAATTGAGGTGTGAATGCCATGTGAGACCACCAAACAATGAGTACATTTATAAAATCTAGTGAGATTTTTGAATCTCAGAAAGAAAAGAAGGAAAAGAGTGAGCACAAAGGAACATAAAGAGAGCACTGTTGTTCAGCCTCTCTCTTGGTTGACTCATTTGATAGTTTGGAGAGTTAGAGTCTACAGTACTAGACAACAGGTAGCACCAAATGAGTGTGAGCTACCAAATATAAATCCTTTCAACTCAATATCTCCTACTTAAGCCAAAAAGCTGGGGTCAAATTATAGATTATTTTCTACTTTATCCCCGAGGGAAGTAGTTGCCTACCCTAATAGAAGTTTTACCAAGGGTTAAGTACGAACTTCAAATGTAAGTTGGCTTTTCATTTTGATTCGTTACCTAGACTACAAGCACTTCACATTTGTCTAGATCTTTAAGTTTTTGGAATAAGAAAAGGAGAAATCTTTTTGGTTGCTTCCATTATTTCTCACTTTTTGCTCGGGACTAGCAAAACTTAGGCATGGGGGCATTTGATAAGTCCAATTTATTGGGCATTTATTTGGCTTAAGTACATATGGAATACATTTCCTTATAGTTTAATGACCTAGGCTAAGTAGTAATTAATCTTAGCTTATGAATACATCTGTATCTGCTTTGCATTCTAATACCTACATTTATACTTGATATGTGCATGTAGAGAGAAAAAAAATAAAAGTATAATAGGTGGGTGGACATGAATAAAATTTGAAGGAGGGTATGCCTATAATTACTCGATCACCGCCGCTCCCTCCGCCAACATTCAAATCCAGCAGTTGCGCATGCGAAGGGAGAGGCGGACGTTGTGGATCTGGAAAAGGTTAAAGAATCTCTTTCCCTTCAGAGGTTGGAGGCATCCGCTCCCTTCCTCTCCACCGTGAAGCAGAGCATGCACCACAGCCAACCGTGCACACTGTGACCCCCTCACCGACCGCAGCCAGCCACGCGCGCACCCCCTCACTGACCGCAGCTAGCTGGCTGCACTGTAACCCCCTCATTGCTCACAGCCAAACCGCACGCGCACCCCCTCACTAACCGCAGCCAGCCTTACGCGCACCCCCTCATCGCTCGTAGCCAAACCACGAGCACACCCCCTCATTGCATGCAGCCACACCCGCACAGCCACGCCCATGTGCAAAGCAGTCGCTCCTCGCACAGTAGCCCCACCGCGTGCACCCTCCTAGTGTGCATGTGCACGCTTGCGCACACACACCTCGCATGCGACGCATCATCCACGCAGCAGTCCTCCTCCTCTCCATCTTCTTCCTCTTCGCCAAGTGAAGGTACCCAAAGCCACCAAAAATGCAGCCACGTCCATGAGCCTCATAACTTCCTGCCATAACTCCAACGGACTCGTTGGACCCTCACGAGCTCGGCCACACCTTCTAAAGGTCGGCAACAGACTGCACATGTCGATGCGCCACCACCAACGTCAGCCATCCTCCTCATCGCCGGTGAGACCGCCGACCATCCTCCTCGTCACTGGTGAGACCGCCAGCCACCGTTCATCAATTCGCTACCACCATCAGGACCCCCTCACTTAGGCTGACCTTCACCGAAGTTCCCGCAGCTCGCCATCGCCTCCTCTTCTTTCGCAAGCAAAGGAAAGACATCCTCTGCTTTTGTGTTAAATAGTTATTACATTGAATGCCATTGTGGACTCTTGATTTTTGAAGTTTAGTTATTTTAATGAGGTAACATTGTGGCAACACCCTCATATTCTTACATTATTATCCACCTCATGTTTACATCTGTTGATTGCATGAAATTGCGATTCTAATTTACATCCAAACCCGCATGCAAGTAAAATTTACATAGGATGCCACTGTTCATTCACTATTTACATATTTAGAGCTTCGAATTCGTACGTGAATTTTACGTAATGAGCCCATGATTTCTCTATAAATTGGAAATTCACATTCAGAGCAGCATATCCATTGATTCATTTGACGAATATTTCTGTAAACATGATTGTTGCTTATCTACGATTTATTATAGTTGTTCCTCCCTATGGATTCGACCTGACTTTTCGTGGTTAGTTTTACTGATAAATGCTTTTGATCTGGGATTTTTCCACCACGTGATTTCACTGTGACGACATATTTTTCTGATATCATTATTCTGAAAGAGAAAAACTCCCGATCAGTAGCTGCCCCTCACCGTGCCCCAATTTGGAAAGGAGAACCATAGACCGTTGGATTATCATCCAATGGTTGCGATGCAGCCACGTTGCTACCTCCAGCCGCCTCATCATGCACAGGCGAAGATCTCGACCGTTGGATTCCCATCCAACGGCCGAGGGCAGCCGCACAAAAAATGGAAAGTGTGATAATCCGTGTGCGTAGCACAGTGGACAAGGTGCTTAGCAGATTAAGAGCGGTCTGCCTGTAGTAGAAATTCCACTGCCGGATCTTCATCGGGTGGATTTGCGACAACGTGTGGCGGGCGCGGAAGCATCGGATCCAGACGCGAGCGATGATGCATGCCTTAGACACAGCGGCCGCTGCATGTGCTTTTTAAGCTGTTCAATCGAGAGATTGGACGGCTAAGAGGCTTTAGCAGTTAAGGCACTGATTCAATGAGCAGCGTAGGCTTGAATTTGAACCGTTCGATCTTAAAATCGGATGGTCCACGATTGAGCAGGTTTTGAAGGCGAGCGACAAAGTGAGAAACGAAGCAGTGGGTGCATGGGCGAGATGAGCCATCTGATTTTGATCCAAGAGCGCACAAGCTGCCAAGTGGCAGCACCAAATTAAATGAGGATAAAAGAAGGATTTGGAATGCTTAATCAGAGTTGGTGATCTCCCGATCAATGGATCTGATTAATTTGAAGCCTTTGCATGGATTTAAGGGGCCAAATACCCCAAATGTTCTTCACTAAGGCTATAAAAAGAGGCCTAAGGGCCCCCTTTGAAAGGAATTCTCTTATTTCTTCTTCTTCCTCCTTCTACACCCTCTCTCTCTTCTTCTTCTCATCTTTTCTGCATCCGCCTTTACACCTCTATCTGAAGAGTCCGTCGGGACACCCCGATGGATCATTGTTGCTCTTCCCAACCTCTCCAAAAGGCCACCACAAACCACCTTGTGGTCATTGGTTCAGGTTAGAATAGCCTCAATCCATTTGGGCACATAATCTACAACAACCAGAATATGCTATTCTCTAAATGAAAGGAGGAAGGGTCCCATGAAGTCGATGCCCCAAACATCGAAAATTTCAATTGGAAGTATCGAGTTTAAGGGCATTATATCTCTCTTAGCTATTCATGAGGCGTGTTTCGTGAATTCAATTTAAGGTTCGGAGGAGCCCATCGTCGTAGCTCCTAAAATGCATTTATCAGATAACATTTATAACCGAAACTCAAAAAGTGAGTCTCAGGTTGAACACGGGGAGGCAGACATTTGGTTTTATAAAAATCCACGCTTCGCTTTTATTTATTTTTGGTCGTTTTTATCTTTTCTAACTTTTTTACATTTTAGCAAGCAAGAGATCATGTCGATGACTTCTAGCTAATCTACTTTCAATAATATAAGAGAGAGAGAGAGAAAGAGAGAGAAATAATCATCTATTTATAGATGAATGTTTGTTACACTACGAAAGTGGAAAATCTACAATACGAAGGTGTAAAAAGATAGAATGAGGTGAGTGAAATCCCCCTCGACAGTCGCTCAGAGGACAACTCGCTCTGACGTCACTTGGAGGAAGGTGGTGAGAAGCGGGATGAATGGGGACGAAGCCAGAGGACGGAGGGTGGGGTAGGATGACATCGCGGCGAGGATCTTCTTCCTAAAAGGAGGTAAGAAGACAACCACAAGATGCTCCACGAAGGGGGTGAGAGGTAGGGAAAAGTTTGGTTCTACTCTAAAGGAGCATCCCGAGCTTGGGACAAGCTCTCTCTAGAGCCTTGGAGGTGGTGAGGTGAAGAAAGGAAGAGATGGTTTGGAATGGTGGTGGGTAGGTCCTTTTATAGTGGAGGAGGAAGAACAAATTCGCATCTAGGTCATTACTGACGTCTGTAAACGTCGCTACAGATCCACCCTTTTTGTCGCTGAAGATCCACGCCTTCAATTCCGTTGCTGGTGCGCACGGGCCATTAGTGACTGATGCAAGTGTCACTAAAGGCCTACGCAACTGTCGTAACAGATCTGCACATACCCTCGCTGGCATCTGCTGGAGGAGGCATGGTCGTCTGATGTGTGATCAATGGCTTAGGCACACTCGCTGATCGTACCTTTTGAAGGCACGCCCGCTGGGCTGGATTGGAAGCTTCGGTGGGACTTGACCCCACAACAACTAATGTGCGATGAGTGCTCCACCAATGCGCTACATGAGTCAGATAGTCGCGGCTACGTTTTGAGGCTCAACCACTTCAACCGTTGGATGCAAATCCAGTGGTGGAGATTGCTTGCTCGGAAGAAGAGGAAGTTCTGCAAATGCCCAGGGGTAGTTCAGACGGCACCACGTGGCGCCATCTGGGCCGTCCATCTTCATTCTGTTGTAGAGGGTGCCACGGTGCTTAAATCGAGATGATTCCCATGTTGCTAGACTACGATCGCTGCTCCAGATCCATCTGTCTGGTCGGATTCTTCATCCGAAACACGTATAGATGTCACAATGCCCCCTAGCTGTTGATCTTCTTTGGACATCATATGAAGATACGAGATCCTGATCTAGACATTTCGGAGGTGTTAGCCTCTGATCGTCGTCCTAATCAGATCCATATGGTCCGATCGTCCATCCGAGGCCCTGAAATAAATCCTCTTCTCTCCTAACCATAAAAATGACCAATTAACCTGAAATATATACAACTACTCTAAATGTAGAATGGTGCATGCTATGCAATATTTATAACTTGAAATGCAAATCTAAGCCTAGGAACATGCATGATTAGGCATTTTAACCTAAATAGATGTGTCTATATTAGCTATGCTCCCAAGTGCCGGACATCAGGAACATGTCCTCGAGAAATCCTAGGCATCTTTGAATAAAGATGGCCAATAAAACCCAGATTGCAGAATCTTGCAGCCGTCTTTTTCCGGGAAAAATGTCCACTACACGTAAATACATGGCAGAACTCAAGTCTCCTCTAGACTCATTTTTAGATACACATCAGTGAATAATTTGATCAAAGTCGATGCAGAATAGGTCGAGATCATCCCAAAAGTAATCTTTGGCCTCGGATACAATTCTATCCCGTTGTTGCTTGGTCCAGTCCTGGGGGACTTGACCAATGTTCAAATAATTAACAATGTCCCCAAACCAAGGGTTATGGATGCCCAAGATTGTAAGGATAGTCTTGTCCGGAAAGGTGTCAATAATCGGAATATCCAGACAAGGAGAATCAATTAGGATTCTCAAAAGATGATCCGCCACTACATTTTGTGCCCCAACTTTATCTTTAATTTCATGATCAAATTATTGAAGCAATAAGATCCATCGAATGAGCTGGGGCTTGGCAAACTTTTTAGCCAAGAGATGACTTAGGGTCGAGTGGTTGATATAGATTATAACATGAGATCCTAAAAGATAAGCCCTGAATTTCTTTATAGTAAAGACTATGACTAGCAATTCTTTTTCAGTAATGATATAATTTAGTTACTGCATAGTAGATGATAGAGGGCATCTTATCTATTTTCTGACCCAAGACAACCCTGACTGTGTAATTAGAAGCATTAGGCATAATCTCAAATGGGGCTATCAAAACTAGTGGTTGCAACACCAAAGCATAGGTGACTGTTGTTTTAAGTAAATCAAATTCTTTGTGGAATGATTTTTCAAACTTGAATGACTTGTCTTTGGCCAAAAGGTTACTTAAAAGCCGAGCAACCTTCAAGAAGTCCTTGATGAACCTCTGATAAAGACCCACATGACCAAGGAATGCGATGTAAAGGATTTGTACGCTAAAAGTTTTGAGTTAAAATCCATGTTGTTGTAGTCACGCAAAAATCCGTCAAACAAATAAGTTAACCAAAACTCTGGTGAGTCCCAGGTCGAACACAAGGAGGCAAATGTTTGATCAAAAACTACTTTGGAATTATTGTCACGAAGCAGAGTAGCTAGTCGAATTAAATCTACCCTAACTATCAACTTAAAGAATAATTAATAGAAGAGAGAGAAAGAACAATACAAATAAATAGAAAATAGGGAGCGAATGAACAAATATTTCATAGCCATAGATTCATGTTCATTACAATTACTTGCTATACTAAAAGGTAGGAAATCTAATCAAAAAGGCGATAAAGAGAATAGGGAGAGAAATTATCCTCCTCGATGACTACTTAGAGGATGACCTACGTTGATGGGGCACCCAGACAAGGGTGGTGAGATGCTAGACGAGGAAGAATGAAGATGGAGGAAGGAGGATGGAGCAAGGCAAAGTTGCAGCAGGATCTGCTTCCTGAATGACGGTGAGAGGACAACCGTGGGATGCTCCATGAAGGTGGTGAGAAGATGGAAAAATTATCTTTTTAACTCTAATGGAGCATCCTGGGTTTGAGACAAGCCCGTAGAGCTTTGGAGGGGGTTTGAGTAGAGAGGAAGGGATGAAGAATGAGGTGGTAAGGGTGGCCTTTTATAGTTGTAGGAATAGGAGCATAGATGTCTTTTTACAAAGTTTAGAAAACAAGTGCTGGGGTCTTTAGTGACAGATATAAACATCACTAAAGGCCCCACGTCGTTCAAGCTCACATACGTCTTCGCCTCTTCACCTTCAAATGTTGCACTGAAGGCTTAATCTCAATCGTCCGATCGTGAATGGATGGCCTAGATTGCCCCTGTAGCACTTCACCTTCCCACGTTATGAGGCGATGCAACTGCTTGATCATCGTTGGATCATGATCCAATGGTCAAGAATTAGGCAAGCCTATGTGGTTCATCATTCAGATCAGGCATTACTTTGGGAGTCAGATTGCGCATGGGCATGCTAGCTCATTTGTGCTGCCATATAGCTATTGCTGATGTTGCTTGATCACGATCCAACAGGCGAATTTTTCCCACACCCGCTCGTCGCTTCAATTTGATGCACGTTGTGCTTCGAACGTGCATCCTTAGCATTGAGATAAGGCGCTCGACACCGCGCTGCGAGTGCAGATGGTCGAGCTCTTGACTTTATCTGTAGATGATCTCAATCGTTGGATGATGATCCGACGGTGAAGATTAAGCTGATGTTGATGAAAAAAGAGGCTGCGGTGACCATTGGAAGCTTAGATGGTGCCACATGGTACCATCCTGGCTATCCATCTTCTATTACTTGTAGGAGGTGCCACGGTTGTCAAATTGAATCGATTTTCATGCCATTGGGCTGCAATCGTCAATCTGAACCCATCAATGTGGTTGGATTTGTCATTTGAAGTCCGGATTTTACACCACCATGCCTCTTGACCTCTTATCTTTCTCAGATTGCATTTGATGCTACGGAGGTCCGATCAGGGCAATCTTGGAGTCATTGAACTCTGATCATCGCCCTGATCAGATCCGTACAGTTGGATCTTCAATCTGAGGCCCTGATAAATATTGCCATGTTTCCTGACCACAAAAAGGGAGAATTAACCTAAAATTTATACAATCTAACCTAAATGCATAATGATGCATGTTATGCAATATTTATAATGCATGATGCAATTATACACCTAGGAACATGCATAAATAAATAGTTTATGTGCATTGATGTGTCTAAATCACACCCCCATGCCTATCTTTTTCTAGTCCCTTGCAAAACTACATGCTATTTATAAAAGAATTAGGATCAGATTTCTTGGGCAAAAGTTATTTTTCAACACTAGGAAATTTCTACTAAGACCTGAACTACAGAGACACAACAACACCTGGGTGTTTGCCAAAATGCAGACCGTCTAAGCCCTCGCCTTCTTCAAAAGCAAAAGAATCTTTTCCTTTTTCCTTTTCTTTGACTTCTTTTTCTAATTTTTTTGGATTTTTGAGTTTAATATTTCGAGGTAGCTTTCTACAGCTACCCAACCCACCCAAGACTCAAAGAGAACTCTAAGTACTAAGCATCTTTTTATGTGAACGTGATAGGCTCACTGATCGGTGATTAGAACGGACTTCAAATTTCTACACCTATAGGTAACCTTGAAAGGAATTCTACCTAAAGTGTATCTATACGGTCGGTAGCTTTCTCTGTACTTTTATTTTTATCAGGTTAACATAAGGGAAAACCTAGTGTATATCCCCCCAGATTATTCTACTTCCCTATTTCTCCCTAAGTGTTTAGGAATTATACATGCATTTCATGAGCTAGGATCTAGACAACTGGCCGATGAGCTATTACCATCGAGATCTTCCTAGCCATACTCATGCAGTAAAGTGTGGCTTATTTATTTCTTCTTTTCTTCTTTTCTATTTCTATTTCTTTTCTTTTTACATATTTTTCTATTTTTTTCTTTTTTTCTAAGTAGGTGGCTTCCTGATCTAAGATTTACCTAAAGGCAAAAGGAAGAGAATGGTTGTGTGGTTGGGCTCTGGACAACCGGCCGATGAGTTGTTACCACCAACAACTTGCTAGCCATACCAACCTAGAAGGTTCATTAGCTATCCAATTTCTATTAAAATCACCAAAAAGTGAGTCAGTGTAAAGAGTGTGTAGATGCTTAGACTTACAATCCTCTCAAATTAGAGGGTGGGTTGATAAGTCATGTAGTTATCATCCCAACTTATTTAACTAATTAGAAAAGAATTCAGAATGGCGAGGACTTGAGAAATAAGCCCACATTTTAGTGGACACCTGGGCTGATTAAGTCCGAAGACCTGAAGGGTCTAAGTGTTCAAGTCCTATCATATCATTCCCTAAAGTTGAAAAACTTCTAAAGCCCAACTTCTCTTTTCCTAATTCAATTTTTTTCTTTTTCAAAAATAAAGAGAATAAAAAGAATCTACAGAGCTAACAAGATGATTCAGAGATGAATATCACCCCCCCATGCCTATCTAATGCAATGTCCTCATTGCATTAAAAAGACATGAAAAGGAGCAGTGTAGAGTATAAAGCACCTGAATTTCATGATTAACAGGTCAGCTTTGAAATGAAAATAGACTTTATACGCACTGAATTTAGTGCCTTCAACTATGCACACTATACAAATAATGAAGAAATAAAGAATTCACTGGTGCAGGTCAGAATCAAAATAAGAAAATCAATTTTTGGACCTACTAGGAGAAGATGTCCACAAATGTGGACGAGGTTGTGGAGTAGCCCCATGCCCCATGGTCGAGTGTATCTAAGGTTTTGGATAAAAATTACCTAGAACCTAAGATCAGTATGCAAGAGAGGTCAGGCTTGCAGTTTGTGAGGATGAAACCCAAGTCCAAAAAGTCAGATAATACGAAAATCAAGATAAAAAAGATATTCAATGAATGTATGCTTGGGTTGCACATCCTCGAAATCTAAATTGTCATAAGGATCTGGGTAGAAGGTTGGTGGTTTCAAGCAAATAGGAACCCTTAGATGCAAAATTATACTTCCCCCGAAATTGCCTTCCTAAATTTTCATTTCCCAATTCCTATCCTCCATAATCATAATTTCGAATTTCGGGACCTCGTGCATGTTTTGCACCCCATCTAAATTGTCCAAGTCGAAGATTTGTTGCTGAATTAGAATTGGCTTGGGTCTGGTGATCTCAAAAAAAAAATCATCATTATGCTCAATGGGGTGTGATTAAGGAATGGGGCATTGAATTGAATCCTCCATGAAAACAGGATTTGTATCTTCCAAGCTAGCCCCAACAGGATCAATTTCCTCAATTATAGGTCTATCAAATGATTCATCAAATTCCTCAAGCCCAATCATCTACTAAAATCATCTTCCTCAAACTGAGGTGAGACTTCACATAATGACTCTTCACCTTCAGAATCAAAGAATTTTGGATCCACATTAATATATGTCTCAAAATCATTTATGATTTCCTGTCCATGGAGACATACTTTTCCTTATTCCCTGGTTTAGGGATCTGAGGTGAAGACATCAATTCATTCTCAACTGGTTGCTCTAGACCAACCTGGTCAACCCTAGTCTCTTAAAATGTGTCCCCCCTACAGGTGCCTGAGCGGATTCTAACATTGGCTCTCCTAAAGTGGGTTCATCCTAGGAATCATCCCAAGATTAAACTAGAGCAATCACAAATCTCATCCTCAATTTCAACAACTTCCCAAGTAAAAACTCACTCGAGTCCTTATCCTTTACATCTTAGAGCCAATCCAACAAATATTTGTTAAGATCATCAATCATTTGAATCAGAGGCTCCAATTCTTTAATGCAAGGTGTTGGCTGAGCTTCTAAAGATTGTATGGTATTCCTTAAGTTAGCCAACACCATATCTTGGACCTAGTTCACCTGAACCAAATGGTTTGGTTCAGGGTTGCGTGGCTTTGGGTTCAGTCTAGGGGAGTCAACAAATTGAGGTTCTTGATACCCTCCCGATAATAGGTCATTTCGGATTGTTCATAAAGGGGTGATGACTCATATGCAGTGTAATCTAGGAGGGTAAGGATCAGCATATCCTTCTTGATTGTAGATTGATTGCATAGCAATCATAGGTCTTAATTGACCTAGATTAAGCTAGGACTTAGCATAAGTTAGGATAATTGATGCATGCAAAACCATTATCTGCATCTTTACTACTTTCCTTTAGCTATGCATAAAATAATGTTATAATGTGCTGATTAAGTGCATTATGTCGATTGCAGGTAATAAGCTGATCAGGAGCTAGATTTGGAGCTGGATCTGAAGCTGGATCAGGAATAATGGGTGTTGCAGCAGAGCTGGTGCGTAAGACTTAGATTAGATGTAGGAATAATGATGTAAGGGAGTCAAGGTTTGCTATTCTATTAAGTAGGAATAAAGCAGTAAAATGTGAAGAGCTTAGGTCCATCCTAGCCCTAGGATAGCCTAGAGACTTCCCTCAAGCCTTGGCCACCCTTAGATTAGGTCACAACACCCTAGGATGCCCTAAAACCCTAGTTCCAACCCTTATCTGGACGTCTAGATAAGTTATAGGACGTACAAGACCCTTAGCCAACTCCCACACACCTCAAACCCACTTCTACAGTATTATTGGACGTCCAGACACTTTGTCAGACGTCCAATTTTTGCAGAATACCCAAAACAGAACCTAGATTTCCCCCTTACTCAGATTAGATGTCTAGAACTGAAGTCTAGACTTCTGATTTTTCATTATAAGTTGTCTGATCATATTTTTGGACATCTGGAACTGGTCTCTAGTTCCTGTTTTGAGATTCAAGCCTTGATCCTGGATTTCTAACAAACTGGACCTAATCCCAACCCGATAGGAACCTAAATTAAGGTGTCCTAACAATAGTACATCACCACTAGACCTACCTAAGGACCTAATTAGGTCCTCACCAAACCCAATTGACTTAGATCAAAGTCAATTACCTTCACCTTAGTCAATTGGACTCATTGAGTCCAATTGAGCTTAGATCTCAACCCACACAAGTTCAATTGGACTTAGTGAGAGTCCAATTGACCTAAACCCAACCTAATTGAGTTATTTCACTCTCAATTAGGTTCACACTCATTTAATTAAACTTAGGTTAAGTTTAATTGCAATTTCCCCTTAGCAATTAGGGTTTGTAACCCTAATTCAAGGCATACACCTACCTAAACCCCTTAGGACCTAACCTAAACCACCTAGCCACATAGAGCACGACCACACACACACACACACACACACACACCCATTCATGCACTCCCACACATTTGGAGTTCTCTAGAACAATCTCCAAGTGGCGCCACTCTTGGTTGCCAAATTTAGCAACCAAGAGGCATTCAAATTGAGATCCACATTTTTTGGATCTCAAAACCACTTGGCCAACCACTCTTGGACTCTCTCTAGAGAGTTCGACACCTCTCTAGAGAGAATCCCTTAGGTCTACAAAAAGACCTAAGGGGTGGCCATTTGCACCCATTCACTTCCTTGGCTCCATTCACATCCACCTCCACTTAGGCTAGCCACTTCCACTCCATCTCCAAGAGTTGACCACCACCATGAAGGACACCATGCCGAGATGTTGGATCACTCCAACCTCTCTCCAAGGGCCGGCCTAAGCTCCATTGGCCTTCCCTCATTCTCCTCCCGACCACTCCAAGGTCATCGGAGACCACCTCCGAATGCCCTTCCGTTCTGCTAGATCTTGATTAGTAGTTTATGCTTTTCATAGTTTTACTGCTTTTAATTACTACTTAGTAGTGTAGTCCTTATTCTCCCTAAATGTTGCATGCAAAATCCCCCCATAGATTCTTGTATGCGATCGTTTTCTGATAGTTAGATCTACATTTTTAAGCATTCATGTACAAGCTTTCCTCTACAAGTTCATGTTGCAAACACTCTCCAAATGAATGAATGAAAAATATATTTTCTATATATATATATATGTCTATGTGTTGAGAATCATCATGAGCTCATTGCAATATCTTTTGTGTGATTAATGTTGCCTGGTTTTAATTTCTGATATTTCACAACAAGCATGTCGCTTCCTGAAAATATAGAAAATATAACTATAGATGCATTTTCTATAAACAATCACCACCTCACTAGAATAGTGCACATAGAAACTCACACTTTCACCTTTGTGATCTATTTAACACATGCGCATGTAATCAAGGTTCATAATAGAAGTGGTGAAATCTTAATCAGAAGACTGGAAACCGGCGTGCGATTTTAAATAGAGTAGAGTGGTAAAAGATCGAATCCAAAAGTAAAACAAATGCCTCCCAGAGAAGATTGACTGGGACTCAAATCTCATTATCTTTTTATAAATGTTTTTGTTTGATCGTATTACGCACTATACTACGATGCTTTCCCTATCAAAAATGCACGATACGCATCAATAAATGGCATCATTGCCGGGGAGGCAACGTCATTTTCTTTGATTTCGATCTTCTAAACCATCACTGACAAATTGGCCTCTACTTTATTTTTGGATGTGCGGAGAACGGAAAAAGAACAAGATCTACGCACACGAGTGCAGCAAAGAAAAAAATCAGGTGCACATCATCTCCTCTTTAGATTAGGTTTTTCTTTTGAACCTTAGGAGTAGATTTACCTTCTGTAATTTCTCTTGAAAAAAAAAATTATTTATTTATTTTCGTGAAAAAGAAAAAAACCAAAAAAAAACTTTTCAAAAAAAAAATCTAAACTAGGTTTCTTTTGAATTCTAGGTTAGTTTGAAAAAAAAGCAAAAAAAGAAATATATATTTTTGAAAACCCTTTGAAAAAAAAAATCACCTTTTTGAAAATAAAAATTTGCAGAAGTTTTCGAAAAGGAAAACATTTTTTTGTGGAAAGCTTGGATTTCAAACCCAAACCCTCTTTAAAAAGTCTTTCCACCATCTTCTGATTTTCAGCCAGATATCAAGTCTGATTTAAAAATTTGATTGCCGAAAAATTAGTGAGAAAAAAGATTCTAAAATTTGGGCCAAACCTTCATTTTCAAATCATCTTTCAAATGCCACCATTCATTTGAAAAAATTCCAAGTATAAAATATTTAAAAATTTGTGAAGTGCACAAGGGTCAGACTGACCCAGATTCAAGATTTTTCAAATTTCAAAAAGCAATTCCGAGCAATCTGTGAATCTGTCTTGACTAAAAATGGTGCGGTTTGAAAGATGATCTCAGTGGCTTTATTTTCCATATTTTTCCCAAATTTTAAAAGGTCAATTGATACTGTTTCAAAGCAAAAAATTCGACCAGGGGTCAAAATTCCATACCTGACCCCCTGAAAATCAAAAATCCCTAAAAAGTCAGTTGAAATAGTAAAAATTCCAAAAAAATATTCTTTGGAAAGCTAATTGAAGAAGGAATCTGCTCGCAAAATTTCAAGTTAATTGAATTCCAATTGTTGTCAGAAAATGAACCTTACTTTTGTAGTCTGTTGAAACAGAACAAACCCTAGAAGTGCATGAACCTTAGGATTAAATCTTTAGGGTTACAACTTAGAGACCACACTTGGGCTAACCTAGACTTAATCAAGTCTAGCACTTAGCCGGTGAGCTTTGTCACCTTGTGGGCTACTCACCAAAAGAAAACCCCAACTAAAGAAAATGGGATAAAATAAAATTTAAAACACGAAATAAAACTCGAATTCGTTGTCATACTATTGGGTGTTTTCAACCTCTTGGCTGGGTTAGTGAAGAGGCGGGAATTGCTTTCAGTCGGTTGTATGATAAATTTTTTTCAAGAATTAAAACCTAAAATGAAAAATCTGATCATCTAATCCATAAGGACCACTTGATTGACAAGACCTTAGCCTTATCTTGCTTAGCTACACCAACCTAGGGGTTGGGTGGTGTATGCGAGGAAGGAGGTCACTTAGACCTCACTTTGTTGGACCTTGGGAGCCACTCCCAAGGAGGCGAGTCACCTCGCCAGGACCTTCTTCTCCCCCCACTTCTTCTACTCTTGTAGCCGCAATGGCTAACCCTAGATCTGGACCTAATCACGATCTAGAAGAGCTGGATGCACGAGCTTATCTGAGAGCCCGGGTCACTGAATTAGCTCAACCTTGGGATCAAAACCCAAGGTGGCGAAGATGACTTTTTGCTTCGCCTGATCCTTCTTCTCTGGTTGCCAAAATGGTTAACCCATATCCTAACCATGGATATTGCGACCCATACCAGTCGGTCCCTCCAAGGACTGCATCTTATACTCTAGGATATGGATTTCATACTCATGCTTCTCACCCATGGAATACGGGTAGACCTGATTCACCCCCTGGAACCCCTGAAGAGCTACCGGTGCATATGCGATCGCATTACAGAATATAGAGAGTTATAGCCAGCACTAAGGAGAAGGCCGCATTCTACTTACACGAAATCCAAGCTATCACTAAGCCGAACCAAAGACAAAGCTGGATTTCGCATCAACAGGCTATGAGGGAGCTCCTTAAGGAAATAGTAGAAATAACAAGGCTAATTGGACAAAATCGGGAAACTCAAGAACTACTGCTTTTGAGATATCAAGTGGAAAATAGCCTTGAAGACCACGAAGAATATGAAACGACTACGCCGGAAGGACACACAGAAAATTCTCAGGAGCAGATGCTGGAAGATCATTCAGGGGAAGAAGAATCTAGCTTGGATATGAGACAGGAGCAGGAAGTATGCCAAATGGGTTCGTCTGAGAACTCCATTCAGGAAACTGAGGAGGAAAGGACTGATATATCCCGGACTGAGCCACCATCAAATTATCCTAAATCCTGGGAGATACCTCTTGGGTTAGATAACCCAATCGAGATAAAGGAAGCATATCCAGTTGAGGATATGGATCTTGAGGCAAACATTACATGCGACACTATTGATCAATCTAGGCTGCTTCCTATTGTAGGTGAACCTGTGCTAGAGCCAACATCTTCTGATCTGCACTCTTCTTCTTTCACCTACATCCCTAATTTGGATGCTAGAGATTCTGAGACGACACTTTCTATCCTTGATCATGACATCCGAAGACCAGAAGTAGCTATGGATGTTTTGACCAAAGAAATAAATATGCTACCTGAGGCAAAAATTACTGAGGAATCCAATGCATATGAGGGTGAAGCTTTGAGCAGAATGAGCTGGGGACGCACCTATCATCCTAGTTAATGGCTCGACCCTGAGCCTGAAGAGTCAGCCTCCGATGAATCAGAGATGAGTACTGATGAGGATGAAGTAATTTCTAATGAGGATTTCAGTGACCTCCCCACAGATCTTCTACTTTCACAAACACCCCCATATGATCCAGAGGCTAGAGAGGGTATGATCTTTGATGTCAATTATTGTTATGAGGATCCCTATGACTCAGACGCTGGTTCTGAGATACATTTTGAACTACCCCCTCAGCAACTTCCTGCTGAATTATGGGACAGGATAAATCAGCTAAATCAACATCATAATCCCCCCTTTGATTATCCTCTATTTTCCACCACCACTCCACAATTTGTTATAGCTAAACTTTTTGGAGTAGGGGTACACAATCAGCTAGTTCGCATCGCCGGACCACTGATTCTGGGAACATACGAGCACATCATTCTCTTAATCTTGACCGGCTCCTATGCTAGAACTGACACATCTGATTGAGTTTTTGCCCAGTTGGAGGCGTTAAACTCAGCATCTACTCCGCATCCATCACTTATACATACCATTTTTATACATAGCATATTCTTCTTTAGCATATTGCATACTGACAGGTTGGTTGGTGCCAAATGTATAATTTCAAGAGCAATTATAGGTGATTTCTACCCACTCATCCTCTGTCAAATTTATTTTCTTTTATATTCATGCATGAGGACATGCAAGAACTTAGGCATGGGGGGTAGATACAACAAAATTGAAAATTTTTATGCCAACATTTAGGAAAACCTCAGAGTTACATATAAAACGTACTTTAGGACCCTAAATAAAAGAACAACTGACTCCACCTCCAATGCTCGCATTAGAGCTAGAAATCGTCCTCAACAGCCACTTCCGACTCACCCGCTCACCTCTTGCTAAATTTAAGGTCAAGCTGATTGTAACCCTATACGGGAATTTTAGGAAGTACAAATATAAGAGGTCACTTGTTTATAGCATATATACATATTGCATTCATGAATAAGATTATTTTATTAAGAGAATGCATTAGGGATTTTATCCTCTAGTTGATTCCTGTAATCTGGAATCCAGTACAAATTTTCACACACACATAGAATTTGCAATGGATTCATGGTGAAGGCTGATAAACGTCTTTAGTCTGTCGAGAAGAAGCAATGCTTCTTTTCCTGAACCCCTGGACAGTGCTTTGGGAGTTAGGCAGATTTTTCTCCAAAGATCCACCAAATAGTGTGAGATGAGAGTGGAGTGTACTGGTGCTCTAAGATTAGTACAAGGATCTGGAGTACTAGATAATTAGGTGATGATACTCTGAGATTAGACATAGTTTTCACTCTCGGTTCCTGCGTATACATTGTTGTGCAAATTATGAGAGCCTCCAAATAAGGCAAATACGTGGAGAGCGAGTTTTCATAAAACTAGGGCTAAGGTGAATGGTTATGACCATTCTTTACATAATTCTTGGCTGAAGGAGGGTATTGATGCCAAGGTCAGAAATACACCGTCCTATCAGTCTCTCCCGGTGTCGTGAGTAGGCACTTCCACCAATAAGCCACCCAATGTCTCTTGAGTACCACCAATCCCTAATAATGCCTCCTCAATAAAGTTCATGGATGTATTGTAATTGTGTTATGCTAAAAAGGAAAGAAAAAGGAAAGAAAAAAAATGAAATGAAAAGAAAATGATGAAAAGAAAGAAAATTTGAAAAAAATTAGAAAAAGAAGAAAAAGCAAAGAAAAAAGAGTGAATATTTAGTTCAGTTGCATTGAGGCAATACCACCAAATATGGCATTCTTGTGTTTCTGACCATCCAAATATTTGCTGAGGAATTCCGACTTAGTGTTAGGATTATGGAAACTCAATTAAAGTGTTAATGCCAAGTGATACCACCAAATACAGATCATATATGTGAATCTGGTGAGGTTGCGAGCTTTAAGAAAAAGAAAGAAAAGAAAAAGAAAAAGAGAAAGAGAGAATGAATACAAAGGAACAAGAAAAGAGCAAAGTTTTTCCTATCTTTCTCTAAGTTGAGTTACTTGATAGTCTGGGAATCTAGATTCTGAAGTACTAATTTCTATGTAGCACCAGTCGAGAGTGAGCCACCAAATATATAATCTTTTCCCTCTAAGATTCTCTACCTAAGCTTAAAGTCGGGGTGGAATTCATAGAATATCTTGAATACCCCGAGGGAAGAAGTCTGCCTATCCCGCCAGAATTTTATTATGGGTCAAGTACAGGCTTTAGAGGTGAATCAGTTTTTCACTCAAATCCGTTGCAAAAGCTACATAGCTACACTTTCACGATTGTCTGGATTTCTAGAGCATAGAATGAAAACAAAAAGGAGAAAAATCTCTAGGCATACACTTGATAAAATAATCAGTCCCTTAGGAACCCTTGCTGTAAAAAATTTAGTCTTGCATTTGCTAGGGACTAAAAGGATTTAGGCATGGGGGTGTGATTGCGTAGCAATCATAGGTCTTAATTGACCTAGATTAAGCTAGAACTTAGCATAAGTTAGGATAATTCATGCATGCATAACCATTATCTGCATCTTTACTGCTTTCCTTTAGCTATGCATAAAATAATGTTATAATGTGCTGATTAAGTGCATTATGTCAATTGCAGGCAATAAGCTGATCAGGAGCTGGATCTGGAGCTGGATTTGAAGCTGGATCAGGAATAACGGGTGCTGCAGTAGAGTTGGAGCATAAGACTTAGATTAGATGTAGGAATAATGATGTAAGGGAGTTAAGTTTTGCTATCCTATTATGTAGGAATAAAGAAGCAAAATGTGAAGAGCTTAGGTCCATCCTAGCCCTAGGATAGCCTAGAGACTTCCCCCAAGCCTTGGCCACCCTTAGATTAGATCACAGCACCCTAGGATGCCCTAAAACCCTAGTTTCAACACTTATCTGGGCATCCAGATTAGTTATAGCACATTCAGAACCTTTAGCCAACTCCCGCACACCTTAAACCCACTTCTGCAGTGTTATTGGACGTCCAGACACTTTGTCAGACATCCAATTTCTGCGGAATACCCAAAACAGAACCTAGATTTCCCCCTTACTCAGATTAGATGTCTAGAACTGAAGTCTAGACTTCTGATTTTTCAGTATAAGTTGTCTGATCATATTTTTGGACATCTGGAACTGGTCTCTAGTTCCTGTTTTGAGATTCAAGCCTTGATCCTGGATTTCTAACAAACTGGACCTAATCCCAACCCGATAGGAACCTAAATTAAGGTGTCCTAACAATAGTACATCACCACTAGACCTACCTAAGGACCTAATTAGGTCCTCACCAAACCCAATTGACTTAGATCAAAGTCAATTACCTTCACCTTAGTCAATTGGACTCATTGAGTCCAATTGAGCTTAGATCTCAACCCACACAAGTTCAATTGGACTTAGTGAGAGTCCAATTGACCTAAACCCAACCTAATTGAGTTATTTCACTCTCAATTAGGTTCACACTCATTTAATTAAACTTAGGTTAAGTTTAATTGCAATTTCCCCTTAGCAATTAGGGTTTGTAACCCTAATTCAAGGCATACACCTACCTAAACCCCTTAGGACCTAACCTAAACCACCTAGCCACATAGAGCACGACCACACACACACACACACACACACCCATTCATGCACTCCCACACATTTGGAGTTCTCTAGAACAATCTCCAAGTGGCGCCACTCTTGGTTGCCAAATTTAGCAACCAAGAGGCATTCAAATTGAGATCCACATTTTTTGGATCTCAAAACCACTTGGCCAACCACTCTTGGACTCTCTCTAGAGAGTTCGACACTTCTCTAGAGAGAATCCCTTAGGTCTACAAAAAGACCTAAGGGGTGGCCATTTGCACCCATTCACTTCCTTGGCTCCATTCACATCCACCTCCACTTAGGCTAGCCACTTCCACTCCATCTCCAAGAGTTGACCACCACCATGAAGGACACCATGCCAAGATGCTGGATCACTCCAACCTCTCTCCAAGGGTCGGCCTAAGCTCCATTGGCCATCCCTCATTCTCCTCCCGTCCACTCCAAGGTCATCGGAGACCACCTCTGAATGCCCTTCTATTCTGCTAGATCTTGATTAGTAGTTTATGCTCTTCATAGTTTTACTGCTTTTAATTACTGCTTAGTAGCGTAGTCCTTATTCTCCCAAAATGATGCATGCAAAATCCCCCCGTAGATTCTTGTATGCGATTGTTTTCTGATAGCTAGATCTACATTTTTAAGCATTCATGTACAAGCTTTCCTCTACAAGTTCATGTTGCAAACACTCTACAAATGAATGAATGAAAATTATATTTTCTATATATATATGTCTATGTGTTGAGAATCATCATGAGCTCATTGCAATATCTTTTGTGTGATTAATGTTGCCTATTTTTAATTTCTGATATTTCACAACAAGCATGTCGTTTCCTAAAAATATAGAAAATCTAACTACAGACGCATTTTCTGTAAACAGTCACCGCCTCACTAGAATAGTGCATATAGAAACTCACACTTTCACCTTTGTGATCTATTTAGCACATGCGCATGTAATCAAGGTTCATAATAGAAGTGGTGAAATCTTAACCAGAAGACTGGAAACTAGCATGCGATTTTAAATAGAGTAGAGCGGTAAAAGATCGAATCCAAAAGTAAAACAAACACCTCCCAGAGATGAACAACCGGGACTCAAGTCTTATTATCTTTTTATGAATGTTTTTGTTTGATTGTATTGCGCACTATACTACGACGCTTTCCCTATCAAAAATGCGCGATATGCATCAACATAGATCGTATTAGGTTGTCCATAGGAGGGCAGTGATCTATAATTGATGTAGCTCAGAGAAGGATAAAAATCAAGATCATGGTATCTAGGATTAGACCCTAAACACGGAGGTCCAGAACTGTACCCCCAATCAGGATTATCCTAACTAGTAGATAGGAGAGAATAAGTCTGGTTGGGATAATAATCATCTTGGGAATAAGTAGTGGTAGGAGGGTGATGCGACGGATTTACATGCGTAAAGGGTTCGAGTTTGGAAACCTATCATTGTAGTTCGATTCACAAGAAAATCTGTCAATCAGATAAAATTTATAATCGAAACTCAAAAAGTGAGTCCCAAGTAGAACATGGGGAGGCGAATGTTTGGTTTTGAAAAATACATGTTTCGCTTTGTTTCTTTTTTGTTCATTTTTTATCTTTTATAATTTTTTTGTATTTTTAATCACGCAAGAGATTAGGTCGATGACATTTTATCTAGCTAATCTACTTGCAAAATATAAAAGAAAGAGAGAGAAACAATCATATATTTCAAAACAAATGTTTGTTACAACTAAGAAAGTAGGAAAACTACACTAGAAAGCAGTAAAGATAGATAGAGATGGGAAGAATCCCTCTCGACGATTGCTTGGAGGATGACTCGCTCTGACGTCGCCTGGAGGAAGGTGGTTCGGAGCGGGACAAACAAGGACAGAGTTGGAGGATGGAGGGTGGGGTAGAATGGCGTCGCGGTGAGGATCTTCTTCCCGATGGGAGGTGAGAGGATAGCCATGGGATTCTCCATGAAGGGGGATGAGAGGTGGGGAAAAATATTTGATTTCTACTCTAGAGGAGCATCTCGACCTTGGGACAAGCTCTTTCTAAAGCCTTGGAGGTGGTGAAGAGAAGAAAGGAAGAGATGGTGAAGAATGGAGGGGGGCAGGTCCTTTTATATTGGAAGGAAGAGGAGGATTTCATGCATAGGGCATTAGTGACAACTGCAATCGTCATTGAAGATCTGCCAACTGTTGTTGAAGATTCGTGCCAACCTTCACCCCAGCTGGCATGTGCATCACGTGCTCGTGCCCCTTGCACCATGTCACGCATGCGTGCACTGGCATGCGCTACGCGTGGCTGTGCTATGTGCGTGCGTGGCTTGTGCTTGCACACTTGCTTGTGCACGCTAAATTTCTGAATTGGGGGGGGTGCGGGGATTTGAACCTGTGCTCCTCCCTTGGAGGGCAAAGTCTTCACCGTCGTGCCAAGTTGCCCAATGTGTTGAGAAGATGGTGTGGGAGCTGCGAGCGCGAGGAAACCTCAGCTGTTGGATCTTGATGTAGTAGCTATGGTGCGAGATTATGGATGAAGATGAGGTGCCTGTAGTCACTGATGGTTAGCGTTGGGTAGCCTAGATGGTGCCACATTGCACCATCTGGGCCGTCCATCTTCTTTCTGCTGTAGAGGGTGCCACGGTGCTTGGATCAAGGTGATTTCCACATTGCCGGACTGCGATCGTCGCTCTGGATCCATCCGTATGGTCGGATATTTCATCCGAAGCCTGTAAGGATGTTGCATTGCCCCCTGGCCGTTGATCTTCCTTAGACTGCATAAGGTGCTACGAGATTCCGATCTCAATGATTTTGGAGGCATTAGACTCCAATCATCATCCTGATCAGATCCGTATGGTCAGATCATCTATCCGAGGCCCTAAAATAAATCTTCTTCCCTCCTAGCCATAAAAAAATGTAATTAACCTAAAATATACACAACTACTCTAAATACAAAATGATGCATGCTACACAATATTTATAACATGAAATGCAAATCTGATCCTAGAAACATGCATGAATAGTCATTTTATCCACAATAATTGTGTCTACATTAGAGGGTAAGAGTGGAAATACGAGTAGGATGTAAAAGCATACATGGCAAAGCTGGAGGAAGAAAGGTACCCTACAGTGCAAACAATCAAACCTATCCTTAGGTAGGGTAGCCTAATGATCTACAGAATCCTAGAACCCATCTTGAGATGAAAAGAATGATTTGATCTACTTCTTTCCAGTCAATCCAACCAGTTAGAGGGAGGGGTTGGGGAGAAGGTTCTTCCCTTGGCTTTCACCTCAGGTTCCTTTAATACCCCCAACCACGGTCGTTTGACACTACTCCCCTATCTAGACATCATATTGAATAGTAGAAGTAGATTAATCAAAATAATCTCAATCTGGGCACCGAAGAGAGAGTCCAATCCTTAAGGCCAACGTCTATCCTATTTTAATTAGGCTTAGGTTTGAATGTGCTTTGGAATGTGATGGGCCCTTTACCTGGGTTATGCCCTTAAAGATCAATTTCAATGTGTATGTGTGCACAACCAATGATTTTCAAGCAAGATTATTTTTGGATGAGGTGAATTTTAGGGTTTAAATTTTGCTTAGTAGCTTTTAGGATTCAACTTTAGGTATATTCAATCACGTTCAGTTGGCACACCAGGTTTTGAAAGCACAGGTGAAGTTGTCTTCCTTTAAAACTTAAAAGAATGTGGAGTGCCAAGTTAATTCCTAAAAGTTGAACCCTAAGAGGCAGCTATTTAATGAGTTATTTTTAAATGAAGTGGTGCGGCCCAAACAACTCAAACAATTGGCCTAATGCACTACTGAATTAGGCACACAAGTGATTACCTAATCTGATTTCTAATCAATTATATCTTGTTGAGTGTACCGATTCCAAAGATTGGGTTACCGGTTGAGTATGAGGAATCAGAAGAGAGAGTTCCTAGGTTACTTGGGGTTTGTGTTATTAGGAGATGGATTGAAAACTAGGGGGTGGGAGGTGGGGTATACTTACAGACCATTCAACTGCACTTTACTCCAATCTACCACTCTAGCTTGCTTCAAAAGAGTACCTACAATCACAGTAAGAAAAGAGGAAAGTGAGGTAAATGATCAGTAAGGAAAAAATGCGGGAAATCAAAGAGCGTTGCCTCCCCGGCAATGACGCCAAAATGTTGTAAAGGATTTGTACGCTAAAAGTTTTGAGTTAAAAACCCCGTCATTGTAATCGCCTAAAAATCTGCCAAATATATACTTTAATCAAAACTCTAGTGAGTCCTGGGTCGAACACAGGGAGGCTAACATTTGATCAAAAATCACATTGGAATTATTGTCATGAAGCAGAGTAGCTAGTAGAATTAAATCTACCCTAGCTATTTACTTAAAGAATAACTAATAGAAAAGAGAGAAATAATAATACAAATAAAGAGAAAACATGGAGTGAATGAACAAGCAATTCATAGCCACAGATTCATGTTCACTACAACTACTTACTATACTAGAAAGCAAGAAATCTAATCTAGAAGGCGATAAAGAGAAAAGGGAGAGAAATTATCCTCCTTAACGACTACTTGGACGACGACTAATGATAACATCATCATCATCCATATCTAACTTAAATTAGTCATAATTAATTGATAAATGCTCCTACATAACTGCCAGAAGACTGTAATTCACTGCATATCCATTCTGAGAAATAAACATGAAAATATATGTAAAACTGCAATTTTAACAAAATATCTTAAATGCAGAACAATCACGGGGTTTCCCAGGGGTTAATTAAAGGTGAAATGGTCATAAATGCCTAATAAGTGGGTTCATACAGAACAAAACAGGTTTTCACGCATTTCAAGAATTAATGGACATCTATAACCCTAAAAATAGATCTGCTTAATTAATTGAAGTTTTGGTCAGGATAAAATTCACCTAAACCTTCTAAAAATCATAGAAAAATATTCTCTAAGGTTTGGTACCCTTGATTTGACCATATGAACCCTATTTGACCTAAAATAGAGTCTCAAATAGATAGTTGCCCTAATTTGGTTTTCTATGCAATTCACCCAGTCAAACTTGGTCAAAAACTAAATCCAACTTCACTATCAAATTCCTTGGGCCAAAATTAGGTTTTTATCAAAATTTAGGCCCAGTCAGAGATCATCTTGACCTAATTTTCATTTTGGTTCAGTCTGAGTCTTTTCTTTCACACACATGCCCCTAACTTTCGAATTCTTTACAAATAGTCCCCCAACTTTGTCGTCTTCTTCACCAACAGGTCCCCGCCACCTTCAACTCCTAAACCTACTTCACTGGCAACCTTTGATTGAAGAATTATCCCTGATTGATTGATGAATCTCTCCCAAAATAGGAAGGAGGATTCCTGAGGAAGTTGCCTTCCATTTGAGCCATGTACGAGGCTCTAATTCCTACTCCAAAGCTTATGCGAGCCTTTTGAAGGTTTGGGTCTCCTAAAATCGTGAAGCTTCCAAGTTTCCAAGCTTGGAAGGACCTCCTATGGCCTATAAAAGCACACCTAGGGCATGCCTTATTTCCTTAGATTGGTTTGGAGGCCGGTTCCCTCTTCTTCCTTTCTCCCCAACTTCCATCTCCACCAACTCCGGTGAGCTTCTCATTCTAGCCTCTTCGCTCATTATCACTGACAATAACCGACGAGTTTGGCTTCCCCAACTTCTTTCGCTCCTCGCGATATGCATAGGAGCCCCTCAAACCCCTTCTTTCCACATCGTTCGCCCCTCTAAAGAGTTCTCCTTCCACAGCGTCGGCCAATCAAAGCTAGCATCTCTCCGTCACTTTTGTCCACTTAAAGTAGGTTAGTTAGGTGCCTTAATTTCCTAGGTTAAATCCCTTTATCCAAAACCAAAAACAAAACCCTTGACTGAACACACGCCACCTTCGTTCTCACCTCTGGCCACCCCTCCAGCTAGGACCACCGCTCGCTACACAACTCCAACCACCTCGCCGACACTCCCATGAGCTCCGCCTCATCCATCTGCACCGAACCCCTATCTTTATTTCCCATTCCATCCACTCACATGACCCCCCGAACAAACCCATCACTGACTTCCGTCCCTGACTCTGTTCGACCACCACACACCTCCTTCCTCCACGAGACCACTCATACATTCGCCAATGTCCGGCGAACCTTTTGAGTTGTTTTGACGCAGTCGAAAGGCCTTATTTTCTATTTTAGGCTCCCGATCGGAGCTCCGCTGCCATGCCTTTTCTCCAATGTTGTTCTTCGAGCTCCAAGTCATGTTCGCCCTAGGTCAATCCTCCAGGTAGTGTGGACTAGCCTCAGGACCCTTCCTAGGTCCTTGATTGGGGATGCCAACCTCAGCAACCACGCCAATCAAAGGAACCTCCAGCTGCTGATTGCGCACGAAAGAAAGATGTGGGATTAGTCCCACATCTTAAGCTGACGAAGAGGAAGCAACGAATAAAGTGAATATGTGATAGTGCCTTATCGCCTCAGTACACTGGGGGTAAGGTCCCCGCTCACCTACTCTTAACCTAACCCACTTAACCTAAGCCCTATCACTCCTCGGCTGTGACCCATGACCGTAGCCCTGGATCCAGGTACACGACCCGAATACCCGATAAGCTTGGCTTGAGAGAAAGAGAAGGAAGGAAGGAAAGAAAGAGAGAGAGAGTAGGGTAAAGGGTGGTTTTACTCTAAAGAAAGGGGAGTCAACACTTAACTGTAAGGAAGGGTACGAAGCCCTTACGTGTGAAGAGAAGAAGAGAAAGGGCTGAGAAAGAAGGAAAGAAAGGTTGCCATGATGAAGAAAGGGAAGGCAGAAAAAGAAGAAGAGACAAAGAAAGAACAGAAGAATAGAAGAAAGTTTCGAAGAAAACACTATAGCAAAGCTTCATTTAAGTCATCTGATTTGAAAGTCAGACGTCACATTACTGTTGGATGATTTGGTTTATTTGAGATATTTGTGATGTCTATCTAGGGGGCTTAGTTGGAAATTTAAATCACCACTTTTGGGTTTTCTATTCTTTTTATCCCAAGATACATTGAGCTTCATTGAATATTTAATGTGATAGATTAATATTCATTGAAATATCATTATAGTGCTTCATTTATTCTGCTCATTTATATTTTAATTGAGACTAGTGATGTGCATACATCTAAAATGTCTATTAATACATGTTCTTAGTACCAGATTAGCATCACGCATTCTAAATATTGCATAACACGCATAATCATGCATTTAGGTCAAATTGTACAAATTGTATAGTAATTATCTCCTTTTATGGCCAGGGACAGGGAGACAACTGGAGTTCAAAAACTCCAAAATTGCCCCGATCAGACATCCGTAGCATCAGATATAGTCCGAGGAAGCTCAGAGATCATGGGCCAGGATGGTGTCAATCTACACTTTAGACGACAAATCTAACCATATGGATGGGTTCGGATCAACAATCGCAGGCTAACAGCGGGAAAATCAGTTCAATCCGACATCCATGGCACCATCTACAGCTCATAGAAGATGGATGGCCCATATGGTGGCATGTGACACCATCTCGGCCACCCATACTAGCCCAAGGCTCGCCTGTTGTCTCTATCTCCTCATCTGCACCATTGGATCTCAGCCATTAGATCACAATCCAAAGGCTGAGATCACCCCTCACCAAGACTCTCCTCTCCAAAGATGTAGCCTTCAGGAGATTACAACCGTTGATCTTTGATCTAACGGTTGTGATCTCCTAAAGGCCAATCTAACAGTTGTGAGCACGTGTATGGTTGGTGGCCTACTCGACAATCCATGAATGCAGTGTAGTGGATTAGCAGCTTACCCACTCGTAAGGACGCAGGATCGAAACTCCCTACGTGCCCCATCCTCAACGATCCAATGAAAATTCAATGGTCTGATTGTGCATGGAGGGTGCGGATTGAGCCATGTCACCTTTATCAGATTAGATCAACCCACAGCATAAGACGCTTGTGGGGTTTCACGTCCATCTGATAAAGATCGAGTGGGCGATGATGATTGGAAATGCGCTCAATCTTAAGCCATCAGATCTTCATCTGATGGCTGAGAAGCATCAACGAAGCCTTAACGTTGGAACATGCTTCAACGATGGAAAGGAAGCGGCGCCTGATGTGGCTGCTTGAGGAGCGTGGGATTGCAATCGAATGACTGTGATGGTCTAAGCACGGGCATGCATTGAGTGGCTGAAAGGGAAGAGGCGGAGGCATGGGCACATTAACAGCGACGTGGGGGCTTTAGTGATAGTTATATCCATCACTAAAGACCCCCTCATTTAATGTTTTAAATATGTAATGACCAAATTGCCCCCAATCCTTGCAACTATAAAAGGAGACCTCTACACTATGAAATTCTCATCCCTTCCTTCACCTCTCTCCCTCTCCGAAGCTCTAGAGAAACTTGTCCCACACCCAAGATGCTCCTTTAGAGCCAAATCCAAAGCTTTCTTGCCCCCTTTTCGAAAGTGGATCCTACGACGAGGACAATGTGCTACCTCATTCTCGCTTCCTCCTGCTTCATCCTCCTTCTTCCTACTCTGTCCTCTGCCTTCCGGGCATCGCTCCGTCTGGCTCGTCCTCCAAGCAATCATTGAGGATAACATCTCTCTTCTTTTTATTGCTTTCTAGAATAGAATTTCCCACTTCTAGCTATAACCATTTCTCACATTCTAGTTGTAAAAATAGTATTCTTATATCTAGTGATTATTTTCTCTCTATCTCTTAGTGTTAATATCAATTCCATTGTAATTATCTCACTTTCAAACAAAATTTTCAAAAAAAAAATAATCATGGATTTTAGATCGACGTAGCCTCCCTGTGTTCGACTCGAAATTTCTTTACAAATTTCAGTTAAATTTTATCTGTTAACGGATTGCTTCTCAAATCGAACTACAATGAAGGGTTTTTCAAATCCAACTCTGTTTGCGTAGTTTTCCGCTAATAACATTTTTGCACTGTTGCCGGGGAAGCAACAACTATCGATTTTCTTTTCACATTTCATGCACTTTATTATTTTCTAACTTGCTTTACTTCTCGCCTATTATTTTGCAGGTACCTCAACAGGGAATCTTCAAGAGGTAGATCGAAGTAAAGTGCAATTGAAGACAACTGTAAGTGCTCCCCATTCTTCCCCCTCCATAGATTTCATTTCACAACAATAATTCAAACCCCAATTAACATAGGTGTTTGCATAAATCCTAGGGTTAGTTTGGTTGCTTGGATTTCCACCCACATTCATCTCACCCTCATATAAAAAAGAAATTCAACAAAAAGATACTTCTTGTGGGATAAATCAACATACACACTACATACATCCACATTCAAGGCACATAACCTAATCGATTTTTATCTACTCAACAGGGATTTTGATCTGTGGAACCGGTACATGCAAATCAACAAATAAAAGAGTAGAAATCAATCTAGGTCAATCATTTTGTGTGCCTAACTCAGTGGTGCAATTTTGGCCAATTATTTGAGTTGTTTAGGCCATACCACTTGACCTAAAATCAACTCACCAAGTAGCTTCCCTTTAGGGTTTTCAATTTAGGTCAATACCAAGCACTCCACTTTACTTTTTGATTTCAAAAGGAAAAAGATCTTTACCCATGCTTGAAAATCTGGTTTGCCTCGAAACTTGATTGAATTAACCTAATTCTAAACCCTAAAAGCTACTTAACCAAGATTTGAACCTTAAAATCCACTCATCAAAAATAATCTTGCTTGAAAACCCTGGTTGTGCATGCACTCACACATACTCAATTGATCATTAAGGGTACAACCCATCTTAAGGGCCCACCACATTCCATAGCACTACAATCCCATGCCTAAACAAAATCAAGTAGATGTTGGCCTTAAGGACTGATTCGCTCTTCGGGGCCCAATCTGAGATTGTTTATAGTTAATCTGCTTGTACCAATCAATCTGATGTCAAGCTAGGGGAGTAGTGTCAGACAACCGCGACTAGGGGGTACACTAGGAACCGAAGGCGCAAGCCAAAGGAAGAATCTTCTCCCCAGTCCCTCCTTCTAACTGGTTGGATTGATTAGATGCAAGTAGAGTAAATCATCTATAATCTTAAGACAGATTATGAGAGTCTGTAGATCCTTAGGCTACCCCACTTAAGGACAGGCTTGTTTTGTTGTGTTGCAGGGTTCTTATCCCCAGTCCTTCTGACATCTTCCTAGTTTATGCTGGGACGGTCATTGAATCCCCGATTGGAATGACCATTAGAGTATTCTAGGAGGCGTAGATTTGATTTTGGCCAAATTGATCCCATGGTCAATCAACAACCTCCTCTGCCTTAGAATCCACAGGAGAAACAAAGGCAGCTGGAACAAATGCAGAGAATGCAAGAATGGTTCTAGAGAATGCAGGGTGCTCAGCCCTTAAAGGATTTCGATGATCCTTCAAATTATGGGGAACGTCCTGGCATCCGGATTCCTGCCTGATGAACGATCGAATTGCTACGTTAACGTGTTAGGTTTTGGAAAACCTGTCGTTGTAGTTTGAAAGCGAAGAACTCGTGTTCAACAAATAAAATTTATACCGAAATTGAAATTCTAGGTCGAACACAAGGAGGCGGACGTTTGATTTAAAAACTATGCGTTTGTTTTTATTTGTCACAAAGTAATTCAATTTAAAAATTTCTAATTATTTACAATAAATAGAAGAGAGAGAGAGTAAGAAAGAGAGAGAATATTACAAGCAGAAATCAAAACGAGATGTAGAATAAATAGGGAATTCATCATTAAGGAGATTGCCTGTTTCACTATTACAACTAGAAAGCATGAAAACATTTACACTAGAAAGTGATAAATTTACTCTAGAAAGCATTAAAAGAATGGAGGGAGAAATGTTCTCCTCGACAATCGCTTGGAGGATGAGCAGAACTACTCTAGAAAGCAGTAAATCTATACTAGAAAGCAATAAAAAGAATAGGGAGAGAGATATCCTCCTCGACGGTCTTTGGAGGATGAGCCGGACGGGACGACGCCTGGACGAAGGAGGACGAAGTAGAAGAATGGAAACGGAGCAACACGTTGTCGTCATTGCGGGATCCACTTCCGAACGGGGATGAAAATTTGGACTTTATCTCGCGAGGAGCATCCCAGGTGTGGGACAAGCTTCTCTTCAGCTTTGGAGAGGTAGAGAAGAGAAGGAAGGGATGAGAATTTCGTGTGGAGGGGGTCTCCTTTTATAGTTGCAAGGAGTGGGGGCAAATTGGTAATTACATCTTTAAAATATTAAATAAGGGGTCTTTAGTGACGGATAAAATCGTCGCTAAAGCCCCAACGTGGGAGTAGTGACCGCTACCCACGTGTGCCTCCTCGGCAACTCACTCTCAACGCCTGCCACACGTTCAGCCATCCACAGCCGTCCGATCGCGAGATCGGATAGCTGTAAATGCACCTTCCTCACTCGCTACGCACCCGCCCCAACGTGTGCGATGCTGCGTGAGGTGCGGGCGTGCAATAGCGCGTCATCGCTATTGAGCGCAGACAGCCGCCCGATCAAGATCTGACGCATGCCCGCACCTGCTTGCCCGCGCCCTTCGCCTCCTCTCTGCGGCTCAAACCTGCATCCGCTGCTCGCGATAACGCCCTCGCCCACTGTGCTGCGGAACGCGGATTGTCGAGCGGACGATTTGAGGTGCAGTCGTTCACAGCCATTAGATCGAGATCCAACAACGGAGAGGGGGCGGATGAGGAGGCTTCAGCAGTTGCATGCGGGCATTTGGGTGGCTGAGATGGTGCCAGGCCAAGATGGCACCACGTGGCACCATCTTGGCCGTCCATCTTCTGGATGTTATAGATGGTGCCACGGGTGTCGGATTGACTCGATTTTTGCATCATTAGGCTGCGATCGTCGATCCGAATTCATCCGTGTGGTTGGATTTGTCATTTGAAGTGCAGATTTATACCCTTTTGGCCCTTGATCTTCTAGGGTTCCCCGGTCACAATTTGATGCTACAAATGCCTGATTAGGACGATCTTGGAGTCGTTGAACTCCAATCGTCGCCCTGATCACATCTGTACGGTTGGATCTTCGATCTGAGGCCCTGATAAAATGTTCACCCTGTCCAAGCACATAAAAGGAGACAATTAACCTCCATTTTATTCAAACTACTCTAAATGAACGATGATGCATGTTATGCAATATTTATATCATGCAATGCAATCCTATGCTTAAGAACATGCATAAATAGACATCTTAAGTAGTGTAAATGTGTTTACATCATACCCTCATGCCTATCTTTTGCTAATCCCTAGCAAAAACTATATGCTACTTATAGAAGAATTAGGTTGGATTATTTGGGCATGAGTTATTTTCAATCATTAAGAAATTGTCTACTTAGAATCTGAACTTTCAAAGACACAACAGTGCCCAAGTATCTGCCAAAATGCAGACCACCTCAAGCCCTCTCCTTATTCAAAGAAAATTTTCTTTTTTCTCTTTTTCCTCTTTTCTATTTTTTTTGGATTTTCAAGTTTTAGGGTTTAAGAGTGACTTTCTACAGCCATTCAACTCACCCAAAATTTGATGAGAACTCTAAGTTCTAAGCATCTTATTGTGAATGTGATAGACTCGTTGACCGGCAATTAAAACGGACTTCGGATTTCTGCCTCTAGGTGACCTAAAAAAAAATTCTGCCTAAAGGTGTATCTTTACAACCGGTAGCTTTCTCCCTACTTTTATTTTTTATTTTTACGGGGTCAACACAAGGGTGAATCCAGTGTATATCTCCCCAATTTATTCTACTTCTCTGCTTCTTCCTAAGTGTTTTAGAAATTTTTAGTGCATTTATTAAGTTGGGTTCTGGACAACCGGTCGAAGAGTTATTACCACCGACAACTTGCCAGCCATACTCGTGCGGGAAGTGTGGTTTTTGTATTATTATTTTTTTTTTCCTTTTCTTTTTGATTTTTTTTCTTTTTTTTTTTAAGTAGGTGGCTTCCCTGGACTAAGATTTACCTAAGGGCAGGAAAAAGAGAAAGGTCCAGTGACTGGGCTCTGGACAACCTACCTATGGGCTGTTACCCACGATAACTTGCCAGTCATATCACCCTAGAAGGTTCATTAGCTACCCAATTTCCGTTAAAATCGCCGAACAACGAGTCAGTGACAAGATAGTGTGTAGATGCTCGAAACTCAAAATTCCCTCAAATCAGAGGGCGGGTTGATAATTCGTGTACTTATCACCCAAACTTATTTACTCCAATTAAATTAAAATTCAAGTTGGCGAGAACTCAAAAAATAAATCCACATTTTAGTGGATACACGGGCTGATTAAGTCTAAAGACCTGAAGGGTCTTTGTGTTCAAATCATAATGTAGTATTTCCTAAGATTGAAAATTTTCTTAAACCCAAGTTCTCTTTCCTAATTCTGAATTTTTTTTTAATAAAAGAAAATAAAACAAATCTACGGAGCTGATGAATGAATTCAGAGATGAATATCCACCCCCCCATGCCTATCTAATGCAATGTCCTCATTGTATTAAAAAGACATAAAATAGAGTGGAAAAGTGTAGAAAGCACCTGAATTGCGTGAATGTCAAGTCCGCTCCGAGTTGAAAACAAAAAGGAACTGTATATGTGCTGAGTTTAATGCCTTCAGCTAGGCACACTATACAAAGAAGAGAAATGAAGCATTCACAAGTACAGGTCAGAATCAGAATAAACAGAAGAATCCTCCGACCTATCAGTAGATGTCCACAGATGTGGACCAGACCCATACCCCATAATCGAGAATATATTAGGTTCTAGATAAAAATTACCCAAAACCTAAAATCAGAATGCAAGCGGGGTCAGGCCTGCGATTTATGAAGATGCAACCCAAGACCAAAAAGTCAGATTATAGAGAATTCAAGCTCAAAAGGATAATCATTGAATGTATGCTTGGGTTTGACATCCTCAAAACAAATGTCGTAAGGGTTCTAATTTGATGGTTTCAGCTTAAAAGGAACCCTTCAACTCAATCTTCCATTTCCTCCAAAGTTAACTTCCCAAATCATAACTTCCAAGCTCCTATCCTCATTCAGAATGTTAAATTCCGAGAACTCATGCATGTTAATCACCCCATCTGAAATCTCCAAGTCTAAATGATGTAGCAGAATCAAAATTGACTTGGGTCTAATTATCTCAGAAATAGAATTATCGATAAGCTCAACGGGGTGTAACTGACAATCAGGGCATTGAATTGAACCCTCCAGAAAATGCGATTCTGGATCCACAATGTGTGCCCTAATAAGATCAGTTTCCTTAGTTATTGGGCTATTAAATGATCTATCAAATTCCTCAGGCCCAATCGTCTCACAGAAATCGTGTTCAGAAAACTCGCGTGAGACTTCGCAACTTGAATCTTCACCATCAAAGAAATCAAGATCCGTACCAATGTATGTCCCAAAATCATTTGTCACTTTCTGTTCCAAGGAGACATACGTTTCCTCGTACCCCGGCTCAGGGATCTTAGGTGAAGAAATCAGATCATCCTAAATTGTTTGCTTTAATTCAATCTGGTCAGCCTCATAACACGTGTCCCCCCCAACAGGTGCCTGAGCAGGTTCTATCATTGGCTTTCCTGAAGAGGGTTCATCCTGGGAATCATCCCATGATTGAATCAAAGCAACCACGAATCTCATCCTCAATTTCGCTAATTTCCCAAGTAGAAACTCACCCGGGTTCTTATCCTTATCATCATGGAGCCAATCCAATGACTTGTTCAAATCATTAATCATTTCAATCAGAGGCTCCAATCTCTCAATGCAAGGTATTGGTTGAACTTCTAAAGATAGTATGATATTCCTCAAGTTAGCCAGAACCCTATCTTGAACCTTGTTATCCTGAACCGAATGAGTTGGTTCAGGGTTGGGCTGGTTTGGTATCAATGCATGGGAATTAACGAATTGAGATTCGTTATAACCTTCCTGATAATAGGTCATTTCAGATTGTTCAAAAGGTGGTGATGACCTAAAGGCAGTGAAATCAGAGGATGGGTAAGGATCGGTGTATCCTTCTTGATTGTAGATCGCATTAGGTTGTTCATAAAAGGTTGACGATCTATAATCGGTGTGGCTCTGAGAAGGATAGAAATCAGAATCAAAGTGTTCAGGGTTAGACCCTAAACACAGAGGTCCGAAATTATATCCCCAATCCGAGTTACCCCAACTAACTGATGGTTGATTACAGTACGAGTCGAAATAATCGTCATGTTGAGGATAATTCAAAATAGGAGGGAAAGAGCGGGAATGCATGTAATATGCGGAAGGATTCATGAGAACTTGGAGGAAGAAAGGTGCCTTGCAATACAAATAATCAAACCTATTCATAAGTAGGCTAGCCTACAGACCTACAGACTCCCAAAACCCATCTTGAGATAGAGAAACGATTTGATCTACTTCTATCTGTTCAATCCAACCAGTTAGAAGGAGGGACTGGGGAGAAGGTTCTTCCTTCAGCTTGCGCCTCCGGTTCCTAGTGTACCCCCCAACCGTGATCGTTTGATTCTGCTTCCTTAGCTAGACATTAGATTGAATAGTAGAAATAGACTAATCGAAAATAATCTCGTTCTAGGCTCTGAAGAGCGAGTCCAATCCTTAAGGTCAACGTCTACTCTATTTTATTTAGGGCTAGGTTTGAATGTGCTTTGGAATGTGATGGGCCCTTTAAATGGGTTGTGCCCTTAATGATTGATTGATTTGTGTGTGAGTGCACAACCAATGATTTCAAGCAAGATTATTTTTGATGTGGTGAATTTTAAGGTTCAAATCTTGCTTAGTAGCTTTTAGGATTCAACTTTAGGCGTTTTCAAACAAGTTTCATTGGCACACCAGGTTTTGAAAGCACCGGTGAAAATGTTTTCCTTTGAAGCTTAAAAAGAATGTGGAGTGCCTGGTAAATCCCTAAGAGTTGAACCTAATTGGCAGCTACTTGATGAGTTGATTTTAATTGAAGTGGTGCAGCCCAATCAACTCAAACAATTGGCCTGTTGCACCACTTAATTAGGCACACAAGTGATTACCTAATCTGATTTCTACTCAATTATGTGTTTGAATGTGTGTACCGGCTCCAAAGATCGGTTTACCGGTGGAGTTTGAAAATCAGATGAGGTTGTGTACCTTTGTGAGATTTTTTTAAATTTTCTTTTTCTTTTTTTTAATGTGGGGGTTAGGGCGGGTGTGGGTGTCAAACAACAAACAATCTAACCTTAGAGTTTATAAGAACACCTAGGTTGATTGATGTTTGAATTATTATGTTGTGGAATGAAATCTAATGAGTGGGAGGTGGGGGATAACTCACAGAACCTTCCACAACACTTTTCTCTGATCTACCACCTTTTCCTATCTCGAAAGAGTACCTGCAATTACAATAAGAAAGGAGAAAAGTGAGGTAAATGATTTGTAAGTTACAAAATGTGAAGAGAAATCAAAGATTGTCGCCTCCCCGGCAACGGTGCCAAAATGATGAACGATCGAATTGCTACGTTAACGTGTTAGGTTTTGGAAAACCTGTCGTTGTAGTTTGAAAGCGAAGAACTCGTGTTCAACAAATAAAATTTATACCGAAATTGAAATTCCGGGTCGAACACAGGGAGGCAAACGTTTGATTTAAAAACTATGCGTTGGTTTCTATTTGTCACAAAGTAATTCAATTTAAAACTATCTAATTATTTACAATAAATACAAGAGAGAGAGAGAGTAAGAGAGACAGAGAATATTACAAACAGAAATCAAAACGAGATGTAGAATAAACAGGGAATTCATCATTAAGGAGATTGTTTGTTTCATTATTACAACTAGAAAACATGAAAACATTTACACTAGAAAGCGATAAATTTACTCTAGAAAGCATTAAAAGAATGGAGGGAGAAATGTCCTCCTCGACGATCGCTTGGAGGATGAGAGAACTACTCTAGAAAGCAGTAAAAAGAATAAGGAGAGAGATATCCTCCTCGACGGTCTCTTGGAGGACGAGCCAGACGGAACGACGCCAGGATGAAGGAGGACGAAGCAGGACGAAGGAGGACAAAGCAGAAGAATGGGAACGGAGCAGCACGTCGTCGTCGTCGCGGGATCCACTTCTGAACGGGGACGAAAATTTGGACTTTATCTCGCGAGGAGCATCTCGGGAGTGGGACAAGCTTCTCTTCAGCTTTGGAGAGGTAGAGAAGAGAAGGAAGGGATGAGAATTTTGTGTGGAGGGGGTCTCCTTTTATAGTTGCAAGAAGTGGGGGCAAATTGGTCATTACATCTTTAAAATATTAAATAAGGGGTCTTTAGTGACGGATAAAACCGTCGCTAAAGCCACAACATGGGTGTAGTGGCCGCTCCCCACGCGCGCCTCCTCGGCTGCTCACTCTCAATGCCTGCCGCACATTCAGCCATCCACAGCCGTTCGATCGCGAGATCGGACAGCTGTGATTGCGCCTTCCCCGCTCGCTGCGCACCTGCCCCAACACGTGCGATGCTGCGTGAGGTGCGGGCGTGCAATAGCGCATCATCGCTATTGAGCGCGGACGGCCGCCCGATCAAGATCCGACACATGGCTGCACCCGCTCACCCACGCCCTTCGCCTCCTCTCTGCGGCTCGAACCCGCATCCGCTGCTCGCAATAACGCCCTCGTCCACTACGCTGCGGAGCGCGGATTGTCGAGCAGACGATTTGAGGTGCAGCAGTTCACAGCCGTTGGATCGATATCCAACGGCGAAGAGGGGGTGGATGCGGAGGCTTCAGCAGTTGCATGCGGGCATTTGGGCGGCCGAGATGATGCCATGTGGCGCCATCTTGGCCATCCATCTTCTAGATGTTGTAGATGGTGCCACGAGTGTCAGATTGACTCGATTTTTGCATCGTTAGGCTGCGATCGTAGATCTGAATTCATCCGTACGGTCAAATTTGTCATTTAAAGTATGGATTTACACCATCCTGGACCTTGATCTTCTAGGATTCCCCAGTCACTATTTGATGCTATAAATGCCTGATTAGGGTGATCTTGGAGTCGTTGAACACCAATCATTGCCCTGATCACATCTGTGCGGTTGGATCTTCGATCCGAGGCCCTAATAAAATGTTTGCCCTGTCCAAGCACATAAAAGGAGACAATTAACCTCCATTTTATTCAAGCTACTCTAAATGTAAGATGATGCATGTTATGTAATATTTATATCATGCAATTCAATCCTATTCTTAAGAACATGCATAAATAGACATCTTAACTAGTGTAAATGTGTTTACATCACTGCCGAAGATGTAAAAATCATGCCCTAGGTGTTAAGCCTGATTAAACACTTTCATGGGCTTGGCTCTGAAGACCCATTTCAGCATTTGGAGGACTTGACCACTTTGGTCCAGACCACCAAGGCACAAAACGTAAATGAAGAGCAGATGATCATGAGGCTCTTTCCCTACTCTCTTTGGGATAAAGCTGCTCATTGGTATAGGACCATAGGAAGGTCGATTGCAACATAGAATGATCTGAAATCAACTCTCCTGAAGAAATTCTTCCCTATCGGACATACCAAGGCTCTAAGATGGGCGATTACTACCTTCACCCAGTGGCTGGAGGAGCAGTTTCATGTTGCCTGGGAACAATTACAGGACCTATTGCGGAAGTGTCCACACCACGAGGTGCCGAAATGGTAGCTCGTGTAGATCTTTTACCACAGGTTGATTGAACAACTCAGAAATCACGTGGATGCTTCTTACGGAGGAAATTTCCTCAACAAAGACGCAGATAGCACGCACGATTTGTTTGAGGAGATGAGTGAAAATTCAATCAGTCATGCCTCCATGGATACTTTTAACTGGTCCCAACAACCTAGATCGAATGTTAATGAAATCCACGACTCATTCATTTGATATGGAACTGATTTGCAATAAACTAGATAAGGTGGACTTGGTTACTAAAGGGATGGAGGAGTGGATGGCTAGAAACTCAATGAACAATTCTCGATCCACTCAATCCCAAAATTCGAGATTCCATTCGTCGTGAGCTCCTTTTGGACGGGAGTTCGTGAATCAACTGGATGCTACTCAACCTATGAGCCAGCATTATTCAAAACCCCACAGGTTCCAAACTAGGGCTTTTGATCCTAGTTTCTCTAATCCCTACCTTTCTTTCTCTCCATCCTCACCCTAAGAGGATGTCTATGCTATACAGGAGAACGTTAGGTCCAACCCTTACTCCAATGCTTATAATCCGGGTTGGAGGAACCACCCTAACGTCTCCTGGAAAACCCGGGGCAACAGACCCAATTCTGACCCAATAGCTATGCTTCGCAATGACCAATGGGTCAGGGTCAAGTTTACATTCAGCTACCCCCGAATCAGATCAATCAGCCAGCTTGAAATGCTCGCCAACCAGGAGGTGCTGAATCCGTAAAGTGCATTTTGATATAAAAAGCATCGTAGTATAGTGCGCAATACGATAAAAAAAAAAACATTTATAGAGATAACGAGACTTTGAGTCCCGGTCATTCGTATCTGGGAGGCGTTTGTTTTAATTCTGAATTTGATCTTTTATTGCTCTACTTTATTTAAAATCGCACGTCAATTTCCATTCTTCGGATTAAGATTTCGCCACTTCTATTATGAACCCCGATTACATGCGCATGTGTTAAATAAATCACAAAGGTGAAAGTGTGAGTTTCGGTGCACACAATTCTAGTGAGGTGGTAGCTGTTTACAGAAAATGCATCTATAGTTAGATTTTCTATATTTTCCAGAACTGACTGCTTGTTGCGAAATATATAAGTGAAAAACAGGCAACTTGAATCACGCAGAAAAGATGGCAACCAATAAGCTCATGGTGATTTCAAACATAGAGAATACATAAAAATGTATCTTTTATTCATTCATTCAGAGAAGTGTTTGCCACATGAAATGTAGAGGAAAGCTTGTACAGGAATACTTGAAAATGTAAATCTAGCTACCAGAAAATGATGGCATACAAGAATCTATGGGGGGATTTTGCATGCATCATTGGGGAAGAATAAGGACTGCACTACTAAGCAGTAAATAGAAGCAGTAAATGTAAAAAGCTATCTACTAATCTATCAGAAAGTGAGGGCATTCGGAGGTGGGCTCCGATGGATTTGGAGTGGTTGAGAGGAGAATGAAGGGCAGCCAATGGAGCTTAGGCCGACCCATGGAGAGAGGTTGGAGGAGTGATCCAGCATCCTGGCATCGAGATGGTGTCCTTCATGGTGGTGCCCAACTCGTGGAGGTGGAGTGGATGGAAGTGGCTAGCCTAAGTGGAGGTGGATGTGAATGGAGCCAAGCATGTATGGGTAAGAGTGGATGGGTGCAAATGGCCACCCCTTAGGTCCTTTTATGGACCTAAGGGAGTCTCTCTAGAGAAGTGTGGAACTTTCTAAAGAGAGTCCAAGAGTGGCCGGCCAAGAGAGAGAGGTGGTTTCTTAGATCCACCATTTGTGGATCTAAGAATTGAATGCCTCTTGGTTGCTAAATTTGGCAACCAAGAGTTGGCACCACTTAAAGAGAGTTCTAGAGAACTCTAGAGGAGTGTGTGTGCATTGGTCGCGCGTGTTTCGCGTGTTAAAAATTGAGGTTACAAGTAACCTGTTGCCGTAGTTGCAAAACATGTCGATCAGATAAAATTTATATCGAGACTCCAAGGGAGTCCTAGGTCGAACATAGGGAGGCGACGTTTACTTTACGTGAAAATCGTGCTTCGTTTCATTTCTTTTTGGTATTTTAGGGTTTTGATATTTTTTTGTATTTTTGAAATAAAAGAAATCAAGTAAACGTATCACAAGATAGAGATCTAGAACAAATCTGATATATATTACTTCTAATGTCAATTACAAGAAACTATGAAAGCATATAAAGAGAGGGAGGTGAGAGGAAATCTCCCAAATCGGCTGTTCGATGAGACGACGGCGCCTGGCGGAAGCTTGGACGTAGGAGGTGAGGAGCGGGATGATGGAGGTGAGATGCTGGAGGACATCGTGGCTCTGGAATGGAGGTGAGAAGATGGAGTTGATCTGCTACCGGAATGGAGGTGGGAGGACGGATCCAAGGTGACCTATGAAGGGAGATGGGAAGTTGGAGGAGTATTTGGTGGGGCAGAGGTTCACTACACTAATAGGAACCTTGGGAGCTTGAGAACAAGCTCTAATGGAGCATTGGTAGGCTTGCTAGAGCTTGGGAGTAGGTGGGAGTAGAGTAGGTAGAGATGGCTTGGAAGGGAGGGGGTGTAGGTCCTTTTATAGTGGAAAAGGAGAGGCAAAAATCGTATCCGGGTCTTTACTGATGTCCACAAACATCGCTGCAGCTGTCGCTGAAGATCCACCCATCAATTGCTCTCGTTGGCTCGCACGAGCCATTAGTGACGTCCATAAACGTCACTGCAGCTACGTTTAAGATCCGCCTTTCAAATCCTCTTGCTGGCGTACGTAGACTATTAGTGACAGCTGCAAGCATCACTAAAGGTGCGTCGCTGAAGATACGCGCCTGCCCCGCTGGCACTGCGCGCTTCATGCTCCCTTGCTCCACGCGCCTTGTGCGCGCATGCGGCATGTGCTGTGCTACTGCCACGACTGTGCATGTGCGTGTGTGCTGCTACTACTGGCTGGCGTTGGGCGGCATGGATGGTGCCTAGTGGCGGAACCTGGGCTGTCCATTCTTCTTTCTTTTGTAGAGGGTGCCACGGTGCTCAAATTGCGATGATTCCCGCGATGTTGAACTGCGATCGTAGCTCTGGATCCATCCGTATGGTAGGATTTTCCATCCGAAACCCATATGGATGTCGCATTGTCCCCCTAGCCATTGATCTTCCTCGGGCTTCATGTGATGTTACGAGACTCCGATCTGGACGATTTCAGAGGCATTAGACTCCGATCGTCGTATTAATCAGATCTGTACGGTCTGATCGTCCATCCGAGGCCATGAAATAAATCCTCTCCTCTCCTGACCATAAAAAGAACCTAATTAACCCAAAATATATATAACTACTCTAAATGCACAATGATGCATGTTATGCAATATTTATAACATGAAATGCAAATCTAAGCCTAGGAACATGCATGAATAGGCATTTTACCCTCAATAAGTGTGTTTACATCATACCCCCTGCCTATCTTTTGCTAGTCCCTAGCGAAATTAAACTACATGCTATGTATAATATCAAAATTAGGATTAGATCTCTTAGGCCTAAGTCGTTTATGAACAATAGAAAACTTCAACTAAGGTCCTAAACTATGAAAACTCAACAGCACCCAGGTGTCTACCAGAATGCAGACCGCCCAAGTTCTCACCTTATTTTAGAAGGGAAGATATATATATATTCTTCTTTTCTAATTTTTTTGCACGTTTGGAGCTTAAGAGTTCCGGGATAACTTTTTACGGCTACCTGACCCGCCCGAGACTCGAAAAGGACTCTAAGTACTAAGCATCTTTGTGAAAAAGTGATAGACTCACAAAACGACCGTTAAGACGGACTTCGGGTTTCTACGACCCTAGGTGACCTTGCCTAAAGGTTTATCTTTACAATCGGTAGCTTTCTCCCTACTTTTATTTTTGGGGTCAACATAAGGGTGAACCCAATGTATATCTCCCCGATTTATTCTACTTCCCCGCTTCTTCCCTAAGTGTTTTGGAAATTATTGTGCATTTATTTTTTTGTGAGCTAGGTTCTGGACAACCGACCGATGAGTTATTACCACCAACTTGCTAGCCATACTCGCGTGGTGAAGTGTGATTTTATTTGTTTTTTTATTTTCTCCTTTTTCTTTTCTCCTTTTTTTTTTGAGTGTTTCTTTTTTTTTTTCTAAGTAGGTGGCTTCCCTGATCTAAGATTTACCTAAAGGCAATACAACGAAAATGGTCTTGTGGCTGGACTCTGGACAACCGACCAATGAGCTGTTACCACCGACAACTTGCCAGCCATACCACCCAAGTCGGTCCAGTAGCTACCCAATTTCCGTAAAAACCACTAGAAAGTGAGTCAGTGAAAAAAAAATGTGTGCAGATGTTTAGGCTTAAAGTCCTCCCAAATCAGAGGGCGGGTTGATAAGTCACATACTTATCATCCCAAATTATTTACCAAATTAAAAAAAAATTTAATTGGCAAGGACTCAAGACTAAGTCCACATTCGAGTGGACACCTAAGCTAATTAAGCCCAAAGATCAAAAGAGTCTAAGCATTTAGGTCCTCTCGTATCATTTATAAGTTAATAACTTCTAAATGACTAAATTCTCTTTTCCTAATTTCTTTCTTTTTTTAAAAAAATTAATTTTCAAAATTAATTTTTTTTAATTTTAAAAGAAATTCTACGGAGTTAACATAATGATTTCAAGAATCGATTATCCACCCCCCATGCCTAAATGATGCAATATCCTCATTGTAAAAATAAAGACATGAAAAGGGTGAAGTAAATAGAATATCACCTGAGTGTCGTGAAAATCTGGTCAGCTCCGCAGAGAGAAGAGTGTATACACATGCGCTAAGTTTAATGCCTTCAGCTAGGCATAACATACATACAAAGAAGAAATTGAGAATTCACAAGTGCGGGTCAGAATCAAAATAAAAAGGTTGATCCTGAAACCAGTCTGCAGAAGATGTCCACAGACGTGGACGAGATTATGGTGCAGGCTCATGCCCCAAGGTCGAGTGGTTCTCAGGTTTTGGATGAAAATCACAAAGAACCGAAGGTTGTTGTGTTTCCGGGGCCGGGCCTGCAGTTTAGTGGTGTGCAACCCAAGACCAAAGTGTCGGACAACGGGTAAAGATGGTTCAATAGGTGCAGTTGTCCAGTTAACATCTGGCTCAGAAAAATAATCAATTATTTCATGCTTGGGTTGCACGTGAAAGATATCGTAAGGGTCCTGGTAGAAAGTAGGTGATTTTAGGTCAATAGGTACCCTTAGATCCAAAATCAAACTTCCCTCAAAATTAGCCTCCCAAATCTTTATTTCAACAATTCTATCCTCCAACATCAAGGGCTTAGGCTTCGGGACCTCTAGCATATTATTCACCCCATATGATTCTCCCAAGTCCAAAAATCGTGGCTGAATCAAGATTGACTTGGGCACAAAGATCTCAGAAGTCAGCTCTTTGGGGTGTAGATGAGGACTGGGGTCACTGATTGAATCATCAAGATTCGAATCCTCCAAGTTAACCCCAACCGAATCCAAATCTTCAATAATTGGGCTATCAACTGGTTTGTCAGATTCCTCAAGCCCATTTGTCTCACTAAAATCCTCTTCCTTAAGTTCAAGTGAGACTTCACCAAAAGATTCTTCACCCTCAGAGTCAAAGAAACCATGATCCTCATTTATATATGTCTCAAAATCATATGTCATTATATGGTTCGTGGAGACATATTTTTCCTCGCTCCCTGGCTCGGGGATCTCGGGTGAATCAATCAGTTTATCCTCAAATGGTTGCTCTAGCCCATCCTGGACATCCCCAATCTCAAAAAATGTATCCCCCCCGACAGGCACCTGAGCGGGTTCAGACATTGGCTCTCCTGAAGGGGGTTCATCTTGAGAATCATCCCAATATTTGACCAGTGCAACCACAAATTTCATCCTCAACCTTGATAATTTCCTAAGAAGAAACTCACCCAAGTCCTTATCCCTAACACTTTGGAGCAAATCCAATAAAGAACTATTAAGTTCATCAATCATTTTGATCATAGGCTCTAGTGCTTCAGTGCATGGTGTTGGCTGAGCTTCTAAAGATTTTATAGTGTTCCTCAAATTAGCCGACACCCTATCCTGGATCTGGTTCACCTGAACCGACTGGTTTGGTTCAAGTTTGGGTGGGTTCAGGTTAAATCTAGGGGAGTCAAGGTGTTGAGGTTCTCGAGTCCCTCCCTGAAAGTAGGTTATTCTAGGTTGTTCAAAGGATGGTGGCGACCTATATTCAGTGGAATACTAGGGAGGGTAGGTGTTATAATCATGATATCCTTCCTGATTGTAGATCGGGTTGGTTTGGTCATCAAAGGATGGAGATCCATAATCATTATAGCACTATGAAGGATAATAATCATAGTCTTGTTGTCCAGGGTTAGGCCCTGGACCCTGAGGTCCGAATTCATATCCCCAATCAAAGTCATCCCGGCTAGTGGATGGGTAATTACAAGTCAAGTGGGGATAGTAATCATCTTGGGGATAAGTGGTGGTAGGAGGATAGGATGTGAAATGTGTGTAGGATGTGGAAGGGTACATGGTGAAGTAAGGACGGAAATCAGAAGAGAAAGGAGCCCTGCAATACAAAAATACAAGCCTGTCCTTAGTTTGGGTAGCCTAAAGGTCTACAGACTCTCAGAATCCGTCCTAAGATTATAGATGATTTACTCTACTTATGTCCAGGCAATCCAACCAGTTAGAAGGAGGGACTGGGGAGAAGGTTCTTCCTTTGGCTTGCGCCTCCGGTTCCTAGTGTACCCCCCAACCGCGGCCGTTTGACGCTACTCCCCTAGCTAGACATCAAATTGACTAGTATAAGTAGGTTAATCATGAACAATCTCAATCTGGATCCCGACAAGTGAACCAGTCCTTAGGGCCAACGTCTAATCAATTTAGTTAGGCTTGGGACAATGGTGCTTTAGGAATGTGATGGGCCCTTTAGATGGGTTGTGCCCTTAATGATCAGTTAAAATGTGTGTGTGTGCACAACCAGGGTTTGTAAACAAGGTTATTTGATGATGTGTCTTTTAGAGTTCAACCTTGTTTAGTAGCTTTTAGGGTTTAATCTTAGGTATATTCAATCAAGTTTAGGAAAACACTCCAAGTTTTGCAAGCACTGGTGATGATATATTCCTTTAGAAATCAAAGAAAAAAATGTGGAGTGCCTGGTTCAGCCCTAAGAATCAACCCTAAGTGGCAAGCTACTTGATGAATTGCTTTTATCTTAAGTGGTGCGGCCCAAACAGTTCAATCAATTGGCCTATTGCACCACTTAGTTAACGCACACAGAAATTTTTGACCTATTCAGATTTCTACTCAGTTATTTGTGTGTTGAATTAAGTGTACTGGGCCCACAGGTCAGATCCCGGTTAAGTGGTAGAATCGATGTGATTGTGCGCCTTAGGGTGGGAAGTTGTGGGTGTTAAGTGTGTAGCTTACAGAAAATCCCACAATCAGATAACACTTTTTTTATTTTTTATTTTTATTTATGTGGATGGCGAGGTGAGTGGAGGTGGCAAACAAACAACCAAATCTATCCTAGGGTTCATAAAAAGCACCTAAGTTGATTTGGGTTTGAGTTATTCGGTTATGGAATGAAAACTAAGGTGGGGGTGGTGTGGGGGACACTTACAAAACACTCTACCCGCACTTTACTCTAGTCTACCGCACATGGATCTCATGCTAGGGTACCTGCAAGACAGTACATCAAAGACAAGTAGGGTTAGTGCTATGTAAATGCAAAGAAGTGTAATAAACAATAAAGTAAATTCCATTGCGTCCCCGGCAACGGCGCTAAAATGGTCAAGTCGTGTTTCACATGTTAGAAATCGAGGCTACAAGTAACCTGTCGTCGTAGTTGCAAAACACGTCGATCAGATAAAATTTATACTGAAACTCCAAGGGAGTCCTGGGTCGAACACAGGGAGGCGACGTTTACTTTACGTGAAAACCGCACTTCGTTTCGTTTCTTTTTGGTATTTTAAGGTTTTGATATTTTTTGTATTTTTGAAATAAAAGAAATCAAGCAAACGTACCACAAGATAGAGATCTAGAACAAGTCTGATATATATTACTTCTAATGTCAATTACAAGAAACTATGAAAGCATATAAAGAGAGGGAAGTGAGAGGAAATCTCCTGAATCGGCTGTTCGGCGAGACGACGGTGCCTGGCGGAAGCTCGGACGAAGGAGGTGAGGAGCGGGACGATGGAGGTGAGATACTGGAGGATGTCGTGTTGAGGAAAGCTTTGGCGTGGCTCCGGAATGGAGGTGAGAAGACGAAGTTAATCTACTACCAGAATGGAGGTGGGAGGATGTAACAACCCGATCCCCAAGTCCCTACGAAACACGAGAATCGGACCGACTCGACTAATCCCAAGACCTAGTCGTCCAACGACGGAGTAACCAAAAGTGCAGTAAGATAAACCACATTCAGCATGAATATAACTACCAGTAACAAAATACAGCAGTAAGAAAAGGAACTACTACAGTATACACCACCACAACAATAGAACAAATATGTACATAACATAAAGCTTACAATAAAGAAGTACAAGGAGTAACAAGGAAACTACTCACTACAGTGGAAGAAAAGTACAAAAAGAACTGCGGCAACTCTACTGGACCCTATTAGGCCCAGCGTCCTCTGCAGCCGCTGACCCTGGCTGCTCAACACCTGGTCCTGAAAAGTAACGAGTGTAACACATCAGTGTAACACTGAGTAGAGTGGCAGCTAAAAGCTAAAGAAATAGTACAGTGTACAGTAGTTGTTATATTTTTACTTTCTTTAGTTACGTCTTTCTATTATTTCATGATTTATTTATTTCTTAGATCCTTCACTTGATCTCGAATGTTCCTGGTGGGAACGATCTTTATTGCAGTCTTTTCCGAAAAGTAGAAGTAACACGTGGTGCTCCCCTGGCCGGGAGAGTCCCCCGTGGTGGTCCTACCCCCAGTCAACCACCCCAAGGTAGCTGACAGACGTAACGGTGACTAGGGCATGCGCGATAAGCGCACGAGTAGCTACCCCACACTGGCGCACGGTCAGTTGTTTCCGTTAATGAGTGCACTCAAAACACAGCACAGAACCAGTATAGGGTAGAGCCCTCTCAGTAACAGGGGTCCAACCCCTCCACAGTCCGCGCACCCTCGCCTGACTACCCTGGTTTGCCCAGTGGGCCTAACAAGTCGGTGTAGGAGGCTAGCAGAACCTCGGGGCCCGTGGGGTAGCTAGTGCTCCTCCTACACTAGTAGCTCTCCTCGGTACTACGTACGCGAGGGCCAGCAAGTCGGTGTACAGTGGCCAAACCCACCCCGGTCTCAACCTGAGGGCGGCAAGCTCCCCTCTACACTAAGAGGTAATGTGTGCTCTCTTTGGTACCACGTACCCAAGAGACAACACACTTCCACGTTTCACTTTCTCAGTTCCATTCTATTCCCTTTCCAGGAGTTCTACTCCTAATTCCCTGTAGGGTTCGTATTCTTTTTGTTTGGCCATTGTTGGTTTCACTGTTCCAGTCTTACGTTCATACAACCCATATTCTTAATCATATTTATTCATTCATAACAGGCAGCTATTATTTCCTTTCCACTTTTCCAAGACTGCAATATATATATATTCCACTAGTTTTCCAGTCCTAGGATTCATGCCGTACCCTATGATCTATCATTCAATCTAGTTTTCCAGTCCTAGGATTCATGCAATACCCTAGGATCTATCATTCAATTTAGTTTCTCAATCCTAGGGTTCATGCAATACCCTAGACTCTATTAATTGTTCTACAATTGTAACAAATTATGCTAAATAAATTAAAAGCCACTCTACCAGCTACAACGGGAGCACTCGGGGCGTGGTCGGCAATCCCGTGTGCCTCCGCAACCCCCAAGACTGCAATGGTATGGGGTCCTAACACAAGGATCAAACACAAGGAGTTTCTCAGAACGGTATACAATGACTGTAAACGGGTAGAGGATTTTATTCTGGAAAGAACACAACTCGAAACGCGGAAAACGGACTCCGAACGGGCCCGAAACGGGTCAAAAACGACGAAACTATCTAAAACCAGACATCTGGAACCTCTTCCAGACATCTTAAAAGGTGGGTCAGATTGTACCTTCGCTCTGTGTAGTCCTTCAGACGTCCAGAAGCCAGCTGGAACGTCTGACCCTGGTTCCCAGACGTCCGATGGTCACCCAGGACGTCTGGAAATCCTCTCTGTCTCTGGCATTGCGACCAGACATTCGATACACGTGGGATGACGAGTCCTCGCGCCCTCCAGAGCAGAACATGCATGCACCCACACCTGCTCTTAGCACGACGGATCACAGACGAAGGTGCGGCGGACGGCTACATGGCCGTACACGCGAAAAAGGAAGAAGATAGAAATATCTTACTTGCCAGACGTCTGGACAGTCCTCCAGACGTCTTCACCGTCGTCTGGTCGTAAGCCCAGACGTCTAATTCTGGAAAATTTTCCAGAATCAGAGCCAGACTCGCTCTCCGCCTGCGATGCACGGTCGCGCTGCGCCCCGTCCGCCTGCTGCCCGAGCTGCAGCAGCCCCTCCGCGACACTCCACGCCCGCTGCTCCCCCGTCCGCCAGCTCTAGCTGCCGCGGCAAGCTCGAGCCCTCACGGTCAAGCGTCTTCTTCTTCTCGCAACACCCCCTCCCACACACTCGCCGCGGCCGCTGCTGCCACAGCTCACTCGCTCGCTCGCGCTCTCGCACTGGTAGGGAGAAAGAGAAGAGGAAGGTGGAGGAGATGAAGGTGAGGGAGAGGGCGAGGGCATCCTTATAAGGTCGCGCGGGGAGAGAGAGAAAAGAGCTGCGCGCCTGGAGAGAGAGAAAAGAGCTGCGTGCCTGCAAGATGAGAGAGAGAAAAAGATGGGTGAGAGCGGCAGGTGCAGTCTGTGCGCGCAGGCACGCAGACGCAACCCCGTACGCTGCAAAAATTGATTACCAGATGTCTGGCCAGACGTCTGGGACACTTCCTAGACGTCTTAAAAGCCCGTCTGATGCCTCGTTCTTAATAGAGGACGACTCCAAGGTGACCTATGAAGGGAGATGGGAAGTTGGAGGAGTATTTGGTGGGGCAGAGGTTCACTACACTAATAGGCACCTTGGGAGCTTGAGGACAAGCTCTAATGGAGCATTGGTAGGCTTGCTAGAGCTTGGGAGTAGGTGGGAGTAGAGTAGGTAGAGATGACTTGGAAGGGAGGGGGTGTAGGTCCTTTTATAGTGGAGGAGGAAAGGCAAAAATCGTATCTAGACATTTACTGACGTCCACAAACGTCGCTGCAGCTGTCACTGAAGATCCACCCTTCAATTGCTCTCGCTGGCTCGCATGGGCCTTTAGTGACGTCCATAAACATCGTTGCAGTTATCGCTGAAGATCCGCCTTTCAAATCATCTTGCTGGCTTGCGCAGACCATTAGTGACAGCTGCAAGCGTCACTAAAGGTGCGTCGCTAAAGATCCGTGCCCACCCTGCTCACACCGGCCCTGCTAGCGCTGCGCGCTTCACGCGCCCTTGCTCCCCGCACCTTGTGCGTGCACGCGGCATGCGTCGCGCTGCTGCCGCACTCGATCGCGGCTGTGCGCGTGCGCTACGCACGGCTGCGGGTGTGTGCATGTGCTGCTACTGCTAACTGGCATTGGGCGGCCTGGATGGTGCCACATGGCAGCACCTGGGCCGTCCATTCTTCTTTCTTTTGTAGAGGGTGCCACGGTGCTCAGATCGGGAAGATTTCCATGATGCCGAACTACGATCGTCGCTCCGGATCCATTCATACAGTTGGATTTTCCATCCGAAACCCATATGGATGTCGCATTGCCCCTTGGCCATTGATCTTCCTCGGGCTTCATGTTATGTTACGGGACTCCGATCTGGACGATTTCAGAGGCATTAGACTCCGATCGTCATATTAATCAGATCCATACGGTCTGATCGTCCATCCGAGGCCCTGAAATAAATCCTCTCCTCTCCTGACCATAAAAAGAACCTAATTAACCCAAAATATATACAACTACTCTAAATGCACAATGATGCATGTTATGCAATATTTATAACATGAAATGCATATCTAAGCCTAGGAACATGCATGAATAGGCATTTTACCCTCAATAAATGTGTTTACATCATGCGTGAATGGGAGTGTATGAGTGTGTGTGGTCGTGCCCTAGGTGGCTAAGCAGTCTAGGTTAGGTCCTAAGGGGTTTGGGTAGGTGTATGCCTTGAATTAGGGTTGCAAACCCTAATTGCTAAGGGGAATTAGCAATTAAACTTAACCCAAGTTTAATTGAATGAGTGTGAACCTAATTGAGAGTGAAATAACTCAATTAGGTTGGGTTTAGGTCAAATGGACTCTCACTAAGTCCAATTGAACTTGTGTGGGTTGAGATCTCGGCTCAATTGGACTCAATGAGTCCAATTGGCTTAGGTGATGGTAATTGACTTTGATCTAAGTCAATTGGATTTGTTGAGGACCTAATTAGGTCCTTAGGGAGGTCTAGAGGTTATGTACTACGGTTAGGATACCTTAATTTAGGTTCCTATGGGGTTGGAATTGGGTCTAGGGAGCTAGAGATCCAAGATCAAGGCTTGAATATCAAAACATGAATTGGAGACCAATTCCAGACGTCCAAAAATAGGATCAGACGACTTATACTCAAAAATCAGAAGTCTAGACTTCAGTTTTGGATGTCCAATCTAAGTCAGGGAGAATTCTAGGTTCTGTTTTGAGTATTCTGCAGAAATTGGACGCCTGAGAAAGTGTCTGGACGTCCAATAACACTGTAGAGGTGGGTTTGAGGTGTGCGGGAGTTGGCTAAGGGTTCTGGACATCCTAAAACTTATCTGGACGTCCAGATAAGGGTTGGAACTAGGGTTTTAGGGTTTCCTAGGGTAGTGTGACCTAATCTAAGGGTGGCTAAGGCTTGGGGAAGTCTCTAGGCTATCCTAGGGCTAAGATGGACCTAAGTTCTTCACATTTTACTGCTTTATTCCTACTTAATAAAATAGAAAACCTTAATTCCCTTACATCACTATTCCCTAAATCTAATCTAAGTTTTTTGCTCCAGTCCTGCTACAACACTCATTATTCGTGATCCGGCTTTTGATCAGCTTATTGCCTGCAATTGACATAATGCACTTAATCAGCACATCATAACATTATTTGTGCATAGCTAAAGAAAAGCAGTAAAGATACAGATAATGCTTATTCATGCATGAATTTCCCTAACTTATGCTAAGTCCTAGCCTAATCTAGGTCAATTAAAACCTATAATTGTTGCGCAATCATACCCCCATGCCTAAATCTTGCTAGTCCCTAGCAAATGCAAGACTAAATTATTCACAGCAAGGGTCCCTAAGGGATTGATTATTTTAAAGCGTATGCCTAGGGATTTTTCTCCTTTTTGTTTTCATCCTATGCTCTAGAAATCCAGACAATCGTGAAAGTGTAGCTATGTAGCTTTTGCAACGAATTCGAGTGAAAAACTGATACACCTCTAGAGCTTATACTTAACCCTCAGTAAAATTCTAGCAGGATAGGCGGACTTCTTCCCACGGAGTATTCAAAATATTTTATGAATTCCACCCCAGCTTTAGGGTTAGGTAGAGAATCTCTTAGGGGTACGGATGTTTATTCGGTGGCTCACTCTCACTTGGTGCTACATAGAGACTAGTACTACAGAATATAGATTCCCGGACTACTAAGTAACTCAACTCAGAGAAAGACGAGAAAAACTATGCTCTCTTTTGATTCCTTTGTATTCATTCTCTCTTTCTCTTTTTCTTTTTCTTTTCTTTTCTTAGAGTTCACAATCTCACCAGATTCACATATATGATAGATATTTGGTGGTCTCACTTGGCATTAACACTTTAATTCAGTTTCCATAACCCTAACACTAAGTTGGAATTCCTCAGCCAGTATTCGAGCAGTCAGAAACACAAGAAAGGTGGGTTAAGGCCATATTTGGTGGATCTCAAATTTATTTGGTGGTATTGCCTCAATGCAACTAAAATAAACACTAAATATTCACTCTTTTTTTTCTTTGCTTTTTCTTCCTTTTCTATTTTTTTTCAATTTTTCTTTCTTTTCATCATTTTCTTTTTCTTCTCTTTCTTTCTTTTCTTTTCTTTTTTCAACATAACAGAACTAGCACACAACCATGAGCTTTATTGAGGAGGCATTATTAGGGATTGGTGGCATTTAAGAGATATTGGGTGGCTTATTTGGTGGAAGTGCCTACTCACGGCACCGGGAGAGACGGATAGGACGGTGTATTATTAACCTTGGCATCAATACCCTCCTTCAGCCGAGGATTCCGTAAAGAATGGTCGTAACCATCCACCTTAGCCCTAGTTTTATGAAAAATCGCTTTCCATGTATTTGCCTTATTTGGTGGCTCTCACAATTCGCACAAAAATGTATATGCAGGAATCGAGAGTGAAAACTATGCCTAATCTCTGAGTATCATCACCTAATTATCTAGGACTCCAGATTCCTTGCACTAATCTTAGAGCACCAGTACACTCTACTCTCATCTCACACTATTTGGTGGATTTTTGGAGGAAAATCTGTCTGACTCCCAAAATATTGTCTAGGGGTTTAGGAAAAGAAGCACTGCTTCTCCTCGACAGACTAAAGATGTTTATCAGCCTTCACCGTGAATCCATTGTAAATTCTTTGTGTGTGAAAAGTTGTACTAGATTCCAGATCACAGGAATCAATTAGAGGGCAAAATCCCTAATGCATTCTCTTAATAAAAAAATCTTATTCATGAATGCAATATGTATATATGCTATAAACAAGTAACCTCTTATATTCGTACTTCATAAAATTTCCCTTTCGAGTTACATTTAGCTTGACCCTAAATTTAGAACACAAGGTGAGCAGGTGAGTCAGAAATGGCTGTTGCAGACGATTTCTAGCTCCAATGCGAACATTGGAGGTGGAGTCGGTTGTTCTTTTATTTAGGGTCCTAAAGTACGTTTTACATGCAGCTCCGAGATTTTTCCTAAATGTTGGCATAAAAAATTTTTTTAGTTTTGTTGTATCTACCCCCCCATGCCTACGTTCTTGCATGTCCTCATGCATGTATATAAAAGAAAATAAATACAGCAGGGAGAGAATGGGTAGAAATCACCTGTAATTGCTTTTGAAAGTATACATTCAGCACCAGCCAACCTATCAGTATGCAATATGCAAAAAGAAAATATGCTATGTATAAAAATGGTTATGTATAGATGATGGTGGAATGTGGGATAGATGCTATCTATAAATGCTGAGTTTAACGCCTCCAGCTGGGCGAGAATTCAATCACACGTCCTCAGAAAGATGAACAATCTCATCAAGTGGAGGAGGTTCCTGGGCCAAAAATGGCTTGAGGCGCTAGCCATTTACTGTGGATACATGCCCAGATTTTGGGTCCTTAATCTGGACTACCTCATTAGGATATGGCTAAATCACAACATACAGGCCAGTCCACTTGGACTTGAGCTTCCCTACAAAAGGTTTTAATCGTGAATCAAACAACCAGACTTGCTAGTTGGGCGTGAATTCTTTTCTCCGAATGTGGCGGTCATGAAAGGCCTTAGTCTTGTCCTTGTATATCAATGCCTTCTCATAGGCCTCCCTCCGGATCTCTTCTAATTTCCTGAGCTGGAGTTTCCATTCTTGACCTCCTGCATCGAGGTCAAGGTTATTGTTGAACGGTATTTTTCGTGAATCGCTACGCTTACGAGATTGGTTTTGGAAAACCTATCGTTGTAGTTCAAAAAGTGAAGAATTCATGTTCAACAAATAAAATTTATACCGAAAATAATTTTGAGTCGAACACAGGGAGGCTACGTTGATCTATATTCGTAATTATATTCTTTCAGGATTTTTGTTAAGCAAGGCGATATAATTACAATGGAGCTATCAGACTAAAAAGAGAGAGAGAGAGAGAGAGAGAGAAAGAAAGAAAGAAAGAGAGAAAGAGAGAGAAAGAGAACATTCATTCAATATTTCAACTGTTTATAAAAGTTACACTAGAAAGCGGAAAATCAATTACACTATAAAGCAGGAAAAATTCTACACTAGAAAAGCTGTAAATAAGAATGGGAGAGAGAAGTTATCCTCCTCGACGATTGCTTGGAGGACGAGCCGGATGGGACGACGCCTGGATGAAGGAGAACGAAGCAAGACGAAGGAGGACGAAGCAGAAGAACGGGAACGGAGCAGCATGCCGTCGTCGTCGTGGGATCCACTTCCGAAGGGGAACAAAAATTGGACTTTATCTCGCAAGAAGCATCCCGGGTGTAGGACAAGCTTCTTTTGAGCTTTGGAGGGGTAGAGAGGAGAAAGAAGGGATGACAATTTCGTATGGAGGGGTCTCCTTTTATAGTTGCAAGGAGTGGGGGCAAAATGGACATTACAACTTCAAAATAGTAAATGAGGGGTCTTTAGTGACGGATAAATCCGTCACCAAAGCTCCCTTCGTGGGCGACGTGGGCGGTTCGCGCACCCGCTTGGCTGCTCGTGCACACAACGCCTGTGCATGTCCATTGATTTTCAGCCGTCCGATCACGAGATCGGACGGCTTAAATCGCACCTTCATCCGCTGCAGCTCGCCCGCCTGGCGTGTGCGATCGCGCGTTACGCGCGAGCGTCCAATCGCACGTCGGCGCTATCGGGCGTGCGCAACCGTTGGATCTCCATCCGACGCTCATCCGCGCCCGCTCGCCCGCGCCTTCCACCCCCTCACCGCGGCTCCAACCTGCGACCACTGCTTCGCCCGCGGCTGCGTCGCCACTGCGCTACGCGGACGAAATAGTCGCACGGACGCTTTTAAGCGCGAGCGACCACAGCCGTTGGATCTCCATCTGACGGCGGAGAGCGATCGGGTGGGGGCCTTCACAAAATGCAAGCGGCCGTTTGGGCGGCTGAGATAGCGCCACGTGGCACCATCTTGGCCGTCCATCTTCTGGAAGTTGTAGATGGTGCCATGGATGTCGGATTGACTCGATTTTTGTGTTGTTGGGCTGCGATCGTCGATCCAAATTCATCCGTGTGGTTGGATTTGTCATCTGAAGTGCGGATTTACACCATCCTGGCCCTTGATCTTCTAGGATTCCCAGGTCACTATCTGATGCTACGGATGCCTGATTAAGGCGATCTTGGAGTCGTTGAACTCCAATCGTCGCCTGATCACATCCATACGATTGGATCTTTGATCCAAGGCCCTGATATAATATTTGCCTTGTCCAAGCACATAAAAGGAGACAATTAACCTCCATTTTATTCAAAGTATTCTAAATGCAAGATGATGCATGTAATGCAATATTTATATCATGAAATGCAATCCTATGCTTAAGAACATGCATAAATAGACATCTTAAGTAGTGTAAATGTGTTTACATCATACCCCCATGCCTATCTTTTGCTAGTCCCTAGCAAAAACTATATGCTATTTATAAAAGAATTAGGTTAGATTATTTGGACTTGAGTTATTTTTCAATCATTAAGAAATTGTCTACTTAGGAACTGAACCTTCAAAGACACAACAGTGCCCGGGTATTGATGGATCGGCCCGGATAGGTTGTTAATATGATGTTTTTATCATTGAAACATGTATAGTGGTTAACCTAATTCGGACCTAACCATCTCTTTACAAAATTTTTAACCTGGCCTAATTGATTTTATCTTGTCACTTTTAGGCCCAGGGTCGAACACAGGGAAGTGGGGTTAAAGTCGAGTTTCTACGTTTTCCTTAAAATGCGTCTCTTCCGTTCATTTATTGTGTTTTTGGTGTTTTTCTTATTTAGGTTTTTTATGGTAATCCTTGTTCTTGAGGCACACCCTCAAAATTGTGTCCTTGGCTTTTAGCCAAACAGAGTCCCAAAATAAGTCTTGCTACTCGCAAGACAAGGTACCTACAAGTCAAAGATTATCTTTTCTTTTTTATGTATTTTTTTTATCTTTTTACTAACAGAAAAGCAAATAGACAGAAAGTAAATATAGTATGTATATATATATATGTAGTATATATATAAAGGGGTGGGGGTGGAGGTGGCGATGGAGTGTAGCACTATGTCGAGTTAGTCGACGTCTAGAGAGACGCAACCAACACGACTAGGTGCCGCATGGAGTGTGGATGGAGGATGGATGATGTATGGGACCACGCTTTTTTTGTACGCGTGTATCAGGGAATATCAGCAACTGGTGCAGATATTCCCGCGATACAGCGTATAATAAATAACATGAAAATATATGTACATATGTATGTATATAAGTAAATATATCTATATATATATATAAATGTATAGTTATATATGTATAGATATATATATAGATATATATGTGTATATATATGTATATAAGTATATATATATATTACTATATATATGTATATATATATGTATATAGATATGTATATATATATATATGTATATAAGTATATATGTCTATATATATATAAGTATATGTATAAGTATATAGATGTATATATAAGTAGATATATATATATATATATTATATATATATGTATGTATATTATATATATATATGTATGTATACATAACTATATAGATATACTATGTATATAAGTATATATATATAGATATATGTATGTATATATATATATATATATATATATATATATATATATATATATGTATATATGTTACTATAAGTGTGTGTGTGTGTGTGTCGGTGAATGTGTGTGTGCGTCGGTGAATGTGTGTGTGTGTGTTGCTGTGAGTTAAATAAAAGAGAGAGAGAGCACCAGACAGAGAGAGAGCGGGCGGGAGAGATCGAGCGGACGCGCGCGGGAGAGATCGACAGAGAGAGAGGGAGATCGCGGATGCGCGAGTTAAGACGTCTGCAAGAGGTGGCGGACGTCTGACGCCGCGTCGTCTGAAGGCAAAGGTGGACGTCTGACCGTCGCGGTGCACCGCGCCTTCGCGCAAAGGACGTGAGGCGTCTCCTGCAGACCGGGTGCGAGGACAGAGAGCGGGCGATGGCACGCTCGGAGAAGGCGGCGGGGAGTCTGCAGTCGGTCGCGGAGGGTTGCGGAGGAGGGCAGGGGTCAGCACGAGGCCGTAACTGGCCGCTGCAGTGCGCGCGGCGACCGGCTGCGGGTGCAATGCGGGGTGGACAGAATGGAGACGGAGGTGGGGAACGGGCCTGCAGGCGCGCGCGGAGGGTTGCGTGCCTGCTGGGAAGGTCGCGGAGGAGGCGGGGGGTGCTGCTGCTGCTGCTGTCGCCGTGGTTTAGCTGCTGCTGCTGCTGCTTCAAGCTTCGGAGCTTGAAGCGGCAGCAATGGCGTGGAGACGAAAATGAAGAGAAAAGAAAACACCACGCCCACCGGCTCGTTGAAGAGCTGGGCGGTGGTGCTCCCACTGTGGTGGTGTGCACCACAGTGGGTTCTCCTGCTCGTCGGGTGCCTCCTCGACGGAGGGCCGGCGTATGGGAGGGGAGAACGGTGGAGAGGAAGGTGGTGGCTGTGGGGTCTTTGCAGCAGCTCCCTTCGCGAGGATGAAGCTGCAGCTACTTATAGAGGAGGAGAGAGTGGCGTGCCGGCTGCAGCAGGGAGAGGGTGTGCGAGTTGCAGCTATAGGGAGCGGCGTTGGCAGGGAGAAGTGACGGGAAGAAGTGCTGCGTGGCTGCTGCATGCAGCTGCAGGAAGAGTGCAGCCGCGGGAAGGAGAGAAAAGAAGAAATCAAGAGGAAAAATAAAAAGAGGGTGATTTTGCAAGGAGGCACTTGAATAAAAATGTAACTATGCAGGCAATTGTTTCACTCCTCTTCCTCTCTTGATTAAATGCATGCATGCAACCGTTTTTACAAATGTGGCTATAGGATTATAATATACATAGTTAATGCTAGAAAATAGCATAAGAAGGCGTTATTATAGGCGTGTTTTGAGGTGCAAACAGGTATCAGCCAAAATGCAGACCGCTTCAAGCCCTTACCTTCTTAAAAGAAAAATTTCTTTTTCTCTTTTTCTCTTTTCTAATTTTTTTGATTTTCAAATTTTTGGGTTTAAGAGTGGCTTTCTACAGCCATTCAACTCACCCAAAATTTGATGAGAACCCTATGCTTTAAGCATCTTATTGTGATTGTGATAGACTCGTTGACCAGCAGTTAGAACGGACTTCGGATTTCTACGCTTCTAGGTGACCTAACCAGAATTCTACCTAAAAGTGTATCTTTACAACCGGCAGCTTTCTCCCTACTTTTATTTTATTTTATTTTATTTTTTTTACGGGGTCAACACAAGGGTGAATCCAGTGTATATCTCCCCAGTTTATTCTACTTCTCCGCTTCTTCCTAAGTGTTTTGGGAATTTTTGGTGCATTTCTGAGCTGGGTTCTGGACAACCGATCGATGAGCTGTTACCACCGACAACTTGCCAGCCATACTCGTGCGGCGAAGTGTGGCTTATTTCTTTTTGTTCTTTTCTCCCTTTTTTTTTTCTTTTAGGTAGGTGGCTTCCCTAGTCTAAGATTTACCTAAAGGCAGCAAACTAAGAAAGGTCTAGTGACTGGGCTCTGGAAAACCAACCTATGGGTTGTTACCCATGATAACTTGCCAGCCATATCACCCTAGAAGGTTCATTAGCTACCCAATTTCCGTTAAAATCGCCGAACAACGAGTCAGTGCAAAGAAAGTGTGTAGATGTTTAAGACTTAAAATTCCCTTAAATCAGAGGGCAAGTTGATAAGTCGTGTACTTATCACCCAAACTTATTTACTCCAATTACGAAAGAATTAAGATGGCGAGGACTCAAAAACAAATCCACATTTTAGTGGATACACAGTCTAATTAAGTCCAAAGACCTGAGGGGTCTTTGTGTTCAGATCCTAATGTAAAATTTCTTAGGATTGAAAAGTCCTAATGTCCAACTAATCCTTCCTATTTTTTTTTTTTTACTTTTTTTTTAAATAAGAAGAGAGACAATTTACATGGATTTCACAAGGCTGACCAAATAATTCAAGAATGAATCCACCCCCCCATGCCTAGCTGATGCAATGTCCTCATTGAAAAAGAGAGATGAAAGAAAGGGTAGAATATGAAAGATGTCACCTGGATATGAAGCTCGTATCAGCCTTGTGTCATATGTACACTTGCTGAGTTTAATGCCGTCAGCTAGGCGAAGTCCAGCCAAAGAAGTCACAGAATGGCTAGAGCAACAGAGTCTGAGATGGGTTCTGGAAGATTACGGTCAACAACAGGCTTCAAACATTGACCGTTGACTTTAAAGGTGTTACCCGTCTTTGGGTCAAAAATCTGAACGGCACCATTAGGAAAAATCTGGTCAATTATGAATGGGCCATTCCATTTAGATCTAAGTTTACCAGGAAAGAGCTTAAGTTTAGAATCAAATAACCAGACCTTCTGGTTTGGCTCAAAGCTCTTGCGGGAAATCAATTGATCATGTAGAGCTTTGGTCCGAGCCTTGTAGATCTTGGCATTCTCATAAGCATCATTTCTAAGCTCCTCCAACTCAGATAGTTAGAGTTTCCTGGTCTTTCCAGCTAAATTCAGATCTAAATTACATTGTTTGATTGCCCAGAATGCCCTGTGTTCAATCTCTACAAGAAGATGGCATGCCTTTCCATACACCAAATGGAATGGAGACATGCCGATGGGCATTTTATACGTCGTACGGTAGGCCCAAAGAGCATCCTCAAGCTTTTGAGTCCAATCCTTACGATTAGGCCTAATCATTTTTTGCAGAATGTTCTTGATCTCTCGATTGGAGATCTCAGCTTGTTCATTCGTTCGGGGATGGTAAGGTGTGGAAATTCGATGATTAACCCCGTATTTGGCCAATAAATTCTGGAATTAGGCATTAGTAAAATGAGTGCCACCATCACTGATGATAGCCCTCGGAATCTCGAACCTACTGAAGATATTTTTCTTGACAAAATTGATGACCACCTTGTGGTCATTGGTTCGGGTGGGAATTGCCTCAATCCATTTGGACACATAATCAACAGCAACAAGAATGTACTGATGTCCAAATGAAGGGATAAAGGGTCCCATGAAATCGATGCCCCAAACATCAAAAATTTCTACAGGAAGAATAGGGTTTAGGGGCATCATGTCTCTCTTAGTTATGTTCCCGAGTGACTGACATCGAGAACATGACCTTGAGAAGTCCTGGGCATTATTGAATAAAGACGGCCAATAGAAGCCAGATTGCAAGATTTTTGCAGCCGTCTTTCTTCTGGAGAAATGTCCACCACACCCAGATGCATGGCAGAACTCGAGTATACTGTTGAATTCATTCTCCGGTATGCATCGGCGAATAATCTGATCAGAGACGATGCGATACAGTTTAGGGTCCTCCCAAAAGTAGTATTTGGCCTCAGATTTAAGTCTATCTCGTTGTTGCTTGGTCCAATCCTGGGGGATTTGACCAACGGCCAAATAGTTAACAAGATCAGCAAACCATGGGGAGTGAACACCTAAAACTATAAGAATGGTTTCATCCGGAAAAGTGTCAGCAATCGGAATGTCCGGACAAGAAGAATCACCTAGGAGTCTCGACAAATGATCCGCTACCACATTTTGCACCCCGGCTTTATCCTTGATTTCAAGATCAAATTCTTGAAGAAGAAGAATCCAACGAATGAGCTGGGGTTTAGCATCCTTTTTAGCCAAGAGATGTCTCAAGGCCGAGTGGTCGGTATAAACAATAACATGAGACCCCAAGAGATAAGCCCTGAATTTTTCCAAAGCAAATACTACAGCTAGTAATTCCTTCTCAGTAACAGTGTAATTCCTCTGGGCTTCATCCAGAGTTTTACTAGCGTAGTAAATGACAGAGGACTTTCGATCAATTTTCTGACCCAGGACAGCCCCGACCGTGTAATCAAAAGCGTCGGTCATGATCTCAAAAGGGGTTGTCCAAATTGGTGGTTGCAAAATTGGAGCACAGGTGACTGTCATTTTCAGAAAATCAAATGCCTTTCGGCATGATTCACCAAAAACAAACGGCGTTTCTTTGGCAAGAAGATTGCTCAAAGGACGAGCAACCTTCGAGAAATCCTTGATGAATCTTCGATAAAATCCCACATGGCCAAGAAATGATCTGATTTGTTTAACAGACGTGGGATGAGGAAGTTTAGCGATAGCATCAACCTTACCTTTGTCCACTTCAATTCCCCGTTCAGAGATTACATGACCCAAAACAATGCCCTCTTGGGTCATGAAATGACTCTTTTCCCAGCTAAGGACCAGTCGTGTATTGATACATCGCTTAAGAATCATTTCCAAATTAGCCAAGCATGAGTCAAATGATTCTTCAAAAATAGAGAAATCATCCATGAAGACTTCCATAAACTCTCCCACCATGTCGGAAAATATGGCTAGCATACACCTTTGAAAAGTCGCAAGTGCATTGCATAACCCAAAAGGCATCCTACGAAAAGCAAAGGTTCCGTAGGGACAGGTGAAAGTAGTTTTTTCCTGATCCTCGGGATGGATAGGAACTTGATTATATCCCGAGTAGCCATCAAGAAAACAGAAGTACTTCTGCCCAGCTAATTTTTCCAAGATTTGATCAATGAAAGGCAAGGGAAAATGATCCTTTTTAGTGGTTGTGTTCAGCTTCCTGTAATCAATACAAACTCTCCAAGAGGAAGCTGAACGAGTTGTGACAGATTCACCTCTCTCATTAGTCACAACAGTAATCCCGACTTTCTTTGGAACAATCTGAACGGGACTTACCCAAGGACTGTCAGAGATTGGATAAATAATTTCTACATCGAGCCACTTGATGATTTCCTTTTTGACCACTTCTCGCATATTTGGATTCAATCTCCTCTGCATCTGGCGAGAAGGGCGGGATCCATCTTCCAAAAATATTCTATGATTACAGTAAGATGGCTCGATCCCCCTGAGGTCATGAATGGTCCAACCAATTGCCTCCTTATGATCCTTTCGGACCTTAATCAATTTAATCTCTTACTCCTTTGTCAATTTAGCACTAATAATCACAGGGAGCGTATTCTGCGGTCCCAAGAATTGATATTTTAAATTCTCAGGCAATGGTTTCAATTCAAGCTGGGGTGGGGTAATGATTGATGGTAGGGTAGATGTTGAAGATTCAACAAGAGGAAGAGGTTTTGAGTGAACAAAATCAGTAACCTCTTCCGAAGATGTCAGGTCAGAGGGTTGCAGGTCAAATTCATTAACCAAAGAGGAACTTTCAATTGAAGAAACTGTCAAACAAGTTTCAATATTAACATTATCCTCATCAAGTTCCTCAATAAATCCACAATCCTCAAATTTTTTTATCGCCTTAAAAATATCCAATTTCATTCGTTGGTCCCCAAAGGCGATTTCCATGCTACCGCTTTCACAATTAATGTTGGCCTTTGCGGTAGCCAGGAATGGACGCCCCATAATGATGGGCGTGTTCCTCAGATTATCTGGTACATCCATGTCAAGGATAAGGAAATCTACAGGAAAATAGAAATCCTTGACCTTAACTATAACATCTTCAATAACGCCTCACGGGTTTGTGACCGAATAGTCCGCTAACTGTAGCGTTACTGAAGTTGGCCGAAGTTCTCCTAACCCAAACTTCTCATAAAGAGAAGTCGGAATTAGGTTGATGGATGCACCGAGATCCAAAAGTGCTCTATCAAATGTGTAATCTCCGATAACGTAAGAAATCAAAGGAGCACCAGGATCTCTCTTTTTCTGAGGGAGGTAGTGTAGGAAAACAGAGCTAGCCTGCTCGGAGAGTACCACCTTCCTCGAAACAGATTCTCTCGACTTACGCTTTTGTGTACATAATTCCTTTAAAAATTTTGCGTAAGCCGGTATGTGCTTAATAGCATCAAGGAGCAGAATATTGATCTCAACATTCTTAAATAAATTCAGAAGCTCCTCATTGCTATCAACAGACTTCTTCTTCTTTGCTTTGGCTAAGGCTTCAGGAAAAGGAACATGAGTCAGATCTTTGGAATCAGGTTCCTGAGCCTTGATTTCTCCTCTAGAATTCTCCTCTCTCTCCTTAGATTCTTTAGGATTCAAAAGATCAGAATAGTGTGGTTGTGGATCCTGAGTCTTCTTACCACTCCTCAAAGTGATAGAATTTGCAGAAGCGTAAGAATTTAGGTCTTGGGGAGGGTTAGGAAAGATTGGAGGGGCTTGATTGACCATGAATTGTTGATTAGCAGAAGAAGAAGATGAGGAACCCTGCTCAACCACCTGAGCATGTGCGTGTGGGTCCCTCTGATTTCCGTACCCTTGGGCTTGATTGCCCAAATTTATAATGTTTCGCGGGTTGGGTACGGGTTGGGATGGTAGAGATCCGGGTTGACGAGAGTTAGCAATGAGCCCGGATTGCAAGTTGTCCAGCGAGTTTTTCATTTGCTGCATAAGCTGGAGCATAGATCCTTGCATCTCTACCATTTGACGATTCAAATCAGCCTGCCCTGCGGGTTGATGGGCATTCCAAGTTGGCTGATTGACCTGATTCGGAGGCAACTGAGTATATACTTGACCCTGACCCATTGGATGTTGCGGAGCATAGTTGCTGGGTCAGAATTGGGTTTGTTGCCCCGGATTTTTCCAAGAGAAGTTAGGGTGGTTTCTCCAACCTGGATTATAGGCATTCGAGTAGGGGTTGGATCTAACATTCTCTTGTACCGCACAGACATCCTCATAGGGTGAGAATGGAGAGAAAGAAAGGGATGGATCAGAAAAACTGGGATCAAAGGCCCCAGTTGGGAACCCATGGGGTTTCGAGAAATGATGACTCATAGATGATAGCGAAAATACGTGGTTTGTTAATTAGGTCGTTGTAACGCGTAAATCCGCTTTCGCTCTTAAATTTATAATCCTAGATAGGGAAGTATCTAGGGTCGTCCAAGGAGGCAATATGGTTGCAAAATTGATTCTCTTGCTTGGAATATATCTCAACTTTCTTTTTGGTATTTTTCAATATATCATTTTTTATTTTTAAACTAAGGCAACATGCGAACTGATGGCGGGAAAAGTGTTTACACTTCGAATTAAAATACTACTTTTATGTGACAAGCAGAACCTCTCTCTAAGCTCACTCTAGGCAAGTGGAGGCCTAGAATAATTAGGGAGAGGGAGTGAAGAATGCTGAAAATAAGCTAATAGAAATGCAAACAAAAAAAATTTGCAAAGAAGGCAACTAGATAATTGATAAAGTGTTTTACAAAAGGCCTAGTAGAGGAAAGCTTGTACTACTAGAAAATTACAAATAAGAAAATAAAACACAAATCCTCTAGATAGATGGTGAAGAAGAGGGCTTCTTGCTCCAAGGTTGGTGGCTCCCAAGCTTGAAAAGAATCCTTCAACTCCTTCCTTGCAGAACTCCGCCAAGGTGATGACCTCCAAGGCAAGCCCTAAGGGGGCGTGCCCTAAGTTTCTCTCCAAGGGTGGACGTCCACCCTAAGTCCTTCTCCCTTTCCTGTCCGTCCTCCTTGAAGTGGAAGAGTCCTCCTCCTTGGCGTGGCTCAAGTTGAAGAGAGTGGGGAGAAGAAGGCACCAAAAGGGCGGGTGATGTGCCCCTTTAATCTCCTTCTCTACTCCTTCTTCTTGGCCGTAGGTATAGGTGGTTTAGGTAGAAAATATGCTAAGGGAGGATGCCCCAAAATGGTGGTAGGTGGTGGCTTTTTATAGAATAGGATGGGGGGTTAAGGTGCCCCTTGAAATGGAGGGCTAGGATGGAAGGATGAGGGTGGTTGGTGATCCTATGGCTAGGGTGAGTTGGCGCCACCCCAAGGGGTGTTAAAGGGGGTGGTTATGGTGGTGTTGGTGTCTTTTGGTGGTGGAGAGACACCCCCATGTTGGCGCCAACATGGGGTCTTCTAGAAGGGGGGTTAGGTGGATGGTGGAGATGGATTCAAGGAGGATTGTGTGGTGGAGATGAGGGGGGATTTTGGAGGGAAAAGTGGAGCCATTAAGGGGTGGTTATGGGTAGTTTTTGGCGCCACTTTTAGGTGTCTTTTGGAGGTGGTGGGTAGGTTAGGTTGGTGCCAAGTAGGTTAGCTTATGTGGAGCATAGGTGGAGCTAGTTGGGTGGAGTTGGTAGGTGGGTTTTTGGGGTGGTACAAGCCAAAGAAGTTGGAGCATAGCTAAGCTAAGCTAAGCTAAGCTAAGCTAGCTTAGCTAATGGAGGAGTAGAGGAGAAGGTGTTGGAGCTAGGGTTTGGAGGAAGGAGCTGAGGAGAAGAAGTCTGGAGCTGGAGCTGGAGCTAGCTGCTGCTGAAGAGGCTGGCATGGGGCTACTCTAGCTGGCTTAGCTTGCTAGTTCTTTGCTAGTTGCTAAGCCAAGCTAAAGTGAGCTAGCTTCTACCAAAATGAGCTAAGGTGAGCTAGGTCTGGTGCTATCGGGGAGAATCAAGCTGGTTGAGGCAGCTAAGGTAGCTTAGCTCAACTGAGATGAGCTAAGCTGAATCCCCGGGAGCTGGACTTGAGCTTCCTGAGCTGAGATGAATTCTTCTTCAGCTGGCTGGAGTTGAGGGGAGCTGGATGTAGCTGGATCTGAGCTGGGGTGAACTCCTGTCAACTCAGCTGAGCTAGCTAGAGCTCCCTGTGAACTAGTGGGAGCTGAGGTGAGCTAGACTCAGCTAAGTTGAGCTGGATCTGAGCTGACTTGAGCTAGGGTGAGCTAAGGTGAACTCTCTTGAGCTGCCATCCAGCTGAGATTAGCTGAATGGAGCTGGGATGAGCTAACCCTAGTTCAAGTAAGCTAGGTTCCAGCTATGGTTAGCTGGATCAAGCTGGGTTCCAACTAGTCTGGGCTTCTCCTTCACCAATTGCCTTCTTGAGTGCTAGGGTTTTAGGGATCTGTGAGTCTATACATCCCTAACACTCACAAAAACACATTAAAACAATAATAAAAAATGCAATGCATGCCTATCCTAATTTATGCCTAAATGCAGCCCAAAAACCCATTTGCGGAGTAAAATCCTAAGAGCTAAGTTAGTTTTAAAGCATAAAAATGATGATAAACTGGTGTTTATCAATAGATTGAGTCGCATCGAGTTGATTCAAGAACTCCCGTCCAAAAGGAGCTAGTGAGGAATGGAATCCCGAATTTTGGGATTGAGTGGATTGAGAGTTGTTCATAGAATTGCTAGCCATCCACTCTTCCATTCTTTTAGCAACCAAGTCCACCTTATCAAGTTTATTACAAATCAATTCCATATCAAATGAATGAGAGTCATGGACTTCATTAACATTTGATCTGGGTTGCTGGGACCGGTTAAAAGTATCCATGGAGGCATGATTAATTGAATTCTCACTCATTTCCTCAAATAAATCATGTGCACTATCTGCATCTTTATTGAGGAAATTGCCTCCGCAAGAAGCTCCACACGGTTTTTGAGTTGCTCATTCAACCCATGATAGAAGATCTGCACGAGTTGCCATTTCGGCACCTCATGGTGTGGACACCTCCGCAATAAGTCCTGGAATCGCTCCCAGGCCACATGAAACTGCTCCCCTGGCCGCCGGGTAAAGGTAGTGATTGCCCGTCTCAAAGCATTGGTACGACCGACTAGGAAGAATTTCTTCAGAAAGGCCGATTTCAACTCATTCCAAGTTGTAATTGGTCTTCCTATTGTCCTATACCAATGCGCGGCTTTATCCCTAAGAGAGTGGGGGAAGAGCCTCATGATCATTTGCTCCTCGTTAATGTTTCGAGCCTTGGTGGTCTAGACCAAAGTGGTCAAATCTTCCAAGTGCTGAAACGGATCTTCGGAGCCAAGCACATGATAATGTTTAATCAGGCTTAACACCTGGGGCTTGATTTCTACGTCACCGACTGGAATCTAGACGCCGGGACGTTCCCCGTAATTCGAAGGATCATAAAAATCCTTCAAGGGTTGAGTGCCCTGGATTCTCTGGAACCATTCTTGCATTCTCTGCATTTGTTCCAGCTGCCTTCTAAATTCTTCCTATGGATTTTCAAGCAGAGGAGGCTGCTATTCGGCCATGGGATCAAATTGACCAAAATCTAACTTGCGCCTCCTAGAATGTTCTAACGGTCCTTCCAATCGGGGATTCAATGACCATCTTCCCAGCATAAACTAGGAGAAGGTCGGAAGGACTAGGGATAGGGACCCTACAGCACAACAAAACAAGGCTGTCCTTAAGTGGGGTAGCCTAAGGATCTACTGACTCCCAAAACTAGCTTTAAGACTGTAAGTGATTTACTCTACTTGCGTCTGTTTAATCCAACCAGTTAGAAGGAGGGACTGGGGAGAAGGTTTTTCCTTAGGCTTTCGCCTCCAGTTCCTAGTGTACCCCCCAGCTGCGATCGTTTGCTCTGCTCCCCTAGCTAGACATCAGATTAATCAGTACAAGTAGGTTAATCAAAAATAATCTCAGACTAGGCCCTGAAGAGCGAATCAAACCATAAGGCCAACGTCTACTCAATTTTATTAAGGCCTGGGATTGTGGTGCTTATGGAATGTGATGGGCCCTTACAATGGGTTGTGCCCTTAATGATTGATTGAGATTTGTGTAAGTGCGTGCACAACCAGGGTTTTCAAGCAAGATTATTGATAATGTGTGAATTTTAGTGTTCAAATCTTACTTAAGTAGCTTTTAGGGTTTTAAATTAGATGAATTGCAATCAAGTTTCTAAGCAAACCAAGCTGTAAAACACGAGTGAAGATTGTTTTCCTTTAAAATCAGAAAGAAAGTGGGGTGCCTGGAATATACCTAGATTGAAAACCCTAAGGAGAAGCTACTTGATGAGTTGGTTTTAAAATAAAGTGGTGCGGCCCAAACAACTCAAACAACTGGCCACAAATGCACCACTAAGTTAGGCACTCAAAGATGATTAACCTAGAATGATTTCTACTCTATTATGTGTTGCTTTGTGTGTACCGGTTCCACAGATCAGAACCCGGTTGAGTAGAAAACAAATCAAGTTGATCAAGTGCCTTGAATGTGGGTGTGTGTTGTGTGTTTGTTGAATATTACCCCACAAGATTATCTTTTTGTTATTTTTCTTTTTTATGGATGAGGGTGGAATGAATGTGAGTGGAAATCCAAACAACCAAACTATTCCTAGGATTTATGCAAACACCTAGGTTAATTGGGATTTGGATTTAATGTGGCAAATGAAATCTATGGAGGGGGAAAGAATGGGGGAGCACTTACAGTTGTCTTCAATTACACTTTACTCCAGTCTACCACTTGTTGATTCCTTGATGGAGGTCTCTGCAAAACAATAGACACAAGAGAAAGCTAGTTATAAAATAAATAAAGTGCAAGAAATGCGAAGAAAAGATCGGATATCGTTGCCTCCCCAGCAACGGCGCCAAAATGTTGGACGGTATTTTTCGCGAATTGCTACGCTTACGAGATTGCTTTTGGAAAACCTATCGTTGTAGTTCAAAAAGTGAAGAATTCATGTTCAACAAATAAAATTTATACCGAAAATAATTCCGGGTCGAATGTTGGACACAAGAAGCATCCCGGGTGTGGGACAAGCTTCTTTTGAGCTTTGGAGGGTAGAGAGGAGAAAGAAGGGATGAGAATTTCGTATGGAGGGGGTCTCCTTTTATAGTTGCAAAGAGTAGGGGCAAAATGGACATTACAACTTCAAAATAGTAAATGAGGGGTCTTTAGTGACGGATAAATCCGTCACTAAAGCTCCCTTCGTGGGCAATGTGGGTGGCTCGCGTGCGCCCGCTCGGCTGCTCGCGCGCGCAATGCCCGGGCACGTCCATTGATTTTCAGCCGTCCGATCGCGAGATCGGACGGCTTAAATCGCGCCTTCATCCGCTGCAGCCTGCCTGCCTGGCGCGTGGGATCACGCATTACGCGCGGGCGTCCAATCGCACGTCGACGCTATCGGGCGCGCACAACCGTTGGATCTCCATCTGACGCTCATCCGCGCCCGCTCACCCGCGCCTTCCACCCTTTCACCGCGGCTTGAACCCGCGACCTCTGCTTCGCCCGCGGCTGTGTTGCCACTGCGCTACGCGGATGAAATGGTCGCGCGGACGCTTTTAAGCGTGAGCGACCATAGCCGTTGGATCTCCATCTGACAGCGGAGAGCGATCGGGCGGGGGCCTTCACAAAATGCAAGTGGCCATTTGGGCAGCTGAGATGGCGCCACGTGGCGCCATCTTGGCCGTCCATCTTCTGGAAGGTGTAGATGGTGCCACGGATGTCGGATTGACCCAATTTTTGTGTTGTTGGGCTGCGATCGTCGATCCGAATTCATCCGTGCGGTCAGATTTGTCATCTAAAGTGCGGATTTACACCATCCTAGCCCTTCATCTTCTAGGGTTCCCGGATCACTATCTGATGCTACGGATGCCTGATTAGGGTGATCTTGGAGTCGTTGAACTCCAATCGTCGCCCTGATCACATCCATACGGTTGGATCTTTGATCCGAGGCCCTGATAAAATATTTACCCTATCCAAGCACATAAAAGGAGACAATTAACCTCCATTTTATTCAAAGTATTCTAAATGCAAGATGATTCATGTAATGCAATATTTATATCATGAAATGCAATCCTATGCTTAAGAACATGCATAAATAGACATCTTAAGTAGTGTAATGTGTTTACATCAGTTATATTTTCGCACCGCCAAAAAGGCACGATGTTCCAGCTCTACAGGAAGGTGACAGTCCTTGCCAAATACCTTACGATATGGTGACATTCCAAGTGGGGCCTTGTACGCGGTCTGATATGCCTAGAGTGCATCAACTAATTTGTCAGACCAGTCCTTCCTGTTTGATCTAACTATCTTCTGGAGAATCAGCTTGATCTGACGGTTAGACACTTCAGCCTGCCCATTGGTCTGCGGGTGATACAGGGTGGCTATACAGTGATGTACCCCGTATTTCTTTAATAATGTCCTGAAATGGGCGTAGATGAAGTGGCTTCCCCCATCACTAATCAAAGCGCGGGGTATTCTGAATCTTGCAAAGATGTACTGCCGTACGAAAGAAATGATGGTCTTATGATCAGCCTGTCTCGCCAGGATGGCCTCGACCCACTTCGAGACATAGTAGATGGCTAATAATATGTACTCGAAGCCATGCGAGTTCAGAAAAGGGCCCATAAAATCAATGCCCCAGATGTCAAACACTTCTACAACCATGATGGGCTGGAGAGGCATCATGTCTCTCCTGGTCATAGAACCGACCAACTAGCATCGTTTACAGTGTTGGGCGTATTCGTGTGTATCTCTAAAAATAGTTGGCCAGAAAAATCCTGCAAAATTTTTGCTACGATTTTCCATCCCGAGAAATGACCACCACAAGCATCATTGTGGCAAAAAGATAACACACTAGGGATCTCAGAATCTGGGATGCATCTTCAAATAATCTGATCCACTCCAATGCGGAAGAGTAGTGGGACATCCTAGAGGTAAAATTTGGCCTCTGCAGTGAATTTGAGTTTCTGGTCCTTGGATAGATTCGCGGGAATTTTGCCTGTGGCAAGGTAGTTCGCGATATCCACGTACCAGGGGAACTCAACAGAATGAACTACCAAAAGAGATTCATCGAGAAATTGCTCGTGGATAGGCAGGGAATAAGGAATGTGTCCTGGGTCTAGTCTGGATAGGTGATCCGCCACAACATTCTGCTTTCTGGCCTTGTCGCGGATTTCGATATCAAATTCTTGCAGTAGAAGGATTCATCTAATGAGCCGTGGTTTGGCATCCTTCTTTGCCAACAAATTCCAGAGGGTGGAGTGGTTAGTGAAAATGATGACCTTGGACCCTAATAAGTATGATCTGAATTTCTCCAACCCAAATACTACTGCTAGCAGTTCTTCTTCGGTGACTGTGTAATTGCGTTGAGCCTCATTCAGTGTCTTGCTAGCATAATATATGACGAAGGGTTGTTTCTCTCGACGCTGGCCTAAAACAGCACCGACGGTAAAATCAGAAGCGTTGCACATCATCTCGAAATCAAGCGACTAGTCGAGTGGTTGGAGAATTAGGGAATCAGAGACAGTGCTTCATAAAGACTCAAAGGTGCTGAGACACAAGGTGTCAAATTCAAATGGGACATCGGCAACAAGGAGATTCGTCAAAGGCCATGCGATTTTCGAGAAATCGCATATAAATCTCCGATAGAAGCCAACATGACCCAAGAATGATCTAATCTGCTTGACCGAGCTAGGTGGCGATAAGGCTTGGGGAAGCTAAGGGTTTTATGGTTTCCTAGGGTAGTGTGACCTAATCTAAGGGTGGCTAAGGCTTGGGGAAGTCTCTAGGTTATCCTAGGGCTAGGATGGACCTAAGCTCTTCACATTTTACTGCTTTATTCCTACTTAATAGAATAGCAACCCTTAATTCCCTTACTTCATTATTCCCCAAATCTAATCTAAGTCTTCTACTCCAGTCCTGCTGCAACACTCATTCCTGATCCAGCTTCAAATCTAGCTCCAGATCTAGCTTCTGATTAGCTTATTGCCTGCAATTGACATAATGCACTTAATCAGCACATTATAACATTATTTTGTGCATAGCTAAAGGAAAGCAGTAATGATGCAGATAATGCTTATGCATGCATGAATTTCCCTAACTTATGCTAAGTCCTAGCCTAATCTAGGTCAATTAAGACCTATGATTGCTGTGCAATCAGTAGGGTAGGCTTATTTGAACCGACAGATGGTAGAAATGCAAGGATCTATGCTCCAGCTCATGCAGCAAATGAAAACTTCGCTGGACAACTTGCAAACTAGGTTCATTGCTAATTCTCGTCAACCCAGATCTCTACCATCTCAACCCGTACCCAACCCACGTAATATCCAGAATCCGGGCAATCAAGCCCAAGGGTATGGGAATCAAAGGGACTCGTGCACACATGCTCAGGTGGTTGAGTAGGGTCCTTCTTCTGCTTCTTCTTCAAATCAAAGGTTTCTTGCTAATGAAGCCCCTCCAATCTTTCCTAACCCTCCCCAAGACCCAAACCCGTATGCATCTGCTAATTCTATTACCTTGAGGAGTGGGAAACAAACTCAGGATCCACAACCACACTATTCTGATCTACCAAATCTTGGAGATCCTGAGGAGAGAAAGGAGAACTCTAAAGAAGAAATCAAGTCTCCGAAACCTGATTCCAAAGATCTAACTCATGTTCCTTTTCCTGAGACCTTGATTAAACCTAAGAAGAAGCTTGTTGATAGTAACGAGGAGCTCTTAAATATATTCAAGAATGTCGAGATCATATCCCGCTCCTTGATGCTATCAAACACATACTAGCTTACGCTAATTTTTTAAAGGAATTATGCACACAGAAGCGTAAGTTGAGGGAATCTATTCCGAGGAAGGTAGTACTTTTCGAGTAGGCTAGTTCTGTTATCCTACATCACCTTCCTCAGAAAAAGAGAGATCTAGGTGCTCCTTTGATTTCTTGTGTCATTGGAGATTACACTTTTGATAGGGAACTTCTAGATCTAGGTGCATCCATTAACCTAATTCCGACTTCTCTTTACGAGAAGTTCAGATTAAGTGAACTTCGGCTGACTTCAGTAACGCTGCAATTAGTAGACCGTTCGGTCACAAATCCGCAAGGCGTTATTGAAGATGCTATTGTCAAGGTTAAAGATTTCTATTTTCTTGGAGATTTCCTTGTCCTTGACATGGATGTACCTGAAAATTCAAGGAACACACCCATCATTCTGGGGCGTCCGTTCCTGGCTACCGCTAAGGCCAATATCAATTGCGAGAGTGGTAGCATGGAAATTGCCTTCAGGGATCAGAAATTGAAATTGGATATTTTTAAGGCGATTAACAAATTTGAGGATTGTGGATTTATAGAGGAACTTGAGGAAGATAACCTGAATATTGAAACATGTATGACGGTTTCTACAATCTAAAGTTCCTCCTGTTGTGATGGATCTGACCCGCAACCCTCTATGGCAAACCCATCACATTCTGAAGAGGTTATTGATTTTGTTCACTCTCAACCTCTTCCTCTTGATGAATCTCCATCAACATCATCCCTACCTTCAATCCAAAACCTGCCCCAGCTCGAACTGAAACCATTGCCTAAGAATTTGAAATATCAGTTTTTGGGACCTCAAAAGATGCTCCCTGTGATTATCAACGCCAGATTAACTAAGGAGAAAGAGATTAAACTGATCAAGGTCCTAAAGGAACACAAGGAGGCAATTGGTTGGACCATCCATGACCTTAGGGGGATCAAGCCATCTTACTACAATCATAGAATATTCTTGGAAGATGGATCCCACCCTTCTCGCCAAATGCAGAGGAGATTAAACCCTAATATGCGAGAAGTGGTCAAGAAGGAAATTATCAAGTGGTTCGATGCAGGAATCATTTATCTCATCTCTGATAGTCCTTGGGTAAGTCCCGTACAAATTGTTCCCAAGAAAGTCGAGATTACCGTTGTGACTAACGAGAAAGGAGAATCTATCACAACTCGTTCAGCTTCCTCTTGGAGGCTTTGTATTGATTACAGGAAGCTGAACACAGCCACGAAAAAGGATCATTTCTCTTTTCCCTTTATCGATCAAATCCTTGAAAGACTAGCCAGGCAGAAGTACTTCTGTTTCCTAGACAGTTACTCATGATACAATCAAGTCCCTTTCCATCCCAAGGATCAGCAAAAAATGACTTTCACCTATCCCTATGGAACCTTTGCTTTCCGTAGGATGCCATTCGGCTTATGCAATGCACCTACGACTTTTCAAAGTTGTATGCTAACCATATTCTCTGACATGGTGGGAGAGTTTATGGAAGTCTTCGTGGACGATTTCTCTATTTTTAGAGAATCGTTTAATTCTTGCCTAGCTAATCTTGAAACAATCCTTAAAAGATGCATCAAAAAAAGACTGGTCCTTAGCTGGGAAAAGAGTCATTTCATAACATAAGAAGGCATCATCTTGGGTCATCTAATCTCTGAACGGGGAATCAAAGTTGACAAAGCTAAGGTTGATGCTATCTCTAATCTTCCTCCTCCCACATCTGTTAAACAAATTCGATCATTTCTTGGTCATGTGGGATTCTATAGGAGGTTCATCAAGGACTTCTCTAAGGTTGCTCGACCTCTGAGCAACCTTCTCGCCAAAGATACACCGTTTGATTTCAATGAATCATGTCGTAAGGCATTTGATTTTCTTAAAATGGTAGTCACTTGTGCTCTGGTGTTGCAACCACCAGTTTGGACAGCCCCATTCGAGATCATGACCAACGCTTTTGATTACACGGTCGGGGCAGTTTTGGGTCAGATGATTGACAAGAAGACCTCTGTCATCTACTATGCTAACAAAACTCTGGACGAGGCCCATAGGAATTACACTATTACTGAAAAGGAATTGCTAGCTGTAGTATTCACTTTGGAGAAATTCAGGGCTTATTTCCTAGGGTCTCACGTCATAATTTACATGGACCACTAGGCCTTAAGACATCTCTTGGCCCAAAAGGATGCCAAACCCTAGCTTATTCGATGGATTCTTCTGTTTCAAGAATTCGATCTTGAAATCAAAGATAAATTCAGGGCATAGAATGTGGTGGCTGATCATCTTTCGAGACGTCTGAGCGATTCTTCTCGTCCAGATATTCCGATTGCTGATACCTTTCCAGAAAAGACTATCCTTGCAGATTCAGGTGTCCAAACTCTGTGGTTTGCAGACATCGTAAATTATTTGGCCGTTGGTCAAATCCCTCAAGATTGGACCAAGCAACAATGAGATATACTCAAATCTGAGGCCAAATATTACTTTTGAGAGGACCCCGAACTGTACCACAATGGCTCTAATCAGATTATTTGCCGATGTGTTGAGGAGAATGAATTCAAAAGTATACTCGAGTTCTGCCATGCATCTGCGTCAGGTGGACATTTCTCCAAGAAAAAGACGGTTGCAAAGATTTTGCAATTTGGATTCTATTGGTTGTCTTTATTCAAGGTCGTGTTCCCGATGCCAAGCACTTGGGAGAATAACCAAGAGACACATGATGCCTCTAAACCTGATTCTTCCTGTCGAAATCTTCATCATTTGGGGCATCAATTTCATGGACCCTTCCTCCCTTCATTTGGACACCAGTACATTCACGTCGCTATTGATTACGTGTCCAAGTAGTTCTAGGCTATCCCCACCCGAACCAATGACCACAAGGTGGTCATCGATTTCGTCAAGAAGAACATCTTTAGTCTGTTTGGGATTCCGAGGGCCATCATCAGTGATGGTGGTACTCACTTCACTAATGCCCAGTTCTGTAATTTACTGGCAAAATACGGGGTAAATCACTGAAGCCCCACACCTTATCACCCCCAGACAAATGGACAGGCCGAGATCTCCAATCAGGAGATCAAGAATATTCTTTAGAAAACAGTTAGGTCTAATCGTAAAGACTAGACTCAAAAGCTTGAGGACACTCTTTGGGCTTACCGTAAGGCATACAAAATGCCTATCAGCATGTCACCATTTCGTTTGGTATATGGAAGGCATTCCATTTACCCATGGAAATTGAACATAAGGCATTCTGGGCAATCAAGCAATGTCATCTGGATATGAGTTTAGCCAGAAATACCAGGAAACTCCAACTATCTGAGTTGGAGGAGTTTAGAAATGACGCATACAAGAATGTCAAGATCTATAAGGCTCAGACCAAAGCTCTTCATGACTAGTTGATATCCTGCAAGAGTTTTGAGCCTAACCAGAAGATCTGGCTCTTTGATTCTCAACTTAAGCTCTTTCCTGGAAAACTTAGGTCAAAATGGAATGGCCCGTTCATCATCGATCAGATATTTCCAAACGGGGCCGTTCAGATCTCTGACCCAAAGATGGGTAATTCATTTAAAGTCAACGGTCAACGTCTGAAGCCTTTTATTGACCGTATTGTTCCAAAATCCATCTCAGACACGGTTGCTCTAATCACATTGTGATTTCTTTGGCTGGACTTCACCTAGCTGATGGCATTAAACTCAGCAGTTGTACAGTCTGACTCAGAGCTAACTCGAGCATCATATTCAAGTGATATCGTCTACACTCTACCCTTCCTTTCATGTCTTTTATTCTCAATGCGGACATTGCATCAGCTCTGTGGAATTCTTGTAAATTCTACTTGTTCTCTCTCAAAAAAAAATTTGAATTAGGAAAGAATACTTGGGCATTAGGACTTTTCAACCTTAGGAAATAATACAATAGGATCTAAACACTAAGACCCTTCAGGTCTTTAGGCTTAATCAGCCCGGGTGTCCACTAAAATATGAATTTGTTTACCGAGACCTCACCATCCTGAATCCTATTTCAATTTGATTAAATAAGTTGGGGTGATAGTACACGACTTATCAACCCACCCACTAATTTGAGGGAACTTTAAGTCTAAGCATCTACACACTATTCGCACTAACTCGTTGTTCCGCAGTTTTAACGGAAATTAGGTAGCTAATGAACCTTCTAGGGTGGTATGGCTGGCTATTTATCGTGGGTAACAGCCCATAAGTAGGTTTTCCAGAGCCTAGCTGTTCGATACGTGATCGCAATTAAAAGTTTAGCTGTAGTATAGCACGAAAACACGACGACAAATAATATTTGTAAAATTGGTGAGTACTGAATCATTTGCACGGAGGCAATCTCGATTTTTAACGGAAGCTTTTCAATGAAACTAGTTCTAAGAAGATATTTATATATGTATATATGTATGGAGATGCATCAAATATTCAAAAGATTAGATTTCATTGCATTGATAAAGAGTTTTTCATAATAGAAATTGCTATGCTAAAAGTAAAGATAGATAGAGAGAAGAGAGAGAGGGAGAGAGAGAGATAAAAGAAAGTGACAGAGAAACGACGCTGCTTGCAAAATACTTGTGCGAGATTCAGCAGCACCTCAGATCCAAAGCACCAGGATGAAGTTAGAGCGGAGTTGCAGAGGAAACGAAGAATTGCAAAGAAGGTTGGATGTCTGGAGTTATGGAAGAGAGAGGTTCTAAATGGATGCCTTCAACTAGGGGGCCCTAGGACTTCTTTTATAGCTTTTGTGGAGGGCAAAAAGGGTATTTTAGCCCTTAATCTTGTGCAACAACCCTTTGGCTAATCAGATCCGTTGATCAGGAGATCAGCAGCTCTGATTTGGCCTAAAAATAACCTTCAAAAGGCCTTCTATGCTCGAATTCATTCTGGTGGCGACACATGGCATGCTGTGTGCCCTAAGATCCTCATCGCATGGCTCCCTCTCGTTCGCATCTTTGTGTTTTTGCCTTCGCTGTTCAAATCCTGCCTCATCGTCAACCGTCTGATTTCAAATCCTATGCGTGCTTCTCGCACCTTCTTAATATCGCTACAACCTGTGCAATCGCGCGTCCCGCCCGCGGTGCGCTCTCATCACGCCACGTGGCACATTCTACATTGTCAGATTGCACAATTGCACCTGCATGTGCTCGCCCGCCGACGCCGCATCAATTTTTGCATAGCCCATGGCTTGAACGTGTGTCCTATGCTTACGTGCACGCACACGTGAGCCAATGCGCTGCGCAAACACTTTATCATATATACTTGCTTGTTTACATTTATACTGATCTAATCTGGGTGGCGACATGGCACACGCTCGTGGCCGTTGGATGAAGATCCAACAGCCTACGCTACGAGGAGAGGTGCCTTCAGGAGTTGGGGGAGTGGCGAGGGGTGACTGCGATTGTGCCATTGTGGCAGTCTATTCTTCTCTTTATATCTGATGACATAGGCCCCTGATTAAGTTGATTTCTGCACCATTATACTGCAAACGTTGATCTGAATCCAACCGTGTGGTTGGATTTGTCATCTGAGGTCCGGATCTTTGCCCTTTGGCTCCATGATCTCTGTTCTCCTATGGACTATACACGATGCTCTGGTTGTCTGATTGGGACGATTTCGGAAGCGTTGAACTCCCGTCGTTGTTCTAATCAGATCTATTTGGTCTGATCTAACATCTGCGGCTTTGAATCATCTACGATTAAAATCATCTCTCTTTTAGGCCATAAAATGATGATATTATTTATATGACTAATAAACTAACTAGTATGCGAATTACGATGCTTGTACATGCATTGACTCGAAGTTATGCTGGAATCTAGCTCAATTCAGGTGTTTTAGGTTGCATGATTGCTGTGTAATCACACCCCCATGTCTAAATCTTGCTAGTCCCTTGCAAATGCAAGACTAAATGCAAAGTGGTCCTACATAACAAATTTCTATCAAGAGTTTGGTTAGAGATTTATGTCTTTTGTTTTCATCCAATATTTAGTAATCTAGATAATCGTGAAAGTGTTTTGTTGTAGTCTATGCAGTGGATCCAAGTGAAAATCCAATCTTCATCTAAAGCTCGTACTAAACCCTTAGTAAAAATCTATTGGGAAAGGCAAACTTCTTCCCTCGGGGTTATGAAGTAATTTGTGAATTCAGCCCTGGCTTTTGGGCTTAGTAGAAGATTTTTTAGTCAAGTGGGTTTATTTTTGGTGGCTCACACTCATCTGGTGCTACATATAGACTAGTACTTTAGAACCTAGATTTCCATATTATTAAATAATTTAACTCTAAGAGAGGCAAGAAACTATGCTCTCTTTAATTCCTTTGTACTCGTTCTCTTTCTTTCTCTTCCTTTTTCTTTTCTTTCTTTTTAAGCTCACAATCTCACCAGATTTATCAATATATTTGGTGGTCTCTCCTGGCACTAACACTTTGATTAGGTTCTGATAACTCTACGACTAAGTCAGCATTCCTCAGCCTGTATTCAGGCAGCCAGAAATACAGAAAAGTAGGTCAAGGCTGTATTTGGTGGATCATGAGGGTGATGGGTGTTGTTGCCTCAATACACTTAAAATAAACTCTAAAAACACTTATGAACTTTTTTCTTTTTCTTTCTTTCTTTTCTACTCCTTTTTTTTTGTATATGTATATCTTTTCTATATGCATAGACATATATACCTTCTCATTTTTTTTTTCAGACATCTAACGCAACACAGTAACACATACGGCTTTTATTCACGAGGCATTATTCAGGATTGTGGGTGTTCAAGAGGATATCGGGTGGCTTATTTGGTGGAAGTGCCTATTCTCAGCCCCGAGAAAATAATGGATAGGACAACGTATTTCTGACCTTGACATTAATACCCTCCTTTAGCTGAGGTTTCCGTAAAGGACGGTCGTGACCATCCACCTTAGTCATAATTTTATCAGAACCCGCTCTCTGCGTATTTTGCCTTATTTGGTGGCTCTTAAAAGCTGTTCGCACTAAGAACTTGTACACAGAAATCGAGAGCGAAAACTATGCCTAACTCCAAGTATCATTATCTCATATCTAGACGTTAAGATTCCTCATACTAGCCTTAGAGCACCATTAAACTTTCTACTCTCATCTCACACATGTTTGGTGGATCTATTAGAAGATAGTTTTCCTGACTCCCTAATTACTGTCCAAGGGTTTAGGAGAAGAAGCACTGCTTCTTCTCGACAAACTAAGGATGTTTATCAGTCTTCACAAAGGATCCATTGCAAATTCTACGTGTAAGTGTGAAATCATACTGGATTCTAAACTCAGGAATCAACTTAAGAATAAATCCCTAATAAAACCTTAATAAAAATTCTTTATGTCTAAATGCATTTTTTTTATTATTATTATTATTTTATTTTAGACTTTAAGATAATATATGCAACGTTCACCCCCCCCATGCCTATTCATTACAATGTCCTCATTGAAATATATGCATGAAAATCAAAAATATAATAAGCAAGAGGAGGGGATATCACCTGACTTTTCTTGTTCATCCTAGGTCAACGTGGATGCAGAAGATACAGATCTACCTGTAATGAATACTGGGTTACCTCTCAGCTAGTGCTAAGTTTAACGTCATTTGCCGAACTTAGTTTAGCTTCAATAAGATTCCAGAAGGTTGATGTGGCCATCTAGAATGGGATCACAATTTTGAGTGATATAAGGTTTTAGCCTTTGACCATTTACCTATGTTTCAAGACCAGACTTGGGATCCAGGATAAGCACAGCTCCATGACGATAGAGTTTTCTTATAATGAAGGGACCTGTCCACTTTGATCTTAATTTTCCCGGAAAGTGCCTCTAGCGTGCATCAAATAACCAAACCTTTTGATTAGGGACAAAGCTTTTTCTAGATATGTATTTTTCATGTAAAGCCTTTGTCTTATTCTTATAGATTCTTGCACTTTCATAGGCATCATTTTGGATTTCATCCAATTCAGTCAATTGGAGTTTTCTTTGTCATCAGGTTGATCAAGATCGAGATTAAATGTTCCGATTGCCCAATAAGCTTTATGCTCAAGTTCAACGAGCATATGACAAGATTTTTTGTAGACTAGACAGAATGGAGAAATTCCAATCGGAGTTTTATACATAGTCCTGTAGGCCCAGAGAGAGTCATCCAATTTGGTAGACCAATCTTTTCGATCTGGGTGAACCAACTTTTGAAGGATCTTTTTAATTTCTTGATTGGAGATTTCCGCTTGTCCGTTGGCCTGCGGATGGTATAGAGTAGAGATTCTGTGAGTGACTCCATACTTGGCTAGTAATGTCATGAATTGATTGTGAGTGAAATGGGACCCACCATCACTAATCAGAGCTTTGGGCACACCAAACCGACTAAAGATGTTCTTCTTTACAAAGTCCATGACCACTTTATGGTCATTGGTTCAGGTCAGGATGTCCTCAATCCATTTGGATACATAGTCGACTTCCACCAGAATGTACAAGTACCCAAATGAATTGGTAAAAGGTCCCATGAAATCAATGACCCACACATTAAATATCTCAACTTCAAGGATTGGGTTTAGGGGCATCATATCCTTCCTGGTCATGTTTCCTAAGGTTTAGCAATTGATACATGACCTACAGAAATTGTACGAGTCATGGAATCGAGACGGCCAATACAATCCACTCTGCAATACCTTGGTAGCCATCTTTTTTCCTGAGAAGTAACCTCCACAAGCATAAGTATGGAAAAATTCTAGTACACTTGTGATATCCTTGTCTGGAATACAACGGCAGATAACCTAATCTGTGTAAACCTTGAATATCTCTGGGTCTTCCCAAAAGTAGTATCTAGCATCGGCAATCAACTTATCCCACTTATGCTTAGGCCAATCCATGGGCAGTTTTCCAATGGCCAAGTAGTTGACAATATCTGCAAACCAAGGTAGTTTGAAAATAGTCAAGAGAGTCTCATCATGGAAAGAATCACAGAGTCGTAGAGTCTATGAGGATTCTGGAGAGATAATCTGCTACTACATTTTGGGTACCAATTTTATCTTTGATTTCTAAGTCAAATTCTTATAACAAAAGGATCCATCTGATTAATCTCATTTTTGCATCCCTTTTCGACATCAGGTGCCTTAATGCAGTGTGATATGTGAAGATTGTGACATGAGATCCCAGTAGGTAAGATCTAAACTTCTCCGGAGCAAACACTACGGCCAGCAACTCCTTTTCTGTAGTGGTGTAGTTTGTTTGAGCTTCATCCAGGGTTTTACTAGCATAGTAAATCATGGAAGGTTTCTTGTCTACCTTTTGTCCCAAGATTGCCCCAATGGAAAAATCAGAGGCGTCGGTCATGATTTCGAAAGGATGATCCCAATTAGGAGGTTGTAAGATGGGAGATTGTGTAATAGCCTCCTTCAGCTGATTGAAAGCCCTTAAGCAATTGGAGTCAAAATCAAAGGGTTGATCTTTTGCTAGCAAGTTGCTTAAGGGCCTCGCCACCTTAGAAAAGTCTTTAATAAATCGACAGTGAAATCCCACGTGTCTAAGGAATGATCTCACTTGCTTAACCGTCGAAGGCGGGAGTTTAGTTATAGTGTCCACCTTGTCCTTATCCACTTCAATCCCCTTTTTAGACACAACATGGCCAAGAACTATGCCATCCTTAACCATAAAGTGACTCTTTTCCCAAGATAGAACAAGATTCACCTCAATGCATTTCTGTAGAGTCTTCTCTAGATTGATCAGACATGAGTCAAAAGAGTCCCCGAACACAGAAAAATCGTCAATAAAGATTTCCATGAAATCACCCACCATGTCTGAAAAGATTGCAAGCATGCACTTTGAAAGGTCGCTGGTGCGTTGCATAATCCAAAAGGCATTCTATGGAAAGCAAATGTTCTGTAGGGCCATGTGAAGGTTGTTTTTTCTTGATCATTGGGGTGGATGGCTACTTGATTGTAGTCGGAATAGCCATCCAAGAAACAGAAGAATTTTTGGCTGGGTAGTTTTTCCAAGATTTTATCAATGAAGGGTAGTGGAAAGTGGTCTTTATTCGTTGTATTATTCAGCTTCCTGTAGTCGATGCAGACTCCCCACGAGGAAGTTGTGCGAGTTGGAATCAATTCCCCATTATTATTAGAAATCACAGTTAGCTCTGATTTCTTAGGAACCACTTGTACAGGATTGATCTAGGGGCTATCAGAGATTGGGTAGATTATTCCTACATCTAACCACTTAATTATTTCTTTTTTCACTACCTCCCGCATGTTGGGATTCAATCATCTCTGCATTTCTGGGGAGGGTCTTGATCCATCCTCAATGTAGATTTTATGGGTGCAGTAAGTAGGACTGATTCCCCTTAGATCATTCAATGTCCAACCAATTGCTCCACTATTTCTTCCCAAAACTTGAATTAATTGATTTTCCTGAGTCTAGGTTAAGTAAGAGCTAATGATTACTAGATAAGTCTGATCAGTTCCTAGGAAAACATACTTTAGATGATTAGGAAGAGGATTAAGTTCAAGTTTGGGTCCTTGGGGTAAAGGGTCCAACGGTGGATCATTATTACCCTCAAGAGGTCTAAGAATCAAGTCAGTGATTGGTGGGCTAACCTCTTGATTGGTTTGGGTGTCAAGGCCTGTAGGATCAGATTAGGATATTCCTAATTCCATACAATATTCAATAGTATGATCCTCATAATCTTCTATCGTTCCACAATCCTCAAATTGTTTAATGGCCTTAAAGATGTTAATCTTGGTTTTCTTATCCCCGAATTGGATTTCCATATTGCCATATTCACAATCAATGTTTTCCTTAGCAGTGGCTAAAAAGGGTCTTCCTAGGAAATTTGGGGTATTCTTCAAGTTTTCTGGTACCTCCATGTCAAGGACCAAGAAATCTACTGGGAAATAAAAATCACGAACCTTGACAATTATATCCTCAATAATCCCCCTTGGTGTGGTCATAGATCAGTCAGCTAATTGTAATGTGACCTCAGTAGGTTTTAGCTCTCCAAAGTTGAATTTTTCATATAACATAGTGGGGATCAGATTTATGGAGGCACCTAAATCTAGTAGAGCCCTTTCAAAAGTGGTATTTCCAATAACTCACAAGATCAGAGGGGCTCCTGGGTCTTTTTGTTTTTGGGGTAGGTTTCTAAGGATAACAGCACTAGCTTATTCGAATAACACAACCCTTTTTGTTATTTTGGCCTGTCATTTAGGTGTGCACATTTCCTTTAAAAATTTCACACAGGCTAGGATATTCTCAATGGCTTCGAGGAGTGGTATGTTCACCTGGACTTGTTTAAAAATATCAAGCCACTCCTCAGATGGATTGGGTTTCTTTTTCCTAGGTTTGTTCAAGGCTTCAGGAAAGGGTGCTTGAGAGAAATCATGAGTGTTTGGGTCCTGATCCTTGTCTTCTTGATCTCCTAGGTCAGATTTGGGCTCCTTAAGATCTTGTCTAGGTCTAGATTCAGAAGGGTAACGATCTTGGGTCTGTCTCCCACTTTTCAAGGTTACTACACCAGCAAAGGCATTATGGTTGAAAGGTTGAGGTGGGTTCTGCAAAATAGTTGGAGCCTGACTAGGGTTGGCAAAACTAGGTGGGTGATGGGGAGCAGGTTGAACTACATGTGCCTGTTGCTCCCGTGAGTTTCTTTGGTTAAACCTATTAAAATTTCTTGGGTTGTGGATGGGTTAGGATGGTAGCATCTCGTGTTGTCTAGCATAACTAGCTGGTCTAGTCGTCTTGTTAGTTCCATCCTCAATTGATTCATCTCTTCCTTATGTCTCAAATTCATCTCTCGCATTTCTTTGAGGACCAGACTCAAATTAGAGGGCTGGTTTTCCTGAGTAGGTTGTGGTTGATATGTGCGTGGTTGTGTGTACCTACTAGGTTGCCCATAAGTGTTTGGCTTAGTCAAGTTAGGACCCTAGGCGGGTTTCTGACTTGACCAAGCAAAGTTAGGATGATTGCGCCATCCAGGTTGTAAGTGTTTGAATAAGGCTCATTTCTAGTGTAACCCTAGAGTGCATTCACATCCTCAGGATAACTAGGCTTCGAGCTGCCTAGTTCAGAATTTGAGGGCATCAAGGTCCCTCCTTGGCACCCAGAAAGAGATGGGTCCAAGTACAGTTGGCTCATAGGTGGAGCCATGGTTACGTCATTGATGTTGTGCACGGAATCCTAACCTAGAGGGTTGGGGAATTGGTTGTGGGTTAACATATTCATTCCTTGGGTAGGCATAGGGTTTAATCTAGATTGTATACCTAAGGAACTCCCACCTGTTAGAAGATTATCTAGTTTCTTATCCAAATTCTCCACATTTTTTCGCACGAGTTCCACCTTGTCTAATCGTTGTGCAATTAGCTTTACATCAACAAAGTTTGAATTGTTGTTAACTTCATAAACTCTACTTCTTAGTTGATTAGCTCTATTAAAGGTAGACATTGAGGCATTATTGAGGGAATTTTCACTCATATTCTCAAACAGTTGAAAAGCTCCCTCAGCATCTCGACTCAGGAAATGCCCCCACATGTTGCAGCAACAAAATTCTTTAGATTATCACTCAACCCATAATAGAAAATATGGGCCAAGTGCCACTTCGGAATCCCATGATGAGGACTTTTCCTAGCTAAATCATTGAACCTCTCCCAAGCCTCATGTAGTTGTTCCCTAGGATTCTGCTTAAAGGTTGTTATGGCACATCTAAGGGCATTAGTTTTTCCTACATGGAAGAATTTCTTTAGGAATGTGCTTCTCAGGTCTTCCCAAGTTAGGATTGGTCTACCAATTGTCCTCAACCAATGTGCAGCTCTATCTTTCAAGGAGAATGGGAACATTTTCATCATTAGGGTGCCTTCATTCATGTTCCTAGGGCCAAAAGTTCTTCCTTTGTGTAGGAGCTCTTCGAGGTGGTGGAAGGGGTCATCTGATTCACGGCCATGGAAGTGGGTAATCAAGTTAATGATCTGAGGTTTGAGTTCAAAATCCTCCCCATCCTGAGGTACCCTAACAAAGGGTTTAGGTTGGGCATTAAGAGGGTTATAAAAGTCACGGAGGGGCTGGTCTGCCCTTCTGTTTTGGAGTCGAGTGATGGCCTGCACTATAACTTCCATCTGTCGGTCATGATGCTGGCCCTGCTTAGTGATATGCCTTTGTAAGAGAGTCATAGGATCCAGATTTTTTTCATCGATCTCTCCTTCCTCGTGATGACTACCCATTGCAGAGGGTTTAGATTCAAATCCTGGATAAATATGTCTTCTCCTAAGATTTCTTTCTAATGGTGGTAGCAAATCAGGATTTTGAGATCTTATACCTTGCATGTACCAAAAGAATGTCTGCAGATGAGAGAAAAGATAGATGAGAGAAACCCCACCCACTCAATGCAAGCAATCAAACTAGTCCTTAGAGTGTCAACCCTAATTAGACCTGATCCTGTCTCCCCAAAACACGACTAGGTTAGATCAACCATTGAATTACTTGGCTGGCCAAAAGGGTGGGACCCCTTAGGACACCCCGCATGGTGGGACACCACTAAAGGTTAACATGGTTACCGCACCGACCTTTCTTGTCACCAGTGGGTCCAAGTAGACAAGGCCTTGACCTTAGCCCAATCTAGTTTCAAGTCCCTAAGTCTATTAGTCCTGCCTATGGCACGTCTACTTAATTTTAGGCTTGCGTTTGATGTGCTTTTGGAATATGATGGGCGTTAGGGGGGTGTTTGCCCTTAAAAATGATTTTGAAATGTGTGAAGTGCTCAAGCAAATAGGGTTCACAAGCAATTTATTACGATGAAGTATCTTTTAAGATTCAAATGCTTGCGTTAATGAATTTTAGGGTTCACTTGATTAGATATTTTCAAACAAGGTTCTAATGAGGCACACAAAAGTTTTGCAAATCCCAATTTGTTTGATAGATTTCCTTCAACCATGGAAATGCAAGTGTGCTCTATCATTAGCGTGAAACCTTAAGCACAGATAGTTCTAAATGATTCTTTTAGGCCCAAAATGATGAGTGGTGCAACCTAAGCAATGCAATCAATTGGTCTTCTTGCACCACTAACTAGGCACTCATAAAATATTTTTTTCAAGAATTTTAATGCAAGTTTTCTATTTTTTCAGATTTAAACTATACTAGGGGTTTTGTAGTCTGTTTTGACCCCCAGTTTGGGATCAGATAATTTGTGCAATCAAACGAGCAAAAAATATTTTTCTCAGATTTTTCTAAAATTCTTGACTTTCTCATTAATTTAGTGCCACAAGTTTCACTTCAATCAAAGTTATATAAAATTCCTATGTTATTTTGAACTCTGAAAATTCAGGAACAAAATCCATATTGACAATAGAACAGTGCACAAATTTTTAAAATTTTTCTATAACTTTGATTGCTACAAAATATGGATATGTTGTTCTTAACGTTGAAATCTACATCTAGTAAAAATTTGAGAATTTTTGGACGTGCGGATCTTTGGGAATTGAATTTTTAAGATAAAGTTTTATTTCAGCCCAAAATCAAGAGAAATATTTTTTTTCATTTTTTTTTGTTTTTAATAAGAAACAGATTCTAACTAATCCTAGGGTTCAAGCAAATCCTAAATCTCACTAATCTAAACTACGGGTACTTACCTCAGGTTCAAACCCGCACTTTCTTCGTTGTCATGTATGGTTCAAATTTCTTCGTTTCCTGCACACCCGAAATCAACGAAAAATGTAGCTAGTTAGAAATCTCAAATACGCACCAAAAAGCTTCAAAAATTTTTGTTGCCTCCCCAGCAATGGCGCTAACTTGTTCGACATGTGATCGCGATTAAAAGTTGTTTAGTTGTATAGTGCGAAAACATGACGACAAATAATATTTGTAAAGCCAGTGAGTACCAGGTCGTTCACAGGGAGGCAATCTCGATTTTTAACGAAAGCTTTTCAATGAAACTAGTTCAAACAAGATATTTATATATGTATATATGTATAGAGACACATCAAATATTCATAAGATCATATTTCATTACATTGATAAAGAGTTTTTCATAATAGAAATTGCTATGCAAAAAGTAAAGATAGATAGAGACAAAGAGAGAGAGGGAGAGAGAGAGAGAGATAAAAGAAAGTGGCAGAGAAACGACATCGCTTGTGGGATGCTTATGCGAGATGCGGTACCACCTCAGATCCAGAGCGTCGAGATGAAGTTCGAGTGGAGTTGCAGAGGAGACGGAGAATTGCAGAGAAGACGGGATGTCTAGAGTTGATGGAAGGGAGAGGTTCTAAATGGATGCCTTCAACTGGGGGCCCTGGGCCTTGTTTTATAACTATTATGGAGGGCAAAAAGGGTATTTCAGCCCTTAATCTTATGCAACAACCCTTTGGCTAACCAGATCCGTTGATCAGGAGATCAACGGCTCTGATTTGGCCTAAAAATAACCTTCAAAAGGCCTTCTATGCTCGGATTCATTTTGGTGGCTACACGTAGCACGCTGTGCACCCTCAGAACCTCACCGCACGGCTCCCGCTCACCCACGCCTTCACCGCATGCCTCCGAATCCTGCCTCATCGTCAGCCATCCGATTTCAAATCCTACATGCGCTTCTCGCACCTTCCTGATCTTACAACAACCCGCACAATCACGCGTCTCGCCCGCAGTGTGCTCTCATCGCGCCACGTGGCGCATTCTACGCCATCGGATCGCACAATTGCGCCTGCACACGCCAGCCCGCCGACGTCGCATCAATTTTTGCGCAGCTTAGGGCTCGAACCTGGGTCCCACGCTCACGTGCGTGTGCACGTGAGCCAATGCACTGCGCAAACTCTTTATCATATATACTTGCTTGTTTATATTTGTACTGATCTAATCTAGGTGGCTACGTGGCATGCTCGTGGCCGTTGGATGAAGATCCAATGGCCTATGCTGCAAGGAGAGGTGCCTTCAGGAGTTGGGGATGTGGCGAGGGGTGGCTCCGATGGTGCCATGTGGCGCCATCGTGGCCATCCATTCTTCTCTTTATATCTGATGACATAGGCCTTCGATTAAGTTGATTTCAGCATCGTTGGACTGTGAACATTGATCCGGATCCATTCGTGCGGTTGAATTTGTCATCTAAGGTCTGGATCTTTGCCCTTTGGCTCCATGATCTCCATTCTTCTATGGACTATACACGATGCTCTGGTTGTCTGATTGGGACAATTTCGGAAGGATTGAAATCCCATCATCATTCTGATCATATCTGTCTGGTCTAATCTGACATCTGTGGCTTCGAATAATCTGCGATTAAAATCATCTCTCTTTTAGGCCATAAAATGATGATATTATCTATATGACTAATAACTAACTAGTATGCGAATTACGATGCTTATGCATGCATTGACTCAAAGTTATGCTAGAATCTAGCTCAATTCAGGTGTTTTGGGTTGCATGATTGCTGTGTAATCACCAGCCACTAGACCATTCTTTTCCTACTACCTTTAGGTAAATCTTAGATCAGGGAAGCCACCTACTTAAGGAAAAGAAAAGAAAAAGAAGTTCAAAAAGAAAATAAAAAAAAAAGAAAAGGAGAAAAGAAAAGAAAAATAAAAAAAAGAAATAAACCACACTTCACCGCACGAGTATGGTTGGCAAGTTATCGTGGGTAATAGCCCATTGGTAGGTTGTCCAGATCCCAGCTCAAGAAATGCACGTTTAATTCCTAAAACACCTAGGAAGAAGTGGATAAGTAGAATAAGCCGAGGAGATATACACTGGATTCACCCTTGTGTTGACCCCATAAAAATAAAAGTAGGGAGAAAGCTACCGGTCGTATAGATACACCTTTAGGTAGAATTCTTTTTAAGGTCACCTAGCGGCGTAGAAATCCAAAGTATGTTCTAATTGTCGATCAACGAGTCTATCACATTCACAAAAAGATGCTTAGAACTTAGGATTCTCATCAAGTCTTGGGTTGGTTGAGTGGCTGTAGAAAGCCGCTCTGAAACCCTAAACTCAAAAATCCAAAAAAATTAGAAAACAAGAAAAAGAGAAAAAGAGATTCTTCCTTGAATAAGGTGAGGGCTTGAGGCAATCTGCATTTTGGCAGATACCCGAGCACTATTGTCTTTGAAGTTCTGGTCCTAAGTAAAAATTTCTTAATGTTGAAATTGACTTTTGCCTGAGTAATCCAATCCTAATTCTCTTATAAATAGCATGTAGTTTTTGCTGGGGACTAGCAAAAGATAGGTATGGGGGTGTGATGTGCATACATCTAAACAGCCAAAAATGTTTATTAATGCATGCTCTTAGTACCATATTAGCATCATGCATTGTAAATATTGCATAACACACATAATCATGCATTAGGTCAAATTGTACAAATTGTATAGTAATTGTCTCCCTTTATGGCCGAGGACAGGACGACTTTTAATCAGGGTCTCGGACCGAGGATCCAACCGTACGGATCTGATTAGGGCAACGACTGGAGTTCAACGACTCTAAGATTGCCCCAAACGGACATCTGTAGCACCTGATATAGTCCGAGGAAGCTCAGAGATTGAGGGCTAGGATGGTGTCAATCTGCACTTCAAATGAAAAATCTGACCATACGGATGGGTTTAGATCGACGATCGTAGCCTAACGGCATGAAAATTGATTCAATCCGACATCCGTGGCACCATCTACAACTCATAGAAGATGGACGACCAAGATGGCACCATGTGGCACCATCTCAGCCACCCATACCAGCCCAAGGCTCACCTGCTGTCTCTATCTCCTCATCTGCACCATCAGATCTCAACCATTAGATCACAATCCAAAGGCTGAGATCACTCCTCACCGAGACTCTCCTTTCCAAATATGCGGCCTTCGGGAGATTACAACCATTGATCTTTGTTCTAACGATTGTGAGCACGTGCATGGTTGGTGCCCACTCGACAATAGATGTGCATAATGCAGTGGATTAGCGACTTACCTACTCACAAGGACACAGGATCGAAACTCCCCACATGCCCCATCCCTAACAATCCAATGAAAATTCAACGATCTGATTGTGCATGGAGGGTGCAGATTGAGCCACGTCACCTCTATCAGATCGGATCAACCCATAGTATAAGACGTCTGTGGGGTTTCACGGCCGTCTGATCAAGATCGAGTAGGCGAGGATGATTGGAAACGTGCTCAATCATGAGCCATCAGATCTTCATCTGATGGCTGAGAAGCATCAATAAAGCCTCAATGCTTGGAGAACATGCTTCAACGATGGAGAGGAAGCGGTCCTGACATGGCCACTTAAGGAGCGTGAAATTGCAATCAAACAACTATGATGGTCTAAGTGCGGGCATGCGTTGAGTGGCTGAAAGCAAAGAGGCGGAGGCATGGGCGCATGAATAACTACATGGGGCCTTTAGTGATAATTATATCCGTCACAAAAGACCCCCTTAGTTAATGTTTTAAATATGTAATGACTAAATTGCCCCTAATCCTTGCAACTATAAAAGGAGACCCGTACCCTATGAAATTCTCATCCCTTCCTTCACCTCTCTCCCTCTCCAAAGCTCTAGAGAAGCTTGTCCCACACCCGGGATGCTCCTTTAGAGCCAAATCCAAAGTTTTCTCGCCCCTGTTCCGGAAGTGGATCCCGCAACGACGATGACGTGCTGCCTCATTCTCGCTTCCTCTTGCTTCATCCTCCTTCCCACTCCGTCCTCCGTCTTCCAGGCATCGCTCCGTCTGGCTCGTCCTCCAAGCAATCGTTGAGGAGGATAACATCTCTCTCCCTTCTTTTTATTACTTTCTAGAATAGAATTTCCTGCTTTCTAGCTGTAATCATTTCCCATTTTCTAGTTGTAAAAATAGTATTCTTATATCAAGTGATTGTTTTCTCTCACTCTCTCTCTCTCTCTCTCTTAGTGTTAATATCAATTCAATTGTAATTATCTCACTTTCAAAAAAAATTTCAAAAGAAAATATAATCGCGGATTTTAGATCAATGTAGCCTCCCTATGTTTGACCCGAAATTTCTTTACAAATTTTGGTTAAATTTTATCTATTGACGGATTGCTTCGTAAATCAAACTACAACGATGGGTTTTTCAAATCCAACTCTGTTTGTGTAGTTTTCTGAAACAGCAATTAGTGTGTGAATTCCTACTTGCATCCTGTGTTCGACCTCGAACTTCATTTCTAGATATTCGAGTTATAAATTTACTTGTTGATTGAGCAATTTCGAGGGTACTACAACAAACGCATATTTTATATCCTTGAAAGCTTGTCAACAACGACCCGCATTGACGAGGTGCCCAGGCAAGGGTGGTGAGATGATGGATGAGGGAGAATGAAGATGGAGGAAGAACGAAGTAGGGCGACATCACAGTAGGATCCGCTTCCCGAATGGCGGTGAGAGGACAATCGTGGGATGCTCCACAAAGGGGGTGAGAAGATGGAAAAATTATCTTTCTAACTCTAATGGAGCAACCCATGTTTGGGACAAGCTCGTAGAGCTTTGGAGGGGGTGAGAGTAGAGAGGAAGGTATGAAGAGTGAGGTGGTAGGGGTGGCTTTTTATAGTTGTAGGAATGGGGGCATAGATGTCTTTTTACAAATCATAGAAAATAAATGCTGGCGGTGTTTAGTGACAGATATAAACGTCACTAAAGACCCACTTTGTTAAAGCCTCTTCTTCAAACACTATGCTAAAGGCTTAATCTCGATCGTCCGATCATGATTGGACGGCTCAGATTGCGCCTCTAGCGCTTCACCTTCGTGCGTTATGAGGCAACGCGGCTACTTGTTCTCCATTGGATCATGATCCGATGGTCAAGAATCACGCACGCCAGCGTGCTTCATCGCATCAGATCAGGCATTGCTTTGGGCGTCAGATCGCGCGTAGGTGCACTTGCTCATCCATACTGCCATGTAGCCACTACCAATGTCGCTCGATCGCGATCCAACGGGTGAATTTCTCCCACGCCCACTTGTCTCTTTGATTTGAGGCATGCCGTGCTTCGAACGCGCAACCTTGATGTTGAGATAAGGCACTTGGCCACCGCGCTACGAGCGTGGATGGTTGACTCCTTGATTTTATCCACAGACGAACTCCACCATTGGATGATGATCCAACAGTGGAGATTGAGCTGATGTTGATGAAGGAGGAGGCTGCAGTGACCATGGGTGGCTTGGATGGCGTGACATGGTGCCATCTTGGCCGTCCATCTTTTATTGCTTGTAGAAGGTGCCACGGTTGTCAGATTGGATCGATTTTCATGCCGTTGGGCTACGATCGTCGATCCGAATACATCCGTGCAGTTGGATTTTTCATATAAAGTTTGGATTTTACACCACCTTGCCTCTTGACCTCTTATCTTTCTCGGACTGCATCTGATGCTATGGAGGTCCAATCAGGGCAATGTTGGAGTCATTGAACTCCGATCATCACCCTGGTCAGATATGTATGGTTGATCTTCAATCTGAGGCCCCAATAAATATTGCCATGTTCCTTGACCACGAAAAGGGAGAATTAACCTAAAATTTATACAATCTAACCTAAATGCATGATGATGCATGTTATGAAATATTTATAATGCATAATGCAATTATACGCCTAAGAATACGCATGAATAGACAGTTTATATAGATGTGTCTACATCAAAATGATTGGATTTGCTTAACATATGTGGGTGGGGGAAGTTTGGAAATAGCATCCACCTTAGCTTTGTCAACATCAATTCCCTGATTAGAAACTACATGACCCAAGACGATGCCTTCTTGTGTCATGAAGTGAGTCTTCTCCTAGCTAAGGACCAATCATGTTTGGATACATCTCTTAAGGATCAATTCTGAGTTAGCCAGGCAAGACTTGAAAGAATCTCCGAAAAAGGAGAAATCATCCATGAATACCTTAAGACAATCTCCCACCATGTCTAAGAAGATGGCTAGTATGCATCTTTGAAAAGTCACGGGTGCATTGCAAAGCCTAAAAGGCATCCTACGGAATGCAAGTGTTCCATAGGGACAGGTGAAAGTTATCTTTTCCTGGTCTTCAAAATGGATAGGGACTTGGTTATATCCCAACTAACCATCCAAGAAATAGAAATACTTTTGGCCAATTAACCTTTCAAGAATTTGATCAATGAAGGAAAATGGGAAATGATCCTTTTTCGTGGCTATGTTCAGCTTCCTGTAATCAATACAGACTCTCAAAGAGGAAGGTGAACAAGTCATGATAGATTCCCCATTCTCGTTAGTCACTACGATTATCCCCGCTTTCTTGGGAATAATTTACATAGGGCTAACCTAGGGACTATCCGAGATCGGGTATATAATTCCTGCATTGAGCCACTTGATGATTTCCTTTTTGACCACTTCTCACATATTAGGGTTTAACCTCCTCTACATTTGGGGAGAAGGGCGGGATCCATCTTCCATATAAATGAGATGATTACAATAAGATGGTTCGATCCCCCTAAGGTCATGAATGCTCCAACCAATTGCCTCTTTATGTGCCTTAAGGACCTTAATCAATTTAAATTCTTGCTCCTTAGTTAACTTTGCACTGATAATCACAGGGACTGTCTTCCTAGGTCCTAAGAACAAGTATTTCAAAATTTCAAGCAATAGTTTAAGCTCAAGCTAGGGTGGGATCAAAATAGAAGGTAGAGAGGAAGCTGGTGAAGATTCATTGGGATGATCCAGAGGAAGAGGTTTAGAATGAATAAAATCAATAACCTCTTTAGTCTGTGGCAGGTCTGCCATGGAGGGTTGTGGGTCATGCTCATAAGTGCAGGTAGAATCCTCGAGAACATTGAAAGCCATACATGTCGTAATATCATAATCAGTATCCTCAAGTTCCTCAATATATCCACAATCCTCAAATTCATTTATCGCCTTAAAAATATGAATTGTCAATTTTCTATCTCCAAAGGTGATCTCCATACTACCACTTTCACAATTTATGTTGGCCTTAGTAGTAGCAAGGAATGGATGCCCCAAAATGATAGGCGTGTTCCTCAATTCTTCAGGTACATCCATGTCAAGGACAAGGAAATCTACAAGAAAATAGAAATCCCTGACCTTGACGATAACATTCTCAATAACACCATTCGGGTTGGTGACCGAACGGTCTACTAACTGTAGTGTTACTGAGATCAGCCTGAGTTCACCTAACCTAAACCTTTTATACAAGGAAGTTGGGATTGGGTTAATGGATGCACCTAAATCCAAGAGTGCCCGGTCAAAAGTGTAATCCTCAATAACACATGAAATCAAGGGGGCACCAAGGTCTCTCTTTTTCTAGGGAAGGTGATGCAGGATAACGGAACCAGCCTGCTCGGAGAGTATCACCTTCCCTAAAGTATGTTCTTTTGGCTTACACTTTTGAGTGCAGAAATCCTTTAAAAACTTAGCGAAAGATGGAATATGCTTAATAGCATCGAGGAGTGGGATATTGATTTCTACATTCTTGAATAAATTCAGAACCTCTTTGTTGCTATCTATAGCTTCTTCTTCCTGGGTTTTAGTAGAGCTTCAGGAAATGGGATATGAGTAGGATCATTGGCTTCAAGTTCCTGATCCTTACTATCTTTTTTTATTTTCTCCATTTCTTCCTCAGGCTCACCAGGGTTTTGCTTCCTAGATGATGGTACTTTCAGGTCCTAGGTTTGCCTCCCACACCTCAAGGTGACTGAGTTTGCAGACGCATACAGGTTAGGGTCTTGGGGAGGGATAGGAAAGATCGGAGGGGCTTGACTAGCCAAATATCCAGGATTAGAAGAAGAAGGAGGACCCTTTTCAACCACCTAAGCATGTGCATGTGGGTCCCTCTGATTCCCGTACCCTTGGGCTTGATTACCCTAATTTTATATATTTTGGGGGTTGGGTAAGGGTTGAGATGGTAGTGATCTAGGCTATTGGGTGTTAGCAATAAGTCTATATTGCAAGTTGTTCAGCGAAGCTTTCATTTACTGCATAAGCTAGAGCATCGATCCTTGAATTCCTACCATCTACCGATTTAGATCAGCCAACCCTACCAGTTGTTAGGCATTCCAAGCTGGTTGACTACCTGGTTTACGGGCAACTGGGTGCATACATGACCCTGATCCATTGGCCTCTGAGGTGCATAGTTGCTGGGTCACATTTGGATATGCTGCCCCTGGTTTTTCCATGAGAAGTTAGGGTGGTTTCTCTAACTCAGATTATAAGAGTTAGAATATGGGTTGGCTGTAACATTCTCCTAAATAGCATACACATGCTCATACGGTGAGATTGGCAGGAAAGAAGAATCAAAAAAATAAGGATCAAAGCCTCAGTTTTGAACCTATGAGTTTCCGAGAAGTGCTAGCTGACGAGTCAATTTTTGCTTAACAAGATGATAGTTAAAATGATTTGTCATTGTATTTCTAAGTGGTGGAAAATCGACTAATCAAAGTAATTAAAATAATCACTCAATGAGGAGTAGGTCGTATCCATAGGGAGGCAACGACCTATTTAAACTCACACCAGTTAAAAAGAGATGTTCACAATTAGTTTCGTCCAGAAATCAAATCAAAATCACTTCTCAATTGAGGTAATAAGACATTATCATGATGATATTGTAATTATGCAAAACAAGAGGGAGATGCTCATAAAATCAATAGAATAAAATATTAATACCGAAAAATCCCATCCCCCTCAATGGCAAAAAATGTAAATTTTAATTACAAGCAAAATAGAGGATTTTGTTGCGAGGATCTCACGCATTGAGGAGGGCTTGGCTAGAGGTAAGATTTGGAGAAGGAGATGAGTAAGTCAAGGGCTTCATGGTGGTGGCGGCGGCAAGTTGATAGTGAAAATACGCAGTTTGTTAATTAGGTAATTAAGTGTCGTTGCAACGCATAAATCCACTTTCACTTTTAAATTTATATCCTAGATAGGGGACGTATCTAGGGTCGTCCAAAGAGGCCAAATGTTTGCAAAATTAATCCTCTTGCTTACAAATAGAGCTCAACTTTCTTTTTGGTATTTTAAATATATAATTTTTTTTGTTTTGAAAAGACGAGGGAAAAATGCGAATTATAGTGGAAAGTACTAACACCTATAATTGCTTAACTAAAACTTAAAAGATAGATATATCTTCTTCCTAAGCTCACTCTAGGCAAGTGGAGGCCTAGAGTAATTAGGAAGAAGAGGTGAAACAAGTGCTAGAACCAAAACAACAATTGCAATAGAAAGTAAAAGAAGGCAAATTGATTAACTAGAATTTGTGTTCTTTTTCCAAGACAAGTAGAGGAATGCTTCTACTAAAATAAAAAAAATCTAAAAGCAAGAAAAGAAACACAAATCCTCTTGCAAAAATGGTGAAGAAGGGAGTCTTCTTGCTCCAAGCCTAGATGCTCCTTGGCTTGAAAAGAGGGCCTCCTTCTTCTCCTTCCTTGAGAGCTCCTCTAAGGTGGAAGCTACCACCTTCAATGCTCTCCTCCAAGGGGTGGGCGTGCACCACCCTCAAAAGCTCCTCCAAGGTGGCATGGACCACCTTCAAGATCTCCTCCAAAGATCTTCCTTGCCTGTCTTCTCCTTTGGTTGGCGTGACTCAAGAGAGAAGGGAAGGGGGGAAGGCACCAAGGGGACAGAATATCCCCTTAATCTTCTTCTTCTTCTTCTCTCTTGGATGTGGGCTTCTAGCTGGAATATGAGAGTGAATTTGCTAGCCAAGGATGCCTTGAATGGTGGTGGGTAGTGGTCTTTTTATAGGGTAGGATGGGGGGTTAAGGTGCCTCTTGAAATGGAGGGCTAAGATGGAAGGATGGAGGTGGTTGGGGATCCTATGGCCAAGGCATTTGGCGCCAACCTAAGGGGTGTTAAGGGGGTGTTTATGGTGGTGTTAGTGGATTTTGGTGGTGGAGAGACACCACCATTTTGGCGCCAACCTAGGGTCTTCTAGAAGGGGGGTTAGGTGGATGGTGGAGATGGATTTAAGGAGAGGTGTATGGTGGAGATGGATTTAAGGAGAGGTGTATGGTGGAGATGAAGGGAATTTTGGAGGGAAAGTTGGTGCCAAAAGGGAAGGGTTCTAGAAGGTTATTTTGGAGGGAAAATAGGTGGCCTTTGGTAGTGGTGATGGGGTGAAGGGGTGTGATGGTGGTGGTGCCAACTTGGAGTAGGATAGCTAGCTTAGGTGAGCTTAGTTGATGGAGCGAGCTAGGGTTGAGTTGAAGGTGGTGGATGGCCAAGGAGTTGGATGCTAGCTAAGCTAAGCTAAGCTGAGCTAGCTATGAAGTAGAGGAGTAGGTAATGTGAGCTAAGGTTTGAAGAGAGGAGCTGAGGAGGAGAAGTCTGGAGTTGGAACTGGAGCTGGCAGCTACTGAAGAGGCTAGCATGGAGCTACTCTAGCTAGCTTAGCTTGCTAGTTCTTTGCTAGTTGCTAAGCCAAGTTAAAGTGAGCTGGCTTCTACCATAATGAGCTGAGGTGAGCTGGGTCTAGTGCTCCCGGGGAGGATCAAACTGGTTGAGGCAGCTAAGGTAGCTTAGCTCAACTGAGTTGAGCTAAGCTGAGTCCTCGGGAGCTGGACTTGAGCTTCCTGAGCTGGGATGAGTTCTTCTTCAGCTGGCTGGAGTTGAGTGGAGCTGGATGTAGCTGGGTCTGAGCTGGGGTGAACTCCTGTCAACTCAACTGAGCTAGTTAAAGCTCCCTGTGGACTAGTGGGAGCTGAGATGAGCTAGACTCAGCTAAGTTGAGCTGGATCTGAGCTGACTTGAGCTAGGGTGAGCTAAGATGAACTCTCTTGAGCTACCATTCAGCTGAGATTAGCTGAATGGAGCTGGGATGAGCTAACCCCAGTTCAAGTGAGCTAGGTTCCAGTTGTGGTGAGCTGGATCAAGCTGAGTTCTAGCTAGTCTGAGCTTCTCCTTCACCATTTGCCTTCTTGAGTGCTAGGGTTTTAGGGATCTATATATCTGTTCATCCTTAACACTCATAAAAACATATCAAAAAGAAAATAAAAAAATGCAATGCATGCCTAACCTAATTTATGCCTAAATGCAGCCCAAAAATCCATTTGCGGAGTAAAATACTAAGAGCTAGGTTTATTTCAATGCATAAGAATGATGATAAACTGGCATTTATCACAAGTCATGAGGTGGCCCGAGGTGGTTGGATGGAGCGACCAAGGAGATGGGCTCCGTTGGCTGCTGTTACTGGGAAGAGCTCCACGCAAGCGGTGCAAGAGATTTGTTGGCAGTGCATGATGTGCACGGAGAGGAGGGCGGTGGCTGCTTGTTGGAGGTGCATGTGATCGCGCGGGAGGGATGCTGGCTGCGCATGGGAAGCTACCGCTACTGCACTAGTGCGTGAGCACATGGAGTGGATGGGCTGGTGACGAGGAGGCCCAAGGGGATGCACACGCGCTAAAGGTGTGCACAGGCGGCGAGAGAGATGCACGCTGGAGGGCTACACGAGCACGCGTGCTACCTGCTGCATGAGCTAGAGGTGTGTGCAGGTAGCAGAAGCGATGCTGCGCACCGCTCACTGCTATGGGTGTGGCGCACTTTGTAGCGCGTGGGCGGAGGTGCACGCTACTGGCCACACATGGGAGCGCACTGCTGGCCTGCTGGAGGTGCATGCGGGCATGTGCGGTGGCGTGGCAGAGGGGCGCTGGTTGCACACGAGCTGGAGGTGCAGCGAGGTGTTGGTGGAGTTGGTTTTGTTTTGAAAACAGAGGAAGAAGAAAAAGAAGAAGAATGGGGATGCTTTGTGGAATGTGGAATGGAGTGGAGGTGTGTGGCTATGGTGCATGGCTATGAAGTGGTATGGCCGTGTGAAGATGGGATTGGTTGTATGAAAGTGGTAGGATGGCCGAAGATGGTGAAAAAGATGTTGTTGGGTTCTTTTTCAAGTTGAACAGAGGATGCGGTGGAGATGCAGAGGAACAGTGAAGATGGTAGCATGCACGCCTGTGTGTGCTTATGGTGGAGCAGCGTGCATTAATGGTGATGCGAACAAGCTCCAAATGGTGGTGCAGCTTGTCACACCGCACACCCATGGTGGTGGAAGCTTGCCACCACGGTTGAGGCAGGTGGTGGTGGAGATGAAGCACAGTAATGAAGTGGGTGGTGGCCTGCGATGAATGGCAGTCGTTCCTCCTCCTTTGTAGCTGTGGCTACATATATTTGAAATCCAAGCAGGTGGGAGGAGATCCACTCTTTCCGTCGAGTGAATGTTGGCAGATGTGAAGATTGAATGGGCACAGGAAGAGGAAGTGGAGCGGTTACCTGCGGAAGAATGAGAAGATTAATAAAATAAAATATTAGGATTATTTATGCACAAATCCTTAAGTTCTATGTTAATTAAAATAATGCATGTAATGCCTAATTACCTGCCATTCTAAGTCAATTCCAAATGCCTTTACTTATGTATGCGTTGCATGAATTATGTAATTAAGTCAAAAATATAAATTAATCTATTTACATCCTAATGCATGCTAAATAAATGGATTTGTTACCTTAATGTTTAGGCATTTAGGCATTTAATTAGCTCACAAATAAGAGCTTATCACTAACTCATAGGATGAGCCATTTCAAATTGATTTACGAACTCTGATCAAGTGGGAGCTCGTGAAGAATGGAATTTTGAATTATAGGATTGAGTGGATCTAGAAGTGTTTCCAGAATTCTAGCCATCCACTTCTCCATTCTTTTAGAAGCCAGGTCCACTTTATCAAGTTTATTACAAATGAATTCCATATCAAATGAATGAGAATCCTGGATCTCATTAGCAATTGATCAGGGTTGTTGGGACTGATTGAAGCTTTCCATGGAAGGCATGATTGATAGAATTCTCGCTCACTTTCTCAAATAATTCATGTGCACTGTCTGCATCCTTGTTGAGGAAATTACCTTTCCAAGAAGCATCCATGTGATTACAAAGTTGATCCATCAATCCGTGATAGAAAATCTACACAAGTTGCCATTTCATTGCCTCGTGGTGTGGACACTTCCATAGTAGATCCTGGAATCTCTCCCAGGCACCATGAAGCAGTCCCCCAATGATGCGGCAGATTCGTCGCGAATTAAAATTAAGGTTCTGAGGGCCCATTGTCGTAGCTCGCAAAATGCATCTATCAGATAAAATTTATAAGCAAAACTCAAAAAGTGAGTCCCAGGTCGAACACGGGGAGGCAACCGTTTGGTTTTGAAAAATCAATGTTTCGCTTTTTATTTATTTTTGTCGACTTTATCTTTTCTTTTTTTTTGGAATTTTTTAGAAAGCAAGAGATCAAATTGACAATTTCTTATCTAACTAATTTACTTGCAAAATATAAGAGAGAGAGAGAGAATCACATATATTTCTGAATCAAATGTTTGCAACAACTAAGAAAGCGGAAAGATTACATTACGAAAGTAATAAAGATAGAAAGAGGAGAGAATCCCCCTCGACGGTCGCTCGGAGGACAACTCACTCTGACGTCGCCAGGAGGAAGGTGGTGAGGAGCAGGACGAATGAGGTTGGAGCTGGAGGACGGAGGATGGGGCAGGACGGCGTCGCAACAAGGATCTTCTTCCCAAAGGGCGATGAGAGGACGACCACGGGATGCTCCACGAATGGGGATGAGAGGTGGGAAAACTATTTTCTTTTCTACTCTAGAGGAGCATCCTGGGCTTGGGACAAGCTCTCTCTAGAGCCTTGGAGGTGGAGAAAGGAAGAAGGGAAGAGATGAAGAAGGGAAGGTGCAGGTTTCCTTTTATAGTGAAGGGAAGAAGGCGATTCTTGTAGAGGGCATTTAGTGACATCAAAGGCATCATTGTAGATCCACGCCAAACAATCCCCCAAACGTCGCTAAAGCTTGCTGGCGCTCTTCAATTCCTTTGCTAGCACGCGTATAGTGCAGGCCATTAGTGACAGCTACAAGTGTCACTAAAGGCCCGCCAGGCTGTCGCTGAAGGTCGATGCCAACCAAGCACTCGCCCGTGCTCAGATGGCATTGGATGGCATGTGGGGATGTGCGTCGATGCCTGCATGAGCACCTCTGCTGGATCAGCGATTATCTATGCATCCACGTATCCACATCTCGGCCGCTCATGCAAGATCGGGCAATCGAAATCAAGTATGCCTCACCGCCAGCTGGATTGGAGGCACGGCGCAATTCGACCCCATGCCTCTTGCTTGCAAGCTGCACGCACTACCGTTGAGGCAAGGGAGCATTGAGTTGCGAAGATAGCGTGGGAGTTGAAAGCGTAGAGGCACCTTAACCGTTGGATCAGGATCTAATGACTGGGAGTGGAGGTCACGGATGAAGACTGGGCACCTTCAGTTGCTATTGGTCGGTGTTGGGTGGCCTTGATGGTATCACATGGCACCATCTGAGCCATCCATCTTCTGTCTGTTGTAGAGGGTGCCACGATGCTCAGATCAAGATGATTCTCACATTGTCGGACTACGATCATCGCTTCGGATCCATCCATATGGTCGGATTTTTCATCCAAAGCTCGTAAGGATGTCACATTGCCCTCCTAGCTGTTGATCTTCCTCGGACTTCATATGATGCTATGGGACTCCGATCTAGACAATTTCAAAGGCGTTAGACTCCGATTGTCATCCTAATCAGATCCATACGGTCCGATCGTCCATTCAAGGCCCTAAAATAAATCCTCTTCTCTCCTAACCATAAAAAAGGACCTAATTAACCTAAAATACATACAACTACTCTAAATGCAGAATGATGCATGCTATGCAATATTTATAACATGAAATGCAAATCTAAGCCTAGGAACATAAATGATTAGCCATTTTAACCAAAATAGATGTGTCAATATCATACCCCCATGCCTATCTTTTGCTAGTCCCTAGCAAAATTAAACTACATGCTATGTATAAAAATAGAATTAGGACTCGATCGCTTAGGTCTAAGTTGTTTATTAATAATAGAAAATTTCAACAAAGGTCCTAAACTACCAGGACTCAATAGTACTTGGGTGTCTGCTAGAATGCAGACTGCCCAAGTCCTCACCTTATTTGAAAAGGAAAGATACATTTTTTTTTTGCTTTTTCTATTGTTCTAATTTTTTTGGACTTTTAGAGTTTGAGAGTTTCGAGATAACTTTATACAGCTACCTAACTCACCTAAGACTCGAAAAGGACCTCAAGCGCTAAGCATCTAGTGAAAAGAGTGAAAGACTCTCTAGGCGACCGTTAAAACAGACTTCGGGTTTCTACGACCTTAGGTGACCTTGCCTAAAGGTTTATCTTTTTGAATGGTAGCTTTCCCCCTACTTCTTATATTTATCGGGTCAACACATGGGCGAACCCAACATATATTTCCCCAGTTTATTTTACTACCCCACTTCTTCCCTAAGTGTTTTGGGAATTATCGTGCATTTTTGTGAGCTAAGCACTGAACAACCGACTAATGGGCTACTATCCATGGTAACTTGCTAGCCATACTCGTGCGGTGAAGTGTGGTCTTTTTTATTTTTTTTATTTTCTCCTTTTTCTATTTTTTTCTTTTCTTCTTTTCTTTTTTTTTCAAGTAGGTGGTTTCCCTGATCTAAGATTTACCTAAAGGCAGTACGAAGAAAATGGTCTTGTGGCTGGGCTCTGGACAACCGGCTGATGTGTTGTTACCACTGACAACTTGCAAGCCATACCACCCTAGACGGTTCCTTAGCTACCCAATTTCCGAAGAAACCGCCAAAAGTGAGTCAGTGCAAAAAGTGTGTAGATGCTTAGGCTTAAAGTCCCCTCAAATCAGAGGGTGGGTTGATAAGTCGTACACTTATCAGAGGGTGGGTTGATAAGTCGTACACTTATCACCCCAATTTATTGATCGATTTAAAAGAGAGTTGCTTGGCAAGGACTTGAGACTAAGTCCACATTCGAGTGGACACCTAGGCCAATTAAGCCCGAAAGCCTGAAGAGTCTAAGTATTTAGGTCCTATCATATCATTTACTAAAGTTAATAACTTCCAAATGCCTAAGCTCTCTTCTTCCTAATTTCTTTTTTTTTGCCTTGTTTAATTTTTAATTTTTTTTTAAAGAAATTCTATGGAGTTAACAAAATGATTTTAAGAATTAATTATCCACCCCCATGCCTAAATGATGCAATGTTCTCATTGTAAAAATAATGACATGAAAAGGGAGGAGTAAACAAAATATCACCTGAGTATTGTGAAAATTCAATCAGCTCCACAGAGAGAAGAGGGTATACACACATGCTAAATTTATTGCCGTCAGCTAAGCATAACATACATGCAAGGAAAAAATTGAGAATTCACAAGTGCGAGTCAGAATCAAAATCAAAAGATTAATCTTCCGACCTGCCAGCAAAAGATGTCCATAGACGTGGACCAGATTATGATGGAGACCCATGCCTCAAGCTCGAGTGGTTCTAAGGTTTTGGATGAAAATCACTCAGAACCTAAGATTGTTGTGTTTTCAAGGCTGCACCTATGGTTTGGTGGTGTGCAACCCAAGACCAAAATGTCAGACAACAGGTAGAGATGATTCAATAGGTGCGGATGTCCACTTAACATTCAGCTCAAGAAGATAGTCAATTATTGCAAGCTTGGGTCGCACATCAAAGATATCATAAGGGTCATGGTAAAAAGTTGGTGGTTTTACGTCAATAGGAACCCTTAGATCCAAAATCATAGTTCCCTCAAAAGTAGCTTCCCAAATTTTCATTTCCACATTTCTACCCTCTAAAGTCAATGTTTCTTGGACCTAATCAGGATTGACTTAGGTCTGGTGATCTCAAAAATATCATAATTCAGCTCTTCAGGGTGTGGTTGAGCAGTAGGGCTACTAATTGAATCATCAGGATTCGGATCATCCAAGTTAGCCCCAACATGATCATAATCTTCCTTAATCGGGCTATCAAAAGGTTCGTCATGCTCCTCAAGCCTATTCATCTCACTAAAATCCTCTTCCTTACGCTCAAGTGAGACTTCACAAAAAGATTCTTCACCCTCAGAGTCAAAGAATTCTTTATCCTCATTTATATATGTCTCAAAATCATATGTCATTTCATGGTCCATGGAGACATATTTTTTGTCGTTCCCTGGCTCAGGGATCTCAGGTGAAACAATCGGTTCATCCAGAATTGGTTGCTTTAGACCAACCTGGTCATCCCCAGTCTCAGAAAATGTATCCCCCCTGACAGGCACCTAAGCGAGTTCAGACATTGGCTCTCCTGAAGGGGGTTCATCTTGAGAATCATCCTAGGATTGGACTAAGGCAACCACAAATTTCATCCTCAACCTTGATAATTTCCTAAGTAGAAACTCACCCAAGCCCCTATCCCTAACATTTTGGAGCAAATCCAATAGAGAACTATTAAGTTCATCAATCATTTTGATCATAGGCTCCAATGCTTCAGTGCATGATATTGGCTGAGCTTCTAAAGATTGGATGGTGTACCTCAAGTTAGCCAACATCTTGTCTTGGACCTGGTTCACCTAAATCAAATGGTTCGATTCAGGTTTGGGTGGGTTTGGGTTAAATCTATGGGAGTCAAGATATCGAGGTTCTCGGGTCCCTCCCTGATGGTAGGTCATTCTAGGTTGTTCAAAGAACGATGGTGACCTATATTCAGTGGAATACTGAGGAGGGTAGGTGTTATAATCATCATATCCTTCTTGATTGTAGATCGAGTTGGTTTGGTCATCAAAGGATGGAGATCTATAATCATTGTAGGTGTAGGAAGGATAATAGTCATAGTTTTGTTGTCTAGGGTTAGGCCCTGGACACTGAGGTCCGGATTTATATCCCCAATCAAAGTTATGCCGGCTAGTGGATGGGTAATCATAAGTCAAGCTGGGATAGTAATCATCTTGAGGATACATGCTGGTAGGAGGGTAGGATTGGAAATGTGTGAAAGATGTGGAAGGATACATTGTGGAGTAGGAGGGAAAATAGAAGAGAGAAAGGTGCCCAGCAGTACAATCAACTAAACCTGTCCTTATGTGGGTAGCCTAAAGACCTAAAGACTCTCAGGACCCATCTTGAGATTATAAACGATTTAGTCTATCTTTATCCGGTCAATCCAACCAATTAGAAGGAGGAACTGGGGAGAAGGTTCTTCCTTTGGCTTACGCGTCCGGTTCCTAGTGTACCCCCCAACCACGGTCGTTTGATGCTACACCCCTAGTTAGACATTAGATGGACCAGCAAAAGTAGATTAATCGAAAAAAATCTTAGTCTGAGCCCCGGAAAGCGAATCAATCCTTAAGGCCAACGTCTACTCAGTTTTAATTAGGCTTAAGATGATTGTGCTCTTGGAATGTGATAGGCCCTTTAGATGGGTTGTGCCCTTAATGATTAATTCAAATGTGTGTGCATGCATAATCAGAGTTTGCAAACAAGGTTATTTGATGATATGTCTTTTAGGGCTCAACCTTATTTAGTAGCTTTTAGGGTTTAATCTTTAGGTGTAGTCAATCAAGGTTCAGTAGAACACTCTAAGTTTTGAAAGCACTAGTGATGATATATTACATTAGAAATCAGAAAAAATGTGAAGTGCCTAGTTCAACCCTAAAAATCAACCCAAAGAGGCAAGCTACTTGATGGATCAGTTTTAAATTGAGTGGTGCAGCCTAAATAATTCAATTAATTGGCCTGTTGCACCACTTGATTAAGGTACACAGATGTTTAATCTATTCAGATTCTACTCACTTATGTTTATTGAGTTGAAGTGTACCGAGTCCACAGGTCAGATCCCAGTCAAGTGGTAGAATCAAAGTGATTATGCACTTTAGGATAAGAAGTTGTAGGTGTTAAGTGTGTAGCTTTCAGTTAAATCCCACAAGAGAAGAATATTTTTTATTTTTTATATATGCGGGTGGGTGAGGTGAGTGGAGTGACAATCAAACAACCAAAATTTACCCTAGGCTTTATGCAAGCACCTAAGTTGATTTGTGTTTGAGTTATTAGGTTATGAAATGAAAACCAGGTTAGGGGTGGTGGGGGTACACTTACAAAACCTTCATCCACACTTTTCTCCGATCTAATTGCTCTGGCCCGCCTTGGATGTGTACCTGCAATCAAAGTAAGATCAGAGAAAAAGTGAGAAAAAAGTTAGGTAAGGCGTAAAAACACGGAAAAAAAAAACAAAGAGCATTGCCTCCCCGACAACGGTGCCAAAATGATGGAGGCGTCTTCGTCACGAATTAAAATTAGGGTTCGAAGGACCCGCCGTTGTAGCTTGCAAAATGCGTCTACTGATAAAATTTATAACCGAAACTCAAAAAGTGAGTCCTGGATCAAACACGAGGAGGCGAACATTTGGTTTTGAAAAATCTGCGTTTCGCTTTTTATTTGGTTTTGCCATTTTTTTCTCTTCTAATTTTTTTTGGAACTTTTTAGAAGGCAAGAGATCAGGTCGACAATTGCTTATCTAACTAATCTACTTGCAAAATATAAGAGAGAGAGAGAATCACATATATATCTGAATCAAACGTTTGCTACAACTAGGAAAGCAGGAAAGATTACACTACGAAAGTAATAAAGATAGAAAGAGGTGAGAGAATCCCCCTCGACAGTCGCTCGGAGGACAACTCGCTCTAACATCGCCAGGAAGAAGGTGGTGAGGAGTGGGACGAATGAGGACGAAGCCGGAGGATGGAGGATGGGGCAGGACGGCGTCGCAGCGAGGATCTTCTTCCCAAAGGGTGGTGAGAGGACGGCCACGGGATGCTCCACGAATGAGAATGAGAGGTGGGAAAGCTATTTTCTTTTCTACTCTAGAGGAGCATCCTAAACTTGGGACAAGCTCTCTCTAGAGCCTTAGAGGTGGCGAGAGGAAGAAGGGAAGAGATAAAGAAAAAGGGAAGGTGTAGGGTTCCTTTTATAGTGAAGGGAAGGGGGCAATTCGTGTAGAGGGCATTTAGTGACATCAAAGGCGTTGCTGTAGATCCGCGCCAGCCAATCCCCTAAATGTCACTAAAGCTTGCTGGCACTCTTCAATTAAATTGCTGGTGCGTGCATAGCGCAGGCCATTAATGACAGTTACAAGCATCACTAAAGGCCTGCCAGGCTGTCGCTGGTGGTCGGCACCAACCAAGCACTCGCTTGTGCTCAAATGGCATTGGATGGCGTGTGGGGATGCGCATCGACGCCTGCGTGAGCACCTCCGCTGGATCAGCATGAATCTATGTGTCCACGTATCTGCATCTCAGCTGCTCGTGCATGATCGGGCGATCGAAATCAAACGTGCCTCATCACCTACCGGATTGGAGGCACGGTGCGATTCGACCCTGCACCTCTTGCTTGCAAACCGCGTGCGCTACCGTTGAGGCAAGGGAGCATTTGAGTCGCAAAGATAACATGGGAGTTAAAAGCGCAGAAGCACCTCAGCCATTGGATCCTGATCCAACGACTAGGAGTCGAGATCACGTATGAAGAGTGGGAGCCTTCAGTTGCTGCTGGTCGGTGTTGGGCAACCTGGATGGCACCATGTGGCGCCATTTGGGTCATCCATCTTCTGACTGTTGCAGAGGGCTCCATGGTGCTCAGATCGAGATGATTTCCACTTTGCCGGACTGCGATCATCACTCCAGATCCATCCGTATGGTCGGATTTTTCAAACAAAGCCCGTAAGGATGTCGCATTGCCCTCCTGTCCGTTGATCCTCCTCGGACTTCATATGATGCTACAGGACCCCAATCTAGACGATTTCAGAGGCGTTAGACTCCGATCATCGTCCTGATCAAATCCGTACGGTTCGATCATCCATCCGAGGCCCTAAAATAAATCCTCTTCTCTCCTGACCATAAAAAAGGACCTAATTAACCTAAATTATATACAACTCTCTAAATGCAGAATGATACATGCTATGCAATATTTATAACATGAAATGCAAATCTAAGCCTAGGAACATTCATGATAAGGCATTTTAACCTAAATAGATCTATCTATATCATACCCCATGCCTGTCTTTTGCTAGTCCCCAGCAAAATTAAACTACATGCTATGTATAAAAATAGAATTAGGACTCGATCACTTAGGTGTAAGTTGTTTATTAGCAATAGAAAATTTCAACAAAGGTCCTAAACTACGAGGACTTAATAGTATCCGGGTGTCTGCCAGAATGCAAACTACCCAAGTCCTCGCCTTATTTAAAAAGGGAAGATACATTTTTTTAACTTTTTCTATTTTTCTAATTTTTTTGGACTTCTGGAGATTGAGAGTTTCGAGATAACTTTTTACGGCTACCCGACCCACTCAAGACTCGAAAAGAACTTTAAGTGCTAAGCATATAGTGAAAAGAGTGAAAGACTCACCAGGTGAAAGGGATGGTGGTCGGACCCGGTTAGGTTGTGTTAATATGGTGATTTTATCGTTATAATGTGTATAGTGGTTAACCTAAATCGTACCTGACCATCTCTTTACAAAATTTTTTACCTAGTATACTTGATTTTATCTTGGTCACTTTTAGGCCCAGGGTCGAACTCAGGGAAGTGGGATTAGAAGTCAAGTTTCTACACCTTTTCTACAACGAATCTCTTCTGTTCGTTTATTGTGTTTTTGGCATTTTTCTATTTAGATTTTTTTCTGATAATCTTTGTCCTTGAGGCACACCCTCAAAATTAGGTTCTTAGCTTTGAGCAAAATCAGGGTTCCAAAACGGGTCTTGCTATTCGCAAGATGGAGTACCTGCAAGTTGAGGATTATCTTTTCTCTTTTATATATTTTTTTGTTTATCTTTTTAATGGCAAGAAAGAGAAATAAAGTAAATATAGTATAAATATATAGGTATATATTATATATGTATAAAGGGGTGGGGGTGGAGGCGGAGATGGAGTGTAGCACGGTGTTGAGTCAGTCGTCATTTAGATAGATGCAACCAACAGGACGAGGTGCTGCATGGAGTGTAAGGTGGATGGCGGAAGATGTGTGACCACGCTTTTTGTACGCGTGTATCAGGGAATATCAGCAACTGGTGCAGATATTCCCGCGATACCACGTATGGTAAGTAATGTGAAAATATATATATATCTATGTATGTATATATGTAAATATATCTATATATATATATGGTTATAAATATCTAGGTATATATATAGTTATATGTGTATATATATATAAGTATATATATATATATGTATGTAACTATACATATAGATAGATATATGTATAGATATATATATATGTATATATAGTTATATAGATATAGATGTATATAGGTATGTATATTTGTATATATATATATGTGTGTGTATAAGTGTATGTATATATATATATATATATGTATCTATACTTATACTTAGTTATATAGGTAATAATATATATATATACATATATGTATATATATGTATGTATATATATATGTATATAAATATATGTATATATGTAAGTATATATGTGTATATATATATACATATAAGTATATAGATATATATATATATATATATATGTATGTATGTATGTATATAGACTAATACATAGTATATAGGTACTACTATATGTATAGATATAAGTATATATATATATATGCATATAAATATATATAAGTATATAGTAGTGAGTGTGTGTGTGCGAGAATGTGAGTTTGTGTGTGTATGTGTATTTGCAGAGAGAGAGAGTGTGTGTGCTGTGAGAGAGAGAGAGAGCCCCTACTGTGAAGAAGGCTGGAGAGTTTAAGCCATCTGCAGCATCAAGGGCCAACGTCTGTGTCCACTCGCACACGCGCACGCGCATAGGCGCACTGAAAGGCGTGTGCACGCAAGGGAGTGGGCGCGGAAGAAGGAACGCAGCGCACTGCGCTGTGCGAAGGGCTGGAGCGGGCACTGGTAGGCTCACACGGGCGAAGACGTGGGTGGGAGCGGGCACTGGCAGAGGACCGCACGCAGATGCGCAGGCGGGCGCTGGAGCAGGACGTAGGGTGGGACACGCGTGCGGGTGAAGGCCAGTTGCAGCGCGCCGGGTGACTGGATAAGTGAGAAACTTACCGTTCACCCCACTGTAGCCATAGTGTTCTGCAGAAACGCGTGAACAGTGGCTACAGTGGCCGGGAGAGTCACGCAACCAGGTGCGGACGGTGCTGTGAGTGCGGGTGGCTTGCGGTTGGCGCACGCGAGCTGGCACGCGTGTGGAAGGGACGCGCTGCCTGGTTTCAGGCGCAAAGAAGCGGGCGTACGCGAAGAAGAGGAAGGCAAGGGCGCCTGCAGGCGTGCGCGGAAGGCTTGCATGTGCTGCTGCAGCCTTACTGCTGTTGCTGTGGGGCTTGGCCGGCTGCTGCAGGGGTGTGTGGTGGCCGGTTGAGCTTCACAGCTTGAAGCTTTGTGGTAATGGCGGAAGGGCTTCAAACGAAGAAACAGGGAAAGAACCACCACGCCCACCAACTCTTTGATGAGCTGGCCGGTGGTGGCCTCACGGTGGTGGTTGTGCACCACCGTGAGCTACTCCTGCCCACAGAGTGTCTCCTCAGAGGACGAGGGCCTGCGTATGGAGGGAGAGGGAGGAGATGGCTTGGAGAAGAGGAGATGCTGCTGTGTTTTTTTGGTGGAGCACTAGGCTCTCTTCCAATGAAGGAGCCGAGCACTTTTTAAAGAAGAAGAAAGCATGCACAGCCATGCCCTGGCTGTGCATGCTTTGTGCATGGCTTGGCAGGGCGAGGCTGGGCATGCGGCTGTAAGGCAAGGTGCGAAGAAGAAGAAGCCATTCCTTGCAGCTGCGGGAAGCATTTCAAAGTCAAATAAAATTAAAATAAAAAAATGGTGGATTTTGCAAAGTAGCACTTGAGAAAAAATGTTAATTGCAATGCCATTTATTTCACTCTCCTCTCCTCTCAATTAAATGCATGCATGCGTGTATTTTCACAAATGCGACTATGGAAACCTAATATGCCCTGGTAATGCTAGGAAATAGCACAAGATGACACAATTGCAGGTGTATTTTTGCGGTGCAATCATACCCCCATGCCTATCTTTTGCTAGTCCCTAGCAAAACATTTTTTGTATTGTATTTAGAAATGATCTTTAGCTGAAGATTTTCTCCTGAGGGAACATAGGTGTGTTTATTGTTGGATATTGTGAGAACCAATTGTAGAGAAGACTACCAATACTTTAAGTCTCACATGACATAGATCATCTCTCGACTACCCAGGGCTCTTGATATTTAAACCTTAAGTACGATTTCCAGGACCCAGGAGGTTTTTGCCATACTCGAGAGCTCAAGAGGTTATGGCTTGTGCTTAGTGAAGGATCAAGACTGACCAGATGAACATTAAGACTCAAGCCAAGGGTTTCACGAATTTTTAAGTACAGGTTGGTCCCAATTTCAGCTCATGTCTTCGGATTGACTCTTAAAAAGATGATGGAAACTCAACTCCCATTTTCTGACATTTGTGGCTCAAAGAAAACAAGGTATTTTTAACCTACCCTAAAGAACTTCTTGTAGGGCGAAGACTTTACAGTCATTTGTGAGATATACTACGTTATTTGCATCTTTTTTTTTTTTTGAAACACGTGTCAGTATATCTCTTACAACATTATTTGGAGGAGCACACTTTTTTTTTTTGGTGGGAGAGTTCCTTTTTGGTGGAAAGAGTCTCTCCTAAACACAAGACTAAAGCCTGGGATAAAAAGTCTACCTGCGCGCACAGGTAAGGACTCCACCTTCCCTAATGAACACTAGGGTTGGATCTTATGTTCACCTAGTATTTCCTGATATGTGTAGTGTGAACTAAGATTACTTAGGCTCTCAAGTAGAAGCAAACCAACGGATCCTGTACTGGTGTCTCAGGTACCAGAATACGTCCTTAGTTAGGAGAGATTCCGATCTATTTTATCAATGCTCAAGTGAATTAAGCCGAGCTTCAGCAAATCAAGCTTCTGTGGCCTGGAAAGTCTTCAAATCAGCGGTTGAATATCCATAAACACTTATTGTATTTTTGTTTCAACCTTCAGATCATTACTAAGCACCATTTTTTTTTGTTATATATATATATAAAATTGCATGATACCCTAAAATACCCAGATCCTAAGGATGCCTATCCACCCCCAATGCCAAACGATGCTATGTCCTCATATGCATGCAGGGAAGGGTAGAGAAAGGACGAAAGATCTGGTAATGAGAGCTGAAGTGCAGGGTACACAGCAGGGTGGTAGGGTGGGTGGATGGTGAGTGGTGAAGTGAAAAGTGAAGTGATCGTGATAGTGAAGTGAAAAGTGATGGTGGATGGTGAGTGTTGTTGGGGTGCCTCCCAACGAGTACTGAATTTAATGTCCCCAGCTGGACTCAGAATGAGGCAAAGAATTAGTTACCCTCCAGCAGGGCAACGGTTTCTCCAACGAGGGTAGGTTCATGAGTCAAATAGGGTTTCAAACGCTGCCTGTTGACCATAAATTTATGCCTAGATTTGGGATCTTCGATCTCAACGGCCCAGTTGGAAAATGGTCTCGAGACCAGGAAAGGACCAGTCCATTTGGACTTCAATTTCCCAGGAAAGAATTTGAGCCGAGCATTATAGAGCCAAACTTGCTGAGATGGCTCAAATTCTTTCCGCCGAATACAGCTACCGTGAAAAGCCTTAGGGCATTGTTTGAAAGTTAAAGCAGAATCATAGGTTTCACGACGGAGCTCTTCCAGCTCCTGGAGTTGGAGTTTCCTTTCTCGACCACACAGGTCTGGGTCGAGGTTACATTGGTGAACCGCCCTGTAAGTGCAGTGCTCCAACTCCACGGGCAAATGACAAGGCTTCCCGTAAATGATTCTTTACGGAAACATACCAAGGGGAGCCGTGAAGGCGGTCCGATACGCCCAAAGTGCATCAATCAACTTGTCAGACCAATCCTCACGGTCAAGCCGAACCATTTTCTACAGAATCTGCTTGATTTGCCGGTTCGACACCTTTGCCTGGCCGTTCATCTGAGGATGATACGGGGATGCGATACGATGGTGGACTCCGCATTTCCTCAGAAGTGCCTGAAAAGAAGCATGGGTAAAGTGGCTTCCTCCATCCGAGATAATGGCTCGAGGGATCCCAAAAATGCGCAAAGATGTGGTCTTTGACAAACCGAGTGGATATAATATGGTCAGCACGGCGCGCGGGAATAGCCTCAATCCATTTCGAAACATAGTCAACGGCCACGAGGATGAATTTGAAGCCATTGGAAGGAGGAAAGCGACCTATGAAATCAATTCCCCAAATGTCGAAGATTTCCGCAGCTAGGATGGGTTGCAAGGGCATCATGTCACAACATGACATTGACCCTAACGACTGGCACCTAGTGCAATGCTTGGCATAATTGTGTGCATCCTGGTGAAGGGAGGGCCAAAAGAAACCGCACTGCAGCACCTTGGCTGCAGTTTTCCTCCCAGAGAAATGGCCTCTGCAGGCCTGATCATGGCAGAAGGATAACACACTGAGGAATTCGCTGTCAGGAACACAGCGAAGGATGATTTGATCAGCACCTATGCGAAAAAGAAGTGGATTATCCCAGAAATAATACTTTGCTTCTGCCATGAGACGCTCGTGCTGGTTTTTAGGCCAGCCACGTGGAAGGGATCCAGAAGCAAGGTAATTGGCAATGTCGGCATACCACGGTCCACTTGCCATATTTATTGCCAATAGGTGCTCATCAGGAAAAATTTCATTGATTGGCAGAGTAAGTCCAATATGGTCAGGGTCCAGTCTGGAAAGGTGATCAGCCACAACATTTTAGGCTCTGGCCTTATCGTGAATTTCAATGTCAAATTCTTGGAGCAGAAGGATCCAACAAATTAGTCTAGGCTTGGCATCCTTCTTGTGCATGAGATGGTGAATGGCTACATGAGCAGTGAAAACAATAATGTGAGAGCCTAGAATGTAAGAGAGGAATTTCTCCAACCCAAAGACGATTGCCAGTAGTTCTTTTTCAGTGGTAGTATAATTATGCTGGGCCTCGTCCAACGTCTTACTGGCATAGTACACCACGAAGGGGTGTCTATCACGTCTTTGTCCTAGGATGGCTCCAACTGCAAGGTCGAAAGCATCACACATGAGTTCAAAGTCAAGGGACCAATCAGGTGGCTGAAGAACAGGGGCCTTGGTGACAGCATTACGCAGCTGCATGAATGCTCGTATGCAATCAGGGCCCATATCGAAGGATACATCGGTCGATAGGAGATGAGTTAAAGGTCGAGAAATCTTGGAGAAATCTTTGATGAATCTCCTATAGAAACCGACGTGTCCCAGGAAGGAGCGGATTTGTTTGACGGAGCCAAGCACAGGTAAATCAGCAATGACATCAAGCTTAGCTCTGTCAACCTCGATACCCCTATCGGAGATGATGTGCCCAAGAATAATTCCCTCGTGTACCATAAAATGACTTTTTTCCCAAGAAAGCATGAGGTTTACATCAATACATCTCCTAAGGATATGAGTCAGGTTGGCAAGACAGTCATCGGAAGATGGTCCAAAGACTGAGAATTCATCCATGAAGACCTCAAGAAAGTCACCACCATGTTATGGAATATCGCCAGCATACATCTCTGGAAAGTTGCTAGCACGTTGCAAAGTCCGAACGGCATCCTTCTAAATGCAAAGGGGCAGGTAAAAGTGGTTTTCTCTTGGTCCCTGGGGTCAATTGCCACCTGGTTATATCCTGAGAATCCATCCAGGAAATAGAAAAATTTATTTCCCGCTAACCGCTTTAGGATTTGGTCAATGAAAGGTAGAGGAAAGTGATCTTTCTTAGTTGCAGCATTGAGTTTCCTATAATCCACACACACTCTCCAAGATGTAGAAATGCGTGTAGGGATGATTCACCCCTGTCATTGACACAGATGGTGAGTCCTGCCTTCTTGGGCACAACGTGAATCGGACTCACCCAGGGGCTATCGCTGATCGGGTAGATTATACCCTCATCCAGCCACTTAATGATTTCCTTCTTAACGACCTCCGGCATGTTAGGGTTGAGACGTCACTGCATCTCGTGGGAAGGTTGAGCCTCCTCGTCCGTATATATACGGTGAGTGCAGTAGGAGGGGCTAATGCCAGATAAGTCTAATAAAGACCATCCAATGGCTGCCTTGTGTTCTATGAGGACCTCAGTTAGTTTGCACTCTTGCTCCCTGGTCAATTTTGAACTAATGACTACAGGGAGCGTTTCATTTGGTCCCAAGAAAACATATTTAAGTGTACTAGGTAGCTCTTTCAGCTCGGGAGTGGATGGTGAAAGGTCTGGCATTTCATGGGACGAGAGTGTCCCAGGCAGATCGGAAGAACAAGTTGGGAGGAAGAAGTTGGCCTTCAGATTGGCCAAGAGGAGGGGCTTCTTGGATAGATGGCTCCAAAAGGGAATAACCCCAGTGAGAAGTATATGGGCTCAAGGTCCCAGTGTGGATTTGCAAATCCACCTGATTTGGTGGGAAAGAAAGGGCAATCTGGTCTTCAAGAGTGTGGACAGACGGTGAGTAGCCTAGATATGACTCAGACCACGAGGTATGGGAAGCGGAGAAAACCTTGTCAGAAGTCTGGCTAGGAGAAGGTACGGGACAAGGGAGTGATGGGGGAACATCACAATATGTGTTGGTCAGGCAATCGTTAATGTTTACAGGTAATCCGCAACAGTCAGAATAGGTCCCAATTAGTCCGATACACATGCTGACGGCCATGTCCTCGTCAAACGTGTCATCCTTGATACAATCGCAATCAAAGTTCTTGCTGCCTTGAAGATGTTAAGCTTGAGCTTTTCAGATCCAACGGTAATCTCAATACAGCCCAACTCGCAGTCGATATGGGCGTGGGCTGTGGCCAAGAAAGGTCGACCAAGGATGATCGGACAATCAGAAAGTGAGCTAGGAACTTCCATATCTAAAATAAGAAAGTCAACAGGAAAACAGAGACTGTTGACCCTAACCACCATGTCTTCCACCACACCCTTTGGGACCTTGACAGAACGATCTACCAACTGTAACGTGACAGGGGTGGGTTTCAGATTTCCCAAAGAAAATTTTTTGAGCATGATGGTTGGTATAAGATTTATGGAAGATCCTAGATCAAGCAGGGCACGGTTAAAATTGCAATCTTGGATGCTACAGGAAATAAGCGGTGTGCCTGGATCTTTCTGCTTCGGTGGTAGGTTTGACAGTATAGCACAACTCGCATGAGGCGAGAGAACCACCGAATTCTTAGTTTTCTTTGACTGTCGCCTGGGTGTTGTGTAGTCTTTGAAAAATCGGGCGACAGTAGGTATGTGGTCGATAGCCTCGAGCAAGGGTACCTTGATTTCAACATCCCTGAACAAATTATGTAGGCTATCAAAGGCCTGCGTATCTTTCTTCTTGACTTTTGGCTCCTTCAGTAGAGCCTCAGGGAATGGAACTGATTCTGGCACCAATTTGGGTGTATCGTCCTCACACGAATGTGGTGCGCATCCCGAATGAGAGGGCGATGAAGAAGATGGGCCAAGATCAGGTCGAAGCGGATCGACAGTCTGCTTGCTGCTCCTCGTAGTGATAGCATTGGATGATGCAGGTCCAGTGGGATCATACGGTGGAGGAGGGTTAGCAATAGGGACATAAGAGTGCAGTGCTGTAGCGGGATTAGCCTAAAATCCCGGTGGAATGCTCGGAGCTTGCAAAATCTGATTAACCTGCCCCTGAGAAGGTCGTATCTATGGTTGAGGACCATGGGGTATGAAATTTCGTGTGTTTGGAACAAGTTGGGCGGGAAGAGTGCCCTGAGATCGAGTTGCCATGCGTAGTTGACTGATCTCAGCATTCTGCTGTGCCAATTGGCGCTGAAGACAGGTCATGTTCTCTTCATGGCACTTTGACATTTCCGTCATCATTCGCATCAATTTATCAAGAGGACTTGATGCATGTTCTACTTGTGGTATGCAAGGGCCTGATGGCAGATTCGCCATAGGATTAGACTGGGCCCTTGGGATGACAGGTGCAGACTGTCGCATTGGTCCACCTACGGGGTTTTTGCGCTACGGGTTGTTGGACCATGAGAAGTTCGGATGATTTCACCACCTTGGGTTATAAGTGGCAGAGAATGGATTATTCCCCAGGGCGCAAGCATCTTCTATGCCAGAAGACGCATCTGCATGTAAGTATGCGTCCAAGCACACGGAGGCTTGGTCCTCTGTGTCAAAATACTAGCTCGCAAAAGCCAGATCCACATGGCTTACCGAGTCGCTCGGTGCAACACTCGGTAAGGAAGGTCTTACAGGGTTTCTCGGGATAAGCCTAGAGCTGGAAGAATTTGGATTGCGATGAAGTGGTGAAGTGGGGGTGTTCTCCATAGAATGGGCGGGGTTGGCCAGAAGCTCGTCCAACTTCTTGTGCACGACGGAGACTTCATCCAATTTCTGTGCTATAAGGCTGAGATCAGTGGATGAATGGGAGGGTCCCGTGTCATCTTCGTGGACATTACGGGGCAGGCTGGTACGATTAAAGGCGACAATGGAGGCATTGTTCATTGAGTTTTCACTCATATTTTCAAACAATTTGAATGCTCCATTCTCGTCTTTATTCATAAAATTCCCTCCGCAGGAAGCATCTACAATCTGCTTCAAAGTCCCATTTAGCCCATAGTAGAAGGTCTGGGCTATATGCCACTTAGGCAGACTGTGGTGCGGACACTTCCTGAGGAGGTCATTATATCTCTCCCATGCCTCATGAAATTGTTCACCGTTTTGTTGTGTAAATGAAGTGATAGCACAGCGAAGCGCATTGGTTCGCTCGATTGGGAAGAACTTCTTGAGAAACGTAGTTCGCATCTCTTCCCAAGAGTGGATGGTTCTCCCAAGGGTATGTAACCACTGCGACGCTTTATCCCGCAATGAAAATGGGAACATTTTCATGAGGACTATAGGTAACCCGATATTTCTAGGTTTAACAGTTTCAGGTAATCGGGTTAGGTTTTCCAAGTGGAGAAAAGGATCTTCACTTGCAAGACCATGGAAGTGAAAATTTATTAGGCCAATTATGTTAGGTTTTAGTTCAAAGTCGTCCCCGCCCATGGGGACCCGAATTTGTCCTATGGTCTCTGTAGCAACGGGATTCTGATAAGAGCTAAGAGACCTAGGCTCCTCCCGTTCGGGAGGGTTCTGCATTTCCTCCAATGTTTCTCGAATGGCTTCAATTTTTTCATTATACATTTCCATTTGGGCTTGGAGGCAGGTTATGGGATCTAAGGCTCCACCACCTGGTGGCTTCTGAGGGCGATTTCCTCCCTCGGGATATGGGGGTGGGCGTGCAGCCATGTTTGTTGAGGAGGAGGACGATTCGGCTTCTTTTCTAAAATTATCAGGCAATTCACACAGTTCAGGGTTTTGTAACCTCCTCCCAAACATGCACTACCGTAGGAAGAATTGGGGGGATAAGAAGGGAAAAGAGATGAGAGAAATGACGCCGCAAAGGTACACTTGATGAAAAATAAATACAATCAAATTCCTAACCTCTATAGTGTACCCTTATACCTAAAGATCTAAGTTACCTACTATCACGAACTACGAAATCGAATGCGAGCACCGCGGAACCACCGGGCTAGATTGAAAGGCCGTTTGCCCTAGTCTTAGACACCCGATAGCACGTGGAAACCCTCACCAGCACGTAGGCGCTACATGCAGGTAGTTAGACCTCCAATCCTTAAGAAGGGACAAGTTGCTACCAATTTTAGTTAGAGGCTTAGGATCAAGTGCTTTTGGAATGTGAAGGGCATTTTTTACGGGTAATGCCCAAGTGATTGATTTTAAGAGAGTGTGTAATCCAAGCATGTAATGGGGAAACCTCCCCGAATTGAAGTTTCTAATTGGTGAATGATTTTTAGAGTTCAGCCTTAAGTAGTATGGATTTTAGGATTTCGCTGAATTACCAATTCAACCAATCTCCGGGTTTTAAGAGAATACAAGTTTTCTTTTAAGCCCAACAAACCCTTCTTCAATGTCAATTGGTTAATGCATGCTAAAATGCAATGGGCTTCCCTAAATGGAGATTTCTATGTGTGGATGCACGAATCAGTTTTATATTAGTGTGAAAGGGAGCCAAAGCACTTCAATTCAAGTGCTCCCAATCACCAGAATGATTTCCACACAAGGCTCAACCAAAATATAAAGAAAATCAAATTGTTGGGGTTGAAGTATTCGGGAGCAAATCTTAGGCACGTGAAAGGTCATGGTGGGGTTGGAATCAACTCAATTCCAAGTCTCCCCACCAAAAAGGTGATCCCGAATTTGCAGATAAATGAGGCAAAGAAGGGTGGCAATCAATCTTTTTATTTTCCTCAAAGAATACTTCACACGGCGAAAAATTCAAGAATCAAGATTCTTAGATTTTCGCTATGCGAAGTAAGGCGAGAAATCCTGGGACGGTGGGAATGATGACAAACAAGCAAACAAGTGATTTTTAGTCCACTTGCCCCAAGAGATCCCAAGAAGTTTTTCTAGTTTTGTTTTAATTAATTTATTTTATTTTATTAAGGTGACAAGTTAACCTAGGTTGCTAAGAAAGAAAGACCTACTTGTTCAACAACGTGTGCGGAGCTCCAATGCGGTGTCGACGTCTTCACGCTCTCGTTCCCGCCTTGGATCTGCCCACGTCTCTGACTTCATCTACCTGCCTTCTCCTTGCAACAAGTTTACCAGCACAGCAATAAACAAAAACACCCGTGAAGAGAGAAGAGAAAAATGAAAGGAATGGAATAGAAACTTACTTGAAGGCGCACTTCCCCGACAACGACGCCATGAAAGGGATGGTGGTCGGACCCGGTTAGGTTGTGTTAATATGGTGATTTTATCGTTATAATGTGTATAGTGGTTAACCTAAATCGAGCCTAACCATCTCTTTACAAAAATTTTTACCTAGCCTACTTGATTTTATCTTGGTCACTTTTAGGCCCAGGGTCAAACTCAGGGAAGTGGGATTAGAAGTCAAGTTTCTACGCCTTTCCTACAACGAATCTCTTCCATTCGTTTATTGTGTTTTTGGTGTTTTTCTATTTAGATTTTTTTCTGATAATCTTTGTCCTTGAGGCACACCCTCAAAATTAGGTTCTTGGCTTTGAGCCAAATCAGGGTTCCAAAATGGGTCATGCTATTCGCAAGATGGAGTACCTACAAGTCAAGGATTATTTTTTCTCTTTTATATATTTTTTTGTTTATCTTTTTAATGGCAAGAAAGAGAAATAAGGTAAATTTAGTATAAATATATAGGTATATATTATATATGTATAAAGGGGTGGGGGTGGAGGCAGAGATGGAGTGTAGCACAGTGTCAAGTCAGTCGTCATCTAGAAAGACGCAACCAACAAGACGAGGTGCTGCATGGACTGTAAGGTGGATGGCGGAAGATGTGTGTGACCACGCTTTTTGTACGCGTGTATCGGGGAATATCAACAACTGGTGTAGATATTCCCGCGATACCACGTATGGTAAGTAATGTGAAAATATATATATATGTATATATGTAAATATATCTATATATATATATGGTTATAAATATCTAGGTATATATATAGTTATATGTGTATATATATGTATATATGCATATATATATAAGTATATATATATGTGTATGTAACTATATGTATAGATAGATATATGTATAGATATATATATATGTATATATAGTTATATAGATATAGATATATATAGGTATGTATATTTGTATATATATATATATGTGTGTATAAGTGTATGTATATATATATATATATATGTATCTATACTTATACTTAGTTATATAGGTAATAATATATATATATAGATATATGTATATATATGTATATATATATGTATATAAATATATGTATATATGTAAGTATATATGTGTGTATATATATATATATATATATATATTAGTATATAGATATATATATATGTATGTATGTATATAGACTAATAAATAGTATATAGGTACAACTATATGTATAGATATAAGTATATATATATATATGTATATAAATATATATATAAATATATATAAGTATATAGTAGTGAGAGTGTGTGTGTGTGAAAATGTGAGTGTGTGTGTGTATGTGTATTTGCAGAGAGAGAGTGTGTGTGCTGTGAGAGAGAGAGAGAGATAGAGAGCCCTTACTGTGAAGAAGGCTGGAGAGTTTAAGCCATCTGCAGCATCAGGGGCCGACGTCTGTGTCCACACATGCACGCGCAGGCGCATTGGCACGCTGAGAGGCGCACGCACGCAGGGGAGTGGGCGCGGAGGAAGGAACGCAGCGCACCACACTGCGCGAAGGGCTGGAGTGGGTGCAGGCAAGCGCACGTGGGCGAAGACGCAGGCGGGAGCGGGCGCTGGTAGAGGACCGCACGCAGACGCGCGAGCGGGTGCTAGAGCGGGATGCGGGGCAGGACGCGCGTGCGGGCGAAGGCCGGTTCTGGCGCGCTGGGTGACCGGAAAAGTGAGCAACTTACTGCTCACCCCACTGTAGCCACAGTGTTCCGCAAAAATGCGTGAATAGTGGCTACAGTGGCCGGGCGAGCCGTGCAACCGGGTGCGGACGGTGCTATGAGTGCGGGTGGCTTGTGGCTAGCGCGCGCCAGCGTCGGTTGGTTGTAGGCGCGGAGAGGCAGGCTTACGCGAAGAAGCGGAAGGCGAGGGCACCTGCAGGTGTGCGCGGAAGGCCTGCGTGCGCTGCTGCCGCCTTGCTGCTGCTGTTGTGGGGCTTGGCCAGCTACTGCAGGGGCGTACGATGGCCGGTTGAGCTTCACAGCTTGAAGCTTTGTGGTAATGGAGGAAGGGCTTCAAATGAAGAAACAGGGAAAGAACCACCACGCCCACCAGCTCTTTGATGAGCTAGCCGGTGGTGGACTCACGGTGGTGGTTGTGCACCACCGTGAGGTACTCCTACCTGCAAAGTGTCTCCTTAGAGGGGGAGGGCCTACGTATGGAGGGAGAGGGAGGAGATGGCCTGGAGAAGAAGAGAAGATGTTGTGTGTTTTTTTTGGTGGAGCACCAGGCTCTCTTGCAAAGAAGGAGCCGAGCACTTTTTAAAGAAGAAGAAAGCATGCACAGCCATGCCCTGGCTGTGCATGCTTTGTGATGGCTTGGCAGGGAGAGGCTGGGCATGCGGCTGCAGGGCAAGGTGCGAAGAAGAAGAAGCCATTCCTTGCAGCTGTGGGAAGCATTTCAAAGTCAAATACTATTAAAATAAAAAGATGGTGAATTTTGCAAAGTAGCACTTGAGAAAAAATGTTAATTGCAAGGCCATTTATTTCACTCTCCTCTCCTCTCAATTAAATGCATGCATGCGTGTATTTTCACAAATGCGGCTATGGAAACCTAATATGCACTGGTAATGCTAGGAAATAGCACAAGATGGCACAATTGCAGGTGTATTTTTGCGGTGCAATCACCAGGCAGCCGTTAAAATGAACTTCGGGTTTCTATGACCCTAGGTGACCTTGCCTAAAGGTTTATCTTTTCGAATGGTAGCTTTCCCCCTACTTTTATTTATTGGGTCAACACAAGGGTGAACCCAGCGTATATCTCCCCATTTTATTCTACTTCCCTGCTTCTTCCCTAAGTGTTTTAGGAAATATTGTGCATTTTTGTGAGCTGGGCTCTAGACAACCGGCCAATGGGTTGTTACCCATGGCAACTTACCAGCCATACTCGTGTAGTGAAGTGTGGTTTTATTTATTTTTTTTATTTTCTTCTTTTTCTATTTTTCTTCTTTTCTTCTTTTCTTTTTTTTTATTTAGGTGGCTTCCCTGATCTAAGATTTACCTAAAGGCAGTACGAAGAAAATGGTCTTGTGGCTAGGCTCTGGACAACAGCCGATGAGCTGTTACCATCGACAACTTGCCAGCCATACCACCCTAGACAGTTCATTAGCTACCCAATTTCCGAAGAAACCATCGAAAGGTGAGTCAGTGCAAAAAGTATGTAGATGCTTAGGCTTAAAGTCCCCTCAAATCTGAGGGCAGGTTGATAAGTCGTACACTTATCACCCTAATTTATTGATCGATTTAAAATAGAATTACTTGGCGAGGACTCGAGGCTAAGTCCACATTTGAGTGGACACCCGGGCTAATTAAGCTCGAAGACCTGAAGAGTCTAAGTGTTTAAGTCCTCTTGTATCATTTTCTAAAGTTAATAATGCCTAAAAGCCTAAATTCTCTTCTCGTAATTCTATTTTCTTTTTTTTTCTTTTTGAATTTTTTTTTAAAGAAACTAAAAGATATTCTACGAAGTTAACAAAATGATTTCAGGATAAAGTATCCACCCCCCCCATGCCTAAATGATGCAATGTCCTCATTGTAAAAATAACAACATGAAAAGGGCAGAGTAAATAGAATATCACCTAAAAAATGTGAAAATCTGGCCAGCTCCACAGAGAACGTGGAATATAAACACGTGCTAAATTTAATGCCTTCAACTAGGCATAACATACATATAAGGAAGAAATGGAGAACTCACAAGTGTGGGTCAGAATCAAAATCAAAAGATTAATCCTCAGACCCACCAATAGAAGATGTCCATAGATGTGGACCAAGTTATGGTGCAGACCCATGCCCCATGTCAAGTGGTTCTAAGATTCTGGATGAAAATCACCCAAAACCAAAGATTGTTTTCTTTACAGGGCCAGGCCTGCGGTTTGGTGGTGTGCAACCCAAGACTAAAGTGTCGGACAAAAGGTTTGATTTGATTTACAAGGTTCAGATGTCCACGTAAAATTCAACTCAGAAAGATAGTCAATAATTCCGAGCTTAGGTTGCACATCAAAGATATCGCAAGGGTCCTGGTAGAAATTAAGTGGTTTCACGTCAATAGGAACCCTTACATCCAAAATCATAGTTCCCTCATAATTAACCGCCCAGATTTTCATTTCCACAATTCTATCCTCCAACATCAAGTGTTCGGATTCCGAGACCTCTAGCATATCATTCACCCCATATGAGTTACCCAAGTCCAGAAATCATGGATGAATCAGAATTGACTTGGGTACAATGATCTCAAAAGTATGATCATTCAGCTCTTCAGGGTGTGGTTGAAGCTTAGGGCTACTGATTGGATCTTCTATTATATTAGGATTAATATCCTCCATCTCAACCCCAATCAGATCACAATATTCAATAATCGAGCTATTAAATGGTTCATCAGATTCCTCAAGCCCGATTGTCTTAGTAAATTCATCTTCCTTGCACTCAAGTGAGACTTCACTAAGAGATTCTTCACCCTCAGAGTCAAAGAATTCATGATCCTCATTATATATGTCTCAAAATTGATTGTCATTTCCTGGTTCAGAAAGACATTTTTCCTTGCTCCCTAGCTCTGGGATCTCGGGTGAATCAATCAGTTCATCCTCAATGGGTTGCTCTAGCCCAACCTGGTCATCCCCGGTCTTAGAAAATGTATCCCCCCCAGACAAGCACCTAAGCGGGTTCAGACATTGGCTCTCCTGAATGGGGTTCATCTTGAGAATCATTGATGAGAGCCTCATCATGAGCCCTAACTAGCTCATTTTGACCTAAGAAAGAGAATAAGAGCTCCTACATAACCTAGAGAAGGGCTTAATTCAAGGAATAAGTGTTCTGAGAAGAAAACATGAAATAAAGGTTAAAACTGTAATTTTACCATTGCAGTAAATAAAAGAGATTTCTCAGAGGCAAAACATAGGTCAAATGGTCTGAATAAGATAAAAAGTGGGTTGGTTCAGTCAGAAATGGGTTATTATGCAATCCAAGAATTAAATGACATTCTATAACCCTAAAACAGACCCGCTTAATTAAACAAGATTCTGGTCAGGATAAAAATCAATTAAACCCTCTAAAATTCATGGAAAAATACCCCCTAGGGTTTAGAACCTTTAATTTGACCTTTGGAACCTATTTTGACCTAGATTAGGGTCCTAGCTCATTAATTGACCTAATTTGGGTTTTTATGCAAATTATCCAGTCAAACGTGATCAAACCTAAAATCCAACTTCACCATTGGATTTCTTAGGTCAAAATTAGGTTTGTACCAAAATTTGGACCTAAGGGGATGTCATCTTGACCTACTTTGCAAAATAGTACACCCAATTACATTTTAGCCTTATCTTTTGAAAACAATTGCACAGACCCCCCTAACTTCCTCGCCACTCTTGTAAACAGGTCCCTCTGCCATTAATGGGGAGAAATCCTACTCTGGCGAGGAATGGAGGGGGAGTTCTCCCTGATTCCTTAGAGATCTCCCAGATTTGGAAGGGAGATTCTCTGAGGAATTCCCTTCCATCTGAGCTCGATCCTAATCCCTGATTCACACCCAATCTCTCATGCGAACGCACGAGAGATTTGGGTATCCCACAGATTTCCTACTCTGGCGAGGACTCTTGCGTTTGGAAGCTTGTCTTCCAAGCACAAGAGCCCCTGCCAATGCCTATAAAATGATCCTCAACCCTGGCCACACCTCTTTAGCTCGACTTGGCCAGAGTTCCACCCCAATTTCATCCTCTTCTCCTCTGGTCAAGTAGTCCAGCGAGCTCCGACGATCCTCCCTCCTCTTTGTCGTCGCTCTGCCACAATACCAGTGGCAGAGCTGTCCTCACCATCTTCCTCCGCATCGTGCAACACCCGCGCAAGCATCTCTAGCCCCGTCGTCGCCGTCATCTCCCTCCACTGGATACCTTCTTCTCCAGCAACAGCAGGTACTTCCAGTTGCCATCTCTCCCCCTTCATCCACTTAATTAGGTTAGACTTACTCCTCTTTATCCCCTCAATCTATTTCACAAATTACCCCTCGACAGCCACTGTCCACTGCCATGTTCCCCATCTCTAGCCAACCTCCGGTGAGACGCATCCATCACTCCACACCTCCACACATCTCGCCACCAACCTCTTCACCTCCGCCATCGACCACTGAATATCTTCCACCCATCCATCGACCACCTACACCTTCCTAAACACCCCCCGACCTAACCCATAAGCCCGACCACAGAGCGACCCAGGCATGCACTCCTAGGCTGCCTCACGGCCTGCCACTTATCGTCCCACCTTCGCCTTCACACGGCGAAGCTTCCCATGTATTTTAATGGGGACACCAGGCCATATTCATGTGTGACAGATCTCACCACCTACCACCATTAACAGACACAGCGAGGAGGTCGCAAGCTTGCTCCAGGCTGAAGCACTCCAGGGTCCCAGGTCCAAAAGGCGCGGGTTGGTCTCGCGCATTCATCTGTCCAGGCAATTAGCTCTGCGAGGCCTCCAGCTGCGACAATTGTACGAAGTCATCCGACTGCAGGTGCACGTAGAAGCAGGTGGGACATTTAGTCCCACCTCGTGAACATAGAAGTGAGGCGCGTAACATAAATTGATTTTGTGTTTTACTCTATTTGCCTCGAGGCACACATGGGGTGAGGTCCCTCGCCTTTACCACGCCTCGTCCGCGACACTCCCCCGCGGACCTGGCACCCGACCCGACTAACCGACCAAGCACTCCTCGCGCACCACACCCACGTCAGTGCGCCTGGATCCAGGCACGCGACCCAACCTGATTACCCGACTCTAGGAGAGTGTACCGAAGAGAGATACACAGAGAGAGACGTGCGGGGAGGGTAGGGGAATAGGTTTTGCTGTGTGGTGATTGTGTAGGAAGAGAAAGCTAAGGGAGGAAGAGGCGTAGCAAGAGAAGGAAAGGAAGAAGGACTTAGCCGCAGCAAGAGAAGGAGAGGAAGAAGAGAGACACACTGTAGTAGAGGAGCGGCAGACCAAGGGAAGAAAAAGAAGGAAGGAAGAGAAAATGCCAGAGGAGAGCTAAGGCTGAAGAAGGAAGAAGCTAAGAAAGAAAGAAGAAGGCCCGCAAAGGAAGAAGGAGAAAGACACTGTAGAAGAGAAGTAAAAGCTAAGAAGACAGAAGAGAAGCAACTGCAGCAAAGACAGAAAGAGAAGGAAGAAGAAGAAGAGAGCTGCAAGGAGAAGAATAAAGAGGCCATCACTTAAGATGTCTAATCCTATGATCAGACATCCAACTCTTCTATTTTTGCTATAAATTTAACTCTTAAACTCTTGCATTTAAATTCTGAATTAGGTTTTGAGTAATTCTAAGTGTTCAATTACATTATTGAGATTAGTGAATAAATTCCATTTGCTCCCTGTGTTCGACCTCGGATACTTAGGTTTTCAAGTAATAAATTCTTATTTGTTGTCAATGCTTGGTCACCTATTCTACAACGCGACTGACTGTTAAAACACGATCAAGCGCTACTAACAATCAACCCAAGATTTGACTAGGGCAACCACGAATTTCATCCTCAACCTCAACAATTTCCCAAGTAGAAACTCACCCAAGCCCACATCCCCAACACTTTGGAGCAAATCCAATAAAGAGCTATTCAGCTCATTAATCATTTTTATCATAGGCTCTAATGCTTCAGTGCATGGTGTTGGCTGGGCTTTTAAAGATTGTATGGCATTCCTCAAGTTAGCCAACACCCTATCTTAGATTAGGTTCACTTGAACTGAATGGTTGGGTTCAGGCTTGGGTAGGTTTGAGTTAAATCTAGGGGAGTCAACATATCGAGGTTCTCAGGTCCCTCCCTGTTAGTAGGTCATTTCAGGTTGTTTAAAGGATGGTGGCGACCTATATTCAGTGGAATACTGGGGAGGGTAGGTGTTATAATCATTATATCCTTCCTTATTGTAGATCGGGTTGGTTTGGTGATCAAAGGATGAAGATCTATAATCATTGTAGCTCTGGGAAGGATAGTAATCATAGTCTTGTTGTCCAAGGTTAGGCCCTGGATACTGAGGTTCGTATTCATATCCCCAATCAAAGTTATCCTGGCTAGTGGATGGGTAATTACAACTCAAGTCAAAATAGTAATCATCTTGGGGATAAGTGATGGTAGGAGGGTAGGATGGGAAATGAGTATAGAATGTGGAAGTATACATGGTAGAATAGGAGGAAAATCAAAAAAGAGAAAGGAGCCCTACAACATAAGCAATCAACTCTATCCTTAGGTGGGTTATCCTAAAGACCTATAGACTCCCAGGACCCATCTTGAGATTAAACGATTTGGTTTACTTTTATTCGGTCAATCCAACCAGTTAGAAGGAGGGGCTGGGGAGAAGGTTCTCCCTTTGGCTTGCACCTCTGATTCCTAGTGTACCCCCAAGCCGCAGTAGTTTGACGCTACTCCTCTAGCTAAACATTAGATGGACCAGCAAAGGTAGATTAATCGAAAAAAATCTCAGTCTGAGCCTCGAAGAGCGAATCAATCCTTAAGGCCAACATCTACTCAGTTTTAATTAGGCTTGGGATGATTGTGCTCTTGGAATGTGATGGGCCCTTTAGATGGGTTGTGCACTTAATGATCAGTTAAAATGTGTGTGCGTGCACAACCAGGGTTTGCAAACAAGGTTATTTGATAATGTGTCTTTTAGGGTTTAATCTTGTTTAGTAGCCTTTAGGGTTTAATCTTTAGGCTCGTTCAATCAGGTTTAGTAGAACACTCCAAGTTTTAAAAGCACGGGTGTAGATATATTCCTTTAAAAATCAGAAATAAAACATGGAGTGCCTGGTTCAGTCCTGAAAATCAACCCTAAGTGGCAAGCTACTTCATCAATCAATTTTAATTTGAGTGATGCGGCCCAAACATCTCAATCAATTGGCCTATTGCACCACTTAGTTAAGGCACGCAAAAAGTCTTAACCTAATCAATTTTTCTACTCACTTATTAGTGTGTTGAGTTAGGGTGTACTGGATCCACTGGTCAGATTCCGATTAAGTGGTAGAATCGATGTAAAGTGGTACACCTTAAGTCGAGAGTTGTGGGTGTTTAATGTGTATCACTTTCAATAAATCCCACATGTGAAGAGTTTATTTTTTAATATATGTGCGTGGGTGAGTTGAGGCGAAGTGATAATCAAACAATCAAATCTATCCTAGGGTTTTTGCAAGCACCTAATTTGATTTGAGTTTGAGTTATTAGGTTATGGAATGGAAATCTAGTGGGTGGTGGGGAAAATAACCTACAAATGTCTATACCCACACTTTATTCCAATCTACCGCCTTTGGCTCCTCGATCGGGTTCCTGCAAGACAATAAATTGAAGAAGAAAGATAGGTTAGAAAAATATGTAAGTAATGCAGGAAAATGTGAGAAAAAACTAAAGAGCATTGCCTCCCCGGCAACGACGCCAAAATGATGAGGGCATGTTTCGTGAATTAAAATGAGGGTTCAAAGGATCCATCATCGTAGCTCGCAAAACATGTCTATCAAATAAAATTTATAACCGAAACTCGAAATGTGAGTCCTGGGTCGATCACGGGGAGGCGAACATTTGGTTTTGAAATATCCATGTTTCACTTTTATTTCTTTTTGTCATTTTTATCTTTTCTATTTTTTTTGGTATTTTTTTATCAAGCAAGCGATTAGGTCGATGAAATTTTATCTAGCCAATCTACTTGCAAAAATATAAGAGAGAGAGAGAAACAATCATGGATTTCTATGCGAATGTTTTTTTACAACTAAGAAAGTGGGAAAGATTACACTATGAAAGCAATAAAGATAGAAAGAGGTGAGAGAATCCCCCTCGACAGTCACTCAGAGGACGACTCGCTCTAACGTCACCTGGAGGAAGGTGGTGAGGAGCAGGACGAAGGAGGACGTAGCCGGAGGACGGAGGATGGGGCAGGACGGCGTCGTGGCAAGGATCTTCTTCCGGAAGGGTAGTGAGGGGATGGCCACGGGATGCTCCACAAATGGGGATGAGAGGTGGGAAAACTATTTTCTTTTCTACTCGAGAGGAGCCTCCCAGTCTTGGGACAAGCTCTCTCTTGAGCCTTAGAGGTGGTGAGAGGAAGAAAGGAAGAGATGGTTTGGAATGGAGGGGGGTAGGTCCTTTTATAATGGAGGAGAGACAAAAATCGTCCATGGGAAATTAGTGACGGCTGTAATCATCGCTGAAGATCCACGCCCTTCAATTCCTTTGCTGGCGTACACATAGTGCAAGCCATTAGTGATAGCTACAAGCATCACTAAAGGCCTGCCCAACTATCGCTGAAGATCTGCGCCCTTCTATTCCTTTGCTGGCACCGCACTCAATTGTCCAATTGGGGCGGCTACGGGGATTCAAACCTGCACCCCTCCCTTGAAGGTCTGGTGCTTAACCACTGCGCTAAGATGTCCAAAAGGTCGAGGGGACGACTTAGAGCACGCAGTGGAGGAGCATTCTCAATCGTTGGATTAAGATCTAACGACTGAGAATTGATGATGAAGATGATGAGGGGGCACCTCTTAGTTGCTGCTAGCCAGTGTTAGGCAGCCGAGATGGAGCCACGTGGCACCATCTGGGCCGTCTGTCTTCTTTGTGTAGAGGGTGCTACAGAGCTCTAATTGAGATGATTCCTGCATTGCCAGACTACGTTTGTCGCTCCGGATCCGTCCGTACGGTCGGATTTTTCATCTGAAGCCCGCATGAATGTCGCATTGCCCCCTGGCCATTGATCTTCCTCAGACTTCATATGATGCTATAGGACTCTTATCTAGATGATTTTGGAGGTGTTAGACTCTGATCGTCATCCTGATCAGATCCGTACAGTCCGATCATCCATCCAAGGCCCTAAAATAAATCTTCTTCTCTCTTGACCATGAAAAGGACCTAATTAATCTAAAAGATATACAACTACTCTAAATGCAGAATGATGCATGCTATGCAATATTTATAACATGAAATACAAATCTAAGCCTAGGAACATGCATGATTAGGCATTTTAACCTAAATAGATGTGTCTATATCACTTTCCAAGATTAGGAAAGTGTTGATAGTGGACTGCACCAATTTAGGGCAACTAGGTGTAGTCCAATCAACTATCACGGGGCCTTGTTCCATTGTTTCTGAGAAAGAAGTTTCTTTCATTGCTTTCTGTTGACCCTCTTCATCCAATTGTTGGAACATATCCTTCATGGCTTGTTTCTCCTTAATCAATTCTTGATTCCGTCTATATAACTCCAACTGAAGGTTATCAAGAATTGATAGAGTATCATTAGGTTTCCATTGGATTTCCCCCTTAGCATTCAAATTAGGGTTAGGAGGGTATGGTTGACGATGTGTACAAGAATCCGTACTGGGGTTTTCTTTCTTAGGTGGGTACTCTATTCTATCATTTTCGGGGTCTAATTCTTCAAGAGGCACCATTTTCTGTTTAGTCCTGCTCCAGAATAATTGAGGTTCTAAGTCCTCCTAGTCGGATTCTTCATTAGGGGTCCAAAGCAAGGTTTGATCATTCTTGCTTTGCCTAGGTTTATGATCATTCTTTGATTTTCATTTTTCTAGAATCCCTTCCAACCCATAGGTCAGGTAGGAGAGATCCTTGAATTCAGATGACCTATCTTGGTTATGGTCCTGGGAAGGGTAGGGGTCTTGGTGTTCTCCTAGAGTGTAGGTTCTATCAAATTGATTAGTGGGTGGGTGGGACCTAAAAGAAGAGCCATCATAAGGAGAATCAAGGTAAGGATCCCCAAGGTTTGGATCGTAACCCTGGGTTGTTGGGATGGATGTATCCCAATAGGAAGTTGGTGCGGGTTGAGTGAAATTGGGATAGTTAGGATAAGAAGGGTCTTCTAGATACTTGGGTCCAGGATTATATCCCCAACTAGGCTAATGGTTGTCCCAAGTAAACTGTGGATATAGTCTACTTGGGTTGCAATACAAATCATGTTGGGGATAGTTTGGGAAGGAAGGATAGGCATGGAAATCCATTGTTTGGAAGAAATGGAGGGATGAGAGAAGAACAGATAAGAGAATGGTGTGTGCACAACCAAGCAAACAAATCTAGGCCCTATAGTGTATACCTAGGTGACTTACACCTCAGAAGTAGATTCTGACCACACAGTGAATTCGGTATTGTCCTTACACCAGAAGGTGGTAGAGTTGGGAAGGCAAAGTAGGGGGAGTGTGTCAAGAAGGCCACTAATTATGCCAAACCCCGGCTTGCTTATGTCGCTTGACAATCAGGCTTCCCAACTTAGCACCTTTTGGAGCAAGCAGACGTCACAAATTCACTATGAATTCAGGAAAATACCCTAAAACGAACTCAATGATTCCTAGGGCCAACGTCTACTTAATTTTTAGGGCTAAGTCAGTGCTTGTGCTCAAGGATTAAGTGAAGAGTGTTAGAGGGGCTAATGCCCTTAAAATTATAGTTGAAATAGTGTGCATAATTGGGTGCAAGGACCAAATGCCAAAACAAGTATTCCTTAGCAAGCAAGATTGAGGTGTGTGATTTTTAGGGTTTAAATCTTACTTTAATGGCTTTTAAAGTTTTCAGTTGTTTACACCTTCAAACACAGCACAAATGTATAGGCACACGGTTGGTGATGTTTGATTTTCTTTAAGGCCTTTTGTGTGTCTATAAAATCAAAAACTCCCTAATGTGGAAGATCCTAGGTTGTGCAGCTTCTATTCAATGAATCTTTTTTAAGACTTTTGTCAAGAAGGGTCCAATCAAAGCAAGCAATGACCCTATCTTGACCAAAATCGAATGCGATTTTCAAAAAAATTAATTTCAAATTTTTTTTGGGACGATAGACACCCAAATTTATGTTTTTCCAAAAGGGGTCAATCTGTCTAGAACCTCTAGATCAGTGCGCAAGTTTAATATCTTGATCAGAACAAGCACTAATCGATTTCAGATGCAAAAGTGTTCTTCAGATGAAGTGTAGAGAATTTCAATATCTTTCTATAAATATAAATCTCTTATAAATCCGAGCTACGTGGAGTTCATAGCAGTAAGAACAACCTATAGATCTCCAGAACTCTGAACAACCTTGCATGCTTTCAGTAGAGAATTTCTCACAGCCAAACCACAAGGAGTTGACTCTGAAATTTTAAAGGGAGTTCACCTACTAGAAGGAACACCTCTAAGATTCTTTTCCAAAATTTTTAGAGGTGATAAGGGTCCTTTAATCATGTCCTCAACCCAAATCTAGAAAATGATTTTTCGAAGTTAATGGGTTGAAGACTTAGTGGTGGTGTTTTTCTTCGACAAACAAAAGAGAATTTTTTTTAGAACACCACCATTTTTCTTGGTCTAAGGATGAGAAGTTACCTTTGGATCGTGCGAAGACCAGATCAAGCCTTTGGGTCAGTGGTGGTCTTCTTGTGCTTACTTTGATCCAACCCGGCTCTTTCTCCTCTCGTTGCCAATGCACGAGGTCCTGCAACCACAAGAGGTAGAATAGCAAGTTAGATAACATAAATATGAATAATGACCAAGAAAATAAAAATGAATAAAAGATCCATTGCCTCCCTAGCAACGAAACCAAAAACTAACGTTAGCTAGACGTGTTTGTGTAAAATCGTTGTTGTAGTGCATTTTATGACGTCAATTTACTTAGAAAAATAATCGGATGTGAGTCCAAGTGTCGAACATAGGGAGGCAAAATATTGAATCTGCTAATCGCTTTCGTGTCACAAAAATATCGCTTTTGATTCGCTTGCAAAAAGGAGAGAATGAGAAAGAGAGAGATAGGGAGAGAGAGGGAGAGAGGGAGAGAAAAGGGGGGATAGGGTTAGAGAATCATGATGCGAATAATATATCAAAGATGTATTCTATTAATTATCAAATGTTATGATGAACAAAATATAGATGAATGCTTCAAATGAAAAACATGTACTACACTATCACATAAAATAAAACTAAGACAAGGAAAAAGACGGCATCGAGGTAGCCACAGCGGTGGAGGAGCTTCTGTCGATGGCTCAGTGGCTTGCTCGGAGCTCTAAGAGGTGGTGGTAGCTCTTGGGTGTAAGCTTGGCAAAAGTGGAGGGGGTAGGCCATTTTATAATGGAGGGAGGAGGCCAAAAATCATCCTCAAGTCAACAATGACATTTAAAGCGTCGCTGAAGACCTGTCGCATGAGTCACCATAGCCCCTACCCTCGCACCTTCAATGCACATGCTGGCTTGCACGCCCCACGTCGCGCCGCACGCATCGTGTTGTGCGTACACACTGGCATGCGATGTGCATTGCTGCTATCCGCCCATGCACGCACACTCGCATGCTCTGTTGCTTCAATTGAGCTTAAGGGGGGGTTGCAGGGATGTGAACCTGCACCCTCTCCTTGAGATCTCCTCTCAGGACCACCATGCCATGCCCTTGACATGGTCGCGAGGAGGATCCAAAGGCATGCGGTGGCGGTGGCTTCACAGCCATTGGATCTTGATCCAACGGTCGAGATTTGTTGATGAGGATGAAGTGAAGCCAGTGTTGGGAGTTCATGGCCAGCGTTGGGTAGCCTAGATGGTGCCACGTGGCGTCATTTGGGTTGTCCATCTTCTTTCTACTGTAGAAGATGCCACGGTGCTCAGATCGCGATGATTCCCATACTGCTGGACTGCGATCGTCATTCTGGATCCATCTGTATGATCAGATTTTTCATCTGAAGCCTGTAAGGATGTCGCATTGCCCTCTGGCCATTGACCTTTCTTGGGCTTGATGTAGGAGCTACGGAGGTCAGATAGAGGTGATTGAGTCCGTTGGACTCTGTTCGTCTATCCGGATCCATCCGTACAGTCCGATCGCTCATCTGAGACCTATTTCAATATGGACTTGTGCACATGGTCATTAAACATTGATTCTAAGTGATTAAAATGTAAAGATCAAGTAATATGCATGCAATGCTCCCAAGCCCATTATAATATGTCATTATCGCACAAGTATCCTCGAAATTGACTCTAATTGATAATATTAACACTGAACATTGTAGAGTCATCACCTAACCCTAGCCTATTTAGGAGCCTAATTTTACCTAACCTAGCGCCCACCTACCTAACCCAATTATCCACCCTCTTGGCTAGCCATGCACCTTATTTATCAATTTAATTGGATGGCCAACCTAGGTTTAACCATAAACCTACAAAACCCTAAGCCAACCTATAATGTATCCCTTCCTCAACAAACCTTCTTGAAAGGAAGTACGTCATCATCTATAAGATAGCCAAGTCTAGTGATGTGACCATCACAAAGGTTGCCTCTACCGATAATGTCATTAAGCTACTAAGTAAAGCTCAAACTAGAGAGTCATTTGATCTACACGTAAGTAGCATGGTGTTAAAAGAGCTTTCAAATTTGCTATGAGGGCAAGTGGGAGACTATTGGAAATGTGTGGTCATGCCATGCCATTTGAACAATGTAATGAGTTGCATTAGTTTGATCATGCCATTTGAAAAAGATTCAATTTATTTTGGTGCATAAAATAGAACCCTTAGAACGAATAAGGTGACATAGTTGCTCAAATTGAATAAATCCAATATGTTTTGATTCAAAGATCTAAACTATTTATAGGATCAGATAGCATGTCAAAAAATCACCAAAAAATTCAATCACTTGTTTCTAATCTTAATTGAGATGACAACCTTCACTAAATGTTGTTGCTTGATTAATATTCTCAGAAGAGGAGTCAAAAGTATCATGTAGGTAGGGTCAAAGAGTTGACCTAAAGAAATAAGAGATAAGAGAAAGTCCATCTTCAATGTTGTCATGGAGAAGGGGTATCCTTAGACCTAATCATTTGTCTCTATTTCACAAACACACACCTTAGGTACACCAATAGTTGATGCACCCACCTTGGTGTTGATATTGGAAAGCTGGTATGTTTGAGAGGGAACATGGGATGTGTGATCTCTAGAAGGAATTACATGGATCTACTTCACAAGTATATGTAGCTCATCGGAGGAATGAGCTCACTCTAAGTATATTAGGATAAATCAATTCCATATGTAGTCGCAGAGTCTTGATTTGACCCAAGTATCAAAGTGAATATGGTCCTTTGGGAAAGGAGTCGGTCTTTATTTTCATCCTGATCAATACAAAGAGGTTCTTTAAATATATAGGTATCGAGAATACCTAAGCGAGGTCTAGTACCATAAATTAAGAACCCTAAATGTTTCACTATTGCCATGATGAAAGCAATAGTGATTTTGGTGGGTTTCTACATGAAGAGAAATAACATATTATTTATATAGATAAATGATATTTGATTTAGCACTTACCTGGGATAAAAGGTTTGGTCTTGATCCAAAAAGATTTATATGTAAATTAAATGCAAATTGGGTACTAAAACCTATGAGTATATAAGGAACCTGTAGGATCTAATAGGTCGACACTAGAGGGTGTGAATAGTGTACTAAGGCAAATTATAAATTTAAAACAAATCAATCACCACAAACAAGATAGATCACACATAATTTTTAGAGTGGAAACCCTTTCAAGTAAAAACCACTACCTAAGCCTCGCAACTTAGGATTTCATGACTAGTCAATGCTAGTTAAATCCACTACTGCACCACTTGAACAAGGGTGGCACAACCTCTTACAATAGCTTCTTATCCTTTACACCTAAAAAAAAGAAAAATAATGGGATTCCAACAACTTGAGTCCCAAATCAATGCAACAGGAATATAAATAGAGGGTGTGAATAGTGTACTAAGGCAAATTATAAATTTAAAATAAATCAATCACCACAAACAAGATAGATCACACATAATTTTTAGAGTGGAAACCCTTTCAGGTAAAAACCACTACCTAAGCCTCGCAACTTTGGATTTCATGACTAGTCAATGCTAGTTAAATCCACTACCACACCACTTGAACAAGGGTGGCACAACCTCTTACAATAGCTTCTTATCCTTTACACCTAAACAAAAGAAAAACAATGGGATTCCAACAACTTGAGTCCCAAATCAATGCAACAGGAATATAAATAAACAATATATCTATGGAACCTCAAAAAAATATGTAAATCGTGGATTTTGAGGTCAGAAAAAGACGTGCTTTAGAAAGCCTTCAAAGTAGGCATAGAGGCTCAAAAGCATGAGAGAGAACATTTTTTGCTTTTTAGAAGCTCTGAAAGGTGTGTTTTTGAATGGGGATTGACAAGTCCTATTTATAGGTGTATTCTAGCTTGATTTAGAAAGTTTATGAAAGCGACGTTGGTTAATCAAACATACTATTTGGTCGATCAAAATTAACTTTGGTTGATTAAAACTATATTTTCATAGATAATTGGTTGATCAATTAAACTAGGAATTTGATTAACTTGAAGTGCAATTTTAGGATTTGACTGTTAGAGGATTTTGATAGATTAAAAGTATAGGTTTGGTTGATTAAGATAAAATTGATGGTCGATCAAAAGTATTGAAAACTTAGAGTTTGACCTAAGTTTGTTATCTATCGAAGGTTAAAACGAAACGGATGATATTTTTTTGTAGGTTCCTTACATATTTTTGGACTCAATAAAAGTAAAATAGCTACTTTAAAACATATAAAAGACTTCTTGAGTCCAATCTTTCTTGGCACAATCATGTTCTTCAAGAATCCATCTTAATATGACCTGAAATGATTAGTCCAAAATAAAATATAATTTTCCCACATCAAAATAAGGGTATCAACAAAACCCAATTGGCTGAACAAATAAAAGGGACCAATGTTGAAATATCCAAGAAAAAATTGATCCTAATTGTTAGATGTGATCCAACGGTTCCCATCGAATTGTGATTAACTAATACCCTACAAATATCTCCCAAAGGCATGACAATAAAACCTAGCCAATTTTTCATGCAACTAATCCTACCAAAAGTTCATGACAAAGGGAGAGAGGAGAATAGTCTAGGTAACTCTTCTTCCATTTCTTCACTTGTTTATCTTCTTCACCATGAAGAAGACCAATGTGGCACTTAGTCTTCCTTCAGAAGGGGAAGTCTTCCAACAACTATTAGAGTAGTCTTCAAATGACCTTGTTTGTCTTCCACCAAGTGTTGGTCAATGTGAACTAAAGGAATCACTTTGTCCTACACGCTGGCTTCCAATTAGGATCTTAGATGGTTATGTTGAAATAAAAGCATATATGAAATAAATAAAGAAAATCATATGCATTTCAAACGATTTTGCATAAATTAAAAATATTAAATCGAGCAATTTAAGCATGGTAAGACAAGATCTAGAATAAAATGAAGGACAAATAACACGCAATAGCATAAATAAATAAAATGAAAATAGATTAGATGTTACTCCAATCGAAGCGTCCATTAAGGACTTTCCTTAGAGAATGTATCACCCCCCTACAATACCGATGCATTGGGATCTAATGAACTCCTCTTAGGATACGATGATCCACCTCCAAGATTCAGCCCACTTCAAGCTTGGACGTCATTGAAAATCATCTCAAGAGAACTTAGTAGAGGCAATTTGATCAATCAATTTGGTTGATCAACCAAATTCCATTTTTATTGAACAATTTGATTGGTTGATCAATCAATCACCTTTCATAGATCACTCTCAAACACTTTACACAAGATCGACAAATTTGATTAGAAATTGATCTTCCAATCTTACATCAAACGACCATGACAAGGGAAAGAGAGATAAGAATGAGAGAGAGGGAAGAAGAGTAAAGAGTTTCTCTACTCAAGTTGTGTATCAAATGAGAGCCTCCTTGTAGGCTTTATATAGAGCTCACGACCCAACGTTTATGAAAATTAATGCTCACTCAAATGAGTTGATTGATCAAACAAATTGATCGACCAAATTGCTCCATTAATCGATAAAAATAATTGGTTGACCAATTAACTTTTTCATCGATCGATTAATTAATAAGATTTAAAAATTTGCAGTGAAAGTGTACAAGTTCCAAATTGATTTTTACCCAAACCCGAGTTGGAGCAAGACAGGGGCATGCACACACGTGGTTCTCAGCCTCATCTCTTACTCTTTATTACATAAGAAATGGGAGGTAGAAGCCTTTAATACTACCAAAAGGTTTGTCCACTTCTAGTGTGGCAATAAAACCCTTTACCAAATCCAATTAAAGTTAACATGAATTCCCATGTCATTATATATCAATTGCATCTCAATTAATGCAATTTGGCTCTCAAAATGAACAGGTTTACAACACTAAGTTGGATGCAGAGTTTTCATTGACCTGCCATGACACGATGGTCTTATCTAGAAGTGAAATTTTTACTTTTAGAGACTTTTGTAGTCAGGTGACCTGTTCCCGCTTCACGTGGATGATACAGATTTTATGCGTTTTGTAAATTATGCAAATAGTGTCGTTGTACACATAAATCCATAATCAACTTTTAAAATTTATATTCCTAGATAGGGAGAATATCTAGGGTCATCCAAGGAGGCCAATTTTTTAATCACAGAAATTGATTCTCTCTCTTGCCTCTCAAATCCACACTTATTTTTTGTGATTTTGATTTATATTATTTCTAGGGTTTTGGAAACAATCGGGTATTTGATGAGAAGATTAACTACGCTAAACCTATGCCTAGGTGACAAGAATGAAACCCTCTCTTCTAAGCTCACCCTAGGCATGTGACCCTAGGATAATTAGAAGAGGAGAGTGTGGTGTTCATTACACTACTAACAACATGAGAAACACACTATGATAACAACATAAATTGGAAGGTAAATGGAAATCTTGTATTGCTAGAATTTGGAGTACATGTAGAGGAATGCTTCTTGTAAAAATAATAAAACTACTAACTAATTCAAGAGAGAAAGTGGAAGATAAAGAAGAGGAAATACTATGGTTGAAGATCTAGTTGGCCCTTACTCCAAGTGTAGTTGCCCCACACTTGAAAAGGGTTCTCCTTTTCTTCTTGAAGTAGTCCTCCTCCAAGCTCTCTCCTAAAGGTAGGCGTCAACCACCATAAGGTTCCTCCCCTACCTAGTCGTCCCCTCTATGTAGATGACCTCCTCCTTGGCATGGCATAAGGGAGAACAAAGAAAGGATGAAGACACCAAGGGGGCGAGTAGGTTGCCCCCTTGATCTTCTTCTCTTCTTCTTCTTCCTTGGTGCGGGTTATGTTGGTGTAATGGTGGACCAAACTAATGGAATAGATGATCTATATGTGGTAGTTAGGAGGGATATATATAGGAGTGGAGAGGGGGATGGTTGGTGTGGACATGTGGATGGCTAGGATTAGGTTTGGTGGGTAGTTAAGGGATCCTGAGGTGGAGGGTAGTTGGTGCCAACCTAAGGGTTGCTAGGAGGGTAGTTATGGTGGCTAAGGGATGCCTAAAAGTGGTGCCAACTATGGAAGGTTGCTTCCATTTTTGCACCAACCTAGGTAGGTTCTAGAAGGGGGTTAGGTGGAGGGTTGGGATGAGTTGTGGGTTTAGGTGTAGGGTTGTGATGAGAGGATTTTGGAGGGAAAAAATGGCGCCAAAAGGGAGGTGGTTGTGGGTGGCTTTTGGCACCAAAAATGGGGGTCTTTTGGTGGTAGTTGAGTGATTGCGCAGCAATCATAGGTCTTAATTTACCTAAATTAGGCTAGAACTTAGCATAAGCTAGTGTAATTAATGCATGCATAAGCGTTACTTGCATCTTTACTTCTTTTCTTTAGCTATCCATGAAATAATGATATAATGTACTAATTAAGTGCATTATATAAATTGAAAGTAATAAGAAGCTCAGAAGTTGGATCTGGAGCTAGATTTGAAGCTGGACCTAAAGCTAGTGCTGCATCAAAGCTGGAGTAGAAGACCTTAGAATAAATGTAGTAGAGAAATAATGTAAGGGTTGAGGCATGTTATTCTATTAAGTAAGAATAAAACAGAGTTAAATTATGAAGAACTTAGGTTCATTCCTAACCCTAGGATAGCCCTAAAAGACTTCCTAAGCCTTGGCCACCCTTAGATTAGCTCACTATAGCCTAGGAAGCCTCAAAACCCTTATTACATCCCTTATCAAGATGTCCAGATAAGTTATTCGACGTCCAGGACCCTTAGCTACAACCCGCACACCTTAAACCCAAGTCAGCAGTGTTATTGGACATCCAGACACTTGGTCAGATGTCCAATTTCTGCAAAATACTCAACACAGAACCCTTATTCCCTTCTGACTCAAATTGGACATCTAAACAAAAGGTCTGGACTTCTGATTTTTTAGTATAAGTTGTCTGATACTTAAATTAGATGTCTGGAACTACTCTCCAGTTCCTGTTTTGGAATTCAAGCTTGGATCTTGAGTTCCTAGGTCCCTAAACCCAATTCCAACCCCCTGGGAACCTAAATAAAGGTACCTTAAGCCTAGTACACCACCTCTAGACCTTCCTAAGAACCTAATTAGGTTATCACTAAGCCTAATTGACTTGGATCATAGTCAATTACAATTGTCTATTCAAGTGGACTCATAGAGTCCAATTGAGCTTAAATCTCAACCCACACAAGTCCAATTGGACTCAATAAGAGTCCAATTGATCTAAGCCCAACTTAATTGAGTTATTTCACTCTCAATTAAGTTCACACTCACTCAATTAAACTTATGTCAAGTTTAATTGCATTTTCTCCTTAGCAACTTAGGATTTGCAACCCTAATTTGAGACCTACCCTAACCCAAACCCCTTAGGACCTAACCTAGACCACTTAGCCACCTAGATCACACCCCTCCACACACACACACACACACACTCCCACACCACCTAGAGTATTCCAAGCTCTTCCAAAGGTGGTGCCACCTTGGTTGCCAAAAATAGCAACCAAGGATCAATCTTCTCTTAAATCCACTTTTGGTGGATCTAAGAACCACCTCCACCACACCTTGGACGGCCACACTTGGAGCTCTCTCAAGAGAGTTCCACACTTCTCTAGATAGTCTTCTTTGGGTCTATTTAAAGGACCTTTGCCTGACCATTTGCACCCATCTTTGCAATTGGCTTCATTTCACCTTCATTTAGCATAAGTCCACCTCCACTCTACCTCCATCTCCACGAGCTCCACCACCATGACTCCACCGCCTTCACGCCAAGCCATGGTCACCTCTCCCTTTTTCCTCCAAGGGCTGGCCTAAGCACCATTGGCCGCCCCTCTTTCTTCTCCCTACCTCCACTCAAAGGCCATTGGAGACGACCTCCGAATGCCCTTCTTTCTGATAGCTTAGATAAGTAGTTCTTCTAATCTCTCTGCTTTATTTTATGCTTAGTAGTGTAACTCTCTCCCTCTTGCATGGTGCATGTGCAATCTCTCATAGATCCACATGTGTACGCATTTTCTGATAGCTAGTATTGTTTCAAGCATTCCTGTATAAGCTTTCCTCTAGATTCACTCTATATCCTTCATCATGAATCAATGAAAAAACATCCTTTTATAGATATCTATATGTGTGTTGAAAAATCACCATGTGCTTGCTTGTCATATTTTATTGTGATTGAAGTTGCCTGTGCTAATTTCCAATATTATCGCAACATCATGTCATGCGTGAATACGTAACTTATTATAAACCGGCATGAGTTCTTAGTGAGTAGAGTGAAAAAGATCGAAATCAAGATTAGCATTTCCATAATGCCTCCAAGAGACGAACAGCCGAGACTCAAAGTCTCATTATTTTACAAAGATTTTTTGACCAAGGGTTTCGCACGACTATACTACAAGCTACGACATAGTTTCCACAATATACGCGAGAAACTGCTCCATTCAAATGGCACCGTTGCCGAGGAGGCAATGCAATTGATTTTCAATCTTAGGACTTTTAGTGACAAATCCACCTCTACTTGTTTTTGGATGTGTAGGAAATCAGGAAAAACGGGATCTGCACACACATTGAGCGTAGAGAAAAAAAATGCAAGTGCACATCTTCTCTCTCTTAGCTTAGGTTTTTCTTTTGAACCTAGGTTAGATTATTTTTTCTTAGATAGAAATTTCTTTCTGAAAAAAGAATAAAAAAAATATATGCATATTTCAAAAAGAAAAAATTTTCTTCAAGTTGGTAGATTAGCTTTCATTTTGAATCTTAGGTTAGTTTAGTTTTATTTGAAAAGAAAAAGAGAAAAAAAATTGAAAAACGTTTTTCCCTCCAAAAAAATTTGAAATTTTCTTAAAAGAAAAAATATATATATATTTTTGGTGGAAGTTTCAATTTGAATTTCAAACACCTTTTAAAAGCTTTCCCACCATTATCTAAAATTCAGCTAGACTTCAATTTCCAAATTAAAATTTCATTTGCCAAACTTTTACTGAGCGAAAAAATCTAAAATTCGGCCAAGAACTTCATTTTTAAACCACCATTTAAATGGTACCATTTATTTAAAGAAATTCAAAGTACAAAATTTTTAAAAATTTATGAAGTACAAGGGGGTCAAATTTCGAGCAACTCGCGAATCTATTTTGACTAAAAATGGTGGGGTTTGAAATCTTATTTCATTAGCTTTAATTTTCATATTTTTCCCAAATTTTTGAAAATTATTTCATACAGTTTCAAAGCAAAAAACTACTCGAGGGTCAAAATTCCATATCTAACCCCCTGACATTTAAAAATTTGTATAAATTTGGTTGACATAGTAAAAATTATAAAAAAAATATTTTCTAAAAAGAAAATTTAGAAAGGAATATACTTGGTAAATTTCACTTTATTTGGATCCCATTTGTATTTAGAGAATTATTTTTATTTCGTTGGTCTGCTGAACACTTAGAATTTGCATGAACCCTAGGCTCAATATTTAGGGTCAAAATTCTACAGACCACACAATTAGGCTAACCTAGACTTAGTTAAGTCTAGTGTTTAGCCAGTGAAGCTGGTCACCTTGTGGGCCACTCACCCTAAACCCCAGCTGAGAAAAAAAAAACAGAGACTAAGAAAAATGGTTAAAATATGAATTCCTTGTCATACTACTGGGTGATTACAACCTCTTTGTCCAAACTGATGACTAATCTACGGGGTAGTGTTAAATGACCACGACTAAGGGGTACAAAGGAATCAGAGGCAAAAGTTGAAGGAAGAACATTCCCCTTAGTCCCCTCATACACAGACTGGCCGGGTTAGCTTGAGAGGCAGGAATTACTTTCAGTCAGTTGTCAATGAATTTTTCTTTAGGAATTCGAAGCTAAAATGAAAATTTTGGTCATCTGATCATAAGGATCACCTGATTGACAGGGCCTTAGCCTTTTCTGGATGGCTGACCAACCTGGGGGCTGGTTGGTGTATGCAAGGAAGGAGGTGATAGCAACGGATTTGCACGTGAAAAGGATTGGATTTGGAAAACCCATCGTCGTAGTTCGATTCACGAGAAAATCCATCGATCAAATAAAATTTATAATCGAAACTCAAAAAGTGAGTCTCGAGTCAAACATGGGGAGGCGAACGTTTGGTTTTGAAAATCTGCATTTCGCTTTTTAGTTGTTTTTGCCATTTTTATCTTTTCTATTTTTTTTTGGTATTTTAGCAAGCAAGAGATTAGGTCGATGAATTCTTATCTAACTAATCTACTTGCAAAATATAAGAGAGAGACAGAGAGAGAGAAATAATCATGTATTTTTCAATAAGTGTTTCTACAACTATGAAAGTGGGAAAAACTACACTAGAAAGTAGTAAAGATAGATGGAGATGAGAAGAATCCCCCTCGACAGTCGCTCAGAGGATGACTTGCTCTGACATCACCTGGAGGAAGGTGGTGAGGAGCGGGACGAATGAGGATGGTGCTGGAGGACAGAGGGCGGGGTAGAACGGTGTCGCAGCAAGGATCTACTTCCCGAAGTAGGTGAGAAGATGGCCACAGGATGCTCCACGAAGGGGGATGAGAGGTCAGGAAAAATATTTGATTCCTACTCTAGAGGAGCATCCTGGGCTTAGGACAAGCTCTCTCTAGAGCCTTGGAGGTGGTAAGAGGAAGAAAGGAAGAGATGAAGAAAAATGGGAGGGGTAGGGGTCCTTTTATAGTGGAGGAAAGAATCAACTTCGTATACAGGACATTTAGTGACGGTCATAAACATTGCTGAAGATTCGCCACAAACATCAATAGAGACAGCCCAAGTGCCCACCAACCGCTGCGCTGGTGCGTGCTCCGCGCACTCGTGTCTCACACGTCCGGGGACACGCCCATGCCCGCCCTCTGTGCTGCTACGCATGCATGCCTCCACGCACTCCTGCGCTACTATGCGCATGCAGTGGTGCATGCATGCCCATGGGCAACCTGTGTTGCACCACGTGGAATGATCTAGGTCGTCCATCTTCTTTTTGTTCTAGGGGCTGCTACAGAGGTCAGATTGAATCGATTTTCACGCCGTTGGGCTGCGATCATCGACCGAATCCATCTACACGGTCGAATTTGTCGTTTAAAGCTCCAAATTACGTCACCTAGTCCCTTGGCCATTGATCTTCCTCGGACTGCATATGGTGATACGGGACTCTGATCAAGGAAATTTTAGAGGCATTGGACTCTGATCGTCATCCTGATCAGATCTGTATGGTCGGATTGTCAATCTGAGGCTTCAAAATAAATCTCCTTCTATGTTGACCACAAAAAGGACTCAATTAACCTAAAATATACACAACTACTCTAGATGTAGAATGATGCATGCTATGCAATATTTATAATATGGAATGCAAATCTAAGCCTAGGAACATGCATAAATAGGCATTTTAACCTAAATGGATGTGTCTACATCAGGAGGTCACTAAAACCTCGATTGGTTAGACCTTAGGAGCCACTCCCAAGGAGGCGAGTCACCTCACCCAAGTCATCTTCCCCCCACCATCTTCTTCTATCCTCTTAGTCGAGATGGCTAACTGTGGACCCCAACTTGGTCAGTACCCACCAAATCTGGACCCGATGGCTCGTCTGGTAGACTAGGTCGCTGAAACTGCAGAACAGCAGAAATAGAATATGGATCGTATCTTGACTACCTCGGATGGAATGCAGCATCCACCAGGTGGAGAACTACTTCAGGATTTCTATGATCTGGCAGCACCGATTGTCACACCTCTAGTCTGGATTCTCGTAGGCGGAGACGCGTTTGAGCTCAAGCCCAATATAATTGGGTTGATCCGGAATTACTTTTATAGAAACTCAAACGAGGATCCATTCCAGCATCTAGAGGACCTGAGTCGAATCATGGAAATAGCTCAACCCAAGGACGTAGATCTTGGAATTGTTCTGACGAAGCTTTTTCTATTTTCTCTCAAAGATAAAGCTTCGTACTGGTTCAAGACCATCGGGAAGCCGATTGGAACATGGCCAGAATTACGACGTGAATTCCTACAGAAGTTCTTCCTGATCGGTCGTACGAATGTGATGAGGCGAGCAATTACAACTTTCTCCCAGGGACCTGAGGAGAAGTTGCATGACACCTGGGACCGATTTCGTGATCTCCTGAGAAAATGCCTGCACCATGGTGTGCCTAGATGGCACTTAGCACAGATCTTTTACCATGGGCTGGACGACACACATCAGTACCTGGTCGATGCATCCAGTCGCAGGAATTTCCTCGCGAAAGACGAAAATAGTGCATTTGAGTTGTTCGAGTCTCTAACAGAGAATTCAATAAATGTCACATCAATGAACCAATTCCAGTAGCCTGGACAACAGCAAGTTAGTGTCCATGAGGCTCAAGTAGAGTCTGATCGAGCTGATATGGAAATCATCACCAAGCAGCTGGGAAAGGTGGATTTGCTGGGAAAGAAGCTCGATGACCTAGCTCGAGGTCAACAGGATCTGGTAGGAAATTCTACTACCCTGAGACCCTCTTATGCACCCCGAGCCCCCCTACTTGAGTTAATCTGCTCACTCGGGATGCACCTCCTCCATATTCATGGGACCCCACATATCAGGATCCCACGAACAATCTCGATATGGCACCATATGATCAGGGTTACGCACCACACGATGATTATAACATGTATTCCCTTGATGAATATACGCCTCAAACGTCGTCAACCTACAAAGACGTCAATGCTATTCAGGGATACGGGTGTAATAACCCATACTCAGAGACATATAACCCTGGTTGGTGCCAACATCCGAACTTCTCCTAGTCAGGTAACTCATAGAGACAACATCAAGATCCACACTACCAGACAGTACGAGAATGCATAGAACACATACCCTAAGCAGCAGCCATTCTTGTCTAAACAGCAACAATCATGCTCGGTGTATCAGTCGCTGCATCAAGCTACTAGTCACCCTCCAAAGCAGGCCGATTTGGAGGCACTGAAGGAGGAGCTACAAGAATCAATGCGAAAGTCTAAATAGGATAGCTTGCAGATCATGAAGGAATGGCCAACCAGATACAGAACATACAAAACACACAAAACCAGTTGTTGTAGGAGCATAGGACCCAGGGAGCCTTGCCCTCCCAACCTATCTCGAACCCACGATATGTGCAAAACCAGGGCACCCCTCCCAGGTGTTTACGCGCGAAATCGATGTTATAAAAGATGTGTCATAGTATAGATCAAAATTGCTCAAAAACAAATAAAATTTACAACTCAGAATCAAGAAATGAGTCAGAGGTCGTTCACTGGGAGCAAGTATTGCAATTAATCTCAAGATCACAATTTAAGCACAAAATAGCAATATATAATAAAAATTCTAAGCAATAATGATGTATATATACAAGAAAATGTCAATGGTCCTAAAGATTAGGGTAAAATGGTGATTTGAATCACCAATTGACCCTAATTACAATAATAGCAATATCTCAGCAGTATCAACCAAATTTAATCCACACAAGTAAGTGCACAGTGCACTTTGTCAAAAGCAATTAGATGGTGGAACACAATATCAGACGACTTAAATCACCCTCAACTTCAGTGCAAAGGCACTGTTCACTTCTTCATTAGCTTCTTCTCTTCCTTTCTCAGCTCTTCTTTTCCTTCTCTTCTTCTTTTTCTCTTCACACAAGTCACAGCACAGAGGCACAGTTGCCTCTTCAACAACTAAGTGTTGAGAGAGGGACAGCTGAGGAAAAACCCCCCTTTTTCCTCTACATCTTTTCTCTTCATGCCCGCTTAATCAGATCAGTAAGCGAGTAGACAGGCAAGTAAACGGATCAGGACGAGACCCACGTAGCATGACCACGGGCGAGGCGTGCATTGAGGCATGTGTGGGGACCCGACCCCCATGTCTTGGGTGAGGGGTCAGAGGAAGGAAATCAATATATCTCGTGTAGCTACTCCGTCAAGTACCAATATGAGACTAAATGTCCCCTTATCTTTCGCACGAAGGCAGCGGGATGACCTCCTTCAATTGGAGCAACAGACGAGGTCGAGGTCTTCAATTGAGTACCTAGGAGGCTTCAGGACCTAAGGTCGCGTCGATCAAGAGCTACAGCAGGTTGATTCGAAGTTTGGAGGTGAAGAACACGTCGGAGAAGATGGTGGTGGCAGTGGTTATCCAAGAGAGAACCTTAAACACGAAAATGACCTTACAGCCTTGTCAAAACAAGTTCAGAAGGTTTACCATAGTGCGGAGAGTGTAATGGAGGTGTTTTCATGGAATAGAGGTGCCTGTGGTGGTGCAGTGTTCGGGGCGTAGATCGTGTAGAAAATTAGCAAGTAGTAGTATAGTGAGAAATACATCTCGAGCAAATAATTAATGGAACGGTGAGTAGCAGTCGATCATAGGGAGGCAGAAAGCACTTTTGATTTCATGCGTTTATTCCAAATATAAGAATCAAGTAATAGAAACAATCAATTACAACATCCACATCACAAAGAGAGATTGAATTGATATATGTAATAGAATGAAAACATGAATGTAAACAACTACTACTGTAACAGAATGAGGGCACCACGAGTGGTCTATAGTGGCCTTTTAGAGAGGTTGGGAAGAGCAGCAACGATCCGTCAAGGTGGCCCAACGAATGCTTTAGATGGAGGTGCAGAGATGGATGCAGAGAAGATGGGAAGAATAAGAAGAGAGAGGGGTTGTAGTTAGGAGGAAGAAGAAGAAACTAAGAGAATGCCTTTCAAAGGGGGCACTTAGGCCTCTTTTTATAGCTTTAGTGAAGGGCATTTAGGGTATTTGGGCCCTTAATTCCATGCAATGGCTTCAGATTAATCAGATCCGTTGATCGGGAGATCAACGGCCTTGATTAAGCCTTCCAAATCCTTCTTCCATCCAGGACTTATTCTGGTGCTACCACGTGGCACTCTGTACGCCCTTGGATTTACATCCAACAACTCAGCTGCTTCCTCGACTGCACGCTGCGTTCCTCGCTACGCCGCCAACCTTCAAAACTTGCCCAATCGTAGACCGTCCGATTGTAAGATTGAACGGTTCGGATTCATGCCTACGCTGTCCTTTGATCAGTGCCTCAACTCCTAAAGCTTCTCAACCATCCGATCTCTTGATTGGACAGCTTAAAAAGCCTACGCAGTGCCTGCTGAGTCCTAAGGTGCACGTCATTGCGCACGTCTGCATCCAACACTTCGACACTGCCACGCATTCGTCGCTGATCCGCCAGATGAAGATCCGGCAGTAGAATTTCATCTGCAGGTGCCTGACTCCCAATCACGCTTCGAACTCGCGTCACATGCTATCTATTAAGCACTCTCTCCGCTACACTAGGCGTGCAGATTGTAGCACTTTCCAAATCTGTGCAGCCACCCTCAGCCGCTGGATGGGAATCCAACGGTCAAGATTCGCCCTTGCTTGATGAGGCTAGAGGCGGGCGATGTGGCTACATTGCGACCGTTGGATGATGATCCAACGGCCCATGGCCCTCCTTCCCAGATTGTGGCGTAGTGAGAGGCGGCTGCAATGGCGCCACGTGGTGCCATCATGGCCGTCCATCTTCTTCTCCTTATTTCTGATGATGTAGGCTTCCGATTGAGTTGATTTTGCGCCGTTGGACTGCAAACATCAATCCGGATCCATCCGTGCGGTTTGATTTATAATCTAAGGTTCGGATATTCTTCAAGTTTCCCCTTGACTCCTACTTCTTCTGCGGCCTCCCTAGGGTGCTACGGGAGTCTGATTGATGCGCTCTTGGAAGCGTTGGATTCCCGTCGTCATTCCAAATAGATCCATAAGGTTGGATCGGTCATCTGAAGCCCTGGATTACCTGCAATTATTAATACCTTTCAAATAGCACATTATTATGTATAAAGCATATAAATCATCTAAGATGCAAAGTACGGTGTATATGCATGTAGAATGCCCATGTTAAGCCAGGTTCTACCTTAATTCAGGCGAATTAAGGCCTATGATTGTTGTGCAATCATACCTGATTGTGCAGCAATCATAGGTCTTAATTGTCCAGAATTACGCTAGGACTTAGCATAAGTTAGGATAATTCATGCATGCAAAAGCATTACTTGCATCTTTACAGCTTTCTTTTAGCTATGCATAAAATAATACTATAATGTATTGATTAGGTGCATTATGTCAATTGTAGGTAATAAGCTGATCAGAAGGTAGATCTGAAGCTGGATCTAAAGCTGGATCAGAAGAATAAAGGATAACTGGTGTTGCAGCAAAGTTAAAGCAGAGGATCTAGAATAAGATGTAGTAGACAATAATGTAAGGGGTTGAGGTATGCTATTCTATTTAAGTAGGAATAAAGCATAAAATTATGAAGAGCTTAGGACCATCCTAGCCCTAGGATAGCCTAGAAGCTTCCCCAAGCCTTAGCCACCCTTAGATTAGGTCACCACACCATAGGAAACCTTAAAACCCTAATTCTAGCCTCTATCTGGACGTCCAGATAAGTTATAGGACATCCAAAACCCTTATCCAACTCCCTCACACCTTAAACCCACTTCTGTAGTGTTATTGGACATCCAGACACTTGGTCAGACATCCAATTTCTGCAGAATAGCCAAGACAGAACCTAAAATCCCTCCTGACTCTGATTGGACGTCCAGACAACAAGTCTAGATTTCTGATTTTTCACTATAAGACATCTAACACTATTATTGGACATCCAGAACTACCCTCCTGACCCTGTTTTGAGATTCAAGCCTTGATCTTGGATTTCTAGGTCCCTAAACCCAATTCCAACCCGATAGAAACCTAAATTAAGGTGCCCTAACCCTAGTACATCACCTTTAGACCTCTCTAAAAACCTAATTAGGTCCTCACTAAACCTAATTGACTTGGATCTTAGTCAATTCCATCAGCCTATTCAATTGGACTCATTGAGTCCAATTGAGCCCTAATCTCAACACACACTGTCCAATTGGACTCAATGAGAGTCCAATTGACCTATACCTGACTTAATTGAGTTATTTTACTCTCAATTAAGTTTTCACACACCCAATTAAACTTGTATTAGGTTTAATTGCACTTTATCTTAGTGAATTAGGGTTTGCAACCCTAATTTGAGACCTACCTTGACCTAAACCCACTAGAACCTAACCTAATCAACCTAGCCACCTATGTTTCGACCCACACACACCATCCACATGAAAATACCTAGCCTAGAGTTCCCTAGAACTCTCTAACATGTGTCGTTGCCTTGGTTGCTAAAATTAGCAACCAAGAGCCATTCAATTTTTGGATCCACATTTGGTGGATCTAAAAACCACCATTAATCCACTCTCTCTCACTCTTCCACGATCTCCTACCATAGGCCTCTCTAGAGAATTCCATAATTCTCTAGAGAGCTTCCCTTAGGTCTATAAAAAGACCTATGGGGTGGCCATTTGCACCCATTCACACTTGGCTTCCATTTAGTTTAGCTACATCCACCTCCACTCCATCTCCACGAGTAGCATCACCATGGCCACCACCATCTTCACGCCAAGATGCTGGATCACCTCTCCAAACTCTCTCCAAGGACCAACCTAAGGACCATTGGCTGCCCCTCCTCCTCTCAACCAACTCAAAGGCCATTTGAGCCCACCTCAGAATGCCCTTATTTCTGCTAGATCAGTAGCTTAGTTCTTCATAGTTTACATGCTTTTATTACTGCTTAGTAGTGTAGCTCTATATTCTCCCCCAATGATGCATGCATAATCCCCCTTTAGATTCATGTATGCGATCATTTTCTGTTAGCTAGATTTACGTTTTCAAGCTTTCCTCTATAAGCTTTCCATGAGTTCCATGTTGCAAACACCATGATGAATTAATGGAAGATCTTTTTCTATATGTGTGTGTGTGTGTGTGTGTGTGTGTTGAGAATCACCATGAGCTTATTGCAATATATTTTGTGTGATTAAAGTTGCCTACTTTTAATTTCTGATATTCTGGCAACTAAGCATGTCGTGCATAAATACGTAATAACCATAAATCGACATGCGATTTTAAGCAAGTAGAGCGAAAGAGATCGATTTCAAATTTGCATAAACACCTTCCAGAGGTGAACGACCGGGACTCAAGTCTCGTTATCTTTAGAAATTATTTTTGTTGATCGTATTACGCACTATACTACGATGCTTTTTCTTATCAAAAAATGCACTATATGATCCCAACAATACCCCATGCCTAGATCTTGCTAGTTCCTAGCAAGTGTAAGACTAAATGCATTTTATCAAGAATTTAATAAAGGTTTATTTATTTTTGTTTCATTCAAAAATTCAAAATCCAAATAACCATGAATATGTAATGTTGTAGCTTCTACAACGGATCCAAGCAAACAGTCGATATACATTTAAAGCTTGTATATCACATGGGTTTTGCAAGTTTGAAATCAGGGTTACGAGTAACCCATCGTCGTAGTTGCAAAACACGTGGTCAAATAAAATTTATACTGAAACTCGAAAAGTGAGTCTTGGGTTGAACACGGAGAGGCAAACGTTTGGTTTTATGAAATCCGTGTTTCACTTTTATTTCTTTTTGGTCATTTTTATCTTTTCTAATTTTTTTGGTATTTTTAACAAGCAAGAGATTCGGTCGATGAAAACTTTATCTACTTGTAAAAATATAAGAGAAAGGGAGAGGGAGAGAGAAACAATCATCTATTCATCAAGAACTGTTTGTTACACTACGAAAGCAGGAAAAGTCTACACAATGAAAGCATAAAAAGATAGAATGGGGTGAGAGAAATCCCCCTCGACGGTTGCTCGAAGGACAACTCGCTCTGTCGTCGCCTGGAGGAAGGTGGTGAGGAGCGGGACGAAGGAGGATGGAGTCGGAGGATGAAGGATGGGGTAGGACGGCATCGCAGCGAGGATCTTCTTCCCGAAGGGCTGTGAGAGGACGACCACGGGATGCTCCATGAATGGGGATGAGGGGAGGAAAAACTATTTGGTTTTACTCTAGAGGAGCATCCCAGGCTTGGGACAAGCTCTCTCTAGGGCCTTGGAGGTGGTGAGAGGAAGAAAGGAAGAGATGATTTGGAATGGTGGTGGGTAGGTCCTTTTATAGTGGAGGAAGAACAAATATGCATCTGGGTCATTACTGACGACCATAAACGTCGCTGCAGATGTCACTGAAGATCCACCCTAAATCCTTTTGCTGTCGCGCGCAGATCATTAGTGACAGCTACAAGCGTCACTAAAGGCATGCGTCGCTGAAGATCCACTCCGCTAGCACGCGCATCATGCACTGCGCTCTTCACGCACCCATGCTCCCTGCGCCGTGCACGCGCGCACGGTGGCATGCGCTACGTAGCTGCGTTGTGCGCGATGCGCGTGTCTATGGCTGTGTGCAACGAGCTATGCGCAACTGAGGTTGTGCGCATGCGCTACTACTGACCGGCGTTACGTGGCCTGGATGGCACCACGTGGCACCATCTGGGCCATCCATTCTTCTTTCTTTTGTAGAGGGTGCCACAGTGCTCAGATCAAGATGATTCTCACACTGCTAGACTACGATCGTCACTATGGATTCATCCGTATGGTCAAATTTTCCATCCAAAACCCGTATGGATGTCGCATTGCCCCCTGGCCGTTGATCTTTCTCGGACTTCGTATGATGCTACGGTTCTTGGATCTAGACGATTTCAAAGGCGCTAGACTCCGATCGTTGACCTAATCAGATCCATACGGTCTAATCATCCATCCGAGGCCCTGAAATATGTCTTCTTCTCTCCTGACCATAAAAAGGACCTAATTAACTTAAAATATATACAACTACTCTAAATGCAAAGTGATGCATGCTATGCAATATTTATAACATGAAATGCAAATCTAAGACTAGAAACATGAATGAATAGGCATTTTAACCTAAATAGGTGTGTCTATATCATTGTACTTGACCCCTAATACAATTCTGTTGGGATAGGCAAACCTCTTCTCTCAGGGATATAAGCTATTCTCTGATTTTAGCCCTGGCTTTTAACTTAGGTAGAAGATGTTTGAGTTAACTGGATTTATATTTGGTGGCTCACTCTCTTCTAGTGCAACATAGAGACTAGTATTTCAAAATCTAGATTTCTAGATTATTGAATAAATTAACTTAGAGAAAGGATGGAAAACTGTGCTCTCTTTAATCTTTTGTACTTTTTCTTTTCTTTCTTTTTTTTCTCTCTTTTTCTTTTTCTTCCTGAGCTCACATCTTACCAGATTTACAACTGTATTTGGTGGTCTTACATGGCATTACACTTTAATTAAGTTCTAATAACCCTACGACTAAGTCAGACTCCTCAGCCTGTATTCAGGTGGTCGAAAATACAGAAAAAATAGGTTATGGCTGTATTTGGTGGTTTGTGGGGATGGTAGGTGTTTTTGCCTCAAAACACTTTGATTTACATAACTCAAACTTCTTAAAATGACACTTTTTCTTTTTTTTTCTTTTTTTTTCAAGCAAATACCTCTTTTGTATGCTTTTTCTTTTTATCTACTGGCATAATGGCGTTACCACATAACATAACGCAATAATGCAACACGACATATGTACTTTTACTCTGAGGCATTATTTAGGATTTTTGGGGATAACCAAGAGGATCTCAGGTGCTTATTTAGTGAAAGTGCCTACTCTTGGCACCGGGTAGGGAACGGATAGGTCGACGTATTTCTGACCTTGACATCAGTACCCTCCTTCAGCCGAGGATTCCGTAGAGGACAATCGTGACCATCCACCACAATCCTAGTTTTATTAGAACTTGCTCTCTATGTTTTTGCCGTATTTAGTGGCTCTTCTACAGAATTTCTCACAGAATTAGTACACAAGAACTGAGAGCGAAAACTATGCCCATCTCTAAGTATTATTCAATTTTTAAAGATTAAAGATTCCTTACATTAGCCTTAGAGCACCAGTAGACTCTCTACTCTCATCTCACCTATGTTTTGGTGGATCTACTAGAAGATGGTTCACCTGACTTCCTGATTGTTGTCCAAGGGTTCAGGAGAAGAAACAATGCCTCTTCTCAACAAACTAAAGATGTCTATCGATTTTCACAGTGGATCCATTGCAAATTCTACATGTAGAATTGAGGTTATATTGGATTCTAAGCTTAGGAATCTACTAAAGAATAAGTCTTTAATAAAACCACTTGATAAAATGATCTAATTCCCCACTTGTTGGTAGAAAATTTTCAGTTTTTATGGACTACCCCCCCATGTCTAAGTGTTTGCAAGTCCTCATGCATGAATAAAAGAAATAAGGTAGGGTGTATGTGGATAGAAATCACCGAAAACTACTTCTGAGTTGTCGTTCAGCTCATGCCATCACTGCAATGCCATACATAATATGCAAAACAATATGCGAAACAATATGCGAAAATGAAATATGCTATGTATATATGGTATGTATATATGTATACGTGCTGAGTTTAACGCCTCCACCTGAGCAACTCATCAATCACACGTCCTTAAGAAGATGTATCGTTTCGTCAACAGGAGGAGGTCCTAGGCAAAGAATGGTTTGAGGTGCTGGCCATTAACCATAAAAAGCCAAGATTTTGGGTCTTTAATTTGGACTGCCCCATTACGATACAGGTGGACCACCAGAAATGGCCCAGTCAACTTGGACTTGACGTTTCCCACAAAGAATTTAAGTCAGGAGTTAAACAACTAGACCTACTGGTTAGGTGCGAACTCCTTCCTCCGGATGTGTCACTCATGGAAAGCCTTTGTCTTATCTTTGTATATTTTTGCATTCTCATAAGCTTCCCACCTAATCTCCTCTAACTCACTGAGCTAGAGCTTCCTTTCATAACCTCCGGCCTCGAGATTAAAATTACACTTCTACACTGCCCAAAAGGCACAATGCTTCAGCTCCACAGGAAGGTGACAGGCCTTTCCATACACCATGCAGTATGGCGACATTCTGAGTAGGGCCTTGTATGCAGTCCGATATGCCCATAGTGCATCAATCAACCGATCGGACCAATCCTTCCTATCAGGTCTAACCATCTTTTGAAGGATAAGCTTGATTTGATGGTTTGATACTTTAGCCTGCCCATTGGTTTGTGGGTGATATGGGGTAGCAATGTGGTGCTGCACCCCGTATTTCTTCAATAATGACCTGAAATGGGCATGGATGAAGTGACTTCCCCCATCTCTTATCAGGGTGCGGGGAACTCCAAATCTCGCAAAAATGAATTCCCAGACGAAGGATATAATAGTCTTATGATCGACTCATCTTGCCAGGATAGCTTCGACCCACTTTGAGACATAGTCTACTACGAGGAGTATGTATTCAAAGCCATGCGAGTTCGGGAAGGGGCCTATAAAATCGATGCCCTAGACATCGAACACTTCTACAACAAGAATGGATTGGTGAGGCATCATATCTCTCCGACTTATAGAATCGACCGACTGGCATCGCTTATAGCACTTGGTAAATTCATGTGTATCTCTGAAAATGGTTGCCAGAAAAATCCTGTTGCATTCAACCCGAGAAATGACCCCCACAAGCATCGCTGTGGCAGAAGGTTAGCACACTAGAGATTTTCGAATCAGGGATGCATCTATGGATGATCTGATCAGCCCCATTGAGAAAGAGCAGTGGGTCATCCCAAAAATAGAATTTAGCCTCTGATATAAATGAGTTTTTGATCCTTGGATAATCCCGCAGGTAGCTTGCCTACGATGAGATAGTTTGCTATATCAACATACCAAGGAAACTAAACAGAGTTGATAGACAGCAGAGACTCATCCGAAAATCGGTCTAATGTCGGTGGGAAGTACGGAATATAATCTGGGTCTAGCCGAGACAAGTGATCTACCACAACATTATGGGCTCTGGCTTTGTCGCGGATTTCGACATCGAACTCTTGCAAAAGAAGGATCCATCTAATAAAGCGAGGTTTGGTGTCCTTCTTTGCCAACAAATGTCGGAGGACGGAATGGTCAGTGTAGATGATAACTTTGGACCCGAGTAAGTATGACCTGAATTTCTCCAACCCGAATACCATAGCTAGCAATTCTTTCTTAGTGACTGTATAGTTATGCTGAGCCTCATTCAGCGTGTTGCTAGCATAGTATATTACAAATGGTTAGCGCTCCCGACGTTGGCCAAGAACAGCTCCAACAGCGAAGTCAGAGGCATCACACATCATCTCAAAGTTGAGCGACCAGTCAGGGGTTGGAGAATAGGTGCACTTGAAGTAGTACTTCTCAAGGTATCGATAGAGCTGAGACACGAGGAGTCGAAATCAAAGGTAGTGTCGGTTACCAGAAGATCCGTTAATGGACGAACAATTTTTGAGAAATCTCGAATGAATCTTCGATAAAATCCGACATGCCTAAGAATGATCTGATTTGCCTAACCGTGCTAAGTGGAGGTAATCGCGAAATGATTTCGAACTTAGCTCGGTCGACCTCGAGTCCATTAGAGGAGATCATGTGACCTAGTACGATGCCATCCCTCACCACAAAATGGCTTTTTTCCCATGAAAGTATATGTATATATGTATATATATATATGTATATATATAAGTATATATATATATATATATATATATGTATGTATATATACTAATACATAAGTATATAGGTACTACTATATGTATAAATATAAGTATATATATATATGTATATATATATATTTATATAAATATATGTATATGTATATCAATATATATAAGTATACGTATATATATATGTATATAATAGAGTATAGGTGTGTGTGTGTGGAAGTGTGAGTGTATGTCTGTGTAAGCATCAAAGAAGAGAGTGAGAGAGTGTTGTGAGAGAGAGGACGAACAGGAGAGAGAGAGCACTACTGGAGGATTAAATTAGGTAGTCTACAGCTTCCAAGAGACATCTAGAGGCTACGCGCGCACGCACAGGTGTGTGTTCGCGCAAAAAAGAGCGCGCACACAGGAGAGTTGGTGCGGAGAGGACCACAGCACCCAGCGCTGCGTGGAGTGGCTGGAACGGGCGCTCGCAGGTGCGCGTGGATGAAGAGAGTGGGCAATGTAGATGCGCGGGCGGGTGCCGGCGACGCGGGAGGAGACGCGTGCACGGGAGATAGGTGGTAGCGGTGTGCCGGGTCACCGGTTAAGTGAGAAGCTCACTGGTCACCCCACTGTAGTAACACTGTCGCGCAGACTCACGTAAACAATGTCTACAGTGTAAGGCTACGCCGCGCAACCAGGAAATACAGGTGCTGTGAGTGCGGACGGCACGACGCACGCGGTGGAGTGGCTTCGGCTGGTGGCTTGCAGGCGGAAGGTTGTAACAGAGTGCGCAAAGGGGGGTTGGGTCGCGAGCGAAGGGGCATGTCAGGGCGCAAGGTGGCCTGGCCGTGTTGGCTGGGGTGCGCAAGGGTGCTTGGCTGGCCGTTGTAGAGGCGCGCGGTGGCCGGTTGCGGAAGAGAGAGAGAGACAAGGCACGAGGAGAAGCTGGAGGCGATGTTGCCTGCAGGCGCACGTGGAGGGCGAGGGCGGCTTGCAGGCTTGCACTAAATGGGCTGGGCGGATGCTGCTTCTATCGCCTTGCCGCTGCTGTTGGAGCTTTAAGCTTCAAGCTTGAAGCCTGTGCTCTAATGGCTGAAGGTGCTGGAACGAAAAAAACTAGAAAAGAGCCACCACACCCACTGGCTCTTTGAAGAGCTGGGCGGTGGTGGTCTCACTATGGTGGGTGTGCACCACAGTGAGGGCTCCTGTCCGTCGGGTGTCTCGAGGAGGGCCGGCGTGTGGAGGGAAAAGGAGGAGAGGATGGTGGCCTAGAGAAGAAGAGGCTGTTGTTGGGTTTTTGAAGTGGACCAGGCTGTTGATGAAGGAGAAGTTGCGGTCTTTTTATAGAAGAAGGAAGCCATGCACTGCCATGCCCTGGCTGTGCATGGCTTGCGCATGGAGTGGCAGGGAGTAGGCTGCTGCAACTGGCAGGGAGAGGGCTACTGCAGGGAAGCATAGCGCGAGGAGAAGAAGAAGATGCATGCAGTCGCGGGAAAGATTTTAAAAATCAAGTGAAATAAAAAATAAAAAGATGGTGAATTAGCAGAGATGCACTTGAGGAAAAATGTTAATTGAAAGGCCACTTATTTATTCTCCTCCTCTCTCAATTAAATGCATGCATGCGTGTATTTTTACAATGCAACTATGGAGACCTAATATGCATTGGTAATGCTAGGAAATAGCACAAGACGGCACAATTGCAGGAGTATTTTTGCGGTGCAATCATACCCCCATGCCTATCTTTTGCTAGTCCCTAGCAAAACAGTATTTAGAAATGATCTTAAGCTGAAGATTTTCTTCTGAGGCAATCATAGGTGTGTTTATTGTTGGATATTGTGAGAACCAATTGTAGAGAAGACTACCAGTACTTTAAGTCTCACATGACATAGATCATCTCTCGACTAACCAGGACTCTTGATATTTAAACCTTAAGTACGATTTCCAGGACCCAGGAGGTTTTTGCCGTACTCGAGAGCTCAAGAGGTTATGGCTTGTGCTTAGTGAAGGATCAAGACTGACCAGATGAACATTAAGACTCAAGCCCAGGGTTTCACGAATTTTTAAGTACAGGTTGGTCCCAGTTTCAGCTTGTGTTTTCGGATTGACCCTTAAAAAGAAGACGGAAAACTCAACTCCCATTTTCTAACATTTGTGGCTCAAGGAAAACAGAATTTTTCGTAGGAAGATTTTACAGATATTTGTGAGATATATTGACTTATTTGCATCCTTTTTTTTTTTGAAACACGTGTTAGTATATCTCTTACAACTTTATTTAGAGGAGCACACTTTTTTTTCTTTTTGGTGGGAGAGTTTCTTTTTAGTAGAAAGAGATTCTCCTAAATACAAGACTAAAACCTTGGATAAAAAGTCTACCTGCACGCACAGGTAAGGACTCCACCTTCCCTAATGAACACTAGGGTTGGATATTATGTTCATTTGTCATTCCTGATATGTGTAGTGTGAACCAAGTTTACTTAAGCTCTCAAGTAGAAGCAAACCAACGGATCCTGTACTGGTGTCTCAAGTACAAGAATACATCCTTAGTTAGGAGAGATTCTGATCTATTTTGTCAATGCTCAAGTGAATTAAGCTCGAGCCTGAGCGAATCAAGCTTCTGTGGCCTGGAAAGTCTTCAAAACAGAAGTTGAATATCCATAAACACTTATTGTATTTTTGTTTCAACTTTCAGATCATTACTAAACACCATTTATTATTATTATATATATTATATTTTTTTTTTCTTTTTCTTTTTCTTGCATATTTATAAATAGGTGGGAACTGCCTGATACCATAAAATACCCAGATCCTATGGAAGCCTATCCACCCCCCCATGCCAAACAATGCTATGTCCTCAAATGCATGCAGGGAAAGGTAGAGAAAGGACAAAAGATTGGGTAACGTGAGCTGAGGTGCAGGGTATACAGTAGGGTGGTAGGGCGGGTGGATGGTGGGTGAAGTGAAAAGTGAAGAGATCGTGATAGTGGCGTGAAAAGTGATGGTGGATGGTGAAAGGTCTGGCATTTCATGGGATGAGTGTCCCAAGCGGATTGGAGCACAAGTCAGGAGAAAGAAATTGGCCCTCAAATTGGCCAAGAAGAGGGGTTTTTTGGATAGATGGATCTAAAAAGGAATAGCCCCAGTGAGTAAGATGTGGGCTCAAGGTCCCAGTGTGGAGTTGCAAATCCTCCTGATTAGGTGGGAAAGAAAGGGCAATCCGGTCTTTAGGAGTGTGGATCAGCGGTGAGTAGCCTGGATATGACTTAGACAACGAGGTATGGGAAGCGAAGAAAACCTCATCAGAAGTCTGGTCAGGAGAAGGTACGGGGATAGGGAGGGATGGGAGAACATCACAGTATGTGTAGATCAGGCAGTCGTCAGGTAATTCACAGCAGTCAGAATGGGTCCCAATTAGTCTGATACATGCGCTGACGGTCATGTCCTCATCAGACGTGTCATCCCCGATACACTCGTAATCAAAGTTCTTGGCTGCCTTGAAGATGTTAAGCCTGATCTTTTCAGATCCAACGGCAATCTCAATACAGCCCAACTCGCAATCGATAAGGGTGCGGGCTGTGGCCAAGAAAGGTCGACCAAGGATGATCGGACAATCAGAAAGTCAGCTAGGAACTTCCATGTCTAAAACAAGAAAGTCAACAGGAAAACAGAGACTGTTGACCCTAACCACCACGTCTTCCACTACACCCTTTGAAATTTTGACAGAACGATCGGCCAGCTGTAACATGACATGGGTGGGTTTCAGATTTCCCGAGGAAAATTTTTCGAGCATGATGGTTGGTATGAGATTTATGGAAGATCCTAGATCAAGCAGGGCACGATTAAAATTACAGCCTTGGATGCTACAGGAAATGAGCGGTGTGCCCGAATCTTTCTGCTTCAGTGGTAGGTTTGACAGTATAGCACAACTCGCACGAGGTGAGAGAACCACTGGATTCTTAGTTTCCTTTGACTGTCGCAGGGTGTTGTGTAGTCTTTGAAAAATCGGGCGACAGTAGGTATGTGGTCGATAGCCTCAAGCAGGGGTACCTTGATTTCTACATCCCTGAACAAATTACGCAGGTTATCAAAGGCCTGTGTATCTTTCTTTTTGCCTTTTGGCTCCCTCAGTAGAGCCTTAGGGAATGGGACTGATTCTGGCAACAATTTGGGTGTATCGTCCTCTCGCAAATGCGGTGCGCATTCCGAATGAGAGGGCGATGAAGAAGAAGACGGGCCAGGATCAGGTCAAGGTGGATCGACAGTCTGCTTACTGCTCCTCGTGGTGATAGCATTGGACGATGCGGGTCCAATGGGATCATACGGAGGAGGAGGGTTCGCAATGGCGATATAAGAGTGTGGTTCTATAGCGGGATTAGCCTGAAATCACGGTGGAATGCTCGGAGATTGCAGAATTTGATTAATCTGCCCCTGAGAAGGTCGTACCTGTGGTTAAGGACCACAGGGTACAAAATTTCGTGGGTTGGGAATAGGTTGGGCGGGAAGAGTGCCCTAAGATCGAGTCGCCATGCATAGTTGACTGATCTCAGCATTCTGCTGCGCCAGTTGGTGCTGAAGAGAAGTCATGTTCTCTTCATGGCACTTTGACATTTCTGTCATCATTCACATCAATTTGTCAAGAGGACTTGATGCGTGTTCGATTTGCGGTACGCAAGGGCTTGATGGCAGATTTGCCATAGGATTAGACTGGGCCCTTGGGATGACGGGTGCAGACGGTCGCATTGGTCCACCCACGGGGTTTTGGCACTGCGAGTTGTTGGACCATGCAAAATTCGGATCATTTCGCCACCCTAGGTTATAAGTGGCAGAGAACGGGTTGTTCCCCAAGGCACAAGCGTCTTCTATGCCAAAAGACGCGTCCACATGTAAGTATGCATCCGAGCACATAGAGACTTGGTCCTCCGTGTCGAAATACTGGCTCACAGAAGCCAGTTCCACATGACTTACCGAGTCGCTCGGCACGACACTTGGTAAGGAAGGTCTTACGAGGTTTCTCGGGATAAGCCTGGTGTTGGAAGAATTTGGATTGTGACGAAGTGGTGAAGAGGTGGTGTTTGCCATAGAACGGGACGGGTTGCCAGAAGCTCGTCCAGCTTCTTGTGCACGATGGAGACTTATCCAATTTTTGAGCAATAAGGCTTAGATTAATGGATGAATGGGAGGGTCCCGTGTCAACTTCGTGGACATTTCGGGGCTGGCTGGTACGATTAAAGGCGACAATGGAAGCATTGTTCATCGAGTTTTCACTGAAATTTTCAAACAATTCAAATGCTCCATTCTCGTCTTTATTCATAAAGTTCCCTCTGCAGGAAGCGTCTGCAATCTACTTCAAAGTCTCATTTAGCCCATGGTAGAAAATCTGGGCTATATGCCACTTAGGCTGACCGTGGTGCGGACACTTCTTGAGGAGGTCATTATACCTCTCCCACGCCTCATGAAATTGTTCACCATTTTGTTGCGTAAAAGAGGTGATAGCACGGCGAAGCACATTGGTTCGCCCGATTGGGAAGAACTTCCTGAGAGACGCTGTTCGCATCTCTTCCCAAGAGTGGATGGTTCTCCCAAGGGTGCGTAGCCACTGCGACGCTTTATGTTGCCATGAAAACGGGAACATTTTCATGAGGACTATAGGTAACCCAACATTTCTTGGTTTAACCGTTTCAGCCAGTCGGGTTAGGTCTTCCAAGTGGAGAAAAGGATCTTCACTTGCGAGACCATGGAAGTGAAAATTTATTAGGCCAATTATGTTTGGTTTCAATTCAAAGTCATCCCCGCCCATGGGGACCCGAATTTGTCCTATGGTCTCTGTAGCAGCGGGATTCTGATAGGAGCTAAGAGACCTAGACTCCTCCCGTTCGGAAGGGTTCTGCATTTCCTCCAATGTTTCCTGAATGGCTTCAATTTGCTCATTATACATCTCCATTTGGGCTTGGAGGCGGGTTATGGGATCTAAGGCTCCACCACCTGGTGGGTTCTGAGGGCGGTTTCCTCCCTCAGGATTTGGGAGTGGGCGTGCAGCCATGTTTGTGGAGGAGGATGATTCGCTTCTTTTCTAGATTTATCAGGCAATTCAATCAGTTCAGAGTTTTGTGACCTCCTCCCAAACATGCACTACCGCAGGAAGAATTGGGGAGATGAGAAGGGAAAAGAGACGAGAAAAATGACGCCGCAAAGGTACCCTTGATGACAAATTAGTACAATCAAATTCCTAACCTCTACAGTGTGCCCTTAGACCTAATGATCTAAGTTACCTACTATCATGAACTACAGAACCAAATGCGAGCACCTCGGAACCACTGGGCCAGATTGAAAGGCCGTTTGCCCCAGTCTTAAACACCCGATAGCATGCGGGAACCCTCACCAGCACGTAGCCGCTACACGCAGGTAGTTAGACCTCCAATCCTTAGTAAGGGTCAAGTTACTACCAATTTTAGTTAGAGGCTTAGGGTCAAGTTCTTTTGGAATGTGAAGGGCATTGTTTACGGGTAATGCCCAAGTGATTGATTTTTAGAGTGTGTAAAACAAGCATGCAACGGGGAAATCTCCCCGAATTGAAGTTTTAATTGGTGAATGGCTTTTAGAGTTCAGCCTTAAGTAGTATGAATTTTAATATTTCTCTAAATTACCAATTCAACCAATCTCCGGGTTTTTGAGAGAATACAGGTTTTCCTCAAATCCCAACAAACCCTTCTTCAATATCAGTTGGTTAATGCATGCTAAAATGCACTGGACTTCCTTAAATGGAGATTTCTATGTGTGGATGCACGAATCAGTTTTAGATTTTATGTGAAGGGGAGCCAAAGCACTTCAATTCAAGTGCTCCCTGATAGCGAAATATGCATGATTTGTAAAAGCAGGTTTTTAACGTCGTTGTAACACGCGAATCCGCTTTCACTTTTAAATTTATATCCTAGATAGGGGAATATCTAGGGTCATCCAAGGAGGAAAAAATTACAAAATTAATCCTCTTGCTTACAGATAGATCTCAACTTTCTTTTTTGATATTTTTTCAATATGTAATTTCTTTTTTGTATTTTGAAAAGACGAGGGCAAACTGCAGATTGTAGCGAAAAGAACTAACACCTACAAATGATTAACTAAAATCTAAAAGATAGAAATATCTTCTTCCTAAGCTCACTCTAGGCAAGTGGAGGCCTAGGGTAATTAGGAAGAAGAGGTGAAACAAGTGCTAGAACCCAAACAAACAACTGCAATAAAAAAAAACTAAAAGAAGGCAATTTTGATTGAGTAGAATGAGTGTTCTTTTCAAGGACAAGTAGAGGAATGCTTCTACTAGAATTAAACAATCTAAAAGCAAGAAAAGAAACACAAATCCTCTTGTAACAATGGTGAAGAAGGTTGTCTTCTTGCTCCAAGCCTAGCTGCTCCTTGGCTTGAAAAGAGGGCTTCCTTCTTCTCCTTCCTTGAGAGCTCCTCCAAGGTGGAAGCTACCACCTTTAATGCTCTCTCCAAATGGGTGGGCGTGCACCACCCTCAAAAACTCCTCCAAGGTGGCATGACCACGTTCAAGATCTCCTCCAAGATCTTCCTTGCCTGGCTTCTCCTTTGGCTGACGTGACCCAAGAGAGAAGGGAAGAGAGGAAGGCACCAAGGGGACAGAATATCCCCTTAATCTTCTTCTTCTTCTTCTCTCTTGGACGTGGGCTTCTTGGTGGAATATGAGAGTGAAATTGCTAGCCAAGGATGACTTGAATGGTGGTGGGTAGTGGTCTTTTTATAGGGTAGGATGGGGGGTTAAGGTGCCCCTTGAAATGGAGGGCTAGGATGGAAGGATGAGGGTGGTTGGTGATCCTATGGCTAGGGTGAGTTGGCGCCAACCCAAGGGGTGTTAAAGGGGGTGGTTATGGTGGTGTTGGTGTCTTTTGGTGGTGGAGAGACACCCCCATGTTGGCACCAACATGGGGTCTTCTAGAAGGGGGGTCAGGTGGATGGTGGAGATGGGTTCAAGGGGGATTGCATGGTGGAGATGAGGGGAGATTTTGGAGGGAAAAGTGGGGCCATTAAGGGGTGGTTATGGGTAGTTTTTGGTGCCACTTTTAGGTTCTTTTGGAGGTGGTGGGTAGGTTAGGTTGGTGCCAAGTAGGTTAGCTTACGTGGAGCTTAGGTGGAGCTAGTTGGGTGGAGTTGGTAGGTGGGTTTTTCAGGTGGTACAAGCCAAGGAAGTTGGAGCATAGCTAAGCTAAGCTAGCTTAGCTAATGGAGGACTAGAGGAGAAGGTGTTGGAGCTAGGGTTTGGAGGGAAGAGCTGAGGAGGAGAAGTCTGGAGATGAAATTGGAGCTGGTTGCTGCTGAAGAGGCTGGCATGGAGCTACTCTAGCTGGCTTAGCTTGCTAGTTCTTTGCTAGCTACTAAGCCAAGCTAAAGTAAGCTAGCTTCTACCAAAATGAGCTGAGGTGAGCTAGGTCTGGTGCTCCCGGGGAGAATCAAGCTGGTTGAGGCAACTAAGGTAGCTTAGCTCAACTAAGTTGAGCTAAGCTGAGTCCCCGGGAGCTGGACTTGAGCTTCCTGAGCTGGGATGAGTTCTTCTTCAGCTGGCTGGAGCTGAGTCGAGCTGGATGTAGCTGGATCTGAGCTGGGGTGAACTCCTGCCAACTTAGCTGAGCTAGCTAGAGCTCCCTGTGGACTAGTGGGAGCTGAGATGAGCTAGACTCAGCTAAGTTGAGTTGGATCTGAGCTGACTTGAGCTAGGGTGAGCTAAGGTGAACTCTCTTGAGCTGCCATCCAGCTGAGATTAGCTAAATGGAGCTGGGATGAGCTAACCCTAGTTCAAGTAAGCTAGGTTCCAGCTGCGGTGAGCTGGATCAAACTGAGGTGAGCTGGATCAAGCTGAGGTGAGCTGGATCAGGCTGAGTTCCAGCTAGTCTGGGCTTTTCCTTCACCATTTGCCTTCTTGAGTGCTAGGGTTTTAGGGATCTATATATCTGTACATCCCTAACACTCACAAAAACATATTAAAAAGACAATAAAAAATGCAATGCATGCCTAACCTATTTTATGCCTAAATGCAGCCCAAAAACCCGTTTGCGGAGTAAAATCCTAAGAGCTAGGTTTATTTTAATGCATAAGAATGATGATAAACTGGCGTTTATCACTCCCAATCACCAGAAATGATTTCCACACACAAGGCTTCAACCAAAAGATAAAGAAAATTGAATTGTTGGGGTTGAAGTATTCAGGATCGAATCTTAGGCAAGTTGAAAAGTTGTGGTGGGGTTGGAATTAACTCAATTCCAAGTCTCCCCACCAAAAAGGTGATCTTGAATTGTAGATAAGTGAGTCAAAAGAGGGGTGCAATCAATCTTTTTATATTTGCCTCAAAGAATACTTCACACGGCGAAAAGTTCAAGAATCAAGATTCTTGGATTTTCGCTATGCAAAGTAAGGCGGGAAATCGCGGGGCAGTGGGAGTGAAGACAATCAATCAAACAAGTGAATTTTAGTCCACTTGCCCCAAGAGATCCCAAGAAGTTTTTCTAGTTTTTAGTTTTTAGTTTTTTTTTTTGTTATTACGGTTACAAGTTAACCTAGGTTGCTAAGAAAAGGAGACCTACTTGTTCGGCAACGTGTGCGAAGCTCCAATGCGGTGTCGGAGTCTTCACGCTCTCGTTCCTACCTTGGATCTACTCACGTCTTTGTCTTCGTATGCCTACCTTCTCCTTGCAACAGGTTCACCTGCACACCAAAAACAGAGACACCCATGAAGAGAGAAGAGAAAAAATTACAGGAATGGAGTAAAAACTTACTTGAAGGCGCACTTCCCCGGCAACGGCGCAAAAAAAGGTGTGGTGTCAGACCCGAATAGGTTGTTAATATGATGATTTTATCGTTGAAGTGTGTATAGTGGTTAACCTAAATCGGACCTAACCATCTCTTTACAAATTTTTTTTTTTTAACCTGGCCTACTTGATTTTATCTTGGTCACTTTTAGGCCCAGGGTTGAACTCAGGGAAGTGGGGTTACAAGTCAAGTTTCTACGCCTTTCCTACAACGAATCTCTTCTATTCGTTTATTGTGTTTTAGGTGTGTTTCTATTTAGATTTTTTTTTCTGGTAATGTTTGTCTTTGAGGCACACCCTCAAAATTGGGTTCTTGGCTTTGAGCCAAAACAGGGTTCCAAAACAGGTCTTGCTCTTCGCAAGACGGGGCACCTGCAAGTCAAAGATTATCTTTTCTCTTTTATATATATTTTTTTATCTTTTTATTGGCATGCAAGAGAAATAGAAATATAGTATAAATATATATGTATATACTATATATGTATAAAGGGGTAGGGGTGGAGGAGGAGATGGAGTGTAGCACTATGTCTAGTCGAGCGTCGTCTAGAAAGACATAACCGACAGGACGAAGTGCCGCGTTAAGGTGTAGGATGGATGGTGGAAGATGAATGCGAACACGCTTTTTGTACATGTGTATCAGGGAATATCAGCAACGGGTGCAGATATTCCCGCGATACCACGTATGGTAAATAATGTGAAAATATATATATATATGTATGTAAATATATCTATATATATATATGGTTATAAATATATAGGTATATATATATGTATATATATGTAGTTATATATGTATATATGTATATGTATATATATATAGGTATGTAAATATATATGTAAGTATATGTATAGATAGATATATGTATAGACCTATGTATATATATATATATATATATATATGATACTATATAGATGTGTATATATATGTGTGTATGTATATATATATATGATACTATATAGATGTATATATATGTGTGTGTATGTATATAGTAATATATGTATATATAGATATAGGTAGATAAGTATATATATATATATATATATGTATGTATGTATGTATATTTGTATATATATGTATATATATATAAGTATATAGATGTATAGATATATATATATATATATGTATGTATATGGACTAATACATATTTATATAAGTACTAATATATGAATAGATATATGTATAAATATATATATATATATAAGTATATGTATATATGTATATATGTATGTATGTATATATATATATATATATATATATATATATATATATATATATGTATGTATACTAATACTTAGTTATATAAATACTACTATATATAGATATAAGTATATATATATATATATGTATGTATATGTATATAAGTATATGTATATATGTATATATATATATATATATATATATGTATATATATAAGTATATAGATATATATATATATGTATGTATACTAATACATAAGTTATATAGGTACTACTATATGTATAAATATAAGTATATATATATATATGTGTGTGTGTATGTATATATATATGTATATAAATATATGTATATATATATCAATATATATAAGTATACATATATATATGTATATAATAGAGTATAGGTGTGTGTGTGTGTGTGTGTGGAAGTGTGAGTGTATGTGTGTGTAAGCGTCGGTGAAGAGAGTGAGAGAGTGTTGCGAGAGAGAGAGAGAGCGGGAGAGAGAGAGCACTGCTGGAAGGTTAAGTTAGGTCGTCTGCAGCTTCCAAGCGATGCCTAGAGGCTACGCACGCGCACGTAGGTGCGTGTTCGCGTAGAGAGGAGCGCGCACGCAGGAGAGTTGGTGCGGAGAGGACCGCAGCACCCAGCGCTGTGCAGAGTGGCTGGAACGGGCGCTTGCAGGTGCACGTGGGCGAAGAGAGTGGGTGACGCAGACACGCCGGCGGGTGCCGGCGACGCAGGCAGAGACACATGCACGAGCGATTGATAGTAGCGGCGCGCCGGGTGACCGATTAAGTGAGAAGCTCACCGGTCACCCCACTGTAGCCACAGTGTCATGTAGACTCGCGTGAACAATGGCTACAGTGTAAGGCTGCGCTGCGCAAATGGGAGCTGCAGGTGCTGTGAGTGCGGACGGCTCGGCGCGCGCGGTGGAGTGGCTTCGGCTGGTGGCTTGCGGGCAGAAGGTTACGACAGAGTGCGCAGAGGGGGGTTGGGTCATGAGCGAAGGGGCGCGTCAGGGCGCGCGGTGGCCTGGCCGTGTTGGCTGGGGTGCGCGAGGGTGCTTGGCCGGCCGCTGCAGAGACGTGCGGTGGCCGGTTGCGGAAGAGTGAGAGTGACAGGGCACACAGAGAAGCTGAAGGCGATGGTGCCTGCAGGCGCACGCGGAGGGCGAGGGCGGCCTGCAGGCTTAAGCAGAATGGGCTGGGCGGCTGCTGCTGCTACTCCCGCCTTGCCGCTGCTGCTGGAGCTTTGAGATTCAAGCTTGAAGCCTGTGCTCCAATGGCTGAAGGTATTGGAACGGAAAAAACTAGAAAAGGGCCACCACACCCACCGGCTCTTTGAAGAGCTGGGCGGTGGTGGTCTCACTATGGTAGGTGTGCACCACAGTGAGGGCTCCTGTTCGCCGAGTGTCTCCGAGGAGGGCCAGCGTGTGGAGGGAAAGGGAGGAGAGGACGGTGACCTGGAGAAGAAGAGGCTGCTGTTGGGTTTTTGAATTGGACCAGGCTGCTGATGAAGGAGAAGTCATGGTCTTTTTATAGAAGAAGAAGGCCATGCACAGCCATGCCCTCGCTGTGCATGGCTTGCGCATGGAGTGGGCTGCTGCGGCTGGCAGGGAGAGGGCTACTGCAGGGAAGCATGGCGCGAGGAGAAGAAGATGCATGCAGCCACGGGAAAGATTTTAAAAATCAAGTGAAATGAAAAATAAAAAGATGGTGAATTAACAGAGATGCACTTGAGGAAAAATGTTAATTGCAAGGCCACTTATTTATTCTCCTCCTCTCTCAATTAAATGCATTCATGCGTGTACTTTTACAATGCAACTATGGTGACCTAATATGCATTGGTAATGCTAGGAAATAGCACAAGACGGCACAATTGCAGGCGTATTTTTGCGGTGCAATCAATGCCCTGAAAATGTCCAGTCTAAGCTTTTCGTTTCCTAGGGCAATCTCCACGCATTCTGATGCACAGTCGATGTTTACACGAGCGGTTGCCAAAAACAGGTGACCTAGAATAATCGGTGCATCATGGAGATTACGAGGAACTTCCATATCAGGAACAAAAAAGTCCACTGGAAAGCAAAATCCTTGCACTTTTATGATCACATTTTCAACCACCCCCCTCGACGTTTCACCGATCGATCAACCAACTATATGGTAACCGAGGTGGGATTTAACTCCCCGAATCGAAATCGATCAAATATTGTGGTGGGAGTTAGGTTGATGGATGACCCCAAATCAAGAAGGGCCCTATTAAAAGGGGAATCCTGCAAAAAGAAGGAAATCAATGGTGTGCCCGAGTCCTTTTTGGGCAGTAAGTTGGCTAACATAATCGCACTGGCTTCCTCAGATAATACCGCCTATCGTCTGATTCTCTACTGTCGCTTCGGAGTGCAGTAGTCCTTGAAGAACCTAGCAACAGCAGGGATGTGATCTATTGCTTCGAGGAGAGGGACTTGAATGTGAACTTCCTTGAACATAGATTTTAGGTCCTTGAAATTATGTGTCCTTTCTCCATGCTGAATCTCGTGTTAGAGCCACAGGAAAAGGAATGGGAATTTCAGGGTCTAGGGGCTTCTTTCATTTATCTAATGAAGATGGCTTGTGAGAAGAAGAGGGTTGTGAGCCATCTTGCGGTAGAGCACAGGAAAAATCATTACCTGCTTGCTTAGGTAGCAGATTCTATGTAGTCTTTCCGTTCCTTAAGGTGACAGCTTTTGCATCGGCATGCTATCCATGAAGGGGCAGAGGAGCGGGTTGGTCTAGATACATAGGGTTTGGCAATAGAGGTGGCTGACCGAGCCCATAACCAAGTGGTGCAGGAGGTGCTTGCAGAACAGCGTGTGCCTACCCCTGTGGTGCTTGGAATCTAGGCGAGGTGCCCTGATTTTGCACATATCTCGAGTTTGGGACAAATTGGGAGGGCAAAGCTCCCTGTGACCTATGCTCCTACATCATCTGGTTTTGCGTGTTCTGTATGCTCTGTATTTGGTTAGCCATTGCCTTCATTATTTGCAGGTTGTCATGAGTAGATTTCCGAATTGATGCCTACAATTCCTCCTTTAGAGACTCCAAAGGGTCGGCCCGCTTTGGAGGGTAGTTAGCAGCTTGGTGCAGCGGCAGATAGATAGAGCGTGTCTGTTGCTGCTGAGATGGAAATGGTTGCTGCTTAGGATACATGTTTAGCGCATTCCCATATTATCTAGTCTGGTAGTGTGGAGCTTGACTCAGTCTCTATGGTTTACCAAACCAGGAGAAGTTGGGGTGCTGGTGCCAACCAAGGTTATACATTTCAGAATATAGGTTGCTACTCCCATAACCCTAAATAGCATGGACATCTTTGTAGGCCGAAGACATCTTAGATGTAAATTCATCAAAAGAATACGCACTTGCATCATCATGTGGTGCGTAATCCTGATTGTACGGCACCAAATACACATTGTTCACGGGTTCTTGGTATGCAGGATCCCGCGAAGATGGAGAGAAAACATCCTGAGTAAACTAATATGTACGAGAAGAGGGGGCTCGGGATGCTTGAGAGTAAGATGGAGCAGTGTTGCCAGAAGATCCAGATCTCGCTCACACTAATTCATCGAGCTTCTTATCGAGCAGATCCACCTTGTCCAATTTTTTGGTGATATTGTCCATGTCAGCTCGGGCAGACTCGGCTTGGGCTTCGTGGACACAAACTCATTTCTGTCCTGATCGCTGGAACTGGTTTATTAAGGCAGCATTCATCAAGTTCTCTACTAAGGACTCGAATAGTTCAAATGCGTTTTTCTCGTCCTTTGCGAGGAAATTCCCACCACTAAATGCATCAGCCAAGTACCGATTTGTGTCATCCAGCCCATGATAAAATACTTGAGTGAGGTGCCATTTGGGTACACCATGGTGTAGGCATTTCCTGAGAAGATTGTAGAATCTATCCCAAGCGTCATGCAGCTTCTCTCCAGGGCCTTGGGCAAAAGTCGTGATCGCACGCCTCATAGCATTTATTCGACCGATCGGGAATAACTTTTGTAGGAATTCGCGACATAATTCCTCCCAGGCTCCAATTGGCCTCTTGATGGTCTTGAACCAATAAGTAGCTTTATCCTTGAGGGAAAAGGGAAAAAGCTTCATGAGAACAATTCCGATATCTATATTCCTAGGTCGAACTTACTCTGCAATCCGACTCAGATCTTCGATGTGCTGGAAGGGATCCTCATTCGAGTTTCCATGAAATTGAGTCTGAATCAGGCTTATATTATTCAACTTCAACTCGAATGCGTCTCCTCCTATAGGAATCCAAACTTGAGGTGCTATAATTGTTGCTGCCGAATTGTAGAAGTCCCATAGTTGTTCTCCACGTGGTGGATGCTGCATTCTGTTGAGTGTTGTAAGAATCCGATCAATGCTCTACTCATATTTTTGTTCCATTTCATTGACCCTGGCTTCCAGATGAGCCATTGGGCCCTGATTCTCAGGGTCCTGACGAACTTGAGGACCGGGATTAGCCATCTCAGCTAATCGAGTGGAAGAAGGTTGAGAAGAGAGGTCAGGTGAGAATCGCCTTTGCCACCTTGGGTTCGGCTCCCAAGGCCCCATAAGTTTAGGTCCTAACGACCTTCTTCCTTGCATACACCAACTCAAAGGGTTAGTGCAGTCTAGTAGAACAAGGCTAAGGCCTTGTTAATCATAGTGGTCCTTTAGATCAAATGATCGGATTTTTCTTTTAAGTTTGTATTATTAAAAATTCGGCGAGAGACCGGCTCCAAGGAATTCCCACCTCTTAGGCTAACTCGGCCAGTCTAGTTACAAGGGGACTACGAGGAAGGTTCTTCCTTCGACTTTCGCCTCTGGTTCCATTACCCCGTAGCCATAGTCGTTTGACGCTACCTTGTAGGCTTAGACACCAGGTTTTGCAAGAGAGGTTGGAACTACCCAATAGTTTCAGGCCAAATACAGGTTATTTGATATATTTTCGTGAATTTTTAACCTATTTCTTCAATTTAGTAGATGGTGGGCGGTCCACAAGGTTACTCGCCTCACCAACTAATTCTTGGGCTCATCAGAGTCCAAGTTAGTCTATGTGGTCCTATTGGCTCATGCACTTCTATATTTTCTTTTCCAATTGATGACCACAATTCAAATGTATAATCTCAAGTAAGAATGAATCCAAATGATTTGAAACTTAGCAAAAAGATTCCTTTTTCAATATGCTTTCCAAAGAGTATTTTTCCAAAATTTTTACTATTTCTAACAATTAGTTATGAATTTTTAACAAATTAGGGGTCAAATCTAGGATTTAGACCCCGTGTTGGTTTTTCTTGGAAACAATATCAAATATGCTCCAAAAATTTTCTAAAAATATGATATTGAAATTTAATTTGATTATCTTTCAAACCCCATAAATCGTGAGTAAATACAATTTGTATGTTGGTCAAAATTGATTTCTGAAATTTATAAAAGTTCTATTTTCAAGTAATCTAACCAATATGTACTCAACGAACCTTTAAAAATTCCACAGAAGGAATTTCTTTTTGGGAATGGTGGCGTTGGAAAGATAATTTGAAAATCTAGTTCCAATCCAAATTTCAAGATTTTTCGAGTATCAAAAACATATCTATTGAATTTTAAATGTGAGACTTACTTTCTGGTTGAATTTCTAATAAAAATGTGTGCACCTGATTTTCGTAGAGCCCGCCTTTCCTCATTCACTGCTTGTCTCGTTGTGCCTGCACACAAAAATGCTATATTAGAGATAGAATCAAAAGTCACCATGCCTCCCCGGCAATGGCGCCAATTTGTTCGGGGCGTAGATCGCGTAAAAAAATAGCACGTTGTAGTATAGCGTGAAATACATCTCGAGCAAATAATTAACAAAACGGTGAGTAGCAGTCGATCACAGGGAGGCATAAAGCACTTTTGATTTCATGCGTTTGTTCCAAATATAAGAATCAAGTAATAGAAACAATCAATTACAACATCCACATTACAAAGAGACATTGAATTTGATATATGTAATAGAATGAAAACATGAATGTAAACAACTACTACTGTAACAGAATGAGGGCACCACGAGTGGTCTGTGGTGGCCTTTTGGAGAGGTTGGGAAGTGCAGCAACGATCCATCGAGGTGGCCCAATGAATGCTTCAGACAGAGGTGCAGAGACAGATGCAGAGAAGATGGGAAGTAGAAGAGAGAGGGATTGTAGAAGGAGGAGGAAGAAGAAACTAAGAGAATGCCTTTCAAAGGGGGCACCTAGGCCTCTTTTTATAGATTTAGTGAAGGGCATTTAGAGTATTTGGGCCCTTAATTCCATGCAAAGGCATCAGATTAATCAGATTCGTTGATCAGGAGATCAACGACCCTGATTAAGCCTTCCAAATCCTTCTTCCATCCACGGCTTATTCTGGTGCTACCACATGGCGCTCTGTGTGCCCTTGGATTCACATCCGACGGCTCAACTACTTCCTCATCCTTGATAAGTTGGTTTTCGCTTTCGAAAATGATGATTAAGATGATTTGTCGTTGTATTTCTAAGTGGTGGAAAATCGACTAATTAAAATAAACCACTCGAGAAGAGTGGGTCGTATCCACAGGGAGGCAATGGCCTATGAAAACTTGTAAGGAATAAAAATAGATGTTCACGATAAATTTCGTCAAGAAACCAAGTCAAAATCGCTTTCAGATGAAGTAAACAACAAAGGTAATGCTGAAATAGCAATTATGCACATGTGAAGGATATATTTTGCAATGTGGCACAATATAATACTAATAAAAATCTCATAATGGCAGCTAATGTAATTATCAATTGAGAGTGAAATAGAGGATTCCCTTCGTGCTTGGCATGTGTGCATGGCAGGCTACGGCTGGAGGCGAGATTCACGGTGAAGGATAAGACCTCCGAGCCACTTCCAATGGCGGTGGTGGTTTGAAGAATGGCGGCCGGAGATGGCAGCGGCGAGGAGGAATGGGTGGTGGGTGGTCATCCCTATTTGCTACCTACGGAGAGGAGGAAACAGAGATGGTGGTGCACGACAGCTGCAGAGATGGTGGCGGGCGCTAATGGAGGATCGCAAGGGGGTGCATGCACGTGCAACTAGGGATGGTTGCTGCTCACTACGCGGCTGTGCATGCTAGGTCGCTGCATGGGCGGAGCTGCTAGAGGAGCAGCTTGGAGTGGCTACGGGCAGAGGTGCAGCAAGGGAGGCACGGAGGCTGTGCGGTTGTGTAGTGGGTTGGCTCTGTTGCGCACGACACGGGAGGCTACGGGCGTGGCATAGATGGCAGCGTGCTCGGATTCACGCATAGGCTGAAAGCAAGGAGGCATGGTGGTGGTGGGCAGCGCTTGCGCATTTGCACTTGTTACTACAACTGCAACTGCTGCGTTAGCGCGTGAGCGTGTGGAGGAGATGGTCACACACTGCTAGTCGTGCCCACTGCACGCGAAGGTGCACGTGAGGTCGGTGGTGGGCACAGTGACTACTGAGGCAGCGAGGAGGCTCGTACGAAGGCTGTGCACGCAGAGGTGATGTGTGGAGATGTGTGACACACGCAGGGTGGTTGGGCAGGCGTGGATGTCAATGGCTACGGTGGTGTACAGGGGAAGAATGGTAGTAGGTCATGCATCAGTAGATGCACTCACAGTAGGCGAGCTTCAAGGAGCTCGTGCACAGTGGCGGCCACCTCCATCCTCTTGGCACGGTGGTCTGTCACCCTGCCGGCCCACGATATGACGAAGCTTGGCCGTGGAGGCCCACAGTGGTGGAATGCTGCACGGTGGTGAAATGGGATGATGGCCTCCATGAGCACAGTAGTAGCTGCCCCTCTCTTGTAGCCATGTGCAAGGATTTGAAATGGAGAGGCGGGAGCAGATCTACTTCTCACAGCCATTAAGGACGTATAGCTGGAGGAGGAGAGGTAGAGCCGTTCCTGCAAAAAAGAAGATGAGAAATATAATAAACATTGGCTTATTTATTGAGAAATCCTTATACAATATCTAATTGCATGTATTATGTATAATTCCCACTAAATGCAAAATAAATTAAAAACCATGCATGCTAAGACCTAATATACATAAAAATGCGATGCATGCAAAAAATCTATAATTAATGTATTTATATCCTAATGCATGCTAAATACATGTTAAAGCTAACTTAATGTCTAGGCATTTAAATACCTAAATAGCCCACAAATATGGACTAATCAATGCCCCCATGCCTAGTTTTTGCTAGTCCTTAGCAAATTCAAGCAATAACTTAGCTCTCCAAGTGAACTAGCCAACCCAATCAGTCTTCCTTTAGAAACATGTTAAGTTAAGACTTTAGACCTAAGGTTCCCAGGTAGTTGCTAAGTTACAGACTAGGTCGGAGAAAGACGAGTTGTAGGCACAAGTTTCCCTGATTTCTAACTCTACCCTAGGGTTTATTTGTCCCAGAGATTAAAGCATCCGTGCATGTGAATTGGTCTGAGTTATTTGGGGTTGGTATGATTGACAACCTAGAGAGGAAAAAGGATTTTTTGTTTTTGTAATATATATATTTTTGTCTGACTCCTGTAAGTTTAACCTTGGATCAGCCATCAACACGGTCTGTGTCGAATTCATTATTCCCATCACTAAACCTCGAAGGGTGCTTAGCTTTTGATGCTTTGAGATAGCACTGTCCACAACAACCCCAAGAACTCTTGGCAATCGACACTTAGAGATAGTATCGCCCATGGATTTCTTAAGTGAATTCAGGCCTGTGGCAATCAGCACTTCGAGATAGGGCCGCCCATGGTACCTAAACCGCACAATGTGCTTACATGCCCCCAATAGGATGGATATCCTAAGAGACAAGCACCAAGGAGGTGACATGTTATCATCGCATCCTCAAGGTGAGTATGTACTCCACCTCTCCTGCGGCAGGAACTCTTCCAATCAAATTGTGTTTTCAAGCTTCTCCTAAGTCAAAACTAAGAGAACCAACTTTTCTTTGGGAAATGAATTAGGGTTATCACTATTTACACAAGACCAAGTGTGTGTGAAATGTGGATGCTTAGGTTACGAGGACCCGTAAACCAAAAGGTAGAAAAAGACACCAGGTACTACCTAGCCCTTAACTCAATCTCTAACTTTCCTTCCTCAACCTCTTAAGGAATGGTCCGCAACTTAACTCCTACTTAAGTTTTTAAGTCCACAAAGGACCCTAAGGGTCTAAAGCTAGTAGCTCAACTTAGCTTCTAAATTCAGACACCTAGAGTCAAGTTAGTCTAACCTAAAGCTCTGGTCTGCCTAATAATGCAGGGCCCAGCCAGTTAAGCTCAATGCAAAATGTTTTTTTTTAATTTATTTTTTTATTTTTGTTTTATATATACATATATATTTTTTCAATGCAAATGTATGCAATGCAAAATGCTTTAAATAAATTCATGAATGCACTATATATAAATGCTATGTATATCCCCAAGTACACCCCCCCATGCCTAAAATCTGCAATGTCCTCATTGCATAGAGGGATATTACATGGGTCAAAGTTGGGCTGCCATTGTTTTGTTAGTAGCCGAGTAGCCAAAGAACCTACAAGTCAAGTTCAAGGATCACAGAAATAGGCCCTAAAAATGAGCAAAGTAATGCTGGCCTAGAAAACAGGCAACCTAGGATGTTGGCGAGTTGATGATGAATCCCAATAGCAAATGCTTGCCCAAACAGGATGGGAATGAAATTCTCCCATGTCACCAAAGGAGGTTCTAAAGGATAGGCGAGAATAACAACCTCCATATGGGTAGGGGAAGGATGACATGGATCCTCCAAAAGGAATGAGGAAGGAATGGTGTAGAAATAAACCCCCAGGGTGATGGACTGATCATAGAAAGCATCAATACATACCCGGTACCCCATTACAATAGATATTGGTCTGTTAATCCCCCTAGTCAAAACAGTAGTGATCATACCTTTAAGCCAAGGATTGTCCAGGGTGTCTAAGTTTCGAGGTTGCGGGATGGCCTTAAGATCTAAGGTGGGTCTAGTCGGCTCAGTGTCCATACCTAACAACCTTTCTAGTTCTTCAATTGCATCCCTAGCATCTCTGGTAATATCACAAGTATCTACCTGCTCTTCATTAGTGATCATTTCAAGGTATGGAGTCAAAATTTCGCCTTCAGACATAGGCGAATCAGAGGGTGACTTCGAACCAAATGAAGGTAGGTTGGAAGAAACAAATCTAGGGATTATCCTATCAATGTCATCCCTAGGTTCTTTTTCTTTACTCAAATCCTCCCCGAAGTCTATATGTGAATCCACATTAATCTCAGAAGTTGCTTCCAAATTTTCCATTTTTTTATTCCTGAGGAGGGATATCATCAATGGGTGTGCTAAGGAAACCTAATTTGGTCAACTTTGTGACATCCTCGGGGGTTGATTCTTTAAATAAGACATAATCACCCTTAGTGTCACTCCAAATCTTGAATGTAGGTTCCTCATATAATTCATCCTTATCTTCATCATACAATTCATTATTCACCCGAGGTCTAGAATCATCTAAAATCTCAGCAAATCCCCTAGGGCACTCTATCTGGGGTAAATGGTTAACACTGGTAACATCGAACTCCTCAGATAGGTGAATTTCTTCAAGGTTAGGTTCCCTAAGGGTGGGCTTGAGTTCCATCTCGTGATTAGAAGGGAGGGTGGGATTAACAACTTGACTTCGGCCCACTTCATCAAATGTGATGAAAATACTATCATTTAGATCGAGGTTTTCCAATGGTACCATCATTACCTTCTTTTGACTCCAATATAATTCAAGTGGATACTCAACCTGATCATCATCTTCCTCGGGTTGCTACCTTTCTTCATCCCATGTATAGCTACTTTCATACATATCCTCCTCCCACTTAAGGCGTGGACCTCTCAAGGAAGTGTCATCTAGTGGGGAGGGTTCAAAATCAATCATCGAAAAGTAGCTATTCTCCCTTACATAATCCCCAAATTTCCCTCCAACTTAGGGTGTGGCTCTCCTACGAGAGATGCATCTAGCATAGAGGGGTGCCCTTCATCCTCAATGGGGTAGATTGGGTGGTTAATTTCGTCATTTTCTTGTTGGCCTACTCTCGAAGATTCTCATAATAATTCAATCATTTCATCTTGCATTTTCTATATTTCCATCTTCAAGGAGGAGAGGCCATCATTATTATCAGGAGAGAAGTCAGGCTCAGGCTTATAGTTCCTAGGAGTTTCTGTCCAACCATTACAATCAATCAAGGAGGGTGGGTTGGGTGTTCCTATGGTGTGTGGGATATTGGGCAAGGCAAATCCTGCTCCTAAGTTCTGCTCATTGATTTGGGGCTTAACCAAGCCAATACTCCTATAATAGGAGTAAAACGGATCCCAATGACTGTCATTATGTCCATCAAAGGATGGACCATCTCGGCGTATGGGATCAAAGATTGCTGAGTGGGGGTAAGGGTGTGGGCAAGATGTGAAAGGATGAAAGTCAATGTGGTTCATTCTAACTCACACCACAATCAGATTCCCCAGGCAAACACAAATCAGTGGACTTTTTAGGTCTTTAATCAATTAGGCTATTGAGATTTTAAGCCCACTTGTAGGTGATTGATGAGTGGCTACTCATCATAGCTAAAAGGCCGAAATTAAGCTAGACACTAAGCAAAACAATATCAAATTAACATATAAAAAGGGTTAAGTGTGGGAATTAAAGAAAAGACCTAAAACTTTTAATGTGTGTTAAAACCTCCTAATTAGGTCACAAAAATGAGATATTCTGAAAACTAAAGAACAAATGATGATCCATGCATCAATTGAACACATAAACAAGTTTGAAAAGATAAATCAGAAGTAAAATCAATGTCTTAAATGTTCAATTAAGCACATGTAAAAACCTGAAAGCAATTGGACATCATTTAGGCTTAGAAATAAATATATTACAATTAGGTCCTTCATGCATTACATTTCTACCCTTCAAAACTCCTTCTTGGACCTTTTTGCAAGCCGCAGGGACCCTTCTGTATGACTGCAAGGCCCTTCCAGTTATAGTTGTTTTCACTTTTGGACCTGCACGCTATTCTTCTACCCCTTCGTTCAAGGGTCTTCCTGCAAGTTTTCCCTCATTTCAGAGAGAAGCCTGTGTTCTTCACGCGCACTGTAGCACGCGAAGAACACAGCCATTCTCGACCGTCCATCGCACTTTTGATCTCGATCTGCGGCTGGATTCTATTGGAACCTTCGCGCGATTCGGTGCGTGCGTTCACCTCTCTTCCCAGATCACATCTGACGGTCAGATTTCCCTCTCGACTCGCCCCGCGCTCTACTCATCTCATCCTCACCGCCGGCCTAATTTTGATTAACCTCACCCTTGCGGTGATTCCAGTCACTGAGCTGCTATTTAAGCACCTCAGTGGTGTCGTGCGCAAAGGATCGCTCCCACCTACATCTCTTAGCGATCAATTCTTCCACTCCAGTCTCTCCTCCTCATCTAGCCCCTGATTTCACAGCCACCGGCTGTGGAATCATCGCCTGCTCTCGACCCTCCTCGTCGCTAAGGACCTCGTAGCACCTGAGGACGACCCTAGAGTCTCACTAGCAGACTCTTCCCTCCGCTGGAGTCACCCTCCTCCTTTCTTCCTCCTTAGCCGCTGGCTAAGGACCCATAGGTCCCATTCTTCCTTTTAGTTTAGTTTTTAATTCTGCACAAGTAGTGTTAGATTTTGTTTGCAGTAGTTTAGAATAGATTTAGTTTTAATTGTTAGTGTTTAATGTTAGCTGTAGTTAGATTAGTCTTAGGAGTAGAATTAGTATTAGATCCCCTCCCTCACCTCCTCTGATCAGTCCAGATCAGAGGGGAAGAATCATCTGTTCATTGTTCAATTTATCTCCCTCTTCATGTTTTGTTTTTCCATCATCCAAATTCTGATTCTTGTTTTTCCTTTTAACGACGAATTTTTCATCAATCACCCACACATCCTGACCCAATTTCAAATCTGATGGCACACTGCCTCAGATCTGAAAGTGGCGTCACAAGCACCATTTGGGGCTTCTCACTCACTCCATTTGTTTCACAAAAGCCCCTCTCTTTTAAATGGATTGCCTCAGTTTGTCAGAGCACTTTTGATTTGGATTTTAAAGGATTTTTACTCTCTGAAATGTTTTGACAGATCTGACAAATTGAAGGGATTTTTGGTTTTCATTGTAGGCAAGGATTCTGAGAAGCTCTCTGATGACAGAGAGCCAATCAGAAGAGCCTTTCATGATTCTGAGTATACTTTGTTTTGAATGCATTCGCCAGCTTCCATTAAATTTCCTTAATGTATTCTTAGTCTCTTTTTGCTATTTCAGAACTGCCATACACTATTTGTGTTGATGATCATTTCTGTATGGTGATTCTCTAACCTAAGGAGCTTTCCATACTCCTTAAGGTTGCAAGAAACTGGGATTGTATGTTGTTGGTTTTAATTGATTGAGTTAAGTCTTCCTTCATGCTGTCTATAGCATTAGGAAGAGCTAACTCAATGCCATTTGTTGTTTTGATCTGAAAGGATGCTTCTGATAAGGTTTTTCCCAATGAGTATTTGAGCTGAATTTACATGAGATTTTCGTGAGATTTAAACCCCTTTCAGATTTGGATTTCATCTCTTCAATGTTTAGTTTGTTTTGAATTTAATCTTATTCCCAGTTATACAGCAACATGCTGCATCTAGCAGCTACATTCCCCTCTTCTCTAAACTCCCTTCTTCCCCCATTTCCTAACTTCCTACTAAAACCTAATCATACTTATTTTAAAACTGTAAATATACCTATCCATAGTATTATAACTATAACATATAGCCTAATTCTGTAAGTTAGATACATAGTTATACTGTAAATATGTATAAAACCTGTACAGAAATTCATATACATATGTAATCTATGTAAAAATATGTATATATACTAATCTAGTATGTATGTATTTACTGATTTATGTATATATGTATCTACAGATTTATATTTACTTATTTAGTAGCTAAGTTAATAAGTTAGAGCAATAATCAAGTAAATAAATCTATAAACTTGGGAATATATATATATATCAAGTAATTTAAGTTAGTCAAAGTATAACTATACCTAGTATAACTTACTGTAACTTAGTTTTAATTTTAAACACCCAGAACTGCTATTTTAGCCTAAATAAAACATAAATAAATTCGTAAAAATACAATAAAAATATGTATTAAATATTTAAGTATGTAAATTAAAACTGTTTAAGGTCAATTAGACCATTTACTAATTATTTTATAAGTAATTAACTATTTAATTACCTAAATCAACCTGTATAATCAGCCTAGTTTAGCGAATTTATTGTATAGTAAAAATATTTAAAATTCAAAATTAATTAATCAATTATGTAGTATTACGTAAATATTTTATTTACCATAGTTTATTTTATTTTTTTTAATAATTTATGGCCCCCAAATCGAGGGCCAAAAACGCGCACAGACGCAGCTGCGTCTGATTTCCAGCGCACGATGTGGCGCTGGAATAGCGCCACATCGTGTGCTGCAAACCAAACGCAGCCATATAAATATAATTTATGTTATACCTTAAGCAGTCGTCGAGGCGAAGGGCGCCAAAAACACTGCCTGTTATGTCCGGTCCGATTACCCGATGTGTGCTGAACTTTGGTATGTGTGTGGGGCCGGGGGCCCGAGCGTGTGCGAACTTGAAGGCGTTGGGCTGAGGCCTGACGCTGAGGTTGAAAACCATTACTAAGCCACCTAATCTGAGATTAGGGCGCGCTCAGTAGAGGTCTGGTCCCACCCGTAGGGTGCTGTGTATCCCTCGAAAAGCGCGCCCACTAATTGAACACATTTTACACTAAGGACGTTAGCCTAACCCCGTCTCCACCGCAGCCTCTGAAATACCACACAGAAGAAATTGAAAGGACAGACGACTTAAGAGAAGGAACACAAGAGATAACAAGAACAGAAAGACTTACTGTACATACAGCAGTAGAATAAGTAATATACATACGTATAAGTAAACCCACATAATTACTAACAGACTAAAATGACACTATAAACGTAGCTAAAGACCTCAGTTTTGCCTTTAGGTTGTATATATGTTTTCTGAGATTTAGCGACGTTTATATCTGTCACTAAAACTGATATATATGTCACTATAAATAAAAGACTAGTAAGTTAAGTTTTTACACTACGGTATCCTAATGTAGTATGAACTAACATATTTGTGTTAATAGTATAACTTGTAAATACATAGTTTAGAGTATAATAATAGATTGTTTGATGCTTGTTCATAGTTAGTATTTTTGCAAGCACTTCTTAGTAACTAGGTAAATAAAACATTCATTCATTCTTTAAGTGTAAAGTTTCTTTTTGAATAAGAAGACAATTTTGGAGATAATCAAAGAGTGACCGAATTAAATTCAATAAATTGCCTCCCAGAGAACGACCTGAAACAAAACCAGTAAAAATTAGATAAATAAGCAAATGGTAATAATGGTTGTAATGACTGGTACTCACCCATACTCACCACTATACGACATCCGTAAGGTTATATTATACACCCTATACTACAACGACATGATCATAACAATAATCATTCATCATCATACAACCATTGTGTTATATACACATTGTAGATCATCGGTGTCATTGTTATCATTGTCATTCACACATTACACCAACCATCAACACCATTACACCATCATCATCAGTGATCAATCAAGTTATCAAAACAGTTACGCGCCTACTTGTCAACCTACGATACGCCTAAAAAGACCTAGTTGGAGCTTAGGTGCTCTTCCCTAAAGCTCAAATGGTAGAGCAACTCCAAAGATGGAAGATCAAGGGATGCAAGTAGCCCAAAGCCTTCCTTTGAAGCTATGCTTTCGCGGTGCTTCCTAACTACCCTCAAAAATCCGTGACAGGGTATTCCCCTCTTTGGAGTTACAAAACCTTTGATCTCAAGTTCTAAACACTTCATAATCCAACAGTAGGAGGGCTCTTGTCCAAGTAGTTTGAAACCTAAGGAGTGTCTAAACGCGTGCCATGGTGCAAGAGATATAAGCGTGCATACACCGTAAAAGATTTTGAATTTTGAATCGCACACCAAGTTTGAAATTCAAGCCCTTGGTTTTTAAATGTCCTTCCTTTAATTAGTCCTTTTTCAAAAAATTAAATATGACCACTTGTTAGGTCAATTCAAATCAAACTTGGTGGTCTTTGAAATTAAGGTCCACATGCAATGCGTGAACAAATATGGATGCAAAGTCAAAAAAACTTACCTTGCCTCCTGCAATCAACGATGCAAGAATGCACTCAATGTAGAAAATCAAGTCTAGATGCTGCTCATTCACACCTAAATGGTCGTCCTAGGGGCAGGCAGCTTCTAACAGGTATCTCGTGCCTTTTTATATATATATATATACATCTACTTATGCACAAACAAAGAAAATGATAAACAACCACAAACTAAATAAAAAACTAGATCTAAAGAAAAGGGAACAGGCTCCCGAAAATTATTACCCAACATGGGCTTAAAACAAAATCGGGGAACAAACCCCTAAAAATGTACCCCAGAACAAGGGTTTTCCAAATGAATGTACTAAAATAAAGAGAAGAAAGAAAAGTAAATACTATCTACAGCCAAACGGGTGAGATGAAGATGTGGTCCTCCGGATATCTCCTCCAGCGGTGGAAACAAGGTCCACCAAGGTGATGAATACATTTTAATGGATTTGTATTACGCCTAAGTAACTTTAATCTTACCTTTTAGGTTTGTTAATAACTACATTAAGTTGTAGAATATTTGTATGCATCATGATTTAAGTTTATAACATTCTATAACTTAATATGTAATGATTTTGTTATTTTTATGTGCAGGAATGATATTTAGAAAGAACAAAGGTTGGGGAGTAAATTTCCCCAACAAACAACCAGCGGCATTGTTCCCCATCCTTCGGCCACCCTCAACAGCCGCCGGCCTCAGTAACACCTCCCCAACAGTCTCCTGCCAAAATTAGAAAAAGGATTTGAAAACCCCTTAATTGGTGCGGGGGAGAGGAGTTAAGAGGAGGGGGGCAAAGGAGAGAGGGAGAATCTAGATCTCCCCCCTGCAGGGAACTGCTCCATCTTCTCCACCGTGGAGAGGGTGAACATTGTGCACCAAGCACCCATCTCCAATGCCCCTGCCAGGCCACGCCTGCAGGCGCATCTTCCCTTCCAATGCCATCACCCCATCCTACCCTTCAGCCGGCGCCTGCTCCTCCACCGCTCTGCCTCATGCCCAACCCCTCCACAGGCGCTGCATGCCTACACCCTCACCAAGCACCCTACAAGAGCCCTTCTCCGGCACCCGCAGGCGCTCGTTGCCACCTTACACGCTCCTGCACCACCCGCCTCTCCAATCAACACACCAGCCTGCACCGTGCCCTCCAACCAACCCGCAGGTGCGCACCCCTCTGCAAACCCGCCTCGCCTCACCAGCAGCTCCAGCCAACGCCCCACCCCACATAGTGCCCGCACCCCCGCAGGTGCTCTAACTGCCACCAGGCCTACACCTCAACCTCCACCGCCTTCAGGCGCACCACCGCACCAGCACCACCAGGCGCTGCACAGCCACACCGCACGCCCGTAGGCATCCAGCGCCCCCTCCTGCAAGCGCACACCGCCCACCACGTGTGCAGATCGCCCTAGCCACCGGCAGGCGCCCTGCCTGTATGCACCATCCCGCTCTTCCGTAGGCACCCGTCCACACACCTGCAGGCATCCAGCACTCCCTCCAGCCGCGCCTAAAGGCACTGCACACCTTCACCATCGCCAGCAGCCACCCCTGCAGGCACCACTCACGCTCCCCACTGGTAGGCGCATGGCTGCGCCTGTCATCTTCTCCTCCAACAGGCCGGAGGCCCTCCTCCACCTGCCGCACCCACCTCCGGCCACCTCTCGCCGTTCTGCCACCGTCATCGTGATCCCCATGCACCGGTCAACCTTCCCCCATAGCAGCTCCGTTGCTGGTGCTCTCTCTCTCTCGCGAGGAGGAGAGAGAGTGAAAGCTCTGTTTTCTCTCCAATTAAAAATTACATCTAATGCCATTTCCACCAGAAATTAATTTTGATTTATTATTATTTTATTATGGCAAAATTGCACATGCACTCTCATACTTTCTGATAATTGCACGTTATTGATATTCACCTGTTTCTAGATTGGTTTTGGGATTAACATGTGCACCAACTTTCTCCAGTATATGTCAATTGAAAATTACATAAAATCATCATATATTTATTGAAGATTTGAGTGAGGAAAAATTGCACATATACCCTTATATTTTTGAATTATTGTGAATCTTCTTTCCGTAGCATTTTATGTCGGATTTGACTAGGGATTTTGCACTTAACCGAAAGAATACGAAATAATCGAGAGTTTATTGCATAATTGCCTCCCTGTGGACACGACCCGCTCTTCTGTGAGTGGTTATTTTTTTTATTGTTGATTAGTCGATTTTCCCACAACTTAAATACTACAATGCATAGCGGAAAGTCAACTCGTCAAATTGGCACCGTTGCCGGGGAGGTAACAGACGCAATAGATTCACGTTATTATTTTTTTTGAATATTCTAAGTTGCGTAATCATCTGATCATTTTTGTGTCAGGAATCTGACACGGTGACAGGCGCAGTAGAGCAACGACATTGAACCTGAACGACGCACACGGCGGAGACGATCTTTTTGGTGGACCTTGACGCCACCTAGAGGACGACAACAGGAACACGTGGGCCTTGATCCCACGCACATAGGCTTACGGAGAAGCCTATTTCTGATTTAGTCAGTAGATCTTAGTTAGATTTAGTTAGATAGACATTAGAATTTAATTTCTGTCTTTTCGACCCTTGTCGGGTATTTTTGGGAACGTGTTCCCAATGCTTCTTTATTTCTTATCGCTCTTATATGCGGGAGCATATTTTTGGGAGCGTGTTCCCATTTATTTAGATTATAGGATTATTTGAACTGTTTGAACTAAATTTCGGTTAGTTAGTTAGATTAGGTTTGTTTATTTATTATTAAAAAATAAAATAATAAAAATAAAATATTCAAACTACCTTCTAGAAGCTACATCTCTATAGGACGACCATCTAGGACTGAATGAGCAGTATCTAGTTTATTTTTACTACATTGCATTCATTATTGCACGAAGAAAGCTGGAGTAAGGTACAACTTCTCTTGAGCATCAATTACCTGTCATGCATATGCATTGAACCTAAATCTAAGACCACTAAAGTGCTTGAATCAAATTAATTCAGTGGTCACTTTAAAAATTAAGACTGTTAAGAGGTTGGACTTTAAAATCGGTGACTGAAAATTATGTGCAAAAGGAACTTGTTTGCGAAATTTCAAAAATCAAAACACGATCGTATGTTTGCACACCTGAGACACTGTGCACCTCACACATAAGGTCACTAGATAAATTTCTTCCTCTCCTCTTTTGCACCACAAGGGAAGTTAGTCGGAAATCAACAAGCCTATCCACCAATTTACTTCGGTTCCTCATGTGTGGGCTCGATTCGAGACTTCCATCCCTTACGAGTAGGTTATAGGCACCAGCGAATGTTGGCCTAGGAAGCGTAATTTTTGCAAAACTTGTTTGGCCACCAATTGAACATTTAATTCTAAGACCTACAATCTACTAAAAACAAGATCCCACTAAATTTGCATTTGCTTTGACAGTAGAACTCTCTAGGAAGTTTCTGCTTGTATACTGAGTTAAAATTTTTTTGCTTAAAGAAATGGATTACCCTTACTCCTATCAATCAGATTATCAGAGTCAATACTTCCCATCTTTTAATCAGGATCCCATGCCCCGAGCGTATCCATCCTTTGATGGGTACATTAACAATTCATGGGATCATTCTTATTCTTATCCTGGGAGTACTGGCTTGATAACTCCCACTTTTGAGCAGAGCCTAGAAGCAGGATTTCCCAACCCTGAAATCCCTACTTCCATGCAAACACCCAACCCTCCCACCTCTCATGATTTTCCGTATCGAGGTTGGACCGATACCCATAGGCAACCAGAGCCTGAAATTGACTATCCTCCCCAACCTGATAATAGTAGCCTCTCCTCTTTTATGATAAAAATGCAAAAACATCAAAAGGAAATGATGGAATCAATGGGAGAGATGTTGAGGAATAGTCAACAACTAAATGAAGAAATAAGACAACTTAGCTATACACTTCCCAATAATTCTGATCCCTACCCATACGATCATGATCATGAAAATTCTGAGGAACCTAGTGACAATAGGGATCCAATTTTATGTAGCAATCACTTAGACTCTCCCAATAAGACACAGCCACTAGAGGACAACGATCATGGTGATTATCCATCTGAACTATATTGGAGTCAAAAGCAAGGGAAGATGGTACCTCTTGAGGACCTTGACCCCAATGACAGTATTCTCTTTACCCCTACCAAACCAAGTCAAGGTTGTATTGTTCCTATCACTTCCCCTATTGATTATTTGGTGGAATCTCATTCTACCCTTAGTGAGCCTACTCCTGACCCTCCACTTAGGGAATCAACACCTATCATTCAGTATCCTAAGGATTTAAATGCACCCAATGAAGGTGACCCTAACGGAATGGAGGATGAATTAGATCAATTTTTGGTCTCAGGGATATGAAGAGACTAATTCAGAAAATGAGGATGCCCCAATAGAGGAACTTGGACTGAAAATCTGGAGTGAATCACAGGGGAATTATTTATCATTTGAGGATTTAGCTCCAAAAGATATAAACAATATGGTGAAATCCAGATTCCTCCTTTCTTTTGAGAGTTATCCTCCATCAAAACAGGAGTTGATATTAGAGGAGGACAAACAAAATAATGAGAAGTCTATGGGAGATTCTCGGGGACTAAACACGTCAATTGAGGATTTATACCTAGAGAAGAATAACAAATTTAGTAATATAGGCTTTCTTCAAAACATTAAGACTGATCCTCCTTTGGGAATAATTGAGGATACTGATCCAACTCCTAATGAATCACATATACACCCCGACAAAAATTTGAGTGAACCAAACAAATCTGGGGATGAGCTGAATTATAATGATTCTGACATTTTGATCCTGCCATCAAAGAGTTGTAATTTGGAGTCTACCCTTGATTCAAATATGACTCCGATCATTAATGTTAGGTAGGGTAATATGCAATTGTCTACAACTGTTAGGGAGTATACACAATCTGAATCATTGTTGGAATTAGACCTAACACCGACTAAGCCCTCATTGGACTTAACCATTACCTTCCAACACTACAAACAACCCTTATACTCCCTAACCGATCCTTGGCTCAGATCTCGTCGCATGTACATTCTTTCTAGAGAACATATCAGGCCAGTACATCCTCGGGTAGAATGGCGAGTGTGGATTGATGCTTGTACTTTTACTCTCGCCATTCAAGGGTTTGAACTAATAATGTGTATATCTTTTAAAACTCATCTTGCTCTAGAGGATCCTTGTTATCCTCCACTTATTTCATTTTGGGAGGTCCCTTTTCATATTCCGTTTAATAATCCTACACCTCCCAAGGTAGCCAACGAGGTTCTTCACTTTCATATCTTCTAGCGAGCATTTGGTATTACATTGCATCATTAGCTCGCCAACATCCATGGCTACCTATTTTCTAGGCCCGCACTGTTACACATATTTTTAGAGCCTAACCTTGTCTGTTTGGAACCAGACTTATAGGTTCCTTCTAAGTCTGGCTGCTGACAGAAAATGCAGCGCTTGCTGGGAGGCAACCCAGTGGTCGAAATAACACCGTGTTTGGTGATTTTTTTCCTTTCTCCTCCTATTTTAATTTTACAATGGGGACATTGTAGGATTTAGGCATGGGGGGTGCATTTGCATTTTAGGAAGTATTCATGCATTTAGGTTAGCATAATATAAAAAATATATATATAAAAAAAATTCCTCTTTTCTTGAGCTGAATGGGTTAGTCCCTAGCAAAATACCCTTGTCATTGGAGGTTTTTCCTCCAGAATTATTTCTTAAGCTTAGAATCAAGTACATTTATTTCACGTGCACGTAGACTAGGTAATGGATCCTTGAGGAAAATCAATAAGCATTTGTCGTCCACTGAACCCTTGGACAGTTCATAGGGAGTCAAGCATACTATCTTCCAGTAGATCCACCTCATATTTGTGAGAAGAAAGTAGAGAGATTACTGGTGCGCTAAGTCTAGTGCAAGGACTCTTAAGTTTTGGATAATTAGTTGATGATACTTCAGAGTTAGGCGTAGTTTTCACTCTCTGTTCCTGTGTGTGTACTTTGTGTCAATTCCTGAGAGTCACCAAATAAGGTAGATACACAGAGATTGAGTCTTAATAAAGCTATAACTATGGTGGATGGTTACGATCGTCCTTCATAGAGTCCTCAGCTGAAGGAGGGTAATAGTGTCAAAGGTCAGAAATACGCATGTCCTATCCATTCCTTCCCAGTGCCGAGAATAGGCACTTCCACCAAATAAGCCACACAATATCCTCTTGACCATCATCATCCCTAATAATGGCTCATAAATAAAACTCTGTGTCGTATTGTATTATAAAAAAAAATAGAGAAAAAAAAGAAAAGAAGAAGAAAAAGAAGAAATATTTATATTACAAAAAAAAAGAAGGTCCAAGTTATAATGTAACATTATTTCTGAGGCAACAGAACACCTTTCGCGTTCCACCAAATATGACCCATACCTACCTTTTAGTATTTCTGATCGCCCGAATACTGGTTGAGGACTCTAACTTAGTTGTACAGTTATTAGGACTTTAATTGAAGTGTGGATGCCATGTGAGGCCACCAAATAGTGAGTACAATTTCTAAATCTGGCGAGATTTGTGATCTCAGAAAGAAAGAAAAGAGGGAGTGCCCAGGAACATCAAGAGAGCACAATTGTGTAGCCTCTTTCAGAGTTGACTTGTCTAATAGTCTAGAGATCTAGAGTCTGCAGTACTAGACTATATGTAGCACCAGATGAGTATGTGCCACCAAATACAAATACATTCAACTCGATATCTCCTACCTAAGCCAAACATCGGGGAAGTAGTTGCCTATCCCGACAGCAATATTTACCAAGGGTGAAGTACGAACTTCCAATGCGAATTGTCTCTTTCACTTGGATCTATGACTTAGGCTATTATCACGTCACATTTGTCTGGATCTCTAAAGTTTTGAAATAAGAAAATAAGAAATCTTCTGATTACTTCTATTATTTTTTATTTTTGCTAGGGACTAGCAAATCTTAGGCATGGGGGTATTTGATGAATCCATTTTAATGGATTTGTATTACACCTAAGTAACATTAATCTTACCTTTTAGGTCTGTTAATAACTACATTAAGTTGTAGAATATTTGTATGCATCATGATTTAAGTTTATAACATTCTATAACTTAATATGTACTGATTTTGTTATTTTTATGTGCAGGAATGATATTTAGAAAGAACAAGGGTTGGGGAGTAAATTTCCCCAACAAACAACCGGCAACATTGTTCCCCATCCTCTGGCCACCCTCAATAGCCACCGACCTCAATAACACCTCCCCAATAGTCTCCTGCCAAAATTAGAAAAGGGATTTGAAAATCTCTTAATTAGCGCGGGGGAGAGTTAAGAGGAAGGGGGGTGAAAGAGTCGACTTTCCGCTTTACATTGCAGTATTTAAGTGGTGGAAAAATCGACTAATCAAAAATAAAAATAACCACTCATAGAAGAGCGGGTCGTGCCCACAGGGAGGCAATTATGCAATAAACTCTCGATTATTTCGTATTCTTTTGGTTAAGTGCAAAATCCCCAGTCAAATCCGACATAAAATGCGATGGAAGGAAGATTCATAATAACTCAAAAATATAAGGGTATATGTGCAATTTTCTCTCACTGAAATCTTCAATAAATATATGATGATTTTATGTAATTTTCAATTGGCATATACTAGAGAAAATTGGTGCACATGTTAATCCCAAAATCAATCATGAAACAGGTGAATAACAATAACTTGCAATTATCAGAAAGTATGAGTGTGCATTCGTAATAACTAAGTGCAATGTCCATAATAAAATATTAATAAATCAAAAATTAGGTGTTGGCAATGGAAGCAAATGTAATAACTAAGTGCAAGGAAAACAGAGCTTTCACTCTCTTTCCTCCTCGCATGAGAGATGAAGCACCGGCGATGGAGCTGCTATGGAGGAAGATTGACCGGCGCGAGGGGATCACGATGGCAGTGGTAGAACGGCGAGAGGTGGCTGGCGGCGGCCAACAGGCAGAGGAGGATCGCCGGCCTATTGGAGAAGAAGGTAGAGCGGCTGCTGCAGGGCGGCCTGTTGGCGGGTGGCTGCGCGCTAGTGCGTGCCAGTGCGCGTCTGCAGTGGTCTGGTGGCGAGGGTGCGGATCTGGTAGGGCAGTGGGGATGGCGCAATTGCCTGCAACGTTGGAGGGGAGCGCTGGTGTGCGCTTGTGCGGTGCCTGAGGGGATGATGGAGGCACGCCTGCAGTAGGGGCGCGCAAGGAGGATGCGCTGAAGGGAGGCGGACCTGCGAGTGCTGGAAGTTGCAGGCACGTGGTGAGGCAGAGCTAGCACCTGCAGGTCCAGCTGGAGGGGGGTGAGCGGTGCGCCTACGGTGCTTGAGAGGGGCACCCAAGGAGGTGCGCTTTGCACGCAGCGCCTGCGGGCGCTGCTAGAGGGAGCACTGGGTGGTGTTGGAACGGGTGCAGGCCTAGTGCAGAGACTTGGCTGGAGGTGTGATGGAGTGGTGGGCGGTGTTTACAGGTTGCGGAGAGGCGCTGTGCAGGTGCAAGCTTGCTGCGCTGGAGGAAGCCGCGCGCCTGCAGGCACGCAAGGTGGAGAAGGAGCGGGCACAGGGGAAAGATGAAGAATCTGGTCCACAGTGCATGCTGGGAAGCAGTTCCCCGCAAGGGGGTAGATGCCGATGCTCTTTTCCTTTCTCCGCGTGCTTTTTAACTCCTCTCTCTCCCCGCATGCGCCAATCAAGGGATTTTCAAATCCCTTTTCTAATTTTGGCAGGAGGCTGTTGGGGAGACATTTTTCAGGCCAGCGGTTGTTGAGTATGGCCAATGGAAAGGGAAAAGAGCAACTGCCGGTTATTTGAGAGGGTAATTTACCCTTTCCTCCTCATTCTTTTGCCACTTATTTTTCCTGCACATAAAAAGCACGTATTAAGTTATAGAATAGATGTAAACCTAAATCATAATGCATGCAAACATTCTATAACTTAATATAGTTATTAACAAACCTAAAAGATATAATTAAAGTTACTTAGGCGTAATTTTAGTCCATTAAAATGGACTCATCAAATACCCTCATGCCTAAGATTTGCTAGTCCCTAGCAAAAATGAAAAATAATAGAAGTAATCAGAAGATTTCTTCTTTTCTTACTTCAAAACTTTAGAAATCTAGACAAATGTGAAGTGCTGATAGCCTAGGTAACAGATCCAAGTGAAAGAGCCAATTCGCATTGGGAGTTCGTACATCACCCTTGGCAAATATTTCTGTCAAGATAGGCAACTACTTCCCTCGGGGATAAAGCAGACGATAATCTGTAATTTGACCTCGACGTTTGGCTTAGGTAGGAGATATTGAGTTGAATGGATTTGTATTTGGTGGCACACACTCATCTGGTGCTACATATAGTCTAGTACTGCAGACTTTAGATCTCTAGACTATTAGACAAGTCAACTCTGAGAGGCTACACAATTGAGCTCTCTTAATGTTCCTAGGCACTTCGTCTTTTCTTTCTTTCTGAGATCACGAATCTCACCAGATTTAGAAATTATACTCACTATTTGGTGGCCTCACATGGCATCCACACTTCAATTAAAGTCATAATAACTCTACAACTAAGTTAGAGTCCTCAACCAGTATTCAAGTGATCAGAAATACTAAAAGGTAGGTATGGGTCATATTTAGTGAAACGCAAAAGGTGTTCTGTTGCCTCAGAAACAATATTACATTAGAAACTTGGACTTTTTTTTTTGTAATATAACTATTTCTTCTTTTTCTTCTTCTTTTCTCTCTTCCCTTTTTTTTATTTCTTCTTGTTTTTGTTTCTTTTTCAATCAACACAACACGATACGGACTTTTATTTACGAGGCATTATTAGGGATGATGATGGTCAAGAGGAAGTTGTGTGGCTTATGTGGTGGAAGTGCCTATTCTCGGCACCAGGAAGAAATGGATAGGACAGGCATATTTCTGACCTTTGACACTATTACCCTCCTTCAACTGAGGACTCTATAAAGGACAGTCGTAACCATCCATCATAGTTATAGCTTTATTAAGGCTCAATCTTTGTGTATCTGCCTTATTTGGTGACTCTCAGGAATTCACACAAAATATGCACACAGGAACAGAGAGTGAAAACTACACCTAACTCTGAAGTATCACCATCTAATTATCCAAAACTTAAGAGTCCTTGCACTAGACTTAGCGCACCAGTAATCTCTCTACTTCTTCTCACAAATATGAGGTGGATCTACTCGAAGATAGTATGCCTGACTCCCTATGAACTATCCAAGGGTTCAGTGGACTACAAATGCTTATCGGTTTTCCTCAAGGATCCATTACCTAGTCTACGTGCACGTGAAATAAATGTACTGGATTCTAAACTTAAGAAATAATTCCGGAAGAAAAACCTCCAATAACAAAGGTATTTTGCTAGGGACTAACCCATTCAGCTCAAGAAAAGAGGATTTTTTTTTTATATATACTAACCTAAATGCATGAATACTTCCTAAAATGCAAATGCACTACCCCATGCCTAAATCCTACAATATCCCCATTGTAAAATTAAAATAGGAGGAGAAAGGAAAAGCATCACCTAACACTGTCTGCTGGGTTGCCTCCCAACAAGCGCTACATTTTCTGTCAGCAGCCAGACTAAGAAGGAACCTATAAGTCTGGTTCCAAACAGAAAAGGTTAGGCCCTAAGAATATGCGTAACAGCATAGGCCTAGAAAACAGGTAACCACGAATGTTGGTGAGCTGATGATGCAATGTAATTCCAAATGCTCGCCAAAAGAAATGAAAACAAAAAATCTCGTTGGCTACCTTGGGAGGTCTAGGAATAATAAACGGAATATGAAAAGGGACCTCCCAAAATGGAATAAGTGGAAGGAGCCTCAAGAGCAGGATGGGTTTTAAAAGATATACGCAATTAGTTCAAACCCTTGAATGGCAAGAGTAAAAGTACAATCATCAATCAACACTCGCCATTCTACTCTAGGATGTACTGGCCTGATAAATTCTCCAGAAAGAATGTACATGAGCAGAGATCTGAGCCAAGGATCGGTTAGGGAGTATAAGGGTTGTTTGTAGTGTTGGAAGGTAATGGTTAAGTCCAACGAGGGCTTAGTCGGTGTTAGGTCTAATTCCAACAATGATTCAGATTGTGTATACTCCCTAACAGTTGTAGACAACTGTATATTACCCAGCCTAACATTAATGATCGGAGTCATATTTGAATCAAGGGTAGACTCCAAATTACAACTCTTTAATGGCAGGATCAAAATGTCAGAATCATTATCATTCAGCTCATCCCCAGATTCGTTTGGTTCACTCAAATTTTTTTCGGGGTGTATATGTGATTCATTAGGAGTTGGATCAGTATCCTCAATTATTCCCAAAGGAGGATCAGTCTTAATGTTTTGAAGAAAGCCTATATTACTGAATTTGTTATTCTTCTCAGGGTATAAATCCTCAATTGACGTGTTTAGTCCCCGAGAATCTCCCATAGACTTCTCATTATTTTGTTTGTCCTCCTCTAATATGAACTCCTGTTTTGATGGGGGATAACTCAAAAGAAAGGAGGAATCTGGATTTCACCATATTGTTTATATCTTTTGGAGCTAAATCCTCAAATGATAAATAATTCCCTTGTGATTCACTCCAGATTTTCAGTCCACGTTCCTCTATTGGGGCATCCTCATTTTCTGAATTAGACTCTTCATATCCCTGAGACCAAAATTGATCTAATTCATTCTCCATTCTGTTAGGGTCACCTTCATTAGGTGCATTTAAATCCTCAGGATACTGAATGGTAGGTGTTGATTCCCTAAGTGGAGGGTCAGGAGTAGGCTCACTAAGTGTAGAATGGGATTCCACCAAATAATCAATAGGGGAAGTGATAGGAATAATACAACCTTGACCCGGGTTGGTAGGGGTAAGGAGAATACTGTCATTGGGGTCAAGGTCCTCAAGAGGTAGCATCTTCCCTTGCTTTTAACTGCAATATAATTCAAGTGGATAATCACTATGATCGTTGTCCTCTAGTGGCCATGTCTCATTAGGAGAGTCTAAGTGATAGCTACATAAAATTGGATCCCTATTGCCATTAGGTTCCTCAGAATTATTTTCATGATCATGGTTTATTGGGTAGGGATTAGGATTATTGGGAAGCATGTAGCTAAGTTGTCTTATTTCTTCATTTAACTGTTGACGATTCCTCAACATCTCTCCCATTGATTCCATCACTTCCTTTTGTTGTTTTTGCATTTTTATCAAAAAAGAGGAGAGGCTACTATTATCAGGTTGGGGAGGATAGTCAATTTCAGGCTCTGGTTGCCTAGGGGTATCGGTCCAACTTTGATACGCAAAATCATGAAGGGTGGGAGGGTTGGGTGTTTGCATGGAAGTAGGGATTTCAGAATTGGAAAATCCCACTCCTAAGCTCTGCTCAAAAGTGGGAGTTATCAAGCCAGTACTCCCAGGATAAGAATGAGAATGATCCCATGAATTGTCAATGTACCCATCAAAGGATGGATACGCTCGGGGCATGGGATCTTGATTAAAAGATGGGAAGTATTGACTCTGATAATCTGAATGATAGGAGTAAGAGTAATCCATTTCTTTAAGCAAAATAATTTTAACTCTCTTAGGATTTAGCAAAATTCAGAATATAAGCAAAAACTTCCTAGAGAGTTCTATTGTCAAAGCAAACGCAAATTCAAAGGGATCTATTTTTAGTAGATTGTAGGTCTTAGAGTTATATGTTTAGTTGGTGGCCAAACAAGTTTTGCAAAAAATTACGCTTCCTAGGCCAACCTTCGCTGGTGCCTATAACCTACTCGCAAGGGATGGAAGTCTCGAATCGAGCCCACACACAAGGAACCGAAGTAACTTGGTGGATAGGCTCATTGATTTCCGACTAACTTCCCTTGTGGTGCAAAAGAGGAGAGGTAGAAATTTATCTAGTGACCTTATGTGTGAGGTGCACAGTGTGTCAAGTGTGCAAGCATACGATCGTGTTTTGATTTTTTGAAATTCTGCAAACAGGATCCTTTTGCACACAATTTTCAGTCACAAATTTTAAGGTCCAACCTCTTAGCAGTCTCAATTTTTAAAGTGACCACTGAATTAATTTGATTCAAACATTTTAGTGGTCTTAGATTTAAGTTCAATGCATATGCATGACAGGTAATTAATGCTCAAGAGAAGACGTACCTTACTCCAGCTTTCTTCATGCAATAATGAATGCAATGCAATAAAAATAAACTAGATGCTGCTCATTCAGTCCTAGATGGTCGTCCTATAGATATGCAGCTTGTAGCAAGCAGTTCGATTTTTTTTTTTATAATAATAACAAACAGACCTAATCTAACTAACTAACCGAAATGCAGTTCAAAATAGTTCAAATAATCCTATAATCTAAATAAATGGGAACACGCTCCCAAAAATACGCTCCCACATACAAGAGCGATAAGAAATAAAGTGGCACTGGGAACACGTTCCCAAAAATACCTGACAAGGGTCCAAAAGACAGAATTTAAATTCTAATGTCTATTTAACTAAATCTAACTAAAACCTACTGACTAAATCAGAAATAGGCTTCTCCGTAAGCCTATGTGCGTGGGATCAAGGCCCACGTGTTCCTGTTTCTAGCCTCCAGGTGGCATCAAGGTCCACCAAATAGATCGTCTCCGCCACGCGCGTCGTTCAGGTTCAATGTCGTCGCTCTGCTCCGCCTCTTCGCTGTGTTAGATTCCTCTCACAATAATAAAAATGATTGGATGATTGCGCAACTCATAATATTCAAAAAATAATAATAATAATGTGAATCTATTGCGTCTATTGCCTCCCCGGCAATGGTGCCAATTTGAAAGAGTCGACTTCCACTTTGCGTTGTAGTATTTAAGTGGTGGAAAAATCGACTAATCAAAAATAAAAATAACCACTCTTAGAAGAGAGGGTCGTGCCCACAGGGACGATGGCGCGAGTGCCTGCAACGTTGGAGGGGAGCACTGCTGCGTGCTTGTGCGGTGCCTATAGGGACGATGGAGGCACGCCTGCAATAGGGGCGCGCAAGGAGGATGCACTGAAGGGAGGCGGACCTACGGGTGCTGGAAGGTGCGGGCACGTGGTGAGGCATAGCTAGCGCGTGCAGGTTCGGCTGCAGGGAGGTGAGCGGTGCTCCTGCGGTGCTTGAGAGGGCGCGCAAGGAGGTGCGCTCTGCACGCAGTGCCTGCGGGTGTGGCTGGAGGGAGCACTGGTGGTGTTGGAATGGGTGCAGGACTAGCGCAGAGACTTGGCTAGAGGTGTGATGGCATGGTGGGCGGTGTTTGCAGGTTGCGGAGAGGCGCTGTGCAGGTGCAGGCTTGGTGCGCTGGAGGAAGGTGCGCACCTGCGGGCATGCAAGGTGGAGAAGGAGCGGGCACAGGGGGAAGATGAAGAATCTGGTCCACAGTGCACGCTGGGAAGCAGCTCCCCGCAAGGGGCAAGATGAAGAATCTGGTCCACAGTTCATGCTGGGAAGCAATTCCCCGCAAGGGGGTTGATGCCGATGCTCTTCTCCTTTCTCCGCGTGATTTTTAACTCCTCTCTCTCCCCGTGTGTGCCAATCAAGGGATTTTCAAATCCCTTTTCTAATTTTGGCAGGAGGCTGTTGGGGAGACATTCTTCAGGCTGGTGGCTGTTGAGTGTGGCCGATGGAAAGGGAAAAGAGCAGCCGCCGGTTATTTGAGAGGGTAATTTACCTTTCCTCCTCATTCTTTTGCCACTTATTTTTCCTGCACATAAAAAGCACATATTAAGTTATAGAATAGATGTAAACTTAAACCATGATGCATGCAAACATTCTATAACTTAATATAGTTATTAACAAGCCTAAAAGATATAATTAAAGTTACTTAGGCGTAATATTAGTCTATTAAAATGGACTCATCAGGGGGCAAAGGAGAGAGGAAGGATCTAGATCTTCCCCACTGCGAGGAACTACTCCATCTTCTCCACCGTGGAGAGGGCGAACACTATGCACCAAGCACCCATCTCTAGCGATCCTGCCAGGCCGCGCCCACAGGCGCATCCTCCCTTCCAGTGCCATCACCCCATCCTACCCTTCAGCCAGTGCCCGCTCCTTCTCCACCGCTCTGCCTCACACCTAACCCCTCCGCAGGCGCTACACGCCTACACCCTCACCAAGCGCACTGCAGGCACCCTTCTCCAACGCCTGCAGGTGCTCGCAGCCACCTTACGTGCTCCTGCACCGCCCTCCTCTCCAATCACCGCACCAGCCTGCACCGCGCCCTCCAACCAACCCGCAGGCGCGCACCCCTCTGCAGACCTGCCTCGCCTCACCAGCCGCTCCAGGCAGCGCCCCATCCCACATAGCGACCGCACCCCTGCAGGCACTCTGCCTGCCACCAGGCCCGCACCTCAGCCTCCATTGCCTTCAGGCGCACCACCGCACCAGCACCACCAAGCACTACACGGCCACACTGCACGCCCGCAGGCGTCCAGTGCCCCCTCCTACAGGCGCACACCGCCCACCGCGTGTGCAAGCCGCCCTAGCCACCTACAGGCGCCCTGCCTGTACGCACCGCCCCGCTCTTCCGTAGGCACCCGTCCACACGCCTACAAGCATCCAGCACTCCCTCCAGCCGCGCCTAAAGGCGCTGCACACCTTCACCACCGCCAGCAGCCACCCCTGCAAGCACCACTCACGCTCCCTGCAGGTAGGCTCATGGCTGCGACTGTCATCTTCTCCTCCAACAGGCCGGAGGCCCTCCTCCATCTACCGCACCCACCTCCAGCCACCTCTTGCCGTTCTGCCACCGTCATCGTGATCCCCATGCACCGGTCAACCTTCCCCCATAGCAGCTCCGTTGCTGGTCCTCTCTCTCTCTCTCGCGAGGAGGAGAGAGAGTCAAAGCTCTATTTTCTCTCCAATTAAAAATTACATCTAATGCTATTGCCACCAGAAATTAATTTTGATTTATTATTATTTTATTATGGAAAAATTGCACATGCACTCTCATACTTTCTGAAAATTGCACGTTATTGATATTCACTTGTTTCTAGATTGGTTTTGGGATTAACATGTGCACCAACTTTCTCTAGTATATGTCAATTGAAAATTACATAAAATCATCATATATTTATTGAAGATTTGAGTGAGGTAAAATTACACATATACGCTTATATTTTTGAATTATTGTGAATCTTCTTTCCTTCACATTTTATGTCGAATTTGACTAGGGATTTTGCACTTAACCGAAAGAATACGAAATAATCGAGAGTTTATTGCATAATTGCCTCCCTGTGGACACAACTCACTCTTCTGTGAGTGGTTATTTTTTTTATTATTGATTAGTCGATTTTTCCACCACTTAAATACTACAACGCATAGTGGAAAGTTGACTCATCACAAGGCATTACAGAGGTAGATGTGATGCTTCTTCTCCCAGTGTTGCGACTCTGCTGGTGATGTCAAGGATCGCCTAATCTCTGAGGAGGGTGCAACAAGATGTCTCCAAATACGCGTACCTCGCACCAAACAGATAATTGAATTAAAATGTGCCTGAAATAAAATGTGTGAATCAATAAATGAATGAATGCGAGTTTAACAGGCTCGTTTCCTCCTCGGCAACGGTGCCGTTTGATAAGTCGATTTTCGCTTTCGAAAATGATGATTAAGATGATTTTTCATTGTATTTCTAAGTGGTGGAAAATCGACTAATCAAAATAATTAAAATAAACCACTTGAGAAGAGTAGGTCATATCCAAAGGAAGGCAATGGCCTATTAAAACTTGTCAGGATTAAAAATAGATGTTCACAATAAATTTCATCAAGAAACCAAGTCAAATCACTTTCAGATGAAGTAAACAACAAAGCTAATGCTGAAATAGCAACTATGCACATCTGAAGGATATATTTTTCAATGTGGCACAATATAATACCAATAAAAATCTCACAATGGCAGCTAATGTAATTATTAATTGAGAGTGAAATAAAGGATTCCCTTCGTGCTTGGAGTGCGTGCACGGCAAGATGCGGCTGGAGGCGAGATTCATGGTGAAGGATAAGACCTCTGAGCTGCTTCCGATGGCAATGGTGGTTTGAAGAATGGCGGCCGAAGATGGCGACGGCGAGGAGGAATGGATTGTGGGTGGCCGATCCTATTTGCTGCCTGCAAAGAGGACAAAACGAAGATGGTGGTGGGCGACAGCTGCAGAGACAGTGGCTCATGCTGATGGAGGACCGCAAGGAGGTGCACATGAGTGTAGCTGGGGATGGTTGCTGCGCACGACGCCACTGTGCGTACTGGGCCGCTACACGGGCGGAGCTGCCGGAGGAGCAGCTTGGAGTGGCTGCGGGCGGAGGTGCAACAAGGGAGGCATGGAGGCTCTACGAGAGGCTGCGGGCGCGGCGGAGATGTTAGCGTGCTCGGATGCACGCGTAGGATGAAGGCGAGGAGGCACAGTAGGAAGTGCTTGCATGTTTGCGCTTGTTGCTACACCTGCAGCTGCTACGTGAGCGCGTGGAGGAGATGTTCCCACGCTACTAGTCGTGCTCGTTGCACGCGAAGGTGTGCATGAGGCCGATGGTGGGTGCGGTGACTGCTAAGGTAGCAAGGAGGCACAAGCGGAGGCTGTGCAAGTGAAGGTGCTGTGCGGAGATGCGTGGCGCGTGCAGGGTGGTCGAATACGCATGGATGGTAATGGTTGTGGTGGTGTACAGGGGAAGAATGGTAGCAAGTCATGCATCAGTAGATTTACTCATAGTACGTGAGCTTCAAGGAGCTCATGCACGGTGGCGGCCAACTCCATCCTCTTGGCGCGGCAGTCTGTCACCCTGCCAGCCCACGATATGATGGAGCTTGGCCGTGGAGGCCCACAGTGGTGGAATGCTGCACGGTGGTGAAATGGGATGATGGCCTCCACAAACACGGAAGCAGCTACCCCTCTCTTGTAGCCGTGTGCAAGGATTTGAAATGGAGAGGCGAGAGCAAATCTGCTTCTCACAGCCATTAAGGAGGTATAGTTGGAGGAGGAGAGGCGAAGCCGTTCCTGCGAAAACGAAGATGAGAAATATAATAAACATTGGCTTATTTATAGTGAAATCCTTATAAAATATCTAATTGCATGTATTATGTATAATTCCCACTAAATGCAACCTAAATTAAAAACCATGCATGCTAAGACCTAATATACATAAAAATGCGATGCATGCAACAAATCTATAATTAATGTATTTATATCCTAATGCTAAATACATGTTAAAGTTAACTTAATGTCTTGGTATTTAAATACCTAAATAGCCCATAAATATGGGCTAATCAATCCGCACGTTGCGTTCCTCGCTTCGCCGCTAGCCTTCAAAACCCGCCCAATCGTCGACCGTCCGATCGTAAGATCAAACGGTTCAAATTCATGCCTACGCTACCCTTTGATCAACGCCTCAACTCCTAAAGCTTCTCAGCCGTCCGATCTCTCGATCGGTTGTCTTAAAAAGCCTGCGCAGTGCCCGTTGAGTCCTAAGGCACTCATCATCGCACGCGTCTGCATCTGATGCTCCTGCGCCTGCCATGAATTCGCCGCCGATCTGCCCGATGATGATCTGAAGGTGGAATTTCATTTGCGGATGCCATACTCCTAATCGCACTTCAAACCCACGTCATGCACTATCTATTATGTGTGCTCTCCACTGCATTATGCGTGCGGATTGTCATGCTTTCCAAATCTTATTTAGCCACCCTCGACCGTTGGATGGGAATCCAACAGTCGAGATCTCGCCCTTGCTTGATGAGGCGGTTGGAGGCGAGCGACGTGGCTGCATCGCAGACGTTGGATCACGATCCAAAGGCCTAGGCTCTCCTTCCCAGATTGGGGAACGGTGAGGGGTGGCTGCAATGGTGCCACGTGGTGCCATTGTGGCCATCCATCTTCTTCTCCTTGTATCTAATGATGTAGCCCTTCGATTGATTTGATTTCTACCCCGTTGGACTGTGAACATCGATTCGGATCCATCCGTGCAGTTGAATTTATCAGCTAAGGTCCAGATATTCTTCAATTTACCCCTTGACTCCTGCTTCTTCTACGGCCTTCCTAGGGTGCTACAGGAGTTTGATTGATGCGCTCTTGGAAGTGTTGGATTCCCGTCGTCATTCCAAAAAGATCCATATTGTTGGATCGGTCATCTGCAGCCCTAGATAACCTACAATTATTAATTCCTCTCAAATGCAGATTATTATGTATAAAACATATAAATCATCTAAGATGCAAAGTATGGTGTGTATGCATGCAGAATGCCCATGTTAAACTAGGTTCTACCATAATTCAGGCGAATTAAGGCCTATGATTGCTATGCAATAATGCAGCGAAGTCAGTGAAGGTGTGTAAAGGAGGGGGTGGTAGGTGGATGGATGTAGTCCGTGAACCCCTCAATTTCTTGAGTGGTTTAGTTGAGCATGAAATTACGAAGGTCGTGGAGTCGATGCAAGGTGGTTTGGTGGTCCATGGAAGCCGGGCGAACTCGCCAGAGTTCAGCCGGCCGTGAAGAAGATGAAGTGCAGAAGGGCGGTGCGGTGGTCGAACTGTAGTGCAAGTGAGGGAAAAGAACGTAGAGGAAGAAAGGAAGAGTTAGTGGTACTTAGGGACAAGATAGAGGAGCGGAGAGCTCTGGTTGTGGCTGACGGAGCCGAAGAAGATGAAGAGGGTGGTGAGACGGGAACGAGGAAAGAGGCAGGGAGACGAACTCTCTTTGACCGGAGAGGCAAGCGACGAGGAAAGGAAGGTAATAGGCCATCCAATTTAATTATTGGACCGCCGAACGAGGAGAGTGGAGAAGGTCACCGAAGCAAGGTGTGGAGGTGGCCAGAAAAGGAGGAAGAGGGCTTTTCTGAGGCCAAAACTTGTTAAGGAGGTAAGGCAGGAATGGGAGGTCTTTTATAGGGCTTAAAAGAGCTTGGAGAACAGGAAACAAGCTCCATAGCTTGCTTGGAATTCAAGAAGAACCCCAATGATTTTGTGGGTTCGCACACGAATCAGAGGGAGTTAGGAGTCGAAGTTGATCCCAATAGGTTTCCCTAGGTGTGAACATCAATCCCACCAAATTTGGTGGGATTTGATTGAAGTTTGAGTAGGATTTCGTTTAGTCAAAGGTTTCTTGGAGGTCGGTTGACCTCTAATGGTGAGAAGGACTAAATTACAAAGAAAGTGAAGAAGTTAGGGGGAATTTTGCAAATATTTCAAAAGCTGAGGGGCAATTTGAGTGAACAAGAGTTAAACTTGAACAAAAATGCAAACTAGGTCAAGATGATCTCAGATTGGGCCCAAATTTTGGTACAATCCTAATTTAGACCCAAGAAATCTAATGGTGAAGTCAGAATTTGGTTTTGACCATGTTTGGCTAGGAAAATTATGCAGGAGCCCAAATTATGGCAACTTTCTATTTGTGACTCTATTTCAGGCCAAAATAGGTTTTGATGGTCAAATCAAAGATACAAAACCCTATAGAATATTTTTCTATAAAATTTAGAGGGTTTAGGTCAATTTTATCCTAACCAAAACATCATTTAATTAAGTAGGTCTATTTTTAGGGATTCAGATGTCCATTAATTCTTGAAATGTGTAAAAACCTATTTCGTTCTACATGAACCCACTTATTATACATTAATGACCATATGACCTTTAATAAACCCCTGAAAATACCCTGTGGTTATTTTGTATTTGTGGAATGCTGTTAGTTTTGCAGCAATAACCTTGTATTCTTCTCTTCTTTTCAAAATAAGATAATATGCCCTTAGGACCTTCTGATGGATATGTAGGAGCATTTATCAACCTTTTTAGACCAAATTGAGCTAGCTATGGTTCATGATGGTGTTCCCATCATACCCCCATGCCTAGCTTTTGCTAGTCTCTTAGCAAAATTCTATGGATCAAACCAGTTATCTAGGTCGGATGTAACCATCAAGATGCCCTACTAAGCTGCATCTCTAGGAATCAGATCTTAATACCAATAATAGGCCTAGAGGTACTCAAGTGCCAGCCTAGATTCAGACCTAACTAGCTTTTGCCTCAGTCTACCGCAAAGGTTTCTAGGGCCTGCAAGAACTATCCTAAGGTTCATTGGATTCCGCGGTTAAAGCACCCGTGCTTGTAACATGGTTAGCCCTGGGTCTATTTGCCAGTGCATTTTTTGTAAGAAAGAGGGATAGAAGAAGATTTTCATTTTTGGAGGGCATTCTCTCTCTTTTTCTTTTCATTATATTTTTCCTTAGATCCAACCTCGGATTGACCCTAAACACGTTCTATATCGGATTCCTTGTCCCCACCATCAATCCTCGCAAGGTCCCTAGCAATCGATGCTTCAAGATAGCACCGCCCATGGCAACCCCCAGAACCTTGGCTTTCGACACTTCGGGATAGTGCCACCCATGGCGTTCTGTAGCTAAATCCAGACCTTAGCAATCGACATTTCGTGATAATGCCACCCATGGCATCTGAACCAGCACAAGGTGCTTACATGCCCCCGATAGGATATTTAGATATCCTCGGAGACAAGCACCAAGGAGGCGATATGTTATTGCATATCTTCAAGGGGAATTTCCCGCCTCTCCGCATCGAGAACTCATCCAAATCAACTTGTGTTTTTGAGCCACTCCTAATCTAGATCTTAGGACCATTTTCAAAATAGCATAAATGCTTTTTGGCATGATTTTATATTTAAGCACACTGAACCAGACTGTGTGTGATTTAGGGTGCTTAAGTTACTGAATCCCGCAAACCAGAGGTTAGTTAACGGGGCCGAATAATCCCTAAGCCTTAGACCTAATACACAAGCTTTGCATTTTCCTCAACTTCTTGGGGACTAATCTGGATCATGACAAGTACTTGAGTGTTTAAATCTCAAAACAGATCCAAGAGGCCTAAGGTGAGTATTCACCAGTAATCCCTTAAGTTTTAACCTTCAAGTTTTATTTCATCATTTGATCCAACCAAGAAGTTAAGTGAGTTCCATAGTATTTTGAAGGGACTCAATTTCTTTTCTTTATCTTTAGGCTCCTTTCTTTTCTTTTCAATTTCCCTTTCTCCTTTTTCTCATTTTTCTCTCAAATGGACCTTTTTCCTCAAGCTCCTTTTTTTTTTATGAAACCCTTTTTGTGATTTGATTTTCACAGCATTTTACACTTTAATCCCCCCATGCCTATGATTTGCAATGTCCTCAATATAAATTAGGTGGGTTCAAGTTCAACATAGTTCATACATTAGAATAGGGTCAAAGGTTGGGTGGATGGGTTGGGGTGACTGTTGCAGACGATTTCAAGCTTTAGTATGTGTACCAGAGGTGGAGTCAACTATTCTAATGGACGAACCCTAAAGTGCAATATGAGTTCAACAAAGAGTTATGTCAAAAGAATTTTGGGTTTCTCAAAAAGATGACGGGCTGCCTCCCATTAAGTGCTAAGTTTAATGCCATCAACTGGGCTAAATAAGCTCAGGGAGAATGGAGATCAAAAGATAACTCCACCAAGTTTGTGTCAATGAGATCAATGAACTATTTAAGTCTCTGACCGTTCATGATAAATGGATCAGAATCAAGGTTGAGTTCACTTATTTCTATGGCCCCATTTCCAAAAACATGTCGGATAAGGAATGGTCCAATCCATTTTGATATGAGTTTGCTTGGGAATAGTTTGATTTTGGCATCAAAGAGTAGGACTTTTTGACTAGGATGAAAAGATTTTCGCATAATGTGCCTATTATGGAAGACTTTGACCCGCTCTTTATAGATTCGCGAGTTCTCGTATGCATCGTTGCGTGGTTCCTCAATCTCACTCATTTGCAACCACTGGTGTATTCTAGCCTTCATAAGATCCAGATTGCACTTCCATACTACCTAATAGGCCTTGTGCTCCATCTCTCCGAGAAGGTGACATGCCTTACCGTACACAAGTATGAAGGGAGACACGCCTAATTGGGTCTTGTGAGAGGTCCTATAAGCCCACAAGGCTTCCGGAAGGCGAATAGACTAGTCTTTTCTGTCAGGTTGAGCAGTGACCTGAAGGATCTTCTTGATCTCTCGATTTGACAGTTCAACTAGTCCATTAGTCTGGGGGTGGTAAGGAGTCGAGATATGATGCATCACCCTGTACTTTTTCATCAAGGACTGGAAGTGCACATTGTTGAAATGAGACCCGCCATCATTGATGATGGCCTTAGGAACCCCAAATCTGGAAAAGATGTTCTCTTGAATGAATCAGAGAACAACTTTGTGATCACAAGTTCTGGTGGGGACAGCTTCGATCCAATTTGGGATGTAATCAACAGTGAGTAAGATGTATTCAAAACTGTTAGATCCTGGAAAGGGTCCCATGAAATCAATTCCCCCCATTTGTCAAAGATTTCTCACACAATGATCAAGTTCAAGGGCATCATATCTCGTGGGCCCATGTTGCCAAGGGTCTAACAATAAGCAATGCCCTGTAATATGTTTGTGCGTCTTTGAACAACGTGGGCTAGAAGAACCCACAATGGAGGATTCTTGTTGCGGTTTTTCACCTAGAGAAATGGCCATCGCAAGCCTAGTATGGCAAAATGAAATCATGTCGTTGACCACGTTATCAGGAATGCATCTCCGGATTACTTGATCATTGCCAATGTGGATGAGATACGGTTCCCCCTGATGTGCATACATCTGAATAGCAAAAAATGTCTATTAATGCATGTTCTTAGCATCATATAAGCATCATGCATTGTAAATATTGCATAACATGCATCATCATGTATTTAGGTCAAATTGTACAAATTGTATAGTAATTTCTTCTTCTTGGTGGCCAAGGATAGGGCAAAATTTAATTGGTGCCTCAAATTGAAGATCCAACCGTACGGATTTGATCAGGGCGACGATCGGAGTTCAACAACTCCAAGATCGCCCTGATCGAACTTCCATAGCATCATATATAATCCGAGGAAGATCAGAGATCAAGGCCAAGATGGTGTAAATCCGCACTTTAGATGACAAATTCGACCGCATGGACAGGTTTGAATCGACGATCGCAACCCAACGACAAGAAAATTGATCCAATCAGACTTCTGTGGCACCATCTACAACACATAGAAGATGGATGGCCAAGATGGTGCCACGTGGTGCCATCTCAGCTGCCCACACCAACCAAAGGTGCCCGCTTCCTCTCTCTCCTCAACCATGCGATCAGATATGGGCTGTTGGATCTTGATCCAACGGCCATGGGCACACACGCTTTGGATGGAAACTTGACAAAGAGGCGGCCTTGGCGCATTGGTTAGTGATAGTGCGGCTTACTCAACTCAATAATTAAGTTAATTTCACTTAATTCAGAGTAGAAAAAGTCACTTAGGTTAACTCGAAGTTGTGTCGGTTGTGTAGTATAAGGTTGAATTAACCTAACATTTTAAAAATTTTTACTGGTTGAGTACAGGTCGTTCATTGGGAGGTATTATTTTTTTCTAAATTCACCAATTATATTTTATTTCTTTATAAGTTTAGGAGGTATAACTAAATTGATTTTAAGAACATGAATTTTGCCAAAATATTAATTAAAATGAAGTAATATGCAAAATCCCATAAGAGAACATATTTACTCAAAATGATCTACTTTATTAACAAGTAAACATGTTAAATTTTTTTATGTTATTTCAAAGAAAATTAAGGCAATAAAAATTGTTCTATTAAAATATGCCTTATTACAACATTTAAGAACAAAAAGTAATTAAAATGATGCAAGAAAAATAAATCTTTATTTATTTCTTCAGCCTTTCTCTTCTTCTCTCTCTTTTTATTCTCTATTCTCTCTCAAGCTCTTTTTTTACCTCACTTCTTCTGTTCTGTTCCTGCCTTCTTCTCTTCCTGCCTCTTATTCTCTTCATAGTTTGTTCCTTAGTAGTGTCTGTTCTCCTTTCTTTCCTTTGCTTCCTTAGCGCCTTCAACTCAACACTTAATCTTAGCCTTTAGCACTTAGCCATTAGCTTCTCTGCTTCTCTTTTCTTTTGTTCTTTAATCCTTCAATTGAACCAGGTTTTTTTTTTACCTTTTAACCAAAAATTATTTTATTTGCAGCTAGGTCCTTTCGAGGATACACAGCACCCTGAGACCAAGGTGGGACCAGACCCTACTCGGTCCTTGCTTAATCTCAATTGGGTTCGATTTCAATATATTTTCATTTGATTCATACATTCGAGCCATGCCCGCTCAACCCGGCTTCCCAGGCCTCGCCCTCCTAGGGCACACTCTCTCACGCCCTCCCGCAGGCACACAAGCCCGGACACACACATGCACATGCTCAGAATAGGTTCAGAATGCTCAGATTAGTAACCGATGCACCGAGCGCTAATGACTGGGAAGCCCGTGTAACAAATTGCTTTTGTTCCCATGCGTGCGCTCAGAAACTGACGATGTGGGACTATGTTAACCCCTTCTAGACCCAACCTCAGATGATCATAATTCCCAGCTCAGAGCTCCAAATCAAGTGATTTAAAGTTTGCTGGAAAGCTCTAAGGTTACTCTATAGGATTGCAGGGTCAATTTAAAGATAAGAGGATGTTTTCCTCTTCAATTTAAAGAGTAAAATAAGGGGTTCCTACAGGTTATTTAATGCCTGGAAGTGGAAATTAACTTCACAGAGTCCTCAGATGGACTTTTCTCTCTCATTTAAAGGTCTGTACAAGTTCTACAGGTTATTCCACCTCTGCTAGAGTAACTTTTAAGCTCACAAGCCTTCAGGAACATCATGAAAGCTTTTCATTTCTCTGGAAGCTTCAGAGATCCAAATTTTCAGACTTAAATAGGTAAATAGACATAGAGAAACATCTCTTATCGATTTAAACTAGTTCTAAGGGTTGTAATTGACTTATCTGGGCAGGATTCAAGTTCAAATCTCATCAAAATGCTTCTACTGTTAGTTTGGGTTCAAAAATAACCCAAACTGACAGGAATTAAAATCCTATCAAATACAAGTTTGAGCTTAGTTAAATCTCTCTAAAACAATCCAACAGAATCTCAGAATCTGTTTAAGCTTCTCAATTCATCAAATCATACTCGGATTCAGAATATCAAATTCATGTTTGACTATAAGGCCTCAAGTTTTGACTTTCTTATTAGTGCTTTCTCCCAAGAAATTTAAGCCTCAACTAGAGTCTCCTCAACACCAGGAACTTATTCAGATCTTCAGATAAGTGTTCTGACCCTGATTTCTAGGGTTTCAGGCTCGCCACCTGAGTTTGAAAAGGTGTGTGTTCGTCAGAGCCATTGGAAGGTTGTTACAATGATCTAAGAGCATAAACAGCTTCAGTGCATTGCACTAAAGCTTCTAGGTACCTTAAATTCTTCTCAGTTCTCTTCTAACAGACTTCTCCAACTCCGCCGGAGTTGGAGAAGATGAAGACCTATCTACAGCTCCAGTGGCTAAATCCTCAATTAAACATCTGCAAATTAATCAGTGATAGTTAAATCATTGATCTGGAGCTTTTCAACAAATTCTAGAGGCTGAAGCTCAAGAATGTCTCGCTGGAGCTCGCCGGAGCTCCGGTGAGTCCAAAAAATGTGAAAATTGTGCACAGATTGTTAAAACTTGCCATTTTTAATCTAAAAAGGATCCTGAGGTTGCAAGGAACCTCAGAATCACATTTAATTCTTCATTTGTCTCTTTATATGTAGGATTTGATAGTGAATTCATTTCTTTAAAAATCTAATTTGAATTAAGCTCAGGACTTGTTTTACCACTCAATTGAGCTGTTAAAACAAGTCAACAGATAATAATAGTCATAATTATATAGTTAATTAATAGTTTGAACTGCTCCTGAGCCGCCATTGACAGCGAGCTCAGGAGCATAATTAAGATTGGGAGTTTAATTTATATGTGATATTTATAGGTATTATAGTGTCTATTAGGGTCCATAAGTGATGGATAAATGATGGATGACCCAGTGAAGGTGGAATTAGCTCGACTACTGTCACCATGGACAGTGACAGTAGTCGGTGGAGGTGGAATGTGAATTAGGTGATTAGATGATCATTAAATGATTAAATATGCTAGAAGTGATTGTGAGGGTTAAAGGAAGGTGGACAGTGAGTTAAAAAGACAAGATTAAAGCTCTGGCGAGCTCAAGGAGCTCGCCGGAGTCGGAGAAGATGAACACTGAAATTCTAACATTACTCTAATCTAACCACCTAAACTGACTAACTAAGCTAACCTACTCCTACTCCTAATCTATTGTTACATGGACAAAGGAGTCAATAGGGTTCCGCTGAAGTCTCATGGCGGACGACGAAATTAGAGGGTGGAAGAAAGATCTCCGGCGGGCGGATTTGAGGTGGAGCAGAGGATTCCTTTGGTCGGTGCCTGTGTCAGAGATGAGGAAGACCATGGCGGATCTCCTCGGCTGATCAAAATGGATGGAGGAAGTCGGAAAGTGAAATGGAAAGTCATCGGAGTTTTGGACGAATAGCCTATTGGGTCGGCTGTAGTGTTAGAAGAGGGAAGGGAGCCAACTTGAGTGAAATCTGAAGGGTGAGGGGGTATTTATAGTAGTTGGCAGCGAAGAGAATGGCGGGGTCTGGCCGAAGAAGGAGCTTGAGGAGCTTAACCTCCGACGTCGTCTCCGACGACGGTGAGGTTATCTCCCACTGGAAATTAGGATTTCCAGTTAATCCAGACTGGTGGATGAAGTGGAGGTGGTGAGCGCAACCTGCAAGGGCTTAGACAAAGAAGGTTGATGTCGATAGGGCAGTAATCACGTGGTGGTGTGACTCTCCGTCGCCAGCCGTTCATTCGGCTGAAGAAGAAGAAGAAGAAGGAAAGGGACTTAAATGTAATGAATCTTAAGGACCTATGTGAGAAATAAGGACCCAATTGCAATGAATATTAAGGACCTAAATGTAAACCTAGGTTTTAAAGGTTTATTTTAACTTAGATCTTTTTCAACTTTTTATATATGTTAGTAAATAAGGTAAGTATTATGTTTTCACCTTGAATTTACATTTTGGACCTTTTTAGATTAATTTGTTATATTAAGTAAAATTACTTAAGTTATTATATACTTAGGTATACATTATATTTAAGTTACTTAACTTATTAATTAAGGAAATGATTAATAGGATTTCGAGTCCAATTATTATCTAAATTACTAATAATGTTAATTGAATGATAAAATGTCATTTTTAACTTATTTTAAGGTCCTTTAGCAAATATCCCTTATTCTATAATTAACCCTTATATGTTCATAATCTTGGCTAATTAACTAGGAAAACTAGTTAATTAGGAGCAATTAGAGATCATGATGAGTGTCATATCAATTAGCCACGCTACTCGCAACCAACAGGTGCAAGTTCAAAGAACCAACTTAATTAAGTCGTTGGATGGCAAGCGAACGCTCAAATGGCAAGCAACGTGGCACACGAAGATGCTTTGGCTCGTGCATGCATGCGATGACGCGTGATCCAACGTGCCATCACATGCGGGCGGGTGAAGGCACTGAAGAGGAAGCAGGTGCGCACATCTCTCAGCTGTCCGATCTCACGATCGGATGACTGACATCATTTGATCATGGGTACGCATTGAAGCGCAGGGAGAGGAGGGATGGCACACGCACGAGCTACGGCCACTTTTAGGATCTTCAGTGACACTTAAATCCATCACTAAAGACCCCTATATTAATGTTTCAAGGTTAAAATGACCTTTTTGACCCCAACCTCTACACCTATAAAAAAGCCTACGCCCCCCACATTTCATTCATCCCTTCACCTCTCTCCCTCTCCAAAGCTCTAAAGAAGCTTGTCCCAAACTCGGGATGCCCCTCTAGAGTTAAAATCAAAGTTTTCTCGCCCCTATTCCGAAAGTGGATCCCGTGATGACGACTCACTTCATTCTCCATCTTCCATCTTTGCCCTCTGTCTTCCAGGCCTCGCCCCGTCTGACTCATCCTCCAAGTAGCTGTCGAGGAGGATAACTTCTTACCTCCTTTCTCTTTACTGCTTTCTAAAGTAGATTTTACTTCTTTCTAGTTGTAATATTTCCTGCTTTCTAGCTATAATATTTCCCGCTTTCTACTTGTAAAAATATTACCCATATATAAAGTGTTTGTTCTCTCTCTCTGTTAATATCAAATTCATTGTGATTATCTCACTTTCTAAACAAAACCAACAAAAATATTTATATAATTACATATTTCAAATCGACGTGGCCTCCCTATGTTCAACCTGGAATTCTTTTCAAGTTATGGTAAAAATTTATTTGTTGATGAATTTCTTCGCAAATCATACTACAACGACGGGTTTTCCAAACTCAAATCTATTTGCGATGATTTTTCGATTCTACATTTTGGCGCCATTGCTGGGGAGGCAATGAATCTCGATTTTCTTTCTGCATTTCTCGCACTTAATTATTTTGTAACTTGCTTTTATTTCTCTTCTGTTGTTTTGCAGGTACCTCAACAGGGAATCTTCAAGCAATAGAAAGGAGTAAAGTGCAGTTGAAAACAATTGTAAGTGCTCCCCATTCTTCCCCCTCCATAGATTTCATTCCACAACCCTAATTCAAACCCTGATTAACCAAGGTGTTCGCATAACCCTAGGATTAGTTTGGATGCTTTGTTTTCCACCCCCACTCATCTTACCCTTGTAAAAAAATAAACAAACAAAAAGATACTTCTTGTGGGACAAATTAACATATACACTACATATACCCACATTCGAGGCACATAACCTAGACTTTTATCTACTCAACCGAGATTCCAACCTATGGAACCGGTACACCCACCCAAATACATAATCGAGTAGAAATCATAATAGGTATCCACTTATGCACCTAACTCAGTGGTGGATTAAGGCCAATTATTTGAGTTGTTTGGACTGCACCACTCCATCTAAAATCAACTCATCATGTAGCTTCCCCTTGGGGTTTATAATTTAGGTCAATACCAAGCACTACACTTTACTTTTGATTTCAAAAGGAAAAGATCTTCACCTGTGTTTTGAAGATCCGGTTTGCCTCTTGAATTTGATTGAATTTACCTAATTCTAAACCCTAAAAGCTACTTAGGAAAGATTTGAACCTTAAAATCCACTCATCCAAATAATCTTGCTTAAAAACCCTGGTTGTGTACCCACTCACACATTTCAATCAATCATTAAGGGCACAACCCATTTTAAGGGCCCACCACATTCCTTAAGCACTACAATCCTAAGCCTAAGTTAGAATTGATTAGACGTTGGCCTTAAGGACTAATTCGTTCTTCGGGACCCAGATTAAGATTGTTCACGATTAACCTGCTTGTACTAGTAAATCTAATGTCAAGCTAGGGGAGTAGCGTCAAACGACCATGGTTGAGGAATACACTAGGAACTAAAAGTGTAAGTCGAAGGAAGAACCCTCTCCCCAGCCCCTCCTTCTAACTGGTTGGATTAACTGGATACAAGTATAGTAAATCGTCTATAATCTTAAGATGGATTATGAGAGTCTATAGATCCTTAGGCTACCCAACTTAAGGACAGGCTTGTTTTGTTGTGTTGCAGGGTTCTTATCCCCAGTCCTTCTGACCTCTTCCTAGATTATGCTTGGAAGGAGGTCATTGAATCCCCAATTGGAAGGACCATTAGATCATTCTAGGAGGCGTAGATTGAATTTTGGCCAAATTGATCCCATGGCCAATTAACAACCTCCTCTGCCTCAGAATCCATAAGAGATGTTTCAAAGGCAGCTGGAACAAATGCAGAGAATGCAATAATGGTTCCAGAGAATGCAGGGCTCTCAGTCCTTGAAGGATTTTTATGATCCTACGAATTACGGGGAATGTCCCGGTGTCTAGATTCCTATCGGAGACATAGAAATCATGCCCCAGGTATTATTCCTGATCAAACATTTTCATGGGCTTGGCTCTGAAGACCCATTTCAACATTTAGAGGACTTGACCACTTTGGTCCAGACCACCAAAGCATGAAACGTGAATGAAGAGCAAACAATCATGAGGCTCTTTTGATGGGAACACCATCATGAGCCATAACTATCTCAATTTGATCTAATTAAGTCAATAAATGCTCCTACATAACCGCATGAGGACTGTAATTCATTGCATAATCATTCTGAGGGAAAGACAAGAAAACAAGGTTAAAACTGTAAGTTTACCATTATATCTTAATTGCAGAATAACCACAGGTTTTCTCAAGGGCTAAACAAAGGTCAAATGTGCTTTATAGTCTATTAAGAGGGTTCATACAGAACAAAACAAGTTTTCATGCGTTACAGGAATTAATGGACATCTGAAACCCTAAAACAGACCTGCTTAATCTACCAAGGTTCTGTTCAGGATAAAATTCACCTAAACCCTCTAAAATTCATATAAAAATATTCTCTATGGTTTGGTACCTTCAATTTGACCATCAGAACCCATCTTGACCTAAAATAAAGTTTCACACAGACATTTGCCCTAATTTAGGTTTTTGCATAAATTACCCAATAAAACTTGATAAAAATCAAAATCCAACTTCACCATTAGATTTATTAGGTCCAAATTAGGTTTATAAAAAAATTTGGGCTCAATCTGAGATAGTCTTGACCTAGTTTGCAACTTGGTCCTTTCTAATCACACATATACCCTTAACTTTCAAAATCCTTACAAAAAGGCACCTAACTTTGTCATCATTTTCACAAATAGGCCCTCACCGCAGAGAAAACCTAATCCTAAATCTCTGGCGACAATCAAACAAGGATTTCTCCTTGATTGATTGATGAAACTTCCTCAAATTTGAACCGGAGATCCCTCTTGAAATTCTCTTTCAATCTGATCGATTCTTGAGCCTCAATTCTTTCCCAATCTCTCATGCCAACACATGAGAGAGTTGGATTTCCAACTCTGGCAACCTTCTAAGCTTGGGAAGCCTGCTTCCCACGCTCTAATCACCCTCTAATAGCCTATATAAGACTCCCTAGGGCAGACCGTTCGGCCCAAGCTCGATTTTGACCAGATCTACCCTAAATTCTTCCCTCCTAATCCGACCGAAAGGCTCCTTGAGCTCCGGTGACTCTCCTTGCCTCTCCTCATTGTCTGATAGCAATATTGGCATCAGATCCTCCTTCCCTACCTTCTTCCTTGTCGAGCAGTACCAGCCGATGTCCCTATCCCCTTCATCCTTGTCGTCATCACCCCACTGGAGCCATCTTCGTCTCCGGTGCCGGGCTTACCACAACCGGCGCCATCTCCGCCCCCCATCATCCGCTACATACCTCAATCGACTCCTTAGCTTCTCTATGTCATGCCAGTACCTCTGATACTCTGCGTCGACCTCTCCGACACCCTCCACGACTTCATCCTCTACCTTGCTGGCATACCTCCAACGAGCGCTAGCGGCCACCACAGATCACCTACACCACCGCTTCCATGCTCCACAGTTCCTCCTCGACCTCAGGAGAAAAAGCCCTAACTTTTTTAGGCTGATTGATCATCCAAACCCTCTGCTGAACTTACTCTTCTCCGGCCACCCTCCGCGAGGTCGACAGGCCTCTTCACACACGCTCACTGCACACCACAGCCACCGTTACACTCGCCGTGCTCCGGTGATCGTTCTTGAGCTTTTTGATGTAGCTAAAAAGCCTTATTGATGTTTTCAGGTGTCAAGCTCCTCCGCCATTAACGCAGAGCTTCGAAGGAAGCTTGAAACCCGATCTAGCCACTGCAGCTCCAGGTGAAGCATCCAGATGGTGCGAAATCAATACCTGCAGGTTTCCAGGTCCTCAAGTGAGGAGTTCCACAGCTGCAGCTCGCCAATTCGGCCGATTTCCTTAACAAATGTGCATGCGAAGAACAAGCTAGAGACATAGTCCCACATCGGATACAGATGACCCCTCACAGCGGAATAAATTATTTTTGTGCCTGGGGCTTGTTGCCTCAGACGCAAGGGGTGAGGTCCCTCCTCACACCTATCATTTGACCTGCCCACACCTCACTCCTCGCTCACCACCCACTGCCAGTGAGTCTGGACCCGGGTGCATGCTTGATCCGAAAACCCGAATACTCGGCACTGTGGAAGGCTCTAGGAGAGCATGACCTAGAGAAAGAAAGAGAGAGAGCGCACGAGGGTTTGGGTGGTTTTGCTCTCTGGAGAAGTGGCTGACACTTAGCCAAATCTGAAGACCCTTTCCCCCTCTACGTGAAGAGGAAGAGAAGGAAAAGAGCAGAGAAAGAAGAAGAGAAGAAAGAAAAGAGAGAATCCCTTCCCTAAGGCTTGAAGAAAGAGGAAGAGAAGAGGCCTTTTCCTCTGTTAAGGCATCTGAGCCTAAATCTGTCGTCTAATATCCGATACCTTAGTTCTGATTGGTTAATTTGAGTTGTGCTTGTCTTATTTGATTAGCTTGCTTAACATTGTAGGGTAACTTGGTGATTCAAATCACCATTTTACCCTTTCTTCTTTTTACATTATTGACATTGGATCTCATTTATATATTGATTGCAAATTCTTACATCTTTAATTGTGATCCTGAGTTTTAAATTGCCATATTGCTTCCTATGTTCGACCTCAGATTTCTTTCAAGCATAAATCTTATTTGTTTTCAAGTGATTTCAACCTATACTACGACGTAGCTTTAATAACCTCGATTTCGCTCGTGAACATCTTTTCCCACTCTCTTAGGGATAAGGCTGCTCATTGGTACAGGACCATAGGAATGCCGATAGCAACTTGGAACAATCTTAAATCGGCTTTCTTAAAGAAATTCTTTCCAATTGGGCGTACCAATGCACTGAGGCGGATGATTACTACTTTCGCCCAGTGGCCGAGGGAGCTGTTTCATGTTTCTTGGGAGCTATTCCAGGACTTCTTGCAGAAGTGTCCACACCACGAGGTGCCAAAATGGCAACTCGTGCAGATCTTTTACCAAGGGTTGATTAAGCAACTCAGAAATCTCATGGATGCTTCTTGCGGAAGCAATTTTCTCAACAAAGATGCAAATAGTGCGCGTGATTTGTTTGAGAAAATGAGTGAAAATTCAATCAATCATGCCTCCATGGATACGTTTAACCGGTCCCAACAACCTAGATCGAATGTTAATGAGGTCCATGACTCTCATGCATTCGATATAGAGCTGATTTGTAATAAATTAGATAAGGTGGACCTAGTTACCAAAAAGATGGAGGAGTGGATGGCTGGAAACTCTGTGGACAATTCTCGATCCACTCAATCCCAGAATTGGAGATTCCATTCTTCGCGAGCTCCTTCTAGATGGGAGTTCGTGAATCAACTGGATGCGGCTCAACCTGTAAGCCATCACTGCTCAGAACCCCACGGGTTCCAAACTGGGGCCTTTGATCCCAGTTTCTCTGATTCCTCTTTTTCTTTTTCTCCATCCTCGCCCTATGAGGATGTCTATGCTGTACAGGAGAACGTTAGGTCCAACCCATATTCCAATGCTTATAATCTAGGTTGGAGGAACCACCCTAACTTCTCCTAGAACAATCTGGGGCAGCAGACCCAATTTCGACCTAGCTATTATGCTCCACAAAGACCAATGGGTCAGGGTCATGTTTATACTTAGTTGCCCCCGAATCAGGTCAATCAGCCAATTTGGAATGCTTGTCAACCCGTAGGGCAGGCTGATTTGATCCATCAGATGGTAAAGATGCAAGGATCTATGCTCTAGCTCATGCAACAAATGAAACCTCACTGGACAACTTGCAAACCAGGCTCATTGCTAACACCCGTCAGCCCGGATCTTTGCCATCTAAACCCGTATCCAACCCACACAACATACAAAATCCGGGCAATCAAGCCCAAGGGTATGAGAATCAGAGGGACCCACACGCACATGCTCAGGTGGTTGAGCAGGATCCTTCTTCTTCTGGTTCTTCATGAAATCTGGGGTTTCTGGCTAATTAAGCCCCTCCAATCTTTCCTAACCCTCCTCAAGACCCAAACCCGTATGCATCTGCCAACTCTATTACTTTGAGTAGTGGAAGGCAAACCTAGGACCACACCTACCCCACTCCAGTCAAGAAAATCCTGGTGAGCTTAAGGAAAGAAAGGAGAACTCTGTAGAAGAAATCAAGGCTCAAGACCCTGATTTCGAAGATTTGACTCATGTTCCTTTTCTTGAGGCCTTGATTAAACCCAGGAAGAAGCCCATTGATAGTGACGAGAAGCTCTTGAATATATTCAAGAATGTCAAAATCAATATCCCGCTCCTCAACATTATCAAACACATATGAGCTTATGCCAAATTCTTAGAGGATTTATGCACAGAAGCGTAAGTCGAGGGAATCCATTATGAGGAAGGTGGTACTCTACAAGTAGACTAGTTTTGTTATCATGCATCACCTTCCTTCGAAAAAGAGAGATCCAGGTGCCCCTTTGATTTCATCTGTTATCGGAGATTACACCTTTGATAGGGCACTCTTGGATCTAGGTGCATCCATTAACCTAATTCCGACTTCTCTTTACAAGAAGTTTGAATTAGGTGAACTTCGGTCGACCTCAGCAATGCTACAGTTTGCGGACCGTTCAGTAACAAATCCGAGAGCCGTTATTGAGGATGTTATTGTCAAGGTTAAGGTCTTCTATTTTCCTGTAGATTTCCTTGTCCTTGACATGGATGTACATGAGAATTTGAGGAACACGCCCATCATTCTAGGCCATCCATTCCTGGCTACCGCTAAGGCCAATATCAATTATGAGAGCGATAACATGGAAATCGCCTTTAGGGATCGAAAACTGAAATTGGATATTTTCAAGGCGATTAATAAATTTGAGGATTGTGGATTTACAAAGGAACTCAAGGAAGATAACTTGAATATTGAGACATGTATGGCTATTTCTACAATTGAAAGTTCCTCCTATCTTGGTGAATCTAACCCGCAACCCTCTGTGGCACACCCGCCACATTCTAAAGAGGTTATTGATTTTGTTCACTTTCAACCTCTTCCTCTTGATGAATCTTCAAGAGCATCATCCTTACCTTCCATCTTAGACCTGCCCCAGCTTGAATTGAAACCATTGCCTGAGAGTTTGAAATATCAGTTTTTAGGACCTAGAAAGATGCTCCTTGTGATTACCAATGCTAGATTGACTAAGGAGCTGGAGATTAAACTGATCAAGGTCCTAAAAGAACACAAAGAGGCAATTGGTTGGACCATCCATGACCTTAGGGGGATTGACCCATCTTACTGCAATCACAGAATTTTCATGGAAGATGGATCCCGCCCTTCTCGCTAGATGCAGAGGAGACTAAACCCTAATATGCAAGAAGTGGTCGAGAAAGAAATAATTAAGTGGCTCGACGTAGGAATCATTTATCCGATCTCAGAGTCCTTGGGTAGGTCCCATGCAAATTGTTCCCATGAAAACTGAGATTACCGTTGTGACTAACGAGAAAGGAGAATCTGTCACAACTCATTCAGCTTCCTCTTGAAGGGTCTGTATCGATTACAGGAAGCTGAACACAGCCACGAAAAGGGATCATTTCCCTTTGCCCTTCATCGATCAAATTCTTGAAAGACTAGCCGGGCAAAAGTACTTCTGTTTCCTAGACGGTTACTCGGGATACATCAAGTTCCTATCCATCACGAGGATCAGGAAAAGACGACTTTCACCTATCCCTATGGAACCTTTTCTTTCCGTAGAATGCCATTTGGGCTTTGCAATGCACCTGCAACTTTTCAATGGTGTATGCTGGCCATATTTTCTGACATGGTGGGAGAGTTTATGGAAGTTTTCATGGATGATTTCTCCATTTTTGGAGATTCGTTTGAATCTTGCCTGGCTAATCTCGAATTGATCCTTAAAAGATGCATCAAAGCAAGATTGGTCCATAGCTGGGAAAAGAGCCATTTCATGACACAAGAAGGTATCGTCTTGGGTCATGTAATCTGTAAATGGGGAATTGAAGTTGACAAAGCTAAGGTTGATGCTATTTCTAAACTTCCTCCTCTTACATCTGTCAAACAAGTCCACTCATTTCTCAATCATGTGGGATTCTATCAGAGGCTCATCAAGGACTTCTCTAAGGTTGCTCGCCCTTTGAGCAACCTTCTTGCCAAAGATACCCTGTTTGAATTCGATGAATCGTGTCGCAAGGCATTCAATTTTCTTAAAATGGCAGTCACTTGTGCTCCAGTGTTGCAACCACCAGTCTAGACAGGCCCATTTGAGATCATGACCGACACTTCTGATTATGCGGTCGAGGCTATTTTAGGTCAAAAGATTGATAGGAAGCCCTCTATCATCTACTACGCTAGCAAAACTCTGGATGAGGCCTAGAGGAATTACACTATTACTGAGAAGGAAGTGCTAGCTATAGCATTTGCTTTAGAAAAATTCAGGGCTTATCCCTTAGGGTCTCACGTCATAATTTTCACTAACCACTCGGCCTTGAGATATCTCTTGGACAAAATGGATGCTAAACCCCATCTCATTCGATGGATTCTTCTACTTCAAGTATTCGATCTTGAAATCAAAGATAAATTTGGGGCACAAAACGTAGTGGCAAATCATCTTTCGAGGCTTTTAAGTGATTCTTCTCATCCGGATATTTCGATTACTGATACTTTTCCAGACGAGACTATTCTAGTAGTTTCAGGTGTCCAAACCCCTTGGTTTGCAGACATAGTAAATTATTTAACTGTTGGTCAAATCCCCTAGGATTGGACCAAGCAACAATGGGATTGACTTAAATTTGAAGCCAAATATTACTTCTAGGATAACCCTGAACTGTATCGTATCAGCTCTGATCAGATTATTCACCGTTGTGTATCGGAGAATGAGTTTCAACACATACTTGAGTTCTGCCATGCATCTGCGTGTGGTGGACATTTCTCTACGAAAAAGATAGCTGCAAAAATGCTTCAATCTGGATTCTATTGGCCATCTTTATTCAAGGATGCCCAGGAATTCTCGAGGTCATGTTCCCAATGCCAGGCACTTGGGAGCATAACCAAGAGAGATATGATGCCTCTAAACCCAATCCTTCCCGTCGAAAACTTTGATGTTTGGGACCCTTCCTCCCTTCATTTCAACACTAGTACATTCTTGTTGTTGTTGATTACGTGTCCAAGTGGATCGAGGCTATTCCCACCTGAACCATTGACCATAAAGTGGTCATCGATTTTGTCAAAAAGAATATCTTAAGTCGATTCGGGATTCCAAGGGCCATCATCAGCGATGGTGGTACTCACTTCACAAATGCCCAGTTCCACAATCAAATGGAAAAATACGGGGTAAATCACAGAATTTCCACACCTTACCACCCTCAAACGAACGAACAGGCCGAGATCTCCAATCGGGAGATCAAGAATATCCTACAAAAAATGGTTAGGCCTGATTGAAAAGATTGGACTCAAAAGCTTGATGACGCTCTTTAGGCCTACCGTACGGCAAACAAAAAGCCTACTGGCATGTCACTGTTTCGTCTAGTGTATGGAAAGGCATGCCATTTACCCGTAGAGATTGAACATCGAGCATTCTGGGTAATCAAGAAATGCAACTTTGATCTAAGTTTAGCCAAAAAGACCAGGAAGCTCCAACTATCTAAGTTGGAGGAGCTTAGAAATGATGCATACAAGAATTCCAAGATCTATAAGGCTCGAACAAAGGCTCTTGATGACCAACTGATTTCCCGCAAGAGCTTTGAGCCGAACCACAAGGTTTGGCTCTTTGATTCTCGACTTAAGCTCTTTCCTGGCAAGTTTAGGTCAAAGTGAGATGGCCCATTCATCATTGATCGAATATTTCCCAATGAAGCCATTGAGATCTCTGACCCAAAGACGAGTAATTCTTTTAAGATCAACGAACAACGTCTGAAACCTTATGTTGACCATGTTATTCCAAAACTCGTCTCCGATAAGGTTGCTTTAACCTTAATATGACTTCTTTGGCTAGACTTTGCCTAGCTGATGGCATTAAACTCAGCACTTGTACAATTTGACTCAGAGCTAACCCGAGCATCATGGAATACAGGTGATATTTTCTTCATTCTACCCTGCTTCTCATGCATTTTATTTTCAATGAGGACATTGCATCAGCTAGGCATGGGGGGATGGATTCATTTCTAAATCATTTTGTCAGCACTGTGGAATTCTTGTAAATTCTACTTATTATGCTCTCTCTAAAAAAAAAAATTGAATTAGGAAAGAATAATTAGGCATTAGGACTTTTCAACCTTAGGGAATAATACAGTAGGATCTGAACACTTACACCCTTCAGGTCTTCGAGCTTCATAAGCCTGGGTATCCACTAAAATGTGGATTTGTTTATCAAGTTCTCGCCATTCTGAATTTACTTCAATTTGGTTAAATAAGTTGGTGTGATAAGTACATGACTTATCAATCTTCCCTCTGTTTTGAGGGCTTCTACACACTATTTGCATTGACTCACTTTTCGACGGTTTTAATGGAAATTGGGTAGCTAATGAACCTTCTAGGGTGGTATGGCTAGCAAGTTATTGTGGGTAACAGCCCATTGGTAGGTTATTCAGAGCCCAGTCACACGACCATTCTTTTCCTACTACCTTCAGGTAAATCTTAAATTAGGGAAGCCACCTACTTAGAAAAAAAGAAAAATATAGAAAAATATCCAAAAAAAATAGAAAAGGAGAAAAGAAAAAAAAGAAATAAGCCACACTTCACCGCACGAGTATGGCTGGCAAGTGATAGCATCAGATTCTCACACGGAAAGGTTCAGAGTTTGGAAAACCCATCATCGTAGTTCGATTCGTGAGAAAATTCATCGATCAAATAAAATGTATAACTGAAACTTGAAAAGTGAGTCCCGAGTCGAACACAGGGAGACAAACATTTGGTTTTGAAAAATCCGTGTTTTGCTTTTATTTGTTTTTGTCGATTTTATCTTTTATAATTTTTTTTGGTATTTTAATAGGGTAAGAGATTAGGTTGATTAATTCTAGCTAATCTACTTGCAAAATATAAAGGAAAAAGAGAGAGAGAAGAACAATCATCTATTTATGAATAAATGTTTGTTACAACTACGAAAGTGGAAAAACTACACTACGAAAGCGGAAAAGATAGAAAGAGGTGAGAGAATCTCCCTCGACGGTCGCTTGGAGGATGACTTGCTCTAACGTCGCCTGGAGGAAGGTGGTGAGGAGCGAGATGAATGGGGACAAAGCCGGAGGATGGAGGATGGGGTAGGATAGCATTGCAGCATGGATCTTCTTTCTGAAGGGCGGTCAGAAGATGACCACAAGATGCTCCACGAATGGGGATGAGAGGTGGGAAAACTATTTTCTTTTCTACTCTAGAGGAGCATCCCAGGCTTGGGACAAGCTCTCTCTAGAGCCTTGGAGGTGGTGAGAGGAAGAAAGGAAGAGATGGTTCGGAATGGAGGCGGATTGGTCCTTTTATAGTGGAGGAGAGACAAAATAGTCCATGGGCAATTAGTGACAGCTGTAATCATCGCTGAAGATCAGCCTAACTGTTGCTGAAGATTCGTGCCCTTCAATTCCTTTGCTAACGCGCGCATAGCGCAGGCCATTAGTGACAGGTACAAGCATCACTAAAGGTCCGCGCAACTGTTGTTGTAGCCAGCTCACGCTCACTTACAGTTGTTCTCGCACGCCCACCTTCTCATCGTCAGATGCTCGATCAACGGTCGCGATCACGCGAGAATCACGTGCTCAGATAACATTGGATGGCGCATGAGAATGCGCATTGAGTTGGGTGTTGGATCACGCGGGTGTATCCGCGATCATCCTTGCATCCATGTGGAGACTCTTGCACCGTTCGTTGAAGATCGTGTGGCCCAAATTGGCACTCGCACTTGCACTGTTGATTGCGTGCACTCACGGGGATTCGACCACGCGCTTGCGACTTAAGAGCGCCCCTCGCGACCAATGCACTGCAGGCACTTTTGTGTCTCAAAGACGAATTGAGTGCTGCGAGCATGGAGGCATCCCAGCCCTTGGATCATGATCCAACGGCTAGGATTCAAAGGCGCGGAAGATGAAGGGCATGTCCGGTTGCTGCTGGCCGGTGTTGGGTAGCCTAGATGGCTCCACGTGGCGCCATCTGGACTGTTCATCTTCTTTTTATTGCAGAGGATGCTATGGTGCTCGAATCAAGGTGATTTATGCATTACCAAACTACAATCTTCACTTCGGATCCATCCATACTATCGGATTTTCCATCTGAAACCCATATGAATGTGGCATTACCCCCTGGTCGTTGATCTTCCTCGGACTTCATATGATGCTACGAGATTCCGATCTAGACGATTTCAGAGTCATTATACTACAATCGTCATCTTGATCAGATCTGTACAGTCGGATCATCCATCTGAGGCCTTGAAATAAATCTCCTTCCCTCCTGACCATAAAAAGGACCTAATTAACCCAAAATATATGCAACTACTCTAAATGCAGAATGACGCATGCTATGCAATATTTATAACCTGAAATGCAAATCTAAGCTTAGGAACATTCATGAATAGGCATTTTATCTTCAATAATTGTGTCTACATCATACACCCATGCCTATCTGTTACTAGTCCCTAGCAAAATTAAATTACATGATATGTATAAAATCAGAGCTAGGATTCGATCTCTTAGGCCTAAGTTGTTTATTAACAATAGAAATTATCAACTAAGGTCATAAACTACGGAGACTCAACAGTCCCAGGTGTCTATCAGAATGCAGACCGCCCAAATCCTTGCCTTATTTGAAAAGGGAAGTTACTTTTTTTTCTTTTCTAATTTTTTTTTACTTTTGGAGTTTGAGAGTTTCAGGATAACTTTTTACGACTACCTGACCTGCCCAAGACTCAAAAAGGACTTTAAGTGCTAAGCATCTAGTGAAAAGAGTGAAAGACTCACTAGGAGACCATTAAAACAAACTTCAGGTTTCTATGACCCTAGGTGACCTTGCCTAGAAGATTATCTTTTCGAACGGTAGCTTTCTCCCTACTTTTATTTATGGGGTCAATACAAGGGCGAATCCAGTGTATATCTCCCCAGTTTAATCTACTTCCCCACTTCTTCCCTAAGTGTTTTGGGAATTATTGTGCATTTTTGTGAGCTGTGCTCTAGACAACTAGCCAATGAGCTATTACCCACGGCAACTTGCCAGCCATACTCGTGCGGTGAAGTATGGTTTATTTATTTTTTTTCTCCTTTTTCTATTTTTTTTCTTTACTTTTTTTTTTAAGTAGATGGCTTCCCTGATCTAAGATTTACCTAAAGGCAATACGAAGAAAATGGTCTTGTGGCTAGCCTCTAAACATCAGTCAATGAGTTGTTACCACTGACAATTTGCCAGTCATACCACCCTAGATGGTTCATTAGCTACCCAATTTCCAAAGAAACAGCCAAAAAATGAGTCAGTGCAAAAAGTGTGTAGATGCTTAGGCTTAAAGTACCCTCAAATCAGAGGGCAAGTTGATAAGTCGTATACTTATCACCCTAATTTATTGACCAGTTTAAAATAGAATTACTTGGCAAGGACTCAAGACTAAGTCCACATTCGAGTGGACACCTAGGCTAATTCAGCCCGAAGGCCTGAAGAGTCTAGGTATTTAGGTCCTGTCGTATCATTTCCTAAAGTTAATAACTTCCAAATGCCTAAGTTCTCTTCTTCCTAATTTCTTTCTTTTAAAGAAACTAAAAGAAATTCTACGAAGTTAACAAAATGATTTCAGGAATTAATTATCCACCCCCCCATGCCTAAATGATACAATGTCCTCATTGTAAAAATAAAAATATGAAAAGGCGGAGTAAACAGAATATCACCTGAATAACATGAAAATTCGGTTAGCTCCGCAAAGAACGTGGAATATAAACATGTGCTAAATTTAATGCCTTCAGCTAGGCATAACATACATACAAGGAAGAAATTGAGAATTCACAAGTGCAGATCAGAATCAAAATCAAAAGATTAATCCTCAGAACCGACAGCAGAAGATGTCCACAGACATGGACCAGATTATGATGGAGACCCATGCCCCAGGGTCGAGTGGTTCTCAGGTTCTGAATGAAAATCACCCAGAACCGAACGTTGTTAAGCTTGCGGGGCCGGGCTTGCGGTTTTGTGGTGTGCAATCAAAGACCAAAGTGTCGGACAATGGATAAAGATTTTCAATAGGTACGGATGTCCACTTAATGTTCAGCTCAGAAAAATAATCAGTTATTCCGAGCTTGGGTTGCACGTGAAAGATATCGTAAGGGTCCTGGTAAAAAGTAGGTGGTTTAGGTCAATAGGAACCCTTAAATCCAAACTTGTTTTTCCCTCAGAATTAACCTCCCAAATTTTTATTTCAACATTTCTATCCTCCAACATCAAGTGCTCAAGCTTTAGGACCTCTAGCATACCATTCACCCCATAAGATTTACCCAAGTCCAGAAATCATGGCTGAATCAAGATTGGCTTGGGCACAATGATCTCAAAAGTCAACTCTTCGGGGTGCAGTTGAGGAATGGGGCTACTGATTGAATCATCAGGATTCGAATTGTCCAAGTTAACCCCAACCGAATCAGAATCCTCAATGAATGGGCTATCAAATGGTTCGTCATGCTCCTTGAGCCCGTTTGTCTCACTAAAATCATCTCCTTATGCTCAAGTGAGACTTCACTAAGAGATTCTTCACCCTCAGAGTCAAAGAATTCTCGATCTACATCTATATATGTCTTAAAATCATATATCATTTCATGATCCAAGGAGACATATGTTTCTTCATTCCCTGGCTTGGGGATCTCCGGTGAATCAATCGATTCATACTCAATGGGTTGCTCTAGCCCAACCAGGTCATCTCCGATCTCAGAACATGTATCCCCCCCAACAGGAGCCTAAGCGGGTTCAGACATTGGTTCTCATGAAAAGGGTTCATCCTGGGAACCATCCCAAGATTAGACTAAGGCAACCATGAATTTCATCCTCACCCTCGACAACTTTCCAAGTAGAAACTCACTCAGGCCCCTATCCCTAACATTTTGGAGCAAATCCAATAAAGAACTATTAAGTTCATCAATCATTTTGATCATAGGCTCCAATGCTTCAATGCATGGTATTGGCTGAGTTTCTAAAGATTGGATGGTGTTCCTCAATTTAGCCAACACCTTGTCTTGGACCTGGTTCACCTGAACTGAATGGTTTGATTCAGGTTTGTGTGGGTTTGGGTTAAATCTAGGGGAGTTAAGATATCAAGGTTCTCGAGTCCCTCCCTGATAATAGGTCATTCTAGGTTGTTCAAAGAATGGTGGTGACCTATATTCAATGGAATACTGGGGAGGGTAGGTGTTATAATCATCATATCCTTCCTGATTGTAGATCAGGTTGATTTGATCATCAAAGGATGGAGATCTATAATCATTGTAGGTGTGGGAAGGATAACAGTCATAGTTTTGTTGTCCAGGGTTAGGCCCTGGACACTGAGGTCCGAATTCATATCCCCAATCAAAGTTATCCCGACTAGTCAATGGGTAATTATAAGTCAAGTCAGGATAGTAATCATCTTAGGTATAAGTGGTGATCTGAGGGTAGGATGGAAAATGAGTGTAGGATGTGGAAGGATACATGGTAGAATAAGAGGGGAAATCAGAAGAAAGAAAGGAGCCCTGCAATACAAACAATCAACCCTATCCTTAGGTAAGTTAGCCTAAAGACCTACAGACTTGTAGGACTCATCTTGAGATTATAACTAATTTGGTCTACTTTTATCTGGTCAATCCAACCAGTTAGAAGGAGGGGCTGGGGAAAAGGTTCTTCTTTTGGCTTGTGCCTCCAATTCCTAGTGTACCCCCCAGCCGCGATCGTTTGACACTACTCCCCTAGCTAGACATCAGATGGATTAGTAGAAGCAAATTAATCGAAAAAAAATCTTAGTCTGAGCCCCGAAGAGTGAATCAATCCTTAAGGCCAATGTCTACTTAGTTTTACTTAGGCTTGGGATGATTGTGCTCTTGGATTGTGATGGGCCCTTAAGATGGGTTGTGCCCTTAATGATCAATTCAAATGTGTGTGCGTGCACAACCAGGGTTTGTAAACAAGGTTATTTGATGATATGTCTTTTAGGGTTTAATCTTAAGTGTATTCAATCAAGTTCTAGAGAACACTCCAAGTTTTGAAAGCACTGGCGATGATATATTCCTTTAGAAATCACAAAATAATGTGGAGTGCCTGATTTAGCCTTAAAGATTAACCCTAAGTGGCAAGCTACTGATGAATGACTTTCATCTTCAGTGGTGCAGCCCAAACAGCTCAATCAATTGGCCTGTTGCACCACTTAGTTAAGGCACACAGATGATTAACCTATTCAAATTTCTACTCACTTATGTGTATTGAGTTGAAGTGTACCAGGTCCACAGGTCAGATCCCGGTTAAGTGGTAGAATCAAAGTGGAATGGTGTGCCTTAAGTCGAAAGTTGTGGGCGTTTAATGTATGTCACTTTCAGTAAATCCCACAAGAGAAGTGTTTTTTTTATATATGCGGGGATGAGATGGGTGGAGGTGGCAAACAAATAACTAGATCTATCCTAGGGTTTATAAAAAGCACCTAATTTGATTTGGGTTTGTGTTATTAGTGTGGTGGGGGTGGTGGGGGAAAACTTACAAATGTACTTGTAACGACCCGGTTCCCGAGTCCCTACGAGACACGAGAATCGGACCGACTCGACTAATCCCAAGACCTAGTCGTCCAACGAGGAAGTAACCAAAAGAGCAGTAAAATAAACCACATTCAGCATGAATATAACTAACAGTAAGGAAGTACAGCAGTAAGGAAAGAAACTACTACAGTAGATACCACCACAACAGTAGAACAACATTTATCATATAACAAGAACTGCAGGTAAAGAAAGTACAGCGGAAACAAAAACTACTCACTAGAACAGAAACAAAAGAGGTACAAAAGACTGTGGTAAACTCTACTGGATCCTACTCGGCCCAGCGTCCTCTGCAGCCGCAGACCCTGGCTGCTCAACACCTGGTCCTGAAAAAGGTAACGAGTGTAACACGTCAGCAAAACACTGAGTAGAGTGGCAAACTAACTAAAGGCAACAGTAGAGTATATAGTAGCTGTTATGTTCTATTACTTCCTTTATTCACATCTTTCAATTTTTCTCACTATTTCATTTATTTCTCATATCCTTTACTTGATCTCGAATGTCCTCGTGGGAACGATCTTGATTGCAGTCTTTTCCAAAAGTAGAAGTAGCACGTGGTGCTCTCCTGGCCGGGAGAGTCCCCCGTGGTGATCCTACCCTCAGTCAACCACCCCAAGGTCATTGACAGACGTAACGGTGACTACGGCACGCGCGATAAACACACAGGTAGCTAGCCCGCACTGGCACGCGGTCAGTCATTTCCGTTAACGGGTGCGCCCAAAGCACAATACGGAACCAGGGCAGAGCCCTCTCAGTAACAGGGGTCCAACCCCTCCACAGTAACCAAACCGGGGCCTTTCCCCTCCACAGTCCACGCACCCTCGCCTGACTACCCTGGTTTGCCCTAGTGGGCCTAACAAGTCGGTGAAGGAGGCTAGCAGAACCCCGGGGCCCGTGGGGTAGCTAGTACTCTCCTAACACTAGTACCTCTCCTCGGTACTACGTACGCGAGGGCCAGGAAGTCGTTACAGAGTGGCCAGTCCTAACCCCGGGTCCCTGGGGCGGCTAGCTCCGCTCTGCACTAAACAGGGGGACAGTCGCTCTCCTTGGTACTCCGTACTCAAGGGCCAGCTCACTTCCCCAAAACTATTCCATTCACTTTCCAGGAGTTCTACTCCCACTTCCCTGTAGGGTTCCATCCTTTTTACTCAAGATCCAGGTTTCACTTCCCAGTTTCACGTTCTCACAATCCATGATCTCAATCATGTTTCTTTATTCATAACAGGCAGCTGTTAATTCAATTTACAGGCAGCATTATATTCCTTTCCATTTTTTCCAAGACTGCAGTATTATACATTCGACTAGTTTTTCCATCCTAGGGTTCATGCCACATCCTAGGATTTAGCATACAACTAGTTTTCCAGCCTTAGGATTCATGCATCACCTAGGAGCTATCATTCCATACATTTCTCATTCCTAGGATTCATGCAATGTCCTAGCTTCTAGTTATGGTTCCATACCTTAACAGATTTTAATAATAAACTTAAGCCACTCTACCAGGTACAACGGGAGTAATGGGGGCGTGATCGGGAATCCCGCGTGCCTCCGCGACTCCCAAGACTGCAACTGAACGAGGTCCTATCACAAGGATCAAATACAAGGAGTGTCTCAAAACTGTGTATAGCTACTGTAGACGGGTAGAGGAATTAATTCTGAAAAGAACGCAACTCGAATCGCGGAAAACGGAGCCCGAACGGGCCCTAAACGGGTCGAAAAAGACGATACTATGCAAAATCAGACGTCTGGAACTTCTTCCAGACGTCTTAAACAGTGGATCAGAGAATTACCTGTTCAGCGTGGTTTCCCAGACGTCCAGAAGTATGCGGGGACGTCTGTCCTAGCTCCCAGACGTCCGATGGTCACCCCGGACGTCTGGAGGTCACTCCCGCCGTCTGGTACAACTTCCAGACGTCTGATTCGCAAAGGATGGTGAATCAGCGAACCTGCGCACAGCCAACTCCCTCCCTTAGTACGGTCGGTCGACAGGAAGGAAGAAGAAAGCGAAATACACACCTTTCAGACGTCGGTATGAGCTACCAGACGTCATCCTCGCCGTCTGCCTATCAACCCAGACGTCTGATTCTGGAAATTTTTCCAGAATCAGGGCGCGACCCGGACTCTGCTCGCGACGCCGCCCCGTCGCACCTCGCGTCCTGCTGCTCAGACTGTAGCAGGTCCCTCTCCGCGTCGTTCCACGCCCCCTGCGCCCTCCGCCGGCCGGCCAAGCCGCTCCGGCGAGCTCGCCCTCACGGCAGAGCTCCGCCCTCGCACGCCGCGCCTCCTCCGCGCTCACTACGGCCGCCGCTGCAGCCCTCGCGCTCGCTCGCTCTCGTGCACAGGAAGGAGAAGAAGAAGGAGACGGTGGAGACGGGAGGGGAGGCATGGTCCTTTTAACGCCGCACGGAGAGGAGAGAGATTGCGCGGCAGGCGTCTGCAGCCGCAGAAGAAAAAGAGGGAATAACGAATATGCGGTCTGCACGCGCAAGCGCGCAGACGACTCGTGGGTGTGGACGATAACGGTTTTTCAGACGTCTGTAACCCATCCCAGACGTCTGGCAAGACGTCTGGATGTGATCCCAGACGTCTGGTCAGACGTCTGGGCCACTTCCCAGACGTCTTAAAATACGTTCGGGGCACACGTTCGTAACAGTACTTTACTCCACAAATGTACTATACCCGCACTTTACTCCAATCTACCGCCTTTGGCTCCTCGACCAGGTTCCTGAAAGACAATAAATCAAAGAAGAAAGATATGTTAGAAAAATATGTAAGTAATGAGAGAAAATGCAAAAAAAACCAAAGAGTGTTGCCTCCCCAGCAACAGCACCAAAATGATGACAGCGGATTTTACGAATTAAAATTATGGTTTGGAGGACTCATCATCGTAGCTCGCAAACACATCGGATTCGCATGCGGAAAGGTTCGAAGTTTGGAAAACCCGCCGTTGAAGTTCGATTCATGTGAAAATCCATTGATCAGATAAAATTTATAACTGAAACTCAAGTGAGTCCCTGGTCGAACACGGGGAGGCAAACGTTTAGTTTTGAAAAATCAGCATTTCGCTTTTATTTTTTTTTATCCTTTTTATCTTTTATAATTTTTTTTGGTATTTTAATAGGGTAAGAGATCAAGTTGATGAATTCTAGCTAATCTACTTACAAAATATAAAGGAAAGAGAGAGAGAGATAGAGAGAAGAACAATCATCTATTTATGAATAAATGTTTGTTACAACTACAAAAGTGGAGAAACTGCACTACGAAAGTGAAAAAGATAGAAAGAGGTGAGAGAATCCCCCTCGACAGTCGCTTGGAGGACGACTTGCTCTAACGTCGCCTAGAGGAAGGTGGTGAGGAGCAAGACGAGCGAGGACGGAGCTGGAGGACGGAGGATGGGGTAGGATGGCGTCGCAGCGAGGATCTTCTTCCCGAAGGGCAGTAAGAGGATGGCCACGGGATGCTCCACGAATGGGGATGAGAGGGGGGAAATTATTTTCTTTTCTACTCTAGAGGAGCATCTTGGGCTAGACGATTTTAGACTTCATACGATGCTACGGGATTCCGATCTAAACGATTTCGGAGTCATTAGACTCCAATCGTCATCTTGATCAGATCCGTATAGTTGGATCATCCATCCAAGGCCCTGAAATAATTCTCCTTCTCTCCTGACCATAAAAAGGACCTAATTAACCTAAAATATATACAGCTACTCTAAATGCAGAATGATGCATGCTATGCAATATTTATAACGTAAAATGCAAATCTAAGCTTAGGAACATGCATGAATAGGCATTTTATCTTCAATAATTGTGTCTACATCAGCAAGTTATCGTGGCTAACAGCCCATTGGTAGGTTTTCTAGATCCCAGCTCAAGAAATGCATGTATAATTCCAAACCACTTAGGAAGAAGCGGAGTAGAATAAGCTGAGGAGATATACACTGGGTTTGCCCTTGTGTTGAGACCATAAAAATAAAAATAGGGAGAAAGCTACCGGTTGAATAAATACACCTTTAGGCAGAATTTCATTTCAAGGTCACCTAGGGGCATAGAACCCCGAAGTCCATTCTAATCGCTGATCAGAGAGTCTATCACATTTCACACGTAAAGATGCTTAGAAATTTGGGTTCTCTTCAAGCCTTGGGTGGGTTAAGTGGCCGTAGAAAGCTGCTCTGAAACCCTAAACTCAAAAATCCAAAAAAAAAGTTAAAAAAGAAGGAAAAGATCCTTCTTTGAATAAGGCGAAAGCTTGAGGCAGTCTTCATTTTGGTAGACACCCGGGCGCTGTTGTGTCTTTCTAGTTCAGGTCCTTTGTAAAAATCTCCTAGTGTTGAAGAATAACTTTTGCCCAAGAAATCCAACCTAATTCTTTTATAAATAACATATAGTTTTTGCTAGGACTAGCAAAAGATAGGCATGGGGATGTGATGTGCATACATCTGAATAGCCAAAAATTTTTATTAATGCATATTCTTAGGATCATATAAGCATCATGCATTGTAAATATTGCATAACATACATCATCATGCATTTAGTTCAAATTGTACAAATTGTATAGTAATTTCTTCTTCTTGGTGGCCAAGGACAGGGCGACATTTAATCAGGGCCTCGGATTGAAGATCCAACCGTACGGAATTGATTAGGGCGACGATCGAAGTTCAACAACTACAATATCACCCTGATCGGACTTCCGTAGCATAAAATATAATCCGAGGAAGATCAGAGATCAAGGGCGAAGATGGTGCAAATCTGCACTTCAGATGACAAATCCGACCGCATAGATGGGTTTGGATAGACGATCACAGCCCAAAGAATGGATGTGAGATTTGACCCAATTAAGGCACTCAAAGATTTTTGGATGACTAAGGCAATGTTAACCAAAAAGCAAGATCGATGTTTTGAATAATCGCGCTACAGTATAGTCGAAATCTCTTTGGAAACAAATACAATTTTATTACTCGAAAAGATTTCCGAGGTCGAACATAGGGAGAAAATTGATATTTAGAAATCATGATCACAATTCAGAATTAAAAGAATATGCAATAATATCAGTATCAACGTGCAAAAATATGGTAGTAAAATGGTGATTTAGATCACCAAATACTCCTACAATATCACCAAAGAACTCAATGTATCAATATGCAATGTAAGCTATGATCTGTCGCCTGACGAAGGAATCAGATGACTTAAAGTGTCTGATCCTTCTTTCTCTTTCTCTTCAGCTTCTTCTACCCTTAGCTTTCTCTCCTTTCTCCTTCTTCTTCCTTTACCTTGGCTTTCTTTTGCTCTGCTTTCCTTTTCTTCTTCAACTTCTGCCTTTGGCCTTCTCTTCTTCTTTTTCTTCTTCAATCCTTTTCCTTCTCTAAGGTCCTTCTCTTTCTCTTCTTCTGCCTAACCTCCTCTTCTTCCTCTGAATTGGCTAAGTGTTGGAGCCAATCCTTTCAGAGCAAAAACCCCCCTTCCCCCGGGCAGCTCTCCTCTCTCTTTCTCTCTTTCTATTTCAGTCTTGCTCTCCTAGAGCCACAGCCGATCGAGTAATCGGACCTATCGCATACCTGGGTCCAAGCTCACGGGCGTGCGTAGCGAGCGAGGAGTGTAGGGTGGTCGAGTTGTCGAGTCGGCTAGGTCCATGGGGGAAGTGTCGCAGACAAGTCCAGTGAAGGGGAAGGAGGACCTCACCCTCAGTGTTGGAGGCCAACAACCTCTTTCACTTTTTCAATTTATGTGCATGAAAGCGCCTCTTCACTTCCGAGGTGGGACTAAATGTCCCACCTTCCTTTCGCACACTGCAGCAGTAGGGTCTTGACCAAATTGGCGAGGCTGCAGAGGCACACGACCTCAACTGAGGGCCTGGAACCGTGCAAGAGGTGATTCCGCGCGTCCTGGGACTAAAGCCTAGGCGTAGCAAGACCTGAGGCAGCTTCAAGCTTGCTTCAAGCTCGGTAGCAATGGCAGACAAGGCTTGATACCTGAAATCAAGAGAACGGCCTTTTGGCCATGTCAAATTGTTCAGGGAGCGTCGCCGGAGCACAATTGATGTGATGGGAGTGGTTGCGTGGAGTGAGGGTGGCTGTGGTGGTGTGCCTAGGGCATACTATGTGTGTGTGAGTGGGTGTGTTCGGGGAGTGATTTGGGTGGGTGGCGCGATGAGTGAAGTGAGGGGAAATTATTAGTGAAGTGAGGCGGAGGTTGTGTGCTTGTTGGCGAGGGTTTTGGTGGCCTGTGGAGGTGGGATGGCCTCGCTGGAGTTGGTGGTCGGAGATGAAGGAGATGAAGGTGCGAGGGGCGGAAGTGATCGATTTGAATTGGAAAAAATGCGGAAAGAAAGTAGAGGTGAGAGGGAACTTAGCTGGGAGGTCAAGGGATGAAGGGAGTGAGCAAGGGTGTCGGGTCTGGTATGGCCGACGCTAGAGAAGGGGCTCTGGTGAGGTGGGAACAGCAAGGACGAAGAGGGAGTAACACCTGCTGGTACGGCGAGATGCGGACGAAGTCAAGGAGGATGGATCCACCGCAGGTATGGCGGTTGGACGATGAGGAGGTGCAGGGAAGGTCACCGGATGTCGAGGAGCCTACGGCCGTGAGTGGAAGAGAGGAATTTGAGGGTATTCATGGCCAAAATCGAGCGTGGAGGAGTCGGGGCGATCTGGGCTTCTTTAAATACGGTTCTGAAGGTCAGTTACAGCTTGGGAAGCTTGGAAGGTCGCCGGAGATGGAAGTTATTGAGATACCCACATCTCTCATGCATTCCCATGAGAGATTGGGAGGGAATCAGATCTCAAAGATGGGTTCATACTAACAAGGATTTCTCAGTAGATCTTCCTTCCAATTTTGGAAGATATCCTTCAAGCAATTAAGGAGAACTTCCAAGTTAAAGGTCGCCGGAGTAGGTTTCCTCCGTGATAATGGCGGAGGGACCTACTTGTGAAGATGATGAGAAAGTTAGGGAGCTATTAGCAAGGGTTTTTGAAAGTTAGGGGTAGAAATGTAATCAAACTCGACCTTTTTGCAAATTAGGTCAAGGCAAACTCATCTTGGGTCCAAATTTTGGTACAAACCTAATTTGGACCTAAGAAATCTAATGGTGAAGTTGGATTTTGGGTTTGACCATGTTTGACTGGAAAATTTATGCAAAAACCTAATTTAGGGTAAATATCTGTCTGAGACCCTATTCTAGGTCAAGATGAGTTCTAATGGCCAAATTGAAGGTACTAACCCTAGATAATATTTTTATATAATTTTTAGAGGGTTAAAGTGAATTTTATCCTAACCAGAATCTTGGTTAATCAAGTGGGTCTATTTTTAGGGTTTCAAGAAGTCATTTAATTCTCAGAACTCACACAAACCCTTTTCTGTCAAATCCAACCCACTTGTTATCTTATTAAGACCATTTGACCTTTATTTATCCCTTGAGAAAACCCGTGGTTTTACTGCATTGGTAAAATTACAGTTTTACCTCTTATTTCTTGTGTTTCTCTCAAAAAGGTTATGCAGTGAATTATGACCTTCAATTGGTTAGGTAGGAGCATTTATTCTCTTCATTGGGTCAAAATGAGCTAGTTAGGGCTCATGATGGTGTTCCCATCAAGCAATTTCGAGGGGGATGATACCTCGAAATCAGAAATTCGCACACCTGAGAATTACTTGGGCAGCTAGGAAGGGAGAGCCCTGCACCCCTACATGGTAGAGCATCCCCACGGGTTATAGGGTTTCCCCCACCCAACCTTCCTTATCACTGAGGTTCCAGGTACACTGGAATGTACAAACTTAAGACCTTAAGACTACCAATTTTATGTCCTAATTTGTGCCTTTGATTTCACTTGATTAGAAGTTAATTCAACTTGTGACCTAATTTGGAGTTTGGTTGGCCTACAATGTAGACCAACTTCACTTGACCTGCCCTAAAGATTGCAAAATGAGATCTAAGTCAAGACCTAGAAATCACCGTGATTTTACTCCCAAGTTATTAGGTTCAAGATTTTAAGATTCAAGTGAAATTAGAGCCTGATTTTAGGGTTTTTCTTATTATATATTTTCAATCAAGGGCTTAGGTAGCACACAAATACGGGAGGGTAACTTTCCTTTAGTTCTGGAAAAAATGTGTACTAGCACTCCAAACCCTAGTGTTAAACCCTAATTGGCTCTATTCTACATCCAATTTGATCTCAACATGTACACCTTGGACTCAAATAGGAAGGTGAGTAGTCCAAGTTGATCAGAAATTAAGCGTGATCCCTAATAGGCACAAGAAATTTGGGGTAGGGAATTCTAAATAGAATCGTCTCAATCTTCAATTAGATTTGAAAAAAAAATTGCAAATCAGGAACCTTGCCTTTTAAATGATAATTACTATGAAAAATAAGGAAGGTGATTCCTAATTAATTGTTTCCTTTTTATCTTCCCAAGAATAGGAGGTTGATTAGGGAAGAATAGAGAAGTTACCTGCCCTGGAGTGGTTGATTTGCGTGGAAGATCTCCTCGTGAAGTACCTAGCAATAAACAAAATAGGGCAATGATTAGCCCATGTTTGTGAGCTATTTAAGTATTTAAGTGCCTAGACATTAAGTTAATTCTAACATTTATTTAGCTTACATTAGGATGTAAATAGATTAATTCATATTTCTAACTTAATTACATAATTCGTGCATTGCATTCATAACTAAATGCATTTAGAATTAACTTAAAATTGCATTCATTTAATTAGTTAACTAATTAGGTGCATTGCATGCATTATTTTAAGTTAACATAAAAGTTGAGGGTTTGTATATAAATAACCATAATATTTTATTATTATTTTATTCTTCTTTCAGCAACGGCTGCATTTCCTCCTACTGCCGCAGTCAACGCCCCATTCATGGAGGAGCGGGTGTGTTGGATCTAGTCAGGGCAGCTGACTACAAGAGAGAGGAGGAGATAGCCGAGCTAGAGGAGACACCACCCGCCCATCACTGTGCACCTGCTTCTCACTGTGGTCTCCAAGGCCAAGCTCCACTACACCGTGGGCCGGCAACGTGACAGCTCGCCGCGCCAATCCAGTGGGCTTGGCTATCACCGTGTTTCTTCTTCATCATCCTCACGTGTTCCTCAGCACCTCCGTGCCTACATACCCTGCCCGCACCTTCATCTCCAATCCACCGCGTGCCTTCACTAGCCAGGAGCACTTCCAACCCGCGCGCACCTTCGCGTGCTGCGGGCACGACCAGCAACATGCGACCATCACCTCACCACCCTGCAGAAACCATGCGTGCAGTAAGTGCTCCACCGGCTGCCCATGCAGCTGCACGCACTTACCCACCAGCGTGCAGCACCGTCCACAGCTCCACCGCGCGCACTCATCTCCTGCAGCACCGCCATCCCCGCACACGCCCTTGCTGCGTGCACCATCCTCCACACTCCAGCCCCTAGCGCACGCCCACCAGCTCCCCTCGACGCGCCTCACCTCCTGCAGCAGCGCCACTCCAGCCCACACGCGCCCCTGCCGCACACCTGCAGCAACAAACGCCCTCTAGTCACACGCGTAGAGTGCGCTGCACTTCCGCCGCACTCCCTGCATTGCGCCGTCGACGCTTGCAGCGTGCAGCCAGCAGCATCCAGAAGCAGCAGCTACGGCCTTCAGCGCTTCCTCGCGTGCGGCCTGCAGCACTCAGCAGCAGTAGCTGCGGTCGAGTTTAGCTGTGCCCGAGCACTCCCGCACGGCCTGCACGTTCACCGCATGAAGCACTTCAGCAGCCACCGGAACCCACCACCACCGTACCTCCGTCCGGCCACCTCGGGGCACCTCGCACTTCGCCGCGACCGCCATCACGGAGCCCTCGGTCTAGAGATCCTCCTCTGAGCTTCACACCTCCGACCATTCCCTCCTCCTCGCGCACGGACAAGGGGAAGAAGTTCCCTTGTTTTTCTACAGTAAAGAGTCTATTAATATTTACATTCTATGCCATTGTCAACTTTTATTATTATTTTATTAAGCTGCATTGCAAAATATATCCTTTAGTTGTGCAAAATTGCCATTTCAGCATGTTCTCTTGATGTTTTCTTAATCTGAAGGCAGATTTGGCTTGATTCTCATCGAAACTAACTGTGAACATATGTTTTTAACCAGTGTGAGTTTAAATATGTCATTGCCTCCCTGTGGACACGACCCGCTCTTCTGCGAGTGGTTATTTTAATTATTGATTAGTCGATTTTTCCACCACATAGAACTGCAAATGATGCGTCATTTTATGTGAAAAATGACTTTAAAAGCGAAGAATCGACTCGTCAGGAAAGTTAGTGCTCAAGTATAATCAAAATATAGCAGGAGAATAGCGGTGATTTGTGCGTTGCTCCCCGGCAATGGCGCCAAAATGTTTGTACGCAAATTTGTCGTTGTTTAAGAGATGCATCGTAGTATAGGACAAAATCGCTCAAAACTGATAATATTTATACTTGAATGAAAGTTCATGGTCGTTCGCTGGGAGCAAATATGGAATTCAATCGCTAATCTCAATAATTAATGTAAATGAGCACAATTAATTACTCAAAATCTAATAGGCAATGTATAACATGAGCATATATGATGAGTCAAAAAGAAATCTATACAAATAATGGTGATTTGGATCACCAATTATTAGTCTAACATATATAGCAATTACTCAAATATTAATCAATTATTCAAACCAAGTGCACAGTGCACTCCATAAGTCAGCCTTGCTACAGTGCTAAGAAGGCACTGAACTCTATTTCTTCTTTCTTCTTCTTTCTCTACATGCCTCCTCTTCTTCCGCCTTCTATCTCTTCTTTAGCCCTTCTGATGCGTAGGGGGGAAACTCTCCTCTGAAATCAACTAAGTGTCACACAAGTGTTGGTGAGAGCAAAACCCCCTACCCCCGTGATCGCGTGCTTTTCACTCAACTCAGTAATTAAGTTAATTTCACTTAATTAAGAGTAGAAGTCACTTAGGTTAACTCGAAATTATGTCAGTTGTGTAGTATAGGGTCGAATTAACCTAACATTTTAAAAATTTTTACTGGTTGAGTCCAGGTCGTTCACTGGGAGGTATAATAATTTCTACATTCACCAATTTTCTTTTATTTTCCTTTATAAGTTTAGGAGGTATAACTAATTTGATTTTAAAACATGAATTTTGCAAAAATATTTAAACTACAAAGAATATACAAAATTCCATATGAAAAACATATTTACTTAAATGATGTACTTTATTAACAAGTAAACATGTTAGTTTTCTATTTTATTTCAAAGCAATTAAGGCAATAAAAGTTGTTCTATTAAAACATGCCTTTTTACAATTAAAACAAATTCAAAAAGTAATTAAAATGATGCAAGAAAAGATTTTCTTCATTTATTTCTTCAGCCTCTCTCTTCTTCTTTCTTTCTTTTATTTTCCTCTCTCTCTCGAGCTCTTTCTTACCTTTCTTCTTCTGTTCCTGCCTTCTTCTCTTCCCTCAGTATTCTTCTTCTTTAGTTCATTCCTTAGTAGTGCCTGTGCTCCTTTCTTTCCTTAGCCTTCAGCATCAACACTTAACTTTAACTTTCAACACTTAGCTTAACCTTAACATCCTTCAACGGCTTGACATCAGCTTCTCTATCCTTTGAACCATCAGTTGAACCGTGGCTTGACATCAGCTTCTCTGTCCTTTGAACCATCAGTTGAACCAAGTTTTTTTTTTCATTTTTAACCAAAATTTATTTTATTTGTGGCGAGGTCCTTTCGAGGATACACATCACCCTGAGACCAGGGTGGGACCAGACCCTACTCGGTCCTCGCCTAATCTCAATTAGGTTCGATTTTGGTTTATTTCATATTGTTCATAGTCTCGAGCCAATCCGGCTCAACCCAGCCTCCCAGGCCTCGCCCTCCCAGGGCACACACGCTCACGCCCACAAGAGCGCACACCCGCAGGCACACAAGCCCGCACACACACATGCACATGCTCAGAATATTCAGAATGCTCAGATAATCAGATCGATAATCGGTGTGCCGAGCACTGACGACTGGTAAGCCCATGTAATAAAATCATTTTATCCCCATGCGCGCGCTCAGAATCTGACGAAGTGGGACTATCGTAACCCCTTCCAGACCCAACTTCAAATGGTCATAACTTCCTACCCAGAGCTCCAAATCAAGTGATTTAAAGTTTGTTAGAAAGCTCTAAGATAGATCTACACAATTGTAGGGTCAATTTAAGGTTTTGAAGATGCTTTCCTCTTCAATTTGAAAGATAAAATCAGGGGTTCCTACGGGTTATTATAGCCTGGAAATGGTAATTATGTCTACAAAGTCCTCATATGGACTTTTCTCTCTTATTTAAAGGTCTATACAGGTTCTACAAATGATTCCGCATCTGTTAGAGTAAGATGTAAGCTCTCAAGACCTTCAGACAGTGTACAGAAGGTTGAAGCTTCTCTAAAAGCATCAGAGATCAAAATTTTAGACTTTAATATGTGCAACAGACACAAAAGAATGTTTTTGATTGATTTAAACTAATTCTAAGGGTTATAAGAGACTTATCTGGGAAGGAGTCATGTTCAAATCTCAACCAAATGGCACTGCTATTAGTTTGGGTTCGAAATTAACCCAAATTGATAGAGTTCAAATTCTCACACAATAAATCATCTGAGCTCGTTTTATTCTCTCTCAGATCATTCAAAAAGATCTCTGAATCCATTTAAACTCATCAATTCCTCAGATTGAGCTTAGAACTCCATAATTGAACTCATGTTTGACTATAAGGCCTCAAGTTTGACTTTCTATTAAAAACTTCTCCACAGGAAATCAAAGCCTCGAATAAAGTCTTCTCAACGTCAGGAACTTATTAAGATCTTCAGATAGGTGTTCTAACTCATATTCCTAGGGTTTCAGGCTCGTCGCCTGAGGTTCAAAATGTGTTTGTTCGTCAGAGAGATTCAGAGGTTGTTACAGTTTTCTGAGGGTCTAAAAAGCTTCAGTGCATTGCACTGAAGCTTCTGAGTTCCTTAAATGCTTCTTATATCTCTCTAGTAGACTTCTCCAACTCTGCCGGAGTTGGAGAAGTTGAAGTTCATATCTACAGCTCTAGTGGTTAAATCCTCAAATAAACATCCTTAAAACAATCAGTGATCCACATTTTATCATTCTGGAGCTTCTCAACAAATTCTAGAGGCTGAAACACAGTTTTGGCTCACCGGAGCTCTCGAGCTCCGGTAAGTCCAGAAAATATGTAAACTGTGTATAGATTATGAAAACTTGCCATTTTTGATTTAGAAAGGATTATGAGGTTGCAAGGAACCTTAGAATCACATTTAATCCTTCATTTATCCACTAGAATTAAGATTTGATAGTGAATTCATTTCTTTAAAAATTTGATTTGAAATAAGCTCAGGACTTGTTTAACCACTCAATTGAGAGGTTAAAACAAGTCAACAGATGCTTATATTCATAAATATATATTTAATTTAAGATTTGAACTGCTCTTGAGCCGCCATTAACAGCGAGCTCAGGAGCTTAATTAAGATTTGGGCGTTTAATTTATATGTGGTAATTATATGCATTATAGTGTCTATTAGGGTCCATAAGTGGTGGATAAATGATGAAAGACCCAATGGAGGTGGAATTAACTCGACTACTGTCACCATGGACAGTGACAGTAGTCGGTGGAGGTGAAATATGAATTAGGCGATTAGGTGATCAATTAAGCGATTGAGTGATTTAGAAATGATCATGGAAGTTAAAGGAAAGTGGACAGCGATTTCAAAAGATGAAATTAAGTCTCTGACGAGCTCAAGGAGTTCGCCAGAGTCGGAGAAGATGACACTAAAATCTGAGATTAACTCTAATCTATCTAACTATCTAACTAACTAAGCTAACCTACTCCTACTCCTAATCTACTGTTACCTAGATGAAGGGGTCAATAGGGTTCTGCCGAAGTCTCATGGCGGACGACAAAATCATAGGGTGGAAGAAAGATCTCCGGCAGGCAGATTTGAGGTGGAGCAAGGGGTTCCTTTGGTCGACGCTTGTGTCAAAGATGTGGAAGACCATGGTGGATCTCCTCAGCTGATCAGAATGAATGGAGGAAGTCGGAAAGTGAAATGGAAAGTTGCTGGAGTTTTGGACGAATAGCCTATTGGGTCGGCTGCAGTGTTAAAAGAGGGAAGGGAGTCAACTTCAGTAAAATCCGAGGGGTGAGGGGGTATTTATAGTAGTTGGCGGCGAAGAAAATGGCAAGGTCTGGCCGAGGAAGGAGCTTGAGGAGCTTAACCTCTGTCGTCGTCTCCGACGACGGTGAGGTTATCTCCCACTGAAAAATAGGATTTTCAGTTAATCCAGACCGGTGGATGAAGAGGAGGTGGTGAGCGCAAGCTGCAGGAGCTTGGACAAAGAAGGTTGATGTCGGCAGGGAGGTGATCATGCAGTGGCGTGACTCTCTACCGCAAGCCGTTCATTCGGCTGAAGAAGAAGAAGAAGAAGAAGAAGAGGAAAAGGGACTTAAATGTAATAAATCTTAAGGACCTATGTGAGAAATAAGGACCCGATTGTAATGAATATTAAGACCAAAATGTAAACTCAGGTTTTGAAGGTTTATTTTAACTTAGATCTTTTTCAACTTTTTATATATGTTAGTAAATAAGGTAAATATTATGTTTTCACCTTGAATTTACATTTTTGACCTTTTTAGGTTAATTTATTAGATTAAGTAAAATTACTTAAGTTATTATATACTTAGGTTTACATTAAGTTTAAGTCACTTATCTTATTAATTAAGGGAATGATTAATAGAATTTCGAGTCCAATTATTATCTAAATTATTAATAATGTTAATTGAATGATAAAATGTCATTTTTAACTTATTTTAAGGTCCTTTACTAAATATCCCTTATTCTATAATTAACCCTTATATGTTCATAACCTTAGCTAATTAACTAGGAAGACTAGTTAATTAGGGGTAATTAGAGATCATGATGAGTGTCTCATCACCCCATTCTCTCTCTCTCTTTCTCCTCTTCCTCTCTTAGGGTTCTCTTTCACGCCCTCCCAGGGCCATGCACAGTATCGGGTAGTCAGGTAATCAGTCTAGAGCACACTTGGGACCAGGGCTGCCAACTTGTGGTAGCAACTGAGGTGTGCACCGGCATAGGAGGGTCAAGTCGGAACCAGGCCTGCGTGGTGCATGTCATGAGCGAGGAAAGTGTCGAGTGTGGGGGACCTCACCCCCTGTGTTACTTGAGGCGATAAGCCAATGCAAGAAAAATAATTTATAGCACTCCAGCAATTCCTGTGTTTCCGAGGTGGGACTAAATGTCCCACCGTCTTCGCATATGCAGCTGCAGTTGAAGTTCTTTGCCAATTAATGTATGGCAGCGACTGGAGCTTCTAATTGGGGACATGGAATGAGACCTGAAACCAATCCACGCTACCTGGGACTTCCACCTAGGGCTTGCAGGTCATGAAGAAGGCTTCAAGCGTGCTTGAAGTTCGTCGCTAATGGTGGGCTTGACCTGGGACTTGAAACTTCAAGAAAAAGGCCTTAGGGCCACGTCAAATGGTTCAGCAAAATTGCCGTGGGATGGCGAACATGGTGGTCGATGCAGCGTGGCATGAGAGTGTGTGAGGTGGCCGAATTGCGATGGAGATGGCCATGCGAATGTGGGTTGTTCGGGGGCGTGTTTGGGTGAGCGGTGGAGCGAAATAGGAGAGAGGTTTGATCGGTGGAGTCGTGGCAAAGGTTGTGAGGTGGTTGGTGATGAACACACATAAATTCAAGATAAATTGCTTATTTTTTATAGTTCTTAGACTTAGCATTGCATATTATACTATAAATATTGCATAACATTAATTGCATGGCATTTAGGATAGTAGTATATTTTATATATTAATTCCTTCATTTATATGGCCAGGGGGCAACGCGACATCCATACAGGTTTCGGATGGAAAATCCGACCGTACGGATGGATCCGGAGCGACGATCATAGTTCGGCATCGCGAGAATAATCTTGATCTGAGCACCATAGCACCCTCTACAAGAAGAAGATGATGGACGGCCTAGATGACACCACGTGGTGCCATCCAAGCCACCCAAACCCGGCCAGCAACCACCGCCTACTCTCCCTCATCATCTGCACCGTTAATCCTAGCCATTGGATCAAGATCCAACGGCTGGTAAGCGCCTGCACCAAACACTCCACGCGACATAAGTGGAGGAGTGCCGCAACGGTGGAGGCGCAGGTTTGCAAAGGAGGGGTGCGGGTTCGATTCCCCGCAGCCCCTCCAATTTGCAATTGGGCGTGCACCTGGAGCGCAGCGCAACGGCAGCGGCAACGCCTGTGCGCACGCGTGGGCCAGCGCATTACAAGCGCGCACGCCAGCGCACAGCACACGTGCACACAGCTGGGCGCGCGCGATCAGCACGCGTGATGAGTGGGGCAGGCGGCACGGGCGCAAGAGCGGTTGGCGCCAGCTTTCAGCGACAGCTGGACTGACCTACAGCGACGCTTACAGCCATCACTGTTTCATTGCAAGTCAGCAGAGCCAGCTATGGGCGTGGGTGGAGGTGAGTTGTCTACAGCAACTTTTCCAGCGACGGTCTGGAGGTCGCTAGAGGTCCTTTATCGATTTTTAGCCTCTTCTCCACCACTATAAAAGGACCTTCACCCCCTCCCTTCCAAGACATCTCTACCTACTCTACTCCCACCTACTCCCAAGCTCTAGCAAGCCTACCAACACTCCATTAGAGCTTGTTCTCAAGCTCCCAAGGTGCCTATTAGTGTAGGGAACCTCTGCCCCACCAAATATTCTTCCAACTTCCCATCTCCCTTCATAGGTCACCTTGGAGCTGTCCTCCCACCTCCATTCTGGTAGCAGATCAACTCCTTCTTCTCACCTCCATTCCGGAGCTACGCCGAAGATTTCCTCAACCCGACATCCTCCAGCATCTCACCTCCGTCATCCCGCTCCTCACCTCTTTCGTCCGAGCTTCCGCAAGGTGCTGTCGTCTCGCCGAATAGCCGACTTGGGAGATTTCCTCTCACCTCCCTCTCTTTACATGCTTTCATAGTTTCTTGTAATTGACATTAGAAGTAATATATATCAGATTTATTCCAAATCTCTATCTTGTGATATGTTTGCTTGATTTCTTTTATTTCAAAAATACAAAAAAAATATCCAAACCCTAAAATACCAAAAAGAAAAGAAACGAAGCGCAATTTTCAATAAAGTAAGCATCGCCTCCCTGTGTTCGACTCGAGACTCCCTTGGAGTTTTGGTATAAATTTTATTTGATCGACGTGTTTTGCAACGACGACGACAGGTTACTTGTAACCTCAATTTCTAAACATGAGAAACACGACACGACCATTTTGGCGCCATTGCCGAAGAGGCAACGAAATTTACTTTATTGTTTATTGTGTTTCTTTGCATTTACATAGCACTAACCCTACTTGTCTTTGATCTACATTCTTGCAGGCACCCTAGCATGGAGATCCAAGTGCGGTAGATCGGAGTAAAGTGCAGGTAGAGTACTCTGTAAGTGTCCCCCACTTTCCCCCCCACTAGTTCATTTTTCTACAATCATAACTAAGACCTAATCTACTTAGGTGTTTGCATAAACCCTAGGATAGAATTGTTTGTCTTGTTTGCCACCTTTATCCACCTCACCCCCACATTTAAAAAAAACAAAAAACAAAAAAAAAGAGATACTTGCTATGGGATGAATCAATATATACACTCTATACACCCACATTTGAGGCACATAATCAGACTTGATTTTTATCTACTCAACTAGGATTTCGACCTGTGGACCCAGTACACGAATTCAACACATAAAAGAGTAGAAATCATATTAGGTTAATCACCTTTTTGTGTGCCTTAATTGGTGGTGCATTTCAGCCAATTGATTGAATTGTTTGGGCCGCACCACCTAATCTAAAAGAGGTTCATTGTGTAGCTGCCCCATAGGATTCAATACTTAGGTGAAGCTAGGCACTCCATATTTTCTTGATTTACAAAGGAAAAATACTTGAACTCGTGCTTTGAAAACTTGGTTTGCCTCACAAAACTTGGTTGAAAACACCTAATATTTGAATCCTAAAAGCTATTAAGTAAGATTCGAATCCTAAAACTCACCTTATCATTAATAATCTTGCTTGAAAACCTCTTGGTTGTGCACATTCACACGTTCTCAAACAAATCATTAAGGGCACAACCCATTAAGGGCCCATCACATTCCAGAGCACCAATTTCCCCAAGCCTAACTAAAATCAATTAGACGTTGGCCCTAAGGATTCATTCGCTCATCGGGATCCAGATTGAGATTATTCATGATTAACCTGCTTATGCTAGTTAATCTGATGTCTAGCTAGGGGAGTAGCGTCAAACGACTGTGGCTGGGGGGTACACTAGGAACCGGAGGTGCAAGCCAAAGGAAGAACCTTCTCCCTAGTCCTTCCTTCTAACTGGTTGGATTGCCTGGATATAGTAGAGTAAATCGTCCATAATCTTAGGATGGATTTTGAGAGTCAGTAGACCTTAGGCTACCCCATCTAAGGACAGGCTTGTATTTCTTGTGCTGCAAGATCCCTTCTCTTTCTCGTCCTTCCGACTTCCTTCCAGTGTATGCTTGGAAGGAGATCATTGAACCCTCATTTGGAAGGACCTTTAGACCATTCTTGGAGGCGGAGGTTGAGCTTTAGCCAAGTAGATCCCATGGCTGATCAACAACCACCTCCCCCGCCTCCTAACCAGCAGGAGCTGATTCAGAACCAGTTGGAAGAATTGCAGCAAATGCAGCAATGGTTCCAACAAATGAATGGTCAGGGCACTCGACCCTTGAAGGATTTTTATGATCCTTCAAATTATGAGGATCGTCCCGGCATTGTGATCCCTGCCGGAGATGTTGAGATCAAGCCCCAGGTTTTGAGTCTAATTAAACACTTTCATGAGCTTGGCTCAGATGACCCATTCCAACATTTGGAAAACCTGATCACTCTGGTTCAGACTACAAAATCGCGGAATGTGGATGAAAACAGATGCTCATGAGGCTTTTCCCCCATTCACTCAGGGATAAGGCCGCACATTGGTATCGTACCATTGGAAGACCGATTACTACTTGGACAGCTTTGAAATCGACCTTCCTGAAGAAATTCTTCCCAATTGGGCGAACCAATGCATTGCGACGGGCAATTACCACTTTTGCCCAGCGGCAGGGGGAACCGTTTCATGAGGCCTGGGAGAGATTCCAGGATCTATTGCGGAAGTGTCCACACCATGAGGTGCCTAAATGGCTGCTTGTGCAGATTTTTTATCATGGGTTGAATGATCAACTCTGTAATCATGTGGATGCTTCTTGCGGAGGCAATTTCCTCAACAAGGATGCAGATAGCGCGTATGATTTGTTTAAGGAAATGAGTGAAAATTCTTTAAACCATGCCTCCATGGAAACCTTCAACCGATCCCAACAAATTAGATCAAATGCCAATGAGGTCCAAGATTCTCGTACATTTGATATGGAATTGATCTGCAATAGATTAGATAGGATGGATCTGGTTACTAAACGAATGGAAGAGTGGATGTCCGAAAACTCTAATTTTTCTAGATCCGCTCAATCCCAGGGATCGGGATTCCATTCTTCACAAACTCCTACGGGATGGGAGTTTGTGAACCAACTAGAGACGGCTCGATTTTCGAGCCAACTTTTCTCGGAACCTTATGGGTTCCAAACTGGGGCCTTTGATCCCAGTCTTTCTGATCCTTCTTCATCCTCATCTTATGAGGATGTTTATGCTGTGCAAGAGAATGTTAGGTCCAACCCTTATTCGAATTCCTACAATTCTGGTTGGAAAAATCATCTTGACTTCTCTTGGAAAGATCAAGGGCAACAGACCCAATATCGACCCAACAACGATGCATCGCAAAAACCAATGGGTCAGGGTCATGTATATACTCAGTTACCCCTGAATCAGGTTAATCAGCCCATGTGGAATTCTCAACAACCCGCCGAGCAGGTTGACTTGAACCTGAAAATGGTAGAAATGCAAGGGTCAATGCTCCAGCTCATGCAACAAATGAAAACTTCACTGGACACCTTGCAATCCAGACTTAGTACAAACAATCGGCAGCCCAAATCTCTACCATCACATTCTATACCAAACCCAAGGAATGTTCAGAACCGAGGCGCTAGGCCTCAAGGGTTTGGTAATGATGGGGAGTCGCATGCTCAAGCTCATGCTATCTATCAGGCTACCCCAGCCCCTCCCGAAGCTAACCAAGTTCCTACCATAATCAACCGGGAGCCTCCTGTTTTGCCCAACCCTCCCCAAGGCACTAACCAACAACATTTTGCCATGGCAAACACCATCACCTTGAGGAGTGGTAGTAAACGCAAGGGACCTACCCAACCTCATGTCAACCCCATTAGGCCCCGTAGCAGGAATTCCAGACTCCCAACTAAGAATGTGATCAACAAAACATCAGGGTCTGATTCGGGAGTATGTTGTTGTTGTACGCGCAAACAGAAAAAGTCGGAGGAGAAATTGGAGGAAAGGATGTCCTTACTTCAGGCTTTCAAATTAACAATCATTTTACTCCTCGCAGCTATCGGATCAATCCCTGCCTACGCCATAGGTTTACTGAGTGCATATAAAGAAAGTCTTAGAGCAAAATCTGAAATCAATAGGAGAGTAGTTTTGTCCAATAACACAAGCACATTGATCATAAACAAGCTACCTCGTAAGAAGCAGGACCCGGGAGCCCCGCTGATTTCCTATTGATAACACCACACAAGGGGGTAATAATTATGTTGAATATGGCCCATCTTTAGAATAAAAGGCACAACAAAAGTAGAATAGGAGCATTGCATGCATCATGTACCAAGATTGCTTATAAACTGTATTAATGGCCATTTGTGTAAGCATTTGTCAAAGCAGGCCTCAGATTAGCAATCGGACTGCACGGATGGATTTAGAATGACGAACGGAGTCCAACGGACTCAAGATCAGCCAAATCCGACATCCAGAGCTCCTACAATGGGCCCAAGAAGTTCTGATCGTTGATCTGGAGATCAACGGCCCAGATTGTGCCACATCAGCCCCGCCCCCACCGCACGCACGCCTTCAGCCAACCGAGGACAAATCTTGGCCGTCGATCTTTGATCGAACGACCGAGATCCGCGCGCCAACCCGCGGTCGCCGCAACAAAAGCGCGAGCGTGGCGCAACGGTTAGCGTGCACTCCCGCATCCACGTGACGCGCGTTCAAGCCACGCGGGGGGGGATTTGAAGGCGGGCGAAGGGCGCGGAGAAATTGGGCCGCCCGATTAGCAGCGGGCTGCCAGGATCTCGCCACGCGGCGCAACCGCAGCACACGAGCGCCCACGCGTGCGCACACGCGCACCCAAGGCGTGATCTCAGTGTGGGGGACGGCTCTCATTCAGCGGCCACGGATCGTGCGAGGAGAAGGAACAGGGCAGGCGGCTAACCGGCTGTGAGAGGGCTAACCGACGCTTTTGGAAGCGATTTTAGCGACGCTCTGGATGTCGCTAAAGCCCCTTCTTCTTTTAGGAAGCCTTTAACTCTATTTAAACCCCCTCCAACCACCATTCAAGGCATTCACTCCCCCTTGCAACTACTCCACTCCTCTCTTAGCTAGCTTTAGGCACTCTTGTAGTCGTCGGAGACGACGAGCAACTGATGGAGCCTCCTCCACTACCGTGGCTACCTCGTCGCTCTCCATTCTCTCTCTCTCTCTCTCTCTCTCTCTCTCCCCCTCTTAAGCTTTCCATTACTTTTGTCGAAGCATGTACTTAATGTTGTAAGTTATGAACTACGAATGCATGTTTAATGAAGTTATTTTCCGTTCAATTGCCATTTTAATTTCTGTTCAAGTTGCATGATCAAAACCAAGAGCTTTCTAACCCTAAACTCTCTCTCTCTCTCGCTTTTCAAAAATCGCATCTTTCGCAAGCAAAACTCCACCTTTTCCGTGACAACAAGTGATAAACAAAAATCCGATTTCCACACCTCCCTGAGACCGACACTCGGACTCACCTCCTTTTACTTCTTTTAAAATCGACGTATCAAGTGCGACTATAACGACACCTCTTAACACACACGCACAAAGACACGTCAGTTTTTGGCGCCGTTGCTGGGGAGGCAACGGATTTGTTTATCACCTCCATTCCACACTCATTCTCACATCGTCTAATGCCCTATTTTCCTTTTTACTTGACAGTTGCAGGAATTCGGTGCATGGACGGCGAAGCGACGCATTTCACGACGATAGCAAGGGAGTAGGCTCCTCGAGGACCGATAGTGAGTAACCTGTCTCTCATTGTTTGCTTGCGTGAAAAAGCTAAAAAAATTGTAAAAACTAAAAAAAATTGGCGTGGTGTATGATTACTTGACCCACATCTTTAACACATCACCCCACAAAAAATGTACACTCTAACATTCTGAATAAATTCTTGGAGTGTTCTTTTCTTTTTCCTGAGTGGTGTTTGCGAAGCCACCGTGAATTGACCTGGGCCGCACCACTCAACTCTAAAACTGACTCATCTAATAGAAGCTGCATGATCATTAGGATGAGTACACTAGGGTTTTAGGGCCTCTACAAAAGAAAAGGAAATCTACTTTCACCAAGTTGTGTGCAGAACTTGACGTGCCCACTGAAACTTGTTTAAAAACATTAAGACACGTCAACCCTAAAAAGTACTAAAGTAAGGATGAAACACTAAAAGACACCACATCTTAACAAATCATTGCTTGAAAATCATGTTTTGCTAGAAGCACACAGTTTGAAAGTGAAAAATTAAGAGGCACCACCCCAATCAACGCCTCATCACATCACCCTAAGCACAAGCACTATCCTAACCCTTTAAAACTGAGTAGACGTGCCCTAGGCAGGACTGAGTTAAGTCTCAAAAGGCAAGGTTTTGTTCGCTAGGCACTTGGCTTTCATTCCCTTGGTATAATCTGGTGACTAGGCTGCGGGGCAGTGTCAAACGACCGCGGTTGTGGGGTCTATGGAACCGGAGGTGCAAGCCAAAGGAAGAACCTTCCCTGCAATCCCCTCGTAATCAACCTGGCCAGATTAGCCTTGGGAAGGGAAGTCCAGTGCTTACGGACTTAATCACCCTTTGTGAGATTTCTAGGTCTCCTGAGGTATACACCATAAGGACTAGGCCTGGGTGCTTGATTGAAACACATTTCTCGCATCTGTTGCCCTCCACATCCCCTCCTGTTCTTCTCTAGTGTATGCACGGGAGGCGCTCACTGCATCCCGAGTTGTGTGTTTTGGGGCAGGAATCTAGGCGACGTAATTCTGTTGAAAACATGGCTGAACCTAGGGTAGATGAGGCTGAGGATCAACCCCCACCTGATGCTATGGCCATCATCCAAGCTCAAATCAATGCTAACCATCGACTTCAGCAACAACAAATCCACACCATCATGCAAGCCATACAACGGTTACAGAACCCACAAGAACAACCACCACCACCTTTCCACGACATACCAGGGCAACCACCACTTGATTTACCGCCATTTCAGGACCAGCCAAGACCCCTCCATGATTTCTATAACCCTTCTGCTATTAGAGTCGAGCCACACCTTAGGATCCCCGAGGGGGGAGATGATTTTGAGCTAAAATCAAATGTCTTAAGTCTGATCCAGAGCCACTTTCATGGAAGCTCAAATGAGAACCCCTTTCAGCACCTAGAGGATCTCGACCGCATAACACGAACGGTGAAACCTAGGAACATTAGCCTTGACATTGTTCTAATCAAGATGTTCCCTTTCTCATTAAGAGACAAGGCTTCTCATTGGCCTAGAACCCTAGGTAGACCCATCACCACCTGGGAAGAACTGAGGCATGCATTTTCAAAGAAATTCTTCCCCATAGGAAAGACCAATGCCCTCAGAAGAGCTATCACTACCTTCACACTCTAGGGTGGGGAACAATTTCATGAGGCGTGGGAAAGATTTAATGAACTTTTGAGGAAATGCCCACACCACGAAGTTCCAAGGTGGCAATTGGCCCAGATCTTCTACCACGGTCTAGACAGCAACCTACAGAACTTCGTTGATGCCTCATGCGGGGGAAACTTCCTAAACAAAGATGAGGAGAGCGCATTTGAGCTCTTTGAGTCTATGAGTGAGAATTCACTCAACAATGCCTCCATGAACCAGTTTAACAGGTCCAGTCAATCCCGTGGTGGGATTTATGAGGTGCAAGAAAATTCTGGAATGGTTGACATGGACATCATTGCCAAAAAGTTGGATCGAGTGGAATTGGTGGACAAAAAGACTGATGAGCTACTGAATCAGACCAGGAACCCCTTGCAGACTTTCTCCCTAGCAAAGGGGAACCCCTTGCAGACTTTCTCCCTAGCAAAGGGAGCACATAATGTTGACCTGGTCCAGCCCTTCACCCAACTGAACCTGGAACAACCCCTGACCACGTTCCAGGGAGGGACCTTTGCTCCCTCGACCCTTGATTACTCCCTTCCCTCTTCATCAACATCGATTATCCTAGAAGATGTGCAAGCCGTCCAAGGATATGCGAAACCTGACCCTTTCTCCAACACTGACAACACCGACTGGCGTAACCACCCCAACTTTGGTTGGACAAACCAGAAACCACCGCAATTCCAAAACCAGCCCAGGCCAAACCAGCAGCCACACCTGCCCCCCTATCAGCAAGGACCACCAGTTAGACCCCAATATAACCAGAATAGGGCGGCCCCTCCCCCACAAAACCAAATGGATACCTTAATAAAGATGATGGCTGACATGAACCAGAAACATCAGGAGGAAATGGCCTTGGTAAAGGGACAGTTAAGTCAACTCTTGGACTGTAAACAACAAGGATCCCTACCTTCCCAACCACAACTAAACCCGCGAAATATAATTAACAGAGGCCCCAATTTGCAAGGGTTCCAAAGCAACGCCGAGCAGGCTCACATGGTCCAGCCAGCCCCGCAAACACCTCCTGGGTTTGGCGCTTCTTTGTCCTCGTCTTCTCAAGGATCACCCCATGGCCCCAATGCCTCTGCGAATGCAGTGACCTTGAGAAGCGACACCAAAACCCAGGATCCCAAATGGCCGACTCCCCCTGAAACTTTACCTGTTGAAATACCCAACTCAGAAGAGGCACCAACCAAGGACCCAGACATGGAACCAATCCACATTCAGACACCCTACCCTGAGGCCTTGGAAATAATCAAGAAAAAGAAGAATACTGTGGAAACTGAGGAGCTGTTGGAAATTTTTAAGCAAGTACAGATTAATATTCTACTCCTAGAAGCCGTCAAACACATCCCTGCTTATGCCAAGTTTTTAAAGGATGCCTGTACACCCAAGCGTAAGCCAAGACCGCAAGCACCTAGGAAGGTTGTACTTTCTGAGCAAGCAAGTTCTGTGATATCAAGCAACCTTCCACTCAAGCGAACTGACCCAGGAGCGCCCCTGATTTCCTGCAATATCGGGGACATGACGTTTGATAGAGCGCTCCTCGACCTAGGTGCTTCTATCAATCTAATTCCAACAACCCTGTACCACCAATTTGGTTTTGGGGAGCTGACACCAACCCCTATCACCATCCAGCTGGCTGATAGATCTGTGAAAACCCCGAAGGGGGTTTTCAAGGACGTAATTGTACGGGTCAAGGACTTCTATTTCCCGGTCGACTTTTTGGTGCTCGACATGGAAGTCCCTGAAAAATTACAGAATGCACCCATAATTTTAGGCAGACCTTTCTTAGCTACGACTAAAACAAACATTGATTACGACACGTGATGTATGGAAATCTCCTTTGGGGACAGGAAAATGCAATTGGATATCTTCCGGGCGACAAAGTCTTTTGAATGCGATTACATTGAGGAACATGATCCCGTGGAAACTTTAATCAAGGAATGCCTCACCCTCAGTTCTGTCTCAGACCACCAAACCCATAGTTTTGACCCGTCACCATCATTACCGGTGGACCTCTGTAAAACTGAGTATCATCACATGACACCATTTGAAGAGATCGATGTTGATCAACTACCGCCCTTTCCCTTCCCATCGACTGTGGTCCCACCCGCACCCGAACTTAAACCATTGCCCGAGAATCTCAAGTACATCTTCTTGGGACCTGACCAGACCTTCCGAGTGATTATTAATTCTCATCTAACCAAGGATCAGGAACTCAGGTTGACTGCAACCCTTTCAGAACATCGAGCCGCCATTGGTTGGACCATTTCGGATTTAAGAAGAATTAGCCCCACCTATTGCACCCACAAGATTTACCTGGAAGACGGGGCCCGACCTTCCCTCCAGATGCAGAGACGTTTAAACCCTAACATGCGGGAGGTCGTTAAAAAAGAAATCATCAAGTGGCTTGACGTCGACATCATCTACCCTATCTCCGATAGCCCTTGGGTGAGCCCCACTCAAGTGGTTCCAAAAAAAGCTGGGCTCACCGTTGTCACCAATGATCATGGTGAATCCATCCCCACCCGCACCACTACCGCATGGCGAGTGTGTATTGATTATAGGAAGCTTAATGAAGCCACTAAGAAGGACCACTTCCCCTTGCCATTCATTGACCAAATCCTTGAAAGATTGGTATGGCAAAAGTATTTTTGCTTCCTGGATGGATATTCAGGATGTAACCAAGTCGCAATTGCTCCAGAAGATTAGGAAAAGACCACATTCACTTGCCCGTATGGCACGTTTGCATTCCATCGAATGCCGTTCGGGTTATGCAACGCACCTGCGACCTTCTAGCGTTGCATGCTAGCCATTTTTTCAGAAATGGTGGGTGAATACTTGGAGGTCTTTATGGATGATTTCTTTGTATTCGGGAATTCATTCGACCATTGTCTGAGCAACTTGGAGAAAATCCTGAAACGATGTATCGAGGTTAACTTGGTGTTAAGTTGGGAAAAGAGCCATTTTATGGTTCAAGAAGGAATTGTCCTCGGTCACATCGTCTCGCATAGGGGTATCAAGGTAGATCGAGCAAAGGTTGATTTAATTTCCAAACTTCCTCCACCTAGTTCGGTCCAGCAGATTCGCTCCTTCCTAGGACATGTTGGCTTCTACCGAAGGTTCATCAAAGACTTTTCTAAGCTTTCAAAACCCTTGACCGACCTTCTAGCCAACGACGCCATATTCCACGTGTCTCCTAATTGCATCCAAGCTTATTACACCCTCCGGGACTTAGTCTCCACCGCACCTGTACTTCAACCCCCAGACTGATCCCAGGACTTTGAGATTATGTGTGATGCATCAGATTTTGCCATAGGCGCTGTCCTGGGACAAAGGCAAGACAAGAAGCCCGTGGTGATCTACTACGCGAGGAAAACGTTGGACGAGGCCCAACGTAATTATAATGTCACAGAAAAAGAGTTGCTCGCTGTAGTATTTGGACTTGAAAAATTCCGCTCATACTTGCTGGGATCCCACGTGACTATTTACACTGACCATTCAGCCATCCGACACTTATTGGCCAAAAAGGATGCAAAGCCCAGGCTCATCAGATGGATCCTACTTTTGCAAGAATTTGACCTGGAAATCCGAGACAAGGCCGGATCGAAAAATGTGGTGGCTGACCACTTGTCGAGACTTCATCCAGACCACATTGGACCCTCCCTACCTCTATCTGATACCTTCCCTGATGAACACATCCTAGCCGTGCAAGACAAGAAAATGCCGTGGTATGCTGACTACGTCAATTACCTGGTTATAGGACAAACCCCACACAGCTAGTCTAGACAGCAACGGGACAGGTTCTTGGCTGAGGCCAAGCACTATTTCTGGGATGATCCCATGCTGTTTCGCCTCTGTGCTGATCAGATCATCAGAAGGTGTATCCTTGAAGATGAAGTTCAGAGTGTGCTTTCCTTTTGTCATGACCAAGCATGTGGCGGCCACTTCTCTGGAAAGAAAACAACTACAAAAGTGTTGCAATCTGGATTTTACTGGTCGTCCCAATTTAAGGATGCACACATCTTTGCCAAAACTTGCTCACGCTGCCAAACACTGGGGACCATGACCAAGAAAGATATGATGCCCCTTCAGCCCATTTTGATTATCAAAATCTTCGACGTTTGGGGTATCGATTTTATGGGCCCCTTTCCACCATCCAACGGCTTCGAGTACATCCTGGTCTCAGTAGACTATGTTTCCAAATTTATTGAAACCGTCGCCACCCGACGATGCAATCACAAGACTATCATGGACTTTGTGAAGAAGAACATCTTTTCCCGGTTTGGAATACCCAAGGCCATGATCAGTGATGGTGGAAGCCATTTTATCCATTCCCAATTTCGTGCCCTACTTAGAAAATACAGGGTAAACCACCGCATTGCCACCCCGTATCATTCACAAACAAATGGGCAGACTGAGGTCTCCAATAGACAAATCAAGAGCATTTTACAAAAGACTGTGAGACCTGACAGGAAAGACTAGTCCACACGACTTGATGATGCCCTGTAGGCATACAGGACCGCTTTCAAGGCCCCGATAAGCATGTCACCTTATCGCCTGGTATTCGGCAAGGCCTGCCATCTTCCTGTCGAATTGGAACACCAGGCTTACTGGGCTGTCAAGCAGTGTAACATGGATCCCCAGTTAGCTGGTGCGCAGAGGATGCTGCAATTATCTGAGCTCGAAGAAATTCGTTGGGACGCCTATGACAATAGTCGACTGTATAAGGAGAAAATGAAAGCTGTCCATGACTGACTCATTCATAGAAAAACCTTTGAGCCTAACCAGCAAGTTTGGCTGTTTGATGCACGCCTAAAACTCTTCCCAGGGAAACTCAGGTCCAAATGGACAGGACCATTTCGGGTGGTTAAGCCTTATTCTAATGGGGCGGTTGAAATCGCTGATCTTAACACTGGGCACACTTTTACAGTTAATGGTCAAAGATTGAAGCATTTCCTGGCCCAGGTACCCCCCAAGGAAAGTGTCCCCTCGTTGAGGGCTGACACCGAGCACCGCCCAGCTGGAGGCGTTAAACTCAGTGCTTCCTGGGAGGCAACCCAGAGGATTCAGACTGATCTGGTAGTTCACGTCACTCAGGTACTATCTTTTTGAACCTTTTTGCATCATGTATCTGCCAATGAGGACATTGTCCAACTTAAGCATGGGGGGTGGTAAATTGCATAATCCTGAGCTCAATTAATCAGTCTGAATGAATAAATTAATTAAAAAAAAATTTAGGAAGAAAACTTAGGCATTAGAAACTTGTCAATAGTGTGAAATAATAAAGAAAGAACTTAAATACTTAGACTTTTCAGGCCTTTAGGCTTAATCAGCCCTGGTGTCCGTTAAAATATGGATTTAGAGGCGAATCCTTGCAACCTTAAGCTATTCTAATCCACCTACTAAATAAGGTAATAAGTATACAACTTATTAACTCACCCTCTAACTCAGAAAAACTTTGAGTCTAAGCATCTGCACACATTTTTGCACAGACTCACTTCTCGGAGATTTTGACAGAAATTGGGTAGCTAATGAACTCTCTAAGGTGGTATGGCTGGCAAGTTATCGTGGGTAACAGCCCATTGGCAGGTTGTCCAGAACCCAGCCATAGGCCATTTCTTTTTCATTGCCTTTAGGTACATTTAAGAACAGGGAAGCCACTTACAAAAAAAAAGAAAAAAAAAAGAAGAAAAGAAAATAAACCACACTTCACCGCACAAGTATGGCTGGCAAGTGATCGTGGGTAACAGCCCATTGGTCGGTTGTCCAGAGCCCAGCTCAATAATTGCACAAAAAAGACCAAAATACCTAAGGAAGAAGAGGGGAAGTAGTACAAGCCGGGGAGATATACACTGGAAAATTCCTTGTGTTGACCCCAATTAAAACAAATGTAGGGAGAAAGCTACCAATCGAACAAATACACCTTCAGGCAAATTTGTTTCCTTTTCCGGTCACCTAGAGGCGTAGAAACTCAAAGTCTGTCTCAATTACCGTTAAGTGAGTCTATCACAACATTCACACCAAGATGCTTAGCACTTAGGGTTTTGACCAAGTTTTGGGTGGGTTGGGTAGCTGTAAAAAGTTACCAACCAACACTGCATTCCGAAAAAAATTCTTAAAAAATATATATACGTATGTATAGTTATATATACATTAAAGCAAGGATTCGGGCGATTCGTATTTTGGCAGACACCCGGGCGCTGCTTAGTCTTTGTAGATTAAGATCTGCGTATATTTCCTCTTATTGACAAGTAACAAAGTGCCGAAGCAATTACCTCTAGAATTCTGCAAGGAAATAAAGACTAGAATAAACCTTGCTAGGGACTAGCAAAGAGTAAGCATGGGGGTATGATAACACCACACAAGAGGGTAATAATTATGTTGAATATGGCCCATCTTTAGAATAAAAGGCACAACATAAGTAGAATAGGAGCATTGCATGCATCATGTACCAAGATTGCTTATAAACTGTATTAATGGCCATTTGTGTAAGCATTTGTCAAAGCAGGTCTCAGATGAGCAATCGGACCGCACGGATGGATTCAAAATGATGAACGGAGTCCAACGGACTCAAGATCGACCAAATCCGACATCCGGAGCTCCTACAATGGGCCCAAGAAGTTCTGACCGTTGATCTGGAGATCAACGGCCCAGATTGTGCCATGTCAGCCCCGCCCCCACCGCACGCACGCCTTCAGCCAGCCAAGGACAAATCTCGAGATCCTCTTGCTAGCCCGCAATCGCCACGACAAAAGCGCGGGAGTGGCGCAACGGTTAGCGCGCACACCCGCATCCACGCGACGAGCGTTCAAGCCACGCGGGGGGGATTTGAAGGCGGGCGAAGGGCGCGGAGAAATTGGGCCTCCCGATCAACAACGGGTGGCCAGGATCTCGCCACGCGGTGCGATCGCAGCGCACGAGCGCCCACGCATGCGCGCACGCCGGGCGAAGACACGCGTGCACACGCACACCCGAGGCGCAATCTCAGTGCGGGTGAGGAAGACTCTGAGCCGTCCAATCTTCGATCGGACGGCTCTCGTTCAGCGGCCACGGATCGTGCAAGGAGAAGGAACAGGGCGGGCGGCTGACCAGCGGCGAGATGGCTACACCGACGCTTTTGGAAGCGATTTTAGCGACGCTCTGGATGTCGCTAAAGCCCTTTCTTCTTTTAGGAAGCCCTTAACTCTATTTAAACCCCCTCCAACCACCATTCAAGACATTCACTCCCCCTTGCAACTACTCCACTCCTCTCTTAGCTAGCTTTAGGCACTCTTGTAATCGCCGGAGACGACAAGCCACCGACGGAGCCTCCTCCACCGCCGTGGCTGCCTCGTCGCTCTCCACTCTCTCTCTCTCTCTCTCTCTCTCTTCCTCTTAAGCTTTCCATTACTTTTGTTGAAGCATGTACTTAATGTTGTAAGTTATGAACTACGAATGCATGTTTAATGAAGTTATTTTTCGTTCAATTGCCATTTTAATTTCTGTTCAAGTTGCATGATCAAAACCAAGAGCTTTCTAACCCTAAACTCTCTCTCTCTCGCTTTTCAAAAATCACATCTTTCGCAAGCAAAACTCTGCCTTTTCCGTGACAAGTGATAAACAAAAATCCGATTTCCACACCTCCCTGAGACCGACACTCGGACTCACCTCCGTTTACTTCTTTTAAAACCGACGTATCAAGTGCAACTATAACGACACCTCTTAACACACACGCACAATGACACGTCACCTACACAATAGGAAACGTTACTTCTGACCGGGCCCTCCTCGACTTAGGTGCTTCCATTAATGTGATCCCCACCTCACTGCACATGGAATTAGGTCTAGGCTACCTAAAACACACTGACATAACCTTGTAGTTAGCCGATAGATCCATTACAATACCAAGGGTATTTTGGAGGATGTTTTAGTCAAGGTTAATGATTTACATTACCTTGCTGATTTCATGGTCCTGGACATGGAAGCCCCAAAATAGCTCAACCACACCCCGATTATTTTGGGAAGACCTTTCCTGGCTACAGCCAAGGCGAGAATTGGTTGTGAATCGGGAAATATAGAAATGGCCTCAAGGGATAAGACAAATCGATTCAATATTTTTGAGGTCATAAAGAAGAATAAAACTAAGTGTGGTTCGATGGAGGAGCTTGGTAGAATAGAGGAAGTAATGGTTATACATATCTTAGACAACCTTTTAATGGCCAACTCAACCCAAACTCGGGAAGAAGATCACACAGTTGCTGAAATAATTAAGGACAAAGCAAAAATGTGACCAATTGTAGCAACAAGGGATGAGGAAGATATACATGAAATCAAAAAATTGTTGAATGATTCACATGATCAAGATAAAATCCGACAATATCCTTATCCTGAATGCTTAGAGTTTGAGGTCCAACTTGTGGGTGGGAATTCTGAGGATCAGGATGGTTGGTTTAAGAACCTAGAGTGTGAGGATGAAATTGAACATTGGGGAAGAACTCTTCAAACATTAGGTATTCTAGGGTACCCACAAATCCCCAGTCCATCACAAAACCCTCATCGTCCTTTTTCACCCAACCACTGCATAAATTCTATACCCAACTACACTTCCTCTGTAATAAATCAACAAAACTCCTATTGGAGACCATTTGGGCTCTCCCTACACCACCAGCTTATCACTTTCATTGTTCATCTCTTTGGTAAGCCCATTTTCACTCTCCGGGACCCATACCTGGGGGCCCGGAAACTGTGTTGTTGTGGCCTCAATGTTTAGTTATTGTTGATTGAGAACCTCGCCTAGCTAAAGGCACTAAACTTAGCACATGTAAAGACTATTCCAAGCTGACCTGAGTCTCACGGAAACCAGGTGCTATTCTTCCACTTCTACTCGTTTGCATGCTTTCATTTTTTTTTTACAATGAGGACATTGCAAAAGCTAAGCATGGGGGGGTGGACATATTTTACAACCTTTTTGTTAGATGTAACAGTAATTTCCTGTTATTTGATTCTTGTTAAAAAAAATTAGAATTAGGAGACGAGAACTTAGGCATTAGGAGTTGTAAACTTTAGGAATTGATTCTTTGAGACCTGAATACTTAGACTCTTTAGGTCTTCGGGCTTAATTAGCCTGGGTGTCCACTCGAATGTGGATTTAGTCTCGAGTCCTCGCCAATTAAAATTTATTTTAATTTGATAAATAATTTGGGATGATAAGTATGCGACTTATCAACCCGTCCTCTGATTTGGGAGGACTTTAAGCCTAAGCATCTACACACACTATTTTGCACTGACTCACTTTCCGTCGGTTTTTACGGAAATTGGGTAGCTAATGGATCGACTTGGGTGGTATGGCTGGCAAGTTGTCGGTGGTAATAACTCATCGGCCGATCGTCCAGAACCCAACTCACAAAAAAATAAATGCACAATAATTCCTAAAACACTTAGGGAAGAAGCGGGGAAGTAGAATAAACCGGGGAGATATACACTTGACTCACCCTTGTGTTGACCCCATAAAAAAAAGTAGGGAGAAAGCTACCGATCGTAAAGATAAACCTTTAGGCAAGGTCACCTAGGGTCGTAGAAACCCGAAGTCCGTCTTAACGGCCATTTTGTGAGTCTATCACTTTTTCACAAAGATGCTTAGCACTTAGAGTCCTTTTCGAGTCTTGGGCAGGTCGGGTAGCCATAAAAAGTTATCCTGTAACTCTCAAACTCCAAAAGTACAAAAAGAAAAATTAGAAAAAAAAATTATCTTCTCAAATAAGGAAAGGGCTTGAGCGGTCTGTATTCTGGCAGGCACCCAAGCACTGTTGAGTTTTTGTAATTAGGTCTTGGGGATGAGATTTTCTAAAGTAATCAATGAATCTTACCTAATTACTCGAACCCTGATTCTACTTTTATATATAGCATTTAGGTTAATTTTGCTAGGGACTAGCAAAAAGTAAGTATGGGGGTATGATGAACACAGATAAATTCAAGATAAATTGCTTATTTTTTATAGTTCTTAGACTTAGCATTGCATATCATGTTATAAATATTGCATAACATCCATTTCATGGCATTTAGGATAATAGTATATTTTATATATTAATTCCTTCATTTTATATGGCCAGGGGGCAATGTGACATCCATACAGGTTTCGGATGGAAAATCCGACCATACGGATGGATCCGGAGCGACGATCGCAGTTCGACATCGCGGGAATCATCTTGATCTGAGCACCGTAGCACCCTCTACAAGAAGATGATGGACGGCCTAAATGGCACCACATGGCGCCATCCAGGACATCCAAACCCAGCCAGCAGCCACCGCCCACTCTCCCTCATCATCTACGTCGTTAATCCTAGCCGTTGGATCAAGATCCAACGACTGGTAAGCGCCTGCACCAAAACACTCCACGCAACACAAGTGGAGTGCCGCAACGGTGGAGGCGCAGGTTTGCAAAGGAGGGGCGCGAGTTCGATTCCCCGCAGCCCCTCCAATTTGCAATTGGGCAGGAACTTGGAGCGCAACGCAGCGACAGCGGCAACGTGCCCACGTACGCGTGGGCCAGCACATTGCAAGTGCGCACGCCAACGCACAGCACACGCACACACAGCTGGGCGCGCGCGGTCAGCGCGTGTGATGAGTGGGGCAAGTGGCGCAAGCGCAAGGGCGGTTGGCGCCAGCTTTCAACAACAGCTGGACTAACCTACAGCGACACTTACAGCCGTCGCTGTTTCATTGCAAGGCAATAGAGCCAGCTTTGGGCATGGGTGGAGGTGACCTATCTACAGCAACGTTTCCAGCGACGATCTTGAGGTCGCTAGAGGTCCTTTATCCATTTTTAGCCTCTTCTCCACCACTATAAAAGGACCTTCACCCCCTCCCTTCCAAGCCATCTCTACCTACTCTACTCCCACCTACTCCCAAGCTCTAACAAGCCTACCAACGCTCCATTAGAGCTTGTTCTCAAGCTCCCAAGGTGCCTATTAGTGTAGCGAACCTTTGCCCCACCAAATATTCCTCCAACTTCCCATCTCCCTTCATAGGTCACCTTGGAGCTATCCTCCCACCTCCATTCCAGTAGCAGATCAACTCCTTCTCACCTCCATTCTAGAGCTATGCCGAAGCTTTCCTCAACTCGACGTCCTCCAGCATCTCACCTCCATCGTCTCACTCCTCACCTCCTTCGTCCGAGCTTCCACCAGGCGCCGTCGTCTCGCCGAACAGCCGACTCGAGAGATTTCCTCTCACCTCCCTCTCTTTACATGCTTTCATAGTTTCTTGTAATTGACATTAAAAGTAATATATATCAGATTTGTTCCAAATCTCTATCTTGTGATATGTTTGCTTGATTTCTTTTATTTCAAAAATACAAAAAAATGTCCAAACCCTAAAATAGCAAAAAGAAATGAAACAAGAGCAGTTTTCAATAAAGTAAACGTCGCCTCCCTGTGTTCGACCCAGGACTCCCTTGGAGTTTTGGTATAAATTTTATTTGATCGACGTGTTTTGCAACTACGATGACAGGTTACTTGTAACCTCGATTTCTAAACACGCGAAACACGACACGACCAGTTGGCGAGGCTGATGGAGGGGTGTAGCAATGGAGGTGCCTCGCTAGAGGAGTGGTCGAAGATGGAGAAGATGAAGGTGAATAGCGGTGTCAAGGGGTTCTTTTTAGGATTTTTGGGTATAAAACTAACCTAAAAGAGCTAAGGATCTAATCTAACTATCTATTCTAAGTGGACGAGAGGAGGGAGAATGACATTGGAGGTACATCGGCACCGAGGATGAAGGTATTCCGGTAGGTGGGAACGGCGACGATGACGGAGGTTGGGAAGTGCCTGCTGGTTTGATGCGACGCAGAGGAAGGCAAGGAAGAAGAATCCACCGCTGGTATTGCGGTCGGACGATGAGGATAGATAGAGGGAGTCGCTGAAGCTTGAGGAGTTATTCAGTCGAAATAGGAGAGAGAAATGTGGGGAATTTTCGGCTAAAATCAAGCTTGAGAAGCACAGTCTACCCTAGGGGTTCTTTATATAAGTAGCAGGAAGCGATTAGAACTTGGGAAGCAATCTTCCCAAGCTTGGAAGGCTGGCAGAGCTTGAGGGCTCAAGAGATACCCAAATATCTCATGCGTTCACATGAGAGATTGGGAAGGTTGTTAGGCTCAAGACCAGATTCATGTGGAAGGGAATTTCACAAAGAATCTTCAGTTCAATTTTGGGAAGGTTTGATTGAGATTGAGCGAGAAATCTCCGCTCGAATCTCACTGGAGCAAGGTGCATTCACACCAATGGCAAAGGGGACTAAACATGAAGATGATGAAGAAGTTAGGGACCTATTTGTAAAGGATTCAAAAGTTAGGAGCATGTGTGTGAGAGAAAAGACTCAGGCAGGACCAAATTGCAAACTAGGTCAAGATGATCTCAGATTGGGGCCAAATTTTGGTGCAAGCCTAAATCGAACCCAAGGAATCCAATGGTGAAGTTGGATTTTAGTTTTGACGTCGTTTGTCTAGGTAATTTATGTAAAAACCCAAATTAGGGAATAGGTTTGTTCGTGACTCTGTTTTGGGTCAAGACAGGTTCTAATGGTAAAATTGAAGGTTCTAAACCCTAGAGAATATTTTTATATGATTTTTAGAGAATTTCGGTGAATTTTATCCTGACCAAAACTACAGTTAATTAAGCAGGTTAGCTTTTAGGGTTTCAGATGTCATTTAATTCTTGAAATACGTGAAAACCCTTTTTTGTCAATACAGATTAACTTGTTAGACATTTAAGACCATTTGACCTTTATTTAACCCCTGAGAAAACCTGTGATTGTTCTGTAATTGAGATATGCTGTTAAAACTATAATTTTACCCCTATTTTACTATCTTTCCCTCAGAATGGATTTGCAGTGAATTACATTGCTCTGGAGTTATGTAGGAGCATTTAATGATGGAATATGACTAAATAAAGCTAGATATGGCTATTGATGATGTTATCATCAATGGGGATGTTAGTCTCAACTTGCCCAAATAAGTCCAAAAGAACTTGGTGAGAAGGCTCTAATTTCTTTCTCTTAGAAGGATTGGATTGTAGTGCTTGTGGGTAAGGAATAGGATTTGAATCTTGTGTTTTTGGTGTTTCTTTTTCTTCTTCCTGATTGGGCTTAGGAAAGTCAATTTTCATAGGTTGAGAATGTGTTTCATCAGTTTGATGTGAAGGCCTTGAATCAGTGGTGGTTTTCCCACTTCTCAATGCATCTGCATGTGTAGTTAGGTTATGCTTGGGAGGTGGTGGGGGGTCGGTTGTTGATGGAAACCTGGTTCGTGCTGAGGCATCAGGTTAATGGGAGGCTGATTAGTGTGGTTTTGATTTTGATTTCTACTCGAATATTGGTTCCTTTGATTAACAGGGTTGGGTATGTGCTGAGATGGTAAATGTCCTATAGGTCACTGGGTCGAAGTAACCACAACTTGATTATGGAGATTGTTAATAACACAGGTTACTGTCGACATCTTGCTTTGCATTCCTTACAGGGTTTTCATCATCTGGGCATTGGTGTCTTCTTGGGATGGCCCAGGTTGATAGAAAGTTTGATTTGAACCATACCTTCCAAACAGGTTTTCTTGTTGGTGAGGAACCGGATTGGTCCAGGAGTGAGTCAGGCAATTCCTCCAATTAGAGGAATTTTTAAATTGCTCCTAGAAGGTGGAGATATTTTTAGTGGGGCTCTTATTTGGATATGTATAATTCCCCGGTGAACCATAAAAAGCCTCGGAATATTGATTATACTTAGCAGGGGTAATAGTTAATTGATGCAGATTTTCTCTCTTGAGAATGTTAGGTGGAGTTAGATGCGGAGCCTGTGGACTTGGGTAGTTGTGGTAAGTCTCCCTTGGTTGGCTAGGTTTGTTATAGCCCTAGTCAACTATTATTGATTAGCTTGTAGCTGAGCCACCTGCTCAGCTATCATGGAATAGAGATTAGGCAGAAGGGGGGGTTGATTAGGTAGCTCCAAGGTAGGTAGATGGGGGATGGAAAAATCAGCATGCAGGTTAGAGAACCTATTTTGTTTTTCCATTTTATTAGAATGCAAGTGAGAGGAAGAATGCAAAAAAAGTGACCTTTTTGTGGGGGCAAAATCAAGTGGTCCCTCCAAGGGTGGAGTTTGGGACCGTGCGCCCATGCATATAATGGAAGAAACGGGGAGGAGAGGAGGGAAAGATGAGAAGTGTGCAATCAAGCAACAAAATTCTAAGCCTAGTCATAAGGTTGACTTCATAAAACCTAATACTTGGGAATCTAAAAAAGTAAGAAACCACTAATTGAACCCGCTTCCCAAAATTAACCTGGTTAGACTAGAGAGGTGACTTGAGCCCAAGCATGTCCTGGGAAAATCACTAGAGGCTTGTGTAAACCCATACCTATCTGTTGACTTCCCTCTTAATCTGAAACCACATTTAATTAAGGGGATTGGGATAATTAGAGGTAACTTAAATTTCAGATATCAAGCCTAAGATGAAATGAGGTCCTTAGTGGTCAAATGACTACCAATTTTAATTTAGGCTTAGGAACTTAAGTGCACAAGGAATGTGATGGGTGTTAATTAGGGTAATGCCCAATTATTTCTTTTTTTTTGTGTGTACGAATTGGGCGGGAAGTGGTACCCAAACCAAATAAATAGGGTTTGCAAACAATGAATTTTTTTGGTTGAAGTGTTTTAGGGTTTTGATTAAGATTTAATGTCTTTTAATATTCTCTCTTATTAATGATTCAAACAAGGTTTTGATGTTCCACAAAATAGTAACAAATAAGTTGTTGTTGTTGGTGGAAGTCAATTGCTTTAAAATTGATTTAACTGAGAAAATCAAAAACCCTAGATAGGTTGTACGCATAAATCCACAATCAACTTTTAAAATTTATATTTCTAGATAGGGTGAATATCTAGGGTTGTCTAAGGTGACCAATTTGTTAATCACAATAATTGATTCTTTCTCTCGCCTCTCAAATCCACACTTATGTTTTCGTGATTTTGATTTATATTATTTTTAGGATTTCGAAAACAATCAGGTATTTGATGTGAAGATTAACTACGCTAAACCTATGCCTAGGTGACAAGAATGAAACTCTCTCTTTTAAGCTCACCCTAGGCAAGTGAGCCTAGGGTGATTAGAAGAGGAGAGTGTGGTGTGCACTACACTATTAACAACACGAAAAACACACTAAGATAACAACAAAAATTGGAAGGCAAATAGAAATCTTGTATTGCTAGAATTTGGAGTACATGTACAGGAATGCTTCTTGCAAAAATAATAAAACAACTAGCTAATGCAAGAGATAAAGTGGAAGATAAAGAAAAGGAAATCCTCTGGTTGAAGATCTGGTTGGCCCTTGCTCCAAGTATAGTTGCCCCATGATGGAGCGTGTTTTGCCAATTAAAATTAGGGTTCAGAGAACCCATCGTCGTAGCTCACAAAACACGTCTATCAGATAAAATTTTTAATCGAAACTCCAAAAGTGAGTCCCGGGTCGAACACGAGGAGGCGAACGTTTAGTTTAGAAAAATCTATGTTTCGCTTTTATTTATTTTTGTCATTTTTATCTTTTCTAATTTTTTTGGTATTTTTATCAAGCAAGAGATTAGGTTGACGAAAACTTTATCTACTTACAAAAAAAAATATAACAGAGAGAGAGAGAATCACATATATTTCTGAATCCAATGTTTTCTACAACTAAGAAAGAGGGAAAAACTACACTAGAAAGCGATAAAGATAGATGGAGATGAGAAAATACCCCTCAACGGTTGCTCGGAGGATGACTCGCTCTGACATCGCCTGGAGGAAGGTGGTGAGGAGCAGGACAAAGGAGGACGTAGCTCGAGGATGGAGGATGAGGCAGGATGGCGTCGCGGCGAGGATCTTCTTCCCGAACTGCAGTGAGAGGAAGACCACGGGATGCTCCACAAATGGGGATGAGGGGAAGGAAAACTATTTGGTTTTCTTCTTTAAAGTAGCATCCCGAGCTTGGGACAAGCTCTCTCTAGAGCCTTGGAGGTGGTGAGAGGAAGAAAGGAAGAGATGGTTTGGAATGGTGGTGGGTAGGTCCTTTTATAGTGGAGGAGGAAGAACAAATTTGTATCTGGGTCATTACTGACATCTGTAAACGTTGCTACAGATCTTCCCTTTCTGTCGCTGAAGATCCGCACCTTCAATTCGTTTGATGGCGCACACGGGCCATTAGTGACAACTGTAAGCGTCACGAAAGGCCTACATCGCTGAAGATCTACCCGCTGCTCATGCTCTGCTGGCGCATGCATCACGCAATCCTTGTCGCTAGCGCACGCTCGCGTGCTGGCACTCCACTGTGTGCGCGGGCAATGCACTGTGCGTGCAGGCGTTGCTGTGGTGCTGAGCTGTACATGCAGGTCCGTGCACGTGCTGCGTTGGGCATTGGCTGAATTGAGGAATTTGGGGGGCTACGGGGATTCAAACCCGTGCCCCTCCTTTGGGAGTCCATAGCCCCAACCAACGCGCCATGACGTCAGGATCATCGCGCGGATGTCTTAACACATACGGTGGAGATGAATCCTCAGCCGATGGATCTTGATCCAACGACTGTGGTGTGAGATCAGCGATGATGAGGAGGCGCCTTCAGTTATTGCTGGCCAGTGTTGGGCGGCCTGGATGGCTCCACATGGTGCCATTTGGGCCATCCATTCTACTTTCTTTTGTAGAGGGTGCCACGGTGCTTGGATCGAGTTGATTTTTGCGTTGTCAGACTGCAATCATTGCTCTGGATCCATCCATACGATCAGATTTTTCATCCAAAGCCCGTAAGGATGTCGCATTGCCCTCCTGGCCGTTGATCTTCCTCAGACTTCTTATGATGCTACGAGACTCCAATCTAGACGATTTCGGAGGCATTAGCCTCCGATCGTCATCCTAATCAGATCTGTATGGTTCGATCATCCATCCGAGGCCCTAAAATAAATCTTCTCTCCTGACCATAAAAAGGACGTAATTAACCTAAATTATATACAACTACTCTAAATACAGAATGATGCATGCTATGCAATATTTATAATATGAAATTCAAATCTAAGCCTAGGAACATGCATGAATAGGCATTTTACCCTCAATAATCGTGTCTACATCATACCCCCATGCCTATCTTTTGCTAGTCCCTAGTAAAATTAAACTACATGCTATGTATAAAAATAGAATTAGGATTAGATCGCTTAAGCCTAAATCGTTTATTAATAATAGAAAAATTCAACTAAGGTCCTAAACAACGAAAACTTAATAGTACCCGGGTGTTTGCCAAAATGCAGACCGCCCAAGTCCTCGCCTTATTTGAAAAGGGAAGATACGTTTTCTTTTGTTTTTCTTCCTTTCTAATTTTTTTGTACTTTTGGAGTTTGAGATTTTCAGGATAACTTTTTACGGCTACCCAACCCATCTAAGACTCGAAAAGGACTCTAAGTGCTAAGCATATAGTGAAAAGAGTGAAAGACTCACTAGGCGGCCGTTAAAACAGACTTCGGGTTTCTACGACCCTAGGTGACCTTGCCTACAGTTTTATCTTTTCGAACGGTAGCTGTCTCCCTAATTTTATTTATGGGGTCAACACAAGGGCGAACCCAGTGTATATCTCCCTAGTTTATTCTACTTCCTCGCTTCTTCCTTAAGTGTTTTGGGAATTATTGTGCATTTTTGTGAGCTGAGCTCTGGACAATCGGCCAATGGGCTGTTACCCACCACAACTTGCCAGCCATACTCATGCGGTGAAGTGTGGTTTTATTTATTTATTTTTCTCTCCTTTTTCTATTTTTTTCTCTTTTTTTTTAAGTAAGTGGCTTCCCTGATCTAAGATTTACCTAAAGGTAGTACGACGAAAATAGTCTTATGGCTGGGTTCTAGACAACTGGTCGATGAGTTGTTACCACTAACAACTTGCCAGCCATACGACCCTAGATGGTTCATTAGCTACCCAATTTCCAAAGAAACTGTCGAAAAGTAAGTCAGTGCAAAAAGTGTGTAGATGCTTAGACTTAAAGTCCCCCCAAATCAGAGGACTGGTTGATAAGTCGTATACTTATCACCCCAATTTATTGACTAGTTAAAATAGAATTACTTGGCAAGGACTTGAGACTAAGTCCACATTCGAGTGGACACCTAGGCTAATTAAGCCCGAAGACCTAAAGAGTCGAAGAATTCAAGTCCTATCATATCATTTCCTAAAGTTAATAACTTCCAAATGCCTAAGTTCTCTTCTCCTAATTCTTCTTTTTTTTATCTTTTTGAATTTTCATTTTTTTTTAAACTAAATGAAATTCTACAGAGTTAACAAAATGATTTTAGGATAAAGTTTCCACCCCTCCATGCCTAAATGATGCGATGTCCTCATTGTAGAAACAAAGAGATGAAAAGGGCAGAGTAAACAGAATATCACCTGAATAACATGAAAGTCCGATCAGCTTCGCAGAGAACGTAGAATATAACATGTGCTAAATTTAATGCCTTCAGTTAGGCATAACAAACATAGAAGGAAGAAATTAAAAATTCACAAGTGCGGGTCAGAGTCAAAATAAAAATATTGATCCTCCAACCCACTAATAGAAGATGTCCACAGATGTGGACCAAGTTGTGGTGCAGACCCATGCCCAAGGGTCGAGTGTTTCTAAGGTTCTGGATGAAAATCATCCAGAACCGAAGGTTGTTAAGCTTGTGGGGCCAGGCCTGCGGTTTTTTGGTGTGCAACCCAATACCAAAGTGTCGAACAACGGGTAAAGATGGTTCAATAGGTGCGGATGTCCACTTAATGTTCAGCTCAGAAAAATAATCAGTTATTTCAAGCTTGGGTTGCACGTGAAAGATATCGTAAGGGTCTTAGTAGAAAGTAGGTGGATTTAGGTCAACAGGAACCCTTAAATCCAAACTTATTTTTCCCTCAAAATTAACCTCCCAAATTTTCATTTCAACATTTCTATCCTCCAACATCAAGAGCTCAGGCTCTAGGACCTCTGCATATCGTTCACCCCATAAGATTTACCCAAGTCCAGAAATCGTGGCTGAATCAAGATTGACTCGGGCACAATGATCTTAGAAGTCAACTCTTCGGGGTGCAGATGAGGAATGGGGTCACTATTGAATCATCAAGATTCAGATCCTCCAAGTTAACCCCAATCAAATCAAAACTTCAATAGTTGGACTATCAAATGATTTATCAGATTCCTCAAGCCCGTTTATCTCACTAAAATCACTCTCTTTAAGCTCAAGTGTGACTTCACTAAGAAATTCCTCACCCTCAAAGTCAAAGAATTCATGATCCGCATTTATATATGTCCCAAAATCATATGTCATTTCATGATCCAAGGAGACATATTTTTCTTCGTTCCCTGGCTCTGGGATCTCAGGTGAGAAACTTGGTTCATCGTTAATGGGTTGCTCTAAACCAACCTGGTCATCTCTAATCTCAGAATATGTATCCCCACTGACAAGCGCCTAAGCGGGTTCTGACATTGGCTCTCCTGAAAGGGGTTCATCTTGAGAATCATCCCAAGATTTGACTAGGGCAACCACAAATTTCATTCTCAACCTCGATAATTTCCCAAGAAGAAACTCACCCAGGTTTCTATCCCTAACATTTTGGAGCAAATCCAATAAAGAACTATTAAGTTTATCAATCATTTTGATCACAGGCTCCAATGCTTCAGTGCATGGTGTTGGCTGAGCTTCTAAAGATTGTATGGTGTTCCTCAAGTTAGCCAACACCTTATCCTGGATTTGGTTCACCTGAACCGACTGGTTCAGTTCAGGGTTGGGTGGGTTCGGGTTAAATCTAGGGGAATCAAGATATCAAGGTTTTTGAGTCCCTCCCTGATAGTAGGTTGTTCAAAGGATGGTGGCGACCTATATTCGGTGGAATACTGGGGAGGGTAGGTGTTATAATCATTATATCCTTCCTGATTGTAGATCGGGTTGGTTTGGTGATCAAAGGATAAAGATCTATAATCATTGTAGCTCTGGGAAGGATAGTAATCATAATCTTGTTGTCCAGGGTTAGGCCCTAGACACTGAGGTTTGTATTCATATCCCCAATCAAAGTTATCCCGGCTAGTGGATGGGTAATTACAAGTCAAGTCGGGATAGTAATCATCTTGGGGATAAGTGGTGGTGGGAGGATAGGATTGAAAATGTGTGAAAGATGTGGAAGGATACATGGTTGAGTAGGAGGGAAATCATAGGAGAGAAAGGAGCCCTGTAATACAAGCAATCAACCCTATCCTTAGGTGGGTTAGCCTAAAGACCTATAGACTCCCAAGACCCGTCTTGAGATTATAAATGATTTGGTCTACTTTTATCTGATCAATCCAACCAGTTAGGAGGGACTCGGGAGAAGGTTCTTCCTTTCGCTTGCACCTCTGGTTCCTAGTGTACCCCCCATCCGCGGTCGTTTGACGTGACTCCCCTAGCTAGACATCGAATGGACCAGGAAAAGCAGATTAATCGAAAAAAATCTCAGTCTGAGCCCCGAAGAGTGAATCAATCCTTAAGGCCAATGTATACTCAGTTTTAATTAGGCTTGGGATGATTGTGCTCTTGGAATGTGATGGGCCCTTTAGATGGGTTGTGCCCTTAATGATCAGTTAAAATGTGTGTGCGTGCACAACCAGGGTTTGCAAATAAGGTTATTTGATAATGTGTCTTTTAGGGTTCAACCTTGTTTAGTTGCTTTTAGGGTTTAATCTTTAGGTCTATTCAATCAGGGTTCAGTAGAACACTCCAGGTTTTACAAATGCTAGCGATGATGTATTCCTTTAGAAATCAAAAAAAAAATGTGGAGTGCCTAGTTCAGCCCTAAAAATCAACCCTAAGTGGCAAGCTACTGATGGATCAATTTTAAATTGAGTGGTGTGGCCTAAATAGTTCAAGCAATTGGCCAATTGCACCACTTAGTTAAGGTACACAGAAATGTTTGACCTATTCAGATTTCTACTCAATTATTTGTGTGTTGAGTTAAGTGTACCAGATCTACAAGTCAGATCCTGGTTAAGTGGTAGAATCGATGTGATTGTGCGTCTTAGGGTGAGAAGTTGTGGGTGTTAAGTGTGTAGCTTTCAGAAAATCCCACAAGAGAAGTGTTTTTTTTTTTGTTTTTTTATATATGCAGGGGTGAGATGAGTGGAGGTGGCAAACAAACAACCAAATCTATCCTAGGGTTTATAAAAAGCACCTAAGTTGATTTGGGTTTGAGTTATTAGTGTGGTGAAATGAACTAGTAGGTGGGGGTGGTGGGGATAAACTTACAAAACCTTCATCCACACTTTTCTCCGATCTAACCGCTTTGGCTTGCCTCAGAAGAGTACCTGTAATCATAGTAAGATTAGAGAAAAATGAGATAAAAGTTAGGTAAGGCGGAAAAAATGCGAGAAAAACCAAAGAGCGTTGCCTCCTTGGCAACAGTGCCAAAATGATGTAGGCGCGTTTCTCGAATTAAAATAAAGGTTTGGAGAACCCATCGTCGTAACTCGCAAAAACATCTATCAAATAAAATTTATAATCGAAACTCCAAAAGTGAGTCCCAGGTCAAACACAGAGAGGCGAACGTTTGGTTTTGAAAAATCCGCATTTCGCTTTTATTTATTTTTGTCGTTTTTATCTTTTCTAATCTTTTTGGTATTTTTATCAAGCAAGAGATTAGGTTGATGAAAACATTATCTACTTGCAAAAAAAAAATAACAGAGAGAGAGAGAATCACATATATTTCTGAATCCAATGTTTTCTACAACTAAGTAGGAAAAATTACACTAGAATGCAGTAAAGATAGATGGAGATGAGAAAATCCCCCTCGACGGTTGCTAGGAGGATGACTCACTCTGACGTCGCCTGAAGGAAGGTGGTGAGGAGCGGGAGGAAGGAAGACGTAGCCGAAGGACGGAGGACGGGGTAGGACGGCATCGCGGCAAGGATCTTCTTCCCAAAGGGCGGTGAGAGGATGGCCATGGGATGCTCCACGAATGGGGATGAAGGGAGGGAAAACTATTTGGTTTTCTACTCTAGAGGAGCATCCTAGGCTTGGAACAAGCTCTCTCTAGAGCCTTGGAGGTGGTGAGAGGAAGAAAGGAAGAGATGGTTTGGAATGGTGGTGGGTAGGTCCTTTTATATTGGAGGAAGAACAGATTCGCATCTAGGTCATTACTGACGTCCGTAAATGTCGCTACAGATCTGCCCTTTCTGTCGCTGATGATCTGCACTTCAATTCGTTCGCTGGCACACATGTGCCATTAGTGACAGCTGTGTCACTCAAGGCCTGCGTCGCTGAAGATCCACCCGCTGCTCATGCTCCGCTGGCGCAAGCATCGTGCACACACGCTCGCGTGCGGGCATTGCACTATGCATGCAGGCGCTGCGCTGTGCGCGCAGGCGTTGCTACGGTGCTGAGCTGTGCACGTGTGTCCATGCGCGTGCTGCATTGGGCGTCGGCTGAATTGAGGAATTAGGGGGCTGCGGGGATTCAAACCCACGCCACTCCTTTGGGAGTCCAGTCCCCAACCAATGCGCCACGACATTCGGATCATTGCGCGGACATCTACACGCATGCAGTGGAGATGAATCCTCTGTTGTTGGATCTTGATCCAACGGCTATGGTGCGAGATCAACGATGATGAGGATGCACCTTCAGTTACTGCTGGCTGGTGTTGGGTAGCCTGGATGGCACCATGTGGCGCCATCTAGGTCGTCCATTCTTCTTTCTATTGCCAAGGGTGCCACGATGCTTGGATCGAGTTTATTTCCACTTTGCCAGACTGCGATCGTCGCTCTGAATCCATCCATACGGTCGGATTTTTCATTCGAAGCCCGTAAGGATGTTGAATTTCCCTCTTGGTCGTTGATCTTCCTGGGACTTCATATGATGCTACAGGACTTCGATTTAGACGATTTGGAGGCGTTAGCCTCCGATTGTCGTCCTGATCAAATCCGTACAGTCCGATCATCCATCTGAGGCCCTAAAATAAATCATCTTCTCTCTTGACTACAAAAAGGATGCAATTAACCCAAATTATATACAACTACTCTAAATGCAGAATGATGCATGCTATGCAATATTTATAACATGAAATGCAAATCTAAGCCTAAGAACATGCATGAATAGGCATTTTACCCTCAATAATTGTGTCTACATCACCCCACACTTGAAAAGGGTTCTCCTTTTCTTCTTGAAGTAGTCCTCATCCAAGCTCTCTCCTCAAGGTGGGAATCAACCACCTTAAGGTTCCTCCACTGCCTAGCCATCCCCTCTATGTAGATGACCTCCTCCTTGGTGTGGCACAAGGGAGAAGAAAGAAAGGAAGAAGTTACCAAGGGGGTGGGTAGGTTGCCCCTATGATCTTCTTCTCTTCTTCTTCTTCCTTGGAGTGGGATATGATGGACCTAACTAATGGAACAGATGATCTATATGTGGTAGTTAGGAGGGATATATATAGGAGTGGAGAGGGGGATGGTTGGTGTGGACATGTGGATGGCTAGGATTAAGTTTGGTGGGTATTTAAGGGATCCTGTGGTGGAGGGTAGTTGGCACCAACCTAAGGGTTGCTAGGAGGGTAGTTATGGTGGCTAAGGGGTGCCTAAAAGTGGCACCAACTATGGAAGGTTGCTTCCATTTTGGTGCCAACCTAGGTAGGTTCTAGAAAGAGGTTAGGTGGACGGTTGGGATGAGTTGTGGGCCTAGGTGTAAGGTTGTGATGAGAGGGTTTTTGGAGGGAAAAAATGGCTCCAAAAGGGAGGTGGTTGTGGGTGCAAATGGTGTCTTTTTGTGGTGGTTGAGGGACCAAGAGACATCTCTTGTTGGCGCCAAAAATAGGTTAGCAGTAGGGAGCTTATGTGGACTTAGGTGAGGTTAGTTAGTGGAGCTTAAGTTGGGTGAGTTAGGGCGAGGTTTAGGTGCCATGGAGGTAGACATAGCTAAGCTGAGCTAGCTTAGCTAACATTGTTAGCAAGGAGTAGGGTTGTTAGCAGAGGGAGCTAAGGTTTTTGAGGGAGAGGAGCTGGAGGAAGTTGTCTTAGGTTGCACTGGAGTTGGTGGCTGGTGAAGAGAACTGCATGGAGCTACCTTAGCTGGCTTCTCTTGCTAGTTCTTTGCTAGCTGCTAAGACAAGCCAAGATGAGTTGGCTTCTACTCATATGAGCTGAGGTGAGCTGGGTTTGGTCTTCTCGAAGAATACCTAGCTAGTTGTAGTAGCTAGCTTAGGTCAAGTAGCTCAACTCAACTAAGTTGAGCTGAGTTAAGCCTCCGGGAGCTGGACTTGAGCTGACCTGAGTTGGTTGAGGTCATCTTCAGTTGACTAGGTCTGGCTAGTAGCTAATCCTAATCGGGTTGAGCTTCCAGTGAATTGTTCTGAGCTGGAGGAGATGAAATGGAGCTGGGATCAACTATCTTGAGTTAGTTTGAGCTACCATCCAGTTGAGGTAAGCTAAATGGAGCTGAGGTGAATTAGCTAGAGCTACCATTCAACTGAAATGAGTTGAATGGAGTTAGGGATGAGTTGATCCAACTGGGATGAGCTAGATCTGGCTGAGATCTAGCTGATAGATGCTTCTCCTTCATCTTCTGCCTTCTTGAGTGCTAAGGTATGTAGAATCTGACTTTCTACCTATCCCTGACACTCAAGTAAACACATAAAAAATACAACTAAAATGTAATGCATGCCTAACTTAGGTAAATGACTAAATGCAGCCTGAAAATCCATTTGCAAAGTTAAAATCCTAAGAGCTAGATCTATTTTAAGGTATAAGAATGATGATAAACTGGTATTTATATTAAACATCATTTGAAGTTGTATTCAGTACCTTTACTTAGACCTTATACTTTTACTTTATTTTCGTTTCGTGCCCTTAAATGTTAAAATAGGCTGTTATGATTCTTTTTCTACTTTATCATTAATTGATTATGTTGAACATATCCTTATTGTTGGACAATGAAATTATGACCTAACTTTAATTTGAAATTCTCAACTTGGCACAAAGGAGTTGGGTCGTACCCTAGCCCTTGTTCCTTTCTCAAAAGGCCAACGTTTTGAGGAAAGTCATATAACTAACACACCAAGGTCAAGGTCAAAGAGTGTAGTTTAACCTCGTTAAAATCAACAATTATTGTTTGGAATTTGCATTTCTTGGCAATCGAATTACACAGAATTGAATACCACGGAGTCCCATTTAATCGAGACCCCATTTGAAATAGCATTTATTGGTTCCTATGAATTCCTTTTTCCTTCTAATTTCCCTGCAGGGCGATACAAATTTCACGTGTCAAACAATGATACAAGAGATTCTTACAACCTTAGCTAAAATCTCGATGAGATTGCGTCAAAAGCTAACGGTAAAATCTAATTCCATGGAATTTGGACCGAAACCAACCCATAGGCAGCGCCTAAACGCAATCTTACGTCTTAATGAAGTGCACAGCTTAAGACAGGATGGATATGGGGAAAAGAGAGAAAAAAGAAAGAAATTTTGTCCCCAAGTCAAAGGGAGGGGAGGGCGGGGAGGGAAGATGCCTGCCGTACACTGTCATCGTCAGCTCATTCGCTGCTTTCACGTTCTTCCTGAGCTCTCTGCTCGTTTTCCACTGTATGCCCTCCACGATCTCCCCACGTCTCTCGCTCTCTCTTTATCTGTCTATCTCTATCTCTCCCTCTCTTTCTTCTTCCCACCACTCTGCCTGTTGTAATATATATACATTGCTCGGTTGTTCATCTGCTGCCTTTCTATTTGGCCAACTTGGACCAACAACAAGGGAGAGGCCTCCTTCCCTCTCTCAGCCTCCCTCCCCTCCTGTTACTGTTCATCATTCTCCTATGTTGTACTGAAGCCTCCCTTTTGTTTCGTGGGTCACTTTCTTTTTCTTTCTCCAGCAATCTTTGTAGGTGTTGGTCGTTTCAAAAGACTCATCGCATTGGGAAAAGTTCAAGCATTTTGGCAGCAGCAGCAACAACAACGAAAAGATAGATGGGTTTGGAAGGGAAGGTGGCGGGAGCAGAGAAGGATGAAGTTTTGGGAAGGACCGGAGGAGAGGAGGAGGATGAGGAGGACGGAGGAGGAATGGTTTCTAACCTTAGTAGGGATGTAAGTGAGGCTTCTCTTTATGCTACAGAGGAGGACGAGGAGGATGATGGGGGCAAAATTGACGTTGGTCCTCAGTTCACCATCAAAGAGCAGTTGGAGATGGACAAGGTTCGTTCAATTCCTCTTTCAAAAGACGAGAAATCTCTCTTCTCTTATAACAGTAACATCATATAGTTAGTTAGTTTGTGGAAATTATGTTGCAGGTGAAAATTTTTGTTACATTTCATGATTTGCATGTGTCATGAATTAATTAAGAAAGCTCGAAATAATGCATCACTGAATTGGTGGTAAAGCCTGTAGTTGAATCCCATCTTTGCTGCATGTGTCGGTAAAATCATATTTTTTTGTTTGGTCCAAAACTATTTTGAATCATAAGCTAAGCAATAATTCTAGAAATAGAAAGTGGTCATGTTAATTTACCCACACAATGCCATGATAATGTGCCAGTTTTTCTTTTTCTTTTTTTTTTTTTCCATTCCCTGTCCATTGCTTTGGTAAGGAAGGGGAAGAAACAGGAAGAAAAAAAACTTGCTTATAGCAATGGCATTTTCGCCTTTCAGGAGTTGAGATATAAAATAACACTTAATTTTCGTCATTAACATTAGCAGTAATTATATCTTTGACTCTTTCTGAATTTAGGTAACGAAACTAAAGGCATATCCTATGGCGTTTGGATTAAATGATCCCTTGTGGACTATTTGTCGTGCTATAGTCTCTATTAACGGTGGCTGTGTTGTTCTCGGTGCATGTGAATGCGCAGGAGGATGAGAGCTTGAGGAGGTGGAAGGAGCAGCTTTTGGGTAGCGTGGATCTGGATTCTGTTGGAGGTGGTCCATTATGCTCTTACTTTTGGTTCTTGGCATCTTTTGTCTTTTAGTAACTGCTTGCTGTCGTTCTTATCTTACCCACTTGCTAAATTTCCAATCACCTTTCCTTTATGTCCTTTTTAATGTGTCTTGCCACATGATGTTGTTCTCGTTATATCTCCAGAAAGACAAGTATTATCCTTGTATACATTAAAACAAGAACTCAGTCCGAGGTGTACTTAGACTGAAATGGGGTTAGTTTTCTTCTTTGTTTTTTCTTTTTTTTCTGGAGAACTAGAGATATTTTGGATAGAGGTAGTTTTCATTAACCATGTCAAAATTTCAGAAGTCCAGAAGGCCTTCAAAGCACCCTCTCATCAAGTTCAAATCTTTTTTGTTTTGAGAACAGTTATGACTTTCTTCTTGGTTACATTTTCTTTCCCTTAAACAAAAGAAGGTGAAGGAAGGCCCATACCTACTGTGTTTCTTCTATTTTCCCCAAGATTTGGAGAATCCAATTAAAATCATGATATTTACCCGGTGGCCAGTCTTTGATTTTTTCAGAATTGCTCTCTATTCTGAGGCATTGAGAGAGCTCAACTCCATTTCTTTAATGAATATGATGACTTCAACTAAAATTTTTAGTTAAAACTTTTACATTCACAGAAATTTAGCTAAAATTGCAATGCTGTGGGGAAGAATGTTTCTGTATCATTCCCTCAAGAGATCAACCTACTTAAAGCAGAGAAATGAGTGGAAGATTAAGGGATAACGTTTATTGTATTGATACTCCTTTCATGTTTTTGAATAGAATCATTAGAGCCAGAGGTCAAGATATTGGGTGTTTCCATCTTGTCTCCTGGGAGGCCAGATATTGTTCTTCCAATCCCTGCACCTCCCAAGGTCTCATGGTTTACTCTTAAGGAAGGTTGCCGCTATTGTCTCAAGTTCACCTTCACTGTCAGCAATAACATTGTATGTGGGCTGAGATACTCCAATGCAGTTTGGAAGACTGGTGTTAAAGGTGAGCAGCAAGTGTTCACTACTGTGTTTGGTTGCTTGTGTTCGTGGCATATAAAAATTCTTCTTCTATGATGATCATGTTTTGAAATATGGTCTTTTCCAAAAGAATGTTTTGGATGATGGTACTTTCAATTACATCGTTGTCTTCCGTTTGCCAGTATCTAATGATGCTTTGCAATGTCTCTTGGGCGTGAAAAGGGTAGAATTTTATAATCTATCACATGCCTGTTATGAACTGCATGCTCCTCTCCTCCATTTTGGATACTCTTAGTTATGAAATTCGTGACTCAAAAACTGACATTGCTTTCATAATATTTCAGACTAATCTTCTCTTATGCTGACTTTCCTTCTGTTATAATTATTGTAAAATATTGGACCGCGCCTTGCCTTCAAAAAGCAATGCTAGATGAGGCACCACTTGGATTCCAAATGTTTCAAGTAACAATTGAAACCCTGAACTTAATTTGCTATTGTTGGCGATTTGGAAAATAGGAAATATTATTATGAATCCCAAAAAAGAATATATGGAGTTGGTCGTTTATATGGAGAAGGCCAATCCTACTTCTAATTCTAATAGAATCAAATCTAATCTAATCTAATCCTTAACAACTTAAAACATATCTCTATAATTAGGAAAGAACCAAAATAGGAAAAACACAATTCTAATTTTCTCTAACCATCCCCTCTGGGTTGGAGCTTGCAACGCTGAACTTGTTACAAAAAATGAAAGTTAACTCCTTTTCAATGTAGATTACTGAAGGACCAGGTAGTAGACTAGAAGAATCGGAGCAACCATAGCAGTAGTAGCAACCATAGTAGACAAGATGTAGTAGCAGTCAAGTAGTAGAAAACAATCCTAAGTAGCATTAGGTAGTTGGTAGAGATGGGAGACGATCCCAAGTGGTAGTAGCAGTAGTTGAGAGACGATCTCAAGTAGTAATAGAAGTAGCAGCAGTAGTTGAGAGAGGATCTCAAGCAGTAGTAGAAGTAGCGACAGTAATAAATAGTTGAAGATTGTAGCAGAAGTACCAATTATAGATGACAGTGGTATGGCTGTACTAGTAGTAGCAGTAGCAGGCGGTAGTAGGCTATAGCAGCAGTTGCAACAGTAGACAGGAAAACATTTCCAGGTAGAAATAGCCAATACATAGATGGTCAGGAGTGGGAGATGAGGATCCTTGCTTGGATCTCCCATTAGTTATCACCATCATCATGTGAATAGTAAATGACTAGCAGTAGTAAAAGCAATAATAGACAATAAGAGGCTATAGCAGAAGTAGCACCAATAGATAGTTAGGAATGCACGTTTTTGCATAAAGAAGCATGCATACGCACGTAGAGTAGAGATGAGCATGGTCTAGATCATGTCCACGGACAAAACCTCGTGTAAGGAGTAATCACTGAAGGTCACTAAATCCAAGACAGTGGCGTAGGGATCTGAATTCATTTCATCTTGCGGGTACTGTAGTAGGCTGTAGCGTGGTACTGTAACAATACTATAGCAGTACTATAACAGCGGTACTATAGCAGTAGCTAGTACTGAAGTAATGGTACTGTAGTAGCACTATGTGCTACAATGTTGCACCCACGAAGAGAGGAAGCACATGACAGGGGCCATGTGCAGGAGAGAGGGTTGGTAGTTTGAGGAATTCCTAAGGACCTTTCTTGCTTTGTTACCATGATGGAGATTTAGGAAATAGGGAATATTATTTTGAATATCAAAGAAGAATACATGCAATTGGTCCCTTAATATATAGAGGGCCAATCCTACTTCTAATTTTAATACAATTAAATCTTTAACAACCTAAAACATATCTCTATAATTACAAAAGAAACAAAACAGGAAAAAGATAACAGGTATAATTATGGGTTTTTCTCAACTCTCATAAGATTCTTGTCAGCAAAATCGTCCCTAACATGAAATTTTTTCTTAAAATAAAGGAACTCTAAAAGGAAAATGTGGAGATTTTTGTAATTAGAATTCAATCATCTCAAATCTTAAAGAAAACAAGCAAAGTTCATCCCTTCATATAGAGGGGGATCATTCTACTTCCAGTCCTAATCCTAAACATGGAAGCAAATTAAATCCTAAACAAACTAAAACATATCTTGCACAATTTAGAAAGGGATAAATATCGAAAAAGATAATTCCAAAAAAGCATAGAAAGAGATAATTTCTACTTTCCTAAATACTATTTCCTAAATTATCTATAATAGAAAAATATAATAACAATATTTTATCCCCTTTTTTGAGTGTTGAAACCCTTATATTACATATCCTAAGGAGAAAAACAATCAAGGTTCCTTTTAAAATCTGTAACTAAGTTCAGAGTCCTACATTTAGCAGTTTGAATTTCTAATTTTAAAAGTAGTGTTGGTTACATGGAGATCAAAATACTTTTCCAGAAATTCAAAATTGTACCATGTGATTTTAGTTAAGTGATGGTGCACAAGCATAGCCGTCCGCCAACTTCCAATTGCCATTATCATGCTTTCCATTCTCTATGTGATTACCAAACGATGTTATTACATAAGAATAAGTGCGATACAAGGAAATTGGGTTTTACTGAAAGTGGAAATAAATGAATCATTTGATTATTCCAAAGAGCCCCCACATCCCTTTATATAGAGGAGAGGTGTGGAAAAATAATTACATAAGTTCAGAAGGAATAAAAGGAACAAATAAATGTAACATAAAAAAAATCAAATATGTTAGCACTTCACCTCAAGCTGGAGCATAGATATCAATTATACTCAGCTTGGAACAAGCATCAAACGCTTCACGTGGCAAGGGCTTGGTGAAGATGTCTGCCATCTGATCCTCTGGAGCAACAAAGGTTGTGCATAATACACCATGTTGGATTAAATCTCTAATATAATGGCAGTCGACTTCCATATGCTTGGTATGCTCGTGGAACATGAGATTATTGGCAATGTATGTGGCGACTCTATTGTTACATCTCATTTCCATGGGTTCCTCAACTTGAATATGCAGATCTAGTAATAAGGATCTAATCCACACCATCTCAGTAGCAATCTTGGCTATGGCATTGTACTCTGATTCAGCACTAGAATGCAATACCACAACCTACTTTTTACTCCTCCAGGTAACTAGATTGCCTGCAACAAATGTACAGAAGCCTGTAGTAGACTTCCTATCTGCAACACATCCTACATAGTCTGCATCTGAGTATCCCACAATAGTCATAGGAGCCCCATCCTGAAAGAGAATTCCACGACTAGGCACTTTCTTTAAGTATCTAAGCACCTGCATAGCAGTCTGCTAATGCTGTTTGGTTAGCCTATCCATGAACTGACTAACCTTGCCTACAACAAGCACAATATCAGGTCATGTAATGGTCAGATAGAGTAGCTTGTCAACCAACTATCTACATGATCTGCTATCAGCTGCCTCTGCCTCCTCATCATGAAGGTGTGTCTTGGGGTCCATAGGAATATTGGCTGGCTTGGACTCCAGCATACCTGTCTCCTGAAGAACATCCAATGCATACTTGCGTTGATATAGAACAATCCCACCTTTGCTACTAGCAACCTTGACTCCGAGGAAGTATCTAAGTTGGCCTTGATCCTTCATAACAAATTATCGTGCAAGAGACTCTTCGACCTGACTTATCCCAGCCTCATCACCATCAGCGATAATCAGATCGTCGACATAAACTAGTAGTGTCACCACACCATTCTCTGTTTTCCTGACAAATAGAGAGTGATATGAAGATCTCTGCATCCCCATCCTCTGTAACACATCTGAGAGCTTCTGAAACTAGGCTCTTGTACTCTGCTTCAGGCCATAGATGACCTTCCTGAGTCTACACATACACTCTTGAGCCTCAAAACCCGGGGGTTGATGCATGTAAACCTCCTCCTGAAGATCGCTATAGAGAAAAATGTTCTTCACATCAAGATAGTGCATCTGCCAATCTCTATGAGCCGCAACAGATATAAGTACACAAATAGTGGCAAGGCGTGCAATGGGTGAGAAAATATCAAAGAAGTCCACCCCATAGGTCTAGGTGAATCCCTTTGCCACCATCTTGGCCTTATACCTTGAAATAGACCCATCAGCGTTATACTTCAAGGTAAAGACCCATCTATAGCCAACCAACTGTGCGTCTGTAGGAAGAGTAGTGAACTCCCAAGTCTGTCTACTCTGGAGTACTACCATCTTGTCCTCCATGACTTGACATCACTTTGGATCAAGCATGTCCTGCTAGTATGTTGACGGGATGTGTGAGACGATAAGTGCTTGGCAAAAACTACCAAACTTAGAACGAAGACTATTAATAGCCAAGCTACCTACAACACGGTATCTAAACTAACAGGTGCGAGGTGCCTTCCTATTGGCAATAGAAATGTTAGAATCATCTGGCACCTCTGTGTGAACATCTGTAAAAGGAACCTCACTAATATTGTGATCAGCACTATCTGGAGGATCATGTCAGACCAAACTGTCACTATCACCAGATGACACCTCAACTGCCTGTGGAGCATCTGCCATTGGTAAGGAAGATGGTATCTGTAGTGTCATGTGAGGTCTATTATACGTGTGCATTAGACCATGTGGTCTTTGGAAGTCATCCAAGGAGGTCATGGAACCCAAAGGAGTTGGTTGAGACGTGGGGATCGGAATTTCCTCCAATGGAATGGAATAGGAGGAATAGGCATGAGAGGTACATCATCGTGAGAACTTGTCTGTCCAGCAACTGAGAAGAATGATGTGGTCTCATGAAATGTCACATTAACACTAACATAATGTCTGTCGTGGATGGGGTCATAACTTCGATGCTCGTAACTCTTGGAGTACTCTAAGAAGATGCACTTAACAGCGTGAGGAGGAAGCTTGTCACGACTTGGTGATGGTACATGGATAAAAGCAACAAACCTAAAAGTTTTGAGAGACACATAGAAAAGCTCACCATCAGGATGTAGCAGGAGATAGAACAAAGTTCGGCATCCTGTTGATAAGATAGTAAGCAGAATTGCATCCCCACAAATGAATCACTTGATTATTCTAAAGCAAAGTTCGAAATGCCGATTTCGATGCCGTGCTGATGAATTCCAAGTGTGCATTTCATGGGCATGTCGAGGGCATGCCAACGAGCATGCCGATGCATACCAACAAAAATAGCAAAAGTAATTAAAAAAATCAATAGCAACCTCGACATGGGCACCAATTTCGCCAGCATGTCGACCATGTCGACGGCATGCCGACGAAATCCCTGTAAATCGACATTTTCTTCATGTCGGCACGATCGTTGCTCGGAAATGACCTTGCCGACGGCATGCCGTCGGCATTTAAATCAATGTTCTAAAGAGCCTCCACACCCTTTTATATAGAGGAGAGGTGTGAGAAAATAACTACATAAGTTCAGAAGGAATAAAAGGAACAAATAAATGCAACGTAAAAAAAACCTAGATATGTCAACAGTGGATGTAATGACCATAGTGCTCTCCTTCCTGTACAGGGATTTATTGCTCTAATTTTCTTCGTCAAAATTGAAATTGCAGTGGACAGCACAAAGGAAATGCTAGGAACATTTAGTCCTCAGGCAGAACCTTACACACATGAGATTGCCGAGGAGACAACACCTTCTGGAATTTTTGCAAGAGGCTGGTACTCTGCCAGGACTAAGGTAAACCTGTTCTGAAGTGAATAACATCAGTAAAGAGAAAAATATGTCTGCCATTCTCAACAACTAGACTTTTAGTTTTCATGATTTTGAACTTGTTATGTGTTCAAATTTCAGGGATTTATGGTCCATGTGACCTTTCAAACATGATACAATGTCCCTCACTACAATTTTCTATCTGAATGCCATTTGATGCCTTCTTCTGAATCTTATGGATTTGCACACTCCATGGCTACAAGTTTAGCAAAATATATGAAAAGGCCCTTTCATAATGTTGTCATTTGTTGTTAAAATGTCTAGTTATTGGAGCTGTGCACTATGAGGAATCCTGGAAACTCAAGATTAGTTGGAACTTCATAGACGAGATTCCTAAGTAATCACAACAAAGTGGATTCCTTCTGAGATTAAAGGGATGCTTAGTATGGAAGTTTGTGAGGAAGATACTTTTTACAACATAAATCAGGCTTATTTGATTCAATTGGTTGTTAGAAACTTCCTTTATTACAATAATGTGGTACCAGATTCTTCTAAACACTATTGATAAAAGAAAATTCGTTGGATTATTCTATAATTGCATTTGAACTTCAAATTTCATATTCATGCCGTATAACGAATTACTGTTCATTTCCTCTTCCTGGTTCACAATTAATTTCCAGTTCTATATTTTGCTCCTTTTCTCCATTTTTCCAGTTTGTGGATGATGATGGAAAGTGCTACTTGGAAATGAACTACAGCTTCGAAATCCGCAAAGACTGGCTGTGAAGAAGCTGTCTCATTAATCTTTGATTGCTTTCCCTCCGAATGCCAAGGAAATTCATGACTATGCTCTTTCTTCAAAGGTCTTTTATCTGGTTAAAGGGCTGGTAGAAGAATGCACTTGTGGCTTCCCTTCACGCCCTGTGTTTCCTTCTTGCGCTCTGTGCTCTCTCTCTTTAGGTACTGATCAAACAAAGATTTCCTGTGGAGGAGATCCATTGGTACTTTTTTGTTTGTTGTATGTCCATTGGGTGTGTAAGTAAATATAGAAGCTTCTGATCATCTCTTGTTTCAAGCTTGAACAGGGCAATTGTGTGTTGATAGTTCTTTTACTATTGAAATTAAGCTCAATCTAGTTTTCCTGAATAATTGGATTGTAAACTTATAAATAACTAGTTAGTCATAATGTGAAGGGCTATTAAAATCTTGTGCTTGGGTTTGTTCTGCACTAAGCCTTGGACAAGTGCTCTTGGTCTTAAGCCTGTTGCATGAGTTGCCTTTCTTCAAATCAGCAAATGCAGAGCAATATATGGTTACCCTGGTCCACTCAATGCCAATTTGTTTTCACATTAGTTGCTCTGGCATTTTGTTAGAGTTGTTGATGCTAAATGATCGAGACTTACCACTGTACCATTCGTTGTTTTTTCAATCACAGAATTGATAATTGAGGGAACTAATCATAGCAAGCTTGTCTCTGCAGGGCCTTGCTTGAGAGTACTCGCTTTTTACTTGGCTTGATTCCAAAATTTGGATAGGATGTTGTGTCAGTAAGGATTGAGGGAATGTTTAGATACATGTTGAAAGAGATGTTTCTGGAAGGGGTTCTCCAAGCTAATGTAAAATTGTTGCCATGTAACCCTTTGGGTTATAGAAATTACCACTTGTGAAAAAGCAAGGTAATCATGCATCCAATAAACCCAAAGTCGTATAACCATATCCTCCTGACCATGCACATCTGAAAGTAGTGCTGAAATTTAGATAGTTTGCATTATCGTTGCCTCCTCTTGCCTGTCAGAGCGAAGTCACATGCCTATCCAGAAGTCCCGAGAAGAGATACAAAAACATTTCTATCCAGAAACTTGACATTCTCACTCTATTTGCTTAGCCTTGTACTTGTTTTGAGCCAACTCCTCAACGATCCCATGTATACTTGCGTTTGCCAGCGGAATTTGTGTTATATGGTAAAGATAAGCGGAGATGAATGTTTATTTGGATGTTAGGATATGTTGTATGATAAAATTATTGATATATCGATATAGTGTTAGTAAATATTTATTTAATATTGAGATATGGGTGTGTGATTGAATTTATGTAATAGAATAAATATAATTTAATGGATATATTATGTTAAAATAAATATATTTTAATATATATTATATTGATAAGATGTAATAAAATAATTTAATATTGATACTTGAGCCAATCCCCCTGCCACATTGCCATAATCCCTCGTAGATAGGTAACTCTTCTCCAGTCCCGCTACAGAACACCCAGCACTTTAAAGTTAAAGATGTCCAATTAAGATTACTTTGTTTAAAAGATATCATTACAGGAGAAAAGTTGTCATGGGGTTTATCATCCGATGCTCACCGTATTTACCTTTAAGAAAAGAAAAAAGAAAAAAAAAAGGAAAAGCCGCATGTGAGAGTAAAAGGTTAACTATCGATGTGACTTTTTGATAACTTATTTCTAGATTAAAATAACTAGAGCAACGTTATCGGCATGTCGTATCCGGATTGTTTAAAGGCAGGGCGTCGATTTACGCTTGAAAAAAATAACCAGGGGACATCGTTTAGTTTTATGACTAGTGTCATCGTTGGCTGTCTGGAAAAAGTGACGAGCGATGGCCATTGAAGGGGAAATTAGTAAAAATTAGTGATTTTTAACGAATGCTGAGTGCTTATATTATGTTAATATAATATGAAATTTGCATTACCTTCCTTTCTGGGGCAAAAATTTTCATTATCTCTTGTTATTCATGTCGAGGAATACAGTCTTCATTGAATCAAGGGAAACTTGATGTGCCTTTACACAGAGAGATTTAAGGAAAAAATTACAGGAGAGGCTGCAAGGAATAGAAACATACTATATATATTTATTAAATGTGAATATCCCATGAGATGACCAATTGACTTCTCTCGATACTTTTAACTTCTTCTAAAGATCATATATCATCATAGAACTTTAGGAGTCTCACCATCGTGATATAACTAAGAATTATATAAAATATCACCTCAATTGGATAATTTCATCCTTTTATTAATATTGTCAAATTTTTAACAATCAAAATAGTATGAAAAGTTGACTTTATTTGAAATACATGTTTCTTATATTAATTGATTTCAATTCGTAAAGTTTTACCATGATATGTGATCCATATGCAAAATTAAAAGCATTGGAAGTTGCTTGACTAACCCCTCATGGTAGCTACATTTTACCTTGTGTAGAAAATGTGTAGCTTAAAGACACCCAAAATAGGTGTACCTCCCCTCTTAAGCCATTGGATCACTACATAATAAATGCACAATTCATGTAGAACTCTTGATAACCCACCCACTCATTCTACCCCTTTCACCCCCTCTCCACCTAGCCCTCTTCTTTCAGCTCCTCCCAATTACAATGGGTCAACCTGACCTCCTTCCATTCCACTCCACCTCCCCCTTTTTGACACCTCGCCTCACCTCTGACCCAACCCCTTTCCCCTTTCTCTCCACTTGCACCTCCACCCCCTCCCACTGCCTCCCCCCACCTACAATCCACTCACTTGACCTTCCTCGTTCCTCTCCACCATTCTGACACGTTCCTCCACCCACCCACTAATCTCCTCCTTTCACCACCTCCCCCCCAATTATGACTCACCCATAAATGACTTGTTTGTTACGATGATACAATAATTTATTTCATGTTTGACGAGTTTTATTTTAGGATAAATTTATCTTGAGAGAGTGTCAAAACTCGAGATAAATTTATTTCTAAGAGAGGTTGGATAAATTTATCCCTCCTCTTGTGAGATATTTATCCCACCTATTTCTCTAAATACCTTTATTGATCCTATGATTTGAAATATATATCTTTTAAATACCAAAATCAATTTATTTCAAATTTATCCCTCAATTTTATCCTTATAAACTTTATTCCATAAAACAAACGGACCCTAAAAAAGTAAAACAATATTTTTTTTCTTTTTGTCACAGCCATTGAAAAGAGCAGCAAAACGGTTGCCACAGACTAACAGTTTCCCTTCTTTTTTTGTGTAATCATCTAACTTACGAGTAGTGGTGGTTTAATTATGTAATTGTCAAGCATCATAGCAATGGTACAGAGTGGAACCTTCCAACAAGTTCATTAGGTTGTTGCCCGTATTGCAAGCACAAAATTGCGTTAGTTCCTCAATTTGGATGAACCACTTATGTTAGTTCTCATGTCACTTTTAGTGGAAGCCTTCTTTTTTTTATTTTGGAGAGAACAATATACATTTTTAGTCAGTTGATTTTGTCACAATTCCTTGTTTGTCTTCCTATCTTTTTTACTTCATCGATGGGCTTTAGATTTTCAGTTTATAATGATAACTTTAACTTGCTATCATTTTGATTAAAAGTCCTGTTAGATCATTGGGCTTGTAATTTATAGAATGAGCTTGTTAGTACATTCATCAATAAACAAGCATCTAGAGGATCTTTGAAAAAACAATAACTTGAACATTCAAGTGAACCTTTCTCGATTAAAGGATCTTGGAAGTTCAATTCTTTTCTAATGTTTTTGTAGGACTTGTATTTTTTTTGAAAAAGGACAATTCTTATAAATTCATCTGTTGGTATTCATCTTCTCAAGAGATCACCATTGTAATTATTAATCCAGCTGAGAGATTATCCTTAAAAACATATATATGAACTCCAACAAAGAAATAACATGACTTCGGCTGCAGGGGGCAATCGATGGGATGAGATAGAAGGCCATCGTGAGCGACAATATCAGTTATGAGGGTATTGAGGCTGTGTAAAAGTGTAAGAGCTCTTGCTGTGGAGTTCCTAGGTTGTCCACTTTGTTGTACCATGCCCATCCTCCACTCCTTAGTATCAAGGAGGGACAATAGCAGCTGCATTCTGTGATTTTTTATGTGTCGACGCAGCTTACCAATCTAATGGTCTTCTTTTCTCGTGGGGAGAGGATTTAACGCAACCAACTAGAAAATATTCCTAAATAGGACGATTAGGGAATAATATTCGTTATTAAGGGCCAAGAGGAAAGCTAGCTAATTGGGCTGTACAGATTGTCCTGGCCTAATGGTTGGGCGGGCTTCATGGTGGACTATTTGCAACATGATAAGTACATAAATTAAACGGATAATATACTTAAATACGTTAGTTTCTTAATATTATTGTATTATACATAATATATTTTAGACCGCAATTATGTGTAAATACTTGAGAATTACGAAGGGATGTTTGGCTTAATTTATTATATTTACTCATGTAGAGTTTTTTATATGTTTAGAATGGATTCATCTCGTTCAATTTACATTAATTAAATACTTATTTAATTATATATTTTTTTGTGTTCTCACCGAAATGTATTCCATATTGGTCTTTGTTTGTGGAAAGTGAAATAGGGTTTAAAATAATTTCATCGTAGTATAGTCAAAATTACTTTGAAAACAAATGAAATTTTATTACTTGAAAAATATAAATCTAAGGTCGAATACAGGGAGCAAATTAGGATTTAAAAATCACGAATATAACTTTTAATTTTATAAAATGTAATGACTAATCATAGTTATGAAGCAAGAAAATGATATCAATGTATGTATAAGGACGTCTGATGTAAAAATCAGACATCTTAAGTGCTCAATGCTACAATGCAGTGCTTCTTCAATCTCTCTTTTTCTTTCTTTGGCTCTTCTTCTTCTTCCTTCTTCCTTCCCTTATTTCTTCTCTCTTCTCTGGCCTTGGCTTCTTCTTTCTTTCTTCTTTCTCCTTCTTTGCTTCAGACTTCAGCCAAGCCTTCTCAGACTTCTGCCTTCCTTCTTCTTCCTTTGGCTTTCTGCTGAGGCTTCCTTCTTCTGCTTCCTCTTCAACCTTTTTCTTCTCTGCGGCTTCACCCTTAGCTCCTACTGTGGCTTCCTTCTTCCTCTTCTTCCTTGTCCCTTAGAGCAAAACCTACCCCCTACCCTCCCTGCGAACTCTCCTCTCTTTTCTCTCTTAGGCTAGCTCTGCTAGAGCCTTCTCGGGTAAACAGGTCGGGTCAACGCGCCCGGGACCAGGCCCACTGGCGTGCGTAGTGGGCGAGGAGTGAGCGGGTAGTCGGGTCGAGAACCAGGTCCGCGGAGGCATGGGTCGCGGATGAGGCGTAGGGGATGAGTGGGACCTCACCCCGTGTCAAGAGGCGCTAAGCTCCTGTCACTTTTTCAACTTATATCACTTCACTTGCTCGAAAACTCCCGAGGTGGGACTAAATGTCCCACCTTCTTCTCGCACGCACCCGCAGTAGGTCACGCACTCAATTGCAATAGATGCAAGGGCTTTGGCTTCAAATTGCTAGGCTGGAGTTGTTCACAAAGGCAATCCGCTCGTCTGGGACCTGAAATCCTGAAGCCTAGGGACTTGAATGAAGCTTGCAAGCTTGTTCAAGCTCGCTCCAATGGCATCGAAGACCTGAACCTATCCACAAACAAAACGGCCTCACGGCCTCGTTAAACCACACAAAAAGCTTCGCCGTGACATGGCGAAGGTGTCCCGGTGGTTGGCGTGGTGCGGGACAGCCTAGGCGTGTGTGCCTAGGTCGTTCTATGGTTGTGGAGATGGGTGTGTTCAGGGGAAGTGTGTGGAGTGAGCGGCAGTCAATGGACAGAAGGAAGATGATCAGTGGGATGTGGCGAACCTTTTGAGGTGGCTGGTGAGGTGGATGGTTGTGTGGAATGGCGGAAGCACCTCGCCAGTGGTCTGCCGAAGGTGGAGAAGGTGATGGTGGTATGTGAGCGTCGGGGCGTGAAAATAGAAATAGATGAAGGGAAAATAAAGAGCAGAGGGAGAGGACTTATCTACGAGGGGATAGACGAAGGGGAGCGGAGGAGGCGGACGGCTCGTATGTGCCATCGTCAGAGACGAAGACCCAGAGAGAGAGGGACGGCGACGACAAGAGGGAGATAGGCGCGGGCACAGGTGTGGCACAATGCAGATGGAGGAGGCAGAGGCAACTCTACCACTAGTATGGTGGTAGAGCGAAAAGAAGAGGAGGTAGGAGTCGCCGGAGCTTGTTGGGATTTTTGGCCGAAGGGGAAGAGAAGAAGATTGGGGGTTTTCAAAGGCCAAAACAAGCGTGAGAGGAGCGGGAGGATCTGGTGTCCCTTTTATAGTCTCAAGCAGAGGGCCTTGTGCTTGGAAGGCAAGCTTCCAAGACAGCAACCTCGCTGGACTTGGAAGGTCGGGAAATACCCAAATCTCTCATGCGTTCGCATGAGAGATTGGGTGAAAATTAAAGCTCAAGATTGGGTTCACATGAACGGGAATTCCTCAAAGAATCTCCCTTTCAAATTTGAGAAAGATTCTCTGAGGAATCAAGGAGATATCCCCCTCGAATCCTCGTCGGAGTAGGATTCCTTCGCTGTTATGGCGGAGGAACCTAATTGCAAAGAACAACGAGGAAGCTAGGGGGGTGTCTGCAAGAGTTTTCAAAAGCTAGGGGTCTAAATGTAATTGGGTTGGACTGTTTTGCAAAGTAGGTTAAGGTGAACTCCCCTTAAGTCCAAATTTTGGTATAAACCTAATTTGGACCTAAGGAATCCAATGGTGAAGTTGGAGTTTAGGTTTGACCATGTTTGACTATACATTTTACACAAAAACCCAATTTAGGGTAAATAATTAGCTAGGACCCCTATTTAGGTCAAAATAGGTTTCAAAGGCCAAATTGAAGGTTCTAAACCATAGGAGATATTTTTTCATGAATTTTATAGGGTTTAGTTGATTTTTATTCTGACCAGAACCTTGTTGAATTAAGTGGGTCTGTTTTAGGGTTACAAGAAGTCATTTAATCCCAGATTTCACCTTAACCCATTTCTGATTGAACTAACCCACTTTTCATCTTGTTAAGACCAATTGACCTATGTTTAACCCCTGAGAAAGCTCGATGTTGCACTGCAATGGTAAAATTACAGTTTTACCCTTTATTTCTTACTTTTCTTTCAAACCAGTTATTCTCTGAGTTAGGCCCTTCACTTGGCTATGTAGGAGCTTTTATTCTCTTTTCTAGGTCAAAATGAGCTAGTTAGGGCTCATGATGGTGTTCCCATCTGTCTCTAATAAAATAACATAAAATGAGAAAGTTGGTGATGAAGATAAAATTCAGAATGGAGGTACGAGTAAGAAAATATATAAGAAAAATAAATTAAGAGAAAAAAATGATAAAGAAATAATAAAAAACATCCATACATTTCCCTCATCATCTTTTTCGTGATCTCCTCTTTCTATTTCTATGTACACGATCACATTCCTTGTTAAAATCCATGCTTTCTAATTTTTTTCTAATCCCATGCATGACTCGTAAATTTCCTCCCAGGTCACGCCCTCTCTCCTCTTTTCTTTCCCCCTATCGCTCTTTCTTCTCGACTAGAACTTGCACGCCTTCTCCTCTCTCCAACCCCTCCCCTCCACTGCCTGCTCTCCTTTGCCACTCTTCTTCTTCTCCCACCACACCACCTCTCTCCTTTGCCAACCTGTAAGCCCGACCGTCCTCTCCTTCTCCCCAGTAAGCCGATGCCTTGACTCACCTCCAACCCTCTTCCTCGACAGGCCTTAGCTTCCTCATCTCTCTCCCTCCAGCACTTCTTTCTCCGACAACCATGATCGTGCCCGCTCCTCCCTTAGGTCTTCTTCCTTGCGCATGTCGTTCTTTGCACCTCCGGCAGCATCCTCCTCCCTCTAGTTCTCTTCCTTTCGAGGGATGGTCAACCTCCAACCATCTTCTACTTCTCTTGCAGGTCCATGTCTTCTTCTTCTTCTTCTTCTTCTTCCTCTCCTCTTCTGCTTCCATGCCCTCTCCTTCTTTCCCTTCTTTTCTTCTTTTTGTTCTTTTTCTCTCTCTCTTCTCTACTCTCTCTCTTCTCTTTCACTACACATTCCTTCTCCTCCTCTCTTTACTTTCCACCACCACATTCTTCTCCATTTTCTTCCTCTTCTTCCTCCCATCTTACTCTACCACCTTCTCCTTCTCTTTTTCTATCCTTTCTCTACCTCTTTACACCACCTTCTCTCTCTACATGTACTTTCTCTCTCTCTCTACTTACATCCATCACCATCACATATCCCAAGCCATCTTCGCATTTTCTCTCAACGGTTTCTTTTTGTTACAGGTTGCTCGACGATTCCAACGTGTCTCCGCACTCTTCCTGTGTATTCTTTGAGACTTCCCGCATGTGTCTTGGCATCTTCTTCAACTTCCCACCTTGCACATTTTCACTAACGACCGTTGATGGCAGTCTCCCCCCCCCCATCACGATCTCATTGGACTTCTTCTTGAGCTTCTTCAGTCACTTCTTCCTCTTCTTCTTGTTATTCTCTATTTTCTCTATTTATGTATTATTGTGACTTTCTAGTAGTAATAAAAGTTCCTATTTTTGTTCACGTGTTTTCAATATTTGTCTCTATGATTGTTTCATTTATTTGTTTTTATTATAAAAAATCCAAGAAAAAAATATTATCTAGCTTAGTTAGGTTAGAAAATATCAAGATATCTCTACCTCCGTAGGAGACGATTCGTACTCCCAATATTACTTGCATATTTTTTGGATACGATTTTATAAATTTAAACATGTTTTCCCACCTACGATGGTAGGTTTATTCATTATTCCGATTTCACGATCACTTGCCCATTGAAAAGACAGGTAACATTGTCACGCCTCGGTAATCCTCCCAACAAATCAAGAGTGGACTATTGGGTGTGCGGGTGTAAAGGTCCTAGCTACGAGGTGCATGTTGTTCTGTACATTAAGAATATCTCAAGACATCATTGATAAATACTATGATGAACCAATCCAGAAAGGGTCTAAACACTTGATTCATTAGGTTCATAAATGCAACATGGGCATTGGTTAGCCCAAACAGCATAACCAAAAACTCATAATGCCTACATCGGGTCCAAAATACAGGCTTTGGAACACCTTTCTCTTTCATCCATAGTTGAAGATACCCAAATCGTAGGTCAACCCCTAAGAATTAGAAGTGGATTATTAGCTGTGTGGGTGTTAAGGTCCCAGATACTAAGCAGTTTGGGTTATAATTTGTAATCCAATCATTTAGGTATGCTCTAGGGATTGTCGATTATAGATTAATTGTAGGGTTGAAACTTATCGAAAATCTAGAAGAGTTTTTCCTGTTTATCCAATGTTTCCCAAATACTTATACCTATAACAAGCACTTGTCCATGCATACCATAATTTGAAAAGGAGGGTACACTCCATAATCAACACATGGAGTTGAGTAAAATTGATAAAAAACTAGCAGGCACGCCCCGTAACCACAAGCAGCAAAACACAAAACTATGAAGATAAATCATTAAAATAACGTTATTACATCACTATGTGCATCCACATAATCATTTACAACATTGCTATACTATCCACTATTTATCATCCTAACACATACAAGAATCCATGATTGATACGAAATGCACGGTTTTATAATTGATGTAAATTAGTGTTGTTGCAACGCGTAAAATTGACCAACTTTTATCTAGATAGTAGGGTATCTAGGGTCATGCAAGGAGGGAATTTTAGTGAATAAATCGATTCTCTATCTTGCTCTCTCAAATCCTCTTTCTTTTTGTATTTTGGCTTTGTAATTTTTTTAGGGTTTTGAAAATAATCAAGATAGAAAAAGTGATTGAATTGAAACCAACACACGAAATTGATTACGATAGAATTTCAACCTTCCTAAATTCACTCTAGGTACTTGTGACCTAGAGTAATTAGGAAGGAAGAAGAAAAGGTACACTATAGTGAAGAACTACTTGAAATTAAAGTGAAACAATAATACCGAAAGGCAACTATCAACTATATTGATAGGAAGAAATCTTTGTCTTACAAGATGCTTGTAGAGGAATGCTTCTACAATAAAATTGATAAAAAATAAAAGGAAAGACTAAAGAAATCTCCTAATATCCTAAAGGTGAAGAATTCCTTACTCCAAATCCAGCAGCTCTTGGACTCAAAAAGGACTCCTTCTTGAGATGATGCTCTTCTCCTCCTCCTCAAGGTGGACGTCCTCCACCCAATGCTACTCCTTTGCCAAGCCATCCGCCAATGGTGAAGTGCTCCTTGGAGTGGTCCAAGGAAGGACGAAGAAGAAGAAGGCACCAAGGAGGCAAGGGTTTGCCTCCTTAATCTTCTTCTCTCCTCTCATTCTTTGGACAATTAGGTAGACTATAGTGTAGGAAGTTTAATGGAGCCAAGGATGGATTATTTGGTGGTAGGATAGTGGTATATATAGGATGGAAGAAGGGGGGGGTGTTGGCGTGGAATAGATCAATGGTTAAGATGGGTTTATGGGAGGCGGTTAAGGGATTTATGGCCATGGTGATTTGGAGCCAACCTAAGGGATGTGGAGGGGGGTGGTTATGGATTAAAGACCACCCTTGGTGGTCGTCCATGGTGGTAGAGGTGTGGCTATTTTGGTGCCAAGGAAGGGGGTTCTAGAAGGGTTAAATTGGAGGGAAAATATGGAGGGTGTAGATGGATTTGGAGGGTAGATGTAGGGTGGTGATGAAAGGTGATTTTAGCGTCAAGATATAAGTGGCGTTTGGTGGTGGTTGAGGGGAGAAAAGGTGCTCATTTTGGTGCCACCTTGAAGGGGTGTCAAGGTGGTGGTGGTGGTTATGAGGGTTGGCACCAAAACAAGGAAGGAGTTGGTGGTGTTTTTGGTGGAGCTAGGTAGGAAGGTGGATTGCCATGGAGTAAAGGGACTAGGGTTAGCTTAGCTTAGCTAGTAGATGAGTAGAGGAAGAGTTAGGGTTTTGCTAGAGGAGATGCTCTGAATCTGTATGGAGCTGGTATGTTGCTGTGGAAGATCTCCTCGGAGCTTAGCTACTCAGCTTAGCTATCTAGTTCCTTGCTAGTTATTAAGTTGAGTAGATTGAGCTGAGTTGAGCTGGTCTCAATTATTTTAGAGATGAGGGGAGCTGGCTCTAATCTTCTTGAAGACTCCCTATCTAGCTAGGCTAGCTGGCTTAAGTCTTGTAGACAAGCTGAACTAAGTTGAGCTAGTGTAAGTCTTCATGAGCTGGTGTTGAGCTGCCCTGAGTTGATTGTGGGCTTCTCAGCTGACTTAGCTTAGCTAGTTGAGGACTAGTAGCTAAGCTAAGTTGATTAGAGCTGTCATGAGCTGAGTAGAGCTGGAATGAGCTGGGTTGAGCTAGAATCTAGCTGAGGTGAGCTGGATTAAGTTGAGATCTAGCTGGAATGGGTTCCATCTTCTTCTTCTTGAAAGTTTGCCTTTCTCATTGCCAGGGTTTAGGTGATCTTCACTGTGTGATCATCCCTGACGATGATATAAAGTGTGTGAAAGCCAAAAAATAAGAAAAACCAGTACAATGCATGCTTAAACTATGAAATGTCTAAATGCAATCCCAAACCATATTGTAGTGTACAAAACCTAAGAGCTAGATTTGTTTCCAGACATAAGGGAGATGATAAATTGGTGTTTATCAATGATTCATTAGTACAAGCATTTACACATCAAAATGCTATCATGCTACAAAGCTAAACAAAAGAAACCCAACAATGCTAATTACATTTCTTGCTAAGAGCCTATCGAAAAGGAAGATAGGAATTAACATCATAAAAATCACCCAGATCCTGTTGGGCTCGAACTCAACATAATGGGTCGTCTACTCCACAACAACAAAACCTGAAAATGGGCCAAAAATACATGGATCAACCAAGCGACTCAGTATGGACAAAACCACGTGTGACAACTGAAGAAGAATGAGGTGTATGGGTTTTGCACTACAGGACAACTACAAGCCATTTCCCATTTACCCTAATTTATAAACACTACAGGATGGCTACAAGCCTTTTCCCACATACCTTTGACTTATTTACACTACAAGTTAGCTACAAGTTTTTTCCAATTTACCCTTGACTTGTTTACATTGTTATTCATTGTTGGTTAATTCTCTCACTCACCTCAAGAGTCAAATTCTAGAAATCATTCCTCTCTACTAGAGGAGATTGAGACTTATCATTCCCTTGGATGCTAGGGGAAAGGCTAGCTAAACTGGTGACACTCATGAAAGGTGTACCTGTTCATGACGTATCAAAAACATTACTGACTTCAGACAAAAATGTTGGGTATTTTAGGAGCCACCTAGGCCAATACCTTGCAATGGTGAAGAACAACTTCAATTCATGTCTAGCAAGGTCTAGTCATTGATTATCCCATATCATAAGTTGTAAAGTTGATCAAAATTGTTGGGTCACACTAATATTTTCGTGAGGAGCCCAATCTTCGAGTGTGCCCTCTCAATCTGCCATCGGATGAAATCCCAACCAAGACCCTGTTGTTTAACAGAAGGCGAGATCGATTTTATAAAATAAATACTGCATCGTAGTATAGTTGAAATCGCCTTGAAAATAAATAAGAATTTTATTACTCGAATGTTAAGTCCGAGGTCGAACATAGGGAGCAAATGGAATTCATACACTAATCTCAATAATAGATGCAATTTGAACACTTAAAACTACTCAAAATCTAATTCAAAATGTAAAGCATAAGTTTATAAACACATATAGATGCAATCAGACATCTTAAAAAGGTTTGACTCTTCTTCTTATGCTTCTTCTCTTTCTCTTCTTTTCTTCTTTGTTCTTCTTTCTTTCTTCTTCCTTTGGTCCCTGGCTTCTTTCTTTCTCTGGCTCTTCTCTTTCTTCTTCTTCTTTTTCTTCCTTTCCTCTGCGTGCTTGCCTTAGCTTCTCTTTCTTCTCTTCTCTGGCTTCAGCCTTCTTCTTCTTTGACTTCTCCCTCAGCTTCCTCTTTCTCCTTCAACCATGCCTTCTCCTTCCTTCTTCTTCTTTTCTTCTTTAACTTTCTCTTCCTCTAACTTCAACTGAGCCTTTTCCTCCCTTAGATCTTCTTTTCCTTAGCTTTCTTCTGTAGCTCTTTTCTCTTTAGCTTCTTCTACTTCCTCTGCAGCTCTTTTCTCTTTAGCTTCTTCTTCCTTCTTCCTTTCCCTGCACACAAGTGCAAAACCTACCCCTACCCTCCCTCGCGAACGCTCTCTCTCTTTTCTCTCTTAGGCTCGCTCTCCCAGAGCCAATCGGGTATACAGGTCGAGTTGACATGCCCGGGTCCAGGTGCACCGGTTGGGTGATGCGCGAGAAGTGTTGGGTAATTGGGTCAGGTCAACCAGGTCCGCGGAGCGTGGGCACGGACGAGGCAAGTGTGTGGGCAAGGGGACCTCACCCCATGTTTGGAGGCAAAGAACCTCTAACACGAATTCATGTTATACCGCTCAGCGTGCTCCAAACTTTCCAAGGTGGGACTAAAAGTCCCATGACTGGTCGATCTTTCGCTTTTAAGTCGTTTGTAGTTTAATGTGGTGGAAAAATCGACTAATCAATTTTTAACAAGAAATAACCACTCGCAGAGGAGCGGGTCGTATCCACAGGGAGGCAATAACGTATTAAAATTCGCGCCACTTAAAAATGTTTGTTCGTAGTCAATTTGGACAAGAACCAAGCCAAGATTGCCTTTAGATTAAGGTTTAAGCAAGAAACAATGCTGAAATGGCAATTATGAGAAACTATAAGATATTTTCCGCAATGCAGAGTCAATAAAATATGATTAAAATTTGTCAATGGCAGAAAATGTAAATTTTAATTAAAGGTTTCCTGTAGCAAAACAAGGGAATTTTTCCCCGTTGTCTTGCGCGACGAGGAGCCGATGACCGGGCGCGGGAAGCTCGGAGGAGGTCCCTTGGACCAAGAGCTTCGAATCGGTGGTGGCGGCGAGTCACGCGGCGGTCGGAGGTGGTCGGACGAGCTCCGGCGGAGGTGCTGCAGCCGGTGAGCTCGCGCGGCTGTTGGCGTGAGAGCTGCTCGCGCGCTGCTGCTGACGGCTCTGCAGGCCCGGGAGGACGGGTCTGCAGGCGGTTGAGCGGGTGCGGCTGCAGCTGGCGGGGATGCGCAAGCTGCAGCAAGCGCGAGCGGGGGGGCGCTGCTGGCGGTTCTGTAGGCACGGGGGTGAACGGCGTGGATTGCAGGCGCTGTTGGAGTTCTGCAGGCGCGGTTGCTGCTGCAGGCGCGGGAGGTGGGTGCTGTAGGCTGAGGAGTGCGTGCGCGGTCTAGAGGGCGTGGAGATGGCGAAGGCTGATGGTGGGCGCGGTTGCGCTGGAGGCTGGTGGGTGACGCTGTAGGCGTGGGCGCGCACGAATGAAGGCGCAGGCGCGGGGGTGGTGGTGCGGGCGTGAACGATGAGATGGGCGGAAGTGGCTGTGCGGGTGCGGGTGGAGTTCAGACGGGTACGCAAGCGGGTGATCGCAGGTGAGCGGGTAGCTTCAGACGTCTGGGAAATTCCCCAAACGTCTTAAGTTACTGATAGGGTGGCTGAATCAGTAGCTCGGTGATGGTGGTCGGCGATGACGGCGAGGAGGATGCACGCTAAGGTGCTCACGGTGATGCGGCGAGCTCCGGATGGCGGTGTGGCCTGTCACACCACACGCCCACGGTGATGGAGACTCGTCGCCACAGTAGAGGCCGGCAGTGTGGAGTGGAAGAGAGAGGTTCTCTCTGCACAGTGGTGGGTCGGTGGCGGAGGCCTGCCTCGCTCAGCATCCTCTCTCCTCCTTTTGTAGCGGCCTGCATAAATTTGAATGGAGAGGCGGGAGCAGATCTGCCTTCTCCGCCGATCCATGAATGCGCTTTTAGTGAGGCCGGAGGCGTTGCAGCGGCAGCCGAGCCGTTGCTGAGAAGAAGAAGAATAAAGAATATTATTAAAATATTATGGTTATTTATATACAAACCCTCAAGTTTTATGTTAACTAAAATAATGTACTTAATTAGTTAACTAATTAGATGAATGGCATTCTAAGCTAATTCTAAATGCACTTAAAATATGAATGCAGTGCATGGATTATGTAATTAAATTAAAAATATGAATTAATCTATTTACATCCTAATTTATGCTAAATAAATGTTAGAATTATCCTAATATTTAGGCATTTAAATACTTAAATAGCCCACAACTATGGGCTAATCAAATACCCCCATGCCTAGTTTTTGCTAGTCCCTAGCAAAATTAAGCGAAACCTAGCACTCTAAGTAGACTAGTCAACTCACTTAGTCTTCCTACAAAAGCATATTAAGTTCAGGCTCTAGACCCAAGGTTCCTAAGTAGTTGCTAAGTTACAGACTAGGTTGGCTAAAGACGAGTTGCAGGCACAAGTTTCCCTGATTTCTGACTCTACCCTAAAGTTTAATGATCCCTGAGATTAAAGCATCCGTGGTTGTGTATTGGTCTGAGTTATTTGAGTTAAAGGTTATATATATATATATATATATATATATATATATATATATATATATATATATATATATATACCTTTTTTCTTTTTTTTTTTGATTCTTCTAAGTCTAACCTCAGATCAGCTATCAACACAGTCTGTGTCGGATTCATTGTCCCCATTACCATACCTCGAAGGGTGCCTGGCTTTCGATGCTTCGAGATAGCACCGCCCATAACGACCCCAAGAACTCCTGGCAATCGGCACTTCGAGATAGGGCCGCCCATGGTACCTGAACCGCGCAATGTGCTTACATGCCCCCAGTAGGATGGATATCCTAAGAGACAAGCGTCGAGGAGGTAATATGTTATCATCGCATCCTCAAGGTGAGTATATGCTCGACCTCTCCTGCGGCGGGAACTCTTCCAATCAAAATGTGTTTTCAAGCCTCTCTTAAGTCAAAATTAAGAGAACCAAATCTCTTTTCAGAAAGATGAAAATTAAGTTGATTACCAGATCAAGTGTGTGAAATTTGGATGCTTGGGTTACAAGGACCCGTAAACCAAAAGGTAGAATAAGACTCCAGGTACTACCCCACCTTTTAACTCAAACCCTAGCTTCCCTTTCTCAACCTCTTGAGGAATGGTCCGCAACTTAACTCCTACTTAAGTTTTTAAGTCCACAAAGGACCCTAAAGGTCTAAAGCTAGTAGCTCATTTAGCTTCTAAAGTTTGACCCTAGAATTAACTTAGTCTACCTTAGAGTTCTGATTTGCTTAAGACTGCAAGATCTAGCTAGTTAAGCTCAAAACCTTTTTTTATATATATATATATTTTTTTTTTTTTTTTGTTCTCTTTTTTTTCTTTTTTTTCTTTTTTTTATTTATAAATGCATGCTATAAACAAAATGCCTCAGGTCCTCTCCCCCATGCCTAGTTCAAACAATGTCCTCATTGAAAATCAAAAATAGCTAAAGGAAGATATTACCTGAGGCGGAGAATAGTAGGAGCTAAGGCTCCTCAAGATTGACTTCGTCAACTAGATGGCCATCTAAAGTTATGTACGGTTTTAACCGTTGACCGTTGACGATAAAGGGAGTTGCTGAAGAGGAAGGATTTTTGATCTCCACAGCTCCATGGGGGAATACTTTGGTGATTATGTGATGAGAACCTCATCATGAGCCATAACTAGCTCATTTTGACCTAATAGAAAGGATAAAAGCTCCTACATATCTCAAGGAAAGGCTTAACTCAGAGAATTCTGAGTTTGAGAAGAAAACAAGTCATAAGGGGTAAAAGTGCAATTTTACCAGTATAATCTGCATACAGGGTAATTCAGGGCCCAAACATAGGTCAAAGCAGCTTAATAAGAATAAAAGTGGGATGAAATGATCTAGCAAGGGCTACAGCACTTCCAAGAAACCAAATGATAATCTGTAACCCTAAAACAACCCACTTCAATTCACAAGGTTCGAGGCAAAGTAAAAATAGAATAAACCCTCTAAAATTCATAGAAAAATAATCTCTAGGGTTTAGAACCTTCAATTTGGCCTTTAGAACCCATTTTGACCTACATTGAGAACCATGCCCAATTAATAACTTAATTTGGGTTTTTGCGCAAATTGACCGGTCAAACAAGGTTTAATATTGAAATGAAATTCACCATCAGATTCCTTAGGTCCTAATTAGTCATGTATAAAAACTTGAGCCTAAGAAGAAACCTCCTTGACCGACTTTACACTTTGGTCCTCATATATTTACTCTTTGGCCCTCAACTTTTGAACCCTCGCATTTTGGCCCCTAACTCTCCTTCATTCTTTGCAATCAGGTCCCTCCTGCAAAACCTGCCAGCACCATGCTCCGGCGACCTTGCGCGGAGCATGGCGCCGCGCAGGGTGAGGTGGGGGACCTGGCAAGTAAACCGGGGGTGCCCTGCGTCGTCAGCCGTCGCAGGGACACCCCCCTGGTCGTTATAACCCACCATACCGGCCGTGCGAACGCACGGACGGTATGGGTTCTTGCTTCCGACCATCCTCCGGCGAGGGAGACACGTCGTCTCCCTCCGCCTTCCTCCCTGTTTGATCCCTATAAATACCCCCCGTCGCTCCACCGTTCTTCCCAGCTCGGATCTGACGGAGAAAACCCCCAACTTTCCTCTCTTCTCACTCCGGCAGACGCCCACCAGCTCCGGCGGTTCTTCCTCCTCCTCCTCTTCGCTCTGCCGCAATACCAGCAGCAGAGACTTCATCCCCTGCTCTTCCCGCGTCGCGCAATACCGGCGCGCGCTGCCTCTGCCCCGTCGTCACCACCGTCCTCCCCCCACTGGGCATCGTCTTCTCCGGCGACAGTCGATACGACTGTCGTCCTGTTCCTCCCCCTTCGTCCCTGCAAGTAAGCTAGAGCTACTCCCCTTCTCCTCCTCTTTCTTTCCCCGCTTTCAATTTATTCAATTAAGCCCTCTACCGACCCTGACCACCTTCACCCCCTTCGCCTCCGACCACCCTCCGGCGAGCCGCTCCCATCACCTCAGCAACCCACACGGCTCGCCGACCCTCACCGAACCTCCGCCTCATCACACTGAGCACCCCCCACCCCTCCACTGCCACTCCACACCTCCGTAACACTCCCCCGAACAAACCCATTCCTCCGGTTGCAGTCCGACCCAGGGCTGCCGCCAGACACCTCCTTGCGGCCTGCCGCATAGCTCCTCACCTTCGCCGTGCCACGGCGAAGGTTCCCCAGTGGTTTGATCAGGCCGCGAGGCCATATTCGTGTCCGATAGGTTTTGAGGTTCGACCGCCATTAACGCACATTGAAGCAGCTTCTCCCGCGCTCCAGGCTTGAGGACTCCAGGTCTCCAGCTGCTGCGGAGTACGGGGAGTCTTGCGAAGGCAGCCAGCCAGCAACCTATGCAAATAGAAGCCGCAGCTGCAGAAGCCAGGCCGCGGTCTCCCAGCAGGCGCACGCGAGGAACGGTCTGCGTTTAGTCCCACATCGGTAAGCCTCACACCCGTTCCACTGTTTAAATTGATTTCGTGCACTAGCCTTATTGCCTCAGTACACGGGGTGAGGTCCCCTTACACCCGCCCGGTTACCCGGTCTCGTCCGCGCTCACGCCCCGCGGACCTGACCCGACCCGACTTAGACTGACCTGCACTCCTCGCCCACCACGCACGCCGGTGGGCCTGGACCCGGGCCTGACCAGAACCCGATTACCCGGTAGCTCTGGGAGAGCTTTCCCAAGAGTGGTTTCAGAGAGAAAGAGAGACGCGGGGGGGGGAGGGTAGAGTAGGTTTTGCCTCTGACGAAAAACTCTGAAGTGTGCAGGCACAGGCGAAGAAGAAGACCCGCGGAAGAAGAAGGAGCTGCACTGTAGCAAATGCATAGTTAAGTCGTCTAAGCACCGGGTCAGACGACGGAAGGTCAGCAGCCAGAGCAGGAAAGAAGGCAGGCTGAAGAAGAAGGAAGAGCAACGGCCAAAGCAGAAGAAGAAGAAAGGAAGACTTAGTAGCTGAAGGCAGAAGCTCTGCAGCCATAAAGAAGAAAAGGGAAAAGAGAAAGGGTCACCACAATTGCAGAAAAAGAAGAAGAGAGGTCAAGGCAGAAACTGAAGAAGAAGAAGAAGGAGCTCTGAAGAAAGAAGAGCATCACCATTGCAGAAGAAGAACATCACCTCTGCAGAACAGAGAGAAAGAAGGAGATCTAAAGAAAGAGAGAAAGAAGAGCATCCCCTCTGCAGAACAAAGAGAAAACAACAAATTCTTTCCCTCTCTCTTTCTTTTTGTAAAAGAAACATGTATATCTCTAGAATACAACTTGCTCCCTGAGTTCGACCTCGGGAACTCTTTTATTTTCCGAGTAAAAAATTTATATTTGAAGTGTTGGTAATAACCGGCTTTACTACAACGTTATAACAAACTAAGACCCGGTTGAACCCAGCGACTTCATTTTGGCGCCGTTGCCGGGGAGCAACGGCTATTCTAGAGGTAAACATTCCTGTTTCTTTTTAATTTCTGATAATCTCCTCTCTTTTGTGCAGCTACAGGAACTCAAGAAGACAAGCAACCACACGACAACCACTCCGAAGACAGGTAAATCTTTCCTCTCACTATTAACCCCTAAACTCTAAAGAGGAAGAAAAGAAAAGAACAAGCAATATAGGGCTAACCTGTCTTCCATACTTAGTAACCATAAAGAGTTGCATGTTTTCAACTCATCACTCCTGCACACTATTAAGGGTACTTAAGGGCTAACACATTCTTGCTTGAGCCCTGATTGCCCAACAAAGAGTTAAATGGACCAAGTAGAGCCAACATAAGGTTAAACATTAGGATTTCAGTAGAGACACACCCCTTAATCAAGAATTGAGGAAATTCAAAAGAGGTGTGCCCAGGCCATTGATTGAAAATAATTAACAAGAAAAATCCTAAACAATTGGCTCTCTCTTTAAACACTTGAACCCTAAAAGGCAAGACCTGAAAGCTCTCAAAGAAAACAAGAGGTAAAGTTGACCCCTTTGGGTCAACCAACCTTAAATTAGGTCACTCTTTGCACTTAAAAAGACTAAAGTTCAAGTGAAACCTTAAGCACCCTGATCTTAAAATTGGTAGACTTAAGAGGTCAAGATCCCCATTCTGGTCTACCTGGAACCGCAGTGACAAGAGAGGTCGGGTGGGGGAAACCCTGTAACCCGTGGGGACGCTCTACCGTGTAGGGGTCTTCGCGGGACTCTCCCTCTCTGGCTGCCCAGGTAATTCTCAGGTGGACGATCTTTCTGATCAAGGGGTCCATCTGCCCCGAACCTCTATAGTCACCCAACATTTTTTTTGGGGTGTCTTGATTGGGTCCAGCACCTTTTAATCTCATCACATCCTTCAGTATATGCTTGGAAGGAGGTCCTTGAATCCTCCTTTAGGAATTCACTTGCCCTGAGGTTAGGCCTCAGTTCCCTTGTTTATGCAGCACCACCACATTAATCTTTCCTCTGATACTCCCTTCTTCCATCTTGGCACAACACGAGTCTACATCGAAGCCTTTGATTCCACATCTTGATTCCACCACCTAATCCAAATATGCAGCCAAACCACCTAAGACTACCATTCAAGAAACCTGAATATCGGAGATCTATGAAAGATAAAATGATCGAGGATGCCATAAAATTCTATGAAAAAGAAGAAAAAACCTCAACACCAATAGGAGATATTCAGGTTGATGTCCCAACAACCACATCCTTCATCATAAACTGTGCCCAAATTCTATTGACTGAAATTTCAAAAGGATCAACCCGAGATATGCTCATGACAGGATACATTGAGATGGAAAAATTACACCAATCTGAATACCTTCAATGCTTGACAAATCCTGTACTTTGGGAACAACACCAAGATGCCCTTATGAAACGGGTAGAAATGATGAAATCAGTAGAACAAATTATCAACCAGAAATACCCGTATATACCAGAAACAAAGGATGAGTCATCTTGGAACAGTACTAAGAATCAATCCAGTTTCCCAGACCTCGGGATTGAGGCACAAGGTGGTTGTCGACTCCCAACCCAAATAGAAGATAGCATTAAAATAGGTTGGGAAGTTGCAGGAGAAAACAATGCTGAGCCAACCCTAGGCCATGAATCACCAAGCTTAGAACTCCAAGACTCCTGCAATAACAAGATTAGAATTGAACCTCTGGAGGGTATAAATTCCACCCCTTGTTTTGATAAGGTGACCCTCGAAGGTTATTCGGACTTAGGTTCTAATAATTCTACCCACATCCTAAGCCTAGAACCTAGATCTGAAACTTATTGGGAAGATTTTGAGGCCCTTTATGAGAAAGATCAAATTTTTACAAAATATGATTCCGGGCCTCTATTTAATGAATATCCCTCTCCAACATCCTCAGGAAATCTGATCGATTTCTCAAAAAACATGCCAATTTATGATACAGAAACTGAGGAGTTGGATGAGCAAGGTTTTAATGGGGTCTATCCTACCAACTTAGAGCTTGAACAGAACATCTTTTTGAGCCCAGAAGTGACATATAGGCTAGAACCCAATCAGGCTGCTGATTCCACATTTGATGATTTTTGCTGTGGTGGAATTCATGATCATGAATCTCATTTTCGCCAACTCTCCGACAATTTCAAATCTGACTATAATTGCGGAGAGATTCCCCTTCCTGAACACGCCAGGCCTATCTACGACCTCAGTTCTCATGACTCTAACTCCGACTCTGAGGTCCTGATTCCCGAGATCACCGATAACACAGAATCATTCCTTTTCGATCCTCAGGAACCAAAAACAGAAAATGCCAAGAGTGATTGCAACCAAGAATCCAAATTTTTTCTCGAATCCGATTCCTCTCATCCTACAAACACTCTTCCGGCATTTGATAGTTACCCAGAGGACTCTCTACAGAAAACCACCTAGCATCTGTTTCTAGAAGAGCCCTCGTACACAATGGCCACCTCGTCCGCACACACAGAACGGATCAAAACCTCTCCCAAACCCCGACCCGCAACCAGACTCAATTTCTATTCAGATTCACCTCTCACCGAGCCGATTGCATTTCCACATCGGGTTTCGAACATTGATCAGACTACATACCATGCTCTATCATTCTCTGATCACCCCTGTAGGGTTCCTGCATCAACCACTGATTATCCTACGGGTCCCTACTCTGACCAGGCTGATTCGGCTCAGCCAAACCCTGCGTTTACACTTCCACATCCATCTGAGCTTCATAGTTTATGGTGGGTTCCACACCTTTTTATCCACATCTATCAACCCACCAGATTGATTGGGTTTGGGCTGCATCATCAGCCTGTTGATCTGAACAAGCACCTGGTTGGACCAACCAGGCTCTTAATCAAGGTGCTTGTCTTACAAAACTCCGCTGATTTGACCATCCCCTCTCCATCGCATTTCCCGCTTGGCTGAAGGCATCAAATTTAGCGCTCAACGGGAGGCAGCCCGTCATTCTCTTTGAAAACCTGAAACTTGTTCTGACAGCTTTTGCACTTGAAGTTCACACTTTAGGACAGCCGACTCCACCTCAGGTGCTTGCATCTGAGATTAGAAATCGTCCGCAACAGTCACCCCGACCCATTCACTCATCAAAACAGCTATCCTAATGTATGAACTTAGTTGAATAAAAACCCCTAGGTTACAATGAGGACATTGCAAATCTTAGGCATGGGGGGGTATGAAAGTACAAAAACTTGTAAGAAAAGGTTTCAAACAAAAAAAATTCACATATGCCAAAAATACCATAAAAATTAAAAAAAATTTTCGAAAAAGAATAAGAGGAAAAGAGGAGAAGGAAAATTTTGTGAAGGAGAAAAGAAACAAAATGAAAAAGGAGCACAAAATTATGAGAAAAAGTGATAGTCATTAGTAAGGAACTAAGGAATTAACCTAAGTTCTAGACCTCATTCAAGAAAATAACTGAAAAGTGCACAATGAGATTAGTAAGAATGCAAACCTTAGGCATTCTTGAATAGACTCTTAGTACCCATTAAGATCTGGACACTCCTCAAGAGGTTGAGGAAAATGAAAAGCTGAAGTATTAGGTCTAAGGCTTAGGGAGTATTCGGCCTCGTTAACTAATTTTTGGTTTACGGGACTCAGTAACCTAAGCACCCTAATCTCACACACAGCCTGGTTCAGCAAGCGTAAAAATCAGAATCACGCAGAAGCGTCGCAAAAATCTGAAAAGAACACCTAGAATAGGAGCGGCCGATCAACACAAGTTGATTTGGACGAGTTCCCAGCGCGGAGAGGCGGGAAATCCCCTCGAAGATGCGTAGCAAAATATCATCTCCTCGGTGCTTGTCTCCTAGGATATTTACATATCCTACTGGGGGCATGTAAGCACTCTGCTGGTTCAGATTCCATGGATGGCATTATCTCGAAGTGTCAATTGCCAGGGTCTGGATTCGGCCACGGAACACCATGAATGGGATTATCTCGAAATCTCAATAGCCAGGGTTCCGGGGGTTGCCATGGACGGTGCTATCTCGAAGCATCGATCGCCAGGAACCCTTGAGGATTGATGATGGGAGCAAGGAATCTGATACAGACCGTGTTGAAAAGCCAATCCTAGGCTAGAACTAAAAAGAAAAAGAGAGAGAAAACTCTCCAAACAGAAAAACTTTCTATCTCTCTCTTACAAAACGCACTGCGAACTGAGCCAGGGCTAAAATCATTTCAAGCACGGGTGCTTTAACCACGAAGTCCAATAAACCTTAGGTTAGTTCTTGTGGGCCTTAAAAACCTTTGCTAAAAGACTGAGGCTAAGGCTAGACAGATTTGGATCTTGATTGGTACTAGAGTACCTTTTAGGCCTATGGTCAGCATTCTAACCTAATCTATGCTCAAATAAAAAAGGCACTTATCTAAAACTATTAAAAACTTCATGGTCTAGAACAAGGGTTGAAACCTTAAGTTTTTGCTAAGGGACTAGCAAAAGCTAGGCATGGGGGTATGATGAGAACCTCATCATGAGCCATAACTAGCTCATTTTGACCTAATAGAAAGGATAAAAGCTCCTACATATCTCAAGGAAAGGCTTAACTCAGAGAATTCTGAGTTTGAGAAGAAAACAAGTCATAAGGGGTAAAAGTGCAATTTTACCAGTATAATCTGCATACAGGGTAATTCAGGGCCCAAACATAGGTCAAATCAGCTTAATAAGAATAAAAGTGGGATGAAATGATCTAGCAAGGGCTACAGCACTTCCAAGAAACCAAATGATAATCTGTAACCCTAAAACAACCCACTTCAATTCACAAGGTTCGAGGCAAAGTAAAAATAGAATAAACCCTCTAAAATTCATAGAAAAATAATCTCTAGGGTTTAGAACCTTCAATTTGGCCTTTAGAACCCATTTTGACCTACATTGAGAACCATGCCCAATTAATAACTTAATTTGGGTTTTTGCGCAAATTGACCGGTCAAACAAGGTTTAATATGGAAATGAAATTCACCATCAGATTCCTTAGGTCCTAATTAGTCATGTATAAAAACTTGAGCCTAAGAAGAAACCTCCTTGACCGACTTTACACTTTGGTCCTCATATATTTACTCTTTGGCCCTCAACTTTTGAACCCTCGCATTTTGGCCCCTAACTCTCCTTCGTTCTTTGCAATCAGGTCCCTCCTGCAAAACCTGCCAGCACCATGCTCCGGCGACCTTGCGCGGAGCATGGCGCCGCGCAGGGTGAGGTGGGGGACCTGGCAAGTAAACCGGGGGTGCCCTGCGTCGTCAGCCGTCGCAGGGACACCCCCCTGGTCGTTATAACCCACCATACCGGCCGTGCGAACGCACGGACGGTATGGGTTCTTGCTTCCGACCATCCTCCGGCGAGGGAGACACGTCGTCTCCCTCCGCCTTCCTCCCTGTTTGATCCCTATAAATACCCCCCGTCGCTCCACCGTTCTTCCCAGCTCGGATCTGACGGAGAAAACCCCCAACTTTCCTCTCTTCTCACTCCGGCAGACGCCCACCAGCTCCGGCGGTTCTTCCTCCTCCTCCTCTTCGCTCTGCCGCAATACCAGCAGCAGAGACTTCGTCCCCTGCTCTTCCCGCGTCGCGCAATACCGGCGCGCGCTGCCTCTGCCCCGTCGTCACCGCCGTCCTCCCCCCACTGGGCATCGTCTTCTCCGGCGACAGTCGATACGACTGTCGTCCTGTTCCTCCCCCTTCGTCCCTGCAAGTAAGCTAGAGCTACTCCCCTTCTCCTCCTCTTTCTTTCCCCGCTTTCAATTTATTCAATTAAGCCCTCTACCGACCCTGACCACCTTCACCCCCTTCGCCTCCGACCACCCTCCGGCGAGCCGCTCCCATCACCTCAGCAACCCACACGGCTCGCCGACCCTCACCGAACCTCCGCCTCATCACACTGAGCACCCCCCACCCCTCCACTGCCACTCCACACCTCCGTAACACTCCCCCGAACAAACCCATTCCTCCGGTTGCAGTCCGACCCAGGGCTGCCGCCAGACACCTCCTTGCGGCCTGCCGCATAGCTCCTCACCTTCGCCGTGCCACGGCGAAGGTTCCCCAGTGGTTTGATCAGGCCGCGAGGCCATATTCGTGTCCGATAGGTTTTGAGGTTCGACCGCCATTAACGCACATTGAAGCAGCTTCTCCCGCGCTCCAGGCTTGAGGACTCCAGGTCTCCAGCTGCTGCGGAGTACGGGGAGTCTTGCGAAGGCAGCCAGCCAGCAACCTATGCAAATAGAAGCCGCAGCTGCAGAAGCCAGGCCGCGGTCTCCCAGCAGGCGCACGCGAGGAACGGTCTGCGTTTAGTCCCACATCGGTAAGCCTCACACCCGTTCCACTGTTTAAATTGATTTCGTGCACTAGCCTTATTGCCTCAGTACACGGGGTGAGGTCCCCTTACACCCGCCCGGTTACCCGGTCTCGTCCGCGCTCACGCCCCGCGGACCTGACCCGACCCGACTTAGACTGACCTACACTCCTCGCCCACCACGCACGCCGGTGGGCCTGGACCCGGGCCTGACCAGAACCCGATTACCCGGTAGCTCTGGGAGAGCTTTCCCAAGAGTGGTTTCAGAGAGAAAGAGAGACGCGGGGGGGGGAGGGTAGAGTAGGTTTTGCCTCTGACGAAAAACTCTGAAGTGTGCAGGCACAGGCGAAGAAGAAGACCCGCGGAAGAAGAAGGAGCTGCACTGTAGCAAATGCATAGTTAAGTCGTCTAAGCACCGGGTCAGACGACGGAAGGTCAGCAGCCAGAGCAGGAAAGAAGGCAGGCTGAAGAAGAAGGAAGAGCAACGGCCAAAGCAGAAGAAGAAGAAAGGAAGACTTAGTAGCTGAAGGCAGAAGCTCTGCAGCCATAAAGAAGAAAAGGGAAAAGAGAAAGGGTCACCACAATTGCAGAAAAAGAAGAAGAGAGGTCAAGGCAGAAACTGAAGAAGAAGAAGAAGGAGCTCTGAAGAAAGAAGAGCATCACCATTGCAGAAGAAGAACATCACCTCTGCAGAACAGAGAGAAAGAAGGAGATCTAAAGAAAGAGAGAAAGAAGAGCATCCCCTCTGCAGAACAAAGAGAAAACAACAAATTCTTTCCCTCTCTCTTTCTTTTTGTAAAAGAAACATGTATATCTCTAGAATACAACTTGCTCCCTGAGTTCGACCTCGGGAACTCTTTTATTTTCCGAGTAAAAAATTTATATTTGAAGTGTTGGTAATAACCGGCTTTACTACAACGTTATAACAAACTAAGACCCGGTTGAACCCAGCGACTTCATTTTGGCGCCGTTGCCGGGGAGCAACGGCTATTCTAGAGGTAAACATTCCTGTTTCTTTTTAATTTCTGATAATCTCCTCTCTTTTGTGCAGCTACAGGAACTCAAGAAGACAAGCAACCACACGACAACCACTCCGAAGACAGGTAAATCTTTCCTCTCACTATTAACCCCTAAACTCTAAAGAGGAAGAAAAGAAAAGAACAAGCAATATAGGGCTAACCTGTCTTCCATACTTAGTAACCATAAAGAGTTGCATGTTTTCAACTCATCACTCCTGCACACTATTAAGGGTACTTAAGGGCTAACACATTCTTGCTTGAGCCCTGATTGCCCAACAAAGAGTTAAATGGACCAAGTAGAGCCAACATAAGGTTAAACATTAGGATTTCAGTAGAGACACACCCCTTAATCAAGAATTGAGGAAATTCAAAAGAGGTGTGCCCAGGCCATTGATTGAAAATAATTAACAAGAAAAATCCTAAACAATTGGCTCTCTCTTTAAACACTTGAACCCTAAAAGGCAAGACCTGAAAGCTCTCAAAGAAAACAAGAGGTAAAGTTGACCCCTTTGGGTCAACCAACCTTAAATTAGGTCACTCTTTGCACTTAAAAAGACTAAAGTTCAAGTGAAACCTTAAGCACCCTGATCTTAAAATTGGTAGACTTAAGAGGTCAAGATCCCCATTCTGGTCTACCTGGAACCGCAGTGACAAGAGAGGTCGGGTGGGGGAAACCCTGTAACCCGTGGGGACGCTCTACCGTGTAGGGGTCTTCGCGGGACTCTCCCTCTCTGGCTGCCCAGGTAATTCTCAGGTGGACGATCTTTCTGATCAAGGGGTCCATCTGCCCCGAACCTCTATAGTCACCCAACATTTTTTTTGGGGTGTCTTGATTGGGTCCAGCACCTTTTAATCTCATCACATCCTTCAGTATATGCTTGGAAGGAGGTCCTTGAATCCTCCTTTAGGAATTCACTTGCCCTGAGGTTAGGCCTCAGTTCCCTTGTTTATGCAGCACCACCACATTAATCTTTCCTCTGATACTCCCTTCTTCCATCTTGGCACAACACGAGTCTACATCGAAGCCTTTGATTCCACATCTTGATTCCACCACCTAATCCAAATATGCAGCCAAACCACCTAAGACTACCATTCAAGAAACCTGAATATCGGAGATCTATGAAAGATAAAATGATCGAGGATGCCATAAAATTCTATGAAAAAGAAGAAAAAACCTCAACACCAATAGGAGATATTCAGGTTGATGTCCCAACAACCACATCCTTCATCATAAACTGTGCCCAAATTCTATTGACTGAAATTTCAAAAGGATCAACCCGAGATATGCTCATGACAGGATACATTGAGATGGAAAAATTACACCAATCTGAATACCTTCAATGCTTGACAAATCCTGTACTTTGGGAACAACACCAAGATGCCCTTATGAAACGGGTAGAAATGATGAAATCAGTAGAACAAATTATCAACCAGAAATACCCGTATATACCAGAAACAAAGGATGAGTCATCTTGGAACAGTACTAAGAATCAATCCAGTTTCCCAGACCTCGGGATTGAGGCACAAGGTGGTTGTCGACTCCCAACCCAAATAGAAGATAGCATTAAAATAGGTTGGGAAGTTGCAGGAGAAAACAATGCTGAGCCAACCCTAGGCCATGAATCACCAAGCTTAGAACTCCAAGACTCCTGCAATAACAAGATTAGAATTGAACCTCTGGAGGGTATAAATTCCACCCCTTGTTTTGATAAGGTGACCCTCGAAGGTTATTCGGACTTAGGTTCTAATAATTCTACCCACATCCTAAGCCTAGAACCTAGATCTGAAACTTATTGGGAAGATTTTGAGGCCCTTTATGAGAAAGATCAAATTTTTACAAAATATGATTCCGGGCCTCTATTTAATGAATATCCCTCTCCAACATCCTCAGGAAATCTGATCGATTTCTCAAAAAACATGCCAATTTATGATACAGAAACTGAGGAGTTGGATGAGCAAGGTTTTAATGGGGTCTATCCTACCAACTTAGAGCTTGAACAGAACATCTTTTTGAGCCCAGAAGTGACATATAGGCTAGAACCCAATCAGGCTGCTGATTCCACATTTGATGATTTTTGCTGTGGTGGAATTCATGATCATGAATCTCATTTTCGCCAACTCTCCGACAATTTCAAATCTGACTATAATTGCGGAGAGATTCCCCTTCCTGAACACGCCAGGCCTATCTACGACCTCAGTTCTCATGACTCTAACTCCGACTCTGAGGTCCTGATTCCCGAGATCACCGATAACACAGAATCATTCCTTTTCGATCCTCAGGAACCAAAAACAGAAAATGCCAAGAGTGATTGCAACCAAGAATCCAAATTTTTTCTCGAATCCGATTCCTCTCATCCTACAAACACTCTTCCGGCATTTGATAGTTACCCAGAGGACTCTCTACAGAAAACCACCTAGCATCTGTTTCTAGAAGAGCCCTCGTACACAATGGCCACCTCGTCCGCACACACAGAACGGATCAAAACCTCTCCCAAACCCCGACCCGCAACCAGACTCAATTTCTATTCAGATTCACCTCTCACCGAGCCGATTGCATTTCCACATCGGGTTTCGAACATTGATCAGACTACATACCATGCTCTATCATTCTCTGATCACCCCTGTAGGGTTCCTGCATCAACCACTGATTATCCTACGGGTCCCTACTCTGACCAGGCTGATTCGGCTCAGCCAAACCCTGCGTTTACACTTCCACATCCATCTGAGCTTCATAGTTTATGGTGGGTTCCACACCTTTTTATCCACATCTATCAACCCACCAGATTGATTGGGTTTGGGCTGCATCATCAGCCTGTTGATCTGAACAAGCACCTGGTTGGACCAACCAGGCTCTTAATCAAGGTGCTTGTCTTACAAAACTCCGCTGATTTGACCATCCCCTCTCCATCGCATTTCCCGCTTGGCTGAAGGCATCAAATTTAGCGCTCAACGGGAGGCAGCCCGTCATTCTCTTTGAAAACCTGAAACTTGTTCTGACAGCTTTTGCACTTGAAGTTCACACTTTAGGACAGCCGACTCCACCTCAGGTGCTTGCATCTGAGATTAGAAATCGTCCGCAACAGTCACCCCGACCCATTCACTCATCAAAACAGCTATCCTAATGTATGAACTTAGTTGAATAAAAACCCCTAGGTTACAATGAGGACATTGCAAATCTTAGGCATGGGGGGGTATGAAAGTACAAAAACTTGTAAGAAAAGGTTTCAAACAAAAAAAATTCACATATGCCAAAAATACCATAAAAATTAAAAAAAATTTTCGAAAAAGAATAAGAGGAAAAGAGGAGAAGGAAAATTTTGTGAAGGAGAAAAGAAACAAAATGAAAAAGGAGCACAAAATTATGAGAAAAAGTGATAGTCATTAGTAAGGAACTAAGGAATTAACCTAAGTTCTAGACCTCATTCAAGAAAATAACTGAAAAGTGCACAATGAGATTAGTAAGAATGCAAACCTTAGGCATTCTTGAATAGACTCTTAGTACCCATTAAGATCTGGACACTCCTCAAGAGGTTGAGGAAAATGAAAAGCTGAAGTATTAGGTCTAAGGCTTAGGGAGTATTCGGCCTCGTTAACTAATTTTTGGTTTACGGGACTCAGTAACCTAAGCACCCTAATCTCACACACAGCCTGGTTCAGCAAGCGTAAAAATCAGAATCACGCAGAAGCGTCGCAAAAATCTGAAAAGAACACCTAGAATAGGAGCGGCCGATCAACACAAGTTGATTTGGACGAGTTCCCAGCGCGGAGAGGCGGGAAATCCCCTCGAAGATGCGTAGCAAAATATCATCTCCTCGGTGCTTGTCTCCTAGGATATTTACATATCCTACTGGGGGCATGTAAGCACTCTGCTGGTTCAGATTCCATGGATGGCATTATCTCGAAGTGTCAATTGCCAGGGTCTGGATTCGGCCACGGAACACCATGAATGGGATTATCTCGAAATCTCAATAGCCAGGGTTCCGGGGGTTGCCATGGACGGTGCTATCTCGAAGCATCGATCGCCAGGAACCCTTGAGGATTGATGATGGGAGCAAGGAATCTGATACAGACCGTGTTGAAAAGCCAATCCTAGGCTAGAACTAAAAAGAAAAAGAGAGAGAAAACTCTCCAAACAGAAAAACTTTCTATCTCTCTCTTACAAAACGCACTGCGAACTGAGCCAGGGCTAAAATCATTTCAAGCACGGGTGCTTTAACCACGAAGTCCAATAAACCTTAGGTTAGTTCTTGTGGGCCTTAAAAACCTTTGCTAAAAGACTGAGGCTAAGGCTAGACAGATTTGGATCTTGATTGGTACTAGAGTACCTTTTAGGCCTATGGTCAGCATTCTAACCTAATCTATGCTCAAATAAAAAAGGCACTTATCTAAAACTATTAAAAACTTCATGGTCTAGAACAAGGGTTGAAACCTTAAGTTTTTGCTAAGGGACTAGCAAAAGCTAGGCATGGGGGTATGATGAGAACCTCATCATGAGCCATAACTAGCTCATTTTGACCTAATAGAAAGGATAAAAGCTCCTACATATCTCAAGGAAAGGCTTAACTCAGAGAATTCTGAGTTTGAGAAGAAAACAAGTCATAAGGGGTAAAAGTGCAATTTTACCAGTATAATCTGCATACAGGGTAATTCAGGGCCCAAACATAGGTCAAAGCAGCTTAATAAGAATAAAAGTGGGATGAAATGATCTAGCAAGGGCTACAGCACTTCCAAGAAACCAAATGATAATCTGTAACCCTAAAACAACCCACTTCAATTCACAAGGTTCGAGGCAAAGTAAAAATAGAATAAACCCTCTAAAATTCATAGAAAAATAATCTCTAGGGTTTAGAACCTTCAATTTGGCCTTTAGAACCCATTTTGACCTACATTGAGAACCATGCCCAATTAATAACTTAATTTGGGTTTTTGCGCAAATTGACCGGTCAAACAAGGTTTAATATGGAAATGAAATTCACCATCAGATTCCTTAGGTCCTAATTAGTCATGTATAAAAACTTGAGCCTAAGAAGAAACCTCCTTGACCGACTTTACACTTTGGTCCTCATATATTTACTCTTTGGCCCTCAACTTTTGAACCCTCGCATTTTGGCCCCTAACTCTCCTTCGTTCTTTGCAATCAGGTCCCTCCTGCAAAACCTGCCAGCACCATGCTCCGGCGACCTTGCGCGGAGCATGGCGCCGCGCAGGGTGAGGTGGGGGACCTGGCAAGTAAACCGGGGGTGCCCTGCGTCGTCAGCCGTCGCAGGGACACCCCCCTGGTCGTTATAACCCACCATACCGGCCGTGCGAACGCACGGACGGTATGGGTTCTTGCTTCCGACCATCCTCCGGCGAGGGAGACACGTCGTCTCCCTCCGCCTTCCTCCCTGTTTGATCCCTATAAATACCCCCCGTCGCTCCACCGTTCTTCCCAGCTCGGATCTGACGGAGAAAACCCCCAACTTTCCTCTCTTCTCACTCCGGCAGACGCCCACCAGCTCCGGCGGTTCTTCCTCCTCCTCCTCTTCGCTCTGCCGCAATACCAGCAGCAGAGACTTCGTCCCCTGCTCTTCCCGCGTCGCGCAATACCGGCGCGCGCTGCCTCTGCCCCGTCGTCACCGCCGTCCTCCCCCCACTGGGCATCGTCTTCTCCGGCGACAGTCGATACGACTGTCGTCCTGTTCCTCCCCCTTCGTCCCTGCAAGTAAGCTAGAGCTACTCCCCTTCTCCTCCTCTTTCTTTCCCCGCTTTCAATTTATTCAATTAAGCCCTCTACCGACCCTGACCACCTTCACCCCCTTCGCCTCCGACCACCCTCCGGCGAGCCGCTCCCATCACCTCAGCAACCCACACGGCTCGCCGACCCTCACCGAACCTCCGCCTCATCACACTGAGCACCCCCCACCCCTCCACTGCCACTCCACACCTCCGTAACACTCCCCCGAACAAACCCATTCCTCCGGTTGCAGTCCGACCCAGGGCTGCCGCCAGACACCTCCTTGCGGCCTGCCGCATAGCTCCTCACCTTCGCCGTGCCACGGCGAAGGTTCCCCAGTGGTTTGATCAGGCCGCGAGGCCATATTCGTGTCCGATAGGTTTTGAGGTTCGACCGCCATTAACGCACATTGAAGCAGCTTCTCCCGCGCTCCAGGCTTGAGGACTCCAGGTCTCCAGCTGCTGCGGAGTACGGGGAGTCTTGCGAAGGCAGCCAGCCAGCAACCTATGCAAATAGAAGCCGCAGCTGCAGAAGCCAGGCCGCGGTCTCCCAGCAGGCGCACGCGAGGAACGGTCTGCGTTTAGTCCCACATCGGTAAGCCTCACACCCGTTCCACTGTTTAAATTGATTTCGTGCACTAGCCTTATTGCCTCAGTACACGGGGTGAGGTCCCCTTACACCCGCCCGGTTACCCGGTCTCGTCCGCGCTCACGCCCCGCGGACCTGACCCGACCCGACTTAGACTGACCTGCACTCCTCGCCCACCACGCACGCCGGTGGGCCTGGACCCGGGCCTGACCAGAACCCGATTACCCGGTAGCTCTGGGAGAGCTTTCCCAAGAGTGGTTTCAGAGAGAAAGAGAGACGCGGGGGGGGGGAGGGTAGAGTAGGTTTTGCCTCTGACGAAAAACTCTGAAGTGTGCAGGCACAGGCGAAGAAGAAGACCCGCGGAAGAAGAAGGAGCTGCACTGTAGCAAATGCATAGTTAAGTCGTCTAAGCACCGGGTCAGACGACGGAAGGTCAGCAGCCAGAGCAGGAAAGAAGGCAGGCTGAAGAAGAAGGAAGAGCAACGGCCAAAGCAGAAGAAGAAGAAAGGAAGACTTAGTAGCTGAAGGCAGAAGCTCTGCAGCCATAAAGAAGAAAAGGGAAAAGAGAAAGGGTCACCACAATTGCAGAAAAAGAAGAAGAGAGGTCAAGGCAGAAACTGAAGAAGAAGAAGAAGGAGCTCTGAAGAAAGAAGAGCATCACCATTGCAGAAGAAGAACATCACCTCTGCAGAACAGAGAGAAAGAAGGAGATCTAAAGAAAGAGAGAAAGAAGAGCATCCCCTCTGCAGAACAAAGAGAAAACAACAAATTCTTTCCCTCTCTCTTTCTTTTTGTAAAAGAAACATGTATATCTCTAGAATACAACTTGCTCCCTGAGTTCGACCTCGGGAACTCTTTTATTTTCCGAGTAAAAAATTTATATTTGAAGTGTTGGTAATAACCGGCTTTACTACAACGTTATAACAAACTAAGACCCGGTTGAACCCAGCGACTTCATTATGTAAGGCCCATCCCAACGAGATTTTAATTTCCCAGGAAAAAGCTTAAGTCTGGAATTGAAAAGCCAGACTTGTTGGTTGGGTTCAAAGGTCTTTCGAAGAATAAACTTGTCATGCAAGACCTTAGTTCTTTCTTTATAAGCTTGAGAGGTGTCATAAGCATCATTCCTCAGCTCCTCAAGCTCACTTAATTCTAGAAATCGTGCCTTACCTGCCTTCTCTAAATCCATGTTAACACTTCGAATAGCCCAAAGTGCTTTATGTTCCAACTCAACAGGTAAATGGCACGCTTTTCCATACACAGTTCGAAAGGGAGAAGTACCCAAAGGGGTCTTATAGGCCGTTCGATAAGCCCACAAAGCATCATCGAGCTTTTGGGACCAATCTTTCCTATCAGGTCTAACGGTCTTTTCCAAAATATTTTTTATCTCCCTATTTGATACTTCAACCTGACCACTTGTCTGAGGGTGGTAAGGGGTAGCAACCTTGTGAGTCACTCCCAAACTCTTAATTATCCGATTGAAGTGGTGGTTTCGAAAATGAGGTCCCCCATCACTTATAATAGTCTTGGGGCAGCCGAAACGGGATATGATATTGGCCTTCACAAATTTCAAAACCACAGAGTGGTCATTTGTGCGCGTAGGAATGGCCTCTATCCATTTAGAGACATAATCAACTGCCACCAAGATATATTCAAAACCATGGGACGACGGGAAGGGGCCCATGAAGTCAATTCCCCACACATCAAAAATTTCAATAGATTGAATAGGATGTTGAGGCATTTCATTCTTCTTCCCAATCGTTCCAGTTCGTTGACATCTAATACAGGCCTTACCAAAATTATGAGAATCCTTAAATAAGGAAGGCCACCAAAAATCAGACTGGAGAACCTTAAAAGCAGTTTTCTTAGCACCAAAGTGTCCTCCACAATGAAGTTCATGGCAAAATGTCAGCACACTTTGCTGTTCCTCTTCAGGCACACAACGTCTCAATACTTGGTCTTGTCCAATTCTAAATAATTCTGGCTCTTCCCAATGAAAATATCTCGCTTGAGAAATGAATCTCTTTCTTTTCTGCTTATCCCAAGAGCCAGGAGTTTGTCCAATGACCAAGTAATTTACAATGTCTGCATACCAAGGTAAAGTTGGTGTTACCGCCATCAGAGTTTCATCGGGAAATGTCTCGCGAATGTCTTCAGAAATAGAGTCATTAAGAGGAAGACGAGACAGGTGGTCAGCCACAACATTTTCTACTCCTTTTTTTTCACGTATTTCCAAGTCAAATTCTTGAAGGAGTAAGATCCACCTAATCAGACGTGGCTTAGAATCTTTCTTAGCAATGAGATGTTTCACTGCTGCATGATCAGTAAAAATAACCACCTTAGACCCAAGTAAATAAGACATAAACTTCTCCAGAGCAAAAACTACAGCAAGTAATTCTTTTTCAGTGACGGTGTAGTTTTGCTGAGGTTCAGTTGAAGTCTTGCTTGCATAATGTAGCACATGAGGTCTTCCCTCAACCCTTTGTCCAAGGACTGCTCCCACTGCATAATCCGAAGCATCACACATAAGCTCAAAGGGGAGTGTCCAATCAGGAGCTTGGAGAACAGGCGCAGAGATCAAGGCCTCCTTTAGAGTTTGAAAGGCCTCGGCACACTTTGAATCAAAACTGAAGGAAGATTCCTTCGCCAATAAGTCACAAAGTGGCCTAGAAATCTTACTAAAATTTTTAATAAAGCGCCTGTAAAAGCCAGCATGGCCCAGAAAGGATCTAATCTGTTTGACATTCGTAGGCAATGGAAGTTTGGAAATAGAATCAATCTTGGCTTTATCTACTTCCAAACCTTGCTCGGATACAACATGCCCAAGTACAATTCCTTTCTGTACCATGAAGTGACTTTTCTCCCAGCTGAGGACTAAACCAGTCTCCTTACATCGTTTCAACACATTCTCCAGGTGCAGGAGACACTGGTCGAAAGACGAGCCATAAATAGAGAAGTCATCCATAAATACTTCGACACACTCGTCAATCATGTCCGAAATGATAGACATCATACACCGCTGGAAAGTTGCAGGGGCATTACATAATCCAAACGGCATACGCCTGAATGCAAAAGTACCGTAAGGACTCGTGAATGTCATCTTTTCCTGGTCATCAGGAAAGACTGCCACCTTATTGTACCCAGAATATCCATCGAGAAAGCAATAATACTTATTCCCTACCAATTTTTTGAGAATTTGATCAATAAAAGGCAAAGGAAAGTGATCCTTCTGGGTAGCGGTGTTCAGCTTGCGGTAATCAATACAGACCCTCCATCCAGTTGAGGGTCTAGTGACAACTTGTTCACCTTGGTCGTTGAGTTCCACAGTAAAGCCTACCTTCTTTGGCACCACATGAATGGGACTGACCCATTTACTATCAGCAATGGGATATATGATCCCAGCGTCCAACCACTTCAGGATTTCCTTTTTTACAACCTCCCTCATATTAGGGTTCAGACGTCTCTGCATGTCCCTAAAAGGCTTGATGGAATCATCAGTATAAATGTGGTGCATGCAGAGTGTAGAGTCTATACCCTTAATGTCAGCAATGCTCCAAGCAATAGCTTCCTTGTGCCTAGACAGGCATTCAATCAAGGCTCCCTCCTGTGCCTCAGACAGCACAGCCGAAATGATAACTGGGAGCGTATCATTGGCACCTAGGAAAACATACTTGAGAGTGTCAGGGAGGGGTTTCAACTCAAGGTTGGGGGCTTGTATGGTTGAGGGTTTCATAATAGATGTCCCCATCTCAGGTAGCAAATCTGCCTTCGACGGAAATGATGGGGGAAGAGACTCAGTAGAAACTCCTAGCAATTCCTCTAGTTCTAGTGTATCCCCTTCACATTCCTCCAAGAGATGGGAATGCTCATTTAGCATGACATGCTGAAGGGGGTCATCACATAACATTGCACTAGTTGCCTCTTCAATCAGGTCATCTATCACCTCAACTTGAGAACAATCCTCAAGTCCAGCTTGTTTGTAAGCATCAAACACATTAAGCCGGATTTTCCTATTCCCAAAGCCCATTTTCAATGCCCCAGTATTGCAATTAATTGAAGCATGGGAAGTTGCAAGGAAGGGGTGGCCCAAAATGATGGAGGGTTTGGTTGGCTTGTTGGTAGGGTCAGTGTCCAAAACTAAGAAGTCAACGGGAAAGAAGAAATCCTCCACTCTTACGAGGACATCTTCCAAAATTCCCCGTGGTGTCTTAAGTGATCGATCAGCAACTTGAAGGATTACAGGGCTAGGCTTCAGATTGCCTCCCCCAAGTTGTTCATACACGTAGCTCGGAAGGATGTTCACCCCCGCACCCAAATCAAGCAGAGCCTCATCAATTTGTAAGTCACCAATAACTACAGAGATGTATGGGGCTCCTGGGTCCTTAAGTTTCGGGGGTGTGCCATGTTGAACAATTGAGCTAACAGAATCAGGCAGGACAACTTTAGATTGGACCTGTTTTCTAGATTGCCGCTTTTTCATGCACAAGTCATTTAAGAAGCGGGCATAAGACGGAATCTGCCTGATAGCTTCAAGCAAAGGCAGGTTAATCTGCACTTGCTTGAAAGTTTCCATAATCTCATCCGTCTTATCTTTGGCTCCAGATGAGCCAGCAGAAGTCTGCCCAGAGGTGGATAAGCGCTCTGGAAATGGCACTCTCGATCTTTGGGTGGAAGGGTTGTCATGTCGAGTAAGGGGTGGAACGGGGGCAACTTCTTCCGGTGAGGTGATTTCAAGCGGAGAAGATTTGGGCAAATCTTCTTCGGTGGGGGTGAAAGTCGAGGTGGATGTTTTTTTAGGGGGTGAGACTATAGGAGCATCGGGTTTGGAAATTTCTTTCCCACTCCTCAGAATAGTCACCGCCTGAGCATGCTCCCTAAAGACAATCCCTTTTCCTTTAGGATTTTCCTCAGCAGCACTTGGAAACTTCCCAGTCTCCCTCTGTCTAACGGCCTCAACAAGGTGTCCAATTTGTGATTTCATCTCATGTATAGCCTTGTCATGAGATTGGATGATGGCACTTTGACTTTCTTGCATAGTTTTCAACATCGCCTTCAATTCATCCATCTCAGAGGTTTTAGGTTGGGCAAAGGTCTGAGGTTGGTTCATTTGATGGTTTTGAAAGGATTGCGGTTTGTAATTCCCTGAATTTGAGACATTTCCTTGTCTCCATGAAAAGTTTGGGTGGTTCCTCCATCCCTCATTATAAGTGTTGGAGAAAGGATCATTACGAGGTCTTGGACGGAACCCTTGAGCGGCATTCAAATCCGCTTGTACAAGCTCAGGGAATTGGGAGGCCAAGTGACAATCCACAGTGGCGTGTGTATTGCCTTGACAAATTACACATTCGGAAGCTTGGGATGTGGAGGTGTTAGGTGTGAATGAACTTGGGTTCGACATAAGCCTTTCCATGTTTTGATTCAGTAATTGAATTTGATAGGCTAAATTCTGGGTGTCCCTTGCTTCATTCGCCTCCAACTTTCTTTGCATGAGAGTGGGCTTTCTATCCATGTAGGCAGAATTCAAGTGAATAGAATTCTCACTCAAAGTATCAAATAAGTTCCAAGCTTCATCCTCAGTCTTAGATAGAAAGGTTCCTGTACAGGCACCATCCACAGTTTGCCTATGCGAATCATTAAGTCCGGTGTAGAACCTTTCAACCAGTTGCCATTTAGGCACCTGGTGATGTGGGCAAAGTCTCAGCAAATCGTTAAAGCGCTCCCACACATCATGGAAAGCTTCCCCATCCTTTTGAGCAAAACTCATGATTTCCCTCCTAAAGTGATTTGTTTTGCTCATGGGGAAGTACTTCTTCAAAAACTCCTTGTTCAGGGCATCCCAAGTATTTAAATTATCAAGGGTGTGATACCAATACTTGGCTTTGTCCTTTAGGGAGAAGGGAAAGAGGGTCCGCATTTGAGCGTCATCAGTAACGCCCTGCAGCTTCACCGTGGAACAGACCTCGGTGAATTCCTCAATATGCCTGTAAGGGTCTTCCCTAGTAGTACCATAAAAGGAGGGTAGCAAGGATATGGTACTACTTTTGATCTCATATGGATTGTCCCCTCCAGGTCTACGTAGTGCTGGGCCAGCTTGGTTGGATGGGATGAAATATTCCTTAAGGCTCCTTTGACCGGCCATTTCCACCCTTGGGAGGTCTTTTCTTAGGATTCTTTCCGGTTCAGGATCAAATACAAGTTGTCTCCTAAGAGAACACCTACCAAGCATGCACTACAAACACAATTCAAACGGACTTGTTTGGTCTTTACAGATTTAGGCTTTTGAATTTAATTCAAATTGTAGGTGACAAAACAAGTTGCCCAATCAATTACGCGCCTATTGTCAACCTTCGAAATGCCTAAAAAGACCTAGTTGGAACTTAGGTATTCTTCCCTAAATCTCAAATGGTCAAGTAAATCCAAAGACGGAAGATCGAGGGATGCAAGTAGGCCTAAGCCTTCCTTTGAAGCTGTGCTTTCGCGGTGCTCCTCAACTACCCCCAAAAATCCGTGACAGGGTATCCCCCTCTTTGGATTTACAAAACCTTTGATTTCCAGTTCCGAACACTTCAGAATCCAACGAAAGGAGGGCTCTTGTCCTAGTATTTCCAAACCTAAGGGTGTCTAGAAGCGTGCCGTGGTGCAAGTGAAATAAGTGTGCATACACCGTCAAAGATTTTGAACTTTGAATCGCACGTCAAGTTTGAAAATCAAATCCTTGGTTTTTAAAATGTCCTTCCTTTAATTAGTCCTTTTTCTAAAAAAAATGTGACCACTTGTTAGATCGCTTCAAGACAAACTTTGTGGTCTTTGCATTAAATCCTAAATGCAATGCGTGATCAAAAATAGGATGCAAAGTAAGAGAATACGTACCTTGCCTCCAGCGATCTTCAATGCAAAAATGCATGCAATGCAGAAAAGCAAATCTAGAGGCTACTCATACAGACCTAAATGGTTCATCCTAGGGCAGGCAGCTCATTTTTTTCTTTTTCTGTTTTTTCTTTTAGAACTACTTATGCACAAGCAAATAAAAGAAATAATAAAAAAAAATAAACCTAAATCTAAAGAAAAGGGAACAGGCTCCCAAAAATTACCCAACACGGGTCCAAAACAAAATCGGGGAACAAACCCCTCAAAATATGCCCCAGAACAAGGGTTTCAAACTAACTATAATGAAAAATTAAGTCTACAATCTTAATTCTATTCTAATTAAACTAATGACTAAATGGTGTCCGTCGCGTCCTCGTCCTTCTCCTCCGTTTAAAAATGGCTCACCCAATTCTCGTCTGGCAACGTCAAGGGTCGCCTCTCACACTGGCTGATTCTTGCACAAAAAAGAAATTAAAGAATGGTCAAATCTCTATGCAATTGACAAATAATCAAAATAAAATTAGGCGAAATTATTGCGTTTGTTGCCTCCCCGGCAACGGCGCCATTTGACTGGTCGATCTTTCGCTTTTAAGTCGTTTGTAGTTTAATGTGGTGGAAAAATCGACTAATCAATTTTTAACAAGAAATAACCACTCGCAGAGGAGCGGGTCGTATCCACAGGGAGGCAATAACGTATTAAAATTCGCGCCACTTAAAAATGTTTGTTCGTAGTCAATTTGGACAAGAACCAAGCCAAGATTGCCTTTAGATTAAGGTTTAAGCAAGAAACAATGCTGAAATGGCAATTATGAGAAACTATAGGATATTTTCCGCAATGCAGAGTCAATAAAATATGATTAAAATTTGGCAATGGTAGAAAATGTAAATTTTAATTAAAGGTTTCCAGTAGCAAAACAGGGGAATTTTTCCCCGTTGTCTTGCGCGACGAGGAGCCGATGACCGGGCGCGGGAAGCTCAGAGGAGGTCCCTTGGACCAAGAGCTTCGAATCGGTGGTGGCGGCGAGTCGCGCGGCGGCCGGAGGTGGTCAGACGAGCTCCGGCGGAGGTGCTGCAGCCGGTGAGCTCGCGCGGCTGTTGGCGTGAGATCTGCTCGCGCGCTGCTGCTGACGGCTCTGCAGGCACGGGAGGACGAGTCTGCAGGCGATTGAGCGGGTGCGGCTGCAGCTGGCGGGGGTGCGCAAGCTGCAGCAAGCGCGGGCAGGGGGCGCTGCTGGCGGTTCTGCAGGCACGGGGGTGAACGGCGTGGATTGCAGGCGCTGTTGGAGTTCTGCAGGCACGGTTGCTGCTGTAGGCGCGGGAGGTGGGTGCTGCAGGCTGAGGACTGCATGCGCGGTCTAGAGGGCGTGGAGATGGCGAAGGCTGATGGTGGGTGCGGTTGCGCTGGAGGTTGGTGGGTGACGCTGCAGGCGTGGGCGCGCACGGATGAAGGCGCAGGCGCGGGGGTGGTGGTGCGAGCGTGAACGGTGAGATGGGCGAAAGTGGCTGTGCGGGTGCAGGTGGAGTTCAGACGGGTACGCAAGCGGGTGATCGCAGGTGAGCGGGTAGCTTCAGACGTCTGGGAAATTCCCCAGACGTCTTAAGTTACTGATAGGGTGGCTGAATCAATAGCTCGGTGATGGTGGTCGGCGATGACGGCGAGGAGGATGCACGCTAAGGTGCTCACGGTGATGCGGTGAGCTCCGGATGGCGGTGTGGCCTGTCACACCACACACCCACGGTGATGGAGACTCGTCGCCACAGTAGAGGCCGGCAGTGTGGAGTGGAAGAGAGAGGTTCTCTCTGCACAGCGGTGGGTCGGTGGCGGAGGCCTGCCTCGCTCAGCATCCTCTCTCCTCCTTTTGTAGCGGCCTGCACAAATTTGAATGGAGAGGCGGGAGCAGATCCGCCTTCTCCGTCGATCCATGAATGCGCTTTTAGTGAGGCCGGAGGCGTTGCAGCGGCAGCCGAGCCGTTGCTGAGAAGAAGAAGAATAAAGAATATTATTAAAATATTATGATTATTTATATACAAACCCTCAAGTTTTATGTTAACTAAAATAATGTACTTAATTAGTTAACTAATTAGATGAATGGCATTCTAAGCTAATTCTAAATGCACTTAAAATATGAATGCAGTGCATGGATTATGTAATTAAATTAAAAATATGAATTAATCTATTTAAATCCTAATTTATGCTAAATAAATGTTAGAATTATCCTAATGTTTAGGCATTTAAATACTTAAATAGCCCACAACTATGGGCTAATCATCCCACCTGCTTCACTTGCACCCACAGGAGGATGCCTCGCCTAATTGCTACAACTGTGATGCCTCGCAAAGCCAATTACTTGGCTAAATGTGTGCGTGCGACAATTCCGCATCGCCTATTACCTGAAACCTAGAGCGCGGCTGCCTGGGATGAAGGTTTGCTTGCTGCTTCAAATTGACTCTAATGGCGGCAGAGGTCAAACCTACTATCAAGCAACACGGCCTTGCAGCCTCATTAGAACACACAGGAGGCTTTGTCGTGACATGGAAAAGGTGTCGCGGTAGGTGCTGGGCGCGGGGTGACCTAGGCGTGTGTGCCTAGGTCGGTCTGTGGCCGTGAATGTAGGGTTGTTCTGCGGGATTGTGTGGAGGTTATGGTGGTGGATGGAGATGGGGATAATGATCAGTGGAAGGTGGCAGAGGCTCTGAGGTAGTTGGCGAGTGATGGAGAGATTCTCGCTTATTTATGATAGCAATAGAATGATATGTCATGTTTTATGTGGTGGAAAATCTCTCAATCAAAACTAAATATCAAATTTAACCACAATAAAGATGTCACATCCATAGGGAGGAATAGACCAATAAATTCACGAGTAGAGGAATATACTATTTGCAACACTTTCGCGACTTTAATGCGAGGAATATGCTATTTTAAATGGAGCTTGCAATTTTCTTAAAAGTTTAGGGTTATTTATGCAATTTTCACATCAGGAATTAAGCTCCCAAAAATATGTATATGATGCATGTGTAATGGCATATCATGTAAATTTAACTTGCATGTAAATCTAATTCGAAATTCAAAGTTAAATGATGCACATAACACAAGTGAAGTAATTTCAGGAAACTATAAGTGCATCCATGCCATGTGACCTGAATAAAATGTTAATATCTAAATGGCAGTGGCATTCAGTGTAAATATTAATTGAGGAGAAAACAGAGGATTTCTCCTCTCTTCCTTGTGCTCATGAGGAGGCTTCGTGGGAGGAGCTACGAGGCGGGAAGGCATGTCTCGATGAGGGCTATGCAATGGTGGTGACCGGCGGCCAGAGGTGGCCGGAGGCGGTCGGCTGGCGGAGAGGAGGACCGGCCTGTCGACTCTGTTGGAGGAGGACGGCCACGCGTGGGAGGAGGAACAGCGCTGCTGCAGCCCACGCGGCTGCGTGATGGGCACGCACGCAAGGGCATGCTAGGGCACGCCTGCGGGCGGTTGCTGGCGTGGGTGGCAAGGGTGCTTGGTGCGGCATCTGCGGTCACTTGGCTGCTGCCTGCGGGCGATGGTGGCAGGTGTGGGCACCTGCGGATGCTTGGTGCAGGCTGCGCAGGGGTAGTGCAGTGAGGGCTTTAGCACGGGGGTAGTAGCGCGGTGGGAGCGCTGGTGCAACGCCTGCAGGCGGTGGTGATGGCTGGTGCAACACCTGCAGGACTTGCGGGTGCAGGCAAGCGATGGCACGCGTCTGCAGGCGATGGAAGTTGGTGCAACTGTGGCAGTGCACGCGATTGTAGGCGCGTAGTGGGAGGTGAAGGCGTTGTGGCAGTGCGATGAAGGAAGGAGGGCACTAGTTTGGATGCACATAAGGGCGCTTGGAAGGGCACTTGGCTGCCTCTTGCGCACGATCGGTGGCTGGAGAGGGTGCAGTGCCTGTAGGGCTGCAAGGGTGGTGAGGCTTTGGTGCAACACCTGCGAGGCACATAAGGCAGGCGGTGGAGGGCGTTGGCACACAGTGCTTGCTGGTTGTACAGTGCACGCAGTACTTCTCAATGGATCTTCTTCTCCAAGCCCCTCCGCCTCTCTCTCTATATCTCTCTCCCGCGAGTCAAGGGATTTTCGAAATCCCTTACTAAATATGGCCAGCACTGTTTTTCTATTGTAGGAGGATGGCGGCCGTAGGTTAGATATTTGTGGGGGGAAAATATCTTTTCACCCCCTATTCTTTTCTACAATTGGTCCTCCTCCCTCTTCTTCCCGATTATTAGCCTGTAACGAGTGCGCTGTTGTGGGACCTGCATGAAATTTAAAATAATTACATAATAAGTCATAGAATAAATGTAAACTTAAATAATGACATATGCAATCATTTAATGACCTAATGTGATTATTAACAAACATACTATGTTAGAATTGAATTACTTAGGCGTAACAATAGTCCATTAAAATGGACTCATCAAATATGCCCATGCCTAAGATTTGCTAGTCCCTAGCAAAAATGAAAAATAATAGAAGTAATCAGAAGATTTCTTCTTTTCTTATTTCAAAACTTTAGAGATCCAGACAAATGTGAAGTGGTAATAGCCTAGGTAATAGATCCACGTGAAAAGCCAATTCGCATTGGGAGTTCGTACTTCACCCTTGGTAAATATTTCTGTCGGGCTAGGCAACTACTTCCCTCGGGGATAAAGCAGAAGATAATCTGTAATTTGACCCCGGATTTTGGCTTAAGTAGGAGATATCGAGTTGAATGGATTTGTATTTGGTGGCACACACTCATCTGGTGCTACATGTAATCTAGTACTACAGACTCTAGATCTCTAGACTATTAGACAAGTCAACTCGAAGAGAGTCTAAACAACTATTCTCTCTTGATGTTCCTTAGCACTCACTCTTTTCTTTCTTTTCTCTCTGAGATCCCAAATCTCGCCAGATTTAGTAAGTGTACTCACTGTTTGGTGACCTCACATGGCATTCACACTTTAATTAAAGTCCTAATAACTCTACAACTAAGTTAGAGTCCTTAGCTAGTATTTAGGTGATCAGAAATACTGAAAGGTAGGTATGGGTCATATTTGGTGGATCGCGATAGGTGTTTTGTTGCCTCAGAAACAATGTTACATAAATAACATTATAAACTTGGACTCTTTTCTTTTTCTTTTCTCTCTCTCTTTTCTTCTTCTTCTTTTTTTTTGTAATATAACTATTTCTTCTTTTTCTTCTTTCTATTTCTTCGTTGTCTTCTTTTTTTTTTTTAATAAATCAACATAACACGACACAGACTTTTATTTATGAGGCATTATTAGGGATGATGATGGTCAAGAGGATATTGTGTGGCTTATTTGGTGGAAGTGTCTATTCTCGGCACCGGAAAGGAATGAATGGGACAGGTGCATTTCTGACCTTTGACACTATTACCTTCCTTCAGCCGATGACTCTATGAAGGACGGTCGTAACCATCCACCACAGTCATAGCTTTATTAAGACTCAATCTCTGTGTATTTGTCTTATTGGGTGACTCTCAGGAATTCACACAAAGTACGCACACAGGAACAGAGAGCTAAAACTATGCCTAACTCTGAAGTATCTTCATCTAATTATCCAAAACTTAAGAGTTCTTCCACTAGACTTAGTGCACCAGTAATCTCTCTACTTTCATCTCACAAATATGGGGTGGATCTATTAGAAGATAGTATTCCTAACTCTCTATTAACTGTCCAAGGGTCAATAGACTACAAATGCTTATTAGTTTTCTTCAAGGATCCATTCCCCAGTCTACGTGCATGAGAAATAAATGTACTGGATTCTAAACTTAAGAAATAATTCAAGAAAAACCTCCAATGACAAAGATATTTTGCTAGGGACTAACCCATTCAGCTCAAAAAAATAAGCATTTTTATATATATACATAAATATATATGTATGCAAATATTTATAAATGCTATAAACATTCTCAGGTTATACCACCCCATGCCTAAGACTAACAATGTCCTCATTGGAAAAATGCAGACATAGAAGAATATCACCTGAGGAGGAGAGTGGAAGGAGCTAAGGCTCCTCAAGCCGAAGTGCATCCAAAACCTGGCCATCTGAAAGAGTAATATAAGGTTTAAGTCGCTGGCCATTTACCTTAAAGCTCGCACCTGAAGTAGGGTTTCGAATTTCTATAGCTCCATAAGGGAAAGTATTGATAACAACGTATGGCCCATCCTAGCGGGACTTGAGCTTTCCAGGAAATAATTTAAGTCTATAATTAAAAAGTTAGACCCACTGGTTGGGCTCAAAAGTCTTTCTAATGATGTGCTTATCATGGAAGACTTTTGTACATTGCTTGTAAGCTTGAGAAGTTTCATAGACTTCATTACGAAGCTCCTCAAGCTCACTTAATTCTAACATACGTGCCTTTCCCGCTTTATCCAGATTCAAGTTAACGTTTTTAATAGTCTAATAGGCTTATGTTGGATTTCAACGGGAAGGTGGCACGCTTTTCCGTAGACAAGATGGAAAGGAGACATGCCCAAGGGAGTCTTATACGCAGTTCTGTAAGCCCAAAGAGCATCATTTAGTTTTTTAGACCAATCCTTTCGATCGGGCCTGACAGTTTTTTATAAAATTCGCTTAATCTCCCTATTAGACACTTCAACTTGTCCACTCGTTTGAGAATGGTAAGGTGTGGCTATCATGTGGTTGACTCCCAAATTTTGGAATAGTCTTGTGAAGTGTACGTTATTGAAGTGAGGTCCTCCATCACTTATGATTGTCCTTGGCACCCGTACCGAGAAATGATATTAGCCTTAACAAAGCCCAAGACCACGGAATGGTTAATGGTTCGCGTGGGTATGGCTTCTATCCATTTTGATACATAGTCTACAGCCATAAGGATGTATTCATATCCAAAGGACACAGGAAAGGGACCCATGAAGTCAATGCCCCAAATATCAAAGATCTCAACAGGGAGGATAGGTTGTTGGGGCATCTCATCCCTTTTTCCAATGGTTCCCATCTGCTAGCAATGTAGACATGCACCCACATACGTATGTGCATCTCAGAATAATGTGGGCCACCAAAAGCTAGATTGAAGAACGTTATGGGCAGTCTTCTTCCCACTAAAATGTCCCCCACAATGGACGTCATGGCAAAAACTAAGAACACTTCTTCGTTCTTCGTCAGGGACGCAACAGTGAAAAAGCTAGTCAGGGCCTACTTTAAAAAGCTCAGGTTCCTCCCAGTGATAAAATTTAGCATTAGCAAGAAACCTGTCTCGCTTCTGCTTGTCCTAAGTACTGGGGGTAATGCCTGTGACCAGATAGTTCACTATGTCAGCGAACCAAGGAGTTTTAGCTTCCACAGCCATTAGAGACTCATCAGGGAAAGTCTCTTGAATATCGCCAGCAGGGTTTGATGCCTCAATAGGGATCCTAGATAAATGATCTGCTACCACATTCTCAACTCCTTTCTTGTCTTTAATTTCTAGGTCAAATTCCTAGAGTAGCAGAATCCAACAAATTAGTCGAGGTTTGGTGTCCTTTTTAGCAAGAAGATGCTTTAGGGCAGAATGATCAGTAAACACCACAACCTTGGATCCCAAAAGATAAGACCGAAACTTTTCCAAAGCAAATACTATAGCAAGTAGTTCCTTTTCAGTGACCGTGTAGTTTTTCTAAGGATCCGTAAGGGTCTTGTTGGCATAATGCAGTACATGAGGTTTGCCATCAACCCTTTGACCTAAGACTGCTCCCACTGCAAATCAAAAGCATCGCACATAAGCTCAAATGGGAGGGTCAAATCTGGTGCTTGGAGAATCGATGCGGTAATAAGGGCTTTCTTCAAAACTTGGAAAGCCTCGTCACATCTATCATCAAAATTGAAGGAGACATCCTTCGCTAACAAGTCACAAAGTGGCTTAGAGATTTTACTGAAATCTCTAATGAAGCGCCTATAAAATCCAGCATGGCCAAGGAAAGATCTAACCTGACGAACATTGGCAGGCAATGGAAGCTTAGAGATGGAATCGATTTTTGTGGTGTCCACCTCTAATCCTCTCTCGGAAACTATATGCCCTAACACAATGCCCTGCTGGACCATAAAGTGGCTTTTCTCCCAACTAAGCACCAGCTTTGCCTCTTCGCAATGGGTTAGGACTTTATCAATGTGTGAAAGGCATAGGTCAAACGACGAGGCATAAATGGAGAAGTCATCCATGAAAATTTCAACGAACTCGTCGATCATATTAGAAAAGATAGACATCATACAACGTTGGAAAGTGGCAGGAGCATTACATAACCCAAATGGCATACGACGGAACGCAAATGTGCCATACGGACTAGTGAAGGTGGTACACTCCTGATCGTCAGGAAAAATGGCTATCTGATTATACATAGAGTACCCGTCAAGAAAACAGAAGTACTCGTTCCCCGCCAATCATTCCAAAATTTGATCGATAAATGGTAAGGGAAAATTGTCTTTCTAGGTAGCCATGTTCAAACGGCAGTAATCAATGCAGACCCTCCAACTAGTTGAGGGTCTAGTGGTCACCAACTCTCCTTGGTCATTCTCCTCCACAGTGATTCCTACCTTTTTGGGAACTACATGAATAGGACTAACCCATTTATTATCTGAAATGGGATAGATAATCCTTGCATCCAGCCATTTCAGAATCTCCTTTTTAACAACCTCCTGCATATTTGGATTGAGCCTTCTCTGCATTCTCGAAACGGCTTCACGGACTCGTCTGTGTATATATGATGCATGCAAAGAGAGGGATCAACACCCTTAATATCAGCAATTGACCAGGCAATTGCTTCCTTGTGCCTTTGTAAACACTCAAGCAGAGCTCCCTCCTGCAATTCAAATAATGCAGACGAGATAATAACGGGGAGCATGTTATTAGGGCTAAGGAAAGCATATTTCAATGTGCTCGGGAGGGGTTTCAACTCCAACTCAGGAGCCTTTTGGATTGAGGGTTTTAGTTGAGATGTCCCCACCTTAGGTAGCAAATTTACCTTCACGGTCCAGGGTGGGGATAGGGACTCAGTGTGTATTCCCAGCAACTCTTCTAATTCAGGCATTTCCCTTTCAGTTTCTTTAATAATCGAGGGATGGTCCTTAGATATGACCTTCTGATGGGGATCTCTACATAAGAGTGCTGGAGTAGTCTCTTCAATTATTTCATCAACGACCTCAATCTGAGAACAATCTTCAAATCTGGATTGCTTGTAAGTATCAAAAACATTCAACCGGATCTTCTTGTTCCCAAAGCTCATTTTAAGTGCCCCAGATCTACAATTTATAGAGGAATTGGCTGTGGCCAAGAAGGGGCATCCCAGAATAATGGACAGCTTTGTGGGCTTATTTGATGGGTCAGTATCAAGCACCAGAAGTCAACAGGGAAGAAGAAATTCTCCACTCTCACAAGGACATCTTCCAACAATCCCCGTGGTGTCTTAAGTGATCTGTCTGCAACCTGGAGGATTACTGGACTTGGCTTTAGCTTGCCTCCTCCCAAAAGGTCGTAGATAGAGCTTGGTAAAATGTTCACCCCCGCACCCAGATCGTGTAGAGCCTCGTCAATGTGTTGGTTACCTATAACCTCTAAAATATATAGGGCCCCTGGGTCTTTCATTTTGGGGGGTGTTCCATGCTGGAGAATCGAGCTAACATGGTCAGGCAGGATGACCTTGGTTTGGACCTGTTTCCTAGATCGGCGCTTCTGGGTGCATATGTCCTTCAAAAACATGGCATAGGACGGGATCTGTTTAATAGCTTCCAACAAAGGCAAGTTAATCTGGACTTGCCTAAAAGTATCCATAATCTCTTCCATCCTATCCTTGGCTCCAGAAGAGCCAACAGAAGATTCTCCAGGAGCAGATAGGCGCTCTGGATAGGGCACCCTCGGCTTTTGGGTAGAGGGGTCGTCATGGCAGGAAAGGGGTGGTGGAAGGACGACATCCTCATTGTGGGTGATTTTGTGCGAGGGAGAGCAGTGTGGCTCTTCCTTGGTGGAGATGGAAATCGAGTCAGTTGTAGAAGGGGAATTCTGAGACGTAACCGTAGGAGTGTTATCAAGCTTGTCAATCTTCTTTCCACTCCTCATCACGGTCACCGCTTGGGCGTGCTCCCTGAATACAACCCCCTTTCCCTTAGGGTTCTCCTCAGAAGAGCTAGGTAGCTTCCTCGGATCACGTTGCCTAACTGCCTTAGTAAAATGACCAATTTGGGATTGCATACCAGTGATCATCTTATTCTGAGATTGGATGACCATATTCTGATGCTCTTGCATCGCTTTCATCATGGCTTTAATTTCATCCATCTCAGAGGGCTTATTCTGAGGAGGGTTTTCATAAGATGGTTGGTATATGGGTTAGGGAGGTAAAGGTCTTGTATTCCCTGAGTTAGAAGCATCACCTTGCTTCCAAGAGAAGTTTGGATGGTTCCGCAACCCTGGATTATAGGTATTGGAATAAGGGTTATTGCGAGGAGGGCGGAAACCTTGGGCCGCATTCAAGTCTGCCTAAATCAACTCAGGGAATTGATTTTCCTGATGGCACTCCGCAATGGCATGCATTGTGCTTTGGCAAATGGAGCATTCTCTTGAAGCCTGAAAGATAAAGGCTGCTTGCGGGTTCATGCTGGGGTTTACTAAAAGCCTATCAAAGTATTTATTCAATAGTTGAATCTGATAAGCCAAATCCTAAGAAGCCCCGGCTTCATGGGCCTCTATCTTCCTCTACAAGATTGATGGTTTTCTTTCTTGATAGGCAGAGGACAGATGTATGGAGTTGTCGCTTAATGTTTCAAATAATGCCCAGGCTTCATCCTCAGTTCTAGTCATGAAGGTTCCTGCATAGACTGCATCGATGGTTTGCCTATGCCTTTCAAATAATCCGTTATAGAACCTTTCGACCAACTGCCATCTTGGCACCTGATGGTGGGGGCATAACCTAAGAAGGTCATTAAAGCGCTCCCAAGTCCCATGAAATTGCTCCCCTTCCTGTTGAGTAAAACCCATAATCTCTCTTCTGTAATGGTCGGTCTTACTCATAGGAAAATACTCTTTCAAAAATTCTCCCTTAAGGGTGGCCCAATCATTTACCCTTGCATCGAGGGTATGATACCAATGCTTGGCCTTATCCTTTAGGGAGAAAGGAAATAGAGTCCTCATCAAGGCTTCATCAGTAAAGCCCTGGAGCTTCACCGTGGAACAGACCTCGGTGAATTCCTCCAAATGCCGGTGGGGGTCCTCGCTAGTAGTACCATAAAAGGAGGGCAATAAAGATATGGTACTACTCTTGATCTCATATGGATTATCCCCTACCGGTCATCTTAGTGCTTTTGTGGGTTGGTTAGTTGGAATAAAATAGTCCCCTAGGGTCTTTTGTTGATTTTCTCCTTGATCAGCCATTCCTTCTCTTTTCTCTCCTAGGTGAGCTCTCCTAAGAATTCTCTCGAGCTCAGGATCAAACACTAAACTACCCTTAAGAGAGCATCTACCAAGCATACAATATCAATCACAATTCAGGTTCTTATTAAGTGAAACCTCCACTCCAAAGATAAGTCAAAAGGTCAAGGCTTATCCCTCTGTTCCCACATAAGTGGTATAAGAGGGGTGATGACTTGAAATCTTAACCTTCTTTGTTGCGGAGGTCGAATTAGTTGATATAAATGGCCAAACAAGTTTTTCATTGCAATTACATGCCTTAATTCAACCTTCGAGTGCCCTAGGACCTATACTTTGCTTGGATGATACTCCCAGGTGATCAAGTGAGAAGTTACTCCAAGGACGAACAAAGGGATGCAAGTAGGGTGAACCCTTCCTTTGAGGCGATGCGTATGCGGTGCCCCTTAACTACCCTTTTGTTCCTTTAAGGGGTGTCCCCCTCCATGAAGTATCAAAACACTTGGTCAAAAGATAGTACCACCACCACCACAAAGCACAATAGGAGGGTTTGTACCAATAAAGAGATTGATGCCTATAGCCTTAAGGGATCGAGCCTTAGTGTGGTGCCTAATGTGCATGCTCAGTGTCAGAAGTGTGCAACACACCGCAAATCTTTTTAATTTTTTGAAAATGCAAACAAGTCCCTTAGAATCAGATCAAATGTGAATTGATTTTGGGGTTGAATCTGATTATCAGTCCCACTTTTAGTTATGCGACCACTGAATTAGTAAATTCAAACAACTTAGTGGTCTTGAATTTTAATTTGAATGCAAATGCATGAACAGGAGTTGGATGCAAGAGTTAGAAAGGTGTACCTATCTCCAGCAATCTTCGTGCTAATATGCTTGCAATGCAAAAATAAGATCTAATGTGCTGCTCAATCACCCCTAAATGCGCACACCTAAGGGAATGCAACTTCTATACAGGTAGCTCGATATTTTCTTTTGTTGGTTTCAAAGGGAAGCAAGCAAAAAATGGAATCACACATGCGAAAAAAATGTAAACCCTAGTAGCTAAAGAATGTAGGGACAGACCCCCAAAAATTCAGCCCCAAATACTACAAGGGCGAAAAGACAAAAATAAATTTTGTGACGACGGAGAATCCCTTATGAAAGCGGGATCCAAGCCTCCTACGTCTTTTCCTCGTGTGGCTCAGTTCGTGGTTGATGTCACCGCTCTGTTGCGCCTCGTCGCCTCATCAGATTCCTCACACAATAAAAAAAATGATCAGATAATTGCGCAACTCAGAATATTAAAAAATAATAACGTGAATCTATTGCATCTGTTGCCTCCTTGACAACGGCACCATTTGATGTAGAGATTCTCGCTTATTTATGATAGCAATAGAATGATATGTCGTTGTGTCTTATGTGGTGGAAAATCTCTCAATCAAAACTAAATATCAAATTTAACCACAATAAAGATGTCGCATCCACAGGGAGGAATAGACCAATAAATTCACGAGTAGAGGAATATACTATTTGCAGACACTTTCGTGACTTTAATGTGAGGAATATGCTATTTTAAATGGAGCTTGCAATTTCCTTAAAAGTTCAGGGTTATTTATGTAATTTTCACATCAGGAATTAAGCTCCCAAAAATATGTATATGATACATGTGTAATGACATATCATGTAAATTTAACTTGCATGCAAATCTGATTCGAAATTCAAAGTTAAATGATGCACATAACACAAGTGAAGTAATTTCAGGAAACTATAAGTGCATCCATGCAATGTGGACTGAATAAAATATTAATATCTAAATGGAAATGGCATTCGATGTAAATATTAATTGAGGAGAAAATAGAGGATTTCTCCTCTCTCTTCCTTGCACGCACAAGGAGGCTTCGTGGGAGGAGCTACGCGGTGGGAAGGCACGTCTCGATGAGGGCTACGCAATGGTGGTGACGCGGCGATCAGAGGTGGCCGGAGGCGGTCGGCTAGCGGAGAGGAGCGTCGGCCTGTTGACTCTGTTGGAGGAGGACGGCCGCGCGTGGAGAGGAGGAACAGCGCTGTTGCAGCCTGATGATACTTTCACTCAACTCAATAATTAAGTTAATTTTACTTAATTAAGAGTAGAAGTCACTTAGGTTAACTTGAAATTGTGTTGGTTGTGTAGTATGAGGTCGAATTAACCTAACATTTTAGAAATTTTTATTGGTTGAGTCCAGGTCATTCGCTGAGAGGTATAATAATTTCTACACTCACAAATTTTCTTTTATTTTCCTTTATAAGTTTAGGAGGTATAACTAGGTTGATTTTTAAAACATAAATTTTGCCAAAATATTTAAACTATAAAGAATATACAAAATTTCATATAAAAAACATATTTACTCAAATGATCTTCTTTATTAACCAGTAAACATGCTAGTTTCCAATTTTATTTCAAAAGAAATTAAGGCAACAAAAGTTGTTCTATTAAAACAAGCCTTTTTACAATTAAGAACAAAAAGTAATTAAAATGATGCAAGAGAAATAATATTCTTCATTTATTTTCTTGAGCCTCTTATCTTCTTTCTTTCTTTTATTTTCTTCTCTCTCTCGAGCTCTCTTTCTTACCTTTCTTCTGTTATTCCTGCCTTCTCTTCCTGTCTCTTATTCTCTTTCCCTTAGTCTTCTCCTGCCTTCTTCTCTTCCCTTAGTGCCTGTTCTCTTAGTTCCTTAAAGACTGTTCTCCTCTTTTCCTTAGCCTTTACTCAACACTTAGCATTTTAACTATCAGCTCTTCTTTTCCTTAAGTCCTTCAGCTGAATCAGGTTTTTTTTACTTTTTAACCAAAAAATGTTTTATTTGCGGCGAGGACCTTTCGAGGATACACAGCACCCTGAGACCAGGGTGGGACCAGATCCTACTCGGTCCTCGCCTAATCTCAATTAGGTTCGTTTTCAGTTTATTTCATTTCGGTTCATAGTCCCGAGCCAATTTGGCTCAACCCGGCCTCCTAGGCCTCTCACCCTCCTAGGGCACAAACTCGCTCACGCCCCTAAGGGCGTACACCCGCAGGCACACAAGCCCGCACACACACACATGCACATGCTCAGATCAGATTGGTAACCGGTGCGTCGAGCGCTGACAACTGAAGAGCCGTGCAACAAATTTCTTTTGTTCCCATGCGCGTGCTCAGAAACTAGCGATGTGGGACTATCTAACCCCTTCCAGACCCAACTTCAAATGATCATAACTTTCTACCCAAAGCTCCAAATCAAGTGATTTAAAGTTTGTTAGAAAGCTCTAAGGTTGAACTTCACAATTGCAAGGTCAATTTAAGGTTTTGAAGATGTTTTCTTCTTCAATTTGAAAGATAAAATCAGGGGTTCCTACTGGTTATTTAACGCCTGGAAGTGGTTTTAATATCTACAGAGTCCTCAGATGGACTTTTCTCTCTTATTTAAAGGTCTGTATAGGTTATACAATTAATTCTGCATCTGTTAGAGTAAGATTTAAGCTCTCAAGATCTTCAGACAATGTACAAAAGGTTGAAGCTTCTCTGAAAGCTTCAGAGTTCTAAATTTTAGACTTTGATATGGATAAACAGACATAGAGAAACATCTCTGATCGACTTAAACTAGTTCTAAGGGTTATAATTGACTTCTCTGGACAGGATTCAAGTTCATATTTCAACAAAATGGCACTGCTGTTGGTTTGGGTTCGAAAGTAACCCAAATTGACAGGATTCAAATTCTCACAAAATAAATCATCTGAGCTCACTTTATTCTCTCTCAGACCATTCAACAAATTCTCAGAAATAGTTTACACTCCTCAATACCTCAATTCGAGCTCAGAACTCTATTAGTAGACTCAGTTTGACTGTGGAGGCACAAAAGTTTGACTTTCTGTTAAAAGCTTTTCCACAGGAAATTAAAGCCTCGAATAGAGTCTTCTCATCCTCAGGAACTTATTCAGATCTTCATATAGGTGTTCTAACCTTGATTCCTAGGGTTTTAGGCTCGCCGCCTGAGGTTCAAAAGGTGTGTGTTCGACAAAGCCAACGGAAGGCTGTTATAGTGGAATGAGGTCATGACCAGCTTCAGTGCATCGCACTGAAGCTTCTAAGATCATTAAATGCTTCTTAAATCTCTTTAAACAGACTTCTCCAACTCTACCGGAGTTGGAGAAGATGAAGTTCATATCTACAGCTCCAGTGGTTAAGTCCTCAAATAAACATTCTTAAAACAATCAATGATCCACATTTTATCATTCTGGAGCTTCTCAACAAATTCTAGAGGCTGAAATGCAAATTTGGCTCGTCGAAGCTCACCGGAGCTCCGGTGAGTCCAGAAAATGTGTAATTTGTGTACAGATTGTGAAAACTTGCAATTTTTAATCTAAAAAGGATCCTGAGGTTGCAAGGAACCTCAGTATCACATTTAATTCCCATTTTGTTCATTAGAGTTAAGATTTGACAGTGAATTTATTTTCTTAAAGGATCTGAGTGGTTAAAGCTCAGGACTTGTTTTACCACTCGATTGAATGGTTAAAACAAGTCAACAGATGTTTATATTCATAAATATATATTTAATTTAAGATTTGAATTGCTCCTGAACCGCCATTGACAGCGAGTTCAGGAGCTTAATTATATTTGGGCGTTTAATTTATATGTGACATTTATATATATTATAGTATCGATCAGGGTTCATAAGTGGTGAATAGATGATGAAGAACCCAATGAAGGTGGAATTAGGTCGATGACTATCACCATGGACAGTGTCAGTAGTCGGTGAAGGTGAAATTTGAATTAGGCGATTAGGTGATCAATTAAGCGATTAGATGTGCTAAAAGTGATTATGGAAGTTAAAGGAAGGTGTACAGTGAGTTAAAAAGACAAGATTAAAGCTCTGGCAAGCTCAAGGAGCTTGCCGGAATCGAAGAAGATGAAACTAAAATTCTAAAATTACATCTAATCTAACTACCTACCTACCTAACTAAGCTAGCCTACTCCTACTCCTACTCCTAATCTACTATTACCTGGATGAAGGGGTCAATAGGGTTCCGCCGAAGGTTCATAGCGGACGACAAAATCAGAGGGTGGAAGAAAGATCTCCGGCGGGCGGATTTGAGGTGGAGCGAAGGGTTCCTTTAGTCGGTACCTGTGTCAGAGACGCGGAAGACCACGGTGGATCTCCTCGGTTGATTAAGATGGACGAAGGAAGTCGGAAATTGAATTGGAAAGTCACCGGAGTTTTGGACGAATAGCCTATCGAAGTCGACTACAGTGTTAGAAGAGGGAAGGGAGCCAACTTGAGTAAAATCCAAGGTGTGAGGGGGTATTTATAGCAGTTGGCGGCGAAGAGAATGGCGGGGTCTAGCCGAAGAAGGAGCTTGAGGAGCTTAACCTCCGTCGTCATCTCCGATGACAGTGAGGTTATCTCCCACTGAAAAATTGGATTTCCGGTTAATCGAGACTGGTGGATGAAGTGGAGGTGGTGAGCGCAAGCTGCAAGAGCTTGGACAAAGAAGAATGATGTCGGCAGGGCGGTAATCGCGCGGTGGCGTGACTCTCTGCCGCCAGCCGTTCATTCGGCTGAAGAAGAAGAAGAAGACGAAGAGGGACTTAAATGAAATAAAACTTAAGGACCTGTGTGATAAATAAGGACCCGACTATAATGACTTTTAAGGACCAAATTGTAAACTCAGGTTTTGAAGGTTTATTTTAATTTAGATCTTTTTCAACCTTTTATATATGTTAGTAAATAAGGTAAATATTATATTTTCACCTTGAATTGACATTTTTGAACTTTTTAGATTAATTTATTAGATTAAGTAAAATTACTTAAGTTATTATATACTTAGGTATACATTATGTTTAAGTTACTTAACTTATTAATTAAGGGAATGATTAATAGGATTTCAAGTCCAATTATTATCTAAATTATTAATAATGTTAATTGAATGATAAAATGTCATTTTTAACTTATTTTAAGGTCCTTTACTAAATATCCCTTATTTTATAATTAACCCTTATATATTCATAACCTTAGCTAATTAGAGATCATGATGAGTGTCGCATCATAGTCCGTGCGGCTACGCGATGGGTGCGCACGCAAGGGCGTGCTAGGGCGCGCCTACAGGTGGTTGCTGGCATGGGCTGCAAGGGTGCTTGGTGTGGCGTCTGCGGTCACTTGGCTGCTGCCTGCGAGCGATGGTGGCAAGTATGGGCTCCTACGGGCGCTTGGTGCAAGCTGCGCAAGGGCAGTGCGATGTGGGCTTTAGCGCGATGGCAGTAGCGCGGTGGGAGTGCTGGTGTAGCGCCTGCATGCGGTGGCGATGGTTGGTGCAGCACCTGCAGGGCTTGCGGGTGCGGGCAAGCGATGGCACACGTCTGCAAGCGGTGGAAGTTGGTGCGGCTGTGGCAGTGCGTGCAGTTGCAGGCACGCAGTTGGAGGTGAAGGCGCTGTGGTTGTGCAGTGAAGGAAGGAGGGCGCTGGTGTGGCTGCGCACAAGGGCGCTTGGCTGCCTTTTAGGTGCAGTGGGTGGCTGACGAGGGTGCAGTGCCTGCAAGGCTGCAAGGGTAGTGAGGCTTTGGTGCAGCACCTGCGGGGCGCACAAGGCAGGCAATGGAGGGCGTTGGTGCACAGTGCTTGTTGGTTCCACAGTGCATGCAGTACTTCTCGATGGATCTTCTTCTCCAAGCCCCTCCGCCTCTCTCTCTATATCTCCTCTCTCCCACGAGTCAAGGGATTTTCAAAATCCCTTACTAGATATGGCCAGCACTATTTTTCTGTTGAAGGTGGACGGCGGCCGTAGGTTAGATATTTGTAGGAGGAAAATATCTTTTCACCCCCTATTCTTTTCTACAATTAGTCCTCCTCCCTCTTCTTCTCGATTATTAGCCTGTAACGAGTGCGCTATTGTGGGACCTGCATGAAATTTAAAATAATTACATAATAAGAAATAGAATAAATGTAAACTTAAATAATAACATATGTAATCATTTAATGACCTAATGTGATTATTAACAAACATACTATGTTAGAATTGAATTACCTAGGCGTAACAATAGTCCATTAAAATGGACTCATCAACGAGGCGTGTGGGTGTGTGGAATGATGGATGTGCCTTCGCCGATGGTCTGCCAGAGGTGGAGACGATGGTGGTGGTCTGCGGTTGTCGAGGGGTGTGTTGGGAAATAAAGAAGGGGAAGATAAAGAGTAGAGAGAGGGGAAAGTTTTTAACCTAATTTAAGGATGAAAGGAGAGAGGATGGCGGATGGCTCGTACCTACTACCGTCGGAGACGAAGGTCCAGTAGAGGGGTGACGGCGACGACGAGAGGGTAGTTGGCACGTGCGCAGGTATGGCGCGGCGTGGACGAAGGAGGCGGAGATGTCTCTGCCATTTGTATTGTGGCAGAGCGACGAGAAGAGGGAGAATATGTCGTCGGAGCTCGTTGGATGCTTGGCCAGAGGAGAAGAGACGAAGTTGAGGGTTGTTCTCCGACTAAACCAAGCTGAGAATGAGCAGCCGGACCTGGGGCATCTTTTATAGTCTCTAGCAGAGGTCCTTGTGCTTGGAAGACAAGCTTCCAAGCATGGGTATTCTCACCGGAGATGGAATGTGAGAGATACCCAAATTTCTCATGCATTCGCATGAGAGATTGGGTGACAATTAGGGCTTGGAATTGTATTCAGATGATCGGGAATTCCTCAGAGAATCTCCCTTTCAAATAGGAAGTCGCTGAGGGATTTGGGAGAAATCCTCCTCGAATCCTCACCGGAGTAGGACTCCTCTGCTGTAATGGTGGAGGGGCCTAATTGCAAAGAGTGGCGAGGAAGCTAGGGGAGTCTTTGCAATGGTTTTCAAAAGTTAGGGGCCTAAATGTAATTGGGTGGACTATTTTGCAAAGTAGGTCAATGTGAACTCCCCTTAGGTCCAAATTTTGGTATAAACCTAATTTGGACCTAAGGAATCCAATGATGAAGTTGGATTTTAGGTTTGATCACGTTTGATTGGATATTTTACACAAAAACCTAATTTAGGGTAAATAATTAGTTAGGACCCCTATTTAGGTCAAAATAGGTTTCAAAAGCCAAATTGAAGGTTCTAAACCCTAGGAGATATTTTTTCATGAATTTTAGAGGGCTTAGTTGATTTTTATCCTGACAAGAACCTTATTGAATTAAGTGGGTCTGTTTTAGGGTTACAAGTCATTTAATTCCCAGATTTTACCTTAACCCATTTCTGATTTAACCAACTCACTTTTTATCTTGTTAAGACCAATTGACTCATGTTTAACCCCTGAGAAATCCCGAAGTTGCATTGCAATGGTAAAATTACAGTTTTACCCTTTATTTCTTACTTTTCTTTCAAACCAGTTATTCTCTAAGTTAGGCCCTTCACTTGGCTATGTAGGAGCTTTTATTCTCTTTTCTAGGTCAAAATAAGCTAGTTAGGACTCATGATGGTGTTCCCATCATACCCCCATGCCTAGCTTTTGCTAGTCTCTTAGCAAAATTTTAAGGTTTTAACTTCTGTTATAGACCATGAGTTCCTTTCACAATTTATGATGAGTGCTTTTTTTCTTTTTAATTAGGTTAGAATGCCGACTGTTAGCCTAAAGGTACTCAAGTACCAACAAAGATCCAGACTTGACCAGCTTTAGCCTCAATCCTCCATGAAGGTTTTTAAGGCCCGCAGGAACTATCCTAAGGTTCGTTGGACTCTGTAGTTAAAGCACCCATGCTTGAGACATCTTTTAGCCTCGATTCAGTTTGCAATGCATTTTTTGTAAGAGAGAGACAGAGGATTTATTTGTTTGGAGAGTTTTCTCTCTTTTCTTTTTATTTCTACCTTTGGATTAGCTTCTCAACACAATCTGTATCGGATTCCTCATCCCCATCACCAATCCTCAAAGGTCCCTGGCAATCGATGCTTCGTAATAGCACCGCCCATGGAAACCCCAGAACCCTAGCTTTCGAGATTTTGAGATAATCCCGCCCATGGTGTTCTGTAGCCAAATCCATACCTTGGCAATCGACATTTCGTGATAATGCCGCCCATGGCATCTGAACCAGCAGGGTGCTTACGTGCCCCCGGTAGGATATGTAAATATCCTTGGAGATAAGCATCGAGGAGACGATATGTTGTTATGCATCTTCGAGGGGAATTTTCCGCCTCTCCGCATCGGGAACTCATCCAAATCAACTTGTGTTGATAGGCCGCTCCTAATCTAGGCAACTTTTTTTAAAATGTTTAAACTCTTTTAAGTGATTTTGATAGTTATGCTCACTGAACCATACTGTGTGTGGATTGGGGTGCTTAGGTTACCGAGTCCTGCAAACCAAAGGTCAGTTAACGAGACCGAATACTCCCTAAGCCTTAGACCTAATACTTAAGCTTTGCATTTTCCTCAACCTCTTGAGGACTATCCAAATCTTAGCGGATACTTGAATTTTTAAGCCTAAGAGTCTAACCCAAAAGGCCTAAGATCAGCGTTCCTACTAATCTCTCTTTGTGTCTCATTAGCACTTTTCTTCACTTTTCTTTTTTCCTTGATGTGGTCTAAAACTTCGGCTAATCCCTTAATCTCTTACTAATGACTATCTCTTTTTCTTTTCATTTTGTGCTCCTTTATCATTTTGCTCTTTTCCTCCTCATGTTTATATGGCTTCAAAAATTTTTCTCCTCCCCCCTTAGTTTTTTTGTTCTTTTTCAAGATTTTTTATTTTTTTGGCATTTTTGACATATGTAATTTTTTTGTTAGAATCCTTCTAACTTTTCTTGATTTTTGTATGTATTCACTTTACCACCACCCCATGCCTAAGTTTTGCAATGTCCTCATTGTAAACGGAGGGTGTGAAACAGTGTTGGATTCAGGGACTTAGAACAGGATTTTATCGGGTGGGTGACTGGGTCGGGAATGAGTGTTGCAGATGATTTCAAGCTCTGGCATGTGTACCAGAGGTGGGATCGATTGGTCTAAGGGTGAACTCAGGGTGCAATAGACGTGGAGTACAAACAGATAATCAGATGGATCTCAGGTTTTTGGAATGACGGGTTGCCTCCCATTAAGCGGTAAATTCAACGCCTTCAACCGAGCGGAAAATGGGATGGAGAGGGAGTGATCACATCGGTAGAGTTTTATAGAACAAGCACCTTGATTAAGAGCCTGGTTGGTCCAACTAGGTGCTTGTTGAGATCAACAGGCTGACGATGCAACCCAAACCCTATCAATCTGGTGGGTTGATAAATGTAGATCAACAGATGTGGAACCCACCATATGCTATGAAGCTCGGATGGATGTGGAAGTGTAAATTCAGGTTTTGGCTAAGTCGGATCAGCCTGGTCAGAGTAGGGGTCTGAAAAGTAATCAGTGAATGATGCGGAAACCCTACAGGGGTGATCAGAGAATGATGGAGCATGTTTTTCAGTCTGATCAATGTTTGATACCTGGTATATGTGTGGAGTTGAATCATCTGCAATCGGCTCAGTAAGAGGCGAATCAGAATAGAAATTGAGTCCGGTTGCGGGTCAGGGTTGAAAACGAGTTTTGATGGGTTCTGTATGTGTGGGAGAGGTGGCTTCAATGAGGATTGTGTATGAGGGCTCTTCTAGAAAGGAGTGACAGGTGGTTTCATGTAGAGTCCTCACAGTAGCTCTCAAAGTCAAAAGTGAATGCCTGAAGAGTGTCTATAGGATGATGGAAATTTGAATCGAGAAAAGATTCGAATTCTGGGTTGCAGTCACTCTTGGCATTTTCTGGTTTTGATTCCTGAGTATCAAAAAGAAATGATCCTATGTCATTAGAACCTGAACTTAAATCAGTGATCTCGGGAACCTGGACCTCAAAGTCGGAGTCAGAGAATGAATCATGTTAGCTGAGGTCGTAGATTGGCTCCTTGTATTCAGGAAGCAGAGTCTCTCTGAAATCATGGTCAGATTCGAAATTGTCGGAGATATTGCGAAAGTCCAGTTCTAAATGAGATTTGAGATCATGGGTTCCACCACAGAATAAATCATATGATGTAGACTCGGCAGCTTGACTGGGGTCTAGCCTATACTTTAATTCTGAGCTCGAAGAGGTGTCCTTGTTTGGTCGAGGCTTAAGTTCTAGGCTTGTAGGAAAGATCCAATCGAAACCTCACTTGTCCAACTGCTCAATTTCTGTATTGTAGATTGGCGTGACTTCCGAAAAATAAATTTGTACCTCTGAGGATGTTGGAGAGGGATATTCATCAAATAGAGGCCCAAAATCATACTCTTCATTAAAAATTTGATCTTCATCATATGGGGCCTCGTAATCTTCCCAATACGTTTCAGATCCAGATTCTAGGCTTAGGATGTGGGTTGAATCAGTAGAATCTAGGTCCGAATAACCTTCGAGGGTCACCTTATCAGCATAAGGGTGGGATTTACACCCTCGAGAGGTTCAGTTCAACTATCATCATTCAGGAGTTTTGGAATTCTATGGTTGGTGACCCAGTGACTAAGGTTGGCTCAAAATTGTGTTCTCCTGCAATTGGAACACCACTCTGTTCCTCAAACCTGGAGTTTGGGAAATCGGTTAAATCCTCAATACCATTCCAAGATGGTTCATCATTTGTTTGGGGCATGTACGGGTATTTCTGATCGATAATTTGTTTCAATAATCTCATCATCTCTTCCTGTTTTTCAAGATCATCTTGGTAATGTTCCCATAGTACAGGATTTGTCATGCATTGGATGTATTCAAAGTTATGTAATTTTTCTCTCTCAATGTATCCTGTTATGAGCATGTCTCAGGTTGATCCTTTTCTGGCTTCTGTTAATAACACTTGGGCACAGTTTATGATGAAAGTTGTTGTTGTTGCTACACTAACCTGAATGTCTTCTACTGGTGTTGAGGTTTTGTATTCAATTTCATAGAATTCAAGGGCATCCTCGATCATCCTATCTCTCATGGATCTCTGTGATTCAGGTTTCTTGAATGGTAGTCCTAACTAACCAGGCTACATGTTTGGATTAGATGGTGGAATCAAGATGTAGAGTCATAATTTGGATCAAGTTGTGAAGTGATTAGATCTGAATAGAGAATCCCACTGAAAATCTATGTGTGTGCTCTAAAGAGAAGGGATGAGGGATTGGATGTGTTTTTGACCCAATCGAGGCACCCAAAGATGTTTGGATGACTATGGAGGTTCGGGTCAGATGATACTACTGGATCAGAAAGTTGTCCACTTGAGAATTACCTGGGCAGCCAGAGAGGGAGAGTCCCGCAAAGACCCCTACACGGTAGAGCATCCCCACAGGTTACAGGGTTTCCCCTACCCGACCTCTCTTGTCATTGAGATTACAGGTAGACTAAAATGGGGACCTTGACCTCTTAAGTCTACCACTTTTAAATTGAAGGTGCTTAGGATTTCACTTGAACTTTAAATCTTTTGGTTTTGTGACCTAATTTCAAGGTTGGTTGACCCAACAAGGGGTCAACTTCACCTGACCTGCCCTAAAGATGGTAGAGTGATTCTAGGTCAAGACCTAGAAATCACCCTGATTTGACTCCCAGGTTATTAGGTCTAAGGTTTTTAATATACAAGTGATTTTAGAGCTCAATTTTAGGGTTTGTCTTGCTTAGATCCTTTCAATCAAGGGCTTAGGTAGCACATAAGTACGGGTGGGTTTATTTCCTTTTATGCAAGCACATGTGAACTAGCACTCCAAAACCCTACTGTAGAAACCCTAATTGGCTCTATTTCCAATCCTCTTTGATTTTCAGAAGTTCTCTTTGGACTTCAAACAAGAAGTGTGTAGTCTGCGGAGATCTAGAAATTAAGCGTGATCCCTAATAGGCATAGGAATTTGTGAGGTAGGATCTCTAAAAATCGCTTAAACTTCGCTAAGTTGTGCAAAAAAATTTCGCAAAATCAGGAAACTTTTGCCTTAAAAATGGTAATTACTATAAAAGGAAGGCAAGTGATTCCTATTTTGATTGCTTCCTTTTGTCTTTCCAGGGTTAGGAGATGGATCTAGGGAAGAAGAGAGAATTTACCAGCCTTGGAGTGGTTGATTTGCACGGGAGATCTCCTCGTGAAATACCTCGCAAAAATCACAGCAAAACAAATAGGGCAAGGTAGTGCTCAAATAGAATCAAAATAATGCAGAGACTAGTGATGAATTGCGCGTTGCTCCCCGGCAACGGTGCCAAAATGTTTAACAAACGGTGAGATCAATTTTATAAAATAAATACTGTGTCATAATATAGTTGAAATAGCCTTGAAAATAAATAAGAATGTTATTACTCGAATGTTAAGTCCGAAGTCGAACACAGGGAATAAATGGAATTCATACACTAATCTCAATAATAGATGCAATTTGAACACTTAAAATTACTCAAAATTTAATTCAAAATGTAAAGCATAAGTTTAAATATAGCAAAAGAGAAATTGGACGTCTGATTATAGAATCAAACGTCTTTAAAAGGTTTGACTCTTCTTCTCATGCTTCTTCTCTTTCTCTTCTTTTCTTCTTTGTTCTTCTTTCTTTCTTCTTCCTTTGGTCCTTGGCTTCTTTCTTTCTCTGGCTCTTCTTCTCTTTCTTCTTCTTTTTCTTCCTTTCCTCTGCGTGCTTGCCTTAGCTTCTCTTCTTCTCTTCTCTAGCTTCAGCCTTCTTCTCTGACTTCTCCCTCAGCTTCCTCTTTCTCCTTCAACCGTGCCTTCTCCTTCCTTCTTTTCTTCTTTGACTTTCTCTTCCTCTGACTTTAGCCGAGCCTTTTCCTCCCTTAGATCTTCTTTTCCTTAGCTTTCTTCTGCAGCTCTTTTCTCTTTAGCTTCTTCTGCATCCTCTGCAGCTCTTTTCTCTTTAGCTTCTTCTTCCTTCTTCCTTTCCCTGCACACAAGTGCAAAACCTACCCCTACCCTCCCCCACGAATGCTCTCTTTTCTCTCTTAGGCTCACTCTCCCAGAGCCAATCGGGTATACGGGTCGGGTTCACGTGCCCAAGTCCAGGTGCATCGACGTGGGTGATGTGTGAGGAGTGCTGGGTAATCGGGTCAAGTCAGCCAGGTCCGCGGAGCGTGGGCACGAAAGAGGCAAGTGTGTGGGCTAAGGGACCTTACCCTGTGTTTGGAGGCAAAGAACCTCTAACACTAATTCATGTTATACTGCTCAGTGCGCTCCAAACTTTCCAAGGTGGGACTAAAAAGTCCCACCCACTTCGCTTGTGCCCGCAGGAGGATGCCTCGCCTAATTGCTGCAGCTGTGATGCCTCGCAAAGCCAATTACTTGGATAAATGCATGCATGCGACAATTCAGCATCGCCTGGTACCTAAAACCTGGAGCGCGGCTTCCTGGGATGAAGGTTTGCTTGTTGCTTCAAACCGGCTCTAATGGCGGCGGAGTCAGACCTGCTATCAAGCAAAATGGCCTTGCGGCCTCATTAGAACACACAGAAGGCTTCGCCGTGACATGGCGAAGGTGTCGCAGTAGGTGGCTAGGCGTGGGGCAGCCTAGGCGTGCATGCCTGGGTCAGTCTGTGGCCATGAATGTAGGGTTGTTCGTGGGGATTGTGTGTAGGTTATGGTGGTGGATGGAGATGGGGATAATGATCAATGGAAGGTAGTGAAGGTTCTAAGGTAGTTGGTGAGGTGTGTGGGTGTGTGGAATGATGGATGCGCCTTCGCCGGTGGTCTGCCAGAGGTGGAGACGATGGTGGTGGTCTATGGTTGTCGAGGGGTGTGTTGGGAAATAAAGAAGGGGAAGATAAAGAGTAGAGAGAGGGGAAAGTTTTTAACCTAATTTAAGGATGAAAGGAGAGAGGATGGCAGACGGCTTGTACCTACAGCTGCCGGAGAAGAAAGGTCTAGTAAAGGGGTGACAGCGACGATGAGGGGGTAGTTGGTGCGTGCGCAGGTTGGTGCAACGCGGACGAAGGAGGCGGAGATGTCTCTGCCACTAGTATTGTGGCAGAGCGATGAGAAGAGGGAGACTATGTCACTGGAGCTCGCTGGATGCTTGGCCGGAGGAGAAGAGACGAAGTTGAGGGTTGTTCTCCAGCCAAACCAAGCTGAGAATGAGCGGCCGGACCTAGGGCTTCTTTTATAGTCTCTGGCAGAGGGCCTTGTGCTTGGAAGACAAGCTTCCAAGCATGAGTATTCTCACTGAGGATGGAATTTGAGAGATACCCAAATCTCTCATGCATTCAAATGAGAGATTGGGTGACAATTAGGGCTTGGAATTACGTTCAGATGATCGGGAATTCCTAAGAGAATCTCCCTTTCAAATCTGAGAGGGAGTCTCTGAGGGATTTAGGAGAAATCCTCCTTGAATCCTTGCCGAAGTAGGACTCTTCCGCTATAATGGAAGAGGGACCTAATTGCAAAGAGTGGCGAGGAATCTAGGGGGGTCTTTGCAATGGTTTTCAAAAGCTAGGATCTAAATGTAATTGGGTGGAGTGTTTTGCAATGTAGGTTAAGGTGAACTCCCCTTAGGTCCAAATTTTGGTATAAACCTAATTTGGACCTAAGGAATCCAATGGTGAAGTTGGAGTTTAGGTTTGACCATGTTTAACTATATATTTTACACAAAAACCCAATTTAGGGTAAATAATTAGCTAGGACCCCTATTTAGGTCAAAATAGGTTTCAAAGGCCAAATTGAATGTTCTAAACCCTAGGAGATATTTTTCCATAAATTTTAGAGGGTTTAGTTGATTTTTATTCTGACCAGAACCTTGTTAAATTAAGTGAGTCTATTTTAGGGTTACAAGAAGTCATTTAATTTCCAGATTTCACCTTGACCCATTTCTGATTGAACCAACCCACTTTTCATCTTGTTAAGACCAATTGACCCATGTTTAACCCCTGAGAAATCCCTATGTTGCACTGCAATGGTAAAATTACAGTTTTACTTTTTATTTCTTGCTTTTCTTTCAAACCAGTTATTCTCTGAGTTAGGCCCTTCACTTGGCTATGTAGGAGATTTTATTCTCTTTTCTAGGTCAAAATGAGCTAGTTAGGGCTCATGATGGTGTTCCCATCAACTTCAGCACACACAAGCATTTAACAAGTTCCAAGTAGTACTCTGGCATCTTTCCTTGCGCATGTAGGTGCCTACTAAGCCTAGAGCTATGATTACCTCAACATCGAGTCAGATTTGGGTTCTTCCAAGTACCTTATTCTGATGATGGCCCTTGACTCATCTTCGTACCCGAGAACCATTCGAGGTTAGAGGAAGATTTCAAGTAGCCTCTAGCCACCACATAATCTCGGGTCTCCAACCCAAGTAGTGAACCCTTAGTTCACTAAGTCAGCGGGTATCTCTACGAGTTCACCTAGTTGACCTGCTCTTCTTTTAATCTGATTTGATTTTGTGCCACAAGCGGAACTCTAGGGACCTAGTGGATCACCTATGGATTGACCTTAGACCATAGGATCCAAGCTTTCCCTTATACTCGTATAAGATTCAACAAAATTTGATATTTAGAATTTCACTTTAGGTTTAGCTAGGTACACTTGGCTTTCACTCTATAACTTTAGCAATTTTAGATGTATTTCTCACTCAATGATTACTTAGTTATGGGAACACCATCATGAAGCATTAACTAGATCAATTTAGTCTTATAAAGTCAATAAAAGCTCCTACATATCCATCAAAAGGTTGCTAGAGCAGGAAGAGTTGTTCTGAGAAGAAAAGTTAAAAATATGATTATTTCTACAATTTTACCATCTTATCACAAATACAGAATAACCATGTTCTCACTTTTTTGTGCGGGTTTAAAGTATATCATGTTGTAGTATAACTGACAAAACGTTTAAACAAATATAAGGAATTTTATTACTCGAAAAACTAAAGTATCCGAGGTCGAACACAGGGAGCAAGCTCAGTACTTTTTAAAACCAAAGAATACAACTGTTAAATGAAAAGGATTGATTCAAAGAGAGAATTTTAAAAAGGATTTGTGAAATAAAAATAGAATTGGACGTCTGATTTCTGTATCAGACGTCTTAAATGTAATCTCCTTTCTCTCTTCTTCTTCGTTGTTCTTCTCTCTTTCTGCCTTTGCTTCTTGTCTTGTGCAGGCTTCTTCCTGCCTTTGTTTCTTTTCTCTTATTTCTTCTTCTGCCTTGCCTTTCTTCTTCTTCACTTGGCCTCTCTTCGTTCTTCTCTCTCTTCTGCCTTGTCTTCCTTCTTCCTTCTTCTTCTCTGCGAAAACTTCTCCTTTCACTGCTACACAGCCTCTTCTTTCTTCTCTTCCTGTTCTGCAGCTGCTAAGTGTTCGCTGCCTCTTTCGCTTCTTCCTTCCTGCACACACCACAGTCAAAGCAAAACCTACACCCGTCCCTCTACCCAAGCGTCTCTCTCTCTCTCATGCAATTCACTCAACAACGCTCTCCTAGAGCCACACGGGTAGTCGGGTCGGATTCGCACCCGGGACCAGGCGCACCGGCAGGTGGTGATGCGCGAGCAGTGCGTAGGTTTAGGTCGGGTCGGATCCCGCCAGATCCGCGAGGTCAAGCCGCGAAAGAGGCGGGTGTGAGGGCAGGTGAGGGACCTCACCCCTGTGCTTACAGAGGCAATGGGCTTAAAACACAAAAACAATTTATATGATACCTGTGTTTTGCAATCCCACGATGTGGGACTATCTGGTCGGTCCTGCTTTCGCGCCCGCAGAGCTTTCGTTGCGCGATTGCTCCAGCTGCTGGCCTCTCTGTGCGACTTGCTAGCCTCACTCACTTCGCGACACTCATGTGAGTCTGCTGCACCTGCAGCCTGGGAGTCCTGGTACCTGAAGCTGCTGCAAGCTCCTTGCTGCTTCGGCTGATAATGGCGACCGGAGCTTAAACCTGTCACAGACAAGAACGGCCTATTGGCCCAATCAGATTGGCTAGAAACCTTCGCCGTGGCACGGCGAAGGCGGTGGGTGGTTCTGCAGGCTGTAGGTCGGCCTAGGCGTGCGTGCCTAGGTAACCTGTGGCCGGAGATGTTGGGTTGTTCGGGGGGTGATTGTGGAGGTCTGGAGTGGCAGTGGTGGGGTGAAGTGAGTTCCTGATGGTGAGGCGGAGCTCACGAGGGGGTTGGCGAGCCGTGTGGAGGGGCGGAGTGGTGTGGGCATCTCGCCGGAGGGCGGTCGGAGGCAAGGACGATGGAGGTGGTTAGGCACTGTCGAGGGGTAATCAGATAAAATAGTAGGGGGAAAAGAGAGAGGAGAGGAGGGAGAAGGTATCTGGAGTGGTCTAGAAGGAAGGGAGGCGGCGGAGAGGACGGCACGTAACTGCCGTCGTCGGGGAAGGACCCTGAGGGAGGAAGCAGCAACGAAGATGAGGTCAGGGGCACGCGCGCGTGGTACAACACGACGCGGGAGGAAGTGGCGGAGTTGACTCTGCTGCTGGTATGGCAGCAGAGCGACGAGAAGGAGGGGAGGAGGTCGCCGGAGCTTGCGGGTCGTTTGGCCGGAGATGGGAGAGAGGGAATTTGGAGGGGATCTCCGTCAAAATCAAGCTTAGGTTCTGCGGCAGGGTCTGGGGAGCCTTTTATAGGCGCTGGCTGAACCTTCTAGCACGTGGAGACCGCACAATCACCTCCGCCGGCTCACCGGAGTTGGAAAGAGGGTGGATACGCCAATCTCTCGTGCGTTCACACGAGAGATTGGGTTCACACCAGCGATTGTAATTGGCTTTAGAAGGAAGGGAATTCCTCAGAGAATCCCCCTTCCATTTCTGGGAGGGAATCTCTGAGGGATTAGAGAGTAATCCCTCTCTAAACCTCGCCGGAGCTCGGTTCTGCCCTAACAATGGCGGCAGGACTGGATTGCAAAGGGGGCGGAAAACTTAGGGGGCTCTCTGCAGAGATATTCAAAAGATAGGGACCAAATTGTGCTTTGGGTGTACTAAATTGCAAAGTATGTCAAGATGACCTCCCCTTAAGTCCAAATTTTGGTACAAACCTAATTTTGACCTAAGGAATCCAATGGTGAAGTTGGATTTTAGGTTTGACCTCATTTTTCTGGACATTTTGCGTAAAAACCTAAATTAGGTTAATTGAAGAGCGAGGACGCTAATCTAGGTCAAACTGGGTTCCAAGGGCCAAATTAAGTGTTCCAAACCCTAGAGAATGTTTTTCCATGATTTTTAGAGGGTTTACTTGATTTTTATTCTGACCGAAACCTTGTTAATTTATGCAGGTCTGTTTTAGGGTTACCAAGTGTCATTTAATTCTTAGATTGCACATAAACCCATTTCTTATTGACTCAACCCACTTTTTATCTCATTTAGACCATTTGACCTATGTTTTTCCTCTGAGAAATACCATTTATGAACTGCAATGGTAAAATTGCAATTTTAACCTTTATTTCATGCTTTCTTCTCAGAGCACTTGTTCCTTCAGTTAAGCCGTCTTCTAGGTTATGTAGGAGCTTTTATCTTCTTTATTGGGTCAAAATGAGCTAATTATGGCTCATGATGAGGCTCTCATCAAACCACAGGGTATGCCAGGGGTTTATTAAAGGTCATTTGGTCATTAATGTCAAATAAGTGGGTTTAGGCAGACAGAAACGGGTTTTTGCACATTTCAAGAATTAATGGACATTTGAAACCCTAAAAACAAACCCTCTTAATTAACTGAGGTTCTGGTCAAATAAAATTCACATAAACCCTCTAAAATTTATAGAAAAATATTCTATAGGGTTTGCCATCCTTGAATTGACCATCAAAACCCATTTTGACCCAAAATAGTCACAGATAGACTATTACCCTAATTTTGGTTTTTACATAAATTACCCAGTCAAACTAGGTCAAAACCAAAATACAAATTCACCATTAGATTCCTTAGGTCCAAATTAGGTTTGTATCAAAATTTTTACCCAATCAGAGATTACCTTGACCTAGTTTGCAATTTAGTCCAAGTCTGACTCTTTTTATCCCAAATAACCCCTCAGCTTTTGAATTTATTACAAAATCCCCCTATCTTTATCGTCACTCTTTGTAAAAAGGTCCCTCTGCCGTTATCGATTAGCATTCCTACTCCGATGAGCTTCTTTTGGCAAGAACACAGTGATTTCTTGACGAATCCTTCTCAAAATTGAAAGGAAGATTCGTCAGGTAATCTCCTTCCTATTGAGCCATGTCCAAATCTCCAATTCTTTCCCAATCTCTCATGCGAACGCTTGAGAGATGTGGGTGTCCTACTCCGGCAAACTTACCAAGCTTCAAAAGCTTGGTTTCCAAGCTTCAAACCACCCTATAGGGCCTATTTAAAGACCCCTGAGGACAAACCGTCCTTACGCTCGTTTTTGGTTGGAATACCTCTCCTTCCTCCCTTCTCTCTGGTAGAAAAGCTCCACAATGTTCAGCAACTCTCCTCAACCACTCTTGTCGTCTGCTCACAATACCAGTGGCGAACTGTCCTTCCTCTTCGTCTTCTACGTCGCGCCATACCAGCGAGCGCCCTAATTCCCCTCGTCATTGGTAATTCTCTCCCATCAGAGCTCTCTTCATCTCCAACGCTGGCCACACCACACCTGACGTCGCTTCTCCTCCCTGTCATCTGCTACCCACTCAGAACATTTCTCTCTCTCTCTACTTCTCTTTCCCACACTCACGACACACACTCGACCATTGCTTCGCCATCCGCAACTTCATCTTCCTCCACTCCAACCATTCCTCCAGCGAAGCTCCCTACTCCATTGATCCAAATGCTTCGCCAACAAGCCTACAACCTTTGCCTCATCCACACGAACAAAACCCCTCAAGAAATTGAGGGGTTTGTTTTCCCTAATCACCTACCAAACTCCACGCTCACCGCACTATCATCTTAAGGTCGTCTGACCTCTTCACTCACTCCCACACACAACCAAGACCACCATCACATTCTCCATCCTTAGGCGATCCTCCTAAGAATATTTAATGTGGCCGTGAGGCTGTTCTCATGCTTGCAAACCTTCCACCGGAGCTTCGTCAACCCCCCAACTGTGTCGACTACACCTTCAATCCTCCGACCACATTCGCTCCAGATTTCAGCCCCAGTTCATGTGGAGTGGTCTCAGGATCCTTCGCAGGTCCTTGACTGGGGTCACTAGCACCTGCAATTGCCTCAATTTGAGGAGTCTTCACTAGCTGCAACTCACACAAAAGCTGGGACTTAATAGTCCCACATCGTGAATTACTGAGTGTTCACAGCTGCATATATTGAATGTCTGAAGGGGACTTATCTCCCAAGATCACCAGGGGTCAGGTCCCTGATCACCTCTCTAAGCACCCTCACCTGCTACCCCACGCCTGTGGGTCTAGACCTCTGACCGTATATCCGATTACCCGATTAGCTCTGGGTTTGAGAGAAAGAGAAGGAAAGAAAGGGAAAGAGAGAGAGGGGGAGAGGGGTTTTGCTTTGCTTGCCACCTCTCGACACTTAGTGATTTCTGAGGGAGGCATTGCTTCTACTGGTGTTGGTGTCGAGCTTTTTGTTGCACCTTCTCTTAAGCTTAAGGAGGCAGAAGAAGAAGAGAGAAAGGGAAGGAAGGGGAAGGGTGCCCTCTTGGCACTGTAGCAGTTGGACGGTTAAGCCGTCTGGTTGAGAGCTCCATCGTCTGATCTCTTAAGGGAGTGCACTGTGTACTTGTCCTATGTGGATTTAAGTTGATTGATACTATTGGGATAATTGATATTATTGTAATTAGGATAATTGGTAATTCAAATCACCATTTTACCCTAATCTTTTTGCTCTATCAACATTGGGTCTTATATACATATTATTTGAGTTTAGAAAATTCATCATAAATTGCTATCCTATGATAGAATTGTAATTTTTTAGATTTATTGCAACACTTGTTCCCCGTGTTCGACCTCGAATTTGTTTCAAGCTATAAATTGTATTTGTTGACGAGTGATTTGTTCTGTACTACAATATATCAATCTTAAACACCAATTTCGCACATTAAACATTTTGGCACTGTTGTCGGGAAGTAACGCGTAATTTGATCTCTTGATTGCAATATATGATTTGATACTAACTTGCTCTATCTATTTTGCTGTGATCTATGTAGGAACTCAGCCAAGGAGTAAGATCAACCACGCAACAGCCACCCCAGGGGTAGGTAATCTCATTTTCCATCCTCATTAAGACCCTAATTCTGAAATGCTAAAAGTAAAAAAAAAAGAAAAATCAATTAGGATCAACTTGAATTCTATTCTTAGAATCAATCAACACAAGTTGCCTGATTTGATTTGATTTGACTCTTTGAGTAGACAAACCCTAACCATAACTCTTGCACCTACTTAGGGTTTAAGGTATCTAGGGCTATCAACTTCTTGCTTGAGCCCTAGGTACCACATTTGGAATCAATTAATTGGATCAATTAGAGCCAACTAGGGTTTCCATCTCAGAGTTTCAGAGACACATTTGCTTAAAAAGAAGAATCAACCTTTTCAAACAATGTGTGCCTAAGCCTTAATTGAATCTACCTAATCAAGCAAACCCTAAACTCAAGCTCTAAATCTCACTTGAATCCTAAAAGCAGGACCTAATAATCTCAAAGAACAAACAGGTGAAGTTGACCCACCTTGTGGGGTCAACCAATCTTCAAACTAGGTCACCTTGCACAAAAGTATCTTAAAAGTTCAAGTGGAATCATAAGCACCTTGCTCTTAACTTAAAATTGGTAGACTTAAGAGGTCAAGTCACCATTCTGGTCTACCTAGACCCTCAGTGACAAGGAAGGTCGAGTGGGGGAAACCCTGTAACTCATGGGGATGCTCTACCATGTAGGGGTCTTTGCAGGACTCTCCCTTCCTAGCTGCCCAGGTAATTCACAGGTAGATGACTTTCTGATCCAGGGATATCATCCACCCCGAACCTTTATAGTCATCCAAAAATTTTTGGGTGCCTCGATTGGGTCAATCTGACATTCTATCTCTCATCTTCTCCATCAGTGTATGTTTGGGAGGAGGTCCTTAAAACCAACCTTGAAGCTTCCATTAGCTATTCACTCTTGTTGAGGCATGGCCTCGACCTCCGTGTTTATGCAACAACCTGATCATATTGACATTTCCTCTGATTCTAAGCCCAAACCTCCAATCACAACAATGGATCAACCAGAATGACGTAACTTTGAACCACAACAATTCTTTGATTTCAGATATCAGATCAATGCCTTCATCAATCCACCGTCGCATCCTCAAATGCGAGATCACTACAATCTCGCGGCAATGGAGATTGAACCACGAATTAATATCCCCGCGGAAAGACCCGAGGTGGACCTCAAGCCTAGTATGCTTCACATCACTCCAAAATTTCATGGCTTGAATTCCGAGGATCCTTTCCAACACATCAAGAATCTAAAGCATCTGGCCCACACCTTTGGGGCAGACATGCAGAATCAAGATGGCTTGCTCTTAAAAATCTTCTCCTTCTCTCTGGCCAACAAATCCGCCTACTGGTTTCAAACTTATCCACACGCGATCAACACATGGGAAGAACTTCAAACCGCCTTCCTGCAAAAATTCTATCCCATTGGTCGCACAAATGCTATGTAGCACCAAATCACGCACTTCTCCTAAGGAGCGGGAGAATCTCTACACAAGGCATGGGATCATTTTTTGGATCTCACGTGCAAATGCCCCCATCACGGAGTCCCAAAGTGGGAACAAGTCTAATCCTTTTACCATGGGCACCATGATGATATCAAGCTATTTGTCAATGCAACCTGTGGTGGCAGCATCATGGGTCAACATGAAGATGAGATTTGGGGAATTCTTGAGAACATGTGCGAAAACTCCTTGAATAATGAGTCACTGGGTGCATACAACCGAATGTCCACCCGTGCATTGACAAGCAATCGAGGGGTACACAAATCTTGAGGCCTTTCCACATCTATTGACTTAGAGTTGGTAGCTAGTCAATTGGATAAGGTCTCCATCATTGAGAAGAAGGTGGACGACATCACTCGACATCTACACAAGACCACCTCTGCATCACAAAACACATATACACCACCACCCTCAAGTAGGGAAGCTGTACACAATATCTACCACTCTTCTGGGATGGATGTATATCCACCCCAGTCTGATTATGGCTTCGAAGGAAACTTCGGGGCAGCCTACCACAGTTAGGGGAACTCTAAACCCTCGTACCCTGATTATTCTGGGGATCCTCAGACCTGCGAGGATCTTCAAGCCATCCAAAACAATCCCTTCTCAAATACCTACAACCCAGGATGACGTAATCATCCAAACTTTGCGTGGCAGGAAATAACCCACATCCAAGATCTCAATTCCATCCCCAACCACAAAACCCGCATCCCTATCAACCCATTCAACCAAGACCCAATCAAAACTTCCAATTTGGACCACCTAAAGAAAATCAGACATCTTTGATTCTCCAGACCTTGGTTGACATGCAAAAACAACATAAAGAAGAGATCTTTGAGCTGCGAAATCAATTGGCCCAGCTGGCAAGTGCTCGTCAGCCAGGTGCACTCCCCTTTCAACCTCTATTGAATCCAAATAACATGTTGAACTAGAGGCGCATTATGAATCCAAATCAGGGCAAGCCCACTTTGTCTATCAAGCCCCTTCTGCTCCATCCCCTGACGAGGTGGGTGCTTCAACCTCTTATTCTAGATTTCAACAGTAGAAACCTATCCTCCCTAGCACAAACCAAACTCAGGCAGGAATAAACTCTATCACCACTGACGAGTCGAATTTCACTTTTAAACATGATGATTAAGATGATTTGCCGTTGTATTTCTAAGTGGTGGAAAATCGACTAATCAAAATAATTAGAATTAAAATTAAACTACTCAAAAGAGAGCGGGTCATGTTCATAGGGAGGCAATGGCTATTACAAGCTCGCAAGGGTCAAAAACCAATGTTCACTATTAATTTCATCAAGAAATCAAGCCAAATCCTCCTTTAGATTAAGAAAACAACAAGAAATCATGCTGAAATGGCATTTATGAGAAAGAGGGAGATCACTTGCATAAATTAGCCACAATATTTAATTAATAAATTCAAAATAAAAAGAGTGGCAATGGCATGTGGATGTAAATATTAATATAACATGAAACAGAGCATTTGCTTCCTTTTTACTTGTGCGAAGAGGAGGCCACGGTCAAGTGTGCGGAGCTCGAAGGTGGTTGACCACGACGAGGGCTACGCTTGGGCGGTGATGGCGCATCGAACGACCACCGGTGGTCTCACCGGTGAGGAGGAAGGCTAGCAATGGTGGCAACAGCTCACTGGCAAGGGCAGGCTACTGTCAACCTACGGAGGGTGTGGTCAATCTCGTAAGGTCGAGGCAAGCTCGTTGACGTTGATGGCATGAAGCTTTGAGGCTAGATGAGGCGGCTGCATAGAGGAGGACCACGATGAATTTGGGTTTCCTTCGGTCTGTTGGAGGAGAAGACAAAGAAGAAGATGGAGGTCGGCTGCGCGCGTTGCTACTTCTATGCGCAGCGTGGAGTTGTTGAAGGGTCGCACACTCGCGAAGGATGCGCGGGCGTGCGCGAGCCATGCAGGTGCACGCTGGGTTGCATTGGAGGAGCGCGAGAGGCGATGGCACTTTGTTGTTGAGTGCACGAAAGCACGCTGGGGGACTGCACTGGTAGGCGGGTGCAGGTGCTGCTGGATCTGGCCGAGAGGCATGCGAAGACAGTGGCTGAGCACCGCCTGTGTGCATGGTGAGGCGTGGTATGTAGCCAGAGGAGCGTGGTTGGTGTGGTTTGAGTTGCTGCATGCGTGGGTGCCCTGCTAGCTGCGCATGGATGGGGAGACCCAGGCGTGAGCAGTGGCATCGTAGAGGGGCGTTGGTCTACTGCTGGCTATGCGAGGAGGTCTGTTGAGAGCGCTGAATCGGTATTTAAGATATTGCATTGTAGTATAGCCGAAATAGCATTCAAAATAAATACAATTTTATTACTCGAATATATTCCGAGGTCAAACACAGGGAGCAAATGGAATTACACAATAGTCTCAATAATAAATGCAAATTGAACACATAATACTACTCAAAATCTAATTAGGAATGTAGAGCATGAGTATATGAAAAATAAAGAGTTGTAGGCAAAATAATAAAGAGCATATGAAAATCGGACGTCTGATTTTGCAATCAGACGTCTTAAAAGTCTTGTGCTACAGTGCCTTGCTTCTCTTCTGATTTCTCTTTCTCTGATTCTTCTTCTTCTCTTCTTCCTTTGGCTTCTTCTTTCCTTAGCTTTCTCTGCCTTCTGCTTTCCCTTTTGCTTGACCTTCTCCTCTTCTTCAGCTTCTTCCTTCTTCTCTTTCTCTGACTTCTGCCTTTTCTCTATCTTCTCCTTCCTTCTTTCTCTGTCTTAAGCCCTACGGTGCTTCTCTCTTTCTTCATCTTCCTTTTCTGCCTGGCCTCCTCTTCTTCTTCTTTGAATTGGCTAAGTGTTGGGGCAATCTCTTCAGAGCAAAACCCCCCTTCCCCTACGAAGCTTTCCTCTCTCTTTCTCTCTTTTCTATTTCAGAGCCGCTCTCCCAAAGCCTTTACCCAGTTAGGTAATCGGACCTAACGAAGACCTGGGTCCAGGCTCACTGGCGTGTGTGGTGAGCGAGGAGTGGAGAGATCGAGTAATCGGGTTGTGGCTAGGCCCACGAGGTATATCACGGACGAGTCCGTAGGAGGGGGGAGGAGGACCCCATCCTCAGTGTTGGAGGCGATAAGCCTCTAACACATTTTCCCTTTATGCATGCGCAAGCGGCCTTCCACTTTCGAGGTAGGACTAAATGTCCCACCTTCGTTTGCGCATGGCAGCAACAGATGGTTTCCTCAATTGGCGAGGCTGCAGAGTCCTTCGACGCCAATCAAAAGCCTGGATGCATGCGCGCCTCAAAGCTGCACCTCCTAGGGGTCTCTCCTGGAGCAAAGCATGACCTGGAGCGGCTTGAAGCTTGCTTCAAGCTCAGCAACAATGGCGGAAGGCATCCTGAACCTGAAATCAATAGCATGGCCTCGCAGCCACGTCAAATCACTCAGAGAGGTTCGCTGGACCACGGCGGATGTGATGGCGTGGTTTCGTGGTGTGTGGGTGGCTGTGGTGGCGTATCTAGGGCTGACTGTGGGTATATGTGTGGGTGTGTTTGGTGGGGTGCTTGGGTGATCGATGGAGAGATTGGAGTCAGGGGACATGATCAGGGAGTCAAGGAGAAGGTTGTAGGGTGGTTGGCAAGGTGGATGGAGGTGCGGAGCGACGGGAGCACCTCACTAGAGGTATCGCCGGAGGTGGAGAAGGTGACGGTGGTCAGTGGTGTCAGTGGGTGTTTTTGAGAAATAAAGAGAGGGGAAGAAAGTGGGAGAGAGAGAGTCGAAAGACCTACTTTTAAGGGATGAAAGGGACAGGGGACCCACGTTGGTATGGCTACTGGTAGTGGGGAAGACAAAGCTCCGTAGATGAGGCGGTGGCGAAGACGGGGCAGAGGCGACGTCGGCCAATGTTGTGCAACGCAGAGGATGGAAAGGAAGACAGCCCGACCACTGGTATTGTGGTTGGGCGATGAGTGAATGAGGGAGAAATCACCGGAGCTTGCAGAGATTGTGGCCAGCGAGGGAGAGAGGAATATAGGGAGAACCAGCCCAATTTCAAGCTTGGAGAATGCGATTGGATCTGGGGCTCCTTTTATAGGTCATTTGGAGAGGGATTTGTGCTTGGAAACCAAGCTTCCAAGCAAGGCAGGGTCACCGGAGTTGGAAGCCATTAGAATACCCATGTCTCTCATGTATTCGCATGAGAGATTGGGATAGAATATGGGATCAAGGATGGGTTCAAACGAGAGAGAATTTCTCAGAGAATCTCCCTTCCAATTTTGGAGATCCTCTGAGCAATCAGGGAGAACTCTCCTTCCAAAGCTCGCCGGAGTAGGATTCCTCCGCTATAATGGTGGAGGGACCTAACTACAAAAATGATGAAGAAGTTAGGGGGCTATTTGTAAGGGTTTTTGAAAGATAGGGGTACAAATGTAATCAGGCTAGACCTTTTTGCAAACTAGTTCAAGGCAAACTCAACTTGGGTCCAAATTTTGGTACAAACCTAATTTGGACCTAAGGAATCCAATGGTGAAGTTGGATTTTGGGTTTGACCATGTTTGACTTAGAAATTTATGCAAAAACCTAATTTAGGGTAAATATCAGTCTGAGACCCCATTCTAGGTCAAGATGGGTTCCAATGGCCAAATTGAAGGTTATAAATCCTAGAGAATATTTTTCTATGATTTTTAGAGGGTTTAAGTGAATTTTATCCTGACCAAAACCTTGGTTAATCAAGTGGGTTTTTTTAGGGTTTCAAGAAGTCATTTAATTCATAGAACACACACAAACCCTTTTCTGTCAAATCCAACCAACTTATTATCTTATTATGACCCTTTGACCTTTGTTTAGCCCTTGAGAAAATACATTGTTGTACTGCATTAGTAAAATTACAGTTTTACCCCTTATTTCTTGTGTTTCTCATAGAGAAAGGTTCTGTAGTGAATTAGGACCTTCAGTTGGCTATGTAGGAGCTTTTATTCTCTTCATTGGGTCAAAATAAGCTAGTTAGGGCTCATGATGGTGTTCTCATCTGTTGGTGCTAGAGCACCACGATCATTTGTTTTGATGATAACAAAACACGTGTTATTTAACATTTGCACTTGGAGTCTTAGATTTCAGGTCAATTGCAAATGTAGACGTGATTAGACGGAATTCGAGCTCGCATCCAGGACGGATTGGAGGAGCTTGATGGAGAACAGAGGAGATTCGCGAGGAGCGATAGATTGAAGATGGAAGGACAAGAAGAATAGGATAGAATTCTATTTATTCCTTTCATGTACTTTTGTCTTTATTTTCTTGCTCTTTATTTCCTTAGAACATTATGTTAAAGAGCCTCAAAGTACCCTAACAGTAGTCCTAGGAACACCGGCACAACCCTAGGATACTTAGGTTTTCTGTAGAGAACTTAGAAAATCAATATAGGGTTCAAACAGCATTTCCAGACGTCTAATTCCCAAATCAGACGTCTAATAATGTGTTTTAAGACGTCTGACTGTTGATTCAGACGTCTGATAACATTTAGGCTGGACATAGTTAGTTCTGTCTGATGAAATCAGACGTCCAGACCTTAGACCAGACATCTTAGGAGACGTCTGATGAATTTGCCAGACATCCAATTAGTGGACCGTTGGCTCGCTTTGCAAACACTCAAGGATATGACCGTTAGAGCCTTATCAGACGACCTTAAGCCCTTCCAGACGTCTGATAATTGACCATTTTACCTCGACTAACCCGAAAATCTCTTCTCAGAGATTTTCTAGCCGTTGCAAATCCATTCCCATGAAAAAGAAGGTTTCCAGACGTCCAGACATAGTGCCAGACGTCCTGTATGTCGTCTGATGAACTTGTGCTAGAATCCTGTTTAGATCTGATTCAAGTCAGGAAGGAACTAGCACGAAATCAGACGTCTGACCTTGAAATCAGACGTCTTAAAGTGGTCTTCCAGACGTCTGATGACAGAATTAGACGTCTGATTACCCTGTCAGTGCAATGATTGTTCCTGATTTCGGGTTGATTCACTTGGGCTTTGCACCCAATGATTATGGAGCCTTTCGTAAGCCATCCAAAGCCTTCCTAAGGCCTCTATAAATAGAGGGGAACCTCTTGCACACCAACACACACCTAGACACACAAGACACACACCTTGCAATACACTTTCAAGCCATTTTGTGTCTCTCTTGCTCTCTAAGCTCTAGTTCTACATCTAGAGAGCATCAAGCTGTTTTGCGCACCCGCTATCCTGCCATAGTTCACGAGAGCAACGTAGCGCCGTCGTGTTGTTCACGCATCCGCGTCGCCGACGCACTCCTTTCAAAGGGAAGCATCCTAATTCCTATAGAAGCGTAGGTTTAATATTACTTTGTTGGCTCTATAGGATTATTGTTATTTTATCTTTGTTATTTGGTTGGGTATTCACTTTGCGAATTCCCGTCTCCTTCGTGGGATAAAATCCTTCTCGTGGAGAGAAGGGGTTGAGGAACGCTACCCTCGCACTTGTAGCGTGATTGTAATTGAGGTTGAATCACCCTCGTTTAAAGTGATTCGGTTAGTGGATTTTGATCAACTTGGTTGATCGGAAAATCCTAACTCGAGAGGGTTAGGTGGTGGTTTTCACCCAGTTTGGATTTCCACCTAAAAATAATTGTGTACTCGTGTGATTGATATTTTGTGAGATTGTTTATATTTCAATTCCGCATTTTTTACGTCACGCTGATCTCACCCCCTCCAAGAAGGATTCTACACCATCAAGGTCGCAAGGAGGATGAGTATGCTACTGCAACTGCAGCTGCTGCGTGAGTGCATGGAGGAGATGGTCGTGCGCTGGTGAAGGAGGTGGTGATGGGAATGACCACAGGTGTCTGGAAGGCACGGTGAGGTAGTGGATGCGTTGGGTTCCTTTGAAGGAAAAGAAGAAGATGATGGTCACACGACCAGTGTGGCCATGCTCATGGTGAAGTGGAGCTGTGAAGGCTCACACACAGTGTTAGCATGAATCCACCAGCTTGGCACGTCGAGCTGTCACCTCACCGGCCCACTGTGTGGTGGAGTTCGGCCGTGGAGACCACGGTGGTGGAGTGGAGCGCACGGTGGTGGAGTGAGGTGGCATCTCCTCGAGCACGGTAGCAGCTCCCCCTCTCTTCCAGTCGTCTGCATGGATTTGAAATGGAGAGGTGGGAACAGATCCGCTTCTCACGCTCCTCCTTGATTGCCATCTTCAATGGCGCGCAGCTGCGGCGTATTCCCTGCAGAGAAGAGAGAAAAAAATGAATAATAAAAAGATTGGTTTATTTTGTACAAACCCTCACATAAAATATTAATTCTAATACATGTGTATAATGCAACCTAAAGACTAATGCATGTTATTCTAATGCTTGCTAAATAATTTATATATGAATGTAATGCATATAAGCAAATATATATAAAGTAAATTATTTATATCTCAATGCACGCTATGTATACACTAATATTAATCCAATGCCTAGGCACTTAAGCAGCTAATTAGCCCACAAATATGGGCTCATCAAATGCCCCCATGCCTAGCTTTTGCTAGTCTCTAGCAAACTCAAGCAATAACTCAACTCTCCAAGTGAACTAGCCAACCCAATCGGTCTTCCTTTAGAAACATGTTATGTTCAGACTTTAGACCTAACGTTCCCAAGTAGTTGCTAAGTTACAAACTAGGTCGGCTGAGGACGAGTTGCAAGCACAAGTTTCCTTGATTTCTAGCTCTTCCCTAGAGTTTATTAGTTCCAGAGATTAAAGCATCCGTGCATGTGCATTGGTATGAATTATTTGAGGTTGGTTTGATTGCCAACCTAGAAAGAGAGTGATTAGCCCATATTTGTGGGCTATTTAAATATTTAAGTGTCTAGACATTAAGTTAATTTTAACATTTAGATAGCATACATTAGGATGTAAAGAAATTAATTTATATTTTTAGCTTTAGTTCATAATTCATGCATTTAGAATTAACCTAGGATTGCATACATTTGATTAGTTAATTAATTAGGTGCATTACATACACTATTTTAATTAACATAGAAGTTAAGGAGTTATGTATAAATAATCCTAATTTTTTTTTTCTTCTCCTTTGCAGGTAACTGCTTCGTCTCCGCCTCCTCCTCCTGAGGATCAGCATTGACTCAACGGGCCTTTTGAATTTCAAATCTTTGTAGCTGTGGCTACAAAAGAGGAGGAAGGGTTGTCGTTCAAGAGGAGGCCACCATCCCTTTCCTTACTACGTAGAAAGCTACGTTGCTGATAGCGAAAATACACAGTTTGTTAATTAGGTAATTTAGTGTTGTTGTAACGCGTAAATCCGCTTTCGCTTTTAAATTTATATCCTAGATAGGGGAAGTATCTAGGGTCATCCAAGGAGATCAAATGTTTGCAAAATTAATCCTCTGGCTTACAAATAGATCTCAACTTTCTTTTTGGTATTTTAAATATGTAATTTTTTTTTGTTTTGAAAAGACGAGGGCAAAATGCGAATTGTAGCGGAAAGTACTAACACCTATAATTGCTTAACTAAAACTTAAAAGATAGATATATCTTCTTCCTAAGCTCACTCTAGGCAAGTGGAGGCCTAGAGTAATTAGGAGGAAGAGGTGAAACAAGTGCTAGAACCAAAACAACAATTGCAATAGAAAGTAAAAGAAGGCAAATTGATTAACTAGAATTTGTGTTCTTTTTCCAAGACAAGTAGAGGAATGCTTCTACTAAAATAAAAAAAATCTAAAAGCAAGAAAAGAAACACAAATCCTCTTGCAAAACTGGTGAAGAAGGGAGTCTTCTTGCTCTAAGCCTAGCTGCTCCTTGGCTTAAAAAGAGGGCCTCCTTCTCCTTCCTTGAGAGCTCCTCCAAGGTGTAAGCTACCACCTTCAATGCTCTCCTCCAAGGGTTGGGCGTGCACCACCCTCAAAAGCTCCTCCAAGGTGCCGTGAACCACCTTCAAGATCTCCTCCAAAGATCTTCCTTGCCTGGCTTCTCCTTTGGCTAGCGTGACTCAAGAGAGAAGGGAAGAGGGGAAGGCACCAAGGGGATAGAATATCCCCTTAATCTTCTTCTTCTTCTCTCTTGGACATGGGCTTCTAAGTGGAATATGAGAGTGAATTTGCTAGCCAAGGATGGATTGAATGGTGGTGGGTATGGCCTTTTTATAGGGTAGGGTGAGGGGTTAAGGTGCCTTTTGAAATGGAGGGCTAAGATGGTTGAATGGAGGTGGTTAGATGATCCTAGGGTTAAGGATGGTTGGCGCCACCTAAGGGGTGCTAGGGGGGTAGTTAGGGTTGGTCAAGAGGCACCTAAAAGTGGTGCCAACCATGGAAAGGTGCCATGGGTTGGTGCCAACTTTAAGGCTTCTAGAAGGTAGGGTTATGTGGAGGGTGGAGATGGGTTTAAGGGGAGGTGTGGTGGAGATGAAGGGGGCTTTTGGAGGGAAAAGTGGCGCCATCAAGGGGGTGGTTAGGGTGGTTTTGGTGCCACTTTTAGTTGTCTTTTGGAGGTGGTGAGTAGGCTAGGTTGGCGCCAGGTAGGTGGAGCTTAGGTGGAGCTAGTAATGGGAGTTGTTAGGTAGGGTTTTTGGGTGGTACAAGCCAAGGAAGTTGGAGCATAGCTAAGCTAAGCTAAGCTAAGCTAGCTTAGCTAATGGAGGAGTAGAGAAGGAGGTGTTGGAGCTAGGGTTTGGAGGGAGGAGCTGAGGAGGAGAAGTCTGGAGCTGAAACTGGAGCTGGCTGTTGCTGAAGAGGTTGGCATGGAACTACTCTAGCTGGCTTAGCTTGCTAGTTCTTTGCTAGCTGCTAAGCCAAGCTAAAGTGAGCTAGCTTCTACCATAATGAGCTGAGGTGAGCTAGGTCTGGTGCTCCTGGGGAGGATCAAGCTGGTTGAGGCAGCTAAGGTAACTTAGCTCAACTGAGTTGAGCTAAGCTGAGTCCCCAGGAGCTGGACTTGAGTTTCCTGAGTTGGGATGAGTTCTTCTTCAGCTGGCTGGAGTTGAGTGGAGCTGGATGTAGCGGATCTGAGCTGGGGTGAACTCCCGTCAACTCAGCTGAGCTAGCTAGAGCTCCCTGTGGACTAGTAGGAGCTGAGATGAGCTAGACTCAGCTAAGTTGAGCTAGATCTGAGCTGACTTGAGCTAGGGTTAGCTAAGATGAACTCTCTTAAGCTGCCATTCAGCTGAGATTAGCTGAATGGAGCTGGAATGAGCTAACCTTAGTTCAAGTGAGCTAGGTTCCAACTGTGGTGAGCTAGATTAAGCTGAGTTCCAGCTGGTCTGAACTCCTTCTTCACCAATTGCCTTCTTGAGTGCTAAGGTTTTAGGAATCTGTATATCTGTTCATCCCTAACACTCACAAAAACATATTAAAATAACAAAAGAAAATGCAATGCATGCCTAACCTAGTGAATGCCTAAATGCAGCCCAAAAACCCATTTGCGGAGTAAAATCCTAAAAGCTAGGTTTGTTTTAATGCATAAGAATGATGATAAACTGGCGTTTATCAGTTGCTCATCCACTCCTCACCATCGACCTCAATCGCGGTAGTGCGACTCCACCACCGTGGGCGTGTGGGGTGACAGCCCACACCGCCAAGAGTCCCTGCAACTTCTCCTCCCCGCGCCTCAGCACTGCCAAGTGCGCCACCGTGCATGCCTCCAGCCAGCGCACTTCATCTTCTGCAGCAGACCACGTGCACGTGCTGCACCTCCATCGTAGCAGGCGTGCGCGCGCCTACCTCAACCGCTGCCCACACCTCAGCCAGCATCCCACCTCGCGCCTGCATGCCCGCACCTTCACCTCTAGTGCACCCACGCCCCAGCGCACTCACCTCCCGCCACCGCCCCCCGCGTGCCCTCACCTCCAGCCAGCATGCCCTCGCCTAGCGCACGTCCTCCAACAGTCCCTTCACCTCCACGCGCTCACACCCCAGCGCCTATAGACCCTCGCATCAACGCCTCCAGCATCTCCCTGCAGCACCTGCAGCCGTGCGATCATCAGACCCTGCGCACACTCATGCAGCCTGCAGAGTGCCCGCCCCTCCACACGCCCATGCCTCCTCGTGCCTGCAGCGCCCGCACACCACCCCTCCTCGCACATGCAGCACGCGCGGCTAGCAGCAGCAACCTCCACCATCACCGCTTCTCTCCTCCATCCAGCCAACTCCAACTGTCTCGCAACCTACCGCCACCACCGTTGCGAAGCCCTCGCTCTGGCCAACCTACTCCCAGAAGAGTTCCTTGAATGAACTTCTCTCCCATGCACGAGGAGGAGAGAGGTAGAATCCTTTATTTGTGGTGAGATTAGTATTTACATTTCATGTCATTGCCACAAAAATGAATTTTGATTTATCATTATTTTATTGTGGTGAATTTATGCCTTCATGCTCATGCTTCTAGAGAATTATTAAACCTTATTATTCATCTCTATGTGCATTGAATTTAATTTTGAATTAGATTTTAGTATGCATGCAAGTGAATAGTACATGGCATACCCTTGCACATGGATAATTTTCTTACATAAAAATTACATTAACACCCCTTGACTTCTCCATAAATTTAAGGTTTACTTTTAGAGATACATAGGCATTGTTTGATCTGACGAATAGTTCAGCAAACTTGATTTCGACCTAATTACGAGTTTAAATAAGTCATGGCCTCCCTATAGACATGACCCGCACTCTTGTGAGTGGTTTTATTTTAATTTTAATTATTTTGTTAAGCGATTTTCCACCACTTCGATCCTACAATGACAAATCATCTTAATAACATTATTCGAAAGCGAAAACCATCTTATCAGAGAGTAAGAGGATTATATATATATATATTTTATTCCTCTAAGTCCAACCTTGGGTCAGCTATCAACACGGTTTGTGTCGAATTCATTGTCCCCATCACCAAACCTCGAAGGGTACCTGGCTTTCAATGCTTCGAGATAGCACCATCCATAGAGACCCCAAGAACTCCTAGCAATCGACACTTCAAGATAGCATTACCCATGGATTTCTGAAGCAAATTCAAGCCTGTGGCAATCGGCACTTCGAGATAGGGCCGCCCATGGTACCTGAACCGCATAATGCACTTACATGCCCCCAGTAGGATGGATATCCTAAGAGACAAGTGTCAAGGAGGTGACATGTTATCACCGCATCCTCAAGTTGAGTATATGCTCCACTTCTCCTGTAGCAGGAACTCATCCAATCAAATTGTGTTTTCAAGCTTCTCCTAAGTCAAAATAAGAGAACCAAATTTTCTTTAAGAAATGAATTAAGGTGATCACTATTTACACAAGACCAATTGTGTGTGAAATGTGGATGCTTAGGTTACGAGGACCTGTAAACCAAAAGGTAGAAAAAGATACCAGGTACTACCCAGCCTTTAACTCAATCTCTAGCTTTTCTTCCTCAACCTCTTAAGGAATGGTCCACAACTTAACTCCTACTTAAGTTTTTAAGTCCACAAAGGACCCTAAGGGTCTAAAGCTAGTAGCGCAACTTAGCTTCTAAAGTTAGACACCTAGAGTCAACTTAGTCTGACCTAAAGTTCTGGCCTGCCTAAGAATGCAAAGCCCAACCAGTTAAGCTCAATAAAAAAAAAAAATTATTTTTCTCTCTCTCTTTTTATTTTTTTAAATCAATGCAAATGTATGCAATGCAGAATGCTAAATGCTAAATGCATGAATGCACTATGTATAAATGCTATGTATAACCCCAAGCACACCCCCCAATGCCTAAAATCTTTAATGTCCTCATTGCATAGAAGAGTATTACCTGGGTCAAAGTTGGGCTACCGTTATTTTGTTTGCAGCCGAGTAGCCAAAGAACCTACAAGTCAGGTTCCAAAACCAAGGAAATAGGCCCTAACAATGAGCAAAGTAATGCTGGCTGAGAAAATAGGTAACCTAGGATGTTGGCGAGCTGATGATGAATCCCAATAGTAAATGCCCACCCAATCAGGATGGGAATGAAATCATCCCAGGTCACCAGGGGAGGTTCTAAAGGATAGGCGGGAATAACAACCTCCATATGGGTAGGGGAAGGATGACAAGGATCCTCCAAAAGAAATTGGGAAGGAATGGTGCAGAGATAAACCCTCAGGGTAATGGACTGACAATAGAAATCATCATGCCATACCCGATACCCCATTACAAGAGATATTGGTCTGTTAAGCCCCCCAGTCAAAATAGAAATGAGCAAATCCCTAAGCCAGGGATTGTCTAGGGTGTCCAAATTTTGAGGTTGCAGGATGGCCATAAGATCTAGGTTGGGTCTAATCGGCTTGGTGTCCAATCCTAACAACCTTCCTAATTCCTCAATTGCATCCCTAGCATCCCTTGTGCTGGACCCTAGTTCCATCTCTCTTCTGTGTTTTGGTGTTAACAAAACCGTTTTAAAATCTAATATGTTTATGAAGTAATTACAAGTCAAAAGAATCTGTGGATGCAAACAAAAAGATTGCACATGAAGGAAGAAGTTTTGTAAACTTTAGTTTTTATTGTATCTTAGAATTTTTGTATGTCTCCAAACAAGTAAAACATAATCTACATAATCTAGATGTTAAAATCAAAGTAGAGATAACTAAGATTCAGAATATCGTTCATTTACTCGGTTCTTAACTCAAAATTGACTCTTTCAAAACAAAGTCGCCTAGAGTAGATTGGATTCCTCTAAAAATTGATTTACACTAATGATCTTCGGTACATGCTAGGCACAGGTTTGGACCTAAGTTCCAAACTGTGAACATCAAGTACCGATACTCATCATGAGTACTGGTATCAAGTGGTCACAGTTTCTGCACTAGGTTTTTGCCTGGATCTTACAAGTATCGGTACTCATCATGAGTACCAGTACATGTAGGTCACAGGACCCAAGTCTGTGTGTCACAAGTACTGGTACTCACAATGAGTATCGGTACCCAGTGATTTAGTTGTACTGACTATATGCAGTCAGTACAAGTACCAAGAGTTCAGTACCGGTACCAACTAACCGTTGTGACCAGTCTGAACGGCTATTTTGCAATTAATCCTATTTCTAATGTTCCTAAAATACCCCTAATGACTAGAATTCGTGGGAGAGGTGATTAGTGACTTATATAAGCACTCTTTGAGTGTTTTTTTGATATCTCTCAAAAAAAAAACAAAAAATCATACTCGTGCCTACACCTTCAATCCTCAATTTTCAAGCTGAAAAAGAGCTTAGTTTGTTGCATACCTTTCAAGGCCTCTCACCATTTGCAACAAATCATCAAAGGCGATCGTGTTTTTCTGTATTCAATCGTTTGTTTTATGCCTTAGTTTTCTAGTTAGATTTGTTCATACTTGTAAGAAATATTCTTGTTGGAGACTTAGGAAATAGTTGTAAGCTACTACTTAGATTTTGCTTACACCTATATCTTTATCACTTTTCATATCTTGTAATTTGGTTGAGGTAACCCAGTTAATTATCTCTGATATTAGTAAATTGATTCCCTCTGAGTTGAGGGAATCGGGTTAAAAATCCTAAGTCAGGAGACTTAGGTAGTTGGAGTACCCAAGTGAGGGGAACCACTATATATCTTGTGCCTTTTTATTTTTTGTGGTTTGTTTTATCTTGCAATTTTTATTTCCCACACTATTCATCCCCCCTTCTAGTGTGCTTGTGATTTACAGATCCTACAGGTGGTATCAGAGCCAAGTTGCGAGAAGACGTGACAAATCGACTTGCAATGGCATCTTCAGTCAAGCGCACTGAAGGACAGTCATCCACTCATCCTCCCTTCTTTGATGGGGTGGATTATGGATACTGGAAGGGGAGGATGCGAATCTTCCTCAAAGCCATGGATGAAGATTCATGGACTCTCATTCAAGAGAGGTACATGGATCCGGAACCACTAGAAGGAGTTGAATGGACAGCTGAGCAAAAGAAAAAGATTGCGAGAAACGCGAAGGTGATGAACGCACTCTATTGTGCATTATCAAGGGAAGAGTTCAACCAGATCTTCGCATGCGAGTCTGCCTACGAGATTTGGAATACTTTGCAAATCACCTATGAAGGTACAAGTAAGGTTAAGGAAACACATTTCTATTCTAACAGAAAGCTATAAGTGTTTCAGGATGCTGAAAGGTGAAACAATTAAAGGGATGTACACAAGATTTGGAGAGATCGTGAATCCAATAAAGAATCTTGGAGTTAAGCTGAAGGAGGAGCAGCTTGTAAGGAAAATCTTAAGATCCCTTACAAGTGATTGGTCTCCAAAGACCACAACCATCCAAGAGGCAAAAGATCTTTCTACTCTCTCCTTAGATGAGTTAATTGGAAGCCTCATGGCATATGAAGCCCAGTTGGAAAATATGAAGAAGAATGAATAAAAATCCATAAGCAAGAAAAAGGAGCTTGCTTTTAAAGCTTTAAAGGAGGTATCGGACTTTGATGAGTCCAATTCCGACGAAGAAGAGCTTGCTCTTCTAACGAGAAGATTCAGAAGATTCATCCGAAAATAAGGTAAGAAAGTCAATAAATTTTCAAATGACATTATTTGTTTTGAGTGCAAGAAGACGGGGCACATATGAAAAGATTGTCCAATGATCAAGAAGAAGAAGGAAGAAAAGAAGGACAAAGAACTCGATTGAAAGAAAAAGAAGATTTCAAGAAATACATACAAGGCAATTTGGGATGATAGTAATTCCGACACGGAATCGTCTTCCGAAGAATCTAAAGAAACAGAAGTTGCACATCTTTGCTAATGGCAAACGAGTTTTGGATGATAGTTATAGAACTATAGAAATAAAGAAATCTTGTTTAGAAATAGAATTAGATATGTCCAAAGAACTAACAATCAATTACATGCAAAAATAGTAGAATTAGAAGATATTTATGAACACTTTGAGGACACTTTGAACAATTTAAAAACAACTAGGCTGAATACGGAATTTTGTAATAACTTAAAAGCCAAGTTCAATAATAAAAAGAACACACAAAATAAATCACATGCATGAATTTATTAAAAGGTCAAGAATCCTAAGAATTATAGATCTAACACTAAAGTGATCTATAAACCTAAGGATTTGAATGGTACTAACTATTAAGGACCCAAAAGAAAATGGGTACCTAAAATAGATTTAATAAATTATCTTGCAGGTCAAAAAGGACAAATGGATCCTAGACAGTGGGTGTTCCAAGCACATGACGGGACACTCTGACCTCTTTATCAAATGGATCAAAATCGAAGATGGAGGACACGTCAAGTTGGGTGACAACAAACGTTGTCGCATTATTGGTGAAGGTACAATAGGAAACTCTTCTAAGAAGGTACGTAATGTTCTTTTAGTAGAAAACTTAAAACATAACCTACTTAGTGTTAGTCAAATATGCGATAATAGATGTGATGTTTTGTTCACTAAAGTTTGATTTAAAATATTAAAAGAAGGAACAAATTCGGTTTTAATTGAAGACTTTAAATATGAAAATATATATGCTCTTCATTTTTCAAAAGAGAAATATGTAAAATGTCTGATTACCTCCCATATTGAAGTAGATCTTTGGCACCGTAAGCTAGGTCACATTAATCACAAACATCTTAATAGGTTAGCCAAAAATGAGTTAGTAAGGGGCCTACCTAAACAAACTTATAAGAAGGATGTTTTGTGCAAATCGTGTGAACTCGGAAAAATGCACAAAGCCTCTTTTAAACCTAAAGACTTAGTTTCAACAACACGACCTTTAGAGTTGTTACACCTTGATCTATTTGGACCAACATGATTTGAGAGTCTAAATGGATTAAAATTTTGCCTAGTTATTGTTGATGACTTCTCTAGATTCACTTGGGTCATCTTCTTGAAACATAAGGATGACTCATTTGATTCCTTCCTAAGTCTATTCATCCCCCCTTCTAGTGTGCTTGTGATTTACAGATCCTACACCTTGTACTATCACAAGTATCTTCCTGCACTTCATCAGGAGTCAAAATTTCACCTTCAGACATAGGCGAATCAGAGGATGACTCCAAATCAAATGAAGGCAGGTTGGAAGCAACAGATCTAGGGATTATCCTATCAATGTCATCCCCAGGTTCTTGTTTGATGTAGACACATCTATTTAGGTTAAAATGCCTATTCATGCATGTTCCTAGGCTTAGATTTGCATTTCATGTTATAAATATTGTATAGCATGCATCATTCTGCATTTAGAGTAGTTGTATATAATTAAGGTTAATTGCGTCCTTTCTGTGGTTAGGAGAGAAGGATTGACAATCTGACCGTACGGATGTGATCAAGACGACGATCGGAGTCCAACACCTCTGAAATCGCCTCGATCGAAGTCCCGTAGCGCCATATGCAATCTGAGGAAGATCAACGGTCACAGGACCATGTCAAGCAATCCGGAGTGTCAAACAACAAATCCAACTACATGGATGGATTCAGGTCGACGATCGCAACCCAATGACATGAAAATCAACTCAATTCGACCTCTGTAGCATCCCCTACAAAGGAAAGAAGATGGATGACCCAGATTGCGTCACGTGGCACAACCCAGGCCACCCATGCGCACGTACACACCACCACACGATCACAGCAGCGCAGGCGCACGTGCGCGCGCGGAGGCACACACGAGCAAGCGCAGCGTGCACGCGGAGGCAACGGCGCGTATTGCTTGTGCGCACGCGATAAGGGCACGTACAACGCGCGCCAGCGCAACGGCAGTGTCGACGTGTGGGCTGTCTTCAGTGACGTTTGCTGTGGATCTTCAGTGACATTTATGACCATCACTAGATGTCCTGTATACGATTTGATTCTTTCCTCCACTATAAAAGGACCCCTACCCCTCCCATTTTTGTTCATCTTTTCCTTTCTTTCTCTCACCACCTCCAAGGCTTTAGAGAGGGCTTGTCCTAAGCCCAGGATGCTCCTCTAGAGTAGAAAATCAAATAATTTTCCCTCCCCTCATCCCCATTCATGGAGCATCCTGTGGCCATCCTCTCACCACCCTTCGGGAAGAAGATCCTCGCCGCGACATCATCCTGCCCCATCCTCCGTCCTCCAGCTCCGTCCTCCCTCTTCCCACTCCTCACCACCTTCCTCTAGGCGACGTTAGAGCGAGTCGTCCTCCAAGCAATTGTCGAGGGGGATTTCTCTCACCTCATTCTATCTTTTTACACTTTCGTAGTGTAGATTTTCTGCTTTCATAGTGTAACAAATAATTCTTCATGAATAGATGATTGTTTCTCTCTCTCTATCTCTCTCTCTCTTATTTTTGCAAGTAAATAAAGTTTTCATCGACTAAATTAGTTGCTTGCTAAAAATACCAAAAAAAAATTAAAAAAGATAAAAACAACCAAAAATAAATAAAAGCGAAGCACGGATTTTTATAAAACCAAACGTTCACCTCCCCGTGTTCGACCCGGGACTCACTTTTCGAGTTTTGGTATAAATTTTATTTGATCACGAGTTTTGCAACTACGACGATGGGTTACTTGTAACCCTGATTTCAAACTTGCGAAACACGTGCGATCATTTTGGCGGCGTTGCCGGGGAGGCAATTCTCTTTGATTTTTTTTCCGTGTTTTTTTTTCCGCCTTACCTAACTTTTATCTCACTTTTTCTCTGATTTTACTGTGATTTCAGCTACTCTTCTGAGGTGGGCCAAAGCGGTTAGATCTGAGAAAAGTGCGGATGAAGGTTTTTTAAGTATCCCCCACTTCCCCACCCACTAGTTCATTTCACCACACTAATAACTCAAATCCAAATCAACTTAGGTGCTTTTTATAAACCCTAGGATAGATTTGGCTGTTTATTTGCCACCTCCACTCATCTCACCCCCGCATATATAAAAAACAAAAAAAAAAATTTCTCCTATGGGATTTTCTAAAAAATACACACATTAACACCCACAACTCTCCACTTAAGGCACATCACTCCACTTTGATTCTACTACTTAACCGAGATCTGACCTGTGGATCCGGTACACCTTAACTCAACACACACATAAGTGAGTAGAAATCTGATTAGGTTAAGACATTTTGTGTGCCTTAATCAAGTGGTGCAATAGGCCAATTGCTTAAACTGTTTGGGTCGCATCACTCAATCTGAAACTAATCCATCAAGTAGCTTGTCACCTAGGGTTGATTCTTAGGGCTGAACCAGGCACTCCACGTTATTTTTTATTTTTAAAGGAGCATATCATCACCTGTGTTTTCAAAACTTGGAGTGTTCTACTAAACCTTGATTGAATATACCTAAGAGTAAACCCTAAAAGTTACTAAACAAGGTTAAGCCCTAAAAGACACATCATCAAATAACCTTGTTTGCAAACCCTAGTTGTGCACGCACACACATTTTAACTGATCATTAAGGGCACAACCCATCTAAAGGGCCCATCACATTCCAAGAGCACAATCATCCCAAGCCTAATTAAAACTGAGTAGACGTTGGCCTTAAGGATTGATTTGCTCTTTGGGGCTCAGACTAAGATTTTTTTCAATTAATCTGCTTTTGCTGGTCCATCTGATGTCTAGCTAGGAGAGTAGTGTCAAACGACTGCGACTGGGGGGTACACTAGGAATCGGAGGTGCAAGCCAAAGGAAGAACCTTCTCCCCAGTCCCTCCTTCTAACTGGTTGGATTGACCGGATAAAAGTAGACCGAATCATTTATAATCTCAAGATGGGTCCTGGGAGTCTATAGGTCTTTAGGATAACCCACCTAAGGACAAGGTTGATTGCTTGTACTGCAGGGCACCTTTCTCTCTTCTATTTTCCCTCATATTCTACCATGTATCCTTCCACTTCTTACATGCATTTCCCATCCTATCCTCCTACCACCACTTATCCCCAAGATGATTACTATTCTGACTTGACTTGTAATTACCCATCCACTAGCTAGGATAACTTTGATTGGGGATACGAATCCGGACCTCAATGTCCAGGGCCTAACCCTGGACAACAAGACTATGATTGCTATCTTTCCCAAACCTACAATGATTATGGATCTCCATCCTTTGATGACCAAACCTACTCGATCTATAATCAGGAAGGATATAATGATTATAACACCTACCCTCCCCAATATTCCATTAAATATAGGTTGCCATCATCCTTTAAACAACCTGAAACGACATACTATTAGGGAGGGTCCTGAGAACCTCGATATCTTGACTCTCCTAGATTTAACTCGAACACACCCAACCCTGAACCGAACCAGTCAGTTCTGGTGAACTAGATCCAGGATAGGGTGTTGGCTAATTTGAGGAACACTATACAATCTAAAGAAGCTCAACCAACACCATGCACTGAAGCATTGGAGCCTATGATCAAAATGATTGATAAACTTAATAGTTCTCTATTGGATTTGCTCCAAAATGTTAGGGATAGGGGTCTGGGTGAGTTTCTTCTTGGGAAATTATCGAGGATGAGGATGAAATTTGTGGTTGCCCTAGTCAAATCTTGGGATGAACCCGTTCAGGTGCCTGTTAGGGGGGATACATTTTCTGAGACCGAGGACGATCAGGTTGGGCTAGAGCAACCCATTGAGGATGAACCGATTGATTCACCCGAGATCCCCGAGCTAGGGAGCGAGGAAAAATATGTCCCTTTGAACTAGGAAATGACAATCGATTTTGAGATATATATAAATGAGGATCATGGATTCTTTGATTCAAGGGTGAAGAATCTCTTAGTGAAGTCTCACTTGAGCATACGGAAGATGATTTTAGTGAAACAAATGGGCTTGACGAATCTGACGAACCGTTTGATAGCCCAATTATTGAAGATTTGGATTCAGTTGGGACTAACTTAGAGGATTCGAATCCTCATTTACTAGAAGATTCAATCAATAGCCCCATTCCTCAACCATACCCCAAAGGGATTGATTTTGATTTGGAAATCATTGGACCCAAGTCAATTCTTAGTCAGCCATGATTTTTGGACTTGGGTAAATCTTATGAGGTGAACGGTATGCTAGAGGTCCCGAAACCTGAGCACCTGAAGTTGGAGGATAGGAATGTTGAAATGAAAGTTTGGGAGGTTAATTTGAGGGGAAAATAAGTTTGGATCTAAGGGTTCCTATTGACCTAAAACCACCAACTTTTTACTAGGACCCTTATGATATCTTTCACGTGCAACCCAAGCTCGAAGTAACTGATTATTTTTCTGAGCTAGACGTTAAGTGGACAACCGCACCTATTGAACCATCTTTACCCGTTGTCTGACATTTTGGTCTTGGGCTACACACCACAAAACTGCAGGCCCAACCCCTCAAGCTTAACAACCTTCGATTCTGGGTGATTTTCATCTAGATTCTTAGAACCACTCAACCCTGGGGCATGGGTCTGCACCATAATCTGGTCCACGTTTGTGGACATCTTCTACTGGCGGGTTTTAGGATCAATATTTTTATTGATTCTGACCCACACTTGTGAATTCTCAATTTCTTCTTTGTATGTATGTTATGTCTAGCTGAAAGCATTAAACTTAGCGCGTGTATACACTCTTTTCTCTGCGAAGCTGACCGGATTTTCACGACACTCAGGTGATATTCTGTTTACTCTGCCCTTTTCATGTCTTTATTTTTACAATGAGGACATTGCATCATTTAGGCATGAGGGGTGGATACTTATCTTGAAATCATTTTTTTAACTCCGTAGAATTTTTTTTAGTTTCTTTAAAAAAAATTGAAAATTCAAAAAGATAAAAAAAAGAAGAATTAAGAGAAGAGAACTTAGGCATTTGGAAGTTATTAACTTTAGGAAATGATACGAGAGGACCTAAACACTTAGACTCTTCAGGTCTTCGGGCTTAATTAGCCCGAGTGTCCACTCGAATGTGGACTTAGTCTCGAGTCCTTGCCAATTCAAATTCATTTTTAATTTGGCTAATAAATTAGGATGATAAGTATGCGACTTATCAACCTGCCCTCTGATTTAGGGAGACTTTAAGCCTAAGCATCTACACACATTTTTTGCACTGACTCACTTTTTGGCAATTTCTTCGAAAATTGGGTAGCTAATGAACTATTTATGGTGGTATGGCTGGCAAGTTGTCGGTGGTAACATGTCATCAGCCAGTTGTCCAGAGCCTAGTCACATGACCATTTTCGTCGTACTGCCTTTAGGTAAATCTTAGATCAGGAAGCCACCTACTTAAAAAAAATAGAAAAAAATAGAAAAAGGAGAAAATAAAATAAAAAAGAAAATAATAAAGCCACACTTCACTACACGAGTATGGCTGGTAAGTGGTCATGGGTAACAGCCCAATGGCCGGTTGTCTAGAGCCCAGCTCATAAAAATGCACAATAACTCCCAAAATACTTAGGGAAGAAGCGGAGAAGCAGAATAAACCGAGGAGATATACACTGGATTCGCCCTTGTGTTGACCCATAAATAAAAGAAGTAGGGAGAAAGCTACCAATCGAAAAGATAAACCTTTAAGCAAGGTCACCTAGGGTCATAGAAATCCGAAGTCTGATTTAACGATCGCCTAGTGAGTCTTTCATTATTTTCACAAGATGCTTAGCACTTAGAGTCCTTTTTTACTCTTAGGTGGGTCGGGTAGCCATAAAAAGTTATCCCGAAACTCTCAAACTCCAAAAGTACAAAAAAATTAGAAAAGAAGAAAAATAAAAAAAAAATGTATCTTCCCTTTTCAAATAAGGTGAGGACTTGGGCAGTTTGCATTCTGGCAGGCACCCGAGTACTGTTGAGTTTTCGTTGTTTAGGACCTTAGTTGAAATTTTTTATTGTTAATAAATGACTTAGGCCTAAGTGATCTAATCCTAATTTTGATTTTATACATAGCATGAAGCTTAATTTTGATAGGGAATAGCAAAAGATAGGCATGGGAGTATGATGTAGACACATCTATTTAGGTTAAAATGCCTATTCATACATGTTCTTAGGCTTAGATTTGCATTTCATGTTATAAATATTGCATAGCATGCATCATTCTGCATTTAGAGAAGTTGTATATAATTTAGGTTAATTGCATCCTTTTTGTGGTCAGGAAAGAAGGATATTTATTTTAGAGCCTCAGATTGACGATCCGACCATACGGATCTGATCAAGACAACGATCGGAGTCCAATGCCTTCGAAATCGCCTCGATCGGAGTCTCGTAGCACCATATGTAATCCAAGGAAGATCAACGATCGAGGGACTAGGTAATGCAATCCAGAGCATCAAATGAAAATTTAGACCACACGAATGGATTCGGGTCGACGATCGTAGCCCAACGGTGCGAAAATCGATTCAATCCAACCTCTGTAGCATCCCCTACAAAGGAAAGAAGATGGACGACCCAGATTGCGCCACATGGCGTAACCCAGGCCGCCCATGTGCATGCATGTGCCACCGCATGCACAGAGTAGCGCTGGTGCATGCGCACATGGAGGCACACACGTGCAAGCACATTAGCGCACGCAACAGCACATCACGCGTGCAGAGGCAGCGATGCGTATCGCGCGTGCACGCACGACAAGGGCACGTACAGTGCTCACCAGCGTAGCGGCAGCGTGGGCTGTCTTCAGCAACGTTTGTGGCGGATCTTCAGCGACGTTTATTACCATCACTAAATGTCCTGTATACGAATTTGATTCTTTCCTCCACTATAAAAGGACCATTACCCCTCCCATTTTTGTTCATCTCTTCCTTTCTTCCTCTCACCACCTCCAAGGCTCTAAAGAGATCTTGTCCCAAGCCCGGGATGCTCCTCTAGAGTAGAAAATCAAATAGTTTCCCCTCCCCTCATCCCCATTCGTGGAGCATCCTGTGGCCATCCTCTCACTGCCCTTCGAGAAGAAGATCTTCGCCGTGACGCTGTCCTACCCCATCCTTCGTCCTTCAGTTCCGTCCTCATTCGTCCCACTCCTCAACACCTTCCTCCAGGTGACGTTAGAGCGAGCCATCCTCCAAGTGACCGTCGAGGGGGATTTCTGTCACCTCATTCTATCTTTTATAATTTCGTAGTGTAGATTTTCCACTTTCATAGTGTAACAAATAGATATTGATGAATAGATGATTGTGTCTCTCTCTCTCTCTTATATTTTTGCAAGTAGATAAAGTTTTCATTGACCTAATCTCTTGCTTGTTAAAAATACCAAAAAAATTAGAAAAGACAAAAATGAAATAAACAAATAAAAAGAGAAATGCAGATTTTTATAAAATCAAACGTTCGCCTCCCTGTGTTCTACCCGGGACTCACTTTTCGTGTTTCGATATAAATTTTATTTGATCACGCATTTTACAACTACGATGACATGTTACTCGTAACCCTGATTTCAAACTCGAGAAACACGTGCAATCAATGTTCTTTACTCAAATCCTCCATGGAGTATATATGTGAATCCACATTAATCTCATAAGTTGCTTCCAAATTTTCCATTATTTCACCATGAGGAGGGATATCATAAATAGATGTGCTAAGGAAACCTAATTTGGTCAAATTTGTAACATCCTCGGGGCTAATTCTTTAAATAAGACATAATCACCCTTAGTGTCACTCCAAATCTTGAATGTAGGTTCCTCATATAATTCATCCCTCTCCTCATCATACAATTCATTATTCCCTCGAGGTCTAGAATCATCTAAAGTCTCAGCAGATCCCCTAGGGTACTTTATCTGGGGTACATGGTTTACACTGGTAACATCAGACTCCTCAGATAGGTGAATTTCTTCAGGGTTAGGTTCCCTAAGGGTGGGCTTGAGTTCCATCTCATGATCAGAAGAGAGGATGGGATTAACAACTTGACTTCAGCCCACTTCATCAAATGTGACAAAAATACTATCATCTGGGTCGAGGTCTTCCAATGGTACCATCATTCCCTTCTTTTGACTCAAATATAATTTAGGTGGATACTCAACCTGATCATCTTCCTCGGGTTGCCACCTTTCTTCATCTAATGTATAGCTACTTTCATACATATCCTCCTCCCACTTAAGGCGTGGACCTCTCAAGGAAGTGTCATCTAGCGGGGAGGGTTCAAAATCAATCCTCGAAAAGTAGCTATTCTCCCTTACATAATGCCCAAACTTCCCCAACTTTGGGTGTCGCTCTCCCATGGGAGATGCATCTAGCATACAGGGTTGCATTTCATCCTCAATGGGTAGATTGGATGGCTAATTTCTTCTTTTTTTTGTTGGCCTGCTCTCGAAGATTCTCCTAACAATTCAATCATTTCATCTTGCATTTTTTGTATTTCCATCTTCAAAGAGGAGAGGTCATCATTACGATTAGGAGAGAAGTCAAGCTCAGGCTTATAGTTCCTAGGAGTTTCTATCCAACCATTATAATTATTCAGGGAGGGTGGGTTGGGTATTTCTATGGTGTGTAGGATCTTGGGCAAGGCAAATCCTGCTCCTAGGTTCTGCTCACTGATTTGAGGCTTAACCAAGACAATACTCCTATAATAGAAGTAAAAGGGATCCCAATGATTATCATTATGTCCATCAAAGGATGGACCATCTCGACTTACGGGATCGAAGATCGCAGAGTGGGGGTAAGGGTGTGGACAAGATGTGAAAGGGTGAAAGTCAACGTGGTCCATTCTAATTCACACCACAATCAGATTCCCCAAGCAAACACAACTTAAAGGACTTTTTAGGTCTTTAATCAGTTAGGCTTTTGAGATTTTAAGTCCACTTGTAGGTGACAAATCAAGTTATCTAAACAATTACGCGCTTACTGGTCGACCTACGATATGCCTAAGAAGACCTAACTGGGACTTAGGTGATCCTCCCTAAAACCCAAAAAGTTTAGTAATCACCAAACACGGCAAAGAGAGATGCAAATAGGGTCAAACCCTTCCTTTGAAGCGTTGCTTTCACGGTGCTTCTTAACTACCCTCAATCCATAAGGTTTGGAGGAAACTTCACCTTTGAATTAAAGTTCGGGTCACTTTAGACCTCAGTAATAAGAGGCTCTAGTCCTATCGGTTTCAAACCTAAGGAGTGTCTAAACGCGTGCAGTGGTGCAAGAGATATAAGTGTGCATACACTGTAAAAATTTTGAGTTTGAATTTTGAACCGCAACACAATGTCTCAATTCAAGTCCTTGATTTTTTATAATGTTCCTCCTTTAGTAAAGTCCTTTTTTAGAAAATGTGACCACTTGTTAATTCCTTCAAAATAATTTAGGTGATCATATCTTTACATCCAGATGCAAATGCGTGAATAATATATGGATGCAAAGTAAAAGAGAATGTACCTTGCCTCCCACAATCTTTAATGAGATGCACGCAAATGCAAGTAAAATAAATCTAGAGGCTGCTCATTCAATCCTAAATGATTTGACCTAGGGGTAGGCACCTTCTAGCAAGCAGCTCGTGTTTTTTTTTTCCTATTTTTTATACTTATGTACAATCAAGAAAAATAAAATCAATCCACAAAAGAAAGTAAAAACCTAAGTCAAAATAAATGGGAACAGACTTCCATAAAAATTACCAATGCAGGGGCCTAAAAGAAGGTCAGGGAACAAACCCCTCAAATATACCTTAGAACAAGGGTCTCAAACCAAAATGTGCAAGGAATATTAAGTCTAAAGTCTAAATCCTGCTCTAATCAAAGACTAACTGTGTGGAGATGATCGTTACGTCCTTGTCCTTCCTCTCCTGGCAATCTGGTTACTTGCAACGTGGCTTGAACAATTTCTCCACTGGTGACGTCAAGGGTCACCTCTCACGATGGCTGGTGTGATGGCGAGTAGTAGAATGTGTTGGTGCTAGAGCACCACAATCATTTATTTTGATGATAACAAAACACGTGTCTTTTAACATTTGCTTTTGAGTCCTAGTTTTCAGGTCAAATTGCAAATGGAGATAGGTGTTTAGACGGATTTTGAGCTCGCATCCATGGCGAATTGGAGGAGCTTGACAAAGGCGAAGGAGCTTCGCGAAGAGAGCTTGAAGAAGGAAGAAGATGAAGAATATGATAGATTTCCTTTCTATTGTACTTTATATTTTGTTTCTTTTGTTACTCTTTATTTTATTTCTTAGATTCTTGTTAAAGAGCCTCAAAGTATCCTAACAGTAGTCCTAGAAACACTTGCACAAATCCTACGATACTTAGGTTTTTTGTAGAGAACTTAGAAAACCAAAATAGAGTTCAGATAGCCTTATCAGACGTCCAATCTGGAAATCAGAAGTCTGATAGTAACTTTTAAGACGTCTGACCATTTGATCAGACATCAAAAACATCTAGGCTAGACGTAATAGGTTCTATCTGTTAGAATCAGTGGTCCAGACCTTAGTCCAGATGTCTTAGGAGATGTCTGATGCCTTTGCCAAACGTCCAATTAGTGAAACGTTGGCTGCCTATGTAAACATTGAATAAAATGACCTTTATCCTTCTATCAGACGTCCGTAGAGGACCCCAGACGTCTGATATATGATTGTTTTGCCTCGACTGACCCAAAATCTCCTTTCAGAAAATTTCTAGCCATTACCTTCCTTGGGAATCCATTTTCAAAGAACAAATAGGTTTCCAAACATCCAGATCTAGTGCCAGACGTTCTATATGTCATCTGATGGCCATACACTAGAACCCTATTTAGGTCTGATTCAAGTCAGGAAGGAAACCCTCTTAGAATCAGACGTCTAACTTAGTTCCCAGACATCTCAAACAAGTTTTCCAAACATCTGATTCCCGGACAAGACATGTGATGACCCTGTCAGAATCATGATTGATTCTGATTACGGGCTATTTTGCCTTGGGTTCAACCCCAACGGCTATAGAAGCCTTCTAAGCTCTTCCAAAGCCTTCCTAATCCCTCTATAAATAGAGGAGGACCCCTTGGCTTGCAAAACACACCAAGCAACACACTTTCACATCTCTTGTGTCAAAAAGAAGCAGATCATCTAGAAGAAGCTCTAGCTCTCCAAGTATTTGCTCTACATCTAGAGAGCTTGAATCCAGTTGCGCACCCATTCTCCCTCTGCGATTACGAGAGCAACGAAGTGTCGCCGTGTGGTTCACGCACCCGCGTCATCACATCGATGCACTTCCACCAAAGGAAAGTTTCCTAACTCCTATAGAAGCTAGGTTTTAATATTTGTGGCTCTATAGGATTGTTGTACTTTTATTGTTCTTTGGTTTGAGTATTCGCTTTGTGAATTTTCATCTCCATCGAGGGACAAAATCCTCCTTGTGAAAAGGAGGGGTTGAGGAACGCTACCCTCGTACTTGTAGCGTGGTTGTAATAGAGGATGAACTACCCTCTTTTAAGTAGTTCGTAAAGTGGATTTAATCGACTAGATCGATCGGGAAATCCTAACTCGAGAGGGTTAGGTAGTGGTTTTCACCCAGTTTGGGTTTCCACCTAAAAATACTTGTGTCTTGTGTGATTGCTTATTTTGTGAGATTGTTATCTTTTTATTTCGCTTTTTTACATCACGCATATCTCACCCCCTCCAGGTAGGGAATTTCAATTGGTATCAGAGTAGGTTCTTGCAAGATTGGAGTAACACCCAGCAAGAAGATCATGGAGGGAAGTAGCTCTGCGACGAGGATTCTTGAGGGGTAGTCTACCACTCGTCCACCATTCTTTAATGGGAATAACTACCCGTACTGAAAGCTGCGGATGAAGACATGGCTTCAAGCCAATGACTTCATAATATGGGCCCGATGTGAGACCCCTTTCGACATCCCGGAAAGACCCGTCGGAGGCTACTCACAACAAATCTGTGAACTCTCACTCAACGCGAAGACGATGAATGCATTATATTGCGTGCTAAGTCCTGAGGAGTTCAACAGAATCTCGCAATGCACCACCGCATATGAGATCTGGCACACACTTGAGGTAACTAATGAGGGTACCTCTAAGGTAAAAACTTCTAAAATCAATTTACTTTCTTAAGAATTTGAGTATTTTTCAATGAAGTCTAACGAATCTCTAAGTGTGATGAACACTAGGTTCACTCTCATTGTAGATAGTTTAAAAGCTTTAGGTAAGACCTTTATCAAGGGAGAACTTCAAGGGAAACTTCTCCGCTCCCTTGGACCAGAATGGGAGTAGAAGGTCACCACCATCGAAGAGGCAAACGAAGTGGAGGAGCTCAACATGGAGGATCTTCTAGGAAATCTAATGGCCTACGAGACAAAGCTGAAGTAGAAGAAGAATGATACATCGGAGCCAAAATCAAAGAAGACCCTCGCATTCAGAGCCGGATCAGATAGCAAGGTAAGTTCCGATGACGAAGATTTTAAATTCTTAAAAAATTTTCCAAGTTTTGTAGGGAAGAAAAGAAGGAAAAGGAAAGCCCGAGACGCTGCTACCACTACAACGAAAAGGGTCATCTTCAACCCAAGTGCCCTCTTCTCAAGAAGGAGAAGAAGAAGGAGAAGGAGAAGTATAAGAAGAAGGCGTTCCTAGCGACTTAGGATGACTCGAGCTCAGAGGAGGAAGAAGAAAATCCTAAGACAAAGAATGAAATCACCTGCATGGGTTTCATGGCAACAACAAGCGACAGCGAAAGCGACTCCGACAATGAGGTAAACTCATATTTACAAGAAGCTTTTAATGAACTAATTGATGTTAGTCAATCATTAAAAGTAGAAAACAAAAGCATGAAAAAGAAACTTAGCATGTTAAAATCTGAAAATGATAGGTTAGAGAAGCTACTTAAAGACCAAGAAACTAGTCCTAAAAATGATGACTTATTGTTAGAAAATCATAACCTAATCATTGAAAATAATAAGTTGATTGAGGAAAATACTAGTTTAAAAATAGAAATTTCTGATTTAAAAACTAAGATGCATGTTATAGAAGAGGAAATTGCATGTCTTAGGGAAAATTCTAACAACTTAATCAACAAGGTAGATAACTTGTATAGCCTTAAGATTGAGAAAGGATCTCCGTCAAGGAGACCCGCTAACAGATCTGGATCCAAGCTCACTTGGATACCGAAGAAAGAATTGGAATCCTATTTTGTAGGTTTCAAAGAAGATATCATCGTAAAGGACTGGACCTATAAGCTCAAGAATGGTCAACTCGAGTTGGGAGGAGCAAGGAGTATACCAAGGAGGAAAACGAAAAGACCGACGAGACAATGAACAAATGATGAACCTGCCGCACATCGACCGCCAGATTGGAGACCAGTGCCGATGCCCGAACCTCCAAGCTACGAATGGGAACCCCATCCGATTTGGCATCCACCTCCATTTGGCCCATTTTATTGGCCATGGTAGGTGAGGTAAAACCCTTAACCCTATCTTTTTATCATTAGCATATAGATGGGGGGAGTTAAAATTATGAGCTTATTGTCAATCATTTAGGGGGAGGTGTTAACTTAGCTATATGTCCTTTAGAAAGGGAGAGAAAAATATATAGCTTTCTTGTTATTACAAAAAGGGGAGAAAATCATTCTTGATTAAAAGAAATTTAACCCAAAAACTAGAAGAGCATGATTTAAGGGGGAGTTTAGGTGAATTAAAATTGATAAAAACCTTTTTGATAATGTCAAAAAGGGGGAGAATTTTATGTATGACTATTTATGATTTTGTCATTATCAAAAAGGGGGAGATTGTTGGTACTAGAGCACCACGATCGTTTATTTTGATGATAACAAAACACGTGTATTTTAACATTTGCTTTTGAGTCCAAGTTTTCAGGTTAAATTGCAAATGGAGACAAGTGTTTAGATGGAGTTCGAGCTCGCATCCATGGTGGATTGGAGAAGCTTGACAAAGGCGAAGGACCTTCGCGAGAAGCGAAAGCTTGAAGAAGGAAGAAGATGAAGAATAAGATAGATTTCCTTTCTATTGTACTTTATATTTTGTTTCTTTTGTTGCTCTTTATTTTATTTCTTAGATTCTTGTTCAAGAGCCTCAAAGTACCCTAACAATAGTCCTAGAAACACTTGCACAAACCCCAGGGTACTTAGATTTTCTGTAGAGAACTTAGAAAACCAAAATAGGGTTCAGACAGCCTTATCAGACGACCAATCTAGAAATCAGACGTTTGATAGTAACCTTTAAGATGTCTGACTGTTTGATCAGACATCCAAAACATCTAGGCTGGACTTAATAGGTTCTGTCTATTAGAATCAGTCGTCCAGACCTTAGTCCAGACATCTTAGGAGACATCTGATGCCTTTGCCAGACGTCCAATTAGTGGAACGATGGCTGCCTATGTAAACATTGAGGAAAATGACCGTTATCCTTTTATCAGACGTCCGTAGAGGATCCCAGACATCTGATATGTGACTGTTTTGCCTCGACTGACCCAAAATCTCCTTTGAGAGAATTTCTAGCAGTTACCTTCCTCGAGAATCCATTTCTGCAGAACAAATAGGTTTCCAGACATCCAGATCTAGTGTCAGACGTCCTATATGTCGTCTAATGGCCATACACTAGAACCCTATTTAGGTCTAATTCAAGTCGAGAAGGAAACCCGCTTAAAATCAGATGTCTAACTTAGTTCCCAGACATCTTAAACAGATTTTCCAGATATCTGATGACCCTGTCAGAATCATGATTGATTCTAATTACAGTTTGTTTTGCCTTAGGTTCAACCGCAATGGCTATGGAAGCCTTCTAAGGTCTTCCAAAGCCTTCTTAGGCCGTCTATAAATAGAGGAGGACCCCTTATCTTGCAAAACACACCAAGACACACCACGAAACACACTTGCACATCTCTTGTGTCAAAAATAAGTAGAAGATCATCTAGAAGAAGCTCTAGCTCTCCAAGTATTTGTTCTACATCTAGAGAGCTTCAATCCAGTTGTGCACCCGCTCTCCCTCGGTAATTACAAGAGCGACGAAGTGCCGCCTCGTAGTTCACACACCTGCGTCATCACATTGACGCACTTCCACCAAAGGGAAGTTTCCTATCTCCTATAGAAGCTAGGTTTTAATATTTGTGGCTCTATAGGATTGTTGTACTTTTATTGTTCTTTGGTTTGAGTATTCGCTTTGCGAATTCTCGTCTCCATCGATGGACAAAATCCTCCTTGTGAAAAGGATGGGTTGAGGAATGCTACCCTCGTACTTGTAGCGTGGTTGTAATAGAGGATAAACTACCCTCATTTAAGTAGTTCGTATAGTGGATTTGATCGACTAAATCGATCAGGAAATCCTAACTCGAGAGGGTTAGGTGGTGGTTTTCACCCGGTTTGGGTTTCCACCTAAAAATACTTGTGTCTTGTGTGATTGCTTATTTTATGATATTGTTATCTTTTTATTCCGTATTTTTTATGTCACACATCTCTCACCCCCTCCAAGTAGGGAATTACAGAATGTGTCGCAGAACATCAAAACTTGCACCAGAACACAAAGATCCAGAGTTAAATTTGCTTCCAAAATTTAAATCAATGTGAACAAACGAATGAATGCGATTTAATGAAGCATGTTGCCTCCCCGACAACGATGCCATTTGACAAGTTGATTTTCGCTTTCGAAAATGATGATTAAGATGATTTGTCGTTATATTTCTAAGTGGTGGAAAATTGACTAATCAAAACAATTAGAATTAAAATTAAACCACTAAAAAGAGAATGGGTCATGTCCATAGGGAGGCAATGGCTATTACAAACTCGGAAGGGTCAAAAATCGATGTTCACTATTAATTTCATCAAGAAATCGAGCCAAATCCGCCTTCAGGTTAAGAAAATAACAAGAGATCATGCTGAAATGGCATTTATGAGAAAGAGGGAGGTCACTTGCATAAATTAGCCATAATATTTAATTAATAAATTCAAAATAAAAAAAGTGGCAATGGCATGTGAATGTAAATATTAATATAACATGAAACAGAGCATTTGCTTCCTTTCTACGTACGCGAAGAGGAGGCCGCAATCAGGTGTGTGGAGCTCAGAGGTGGGTGGCCACAACGAGGGGTACATGTGGGCGGTGACGATGCATTGAACAGCTACCGGTGGTCTCGCCGACGACAAGGAAGGCTGGCAATGGTGGCAACGGCTCACCGGCGAGAGCAGGCTGCTATCTAACTTCGGATGGTGTGGCCAAGCTCATGAGGTCGAGGCGAGTTCGTTGACGTTGATGGCACGAAGCTTCGAGGCTAGATGAGGCGGCTGCGTGGAGGAGGACCACGATGACTTTGGGTTTCCTTCGGTCTGTTAGTGGAGAAGACGAAGAAGAAGAAGAAGATGGATGCCGGCTGCGCGTGTTGCTGCTTCTGTGCATGGCATGGAGCTGCTGAAGGGCCGCACGCACATGGAGGATGCGCGAGTGCACGTGGGTCGTGCAGGTGCACGCTGGGTTACGCTGGAGGAGCATGGGAGGCGACAACTCTTTGCTGTTGAGTGCACGAAAGCACGCTGGAGGGCCACACTAGTAGGCGGGCGCAGGTGCTGCTGAATCTGGCCGAGAGGCGTGCAAAGACAGTGGCTGGGCACCTCCTACGCACGTGGTGAGGCCTGATATGTGGCTAGAGGAGCGTGGCCGGCGTGGTTTGAGTTGCTGCTCACGTTGGTGCACTGCTGGCTGCACGTGGAAGGGGAGACACAGGCGTGCGTGGTGGCGTGGCAGAGGGGCGCTGGTCTGCTGCTAGCTGCGCAAGGAGGATGTATGCGCTACTGCAGCTGCATGAGCGCATGGAGATGGTCGTGCGCTGGTGAAGGAGGTGGTGATGGGCATCACCGAAGGTGTCTGGAAGGCACGGTGAGGCAGCGGATGTGTTGGGTTCCTTTAAAGGAAAGAAGAAGATGATGGTCGCGCGGCCGATGTGGCCACACTTATGGTGAAGTGGAGCCGTGAAGGCTCACACACGGTGTTGGCATGAATCCACCGGTTTGGCGCGAGAGCTGTCACCTCATCGACCCACGGTGTGGTGGAGTTCGGCCGTGGAGACCACGGAGGTGGAGTGGAGCGCACAGTGGTGGAGTGAGGAGGCATCTCCTCTAGCATGGTAGCAGCTCCCCTTCTCTTGTAGTCATCTGCATGGATTTGAAATGGAGCTCGTCGTCACCGATTCTCTCCCACTGGAGCTCTCTTCGTCTCCGGCGTCGACCACACCACACCCAGCATCACTTGTCTTCCTCGTCGTCCTCTACCCATGCAGAACATTTCTCTCCCTCTCTACTTCTCTTTCCCGCACTCACGACACACACTCGACCACCGCTTCGCCCTCCGCGATCCACTCCGACCATTCCTCCAGTGAAGCTCCCCGCTCACTCCACTGATCGAAACACTTTGCCAGCAAACCTATGACCTTCGCCTCATCAATGCGAACAAAACCCCTCAAGAAATTGAGGTGTTTGTTTGCCCTAATCACCTATCGAACTCCACGCTCACCGCACTATCATCTTGAGTTCGTCTGACCTCTTCACTCACTCCCGCTCACAACCATGACCACCATCACATTCGCCATCCTCAGGCGATCCTCCTGAGCATATTTGATGTGGCCGTGTAACGAGCGCGTGCCCCAGACGCCTTTTAAGACGTCTGGGAGGTGGCCCAGACGTCTGTCAAGACGTCTGGGATCACATCCAGACGTCTGACCAGACGTCCGGGATAGTTTACAGACGTCTGGCGAACAGTTATGCTCGCACGGGATATTCGTCTGCGCGCCTGTGCGCGCAGACCTGCGTTTCTGCCCTCTTTCTCTGCGGCTGCAGGCGGCTGCGACCGCCTTCTCTCTCCTCTCCGCGCGGCGTTAAAAAGGGGGGGCGTGCCTCCCCTCCCGTCTCCACCATCTTCCTCCTTCTTCTCCTGCCTGTGCGCGAGAGCGAGCGGACGCGAGGGCGCAGCGGCAGCGGCAGCCGCAGTGAGCGCGGAGGAGCTGCGGCGTGCGAGGGCGGGGCTCTGCCGTGAGGGCGAGCTCGCCAGGAGCGGCTTGGCCGGCCGGCGGAGGGCGCAGGGGGCGCAGAGCGTCGCGGAGAGGGACCTGTGCGGGCGGAGCAGCGTACGCGCGAGGTGCGACGCGGGCGGCGTCGCGAGCGGAGGCCGAGCAGGGCTCTGATTCTGGAAAAATTTCCAGAATCAGACGTCTGGATTGATATCCAGACGGCAAGGTCGACGTCTGTGAGATCATACAGACATCTGAAAGGTGAGTTTCCGCTTTCTTCTTCCTTTTTGTCGACTGACCGTACTGAGGGAGGGGGGTTGGCTGTGCGCAGGTTTTCTGATTCGTCATCCTTTGCGAATCAGACGTCTGGAAGTTGTACCAGACGGCGGGAGTGACCTCCAGACGTCCAAAGTGACCATCGGACGTCTGGGATCTAGGAAAGACGTCCCTGCAGACTTCTGGACGTCTGGGAAACCACGCTGAGCAGGTAATTCTCTGATCCACCGTTTAAGACGTCTGGAGGGAGTTCCAGACGTCTGATTTTGCGCAGTATCGTCTTTCTCGACCCGTTTAGGGCCTGTTTGGGCTCCGTTTTCCGTGATTCGAGTTGCGTTCGTTTCAGAATTAATTCCTCTACCCGCCTACAGTAGCTATACACTGTTTTGAGACACTCCTTGTGTTTGATCCTTGTGATAGGACCTCGTTCGGTTGCAGTCTTGAGAGTCGCGGAGGCGCGCGGGATTCCCGATCACGCCCCCATTACTCCCGTTGTACCTGGTAGAGTGGCTTTAAGTCGCCGAGTAGGGTCCAGTAGAGTTACCCCAGCTTTGTACCCCTTTTTGTTTCTGTTCTAGTGAGTAGTTTTGTTTCCGCTGTACCTTCTTTACCCGCAGTTTTTGTTATATGATAAATGTTGTTTTACTGTTGTGGTGGTGCCTACTGTAGTAGTTTCTTTCCTTACTGCTGTACTTTCTTACTGTTAGTTATATTCATGCTGAATGTGGTTTATTTTACTGTCTTTTGGTTACTTCCTCGTTGGACGACTGGGTCTTGGGATTAGTCGAGTCGGTCCGGTTCTCGTGTCTCGTAGGGACTCGGGAATCGGGTAGTTACAAGATGGTATCAGAGCAAGGTCGTCCCGAGAAGTGAATCAACTGACTGGAAAATAACCAATTCACATGTTTATAGCTAGAGTAGCCACCACAACATATCTCTTGATATGAGCTCTTAGAAGTGTTGTTAGGTACCGTCTGTTTTGATGTTTCCGTTTTGTTTCGTGTCTCCTTGCAGGAGATGCCTCGTCGTGGGACTGGCGAGACTGGCCGCGGGCGCGGCCGAGGGCGAGGTCGGCGAGGTGGACGTGCTGTCGTTGACGTCTCGGTGGACCAGCCACCACTCCCTGGCATCCAGGCCCAGGACCTCGCCAGACTGATACGGGATATTGTACGAGAGGAGCTCCACCCACCGCCCCGAGCACCTCCTCCTGGGGTTGCAGAGGGGGAGTCCTCTGTGGGACCACGCGACGGACGCGGTGCTGGACACGAGGGAGGGGATGGGCCCCTGCCGCCCCCACCTTCCTCCGACACTTCTGTTCACGAGGCACCTTCGCCTGGAGGTGCGCCAGCACCTCCCCTACAGCACCACTTCGAGCTTTTCGGACAGTTCCGGAAGCTGAAGCCCCCCTCCTTCAAGGGGGATGAGGACCCGACCGAGGCAGAGGACTGGCTTGAGCAGCTGGAGAAGATCTTTGACACCCTTCGCCCCCCGGTGGAGTGCCGTGTGGCCTTTGCCACGTACCAGCTGGAGAGTGCGGCACACCGGTGGTGGAGGGCGGTCCGGGGACAGGAGAGGGACGAGCCGACGTGGGACCAGTTCGTCACCCTTTTCTGCGAGCAGTACTTTCCCCAGACGTGGCAGGACCAGAGGAGGCGGGAATTCCACACTCTCCGCCAAGGGACGATGACCTTGAGCGCGTACCGCACGCGTTTCTTGGAGCTGTCCCGCTTTGCAGCGACAGCGGTAGCCACTGAGGAGGAGCGCCTTTGGAGGTTCACCGAGGGGCTCCGGCCTGCGATCCGGGGGTATGTCAAACCCCTGAAGCTGCCGACATTTTCGAGGGTGGTAGAGGCAGCCATGACTTACGAGGAGACCAACCCGTCCGCGCGAGAGACCGACGGTGGGCGGAAGAGGCCCTTTCAGCCAGACTTCTCACAGGGCCGGCGAGAACGGAGACACGTGGCGTCCGCAGGAGAGCCGTCACGTTGTGCAGGGCCATCAGTGGCCTTTGGGGGCCCTCGACAGGGGCCAGTCGCCAGCACCGGACCCCCGCCTAGCCGACAGCAGGGACTCACTGAGGGCGGGAGTCGGGTTCCCCTCTGCTACCAGTGTGGCCAGCCGGGCCACGTCAGGAGGGACTGCCCATCTAGGGCAGGAGGTCAGCAGATACTTCCCGCGCAGAGCACTGGAGGGCGCGCAGGAGGCCGCGGTTTCCAGGCGCGAGGAGGAGGACCGCAGTCGCGAGGAGGGTACCGGCCAGCACCTACCCGTCCGACGCAGAGTGTGGCTGCTTCGTCCGCACCTAGAGCTGAGGGGCGTATCAACGCCCTAACACACAGGGACGCCAGAGCTTCGGGATCCGTGGTAGCAGGTATGGTTTCAGTTTCTGGCAGACTCGTTTACACGCTTTTCGATTCCGGCGCTACGCACTCGTTTGTCGCAGACAGTTTCGCAGTTAGTTTGGACCAGGATTATACATTGTTAAAGAATCCGTTCGTAATCAGAGGTCCGAGTGGTCAGCTGTTTGTAGCTGAGGAGGTGTACACGGGTTGCGGGGTCAGCATCGGGGGACACAGCCTGCCAGCTGACCTGATTATGATACAGATGGAGGACTTTGGGGTGATTCTGGGGATGGATTGGCTGTCCGCTTACCACGCCTTGGTAGACTGCTTTGAGAGGAAGATTGTCTTCTCCATTCCGGAGTTGCCTTCCTTCGAGTTTCACGGGCAGCTAGTGGACGGAGGTTTCAGGTGCATTTCGGCACTTCGGGCGGCGAGACTTTTGAGCCAGGGGTGTGAGGGCTTCTTAGCTTGTGTGGTGGCAGAGCACAGCCCCATGGCAGACTTCCAGAGCATCCCGATGGTCAGAGAGTACCCCGACGTGTTTCCAGACGAGTTACCAGGACTACCGCCCGAGCGTGAGATCGAGTTTGAGATCTCACTAGTACCAGGGACCAGCCCCATCTCCACCGCGCCTTACAGAATGGCACCGCTTGAGCTGCGAGAGCTCAAGTCTCAGTTGCAGGACCTTTTGGAGAAGGGTTTCGTGAGGCCCAGTGCGTCTCCCTGGGGAGCCCCGGTACTGTTTGTGAAGAAGAAGGATGGGACCCTACGCCTTTGTGTGGACTACCGACAGCTGAATAGGGTCACCATCAAGAACAGATATCCGCTGCCGAGGATTGACGATTTGTTTGACCAGTTGCGGGGTGCCACGGTGTTTTCCAAGATCGACTTGAGGTCTGGATACCACCAGTTGAGGATCAGGGAGACCGACGTCTCCAAGACAGCTTTCCGCACCCGCTACGGACACTACGAGTTTTTGGTCATGCCATTTGGGCTGACCAATGCCCCCGCTACTTTCATGGACCTGATGAACCGGGTGTTCAGACCGTACTTGGACCAATTTGTGGTGGTTTCCATAGATGATGTACTCATCTATTCTAGAGATCGGACGCAGCACGGACAGCACTTGCGGATGGTTCTGGACACTCTGAGACGACGCAGGCTGTACGCCAAATACAGCAAGTGCGAGTTCTGGTTGAGGGAGGTGACCTTTTTGGGTCATGTGATCTCTGGAGACGGCCTGGCGGTGGATCCCGCCAAGGTCGAGGCAGTGCTCAGGTGGGAGAGACCGCGTTCAGTCACTGAGATTCGCAGTTTCCTGGGACTGGCAGGTTACTACAGACGGTTCATCAGAGGGTTTTCGCAGATTGCACGTCCTATGACACAGTTGACTCGGAAGGATGTGCCTTTCGCTTGGACAGACGCCTGTGAGGCGTGTTTTCTGGAGCTGAAGGAGAGGTTGACCTCGGCTCCCGTGCTCACCATCCCTGACAGTAGTGGCGGGTTCGTTGTGTACACGGACGCTTCCTTGCAGGGGTTAGGAGGTGTGCTCATGCAGAGGGGTCACGTGGTCGCTTACGCTTCGCGGCAACTGAAGCCCCATGAGCATACCTACCCTACCCACGATCTAGAGTTGGCAGCTGTTGTCTTCGCGCTGAAGACATGGAGGCACTACTTGTACGGTGAGACCTTCGAGATTTTTACAGATCACAAGAGCCTCAGATATCTTTTTGACCAGAAGGAGCTCAACATGAGACAGAGACGTTGGTTGGAGCTCCTGAAGGACTACGACTGCAGCATCTCCTACCACCCGGGAAAGGCCAATGTGGTGGCTGACGCCTTGAGCCGTAAGGCGCCCGTACGCTTGGCCAGTCTACAGTTACAGAGTTGGAGCCTTTTGGAGGAGGTGGGCAGTTGGCGACCTCTAGAGTTACGAGGGTACTGTGGGGCAGTGACGGTGACACGGCAGACCAGACCAGAGTTGATAGACCGCATCATCACGGGACAGATGGCCGATCCGTACTTGCAGTCTTTGCGCGACAGAGTACTATCAGGGGACCCAGGGGACTTCTCTTTCACAGACCAGGTGTTACGCTTGGGGGGACGGTTGTGCGTCCCCAGAGACGAGGAGCTGTTGAGAGAACTCCTGACTGAGGCACACGGTTCCAGATTCACCATACATCCCGAAAACACGAAAATGTACCATGACTTGAGACGCGAGTTCTGGTGGAGAGGGATGAAGCGGGATGTGGGTGAGTTCGTGCAGTAGTGCTTAGTGTGCCAGCAGGTGAAAGCCGAGCATCAGAGGCCTGCAGGGCCGCTTCAGCCGCTTCCAGTGCCAGAGTGGAAGTGGGAGAGCATCACCATGGACTTGGTGGTGGGCTTACCTGTTACCCAGCGAGGACACGACGCAGTCTGGGTAATAGTGGATAGATTGACGAAGACGGCACGATTCTTGCCGATCCGAGTCACTTTGGGACCAGCACAGTTGGCCGAGAGGTATATCCGTGACGTGGTGCGACTACACGGAGTTCCGCAGGAGATCGTATCCGACCGGGATACCCGCTTTACGTCCCAGTTTTGGGCTGAGTTTCAGCAGGCTTTGGGGACGAGGTTGAGGTTTAGCACGGCTTACCACCCCCAGACGGACGGACAGTCGGAACGCACGATACAGACACTTGAGGACCTTTTGCGTGCCTGTGTACTAGACTGGAGGGGCTCTTGGGAGGAGCACCTGCCCCTGGCGGAGTTTGCATACAACAACAGTTATCACTCGAGCATCGGCATGGCTCCCTACGAGGCTCTGTACGGACGGAAATGCACGGCACCCTTGAGTTGGGTTGAGGTGGGGACCAAGTGGGAGGTTGGCCCCAGGTTGATCCGGCAGAGTCAGGAGGTAGTTGAGCAGATCCACAGACGACTCCGCACTGTCAGGAGCAGACAGAAGAGCTACGCAGATCGCAGACGCAGAGAGGTGCAGTTCGAGGTTGGGGACCACGTCTTTCTTCGTGTTTCGCCCATGAAGGGCTTACAGCGGTTTGGGGTGAGAGGGAAGCTCGCGCTGAGGTTCGTGGGGCCCTTTGAGGTCCTGGAGTGGGTTGGACCCGTTGCTTACAGACTTGCCCTTCCCCCGCAGCTTTCTGGTGTGCACGACGTGTTCCACGTGTCCAACCTCAGGAAGTACGTAGCCGATCCCAGCCACGTACTGAGTCACGAGAGCATCGAGGTGAGCGACGACCTGACCTACCCCGAGCGGCCAGTACGGATCCTAGACCGAGCAGTCCACAGGTTGAGACGAAAGCAAGTACCCCTGGTAAAGATTTTGTGGAGGAGCCAGCGGTACGAGGAGGCTACCTGGGAGCCTGAGGCGGCAATGCGGGAGCGGTACCCAGAGCTTTTCGCGGGTACGTCTTTTCGGACCGGCTTCGGTCCTCTTTGAGTTTGTTATGGTTATTTGGACATCTTCTTCCCGCACCCTAGTTGGCGCAAGTTTCGGGGACGAAACTTCCTTTGAGTTTGTTATATTGTAACGAGCGCGTGCCCCAGACGCCTTTTAAGACGTCTGGGAGGTGGCCCAGACGTCTGTCAAGACGTCTGGGATCACATCCAGACGTCTGACCAGACGTCCGGGATAGTTTACAGACGTCTGGCGAACAGTTATGCTCGCACGGGATATTCGTCTGCGCGCCTGTGCGCGCAGACCTGCGTTTCTGCCCTCTTTCTCTGCGGCTGCAGGCGGCTGCGACCGCCTTCTCTCTCCTCTCCGCGCGGCGTTAAAAAGGGGGGGCGCGCCTCCCCTCCCGTCTCCACCATCTTCCTCCTTCTTCTCCTGCCTGTGCGCGAGAGCGAGCGGACGCGAGGGCGCAGCGGCAGCGGCAGCCGCAGTGAGCGCGGAGGAGCTGCGGCGTGCGAGGGCGGGGCTCTGCCGTGAGGGCGAGCTCGCCAGGAGCGGCTTGGCCGGCCGGCGGAGGGCGCAGGGGGCGCAGAGCATCGCGGAGAGGGACCTGTGCGGGCGGAGCAGCGTACGCGCGAGGTGCGACGCGGGCGGCGTCGCGAGCGGAGGCCGAGCAGGGCTCTGATTTTGGAAAAATTTCCAGAATCAGACGTCTGGATTGATATCCAGACGGCAAGGTCGACGTCTGTGAGATCATACAGACATCTGAAAGGTGAGTTTCCGCTTTCTTCTTCCTTTTTGTCGACTGACCGTACTGAGGGAGGGGGGTTGGCTGTGCGCAGGTTTTCTGATTCGTCATCCTTTGCGAATCAGACGTCTGGAAGTTGTACCAGACGGCGGAAGTGACCTCCAGACGTCCAAAGTGACCATCGGACGTCTGGGATCTAGGAAAGACGTCCCTGCAGACTTCTGGACGTCTGGGAAACCACGCTGAGCAGGTAATTCTCTGATCCACCGTTTAAGACGTCTGGAGGGAGTTCCAGACGTCTGATTTTGCGCAGTATCGTCTTTCTCGACCCGTTTAGGGCCTGTTTGGGCTCTGTTTTCCGTGATTCGAGTTGCGTTCGTTTCAGAATTAATTCCTCTACCCGCCTACAGTAGCTATACACTGTTTTGAGACACTCCTTGTGTTTGATCCTTGTGATAGGACCTCGTTCGGTTGCAGTCTTGAGAGTCGCGGAGGCGCGCGGGATTCCCGATCACGCCCCCATTACTCCCGTTGTACCTGGTAGAGTGGCTTTAAGTATTAATAAAATCTGTTAAAGTATGGAACCATAACTAGAACCTAGGGCTTTGCATGAATCCTAGGAATGAGAAATATATGGAATGATAGCTCCTAGGTGTTGCATGAATCCTAGGGCCGGAAAACTAGATTGTATGATGGATCCTAGGATATGGCATGAATCCTAGGATGGAAAAACTAGTGGAATGTATATTACTGCAGTCTTGGAAAAATGGAAAGGAATATATAAAGCTGCCTGTAAATTTAATTAACAGCTGCCTGTTATGAATAAAGAAACATGTTTGAGATCATGGAATTTGAGAACGTGAATCTGGAAAGTGAAACATATGATGTTCTGAAATAAAGAGCTGGAACCCTACGGGGAGTTAGGAGTGGAACTCCTGGAAAGGAAAAGGAATGGAACTGAGATGTAGTTTGTACTGTCTCTTGGGTACGCAGTACCAAGGGAAGTACCTGTACCTGTTTAGTGCAGAGTGGGGCCAGCCGCCCCAGGGACCCGGGGTTAGGATTGGCCGCTCTGTACCGACTTGTTGGCCCTCGTGTACGTAGTACCGAGGAGAGCTAGTAGTGTTAGGAGAGTACTAGCTACCCCACGGGCCCCGGGGTTCTGCTAGCCTCCTTCACCGACTTGTTAGGCCCACTAGGGCAAACCAGGGTAGTCAGGCGAGGGTGCGCGGACTGTGGAGGGGCAAGGCCCCGGTTTGGTTACTGTGGAGGGGTTGAACCCCTGTTACTGAGAGGGCTCTGCCCTGGTTCCGTGCTGTGCTTTGGGCGCACCCGTTAACGGAAACGACTGACTGCGTGCCAGTGCGGGCTAGCTACCTGTGCGTTTATCGCGCGTGCCGTAGTCACCGTTACGTCTGTCAGTGACCTTGGGGTGGTTGACTGAGGGTAGGATCACCACGGGGGACTCTCCCAGCCAGGAGAGCACCACGTGCTACTTTTACTTTTGGAAAAGACTGCAATCAAGATCGTCCCACGAGGACATTCGAGATCAAGTAAAGGATCTGAGAAATAAATGAAATAGTGAGAAAAATTGAAAGATGTAAATAAAGGAAGTAATAAAACATAACAGCTACTGTACACTCTACTGTTGCCTTTAGTTAGTTTGCCACTCTACTCAGTGTTTTGCTGACGTGTTACACTCGTTACCTTTTTCAGGACCAGGTGTTGAGCAGCCAGGGTTGGCGGCTGCAGAGGACGCTGGGCCGAGTAGGGTCCAGTAGAGTTACCCCAGCTTTGTACCCCTTTTTGTTTCTGTTCTAGTGAGTAGTTTTGTTTCCACTGTACCTTCTTTACCCGCAGTTTTTGTTATATGATAAATGTTGTTTTACTGTTGTGGTGGTGCCTACTGTAGTAGTTTCTTTCCTTACTGCTGTACTTTCTTACTGTTAGTTATATTCATGCTGAATGTGGTTTATTTTACTGTCTTTTGGTTACTTCCTCGTTGGACGACTGGGTCTTGGGATTATTCGAGTCGGTCCGGTTCTCGTGTCTCGTAGGGACTCGGGAACCGGGTCGTTACAGGCCGCTAGGCTGTTCTCGTGCTTGCAGGCCTTCCACCGGAGCACCGCCACCACCCTGGCTGCGTCGACTATGCCTTCAGTCCTCCGACCACATTCGCTCCAGATTTCAGCCCCAGTTCAGATGGAGTGGTCTCAGGATCCTTCCCAAGTCCTTGACTGGGGTCACTAGCACCTGCAGCTGCCTCAATTTGAGGAGTCTTCACTAGATGCAACTCACACAAAGAACTGGGACTTAATAGTCCCACATCATGAACTACTAAGTCTTCACAACTGCATATATTGAATTTCTAAGGGAGCTTATCGCCCAAGATCATCGGGGGTCGAGTCCTCGATCACCTCTTTAAGCACCCTCACCCGCTACCTTACGCTGGCGGGTCTGGACCTCTGACCGTATATCCGATTACCCGGTTAGCTCCAGGTTTGAGAGAAAGAGGAGAAGGAAAGAAATGGAAAGAGAGAGAGGGGGAGGGGGGTTTTGCTTTGCTTGCCACCTCTCGACACTTAGTGATTTTTGAAGGAGGCCTTTGCCTCTGTTGGTGTTGGTGATGAGCTCTGTGTTGCGCCTTCTCTTGAGCTTAAGGAGGCAGAAGAAGAAGAGAGAAAGGGAAGGAGGGGAAAGGGTGCCCTCTTGGCACAATAGCAGTTGGACAGTTAAGCCATCTGGTTGAGAGCTCCATTGTCTTATCTCTGAAGGGAGTGCACTATACCCTTATCCTATGTGGACTTAAGTTGATTGATACTATTGGGGTAATTGATATTATTGTAATTAGGGTAATTGGTGATTCAAATCACCATTTTACCCTAATCCTTTTTCTCTATCAACATTGGTTCTTATATACATATTATTTGAGTTTAGAAATTTCATCATATATTGCTATCCTGTGATAGAATTGCAATTTTTGAGATTTATTACAACACTTGCTCCCCATGTTCAACCTCGAATTTCTTTCGAGCTATAAATTATATTTGTTGATGAGCGATTTGGTCTGTACTACAATGTATCAATCTTAAACACCGATTTCTCACGTTAAACACTTAGGAATTGTTAGAGTCTTAAAATTCATATTCTTAGTATCTCAATTTAGGTTGGGTTTCTCCCATTTCTCTACATAGACTAGGGAAAGATTTAGTGTTGTATCAAGCATCTCCAAGGCACCAATATCGACAATGTTGTTCAGTATCGATCTAAGGTATCCAAAGCCTATTGGCAATTAGATGGTACCAGTACCAATACTGACTCTCTGGACCAGTACTGGGAGCCCCCAAATATTCATTTGTAAACGATTTAGGCATTGGATAGTGGCTAATATCGATATTTGCTACCTATTACCGATACTGGGCACTCCCTGCCCTTCAACTTGCAAACCATTTAGACCTTGCTTGGGAGCTTGTATCGATACTAACCACTTAGTACTGGTACCGAGCACTCACATCCCTCAGTCTGCATGCCATATTGGCCTGGAATAGCCATTTAGTATCGATACTAAGCTTTAGTACCAATGTCGAGTGGCTCCAGGCTAAAGTTTTGGATGTGAATAGCATCCCACGACTATTTTAAACTGCTTTCTTATTCCCAACAACTTGGTTTCCATTACAACATGATATTTAGTATCCAAGGAGCTTTTCCAAACAAATGAACACCAACCAAGGGGCATGCCTCTAACCAACCCCAAAGCATGCCTAAAGCCATTCACATTTCACCATTTTTAAGAGGCAAAAACCCCATATGGAAGATCTAAATTTTCATGTGCCTAAACGTCACCTATTTAAACTTAGTTAGACATTCAAGAGGTGGAATTGAAAAGGAGGGAGATCAAGAGTCCCTACCTTGCCTTGAGCTCAACATCCTCTTCATGGTGGTCCTCAATCCCTCGCATCAAGAACAAATGACAACACACATAAGAGATTTATTAATGATATTTAGCCCCTAAAGCATCTAAACACCCCAAATCCTTAACATTTGCACAAACTAGGGTTAGAGGTTTGAGACAAACAGAGGGAGGGGAACACACTTATGGCCATCGTGGCCTTGATGGGGTGGATTCCCACCGCTAGGCTGGAGATAATGGCATTAGTCGCAGCCATAATCGTCGTCCCACATGCAGCAATCGCACCTCCCTCCCTCCAAGACACAAAAGCTACAACCATGGCTGCTCCTTGCATGAGTAGTAGCAGCAGCAGTAACAACAACTAGTGAGAAGGAGAGATTGGTCATTGCTCTAATGAAAAATAAATCATCATCATTGTGTGGCTAGTGAATTGACTCAGAAATTAGTAAAACAAAAACACATGTATAGGGAATCAATTGTCAATCCATAGAAAGGCTAAAAACACATCTCAATCTTATTTAATGACAAGTAATAGCAACATTCATGTGAGATGTTTTTACACTAATCAACTAATGAAATGAAACAAGACACAACAACAACAACCAAGCCTTTTCCCACACTAAGTGGGGTCGGCTATATGGATTCTTTGCCTCCACACAGATCGATTTTCAGCCATTTTAAGACTTAAATTAAAGTAATTGAGGTCATACTTAATAGTTTCCTTCCAACACTTGTTTGGTCTTCCTCGCCCCCTCTTAGCGGATTCAGCCTCCAACTTCTCACATCTCCTAACTGGGGCATCTAGTGGCCTTCTTTGTAAATGTCCAAACCACCTTAGACGGGCCTCTCTCATTTTATCCTCTATCGGTGCCACCCTAACCCTGTTTCTAATAAATTCATTTGAAATACGATCCTTTCTTGTATGACCACGCATCCATCTTAACATCTTTATTTTTGCCACAGACATCTTCTGCACATGCCTATAGTTTATAGCCCAGCATTCAGAACCGTACAACATGGCTGGTCTTACCACAGCTCGATAGTATTTTCCTTTGACTTTTAAAAGAACCTTCTTATCACAGAGAACACCAGAAGCACCCCTCCATTTCAACCACCCTGCATTAATTCTATGTGTAACATCACCATCAATTCCACCATCATGTTGGAAAATGGATCCCAAGTACTTAAAAATATCTTTCATTGGAATGCACTCTTCTCCAATTTTTACATCAATCCCTTCGTTGTTCCCTCTACTACTAAACTTACATTCCATATACTCAGTCTTCGTCCTACTTATGCGTAATCCTTCATCTTCCAGGGCTTCTCTCCAAAGCTCAAGTTTTCTGTTCACTCCATCTTTTGTCTCATCAACCAACACAATGTCATCAGCAAAAAGCATACACCAAGGCACCTCAACTTGGATATGCTTCGTCAACACATCCATAACCAAGGCAAAAAGATAAGGGCTTAAAGTCGAACCTTGATGCAGATCAATGGAGATATCAAAGTAGTCTGTCAAATCATCCTTAGTCTTTACACAAGCTATAGCTCCATAGTACATATCCTTAATGAGGTTGATATATATAATTGGCACTTGTCTCTTCTCCAAAATTCTCCACAAGATATCTCTTGGGACAGAATCATAGGCCTTCTCCAAATCAATAAAAATCATATGTAAATCATTTTTCTTCACTTTGTAAGTCTCCATCATACGTCTCAAGAGGTGTATTGCCTCAATAGTAGACCTGCCTGGCATAAAGCCAATTTGATTTTCAGTTACCATAGAGACTTGCCTCACCCTTCTTTCAATTATTCTTTCCCAAAGTTTCATCGTATGACTCATCAACTTAATACCTCTATAGTTGGAACAATCTTGTATATCACCTTTGTTCTTGTATAAAGGTACCACAAAACTTTTCCTCCATTCCTCTGGCATCTTCTTGCCTCTCCACACAGTATTAAATAAATTTGTGAGCCAAGTTATACCCCGTTCTCCCGTCATTCTCCAGACGTCTATAGGAATATCATCAGGCCCAACAACCCTCCCACTTTTTATCATCTTCAGAGCCTCCTCTACTTTCTTTTGTATCCTTCGATAACAAGATCGATTCACATACTCTTCAGAGTTAACTAACTCCCCTAAGATGATATCATTCTTTTATTTTTCATTAAAAAGCTTATGAAAATATCTTTTCCATCTTGTCTTTATATCCTCACTAGCTATAAGCACCTTTCCTTCTTCATCCTTGATGCATCTTACATGCGTAAGGTCCTTTGCTTTCCACTCTCTTGCTTTAGCTAACTTGAAAATATCTTTTTCACCTTCTTTAGAATCAAGTTTCTTATAAAAATGCTCCCAAGCTTTTGCTTTTGCTTCACTAACAATTTTCTTTGCATCTTTCTTTGCTCTTTTGTAGTTTTCCATATTTTCATCGGTCTTATCTCGATATAAGGCTTTAAAACAGGCTCTTTTAATTTTAAGCTTCTCCTGCACTTCCTCACTCCACCACCAAGCCTCCTTTTGTCCTGGAACACCTCCTTTAGACACGCCTAACACCTCCTTTGCCACCTTCCTAATACAGTTTGCCATATTTAACCACATTTCATCAGCACTACCATCAAGATCCCAAGCCTTTTGTTGCATCATCTTCTCTTTAAATCTCACTTGCTCTTTCTTAAGATTCCACCATTTAATTCTCAAATTCTTAGACATTAATTTTCTCTTCTTTGCCTTCTTCAAATGAACATCCAACACCAAAAGACGATGTTGAACAGTTAAACTCTCCCCTGGAATAATCTTGCAATCCTTACAAGATAAACGATCCCTTCTTCTCAAAGCAAAGTAATCGATCTGCGTTCTCGTTAAGCCACTTTTATAGGTAATCAAATGCTCTTCCCATTTTTTGAAGAAAGTATTTGCTATGAAAAGATCATAAGCCATAGCAAAATCAAGGAACGTCTTCCCTTCTTCATTCCTAACACCAAAACCATGATTTCCATGCACTCCTGCATACTCTAAAGCATCTTTTCCCACATGCCCATTTAAATCTCCACCCAAGCAAATCATTTCAGTCTGTGGGATTCCTTGAATTATCATATCAAGCTCTCCTCAAAATTTATTCTTTATTCTTTCCTCTAGAACAACTTGAGGTGCATAAACTGAAATGACATTCAAAATCTCTTCTTCTAAGATTAATTTTATCAAAATAATTCGATCACCCAATCTCTTAACCTCAACCACGCTCTCCTTCAAATCCTTATAAATTATAATACCCACGCCGTTTCTACCTTTGTCCTTTCCTGAATACCAAAGTTTGAAACATGTTCTCTTGATTTCCTTTGCTTTTTCACCAACCCACTTAGTCTCTTGAAAGTAAAGAATTTGAATCCTTCTCCTTACCATTGTATCCACAATCTTCATGAACTTGCTGGTCAAGGTACCAATATTCCAACTACCGAATCTCAGCATACATTGTGACACACTTCGATGACGAAGTGGTGGAACTAGCTTCTTTACTCGCATGCGTTCCTCATGCGAGAACCCTTGCTCATTTTGGACTACATCCGGGCGGCGATGTAGCGGAACTAACTTCTTTACTCGCATGCGTTCCTCATGCAAGAACCCTTGCTCATTTTGGACTACATCCGGGCGGCGATGTAGCGGAACTAACTTCTTTACTTGCATGCGTTCCTCATGCGAGAACCCTTGCTCATTTGTCACTACACCTGGGCGTCGATGCAGCGCGTCGCAAGTAGGGAACGCCCCAACGAAATCAGAGTGTTTGCTAGAATCCATGTTTAAAGATTCGACAAATTTTACGCTGGCTGTCGGCTACCTAACGCAACCCCCCTCCTTTACCCGGGCTTGGGACCGGCAATGAAAAGGCACACGAACCTCAACATAGGCAGAGTTAAATGAAAAAAAAAAAATTGAAAACAAGAATCAAAGACTCACACCCCACAAGGTGGCATGGGTAGTGTGCACATGATTAGACAAGTGGCTGAAGATAGGTGAACCCCTATGCGCGAGGTTGTGGGGAGCACACTTATGGGTCTGATAGCGAAAGTGGCTGCTAGACCTTGTGTAAGGCTTGTTTCTTGGAGCGGCTATACACACAGAGAGGACAGAAGTGGCTGACTGCTTACGCTGAGCGTTGCTGCTGATGGCAGATGTTGTCCATGTGCAGTTGCCTGGTGGTGCTAGAGGTGGTTGCATGGAGGCAAGGCAGTGTTGCTACTTACGTGCCCCTCGCATTGTCACCGTAAAGGGTCGGGTCATGTGGGCAATGGCGATGTACGTGGATGAGGCCACAAGGGCATGAATGTGGCTGACCTATACGGTGGTGCAGGATTGGTTGATAGAGACTCTATCCACGGTGAGGAGAAGAGGCTACGATGGTGGTTGTTGGCTAGGAAGATGAAGGTAAGGAGAGGATGTGAATACTTGTACGGATCTACACAACTACATTAGAGGGGGTTGAATAGTGTATATGGACGAATTTATAAAATTTAATAATTCAAGTAAAAAAGAGTAAAACAGATTGCACCTCGATTTATAGTGGAAATCCTTTCGGGTAAAAACCACAACCTAAACCTTTCAACTTAGGAATTTCTCAACTACACAACCCTAGTGAATCTGCTAACGCACCACTTAAAAGTAAGGGTGGCACAATCTCTTTACAAAGACATCTTCTCTTTTTACACTTAAACAAATAAGAACAATGGGAACCCCAACAACTTGGGTCCCAAATCAAAATAACTAAAATATAAAGAAATATACAATATATCCTACAGAACTTTAGAAATATGCAAACCGTGATTTTTCAGAGCCTCAGGAAGTCGTGCTTTAGAAAACGTTGAGCATAGGTGTTGGAGCCTAGTTCCATCTCTCTTCTGTGTTTTGGTGTTAACAAAACCATTTTAAAATCTAATGTGTTTATGAAGTATTACAGCTTAAAAGAATCTGTCGATGTAAGCAACAAGATAGCATATGAAGGAAGAAAACTAGAAGACTATAGTTTTTGTTATATTCATTGTATTTTAGAATCTTTGTATGTCTCCTGACAAGTAAAACATAATCTTGGAGTTAAAATCAAAGTAGAGATACTTAGGGTTCAAAATATCGTTCATTCACTCATTTCAAAACTCAAAATCGATTCCTTCAAAATAATGTCATTTAGAGTAGATTGGATAACTCTAAAAATTGACTTACACTTATAATGTTTGGTAGTTGTAGCAAGTACCGGTACTGGTCATAAGTACTTGTACATGCTAGGCACAGGTTTGGGCCTAAGTCCCAAACTGTGAACAACAAGTACTGGTAATCATCGTGAGTACTGATTGCACCGCAAAAATACACCTGCAATTGTGCCATCGTGTGCTATTTCCTAGCATTACCAGTGCATATTAGGTTTCCATAGTCGCATTTGTGAAAATACATGCATGCATGCATTTATTTGAGAGGGGAGGAGAGTGAAATAAATGGCCTTGCAATTAACATTTTTTTCCTCAAGTGCATATTTGCAAAATTCACCATCTTTTTATTTTTTCCACTTGACTTTGAAACTCTTCCCGCGGCTGCATGGCAACCTCTTCTTCTTCGCGCCATGTCCTGCTCAGCCTCTCCCTACTAGCCGCATGCAGCCTCTCCCTGCCAAGCCATGCGCAAGCATGCACAGCCAGGGCATGGCTGTGCATGCTCTCTTCTTCTATAAAAGAGCACGGCTCCTTCTTTGCACGGGAGCCTGGTCCTCCACACAAAAAAATCACACAACAGCTCATCTCCTTCCAGGCCACCGTCCCCGCCCCTCTCCCTCCATACGCAGGACCTCCTCCTCAGAGAAGCCACTCTGCGGGCAGGAGTCATCACTGTGGTGCACACCCACCACCGCCCAGCTCATCAAAGAGCCGGTGGGCATGGTGGCCTTCTTCCCTGTTTCACTTTCCACGCCATTTCAACCATTACCGCAAAGCTTCAAGCTGTGAAGCTCAATCGGCCACCGCACGCCTCTACAGCAGCCGACCAAGCTCCACAGCAGCAGCAGCGCACGCAGGCCACCGTGCGCGCCTGCAGGCGCCCTTGCCTCCCTCTCCGCGTGCCCTGTCGCGCTCTCTCTTCCACCCGCAACCATCCAGCGCAACCCTTCCACGCGCGCGCCAGCCCGCGCATGCCAGCCGCAGCCGCCCGCACTCACAGCACCTGCAGGTCCCGGTTGCATGGCTTGCCCGACCACTGTAGCCACTGTTCACGCGTTTCTGCAGAACACTGTGGCTACAGTGGGGTGACCAGTAAGTTTCTCACTTATCCGGTCACCTGGCACGTCGCAACCGGCCTTTGCCCGCGCACGCGTTCAACCCCACACCAGCTCAAGCGCCCGCATCGCCCGCACCCGTCCGCTCCCTTCGCCCGCGTACACCTCTCCGCGCAGCACTGTGCACTGCGGTCCTCTCCGCGCCCATCTCCCCCCAGCACGCACGTCCTTGCGCACATATGCGCCTGCGCGCGTGCGTGAAGCCATCAGACGACGCCTCTTCGCGCACAGACACCTTAACCCTCCAACCTTCACTCCAGCTCTCTCTCTCTCTCTCTCACAGCACTCCCTCACTTCTCTGCCGACACATACACACACACACACACCTATACACTAGTATATACTTATATATATATATACATATATATACACATATACTTATACATACATACATACAGACATACATACATATATATATATATATATATAGTTACATACCTATATATATATACATATACAAATATATACATATATATATATATTTTCACATTACTTACCATACGTGGTATAGTGGGAATATCTGCACCAGTTGTTGACATTCCCCGATACACGCATACAAAAAGCGTGGTTACACTCATCTTCCACCATCCATCCTACACTCCACGCGGCACCTCGTCCTATTGGTTGCGTCTTTCTAGACGACGACCGACTCGACACCGTGCTACACTCTATCTCCGCCTCCACCCCCACCCCTTTATACATATATATATACTATATTTACTTTATTTATATTTCTCTTTCCTGCCAATAAAAAGATGAAAAAATATATAAAAGAGAAAAGATAATCCTTGACTTGCAGGTACTCCGTCTTGCGAATAGCCTGATTTGGCTCAAAGCCAAGAACCTAATTTTGAGGGTGTGCCTCAAGGACAAGAATTATTAGAAAAAAATCTAAATAAAAAAACACCAAGAACACAATAAACGAATGGAAGAGATTCGTTGTAGGAAAGGCATAGAAACTCGACTTGTAACCCCACTTCCCTGAGTTCGAACCTGGCGTAAAAGTGACCAAGATAAAATCAAGTAGGCCAGGGTAAAAAAATTTGTAAAGAGATGGTTAGGTCCGATTTAGGTTAACCACTATACACACGTCAACGATAAAATCACCATATTAACACACCTATCTGGGCCCGACCACCATCTTTTCTGGTGCTGTTGCCGGGGAGGTGCGCCTGCAAGTAAGTTTCTATTCCATTCCTTTCATTTTTCTCTTCTCTCTTCACGGGTGTTTTTGTTTATTGCTGTGCAGATGAACCAGTTGCAAGGAGAAGGCAGGCAGACGAAGTCGAAGATGTGAGCAGATCCAAGGCGGGAACGAGAGTGTGAAGACGTCGACACTGCATTGGAACTTCGCACACGTTGCCTAACAAGTAGGTCTTCTTTTCTTAGCAACTTAGGTTAACTTGTTACCTTAATAAAAACTAAAAACTAGAAAAACTTCTTGGGATCTCTTGGGGCAAGTGGATTAAAATTCACTTGTTTGATTGATTGCCTTTACTCCCACTACCCCGGGATTTCCCACCTTACTTCGCATAGCGAAAATCCAAGAATCTTGATTCTTGAATTTTTCGCCGTGTGAAGTATTCTTTGAGGCAAACATAAAAAGATTTATTACACCCCTCTTTTGCCTCACTTATCTGCAAATTCAAGATCACATTTTTGGTGGAGAGACTTGAAATTGAGTTGATTCCAACCCCACCACGACTTTTCAACTTGCCTAAGATTCGATCCCGAATACTTCAACCCCAACAATTTGATTTTCCTTAACTTTTGGTTGAGTCGTGTGTGTGGACATCTTTTTGGTGATTGGGAGCACTTGAATTGAAGTGTTTTGGCTCCCTTTCACACTAATCTAAAACTGATTCGTGCATCCACACATAGAAATCTTCATTTAGGGTAGCCCATTGCATTTTAGCAAGCATTAACCAACTGACATTGAAGAAGAGTTTGTTGGGCTTAGAAAGAAAACTTGTATTCTCACAAAACCCGGAGATTGGTTGAATTGGTAATTCAGAGAAATCCTAAAATTCATACTACTTAAAGCTGAAACTCTAAAAGCCATTCACCAATTAAAACTTCAATTCGGGGAGATTTCCCCGTTGTATACTTGTTTTACACACTCTGAAAATCAATCACTTGGGCATTACCCGTAAACAACGCCCTTCACATTCCAAAAGCACTTGATCCTAAGCCTCTAACTAAAACTGATAGTAACTTGACCCTTATTAAGGATTGGAGGTCTAACTACTTGCGTGTAGTGTCTACGTGCTGGTGAGGGTTCTCGCGTGCTATCGGGTGTCTAAGACTGGGGCAAACGGCCTTTCATTCCACGGTGCTCGCATTCGGTTCCGTAGTTCGTAACAGTAGGTAACTTAGATCTTTAGGTCTAAGGGCACACTGTAGAGGTTAGGAATTGATTGAATTGATTTTTCATCAATTGTACCTTTGCGGCGTCATTTCTCTCATCTCTTTTCCCTTCTTATCCCCACCAATTCTTCCTGCGGTAGTGCATGTTTGGGAGGAGGTCACAAAATCCTAAGCTGTTTGAATTGCCTGATAAATTTAGAAAAGAAGCTGAATCATCCTCCTCCTCCACAAATATGGCTGCACACCCACCCCCAAATCCCGAGGGAGGAAACCCCCTCAAAACCCACCAGGTAGTGGAGCCTTAGATCCCATAACCTGCCTCCAAGCCCAAATGGAAATGTATAATGAACAAATTGAGGCCATTCGGGAAACATTGGAGGAAATGCAGAACCCTCTCGAAGGGGAGGAGCCTAGGTCTCTTAGCTCCTATCAGAATCCCGCTGCTACAGAGACCATAGGACAAATTCGGGTCCCCATGGGCGGGAACGACTTTGAATTGAAACCTAACATTATTGGCCTAATAAATTTTCACTTCCATGGTCTTGCAAGTGAAGATCCTTTTCTCCACTTGGAAGACCTAACCCGATTGGCTGAAACTGTTAAACCAGGAAATATCAGGTTACCTATAGTCCTCATGAAAATGTTCCCGTTTTCATTGCGGGATAAAGCGTCATAGTGGCTACGCACCCTTGGGAGAACCATCCACTCTTGGGAAGAGATGCGAACAGCGTTTCTCAAGAAGTTCTTCCCAATCGGGCGAACCAATGCGCTTCGCCGTGCTATCACTTCATTTACGCAACAAAACGGCGAACAATTTCATGAGGCATGGGAGAGGTATAATGACCTCCTCAGGAAGTGCCCGCACCATGGTCTACCTAAGTGGCATATAGCCCAGATTTTCTACTATGGGCTAAATGAGACTTTGAAGCAGATTGCAGATGCTTCCTGCGGAGGGAACTTTAAGAATAAAGACGAGAATGGAGCATTTGAATTGTTTGAAAATATGAGTGAAAACTCAGTGAACAATGCCTCCATTGTCGCCTTTAATCGTACCAGCCTGCCCAGAAATGTCCACAAAGTTGACACAAGACTCTCCCATTCATCAACTGATATAAGCCTTATTGCACAAAAATTGGATGAAGTCTCTATCGTGCATAAGAAGCTGGACAACCTTCTGCCCAACCCAACCCGTTCTATGGCAAACACCACCTCTTAACCACTTCGTCAAAATTCTAATTCTTCCAACACCAGGCTTATCCTGAGAAACCCCGTAAGACCTTCCTTACTGAGTGTCGCACCGGGCGACTCAGTAAGTCATGTAGATCTGGCTTCTGCGAGCCAGTATTTCGACATGAAGGACCAAGCCTCCGTGTGCTCGGACGCATATTTACATGCGGACACGTCTTCTAGCATAGAAGACGCTTGCGCCCTAGGGAACAACCCGTTCTCTGCCATGTATAACCCAAGGTGGAGAAATCATCCAAATTTCACATGGTCCAACAACCCGCAGCGCCAAAACCCCACGAGTGGACCAATGCAACCATCCGCACCCGTCATCCCAAGGGCCCAGTCTAATCCTATGGCGAATCCGCCATCAGGCCCTTGCATACCGCAAACAGAACACGCATCAAGTCCTCTTGACAAATTGATGTGAATGATGATGGAAATGTCAAAGCGCCATGAAGAGAACATAACCTCTCTTCAGCACCAATTGGCGCAGCAGAATGCTGAGATCAGTCAACTACGCATGGCGACTCGATCTCAGGGCACTCTTCCCGCCCAACCTGTTCCAAACCCACGAAAATTCGTACCCCGTGGTCCTCAACCACAGGTACGACCTTCTCTGGGGCAGGTTAATCAAATTCTGCAAGCTCCGAGCATTCCACCGGGATTTCAGGCTAATCCCACGCAGCACCTCACTCTTATGTCCCCATTGCGAACCCTCCTCCGCCGTATGATCCCAATGGACCCGCATCGTCCAATGCTATCACTACAAGGAGCGGTAAGCAGACCGTCGATCCACCTCAACCTGATCCTGGCCCATCTTCTTCATCGCCCTCTCATTCGGGATGCGCACCGCATTCGCGAGAGGACGGTACACCCAAATTGGTGCCAAAATCAGTTCCATTCCCTGAGGCTCTACTGAGGGAGCCAAAACGCAAAAAGAAAGATACGCAAGCATTTGATAACCTGCGTAATTTATTCAAAGATGTAGAAATCAAGGTAACCTTGCTCGAGGCTATCGATCACATACCTACTGTCGCCCGATTTTTCAAAGACTACACAACACCCAAGCGACAGTCAAAGAAAACCAAGAATCCAATGGTTCTCTCGCCTCATGCGAGTTGTGCTATACTGTCAAATCTACCACCGAAGCAGAAAGATCCAGGCACACCGCTTATTTCCTGTAGCATCCAAGGCTGCAAGTTTAACCGTGCCCTGCCTAATCTAGGATCTTCTATCAATCTCATACCAACCATCATGCTCGAAAAATTTTCCTTGGGAAATCCGAAACCCACCCCTGTCACGTTACAGTTGGCAGATCATTCTGTCAAAATCCCAAAGGGTGTGGTGGAAGACGTGGTGGTTAGGGTCAACAGTCTCTGTTTTCCTATTGACTTTCTGTTTTAGATATGGAAGTTCTTAGCTCACTTTCTGATTGTCCGATCATCCTTGGTCGACATTTCTTGGCCACAGCCCGTGCCCATATCGACTGCGAGTCAGGCTGTATTGAGATTGCCGTTGAATCTGAAAAGCTCAAGCTTAACATCTTCAAGGCAGCCAAGAACTTTGATTGCGATTGCATCGAGGATGACACGTCTGACGAGGACATGGCCGTCAGCACGTGTATCGGACTAATTGGGACCTATTCGGACTGCTGCGGATTACCTATAAACACTGATGACTTCCTGACCAACACATATTATGACATTCCCCCATCCCTCCCTTTTCCTGTACCTTCTCCTGGCTAGACTTCTGACGAGGTTTTCTCCGCTTCCCATACCTCATGGTCTGAGTCATATCCGGGCTACTCACCACCGGTCCACACTCTTGAAGACCAAATTGCCCTTTCTTTCTTGCCAAATCAGGAGGATTTGCAAATCCACAGTAGGACCTTGAGCCCATATACTTCTCACTGGGGCTATTCCTTTTTGGATCCATCTATCCAAGAAGCCCCTCTTCTTGGCCAATCTGAAGGCCAATTTCTTCCTCCTGACTTGTTCTCCAACTCGCCTGGGACACTCTCGTCCCAAGAAATGCCAGATCTTTCACCATCCACTCCCGAGCTGAAAGAGCTACCTAGTACACTTAAGTATGTTTTCCTAGGGCCAAATGAAACTCTCCCTGTAATCATCAGTTCAAAATTGACCAGGGAGCAAGAGTGCAAACTAAATAAGGTCCTTATAGAACACAAGGCAGCTATTGGATGGTCCTTATCAGACTTATCTGGCATTAGCCCCTCCTACTGCACTCATCGTATATATACGGACAAGGAGGCTCGACCTTCCCGTGAGATGCAATGACGTCTCAACCCTAACATGCGGGAGGTCGTTAAGAAAGAAATCATTAAGTGGCTAGATGCGGGTATAATCTACCCGATCAGCGATAGCCCCTGGGTGAGTCCGATTCACGTTGTGCCCAAAAAGGCAGGACTCACCATCCGTGTCAATGACATGGGCAAATCCATCCCTACACGCACTCCTACATCTTAGAGAGTGTGTGTAGATTATAGGAAACTCAATGCTGCAACCAAGAAAGATCACTTTCCGCTACCTTTCATTGACCAAATCCTGGAGCGGTTAGCGGGAAATAAATTTTTCTGTTTCCTGGATGGATTCTCAGGATATAACCAGGTGGCAATTAACCCCCAAGACCAAGAGAAAACTACTTTTACCTGCCCCTTCGGCACCTTTGCATTTAGAAGGATGCCGTTCGGACTTTGCAATGCGCCAGCAACTTTCCAGAGATGTATGCTGGCGATATTCCATGACATGGTGGGTGACTTTCTCAAGGTCTTCATGGATGACTTTTCGATCTTTGGACCATCTTTCGATGACTGTCTTGCCAACCTGACTCGTATCCTTAGGAGATGTTTTGATGTAAACTGCATGCTTTCTTGGGAAAAAAGTCATTTTATGGTGCACGAGGGAATTGTTCTCGGACATATCATCTCTGATAGGGGTATCGAGGTTGACAGAGCTAAGCTTGACATAATTGTTGATTTACCTGTGCCTGGCTTTGCCAAACAAATCCGCTCCTTCCTGGGACACGTTGGTTTCTATAGGAGATTCATCAAAGATTTCTCCAAAATTTCTCGACCCTTAACTCATCTCCTATCAACAAATGTACCCTTCGATATGGGCCCCGACTACATACGAGCATTCATGCAGCTGCGTAATGCTGTCACCAAGGCCCCTGTTCTCCAGCCGCCTGATTGGTCCCTCGACTTCGAACTCATGTGTGACGCTTCCAACCTTGCAGTCGGAGTCATCCTAGGACAAAGACGCAATAAACACCCCTTCGTGGTGTACTACGCCAGTAAGACGTTGGACGAGGCCCAGCATAATTATACTACCACTGAAAAAGAACTACTGGCGGTCGTCTTTGGGCTGGAGAAATTCCGCCCTTACCTTATGGGCTCTCATGTTATTGTTTTCACTGATCACACGGCCATTCGCCATCTCATGCACAAGGATGCCAAGCCTAGACTGATTCGTTGGATCCTTCTGCTCCAGGAATTTGACATTGAGATCCGCAATAAGGCCAGAGAACAGAATGTTGTGGCTGACCACCTTTCCAGACTGGACCCTGACCACATTGGACTTACTCTGCCGATAAATGAAATTTTTCCTGATGAGCACCTATTGGCAATAAATGTGACAAGTGGACCGTGGTATGCCGACATTACCAATTACCTTGCTTCTGGATCCCTTCCACATGGCTGGCCTAAAAACCAGCGCGAGTGTCTCATGGCAGAAGCAAAGTATTATTTCTGAGATAATCCACTTCTTTTTCGGATAGGTGCTGATCAAATCATCCGTCGCTGTATTCCTGACAGCGAATTCCCCAATGTGCTATCCTTCTGCCACGATCAGGCCTGCGGAGGCCATTTCTCTGGGAGGAAAACTGCAGCCAAGGTGTTGCAGTGCGGTTTCTTTTGGCCCTCCCTTCACCAGGATGCACACAATTATGCCAAGCATTGCACTAGGTGCCAGTCGTTAGGGTCAATGTCATGTCGTGACATGATACCCTTGCAACCCATCCTAGCTACGGAAATCTTCGACATTTGGGGAATTGATTTCATAGGTCCCTTTCCTCCTTCCAACAACTTTGAATTCATCCTCGTCGCCGTTGACTATGTTTCGAAATGGATCGAGGCTATTCCCGCGTGCCGTGCTGATCATGTTATATCCACCCGATTTGTCAAAGACCACATCTTTGCGCGCTTTGGGATCCCTCGAGCCATTATCTCGGATGGAGGAAGCCACTTTACCCATGCTTCTTTTCAAGCACTTCTGAGGAAATACGGAGTCCACCATTGTATCGCATCCCCGTATCATCCTCAAACGAATGGCCAGGTAGAGGTGTCGAACTGGCAAGTCAAGCAAATTCTCCAAAAAATGATTCAGCCTGACCGTAAGGATTGGTCTGACAAGCTGATTGACGCACTTTGGGTGTATCGGACCGCCTTCAAGGCTCCCCTTGATATGTCTCCTTATAGAATCGTTTACGGGAAGCCTTGTCATTTGCCCGTGGAGTTGGAGCACCGCACTTATTGGGCGGTTCGCCAATGTAACCTCGACCCAGACCTGTGTGGTCGAGAAAGGAAACTCCAACTCCAAGAGCTGGAAGAGCTTCGTCGTGAAGCCTATGATTCTGCTTTAACTTTCAAACAACACACTAAGGCTTTTCACGACAGCCATATTCGGCGGAAAGAATTTGAGCCATCTCAGCAAGTTTGGCTCTATAATGCCCGACTCAAATTCTTTCCTGGGAAATTGAAGTCCAAATGGACTGGTCCTTTCCTGATCTTAAGACCATTCCCCAACGGGGCCATCGAGATCAAAGATCCCAAATCTGGGCATAAATTTACGGTCAACGGGCAATGTTTGAAACCCTATCTAACTCATGAACCTGCCCCCGTTGGAGAAACCGTTGCCCTGCTGGAAAGTAACTAATTCTTTGCCTCATTCTGAGTCCAGCTGGGGACATTAAAATTAAGCGCTCATTGGGAGGCACCCCAACAACACTCACTATCCACCATCACTTTTCACTTCAATATCACGCTCACTTCACTTTTCACTTCACCACCCACCATCCACCCACCCTACCACCCTGCTGTATACCCTGCACTTCAACTCTCGTTACCCGATCTTTCGTCCTTTCTCTACCCTTCCCTGCATGCATATGAGGACATAGCATCGTTTGGCATGGGGGGGTGGATAGGCATCCTTAGGATCTAGGTATTTTAGGGTACATGCAATTTCTATATATATTTATATATATATAAGAGAAAAATGAAAATCGTGTTTAGAAATGATCTAAAGGTTGAAACAAAAATACAATAAGTGTTTATGGATATTCAACCATTGTTTTGAAGACTTTCCAAGCCACAGAAGCCTGATTCGCTCAGGCTCGGCTTAATTCACTTGAGCATTGACAAGATAGATCGGAATCTCTCCTAGCTAAGGACGTATTCTTATACCTAAGACACCAGTACAGGATCCATTGGTTTGCTTCTACTTGAGAGCCTAAGTAATCTTGGTTCACACTACACATAGCAAGAAATACCACGTGAACATAAGATCCAACCCTAGTGTTCATTAGGGAAGGTGGAGTCCTTACCTGTGCGCACAGGTAGACTTTTTATCCCAGGCTTTAGTCTTGTGTTTAGAAGAGACTCTTTCCACCAAAAAGGAACTCTCCCACCAAAAAGAAAAAAGTGTGCTCCTCCAAATAATGTTGTAAGAGATATACTGACACGTGTTTCAAAAAAGAAAATGCAAACAAGTCAGTATATCTCAAATATCTGTAAAGTCTTCCTCCTACAAAATTTCTTCAGGGCAAAGTACAAATACCCTATTTTCTTTGAGCAATAAATGTCAGAAAATGGGAGTTGAATTTTCCGTCATCTTTTTAAGGGTCAATCCGAAGACACGAGCTGAAACTGGGACCAACCTTTACTTAAAAATTCGTCAAACCCTGGGCTTGAGTCTTAATGTTCATCTGGTCAGTCTTGATCCTTCACTATGCACAAGCCATAACCTCTTGAGCTCTCGAGTACAGCAAAAACCTCCTAGGTCCTGGAAATTGTACTTAAGGTTTAAATATCAAGAGTCCTGGTTAGTTGAGAGATGATCTTTGTCATGTGAGACTTAAAGTACTGGTAGTCTTCTCTACAATTGGTTCTTACAATATCCAATAATAAACACACCTATGTCGCCTTAGAAGAAAATCTTCAGCTTAAAGATCATTTCTAAATACAACACAAAAATGTTTTGCTAGAGACTAGCAAAAGCCCCATGCTTACATTTTGCTAGTCCCTTAGCAAACAATCTGTTGAAGTGTAAGGCAATTTAAGTATCAGCAAGGTAAGTGTGTAGAGATATCTTTTTCTTGTTTCAAAAAATTTTTAAGTGTTTTATGATGATCTTTAAGCTGAAAAATTTTTTCAATAAACCAACTGTGTTTTTGGACATTGTGAGAACCTGGTTACTGAGGATAACCTACCAGAACTCGAGGCTTAAATGACATAGACCATCTTTCAACCAACAAGGACTCTTGATATTTAAACCTTAAGTCGAATTCCAGAACTCAGAGGGTTTTACAGAGACTCAGAATGCTATGAAGTTATGGCTGTGCTTTGTGATAAGTCAGGACTAACCAGGTGAATTCTAAAGCTCATTCCCGGGGTTTCACTTCTTTTTAAGTCCAGGTTGGTCCTAACTTCAGCTCATGTTTTCGGATGACTCTCAAAAATTGATGGTATTCAATCCCAACCCTTATTGTATTTGTGGCTCAGAGAAGATTTTTTTTTTTTTTTGGTGGATAAATAGGGTATTTGTTTTGAACCCTGAAAACATTTTTGGTGGAAGAGTAATTTTTCTGAGGTTTTTGGAGAACATACTTGACTTTCTTTTTTTCTTTTTTTCTTTTTTTTTTTTTTTTTGAACAGTATGTCTCCAGAACTTATTTGGTAGAGCGCACTGTATTTGGTGGGTGGATTTCCTCTTTTTTTTTTTGTGGAAAGAGCTTCTCCTAGACACAAAACTAAAGATTAGGACAAAGAGTCTACCTGCACGCACAAGTAAGGACTCCACCTTCCCTAATGAACACAAGGGTTGAGGTTTAGGTTCAAGTGGTCTTTCCTGACATTGTGTAGTGAAAGCCAAGGTTACTTAGACTCCTAAGTCAAAGCAAACCAACGAATCCTGTACTGGTGATTCAGGCACAAGAATTGTCCTAATGTTAGGAGAGACTGTGGTTTATCTTGTCAAGGCTCGAAGTGTATTAAGCCTAAGCATGTTTCAAGCTCCTATGGCCCGGCAGGTCAAACCAGTAACGGTTGAATGTCCATAGACACTTATTCTATTTTTTTTTTTTTTTTTTCAGCTATAAGATCACTTATCTTTTCTTTCTTTTTCTTTTTCTTTCTCTCCCTCCCCTCTTGAAATGAATGTCCTCCTTTGATAATGAATACATGTCCCTTATTGTATTTTTGGAATTTTTCTGATTTGCTATTTTTTTGTATTTTTAGCTTTGTAATTTTTAAAAAAAAGTTTTCAAAATTTTTCAATTTTTTTGAAGTATATAATTTTTTGATAATACTATATGTACTATAGTTGTGTCTACAATTGCATTTTGGTTTAAATGGTTTACCATTTACACCCCCCCATGCTTAAATGTTTCAATGTCCTCATTGAATGAAAGGGTGGATGCAAATGCATGCTCTGCTTTTCACTATCCTAGACTGGATGATGGAAGAAAGTCGGAATGAGGAGATAAAATCTCTGTGCGGACGATTTTAAGTTTGATCTAGGATCAGAGTGAATAGTCGAGCTAGGAAGTGAACTGCATGACATGTGTGTCAATGAATGTATGCTCAAAATGCAAGGTTAGACACCTAATGCAAATGAAAGCTAAAGTAAGAAAGGTGTAAAATAGCTATATACAAGGGTAGGTGTTTGCTAAGTTTAACGCCTTCAGCTAGGCGAAAACTTAGTTGGTAGCTCAAAATGTAGGAGCGAGATGGTGGAATTGACAAGTCTGAGATCATGCGACTCAATGAAAGGTTTCAGTCTTTGTCCATTTACAATAAAGGGTTCAGATTTGTCAAGTTCAGTGATCTCAACAGCTCCATTATCAAATAATCTCAAGATCATGATGATTCAGTGTTAGGTAGCAGAGGTGGTTGTGTTTGTGCAAGAGAAGAATTTGAATCAGTGAAGAATTCAGTGTTGTGCACTGGTTGTGAAATGTCATGTGTTTGGTGTTGCAGTGCTGGTCCAGGTTGGACATACCTTTGAGCAGGTATGTTCCTAGGGTTGGGTTGTGCTTGTGATGGGAGTGAATGTGGTTGACGGGATTCCGTCAAGTGTGATAGCTGGGCTCTCATCTCAGCTAAGGCCGCGTCCTGTCTCTGCTGCATAGCAATATTCTGTTGTTGCATATCAGCAAGAGCTTTCATGATAGACCCCAACTGGTCATCTCGTGTAGGCCCAGATTGAGAGTATTGGGTGGGCCTGGGTTGGGGTTGCTGGTAGGCACGCGGTGGATAACCGTGTAATTGTGGAGGAGGTGCTCGGATCGGGTTGTGCAATGGTGGTGCAGAAGGTTGTTGAAAAGGAGGTCTTTGTGAATTTCCCGACCACAAGAAATTTGGATGATTACGCCATCCAGGGTTATAGGTTTGTGTGAAAGGATCATTGTGAATGGCACGGAGCTCCTCCGAAGCTCCAGAAGGTGCAAGGAAGTCAGTGTAGGGAGGAACAAAGGTTCCTCCAACCGGTGAAGGATATGGAAATGGAAAATCCGGTAATGCAGTTTGTGTCACAGAAAGGTTATTCACAGTTTCCCTCCCTGTGGGAAACTGAGAAGAAGTGTTTTGTGCTGGTGACTGAGAAGAAGATGGGTGTTTTGAGAGAAATTTCCATACTTCATCTACTTTCTTCTCGATTAAGTCCACTTTATCCAGTTGACTAGCCACTATCTAAGTCTTTGCTACTGGATTGGGCTTCATGTGCCCCCGTGTGTGAGTGGGAATGTGAGGACTTTCTATTAAACACGCTCATTGAAGCATTATTAATAGAGTTTTCGGCCATGCCTTCAAAGAGCTCAAAGGCTGAGTCCTCGTCCCGACACAGGAAATTGCCTCCACAAGCGGCATCTACAAAATTCCGTGTGTCATCATGGAGCCCATGGTAGAAGATCTGGACCTGTTGCCAGCGTGGGACACCATGGTGGGGACATTTTCTCAAAAGCTCCTGGAATCTCTCCCAAGCCTCGTGCATAGGTTCTCCTGAATTCTGGGTGAAGGTGGTGATGGCACGCCTTAAGGCATTAGTGCGGCCTACAGGAAAGTACTTCTTTAAGAACTCATGTTCTAAAGAAGCCCAGGAATCTATAGGTGTAGTCCGTGCAAGTGTTCTAAACCAAAAGGCTGCCTTATCTTTTAATGAAAAGGAGAACATTTTCATCAAAAGCGTGTGCTGATCATGTCCTTGCGGACCCAAAGTTTGGGTAAGATTCTTCTGCTCCTCTAAATGCTGAAAAGGGTCCTCAGAAGCAAGTCCATGGAAGTGAGGAATGAGTGCTATAATGTTTGGCTTCAGTTCAGCAGCACGACCCCCATTGGGATAACGTACCACAGGCATTGGTTGGGCAACTGCGGGATTATAATAATCTCGTAGTTGAGGTCTACGGGGTTGGGGTGGTTCCTAAGGATTTCTAGGTTGAAGTGGTTGTGGTTGGGGGTTAGCTAATAGATTTACAGCTTGAGCAAGCTGTTGCACCTGTTGGGTTAAGGGATTCATTTGTAGTTGTGTATCGAAAAGGTGCTGAAGATGAGGCATAGGTCCTTTCTCCGGGGGTGGATTAGGATGATTAGGATAAGGTGGAGGTTGGAACCTAGGGATAGGTGGTTGCTGTGGTAGAGGATGTGCAACTAAGTCTGGAGGAAGTTCTTCAAAATCCTCAAAGTGTGAAGAATCAAGATCATCCTCTTGGCGAGGGGGATTGTGAAAAGTATTTTGAGACTCAGGAGGTAAGGGATTAGAAGTGGAAGGCAAAGAAGATGATGCAGTAGCTTGGGTAGCAGTACCCAAGGGGAGTACAAGTTCTGGGTTTTAGGATCTTCTACCTTCCATTGAGTTGGTTTTTTGAAATCCCCTTTACTCTAATTTGATCCAACTCAATGGGAAAAATTTTTAACGTTCACAATAAAACAGAAGAATCCCAATAAAATCTCAATTCAAGAAGACCAATCAATCGAAATGAATCGGAGAAAATTTTTCCTAGAGGCTGCTGCGCAAAGTATGTTATATGCAAACAATTGTTTCAAGCAATTGTACGTATCCTAAGATAAACCTAGCGAAGTGCAGACCTTTAAAATCCACTGGGAATCTGGATAAGACTGAGCGTGCGAATCCAGATCCTGTGGTTGCAGAAAGATGAGGTAGAAACCCGTGTATTGTGGCCTTAAGTGATCGTGCTGTGTGCACGATAACATTCAACACAAGGCGATTAAAATCTCAAACATGGTTTCACCCAATTTTGCTATCTCCTTTTTGATTTGATTGAAGTGATTAAAATGTGTTTTCTATGCTGCTCGTTTCACTTTTTAATAAATTCAGAACAAGTAGTGGTCTTCTTAACTTTAAGTCAAATGCAAATATGGCAGGAGTTAGAGTTAGGTAACATATGCGTACCTGACTCCAGCAATCTTCTAATGCAGATTTGACTTGAATTAAAATCTAGCAGGAATGAAATGCAATCCTAAAAATGGATGCCTAAGGTTATGCTGCTGCTAGATAAGTATGAGATCTTTTTGATTTTTTTTTTATTTTCTTCTTTTTTCTGAAAAAATTTTTATATGCAATTCAAAAGTAAGGAAAGAAATTAAGAAGATAAAGAAATAAAGTCCAGATAGTCCAGAATTATTACAAAAATTGTGTGAGAACAAGCTCTCACAACTTATGACTAACAATTACTCCTAATCAATAAACCTAAAACTATCTATACTAAAACTAATACTAAAATCCTACAGCTACTTCGAGGCAAAACTCCACCAGGAAGACGGATCTGGAGCGCAGCGACTCCACCAGGAAGACGACACTCCTCCTCAAGTGCTGTGGAAAAACAAATGATTAGTAAATGACTAAAAGAATGTATACACAATTAATTCAATGGAAAATAAAAGAAATTACAATGAATGAATGAATGAAATAAAGAATTTCTATATACAAAAGAATAAAAAGAAAATTTTGGTGCAAAGAGCGTTGCCTCCTCGGCAACGGCACCAAAATAATGATGATGAAAATTGTTGACACCGATGCTCCCCGGCAACGGCGCCAAAATAATGATGTTGAAAATGGTTGTTGGTGATAATTGTTGACACCGATGCTCTACAATGTGTATATAACACAATGGTTGTATGATGATGAATGATTATTGTTATGATCATGTCGTTGTAGTATAGGGTGTATAATATAACCTTAAGGATGTCGTATAGTGGTGAGTATGGGTGAGTGCCAGTCATTACAACCATTATTATCATTTGCTTATTTATCTAATTTTTACTGGTTTTGTTCCAGGTCGTTCTCTGGGAGGCAATTTATTGAATTTAATTCGGTCACTCTTTGATTATCTCCAAAATTGTCTTCTTATTCAAAAAGAAACTTTACACTTAAAGAATGAATGAATGTTTAATTTACCTAGTTACTAAGAAGTGCTTGCAAAAATACTAACTATGAACAAGCATCAAACAATCTGTTATTATACTCTAAACTATGTATTTACAAGTTATCCTATTAGTACTAACATAATAGTACATAATACATTAGAATGCAATGGTGTAGAAACTTAACTTATTAGTCTATTATGTATAGTAACATATACAGCAGTTTCAGTGACAGATATAAGCGTCGCTAAATCTCAGAAAACACTATATACAACCTAAAGAAGCAAACTGAGGTCTTTAGCGACGTTTATAGTGTCGTTTTATCCTGTTAGTAATTATGTGGGTTTACTTATACGTTCTGTGCTTAACTCTTGTCTCTTGAGGTATTTCAGAGGCTGCGGTGGAGACGGGGTTAGGCTAACGTCCTTAGTGTAAAATGTGTTTAATTAGCAGGCACGCTTTTCGAGGGATACACAGCACCCTACGGGTGGGACCAGACCACTACTAAGCGCGCCCTAATCTGGGATTAGGTGGCTTAGTTACGGTTTTCAACCTCAGCGTCAGGCCTTCAAGTTCGCACAAGCTCGGGCCCCCGGCCCCACACACATACCAAAGTTCAGCATACATCGGGTAATCGGATCGGACATAACAGGCAGTGTTTCGGGCGCCCTGCGCCTCGACGACTGCTTAAGGTATAACATAAATTATATTTATATGGCTGCGTTTGGTTTGCAGCACACGATGTGGCGCTATTCCAGCGCCACATCGTGCGCTGGAAATCAGACGCAGCTGCGTCTGTGCGCGTTTTTGGCCCTCGATTTGGGGGCCATAAATTATTAAAAAAAATAAAATAAAATATGGTAAATAAAATATTTACGTAATACTACATAATTGATTAATTAATTTTGAATTTTAAATATTTTTACTATACAAATAAATTCGCTAAACTAGGCTGATTATACAGGTTGATTTAGGTGATTAAATAGTTAATTACTTATAAAATAATTAGTAAATGGTCTAATTGACCTTAAACAGTTTTAATTTACATACTTAAATATTTAATACATATTTTTATTGTATTTTTACGAATTTATTTTTGTTTTATTTAGGCTAAAATAGCAGTTCTAGGTGTTTAAAATTAAAACTAAGTTACAGTAAGTTATACTAGGTATAATTATACTTTGACTAACTTAAATTACTTAATATATATATATTCCCAAGTTTATAGATTTATTTACTTGATTATTGCTCTAACTTATTAACTTAGCTACTAAATAAGTAAATATAAATCTGTACATACATATATACATAAATTAGTAAATACATACATAATAGATTAGTATATATACATATTTTTACGTAGATTACATATGTATATGAATTTCTGTACAGGTTTTATACATATTTACAGTATAACTATGTATCTAACTTACATAATTAGGCTATATGTTATAGTTATAATACTATGGATAGGTATATTTACAGTTTTAAAATAAGTATGATTAGGTTTTAGTAGGAAGTTAGGAAATGAGGGAAGAAGGGAGTTTAGAGAAGAGGGGAATGTAGCTGCTAGATGCAGCATGTTGCTGTATAACTGGGAATAAGATTAAATTCAAAACAAACTAAACATTGAAGAGATGAAATCCAAATCTGAAAGGGGTTTAAATCTCACGAAAATCTCATGTAAATTCAGCTCAAATACTCATTGGGAAAAACCTTATCAGAAGCATCCTTTCAGATCAAAACAACAAATGGCATTGAGTTAGCTCTTCCTAATGCTATAGACAGCATGAAGGAAGACTTAACTCAATCAATTAAAACCAACAACATACAATCCCAGTTTCTTGCAACCTTAAGGAGTATGGAAAACTCCTTAGGTTAGAGAATCACCATACAGAAATGATCATCAACACAAATAGTGTATGGCAGTTCTGAAATAGCAAAAAGAGACTAAGAATGCATTAAGGAAATTTAATGGAAGCTGGCGAATGCATTCAAAACAAAGTATACTCAGAATCATGAAAGGCTCTTCTGATTGGCTCTCTGTCATCAGAGAGCTTCTCAGAATCCTTGCCTACAATAAAAACCAAAAATCCCTTCAATTTGTCAGATCTTTCAAAACATTTCAGAGAGTAAAAATCCTTTAAAATCCAAATCAAAAGTGCTCTGACAAACTGAGGCAATCCATTTAAAACAGAGGGGCTTTTGTGAAACAAATGGAGTGAGTGAGAAGCCCCAAATGGTGCTTGTGACGCCACTTTCAGATCTGAGGCAGTGTGCCATCAGATCTGAAATTGGGTCAGGATGTGTGGGTGATTGATGAAAAATTCGTCGTTAAAAGAAAAAACAAGAATCAGAATTTGGATGATGGAAAAACAAAACATGAAGAGGGAGATAAATTGAACAATGAACAGATGATTCTTCCCCTTTGATCTGGACTGATCAGAGGAGGTGAGGGAGGGGATCTAATACTAATTCTACTCCTAAGACTAATCTAACTACAACTAACATTAAACACTAACAATTAAAACTAAATCTATTCTAAACTACTGCAAACTAAATCTAACACTACTTGTGCAGAATTAAAAACTAAACTAAAAGGAAGAATGGGACCTATGGGTCCTTAGCCGGCGGCTAAGGAGGAAGAAAGGAGGAGGGTGACTCCAGCGGAGCGAAGAGTCTGCTAGTGAGACTCCAGGGTCGTCCTCAGGTGCTACGAGGTCCTTAGCGACGAGGAGGGTCGAGAGCAGGCGATGATTCCACAACCGGTGGCTGTGAAATCAGGGTCTAGATGAGGAGGAGAGACTGGAGTGGACGAACTGATCGCTAAGAGATGTAGGAGGGAGCGATCCTTTGCGCACGACACCACTGAGGTGCTTAAATAGCAGCTCAGTGACTGGAATCACCGCAAGGGTGAGGTTAATCAAAATTAGGCCGGCGGTGAGGATGAGATGAGTAGAGCGCGGGGCGATTCGAGAGGGAAATCTGACCGTCAGATGTGATCTGGGAAGAGAGGTGAACGCACGCACCGAATCGCGCGAAGGTTCCAATAGAATCCAGCCACAGATCGAGATCAAAAGTGCGATGGACGGTCGAGAATGGCTGTGTTCTTCGCGTGCTACAGTGCGCGTGAAGAACACAGGCTTCTCTCTGAAATGAGGGAAAACTTGCAGGAAGACCCTTGAACGAAGGGGTAGAAGAATAGCGTGCAGGTCCAAAAGTGAAAAGAACTATAACTGGAAGGGCCTTGCAGTCATACAGAAGGGCCCCTGCGGCTTGCAAAAAGGTCCAAGAAGGAGTTTTGAAGGGTAGAAATGTAATGCATGAAGGACCTAATTGTAATCTATTTATTTCTAAGCCTAAATGATGTCCAATTGCTTTCAAGTTTTTACATGTGCTTAATTGAACATTTAAGACATTGATTTTACTTCTGATTTATCTTTTCAAACTTGTTTATGTGTTCAATTGATGCATGGATCATCATTTGTTCTTTAGTTTTCAGAATATCTCATTTTTGTGACCTAATTAGGAGGTTTTAACACACATTAAAAGTTTTAGGTTTTTTCTTTAATTCCCACACTTAACCCTTTTTATATGTTAATTTGATATTATTTTGCTTAGTGTCTAGCTTAATTTCAGCCTTTTAGCTTTGATGAGTAGCCACTCATCAGATAGGCACGGGGTATGATTGCACCGCAAAAATACACCTGCAATTGTGCCGTCTTGTGCTATTTCCTAGCATTACCAGTGCATATTAGGTTTCCATAGTCGCATTTGTGAAAATACATGCATGCATGCATTTATTTGAGAGGGGAGGAGAGTGAAATAAATGGCCTTGCAATTAACAATTTTTTCCTCAAGTGCATCTTTGAAAAATTCACCATCTTTTTATTTTTTCCACTTGACTTTGAAATTCTTCCCGCGGCTGCATGGCAACCTCTTCTTCTTCGTGCCATGTCCTGCTCAGCCTCTCCCTGCCAGCAGCATGCAGCCTCTTCCTACCAAGCCATGCGCAAGAATGCACAACTAGGGCATGGCTGTGCATGCTCTCTTCTCCTATAAAAGAGCACAGCTCCTCCTTTGCAAGGGAGCATGGTCCTCCACAAAAAAAAATCACACAGCAGCTCATCGCCTTCCAGGCCACCGTCCCCTCCCCTCTCCCTCCATACGCAGGACCTCCTCCTCAGAGGAGCCACTCTGCGGGCAGGAGTCATCACTGTGGTGCACACCCACCACCGTGAGACCACCGCCACCCAGCTCATCAAAGAGCCGGTGGGCGTGGTGGCCTTCTTCCCTGTTTCACTTTCCATGCCATTTCAGCCATTACCGCAAAGCTTCAAGTTGTGAAGCTCAACCGGCCATCGCACGCCCCTGCAGCAACCGGCCAAGCTCCAAAGCAGCAACAGCAAGGCGGCAACAGCGCACCCTTGCCTCCCTCTCCGCGTGCCTTGTCACGCTCTCTTCCGCCTGCAACCATCCGGCGCAACCCTTCCACGTGCGCCCTAGCCCACGCGCGCCAGCCGCAAGCCGCCCGCACTCACAACACCTGCAACCCCCAGTTGCGCGACTCGCCCGGCCACTGTAGCCACTGTTCACGCGTTTCTGCGGAACACTGTGGCTACAACGGGGTGACCTGTAAGTTTCTCACTTATCCGGTCACCCGACGCACTACAACCAGCCTTCGCCCATGCATGCGTTCAACCCCACGCCCGCTCCAGCGCCCGCCTGCGCGTCTGCATGCGCCCGCGTCGCCCGCGTCGCCCGCACCCGTCCACTCCCTTCACCCGCATACGCCTCTCCGTGCAGCGCTGTTCGCTGCGGTCCTCTCCGAGCCCATCTCCCCCCAGCGAGCACGTCCTTGCGCGCGTGCGTGAAGCCATCAGACGATGCCTCTTCGTGCACAGACGCCTTAACCCTCCAGCCTTCACTCCAGCTCTCTCTCTCTCTCTCTCACAGCACTCCCTCACTTCTCTGCCAACACATACACACACACTCACACTCTCATACACACACACACACACCTATACACTATTATATACTTATCTATATATATTTATATATATATACATATATATATATTTATATATATATATGTATGTATGTATGTATGTGTACTAATACTTAAGTATATAGGTACTACTACCTATATACTTAAGTATTAGTACACATACATACATACATACATATATATATATATATCGTTACATACCATATATATATACATATACATATATATATATTTAAGTACATATATACCTATATATTTATAACCATATATACATATAGATATATTTACATATATATATATATTCACATTACTTTCCAAACGTGGTATCGCGGGAATATCTGCACCAGTTGTTGATATTCCCCGATACACCCATACAAAAAGCGTGGTTACACTCATCTTCCACCATCCATCCTACACTCCATGCGGCACCTCGTCCTGTTGGTTGCGTCTTTCTAGACGACGATCGACTCGACACCGTGCTACACTCCATCTCCGCCTCCACCAGCACCCCTTTATACATATATAATATATACATATATATATACTATATATACTTTATTTCTATTTCTCTTTCATGCCAATAAAAAGATAAAAAAATATATAAAAGAGAAAAGATAATCCTTGACTTACAGGTACTCCGTCTTGCGAATAGCAAGACCCATTTTGGAACTCTGATTTGGCTCAAAGCCAAGAACCTAATTTTGAGGGTGTGTCTCAAGGACAAGAATTATCAGAAAAAAATCTAAATAGAAAAACACCAAAAACATAATAAACGAACGGAAGAGATTCGTTGTAGGAAAGGTGTAGAAACTTGACTTGTAACCCCACTTCCCTGAATGCGACCCTGAGCCTAAAAGTGACCAAGATAAAATCAAGTAGGCCAGGTTAAAAAATTTTGTAAAGAGATGGTTAGGTCCAATTTAGGTTAACCACTATACACACGTCAACGATAAAATCACCATATTAACACACCTATCCGGGCCCGACCACCAAGTACCGGTACCAAGTGGTCACAGTTTGTGCACTTAGTTTTCCCTGAACCTTACAAGTACTGGTACTAATCACTAGTACTGGTACATGTAGATCACTGGATCCAAATCTGTGAGTCACAAGTACCGGTACTCATCATGAGTACTGGTACCTAGTGACTTAGTTGGGTTGACTGTAGGCAGTCAGTACCGGTACCAAAAGTTTAGTACCGGTACCAACTAACCGTTGTGACCAATCTAAACGGCTATTTTGCAATTAAACCTATTTCTAATCTTCCCAAATTGCCCCTAACGGCTAGTAATCGTAGGGAACGTGTTTAGTGACTTATATAAGCACTCTTTGAGTGTCTTTTGCACACAACCAAAAAGCCAAAATTCTATCCTTACCTATACTTTCAATTCTCAATTTAGTAGTTGCAAAGGAGCTTGATTTGTTGCATTCCTCTCAAGGCCACTCTCCACTTGCAACAAGTCATCAAAGACGATCGTGTTGTTTTTTGTTGAATCATTTGTTTTATGCCTTAATATTCTCGTTAAATTAATTTACATACTCTTATTAAGCAATATACTTGTTGGAGACTTAGGAATTAATTGTAAGCTTTTATTTGCATTTTAATTACACCTGTATTTTTATTTCTTTTCGAGATCTTGTAATTGGGTTGAGGTAACCCGTTAATTACCTCAGGTGATTAGTAAATTGATTCCCGCTAGGTTGAGGGAATCGGGTTAAAAATCCTAAGTCGGGAGACTTAAGTAGTGGAGTACCCAAGTGAAAGAAACCACTATATATCTTATGTGTTTTTGTGGTTTGCTTTGTTTTGCAATTTTTTATCTACAACACTATTCATACCCCCTTCTAGTGTGCTTGTGATTTACAGATCTTATAGGTGGTATCAGAGCAGGTCGCAAATAGAAGAAGTAATCATTCTCTCTCGCAATGGCATCGTCAGTCAAGCGCACCGAAGGACAGTCATCCACACGTCCTCCCTACTTTGATGGGATGGACTATGGATACTGGAAAAGGAGGATGCAAATCTTCCTCAAAGCCATGGATGAGGACTCGTGGACTCTTATCCAAGAGAAGTACACGGATTCAGAGCAGGAAGGTGTTGCTTGGACTACAGAACAAAAGAAAAAGATCGCAGGAAATGCAAAAGTGATGAACGCACTCTATTGTGCGTTATCAAGGGAAGAATTTAACCGTATCTCCGCATGCGAGTCCGCATACGAGATATGGAACACGCTACAAGTGACCTATGAAGGTACAAGTAAGGTAAAAGAAACACATATTTCTATTCTAACAGAAAGCTATGAGTATTTCAAGATGCAGAAAGGTGAAACAATCAAAGGGATGTACACAAGGTTTGGAGAGATCGTGAATCCAATGAAGAACCTTTGAGTCAAGTTGAAGAAGGAGCAACTTATAAGGAAGATCTTGAGATCCCTTACAAGCGATTGGTCTGCAAAGACCACAGCCATCCAAGAGGCGAAAAATCTTTCTACTCTCTCCTTGGATGACTTGATTGGAAGCCTCATGGCATATGAAGTCCAATTAGAAAATATGAAGAAGAACGAAGAAAAATCCGTAAGCAAGAAGAAGGAGCTTGCTTTCAAAGCTATAAAGGAAGAGTTGGACCTCAACGATTCCAACTCTGACGAAGAAGAAGAGCTTGCTGTTCTAACGAGAAGATTCAGAAGATTCATCCGAAAGCAAGGTAAGAAAGTAAATAAATTTACAAATGATATTATTTGTTTTAAGTGCAAGAAGAAGGGGTACGTACGAAAAGATTGTCTAATGATCAAGAAGAAGAAGGAAGAAAAGAAGGACAAAGAACTTGATCGGAAGAAGATTTCAAGAAAGGCATACAAGGCGACTTGGGATGATAGTGATTCCGGCACGGAATCATCTTCCGAAAAATATGAAGAAACGGAAGTTTCACATCTTTACTTAATGGTGAACGATAGTTCAAAAAATGAGGTAGATTCTGAAGTCACTTTTAATGAGTTATTACAAGCATATGAAGATTTGTATCACAAAGCTAGGTTGATTAAAAATGAAAATAAGGTCTTGCATGATAGTTATAAAACTCTAGAAATAGAAAACCTTGTTTAGAAATAGAATTAGAAATGTCAAAAGAAACTAATAATTAATTGCATGCAAAAATAGTAGAATTAGAAGATATTTATGGACGCTTTGAGAGCACTTTGAATAATTTAAAAATAACTAGGTTGAATACAGAATTTTGTAATAATTTAAAAGTCAAGTTCAATAATAAAAAGAATACACAAAATAAATCACATGCACCTAGACATATATGGATTTATCAAAAAGTCAAGAATCCTAAGAATTATAGATCTAACACTAAAGTGATCTATAAACCTAAGGATTTAAAGGGTACTAACCATCAAGGACTCAAAAAAAAATGGATACCTAAAATAGATTTAATAAACTATTTTGCAGGTCAAGAAGAACAAATGGATCCTAGACAGTGGGTGTTCCAAGCACATAATGGGACACTCTGACCTCTTTATCAAGTAGACCAAAATCGAAGATGGAGGACATGTTAAGTTGGGCGACAACAAACGTTGTCGCATTATTGGTGAAGGTACAATAGGTAATTCTTCTAAGCAGGTATGTAATGTTCTTTTAGTAGAAAACTTAAAACACAACCTGCTTAGTGTTAGTCAAATATATGATAATGGATGTGATGTTTTGTTTACTAAAGTTGGATTTAAAATATTAAAAGAAGGAACAAATACGGCTTTAATTGAAGGATTTAGATATGAAAATATATATACTCTTCATTTTTCATAAGAGAAATTTGTAAAATGTCTGCTTGCCTCCCATGTTGAAGTAGATCTTTGGCACCATAGGCTAGGTCACATTAATCACAAACAACTTAATAGGTTAGCCAAAAATGAGTTAGTAAGGGGCCTACCCAAACTAACTTATAAAAAGGATGTTTTGTGCAAGTCTTGTGAACTTGGAAAAATGCACAAAGCTTCTTTTAAACCTAAAGACTTAGTTTCAACAACACGACCTTTAGAGTTGTTACACCTTGATCTATTTGGACCAACACGATTCGAGAGTCTAAATGGATAAAAATTGTGCCTAGTTATTGTTGATGACTTCTTTAGGTTCACTTGGGTCATCTTCTTGAAACATAAGGATGACTCATTTGATTCCTTCCTAAGTCTTGCTCGAAGACTTCAAAAGGAAAAATCATCCTCTATTCTTAGACTTGGACTGATCATGGGGGTGAATTTGAAAATGAAAAATTTTCAAGTTTTTGTGTCAATTCTGGCATAACCAATGAATTTTCATTTCCACAGGCACCATCTCAAAATGGTGTTGTAGAGTGTAAGAATCGCACTCTATAAGAATGCGCTCGAACTTTGCTCTTGAAGTTTAGGCTTCAAAATTATTTCTGGGCAGAAGCCATTAATATGGCATGTTATGTTCTTAATAAAACTCTCTTAAGGCCTATAATTAAGAAAACTCCATATGAGCTTTATTATGAGAAGTCTCGTAGGATTTCATATTTTAGGGTGCTTGAAAGTAGATATTATTTATTAAACACCTGTGATTGGCTTGATAAGTTTGATGCTAAAGGTGATGAAGGCCTTTTTATTGGTTATTCAAGAAGAAGCAAAGCTTATCGAGTCTTTAATAAAAGGACTTTTGTTATAGAAGAATCCCTGCATGTTTCATTTAATGAAACAAGCTTAAGTGAACCTAAACCAAATCATTTAGATTCTGATGATGAAGATACCCCCTTCATTGATGTATAAAAAATGGAATATACACGAAATGTACATGATCTTCCAAAAGAATGGGTACACCATAAGGATCACTCTCAAGAGCAGATCATAGGTGATATTGAACAAGGTGTAAAAATCCGATCTCACTTTAGAGCTGATTTTGTCCTTAGTGCCTTTGTTTCTCAACTCGAACTGAAGAAAGTTGATGAGGCATTAAAGGATGAGTCATGGGTTGTAGCTATGCAGGAGGAGTTACTCCAATTTACAAGGAATAGTGTATGGAACTCGGTGCCTGCTCCTTAGGGTAATTCCATCACTGGAACCAAGTGGGTGTTTCAAAATAAATTGGATGAATCTGGTTCAGTGATCAGGAATAAAGATAGACTTGTAGCTCAAGGTTATAACCAACAGGAGGGTATTGACTTTGATAAGACATATGCTCTTATTGCTCATTTGGAGTCCATACGGATGCTACTTGCCTTTGCAAGTGCAAAGGACTTCAAGCAATCAAATGGATGTCAAGAGCGCCTTTCTTAATGGTTATATTAAGGAAGAAGTTTATGTTCATCAGCCTCCTGGGTTCGAGGACCTAGCACAATTAGAGCATGTATAAAAGCTTAATAAGACGTTATATGGACTTAAACAAGTTCCCAAGGCCTGGTATAATAGGCTTAGGACCTTTCTTCTTCAGCACGGATTTAGAATTGGAGTTGTTGATTCAACTCTTTTTGTAAAAGAAGGAAATGACATCCTACTGGTTCAAATATATGTTGACGATATTATATTTGGATCAACTAAGGAGTCCCTGTGTCAACATTTCTGTGAGACTATGAAGACTGAGTTTGAAATGTGTATGATAGGTGAACTCAGATTCTTCTTAGGACTCCAAATTCAACAATTAGACACAAGAATTTACATTAGTCAAACAAAATATGTTCTTGAAATTCTCAAGAAATTTGACTTTGAAAATGTAAATGGCAAAGAGACTCCAATTGCTCTATCTACTTCTCTTAGTGAAGATTTATCCAGCAAGAGGGTAGATGAAAGGAAATACCAAGACATGATAGGTTCACTACTATATCTTACAGCTTCTAAACCTGATATTCTTTTTGCTACATGTTTATGTGAGAGATTCCAATCCAAAACGAAGGAATCTCATTTTAATGCAGTAAAAAGAATATTTAGATACTTATACAGCATAAAAGATCTTGGTCTTTTCTATCTTAAAGCACAATCCTTAGATCTATTATCCTATAGTGATGCAGACTATACAGGGAGTCAGACAGATTGAAAGAGCACTAACAGCACATGTCATTTTATTGGAGAATCTCTATTTTCATGGTACTATAAGAAACAGACTTGTGTTTCACTTTCTACGACTGAAGCATAGTATATTGCTGCTTCACTTGCTTGCTCTCAGGCCATTTGAATGAGACAGACTTTGTCTGACTTTGGATTGATTATTGCGCACTCCAAAATTTTATGTGATAATACAAGTGTAATAAATTTATCCAAAAATTCGATCATCATTCACGTAGCAAGCACATAGATGTTAGACATCATTTCCTTAGAGACAATGTGCTTCAAGGATCAATTTAATTAGAATTCATTGACATACAAAATCAATTGGCAGACATCTTTACAAAACCTCTTGCAACAGAGAGATTTTGCTTTATAAGAAGAAAATTAGAACTTTGTACAATTAAAGAGATTCAAAACTAACAATTTGATTGATATGGAATTTGTTTGTATTTATAAAAATCTCTGAGGGCCTCACTGCAATATACCCATGCTTGCTTAAAAAAGAAAAGGATAAACTGTAATATTTCCATATGTCTGGAAATATTTGGGTATTGTTTTCAATATGGTTGCTTAACTTAGGTTGTTGACTACATTATTTGTTCAACACCTAAGTTGTAAATTTTTTTCTCTTAACCACTTAAGTGGTCATGTGACAAGCACATGACCCATTCCATATAAAAGAACCCAAGTGCAAACACTTGCCTCATTTTGTCTCAAGCAAACCCTAGTTCACCTCCACAAGTGTCTCTCCAAGTCCTAGCCAAGAAGAAGAAGGCTCACCTCCAAGCTTCTACTCTAGGTATATTCTTATCTCCTAAGTAGATCTTGCTATCATGAGTCATTCTACATCTTGTCTTTTTCTTTCTCTCAAATCCTTTCTTGCTGCTGCACTTGTTTCTCATCGGGTACCAGGTGGTACCGGTACCCATCACTGGTACCGGTACTAACTTGCCGCAACAGTGCCTGCTTTAGTGAGTAGGTACCGGTACTAAATATGAATACCAATACTAGCTTGAATTTCTGGTTGGAACATAAACCAACCAATATCGGTACCAATCACCAGTACCGGTACATGTAGGCTTAAATGTATTTTTTTTGTACAAACACATGAAAGGAAGTTTTCTATATTTCTAACCATATTCTTATTCATTGTTTTTGCATATTTACATATGGCACCTAAATCTAAAAGTAAGGGAAAAGCACCTCAAGATGCTTTTCACAAGTTTTGCATCAATGAGGATGCTAGGTCAAAGTTTGATTGGTATAAAAACCTAAAACTCCATCATTGTAGGCCAGTTGAGTGGAAAGATTTCTCTCTTCAACTCTTTAGTGTCACCACTCGTCTTTCCGAACAAAAACTCATGCATTTCTTTGATGAATCATTCTTTACCAATGTTCCTAGAGCATACCTTAATGTCAATTGTCTATTCTTTGCTAATCTCCAAGAATAAGAAAATCAAGGTCACCTTGTCTTAACAACAAATATTTTTGGTCAGAAAATCACTATCACACCTAAATTCTTGTCAACAATTATTGAATATCCTAATGAAGGTCATGCATTTAACACACTTAAGGAGCAATTTTCTACTCATAAAATCCATGAAACTCTCTTGCTCCCTAATTGCCAGGGCAAAGAATTAATTGCCCCAAATATGACCCTATTTGCTCGCGTCCTTTTTCGTATCTTAGCATGGAACTTAAGGGCTAAAAATTCAGGATTTCACAAAATACCTGTTGATATTTTACCCTTAATTTATGCTATCATTACGGGCTTTTCGATCAATTAGAACACAGTTTTCATTCACTTTCTTAAACCCCATTACCGTACATCAGCTTTACCATTGGATATTTTGGTGTCTCACATTCTTCATAAAAATAAAATTGACTACTCTAATTTTACTCCTCTTAGAAAAGTGGTCTATTTCAAATGGTCCACTCACCAAAAAATGGGAGTGAAACCTGCTAGAGAGGAATCCTCTAGTGATGATGAAGTTGATCCAAATGCTCAATCTTCTTCTCATCCCTCCTAAATCATCCTCCACTTTCGTTCCTATAATCTACCCATATCCAGAAGCTCAAACACCTTGGGTAAATCTGTTTAATGTGTTTGGAACTGATCCCAATTTGATAAATACCTTAAATTACATTGGTTAAAATTTAACCAATCTAAATTTTGCCTTCCACCACATGGAACGCAAATTCCATGACCTTTCTCTTTCTATTGAGTCCTCCCATGTCACTTCTTCCACTCAACATCCTAAACAAAGAAAGCAGACTCGACCAAAAGCACCTCAAGAATATAGTGAAAGAAGGCAAAAGTACTTTCAAGATCCATCTCCTGTTTTATCTTCAATGGCAGAAGAACCTGTTCTTCATGATGATGATGAAGAAGACACTGAAGATGACGAAGAAGTTTCATATGAAGATAGTGACGATGAAGATGAAGATGATGACGACAACGATGATGATGACGATAATGATGATGATGATGGTGGACATGTGTAAAAGCTTATTAGAAAATGTCCTAGAAATTAGTTTAGTTTTCATTTTGTTACTTATTGAATTTGTATGACCTTTCAGACAATTATGTACTAAAGTTATCTCAAGCTTTATCTTTATAAACTTTATCATGTTATGAAGGTTGAATAGAGTTGGTTATTCATGTATCATGCTTTGTTTGCTTATGTGAAATATATCATGTTTTACTTTTAAAATTGTGTTATTTGCTCATCTTTTTGCTTGCTTGACAAAAAAGGGGAGAAATGATTGGATACTTCATATTTAAAATAAGGAGGGGTTAGTTTGAGGAGAAGGTTTTTCACTCCTTGCGGAGTTTTTTATTCTTCTCTTATTAAGTCTCTATTTATTTTTAAATATGAGTATCTTGTTTGTTTTGTCAATACCAAAAAAGGGGAGGTTGTTGGAGCCTAGTTCCATCTCTCTTCTGTGTTTTGGTGTTAACAAAATCGTTTTAAAAGCTAATGTGTTTATGAAGTATTACAGGTCAAAAAAATTTGTGGATGCAAGCAACAAGATAACATATGAAGGAAGAAGACTAGAAGACTATAGCTTTTGTTATATTCATTGTATTTTAGAATCTTTGTATGTCTCCTAACAAGTAAAACATAATCTAAAAGTTAAAATCAAAGTAGACATAATTAGAGTTCAAAATATCGTTCATTCACTTGTTTCAAAACTCAAAATCGATTCTTTCAAAATAAAGTCATTTAGAGTAGATTGGATAACTCTAAAAATTGACTTACACTTATAATATTTTGTACTTGTAGCAAGTACCAATACTGGTCATAAATACTGGTACATGCTAGGCATAAGTTTGAGCCTATATCCCAAACTGTGAACAAGTATCGGTACTTATCGTGAGTACCGGTACCAAGTGGTCACAGTTTGTGCTCTTGGTTTTGCCTGGACCTTACAAGTACCGGTACTAATCACTAGTATCGGTACATGTAGGTCACTGGACCCAAATCTATAAGTCACAAGTACTGGTACTCATCATGAATACCGATACCTAGTGACTTAGTTGGGCTGACTGTAGGCAGTTAGTACCGGTACCAACAAACCGTTGTGACCAATCTAAACAGATATTTTGCAATTAAACATATTTCTAATCTTCCCAAATTGCCCCTAATAGCTAGTAATCGTAGGGAACGTGTTTAGTAACTTATATAAGTACTCTTTGAGTGTCTTTTGCACACAACCAAGAAATCAAAATTCTATCCTTGCCTATACTTTCAATTCTCAATTTACTAGTTACAAAGGAGCTTGATTTGTTGCATTTCTCTCAAGGCCACTCTCCACTTGCAATAAGTCATCAAAGACGATCGTGTTGTTCTTTGTTGAATCGTTTGTTTTACGCCTTAGTATTCTCGTTAGATTAATTTACATACTCTTATCAAGCAATATAATTGTTGGAGACTTAGGAATTAGTTGTAAGCTTTTATTTGCATTTTGTTTACACCTGTATTTTTATTTCTTTCTGAGATCTTGTAATTGGGTTGAGGTAACCTGTTAATTACCTTAGGTGATTAGTAAATTGATTCCCTCTAGGTTGTGGAAATCAGGTTAAAAATCCTAAGTCGAGAGACTTAAGTAGTGGAGTACCCAAGTGAAGGAAACCACTATATATCTTGTGTGTTTTTGTGATTTGCTTTATCTTGCAATTTTTTATCTACCACATTATTCATCCCCTCCTTCTAGTATACTTGTGATTTACAGATCCTATAGTAGGCACAAAGGCGCGAAAACATGAGTAAGAGAGCTTTTATCTTTGAGATTGCTCTGAGAGGTGTGTTTTGAAATAATAGTCGAGGGTCCTATTTATAGGTGTTTTCTGGCTTATTTTGAAAGTTTATAAAATTCATGTTGGTTGATCAAAATTATTTCTTGGTCGATTAAATATATATTTTGATCGATCACTTGATCGATTAAAAGACAATTTTGATCGACTTCTAATGCATAATTAGGATATGATTATTAGGTGATTTTGATCAGTTAAAATAACATGTTTATCGATCACAAGGAAATTGATCGATTAAAGTCAAATAATTGGTCGATCAACCTAACTGAGAACTTGATTTTTAGCTTAAGTTTGTTATTTAATGAGTGACAAAGCATATCAGTTAATACCTCGGATACAATTCGACTCGAAAAGTAAAATAGTACCACTCTAAAGAATTATACATCTTCTTGAATGCCATTCTTGAATTGGTAATCAATTCACTATAGTATAACTATAACAGTTTGTACCTACATTGACGGTCAACAACCGTCGGTGTAGGTCCAAAATACCGTCATTATAACTACAATAACCTATTTCAACAGTCAACCTTGGTGTCCTCTTAAGAGGCGTCGCTCTAAGCTATCCCGATGGTAAAAATCGTCGGTGTTGCACCTAATTCTACAGCAATGATCAACTTTCCAAAGGTTATCCAATTTGACTTTTATGCTAACAATGACGATTTTATTCATCCGTATCAATCAATCCTATCAACTCTAACAATGTAAAATGTTGGCAATACCATCGCTATAGGTAAGTACTCTTTGTTTAAATTAATATTTGGTTACTATCGTCACCATAGAAAGATTACATTTTGATGAATCCATTCAGTGACATTTAGCATTCTTACACAGGAATAAATAAAAGGTGATTAAATATTACAACAAAATTTTAAGTATCTTTACAAAATAGTAAAAAAAAAGGAAATAAAAGCTAATAAAAAATAACTGTACTTCTTAAGATGAATATAACATTTTCCCAAAATTTAAATTCGTTACATCACTGTCATGAAACATGCAAGAAATTAATGTCATGTAATTATTTATAATTCTATTGTCTTTAAACCTCCCATTTCTGTGTTTAAAGTAAAAAGATTCAAGAAACATAAAGATTAAGAAATGAATGCTTCAACTTAATTAGAATCAAAAAAGGATGCACCAGCCGGGAATCGAACCCGGAACTGTACCGTGTAGGAGTACCATTTTACCATTAAACCACTGATGCTATTCATGTTTCGTGAACCTAACATAACACAAATTAATGGTGGCTAGAACATGAATAATCTCAAAATAGTCTGGATGGACACCTTACTCTACCCTCTTGAGCCATATTTCCCTGGACTGCACAACACTCCAATCAACAGACCATCTGGTCTCCATCCCATTAACTGCTCAACATACAAATTTAAGCAAAAGCTTTGATAAATGCACTAGATGTCATCTACCTGGAATTTTGCTTACTGCAGCACGTGCCTTTTCAGCATGTTTGAGTGTTAGATGTGCTCCATTTCCTGCACTACAACAGTTTTCATCCTGGTAAAGGTAATACAATTAATTGACTGTAACTTGGTAACATCTATTTCACAGAAGCTTTGACAGCTCACCCTATTGTATTCCTCAAGCCAGGATTCTTCACCACAAACGGCCAACCATTTCTCAACCTTATCTAGAATTTCCTTCCTAATAAAAGCTTCCTCTTTCACATTAGCAACTTGAATTTCAATCTATTCCAGGACTAGAGCAGGATCAACAGCACCTGCATTTGAGAACTAAATGTTAAAATGAATTACCAATTTCGGCAAACCACAACCAATGGGAGTCTGTTACACTGAAAATCTGATGCAAGCTTTTTTACCAGATTTAATAGCTTCCATTGCAAATTCTATTTCAGCATCTGATTCTGCAATTATGTGAGCTCTTCTATGAAGCTCCTTTAACTCTAACTTCATCACAAGCTTTTTCATCTTACTTGCCTTCAGCTCTTCTAATCTCTAGACTTCTGCCACAACCTGCCAAAGTAGTGTTTACAAAACTAAGGCTTTTGCTTGGTATAATGACAATTCCTCCAACTTTTTATGATCAAGAAAAGAAGGATAATGTAAATAATAAGGAAAATCCAAGGAAAGTGAGTTTGGATTCGTTAATTCATGTTCTGACATAGCTACATTACATGTCACATTTTGAAATAGTTGTTGCTCTTCCACCGGTGTGTCCATCAAATTCCACAATGCCAACATTGTGGTTGCCAGGTCTTGAAGCTGCAATTTTGGTACAAGGTTCCAACTTAATGAGCATGATAAAGGGAATCACAGAGATTGAATGGACTTTGCTTTTGCATCCTTTGAATTTTAATATCTCGTAGCTTCTGAATGGCAGCAGCAAGTCTCTTGATGGTATCATTACTTATGCTTTTTGAACCATAGGATTCAGCTAAGCTTGGGTGTAACTCACTGATGATAGTTTTGAAATCCATCCCAAGCACCAGACATAGCGAGTTTAAAGTGTTTAAGTGGTCAAGCACTTGCTTCAGATGGTGAGCCTTCAGAGAGTAGAATAGAAGGTGAGTGGAACTGTAATTCAGTGGCATTGACCATATACACAATAAAGTCAGATTAGTGCTTTTTAAATCACAATAATAGGACATGAGCTTGAACCTTATCCTTCTATAGTATTTCGAGTTGTTTGTGCAAATCTTCAAGCCTTTTCATGGACAAATCAGATACATCAAAACAAATATTATAACCATTACAATCCAAGCATCCAATTTCAAGTGATACTCTTCGGATTTGCTCCAGAACTTCTTGAAATTGATTCCACCGGTCACTTTTCTTCTTCCGCATGTCCTCAAGATGAGGTAATATGGTCTTGAGCTCCTCTTTTAAGCTTTTGACATTCTGATTTGACTGTACATGGTATCATTACCAAATTGTAATTACTCACTCAAAAGGGGGACTAAATCCTGTCACCAACCCCCTCACCACAACCCCCCCCCCCCAAAACCAAAAAAAGGTTATGGTGGGCCAATTTCTCAACCACTAGATGTTTTAAGTGGATTTGCATTTATTAGGGGTAAAAATCTATTGAAAGGGGGGTGGCTTTTTTTTAACCAGAACATGACAACATGTACCTATCTCAGACGAAGTGGAGGTTCACCCAATGCAAAACAGATTACAGCAAGTTCTGCTTCAGAATCAGCAATAGCTCTTCGAAGCTCAGCCCGTAACCTGTTTGCTTGATCAACCTTTCTTCTGTAAACATGTAAGCACTCTTGTTCAAGCTCATATAACAATCTATCTCTTTCTTCATCATATTCTCCTACTTCATCCCATATAACCTAAACATGAAAGAAAAAAATGCAACGATTGACCACCAAGTCAGGCCATGAACTTCTAAATAATGTGCTTGTGAGCTGGCAATGGCAATGATGTACATGGAATGAAAGTTGGAAACACAGATTATTACTGAAAAGTGCAGGTTTTTTTTTGGAGAGACCTGTAGTTCATATAGAAGAGATCCACAAGTTGTCTCCATCTGTGAAAGTTGATCGCTTGGAAGAGTCATGATAGAAGAAACCACCGGTTCACTGGAAAAGATAGCAGGGTAAACAAATAAACTAAATCAGAAAAATCAAGATACAGAGTACATCAAACAAATTGACTTCAGAGTTGTATACAAGGTGCATAAAATGAACTGTACAATCAGTAGTACAAAGCAGAACGAAAGCCATCAATCAATGAAGTCATGTGTGTGGGATAATAACTTTGCTTTAAAAGTTCATGAAAATTGATGAGTAGCTTTTCAAAAAGAAAATTGGAAGGCTTGATTTTTGGATGTATGTGAATGAGATGAAGAATTCAAATTTAAAAAAGGAGAGATTCCTTTGTTAAAGAGCAGACAGGATGCTGAATGAGAGATACATGATGAAACCAAGTGATTTTTGAGAAAGTGAGGACTACGTTTTCAGGTGGAAAGATATCGAACCTGATAAGGATGTGAAAGGTCATTACATAATTAGAAAGGACAAGTTGGATAAAAATGGAACAATTGGAATGTATGACACTGCAATCCAGAACTGGTAATGAACAATTGGAACATGTTAGTGATTCCCTTCTTTCATTTCAACTCCATTCTAGGGTGAATGATAGAAGATAGGCGACAACAAAAACTAAGCAAGATTTTATAAGACATCTGCCACCTCAAAGTGGAGGAAAGGATGAAGACTAAAAATAAGCGCAAACAATTAAAGATCTCAAAGAAATGTAGGAAAGGAAAGACCTAAGAATAAGGAGGTGGCAACCGGACACTTGTTAAACCTGATATCTACTTCAGTTGTGTAGAAGTTGCTGATTTGGGGACGGATGGAGAATGAATAGGGCTTGAAGATTCAATCAGATTCAGACAAACTTTTATTGTTGCAGATTGGAGCAGGTTGATTCCTGGATTGTCCAGTGACTGAAGGACAGAGGTGTGTCAAGATTGAAAAATTGAAGTTAGCTGCTACTTTGTTTGGATTTTGGAGGCATGTAAGCCAAGAAGGACATTTTGGTGTTGGATTGTCATGGATTTAAGGAGTTTTGTCAAGGATTATACTTGAGAAGGGGGGTCACTCGTGGGAATGGGAGTTGTGCAGGTTTACGGTTTCGAATGCAAAAGAAAAACAAAGAGACATACAACAACAACAACAACCAAGCCTTTTCCCACACTAAGTGGGGTCGGCTATATGGATTCTTTACCTCCACACAGATCGATTTTCAGTAGGAGGGGAAAAAAAAATGAGAAAAGAAAAGAAGCTCTTTAAGAAATTAGTGACAATTTAGGGAGTCCTATAGTAACATTTTTAGAATGTTATTATAGTAACATTTTTAGAATCCTCAAGTCTTTCTAAAATAAACATACGGTGGCATAAATCCACCAACTGCTAGACAAGAAAAATGATCTCATTCAAATAAGCTTTCCCTACTCACCAAACAATACAAGAAAGAAAATCCAAGACTGTGACAGAAGGATACCTAGAATTTGATGAAATTATCTCATTTTTTGAAAAGCTATCCTCTTGGCTGCAAATGTCATGTAAATGGTAACAATTTGGGTTGTTGCAAGTCTGAATCATTGAGTAGATTATACAAGCAAAGTTATAAGGGTAACAAGTAACATTTAAGACAACAAAGGCCAAAAAAAAAGAAAGCAATATGCAAAATTTTAGAAGCCAACTGAATGAATAAATCTGCAAACCATGTTTCTTATCCATGAGTGACAATATTTTTTAGTGCCAAAGCATGCCCTAAAGAAAGATGTAAATGAAAAGTCAGGAAAAGATTTCTTATATAGTCAGTAGTATAGTTACAGATAATAGACAAAAATTGAAATTTTATTGGTCGTGAATATCCAAAGCTGTCATTTATTGATAGGATAAAACTTCAGCTTAACGGCTTCCCTTCCAGAACAAAACTGTGCACTGCTTGAATACATCGAACAGCTTCTTCTTCATGCAGTGCTTTCCATGAAGATGACAGTTACCAACCACGGGGATGGCGCAAGTGGTATTCCAGTTGATGTGGCCAATGTGGACGTCACCATTGCAACTGATGTTTGGAGGGAAGATTCTGTTCCACAAACGAACCTGAGATATGAAACAAGGGAAGGTTAAAACAACTGCAGGATCCAACCAGGGAGATATTCGAAATCTCGACAATTCGAAACAAAAAAAGCGAAGAACTAGGTTACCATCAGCGGATCATTAGGATACGTCGACGGGATGTTGAGTGCACTGTGAGGCACTGATCAGGATATATTAAGTATACTTAATATAGACAAATAATATAGACAAAGAGGACTATGAGGCTATGCGTGAAAATAGGGGGAAAAGGAGGTAGGAAGAAGAGAAGCTGTCAACTCATCACCCCCATCACCTTTACATCAAACTGAAATATTCAACATCAAATCAATTGTGTCCACCCTCCCTACCCTTTCTTTTTTTTTTTAGTTGTTTGTTCTCTGATTTCTATATCCCAGCACTAGCAGCATGCCCTTGGCCTAGAGAAACACACCCATGTGGGGTGGTTTGATGGTAATAACCAGAGGCAGAAAGAGAGCAGTTGGTGTATTGAGGAAGAAAGAGAAGGAAGGGGGGTGGGAGGGCCATTCAAGGAAGGGGGTGGGAAGAGAAGCCTATACTAATGATACTACACTTCACTGCAAGACAACCTTTTTAACCATCACTTGATAACTCAAGCTATGCACAAGAAGAGTTCCCCCCGCGCTCTTTCTCACCCATCCACTGCAAGCAGTAGGGAGCATCCCACCCCCATTTGCTGCTGCAAAGAAAGATAAGCCCACTCCTTTCTCTGGCAGAAAGAAATGAGTAAAAATGAGGACTTCAAACTCCTTAAGGTCTAGGTGCTCCTTCCCTCTTTATTCTCCCCTTCTCTCTCTCCTCACCAACCTTCCAAGCATGTGTGGTGGCAATGGCAAATGCCACTAGGATTAATATATTTATTGGGTGATTATCAACTAGATAACCACCCTTTCTCTTTTCAATAAAGAAAGAAACAAAGTTGAATGGCAATGAATTTTTAATACTCCACAGAAGAAAGCTCTCTTTATTGACACAATCTCTCCCCACAAAGTCCACTTAGTTATTTCTCACCACTTTCTACTTTCCTTCATTTGATTGCAAAAGTTATATGCTCACATGTGTGAATAATTCTCTAGCTTTGATGTTCATCATATGTGTACAAGTTTAGGTTTTATAATTGCAAGCTAATTTGCAATATTTCTATTTTGGGGGAAAAATCTAAAAAAAGGTAAGCTGAAAGCAAAACTACGTTAATCATATAAGCTAATGCAGGACTCTTGTGGGGGGTGTGGGGTTGGTGGCTGGGTGCCGGGGGTGCAATGAAATAGAGGTCAATGGTTGCAAGGAATTAAACACTCCACCTAAAAAAAACATTTCAGTAAGCCAACTTGTTTCTCAACTTCCAGATAGCCAAATAGTCCAAACCAACTCCTGAGTCACCCCTACCTTCATGCAAACCTTCTGGAAAAATAAACAAACACTTGTCAGGAAATGTGAATTAGGAAATGTGAGTTCCGAAGAACTCAATGTTGCCCAAGATAGATAAGGAGTCTGGCTTTCAATGGGCATCCAACGTCAACTTCGAGTTCCACCAATGCATGACTAAAGAGGCTGACAACATGGAGATTCAACATCCTGGCCCTTGCTACAGAACTCAAGGCCTGACTTTCTACATAAAAAAAGAAATGGAGGTTAGGATTGGCCATAGATGTTCTAGGTTGATTGTACATAGTTTTCTGAGTTATGAACGTTTAGACAATGAAATACAGTCATAATGGTCCCTTACCGTACATTGGGGCACTTCTTGCTATGAGTTTTCCTCCACAAAACTGTCTCATCTTGTTGTGATATGAGTTCCCAGCAAAGCTTCTCAATAAATTCTCAAAGAGATGTCCACCTCTTCTGGTTCTTTTTGGTATGTAAAGACCATAGATTGATCAAAGGTGAAGTCCAAACAAAGTATCCACCTGGTCTCAAAAGTCTATCCATTTCAACCAATAATGCACCATCTGCATCAATAATGCAAGTCAAAAACTGCAAATATGTTTATTAGAATTTTTAAATGCAGGAATAAAAAAAAAGTAATATTCATTTTGAAAAATAAGTGCCATCCAATATTTTTTTTATATATACATGCAATTTCTAGTTCAGTCACATTTGAAATTGAAAGATGAAAAGTGGTCTATATAACTCATTCAATTAAGTCACAAAGCTGGTTTGCAAGCCTAGATGTCATAGAGTAAGTCTCTAATTTATCTTACCTGTAATGCAAAATTGTGATTAAACTAAGTTGGCCATTACGACAACAAAGTAGTCAGTTTCTAGGAAAGTAAAGTTTATTAGTGACAACTTCACCTTAATGCAAAAGTCCAAGTCAATCAAGGATTTCCATAACAAGCATTCAATCCAACAATAGATCATATTTGAACCATAATGGGAGAAATCTGATTGATGGAACAATGAGAGATCACAAATCTTAAGATTTGAATGTCGATTTCAAAAGTTAGAATGAAAAATCCTAGCAAGACATCGATCCAACACAAAAACCTCAACGAGATCCAAGTCAGAGATCATATCCAAAAACCTAAAAGAGATCAATCTACCTAAGAGAGCAAGAAAACGCTCGAGCATTAGGGCTTCGATCAATCAGGGGAGAGATTAACTAACCTGAGTGGACGAAAATGCGGCGCTCAATCAGGGGAGAGATTAGGGCTTTGATTAGATAGAGCTTACTTGATAGAGGTTAGGGCGTCGACGTATGCTTGAGCGGCGTGGGGGTCGCAGAGCGGCAGTGGCGTGGGATGTATGCTCGAGCAGAGGGGAAGGGAAGGTGGAGGAGGATGAGGAGTTAGGGCAGGCGACGTCGGTGAGGGAAGGACAAGGTCGGCAAGGGGAGAGGAGGCTGACACGCAACAAGCAGGAGCAGGAGCAGGAGCAGGAGAGGTGAAATGGGAAGGTGGGGAGTGGAGTGGAGTGGAGAAATGGGAAGGAGTGGAGTGGCTGTCCCTACTTGCTGCAGTCGGGGAGTGGTAAGGGGAGGAAAGAGCGGTCGAGGATGAGACACGTTTGCCATCCTCAATTTTGTTATTTTTCTTAAAGGTTTCCGTTAGTGCAGTATCAAGCATTAGCAACATTTAATAGGATATGTAACAACATATATTTGATGTCAATGTAGGTATATTATTGTTGTAGGTTAATTTTTTTATTGTGAACATAAAATGATTAGTTCATAATAAAACATATTGTTACATCAAAACGAGGGTATCAATATTTTCCTCCTTTTTGATGATAACAAAATTGTAATTATATATGCATGTAGTGCATGACACATGCTGCTTAAAAAATGCATTTATTTTATCCCCTTTATTATTAACAAAAAGCCTAAGTCAAAAAATATACTATAAGCATATGTTATCATAAGATAGAAACACTTTAAGGCAATATCGAAACTCCTTTTCAAATGTCAAATGTAATGCATGACACTATTTTTCTAGAAAATAAGAGAAAACAGAAACACATACATATACAACTAAAAGATTAAAGTTTTGCATATATAAAAGGTCTAATGAAAGCTGAACTAAAGCTAAAGCATAAAGCATAAATGTCCAACATAAGTAATAAATGTACTACAAACCATGAGAATAAATCGAAAGGAAATTAAGAAAAGCATCTAAGTTCTCTGGGAATTTTGTATCCATATCAAAATCATCTAGCCTGTGGTTGGAGGTGCTTGGTCCAATAGAGGAGGTGAGTGGTGCCTGGAGTTATGGACGATGTCTCATCTGAGGAAAAAATTGACTCAACTATGGTGGAGATACATGGGATGATGTAGCATGGGCACTGCTCTATAGATGTTGGAGCTGGTGGTGATAAGGTAACTAGTGCTGAGCTAATTGGAGGAGATGGTCCATGCTGTGTAGAAGGAGTTGCTGCTGTTGTTGCACATCTAGATCTGGGAGGTCGCTACTTGTGGAACTGAAGAGCTTGAATCTACTCTCCCAATTAATCCAGAAATTATCCCTGGTGACTTAGGTATTTGGATACGTGAGTCCCATGCTCCATCATCATCACTGCAGTCTCTCTCTATCTGTCCATCATGAGAGAGATGTCATTTGTCACATCCTGTATCCCTAAAGAATCCTACCTAGAAAGCTGCCTGTCGAGGAACTGCCACTCATGATCATAGAAAGGAGTGGGTCAGATCGGTGGGGGGTAGAAAGCTGTGAAGTGCTAGTATAGGGGATAGGATGGTGGAGTAGTAGAATGTCTAGCCTGAGAGAGTGGAGGCTGGGAAGAGGAGGTAGGTGTCGTTGCCTAAGAAGAGGGAGGAGGATCTTGTCAACCTTGCATTTCTTATTCTAGATTAGAATATGTAAGTTCACCAAAAATACTGACCCAACTGATAAATTGCTAATGGTTGATGTCTATTAGCACATTAAAATGATGGAAAATGTGGGAGAGAAGGGTGCTGAAAGGCAAGACGCTAGTGGGTTTCCTCTCCATAAAGGTAAGGATGAAGTGGTTCCAGTTGGATGCCTTATTTTGCATGAATGCTTATAAAGCCACAAGCATAAGACCGAGGTAGTTCTTAAAGGAGGTGGACTTGGACATGAAGTTCCATGAAAATACGCAGTTCAGGAATCACAAGAGGGGATGAAAGTAAGTTGACTTGCTGATGAGGGAGGTTTCGCATGCAAAATGATTTGAGTTGGAAAACCTGTCACTGCAGTGCTTAGAAATCCACTACCAGATAAAATTTATAACTGAAACTCAAAGTGAGTCCCGAGTTGAACACGGGGAAGCGAACGTTTGGTTTCTAGAAATCCACGTTTCTATTTTATTTATTTTTTATGTTTTTATCTTTTACGATTTTTTTAGTATTTTTATAAGGAAAGAGATCAGATTGACAAAAACTTTATCTAGCTAATCTACTTGCAAAATAATAGAAAGAGAGAGAAAATATTTCATAGATCAAGCAATGTCTATTACAACTAATTAAAACTACACTAGAAAAGCGATAAAAGATAGATAGAAGTGAGAAGAATCCCCCTCGACAGTCGCTTGGAGGACAACTCGCTCTGATGGTGCCTGAACGAAGGTGGTGAGAGGCTAGAGGAAGAAGAACAGAGCCGGAGGATGGACAATGGGGCAGGGCGACGTCGCTGCGAGGATCGTCTTCCAGAAGGTGGTGAGAGGATGACCACAGGAAGCTCCACGAAGGAGGGTGAGAAGTGGGAAAAGATATTTCTTTTATACTCTAGAGGATCATCCCAGGCTTTGGACAACTCTCTCTAGAGCCTTGGAGGTGGTGAGGGAGAGAAAAGAAAGAGATCAAGAGAAATGGGCGATCATGGGCCTTTATATAGTAGAGGAGAAGGGTGCATTTCATGCATGTGTCGATTAGTGACATTAAAGATGTCACTGTAGCCTCGCCACAAATGTCGTTGAAGCCATCACACTATCGTTGACATTCACTCTTTGAAATCACGCTGAGCGCGTGCATGATCCAATGGTAGTTGTTTGATTTGAGTCGCACAACTGACAAGAAACCGTAGATCGCGCCTTCAGATCGCGCTGCAGTCCCGTGTACCATCGCACGCATGATCACGTGTAATTGAGCGCGTACACGCGCCATGCTCATCTAGCGCACGAGATCACGCTGATTGCACAACAATCATGCAACCTAAATCACCTAAATTTAGATTCTAGCATAACTTAGGGACAATGCATGCATAAGCATTGTAATTCGCATAATAGTTAGTTTGTTAGCTGCATATATAATATTGTCATTTTACACACTAAAGGAGAGATGAAATTAATTGTAGATGATTCGAGGCCGCGGATGACAGATCAGACCGTACAGATCTGATCAGGACGATGATGAGAGTCCAACGCTTTCGGAATCATCTTGATCAGACAACCATAGCATCTTGTGTAGTCCATAGAAGAATAGAAGAAAGGGAGAAAGACAAAAGAGATATAAGCCTCAAATGAAAGATCCAACCGCACGGATGGTCGGGATCAACTATCATGGTCCAACGGCGCAAAAAACAACCCAATCGGAGCTCTATAGCACCAACCACAAAGGAGAGAAGATGGACGGCCATGATGGCGCCATGTGGCGCCATCACAGCCGCCCCTCACCATAACTCATCATCTTCCCTATCTCCATCGACCGCCACACGCTTCATACACTGCCCCTGAACAAACCCATCACCACGGCCACAGACTTACCTAGGCACGCACGCCTAGGCCATCCCGCACCACACCAGCACCTGAGCCACCTTCGTCGTGTCACGGCAAAGCCTTCTGAGCGTTTTGACAGGGCCGTGAGGCCGTATTTGTGTTGACAGGCTCTGACTCCTATCCACCATTGAAGCAAGCTGAAGAAGCTTGCTATCTTTGCAAGCAGCCTCCAGGTACCAGGAGACCAAGTCCCAGGTGCGTGGCTTTCCTCTGCGAACAACATCAGCCATCTATCGAGGGCCAAAGCATCTGCAGTTGCAGCAATTAAGCGCGATCCCTGTGGGCGTGTGCAAGGAAGTGGGTGGGACTTTTAGTCCCACCTCGGGTGTTTTGGAGCGAGCAAAGCGGTATAAGTTGTAATTGTGTCAGGGGCTTATCGCCTCCTGACACGGGGTGAGGTCCCCTCGCCCACTCATGCCTCATCCGTGCCCACGCTCCGCGGACCTAGCAACCTGACTCGATTACTGTGCACTCCTCGTGCATCACCCACGCCGGTGCGCCTGGTCCCGGGTGCGCTGACTCGACCCGTTTACCCAAGAAAGGCTATGGGAGAGCTAGCCTAAGAGAGAAGAGAGAGAGTTCACGGGGGAGGGTAGGGGTAGGTTTTGCACTTGCTTACAGAGAAAGGAAGAAGGAAGAGGAAGTTGAAGGAGGAAGCTAAAGGAGGAAGCTAAAGAGAAGGTTGCAGAGGATGCTAAGGAAAAAGCTAAGGAAGGAGAAGGCACGGTTGAAGAAGAAGAAAGCTGAAGAAAGAAGAGAAGCCAAGAGAAGGAAGAAGAAGACAAAGGAAGAAAGAAGCCACTGACAAGGGAAGAACCAAAGCCAAGGAAGAAGAAGACATCAGAAGAAGAAGGAAGAAGAAGTCAGAGAAAGAAGAGAAGAAAGAGAAGCTAAGGCCAGCACGTAGAGGAAAGGAAGAAAAAGAAGAAGAAAGAAGAAGAAGAGAAAGCCTAAAGCCAGAAGCATCTGATTTTTACATCTCTATTCATATTTTTGAGCTTCTAGATACATTCAAACTATTGCTTCATCATTGATTATCACATTTTATCAAATTGAAACTTGTATTCTTAGTTTTTAAATCTCAATTTGCTCCCCGTGTTCGACCTCATATTCATAGTTTTTCAAGTAATAAAATTTATTTTTCGAAGCGATTTCAGCTATACTGCAATGCAATATTTATAAACCTGATTTTGCTTTCACATAAACAGTCTGCTTGCTTGAAAATGTGCTAAGTTGAGGGGCCTAATTGTCAAACGACTTAAGTAAGCAGGGGTTTAGCATAATTAGTAGCCCTCGGGACACACTCCCCCTTCCTCGCTGGCCCAACTTTACTACCTTCGGGAGTAAGGACAACATCAAATTCATTGTGTGGCCAGACTTCATTTCTTAAGCATAGGACCTTAAGCTACCCAATTTAAGGACATGATTGATTGATTGTAGTGTATGGCACCTTTCTTTTCCTCTATTTTCCCTCCTACTTCATCATATATTCTTCCACACCATACTTGCATTTCCATCCCTACCCTCCTACCACCACTTGTCCCAAAGATGATTATTATCCCGACTCAACTTATGACTACCCATCCATTAGTCGGGATAACTTTGATTGGGGATATGATTCCAGACCTCAATGTCCAGGACTTGACTCTGGACAACAAGATTACGATTATTATCCTTCTCATGCCTATACAGATTATAGATCTTCACCCTTCGATGATCAACCTAACCCGATCTACAATCAAGAAAGATATGTTGATTATAACACCAACCATTTCCTAGATTATGTTGAACATAGGTCACCACCTCTCTTCAAACAACCAGAAATGACCTATTATTAGGGAGTGACCCAAGAACCTCAATTTCTTGACTCTACTAGATTTAACCCAAACCTACCCAAACCTAAATCGAACCACTCAGTTCAGGTGAACCAGGTCTAGAATAGGGTGTTGGCTAACTTGAGAAACACTATATAATCTTTAGAAGCTCAACCAACATCATGCACTAAAGCATTGGAGCCTATGATCAAAATAATTGATGAGCTTAATAGTTCTTTATTGGATTGGCTCCAAGATGTTAAGGATAGGGACCTGGGTAAGTTTTTGCTAGGGAAATTGTCGAGGTTGAGGATGAAATTTGTGGTTGCCTTAATCTAATCTTGGGTTGATTCCGAGGATGAACCCCCTTCAGGAGAGCCAATGTCAGAACCCGCTTAGGCAACTTTTGAGGGGGACATATTTTATGAGATCGGGGATGACCAGGTTGGTCTAGAATAACCCATTGTGGATGAACAAATTTTCTCACCTGAGATCCCTAAGCCAGGGAATGAAGAAAAATGTCTCTATAGACCAAGGAATAACATACGATCTTGAGACATATAAATGAACATCAAGAATTTTTTGATTCTGAGGGTGAAGAATATTTAGGTGAAGTCTCAATTAAGATTAGGGAGGATGATTTTAGTGAGACTAATAGGCTTGAGGAATCTGATAAATTATTTGAGGGCCCTATAATTGAGGAATTTGATTCAGTTGGGGTTAACTTGGAGGATTTTGATCCCAAGTTATTGGATGATTCAATCAGTAGCTCCAATCTTCAACCACACACCAAAGAGCTGAATGATGATACTTTTGAAATCATTGTACTCAAGTTAATCCTGATTTAGCCACAATTCACTACAAAAAAAAATAGCCTTTAGTAACGAATTAGATAGTGGCATATAAAGCATTTGCCACTAATTCATTATATTTAGTGGCAAATTTTTTGTATTTGCCACTATAACATTTTATCAAGCAACAATTAGTATTAGTGGTAATTATATTTGCCGCTATTGACTTTAATTTAGTGGCAATTGTTATTTATGCCACTATAATACTTTTGTCAAATGACAATTAGCATTAATGGCAAATATATTTGCTACTATAGTCTTTGATTTAATAGCAATTGTTACTTATGCCACTATAATATTTTCGTAAAATGACAATTAGCATTAGTGGTAAATAAATTTATTACTATATTCTTTGATTTAGTAGCAATTTTTACTTATACCACTATAATATTTTTTTCGAATGACAAATTGATGTAGATGAAATGATATCATTATTTAATCTTTAGCATTTTTTTAATAACATAAATAGGGAAAAGGTAAATTGAAACTCACTACAAGAAAATATATCTTTTGGGATAGATATTTGTCTCGATAAACCTTATCGTCATAAAAATGATAGTTTTTTTGTGATAGTTTAGTAAAATAACCAAAAATAAAAATAAGAGATACTAATATAACGCTGCAAATCATAATCTTAACCTCTCTCACCTCTCTGCCCCCCAACCCAATACTTTAGATGAAAACTTACCTCATAGCCACCTCTCGACAAAGAATCCCACACTCTTTTCTCATCAATTTTTCCTGAAATTACAATTTTTTAAAACCTTTATCATAACAACCCTTTATTTTTTATGATGATAATTATATCTCTCTTCAAAATATATCATGAAAGTTTCTGTGACAAAGAAGAACCGTAAAAAAAAAAAAAAAAATATTTACGAGCATTCACTACAACACAATGAGTGAAAGCTCCTCAAAATTTTCCCAAATTCCCAGTCACGTGAGCACTGCTCCACCCTCGTACCCCAAACCCTCCCCCAACCCATCGTCGCAACTTCAACTCCTCAAATCCCTCAGCCGCGCACCGGTCACCTCCAAACCCTCACGTGCGGTTGCCATCTCCACTCCATCTCCAACTTCCTCAATCTCCGCACGCCGCTCCTCATCTTCGCCTCTCAATCTCCGTGCGTCGCTCCTCATCTCCGCCTCTCTCAATCGTTAGCGCTTGCTACCATTGACCGATGGTTCCCCTTCGCAGCAGCGCTATCCAAGCGCCTCTCCTCCGCCCTCTGCTTGTTTTGCTCCATCGTCCTTAGCCTCCTCCACTGTCTGCTCCTCCATCCTCAGTTTGTTGCTTCTCACCTTTATCCAATCGCCGCAGACATCAGCCATGACACCCCTTGCTACGGTAGGAGGTAAGGGTTCATCTCCTCTATATATGCATCTGCTCATGGACGTGGTTTGTTGAGTTTGAAGTTTGTTGTTTCCTAATACCTTTTCCTAGCAACAAGATCATCCAAATAGCTAAAGGTTGATTCTGCTGGTTGTTCTTTCTAATAAGGTTGATTCTGAATAGCTAAAGGTATCCGAATACCTAGTTGTCCATAATCAACATCCAGTTCTGGATTCCCATACGCATGGACCAACCTCGGAATCAAGGGATGAAAATGGTGAGAGAAAGCGAATTCTTTTCCCAACAAGTTCTGCTAATAGTTTTCCTTTCACAAGTTCTGGAATCGATCTTATCCAACATTCGCATGGTTTTCATGAAACTCTTATTATGCTCTAATCTATTTCTTTCTTTTCTTGTGAAAAGGGCTCCAATCTGTTTCTGGTTGGGGTTGAATTCGGGATTAAGGGAATGTGCAGTGCTCGATTTAGGTGGACCAGAGTCCCAGTAAATAAAACATGGGGGCAGGACTGTGGAAGTCTTGCCCCAGTGTTGGATCTGTCTGAGCACATCCCTGATGTGTTTGTCTGGGAACCAGTGCTCGGGTCATGTTCCTTGGCAAATATGTGAATGGATAACTGTTAGGGGCATGGCATGGAAGGAAAGAGATCTAGGTTGGGTTGCAAATGGGTTAGTTGTTGCCTCCATGTCTCGATTATTTTGATTCCAAGTTAACAGTTTAAAATACACTGACATACAATATTATGGATGCATCATGCCTTGATCCAGGGTGATCGCAAATGGCCTGTGTACTGTGTGTAGCTTCTCTAACAAATGTCTGCTGGCTATCCATGTCTTGGTTAGTTCGAGAGAAATATTAAACTGCAAGGTAGCATGGTTATCTTAATCTCATAAATGGATGATGCCAGATAAAGCTTTATGATGTATGTCTATTAACATGGTCCTCTTGAACCTACCTACAATTTATGTAGCAACTCATCAAATGGCAGTTGGATTGGTTTTCCCATCTCACCTTTAAGTAGGATTTTTGGTTTCCTACCCACGTATGGTAGCAATCTGAAAACATTTGTTGCTTGTACATTGATTGCTTCTTCAGATATGTGAAATTTCTCTTTGTTTCCTTGAAAACATTTCCTTTGTTGCGGGTTTAGCGTTGACGGATGGTAGGATTCTGGTGAAAGACTGGGCTCCCTTGGTGGAGAGGCTGGAGGGGAGGTTGGCAGGGTGGGCGTCTAGGCTTTTGTCGAAGGGTGGAAGGTTGGTCTTGCTCAAGGCAGTTCTGGCGGCGATGTCGTCGTATTTCATTTCTGTCCTGAAGATGCCCCGGTAGGTTGTCTTGAGGATAGAGAGGCTTATGAGGAATTTCTTCTGGTCCAACCAGGGGATGAGTGGACCTGGTGCCAGGTTGGTTGCATGGGAGGATGTTTGCGGACCGGTGGAGGAGGGGGGCTTGGGGTGAGGGACTTGGGGAGGTCTAATGACAGCTTGTTGGTGAAGTGGGTGGGGAGTCTCTTGGAGTGTAGGGAGGATTTGGTGGGTAAGGTGTTCGGAACGTTTTATGGTGGCCTGATGTGTTGGGATCTCCTGATATCTCCGCCGATGGATGCTTCTCACTTCTTGAAAGGTTTGTCGGTGGTGGCTCCTAGGGTGCAGGACTGTTTTGTACCGGTGGTGGGAACGGGGGAGATTTCCAGGTTCTGACAGGATGATTGGATGGGGCAAGGTGTGCTTGCTAGAAGATTTCCGAGATTGTTTGCTTTGTCTCAAAACAAAGAGGCGTCGGTGGCCGAGGTGTGGGAAGGTGGGTGGTGCTTGTGCTTTGCAGGAAATCTTTCAGATGCGAGAACTCATGATTTCCAGAGATTGCTCGAAGAGTTGAAAGGGCTGCAGCCGGCTTTCGGTATTGATATGTTTGGCTGGGATGAAGGTGATTTCTCGGTGGGGTTGCCTACAGGAGATTGTCCAGCGGAGACTCCACAGGTGACTTGGATCTGGTGAGGGATTGCAGATAGATTTGGAAGGCTACGTGTCCATTGAAGGTCAAGATTTTTGCTTGGTTGCTTAGGAGGAGGAGACTTGTGACTAAGGTTTGGAGGGTGAGGTGGGCTCCTGGAGAGAGTAAGGTTTGCCCTTTATGCGGAGGTGAGGAGGAAGAGATTGACCACCTTTTTTTCACCTGCCCGTTTGTGGTACAGATATAGAGCCGGGTGGGAGCGGAGTGGTGGAAATGCCGGTCTTTTGATGAGTTTTGGCATAATTTCAGAGGTGGAGGGGGTGATGTTGGACAGAATGTCTTCCGTACGAAAAAGGAGAGGGCCAATCCATTGGCGGTGTTATGGGGCATATGGTTGGGTAGGAATGCTGTGGTCTTCAGAGGTCAGAGGTCTTATGTGGAGAATTTTGTGGAGTCTGTTACTTCTTTATTTAATCTTTGGAGTGGGTCCTTGTGAGTGGGAGATCTTGGGATTTGCCCTTTGTATTGGCGGAGGCTGTTGATTCTCTATTTAATATATTTAGGTAGTTATCACCCTGGATAACTACCCTTTCCTTTTTCAAAAAAAAAAAAACATTTCCTTTGTAGCCTTTAAGAAAAAAATTCTTTGTAAGTTCTACGGTCAAGTTGGATGAGTATAAGTTGTCATTGTTCATCTTTTAAACAAAAGATTTTTTGCTTTGACTTTGTGGAAAGACCAAGTTTTGGTTATGTTCCAATATTTCAAATAGGAAATTGTGGACATAGTGCCTCCTTTCAGTGAGGGTTAAATTTATCTCTTCAACCCATCAGTACTAGTCACATTCCACTGACTTTTTGGTGGTCATTGTCTAAAAACGGGAATGCTGAAAAAGAACTCCTTTGAACTTTTCTGGCTGAAATAGATTGAAATTTCAATCAGTGTGGAAAAACTCAAATAATGGTAATTTCAAATGCCCATGATCACTGATACTTTCAATTTATTCCTTTTCTCTTCTTTTCTTTCTTTTGGGTATTAAAACTTGAATCTATCAATTTGTCTCCTTTTCTCTCCAGAGACTTTTCTATCAACCAACATCTCTACTGGAAGACAAGTTGGACGTAACAGTGGTGTCAGCCAGAAGGACTTGTCTGAATTTCTGGAACTTGAAGCAACCTTTAATTCTTGGAGAATCCCTTCAAATGAAAATGATGTTTCACTGAATCCTGGAAGACAGGAGACATCGCAACAGGATAGTAATCAAGATGGAATTTTTTTTACTTTTCTTTTTTGGCAGTTAATGCCATATATCTCTCAGGGTAGTGCTTTGCAGGACTCTAATGCTGCTTCTCAAAGTTAATCTTCAGAACATGCAAGTTCTTCCGTGGAACATGTAAGACTCTAGTTTGTATTTTCCTAGTTTTTCTGGATGCTTAATATGAGTAGTTTGAGTCAAAATTGCTCAATTGCTAAGTTGACATCATTTTGGTACATAATTTGAATGATTTTTAGTTTTGCTTGCCTATTTACTGTTGTTGATAGTGCTCCTATGTTTTTTAATTCCTTTTTTACACCTATACATGGGCAATCAGTGGGATCTAGCAAATTGCTCAAATGAACAAATTGAATCACATATTTGATTTCCACCAATCTGAATACTCCTAGATGATTTCTCTTGCATATGCTGGTAAGTGTTGTTTGGAAAATCAAACTATCAAAGTCCTTAGCTGAAGGATCTTTGAAGTGCCGTGGGCCCATAGAACCACATTAAGAATATCCATGCAAATGACCTCATACTTATTGGTCTTCTAACAAGAAGCAGTACTTCCACCAGAGGTCGAGCTACATAATGGGTGTCAGTTTTCTCAGAGTACATCTTTGCTTCAAATGATTTTTCGGCTATAAGGTGAAAATTTTATGAGGGAAGTCTTTCTATGAGCGGAAATGCTAGAATTTTCAATTACTATAGGTAGTAGTTAAAATAAATGAGGATTCTAAACAATTCTTTGGTGTTGTACCCGATTGGTAATTGTTGCAATATGAAAATATAAATAGATATTTTAGAGTTTCGCCATCAGCAAAGTTGAGAATAATGTCAAGAAACTCAGGACATGTTCCTAGAGAACTTTCCCATTTTCGTAGGCATTCTCGATTGCCTCTGTGGTTGAGATTAATGGGTCTCCCTCCATCAAATGCAGTGGTCTCTTCGGCATGGTTGTTGGTGCCATAGTCAAAATAAGGGTGAATAAAATTTTGACTTGGTGATCTATGGCAATGCTTGAGGTAGGTGACCCTCCTTTTCAATTGAAAATTACCGGATGAACCTCAGATTTTCTTGTCTACTGAACTAGCGTTGGTTTCAAGTGAAGACTTTAATGTTGTTGTCGTATCAATGATACATGTTCTAAAGGTGCCGAGATAGAGAAATATGATGAATTGAAGAATGGACAATGAAAGGGAGTGAGTGAGATCAATATGGGAGTTTAGGAATGGACCAACAATACGGTTAAGGATAGATTGGGAAAGTTGAATTCATGCGGGGAAACATTGCCATGTTATTATTTTTGACAAGGAAAAAAGTCTTCTAAAAGCATTTGATACTATATTGGGAAATTAATGACATCTATAATGTTCAAATAATTCCATATGTTAGGGAGTTGTTATGTGTCTTACTCTTTTTTTTCCAATTGACCTTTTCTCTCTTTTTGCATGAAAGAGGAATATCAATGGTTCCCACCATGATATGCATTTGCAGGCTGAAGGACAACATTTAGATGATGCAGGAAACCATTGAGATCCACCAAATGATCCAGCGGCCAAGAGGCAAAAGGTATGGCATTCTTATCACCTCCATTGCTTGAAGCTTATTTGATTTGGGAAATTCTTTTGGGTCATTGCATTGACAACTTTATTTAAAACTACTGTGTGAAGTTCACAAGACATGATAACGTAGGCATGCGCAGCCATCATCTCCAATTATAAATTGTATTTTTGGTCAACATTATTCATTGACAAATGACATGCTAATTTTGTGAATATATGGTTTCTCATTAATTCCTTTATGAAGTTCTTGTAAATGATGGATATATCCTTCTCTGAAAAAAGATGCGTGAGCCTCTTGGATGTAAGCATTTTATTTCCATGCTATGCTTTTTTCCCCTCTTATTTTAGAAAAATAATGTATTTGATGTTTGTTATGCTTGTACTAAGGTCTTTGTGTATTTCTAAAGCTGGTCTTGCCCAATATGATATGTCAGTTTGAACTGATTTGATTCTGAGTCTTCTTTTGCTACATCTATCATCTCAAGTAGATACAAGTAATGGGTAGTTAGTGAAGTCTTAAATATCCAATTTCACTCCTGAAGCAGAACAAGCGAATTTTGGGAGGAATAGAATAATTTCACTCCTGATGTCTTAAGTATCCAATTTCAGAATTAAGAGCTTAATGCTGGAATTAATGTGTTGTGGAATCGGGGTTTTCAAATACGGAGTAAAGTGGCGATTCTGGTAACAAACAACACTTGAGTTAATTTGCACAGTGGAAATGGCACCGAGATATTTTCTTCTATGGTATTATAGATATCAAGATTTCAGCTGACTAGTTAGGAGTGGATGCTTCTGGACATAAAAGGAATGGATCTGCTGGGGATATGCATATCCTTTTTTTATTAAATGATTTTTTCCTAGAAGGTTGAGTAGTATTGAGTTTTGACTGAACTTGTTTAGAAAGTGGAAAGAAAGGAAATAGTAGTTCTAATGTGGATATTTTCTTATTTTTTCAACAGCAAATATTTAAAAACAAAAATAACGAGGTGAATTATGGGTGATTGACTTTGTCTTTTACTTTTCTTGACACTAATTTTTGCCATTTCTTGCAGGAAAGAGGTATTGATTTGGATGAAGACTTTGACCTCGATGACAAGTCCAGGTATTCAGCTGTTGATAGAGGAGTTGATTGTGCTCCTCTTAACTACCATGGGCATATTCAGGTATGCAAATGAATTTATATTAAATGATTGTTTTGGTAAGGATCTTCTCCCTTTTCTAGATGTATTCTTTATTTCTAACTTTATCACTTCTCAATGCATTCTTATGAGTATTTGATATGGTAAGCAGCAAAGCAGTAATTCTTATGAGTATTTGATATAGTAAGCAGCAAAGCAGTAATAGGGCAGATTTGATTGTATATTGCACTATACAACACAAAGAAGAAAATTGCAAACATGGGGATAATATCAAAATGACTTGAGATAAAAAATGACCTGCCAATTCAAAAGCTTATTTTGCAGACATGTGAGCTTTGAGAAAATAGTAGGTTCTTTATTTGTCAGATGGGTATCATACTCTTGCATGGTAAAAAAATCATAAGTACAACAACTTAGTGTAGGATTTTCACTAAAGTTCCAAAGAAGAAACTAACAAAGCACATTCAACATTCAATGTAGAAAGGAGCAGCTGAGAAAAATTCATTACTGATAACCAATCTACAAGATTCTTCGGAAGCCATGCTAGCGATTGCTTGTCTACATAAAACATCTCCAACAACTGCTAGGTAGCTTTCAATCTAGTTGGCTCCACATGCTGCAGCAAGGTGGACAATAGAAGATGTAATAACTAATGAACATAAATAACATATAAACAAAAAGGCACGAAGTCATCCAAAAGTAGAACTGCTGTTTCTATCAAACAAATCTTATACAGAACTCTTTTGGCATTAATATCATGTAATTTAGCACAGTGGTAGTTGCCTCCCCTACAAACCATCCTTGATCCTTCAAAAATGGATCAAGCTTGCCTAATTGTGTGATTTTCCTTTATACATTTAATTGATGTAGCATTCACATTTGAGATAATTTAGGTGACATATCCAAGCTTGCCCTCGTTTGTCAGATTTAGAAGTTTAGCTCCTTGATTTACAGAATCTTCCGACGGTATTGTTATCTTTCTTATCATAATGTTTCAGATGTGGCATTTTAATGTTCTTTACTCTATCATCCATGTTCTTTGTTCAAATCTTATGGAGAAGTCTCCTATACATTTTTTGGAAGGGAGTAGTCTCCTATATTCTATTGCTACAAAGCTAGTTACCTTTTGTGTTGTAGTGTTTGAGAAGTTAAGATTGCTGTGTGAATAATTGTAAGCTTCTTTGCTTGTAGTTTAATCGGCAATATATTTCATGTCTTTCAAGTCCTGTGATTATTGCTTGCATTAGTCCTTGGGTTGGAAAATGTGTCAAACACAAGTGTTCACAGATCATAAGTGATAATTGATCAATTATCACTTATTTCCAGTCTCTCAGATCACTCATTCTCGTAGTGTTCCTGCTTTATGGCATCATCTTCCTTGGTACTAGCCCTTTATATTCCCTATTTATGGTATTGTTTGCTTTGAAGGTTAATCCATGAAAAGGATTTCTACTGAAAAATATGTTACTTGCAAATATCATGAAGTGGTTAATCATCACTTGCCAAGGGATCTCTTTACCTCATCCCCCTGCAATTTTTCCCAGGTCTCCTTGCTTGTCCTTTTTCTCTTTGCCTACTTTGGGTGTAAGGCCATTCCGGTGATGTTGAGTTTGAGAATGAATTTGTGAAAAGATTATGGAAGGTTCTTCCTTTTGCTCTCAAGGATGTAATAGAGAATAGTGAAGAACATGGATGGAATGTGGTACACAGGCTGGTAATTACCTTAACATTCTTTTCAATTTGATAAATATGTTGTTTATGTTGTTTTTATTGAAATTTCTGGGAATGGAAATGTGACCACCTGTGCATCCAAAACAAGTTTTTTTCCAATCTCTAGATGTAAAACTTGTAAGTATGTTTTAATCTTTCTGATGGAAAGAAGTGGATGGCTATTGAGTTCAATAAAAACTCAAAAGATCATTTGTTAGCTTTTTTTTCTTCTCTTGGTTTTGCATAAGTGGTAGGCATAGGCAACACTTGGTTGGCTGTCAAATTGGTTATAAAAAATGAATCGTCAGGATCAGGTGAGGAAAAATCCTCTTTACTCTGCTTCGATTTTGATTTTAATGACATTGATTTTGATGTACTTTTTTGTCTGACGGTTTCTGTGAGATGTCATCTTCAGTCTTAGAAGAAGTTGCAATTTCAGACTCAAGTTTGGTTAAAATTTATTACCAAGTTCTTAAATGTAAAAGGGAAGATAATTTTGGTTAAAGTAGAACAAATATTCATGTGCATGTGCTTGAAGTAGACCAGTAAAGTAGTATCACAAGTTTTCAAATAAACTTATGGAAGTAAGCATTTTCATTCACCACTCATAAACTGACCCCTTCAATTGTTAACGCTGGAATCATTAAAAATTTGTCTTGGTGTGTTGCTGATAATTGTTCAGTTTGTTTGGATAAATATCATGTCTACCCATCTAACTAATCACATTTGTTGACCATCTCTTTTTCCATATAGCATGGGCTTGGACCTTTCGAGGGGGACTGTTCGTAACAACTTCAAGGTAAGGGTTATTGAGCCTGCAATGAGTAAAGTGAAGATTATACAGGTATAATACTTGCATATATAATGTAGTATTGATTTAATGATAGAATGCTACTAAAGATAGAAGTTATTGCATTTATGACACAATCTTAACAATGGATTTATTGCAACTATGACAAAGGCCAACTCCCAATTGCAATACAATGAAGTGAGGCAGAAGACATAACAAGACAAGTTTCTTGAATTGTTGGTCTCCAACTTTATTTTGAATTGTTGGTCTTCACAAGGAGAATTTTGCATAGCTAAAGAGCATCTTGGGCTTCTAAATAGGAATGATATGAGGCTCCGAAGAAGTATTGCAATGTGGGATGGATGCCAAAGTTTTATGATTTTGCAGATGATTTTAGTTGGGTTGATGAAGTGCTTCATATGTTAAGATTCTCGTTGTATTTTTATTTTTGCTATATTTTTATTTTCTTTTCCCTTGTATTACCTTTAAGAGAGGCATATGTACTTTGATGATATGTAAAGTCAATAGAAGAAACTTTGTACTCATGCTCCTATGTTTTGAGCTTAATAAAAAAATTTATTTCTTAGTAAAGAATAAAATTAAGTTGTATATATATGCATCATTAAAGTGAATCAATAGTGGCAATTAAATGGCAAAAGAAAGTACTATTAAAGTATATAATTAGTAACGATTTAGTGGCATAAAAAAGTGCCATTAAATCAAATCAATAGTGGTGATTTAGAGATAAATAATTGTTGCTAAATAATATCAATAGAGGCAATTAAATAGCAAAAAGAAGAGTCACTAAAGCAAATAAATAGTGGCAATTTAGTGACAAAAAAAAGTCATTAAATGATAGATATCGTGACACTAATAGTGTTAGTTAAATTGCCACTAATATATATCAATAATAGTGAAATAGTGTCATAAATTGCCACTGTAGATCATTAGCGACATTATTTGTTGCAATTAAAGTGCAGCTAATACCATTGATTTAGCAGCGATTATACAATTGCCGCTAACATTTTAGTGATGGCAACGGAGATAGCAATTAAGCGATAATTATTTTAAGTGTCACTAATTACATATAGCGACAAATAAAATGCCTATAGTGGCAAATATAAAATGCCGCTAAAGGCCATCTTTTTTGTAGTGATTATTGTACTTGGATAATTTAGATGGGATGAATAATATGCAAGAGGTCCCGAAATATGAAATTATGACGGTGGAGAGTAGAAATTTGGAAATGAAAATCTAGGAGGTTACTTTTAAGGGACATACAAGTTTGAGCTTAAGGGTTCCTGTTGACCTGAAATTGCCTATTTTCTATCAGGATCGTTACGATATTTTTGATTATGAGGATTTTCAACCCAAGTATAGAATAGTGGATTATCTTTTTGAGCCAAATTCCAAATGGACAAATACTCTGATTAGTTTAGAACTTTATTTTGTTCAGAATTTTATACTTGGGTTGCATACCCGAAAGGTGCAGGCTCGACCCCGCAAGCACAATGATCTCTGATTTTGGGTGATTTTCATCTGGAGCTTTAGAACCACTCAACCTTGGAGCATTGGTCTACACCATAACTTGCTCCACATCTATGGACATCTTCTGCTGGCGGGATTTAGGATCAATCTTTTAATTCTGATCTTGACTCGCACTTGTGAATTCTTAATTTCTTCTTTGGTTGTATATTATGCTTAGCTAAAAGCATTAAATTTAGCACGTGTGTATACTCCTTTCTCTCTGCATAGCTGATTGAATTTTCACAAAATTCAGGTGATATTCTGTTTATTCCACCCTTTCCATGTCTTTATTTTTACAATGAGGATATTGCATCATTTAAGCATGGGGGGTGGATCATTAATCCTGAAATTATTTTGTTAGCTTCGTGGCATTTCTTTTATTTTCTTTACAAAAAAAAATCAAATTCAAAAAGACAAAAAAAAAGAATTAGGAAAAGAGAATATAGGCATTAGGAGTTAACTTTAGAAAATAATGCTTTAGGACCTGAACACTTAGACTTTCTAGGTCTTTGGACTTAATTAGCCTAGGTGTCTACTAAAATGTGGACCTGTTCTCGAGGCCTTACCACGTTAATTCTATTTTAATTTGGTTAATAAATTGGGGTGATAAGTATACAATTTATCAACCTATCCTCTGATTTGAGGGAACTTTAAGTTTAAAGCATTTACACACTATTTGCACTGACTCATTTTTCGGTAGTTTTTACGAAAATTAGGTAGCTAATGAACTTGCTAGGGTAGTATGGTTGGCAAGTTGCTATGGGTAACAGCTCTTTGACCGGTTGTCCAGAGCCTAGCTACGTGACTATACTCTTTCTACTGCTTTTAGATAAATCTTAGATCAGGGAAGTCACCTACTCAGAGAAAAAAATGATTATAAAAAAGAGTATGGCTGGCAAGTTACCGTGGATAATAGTCCATTAGCCGGTTGTCTAGAACCTAGCTTACAAAAATGCACAAATAACTCCCAAAATACTTAGGAAAGAGGCATGGAAGTAGAATAATTCGAAAAGATATACACTAGGTTCACCCTTATGTTGACCCCATAAAAAGTTAAAAAAGTAGGGAGAAAGCTACTGGTTGAATAGATAAACCTTTATGTAGAAACTCTTAAGGTCACCTAGGATCATAGAAACCTAAAGTTCATTTTAACTGTTGCCTAGTGAGTCTATCACTTTTCACAAGATGCTTAGTACTTGAAGTTTTTGTTGAATCTTGGGTGGGTTGGGTAGCCGTAGAAATCCTCCCTGAAACTCTAAACTCAAAAATCCAAAAAAAAGAAAAGAAAAGAACAAAAAAATATAAAAAAAATCTATCTTCCCTTCTCGAAATAAGAGAGGACTTGGCCGGTATGCATTATGGCAGACAACAGAGCACTATTATGTTTTTGTAATTAGGTCCTTAGTTAAAATTTTCTAATGTAATCAACAATCTTATCTATGTAATCGAATCTTGATTCTATTTTATACATAGCATTTAGTTTTATTTTGCTAGGGACTAGTAAAAGATAGGTATGAGGATATGATGTAGGTACATTTATTTATATTAAAATGACTTTTTATGCATGTTCTTAAGCTTAGATATGCATTCTATAGTATAAATATTCCATAGCATGCATCATTCTACATTTAGAATACTTTGTATAAAGTTTAGGTTAATTCGTATCCTTTTATGTCCAGGAGAGGAGATATATTTCAGGGCCTCGGATTGACGATCGGATCATATGGATCTGATCAAGATGACAGTCGGAGTCCAACGCATCTGAAATCGTCTTGATCGGAGTTTCGTAGTATCTTATGTAGTCCGAGGAAGATCAATAGCCAAGGGGCTAGGTGATGTAATTTAGAGCTTCAAACAACAAATCCAACTGCATGGATGGATCTAGATCGATGATTGTAGTCCAAAATCTCAAAAATTGACCCAATCTGATGTTCGTGGTGCCACCTATAGGTAAAGAAGATGGATGATCATGATGGACCATCACAGCCGCCCAAGATCGGCCGCAGCCTATGCCTCACACCAAAAGAGAGTCTGGATGAAATCTTGACCATTGGATCAAGATCCGACAGTCGGGAGCTCGCGGCCATAAGAACGTCCTCTCAACCATCTGCGACCACAACATGTTGGTCGAGGTCACCAATCGCAAGCATCGGGTGCAGGTTCGAAATGCATCTGCACTCCAAATCTACGAGCGCGTGCCACAAGCCAAATTCGATCGCCCGATCAAAGATCAATGGCTGCCAAGAGAGTGACGTGGCATGATCTACATGTGCGCGATAATGCGCGAACGTACGCCCGATCTAACGTACGCTTGAGGCACGATCTCAAGTGCAATCATCACATGTCCTCAGCCCTTCGATGCACGATTGGCGGCCACGACTCATCCACGCCTATTCCAGCTTGCACGCGCGCGTAGACGCTAGCTGTGGAGAGTAAAGGCCTTCGGCGACGTCAAAGGTAGGTGTCAGCGACATTTATGGAAGTCACAAATTGTCCCATACACGAATTGTCTTCTCTCCTACACTATAAAAGGACCTTTACCTCTCCCATTCTTCTTCATCTCTTCCTTTCTCTCCCTTACCTCCAACGCTCTAGAGAGAGCTTGTCCCAAACCCGGGATGCTCCTTTAGAGTAGAAAATCAAAATATTTTCCTGCCTCTTAGCCCCATTTGTGGAGCATCTTGTGGCCATCCTCTCACCACTTTCGAAAGTAGATCCTCACTGCAACGTCGTCCCGTCCCGCCCTCCATCCTCCGACATCATTCTCCTTCATCTAGCCTCTCACTACCTTCGCCCAGGCATCGTCAGAGCAAGTCGTCCTCCAAGCGACCGTCGAGGGAGATTCTTCTCACTACTCTATCTTTTCGCTTTCTAGTGTAGTTTTTCACTTTCTTATCTGCAACAAATTCTACATTGAAAATATATGTGATTGTTTCTCTCTGCTTATTTTGTAAGTAGATTAATTAGAGAAAGTTTTGTTGATCTGATCTCTTGTTTTATAAAAATACAAAAAAAAATCATAAAAGATAAAAATAACAAAAACAAATAAAATCGAAATGAAGATTTCACAAACTAAACGTTCGCCTCCCTGTGTTCGACCCGAGATTCACTTCGAGCTTCGGTATAAATTTTATCTGGTTGTGATTTTTGCAACTACGATGAAGGGTTCTCTGAAACCCTGATTTTCCTTGTGAAAACACACCCAACCAATGGCCATCGAAAGCCAAATTGTCATGATTACAAACCAACTTTACAAGCTACAAATGCTTTGACACTGCTCTTACTTTTTAAGCACTATAAGGTGCTTTTACTCAGATATTGTAGTTCTTACTTCCAAGTTAATCTCTTAGAGTTCAAATGAAGCTTCAACACACAACAAAGGTTTTTGAGATGAAAGCCTTTGATTTATTTGGTAGGTGAACTATGTGCTCATTTTTATCGTAGAATATACAGAAGCAATGTATTTGCAAAAAAAAAAAAACACTACAATTTTAGACCTTTTAGGATCACCTTACGAGTATTTCTTTGGTTAATTTGTATGTGTGAGATTGTGGTTTTACTTTTGGTGATTGCAAGTCATCCTAGAAGGCATCTACTTCAAAATGGTTGGAGTGCCTTTGTAAGCGCCAAAAGGCTTGTTGCTGGAGATGCTTTTATTTTTCCAAGGTCAAAATTCACAACTTTCCTAATAGGATTTTGTAGTTTGTTTTCAATTTTATGATGTTATTTGACTAAAGCTAGTAAATGACGAAATCTTCAATTGTAGAGGTGAAAGTGGGGATCTTCAAGTTGTGGTAAGACGTGCAATGAGGTGGCAAAATGTCACCCATTCATCCATCATGTCTAGTCATAGTATGCATCTTGAAGTTCTTGTTACTGCATGGTATGTTGTTACAGTTTGGACAATGTTCACTATTTACTACAAGCAAAGGTATTTTGTTTACAGATTTTAAAGAAATGCCTTCCTTTTCTTGGATAAGTTGATGCTGGTCTAAGTTTGCAACCTACATCTCTTAGCTATGCTAGGATAGTAGGATTGGTTCTTCCTCTGTTTAAGGAGACCATGATTTAGCAGGAACTCCATTGTATTCTCTTTTGTTATCCCAAGGCGAGTCCCTCAGAGTTCATCATTCCATATTGTCTTATTTTGCAAGGACAACCAAATAAAATGTCCCCTTGGTTGTTCTATACTTTTCTTATTTCTTATTATTTAGGATAACTTATATGCATGAGCATGTATAAGGATCCTAATTTTCAGCATTAAAAAAAAAAATCCTACCTTTGTTGTTGATTTTTACAATAACCGATGGTGTTAAAAGGTACCCTTTTTTAACAAAGGTGACTATTTTCCATTGCTTATTGCAGAAAGTGACGACAAGAAAAACTAAGTTTTTTAGGCAATGAAAGGTTTTTGCCGTCGCTTATTTGAGAAAGTGACGGCAAAACTATTTTTATCGTCGCTTGTCTAAGTGAAGGCATTTTCTTTTAAATGATGGCAAAATTCAAAAAATGATGCATTAATGTGGGAAAAAGTAATGTAAAAATGTCATTGCTTTTTTTATAAGCAACGGGAAATCAAATTACAGTCGGTTATAAAATGACTGCACAAGATCCAACCTATTCATTGGACAAACAATATTTCGACGTTGAATTTTCATTTTAACTGATGGGAAAAAGAAACAGCGATGCTATTTACGCCATTACTTTTTGGCATTGGTTAAAAGCATTTGTTATCAGTTTTCAACCAAAGGCAAAAGTGAAAATTGTCGTAGTGAGCACCCTTGACTTACAATTGATAGAGGCCTTGGCCGTTTCCAAAAAGGGGCACCCTAAAATAATCGTAGGTATGGTAGGCTTGTTGGATGGGTCAGTGTCTAATATCAGAAAATCAACGGGAAAGAAGAAGTACACTCTCACCAGGACATTTGCTAAAAGACTGCGTGGTGTCTTGAGTGATCTGTCAGCTACCTAGAGGATAACAGGACTAGGTTTCAACATACTTCCTAATAGCTCATATACTGAGCTTGATAATATATTAACCCCTGCACCCAGATCAAGGAGAGCTTCATCAATGCGTTGGTCTCCAATGGCCACAAAAATATATAGTGCTCTTAGGTCCTTCAGTTTGGGGAGTGTACCCTGTTGTAGGATTGAGTTGACTAGGTTGAGTAGGACGACCTTAGCCTGGACCTGTTTTCGTGATTTTCTCTTCTGCATGCACAGGTCCTCCAGAAATATAGCATAGGATGGAATCTGCTTAATAGCATCTAATAGAGGCAGGTTGATGTGAACCTGCTTAAATGCCTCCATAATCTCTTCCATCTTAGCTTTGGCTCCAGATAAGCAAGCAGAAGATGCCCCAGAAGCGAATAGGTGCTCTGGAAAAGGAACCCTTGGCCGCTGGGTGGAGGGTTTGTCATTGTGGGAAAAAGGTGGAACGATGACAACATCCTTTGGGTGAGTGATTTCAAGTGAGGAGGGGCTAAGTAGCCCTTCCTTGGTGGCTGTGGGAGTCAAGGTTGGGTTGGTAGTAGGGGTGACTGTAGGAGTGATTTTAGGTTTGGAAATTTATTTGCAGCTAATTAGAACGGTCATAGCCTTAGCATGCTCCCTTATAAAGGGCCCTTTACCCTTAGGATTCTCCTCAGATGAGCTAAGTAATTTCCCATGATCACATTGCCTAACAGCCTCAATAAGGTGGCCAATTTGGGATTGCATTTCTTGAATTGCCTTATTCTGAGATTGAATGATCATACTCTGGTTTTCTTGCATGCCCTTCATCATTTCTTTAAGGTCATCCAACTTAGAATTGTTGGGCTGAGGAGGAGGTCAGAATTGTTGTTCATGGAAGCGTTAGGTGGGTTGGTCTCTTGAGTTCCCCTAGTTGGAAGTATCACCTTGCATCCACGAGAAATTGGGATGGTTCCTCCATCCAAGATTGTAGTTGTTGGCAAAAGGGTTGTTCTTGGGAGGTGGATAGAACCTTTGCATAACATTTAATTATGCCTGAGCTAACTCGGGGAATCAACTAGCCAAGTGACACTAAATAGTGGTATGAAGAGTGCTTTGGCAAATGCAGCATTATGAAATTACTAGCCTGGACTTGGGAAGCTAACTGTGGGAATGTGTCGGGATTTGACATGAGCCTTTCAAAATTCTGATTCAACATTTGGATTTGGAAGGTTAAATTTTGAGTTGCCCCAACTTCCTTAGCTTCTGCTTTCTTTTGGAGGATGAATGGTTTTCTATCCTGATAAGCTGAGGTTAACTGTATAGAATTATCACTAAGTGTCTCAAGCAGTGTTCAGGTCTCATCCTTCGTTTGGTGAGAAAGGTTCCAGTGCAAGCAGTAGCTACTGTTTTCCTATGCTTATCAAAAAGTCCAGTATGGAACCTTTCCACCAACTGCTATTTAGGCACTTGATGATGGGGGCATAATTGTCTTAGGTTATTGAAGTGCTCCCAAGTCTCATGGAATTTCTTCTCATTAAGTTGAGTAAAACCCATGATTTCTCTCCTGTAGTGGTTTATTTTGCTCATTAGGAAATATTTCTTCAAGGGTTATCCTTTAAGGGGGTTCAATCATTCGCCCTAACATCTAAGGTATGGTACCAAAATTTTGCCTAGTCCTTAAAGGGAGAAGGGAAAGAGATTTCTCATCAGAGCTTCATCAGTAAAGTTCTGAAGTTTCATCGTGGAACAGACCTTGGTGAACTCCTCTAAATGCTAGTAGGGATCCTCTCTAGTAATACCATAAAAGGAGGGTAACAAGGATATGGTATTGCTCTTGATCCATATGGATTGTCCCCTCCCAATCTCCTCAATGCATGAGTAGGTTGATTGGTCATGATTAAAGAGTCTCTCAAAGTTCTCTGTTGATTTGTTCCTTGATCAGCCATCTTTTCTCTCCTTTCTCATTGGTGGGCTCTCCTAAGGTTTCTCTCAGGCTCAGGATCCAACACTAAACTACCCTCAAGAGAGCATCTACAAAGCATATGATAATGAGATTTTGTGTGGGAACAATCGAGGTTTGGAAAACCTGGTCATTGCAGTCGCAATAATCAATTTATCAAACAAAACTTTATAACTGAGACGGTGAGTCTTGAGTCAAACACGAGGCAAGCATTTGATTATAAATATCTGCATTTGCTTTATTTGTTTTTGGTATGTCATGATTTTTATAATTTTTTGGTATTTTGAGTAAGAAAGAAATTAGGTTAAATAATTCTAGGCTAATCTATTGTACTTGCAGAATATTAAAGAGAAAAGGGGGTGGGGGAGAGGGAGAGGGAGAGGGAGAGAGATCAAACAAATCTATATATCAAAATTAAAGCTACACTAGAAAGCGATAAAAAGAAGAGGAGAGAGAATCCCCTTTGACGACTGCTTAGATTATGACTCGCTCCGACGGTGCCTAGACGAAGGTGGTGAGAGGCTGGAGGAAGAGGGACGGGGCAGGACGGCGTCGCAGCAAGGATCCGCTTCTGGAATGGAGGTGAGAGATGGTCGCAGACGCTCCTCGAATAGGGATGAGAGAGAGGGAATCAAAATTATTTGTGCACTCTAGTAGAGCATCCTAGGCTTGTGACAATCTCAAGAATGATTCTAGAGCTTTGGAGAAGGGGAGAGTGATAAATGCCAGTTTATCATCATTCTTATGCATTAAAACAAACCTAACTCTTAGGATTTTACTCTGCAAACGGATTTTTGGGCTGCATTTGGGCATAAATTAGGTTAGGCATGCATTGCATTTTTTATTGTCTTTTTGATATGTTTTTGTGAGTGTTAGGGATGAACAGATATACAGATCCCTAAAACCCTAGCACTCAAGAAGGCAAATGGTGAAGGAGAAGCTCAGACTAGTTGGAACTCAGCTTGATCTAGCTCACCACAGCTGGAATCTAGCTCACTTGAACTAGGGTTAGCTCATCCCAGCTCCATTCACCTAATCTCAGCTGAATGGCAGCTCAAGAGAGTTCATCTTAGCTCACCCTAGCTCAAGTCAGCTCAGATCCAGCTCAACCTAGTTGAGTCTAACTCATTTTAGCTCCCACAAGTCCACAGGGAGCTCTAGCTAGCTTAGCTGAGTTGACTGGAGTTCACCAAAGCTCAGATCCAGCTACATCCAGCTCCACTCAACTCCAGCTAGCTGAAGAAGAACTCATCCCAGCTCAGGAAGCTCAAGTCCAGCTCCCGGGGACTCAGCTTAGCTCAACTCAGTTGAGCTAAGCTACCTTAGCTGCCTCAACCAGCTTGATCTTCCTCGGGAGCACCAGACCTAGCTCACCTTAGCTCATTATGGTAGAAGCCAGCTCACTTTAGCTTGGCTTAGCAGCTAGCAAAGAACTAGCAAGCTAAGCCAGCTAAAGTATCTTCATGCTAGCCTCTTCAGCAGTTGCCAGCTTCAGTTTCAACTCCAGACTTTCCCTCCTCAGCTCCTCTCTTCAAATCCTAGATCCAATACCTCCTCTACTCCATAGCTAGCTAAGCTAGCTTAGCTTAGCTAGCACCCAGCTCCTTGGCCATCCACCACCTTCAACTCAACCCTGGCTAGCTCCACCAACTTAAGCCCTACCTAAGCTAGCTATCCTACTCCAAGTTGGTGCCACCTCTTCACCCCATCATCACTACCAAAAGGCACCAATTTTGGCGCTAAAACCTAACCCTAACTACCCGCCTTTTTGGCGCCAACATCCACCCCCACATCCACCATACACCTAACCCTACAACCCATCCTAGCCACCCACCTACCCCTCCTTCTAGAACCCTACTTGGCGCCAACTTCATGGGGTGCCACCACCCATAACCACCCCCTAAGTGTCCCTTGGGTTGGCACCAATTGCCCTTAGCCATAGGATTCCCAACCATCTCCATCTTTCCATCTTAGCCCTTCATTTCAAGAGTCACCTTAGCCCCCTTCCTACTCTATATAAACCCACTACCTACTACCATTTTAGAGCATCCTCCATTAGTGTATTTTTCTACCTATACTTATCTACACCTACGGCCAAGGAGTAGAGAAGAAGATTAAAGGGGCACCAGCCCCTTTGGTGCCTTCTTCTCCCCACTCTCTTCAACTTGGCCATGCCAAGGAGGAGAACTTTTCTACTTCAAGGAGGATGGCCAGGTAAAGGAGAAGGACCTAGGGTGGACGTCCACCCTTGGAGAAAAGCTTAGGGCACGCCCCCATAAGGCTTGCTTTGGAGGACACCACCTTGGCGGAGCATAGCGGAGGAGTTGGAGGACTCTTTTCAAGCTCGGGAGCTACCAAGCTTGGAGCAAGAAGCCCTCTTCTTCACCATCTATTCAGAGGATTTGTGTTTTATTTATTGCAATTCTTTAGTAGTAGAAGCATTCATCTACTAGGTTTTTCTGTAAAACATTTTCTCATTAATCTAGTTGCCTTCTTTGAAATTTCTTTTAGTTGCATTTTGATTGTTGTGATCCTAGCACTCTTCACTCCCTCTCTCTAATTACTCTAGGCCTCCACGTGCCTAGAGTGAGCTTAGGAAGAGGAATTACTTGTCACTTAGGTGTTAGCTTAGTAATCGTAGTTGTTATTTACTTTTCCGTCAACAACTTCGCATGTTGCCTTAATTTCAAAAACATTAAAATGATATATTGAAAAAAGATCAAAAAGAAAGTTGAGATTTATATTCCAAGTAAGAGATTTAATTTTTGCAAACTTGACTCCTTGGACGACCCTAGATACCCCACTATCTAGGTTTATAAATTTAAAAGCGAAAGCGGATTTACGCGTCGCAACGACACTAAATTGCCTAATTAACAAATTGCGTATTTTCGCGATCAGAGAGAGGTGAAGGAAGGGATGAAAAGGAAGGAGGGGGTGTGCGGGGGGGGGGGGGGGGGGGGTTATAGGGTGAAAGAGGGCCATGGCAAATGATTTGGCATGAGGGGTTGCAAATGTGGGTGTGGGGAGCATGTGGCACGGGCAACGGTCGTCAACAGCATCACTCCTCACCTACGCAGCTGTGTTGGTGCCTGCTAGTTCTCGCTGGCGTATGTGAAAGCGAACTATGGCCATTGATCTTTGATCCGAGGGCTTAGATCTGTGCCTACAGTTTCCTCAAATCGCTCCCTCCAGGCATTCGTTAGCACGTCATCGTGCGCCATCTCATTTACCACACCACGTGGGACTGCCATCACCACCTTATCAAAATCTAGTGGCACAAAGAATGCATCAAGTGTATGTTGAGGAGGGGAGTGTCGACATGGCTGCTTTGCTACCATTCGATCTCAATCTAGTGGTGGCATTTCAATTGGCATGTGGGGACAAAGTGGAGCTAAGGAGGGCTCGAACTTGCGACCCCTCATTGAGAAGGCGGGTACGTTGCCATTGTGTTAAGGCTAGAGCGAGTGCATATGGGTTGTTGGATCAAGATCCAATGATCTAGATTTGCTCTCAAGGTTCCCTTTGAAGATGTGAAGGAGGAATGGAACGGTCATCGTGGCCCATTTTTAATCGTTTGATTGCAATCCAATGACCCACATTGTGTGCTGGGCACGCCTTTAGCATGGGCGACTTTGGGCTGCCTGGATGGTGCCACAAGGCACCATCTGGACCGCCCAACTTCAAATGCTTGTAGGGGATGCCATGGAAGTTTGATTAAGTCGATCTTTAGGTCTATGGACTGTGGTTGTCTACTCGAATCCATCCATGCGATTCAATTCGTCGTTTAAGGTCCAGATTTGCATCCTCTTGTGCTTTGGCCATCGATTTTTGGTAGTGTAGAGCAATCATAGGACCTAATCAACCTAAATTAAGTTAGATTTTAGCTTAACTTAGGAATAATGCATGCATGAGCAGCATATTTTGCTTCATTATTGATTTGTTAGCTTTATAAATAATAATGTTATTTTATGCTCTAAGTGAGAGATGATATTAATTGCAAAAGATTCAGGGTTGTGGATGATAAATCCAACCGTATGGATCTGATCGAGACGACGATTGGAGTCTGACGCTTCCAGAATCGTCTTGATCGGACTTCTGTAATGTCACATTCAGTTCATGGAAGATCAAAGGCCAAAGGGCAAGGTGGTGCAAATCTGAACCTCAGATGCCAAATCTGACTATACGGATGGATCCAGATCAATGATTGCAACCCAACATGTAAAAATCATTCCAATCCAACATTTGTGACATCATTTACAAAGCAAATAAGATCGATGACCACAATGGCACCACATGGCGCCATCATAGCCGCCCAATGATACTGATCCCATCCACTAAAGGAGGTACTACGCACTTTGTGGGCCGTTGGATCACCATCCAATGGCCACAAAAGTGCCATGTTGCCACCTCCCCAGTGCCTCATCAAAGGACTTCACCTCAGCCATTGGATCTTCATCCAACAGCTAAAGGCGATCGTGCGTTAAAGCATAACCGCGACAAAGCGTGCACATAGCACAATAGTCACTACCTCCAAATGCGAAGCGCAGGTGCGAGTTTAAGGCGTGATCAGTGTACAATTGAGGCGGTGGCAAGCGCATGTGAAATTGCATCGTGCAATGGAGATCGAGCGACGAGTGTCGGGCTGCGTGGCATGCGGAGATGCGCTCGATCAGGCGATGCAGATGAATGCACGAGATGACGCGTAGTCGAATGCGCAATTGTACGTGGGTTTAATAAGGTGGTGCTGCGTGCGTTTTAAGCTGTCCGATTGTGGGATTGGATGACTGAAATCAAACGCGCGCACATGCATGGAGCGGCGAGGCGGTAGATTTAGCGGACGTGTGTGTGCCACGTGACGCACTCTGGTGCAACACGTTCGATGAAGGCACGATGTAGGTCCTTTTGAGGTGTGATCTGATCCGTTGATCACGCAATCGATGGGTTTGATCTGTCCAAAGGTGTTGCATGGTTTTGGGGCCCAAAATACCTATTTTGCCTTTTATTTTTGCTATAAAAATAACCCCAGAGTGCCCATTTAAGAGTCAATTCCCCTTGCACACATCTTTGGCTTCTCTCTCTCTTTGCAGCATCTCTCTCTGGCCTTCTTCCTGGCACCCTGGATCTGAAGTGCTGTCGCACTTTGCACTAGCATCCTTCAAGCGGTTCAGATCTTCATCTCTCTCTCTCTACTCTTAGTATATTTGTTTGATTCATAATTTAATACTTTCTGCAAGTAGCAATAAAAAGTTGATTCAATGAATATCTTGTCTCTCTTTATATGCTTTCATTATGTTAGATTGGTTAGTATGAAAGCCTTTAAGAATCTCATTTTGACTCCCTGCGAACGACTTAAGACTTATCGTTTCTGATTTATAAATTTATTTTGCTGCGACGCGATTCACAACTACAATGGTAATGTAGAGATACTTTTACACGTTTCGCAAGGAACACTAGGTGCATCTAACTAGCCTAGGAACAGTCATAAATAGGCATTTTATGCTAAATAAATGTGTCAACATCTCACCCCCATGCTTATCTTTTGCTAGTCCTCAGCAAAGCTGATGGGAACACCATCATGAGCCATAACTAGCTCATTTTAACCTAAAGAAGAGAATAAAAGCCTCCTACATAATCAATTTGAGATCCTAATTCCATGAATAACCATTCTGAGATAAAAGCAAGAAACAAGGGGTAAAACTGTAATTTTATCATTACAGTACAACAACGGGTTTTCTCATGGGCTAAACACAGGTCAAATGGTCTTAACAAGATAAAAAGTGGGTTGATTCAAACACGAAAAGGGTTCACGTGAATTCTGGGAGTTAAATGACTTCTTGTAACCTTAAAACAGACCCATTTGTTTTAACAAAGTTCTGGTCAGGATAAAATTCACCTAAATCATCTAAAAATCATAAAAAAATATTATCTAGGATTTAGAACTTCAATTTGGCCCTTGGAACCTATTTTGACCTAAATTGGAGTCTTAGTCAAATATTTGCCTTAAATTAGGTTTTTACGTAAATTTCCCAATCAAATATGGTCAAACCCAAAATGCAACTTCACTATTGGATTCCTTAGGTCCAAATTAGGTTTGTACCAACATTTGGACCTAAGGGGAATTCATCTTGACCCACTTTGCAAATAGGTTTAGCCCAATTGCATTTCTACCCCTATCTTTTGAAAACCTCTGCAGAAACCTCCCTAGCTTTGTTTTCATTCTTTGCAATTAGGCCCCTCTGCCATTATAGCGGAGGGAATCCTACTCCAGCGAGAGTTCGAGGGTAAGATCTCTCTGATTTCTTAGAGAATCCCCTTCAAAATTGAAAGGGAGATTCTCTGAGAAATCTCCTCCAGTATGAACACAATTTGAGGCTCAATTTGGTATCCAATCTTTCATGCGAATGCATGAGAGATTCAAGTCTCCTCCAAGTTGCCATCTCTAGTGAGCTTGCCGTGCTTGGAAGCTTGGCTTCCAAGCACAAATCCACCCTCCAGAGCCTATATAAGCAGACCCAAGTCACCCCGCATCTCCTAAGCTTGACATTGGCTGGGAAATCCCTCAAATTCTTCTCTTCCTCCGGCCAGTGGCTCAGCAAGCTCCGACGACCTCCCTCTCTTTCCCTCATTGGCTAGCCACAATACCAATGGCAGGGTCCTCTTCCTCCTGTTCGCCGGCGTCACGCCGCACCCGCCGATGCCTCTGCAGCCCCTTCGTCATCCCCATCCTCCCCCCACTGAGTGCTTCGTCTCCGGCGATGGCAATACGAGTTGGCTGCCATCTTTGCCTCCCCCTTCGTCTCCTTATGCCCAGATAAGTCCCTTTTCCCTTCTACTCGTTTCTCCCCTCTTTATTTCTTGAAAACACCCCTCAACGTACTCAATCACCATCACCCCTTCCAACTTTGGCCAGACCTCCGGCGAGGCGTCCTTGTCTCTCCGCACCTCCATCTGCCTTGCCAACCACCCCATAAGCTCCACAACACTTCATTGAACATAAACCCTCACTTCACTCACTGTGCCACGCCCCCAAAACACCCCCCGAGCATACCCACTCTCACGCACACAGGGTGCCCTAGGCACACGCACTCCGGCAACCCCACACCGCGTCGACCCACGCAGTACATTCGCCGTGCCTTGGCGAAGCCTCCTAAGCTTTCTGACAAGGCCGCGAGGCCGTTTGCGTGTTAACAGGTATAGGAGGTTCGCCGCCATTGATGCAAGCAAGAAGCTTGCTTGCAAGCATCTCCAGGTCTGCCCGCTCCAGGCCAAGCATCCTAGGTTGTGTGGACTTCCCTCGTGCACAGCTCTAGGCAGCCAATTGGCATTGAGGGCCGAAGCATCAGCTGCAATCAATCGAAGACCCCTACCGCGGACGCATGCGAAGGGAGGTGGGAAGATAGTCCCACCTCGGAAACTCTTGAAGCGTCGCACCTAAATAAATTGCAAAACTACATAGGGCTTATCGCCTCCTGACCACGGGGTGAGGTCCCACTCATCTTCACCCGCCTCATCCGTGACCTGACCTCCACGGACCTGGCATGACCCGTATACCTGACCCTGCACTCCTTGCCCACCACCGCACGCCGGTGGGCCTGGTCTCAGGCGCGTACTTGACCTGATTATCCGAGACGGTGGCTCTGGGAGAGTGAGCCAAAGAGAGAGAGGAGAAGAGAGCGCACGCGGGCAGGGGCAGGTTTTGCTCTCACGGGGAAAGGAGAAGAAGCCAAGGAAGAAGAAGGCGGAGCCCAGAGAAAGGTAAGGAGAAGGCAAGGCTGAAGAGGGAGAAGTTGAAGTTAGAGAGGTTGAAGAGCTGAAGAAGAAAGAGAAAGAAATGGAAGGAGAAGGACTAAAGGCAGAAGCAGAAGGAGTCACCAGAGAAAGAGAGAAAAAAGAAAGAGAAGCAGCTGAAGGAATCAAAGGTAGAGGAAAAGAAGTAGAGAAAGACTATGGCACGAAATTAGAAGAAGAGAAAGAGAGAAGAAAGAAAGGAAGCTTCAGAATAGAGAAGAAAAGAGAAGAAATAAAGCACTGTAGCACCCATAGTTTAAGACGTCTGATTCACAAATCAGACGTCCAATCTTTGTTCTTCTTTATATATATTGATATTCTGTGTTTACATTTATCTTTTTGCACTATAACTCTGGTTTTCATTGCATATTGTATTCAATTTCTCAAAGTTGTGCTCTTGATTTCTAAACCCCAATTTACTCCCTGTGTTCGACCTCATACTTAAAACTTCGAGTAATAAAATTTATTTGTTATCAAAGTGATTTCAACCATATTACAACGCGTTATTTTAAAACCTGATTTCGCTTCGACAAACATTTTTGTGCCGTTGTCGGGGGCAATGGGCAATTTAGAAATCTTGATTACAATTTCTGATTTGGTACTAACTTGATATATCTCTTTTGTTGTGATTGTTTCAGGGGAGAAGATTCAAAGGAAGACGACTGCACAGCAAACACACCTGAGGCAGGTAATCTCTGATTAGTCCTTTCTCTTAAGCCCCTCATTCTGAAAAGGAAAAAAAAATAAGATAAAATCAATTAGGGCTACCTACTTTCCATCTTTAGCTAAGTCACCAAAGTTGCCTGATTTGATTTCAACAAATATTGATTTGTGCATTCATTTAAGGTAACTAGGGCTATCACCTTCTTGATTGAGCCCTAGATACCATATTTTTGACAACTAAATTGGACCAAAATTAGAGTCAAATTAAGGATTCCAATTTAGGGTTTTAGAGACACATCTTCCTAAGCAAGAATCAACTATCCAGAAAGAGGTGTGCCTAAACCTTGGTTGAAGTGACTTATTCAAGAGAAATCCTAAAAATTCAGGCTCTTAATTTCACTTGAATCCTAAAAGAAAGGACTTAAAATCTCTCAAAGGACAAATAGGTGAAGTTGACCTCCTTGTTGGGTCAACCAACCTTGAAATTAGGTCACTTTTGCACTCAATACATCTAAAGTTCAAGTGGAATCTTAAGCACCTTTGCTCTTTAATAAAAGTGGTAGACTTAAGAGGTCAAAGTCCTCATTCTGGTCTACCTGGAACCTCAGTGACAAGAGAGGTCGGGTGGGGGAAACCCTGTAACTCGTGGGGACGCTCTACCGTGTAGGGTCTTTACGGGACTCTCCCTCTCTGGCTGCCCAGGTATTTCTCAGGTGGACAACTTTCTGACTAAGGGGTATTATCTGCCCCGAACCTCTATAGTCATCCAAATTTTTGGGTGTCTTGATTGGGTCCAGCACATTCTATTCTCGTCCAAACCATCAGTGCATGTTCGGTAGGAGGTTCTTAAGACCATCCTTAAGACCTCCTTTAGTGATTCACTCCCGCCGAGGCCAGGCCTCGACGTCCATGTTTGTGCAGCAACCCCACTACATAAACATCTCCTCTGATTCATCAGAACCCAATTCTCCTTCCATCATCATGGCATAACCAGTAGAAGAAGAGAATAACCTTAAAAACCAACTCCAGCGCCTAAATGATTTATGCCAAGCCTTTGTAAACCCGCCGCAGCATCCTATGATGCGAGATCACTACAATCTCGCTGCGGTGGCAATTGAACCTCGAGTCTAAATCCCGGCTGGAGGTCCTGATTCTGAACTCAAGCCCAACATGATTGATGCTATTCCAAATTTTGATGGGCTTAATTCCGAGGATCCCTTCCAGCACATTAAACAACTCAGACATCTGCCCCAGACTTCGGGTCAGATGTCCAAAATCGGGATATTCTTCTTATGAAGATGTTTTCTTCTCTCTCATGGATAAGGCAGCTCACTGGTATCAGACTCAAACACGTCCAATCAACACATGGGTTGAATTGCAATCCGAATTCTTGGAAAAGTTCTTCCTAGTTGGTCGGACGAATGCCTTAAGACACCAGATCACACACTTCACCCAGCAATCTGGAGAACCTCTTTATGAAGCATGGGACCGTTTCCTGGATCTTATGCGAAAGTGCCCCCATCACGGAGTTCCTAAATGGGAACAAATTCAGTCTTTTTACCAGGGACTCCGTGAAGACATCCGCTTATTCGTCAATGCAACTTGCGGAGGAAATATCATGGGTCAACACGAAGACACTGTGTGGGAGATTCTTGAGAATATGTGCGGAAACTTCATCAATAATGACTCCATGGGCTTATTCGGCCGGACGAATGCCCGCACATCGACGAATCCGAGGGGAGCACACGAGACGTAGGGCCTGTCTGCATTCGTCGACTTGGAACTGATGGCTAGTCAGTTGGACAAGATCTCTATCATAGAGAAGGTGGATGAGCTGATTCGACATCTGCAGCGAGCCACCTCTGCGTAAAACCCTTTTGCATAGTCGCCTCTTAGGAGGGAAGCTGCACATAACATCTATCATTGATCTTCTCAGGGGATGGACCAGTATCTACCCCTGTCTGACTCTGGGACCGGAGGAAACTCCGACCTGACCTACTCTAGTTGGGGGAACTCTGAACCCTCGTACTCGGACTTTCCTGAGGTTCCTTAGACCTGCGAGGACCTCAACGCCATCCAGAATGACCCATTCTCTAATACCTATAACCCTGGATGGCGGAATCATCCCAACATCCTGTGGGCAGGAAATAAGCAGAATCAAAGACCACTATATCAACCCAGTCTAGAAGCTCCTCGTCTATATCGGCCGCCTCAGCCTCGGCCCAACTTCACTTATTAATCTGGGCCAACCCAAATAGATCAAATGACTCTTATCCTTCAGACTCTGGCTGACATTCAGAAGACGATTGCGGCTATGCAAAAACAGCATAAGGACGAGATCACAGAGGTACGAAATCAACTCGCCCAGATGGCGAATTCCTGCCAACCTGGCACACTCCCTTCGCAACCTCTGCCGAATCCAAATAACGTGCCGAACCAGAGGTGCGTTATGAACCCAAATTCGGGCCAAGCCCACATGATTTATTAAGCTTCTTATGTTCCATCACCCGATGGGATGGAAGCTTCAACATCGTATGCGGGATTTTAGCAGCAGCCACCTATTTTATCAACCTCGAACTAAACCTAGGCAGGACTAAATTCTGTAACAACCCGTAGTGGCAAAGCGACATAAGACCCACCTTATCCAAGTCACTTTCAGCTTGGTAGTAACCTAAGCCCTAGGATAGTTATCCAGGATACCCCTATCCCAGATCAAGAACCTAAACCTATTCTAGAGGAACCATCCAAGGCTCCATTTCCCGAGGCCTTGACTAAAAGAAAGAGGACAAACAAACCTGTGGCTCCTGAGGAGGATCTTTGAACAGGTCCATATAAACATCCCCTTGATGGATGCAATCCGCCACGTACCGGCTTATGCACGATTTCTGAACGACGTGTGTACACCCAAGTGTAAGCTGCGAACCAAAAGTGGGAGTCCGATCATATTGTCAGAGCAATCTAGCTCTATAATTTTCAGCAAACTCCTACCTAAGGCAAAAGACCCAGTTACTCCCCTGATTTCATGTACCATTGGTGATACTCAATTTGATAGAGCTTTATTAGATCTAGGAGTCTCCATAAATTTAATACCTACATCCCTCCTTGACCACCTTGAGGAATCTGAGCTTAAACCGACAGAGGTGACATTGCAGTTGGCTGATCGATTTATTAAGTCATGGTAGGAACACCATCATGAGCTATAACTAGCTCATTTTGAGCAAGAGAAGAGAACAAAAGCTCCTACATAACCAATTGGAGGTCCTAACTCAAGGAATAACCCTTCTAAAAGAAAAGCAAGAAACAAGGGGTAAAACTGTAATTTTACATTACAGTGCAACAACGGGATTTCTCATGGGCTAAACAGAGGTCAAATGATCTTAATAAGATAAAAAGTTGGTTGGTTTAAACAGAAAAGGGTTCATGTGAAATCTGGGAATTAAATGATTTTTTGTAACCCTAAAATAGACTCACTTAATTTAACAAGGTTCTGGTCGAGATAAAATTCATCAAAACCCTCTACAATTCATGGAAAAATATCCTCTAGGGTTTAAAACCTTCAATTTGGCCATTAGAATCTATTTTGACCTAAATTGGGGTCCCAGTCAAATGTTTACCCTAAATTGGGTTTTTATGTAAATTACCTAGTCAAACGTGGTCATACCTAAAATCCAACTTCACCATTGGATTCCTTAGGTTCAAATTAGGTTTGTACCAAAATTTGGACCTAAGGGGAATTCACCTTGACCTACTTTGCAGATAGGTCCAACCTAATTACATTTCTACTCCTAACTTTTGAAAACCTCTACAGAAATCCCCCTAACTTCCTCGTCGTTCTTTGCAATTAGGTCCCTTTGCCATTATAGCGGAGGGAATCCTACTCCGGCGAGGTATTGAGGGCAAGTACTCCCTGATTCTTTAAAGAATCTCTTTCAAATTTGAAAGGGAGATTCTCTGAGAAATCTCCTCTCATGTGAACCCATTATCGAGCCCTAATTTCTACCCAATCTCTCATGTGAACGCATAAGAGATTTGGGTCTCTCTAAGTTTCCAACTCCGGCGAGGTTGCCGTGCTTGGAAGCTTGGCTTCCAAGCACAAGACCTGCTGCCAGGGCTTATAAAAGCCTCCCCAGATCATTCCGCACCTCCCAAGCTTGAAATTGGCCTGAGATATCCCCCAATTCCTCTCTTCCCCTCCGGTCAACCACCCAGCAAGCTCTGGCGACCCTTATCCCTCTCTCTCATCGCTCTACCGTAATACGAGTGGCAGAGTTACCTTTATCTCCTTCATCCGCGTCACGCCGCACCAGTCGACGCCCCTGCAACCCTCTCGTCGTCGCTGTCCTCCTCCCGACCTTTGTCTTCGGTGACGGTAATACGAGTTGGCTGCCTCCTCCGCATCCCCCTTCGTCTATTCCCTCTCAGTTAAGTCCTCTCTCTCTTCTCATCCTTTTTCTATCATTTATTTCTTCAAATCCGCCTCGATGCTTGCAAACCACCACCACCTTCTCCACCTCCGGTCAGACCTCCGGCGAGGTGTTTTCGCCACTCCACGCCTCCAGCCACCTCACCAACTACCTCACAAGCACCGCTACACCTCACTGACATAAACCCCTCACTTCACCCACCACGCTAAGCCCCCAGAACGCCCCCTGAACACACCCACCTTCGCACGCACTAAGTGACCTAAGCATGCACGCTCAGGCCATCCCATGCCACACTGACCACCGTACCACCTTCGTTGTGTTCAGGCGATGCTCCTTACGTGTTCTGATGAGGCCGCAAGGCCGTTTTCTTGTTGAGAGGGTTTAGGCCTCCGCCACCATTGACGAAGGATGAAGCTTGCTTGGAAGCTTCATCCAGGACTCCAGGCACCAGGCTCCAGGTCCCAGGTCGCAAGGATTCCTTCGCGCACATTCTCAGCCCAGCAATTGACGTCAACGTCCCACGCAGCTGGTGTAATTCGTGAAGACATCTGCTGCAGGTGCTTGCGAAGAAGGTGGGACAACATAGTCCCACCTCGGAAGTGTAGGAGCGGAAGCAGTGATATAAAGTGAAAAGTGTTAGGGGCTTATCGCCTCTTGACCACGGGGTGAGATCCCACTCGCCCACTGCCTCGTTTGTGACCCCACTGCTCGGGGACCTGGCCTTGGCCCGTATACCCGACTAGCCTGTGCACTCCTCCCCACCATGCACGCCGGTGGGCCTGGTCTCGGGAACACTTACTTGACTCGATAACCCGAGAAGGCTCTGGGAAAGCGAGCCTAAGAGAGAAGGAAGAGGAGAGATCGCGGGGGAGGGTAGGGGTAGGTTTTGCTCTCAGGAGAAGAAGAGGGAGCCAAGGAAAGGGCGGAAGCTTGAGCAGCCAAGGAAGGAGAAGGCAAAGCTAAAGAGGAGGAAGCTAAAGAAGACCTTAAGTCAGAGACAGAAGGAAAGGAGAGAGAAGAGGAAGAAGAAGACAAAGGCCAGAGCAATCAAAGATGGAAGAAGAAGCCAAGAAGGAAGAAGGTCGTCAGGACTGAGAGCAGAAGAAAGAAAAGAAGGAAATCAGAGACAGAAGGCAAAGAAGAGCACTATAGCAATTTCACATTTAAGACGTCTGATTTTCACATCAGATGTCCATATTATTTTGTGCTTCTATATACATTGACATTATATTTCTTGCATTATAACTCTAACTTTTCATTGCATGTTATATCAAATTTGGAAGTTGTGTTCTTGATTTTTAGATCCCAATTTGCTCCCTATGTTCGACCTCAGATTTAAAACTTCGAGTAATAAAATTCATTTGTTTTCGAGCGATTTCAACTATACTACGACGCATTGATTTTACATTGATCTCAACTCGCTTAAACATTTTGGCACCGTTGCCGGGGAGCAACGGGCGATTTAAAAATCTTGATCACAACTTCTGATTCAATACTAACTTGATACATCTCTTTTGTTGTGATTGTTTCAGGGGAGAAGATTCAAAAGAAGACAGCCGTACAACAACCACACTTGGGGCAGGTAATCTCTGATTAACCCTTTCTCTTAATCCCCTCATTCTGAAAAGGAAAAATAAAGAAAAAAATCAATTTAGGTCTACCTGCTTTCCATATTTAGCTAATTCACCCAAAGTTGCATGATTTTGATTTCAAAAAATATTGAATTGTGCATTCATTTAAGGTAACTAGGGCTACCACCTTCTTGATTGAGCCCTAGATACCATATTTGTGGCGACTAAATTGAACCAAAATTAGAGCCAAATTAAGGATTCTAATTTAAGGTTTTAGAGACATTTTTCTAAGCAAGAAACAACTTTTCCAAAAAGAGGTGTGCCTAAGCTTTGATTGAAAAGACTTATTCAAGAGAAACCCTAAAAAAAAATCAAGCTCTTAATTTTACTTGAACCCTAAAAGAAAGGACCAAAAGCTTTCGAAGGACAAATAAGTGAAGTTGACCTCTTGTTGGGTCAATCAACCTTGAAATTAGGTCACTGTTGTACTCAAAACATCTAAAGTTTAGGTGGAATCCTAAGCACCTTTGATCTTAAATAAAAGTGGTAGACTTAAGAGGTCAAGGTCCCCATTTTGGTCTACCTAGAATCTCAGTGACAAGAGAGGTCGGGTGGGGGAAACCCTGTAACTCGTGGGGACGCTCTACCGTGTAGGGGTCTTTGTGGGACTCTCCCTCTTTGGCTGCCTAGGTATTTCTCAGGTGGACAGCTTTTCTGACTAAGGGGTATCATCCGCCCCAAACCTTTATAGTCATCCAAATTTTTTGGGTGTCTTGATTAGGTCCAACACATTCTAATCTCATCTAAACCATCAGTGTATGTTTGGTAGGAGGTCCTTGAGACCATTCTTAAGACCTCCTTTAGCAATCCACTCTCGCCGAGGCCAAGCCTTGACGTTCGTGTTTGTGCATTAACCCCACCACATAGACATCTCCTCTGATTCATCAGAACCCAATTCTCCTTCCATCATCATGGCACAACCAGTTGAAGAAGAGAACAATCTTGAACACCAACTCCAGCGCCTGAATGATCTATTTCAAAACTTTGTAAACCCACCGCAGCGTCCTATGATGCGAGATTACTATAATCCCGCTCGGTGGCGATCGAACCTCGAGTCCAAATCCCGACTGGAGGTCCTGATTCTGAACTCAAGCCCAACATGATTCATGCTATCTCAAAGTTTCATGGGCTTAACTCTGAGGATCCTTTCCAGCACATCAAGCAACTCAAACATTTGGCCTAGACCTTTGGGTCAGATGTACAAAATCGGGATATTCTTCTTATGAAGATGTTTTTCTTCTCTCTCATGGACAAGGCAGCTCATTGGTATCAGACTCAGACGTGTCCAATCAACACGTGGGTTGAACTGCAATCCGAATTCTTGAAAAAGTTCTTCCCAGTTGGTCGGACGAATGCCTTGTGTCACCAGATCACACACTTCACTCAACAATCTGGAGAACCTCTTCATGAGGCATGGGACCGTTTCTCGGATCTCATGCGAAAGTGCCCCTATCACGGAGTTCCTAAATGGGAACAAGTCCAGTCTTTTTACCAGGGACTCCGTGAAGACATTCGCTTATTCGTCAATGCAACCTGTGGAGGAAATATCATGGGTCAACACGAAGACACTGTGTGGGAGATTCTCGAGAATATGTGCGAGAACTCCATCAATAATGACTCCATGGGCTTATTTGACCGGATGAATGCCCGCGCATCGACGAATCCAAGGGGAGCACATGAGATGTAGGGTCTATCCACATCTGTCGACTTGGAACTGATGGCCAGTCGGTTGGACAAGGTCTCTATCATAGAGAAGAAGGTGGATGAATTGACTCGACATCTGTAGCGAGCCACCTCTACACAAAACCCACCACCTCTTGGGAGGGAAACTGTGCAAAACATCTATCATCGACCTTCTCAGGGGATGGACCCGCATCCTCCCCCATTTGACTCCAGGATCGGAGGAAACTCCGATCCAACCTACTCTAGTTGGGGGAACTCTGAACCCTCGTACTCTGATTTCCTGAGGTTCCTCACACCTGCGAGGACCTCAACGCCATCCAGAATTACCCATTCTCTAATACCTATAACCCTGGATGGTAGAATCATCCCAACTTCCTATGGGCGGGAAATACTTAGAATCAAAGACCACCTTATCAACCTCGTCCATAAGCTCATCGTCCATATCAGTCGCCTCAGCCTCGGCCCAACCCCACCTATCAATCTGGGCCAAACCAAGCAGATCAAATGACTCTTATCCTTCAGACTCTGGCTGACATTCAGAAGACAAATGTGGCCATACAAAAATAGCACAAGCACGAGATCACAGTGGTTTGCATTCAAGCCACTGCTTCTTTCTCTTCGCATTCAAGTAGCAACAGCAGATGAAGGCTTTGTCAAATTTGGGCAAGCTTGCAATTGGGGCCTTTGATTAAGGACCTCAGCGTGGACCTGGAGCCAAACTGCAGCACCTGGGAGTTGTCTTGATGAAGAACACGGTCGTAACTTGAAGAACAAGCCGGAGAAGATGGCGTGGCGATAGAGCTTTGGCAGGGGACTTGAAACACAAAATATGGGCTACAAGCCCTTGTTAAAACCTTCAGGAGGATCGCCGTAGGGCATGGAATGTGATGGCGATGTCCGTGGGGTGCTTTGTGTACGAATGAGGGCAGACGGTGACAGAGAAGGAGCTTGAAGGCGGAGGCGTTCGGTGGAGCATTTGGATGGGTGGAATGCGTAATAAAGATGGGGGTTTTGTGCGTGGTGGTATGACGAAGGTTGTGAGGGTGTTGGCAAGGCATGTGTTATAGTGGAGCGATAGGGAAGCCTCGTCGGAGGGCAGCCAGAGATGCGGAAGATGATGGGCGTGAGGTAGCGTTGGAGGTCGAAATAGAGATATAAAGTGAGGGAAATGAAGTAGGGAGATAGAGAAACCTAACTAACTTAAACTAATAGTTGAAAGGTGCAGCATGGCACCGATTGTGGTATGGCCAGCACTGGAGAAGGTGAAGCCTCTTGTGGGAGAAGCAGCGACGACGAGAGGAGATAGGAGATGCTCGCTAGTATTGCGATACTCGGAGGAGTTTGAGGAAGATGGTACCGCCACCTATTGCATGAGGCGGACGGTGAAGAGGTTAGAAAGAAGAGGGTCACCAGAGCTAGTGGAGAATCTAGCCGGAGAGAAGGGAAAAAGGGGGGCATCCGACCAAAACCAAGCTAAGGATGTAAGGTTTGCATCCGGGGGTCTTTTATAGGCCTTGGGTCGAGCTTCCAAGCTTGGAAACCAAGCTTTCAAGCTCTAGCCAATTCGCGCACAAGGGATACCCGAATCTTCCATGCGTTCGCATGGAAGATTGGAAAAGAGTTAGGAATCAAGGCTGGGTCCAATTGGAAGAGAATTCCTCAAGGATTCTCTGGTTCAGTTTTAGGACGGTTTGATTGAGAATCGAATAAGAAATCCTCGTTCGAATCTCAACAGAGCTTGGTGTGTTTACACCAATGGCGGTAGGGACCTATTTGCAAAGAATGATGAGAAACCTAAGGGCCTGATTGCAAACATTTCAAAAGCTGAGGGGCTGTTTGAGAGAAACAGAGTCAGATTGGACCAAAATGTAAACTAGGTTAAGATGATTTTTGATTGGGCCCAAATTTTGGTACAAATCTAATTTTGACCCAAGAAATTTGATGCTTGCCGCAGGATGCTTCTATTGTAAGAATTTGATATCAAAATCCGTGACAAAGTCGGAAAACAGAATGTTGTGGTGGATCACCTATCCAGACTGGACCCAGGCCACATTCGTTATTCCCTGCCTATCCACGAGCAATTTTCGGATGAATCCTTTTTGGCAGTTCACTCTGTTGAGTTCCCCTGGTACGCAGATATCGCGAATTATCTTGCCGCAGGCAAGATTCCCACGAACCTATCCAAGGACCAAAAACTCAAATTTACTGCAGAGGCCAAATTCTACCTCTAGGATTATCCACTGCTCTTCCGCATTGGAGCGGATCAGATTATTCGAAGATGCATCCCAGATTCTGAGATCCCCAATGTGTTATCTTTTGCCACAATGATGCTTATGGTGGTCAATTCTCGAGACGAAAAACCGCTGCAAAAATTTTGCAGTTGGGATTTTCTGGCCAACCATTTTCAGAGATACACACGAATACGCCCAACACTGCAGACGGTGCCAGTTGGTCGGTTCTATGACCAAGGGAGACATGATGCCACTCTAGCCCATCATGGTTGTAGAAGTGTTCGACGTTTGGGGCATCGATTTTATGGGCTCCTTTTTGAACTCGCATGGCTTTGAGTATATGTTACTAGTCGTTGACTATGTCTCATAGTGGGTCGAGGCCATCCCGACGAGATGGGCTGATCATAAGACCATCATTTCTTTCGTCCGACAATACATCTTCGCAAGATTCGGAATACCCCATGCTTTGATTAGTGACAGGGGAAGCACTTCATCCACGCCCATTTCAGGTCATTATTAAAGAAATACAGGGTACATCACCGTATAGCCACCCCATATCACCCGCAGACCAATGGGCTGGCTGAAGTGTCTAACCGTCAGATCAAGCTGATTCTCTAGGAGACGGTTAGACCAGACAGGAAGGATTAGTTCGATAAATTAGTTGATGCACTCTGGGCATATCGGATCACGTACAAGGCCCCACTCGAAATGTCACCATATCGTATTGTATATGGCAAGGCCTATCACCTTGCTGTAGAGCTGGAACACCATGCCTTTTGGGTGGTGCGAAAATGTAACCTTGACCTCGATGCAGGAGGTCAAGAAAGGAAACTCCAGCTCAACGAATTAGAAGAGATCCGGTAGGAGGCCAATGAGAATGCATTGATATACAAGGACAAGACCAAGGCCTTTCAAGACCGCCACATTTGGAGAAAAACATTCACGGCCAACTAGCAAGTCTGGTTATTTGATTCACGATTAAAACTTTTTGCAGGGAAGCTCAAGTCCAAGTGGATTGGCCCATATGTTGTGATTCACCCATATCCTAATGGGGAGGTCCACATCAGGGACCCAAAATCTAGGCATATATCTATGGTAAATGACTAGCGCCTCAAGCCGTTTTTGGCCCAGGAACCTCCTCCAACTGACGAGATCATTCGTCTTATTGAGGACGGGTGATTGAGTTTTTGCCCAGCTAGAGGCGTTAAACTCAGCATCTACTCCGCATCCATCACCCTATACATATTCATTTTTATATATAGCATATTATCCTTTAAGCGTATTTTCCTTCTACATATTGCATACTGTCAGGTTGGTCGGTACTGAATGTATAATTTCAGGAGCAATTACAGGTGATTTCTACCCATTTACTCCCTGCTGTATTTATTTTCTTTTATATTCATGCATGAGGACATGCAAGAACTTAGGAATGGGGGGGTAGATACAACAAAAACTGAAAAATTTTTATGCCAACATTTAGGAAAAACCTCGGAGCTGCATGTCAAATGTACTTTAGGACTCTAAATAAAAGAATAACCGACTCCACCTCCAATGCTCGCATTGGAGCTAGAAATCGTTCGCAACAGCCATTTCTGACACATTTGCTCACCTCGTGCTCTAAATTTAGGGTCAAGCTGAATGTAACCCGATACGGGAATTTCACGAAGTACAAATTATAAGACATTACTTGTTTATAGCATATATACATATTGCATTCATGAATAAGATTTTATTAAGATAATGCATTAGGGATTTTATCCTTTAGCTGCTTCTTGTAATCTGGAATCCAGTATAACTTTTCACACACACGTAGAATTTGCAATGGATTCATGGTGAAGGCTGATAAACGTCTTTAGTCTGTAGAGAAGAAACAGTGCTTCTTTTCCTGAACCCCTGGACAGTGGTTTGGGAGTCTGTCAAATTTTCCTCCAAAAGTCCACCAAATAGTGTGAGATGAGAGTAGAGTGTATTGGTGCTCTAAGATTAATACAAGGAATTCGGAGTCCTAGATAATTGGGTGATGATACTCTGAGGTTAGACATAGTTTTTGCTCTCGGTTCCTGCGTATATATTTTCTTTGAAATTTTGAGAGCCACCAAATAAGGTAAATACGCGAAGAGCGAGGTTTCATAAAACTAGGGCTATAGTGGATGGTTATGACCATTCCTTACGGAATTCTCGGCTGAATGAGGGTGTTGATGTCAAGGTTAGAAATACACTGTCCCATCCATCTCTCTCGGTGCCGTGAGTCGGCACTTCCACCAAATAAGCCACCCAATATCTCTTGAGTACCACCAATCCCTAATAATGCCTCCTCAATAAAGTTCATGGATGTGTGCTAGTTGTGTATCTGTTAAAAAAAAAATGATGAAAAAAAAAGAACCGAAAAAGAGAAAAATTAGAAAAAGAAGAAAAATCAAAGAAAAAAAGAGTGAATATTTAGTGTTTATTTCAATTGCATTCAGTCAATACCACCAAATAAATTTGAGATCCACCAAATATGACCTTAACCTATTTTTCTATGTTTCTGACCGCTCGAATACTGGTTGAGGAATTCTGACTTAGTGTTAGAGTTATGGGAACTCAATTAAAGTGTTAATGCCAAGTGAGACCACCAAATATAGGTCATATATGTGAATCTGGTGAGATTGTGAGTTCTAAGAAAAAGAAAGAAAAGAAAAGAAAAAGGAAAAGTGAAAGGGAGAATGAATATGAAGGAATTAGGAGAGAGCATAGTTTTTCTCGTCTTTCCCTGAGTTGAGTTACATAATAATCTAGGAATCTAGATTCTGCAGTACTAATCTCTATGTAGCACCAAGTGAGAGTGAGCCACCAAATAAACACCCGTATCCCTCAGACATCCTCTACCCAAGCTTAAAGCTGGGGTGGAATTCATAGAATATGTTGAATAGCCCGAGGGAAGAAGTCCGCCTATCCCGCTAGAATTTTACTAGGGGTCAAGTACAGGCTTTAGAGGTGAATTAGTTTTTCACTTGAATCTGTTGCAAAAGCTACATAGCTACACTTTCACGATTGTCTGGATTTCTAGAGCATAGGATGAAAACAAAAAGGAGAAAAATCTCTACGCATACACTTGATAAAATAATCAATCCCTTAGGAACCCTTCTGTGAATAACTTAGTCTTGCATTTGCTAGAGACTAGCAAGATTTAGGCATAGGGGTATGATTGCGTAGCAATCATAGGTCTTAACTGACCCAACTTAGGCTAGGACTTAGCATAAGTTAGGATAATTTATGCATGAATAAGCATTATTTGCATCTTTACTGCTTTCTTTTAGTTATGCATAAAATAATGCTATGATGTACTGATTAGGTGCATTATGTCAATTACAGGTAATAAGCTGATCAGAAGGTAGATTTGAAGCTGGATCTGAAGTTGGAATAACTAGTGTTGCAGTAGAGCTGGAGCAGAAGACCTAGATTAGATGTAATAGATAATAATGTAAGGGAGTTAAGGTATACTATTCTATTAAGTAGGAATCAAGTAGTAAAATATGAAGAACTTAGGACCATCCTAGCCTTGGACAGCTTAGAAGCTTCCCCAAGCCTTAGCCACCCTTAGATTGAGTCATCGCACAATAGGAAACCATAAAACCCTAATTCCAACCTCTATCTGGATGTCCAGATAAGTTATAGGACGTCCAGAATCCTTAGCCAACTCCCGTACACCTTAAACCCACTTCTGTAGTATTATTGGACGCCCATAAACTTGGTCAGACGTCTAATTTCTACAGAATAGCCAAGACAGAACCTATAATCCCTCTTAACTCTGATTGGATGTCCAAACAACAAGTCTGGACTTTTTATTTTTCACTATAAGACGTCTGACACTTTTATTAGACGTCTGGAACTACTCTCCAGTTCCTATTTTGAGATTCAAGCCTTGATCATGGATCTCTAGGTCCCTAAACCCAATTTCAACCCCATAGGAACCTAAATTAAGGTGCCCTAACCCTAGTACATCACCTCTAGACCTCCCTATGGACCTAATTAGGTCCTCAATAAACCTAACTGACTTAGATCTTAGTCAATTCCATCAGCCTATTCAATGGGACTCATTGAGTCCAATTGAGCCTGATAAACGCCAGTTTATCATCATTCTTACGCATTAAAACAAACCTAGCTCTTAGGATTTTACTCTGCAAATAGGTTTTTGGGCTGCATTTAGGCATAAATTAGGTTAGGCATGCATTGCATTTTTTATTGTCTTTTTGATATGTTTTTGTGAGTGTTAGGGATGAACAGATATACAGATCCCTAAAACCCTAGCACTCAAGAAGGCAAATGGTGAAAGAGAAGCTCAGACTAGTTGGAACTCAGCTTGATCCAGCTCACCACAGCTGGAACCTAACTCACTTGAACTAGGGATAGCTCATCCCAGCTCCATTCAGCTAATCTAAACTGAATGGTAGTTCAAGAGAGTTCATCTTAGCTCACCCTAGCTCAAGTCAGCTCAGATCTAGCTCAACCTAGTTGAGTTTAGCTCATTTTAGCTCCCACAAGTCCATAGGGAGCTCTAGCTAGCTCAGCTGAGTTGACTGGAGTTCACCCCATCTCAAATGCAGCTACATCCAGCTCCACTCAACTCCAGCCAGCTGAAGAACTCATCTCAGCTCAGGAAGCTCAAGTCCAGCTCCCGGGGACTTAGCATCGCTCAACTCAGTTGAGCTAAGCTATCTTAGTTGCCTCATCCAGCTTGATCCTCCCCGAGAGCACCAGACCTAGCTCACCTAAGCTCATTGTGGTAGAAGCCAGCTCACTTTAGCTTGGCTTAGCAGTTAGCAAATAACTAGCAAAGCTAAGCCAGCTAGAGTAGCTCCATGCCAACCTCTTCAGCAGCAGCTAGCTCCAGTTCCAGCTCTAAACTTCTCCTCCTCAGCTCCTCTCTTCAAACCCTAGCTCCAATACCTCCTCCTCTACTCCTCCATTAGCTAAGCTAGCTTAGCTTAGCTTAGCTATGCTCCAACTTCCTTGGCTTGTACCACCCCAAAAACCCACCTAACCACTCCACCCAACTAGCTCCACCTAAGGTCCACATAAGCTAACCTACTTGGCACCAACCTAGCCTACCCACCACCTCCAAAAGACACCTAAAAGTGGCGCCAAAGCCACCCTAACTACCCCCTTGTTGGCGCCACTTTTCCCTCCAAAACTCACCATCATCTCCACCACACATCTCCCCTTAAACCCATCTCCACCCTCCACATAACCCCTCCTTCTAGAACCTTTCTTGGCACCACCTAAGACTACCTTCTAGAAACTATTTTGGCGCCAACTTCAAGGGATGCCACCACCCATAACCACCCCTTAGGTGTTCCTTAGGTTGGCACCAATTGTCCTTAGCCATAGGATCCCCAACCACCTCCATCTCTCCATCTTAGCCCTCCATTCCAAGAGTCACCTTAGCCCCCTTCCTATTCTATAAAAACCCACCACCTACCACCATTTGAGAGCATCCTCCATTAGTACATTTTTTTACCTATACCCATCTACACCTACGGCCAAGAAGGAGTAGAGAAGAAGATTAAAGGGACACATCACCAGCCCTTTTGGTGCCTTCTTCTCTCCACTCTCTTCAACTTGGACCACGCCAAGGTGGAGGACTTCTCTACTTCAAGGAGGACGGCCAGGCAAAGGACAAGGACATAGGGTGGACGTCCACCCTTGGAGAGAAGCTTAGGGCATGCTCCCTTAGGGCTTGCTTTGGATGACATCACCTTGGCGGAGCATAGCAAGGAAGGAGTTGGAGGACTCTTTTCAAGCTTGTGAGCTACCAAGCTTGGAGCAAGAAGCCCTCTTTTTCACCATCTATCTAGAGGATTTGTGTTTTCTTTTATTTATTGCAATTTTTCTAGTAGTAGAAGCATTCATCTATTAGGCTTTTTTGTAAAACACTTTTTCATTAATCTAGTTGCCTTCTTTGCAATTTCTTTAGTTGCATTTTTAATTGCTTTGTTTTTAGCATTCTTTACTCCCTCTCCCTAATTATTCTAGGCCTCCACTTGCCTAGAGTGAGCTTAGGGAGAGGCTCTACTGGCCACTTTAGAAGTAGTATATTGAGTTGAAGTGTAAGTCACTTTCCCGCCACAATTTCGCATGTTGCCTTAATTTCAAAAACATAAAAATGATATATTGAAAAAGACCAAAAAGAAAGTTGAGATTTATATTCCAAGCAAGAGAATTAATTTTGCAAACATATTGCCTCCTTGGACGACCCTAGATACCCCACTATCTAGGATATAAATTTAAAAGCAAAAGTGGATTTACGTGTTGCAATGACACTAAATTACCTGATTAACAAACCGCGTATTTTCGCTATCACTTTTTGGCGCCGTTGCCGGGGAGGCACAGCTTTGCTATTCTTTCTCCTCTTGCTTGAAGTAGATCTCATCCCCTTCTTTTTCTTCTCTTTCGTGTGTGCAGGAACTATTGCAGGAAGAAAGCAGGAATCTGGAAACAAGAGCTCAAAGTTCCTTTTATTCCCGCGAAATTCAGGTTGGTTCCTCTTTCTAGTCACATAATTAATTAAAACTATTAAAAGCATATTAAACTTGACTTTCAGGATCCCAAACAACTTGATTAAGTGGAGTAGTGCATTTTAAAATCCATTGTTTGCTTGAATGCTTTTTTAACACCACTCCATTGCAAGTATTGGTGTTCTATTTTTCGGATCCAGATTTCTGTCCGAACTTGAAAAATCGATTCCTAACACCACAGGCCTCCTAAAATCATAAAATATCATACAGGGATTTCAAATTAAGTTATGAACATCTGTTCCAAATTTTAGATCAATTGAATTTATATTTAATTTTTAAAAATTCGTGGACTGTAGAGGGGTCACACCCTTCAATCTTCCTATTTTGCTACTGTCCGTGAATTTTTATAATTTTTGTACTTATCCAATTTTTTTGAAATTTAGCTTGGCGGAATCTTTTTGAAATTATACACATCATATAAAATCACAAAAATTTTCTGAGGTCAGTGGTAATACAGGAAAGTCCAAAATACCCACAGGTATCATTTTTGGACTTTGACACCTGTACAATTAAAAATTCAAAATAATTATCAAAAAAATTCCTAAAATCTTACAAAAATCTCTTTTCGAATCCTTGTTTGATTTTCTTAAAAGTAGTGGTGTTGTTTGACTTGTTTGGACTACTATTTAATATAGAAAGCCTAAAATTAATTCATTGGTAGTAATTTTCTGTTTTAGGGATAATTGGCTTAGGGTTTCTTTCTTTCTTTTTAGAGTCTCACATTAAAGGAAATTAACCATTACCAATACAACTTATTTTTCCTTTGATTGTGGAGTTTCAAACTTATTTGAAAATTTAAAAAGAAAAACCCTAAAACACATTTAATTAAATCAAATCTTAAAAGACAAAAATACAAGAAATTGTATGACAACTTGCTTCTTGATTGGGGCCACTCTCCAGTTCCTACACACACACAAAAGATCGAAATAATAGGGCAAAAACCCAAGTAACGCCCTCCACATTCCGTGTGCACTGTAATATCCTATACCTAATTAAAACTTGTAGCAACTTGACCCCGAAGGCTTCATCAACTTAGGCTTGCTATCTAGGTCTTAAGTTTTCTTCAGTTAGTATAAATTCTATCATCTATATCTGGTGTTCAGGCTGAGGGGCTGTGTCAAACGACTAGGCGCGAGTTTGTACAAGCACCTGGGGTTTTCCCTGGGAAATGTTTGGGCCTAACCTCCCCTTAAGCAACTTGGCTAGATTTGTTGACAGAACGGGTATTCACTATTGATTACTTATTTCCTACGTAGACCAAGTCTTAGGTTTATTTTTAGGGAGTCACACTTAAGTTAGGTCTAGCTTTGTTTGTTTAAATTGCACACTTTCTCTCATCTCTTTCTCTTCTCCTCCCCTCCCGTTCTTCCATTTTATGCACGGGCGATGGTCTCAAAATCTGCACTTGGAAGGACCATTTGATTTCGCCCCTCGCGCAAAAAGACCACTTTTTGTCTTCTCCTAAAAAAATGGAAAATCAACAAAATGGGTCCACTAACCCTTCCACTTCCACCTCTAACCTTACTTCTAACCCCACCACTAACCCTAATTCTAACCTTTCCACCCAAAACCCACCCACCTTTAACTTCCCACACTTGGAGCTCCCTAATCTTGAGTTGCCCCAAACACAACATCAAGACCCCCTGCCTGATCTTTTAAAATTGATTGCTGAGTAGATTGATAAATTAAATTCCAATCAACAAACATTGACTAGGAACATCCAAAACCTAGCCAATCAAAGGCCAAACCCACCACCCCGTCAGTACCCTGTTATTCCTCTAAATGATTTTTATGATCCGTCTTATTATGAGGAACGACCAGGGGTGGTCATACCAGTGGGGGACTTTGAGATTAAGCCTGCAGTCCTGAACCAAATCAAACACTTTCATGGCCTTCCTAGGGAAGACCCTTTCAGCCACCTTGAAGAGCTGACTCTTCTTGCACAAACAACCCGTTCTCGAAATGTGCAAGAAGACATATGGCTGATGCGGCTTTTTCCATTATCTCTTAAAGATAAGGCCGCTTACTGGTTCAGGACCATTGGCCAACCCATCACAACTTGGCCTCAGCTCAAGAGCGCCTTCCTCAAGAAATTCTTTCCCATAGGTCGTGCCAATTCCCTGCGAAGATCTATTACGACCTTTCACCAAAAATCTGGTGAGACCTTCCATGATTGTTGGGAAAGATTTCAAGATCTCTTAAGAAGTTTCCCGCACCACGAGATTCCTTTATGGCAGCTCGTGCAAATCTTCTATCATGGATTAGAAGATCAAATCCGACATTTTGTCGATGCCTCGTGTGGCGGCAACTTCTTAAATAAAGATGCTGAAAGTACCTACGACTTGTTTGAAGAAATGAGTGAAAACTCATTTAATTAAGCTTCCATGAACACATTTTGTAGAACCCAAAACCCGCAGTTTGGTGTTCATGAAATAGGCACTCAATCTATCCCTGTCACCCAAGACGATCTTCAAATGATCGCTCAAAAACTCGACCAGATGCATATTAAGCAAAAGAAAATTGAGGAAAGACTGGCCACATCAACCCAAGCTCCACACCCACATCTAACCCAACCTAACTTTCCACGAAGAGAAAATTTGCACAATCTTAACACTACTCCTGCTGATTATTCTGAGGTTGCCGATGATTTACTAGGGAATTACAACTATCCAGATCTTAACCCCACTCAAAATATTTCTGCCATCCAGGAGCCCTTTAAAAATTCTTTCAATTGGAAAAATTACCCGAACTACTCCTGGAATAATCAGGTTCCTTCCCAACCATATCATTTTAATGGGTATGGGTCGAATCTAACCTCCCATCCTGGGCCATCCCAACAAGACATCAATGCCCAGATGATGCGAACCCTGCAGGAAATGCAAACAAAAATGACGGAAGTAACCTGCACCATCACAAATTTGAACAATTAGATTGGGGTTACTCCCATGCAAAGACCTGCAGGATATCTTCCATCCCAACCCATCCCAACCCTAATCACCAAGGTAACCATTATTCGGGCAGAACTCCACACTATCCGAATCAGCCTCCTCCTAATCCACCACCTTAGCAGCCTCCCAGGTTTCCGCAATCACAGGCCCCCCCACCTCCTCCAAATAATAATCCGACTGCACATGCAGTTACTTTGAGGAGTGGGAAAACCACCACTGATCCTGGGCCTTCATACAAACCTGGTGAAATACCTGTGCAAATTGACTCCCCACCTCCCCATCAGGAAGAAAAAGAAATACAAAAATCTCAAGACAAGATTCCTATCCCTTTCCCACAAGCTTTCCACCCCACCATTAACAAAAAAAAGAAATCTGAGCCCATCGCAGAAGAACTCATGGATCTATTTGGGCAAGTTCAAATCAATATTCCTCTCCTAGATACCATCAAATATATACTTGCCTATGCCAAATTTTTGAAGGAGATCTGTACTCCTAAAAGGCAGGCCAAAAATCTAGGACAAGTGCATTTTTCGGAGATAGTAAGCTCTGTCATACAAAGCAAGCTACCTCCTAGGATGAAAGATCTGGGGGCGCCTTTAATTTCAGTAATTATTGATGATACTATTTTTAATCGCGCCCTCCTTGATCTTGGTGCCTCAGTTAATATTATTCCCACAAGTTTATTTGAAGAATTTCAGATCGGTGAATTAAAACCCGTCGAGGTTACCCTACAATTAGCCGACAGATCTACAATCAAACCTCGTGGGATTGTCGAGGATGTTTTGGTCAAGGTCCAGAATTATGCCTTCCCTGCAGACTTTTTGATTCTTGACATTGAGGTACCTGAATCATTATTGGACTCCCCAATAATCCTTGGACGCCCTTTTTTGGCCACTGCAAAGGCAAATATCAATTGCCACACAGGCAAAATGGATATCACTTGCGTAGGCCAAACTATCACTTTAGATATTTTTAAATCCTCCAGGAGATTCCATGATGATAACTTTTTTGAGGACTTAGATACGAAAATTTCCAATATGGTGGAGAAGACAATGTTAATAGATACCCTTATCGACCACAATTTTTTTGAGGACTCTGATTCAGAATCAGTGGTCGGCGAAATCTGTGATCTGGAGACTTGTCTTGACCCCAAATCTATTCCTAATGCACCCCCTAATCACCCTAACCCACCCACTATTCATGCACCTAATTTTTCCACACTAACTTCACCCAATCCTCACCATCCCTTCCCCGACTCCTTTCTTATGGACTTCCCACAAACCCTGCCCAAGTTTGGCATCCAACCTAATTTAAAACCATGGCCAGACTCGGGCTACACTTATCATTTTCCATCCAACTTTGATCCCAATATTGCTTCTAATCGATTTTCTAGGGATCTAGAAGAAGACACCTTTTTTGCGGGCATCCAAGTGTCCAACTATTTACATGATTTTCCGTCTTCCGTGCATACATTCACGCCTGACTGAATGGCGTAAAAGATAGCATTGGATGGGAGGTAACCCATCATTTTTTTTCCTACTTTCCTTTTTTTTTTTTTTTTTTTTTTTCAGGTTTTGATCCTCCTAAACCCGACCGTTCTTTACTAAGGTGATCCTTTTTCCCTCCTAATGCATGAGGACATGGCATATGTTAAGCATGGGGGGGTGTTTTTAAAATTTGACGATCGATTTAGCATTTTCAAAACCTAAAAACATGCATTTTTCTTTAGTTATTTTATTGTCCTGCTTGCATACCCAAAAAAAAATAAAAATGTTGAAAACTTTTTGAGGAAAAATTTTGAAAGTGTGACTAAAGTCGAAAAACTCACTTTTGGTATAGTGAGATTTAATCTTTAACAAACTAAGGATGAGGATGCAGATCTGATCATTAGAATTTCAGGGTCTAATTTAGACTAGATCAGATATCCTTCTCTAAAATTCTACCTGAACTCATGATAGTTCAGGTGACTTGATCCTATTTTGTAATATTGAAAGTATTTGGCTTAGTTTCTGATTCAAAAAACTTGCATGTCTTGAGGAATTTCTTGTGTCAATTTTCACCCACAAGCCAACACTTAAAAAGCAACTAAAATTTGAAAAACTCCCTTGTTTAGACTTAGTAAAAGTCTGAAGTAGATCATTGGTTTGAGTTCCCACCGTCGAGAAGGAGGAAAATGCCCCCTTTGAGGATGCGATGTCAACATGTTACCACCTTGACGCTGGTCCATATCTATATTTCATATCTTTAGACAGAGCATTAAAGTGCATTTTAGTAGCACAAGTGTCTTGGACGGTGCTCTACTTATAGTGTTAGAGCAAGAGCTTGAGTTTGCTTGGAGCACCCCTTTACACCGCATCGTGTTTTGGGGTTGTGAGCTCCTGGGTGGTGTCATGGACAGTGCTATCCAGAAGTACTGGCGCCAGAGCCCCCTCGAGGAATGGTAACGGGAATGATGATCCCGACACATCTGTTGTAAGACTAAGCTAAAAGTAAGCATGGGGGAGAAAAAAATAATAATAAATTAACACACCCTTTTAAATGTTAGCTTTTCATATGCATAGACACAAGGTTTTAAAGATTTTTGTTGCGAATCAGATCCATGAGCCAGAAAATCTTAAAAATAAAAATTTCAAGTTATCTGAATTAACAAGGGGTTAATTTGTGAATTTTCTGGAGGATATATTGATCCCGTTTTGTCTAATGGTTTGATCCAAAAATAAATCTCGATGTTTATCTTTAACAAATCCCGTACCTCCTGTGTTTTGATCTACCAAGGTCCCTTAATCTTTTTCTCCTCAAAAGTAAAAAAAATTAGATTTCCCAAAAAAGTCCATTTTCTAAAAAAAATTTAAAGTTTTGCTAAGTGACTAGCAAAAGATAAGCATGGGGGTGTGATAAACGTCAGTTTATCATCATTCTTATGCATTAAAACAAAGCTACCTCTTAGGATTTTACTCCGCAAACGGGTTTTTGGGCTGGATTTAGGCATAAATTAGGTTAGGCATGCATTACATTTTCTATTATCTTTTTGATATGTTTTTGTGAGTGTTTGGGATGAACAGATATACAGATCCCTAAAATCCTATCACTTAAGAAGGCAAATGGTGAAGGAGAAGCTTAGACTAGCTGGAACTCAGCTTGATCCAGCTCACCACAGTTGGAACCTAACTCACTTGAACTAGGGATAGCTCATCCCAGCTCCATTCAGCTAATCTCACCTGAATGACAGCTCAAGAGAGTTCATCTTAGCTCACCCTAGCTCAAGTCAGCTCAGATCCAGCTCAACTTAGTTGAGTTTAGCTCATTTTATCTCCTACAAGTCCACAGGGAGCTCTAGCTTGCTTAGCTGAGTTGACTGGAGTTCGCCCCTGCTCAGATCCAGCTACATTCAGCTCCACTCAACTCCAACCAGCTGAAGAAGAACTCATCTCAGCTCAGGAAGCTCAAGTCCAGCTCCCGGGGACTCAGCTTAGCTCGACTCAGTTGAGCTAAGCTACCTTAGCTACCTCAACCAGCTTGATCCTCCTCAGTAGCACCAGACCTAGCTCACCTCAGCTCATTGTGGTAGAAGCCAGCTCACTTTAGCTTGGCTTAGCAGCTAGCAAAGAACTAGCAAGCTAAGCCACCTAGAGTAGCTCCATGCCAGCCTCTTTAGCAGTGGCCAGCTCCAGTTCCAGCTTCAGACTTCTCCTCAGCTCCTCTCCTAAAACCCTAGCTCCAATACCTCCTCTTCTACTCCTCCATTAGCTAAGCTAGCTTATCTTAGCTTAGCTATGCTCCAACTTCCTTGGCTTGTACCGCCCCAAAAACCCACCTAACAACTCCACCCAACTAGCTCCACCAAAGCTCCACATAAGCTAACCTACTTGGTGCCAACCTAGCCTACCCACCACCTCCAAAAGACACCTAAAAGTGGCTCCAAAACCACCCTAACTGCCCCCTTGTTGGCGCCACTTTTCCCTCCAAAAATCCCCTTCATCTCCACCACACATCTCCCCTTAAACCTATCTCCACCCTCCACATAACCCCTCCTTCTAGAACCTTTCTTGGTGCCACCTAAGACCACCTTCTAGAAACTATTTTGGCGCCAACTTCAAGGGATGCCACCACCCATAACCACCCCTTAGGTGTCCCTTAGGTTGGCGCCAATTGTCCTTAGCCATAGGATCCCCAACCACCTCCATCTCTCCATCTTAGCCCTCTATTCCAGGAGTCAGCTTAGCCCCCTTCCTACTCTATAAAAACCCACCACCTACCACCATTTGAGAGCATCCTCCATTAGTGAATTTTTTTGCCTATACCCACCTACACCTACGGCCAAGAAGAAGGAGTAGAGAAGAAGATTAAAGGGGCACATCACTAGCCCTTTTGGTGCCTTCTTCTCTCCACTCTCTTCAACTTGGACCACGCCAAGGAATATGACTTCTCTACTTCAAGGAGGACGGCCAGGTAAAGGACAAGGACCTAGGGTGGACGTCCACCCTTGGAGAGAAGCTTAGGGCATGCCCCCTTAAGGCTTGCTTTGGAGGACATCACGTTGGCGGAGCACAGCAAGGAAGGAGTTGGAGGACTCTTTTCAAGCTTGGGAGCTGCTAAGCTTGGAGCAAGAAGCCCTCTTCTTCACCATCTATCTAGAGGATTTGTGTTTTATTTTATTTATTGTAATCTTTCTAGTAGTAGAAGCATTCATCTACTAGGCTTTTTTGTAAAACTCTTTTTCATTAATCTAGTTGCCTTCTTTACAATTTCTTTAGTTGCATTTTTAATTGCTTTATTTTTAGCATTCTTCACTCCCTTTCCCTAATTATTCTAGGCCTCCACTTGCCTAGAGTGAGCTCAGGGAGAGGCTCTACTTGCCACTTTAGAAGCAGTATATTGAGTTGAAGTGTAAGTCACTTTCCCGCCACAATTTCGCATGCCTTAATTTCAAAAACATAAAAATGATATATTGAAAAAGATCAAAAGGAAAGTTGAGATTTATATTCCAAGCAAGAGAATTAATTTTACAAATATATTGCCTCCTTGGATGACCCTAGATACCCCACTATCTAGGATATAAATTTAAAAGCGAAAGCAGATTTATGTGTTGCAACGACACTAAATTACCTGATTAACAAACCGCGTATTTTCGCTATCAGAGCCCTGATCTCAGCACACACTATCCAATTGGACTCAGTGAGAGTCCAATTGACATAGACCTGACTTAATTGAGTTATTCTACTCTCAATTAAGTTTTCACACACCCAATTAAACTTGTATTAAGTTTAATTGCACTTTACCTTTGTGAATTAGGGTTTATAACCCTAATTTGAGACCTACCTTGACCTAAACCTACTAGAACCTAACCTAATCAACCTAGCCACCTAAGTTTCAACCCACACACACCCACACACACCATCCACACAGAAATACCTAGCTTAGAGTTCTTTAGAACTCTCTACCATGTGTTGTTGCCTTGGTTGCTAAAATTAGTAACCAAGAGCCATTCAATTTTTAGATCCACATTTGGTGGATCTAAAATCCACCATCCATCCTCTCTCTCTCACTCTCCTATGAGCTCCCACCATAGGCCTCTCTAGAGAATTCCATAATTCTCTAGAGAGTTTCCCTTAGGTCTATAAAAAGACCTAAGGGGTGGCCATTTGCGCCCATCCATCTCTTGGCATTATTCACCTCCATTTAGGTTAGCTACATTCACTTCCACTCCACCTCCACAAGTTTCTCACCATGGCTACCACCATCTCCACACCAGGATGCTGGATCCCCTCTCCAACCTCTCTCCAAGAGCCAGCCTAAGCACCATTGGCCGTCCCTCCTCTCAACCATTCAAAGGCCATCGGAGCCACCTCTAATGCCCTTATTTCTGCTAGATTAATAGCTAGTTCTTCATAGTTTACATGCTTTTATTACTGCCTAGTAGTGTAGCTCTTTATTCTCCCCCAATGATGCATGCAAAATCCCCTCATAGATTCACGTATGCGATCATTTTCTGTTAGCTAGATTTTGATTTTCAAGCTTTCCTCTATAAGCTTTCCACTAGTTTCATGTTGCAAACACCAAGATGAATGAATGAAAGATCTTTTTTTCTATATATATATATGTCTATGCGTTGCGAATCACCATGAGCTTATTGCAATATATTTTGTGTGATTAAATTTGCCTGCTTTTAATTTCTGATATTCTGGCAACTAGGCATGTCGTGCATAAATACGTAATAACCATAAACCGCCACGCAATTTTAAGCAAGTAGGGCAAAAAAGATCGATTTCAAATTTGCATGAACGCCTCCCAGAAACAAACGACTGGGACTCAAGTCTCGTTATCTTTATAAATATTTTTGTTGATCGTATTGAGCACTATACTACAACACTTCTTTTAATCAAATACGCACTTTACGAGTCACAACAACAGGGAATTGAAGTGGATAAAGCTAAGGTTGATGCTATCGCTAAACATCCTCCTCCCACATCTTTTAAAGAAATTCGATCTTTTCTAGGTCATGTGGGATTCTACAGGAGATTCATCAAGGACTTTTCGAAGGTTGCTCATCCTCTGAGCAATCTTCTTACCAAAGAAATGTCATTTGATTTTGACGAATCATGTCGTAAGGCATTTGATTTTCTTAAAATGGCAGTCACTTGTGCTTCGGTGTTGCAACCATCGGTTTGGACAGCCCCTTTTGAGATCATGACTGACGCATCTGATTACGTGGTCGGGGCTGTTTTGGGTCAGAAAGTTGATAGGAGGCCCTCTGTCATCTACTACGCTAGTAAAACTCTGGACGATGCCCAGAGGAATTACACTATTACTGAGAAGGAATTACTAGCCGTAGTATTTACTTTGGAGAAATTCAGGGCTTATCTCTTAGATCTCACGTCATTATATATACCGACCACTCAGCCTTGAGACATCTCTTGGCCAGAAAGGATGCCAAACCCCAGCTTATTCATTGGATTCTTCTACTTCAAGAATTTGATCTTGAAATCAAGGATAAATCCGGGGTATAGAATGTGGTGGGGGATCATCTGTCGAGACTTCTGAGTAATTCTTCTCATCTGGACATCTCGATTGCTAATACTTTTTCGGACGAAACCATCCTTACAGTTTCAAGTGTCCAAACCCCATGGTTTGCTGACATTGTTAATTATTTGGCCATTGGTCAAATCCCCCAGTATTGGACCTAGCAACAACGAGATAGACTCAAATCTAAGGTCGAATATTACTTCTGGGAGGACCCTGAACTGTATCGCATCAGCTTTGATCAGATTATTCATTGATGTGCTCCGGAGAACGAATTCAACAGTATGCTTGAGTTCTGCCATGCATCTGCGTGTGGTGGACACTTCTCTGGGAAAAAGACAGCCGCAAAAATTTTGCAATCTGGATTCTATTGGCCATCTTTATTCAAGGATGCCCAAGAATTCTCAAGGTCGTGTTCCCGATGCCAGGCACTTGGGAGCATATAACTAAGAGAGATATGATGCCCCTAAACCCAACTCTTCCTGTCAAAATCTTCAACGTTTGGGGCATCGATTTCATGGGGCCCTCCCTCCATTTGGACATCAATACATTCCCGTCGCTGTTGATTACATGTCCAAATGGATTGAGGCGATTCCCACCGGAACCAATGACCACAAGGTGGTCATCGATTTTATCAAAAAGAACATCTTCAACAGGTTCGGGATTTCAAGGGCCATCATCAGTGATGGTGGCACTCATTTAACTAATGCTCAGTTTCGTAATTTGCTGGCTAAATGCGGGGTTAATCACCGAATCTCCACACCTTATCATCCCCAGACGAATGGACAGGTCGAGATCTCCAATAGGGAGATCAAGAATATTATGTAGAAAACGGTTAGGCCTGTTCGCAAAGACTGGACTCAAAAGCTTGAGGACGCTCTTTGGGCCTATCGTACAACATATAAAACACCCATCAACATGTCTCCATTTCGTCTAGTGTATGGAAATACGTGCCATTTACCCATAGAAATTGAACTTAGGGCATTCTAGGCAATCAAGCAATGCAATCTAGATCTAAGTTTAGCCGGGAAGACCAAGAAACTCCAACTAATTGAGTTGGAGGAGCTTAGAAATGATGCGTATGAGAATGCCAAGATTTACAAGGCTCGAACCAAACCTCTACATAACCAATTGATTTTTCACAAGAGCTTTGAGCCAGACCAGAAGGTTTGGCTATTCGATTCTCGACTTAAGCTCTTTCTTGGCAAGCTTAGTGTTGAACGTTTACGAACCTACGCTAACGTGTTCGATTTTGGAAAACCTGTCGTTGTAGTTCGAAAGCAAAGAATTCGTGTTCAACAAATAAAATTTATACCGAAATTAAAATTCCGGGTCGAACACAGGGAGGCGGACGTTTGATTTAAAAGCTACGCATTTCTTTTTATTTGTTACAGAATAATTCAATTTAGAACTATCTAATTATCTACAATAAATAGAAGAGAGAGAGAGTAAGAGAGAAAAAGAATATTACACAGAGAAATCAAACTGAGATGTAGAATAAACAAGGAATTTTTGCATTGAAGAGATTGTTCATTACAACTAGAAAGCATAAAACAATTACTCTAGAAAGGGATAAATTTACTCTAGAAAGCATTAAAAGAATGGAGGGAGAAATGTCCTCCTCGACGGTCGCTTGGAGGACGAGTAGATTAATTTAGAAAGCAGTAAATCTATACTAGAAAGCGGTAAAAAGAATAGGGAGAGAGAGATCCTCCTCGACGGTTGCTTGGAGGACGAGCTGGATGGGACGACGCCTGGACGAAGGAGAATGAAGCGGGACGAAGGAGGACGAAGCAGAAGAACGGGAACGAAGCAGCACGCCGTCGTTGTCACGAGATCCACTTCCGAAGGGGAACGAAAATTGGACTTTATCTCGCAAGAAGCATCCTGGGTGTGGGACAAGCTTCTTTTGAGCTTTGGAGGGGTAGAGTGGAGAAAGAAGGGATGAGAATTTCGTATGGAGGGGATCTCCTTTTATAGTTGCAAGGAGTGGGGGCAAAATGGACATTACATCTTTAAAATAATAAATAAGGGGTCTTTAGTGACGGATAAATCCGTCACTAAAGCCCCGACGTGGCCGTCGCCGCCGTGCCCACGCGCGCCTCGGCTACCCACTCCTCAACGCTCGCGCACGTCCAGCGCGCGATCGGACGGCTTAAATCGCGTCCGCGCCCGCTGCAACCTGCCCGCCTGCGGGTGCGATCGTGCGTTACGCGGGGCGTCCAATCGCGCGTCGGCGCTATCGGGCGCCCGCGACTGCACGATCTCCATCCGACGCTCCACGCGCCTCAATTACCCGCGCCTTCAATCCCCTTACCGCGGCTCGAACCCGCGCCCCGTGCTTGCGTAAGCGCGCTCGACTGCTGCGCTGCGGGGTGCGGATGGTCGAGCGCACGTTTTAAGCACCAGGCGGCCACAGCCGTTGGATCTCCATCTGATGGCGGAGAGCGATCGGGCGGGAGCCTTCACAAAATGCAAGCGGCCGTTTGGGTAGCTGAGATGGCGCCACGTGGTGCCATCTTGGCTGTCCATCTTCTGGAAGTTGTAGATGGTGCCACGGATGTCGGATTGACTCGATTTTTGTGTCGTTGGGCTGCGATCATCGATCCGAATTCATCCGTGCGGTCGAATTTGTCATCTGAAGTGCGGATTTACACCATCATGACCCTTGATCTTCTAGGGTTCCCCAGTCTCTATCTGATGCTATGGATGCCTGATTAGGGCGATCTTGGAGTCATTGAACTCCAATCATCGCCCTGATCACATCCATACGGTTGGATCTTTGATCCGAGGCCCCGATAAAATGTTTGCCCTGTCCAAGCACATAAACAGAGACAATTAACCTCCATTTTATTCAAACTACTCTAAATGTGAGATGATGCATGTTATGCAATATTTATATCATGAAATGCAATCCTATGCTTAAGAACATGCATAAATAGACATTTTAAGTAGTGTAAATGTGTTTACATCATACCCCCATGCCTATCTTTTGCTAGTCTCTAGCAAAAACTATATGCTATTTATAAAGAATTAGGTGAGATTATTTGGACTTGAGTTATTTTTCAATCATTAAGAAATTATCTACTTAGGAATTGAACTTTCAAAGACACAACAGTGTCCGGGTATCAGCCAAAATGCAGACCGCTTCAAGCCCTCGCCTTATTAAAAGAAAAATTTCTTTTTCTCTTTTTACTCTTTTCTAATTTTTTTTGGATTTTCAAATTTTAGGGTTTAAGAGTGGCTTTCTATGGCCAATCAACTCACCCAAGATTTGATGAGAACCTAAGCTTTAAGCATCTTATTGTGATTTGTGATAGACTCGTTGACCGGCAATTAAGACAGACTTCGGATTTCTACGCCTCTAGGTGACCTCAAAAAGAATTCTGCCTAAAGGTGTATCTTTACAACCGGTAGCTTTCTCCCTACTTTTATTTTTATTTATTTATTTATTTTTTTACGGGGTCAACACAAGGGTGAATCCAGTGTATATCTCCCCGATTTATTCTACTTCTCCACTTCTTCCTAAGTGTTTTGGGAATTTTTAGTGCGTTTTCTGAGCTGGATTCTGGACAATCGGTCGATGAGTTGTTACCACCGATAACTTGCCAGCCATACTCGTGCGGGGAAGTGTGGCTTATTTCTTTTTATTCTTTTCTCCTTTTCTTTTTGATTTTTTTTTTTAAATAGGTGGCTTCCCTGGTCTAAGATTTACCTAAGGGCAGGAAAAAGAGAAAGGTCCAGTGACTGGGCTCTGGACAACCTACCTATGGGCTGTTACCCACGAGAACTTGCCAGCCATATCACCCTAGAAGGTTCATTAGCTATCCAATTTCCGTAAAAATCGTCGAACAATGAGTCAGTGCAAAGAAAGTGTGTAGATGCTTAAGACTCGAAATTCCCTTAAATCAGATGGCGGGTTGATAAGTCGTGTACTTATCACCCAAACTTATTTACTCCAATTAAAATAAAATTCAAGTTGGCGAGAACTCGAAAAATAAATCCACATTTTAGTAGATACACGGGCTAATTAAGTTCAACGACCTGAAGGGTCTTTGCGTTCAGATCTTAATATAGTTTTTCCTAAGATTGAAAATTTTCTTAAACCCAAATTCTCTTTCCTAATTTTGATTTTTTTTTCTTTTTTGTTTTTTTTGTTTTAATCAAAATAAAACAAATCTACAGAGCTGATGAATGAATTCAGAGATAAATATCCACCCCCCCATGCCTATCTAATGCAATGTCCTCATTGTATTAAAAAGACATAAAACAGAGTGGAAAAGGGAAGAAAGCACCTGAATTGCGTGAATATCAGGTCTGCTCCAAGATGAAAATGAAAAAGAACTGTATATGTGCTGAGTTTAATGCCTTCAGCTAGGCACACTATACAAAGAAAAGAAATGAAGAATTCACAAGTGCAGGTCAGAATTAATATAAACAGAAGAATCCTCTGACCTATCAACAGCGGTCCACAGATGTGGACCAGATTGTGGTGCAGACCCATCCCCCATAATCGAGAATATCTTAGGTTCTGGATAAAAATTACCCAAAACCTAAAATCAGAATGCAACCGGGGTTGGGCCTACGATTTATGAGGATGCAACCCAAAGCCAAAATATCGGGTTACAGAGAATTGAAGCTCAAAAGGATAATCGTTGAATGTGTGCTTGAGTTGAACATCCTCGAAACAAATGTCGTAAGGGTTCTGATTTGATGGTTTCAGCTTAAAAGGAACCCTTTGACTCAATCTTCCATTTCCTCCAAAACTAACTTCCCAAATTAGAACTTCCCCGCTCCTATCCTCCTCATTAAGTGTATCAAATTCCAAGACCTCTTGTATATTCATCACCCCATCTGAAATCTCCAAGTCTAAATGATATGGCAGAATCAAAATTGACTTGGGTCTAATTATCTCAGAATTAGAATCATCAATAAGCTCAACAGGGTGTAACTGATAATCAGGGCATTAAATTGATTCCTCCAGAAAATGCGATTCTGGATCCGTATCGTGTGCCCTAATAAGATCAGTTTCCTCAGTTATTGGGCTATCAAGTGATCTATCAGATTCCTCAGGCCCAATCGTCTCACAAAAATCGTGATCTGAAAACTTGTGTGAGACTTCGCAACTTGAATCTTCACCATCAAAGAAATCAGGATCCGTATCAATGTATATCCCAAAATCAGTTGTCACTTTGTGTTCCCAGGAGACATACGTTTTCTCGTAACCCGGCTCAGGGATCTCAGGTGAAGAAATCAGGTCATCCTTAATTGGTTGCTTTAATTCAATCTGGTCAGCCTCGTAACAAGTGCCCCCCCAACAGGTGCCTAAGCAGGTTCTGTCATTGGCTTTCCTGAAGAGGGTTCATCCTGGGAATCATCCCAAGATTGAATCAAAGCAACCACGAATCTCATCCTGAATTTCGCTAATTTCCCAAGTAGAAACTCACCCGGGTTCTTATCCTTAACGTCCTGGAGCCAATCCAACAAAGACTTGTTTAAATTATCAATCATCTGAATCAGGGGCTCCAATCTCTCAATGCAAGGTGTTGGCTGAACTTCTAAAGATTGAATGATATTTCTCAAGTTAGCCAGAACCTTATCTTGAACCTGGTTAACCTGAACCAAATGAGTTGGTTCAGGATTGGGCGGGTTTGACATCAATGCAGAGGAATTAATGAATTGAGATTCGTTATACCCATCCTGATAATAAGTCATTTTAGATTGTTCAAAAGATGGTGATGACCTAAAGGCAGTGAAATCAGAGGATGGGTAAGGATCAGTGTATCCTTCTTGATTGTAGATCGTATTAGGTTGTTCATGAAAGGATGATCTATAATCGATGTAGCTCTGAGAAGGATAAAAATCAGAATCAAAGTGTTCAGGGTTAGACCCTAAACACGGGGGTCCGGAATTGTATCCCCAATCCGAATTAACCCAACTAACTGATGGTCGATTACAATATGAGTTGGGATAATCGTTATGTTGAGGATAATTTACAACAGGAGGGAAAGAGCGGGAATGCGTGAAATATGTGGAAGGATTCATGATACACAAGAGGAAGAAAGGTGCCCTGCAATACAAATAATCAAACCTGTCCTTAAATAGGTTAGCCTAAAGACCTACAGACTCTCAAAACCCATCTTGAGATAAAGGAACGATTTGATCTACTTCCGTCTGTTCAATCCAACCAGTTAGAAGGAGGGACTGGGGAGAAGGTTCTTCCTTCGGCTTGCACCTCTGGTTCCTAGTGTACCCCCCAGCCGCAATCGTTTGACTCTACTCCCCTAGCTAGACATCAGATTGAACAGTAGAAACAGACTAATCGAAAATAATCTCGTTCTGGGTTCTGAAGAGCGAGTCCAATCCTTAAGGCCAACGTCTACTCTGTTTTATTTAGGACTAGGTTTGAATGTGCTTTGGAATGTGATGGGCCCTTTAAATGGGTTGTGCCCTTAATGATTGATTGATTCATTGTGTGAGTGCACAACCAGTGGTTTTCAAGCAAGATTGTTTTTGATGTGGTAAATTTTAAGGTTCAAATCTTGCTTAGTAGCTTTTAGGATTCAACTTTAGGTGTTTTCAATCAAGTTTCATTAGCACACCAGGTTTTGCAAGCACAGGTGAAGAAGTTTTCCTTTAAAATTTAAAAAGAATGTGGAGTGCCTGGTAAATGCCTAAGAATTGAACCTAATTGGCAGCTACTTGATGAGTTGATTTTATTTGAAGTGGTGCGGCCCAATCAACTCAAACAATTGGCCTGTTGCACCACTTAATTTGGCACACAAATGATTACCTAATCTGATTTCTACTCAATTATGTGTTTGGATGTATGTACCAGCTCCTAAGATTGGATTACCGGTTGAGTTTGAAAATCAGATGAGGTTGTGTACCTCTGTGAGATTTTTTTTTTTTAATGTGGGGGTTGGGGTGAGTATGGGTGTTAAACAACAAACAGTCTAACCTTAGAGTTTATAAAAACACCTAGGTTGATTGATATTTGAGTTATTATGTGATGAAATGAAATCTAATGGGTGGGAGGTGGGGGGGTAACTCACAAAACCTTCTACAGCACTTTACTCGAATCTACCGCTTTTGCCTGCCTCGAAAGAGTGCCTACAATTACAATAAGAAAGGAGAAAAGTGAGATAAATGATTTGTAAGTTACAAAACGTGAAGAGAAATCAAAGATCGTTGCCTCCCCGGCAACGGCGTCAAAATGTTGAACGTTTACGAACCTACGCTAACGTATTCGGTTTTGGAAAACCTGTCGTTGTAGTTCGAAAGCGAAGAATTCTTGTTCAACAAATAAAATTTATACCGAAATTAAAATTCCGGGTCGAATACAGGGAGGCGGACGTTTGATTTAAAAATTACGCGTTTCTTTTTATTTGTTACAGAATAATTCAATTTAGAACTATCTAATTATTTACAATAAATAGAAGAGAGAGAGAGTAAGAGAGAAAAATAGTATTACACAGAGAAATCAAAATGGGATGTAGAATAAACAAGGAATTTTTGCATTGAAGAGATTGTTCATTACAACTAGAAAGCATAAAACAATTACTCTAGAAAGCGATAAATTTACTCTAGAAAGCATTAAAAGAATGGAGGGAGAAATGTCCTCCTCAACGGTCGCTTGGAGGATGAGTAGATTAATCTAGAAAGCAGTAAATGTATACTAGAAAGCGGTAAAGAGAATAGGGAGAGAGAAATCCTCCTCGACGGTTGCTTGGAGGACGAGCCGGACGGGACAACGCCTGGACGAAGGAGAATGAAGCGGGACGAAGGAGGACGAAGCAGAAGAACGGGAATGAAGCAGCACGCCGTCGTTGTCACAGGATCCACTTCCGAAGGGGAACGAAAATTGGACTTTATCTCACAAAAAGCATCCCGGGTGTGGGACAAGCTTCTTTTGAGCTTTGGAGGGGTAGAGTGGAGAAAGAATGGATGAGAATTTCGTATGGAGGGGGTCTCCTTTTATAGTTGCAAAGAGTGGGGGCAAAATGGACATTACATCTTCAAAATAATAAATAAGGCGTCTTTAGTGACGGATAAATCCGTCACTAAAGCCCCGACGTGGCCGTCGCCGCCGCGCCCACGCGCGCCTCCTCGGCTGCCTACTCCTCAACGCTCGTGCACGTCCAGCGCTTTTCAGTCGTCCGATCGCGAGATCGGACGGCTTAAATCGCGTCCGCGCCCGCTGCAACCTGCCCGCTTGCGCGTGCGATCGCGCGTTACGCGGGCGTCCAATCGCGCGTCAGCACTATCGGGCGCTCGCAACTGCATGATCTCCATCCGACGCTCCACGCGCCTCAATTACTCGCGCCTTCAATCCCCTCATCGCGGCTCGAACCCGTGCCCCGCGCTCGCGTAAGCGCGCTCGACTGCTACGTTGCGGGGCGCGGATGGTCGAGCGCACGTTTTAAGCGCCGGGCGGCCACAACCGTTGGATCTCCATCTGACGGCGGAGAGCGATCCGGTGGGAGCCTTCACAAAATGCAAGCGGCCGTTTGGGCGACTGAGATGGCGCCATGTGGCGCCATCTTGGCCGTCCATCTTCTGGAAGTTGTAGATGGTGCCACGGATGTCGGATTGACTGGATTTTTGTGTCGTTGGGCTGCGATCGTCGATCCGAATTCATCCGTGCGGTCGAATTTATCATCTGAAATGCGGATTTACACCATCCTGGCCCTTGATCTTCTAGGGTTCCCCGGTCTCTGTCTGATGCTATGGATGCCTGATTAGGACGATCTTGGAGTCGTTGAACTCCAATCGTCGCCCTGATCACATCCATACGGTTGGATCTTTGATCCGAGGCCCTGATAAAATGTTTCCCTGTCCAAGCACATAAAAGGGGACAATTAACCTCCATTTTATTCAAACTACTCTAAATGCGAGATGATGCATGTTATGCAATATTTATATCATGAAATGCAATCCTATGCTTAAGAACATGCATAAATAGACATTTTAAGTAGTGTAAATGTGTTTACATCACTTAGGTTGAAATGGAACGGCCCATTCATTATCGACCAGATTTTTCCAAATGGAGCTGTTCAAATCTCTGACTCGAAGATGGGTAATTCATTTAAAGTCAACGGTCAACGTCTGAAACTTGTTATCGACCATACTCTTCCAGAACCCATCTCAGACACGGTTGCTCTAGCCATGCTGTGAGTTCTTTGGCTGGACTTCGCCTAGCTAATAGCATTAAACTCAGAAGTTGTATAGTCTAACTCAGAGCTGACCCTAGCTTCATATTCAGGTGATATCTTCTATACTCTACCCTTCCTTTCATGTCTCTTCTTCTCAATGTGGACATTGCATTAGCTAGGCATGGGGAGTGGATTCATTTTTTAATCATTTTTTCAACTCTGTGAAATTCTTGTAAATTCTATTTCTCTTCGTATATATACAAAAAAAATTGAATTAGGAAGGAATACTTGGACATTAGGACTTTTCAATCTTAGGAAATATTACAATAGGATCTGAACACTAAGACCCTTCTGGTCTTTAGGCTTAATCAGACTAGGTATTCACTAAAATGTGGATTTATTTTTCGAGTCCTCGCCATCCTGAATTTTATTTCTAATTTGATTAAATAAGTTTGGGTGATAAGTACACGACTTATCAACCTACCCTTTGATTTGAGGGAACTTTAAGTCTAAGCATCTACACACTATCTTGTCACTGACTCGTTCGGCAGTTCTAATGGAAATTGGGTAGCTAATGAACCTTTTATGGTGATATGGTTGGTAGGTTATCGTGGGTAACACCCCATAGGTAGGTTGTCCAGAGCCCAGTCACTGGACCATTCTCTTCTTGCTGCCTTTAGGTAAATCTTAGACTAGGAAAGCCACCTACTTAAAAAGAAAAAGAAAGTCAAAAAGAAAAGGAAAAGAAAAAGAAAAAGGAGAAAAGAAAGAAAAAAAAAAGAAATAAACCACACTTCGCCACACGAGTATGGCTTGTAAGTTGTCGGTGGTAATAGCTCATCGACGGGTTGTCGAGAACCTAGCTCAAGAAATGCACTAAAAATTCCCAAAACACTTAGGAAGAAGCGGAGAAGTAGAATAAGCCATGGAGATATACACTGCTCTCACCCTTGTATTGACCCCATAAAAATAGAAGTAGGGAGAAAGCTACTGATCATAAAGGTACAACTTTAGGCATAATTCTCTTTGTAAGGTCACCTAGAGGCGTAGAAATCCAAAGTCCGTTCTAATTGTCGATCAACGAGTCTATCACATTCACAATAAGATGGTTAGAACTTAGGGTTCTCATCAAATATTGGGTGAGTTGAGTGGCCGTAGAAAGTCACTCTTTAAACCTAAACTCAAAAATCCAAAAAAATTAGAAAAGAAGAAAAAGAGAAAAAGAGATTTTTCTTTGAATAAGGTGAGGGCTTGAGGTGGTCTGCATTTTGGCAGATACCCGGATGCTGTTGTGTCTTTGAAAGTTCGGATCCTGAGTAAAAAATTTCTTAATGTTGAAAATAACTTATGCCCAAGTAATCCAACCTAATTCTTTTCTAAATAGCATGTAGTTTTTGCTAGGGACTAGCAAAAGATAGGCATGAGGGTGTGATGTGCATACATCTGACTAACCTAAAATGTCTATTAATGCATGTTCTTAGTGTCACATTAGCATCATACATTGTACATAGTGCATGACATGCACAATCATGCATTTAGATCAAGTTATATAAATTGTATAGTAATTATCTCTTTTTTATGGTCAGGGACAGGGTGACCTCTTATCAGGGCCTCGGATCGAAGATCCAATCGTACGGTTCTGATCAGGGCGACGATTGGAGTTCAACGACTCCAAGATCGCCCTAATCGGACATCCGTCGCACCAGATAGAAATTGAGGAAACTTAAAGAGCAAGGGCCAAGATGGTGTTAATCCGCACCTCAGATGACAAATTCAACAGCATGGATGGGTTCGAATCGACGATCGCAACCTAATTGTATGAAAATCGATCCAATCCGACACCCGTGGCACCATCTACAACACTCAGAAGATGGATGGCCTAGATGGCACCATGTGGTGCCATCATAGCCACCCAACACCGGCTGCAACCCTCCTTCGCTTGCTCGTTTGATCTCGATCGTTGGATGAAGATCCAACGGCCGAGCGCTCTTGCATAACCGTGACCATCCACCGGCTTAGCACAGTGGTTGCACACTCGTGGGTGAGGTAGAGGTCGCAGGATTGATCCCCGTGGAGCCTTAAATCGAAAAGCAGGCGTGGCGCAGGCACGCGATCAGAGCTGCGCGATGAAGATCGAGCAGTGGGGACCGAGCGATAGCACCCAAGTGCGACCAGACATACGGCGCTTACACGTGATCGTACGCAGGCGTGTGGCGTGGGCGTAGCTGCTCTCAGTCGTTCAATCTCTTGATCGAACGACTGTGAGTGCATGAACATGAGCGGGCATTTTGAGCAAAGAAGAGCGGGCACACGCGGCATGTGCACACGTTGCCCATGATGGACCTTTAGTGACATTTAAGTCCGTCACTAAAGGTTCCATATTAATGTTTTTGAAATTTAAATGTCCAAAATGCCCCCACTCCTTGCAACTATAAAAGGAGATGCCCTCTATATGGATTTCTCATCCCTTCCTTTGCTTCTCTCCCTCTCCAAAGCTCAAGAGAAGTTGTCCCACACCTGGGATGCTCCTTAAGAGCTAAAATCAATTTTTCGCCCACATTCCGGAAGCAGATCTCGCGACGACGACGACGTGTTGCCTCATTCCTATTCCTCCTGCTTCGACCTCCTTCTTCTCGCTCCATTCCTTGCCTTCCAGGTGTTATCTCATCTGGCTCGTCCTCCAAGCGATCATCGAGGAGCATAACTTCTCTCTCCCACTCTTTTTTCCTACTTTCGAGAGTAGAATTTTTCTACTTTTTTTAGTTATAATAATTTCTCGCTTTCTAGTGTAATCTTTTCTTACTTTCTTAGTTGTAAAAATATTTTGCAACATCAAGTGAATGCTTTCTCTCTCTCTTATTGTTTATAGTTATTCCATTTTATTGTGATTATTTCACTTTTTAAACAAAAACAAAAAAAAATATAATTGCGAATTTTGATTGACGTAGCCTCCTTGAGTTCGACCCGGGATTTCTTTTCTGGTATAAATTTTATTTGTTGAGCCCGAGTTCTTTGCTTCTCAAACTACAACGACAGGTTTTCAAAACCAACTCTGATAGCATAGTCTTCCGACGTTCAACAGTAAGCCTAGAAGGTATGAGTTAATTAGATCCTCGGTGGATCTAATTGGGTTCAGGTGCACCCAATCAACTGTAGGTGCACCCAATCAACTATAGAGTCACCCAATTAGACGTCCAATTCTGTGTCAGTATGAGTTCTGCCTTCCTGGATTGTTATTCTACAGAAATCAAATGTCCAGCCAATTGTCTGGATGTCCTAAAAGGTGCTGGAGAGTTGTTTTAGGTTTTCTAAGGTGGGTTTTGGTTCATAAGTGTTTGGGAGAGGGATAGGGTGGATAAGAACATGGATAGTGCTATCCATGTTTGGGTTTTGAGGCTAAGGTGCCCTAATGGAGGTTGTTTTGGGTTTGGGAAGGCTGTCCTAGGGTTTCGAAGGGTAGGGAGAAGGCTATCCTCTTTACTCCTCTTATCTGGATCAGTCTTCTTCTTCCTTTATTGCTTTGTTCCACTATCTCATTCATCCTGGATCACTTTATTACCTACAAATAGTAATAAAAATCATTAAATAGTAGGATATCTCATCTTATTCTAAATAGACTGATGCAATGCATCATATGCAAGATATGAGTGCAATATCCACAAATTAAGCTAGGTTGAAACATTATTTAGGTTGATTAAGACCCATGATTGTTGTGCAATCACACATGGCGACACCTCCACCACTTGATGACATCCAATGAGTGTAATTGAATCACGCCTACTCTTCGCAAGATTTCCCCCGCACACTGCAGGTTGAACTTGTGCTCGTAGTTTGCAAGCACGTGTCTTCACCATTGCACCACGGCCACAGTTTGTCGAGTGGAGAGTTGGTGCAGCCACGTGGTTAGGGAGCCCCTCTGCCATTGGATTGAGATCCAATGGTTGAGATCTCATCTTGCGGTGGGCTTGGGGACGCATCGGCTTAGGTGGGGCGGCCTGGATGGCACCATGTGGCGCCATATGGGTCGTTCGTCTTCTTCTTGTGGAGGGTACTACAAAGCTCTGATCGGGGTGATTCCCACATTGATGGACTACGATCTGAATTGAGGAATAGGGCTTTGAATTGAATCCTTCATGAAATCAGGATTTGAATCCACCATGCGAGCCCCAACAGGATCAAGTTCCTCAATTTTAGGGTCATCCATTGATTTATCGAATTCCTCAGGCCCAGTTGTCTCACTAAAATCGTGTTCTGTAAACTCATGTGAGACTTCAAATAATGATTTTTCACCTTCAGAATCAAAGTTATCTGAGTCTGCATTAATGTTTGTCTCAAAATCATCAATCACTTTCTGATCCATGGAGACATTCGTTTCCTCGTACCTTGGCTTAGGGATCTTAGGTAAAGAAATCAAATCATCCTTATTTGATTTCTCTAGAACAACCTGGATAATCCCAATCTCGTAACCCGTGTCCCCCCCAATAGGTGCCTGAGTGGGTTCTGACATTAGTTCTCCTGAAGGGGCTTCATCTTGGGAATCGTCCCAAGATTGAACTAAAGAAACCACAAATCTCATCCTCAATTTCGATAATTTCCCAAGTAAGAACTCACCCTGGCCCTTATCCTTAACATCCTGAAGCCAATCCAACAAATACTTATTCAGATCATCAATCATTTCAATCGAGGGCTCCAATTCTTCAGTGCAAGGTGTTGGCTGACCTTCTAAAGATTGTATAGTATTCTCAAGTTAGCCAACACCTTCTCTTGGACCTGGTTAACCTGAACCAAATGGTTTGGTTCAGGGTTGGGCGGGTTTGGGTTCATTGTAGGGTAGTCAACGAATTGAGGTTCTTGATAGCCTCCCTGATAATAGGTCATTTTAGGTTGTTCATAAGGTGTTGATGACCTAAAGGTAGTGTATTCTGGGGAGGGGTAAGGATCAGTGTATCCTTCTTGATTGTAGATCATATTAGGTTGTCCAAATGAGGGCGGTGATTTATAATCGATGTAGCTCAGAGAAGGATAAGAATCAAGATTATGGTGTCCAAGGTTAGACCCTGAACACGGAGATTTGGAATTGTATTCCCAATCAAGATTATCCCAACTAGAAGATGGATGAGAATAAGTCTAGTTGGAATAAGTAGTGGTAGGAGGGTAGGAGTGGAAGTTTGAATAGGATGTGGAAGGATCCATGATAGAATAGGAGGAAGAAAGGTGCCCTGCAATACAAACAAACAAACCTGTCCTTAAGTGAGCTAGCCTAAAGACTTACAGACTCCCAGAACCCACCTTGAGATAAAGAATCTATTTGATCTACTTCTTTCCAGTCAATCCAACCATTTAGAGGGAGGGACTGGGGAGAAGGTTCTTCCTTTGACTTGCACCTCAGGTTCCTAGTGTACCAACTAGCCGTTATTGTTTGATTTTTCTCCCCTTGCTAGATATCAGATTGAACGGTAGAAACAGACTAATTGAAAAAAATTTCGATTTGGGCTTTAAAGAGCGAGTCCAATCCTTAAGACCAACGTCTACTTTGTTTTAATTAGGGTTAGGATTGAATGTACTTTGGAATGTGATCGACCCTTTATTTGGGTTGTGCCCTTAATGATTGATTGATATGTGTGTGTGTGCACAACCCATGATTTTCATGCAAGATTATTTTTGGATGTGGTGAATTTTAGGGTTTAAATCTTGCTTAGTAGCTTTTAGGATTAAACTTTAGGTGTATTAAATCAAGTTCAGTAGGCACACCAAATTTTGAAAGTACAGGTGAAGATGTTTTCCTTTAAGACCTAAAAGAATGTGGAGTGCCTGGTAAATCCCTAAAAGTTGAACCTATGTGGCAGCTACTTGAGGAGTTATTTTTAATTGAAATGGTGCAACCCAAATAACTCAAATAATTGGCCTGATGCACCACTTAGTTAGGCACACAAGTGATTACCTAATCTGATTTCTACTCGATTATGTGTTTGGGGGTGTGTACCGGTTCCAAAGAAGAGGTTGTGTACTGCTATGAGATTTTTTAATTTTTTTTTTCTTTTATATGTGGAGGTTGAGGTGGGTGGAGGTCACAAACAAATAATCAAAAATTAACCATATAGTTTTTAAGAACACCTAGGTTAATTTGTTCTTGTGTTATTATGTGGTGGAATGAAAACTAGTGGGAGGGAGGTGGGGATAAACTTACAAATCCTTCAACAGCACTTTACTCCAATCTACCGCTTTTGCTCGCCTTGTAAGAGTATCTGCAATCAAAATAAGAAAAGAGAGAAGTGAGGAAAAGATAAGTAAGGCAGGAAAATGCGAAAAATCAAAGAGCGTTGCCTCCCTGGCAACGGCGCCAAAATATTGAGTCGAAAGATCTATGCAAATGGGATTGGATTTTGAAAAACCCGTCATCGTAGTATGATTTGCGAAGAAATCTGTCAACAGATAAATTTACACAGAAACTCTAAGAATTCCGATTCGAACACATGGAGGTGGACGTTTGATTCAAAACCACGTTTGTTTAATTATCACGAAGCAGATTAGCAAATCGAATTGAATCTAAATTAGTTATCTACTTAAAGAATAAAGAATAGAAGATAGAGAGAGAATATTACAAATAAAGAGAAAACATAGATAGAATAGACATGGATTTTATTACCACAAGCTGATGTTCATTATAATTACAACTACTCACTACACTAGAAAGCAGGAAATCTACACTAGAAAGTAGGAAATCTATACTAGAAATCAGTAAAAGAGAAGATAGAGAGAAGTTATCCTCCTCGACGACTGCTTGGAGGATGAGCCGATGGGGTGACGCTTGGAAGACAAAGGACGAAGTGGGAAGAATCAGGGGTAAGGCAAGACATCATTGTCATAGGATCCACTTCCTGAATGAAGTGAGAGGACAACCGCGGGATGCTCCACAAAGGGGGAAGAAGGTGGAGAAATTCTAATTTTAACTCTAATGGAGCATCCTGGATTTGGGATAAGCTCTTAGAGCTTTAGAGGGGATGAGAGGAGGAAGGGACGAAGTGTGGGGGTCGTAGGGCGATATATAGGTGTAGATTAGAGGGGGCAAAAAGGTCATTTGTCATCGAAACATTAATGTCAAGTCCTTAGTCATGGATTTATCCGTCACTAAAGACCTGAACGTGGGCTGAAGATCCGTGCACACGCTCGCTTCCTCACCTTCGGCTGCCTCAACGCATATCCACATTCTTTTCATATTAGTCGTTCGATCGCAAGATCGGACGGCTTAAAGTGCTGCTGCGCCACTTCATGTTTCAGCCATTGTGCTCGACTGCGAGCGATCGCTTCATCCGTTGCGCCACATGGCGTGCCCGTTGCTACACGATCGAAATCTAAAGGTGGAATTTTGCTTGCACCAGCACGCTTAATCCTTGATTTGAAGGTGTAGCGAGGATCAACCTCGCTACCTCATGCACTGGAGGACTTTTTCCACCGTGCTATGTGCGTGGATTGGCAAGGAGAGCATTCGTGTGTTATTTGATATCAACCATTGGATCTTGATGTAACGGTTGAGATCAAATGTGTATTTCTTCTCACATGAGGTGTGGCTTAAGGGAGGCAACTTCATCAAGTCTCAGACGTTGGATGAAAAGGCGGGGCAGGGAGCAATTTGGAGGGTCTGGATGGCACCACGTGGCATCATTTGGACTGTCTATCTTTTGTGAGTTGCAGATGGTGCAACGGGTGTCAAATTGGATCAATTTTCACGCTGCTGGGCTGCGATCATCAATCCGGACCCATCCGTGCAGTTGGATTTATAATCTGAAGTGCAGACTTACACCTTCTTGGCCCTTGATCTCTGACCTTCCTTGGATTATATCTGATGCTACGGATGTTCAATTAGGGCAATCTTGGAGTCGTTGAACTCCAATCGTCGCCCTAATCAAATCCATATGGTTGGATCTTCAATTCGAGACCCTGATTGAATATCACCCTATTACCTGACCATAAAAAGAGGAAATTAACCTAAAATTTATACAATCTAACCTAAATGCAAGATGATGTATGTTATGCAATTTTTATAATGTATGATGCAACTCTATGCCTAAGAACATGCATAAATAGACAGTTTATGTGATATAAACGTGTTTACATCACCGTGATGCCATCTTGCTCCATCCTCCATCCTTCGAGTACGTCCTCCTTCATTTCGCTCCTCACCACCTTCCTCTAGGAGACGTCAGAGTGAGTCATCCTCTGAGCGACAGTCGAGGGGGATTCTCTCACCTCTTTCTATCTTTATTGCTTTCGTAGTGTAATCTTTCTTGTTTTCCTAGTGGTAGCAAACATTTGATTCAGAAATATGTGATTGTTTCTCTCTCTCATATTTTGCTAGTAGATTAGTTAGATAAGTAATTGTTTATCTGATCTCTTGCTTTCTAAAAAATTCCAAAAAAATTATAAAAGACAAAAATGACAAAAACAAATAAAAGCCAAATGTGTATCTTTCAAAACCAAACGTTCACCTCCCTGTGTTCGACCCGGGACTCACATTTTGAGTTTCGGTTGTAAATGTTATCTGATCGACATATTTTCTCACAAATCGAACTACGACGACGAGTTTTCAAAACTCTAAAACCTTTTCACGAAGAGATCCGATGTCATCACTAATTAAGAGTGAAATAATTCAATTAGGTTGGGCTTAGGTCAATTGGACTCTCACTGAGTCCAATTGAACTTTTGTGGGTTGAGATCTGTGCTCAATTGGACTCTATGAGTCCAATTGACTAGGCAATGGTAATTGACTATGATCTAAGTCAATTGGGCTTAATGAGAACCTACTTAGGTTCTTAGGAAGGTTTAAAGGTGGTGTACTATGGTTAAGGTACCTTAATTTAGGTTCCTAAGGGGTTGGAATTGGATTTAGGGACCTAGGAACTCAAGATCAAGGCTTGAATTCAAAAATAGGAACTGGAGAATAGTTCCAGACATCCAATAAAGGTATCAGGAGACTTATACTCAAAAATCAGATATCCAGACTTGTTATCTGGACGTCCAATCAGAGTCAGGAGGGATTCAAGGTTCTTTCTTGGGTATTCTACGGAAATTAGATGTCTGACCAAGTGTCTGGACACCCAATAACACTGCAGACATGTGTTTAAGGTGTGCGGGCTGTGTCTTAGGGTCTTGGATGTCCAATAACCTATCTGGATGTTCAGATTAGGGTTGGAATTAGGGTTTTGAGTCTTCCTAGGCTATGGTGACCTAATCTAAGGGTGGCTAAGACTTGGGAAGTCTTTTATGGCTATCCTAGGGCTAGGATTGGACCTATGTTCTTGATAGTATAACTGCTTTACTTCTACTTAAAAGAATAGCATACCTCAACCCTTTACATTATTTCTCTATTACATTTTATTCTAATCTTCCACTCCAGCCCTGATGCAGCACTAGCTTGAAGTCCAGCTTCTAATCTAGCCTTAGATCCAGCTTCTAAGCTTCTTATTTCCTGTAATTTATATAATGCACTTAATTAGTAAATTATATCATTATTTCATGCATAGCTAAAGGAAGTAGATAGGATGCAAATAATGCTTATGCATGCATGAATTACACTAGCTTATGGTAAGTTCTAGCCTAATTTAGGTCAATTAAGACCTATGATTGCTACACAATCACCTCCTCCTACACCCCTCCTCCTCTCCTTTAGCCCCCCCTCCACTCCTTCCTCCAACCCTCCTCCTCTCCTCTAATCCCTCCTTCGCCTCCTCCTCCTGCTCCCCTCCTCCATCTCCTCCTCCTACCCCCATCCCCCTTGTCCTCTGGCACCCTCCACCTCTCCTTCTATCCCCCTCCTCCTCATCGTGTCCTCCCCACCCCTCTCCTCCTCCTCCTGCCCTCCTTGTCTCTTCCTGGCCTCCTACTCCTATCCTCTTTCCCTCCTCCGATCCTCTTGCTCCCCTCCTTGTTAAAAGGGTACTCCAGCAAGAGTACTAAGCAGGAGGCACCATTCATTCCCGTGATCCATTGCTTGAAGTGGGGGCTCATCCCTAACTTCACGAAGAAGAATGAGAAGTCCAATCACTTTCGGGTGATCATTACAATCAAATCAAATCAAATCAATACATCTCCTCTCTACTGGTATCTCTTCTCTAAGAGAAGACTCCCTCCTATCCTCCTCTCATCGTCCTCATATTGCCCTTCCTCGTCCTCGTCATCCTCCTCCTCGTTAATATATATCTTATGTTAATATATGTGCTATTAACATTGAAGATAATAATCTATTATTTAATTAATTTTACTTTTGAAAATGCAGGCTATCAGTGTTGGGTATAGTCGGAGGCTGTATTAGTTGTAGGTATATATACATTCAATCTTTTTAATTTAATTGAATGATATTTTTGTTTTTTGTTGAATTTTTTGAATGTTCAAATTGGTTTGTGTTTAGATACACACACTTGCTAAGGAAGATAAATGCATGCGAGGTCAAACATTATGTATTCTAACCCCTAGCGTAAAAGTCCTCTGAGTGAAATTATGTCAAATTACTCGCCCGTCAAGGCTTACGATCAAGTTATACGGACAATGCAGGAAGTGTACATATACCTCACATACATGCATGATATGTTGTCTTTGTAGCATGCCATAAGACTCGATCGACTTTAGTTCAGTGAAGTACCTGATTAGCTCATATTCGTGGGCTATTTAAGTATGTAAATGTCTAGACATTAAATTAATTTGAACATTTAGATAGTATGCATTAGGATGTAAATAAATTAATTCATTTTATCCTAATTGTATAATTCATTCATTGCATGCATTTAGCATTAACTTAGAATTGCATGCATTTGATTAGTTAATCAATTAGGTGAATTACTTGTATTGTTTTAATTTAACATAGAAGTTAAGGGCTTATGCATAAATAACCATAATATTTTATTCTTTTATTTTTTTCTCCTTTGCACAGGTAACTCCTCTGGCTTCAGCTCCGCCTCCTCTTGCGCATCACATTTATGCTACGGCATTTTGAATTTGAAATCATGGCCGTGGCTACAAAAGGAGGGAGAGCTACTGTTGAGGGAGGCCACCATCCTTTCTCCTTACTATGTTGAAAGGACCTTCCTCCTCTTCCATTCCATACCATCGGCCTCACCGCGGCAGAACGACTCATCACCATGGGCGTATGGGGTGACAGCCCACACCGCCAAAGAGTCTCTGCAACTCTTCATCTTAGCCAGCAACTCATGCCCACTCCCAGCTAAGAGCGCCTGCCACCGCTCCATCAGACACCCCCGCACGTGCTCTCACTTCAATTCCAGCCATCAGCCATCTGCCCACCGCGCCTTCACCCTAAAGTCAGCCAAGGCACACCCTCACTTCATCACTGCAGCACCAGCCACCTGCACGTGCGCTTCCACACCTCAGCCAGAGCACGCACTAGCAGCTTCCCCCCCACTCCATTAGACCCACCACGTGCCTCCAGCCCAGCAACCCACAGCGCCCTCACTTCCTTCTCCAGCACACCCTACCTCCAGCCCAGCCACTGTACGCCCGCGCCTCCTCACCTTAGCGCCTGCACGCACCCACGCCATCATCTGTGGTGTCCTCTGTAGCACCTGCAGTGGTGCCAACAGGACCACCTGCGTACACCTTGCAGCGCCTCAGCCTTTGTAGAACCCGCACCTCCACCCACCCCCGCTGCAACACCCGTGTGCACCCTACAACGCCTTAGCCACTGCATGCACTCGCGCCATCACCCAGCGCACACACCTACAGCTGGTGCCACCACCACACCCGCGTGCGCCTACTGGCTTTGCAGAGTGCCCAGCGCCCACGCCTCCGTGCCTTCGTGCGCCTACAGCGCCCCTTGCACCCACCCTTTCCTTCACCAGCAAGTGCAGCCAGCAGCATGCTTCTCCACCACCGCCACTCTCCTCCGGCAAGCCAGCTCCGGCCATCTCACAACACACCGCTGCCACCACCGCGAAGGCCTCGCTTCAGCCAACCTCTTGTAGGAGTAACTCCTCGATTGAACCTCTCTCCCATGCGCAAGGAGGAGAGAGATAAAATCCCCTATTTTTATGTTAATTAAGATATACATTTGAATGCCATTGCCACCAAAATCAATTTTAATTTATGATTATTTTATTGTGGTGAAATTGTGACTGCATCTCATGCTTTTTGATAATTATGTGATTATTGATATTCACATGTTTTAACATTGGTTTTGGGATTAAAATGTGCACAAATTTTCTCTAATACATGTCAATTGGAAATTACATAAAATCATCACATATTTATTGAATATTTCAGTGAGGAAAAATTACACATATACCCTTATATTTTTGAGTTATTGTGCATCTTCTTTCCATCGCATTTCATGCTGGATTTGATTATGGATTTCGCACTTGATTGAAAGAATATGAAATAATCAAGATTCTATTGCATCATTGCCTCCCTGTGGATATGACCCGCTCTTCTGTGAGTGGTAATTTTTATTATAATTATTTTGTTAAGCGATTTTCCACCACTTTGTTACTAAAACGACAGATCATCTTAATCACATTATTCGAAAGCGAAAATTGACTTGTCAAATGGCACCATTGCCAGGGAGGCAACAGATGCAATAGTTTCACCTGATTTTATTTCTGATTATTTCTCATTGCACAGTGATCTGACCATTTATTATCTTTTTTGTGCGAGGAATTTGAGAGAGGTGACAGGCACATCGGGGAGAAGACGTCGACCTTGAGCAACGCTTACACACAGGGAAGACGAAGGAGACTTGGATTCTGCCTCTATAGGAGATTTCCCGTTTCATAAGTTTTATTTCTGTTTTCTCGCCCTTGTAGTAATTGGGGTTGATTTTTGGGAGCTTGTTCCCTTTTCTTTAGATTTAGGTTTTTAATTTATTTTTTTGATTGTTTGCCCTTTATTTTCTTGTGCATAAGTAGCTAAAAAAAAAATGACCTGCCTGCTAGAGGCTGCTTGCCCCTAGGACGAACTATTTAGGTCTGTATGAGCAGCCTCTAGATTTATTTCTCTACATTGCGTGCATTCTCACATCATTGATTGCTAGAAGCAAGGTACACATTCTCTTACTTTGCATCCTATTCTTGATCACGCATTGCATTTGGACTTAATTCAAAGATCACATAATTTGTCTTGAAGCGATCTAACAAGTGGTCACATATATTCTTGAAAAAGGACTAATTAAAGGAGGGACATCTAAATATCAAGGACTTGATTTCCAAATGTGGTGTGCGATTCAAAATTCAAAATCTTTTTGCGGTGTATGCACACTTATATCTTTTGCACCACGGCATGCATTTAAACACTCCTAAGTCTTGGAACGACTAGGATAAGAGCCCTCCTACCGTTGGATTATGAAGTGTTTGGAACTTGAGATAAAAGGTTTTGTAAATCCAAAGAGGGGGATACCTTGTCATGGATTTTTGGGGGTAGTTGAGAAGCACCGCGAAAGCATAGCTTCAAAGGAAGGCTTAGGCTTACTTGCATCCCTCGATCTTCCATCTTTGGATTTGCTTTACCATTTGAGATTTAGGGAAGAACACCTAAGCTCCAACTAGGTCTTTTTAGGCATCTTGAAGGTTGACAATTGGCGTGTAATTGATTGGACAACTTGCTTTGTCACCTACAATTTGAACTAAAGTCAAAAGCCTAAATTTGTAAAGACCGAACAAGTCCTTTTGAATTGTGTTTGTAGTGCATGCTTGGTAGGCATTCTCTTAGGAGACAACTTGTGTTTGTTCCTGAACCTGAAAGAATCTTAAGAAGAAACCTTCCAAGGGTAGAAATGGCCGGTCAAAGGAGCCTTAAGGAATATTTCATTCCAACCAATCAAGCTGGCCCTGCACTATGTAGACCTGGAGGGGACAATCCTTATGAGATCAAAAGCACTACCATATCCTTGCTGCCTTATTTTTATGGTACAGCTAGGGAAGACCCTTACAGGCATGTAAAGGAATTCACCGAGGTCTGTTCCACGGTGAAGCTGCAGGGCGTTACTGATGACGCTCAAATGCGGACCCTCTTTCCCTTGTCCCTTAAGGACAAAGCCAAGTATTAGTATCACACCCTTGATAATATTAAAACTTGGGATGCCCTGAAGGAGTTTTTGAAGTACTTCCCCATGAGCAAAACCAATCACTTTAGGAGGAAAATTATGAGTTTTGTTCAAAAGAATGGGGAAGCTTTCCATGATGCGTGGGAGCACTTTAACGACTTACTAAGACTTTGCCCACATCACCAGGTGCCTAAATGGCAACTGGTTGAAAGGTTCTACACTGGACTTAATGATTCGCATAGGCAAACTGTGGATGGTGCCTGTGCAGGAACATTTCTATCTAAGACTGAGGATGAAGCTTGGAACCTTTTTGATACTTTGAGTGAGAATTCTATTCACTTGAATTCTGCCTACATGGATAGAAATCTCACTCTCATGCAAAGAAAGTTGGAGGCGAATGAGACAAGGGACACCCAGAATTTAGCCTATCAGATTCAATTATTGAATCAAAATATGGAAAGGCTTATATCGAACCCGAGTCCATTCGTATCTAACACCTCCACATCCTATGCTACCGAATGCTTAATTTGCCAGGGCAATACACATGCCACTGTGGATTGCCACTTGGCCTCCCAATTCCCTGAGCTTGTACAAGCGGATCTGAATGCCGCTTAAGGGTTCCATCCTAGACCTCGTAATGACCCTTTCTCCAATACTTATAATGAGGGATGGAGGAACCAACCAAACTTTTCATGGAGACAAGGAAATATCTCAAATTCAGGGAATTATAAACCACAATCCTTTCAAAACTATCAAATGAACCAACCCCAGATCTTTGCCCAACTTAAGACCTCTGATATGGATGAATTGAAGGTGATGTTAAAAACTATGCAAGAAAGTCAAAGTGCCATCATCCAATCTCATGACAGGGCTATACATGAGATGAAATCACAAATAGGATACCTTGTTGAGGCCGTTAGACAGAGGGAAACTGGGAAGCTCCCCAGTGCTGCTGAGGAGAATCCTAAAGGAAAAGGGATTGTCTTTAGGGAGCATGCTCAGGCGGTGACTATTCTAGGTTATGGGAAAGAAATTTCCAAACCTGATGCTCCTATAGTCTCACCCCCTAAAAAACCATCCACCCCAACTTTCACCCCCACCGGAGAAGACTTGCCCAAACCTTCTCTGCTTGAAATCACCTCACCGGAAGAAGTTGCCCCCGTTCCGCCCCTTACTCGACATGACAACCCTTCCACCCAGAGATCGAGAGTGCCCTTTCCAGAGCGCTTATCCACCTCTAGGCAAACTTTTGCTAGCTCATCTGGAGCCAAAGATAAGACGGATGAGATCATGGAAACTTTCAAGCAAGTGCAGATTAACCTGCCTTTGCTTGAGGCTATCAGGCTGATTCCGTCTTATGCTCGCTTCTTAAAGGACCTGTGCACGAAAAAGCGGAAATCTAGAAAATAATCCAATCAAAAGTTGTCTTGCCTGATTCTGTTAGCTCAATTGTTCAACATGGCACACTCCCGAAACTTAAGGACCCAGGAGCTCCATACATCTCAGTAGTTATTGGTAACTTACAAATTGATGAGGCTCTACTTGATCTGGGTGCGGGGGTGAACATCCTTTCGAGCTACGTGTATGAACAACTTGGGGGAGGCAATCTAAGGCCTAGCCCTGTAATCCTTCAAGTTGCTGATCGATCACTTAAGACACCACGGGGAATTTTGGAAGATGTCCTCATAAGAGTGGAGGATTTCTTCTTTCTCGTTGACTTCTTAGTTTTGGACACTGACCCTACAAACAAGCCAACCAAACCCTCCATCATTTTAGGCTGCCCCTTCCTTGCAACTTCGCATGCTTCAATCAATTGCAATACTGGGGCATTGAAAATGGGCTTTGGGAACAGGAAAATTCGGCTTAATGTGTTTGATGCTTACAAACAAGCTAGACTTGAGGATTGTTCTTAAGTTGAGGTGATAGATGACCTGATTGAAGAGGCAACCCCTGCAATGTTATGTGATGACCCCCTTCAGCATGTCATGCTAAATGAGCATTCCCATCTCTTAGAGGAATGTGAAGGGGATATACTAGAACTTGAGGAATTGCTGGGTGTTTCTGCTGAGTCTCTTCCCCCATCATCTCTGCCTAAGGTAGATCTACTACATGAGATGGGGACATCTATTATGAAACCCTCAATCATACAAGCCCCCGACCTTGAGTTGAAACCCCTCCCTGACACTCTCAAGTACGTTTTCCTAGGTGCCAATGATACGCTCCCCATTATCATTTCGGTTATGCTATCTGAGGCATAGGAGGGAGCCCTGATTGAATGCTTGTCTAGGCACAAGGAAGCTATTGCTTGGAGCACTGCTGACATTAAGGGTATAGGCTCTACACTCTGCATGCACCACATTTATACTGATGATTCCATCAAGCCATTTAGGGACATGCAGAGACGTCTGAACCCTAATATGATGGAGGTGGTCAAAAAGGAAATCCTGAAGTGGTTGGACGCTGGGATCATATATCCCATTGTAGATAGTAAATGGGTAAGTCCTATTCATGTGGTGCCAAAGAAGACAGGCTTTACTGTGGAATTCAACGACCAAGGTGAACAAGTTGTCACTAGACCCTCAAATAGATGGAGGGTCTGTATTGATTACCGCAAGCTGAACACCGCTACCCAGAAGGATCACTTTCCGTTGCCTTTTATTGATCAAATTCTCGAGAAATTGACAGGGAATAAGTACTATTACTTTCTCGATGGATATTCTGGGTACAACCAGGTGGCAATCTTTCCTAATGACCAGGAGAAGACGACATTCACGAGTCCTTACGGTACTTTTGCATTTAGGCGTATGCCGTTTGGATTATGTAATGCCCCTGCAACCTTCCAGCGGTGTATGATGTCTATTTTTTCGGACATGATTGATGAGTGTGTTGAAGTGTTTATGGATGACTTCTCCATTTATGGCTCGTCTTTCGACCAGTGTCTCCTGCACTTGGAGAACGTGTTGAAGCGATGTAAGGAAACTGGTTTAGTCCTCAGCTGGGAGAAAAGTCATTTCATGGTATAGAAAGGAATTGTACTTGGGCATATTGTATCCGAGTGAGGTTTGGAAGTAGATAAAGCCAAGATTGATTCTATTTCCAAACTCCCATTGCCCACGAATGTCAAACAGATTAGATCCTTTCTAGGTCATGCCAGCTTTTATAGGTACTTTTTTTAAAAATTTTAGTAAAATTTCTAGGCCACTTTATGACTTGTTGGTGAAGGAATCTTCCTTCAATTTTGATTCAAAGTGTGCTGAGGCCTTTCAAACTCTGAAGGAGGCCTTGATCTCTGTGCCTATTCTCCAAGTTCCTGATTAGACACTCCCATTTGAGCTAATGCGTGATGCTTTAGATTATGCAGTGGGAGCAATCCTTGGACAAAGGGTTGATGGAAGACTTCATTTGCTACATTATGCAAGCAAGACTTTAACACAACCTCAGCAAAACTACACCGTCACTGAAATGGAATTACTTGCTGTAGTTTTTGCTCTGGAGAAGTTTAGGTCTTATCTGCTTGGGTCTAAGGTGGTTATTTTTACTGATCATGCTGTAGTGAAACATCTCATTGCTAAGAAAGATTCTAAGCCACGTTTAATTAGGTGAATCCTACTCCTTCATGAATTTGACTTGGAGATACGTGAAAAGAAAGGAGTAGAAAATGTTGTGGATGACCACCTGTCTCACCTTCCACTTAATGAATCTCTTTCTGGAGACATTCATGAGACATTTCCCGATGAAACTCTGATGGCGGTAACACCAACTTTACCTTGGTATGCAGATACCATAAATTACTTGGTCACTGGACAAACTCCTGGCTCTTGGGATGAGCAGAAAAGAAAGAGATTCATTTCCCAAGCAAGATATTTTCATTGGGAAGAGCCAGAATTATTTAGAATTGGACAAGACCAAGTATTGAGACGTGTACCTGAAGAGGAACAACAAAGTGTGCTGAGTTTTTGCCATGAACGTCATTGTGGAGGACACTTTGGTGCTAAGAAAACTGCTTTTAAGGTTCTCTAGTCTGATTTTTGGTGGCCTTCTTTATTTAAGGATTCTCATAATTTTGTTAAGGCCTGTATTAGATTCAACGGACTGGAACGATTGGGAAGAGGAATGAAATGCCTCAACCCTTATTAAATCTATTGAAATTTTTGATGTGTGGGGAATTGACTTTATGGGCCCCTTCCCGTCGTCCCATGGTTATGAATATATCTTGGTGGCAGTTGATTGTCTCTAAATGGATAGAGGCCATTCCTATGTGCACAAATGACCACTCTGTGATTTTGAAATTTTTGAAGGCCAATATCATATCTCGTTTCGGCTGCCCCAAGACCATTATAGGTGATGGGGGACCTCATTTCCGAAACCACCACTTCAATCGGCTAGTCAGGAGTCTGGGAGTGACTCACAAGGTCGCTACCCCTAACCATCCTCAGATGAGTGGCCAGGTTGAAGTGTTGAATAGGGAGATAAAAAATATTTTGGAAAAGACCGTTAGACCTGATAGGAAAGACTGGTCCCAGAAACTCGATGATGCTTTGTGGGCATATCGAACGGCCTATAAGACCCCTTTAGGTACTTCTCCCTTTTAGATTGTGTATGGGAAAGCATGCCATTTACCTGTTGAGTTGGAACATAAGGCACTTTGGGCTATTCGAAGTGTTCACATGGATTTAGAGAAGGCGGGTAAGGCACGACTTTTGGAATTAAGTGAGCTTGAGGAGCTGAGGAATGATGCTTATGACATCTCTCAAGCTTATAAAGAAAGAACTAAGGTCTTGCATGATAAGTATATACTTCGAAAGACCTTTGAGCCCAACCAACAAGTCTGGCTTTTCAATTCCAAGCTTAAGCTTTTTCCTGGGAAGTTAAAATCTCATTGGGATGGGCCTTACATAATCACTAAAGTGTTTCCGTATGGAGCTGTAGAGATTAAAAGCCCTTCCTCTTTAGCAACTCCCTTTATCGTCAACGGTCAACGGTTAAAACCATACATTACTTTGGATGGCCATCTGGTTGACGAGGTTACTCTTGAGGAGCCTTAGCTCCTGCCATTCTTTGCCTCAGGTAGTATATCCTTTAACTATTTTTGTTTCCAATGAGGACATTGTTTGAACCAGGCATGGGGGAGAGGACATGAGGCATTTTGTTTATAGCATGTCAACATTTTGCATTCATTCATGCATATTGCAATTTAAAAAAAAAAAAAAAGCTTTGAGCTTAACTGGCTAGGTCCTGCATTCTTAAGTAAATCAGAACTCTAGGTTAGACTATGTTGATTCTAGGGTCGAACTTTAGAAGCTAAATGAGCTTCTAGTTTTAGACCTTTGGGGTCCTTTGTGGACTTAAAAACTTAAGTAGGAGTTAAGTTACGGACCATTCCTCAAGAGGTTGAGGAAGGAAAGCTAGGGTTGAGTTAAAAGGTGGGGTGGTACCTGGAGTCTTGTTCTACCTTTTGGTTTATGGGTCCTTGTAACCCAAGCATCCAAATTTCACACACTTTGTTTGGTGTAAGTAAGTAATCAACTTAATTCCTTTCTTAAAAGAGATTTGGTTCTCTTAGTTTTGACTTAGGAGATGCTTGAAAACACAATTTGATTGGAAGAGTTCCCGCCGCAGGAGAGGTGGAGTATATACTCACCTTGAGGATGCGATGATAACATATTACCTCCTCGGCGCTTGTCTCTTAGGATATCCATCCTACTGGGTGCATGTAAGGGCATTGTGCGGTTCAGGTACCATGGGCGGCCCTATCTTGAAGTGCTGATTGCCGTAGGCCTGAATTCGCTTAGGAAATCCATGGGCGATACTATCTTGAAGTGTCGATTGCCAGGAGTTCTTGGGGTCGTTATGGGCAGTGCTATCTTGAAGCATCGAAAGCCAGGCACCCTTCGAGGTACGGTGTTGGGGACAATGAATCCGATACAGACCGTGTTGATAGCTGATCCGAGGTTAGACTTAGAGGAATAAAAAAAAAATTCAAAAAAAAAAAATCATTTTTCCCTTAACTCAAATAACTCAGACCAATGCACATGCACAAATGCTCTAATCTTAGGGATCAATAAACCTTAGGGTAGAGTCAGAAATCAGTGAAACTTGTGCCTGCAACTTGTCTTTAACCGACCTAGTCTGTAACTTAACAACTACTTGGGAACCTTAGGTCTAAAGTCTGAACTTAATATGTTTCTAAAGGAAGACTGATTGGGTTGGCTAGTCTACTTGGAGTGCTAGGTTTTGCTTGATTTTGCTAGGGACTAGCAAAACCTAGGCATGGGGGTATTTGATTAACCCATATTCGTGGGCTATTTAAGTATCTATATGTCTAGACATTAAATTAATTTGAACATTTAGATAGTATACATTAGGATGTAAATAAATTAATTCATATTTTTAGCCTAATTGCATAATTCATTCATTGCATGCATTTAGAATTAACTTAGAATTGCATGCATTTGATTAGTTAATCAATTAGGTGAATTACTTGCATTGTTTTAATTTAACATAGAAGTTATGGGCTTATGCATAAATAATCATAATATTTTATTCTTTTATTTTTTTCTCCCTTGCATAGGTAACTCCTCCAGCTTCAGCTCCGCCTCCTCCTGCGCATCACATTTATGCTACGGCATTTTGAATTTGAAATCATGGCCGTGGCTACAAAAGGAGGGAGAGCTGCCGTTGAGGGAGGCCACCATCCTTTGCTCCTCACTGTGCTGAGAGGACCTTCCTCCTCTTCCATTCCATACCACTGACCTCATCGTGGCAGAACGACTCATTGCCGTGGGTGTGTAGGGTGACATCCCACACTGCCAAAGAGTCTCTGCAACTCTTCGTGTTAGCCAGGAACTCACGGCCACTCCCAGCCAAGAGTGCCTGCCACCGCTCCATTAGACACCACTGTGCGTGCTCTCACTTCAATTCCAGCCATCAGCCATTTGCCCACCGCGCCTTCACCCTCAACTCAGCCAACACACACCCTCACTTCATCACTGCGGCACCAGCCACCTGCACGCGAGCGCCCACACCTCAGCCAGCACATGCACTTGCAGCTTCCCCCCTGCTCCATCAGACTCACCACGCGCCTCCAGCCCAACAACCCACCACGTGCCCTCAGTTCCTTCTCCAGCGCACCCTGCCTCCAGCCCAGCCACCGTACACCTGCGTCTCCTCACCTTAGCGCCTGCACGCACTTGCACCATCATTTGCAGTGCCCTCTGTCGCACCTGTAGCAGCACCAACAGGACCACCCGCGCGCACCCTGCACGGCCTCAGCCTCAGCAGAACCCGTGCCTCCACCCGCCCCCGCTGTAGTACCTGCGCGCACCTTGCAGTGCCTTAGCCACTGCATGCGCCCGCGCCATCATTCCGTGCACACACTTGCAGCCGGCGCCACCACCACGCCCGCGTGTGCCTACGTGCTCTGTAGAGCGCCCACGCCTCCGCACGCCTGCAGCGCCCTCTGCACCCGCGCGTGCCTTCACTAGCAAGTGCAGCCAGCAGCAGGCTTCTCCACTGCCGCTACCCCTCTCCTCCGGCAAGCCGGCTCCGGCCATCTCACGACACACCGCTGCCACCACCACGAAGGCCTCGCTTCAGCCAACCTCTTGTAGGAGTAACTCCTCGATTGAACCTCTCCCATGCGCAAGGAGGAGAGAGGTAAAATACCCTATTTTTATGTTAATTAAATTTTATATTTGAATGCCATTGCCACCAAAATCAATTTTAATTTACGATTATCTTATTGTGGTGAAATTGTGACTGCATACTCATGCTTTCTGATAATTGTGTGGTTGTTGATATTCACATGTTTTAACATTGGTTTTGTGATTAAAATGTACAAAAATTTTCTCTAATAAATGTCAATTGAAAATTACATAAAATCATCACATATTTATTGAATATTTCAGTGAGGAAAAATTACACATATACCCTTATATTTTTGAGTTATTGTGCATCTTCTTTCCATCGCATTTCATGTCGGATTTGGTTATGGATTTCGTACTTGATTGAAAGAATATGAAATAATCGAGATTCTATTGCATCATTGCCTCCCTGTGGACACGACCCGCTCTTCTGTGAGTGGTAGTTTTTATTGTAATTATTTTAAGTGGTTTTCCACCACTTTGTTACTGAAACGACAGATCATCTTAATCACATTATTCGAAAGAGAAAATTGACTTATCAATTGGCGCCATTGTTGCACTCGTGCGGTGCTGCATGCATGTATTGGCGGCCTGGGCTGTGCCACATGGAGCAGTCTGGGCCGTCCATCTTCTTGTTGTAGGGGCTGCTATAGAGTTCGGATTGAGTTGATTTTTACGCCGTTAGGCTGTGATCGTCGACCCAAATCCATCTGCGTGGTTAGATTTATCATTTGAAGCTCCGAATTATGTCTCCTAGTCTCTTGGCCGTTGATCTTCCTCGGACTGCATATGGTGCTACGAGATTCCGATCGAGGCGATTTCAGAGGCATTGTTCTCTGATTGTCGTCTTGATCAGATCCGTATGGTCATATCGTCAATCCGAGGCTCCAAAATAAATATCCTTCTCTCCTAACCATAAAAATGACGTAATGAACCTAAATTATGTACAACTACTCTAAATGCAGAATGATGCATGCTATGTAATATTTATAACATAAAATGCAAATCTGAACCTAGGAACATGCATGAATAGATATTTTACCCTCAATAAATGTGTTTACATCATAACCCCATGCCTATCTTTTGCTAGTCCCTAGCAAAATTAAATTATATGCTTTGTATAAAAGTAGAATTAGGATTAGATCACTTAGGCCTAAGTTGTTTATTAACAATAGAAAATTTCAACTAAGGTCCTAAACTATGAAAACTCAATAGTACCCGGGTGTCTGCTAGAATGCAGACTGCCCAAGTTCTCGCCTTATTTGAGAAGGGAAGATATATATATATTATTTTTTTCTTTTCTAATTTTTTTGTACTTTTGGAGTTTGAGAGTCTTGGGATAACTTTTTACGGTGACCCGATTCGTCCAAGACTCGAAAAGGACTCTAAGTACTAAGCATCTTTGTGAAAAAGTGATAGACTCACAAAACAGCCGTTAAGACGGACTTCTAGTTTCTACGACCCTAGGTGACCTTTCTTAAAGGTTTATCTTTACGATCGGTAGCTTTCTCTCTACTTTTATTTATGGGGTCAACTTAAGGGCGAACCCAATGTATATCTCCCCAGTTTATTCTACTTCCCCGCTTCTTCCCTAAGTGTTTTGGGAATTCTTGTGAATTTTTTTTCTTTTTTTTTGTGAGTTGGGTTCTGGACAACCGACCGATTAGCTGTTACCATCGACAACTTGCCAGCCATACTCGTACGGTGAAGTGTGATTTTATTTATTTTTTTAGTTTCTCCTTTTTCTTTCTTTTTTTTCTTTTCTTTTTGAGTGTTTCTTTTTTTTTTCTAAGTAGGTGGCTTCCTTGATATAAGATTTACCTAAAGGTAGTACAACGAAAATGGTCTTGTGGCTGGGCTCTAGACAATTGGCCGATGAGCTGTTAGCACTGACTATTTGCTAGCCATACCACCCAAGTCGGTCCATTAGCTACCCAATTTCCATAAAAACTGTCGGAAAGTGAGTTAGTGCAAAAAAATGTGTGTAGATGCTTACGCTTAAAGTCCCCCCAAATCAGAGGACGGGTTGATAAGTCACATACTTATCATCCCAAATTATTTACCAAATTAGAATAAATTTTAATTGGCGAGGACTCGAGATTAAATCCACATTCGAGTGGACACTCGAGCTAATTAAGGCTAAAGACCTGAAGAGTCTAAGTGTTTAGGTCCTCTCGTATCATTTCCTAAAGTTAATAACTTTCAAATGCTAAAGTTCTCTTTTCCTAATTTCTTTCTTTTTTTTATCTTTTTTCAAATTTTCAATTTTTTTTAATTTTATAAGAAACTAAAAGAAATTCTAAGGAGTTAACATAATAATTTTAGGAATTGATTATCGACCCCCCCATGCCTAAATGATGCAATGTCCTCATTGTAAAAATAAAGGCATGAAAAGGGTAGAGTATACAGAACATCACCTGAGTGTCGTGAAAATCCGGTCAGCTCTGCAGAGAGAAGAGTGTGTACACACATGCTAAGTTTAATGCCTTCAGCTAGGCATAACATACAAAGAAGAAATTGAGAATTTATAAGTGCGGGTCAGAGTCAAAATCAAAAGGTTAATCTTCAAACCTGTCAGCAGAAGATGTCCACAGATGTGGATGAGATTATGGTGTAGACCCATGCCCCAGGGTCTAGTGGTTCTCAAGTTCTGGATGAAAATCACCCAGAATTGAAGGTTGTTGTGTTTGCGGGGTTGGGCCTGCGGTTTAGTGGTGTGCAACCCAAGACCAAAGTGTCGGATAACGGGTAAAGATGGTTCAATAGGTGCGGTTATCCACTTAACATCTAGCTCAGAAAGATAATCAGTTATTCTAGGCTTGGGTCGCACGTGAAAGATATCATAATGGTCCGTATAGAAGATAGGTGGTTTCAGGTCAATAGGTACCCTTTTTCCAATCTTGTTTTTCCCTCAAAATTAACCTCCCAAATTTTCATTTCCAACTTCCTATCCTTTGAAATCAAGGTTTCCGAAACCTCCAGATCATTGTACACCCCATCTAAAGTACCCAAGTCCAACAATTGTGGCTGAATCAGGATTGACTTGGGAATAATGATCTCAAAAGTATGTTCATTCAACTCTTCGGGGTGTGGTTGAGGAATGGGGCTACTAATTGAGTCGTCGGGTATCGGATCCTCCAAGTTAGCCCCAATCGAATTAGAGTCTTCAATAGTCGGGCTACCAAATTGGTCGTCATACTCCTCGAGCCCGTATGTCTCACTAAAATCATTCTCCTCAAGCTTAAGTGAGACTTTACTAAGAGATTCCTCACCCTCGAAATCAAAGAATTCATGATCCTCATTTGTATATGTCTCAACATCACAAGTCATTCCATCATCCAAGGAGACATAATTTTTTTTGTTTCCTAACTTAGGGATCTCGGGTGAATCAATCGGTTCATCCTCAAAGGGTTGCTCTAGACCAATCTAATCATCTCTAATCTCTGAATATGTGTCCCCCCCGATAGGCGCCAAGCGGGTTTAGACATTGGCTCTCCTGAAGAGGGTTCATCTTGAGAATCATCCCAAGATTTGACTAGTGCAACAACAAATTTCATCCTCAACCTTGACAATTTCTCAAGAAGAAACTCACCCAGGTCCCTATCCCTAACACTTTGGAGCAAATCCAATAGAGAACTATTAAGTTCATTAATCATTTTGATCATAAGCTCCAGTGCTTTAGTGCATGGTGTTGGCTGGGCTTCTAAAGATTGTATGGTGTTCCTCAAATTAGCCAACACTCTATCTTGGATCTAGTTCACCTGAATCGATTGGTTCGATTCAGGTTTGGGTGGGTTTGGGTTGAATCTAGGGGAGTCAAGATGTCAAGGTTCTCGGGCCCCTCCCTGAAAGTAGGTCATTCTAGGTTGTTCAAAGGATGGTGGCGACCTATATTCAGTGGAATACTGGGGAGGGTAGGTGTTATAATCATGATATCCTTCCTGATTGTAGATCGGGTTGGTTTGGTCATCAAAGGATGGAGATCTATAATCATTATAGCTCTGGGAAGGATAGTAATCATAGTCTAGTTGTCCAGGGTTAGGCCCTGGACACTGAGGTTCAGATTCACATCCCCAATCAAAGTCATCCCGGCGAGTGGATGGGTAATTACAAGTCAAGTTGGGATAGTAATCATCTTGGGGATAAGTGGTGGTAGGAGGATAAGATGTGAAATGTGTGTCGAATGTGGAAGGGTACTTGAAGTAAGGAGGGAAATCAGAAGAGAAAGGAGCCCTGCAATACAAAAATACAAGCCTGTCTTTAGTTTGGGTTGCCTAAAGGTCTACAGACTCTCAGAATCCGTCCTAAGATTATCGACGATTTACTCTACTTATGTCCAGGCAATCCAACTAGTTAGAAGGAGGGACTGGGGAGAAGGTTCTTCCTTTGGCTTGCGCCTCCGGTTCCCAGTGTACCCCCAACTGTGGTCGTTTGACGCTACTCCCCTAGCTAGATATCAGATTGACTAGTATAAGCAGGTTAATCGTGAATAATCTCAATCTGGATCCCGACGAGTGAATTAGTCCTTAGGGCCAACGTCTAATCAATTTTAGTTAGGCTTGGGACAATGGTGCTTTATAAATGTGATGGGCCCTTTAGGTGGGTTGTGCCCTAAATGATCAGTTAAAATGTGTGTGTGTGCACAACCAGGGTTCTCAAACAAGGTTATTTGATGATGTGCCTTTTAGAGTTCAACCTTGTTTAGTAGCTTTTAGGGTTTAATTCGTAGGTTGGTTCAATCAAGGTTTAGTAGAACACTCCAAGTTTTGAAAGCACGGGTGATGATATGTTCCTTTAAAAATAAAAAATAATGTGGAGTGCTTGGTTCAGCCCTAAGAATCAACCCTAAGTGGCAAGCTACTTGATGGATTAGTTTTAGATTGAGTAGTGCGGCCCAAAAAGCTCAATAATTGGCCTATTGCACCACTTAGTTAAGGTAGACAAGAATGCTTAACCTGTTCAGATTTCTACTCACTTTTGTGTATTTAGTTGAAGTTTACCGAGTCCACAGGTCAAATCCCAGTTAAGTGGTAGAATCAAAGTGATTGTGTGCCTTTAGATAAGAAGTTGTGGGTGTTAAGTGTGTAGCTTTCAGAAAATCCCACAATTAGATAACACTTTTTTTTATTTTTTATTTTTATTTATGTGGATGGCGAGGTGAGTGGAGGTGGAAAACAAATAACCAAATCTATCCTAGGGTTTATAAAAAGCACCTAAGTTGATTTAGGTTTGAGTTATTCGGTTATGGAATGAAAACTAAGGTGGGGGTGGTGTGGGGGACACTTACAAAATACTCTACCCACACTTTACTCCGGTCTACCGCACTTGGATCTCTATGCTAGGGTACCTGCAAGATAATAGATCAAAGAGAAGTAGGGTTAGTGCTATGTAAATGCAATGAAACGCAATAAACAATAAAGTAAATTCTGTAGCCTCCAAGGCAACGGCGCCAAAATGGTCGTATTGTCCCTGGCAACGACGCCAAAATGGCCGGGCATGCTTAGAAATCAGGGTTACAAGTAACTCATCGTTGTAGTTGCAAAACACATCGATCAGATAAAATTTATACCAAAACTCCAAGGGAGTCCCGGGTCGAATACAGGGAGGCGACGTTTACTTTATTGAAAATCGCACTTCGATTCGTTTCTTTTTGGTATTTTAGGGTTTTGTTATTTTTTGTGTTTTGAAATAAAAGACAAACAAATGAATCACAAGATAGAGATGTCGAATGAAAATGGTATATATATCAATCCAATGTCTATTACAATCTACTATGAAAGCATAAAAAGAGAGGGAGGTGAGAGGAAATCACCCAAATTGACTGTTCGGTGAGACGACGGCGCCTGGCAGAAGCTCGGACGAAGGAGGTGAGGAGCGAGACGATGGAGGTGAGATGCTGGAGGACGTCGGGTTGAGGAAAGCTTTGGCATAACTCCAGAATGGAGGTAGGAGGATGGCTCCAAGGTAACCTATGAAGGGAGATGGGAAGTTGGAGGAGTATTTGGTGGGGTAGAGGTTCGCTACACTAATAGGCACCTTGGGAGCTTGAGAACAAGCTCTAATGGAGCGTTGGTAGGCTTGCTAGAGCTTAGGAGTAGGTGGGAGTAGAGTAGGTAGAGATGGCTTGGAAGGGAGGGGGTGTAGGTCCTTTTATAGTGGAGGAGAAGAGGCAAAAATAGGTATGGGATCATTAGTGACATCTAGGCCGTCGCTGGAAATGTTGCTGTAGGCAGCTCATGCCTGCTGGTGCCTACAGCTGGCTTTACTAGCTTGCGATGAATTACGGACGGTTGTAAGCATCGCTGTAAGTCCAGCTCATGCGTCGCTGTAGTCCACCTCACGCTGCGCTGGCGCCGCGCTCCTGCCTTGCCGCGCGCGCACCCAAGCGCTAGCGGTGCGATGCGCGCTTGCGTTTCTGCACGCCCGCGTGCATACCAGCGCTGCTGCGCTTGCGGTGTTGTGTGCGTGTGTTGGCAGCCTGGGCTACGCCACGTGGCGTAGTCTTGGCCGTCCATCTTCTTGTTGTAGGGGCTGCTACAGAGGTTGGATTGAGTTGATTTTTGCGCCGTTAGGATGCAATTGTTGACCCAAATCCATTCGCACAGTTAGATTTATCATTTAAAGCTCCGAATTATGTCTCATAGTCCCTTGGTTGTTGATCTTCCTTAGACAGCATATGGTGCTACGGGACTCCGAGCGAGGCGATTTTAGAGGCGTTGGACTCTGATCGTCGTCTTGATCAGATCCGTATGGTCGGATCATTAATTCGAGGCTCCAAAATAAATATCCTTCTCTCATAACCACAAAAAGAATGCAATTAACCTAAATTATATACAACTACTCTAAATGCAGAATGATGCATGCTATGTAATATTTATAACATGAAATGCAAATCTAAGCCTAGGAATATGCATGAATAGACATTTTACCCTCAATAAATGTGTTTACATCACACGCCCTCTGTCCTCCGGCTCCATCCTCGTTCGCCCCGCTCCTCACCACCTTCTTCCAGGCGACATCAGAGCGAGTCGTCCTCCAAGTGACCGTCGAGGGGGATTTGTCTCACCTATCTTTATCTTCATTACTTTCATAGTATAGATTTCCCACTTTCCTAGTTGTAACAAACACTCATTTCGAAATATATGACTATTTCTCTCTCTCCCTCTCTTATATTTTGCAAGTATATTAGCTAGATAAAATTTCATCGACTTGATCTCTTGCCCTATTAAAAATACCAAAAGAAAATTAGAAAAGACAAAAACAAAAAAAATAAATAAAAGCAAAATGTGTATCTTTCAAAACCAAACGTTCACCTCCCCGTATTCGACCCGGGACTCACTTTTGAGTTTCGACTATAAATTTTATTTGATCGACGGATTTTTTCGCGAATCAAACTATGATGATAGGTTTTCCAAAATCCAATCCTTTCCTTGTGCAAATCTACCCCAATCACCAAACGTTCACCTCCCTGCGTTCAACCTAGGACTCACTTCAAGTTTCGGTATAAATTTTATCTGGTAGCGATATTTTGCGACTATGAGGATGGGTTCTCCAAAACCCTTATTTCCCTTGTGAAAATATGCCCATCATTTTTGCACCATTGTCGAGGAGGCAAAAGAATTTGCTTTCTTTTTCAATGCTTCTTTGCATTTACTTATTGACTAACCCCGATTGCATCTGATTTGCTGTCTTGCAGGTATCCTAGCAAGAAAATCCAAGTGCCGTAGATCGGAGTAAAGTGTGGGTAAAGTGGTTTGTAAGTGCCGCCACATTTCCCCCCCACTAGTTTCTCATTCCACCACATAAATAACCAAGACTTAATCTACTTAGGTGTTTGCATAAACCCTAGGATAGAAATTGTTTGTCTTGTTTTCTACCTCCACTCATCCAACCCCTGCACATACATATAAAGAAAAAAACCTCTTCTGATTGTGGGACAAAATTAAAATACGCACTACAAACACCCACATTTGAGGCACATAACCTCTTTTGATTTTATCTACTCAACCGAGATTCCGACCTGTGGAATTGGCACATGCACAAATCAACACATAAAAGAGTAGAAATCAGATTAGGTTAGCCACTTTTTGTGTTCCTTAATTGGTGGTGCATAAGGGCCAATTAGTTGAATTGCTTGGGCCACACCACCTAATCTAAAATAGATTCATTTTGTAGCTACCGCATAGGATTCAAATATCTAAGGCAAAACTAGGCACTACATATTCTTTGGATTTTTAAAGGAAAACACTTGCACTCGTGCTTTCAAACTTGGTTTGCCTCACAAAACTTGGTTGAATACACCTAATATTTAAATCCTAAAAGCCACTAAGCATGATTCAAACTCCAAAATTCACCTCAACAAAAATTAATCTTGCTTGAAAAATCATTGGTCGTGCACACACACATATTAACTAATCATTATGGGCATAACCCATCTAAAGGGCCCATCACATTACAAAGACACTATTATCCCAGGCTTTAATTGAAATTGAGTAGATGTTGGCCCTAGGATTCATAGAGTTCGTTTCAAGGTATTCTCTTAAACATATATTGAATTAGTGATGTCTGCCTACTTCAAAAGGTACTAAGTTTGGGGGCCTAATATCAAACAACTTAAGTAAGCAGGGGTTTGGCATAATTATCGGCCCCCGGGACTTACTCTCCTTGCTTCACCAACCCAACTTTACCACCTTCGGGAGTAAGGACAACACCAAATTCATTGTGTGGTCAGAGTTTATTTCTGAAGCATAGGTCCTTAAGCTACCCAATTTAAGGACAAACTTGTATTTTTTGTGCCGTAGGGTTCCATTTTTCTCGTCCTTCCAACTTCCTTCCAGTGCATGCCTGGAAGGAAGTCATTGAATCCTTTCTTGCAAGGACCTGTTGACCATTCCCAGAGGTAGAGGTTGAATTTAGCTAAGAAGATCCCATGGCTGATCAACAACCACCTCCCCTGCCCTTGAACCAGCAGGAGTTGATTCAAAGGTAGTTGGACTAGCTGCAGCAAATGCGGCAATGGTTCCAATGGATGAATGGTCAAGGTGCACGACCCTTGAAGGATTTCTATGATCCTTCAAATTATGGGGAATGTCCCAGTGTCATGATTCCTGTCGGAGACGTAGAAACCAAGCCCCAGGTTTTATGTTTGATTAAACATTTCCATGGGCTTGGCTAGAAGGACCCATTCCAACACTTAAAGGATTTGACCACTTTAGTTCAGACCACCAAAGCTAGGAATGTGAACAAAGAGAAAATGATTATGAGGGTCTTTCCCCATTCTTTCAGGGATAAGGCTACACATTAGCACGGGACTATTGGAAGGCCAATAGAAATGTGGGCTGCTTTTAAGCCGGCTTCCCTGAAGAAATTTCTCCCAATTGGATGGACCAATGCTTTGTGATGGGTGATTACTACTTTCGCTTAGCGGCTGGGGGAATTGTTTCATGGTGCCTGGGAGTGATTCCAAGATCTTTTGTAGAGGTTTCCACATCATGAGGTGCCGAAATGGTAACTCAAGTAGAATTTTACCATGAGTTGGTAGAAAAACTTTGTAATCATGTGGATGCCTCCTGTGGAGGCAATTTCCTCAATAGGGATGCAGATAGCGCATATGACCTATTCGAAGAAATGAGCGAAAATTTGATAAATCACACCTCGATGAAGACTTTTAACCGGTCCCAACAAACCAAGTCAAATGCTAATGAGATTCCGAACTCTCATTCACTTGACATGGAATTGATTTGCGATAAATTAGATAAGGTGGACTTGGTTGTGAAAAGGATGGAAGATTGGAAGTCTAGAAATTCAGGAAACACTTCTACACCCACTCAATCCAGAATTTGGGATTCCATTCTTCACGAGCTTCCACGGGACGGGAGTTCGTGAACCAACTTGAGTCGGCCCAACCTATGAGCCAGAATTTCTCAAAACCTTATGGGTTCTAAACTGGGGCCTTTGATCCTAGTTTCTCTTATCATTCCTTTTCTCCATCCTCGCCGTATGAGGATGTGTATGCTATATAGGTGAACGCTAGGTCCAACCCGTATTCCAACACCTAGAACCTTGGTTGGAGGAACCACCCTAACTTCTAGAAAAATAAGGGCAACATACCCAAATACGACTCAGTAACTATGCACCTTAATGACCTATGGGTTAGGGTCAAGTATACACCCAGTTGCCCTCGAGACTGGTTACTTAGCCATCTTTGAATGACCAATAACCAGTAGGGCAGGCTGATTTAAACTGGCAGATGGTGGAAATGCAATGATCTATGATTCAGCTTATGTAGCAATTGAAAATGTCACTGGACAACTTTCAGTCCGGGCTTGTTGCTAATACCTGTTAGCCTGGATCTGTATGATCTCAACCCATACCCAATCCCTGCAATATACAAAATCAGGGCAATAGAGCCCCAGGGTACGGTAATCAAAGTGACTAACATGCACATGCTCAGGTGGTTGAGCTGGTTGAGCAGGGTCCGTCCTCTTCTTCTGCTCCTGGATATCTGGCTGATGAAGCCCCTCCAATCTTTCCTAACCCTCCCCAAGATCTGAAGCCATACGCCTCTGCAAACTTCGTCACCTTGAAGAGTGAGAAGCAAACCAAAGACCTTGAACTACCTTCTTTTAGTAGCCAAAACCCTGGTGAGCCTAAGGAAGAAAAGGAGAAAGTTGAAGAAGCCAAGGCTCAGGGACTTGAAATTGAGGACACCACCCACATCTCATTCCCTGAGGCCTTATTAAAAATCAGGAAGAAGAAAACCCTACATAGCGACGAGGAGCTTTTGAATTTATTCAAGAGTGTAGAGATCAATATCCTGCTCCTCGATGCTGTTAAGCACATCCCCGCGTACTCTAAGTTCCTGAAAGATTTATGTACACAAAAGAGTAAGCCAAAAGAACCCACCTTGATGAAGGTGATACTCTCTAAGTAGGCTAGTTTTATTATTGATGTATACATAATTATTGAGGATAAAATGACTATTCATGCATGTTTCTAGGCTTAGATTTGCATTTCATGCTATAAATATTGCATGGCATGCATCATTCAGCATTTAGAATAGTTCTATATATTTTAGGTTAATTAGGCACTTTTTATGGTTAGGAGAGAGGAAGACTTATTCTAGGGCCTCTGATGGATGATCGGACCGTACGGATTTGATTAGGACGACGATCGGAGGCTAATGCCTCCGAAATTTCCTAGATCGAAGTCCCATAGCATCATATGAAGTCCGAGGAAGATTAACAGACAGGAGGCAATGCCACATCCATATGAGTTTGAAAAGGAAAATCTGACCATACGGATGGAGCTAGAGTGACGATCACAGTCTGGCAATGTAGGGATCATCTCGATCTGAGCACCATGGCACCCTCTGCAATAGAAAGAAGAATGGATGGCCCAGATGGTGCCACGTGGTGCCATTCGGGCCGCCCAACACTAGCCAGTAGTCCCAGCACTGGCTCCTCTTCTTTCGCATCATCGATTCTCAATGGTTGGATCTTGATCCAACGGCTGAGAAGCCATCCACGTTGCTCTTCAGAGGATCCTCCACACGACCATCTCATGCTGTAGCGAAAGTGGTGGAGGCACTACAAAAGGAGGGGCGTGGGTTCGAGACCTGCAGACCCCCCAAATTGGTAATTGAAGCCAGCACGTGCATAGATGCACGTGCATAGCTGCAACCGTACGCAGCAGCAGAGCAGGCTCTGCACGTACAACACAGCTCTAGCATGCGAGCATGCATGTGCGACAAGGAGCGCGCGATGCGTGTGCTAGTGGAGCATGAATAGTGAGGATATGCGCTGATCTTTAGCGACGTGGACCTTTAGTGACCCTTGCAAATGTCACTAATGGTCTGCGTGTGCCAGCAAGAGGAATTAAAGGGCGGATCTTCAGTGACAGCTGTAGGGATCTGTAGCGACTTTTAGCAACGTCAGTAATGACCCAGATGCGAATTTGTTCTTCCTCCTCCACTATAAAAGGACCTACCCACCACCATTCTAAACCATCTCTTCCTTTCTTCCTCTCACCTCCTCCAAGGCTCTAGAAAGAGCTTGTTGCAAGCCAAAGATGCTCCTTTAGAGTAGAAAATCAAATAGTTTTCCCTCCCCACATCCCAATTCGTGGAGCATCCCATGGCCATCCTCTCACCACTCTTCGGGAAGAAGATCCTCGCCATGACACCATCCTGCCCCATCCTCCGTCCTCCAGCTCCATCTCCGTTCGTCCCGCTCCTCACAACCTTCCTCCAGGCGATGTCAGAGCGAGTCGTCCTCCGAGCGACCATCGAGGGGGATTTCTCTCACCTCTTTCTATCTTTTTCGCTTTTGTAGTGTAGTTTTCCTACTTTCGTAGTTACAACAAATAGTTGCTCATGAATAGATGATTGCTTTTCTCTCTCTCACTTTCTCTTACATTTTTTCAAGTAGATAAAGTTTTCATCCACCTAATCTCTTTCTTGATAAAAATACAAAAAAATTAGAAAAGGTAAAAATGACAAAATGTAAAAGTGAAGCATGGATTTTTATAAAACCAAACGTTCGCCTCCTCATGTTCGACCTGGGACTCATTTCTTAAGTTTTGGTTATAAATTTTATCTGATAGAGGCGTTTTGCGAGCTATGATGACGGGTCCTCCGAACCTCGATTTTAATTCGTGAAACACACCCACATCATTTTGGCACCATTGCCGAGGAGGCAACTCTCTTTGGAATTTTTTCCTGTGTTTTTTCCACCTTACCTAAATTTTATCTCACTTTTTCTCTGATCTTACTGTGATTGCAGGTACCCTTCCTAGGTGGGCTAAAGCGGTTAGATCAGGGAAAAGTGCGGATGAAGGTTTTGTAAGTTTATCCCCACCACCCCCACCCACTAGTTCATTTCACCACACTAATAACTCAGACCCAAATCAACTTAGGTGCTTTTTGTGAACACTAGGATAGATTTGGTTGTTTGTTTGCTACCTCCACTCATCTCACCCCTGCATATATAAAAAACAAAAATGAAACTCTTCTCTTGTGGGATTTTTTGAAAGCTCGACACTTAACTGATAAACGCTAGTTTATCATCATTCTTATGCGTTAAAACAAACCTAGCTCTTAGGATTTTGCTTCGCAAATAGGTTTTTTGGGTTGTATTTAGGTATAAAATAGGTTAGGCATGCATTGCATTTGTTATTTTATTTTTGATGTGTTTCTTGGAGTGTTAGGGATAAGCAGAGACTCAGATCTCCAGAACCCTAGCACTCGGAAAGGCAACTATTAAAGAGGAAGCTCAATCAGGCTAGGACTCAGCTAATTACAGCTCGTCATGGCTAGATACCAGCTCCCCTAGATTAGGGTTAGCTCCATTTAACTCATCTTAGCCGAATGGTAGCTCAAGAAAGCTCATCTTAACTCACCCTAGCTCACGTCAGCTCAGATCCAGCTCAACTCAGCTGAGTCTAGCTCATCTTAGCTCCCACCAGTTCATTAGGAGCTCTAGCTAGATCAACTGAGTTGACTTGAGTCCACCTCAGCTCAAGCTCAGCTCACCTCAGCTCTAGCTAGCTCATAATAGCTAGACTCTAAGCTAATTGAGCTACTACTTGTCAAATAGTAGCTTAGCTAGCTCTAGAGCTCTCATCAAAGGCAGTTCTAGCTCAAACCTAGATCCAGCTAGGTTAGGGCTAGCTCAACTGAGCTCAACTACCTAAGCTTGGCTACTTGCATAAAAACTAAGTAGCTAATCTCTGTAGTTGAGCTCCCCTTGTTGCTACCTCAGCAATGCCAGCTCCAAAGTACCAGATACAAGCTCCATAATGCTCTTCCTCAGCTCTCTTCCGTGAAACCCTAGCTCCTCCAGCTCTACTCAACTAGCTAAGCTAGCTTAGCTAAACTCTACTCCACCAAAAACTTCCATGGATGCCCACTCTTCAACCCTTAACCCTAACCAAACCCTAACCCAACCTATCGTTGGTGCCAACCCACACCAACCACCACCACTCACACCTCATCAACTTGGCACCAAAAACACCACATGCACCCCTTCCTTTTGGTGCCAACTTCCCCTTAAATCCTAACTTGATGTAAATATGTTTACACTACATAAGATGTCTATTTATGCATGTTTTCAAGCATAGAATTGCATTGCATACTATAAATATTGCATAGCATGAATTATCTTGCATTTAGATTAGTTTGAATAAAATGGAGGTTAATTGTCTCCTTTTATGTTCAGGGACGGAAAAATTTTTATCGGGGCCTCGGATTGAAGATCAATCATATAGATGTGATCAGGGTGACGATTGGAGTTTGATGTAAACATGTTTACACTACATAAGATATCTATTTATGCATGTTCTTAAGCATAGAATTGCATTGCATACTATAAATATTGCATAACATTCATCATCTTGCGCTTAGATTAGTTTGAATAAAATGGAGATTAATTGTCTCCTTTTATGTACAGGGATAGGGCAAAATTTTTATCGAGGCCTCGGATTGAAGATCCTACCGTACAGATTTGATCAGGGTGACGATTGGAGTCCAACGACTCCAAGATCGCCCTAATTAGACATCTGTAGCATCATATAGAGATCGGGGAACCCTAGAAGATCAAGGGCCAATATGGTGTGAATCCGCACTTCAAACAACAAATCCGATCACATGAATGGATTTAGATCGACGAGTGTAGCCTAACAACATGAAAATCGACTCAATCTGACAACCGTGGCACCATCTACATCATCCAGAAGATGGACGGCCAAGATGGCGCTACGTGGCGCCATCTCGACCACCCAACCGGCTGCCCTCAACCTCTGAAGCCTTTAGCATCCGTGCCTCTCCGCCGTTGGATCAAGATCCAATGGCTGAGTGGATCTCAGACCAGCGCCTTCGTTCTCTGAAGCCAAAGGAAGAAGCGATCTCGACCGTTGGATCTCAATCCAACGGTCCAGATCGTGCGCTACGAAGATGCATCGCTCGCCCATCCACCACGCAGTGTAGTGGATAAGGTGCTCGGTCACCTTAAGGCATGGGTTCGAATCTGCGAGACGCTGCGGTTGGGTGCGGGCGAGCGGGCGCATCCAACCGTGCGATGGGGATCGGGCAGCTACACGCGCCCAATCAAGTCCACATGCCATCGCATGCCCCCACATGATGCGGGATCACACGCGTATGCACGCACTGAGGAGGCGCAGCGAGGAGTGCCCTGGGTCGTTTGATCTCACGATCGAACGGTCGAGATTTAAAGAACGTGGAAAGGCATTGAGCGAGGGGAGATGAGCAGGCGCGTGCGCATCGCCCACTATGCCCATGCTCGGACCTTTAGCGATGGATTTATCCATCACTAAAGGTCCTGAATTAATGATTTCAAATTAGAAAGACAAAATTGCCTTCACTCCTTGCAACTATAAAAGGCTACCCCCTCCATACAAAATTCTCATCCCTTCTTTCTCTTCTCTCCCACTCCAAAGCTCAAGAGAAGCAAGTCCCACACCCAGGATGCTTCTCAAGAGATAAAGTCAAATTTTCGTCCCTATTTCGGATGTGGATCCCGCGATGACGATGACGTGCTGCCCCGTTCTCATTCATCCCGTTTCGTCCTCCTTCGTCCTGCTTCGTTCCCCGTCTTCCAGACGTCGTCCCGGTCGACTCGTCCTCCAAGCGACCGTCGAGGAGGATATTTCTCTCTCCATTCTTTTTAATGCTTTCTAAAGTAGATTTACTACTTTCTAGTGTAATCATTTTTTGCTTTCTAGTTGTAATTAGTAGTGTAATGAACAATCTCTTTAATAATGAATTCCATGTTCATTCTACATCTCGTTTTGATTTTTGTTTGTAATATTCTCTCTCTCTCTTCTATTTATTGTAAATAGATAGATAGTTTCTAATCAATTATTCTACTTCATGACAAATAAAACAAATGCGTATTTTTAATCAAACGTCTGCCTCCCTGAGTTTGACCTGGAATTTCTATTCCGGTATAAATTTTATTTGTTGAACACGAGTTCTTCTCTTTCGAACTACAACAATAGGTTTTCAAAACCAAACATGATTGCGTAGCAACTCGTAGCTTCAACATTTTGGCATCATTGCCGGGCAGGCGATGCTCTTTGATTTTTTTTTGCGTTTTCCAACTTACGAATCATTTACCTCACCTCTCTCCTTTCTTATTGTGATTGCAGGTACTCTTTTGAAATGAGCAAAAGCAGTAGAATGGAGCAAAGTGTAGTTGAAGGTTCTGTAAGTTATCCCCTGCCTCCCACCCATTAGTTTTCATTTCGCTACGTAATAATACAAACATCAATCAACCTAGGTGTTCTTATAAACTCTAAGGTTAGTTTTGTTTGTTTCCTTGACACCCATACCCACCTAAACCTCCACATTTAAAAAGAAAAATAAAAAAAATCTCACAAAGGTACACAACCTCCTTTGATTTTCAAACTCAACCGATAAACCAACTTTTGGAGTCGGTACACACATCCAAACACATAATTGAGTAGAAATCAGATTAGGTAATCACTTGTGTGCCTAATTAAGTGGTGCAACAGGCCAATTGTTTGAGTTGATTGGGCCGCACCACTTCAATTAAAATCAACTCATCAAGTAGTTGCCGATTTGGTTCAACTCTTAGGGATTTACCAGACACTCCACATTCTTTTAAGTTTTAAAGGAAAACGTCTTCACCTGTGCTTTGAAAACCTGGTGTGCCAACAAAACTTGTTTGAAAATGTGTAAAGTTGAATCCTAAAAGCTACTAAGCAAGATTTGAACCCTAAAATTCACTGCATAAAAAATAATCTTGCTTGAAAATCGCTAGTTGTGCATGCACACACAAATCAATCAATCATTAAGGGCACAACCCAGATAAAGGGCCCATCACATTCCAAAACACATTCAAACCTAGCCCTAAATAAAACAGAGTAGACGTTGGCCTTAAGGATTCAACTCGCTCTTCAGAGCCCAGAACGAGATTATTTTCGATTAGTCTATTTCTACTGTTTAATTTGATGTCTAGCTAGGGGAGCAGAATCAAATGATCGCAGTTGGGGGGTACACTAGGAACCAGAGGTGCGAGCCGAAGGAAGAACCTTCTTCCCAGTCCCTCATTCTATTTGGTTGGATTGAATAGACAGAAGTAGATCAAATCATTCCTTTATCTCAAGACGAGTTCTAAGAGTCTGTAGGTCTTTAGGCTAGCCCACTTAAGGACAGGTTTGATTGATTATATTGAAGGACGCCTTTCTTCCTCCCATCTATCATGAATCCTTCCACATTCTATAAGCATTCCCACTCTCTCTCTCCTATTTTGAATTATCCTCAACATGACTATTATCCCGACTTGTACTGTAATCAACCATCAGTTAGTTGGGATAACTCGGATTGGGGATACAGTTTCGGATCTCCGTGTTTAGGGTCTAACCCTTAACACTATGATTGTGATTTCTATCCTTCTCAGAGCCACATTGATTATAGATCGTCAACCTTTCATGGACAACCTAATATGATCTACAATCAAGAAGGATACACAGATTTTTACCCATCCTCTGATTACACTACCTTTAGGTCATCACCACCTTTTGAACAATCCTAAATGACCTATTATCAAGAAGGGTATAATGAATCTCAATTCGTTAACTCCTCTGCACTGATCCCAAACCTGCCCAACCCTGAACCAACTCATTTGGTTCAGGGTAATCAGGTTTAAGATAAGGTTCTTGCTAACTTGAGGAATATCATACAATCTTTAGAAGTTCAGCCAATACCTTCCATTGAAAGATTGGATCCCCTGATTGAAATGATTGATGATTTGAACAAGTATTTGTTGGATTGGCTCCAAGATGTTAAGGATAAGAACCCAGGTGAGTTTCTACTTGGGAAGTTAATGAAATTGAGAATGAGATTTGTGGTTGCTTTGGTTCAATCATGGGATGATTCCAAGGATGAACCCCCTTCAGGAGAGCCAAGGTCAGAACCCACTCAGGCACTTGTTGGGGGGACACGTGTTATAAGGGTGACCAGATTGAATTAGAGCAACCAATTAAGGATGATCTGATTTCTTCACCTGAAATCCTTGAGTGGGGGAACGATGAAACGTATGTCTCCATGGACCAGAAAGTGATGGATGATTTTGAGACATATATTAATACGGATTTTGATTTCTTTGATTCTGATGGTGAAGATTCAAGTTGTGAAGTCTCACGCGAGTTTACAGAACACGATTTATGTGAGACGATTGGGCCTGAGGAATCTGGTAGATCATTTGATAGCCCAATAACTAAGGAAAGTGATCTTATGAGGGCTCACATTATGGATCCAAAATTGCATTTTCTGGAGGATTCAATCCAATGCCCTGATTGTCAGTTACACCCCATTGAGCTTATCGATGACTCTGTTCTTGAGATAACTAGACCCAAGTCAATTCTGATTCAGCCGCATCTTTTAGACTTGGAAATTTTAGACGAGGTGATTAATATGCAGGAGGTCCCGGAATTTGACATTTTGAATGAGGAGGATTGGAGTTGGGAAATTTTGATTTGGGAAGCAAATTCCGAAGGAAGTAGAAGACTGCGTTTAAGGGTTCCATTTCATCTGAAACCATCAAACCAAAACCCTTATGACATTTGTTTTGAGGGTGTTCAACCCAAGCATACAGTCACTGATTGTCCTTTCGAATACTCTGTAACTTGACTCTTTGGTCTTGGGTTGCATCCTCATAAATCGCAGGCTCGACCCCGCTTGCAAACTAATTTTAGGTTTTGGATAATTTTTATCCAGAATCTTAGATATTCTCGGTTATGGGGTATGGGTCTACACCACAATCTGGTCCACATCTGTGGACATTTGCTGGCAGGTCAGAGGTTTCTTCTTTTTATTCTGATTCTGATCTGCACCTGTGAATTCTTTATTTCTCTTCTTTGTATAGTGTGCCTAGCTGAAGGCACTAAATTCAGCACATATACAATTTTTTTCTTTATCTCGGAGAGGACCCGACATCCACACAATTCAGGTGCTTTCTACTTTATTCCACTCTATTTTGTCTTTTTAATATAATGAGGACATTGCATTAGATTGGCATGGGGGGGTGGATATTCATCTCTGAATTTATTCGTCAGCTCCGTAGATTTGTTTTATTTTATTTTATTTATATTAAAAAAAATTTGTGGAATTAGGAAAGAGAACTTGGGTTTAAGAAAATCTTCAATCTTAGGAAATACTACATTATGATCTGAACACAAAGATCCTTCTGGTCTTTGGACTTAATCAGCCCGTGTATCCACTAAAATGTGGATTTATTTTTCAAGTCCTCGCCATCTTAATTCTATCGTAATTGGAGTAAATAAGTGTGGGTGATAAGTATACAACTTATCAACCAGCCTTTTGATTTGAGGGAACTTTAAGCGTAAAGTATCTATACACTATCATGTCACCGACTCGTTAATCGATGGTTCTAATGGAAATTGGGTAGCTAATGAACCTTCTAGGGTGATATGGCTGGTAAGTTATCGTGGGTAACAACCCATAGGTAGGTTGTCCAGAGCCTAGTCATAGGTCCATTCTCTTTTTACTACCTTTAGGTAAATCTTAGACCAGGGAAGCCACCTACTTAAGAAAAAAAAAAGAGAAAAAGAAAGTCAAAAGGAAAAAAAAAGGGAGAAAAGAAAAAGAAATAAGCCACACTTCGCCGCATGAGTATGGCTGGCAAGTTATCGGTGGTAACAGCTCATCGATCGGTTGTCCAGAACCCAGCTCAATAAATGCACCGAAAATTCCCAAAACACTTAGGAAGAAGTGGAGAAGTAGAATAAACCAGGGAGATATACACTGTATTCACCCTTGTGTTGACCCCGTAAAAATAAAAGTAGGGAGAAAGTTACCGGTTGTAAAGATACACCTTTAGGTAGAATTCTCTTTTTAAGGTCACATAGAGGCGTAGAAACCCGAAGTCCATTTTTACTGCCGATCAACGAGTCTATCACATTCACAATAAGATGCTTAGAACTTAGGGTTCTCATCAAATCTTAGGTGAGTTGAATGGCCATAGAAAGCCACTCTTAAACCCCAAAACTCAAAAATAAAAAAAATTAGAAAAGAAGATAAAGGAGAAAAGGAAAATTTTCTTTGAATAAGGAGAGGGCTTGAGGCAGTCTGCATTTGGTAGATACCCAGGCATTGTTGTGTCTTTGAAAGTTCAAATTCTAAGTAAATATTTTCTTAATGATTGAAAATAACTCATGCCCAACTAATCCAACCTGATTCTTTTATAAATAGCATATAGTTTTGCTAGGGAGTAGCAAAAGATAGGCATGGGGGTGTGATGTAAACATGTTTACACTACATAAGATGTCTATTTATGCATGTTCTTAAGCATAGAATTGCATTGTATACTATAAATATTGCATAACATGCATCATCTTGCATTTAATTAGTTTGAATAAAATGGAGATTAATTGTCTCCTTTTATGTTCAGGGATAGGGCAAAATTTTTATCGGGGCCTCGGATCGAAGATCCAACTAGACAAATTTGATCAGGGTGACGATTATAGTCCAACGACTCCAAGATCGGCCTAATCAGACATCTGTAACACAAGATAGAGACCGGGGAACCCTAGAAGATCAAGGGCCAAGATGGTGTGAATTTGCACTTCAAACGACAAATCTGATAGCACGGATGGATTGGGATCGGCGATCACAGCCTAACAGCATGAAAATTGACTCCACCGATAACCTTGGCACCATCTATGCCATCTAGAAGTTGGACGGCCAAGATGGCACCACGTGGTGCTATCTCGGCCGCCCAATCGGCCGCCCTCAACCTTTGAAGCCTCTAGCGTCCACGCCTCTTCGCCGTTGGATCAAGATCCAACGGCTAAGAGTGGATCTCAAACTAGCACCTTCGTTCTCTGAAGCCAAAGGAAGAAGTGATCTCGACTATTGGATCTCAATCCAACGGTCCAGATCGCATGCTACGAAGATGCACCGCCCTCCCATCCACGTGCGCAGCGTAGTGGATAAGGCGCTCAGTCGCCTTAAGATGCAGGTTCGAATCCGCGAGACACCAAGGTTGGGCACGGGAGAGTGGGCACATCTGATCGTGCGATGGGGATCGGGAGGCTATGCGTGCCCAATCAAGTCCACACGCCATCGCACGCCCCCGCATGACGCGGGATCGCACGTGTATGCGCGTGCTGAGGAGGCGCGGCGAGGGGCACTCTCAGCTGTTCAATCTCACGATTGAACGACCGAGATTTAAAGAACGTGGAAAGGCGTTGAGTGCGGGGAGATGAGCGGGCGCACGTGCGTCGCCCACTACACCCACGTTCGGACCTTTAGCGAAGGATTTATCCGTCATTAAAGGTCCTGAATTAATGACTTTCAAATTAAAAAGACCAAATTGCCCTCACTCCTTGCAACTATAAAAGGAGATCCCCTCCATACGAAATTCTCCTCCCTTCTTTCTCTTCTCTCCCTCTTCAAAGCTCAAGAGAAGCTTGTCCCACACCCGGGATGCTTCTCAAGAGATAAAGTCAAATTTACATCCCCATTTCGGAAGTGGATCCCGCGACGACGACGACGACGTGCTGCCCCATTCCCGTTCTTTCCACTTCGTCCTTCGTCCTGCTTCATTCCCCGTCTTCCAGACGTCGTCCCATCCGGTTCATCCTCCAAGCGACCATCGAGGAGGATATTTCTCTCTCCATTCTTTTTAATGCTTTCTAGAGTAGATTTACTGCTTTCTAGTGTAATCATTTTTTTCTTTCTAGTCGTAATGAGTAGTGTAATGAACAATTTCTTTGATAATGAATTCCATGTTCATTCTACATCTCGTTTTGGTTTTTGTTTGTAATATTCTCTCTCTCTCTCTTCTATTTATTGTAAATAGATAGATAGTTTCTAATCAATTATTCTGCTTCGTGACAAATAAAACAAACGAGTATTTTTAATCGAACGTCCGCCTCCTTGAGTTCAACCTGGGATTTCTATTCTGGTGTAAAGTTTATTTGTTGAACATGAGTTCTTCACTTTCAAGCTACGATGACAGGTTTTCAAAACTAAACATGATAGCGTAGCAACTTGTAGCTTCAATAGAGTTCAACGACTCCAAGATCGCCCTAATCAAACATCTGTAGCATCAGATAGAGATCGGGGAACCCTAGAAGATCAAGGGCCAAGGTGGTGTGAATCTGCACTTCAGATGATAAATCCAACCGCACGAATGAATTCGGATCGACAATCGCAGCCAAACGGTGTGAAAATCGATTCAATCCGACACTCGTGGCACCATCTACATCATCCAGAAGATGGATGGCCAAGATGGCACCACGTGGTGCCTTCTCGGCCGCCCAACTGGCTGCCTTCAACCTCTGAAGCTTTTAACGCCCACGCATCTCCGTCGTTGGATCAAGATCCAACGGATGAGAGTGGAGCTCAAGCGGCGCTTGGAAACTCTGAAGGACCGCTAGAAGGCGCAACCATGACCGTTGGATCTCAATCCAATGGTCCAGATCACGTGATCAAGAATCACTCCGCTCGCCCATCCATGCGCGTAGCGCAGTGGGCAAGAGCGCCTAAGCGAAGCGCGGGCTAGCGTTCGAATCCTCGCGAGCTGCAGTTGGGCGCAGGTGCGTGGGCGCGGTCGACCGCCCGATGAGGATCTAGCGGCTGTGTGCGCTTAATCAAGTCCACGCGCCATCGCACGCCCCCACATGACTTAGGATCGCATGTGTATGTGCGTGCAGAGGAGATGCGGCAAGGAGCGCTCTCGGCCGTTCGATCTCACGATCGAACGATTGAGATTTAGTGAACGTGGAAAGGTGTTGAGCGTGGAGAGGTGAGCAGGTGCACGTGCACCGCCCACTACACCCACAATGGGGCTTTAGCGATGGTTTTATCCGTCACTAAAGACCCCTTATTTAATATTTTGAGATTAAAAAGATCAAATTGCCCTCACTCCTTGCAACTATAAAAGGAGACCTCCTCCATACGAAATTTTCATCCCTTCCTTCTCTCCTGTACCTCTCCAAAGCTCAAGAGAAACTTGTCCCACACCTGGGATTCTTCTCAAGAGGTAAAGTCAAATTTTCGTCCTCCTTTCGGGAGTGGATCCCGTGATGATGATGACGTGCTGCCCCGTTCCTGTTCTTCTCGCTTCGTCCTCCTTCATCCTACTTCGTTCCCCGTCTTCCAGGCATTGTCCCGTCTAGCTCGTCTTTTAAGCGACCGTCAAGGAGAATATTTTTCTCTCCATTCTTTTTAATGCTTTCTGGAGTAGATTTACTGCTTTCTAGTGTAATCATTTTCTGCTTTCTAGTCGTAATGAGTAGTGTAACGAACAATCTCTTTCATATTTTTGTTTTTAGTTTGTAATATTCTCTATCTCTCTTCTATTTATTGTAAATAGATAGATAGTTTCTAATCAATTATTCTACTTCATGATAAATAAAACAAATGCGTATTTTTAAATCAAACATCCGCCTCCCTGAGTTCGACCTGGGATTTCTATTCCGGTATAAATTTTATTTGTTGAACACGAGTTCTTCACTTTCAAACTACAACGACAGATTTTTCAAAATCAATTATGTTAGCGTAGTAACTCATAGTTTCGACATTTTGGCACTGTTGCCATCTTCTTTTCACATTTCGTGCACTTTATTATCTTCTAACATGCTTTCTCTTGTGTCTATTCTTTTGCAGAGACCTCCATCAGGGAATCATCAAGCGGTAGACCGGAGTAAACTGCAATTGAAGACAACTGTAAGTGCTCCCCATTCTTCTCCCCTCCATAGATTTCATTTGCCACATTAAATCCAAATTTCAATTAACCTAGGTGTTTGCATAAATCGTAGGAATAGAGTGGTTGTTTGGATTCTCACTCACATTCTTTCCACCCTTGTTTATAAAAAAAATAACAAAAAAATATTCTTGTGGGGTAATTTTCAATAAACACACAACGTACACCTACATTTAAGGCACTTAACTTAATTGATTTGTTTCTACTCAACTAGGTTCTAATCTGTGGAACCGGTACACACAAAGCAACACATAAAAGAGTAGAAATCATTCTAGGTTAACCATCTTTGTGTGCCTAACTTAGTGGTGCATTTGTGGCTAGTTGTTTGAGTTGTTTGGGCCGCACCACTCTACTTAAAATCAACTCATCAAGTAGCTCCTCATTAGGGTTTTCAATCTTGGTCTATTCCAGGCACTCCACTTTATTTCTAGTTTTAAAGGAAAGCAATCTTTACTCGTGTTTGATAACCTGGTTTGCCTGAAAACTTGATTGCAATCAACCTAATTTTAAACCCTAAAAACTAGTTGTACACGCACTTACACAATTCTCAATCAATTATTAAGGGCACAACCCATTTTAAGGGCCCATCACATTCCATAAACACCACAATCTCAGGCCTTAATTAAATTGAGTAGACGTTGGCCTTAAGGTCTGATTCGCTCTTCAGGGCCTAGTCTGAGATTGTCTTTGATTAACCTACTTGTATTGATTAATCTGTTGTCTAGCTAGGGGAGTAGCGTTAAACAACCGTGGCTGGGGGGTACACTAGGAATCGAAGGCAAAAGCTGAAGGAAGAACCTTCTCCCCAGTCCCTCCTTCTAATTGGTTGGATTGAGCAGATGCAAGTAGAGTAAATCATTTACAATCTTAAGGCAGGTTTTGGGAGTTAGTAGATCATTAGGCTACCCCACTTAAGGACAATCTTGTTTTGTTGTGCTGCAAGGTCCCTATCCCCAGTCCTTCCGACCTTCTCTTAGTTTATGTTGGGAAGACGATCATTGAATCTCCGATTGGAAGGACCAATAGAGTATTCTAGGAGGTGCAAATTGGATTTTGGTCAAATTGATCTCATGGCCGACCAACAGCCTCCTTTGCCTGGAGATCCACAGGAAGAATTCTGAAGGCAGCTGGAAGAAATGCAGAGAATGCAGGAATGGTTCCATAGAATGCAGGGTGCTCAGCCCTTGAAGGATTTTGTAATCCTTCAAGTTACGAGGAACGTCTCGGCATCCAGATTCCAGCTGGCGATGTAGAAATAAAGCCCCAAGTGTTAAGCTTGATCAAACATTATCATGGGCTTGGCTCCGAATATATGTTTTAGCACTTGGAGAACTTGACCACTTTGGTCCAGATCACCAAAGCACAAAACATAAATGAGGAGCAAATGATCATGAGGCTCTTCCCCCACTCTCTTAGGGATAAGGCCACGTATTGGTACAGGACAATAGGAAGACCAACTGCACTTGGAATGAGTTGAAATTGGCCTTTCTGAAGAAATTCTTCCCAGTTGGACGTACCAATGCCTTGAGACAAGCAATCACTACCTTTACCCAGTGGTCGGGGGAGCAGTTTCATGTGGCCTAGGAGCGATTCCAAGACCTGTTGTGGAGGTGTCCACACCACGAGGTGTCGAAATGGCAACTCGTGTAGATCTTCTATCATGGGTTGGCTGAGCAACTCAGAAATCATGTGGATGCTTCTTGCAGAGGTAATTTCCTCAATAAAGATGAAGATAGTGCACACGGTTTATTTGAGGAAATGAGCGAGAATTCAATCGATCATGCCTCCATGGATACATTTAACCGGTCCTAGCAGCCCAGATCAAATGTCAATGAAGTCTATGACTCTCATTCATTTGATATGGAATTGATTTGTAATAAACTCGACAAGGTGGACTTGGTTGCTAAGATAATGGAAGAGTGGATGGTTGGAAATTCTATGAACAACTCTCGATCCACTCAATCCCAAAATTCAGGATTCCATTCTTCACGTGCTCCTTCTGGATGGGAGTTCGTGAATCAACTTGATGCGGCTCAACCTATGAGTCAGCATTTTTTGGAACCCCACGGGTTCCAAACTGGGGCCTTTGATCCCGGTTTTTCTGATCCTTCCCTTTCTTTTTCTCCATGCTCACCCAATGAGGATGTCTGTGTTGTATAAGAGAATGTTAGATCCAACCCTTACTCTAATGCTTATAATCTGGGTTGGAGAATCCACCCTAACTTCTCTTGGAAAAACCCAAGGCAATAGACCCAATTCTGACCTGGCAACTATGCTCCGCAACAACCAATGGGTCAGGGTCATGTATATACTCAGTTGCCTTCAAATCAGGTCAGTCAACTAGCTTGGAATGGCCGTCAACCCGCAGGGCAGGCTGATTTGAACCGACAAATGGTAGAGATGCAAGGATCCATGCTCCAGCTCATGTAGGAAATGAAAACCTCGCTGGACAACTTACAAACCATGCTCATTGCTAACTCTCGTCAACTTGGATCTCTACCATCCCAACCCGTACCCAACCTGCGAAATATTCTGAATCTGGGCAACCAAGCCCATGGGTACGGAAATCAGAGGGACCCACATGGACATGCTTAGGTGGTTGAGCCAGGTCCCTCCTCTTCTTCTGCAAATCAACAATTCCTGGATAATCAAGCCCCTCCAATCTTTCCTAACCCTCCCTAAGGCCCAAATTCTTATGCATCTGCAAATTCTGTTACCTTGAGGAGTGGTAAGCAGACTCAGGATCCACAACCACACCGTTCTGATCTACTGAATCCTGAAGAACCTGAGGAGAGAGAGGAGAATTCTAGAGGAGAAATCAAGGCTCAAGAACTTGATTCCAAAGATCTGAGTCATGTTCCTTTTCTTGAAGCCTTGATCAAATCAAAGAAGAAGTCTGCTGATAACAATGAGGAGCTTCTGAATCTATTTAAGAATGTTGAGATCAATATTCCGCTCCTTGATGCTATCAAGCATATACCGACTTATGTGAGAATTTTAAAGGATTTATGTACACAAAAGCGTAAGTCGAGAGAATCTATTCCGAGGAAGGTGGTACTCTCCAAGAAGGCTAGTTCTGTTATCCTGCACCACCTCCTTCAAAGAAAGAGAGATCCAGGTGCTCCGTTGATTTCTTGTGTCATCGGAGATTACACATTTGATAGAGCACTTTTGGATCTGGGTGCATCCATCAACTTAATTCTGACTTCTCTTTATGAGAAGTTTGGATTAGGTGAACTTCGGCCAACTTCAGTAACACTACAGTTAGCAGACCACTTGGTCACAAATCCGCGAGGCATTATTGAAGATGTTATAGTTAAGGTCAATGATTTCTATTTTCCTGTAGATTTCTTTATCCTTGACATGGATGTACCTGAAAATCTGAGGAACACGCTCATCATTCTAGGGCATCCGTTCCTGGCTACCGCTAAGGCCAACTTAATTGTGAAAGCAGTAGCATGGAAATCGCCTTTGGGGATCAACGAATGAAATTGGATATTTTTAAGGCGATCAATAAATTTGAGAATTGTGGATTTATTGAGGAATTTGAGGAGGATAATGAGAACATTGAAACTTGTTTGATGGTTTCTTCAATTGAAAGTTCCTCCTTTGATGACGAAGTCGACCCGCAACCCTCTATGGCAGACCTACCATCTTCTGAAGAGGTTATTGATTTTGTTTACTCACAACCTCTTCCTCTTGTTGAGTCTTCAACATCGTCCTTACCATTAATCATTAACCCACCCCAGCTTGAACTGAAACCATTGCGTGAGAATTTGAAATATCAATTTTTAGGACCTCAGAAGATGCTCCCTGTGATTATCAGTGCTAAATTAACAAAAGAGCAAGAGATTAAATTGATCAAGGTCCTAAAGGAACACAAGGAGGCAATTGGTTGGACCATTCATGACCTCAGGGGGATCGAGCCATCTTACTGCAATCATAGAATATTCTTGGAAGATGGATCCTGCCCTTCTCGCCATATGCAGAGGAGATGAAATCCAAATATGCGAGAAGGGGTTAAAAAGGAAATCATCAAGTGGCTTGATGCAGGAATTATTTATCCAATCTCTGATAGTCCCTGGATAAGTCCTGTGCAGATTGTTTCGAAGATAGCCGGGATTACCGTTGTGACTAACGAGAGAGGAGAATCTGTCACAACTCATTCAGCTTCCCCTTGAAGGGTTTGTATTGATTACAGGAAGCTGAATACAACCACTAAAAAGGATCATTTTCCCCTGCCTTTCATCGATCAAATCTTGGAAAGACTAGCCGGGCAGAAGTACTTCTGTTTTCTTGATGGCTATTCAGGATACAACCAAGTTCCTATCCATCCTAAGGAACAGGAAAAAACTACTTTCACCTGTCCCTACGAAACCTTTGCTTTCCGTAGGATGCCTTTCGGTTTATGCAATGCACTTGCGACTTTTCAAAGGTGTATGTTAGCCATATTCTCTGACATGGTGGGAAAGTTTATGGAAGTCTTCATGGATGATTTCTCTATTTTTGAAGAATCGTTTGACTCTTGTTTAGCTAATCTGGAAATGATTCTTAAGCGATGTATCAAAACACGATTGGTCCTTAACTGGGAAAAGAGTCATTTCTTGACCCAAGAAGGCATTATTTTGGGTCATGTAATTTATGAACGGGGAATCGAAGTGGATGAAGCTAAGGTTGATGCGATCGCTAAACTTCCTCCTCCCACATCTATTAAACAAATCCGATCATTTCTTGGTCATGTGGGATTCTATTGAAGATTCATCAAGGATTTCTCGAAGGTTGCTCGTCCCCTATGCAATCTTCTTGCCAAAGAAATGCCGTTTGTTTTCGATGAATCATGCTGAAAGACATTTGATTTCCTGAAAACGGCAGTCACCTATGCTCCGGTATTGCAACCACCAATTTGGATAGCCCCTTTTGAGATCATGATCGACACTTCTGATTATGCGGTCGGGGCTATCTTGGGTCAGAAAATTGATTGAAAGCCCTCTGTCATCTACTACGCTAGTAAAACTCTGGATGAAGCCCAGAGGAATTACACTGTTACTGAAAAGGAATTACTAGCTGTAGTGTTCGCTTTGGAAAAATTTAGGACTTATCTCTTAGAGTCTCATGTTATCATCTATACCGACCACTCGGCCTTGAGGCATCTCTTGGCCAAAAAGGATGCCAAACCCTGACTTATTCGTTGGATTCTTTTGCTTCAAAAATTTGATCTTGAAATCAAGGATAAAATTGGGGTACAAAATGTGGTGGCAGATCATTTGTCAAGACTCCTAGGTGATTCTTCTCGTCTGGACATTTCGATTGCTGACACTTTTCCGGACGAAGCTATCCTTACAGTTTCAGGTGTCCAAACCCTGTGGTTTGCTGACATTGTTAACTATTTGGTCGTTGGTCAAATCCCCCTAGATTAGACCAAGCAACAACGGGATAGACTCACATCTGAGGCCAAATACTACTTCTAGAAGGACCCTGAACTGTACCGCATTGGTTCTGATCAGATTATTTGTCGATGTGTACCAGAGAATGAATTCAACAGTATACTCGAGTTATGCCATGCATCTGTGTGTGGTGGTCACTTCTCCGGGAAAAAGACGGTTGCAAAAATCTTGCAACCTGGCTTCTATTGGCCGTCTTTATTTAAGGATGCCCAAGATTTCTCAAGGTCATGTTCTCGATGTTAGGCACTCGGGAGCATAACTAAAAGGGATATGATGCCCCTAAACCCAATTCTTCCTGTCAAAATTTTTGATGTTTGGGGCATCAATTTCATGGGACCCTTTCTCCCTTCGTTTGGACATTAGTACATTCTTGTTGTTGTTGATTATGTGCCCAAATGGATTGAGGCCATTCCCACCCGAATCAATGACCACAAGGTGGACATCGAATTTGTCAAGAAAAATATCTTCAGTAGGTTCGGGATTCCGAGGGCCGTCATCAGTGTTGGTGGCACTCATTTTACTAATGCCCAATTCCAAAATTTCTTGGCCAAATATGGGGTTAATCACCGAATTTTCACACCTTACCATTCCCAAACTAATGGACAAGCCGAGATCTCCAATCGGGAGATCAAGAACATTCTGCAAAAAATGGTTAGGCTTGATCACAAGGACTGGACTCAAAAGCTTGAGGACGCTCTTTAGGCCTACCGTATTGCATATAAAATGCTCATTGGCATGTTTCCGTTTCGTTTGGTGTATGGAAAGGCATGCCATCTACTCGTAGAGATTGAACACAGGGCATTCTAGGTGATCAAACAATGCAATTTAGATCTGAATTTAGCTAGGAAGACCAGGAAACTCCAACTATCTGAGTTGGAAGAGCTTAGAAATGATGCATATGAGAATGCCAAGATCTACAAGGCTCAGACCAAAGCTCTACATGATCAATTGATTTCCCTCAAGAGCTTTGAGCCTAACTAGAAGGTCTGGTTATTCGATTCTTGACTTAAGCTCTTTCATGGCAAACTTAGATCTAAATGGAATAGCCCATTCATTACTGACTAGATTTTTCCAAATGGAGCCGTTTAGATTTCTGACTCAAAGTCGGGTCACACATTTAAAGTCAACGGTCAACGTCTAAAGCCTGTTATTGACCGTACTCTTCCAGAACCCGTCTCAGACATGGTTGCTCTAGCCATTCTTCTTTGGCTGGACTTCGCCTAGCTGACGGCATTAAACTTAGTAGTTGTACATATGACACAAAGCTGACACGAGCTTCATATTCAAGTGACATCTTTCATACTCTACCCTTTCTTTCATGTCTCTTTCTCAATGTGGACATTGTATCAGCTAGGCATGGGGAGGTAGATTCATTTTCTGAATCATTTGGTCAGCTTTGTGAAATTCATCTAAATTATTTTTTTTTCTCTTCTTATTTATACATAAAAAAATTGAATTAGGAAGGAATAGTTGGACATTAGGACTTTTCAATCTTAGGAAATAACATTAGGATCTGAACACAAAGACCCTTCAGGTCCTTGGACTTAATCGGCCCATGTATCCACTAAAATGTGGATTTGTTTTTCGAGTCCTCATCATCTTAATTCTATTGTAATTGGAGTAAATAAGTTTGGGTGATAAGTACACGACTTATCAATCCACCCTCTGATTTGAGGGAACTTTGAGTTTTAAGCATCTACACACTATCTTGTCACTGACTCGTTAATTGACGATTCTAATGGAAATTGGGTAGCTAATGACCCTTCTAGGGTGATATGGCTAGCAAGTTATCATGGGTAACAACTCATAGGTAGGTTGTCCAGAGCCCAGTCACTAGACAATTCTATTCTTGCTGCCTTTAGGTAAATCTTAGACCAGGGAAGCTACCTACTTAAAAAAAAAAAAGTCAAAAAGAGAAAGAAAAGGAGAAAAAAGAAGAAGAAATAAGTCACACTTCACCACACAAATATGGCTGGCAAGTTGTCGGTGGTAACAACTCATCGACCGGTTGTCCAGAACCCAGCTCAATAAATGCACTAAAAATTTCCAAAACACTTAGGAAGAAGCGGAGAAGTAGAATAAACTGGGGAGATATACACTAGATTTACCCTTGTGTTGACCCCATAAAAATAAAAGTATGGAGAAAGCTACTGGTTGTAAAGATATACCTTTAGGTAGAATTCTCCTCTTAAGGTCACCTAGAGGCGTAGAAATCTGAAGTCCATTTTAACTGCCGATCAATGAGTCTATTACATTCACAATAAGATGCTTAGAACTTAGGGTTCTCATCAAATCTTGGGTGAGTTGAATGGCCATAGAAAGCCACTCCTAAACCCTAAAACTCGAAAATCTAAAAAAATTAGAAAATAAGAAAAAAAGAGAAAAAGAAAATTTTCTTTGAATAAGGTGAGGGCTTGAAACGGTCTGCATTTTGGTAGATACTCGGGCACTGTTGTGTCTTTGAAAGTTCAGATCCTAAGTAAACATTTTCTTAATGATTGAAAATAACTCATGTCCAAATAATCCAACCCAATTTCTTTATAAATAGCATATAGTTTTTGCTTGGGACAAGCAAAAGATAGGAATGGGGGTGTGATATAAACATGTTTACACTACATAATATGTCTATTTATGCATGTTCTTAAGCATAGAATTACATTGCATACTATAAATATTGCATAGCATGCATTATCTTGCATTTAGATTAGTTTGAATAAAATAGAGGTTAATTATCTCCATTTATGTTCAAAGACAGGGCAAAATTTTTATCGGAGCCCCGAATCGAAGATCCAACCGTACAAATGTTCTTAAGCATAGAATTACATTGCATACTATAAATATTGCATAGCATGCATTATCTTGCATTTAGATTAGTTTGAATAAAATGGAGGTTAATTATCTCCATTTATGTTCAAAGACAGGGCAAAATTTTTATCGGAGCCCCAAATTGAAGATCCAACCGTATAGATGTGATCAGGGCGACGATTAGAGTTGAACGACTCCAAGATCGCCCTAATCAGACATCTGTACCATCAGATAGAGATTAGGGAATCCTAGAAGATCAATGGCCAAGATGGTGTGAATCCACACTTCAGATGACAAATTCAACTGCACGGATGAATTCGGATCGACGATCGCAACTAATGGCATGAAAATTGATTCAATCCAACACCCATGGCACCATCTACATCATCCAGAAGATGGACGGCCAAGATAGTGCCACGTGGTGCCATCTCGGCAGCCCAACTGGTCGCCTTCAACTGTTGAAGCTTTTAGCGCTCACGCATCTCCGCTGTTGGATCAAGATCCAAAGGCTGAGAGTGGAGCTCAACCGGCGCTTGGAGACTCTGAAGGACTGCTAGAGGGAGCAACCATGACCGTTGGATCTCAATCCAACGATCTAGATCGCGTGATCAAGAATCACTCCGCTCGTCCATCCATGTGTGTAGCGCAGTGGGCGAGAGCGCTTAAGCGAAGCACGGGCGAGCGTTTGAATCCTCGCGAGCTGCAGTTGGGCATGGGTGCATGGGCGCGGTCGATCACCCGATGAGGATCTAGTGGCTATGCATGCCCAATCAAGTCCACGTGCCATCTCACGCCCCCGCCTGATGTGGGATCGCACGCGTATGCACACGCAGAGGGGGCATGGCGAGGAGCGCTCTCAGCCATTCGATCTCACGGTCGAACGGCCAAGATTTAGAGAACATGGAAAGGCATTGAGCATGGGGAGGTGAGTGGGCGTGCACACACCGCCTACTACGCCCATGATGGGGCTTTAGCGATGGTTTTATCTGTCACTAAAGACACCTTATTTAATATTTTGACATTAAAAAGACCAAATTTCCCTCACTCCCTACAACTATAAAAGGAGACCCCCTCCATACGAAATTTTCATCCGTTCCTTCTCTCCTCTACCTCTCCAAAGCTCAAGAGAAGCTTGTCCCACACCCAGGATTCTTCTCAAGAGGTAAAGTCAAATTTTCGTCCCCCTTTCGGGAGTGGATCCCGTGACGATGACGACGTGCTACTTCGTTCCTTTTCTTCTCGCTTCGTCCTCCTTCGTCCTGCTTGTTTCCCTGTCTTCCAGGCGTCATCTCATCCGGCTCGTCCTCCAAGTGACCGTCAAGGGGAATATTTTTCTCTCCATTCTTTTTAATGCTTTCTAGAGTAGATTTACTACTTTATAGTGTAATCATTTTCTGCTTTTTAGTCGTAATGAGTAGTGTAACGAACAATCTCTTTGATAATGAATTCCATGTTCATTCTACATCTCTTTTTATTTTTAGTTTGTAATATTCTCTCTCTTCTATTTATTGTAAATAGATAGATAGTTTCTAGTCAATTATTCTGCTTCGTAACAAATAAAATAGACGCGTATTTTTAAATGAAATGTCTGCCTCCCTAAGTTCGACACGGGATTTCTATTCCGGTATAAATTTTATTTTTTGAACATGAGTTCTTCACTTTCAAACTACAACGGCAGGTTTTTCAAAACCCATTACGTTAGCGTAGTAACTCATAGTTTCAAAATAACCCTACACATCACCACCTAAAGCCATTCCTACAACCCACCAAACCCCTTCTAGAAACCTACACTTGGCACCGAACCTAACCCCCCCATAACTACCCTAAACCCTACCTTAGTTGGCACCAAAAATCACCCCCTACATCCCTTCATTTGGCGCCAACAGTTCCTCCCATCTACACCCTACATATTACCCCCCAACCTGTCCTAACCCTCCATCTTGTGACGCCACCTAACCCCCCCTTAACCCACCTAAAGTGGCGCCAACTCCCTTAACTCCAACACAACTACCGCCCCATGCATCCCTCCTCTTTGGTGCCACCCTATATCTACCCTCCATCACATAACCTCTACCATATAACTCCATCTCCACCCTACAACACACCTAACCAAACCCTTAACCTTAGCTACCACTTAAGGTTGGCGCCAACCACGAAGTACCCCTCCATTTTGGCACTAACAACCCTAGTCATAGGATACTATAACCACCATCTAACCCCCATCATAGCTGTCCATCCTATAACCACCCTTAACCCCCTACCATTCCTATATAAACCCCCTACCACCACCATTAAATCTTCACCCTTGGCTATAATTTTTTTCTACCTATATTTCCACTTACATAGAAAGTCAAGAGAAGAAGAAGAAGAAGAAGATTAAGGGGATACTCTATCCCCTTGGTGCCTTCCCCTCTTCTCTTCTCTCTTGTGCCCACGCCAGCCAAGGAAGGAAGCCAGGCATTGGAGGACAACCTAGGGTACACGCCTACCCTAGGAAGAGGTGAATTAGAGGGTGGTACACTAGTACCCTTGGAGGAGGAATCAAAGGTGGTCCACGCCACCTTAGGAGAAGCTTTTGAAGGTGGAATTCCATCCACCTTGGAGGAGTCAAGCATGCCCTCCTTGGGCTTGCTAAGAGGAGACTATCTTTAGTTCAAGGAAAAGAGAAGGACCTTTTTTAACTGCGGGAGCAGCCGTAGTTGGAGCAAGGAGCATTCCCTCTTCATCATCATCATCCAGGATTTGTGTTTTAATTTTTGTAGTTTTACTTTTTGTAGTAGAAGCTTTCCTCTACTTTTGTAGATTAGAAATCTGCTCAATATTAGCTTGCCTTTTCGACTTGGTGTACCTTCTTACTTTAGTTCTTTTTCTTTATCATTTTCACTCTCTCTTCTCAATTATCCTAGGCCTTCACGTGCCTTGGGTGAGCTTGAGAAGAGGTCTTTCTTGTCACCTAGTAGTTAAATTAGATTTAGGCTTTTTCTACCACCATCTTGTGATTGCCCCCATATTTCAAAAACCTAAAAAAGTACATATATATTTGAAAAGACCAAAAGAATGGTGATTTTTGCATTTCCAAGCAGGAGATTGATTTATCAAATACTTGTCTCCTTGGACGACCCTAGATACTCCCCTATCTAAGTTACAAATTTTAAAAGTAAACGGATTTACGCGTTGCAGTGACTTAAACCCTAATCTTAAAAACCACGTAATTTTCCGCATCACTTTTTGGTGTCATTGCCGGGGAGGCAGATCTTTGCAAATTATTTTTCTCTTTCTTGAAGTGGATCTCATCCCCTTGCCTCTCTTCTTTCTTGTGTGTGCAGGAACTACAGGAAGAAAGCAGGAATTTGGAAGCAAGAGCTCAACGTTCCTTTTCTTCCCACGATTCTAGGTTGGTTTCTTCTTTCTTGTCACACTTAGCCTAAAAGACTACAAAAATACATTAAACTTGGCTTTCATGATCTTAAACATCAAATTTTGGTCGAGTGGTACCTTTAAAACCCATTGTTTGCCCCATTAAATACCACTCTACCTTAAGTGCAAGTGTTCTATTTTTTTGGATCCAGACTTCTATCCAGATTTGAAAAATCAATTCCAAACACCACAAGCTTCTTAAAATCTTGAAATTTCACCTAAAGATTCCAAATCAAGTTCGAAACTTTTGTTTCAATTTTCAGACTAATTGGGTTTGTATTTTATTTTTAAAAATTCATGGACTATAGAGGGGTCATACCCTCTAATCTTCCTATTTTGCTACTATCCACGAATTTTTAGAATTTTTATACTCACCCAATCTTTGTGAAATTTAGCTTTCTGGAATCCTTGCGAAATTATACACGTCATAAAAAATCTCTGAAATTTTTTGAGGTCGGTAGTGGTATAGAAAGTCCAAAATATCCATGAGTATCATTTCTAGACTTCGACACCAGCACAAATAAAAATTCAAAACAAATATCAAACAAATTCCTAAGATCTTAGAAAAATATTTTCTGGAATCCTTGTTTCAGTTTATTCAAAGAAGTGGTGTTGTTTAACTTGTTTGGACCACTACCTAATACAGAAAGCCTAGAAATAATTCATTGGTAGTAATTTTTTGTCATAGGGATAATTGGATTAGGGTTTCTTTCTTTTTAGAGACTCACATTAAAGGAAATTAGCCATCACCAATACAACTTATTTTTCCTTTGATTGTGGGGTTTCAAACTTGTTTGAAAATTTAAAAAGAGAAACCCTAAAACACATTGAATTAAATCAAATCCTAAAAGAGAAAAATACAAGAAATTGTGTGACAACTTACTTTTTAATTGGAACCACTTTCCAATTCCTGTACATACACAAACAAATTGAAATAACTGGGTAATGACCCAATCAACACTCTCCACATTCCGTGTGCACTTTAGTATCCTAGACCTAATTAGAATTTGTAGCAACTTGACCCCTAAGGTTTCATCAACTTAGGTTTGCTATCTAGGTCTTAAGTTCTTTTTAGTTGATATCAATTCTATCATCTATATCTGATGTTCAGGCTGAGGGGCCGTGTCAAACAACCAGGCATGGGTTTGTACAAGAACTTGGGATTTTCCTAGGAAATGCTTGGGCCCAAACCTCCTCTTAAACAACTTGGCTAGATTTGTTGAGAGAAAGGGTATTCACTACTGATTACTTATTTCCAAGGTAGGCCAAGTCTTAGGTAATTTTTAGGGAGTCACAATTAAGTTAGGTCTAGAATTTCTTATTTGAATTGCACACTTTCTCTCATCTCTCTCTCTTCTCCTCCCCTCCAATTCTTCCAAAAAAAGTGCATGCACGGGCGAAGGTTCCAAAAATCGCATCTTGAGGGTCCATCTGATTTTACCCCCCGCACCAGAAATCTTTGTTTTCTTCTCCTTCCTCTTCTAAAAATTTAGAAAACCTGGGAAACAGACAAAAGAATTCTGCTTCCACTTGTAACCCATCATCCGACCCACAAGTGGACTTCCCCATCCCTAACCTCCCTCATCTGAAGCAACTAGAAATTCCTACAGGGCTAGTGGCCCTCAAATCCAAACTCAAAATACAAACCTCTTTGCCTTTATGGTCAACTATTTGACTCGGCTACAACAAAATCAAGAGAATTTGGCTAGGACTGTGATGAACCTAGCTAACCAAGGGCAAAACCCACCACCCTCCAGTTGCCTGTCGTTCCTCCTAAGGATTTCTATGATCCTTCCAACTATGAGGAAAGACCCGGGGTGGTCATACCACAAGGGTATTTTGAGATCAACAAAGCTATTCTGAACCTGATCAAGCATTTTCATGGTCTTCCAAGCGAGGACCATTTTTTTCATCTCGAGGAATTAACTGTCCTTGCTCAAACCACTCATTCCCGCAATGTGCAGGAAGATGTGTGGTTGATAAGACTTCTTCCTCTCTCTCTAAAAGATAAAGCTTCACATTGGTTTAGAACGGTTGGGTGCCCGATTACCACTTGGCCCCAATTAAAGAGCGCTTTTCTAAAGAAATTTTTTTCAATCGATTGAACTAACGCTTTAAGAAGATCCATATTAAGGAGCACTTTTCTAAAGAAATTTTTTTCAATCGATTGAACTAATGCTTTAAGAAGATCCATAATGATATTTCAACAAAAAATTGGTGAACCCCTCCATGAAGCCTAGGAAAGATTCCAAGAACTCTTAAGAAGTTGTCCCTACCATGAAATTCCACAATGGCAGTTAGTGCAGATCTTCTGTCATGGATTAGAAGAACAATTGAAGTGATTTGTGGATGCCTCATGTGGAAGCAATTTCCATAATATAGATGCCGAAATTGCCTATCTCCTCTTTAAAGAAATGAGTGAAAACTTATTTAATATGACTTCAATGGACACTTTTGGTAGAACTCCAAACCCCAGACACAGAGTCAATGAAATTGACTCTGAATCCACCTCTGTTCCAGTCACTCAGGATGATGTATATATGTTAGCTTAGTGACTGGACTAGATGCAAATTCACCAGAAAAAAAGGAAGAAAAGCTCACAAACAAATAAGCTCCACACCTTACTGCTCCACACTTTAACTCTCCACACACTAACACCCCACAACTTCTTCGAAGAGAAATCTACACAATATCAATGCCACACTTGCTGGTCAACAATTTCTAGCTGATTTTCCACAAGATTTAATTGGGAATTTTGATTATTTGAATCAAAATATTCTTGATCCCACCACGAAAAACATTTATGCTCTCTAGGAGCAATTTAGAAACCCCTCCAACACTTACAATCAAAACAAGAGGACCAACCTGAATCACTCCTTGAAAAACTCGAACCCAATTCCTTTTCCCAAACAAAATCATTTTGGAAATTATGGGCAACCTGCATATCAACCTGGGCCATCCTAGGAAGATATTAATACTCAGGTCATGAAAACTCTGCAAGGTATGCAGAATCAAATGACAGAAGTAATCTGCATGATTACCAACTTGCAACACCAAGTTAAGGTTACTCCTGATCATTGACCTGCTAGGAATTTACCTTCCCAACCCAAATAATCAATGGAATTATTTCCAAGGTGGATATCCCAGTCAACCCATTCAACCAGCACCTCAGCATCCCTGGGGTTTCAATAACAGTTAGGCTTCCCATCCTCATCCTAGAAACAACCAGACTATAAATGCAGCTACTTTGAGGAATGGGAAAACCACTCAAGACCCCCTACCTGTTAAAGAAACTCATTTCAATGAAAAATAGATCCACTCTTCCCCATCTTCCTCTAACACTGTTCAGGAACCTAATAATGCAAAATAGGGAAACCCTGCACCATTTTCACAGGCACTCCATTCTTCACAAAATATGAAAAAGAAGAAATCCCAGCTCACTGATAAGGAATTAATGGATTTATCTGGGAAAGTTGAAATTAACATCCCTCTCCTAGATGCCATAAAATACATCCCTGCCTATTCAAAATTTATAAAGGATTTGTGTACCCCAGAAAGGTAGCCCAGAAATTTAGGAAAGGTAATCCTTCCTGAGATAGTCAGCTCAGTTGCGCAGAGTCGACTGCCTCTTAAGAGAAAAGTTCCAGGCACCCCCTTGATTCAAGTTATCATTAATGATACTTCTTTTGATTGTGCCTTGTTGGATCTCGGTGCCCCAATTAATCTTATCCCCACAATTGTTTTTGAGGAATTTAAGATAGGAGAATTAAAGTCTGTTGAGGTTACTCTTCAATTAGCAGACCGATCTACAATTAAACCAAGGGGAATTGTTAAGGATGTCCTTGTTCGGGTCAAAAATTGTCTATTTGCAATAGACTTTTTAGTCCTGGACATAGAGGTACTGGAAGCATTAATGTTTTCCCTTATAATTCTTGGAAAACCATTCTTAGCCACCACTTGCGCAAATATTGATTGTGATTCTGGTAAAATGTAGATCATGTGTGGCAGTGATTCTGTAACCCTAGATATTTTCTAAGCTTCTAGGAGGTTCCAAGAACCTGATTTCTTTGATGACTTGGATTTAGAAATGGAAAATATAGTGGAGGAAACTTTGTACATTTCACATTTAGGTTCTTGTATTGTCATTAACACGGTTCCTGACCAATCCACTTCCTCTCACCCTTCCACCCTAACCAAACATCCAGCTAACACTCCAGTTGACCCTTTCAGTCTCACTTCACCACTAACACAAAAAGCAGAAATTCTTTCGTAGCTGAGCCCACAATTGGAATTAAAACCCTTGCTCGAATGCCTTAAATATGTTTTCCTGGGTCCAAATCTGACCCTGCCTTGGATTATAAATTCTGGACTTATTGGGGAACAAGAACACAAACTTCTCCAAGTTTTGAGTAAGTATAGGAAAGCTATTGGCTAGATCCTTTCTGATCTTAAGGGTATTCATTCGTCCTACTGTACACATCGTATATATTTAGAGGATGATTCTCGCCCCTCCCGCTAACCGCAAAGGCACTTGAACCCTAATATGTAGGAGGTGGTAAAAAAGAAGATTACTAAGTGGCTTGATGCCAATATCATCTACCCCATTTCTGAAAGCTCCTAGGTTAGTCCAACACAAGTAGTGCCCAAAAAGGTTGGACTAACAATTGTTACCAATGACAATGGGGAGAATATAGCCACTCGATCCACCTCTTCTTGGCATGTGTGTATTGATTACAGAAAATTAAACACCGCCACCAAGAAGGATCATTTTCCACTCCCCTTTATTGATCAAATCTTGGAGCGGTTAGCCGAACGGGATTTTCACTATTTTTTGGACGGTTATTCTGACTACAATCAGGTAGCGATTCATCCTGAGGACCAGGACAAGACAACTTTCACCTACCCCTTCAGAACCTTTACTTTCTGAAGAATGCCCTTCGATCTTTGCAATGCACCTATGACTTTTCAAAGGCATATGCTTGCAATATTTTCAGACCTGGTAGGTGATAGGTCGACTTTTCGCTTAGCGTTATAGTATTTAGGTGGTGGAAAAAATCGACGAATCAAAGACAATGAAAATAACCACTCGCAGAAGAGCGGGTCGTATCCACAGGGAGGCAATGATGCAATCAATACTTAATTATTTAATGTTATTTTGGATAGTGTGGAATTCCTTTTCAAATTGGACTTAAAATGTGAAGGAAAGTAGGTTTGCAATAACCTAAAAAGTTAAGGGTGTAAGTGCAGTTTTCCCTCACATAAATCCTCAATAAATTTAGGATGAATTAGTGCAATTTTCATGTGATGTGTACTATAGACAATTAGTACTTAAATCAAGTCCAAAATCAATCTTTAAACTAGCCAATATTAATACCATGCAATTAGAAAGAACTGTGAATGAGTGAATGCAATTCTGCCATAATATAATAATAAAAATAAAAATAAAATCGGTGGCAATGGCATTGAATGTAATTTTTAATTCTAACAAAAACAGAGGTTTTGCTCTCTCTCTTCCTCGCGAGAGAGAGAGCATCGACGGGGTAGTTGCGAGGCTCAGGAGGACGGCGAGGATGGGGGCTCTTCGACGGTGGCAGCAGCAGCGGCGGAGGTGGCCGGAGAAGGTTGCTGCCGCACGCCTGCTGTGAAGGTGCTGAAGATGGCAATGCGCACCTGCGAGCGCGGGTGGTGGTGCGGATCCTGCCGATCAGCATGCGCCTGTGGGCGCCTATGGGCTGAGGCACGGTGCAAGCACGGCTACAGATGCTTGCAGGGTGAAGGCTAGCGTGGGTGAGGCGGTCTGTAGATTTGAAGGTGGAGGCATGCGCGGGCGAGAGGGTGCGTGCCTGCAGGGAGATGGAAGGCTCTGGCGGGCACGCGGTTGTGTGCGGGTAGGTAGAGGGAGCGCCTGCAGGTGGCGTGCAGGTGCTGCGGGGTGAAGGCACGCGGTAGAGCTGGTGCGAGTTGGCCGCGCCTGCTGATGGGCATGCAGATGCAGGGACGCAGCAAGGAGAGGGTGCTGGGGCGCGTGGTTGGATTTGCAGATCTTCAGGCGATGGAGAGGGTGTTGTGGATGGAGCGCGGTTGCCTGGAGCGTGCAAGGAGGATGCGCTGGCGGCGGTGTGCGGGCAGAGAGACTTTTTCCCCGAAAGGGGAAAGAGGATGCAGTGCGGCACAGTGCACGCTTTTCTTCTTTTTCTCGATAGCCTTCTTCTCTCCCCGCCTCTTCTTTTTAAGTTCTCCCCTCACCGCGTGAGTTCAGGGATTTTCCAAAATCCCCGGTCATGGTTGTTGAGAAAGGCGGCGCCAGAAGTTTTGCCCAATGTCCAGCGGGGGAGGGGGGAAAGAGAGTTGCGGTTGTTTTGGGAATTTTATGTTAGTTCAACCACTTGTATATAATATTTTGATGATTTTACAAAATGAAGAAAATGAAATAAAAAAATAAAGCGTAGCATATTATTTTCTCTCTGTAATAACATATTTGCAGGATTTCAAAAAGCTTTCCAAGATGGGAGATTAAAAGCGTGAAGACGAGTAGCATAAGTATTAGGTCTTAGGCTTTTTCATGTAAACTTTCAAAGGTTGTAATTTTCATTTTATTTGAGTCTAGAAATATTGTAAAGAGCCCCCGAACAAAACCTATAAATTAGTAACTTAGGCTCTCTACACTTAGGATAAATAAGAAATAAAAACCCAACACTTATACTTTTATCAAACGTCCAGAACAGTGGTCAGACGTCTGATTTTCCACTTTCAGACGTCTGACAAGTGTATCAGACGTCTAATTTCAAAGATTTCTACCTTTTTTTGTCTCCTCATAAACATCAGTCGAAGGACTTCACTTTCAGACGTCGATAACCTTGAACAAATGTCTGATTGTTTACCCAGATGTCCTCATACTAACCGTTAGACTTCGTCTATGCCAAAAACAATTTCCAGACATCTTGACACACTTACAGACGTCTGCCTTTGAACCGTTGGCCATGATTTTCTGTGCGTATCTCTTTACGGCCACATAATCTTTTGGCAGAAGAAGTAGGGAACAGTATTTAGGTTTCCAAACGTCTGGTAATGTTCTCAGACGTCCATAATGATGTCTGATCCTCTAAACCTAGAACCCTTTTTGGATTTGATGACAACAGGAACGAATCCACCATTCATTAGACGTCCAATGAAACAATCAGACATCTTATGAGATAATATCAGACGTCCTTCTTTTGATCCAATAGAGTCAGTTGAGGATGTCCTGCAATATTAGATGACCAGAGGTAAAATCAGACGTCCTGTAAGACGTCTGATAATATAATTAGACTTCTGATGTTGCTGTCAGACTCATCATTGCCCTGATTTCGTGTGGATTTCGTCCTAAACTCTTGGGATTTGTCTCCAACGGCTAAAAGAGCTCTCCCAAGTGTTCTTGAAGGTTCCAAACTTGCCTATAAATAGACTACAACTCCTCTTAGGCAAGACACACCTCTTGAGATACAATTCCACTAGAAAAATCTCTTGCTCACTACTTTAAGCTCCATTTTGCCCTTGTGCTGTGCTAATACTCTGATCAAAGGGCAAATCCATACTCTCGGCTCACTCCGTTCTGCAAGTCATCAGGGAGTTCTTTTCATGCTTAGTAGATAAGAAAGCAACTAAATTATTGGGGTGCTCTATAGGTGTTATTTTACTTCTTAATTTCTGTACTTTGGGTATCCGGCCTGTCGGGTCCCCGTCTCTTCATTTTGAAGGGAGAAACCTCCGTTTATGGATCGGAGGTGGGATTTGTAATTGAGGTACACTACCCTCGTTTAAGTAGTGTGGTTAGTGGATTGATCACCTTGTGATCGAAAATCCTAAGTTAAGAGATTGGCTTAGGTGGTGGTTTTCACCCATCTTGGGTTTCCACCTAAAAATAATTGAGTACATTGTGTGATTGAATCTTTTTTGTTACAATATTCTATAATTTCATTATTCACCCCCCCTCTAGTGCAATTTCATTTTATCCCCCCACCCTTGCTCTTTGTGTATTTTAGTACCTGCGCATAAAAACCATAGAATTATGAAGTTATAGAATGTTATAACTTAAATTATGAGGTGTACAAATCTTTTATAACTTAATTACCATTATTAACACACCTAAATTGTATAATTAAAGATACTTAGGCTTAATAATAGTCCAATTTAATGGACTCATCAAATACCCCCATGCCTAAGATTTTCTAGTCCCTAGCAAAAATGAATAATAGAAGTAATAAGAAGACTTCTTCTTTTCCTATTTCAAAACTTTAGAAAACCATACAAATATGAAGTGCTGATAGCCTAGGTCACAGATCCAAGTGAAAGAGCCAATTCGCATTAGGAGTTCGTACATCACCCTTGGCAAAAATTTCTGATGAGATAGGCAACTACTTCCCTCGGGGATAAAGCAGATGATAATCTGTAATTTGACCCCGGTGTTTGGCTTAGGTAGGAGATAATAAGTTAAATGGATTTGTATTTGGTGGCACACACTCTACTGGTGCTACATATAGTTTAGTACTACAGACTCTAGCTCTCTAGACTATTAGACAAGTCAACCCTGAGAGAGGCTACATAACTGTGCTCTCCTGATGTTCCTAGGCACTCTCTTTTTTTTTTTTCTTTATGAGATCACGAATCTCGCTAGATTTAGAAATTGTACTCACTATTTGGTGGCCTCTCATGGCATTCACACTTCAATTAAAGTCCTAATAACTCTATAACTAAGTTAGAGTCCTCAACCAGTATTCAGACGATCAGAAATACTAGAAGGTAGGTATGGGTCATATTTGGTGGAACGCAATAGGTGTTCTGTTACCTCAGAAACATTAGAAACTTCGACTTTTTTTTTTTGTAATATAACTATTTTTTTCTTTTTCTTCTTTCTATTTCTTCTTTTTCTTCTTATTTTCTCTCTCTCTCTCTTTTTAATTTCTAATTTCTTCTTGTTTTTGTTTCTTTTTCAATCAGCACAACACGATACAGACTTTTATTTACGAGGCATTATTAGGGATGATGACGGTCAAGAGGAAGTTGTGTGGCTTACTTTGTGGAAGTGCCTATTCTCGGCTCTGGGAAAGAATGGATAGGACAAGCGTATTTCTGACCTTTGACACTATTACCCTCCTTCAGCTGAGGACTCTATGAAGGACGGTCATAACCATCCACCATAGTTATAGCTTTATTAAGACTCAATTTCTGTGTATCTGCCTTATTTGGTGACTCTCAGGAATTCACTCAAAGTATGCACCCAGGAACAGAGAGTGAAAACTACGCCTAACTCTGAAGTATCATTATCTAATTTTTCAAAACTTAAGAGTCCTTGCACTAGACTTAGCGCACCAGTAATCTCTCTACTTCTTCTCACAAATATGAGGTGGATTTATTAGAAGATAGTATGCCTGACTCTCTATGAACTGTCCAAGAGTTCAGTAGACTACAAATGCTCATTGGTTTTCCTCAAGGATCCATTACCAAGTCTACGTGCATGTGAAATAAATGTACTGGATTCTAAACTTAAGAAGTAATAAAAGAAAAACCTCCAATAAAGGTATTTTGCTAGGGACTAACCCAATCAGCTCAAGAAAAGAGATTTTTTTTTTTTAAATATGTATGCAAATATTTATAAATGCTATAAACACTGTAAACATTCTCAGGTTATATCCCCCCATGCCTAAGACTGACAATGTCCTCATTGGAAAAATATAGACATAGAAGAATATCACCTGAGGAGGAGAGTGGAAGGAGCTAAGGCTCCTCAAGTCGTAGTGCATCCAAAGCTTGGCCATCTGAAAGAGTAATATACGGTTTAAGTCACTGGCCATTTACTTTAAAGTTCGCACCTGAAATAGGGTTCATGATCTCTACAGCTCCATGAGGGAAGGTATTAATCACAACGTAATGCCCATCCCAACGGGATTTGAGCTTTCCAGGAAATAATTTAAGTCTAGAATTGAAAAGCTAGACCCACTGGTTGGGCTCAAAAGTCTTTCTAATGATGTGCTTGTCATGGAAGACTTTTGTACGTTGCTTGTAAGCTTGAGAAGTTTCATAAGCTTCATTACGAAGCTCCTCAAGCTCACTTAATTCTAACATACGTGCTCTTCCCGCTTTATCCAGATTTAAGTTAACGTTTTTAATGGACCAATAAGCTTTATGTTGGATTTCAATGGGAAGGTGGCACGCTTTTTCGTAGACAAGACGGAAAGGAGACATACCCAAGGTAGTCTTATATGCAGTTCTGTAGGCCCAAAGAGCGTCATTTAGCATTTTAGACCAATCCTTTCGATCAGGCCTGACAGTTTTTTCTAAAATTCTCTTAATCTCCCTATTAGACACTTCCACTTGCCCACTCGTTTGGGAATGATAAGGTGTTGCTATCATGTGATTTACTCCCAAATTTTGGAGTAGTCTAGTGAAGTGTACATTCTTAAAGTGAGGTCTTCCATCACTTATGATCGTCCTTGGGTACCCATACCGAGAAATGATATTAGCCTTAATAAAGCCCAAGACCACAGAATGGTCATTGGTTCGCGTGGGGACGGCTTCTATCCATTTTGATACATAATCAACAGCCACAAGGATATATTCATATCCGAAGGACACAGGAAAGGGACCCATGAAGTCAATGTCCTAAATATCAAAGATTTCAATAGGGAGGATAGGTTGCTGGGGCATCTCATCCCTTTTTCCAATGGTTCCCGTCTGCTGGCAACGTAGACATGCGCCCACATACGTATGTGCATCTTGGAATAATGTGGGCTACCAAAAACCAGACTGAAGAACCTTATGAGCAGTCTTCTTCCCACTAAAATGTCCCCCACAGTGGAGGTCATGGCAGAAACTCAAAACACTTTGTTCCTCATCAGGGACGCAACGATGAAACAGCTGGTCAGGGCCTATTCTAAAAAGCTTGGGTTCCTCCCAGTGATAAAATTTAGCATTAGCGATAAACCTGTCTCGGTTTTGCTTGTCCCAAGTACTAGGGGTGATGCCCGTGACCAGATAGTTCACTATGTCAGCGAACCAAGGAGTTTTAGTTTCCACGGCCATTAGAGACTCATTAGGGAAAGTCTCTTGAATATCGCCAGCGGGGTTTGATGCCTCAATAGGGATCCTAGACAAGTGGTCTGCTACCACATTCTCAACTCCTTTCTTGTCTTTAATTTCTAGGTCAAATTCTTGGAGTAGCAAATTCCAACGAATTAGGCGAGGTTTGGTGTCCTTTTTAGCAAGAAGATGCTTAAGGGCCGAATGATCAGTGAACACCACACCCTTGGATCCCAAAAGATAAGACCGAAACTTGTCCAAAGAAAATACTACAGCAAGTAATTCCTTTTCTGTGACTGTGTAGTTTTGCTGAGGATCCGTAAGGGTCTTGCTGGCATAATGCAGCACATGAGATTTGCCATCAACCCTTTGACCTAAGACCGCTCCCACTGCAAAATCAGAAGCATCGCACATAAGCTCAAATGGGAGGGTCCAATCTGGCGCTTGGAGAATCAGCGCGGTAATGAGGGCTTTCTTCAAAGCTTGGAAAGCCTCGCCACATCTATCATCAAAATCGAAGGAAACATCCTTCGCTAACAGGTCGCAGAGTGGCTTAGAGATTTTACTGAAGTCTCTAATGAAGCGCCTATAAAATCCAGCATGGCCAAGGAAAGATCTAACTTGATGAACATTGGCGGGCAATGAAAGCTTAGAGATGGAATCGATTTTTGCAGTGTCCACCTCTAATCCTTTCTTGGAAACTACATGCCCTAACACAATGCCTTGTTGGACCATAAAGTGGCTTTTCTCCCAACTAAGCACCAGTTTTGCCTCTTCGCAACGGGTTAAGACTTTATCAAGGTGCGAAAGGCATAGGTCAAACGACGACCCATAAATGGAGAAGTCATCCATGAAAATTTCAACGAAGTCGTCGATCATATTAGAGAAGATAGCCATCATACAACGTTGGAAAGTGGCAGGAGCATTACATAACCCAAATGGCATTCAGCGGAATGCAAAAGTGCCATAAGGGCTCGTGAAGGTGGTACGCTCCTGATCATTAGGAAAAACGGCTATCTGATTGTACCCAGAGTACCCATCAAGGAAACAAAAGTACCTATTTCCCTCCAATCGTTCCAAAATTTGATCGATAAATGGTAAGGGGAAATGGTCTTTCTGGGTAGCCGTGTTTAAACGGCGGTAATCAATGCAGACCCTCCAACCAGTTGAGGGTCTAGTGGTCACCAATTCTCCTTGGTGATTCTCCTCCACAGTGATTCCTGCTTTTTTTGGAACTACTTGAATCGGACTGACCCATTTACTATCTGAAATGGGATAGATAATCCCTGCATCTCGCCATTTCAGAATCTCCTTTTTAACAACCTCCCGCATATTTGGATTGAGCCTTCTCTGCATATCTCGGAAAGGCTTCATGGACTCGTCCGTGTAAATATGATGCATGCAAAGAGAGGGATCAACACCCTTAATATCAGCAATTGTCCAGGAAATTGCTTCCTTGTGCTTTGTAAACACTCAAGCAGAGATCCCTCCTGCAATTTAGATAATGCAGATGAGATAGTAACGGGGAGCGTGTTATTAGGGCCAAGGAAAGCATATTTCAATGTGCTCGGGAGGGGTTTCAACTCCAATTCAGGAGCCTTTTGGATTGAGGATTTTAGTTGAGATGTCCTCGCTTCAGGCAGCGGATCTACCTTCACAGTCCAGGGTGGGGACAGAGACTTAGTGTGTAACTGGTCGATCTTTCGCTTTAAAGTCGTTTGTAGTTTAATGTGGTGGAAAAATTGACTAATCAATATTTAACAAGAAATAACCACTCGCAGAGGAGCGGGTCGTATCCACAGGGAGGCAATGACGTATTAAAATTCGCACCAGTTAAAAACGTTTGTTCGTAGTCAATTTGGACAAGAATCCGGCCAAGATTGCCCTTAGATTAAGGTTTAAGCAAGAAACAATGCTGAAATGGCAATTATGAGAAACTAGAGGATATTTTCCGCAATGCAGAATCAATAAAATATGATTAAAAAGTGGCAATGGCAGAAAATGTAATTTCTAATTGATGGTTTACTGTAGCAAAATAGGGGAATTTTTCCCCTTTGTCTTGCGCGACGAGGAGCGGATGGCCGGGCGTGGGAAGCTCGGAGGAGGTCCCTTGGACCAAGAGCTTCGAATCGGTGGTGGCGGCGAGTCGCGCGGCGGCCGGAGGTGGCCGGACGAGATCCGGCGGAGGTGTTGCAGCCGGTGAGCTTGCGCGGCTGTTGGCGTGAGATCCGCTCGCGCGCTGCTGTTGACGGCTCTGCAGGCGCGGGAGGACGGGTCTGCAGGCGGTTGAGCGGGTGCGGTTGCAGCAAGCGTGGGTGGAGGGCGCTGCTGGCGGTTCTGCAGGCGCGGGGGTGAATGGCGTGGACTGCAGGCACTGTTGGAGGGTGCAGGCGCGTGGGTGAAGGGCTCTGCAGGCGCGGGTGAATGGCGCTTGCAAGCGGCAGGCGCGGGCAGAGGCGTGCTCAGTTGTGCGGGTCTGCAGGAGCGGTTGGAGGAGGGCGCTGCAGCCGGTGCGTGTGTGGAGATGGCGTGAGCTGCAGGCGCGTGGAGAGCGGGTGCGGTTGGAGGGTGCAGGCGCGGTTGAGATGAAGGTTGATGGGCGTGTGTGCGTTTGAAGGATGCAGCAGGCTGAGGAAGGCGTGGATGTTGGAGGTGAGCGGGTGGAGTGCAGATGGGTACGCAGGCGAGTGGGTGGTGGCGTGCAGGTAGCTTCAGACGTTTGGGAAATTTCCCGGATGTCTTAAGTTACTGAAAGGGTGGCTGAATCAGTAGCTCGGTGGTGGTGGTCGGCGACGACGGTGAGGGAGATGCACGCTAAGGTGCTCACGGTGTTGCGGCGAGCTCCGGATGGCGGTGTGGCCTGTCACACCACACGCCCACGATGGTGGAGACTCGTCGCCACAGTAGAGGCCGGCAGTGTGGAGTGGAAGAGAGAAGGTCTCTCTACACAGTGGTGGGTCGGTGGTGGAGGCCTCCCGAGCTCGACTGCCTCCCTCCTCCTTTTGTAGTGGCCTGCACAAGTTTGAAATCAGCCACCCGACTAGATCCACCACATCCGCTCCCCCTTGAATAGGTCTTCACTGCGGCCATTCGACGTTGGAGCGGTAGCCAGCCGTTCCTGCAAGGAGAAGAGTAAAGAAAATAATGTTAAAATATTAGGGTCATTTATATACAGACCCTCAACTTCTATGTTAATGAAAACAATGTACCTAATTGGTTGTCTAATTAGATGAATGCTATTCTAAGCTAATTCTAAATGCACTTAAGATATGAATGCAATGTATGGATTATGTAACTAAATTAAAACTATGAATTAATCTATTTACATCCTAATTTATGCTAAATAAATGTTAGAATTAACCTAATGTGTAGGCACTTAAATACTTAAATAGCCCACAACTATGGGCTAATCAGTGTGTATCTCCAGCAACTCTTCTAGTTCGGGCATTTTCCTTTCAGTTTCTTTACTAATCACGGGATGGTCCTGAGTTATGACCTTCTAAAGGGGATCTCTACATAAGAGTGCTGGAGTAGTCTCTTCAATTATTTCATCAACGACCTCAATCTGAGAACAATCTTCAAATCCGGGTTGCTTGTAAGTATCAAAAACATTCAACCAGATCTTCTTGTTCCCAAAGCCCATTTTAAGTGCCCCGGATCTGCAATTTATAGAGGCATTGGCTGTGGCCAAAAGGGGCGTCCCAGAATAATGGACGGCTTTGTGGGCTTATTAGACGGGTCAATATCAAGTACCAAAAAGTCAACGGGGAAGAAGAAATCCTCCACTCTCACAAGGACATCTTCCAACAATCCCCGCGGTGTCTTAAGTGATCTGTCTGCAACCTAGAGGATTACTGGACTAGGCTTCAGCTTTCCTCCTCCTAACAGGTTGTAGACAGAGCTTGGTAGAATGTTTACCCCCGCACCCAGATCGAGCAGAGCCTCGTCGATGTGTTGGTTACCTATAACCACTGAAATATATGGTGCCCTGGGTCTTTCATTTTGGGGGGTGTTCCATGCTGAAGAATCGAGCTAACGTGGTCAGGCAGGATGACCTTGGTTTGGAACTGTTTCCTAGATCGATGCTTCTGGGTGCATTGGTCCTTCAGAAACTTGGCATAGGACGGAATCTGTTTAATTGCTTCCAACAGAGGCAAGTTAATTTGGACTTGCCTAAAAGTATCCATAATCTCTTCCGTCCTATCCTTGGCTCCAGATGAGCCAACAAAAGATTCCCCAGGAGCAGATAGGCACTCTGGATAGGGCACCCTCGGCTTCTGAGTAGAGGGGTCGTCATGGCGGGAAAGTGGTGGTGGTAGGACGACATCCTCATTGTGGATGATTTTTTGTGAGGGAGAGTGGTGTGGCTCTTCCTCGGGTGAGATGGAAGTAGGGTCAGGTGTGGAAGGGGAATTCTGAGATGTAACCGTAGGAGTGTTATCAGGCTTATCAATCTTTTTTCCACTCCTCAACACGGTCACTGCTTGGGCGTGCTCCATGAATACAACCCCCTTGCCCTTAGGGTTCTCCTCAGAAGAGCTAGGCAGTTTCCTCGGATCACGTTGCCTAACTGCCTCAGTAAGATGACCAATTTGGGATTGCATATCAGTAATCATCTTATTCTGAGATTGGATAACCATATTCTGATGCTCTTGCATCACTTTCACCATGGCCTTCAGTTCATCCATCTTAGAGGGCTTATTCGGAAGAGGGTTTGCATAAGAAGGTTGGTATGTGGGTTGGGGAGGTAAGGGTCTTGTATTCCCTGAGTTAGAAGCATCAGCTTGCTTCCAAGAGAAGTTTGGATGGTTTCGCCACCCTGGATTATAAGTGTTGGAGTAAGGGTTATTGCGAGGGGGCGGAAACCTTGGGCCTCATTCAAGTCAGCCTGAATCAACTCAGGGAATTGGGTTGCCTGATGGCACTTCGCAGTGGCGTGCGTTGTGCTTTGGTAGATGGAGCATTCTCTTGAAGCCTGAAAAATAGAGGCTGCTTGTGGGTTCATGCCGGGGTTTGCTAAAAGGCTATCAAAATTTTTATTCAATAGTTGAATCTGATAAGCCAAATCCTGAGAAGCCCCAGCTTCATGGGCCTCTATCTTCCTCTGCAAGATTGATGGTTTTCTTTCTTGATACACAGAGGACAGATGTATGGAGTTGTCGCTTAAAGTTTCAAATAATGCCCAGGCTTCATCCTCAGTTCTGGTCATGAAGGTTCCTGCACAGGCTGCATCAATGGTTTGCCTATGCCTTTCAGATAATCCATTATAGAACCTTTCGACCAACTGCCATCTTGGCACTTGATGGTGGGGCATAACCTAAGAAGGTCATTAAAGCGCTCCCAAGTCTCATGAAATTGCTCCCCTTCTTGCTGAGTAAAACCCATAATCTCTCTTCTGTAATGGTTGGTTTTACTCATAGGAAAATACTTTTTTAAAAATTCTCCCTTAAGGGTAGCCCAATCATTTACCCTTGCATCGAGGGTATGATACCAGTGCTTGGCCTTATCCTTTAGGGAGAAAGGAAATAGAGTCCTCATTACGGCTTCATCAGTAAAGCCCTGGAGCTTCACCGTGGAACAGACCTCGGTGAATTCCTCCAAATGCTGGTAGGGGTCCTCCCTAGTAGTACCATAAAAAGAGGGCAATAAAGATATGGTACTGCTCTTGATCTCATATGGATTATCCCCTGCCGGTCGTGTTAGTGCTTGTGCAGGTTGGTTGGTAGGAATAAAATAGTTCCTTAGGGTCCTTTGTTGATTTGCACCTTGCTCAGCCATTTCTTCTCTTTCTTCTCCTAGATGAGCTCTCCTAAGAATTCTCTCGGGCTCAGGATCAAACACTAGACTACCCTCAAGAGAGCGTCTACCAAGCATACAAAACACAATTCAGCAAAATTTTTATTTTATTAATGAGTAAGTCAAACCTCCACTCTAAAGATAAGTAAAAAGATCAAGACTTATCCCTTCGTTCCCACGTAAGTGGTGTAAGAGGGGTGTGGACTTGAAATCTTAACCTTCTTTATTAGTTAAAATAAATGGCCAAACAAGTTTTCCACTGCAATTACGTGCCTTAATTCAACCTTCGAGTGCCCTGGGACCTATACTTTGCTTAACTGATACTCCCAAGTGATCAAGGGAGAAGTTACTCCAAGGACGAACAAAGGGATGCAAGTAGGGCGAACCCTTCCTTTGAGGCGATGCGTATGCGGTGCCCCTTAACTACCCTTTTGTTCCTTTAAGGGGTGTCCCCCTCCGTGGAGTATCAAAACACTTGATCAAAAGATAGTATCACCACTACCACAAAGCACAATAGGAGGGTCTGCACCGATAAAGAGATCGGTGCCTATAGCCTTAAGGGATCGAGCCTTAGTGCGGTGCCTAATGTGCGTGCTCAGTGTCGAAAGTGTGCAACACACCGTAAATCTTTGTAATTTCTTTTTGAAATCGCAGACAAGTCCCTTAGAATCAGATCAAAGGTGTATTGCTTTTAGGGTTGAATCTGATTATTAGTTCTGCTTTTAGTTACGTGACCACTTAATTAGTAAATTCAAACAATTTGGTGGTCTTGAATTTAAATCAGAATGCAAATGCGTGAATAGAAGCTGGTTGCAAAAGTTAGAAAGATATACCTGTCTCCAGCAATCTTCTTGCTAAGATGCTTGCAATGCAATAATAAGATCTAATATGCTGCTCAATCACCCCTAAATGCGCGCACCTAAGGGCATGCAACTTCTAAATAGGCAGCTCGATATTTTTTATTGGTTTTTGAAAGCAGGCAAATAGAAAATATAATCACGCATGTACCAGAAATACTGTAAGCCCTAGTAGCTAAAGAATGCGGGGACAAACCCCCAAAAATTTAACCCCAAATTACAAGGGCGAAAAGACAGAATTAAATTGTGACGACGGAGAATCCTCTGCAAAATAGGATCTTGGTCTCCTTCATCTTTTCCTCGTGTGGCTTAACTCATGGTTGCTGTCGCTCCTCTATTGCGCTTCGTCGCTTCGGTGGATTCCTTGCACAATAATCAAAATGATTAGATAATTTCGCAACTCAAAAGATTCAAAAATAATAAAGTAATTCTATTGCGTCTATTGCCTCCCCGGCAACGGCGCCAATTTGATAGGTCGACTTTTCACTTAGCATTATAGTATTTAGGTGGTGGAAAAAATCGACGAATCAAAAACAATGAAAATAACCACTCGTAGAAGAGCGGGTCGTATCCACAGGGAGGCAATGATACAATCAATACTTAATTATTTAATGTTATTTCGGATAGTGCGAAATTCCTTTTCAAATTGGACTTAAAATGTGAAGGAAAGTAGGTTTGCAATAACCTAAAAAGTTAAGGGTGTAGGTGCAGTTTTCCCTCACAGAAATCCTCAATAAATTTAGGATGAATTAGTGCAATTTTCATGTGATGTGTACTATAGACAATTAGTACTTAAATCAAGTCCAAAATCAATCTTTAAACTAGCCAATATTAATACCATGCAATTAGAAAGAACTGTGAGTACGTGAATGCAATTCTTCCACAATATAGTAATAATAATAAAAATAAAATCGGTGGCAATGTCATTGAATGTAATTTTTAATTCTAAAAAAATAGAGGTTTTGCTCTCTCTCTTCCTCGCGAGAGAGAGAGAGCATCGGTGGGGTAGTTGCGAGGCTTAGGAGGACGGCGAGGACGAGGGCTCTCTGAAGATGGCAGCGGCGGTGGTGGAGGTGGCCGGAGCTGGCCGATGGAGGTGGCCGGAGAAGGCTGCTGCCGCGCGCCTGCTGTGAAAGTGCTGAAGATGGCGATGCGCGCCTGCGAGCGCGGGTGGTGGTGCGGATCCTGCCGATCAGCGTGCGCCTGCAGGCGCCTATGGGCTGAGGCACGGTGCAAGCGTGGTTGCAGACACTTGCAGGGTGAAGGCTTGCGTGGGTGAGGCGGTCTGTAGATTTGAAGGTGGAGGCGTGCGTGGGCGAGAGGTTGCGTGCCTGCAGGGAGATGGAAGGCTCTGGCGGGCGTGCGGTTGTGTGCGGGCAGGTAGAGGGAGCGCCTGCAGGTGGCATGAGGGTGCTGTGGGGTGAAGGCGCGCAGTAGGGCAGGTGCGAGCGGGCCGCGCCCGTTGATGGGCATGCAGGTGCAGGGACGCAGCAAGGAGAGGGTGCTGGGGCGCGCGGTTGGCTTTACAGATCTGCAGGCGATGGAGAGGGTGTTGTGGCTGGCGCGCGGTTGCCTGCAGTGCACAAGGAGGATGCGCCGGTGGCGGTGTGTGGGCGGAGAGACTTTTTCCCTGCAAGGGGAAAGAGGATGCAGTGCGGCACAGTGCATGCTTTTCTTCTTTTTTTCGATAGCCTTCTTCTCTCCCCGCCTCTTCTTTTTAAGTTCTCCCCTCACCGCGTGAGTTCAGGGATTTTCCAAAATCCCCGGTCATGGCTGTTGAGAAAGACGGCGCCAGAAGTTTTGCCCAATGTCCGGCGGGGGAGGGGGGAATGAGAGTTGTGGTTGTTTTGGGAATTTTATCCCCCCACCCTTTCTCTTTGTGTATTTTAGTACCTACACATAAAAACCATAGAATTATGAAGTTATAGAATGTTATAACTTAAATTGTGAGGTGTACAAATCTTCTATAACTTAGTTACCATTATTAACACACCTAAATTGTATAATTAATGATACTTAGGCTTAATAATAGTCCAATTTAATGGACTCATCAGTAGGTGAATGCTTAGAAGTCTTTATGGATGACTTCTCTATTTTTGGAGATTCTTTTGACCATTGTCTCCAGAACCTTGAAAGAACTCTCCAAAAATGCAATGAAGTCAATCTACTCCTTAGTTGGGAAAAAAGTCATTTCATGGTCCAGGAAGGTATTGTCCTGGGCCATGTTATTTCAAAACAAGGAATTACTGTAGATAAAGCAAAAATAGATGCTATATCTAAGCTCCCACCACCCACTACTGTAAAATAAATCAGATCCTTTTTCGGTCATGTGGGTTTCTACCGTAGATTCATACAAAATTTTTCCCAAATCTCCAAGCCCTTAAGTTAGCTTCTTACTAAAGACCAGCCATTCGATTTCAATGATAAATGCCTGGAGAGCTTTTTGAGGTTGAAGAAGGAAGTTACCGAGGCACCAATTTTGCAGGGACCTGATTGGAATAGTCCTTTGAATTAATGATAGATGCCTCAGATTTTTCTGTGGCACCGTTCTAGGGCAAAGAATTGGCAAGAAGCTCGTTGTGATCTATTGTGTAGGAAAACTCTTGATGATGCACAACAAAATTACACGGTTACTAAAAAAGAACTTCTTGCCATTGTATTTGCCTTAGAAAAATTTAGATCTTATCTTTTGGGGTCACATGTCACTGTATATACCAGCCACTCAACACTTAAATATTTGCTGACAAAAAAAGATGCGAAACCCCACCTTATCTATTAGATCCTACTACAACAGGAATTTGACCTGGAAATCAAGGATAACGCAGGATTGCAAAATGTGGTGGCCGACCATCTCTCTCTTCTTACGACGAATGGCATAATGACCCCCCCTGAGCAATTCCCTGATGAAAGCATTTTAGCTGCCACCACCCTCCCTTGGTTTGCATCCATTGCGAACTATTTAGCAACAGAACGAATCCTCGCTAATTGGCCAAAAACAAAAAGCGATGAGTTCTTTGCTGACATTAAATACTATTTTTGGGAGGAGCCCGACCTTTTCCGCATTTGTGCTGATCAGGTCATTCGACGATGTGTCCCTGATTCTGAAATCCATGATATTCTAACACATTGTCATTCAATGGCCTGTAGCGAACATTTTTCGGGCAAGAAAATCGCAACTAAAATCCTTAATGCGGGATTCTTTTGGCCCAGCTTTCATAAAGATGCTCATAATTTTGTTCGGTCTTGTGTGCGTTGCTAGAGCATCGGCAACATGACTCGGAAGGAAATGATGCCCCTTAATCCTAGTTTAGAGATTGAAATTTTCGATGTATGGGACATCAACTTCATGGGACCGTTCATCAACTCTGGTGGGTATTTATATATACTAGTCGTAGTCGACTATGTTTCTAAGTGGATCGAAGCAACAACCAACCGCACTAATTGTTGGTGCTAGAGCACCACGATCATTTGTTTTGATGATAACAAAACATGTGTTATTTAACATTTGCAATTTGAGTCCTAGATTTCAGGTCAATTGCAAATGTGGACGTGTTTAGACAGAGTTCGAGCTCGCATCCAGGACGGATTGGAGGAGCTTGACGGAAAACAGAGGAGGTTCGCGTGGAGCGAAAGATTGAAGATGGAAGGAAATGAAGAATAGGATAGATTTCCTTCTTTTGTACTTGTTGTATTTTTCGTTTCTTTTGTTGCTCTTTATTTCCTTAAATATTTCATGTTAAAGAGTCTCAAAGAACCCTAACAGTAGTCTTAGGAACACCGGCACAACCCTAGGATACTTAGGTTTTCTGTAGAATACTTAGAAAACCAATATAGGGTTCAAACAGCACTTCCAGACGTCTAATTCACAAATCAGACGTCTGATAAAGTATTTTAAGACGTTTGACTGTTGTTTCAGACGTCTGATATCTGTTAGGCTGGACATACCTAGTTCTGTCTGATGAAATCAGACGTCCAGACCTTATACCAGACGTCTTAGGAGACATCTGATGGACTTGCCAGACGTCCAATTAGTGGACCGTTGGCTGGCTTAGCATACACTCAAGATTATGACCGTTAGAGCCTTATCAGACGTCCTTACGCATTTCCAGACGTCTGATAAATGACCGTTTTGCCTCGGCTGACCCAAAATCTCTTCTCAGAGATTTTCTAGCCGTTGCAACGTTTGGAAATCAATTCCCACAGTAAAAGTAGGTTTCCAGACGTCCAGACATAGTGCCAGATGTCCTATATGTCGTCTGATGGACTTGCACTAGAACCCTGTTTAGATCTGATCCAAGTCAGGGAGAGACCCGCCCAAAATCAGACGTCTGACCTTGAAATCAGACGTCTTAAAGTGAAGTTCCAGACGTCTGATGCCAGAATTAGACGTCTGATAAGCCTGTCAGAACAATGATTGTTCCTGATTTCGGGCTGATTCACTTGGGCTTTGTACCCAACGGCTATGGAAGCTTTTCTAAGCCTTCCAAAGCCTTCCTAAGGCCTCTATAAATAGAGGGGAGCCTTTACACACTTAGAGACACAAAGACACACCAAGAGAAACACAAGACACACTTAAGCAACATACTTCCACTCTCTTGTGTCCTAGATAGCTCTTGCTCTCCAAGCTCAAGCTCCATCATCTTGAGAGCATCAAACCTTCACGTACCCGCTCTCCCGCCGTTGTTCACGAGAGCGACATTGCGCCGTTGCGTGGCTCACGCACCCGCGTCATCGTCGACGCACTCCTTGCAAAGGGGAGTTTCCTAATTCCTATAGAAGCTTAGGTTTATTACTTTGTTGGCTCTATAGGTTTGTTGTTTATTTTATCTTTGTCTTTTGGTTGGGTATTCGCCTTGCGAATTCCCGTCTCCTTCGTGGGACAAAATCCTTCTCATGGAGAGAAGGGGTTGAGGAACGCTACCCTCGTACTTGTAGCGTGGTTGTACTGAGGTTAAATCAACCTCGTTTTAAAGTGATTCGGTTAGTGGATTTGATCAACTAGGTTGATCGAAAAATCCTAACTCGAGAGGGTTAGGTGGTGGTTTTCACTCGGTTTGGGTTTCCACCTAAAAATCTGTTTACTTTGTGTGGTTGTCTATTCTGTGATATTGTTTATATTTATTTCCGCATTTTATTATGTCACCCCTCCGAAGGGAAACCTTCACTAATGATCACCGTGTGGTTGTCGAATTTCTTAAGAAGAACATTTTCTCAAGATTCGGCATTCCAAAAGCCATTATCAGTGGCAGAGGCTCACATTTCACTCATTCACAATTCCGTCACCTTCTTTATAAATATGGGGTTAATCACAAAATTTCCACACCTTATCACCCCTAAACAAATGGCTAGGCAGAAGTTTCTAATCGGGAAATCAAAAATATTTTACAAAAGACGGTTAGGCTTGACCGTAAAGGCTGGTCCACCAAATTGGACGATGCTTTATGGGCCTATCGTACCACTTTTAAAACCCTTCTCGGCATGTCTCCCTTCCGTTTGACTTTTGGGAATGCATGCCATCTCCCGGTAGAACTAGAACATAGGGCTTTTTGGGCAATGAAACAATTAAACATGGATTTATCTGACGCTGGTATCCATAGAAAACTACAATTAATTGAATTGGAAGAATTATGTAATTTTTCGTATGAAAATGCATGGATTTATAAAGACCGCACCAAGAAATTTCATGATAAATATATTATTTCGAAACACTTTGATGTTAATCAACGCGTTTGGCTTTTTGATGCTAGATTACGTATTTTTCCTGGAAAATTAAAACCCAAATGGACCGACCCCTTTATTGTCCTCAAAACTTATCCGTACGGCACTGCTGATCTTTTTGTTCCCAAAACTAATACGACATTTCAAGTCAATGGCCAACGTTTAAAGCCCTATTTTGGTTATATCCCAAATCTTCCATCTGAATCCTTCGATTTCACCGGCCCAACCATAGTTGATCACTGATGCACACTATGCTCGGCTGAATGGCGTAAAAGATAGCACTAGATGGGAGGTAACCCATCATTTCCTTTCAGCTTCTTTTCCCCAGGTTTTGACTATCCTAAATCCAACCACCTTTTACTAAGGTACTCCCTCCTTCCCTAGTAATGCATGAGGACATTGCATATCTTAAGCATGGGAGGGTGTTTTTAAAATTTTGACGATCGATTTAGGATTTTGAAACCTAAAAACATGCATTTTTCTTTAGTCATTTTTATTTTTTGGCACGCATACCAAAACTTTCACCAAAAACATAAAAAATATTGAAAACTTTTCAAGGAAAATTTTGAAATCGGGACTAAGGTTGAAAAACACACTTTGGGTACAATGGGATTTTATCTTTAACAAACTAGGGATGAGGATACGGATCTGATCATTAGAATTTCAGGGTCTATTTTTAGACTAGATTAAATATCTTTCTCTAAAATTCTACCTGAACTCATGATAGTTTAGGTGACTTGATCCTCTTTTGTAATATGGAAAGTATCTGGCTTAGTTTCTGATTCAAAAACTTGCCTTTCTTGCAAAACTTCCTGTGTCAAATTTCACACACAAGCCAACACCTAAAAAACTACTAAAAATCAGAAAAGCCCCTTGTTTGGCCTTAGTAAAAGTTGGAAGCAGATCATTAGTTTGAGTTCCTATTATCGAGAAGGAGGAAAATACCTCTTTTTAGGATGCGATGTCAACATGTTACCGCCTCAGCACTACTCCATATCTATATTTCAGATCTTTAGACGGAGCATTAAAGCACATTTTAGCAACTCAAGTGTCTTGGACGGTGCTCTACCATAGTGTCGGAGCAAAAGCTTGAGTTTGCTTGGAGCACCCCTTTACACTGGATTGTGTTCTGGGATTGTGAGCTCCTGGGTGGTGTCATGGACAGTGCTATCTTAAAGTACTAGCGCCAGAGCCCCCTCTAGGATTGGTAACAGGAATGATGATCCTGATAGATTTGTTATAAGACTAAGCTAGAAATAAGCATGGGGGACAAAAAAAAAGTTTTAAACCAAAAACACGCCCTTATAAATGTTCGCTTTTCACAGGCACGGACACAAGCTTTTAAAGGTTATTGCAAGTTGCGAATCAGGTTCAAGAGAAAAAAAAATCCTAAAAATAGAAATTTCAAGTCATCTGAATTAACAAGGGGTTAATCTGTGAATTTTCTTGAGGATATATTGATCTCATTTTGTCAAATTTTTGGATCTGAAAATAAATCTCGATGTTTATCTTTAACAAATCCCGTACCTCCTGTGGTTAAACCAACCAAGGCCACTTAATCTTTTTCTCCTCAAAAGTTGAAAAATTAGATTTCCCAAAAATTTCATTTTGTAAAATTTAAGTTTTGCTAAGAGACTAGCAAAATATAAGCATGGGGGTGAGATAAACACCAGTTTATCATCGTTCTTATGCATTAAAATAAACCTAGCTCTTAGGATTTTGCTCCGCAAATGGGTTTTTTGGGTTGCATTTAGGCATAAAATAGGTTAGGCATGCATTGCATTTGTTATTTTATTTTTGATGTGTTTCTTGGAGTGTGTGGGATAAGCAGAGAGTCAGATCTTGAGAACCCTAGCACCTGGAAAGGCAACTATTGAAGAGGAAGCTCAATCAGGCTACGACTCAACTAATTACAGCTCATCATGGCTAGATACCAGCTCCCCTAGACTAGGGTTAGCTCCATCCAGCTCATCTTAGCAGAATGGTAGCTCAAGAAAGCTCATCTTAGCTCACCCCAGCTCAGGTCAGCTCAGATCCAGCTCAACTCAGCTGAGTCTAGCTCATCTCAGCTCCCACTAGTTCACTGGGAGCTCTAGCTAGCTCAATTGAGTTGACTTGAGTCCATCTCAGCTCAAGCTCAGCTCACCACAGCTCCAACCAGCTCACAATAGCTAAACTCTAAGCTAGCTAAACTACTACTTGTCAACTAGTAGCTTAGCTAGCTTTAGAGCTCTCACTAGAGGCAGTTCCGGCTCAACCTAGCTCCAGCTAGGTTAGGGTCAGCTCAACTGAGCTCAACTACCTAAGCTTGGGTACTTTCATAAGGACTAAGTAGCTAAGCTCGGTAGTTGAGCTCCCCTTGAAGCTACCTCAGCAACCCCAGCTACAGAGTACCTAATACCAGCTCCAGAATACTCTTCCTCAGCTCTCTTCCATGAAACCCTAGCTTCTCCAGCTCTACATTAGTAGCTAAGCTAGCTTATCTAGCTTAGCTAAACTCTACTCCACCCAAAACCTCCACGGCCGTCCACTCTTCAACCCTTAACCCTAACCAAACCCTAACCCAACCAATCTTGGTGCCAACCCACACCAACCACCACCACTCACACCCCTTCAAGTTGGTGCCAAAAACACCACATGCACCCCTTCCTTTTGGTGCCAACTTCCCCTTAAATCCTAACCCTACACATTGGCACCTATAGCCATCCCTACCACCCACCTAACCCATTCTAGAAACCTACACTTGGCTCCAAACCTAACTCCCCCCATAACTACCCTAAACCCTACCTTAGTTGGCACCAAAAATCACCCCATACATCCCTTCACTTGGAGCCAACACTTCCATCTACACCCTACATATTACCCCCCAACCTATCCTAACCCTCCATCTAGTGACGCCACCTAACCACCCCCCTTAACCAACCTAAAGTGGTGCCAACTCCCTTAACTCCACCACAACTACCACCCCAAGTATCCCTCCTCTTTGGCGCCACCCTATATCTACCCTCCATCACATAACCTCTACCATATAACTCCATCTCCACCATACAACACACCTAACCAAACCCTTAACCATAGCTACCTCTTAAGGTTGGCGCCAACCACCAAGTACCCCTCCATTTTGGCGCCAACAACCCTAGCCCTAGGATCCTACAACTGCCATCTAACCCCCATCATAGCTGTCCATCCTATAACCATCCTTAACTCCCTACCATTCCTATATAAACCCCCTACCACCACCACTAAAACTTCACCGTTGATTACAATTTTTTTCTACCTATATTTCCACCTACATAGAAGGTCAAGAGAAGAAGAAGAAGATGATTAAGGGGATAGTCTGTCCCCTTGGTGCCTTCCCCTCTTCTCTTCTCTCTTGTGCCCACACCAGCCAAGGAAGGAAGCCAGGCATTGGAGGACAACCTAGGGTACACGCCTATCCTAGGAAGAGGAGGATTTGAGGGTGGTACACTACCACCCTTGCAAGAGGAATCAAAGGTGGTCCACGCCACCTTAGGAGAAGCTTTTGAAGGTGGAATTCCATCCACCTTGGAGGAGTCAAGCACGCCCCCCTTGGGATTGCTAGGAGGAGACTATCTCTAGTTCAAGAAAAAGAGGAGGACCCTTTTTAACTGCGGGAGCAGCTGTAGTTGGAGCAAGGAACATTCCCTCTTCACCATCATCATCCAAGATTTGTGTTTTAATTTTTGTAGTTTTACTTTTTGTAGTAGAAGCTTTCCTCTACTTTTGTAAAACAGAAATCCGCTTAATATTAAGTTGCCTTTTCTACTTGGTGTAGCTTCTTCTTACTTTAGTTTTTTTTCTTTAGAACTTTCACTCCCTCTTCTCAATTATCCTAGGCCTTCACTCACGTAGGGTGAGCTTGAGAAGTGGTCTTTCTTGTCACCTAGTAGTTAAATTTGATTTAGTCTTTTTCTACCACCATCTTGCGATTGCCCCTTTATTTCAAAAACCTAAAAGAATACATATATATTTGAAAAGAACAAAAAGAATGGTGATTTCCACATTTCCAAGCAAGAGATTGATTTATCAAATAGTTGCCTCCTTGGACGACCCTAGATACTCCCCTATTTAGGTTACAAATTTTAAAAGCGGACAGATTTACGCATTGCAGTGACTTAAACCCTAATCTTAAAAACTGCATAATTTTCCGCAACATTAACACCCACAACTTCTCACCCTAAGGCGCACAATTACATCTACTCTACCACTTAATTGGGATCTGACCTATGGTCCTGCTACACTTAACTCAACACACAAATAAGTGAGTAGAAATCTGAATAGGTCAAACATTTCTGTGTGCCTTAACTAAGTGGTGCAATAGGCCAATTGATTGAACTGTTTGAGCCGCACTAGTTAAGATAAAAGTGATCCATCAACTAGATTGCCACTTAAGGTTGATTCTTAGGGCTAAACCAGGCACTTCACATATTATTTGTAATTTCTAAAGGAATATATCATCACCAGTGCTTTCAAAACTTGGAGTGTTCTACTAAGCCATAATTGAACCAACCTAAAAATTAAACCCTAAAAGATACTAAACAAGGATAAACCCTAAAAAACACATCAAGTAACCTTGTTTGTAAACCCTGGTTGTGCATTGATGTAGACATAATTATTGAAGATAAAATGCCTATTCATGCATGTTCCTAGTCTTAGATTTGCATTTCATGTTATAAATAGTGCATAGCATGCATCATTCAACATTTAGAGTAGTTATTTATAATTTAGGTTAATTACGTCCTTTTTATGGCTAAGAGAGAAGATGATTTATTTCATGGCCTCGAATGGACTATCGGACCATATGGATCTGATCAGGATGGCGATCGGAGGCTAGCGCCTCCAAAATCATCTAGATCAGAGTCCCCTAGCATCATATGAAGTCTGAGGAAGATCAACGACCAAGAGGGCAATGCGACATCCTTACGGGCTTCAGATGAAAAATCTGACTGTACGGATGGATTCGAAGTGACGATTGCAGTTCGGAAATGCGGAAATCAATTCAATCCAAGCATCGTGGCACCCTCTGCAATAGAAAGAACGAATGGCCCAGATGGTGCCACGTGGCACCATCCAGGCTACCCAACGCCAGCCAGCAATGCGTGCTCCCACCTCTCCATCATCCGTGATGTTCATTCTCAGCCATTGGATCTTGATCCAACGGCTGAGCAGCCATTGCACCGCATGCCTCTTTGCAACTCAAGGGAGAGACTAGTGTAGTGGTTGAGCACCATTTGCTGATCAAGGGGCACAGGCTTGAGAGCCACGGACACCCAAAATTAGAAATTGGAGGCACGCACGCGCTTGGCCAGCGGAACGCAGCGTAAGCACGCACGCACGCAGGTAAGCACACCGCTAGTGCAGTGCCATCGCAGTGCCAATGCATGAGCACGTGCGCGTGACCAGGGACGCATGATGCGTGGACCAATTGCGGGCGTGATTGGGTGCTTGCTTGGTTAGCGCTAGCCTTCAACAACGGCCTGGCAAACATTCAGCGACGCTTATTGCCATCGCTAATTGTTCGCACACGAGTAAGGCCAGCTGCGTAAGTGAGCAGGCGTGTGCTGCCTATAGCGACACTTACAGCAATGACCTGAAGGTCACTAATGGTGCCATGCCTATTTTAGCCTCTTCTCGTCCACAATAAAAGGACCTACACCTCCTCCCTTCCAAGCCATCTCTACCTACTCTACTCCCACCTACTCCCAAGCTTTAGCAAGCCTACCAACGCTCTGTTAGAGCTTGCTGATGTAAACACATCTATTAAGGGTAAAATGTCTATTCATGCATGTTCCTAGGCTTAGATTTGCATTTCATGTTATAAATATTGCATAGCATGCATCATTCTGCATTTAGAGTGGTTGTATATAATTTAGGTTAATTGCATCCTTTTTGTGGTTAGGATGGAAGGATATTTATTTCAAAGCCTCGGATTGACAATCCGACTGTACGGATCTGATCAAGATGATGATCAGAGTCCAACCCCTCTGAAATCGCCTTGATCGGAGTTCCGTAGCACCATATGCAGTCTGAGAAAGATCGACCAAGGGACTAGGATACATAATTTGGAGCTTCAAATGATAAATCTGACCGCGTGGATGGATTCGGGTCAACGACCGCAGCCAACGGCGTGAAAATTGACTCAATCTGACCTCTATAGTAGCCCCTACAACAAGAAGATGGACGGCCTAGACTGTGCCACATGGCGCAGTCCAGGCCGCCAGCACATGCATGCAGCACGGCATGTGCGCAGCAGCGTGGGTGCGTGCGCAGGCGTGCAGCGCAGAGCCAGCGTGTGGGTGCGTGTGCGTGCGGCAAGGCAGGAGCGGCGCCTGCGCAGCGTGAGTTGGACTACAGCGACGCTTACAGCCGTCGGTAATTTATTGTATGCCAGCAAAGCCAGCTGTGGGTGCCAGTGGGCATGAGCTGCCTATAGCGATGTTTCCAGCGACGGCCTGGATGTCACTAATGGTCCCATACCGATTTTTGCCTCTTCTCCACCACTATAAAAGGACCTACACCCCCTCCCTTCCAAGCCATCTCTACCTACTCTACTCCCACCTACTCCCAAGCTCTAGCAAGCCTACCAACGCTCCATTAGAGCTTGTTCTCAAGCTCCCAAGGTGCCTATTAGTGTAGCAAACCTCTACCCCACCAAATACTCCTCCAACTTCCCATCTCCCTTCATAGGTCACCATGGAGCTGTCCTCTCACCTCCATTCCGGTAGCAGATCAACTCCGTCTTCTCACCTGCATTCTGGAGCTACGCCAAAGCTTTCCTCAACCTGACGTCCTCCAGCATCTCACCTCCATCATCTTGCTCCTCACCTCCTTCGTCCGAGCTTCTGCCAGGCGTCGTCGTGTCGCCGAACAGCCGATTCGGGACATTTCCTCTCACCTCCCTCTCTTTATATGCTTTCATAGTTTCTTGTAATTGATAGTACAAGTAATATATATATTAGATTTGTTTTAGATCTCTATCTTGCGATACGTTTGCTTGATTTCTTTTATTTCAAAAATACAAAAAAATATCAAAACCATAAAATACCAAAAAGAAACAAAACGAAGCGCGGTTTTCACGTAAAGTAAATGTCGCCTCCCTGTGTTCGACCCGGGACTCCCTTGGAGTTTCGGTATAAATTTTATCTGATTGACAAGTTTTGCAACTATGATGACAGGTTACTTGTAACCTCGATTTCTAACACGCGAACCATGCTCGTCCACTTACTCTCAAGCTCCCAAGGTGATTATTAGTGTAACAAAACTCTACCCCACCAAATACTCTTCCAACTTCCCATCCCCATTCATGGGTCGCCTTGGAGCCATCCACCCACCTCCATTCCGGTAGCAGATCATCTCTGGCTTCTCACCTCCATTCTGGAGCTGCGCTGAAGCTTTACTCTACCCTATGTCCTCCCGCTTCTCACCTCTGTCATCTTGCTTCCCAACTCCTTCATCCATGCTTCCACCAGGCGTCATCTCACCGAACAGCCGCTTTGGAAGATTTCTTCTCACCTCCCTCTCTTTTTATGTTTTCTTGATTATTGTAATTGACATTCATGCAATATATCATATTCGATTCTATCTCTTTCTTGTGATTGTTGGTCATTTTATTTCAAAAACAAAAAAATAACAAAATCACAAAACACCAAAAGGAAACAAATCGAAGCGTGGTTTTCATACAAAGTAAACGTCACTTCCCTATCTTCGACCCAGGACTCCCTTGGAGTTTTGGTATAAATTGTATTTGATCATGAGTTATGCAGCTACGACGACGGGTTACTCATAACTCCAATTTCAAACACGTGAAACCCATGCGATCATTTTGGCGTTGTTGTCGGGAGGCAACGAAATTTACTTTATTATTTTCTGCGCTTCTTTGCATTTACATAGCATTAACCTCGCTTGTCTTTGATCTACTGTCTTGTAGGTACCCTAGCATGGAGATCCAAGTGCGGTAGACCAGAGTAAAGTGCAGGTAGAGTACTTTGTAAGTGTCCCCCACTTCCCCACCCACTAGTTCTTTTCACCACACTAATAACTCAAACCCAAATCAACTTAGGTGCTTTTTATATACCCTAGGATAGATTTGGTTGTTTGTTTGCCACCTCCACTCATCTCACTCTTGCATATATAAAAAAAAAAGAAAAAAATATACTCTTCTCTTATGGGATTTTCTGAAAGCTACACACTTAACACCCATGACTTCTCACCCTAAGGCACACAATTACATTGATTCTACCACTTAACCAGGATCTGACTTGTGGACTCGGTACACTTAACTCAACACACTAATAAGTGACTAGAAATCTTATTAGGCTAAGACTTTTTGTGTGCCTTAATCAAGTGGAGCAATAGGCCAATTGCTTGAACTGTTTGGGCTGCACCACTCAATCTAAAACTGATCCATCAAGTAGCTTGCCACTTAAGGTTGATTCTTAAGGCTGAACTAGGCACTCTACATTATTTTATATTTTTAAAGGAACATATCATCACCCGTGCTTTCAAAACTTGGAGTGTTCTACTAAACCTTGATTTAACCAACCTAAGAATTAAACTCTAAAAGCTACTAAACAAGGTTAAACCATAAAAGAAACATCATCAAATAACCTTGTTTGAAAACCCTGGTTGTGCACGCACACACATTTTAACTGATCATTAAGGGCCCATCACATTCCTAAAGCATCATTTTCCCAAGCCTAACTAAAATTGCTTAGACATTGGCCCTAAGGATTGGTTCGCTCGTCGGATCCAGATTGAGATTGTTCATGATTAACCTACTTATACTAGTCAATTTGATGTCTACCTAGGGGAGTAGAGTCAAATGACCGCGGTTGGGGGGTACATTAGGCGCAAGCCAAAGGAAGAACCATCTCCCCAGTCCCTCCTAACTGGTTGGATTGCCTAGACATAAGTAGAGTAAATCTTCCATAATCTTTGGACAGATTCTGAGAGTCTATGGACCTTTAGGCTACCCAACCTAAGGACAGGCTTGTAGTTTTGTATTGCAGGGCTCCTTTCTCTTCTGATTTCCCTCCTTCACCATGTACCCTTCCACATCTTACACACATTTCCAATCCTATCCTCCTACCACCACTTATCCCCAGGATGATTAGTATCCCGACTTGACTTGTAATGACCCATCCACTAGCCAGGGTAACTTTGATTGGGCATACGAATCCGAACCTCAGTGTCCATGGTCTAGCCCTGGACAACAAGACTATGATTACTATCCTTCCCAAACCTACAATGATTATGGATCTCCATCCTTTGATGATAAAACCAACCCGATCTACATTCAGGAAGGATATGCTGATTATAACACCTACCCTTCCTAGTATTCCATTGAAAATAGGTCATCACCATTCTTTGAACAACCTGAAACAACTTACCATCAGGGAGGGACTTGAGAACCTTGACATCTTGACTACTCTAGATTTAACCCAAACCCACCCAAACCTGAATCGAACCAGTCAATTCAGGTGAACCAGATCCAAGATAGGGTGTTGGCTAATTTGAGGAACACTATACAATCTTTAGAAGTTCAGCCAACATCATGCACTGAAGCATTGGAGCCTACGACCAAAATGATCTAAGAACTTAATAGTTCTCCATTGGATTTACTCCAAAGTGTTAGGGATAGGGACCTGGGTGAGTTTTTTCTTGGGAAATTGCTGAGGTTAAGGATGAAATTTGTGGTTGCCCTAATCAAATCTTGGGATGATTCTCAAGATGAACCCCCTTCAGGAGAGCTAATGTTTGAACCCGCTCAGGTGCCTATCACGGGGGATACATATTCTGAGATTGGAGATGACCAGGTTGGTCTAGAGCAACCCTTTGAGGATGAATCAGGTTTCTCACCTAAGATTCCAGAGCCAGGGAATGATGAGAAATATGTCTCCACGGACCATGAAATGACATATGATTTTGAGACATATATAAATGAGTATCATCAATTCTTTGGCTCTGAGAGTGAAGAATCTTTAGATGAAGTCTCACTTCAGCATAAGGAAAATGATTTTAGTAAGACAAATGGGAATGAGGAATCTAATGAACCATTTGATAGCCCGTTCATTGAAGATTTGGATTTGGTTGGGGTTAACTTGGGGGATCCAAATCCTGATGATTCAATCAGTGACCCCAGTCCTCATCTGCACCCTGAAGGGCTGACATCTGAGATCATTACGCCCAAGTCAATCCTGATTCAACTGCAATTGTTGAACTTGGGCACTTTAGATGGGGTATACAATGATTTGGTGGTCCCGGAGCTTGAGCACTTGATTTTAGAGGATAGGAATTTGGCAATGAAAATCTGGGAGGCTAATTCTGAGGGAAGTATGATTTTGGATCTAAGCGTATCTATTGACCTGAAACCACCTATCTTCTATAAGGACCCTTATGATATCTTTCACGTGCGACCCAAGCCTGGAATAACTAATTACTTTTTGGAGTTGAATGTTAAGTGGACATCTGAAACTAGGGAACCATATCTACCTATTGTCTGCCATTTTGGTCTTGGGTTGCACACCACAAAATCGCAAGCTCGGCCTTGCAAGCTTAACAACCTTCGATTCTGGGTGATTTTCATCTAGAACCCTAGAACCGCTCGACCCTAGGGCATGGGTCTGCACCATAACTTGGTCTACATCTATGGACATATTCTATTGGTGGGTCTGAGGATCAATACTTTGATTTTGATTCTGACCTACACTTGTGAATTAATTTCTTCTTTGTGTGTATATTATGCCAAACTGAAGGCAATAAATTTAACACGTGTTTATATCTCACGTTCCCTGTGGAGCTGACCTAATTTCTCATGATATTCAGGTGATATTCTGTTTACTCCACCTTTTCATGCCTTTATTTGTACAATGAGGACATTGCATCATTTAGGCATGGGGGTGGATATTTAATCCTGAAATCATTTTCTTAACTCCATAGAATTTCTTTTAGTTTCTTTAAAAAAAATGAAATTAGAAGAGAACTTAGGCTTTTAGGCATTATTGACTTTAGGAAATGATACGAGGGGACCTAAACACTTAGACTCTTCAGGTCTTCAGGCTTAATTAGCCTGGGTGTCCACTCGAATGTGGACATAGTCTCCAATCCTCGCCAAGTCAATCTTATTTTAATTTGGTAAATAATTTGGGATGATAAGTATGCGACTTATCAACCAGCCCTCTGATTTAAGGAGACTTTAAGACTGAGCATCTACACACTTTTTGCATTGACTTACTTTTCGGCAGTTTCCTCGGAAAATGGGTAGGTAATGAACTATCTAGGGTGGTATGGCTGGCAAGTTGTTGGTCGTAATTGCTCATCGGCCGATTGTCCAGAGCCCAGCCATAGGACCGCTTTCGTCGTATTGCCTTTAGGTAAATCTTAGATCAGGGAAGCCACCTACTTAGGAAAAAAAAAGGAAGAAAAAAGAAAAAAAAATAAAAAATAGAAAATGGAGAAAAAAAAGAAAATAATAAAGCCACACTTCACCGCATTAGTATGGCTTGCAAGTGGTTGTGGGTAATAGCCCATTGGCCGGTTGTCCAGAGTGCAGCTCATAAAAATGCACAATAATTCCTAAAATAATTAGGGAAGAACTGGGGAAGTAGAACAAACCACGGAGATATACACTGGGTTCGCCCTTGTGTTGACCCCATAAATAAAAGTAGGGAGAAAGCTACCAATCGAAAAGATAAACCTTTAGGCAAAGTAACCTAGGGTCGTAGAAATCTGAAGTCAATTTTAATGGCCACTTAGTGAGTCATTCACTATTTTCACAAGATGTTTAGCACTTAGAGTCCTTTTCGAGTCTTGGGTGGGTTAGGTAGCCGTAAGAAGTTATCTTGACACTCTCAAACTCCAAAAGTCCAAAAAAAAAAAAGAGAAGAAGAAAAACAAAAATAATGTATCTTCCCTTTTCAAATAAGGTGAGGACTTAGGCTACCTACATTCTGGTAGACACCCAGGTACTATTGCATTTTCGTTGTTTAGGACCTTTGTTGAAATTTTCTATTATTAATAAACGACTTAGGCCTAAGCGATCTAATCCTAATATTGATTTTATACATAGCATGTAGTTTAATTTTGCTAGGGACTAGCAAAAGATAGGCATGGGGATGATGTAGACACAATTATTGAAGATAAAATTCTTATTCGTGCATGTTCCTAGGCTTAGATTTGCATTTCATTTTATAAATATTGCATAGTATGCATCATTCTGCATTTAGAGTAGTTGTAAATATTTTAGGTTAATTAGGTCCTTTTTATGCTTAGGAGAGAAGAAGACTTATTTCAAGGAATCGAATGGACGATCGGACCATTCGAATCTGATCAGGATGACGATCAGAGGCTATCACCTCCGAAATCGTCTAGATTGGAGTCTCGTAGCATCTTATGAAGTCCAAGGAGGATCAATGGCCAAGAGGGCAATGCAACATCCTTACGAGCTTTAGATGAAAAATTCAGCCGTACAGATGGATTTGGAGCGACGATTGCAATCTAGAAATGTGGAAATCAACTCAATCCAAGCACCATGGCACCATTTGGAACAGAAAGAAGAATGGATGGCCCAGATGGAGCCACGTGGTGCCATCCAGGCTGCCCAACACCAGCCAACAACGCCCGCTCCCTGCTCTCCATCATCCATGACATTTGTTCTCAGCTGTTGGATCTTGATCCAATGGCTGAGAGGCCTCCGCACTGCATGCCTCATTGTGACTCAAAGCAGAGCCTAGCGTACTGGCTAAGCGCCTTCTGTTGATCAAGGGGTGTAGGTTCGAGACTCGCGGACACCCCAAATGAGAAATTGGAGGCACGCATGTGCTTGTCCAGTTGCAGCGTAGCGTAAGCATGCACGCACGTAGGCACGCGCACAGCCAGCATAGCACCAGCGCGTGAGCACGCGCACGAGACCAGGTACGCGTGATGCACGGACCACCTACGGGCATGATCGGGAACGTGCTCGGTTGGCGCTAGCCTTCAGTGACATCCTGGCAGACATTCAACGACGCTTACAGCCATTGCTAATTATTCGCTTGCCAGCAAGGCTTGTTATGTGTGTGAGCGGGAGTGACCTGGTTGCTAATGGTCCCATGCCTATTCTGTCCTCTTCTCCTTCACTACAAAAGGACCTACAGCTCCTTCCTTCCAAGCCATCTCTACCTACCCTACTCCTACCTACTCCCAAGCCCTAGCTAGCCTACCAATGCTCTGTTAGAGCTTGCTCTCATGCTCCCAAGGCGCCTATTAGTGTAACGAAACTCTACCGCACCAAATACCCCTCCAACTTCCCATCCCCATTCATAAGTCGCCTTGGAGCCGTTCTACCTCCATTCCGGTAGCAGATCATCTCTGCCTACTCACCTCCATTCTGGAGCTGCGGTGAAGCTTTCCTCTACCTGATGTCCTCTCGCTTCTCACCTCTGTCATCCTGCTTCCCAACTCCTTCATCCGAGCTTCCGCCAGGTACTGTCGTCTCACCGAACAACCGTATTGGGAGGTTTCTTCTCACCTCCCTCTCTTTTTATGTTTTCTACATTATTGTAATTGACATTCATGCAATATATCATATTTGATTCTATCTCTCTTGTGATTGTTGGTCATTTTATTTCAAAAATAAAAAAATTAACAAAACCACAAAACACTAAAAAGAAACAAATCGATGTACGATTTTCATACAAAGAAAACGTCACCTCCCTGTGTTCAACTTGGGACTCCCTAGGAGTTTTGGTATAAATTATATTTGGTCACGAGTTTTGCAACTACGACGACGGGTTACTCGTAACCCCAATTTCAAACATGCGAAACCCATGCGATCATGTATGCACACACATTTGAATCTATCATTAAGGGCACAACCCATCTAAAGAGCCCATAACATTCCAAGAGCACAAGCATCCCAAGCCTAATTAAAATTGAATAGACGTTGGCCTTGAGGATTGATTTGCTCTTCGAGGCTCAGACTGAGAATTTTTTTGATTAATCTGCTTCTACTGGTCCATCTGATGTCTGGCTATGGGAGTAGCATCAAACGACCGTGGCTGGGGGGTACACTAGGAACTGGAGGCGTAAGCCAAAGGAAGAACCTTCTCCCCAGTCCCTCCTTCTAACTGGTTGGATTTACCGAATAAAAGTAGAACAAATCATTTATAATCTCAAGGTGGGTCCTGGGAGTCTGTAGGTCTTTAGGCTAACCCACCTAAGGATAGGGTTGATTACTTGTATTGCAGGGCTCCTTTCTTTCTTCTGATTTCCCTCCTATTCTACCATTATCCTTCTACATCCTACACTCATTTCACATCGTACCCTCCTACCACCACTTATCCCCAAGATGATTACTATCCCAACTTGACTTGTAATTACCTATCCACTAGCTGGGATAACTTTGATTGGGATATGAATTCAAACCTTAGCGTCCAGGGTCTAACCCTAGACAACAAGACTATGATTACTATCCTTCCCAGAGCTACAATGATTATAGATCTCCACCCTTTGATGATCAACCTAACCAGATCTACAACCACGAAGGATATGCTGATTATAACACTTACCCTCGCCAGAATTATGCTGAATATAACTCACCACCATTATTTAAACAACCTAAGATGACCTACTATTAGGGAGGAACCCGAGAACCTTGATATCTTGAATCCCCTAAATTTAACTCGAACCCACCCAACCCTGAATCGAACCAGTTGGTTCAGGTGAACCAGATCCAGGATAGGGTGTTGGCTAATTTGAGGAATACTATACAATCTTTAGAAGCTTAGCCAACACCATACACTAAACCATTGGAGCCTGTGATCAAAATGATTGATGAACTTACTAGTTCTTTATTGAATTTACTCCAAAGTGTTAGGGATAGGGACCTAGGTGAGTTTCTTTTTGGCAAATTATCGAGGTTGAGGATGAAATTTGTGGTTGCCCTAGTCAAATCTTGGGATGATTCTCAAGATCAACCCCCTTCAGGAGAGCTAATGTCTGAACCTGCTCAAGCACCTGTCGTGGGGGATACATTTTCTCTAACCGAGGATGACCAGGTTAGGTTAGATCAACCAATTGAGGATGAACCAAATGATTCACCTGAGATCCCCGAGCCAGGGAACGAGGAAAAATATGTCTCTTTGAACCAGGAAATGTCAATTGATTTTGAGACATTTAAATGAGGATCATGAATTCTTTGACTCTGAGGGTAAAGAATCTTTTGGTGAAGTCTCATTTCAACTTAAGGAAGAGGATTTTAGATAGACAATCAGGCTCGAGGAGCATGATGACCTATTTGATAACCCGATCATTGAAGAGTATGATCATGTTGGGGCTAACTTGGACGATTCTAATCCTGATGACTTAATCAGTAGCCCCATTCCTCAACCACACCCTAAAGAATTGAATGATGATATTTTTGAGCTCACCAGACCCAAGTCAATCTTGATTTAGCCACAGTTGTTGGACTTGGGTACTTTAGATGGGGTATATAATGATTTGGAGGTCCTAGAAACATTGAATTTTGAGGGAACTTTGATTTTCGATCTGAGGATTCCTGTTGATATGAAACCACCTACGTTCTACCAGGATCCTTAAGATATCTTTCACATGCAATTCAAGCTCAAAATAACTGATTATTATTCTGAGCTGAATGTTAAGTGGACATTTGAACCTAGTGAAATAAATCTACCCATTTTCTGCCACTTTAGTCTTGGGTTGCACAACACCAAACCATAGGCCCAACCCCACAAACACAACAATCTTAGGTTCTGGGTGATTTTCATCCAGAACCTTAGAACTACTCGACCTTGGGGCATGGGTCTCAACCATAACTTGGTCCACATCTGTGGACATATTCTGTTGGCGGGTCTGAGGATCAATATTTTTTTTTTATTCTGACCTGCACTTGTGAATTCTCAATTTCTTCTTTTTATGTATACTATGCCTAGTTGACGGCATTAAACTTAGCACATGTGTATACTCTCTTCTCTCTACGGAGCTGACCGGGTTGTCACGAAATTCAGGTGATATTCTGTTTACTCCGCCCTTTTCATATCTTTATTTTTGCAATGAGGACATTACATCATTTAGGCATGGGGGGTGGATACTTTATCTTGAAATCATTTTGTTAACTCTGTAGAATTTTGTTTAGTTTCTTTAAAAGAAAAAAGAAAATGAAAATAGAATTAAGAGAAGATAATTTAGGCTTTTGGAAGTTATTAACTTTAGGAAACAATATGATAGGACCTAAACACATAGACTCTTCAGGTCTTCGGGCTTAATTAGCTTGGGTGTCCACTCGAATGTGGACTTAGTCTCGAGTCCTCACCAAGTAATTCAATTTTAACTCATAAATAAATTGGGGTGATAAGTATACGACTTATCAACGTGCCCTCTGATTTAGGGGGACTTTAAGACTAAGCATCTGCACACTTTTTTTTTTTGCACTGACTCACTTTTTGGTAGTTTCTTCAAAAATTGGGTAGCTAATGAATCGTCTAGGGTGGTACGGTTGGCAAGTTGTCGGTAGTAATAGCTCATCGGCCGGTTGTCCAGAGTTCAGCCACAAGACCATTTTTGTCATATTGCTTTTAAGTAAATCTTAGATCAGGGAAACCACCTACTTAGGCAAAAAAAAAGAAAAATAAAAAAAAGGAAAAGGAGAAAAAAAAAAATAAAACCACACCTCATCGCACGAGTATGGTTGGCTAGTTGCCGTAGGCAATAGCCCATTGGCCGATTTTCTAGAGCCCAGCTCACAAAAATGCACAATAATTCCCAAAACTCTTAGGGAAGAAGCGGGGAAGCAGAATAAACCAGGGAGATATACACTAGGTTCACCATTGTGTTGACCCCATAAATAAAAGTAGGGAGAAAGCTACTATTCAAAAAGATAAACCTCTAGGTAAGGTCACCTAGGGTCATAGAAACTCGAGGTCTATTTTAACGGCTACCTAGTGAGTCTTTCACTCTTTTCAATAGATGCTTAGCACTTAGAGTCCTTTTCGAGTCTTGGGCGGGTCGGGTAGTCGTAAAAAGTTATCCTGGAACTCTCAAACTCCAAAAGTACAAAAAAAAACTAGAAATGAAGAAAAACAAAAAACATATATCTTCCCTTTTCAAATATGGCGAGGACTTGGGCGATTTGCATTCTAGCAGACATCCGGGTACTGTTGAGTTTTCGTTATTTAGGACTTTAGTTGAATTTTTCTACTGTTAAAAAATGACTTAGGTCTAAGCGATCTAATCCTCATTCTATTTTTATACATAGCATGTAGTTTAATTTTGCTAAAGACTAGCAAAAGATAGGCATGTGGGTATGATGTAGACATAATTATTGAAGATAAAATGCCTATTATGCATGTTCCTAGGCTTAGATTTGCATTTCATGTTATAAATATTGCATAGCATGCATCATTATGCATTTAGAGTAGTTGTAAATATTTTAGGTTAATCAGGTCCTTTTTATGGTCAGGAGAGAAGAAGACTTATTTCAGGGAATCGGATGGACGATCAGACCATACGGATCTTATCAGGATGACGATCAGAGGTTAACGCCTCTGAAATAGTCTAGATCGGAGTCCTGTAGCATCATATGAAGTCCGAGGAGGATCAACTACCAGGGGGCAATGCGACATCCATACGGGTTTCAGATGAAGAATACGACCATACAGATGGATCCGGAGCGACGATCGCAGTCCGGTAACATGGGAATCATCTAGATTTGAGCACCGTGGCACCCTCTGCAACAGAAAGAATGGACGGATTAGATGGTGCCACATGGTCCATCCAGGCCACCCAACATTGGCCAATAGTCCCAGCACTGGCTCCTCTTCATCTGTATCATCAATTCTCAGCCATTAGATCTTGATCTAATGGCTAAGAAGCCATCCACACTGCTCTTCAGAGGATCCTCCACACGACCATCTCACGCCATAACAAAAGTGGTAGAGAAAGGCACTCCCAAAGGAGGGGCGCGGGTTCGAGACCCACGGACCCCCTCGAATTGGTAATTGAAGCCAGCACACGCACGAATGCGTGCGTACAACCGCAACTGTAGATGGCAAAAGCATAGCGTTCATGTGCACAGTGCAGCACTAGCATGCGAGAGTGCACGCATGCCAGCGGAGTGTAACCAGTGAGGATATGCATGGATCTTCAGCAACGTGGGCCTTTAGTGACGCTTGCAGATGTCACTAATGCTCTACACATGCTAGTAAGAGGAATTGAATGGTGGATCTTCAACGTCAGCTGCAGGGATCTGTAGCGACGTTTGTGGACGTTAGTAATGACCTAGATGCGAATTTGTTCTTCCTCCACTCTAGAAGGACCTATCCACCACCATTCCAAACCATCTCTTCCTTTCTTCCTCTCACCACCTACAAGGCTCTAGAGAGAGCTTGTCCCAAGCTTGGGATGCTCCTCTAGAGTAGAAAACAAAATAGTTTTCCCTCCCCTCATCCACATTCATGGAGCATCCCGTGGTCGTACTCTCATCACCCTTCGGGAAGAAGATCCTTGCCGTGACGCCTTCCTACCCCATCCTCTGTCCTCTGGCTCTGTTCCCGTTTATCCCGCACTTTTCCACCTTCTTCCAGGCGACATCAAAGCGAGTCGTCCTTCCAGCGACCATCGATGGGTATTTCTCTCACCTCTTTCTATCTTTTTTGCTTTCGTAGTGTAGTTTTCCTACTGTCGTAGTTGCAACAAACATTTGTTCATGAATACATAATTGTTTCTCTCTCTCTCTCTTTCCCCCTCTCTCTCTTATATTTTTGCATGTAGATAAAGTTTTCATCAGCCTAATCTCATGTTTGATAAAAATACAAAAAAATTAGAAAAGATAAAAATGACAAAAAGAAATAAATGTGAAGCGTGGACTTTTATAAAACCAAACGTTTGCCTCCCTGTGTTCGACCCAGGACTCATTTTTCAAGTTTCAGTTATAAATTTTATATGATAGGCTCATTTTGTGAGCTACAACGACAGGTCCTCCAAACCCTGATTTGAATTCGTAAAACACGCCTACATCAGTTATCCTACACCACCTTCCTCAGAAGAAGAGAGATCCAGGTGCCCCCTTGATTTCATGTGTCATTTGGGATTACACTTTTGATAGGGCGCTATTTGATCTAGGTGCATCCATCAACCTAATCCCAACCTCTCTCTATGAAAGGATTGGATAAGGTGAACTCAGGCCAACCTCAGTAATGCTATAGTTAGCGGGCCATTTGGTCGCCACACCAACAGGTGTTATTGAGGATGTTATTGTCAAGGTCAAGGACTTCTATTTTCCTATAGATTTCCTAGTCCTTGAAATGGATGTACCTGAAGATTTGAGGAACACGCCTATCATTTTGGGGTGCCCGCACCTAGCTACCACCAAGGTCAACATCAAGTGTTAGAGGAAACTGACACTTAACATGGAGATCGCCTTTGGAGATAGGAAACTGACACTTGATATTTTCAGGGCGATAAATAGATTTAGGGATTATGGATTTATCGAGGAGCTTAAGGATCATGATTTCAATGTTGAGACGTATATGGCGATCAGTGTACTCGACAACTCTACCAGCACTAGCGAACCTAACCCACAACCCTCCGTGGCAGACTCGCCACACCCTAAAGAGGTTGATTTTGTTCACTCCCAATCTCTTCCAATGGACCATCGTGATGAATCTTCATCACCATCCTCTTTACCCTCCATCTTGAACCTGCCCTAGCTTGAGTTGAAACCATTGCCTGATAATTTAAAGTATGAATTGTTTGGACCAAAGAAGACACTCCCTATGATTTTTAGTGCTAAATTGACAAAGGAGCAAGAAATGAAACTCTTAGGATCCTAAAGACAAATAAAGAGGCAATTGGATGGACCATCCATGACCTTAAGGGGATCGAGCCATTTTATTGCAACGGAAGATGGATCTTTCCCTTCTCATGAAATGCAAAGGATACTAAACACTAATATGCGAGAAGTGGTGAAGGAAATATCAAGTTGCTCGATGTAGGCATTATTTACCTAATCTTGGATAGTCCTTGGGTTAGCCCCGTTCAGATTGTGCCCAAAAAGGCGGGGATAACCGTAATGACTAATGAGAAAGGGAAATCCTTCACCACCTGTTCAACTTCCACTTGGAGAGCTTGTATCGATTATAGGAAGTTGAACAAAGCCACCAAAAAGGACCATTTCCCTTTCCCATTCATTGATTAAATCCTTGAAAGGTTAGCTGGGCAAAAGTACTTTTGCTTCTTGGATGATTTTTCGGGATATAACCAACACCCTATCGATCCTGAAGACCAGGAAAATACAACTTTCACATGTCCCTACGGAACTTTTGCATTTCGTAGGATGCAGTTTGGGCTTTGCAATGCATTCGCGACTTTTCAAAGTTGCATGCTTGCCATCTTTTCTGACATGGTGGGAGATTGTCTTGAGGTATTCATGGATGATTTCTCCATTTTTGGAGATTCCTTCGAGTCATGCCGAGCTAACTTGGAATTGGTCCTCAAGAGATGCATCAAGACACAACTCGTCCTTAGTTGGGAAAAGAGCCCCTTCATGTCCAGGAAGGCGTTGTCTTGAGTCATGTGGTCTCTAATCAAGGTATTGAAGTCGATAAGGCTAAGGAGGATGCTATCTCTAAACTTCCTCCAACCACATCTGTGAAGCAAATCTAATCATTCGTTGGTCATGTGGGTTTCTACCATAGATTCATTAAGGACTTCTCAAGGGTTGCTCGACCCTTGAGTAACCTTCTGGAAAAAGACACCCCATTCAAGTTCGATGAATTGTGCCGTAAGACATTTGATTTATTAAAAATGGCAGTTACCTACACCCTGGTGTTGTAACCACTAGTTTGGACAGCCCCATTTAAGATTATGGCTGACGCGTTTGATTATGTGGTTGGGGTTGTCTTGGGTCAAAAGATAGATAAAAAGCCCTCTATTCTCTACTACGCTAGCAAGACTCTGGACAAGGCTCAAAGGAACTACACCATTACTGAAAAAGAGTTGCTAGTTGTAGTTTCACTTTGGAAAAATTTCAGGCTCATCTTTTAGGTTCTCATGTCATTATCTACACCGACCACTCAGCCTTGAAACATCTCTTGGCCAAAAAGGATGCGAAGCCCAGCTTATTCGTTGGATTCTTTTACTTCAAGAATTTGATCTAGAAATCAAAGACAAATCTGAGGCACAAAACGTAGTGGCAGATCATCTTTCGAGATTCCTAATTGATTCTCCTCATCTAGATATCCCAATTTCAGACACTTTTCCTGGTGTGACTATCCTTACAGTCCTTGGTTTGCAGATATCGTCAATTATTTGGTCGTTGGTCAAATCGCACAGGATTGGACCAAGTAACAATGGGATAGACTTATGTTTGAGGTCAAATATTATTTTTAGGATGATCCCGAGCTGTACCACATCGGCGCTAACTAGATTATTCATCAATGCATCTTGAAAAATGAGTTCATAGTATACTTGAGTTATGCCATGCATCTACATGTGGTGGACATTTTTCTGGGAAAAAGATGGCAGCAAAAATTCCACAATCCAGATTGTATTGGCCATCATTATTTAAGGATGCCTAGGAATTCTCAACGTCGTGCTCCAATGCCAGACACTTGGGAACATGGCCAAGGGAGACATGATGCCCTAAGCCCAATACTTCCCATCGAAATCCTTACGTTTGGGGCATCGATTTCATGGGACCCTTTCCTCCTTCATTTGGACACCCGTATGTTCTCATTGCTATGGATTACGTGCCAAATGGATTGAGGCAATTCCCACCTGGACCAATGACCACAAGGTGGTCATTGACTTTGTGAAGAAAAATATCTTCAGTCGATTCAGGATTCCTCAGACCATTATCAATGATGGTGGCATGCATTTCACTCATGCCTAGTTAAGGAATCTATTGGAAAAATACAAGGTGAATCATCAGATTTCCACACCTTACCACCCCCAGAAAAACAGACAGGCCAAGGTCTCCAATCAGGAGATCAAGAATATACTATAGAAAACGGTTAGGCTTGATAGGAATGACTGGATCCAAAAGCTTGACGATGCTCTTTGGGCTTACTGTATGATGTACAAAATGCCTACCGGTATGACTCCATTCCATCTGGTGTTTGGTAAGGCGTGTCACTTACCTATAGAATTAGAACACCATGCATTTTATGCCAGCAAGAAATGCAATTTTGACCTAGAGTTAGCTGGGAAGACCAAGAAACTCCAACTATCTGAGTTGGAGGAGCTTCGAAATGATGCCTACGAGAATGCCAGAATCTATAAGGCAAGGACCAAAGCTCTTCATGACTAGATGATTTCCCATAGGAGATTTGAGCTGAACTAGAGGGTCTAGCTCTTTGATTCTTGGCTTAAGCACTTTTCCTACAAGCTTAGGTCTAAGTGGAATGACCCATTCATTATTGATTAGATTTTTTCTAACATAACCATTGAAATATCTGACCCAAAGATGGGTAATTACTTTAAGGTCAACGGGCAAAGTCTCAAACCTTATGTTGACCATGTGCTCCCTTAACTTGTCTCGTACAATGCTATTCTCACCTTGACCTGATCTCTTTTGGCCGGATATCGCCTAGTTGAAGGCAATAAACTCAGCATGTGTATAGGCTATTTTGGAGCTGATCAGATTTTCACGGAATACAGGTGATATTTTTCCTATTTTTCCCTCCTTTATACTTTTATTCTACAATGGGGATATTGCATTAGCTAGGCATGGGGGGTGGATACTTTATGATTTTATTATTTTGTTAGTTCCATAGCAGTAATTTCCTATTATTAAAAAAAAATGACAAAAAAATTTAGAATTAGGAGAAGAGAACTTAGGCATTAGGAGTTATTAACTTTAGGAAATGATACTTTAGGACCTAAACACTTAGACTCTTCAAGTCTTCGGGCTTAATCAACCCGAGTGTCCACTAAAATGTGGACCTGGTCTTGAGTCCTCGCCAAGTTAATTTAATTTTAATTTGGTCAATAAATTTGGATGATAAGTATACGGCTTATCAACCCACCCTCTGATTTAGGGGGACATATAGTCTAAGCATTTGCACACGTTTTGCATTGACTCACTCCACAGCAATTTTAATAGAAATTGGGTAGTAATGAACCTTGTAGGGTGGTATGGTCGGCAAGTTATCGTGGGTAACAGCCCATTGGCCGATTGACCAGAGCCCAACCACAGGACCATTCTCTTACACTATTGCCTTTAGGTAAATCTTAGATTAGGGAAGCCACCTACTTAAAAAAGAAAAAAAATAGAGAGAGAGAAAAATAGAAAAAGGAGAAAAATGAAAAAAATGAAAAGTATGCCACACTTCACCACACGATTATGGCTGGCAAGTTGTCATGGGTAATAGCCCATTAGCTGTTTATCCAAATACCAGCAAAAAAAATGCACAAAAATTTCCAAAATACTTAAGGAAGAAGCGATGAAGTAGAATGATCCGTGGAGATATACGCTGGGTACACCATTGCGTTGGCCTCACGAAAATAAAAGTAGGGAGAAAGCTACCGGTCAGACAGATACACCTTTCAGCAACATTTTCTTTTTCAAGGTCACCAAGGGGCATGGAAACTTGAAATCCATTTTAATGGCCGCCTAGTGAGTGTATCACATTCACAAAGATGCTTAGAACTTGAAGTTCTGTTCGAGTCTTGGGTGGATTGGGTAGTCGTAAAATGATGCCTCTAAACTTTAAACTCAAAAATACAAAAAAATTAAGAAAAAAGAAAAATAAAAGAAAAGTATCTTCCCTTTTCAAAATAAGGTGACTTAGGCGGTCTGCATTTTGGCAGTCACTCGAGCACTATTGAGTCTTCATAGTTAAGGACCTTAGTTGAAATTTCCTTTTGTTAATAAACTAGTGTCTTAAGCAATTGAGTCCAAATTCTATTTCATACAATGCATTTAGTTTGATTTTGCTAGGGACTACCAAAAGATAGGCATGAGGGTATAATGCATACACATCCATTTTGGTTAAAATGCCTATTTTTGCATGTCCCTAATCTTAGAGATGCATTCCATACGGATCTAATTAGGACAACAATCGGAGTCTAGCATCTCTAAAATTGTCTTGATCGAAGTCCCGTAGCATATTATGCAATCCAAGGAAGATCAAAGACCAAGGGGCTAGGTGATGCAATTCGGATCTTCAAATACGAAATCCAACCACACGGATGGATTTGATTCGATGATCATAGTCCAACGGTCGAAAAATCAATCCAATCTGACATCCCTGGCATCAACTACAAAGCAAAGAAGATGGAGGGCCATGATGGTGCCACGTGCCGCCATCATAGCTGCCCAAATCCACTCAAGCCTCCTTCTCCATCTTGCCATCTCTAGCACATGATCCTAGCCGTTGGATTTCCATCCAACGGTCACGAGCTCGGGTTGCCAAATCTCTACATGTGACAATCCGTGGCTTTGGCGCAACGGTGGAGATAGGCACTCCCAACCTGTTGCCACGAGTTTGAGGCCAGCTACGCGTTCAATTTTCACCAGGGGAGCGTGCGGATGAAATTGAAGCATCCGATGGCGATCGAGCGACACGAGATCAGATCGATGAAATATAACTAATCTACTTGGAAAATAAGAGAGCGAGAAGGAGAGAACATTAATGTATATCTCAAAGAGTTTGCTATAGATAAGAAAGTGAAAGACTATACTAGAAAGTGAATAAAAGATAGAATGGGTTTAGAAGAATCTCCCTCGATGGTCACTTGGAGGATGACTCACTTTGGCGACGCCCCAGACGAATTTGGTGGGAAGTTGAATGAAGAAGAATGGCATTGGAGGAAGGAGGATGGGGCGACACAGCGTCGCGACGAAGATCTTCTTCCCGAAGGTGGTGAGAGGATGGCTACAGGTTGCTCCATGAATGGGAGTGAGAAGTGGGAAAAATATTTGATTTTCTACTCTAGAGGAGCATCTTGAGCTTGGGACAAGCTCTCTCTAGAGCGTTGGAGGTGGTGAGGGAGAGAAAGGAAGAGATGAAGAGAAATGGGAGGGGTAGGGATCCTTTTACAGTGGAGGAGAAAAGGCATTTCGTGCATGGGCAATTAGTGACATCAGAGGTGTCACTGAAGATCCGCCGTAGGCGTTGCTAAAGAACCCAACTCATGCTCATGCACATGCACGTAGTGTGCTCTCAACTTTCATCATGCAAGGCTGCTCTCCATCGTTGGATCTAAGATGAGCAGGCACGATCACCCAATGATCGCACCCTTTAGATTGCATCAGATGGCATGTCGATTCAAGCATTGATCCGGCATTATCACCTCATATAGATCGCACAGCGCTGAATGCGCCACGTCACCCCCTTGGTTGTCGCTAATCTTTGATCAGGTGGTTGAATTTGACTTGTGCCGTACACTCGCAGATTTGGAGTGCAGATGTGTTTCGAATCGATGCTTAGGGCTTGTGAGTGGCACCCTCGACCACCGTGCTGTTGCTGCAGATTGTTGAGTGGACATCTTGACAGTCGCACCCTCTTAGCTGTTGGTTCCCCATCCGTCGGTGGAGAGGCGGACTTAGGGAGGCCTTCAACAGATGAGGGGGAGCTACAGTCGGTTGTGGGCGACTTGGATGATGCCATGTGGGATCATTTGGGCCGTTCATCTTCAACTGCTCCTCCAAGGTTCTATGGATATCGAATTTAACTGAATTTTACGTTGTTGGGTAGTGATCATCGATTCGAATGCATCTGTGTGGTTGGATTCGACATCAGAGGTTCGGATTGCGCCACCTTTCCCCTTCGCCTTTAGTCTTCCTCAGACTGTATAATGTACTACGGGACTTCGATCAAGATGATTTCGGAGGTGTCAGACTCCGATCGTCGTCCTGATCAAATCCATACAGTTGGATCATCATTCCGAGGCCTCAAATAAATCTTCTTCTCTCTTGGCCACAAAAGGATGCGAATTAACCTAAAATTTATACAAACTATTCTAAATGTAGAATGCTGCATGCTATGCAATATTTAGAATATGAAATGCATATCTAAGCTTAGGAACATGCATAAATAGTCATTTTAACCTAAATGGATGTGTATACATCATACCCCCATTCCTATCTTTTATTAGTCTCTAGTAAAATTAAACTATATGCTATGTAATAAATAGAATTAGTTCTCAATCGCTTAAGGCATTAGTTATTTATTAACAAAAGAAAATTTCAACTAAGGTCCTAAACTATGAAGGCTCAATAGTGCTCGGGAGCCTGCCAAAATGTAGAGCGCCCAAGTCCTCGCCTTATTTTGGAAAGGGAAGATACATTTTTTATGTTTTTTCTTCTTTTCTAATTTTTTAGATTTTTGAGTTTAGAGTTTTGGGACAGCTTTCGATGGTTGCCCAACCCACCTAAGACTTGAAAAGTACTTCAAGTTCTAAGCATCTTATGAAAAAGTGATAGACTCGCTAGGCAGCCATGAAAGAGGACTTCAGGTTTCTATGACCCTAAGTGACGTAAGGAGCTTCTACCTAAATGTTTATTTTTTCGATCGGTAGCTTTCTCGCTGCTTTTTTATTTTTTTTATAGGGTCAACACAAGGGCAAACTCAGTGTATATCTCCCCAGTTTATTCTACTTCCTTGCTTCTTCTCTAAGTGTTTTGGGAATTATTTATGCATTTTTACTAAGTAGGATCTGGACAACCAGCGTATGGGCGATTACCCACGACAACTTGCCAGCCATACTTGTGAAGTGTGGCTTATTTTATTTTATTTATTTTATTTTTTTCTCCTTCTTCTATTTTTCTTTTTTCATTTTTCTTTTTGAGTATCATTTTTTTTTCTGAGTAGGTGACTTCCTTGATCTAAGATTTACCTAAAAGCAGTAGAATGAGTATGGTCATATAGCTAGGCTCCGGACAACCAGCCAATGGGCAGTTACCCACAGCAACTTGCCAGCCAAACTAACCTAGCAGGTTCATTAGATACCTAATTTTTGTAAAAATCATCGAAAAGTAAGTGCAAATAGTGTGTAGATGCTTTGGACTTAAAGTCCCCATAAATCAGAGGGCAGGTTGATAAGTCATGTACTTATCTCCCCAATTTATTAGCCAAATTAAAATAAAATTAACTTAGCGAGGACTCGAGACCAAGTCCACAATTTAGTAGACACCCAGGTTGATTAAGCTTGAAAACCTGAAGAGTCAAGTGTTCAAGTCCTAAAGTATCGTTTCCTAAGGTTAACAACTCCTAAAGCCTAAGTTCTCTTAATTCTAATTTTTTTATCCTTTTTAATTTAATTTTATTTTTTCCTAAAGAAAATAAAAGAAATTCTATGGAGCTAAGAAAATAATCTCAGGATTAAATACCAACCCCCCGTGCCTAATTGATGCAATGCTCTCATTATAAAAATAAAGACATACAAAAGCAGAGTAAACAGAAATCACCTGAATTTCGTGAAAATTCGGTCAGCTTCGTAGAGAAAAAGGAGTATACACATGTGCTAATTTTATTGCCTTTAGTTAGGCATAATTTACAAACAAAGAGAAGGTTTAGAATTCATAAGTGCGGGTCAGGATCAGAATCAAAAGATTAATCCTCAAACCATCCAGTAGAAGATGCGCACAGATGTTGACTTGATTGTGATGCTGGCCCAAGCCCTAAGGTCGAGTGGTTCTAAGGTTCTGGATGAAAATCACCTAGAGCTGGAGATTATTGTATTTACGGGGCCAGAACTGTGGCTTTTATGGTGTGCAACCCAAGTATAAAGTGTCGGGCAATGAGTAGATCTAGTTCAATAGGTTAGGATGTCCATTTAGAGGTCAACTTAAAAAGATAATCAGTTATTCTGAGCTTAGGTTGCACATCCTGAAAATAAAAAATGTCATAAGGATCCTAGTAAAAGGTTGGTGGTTTCAAACACAAAGGAACCTTTAGATCAAGAACTCTATTTCCCCTGGAATTACTGCCCATAATTTAACTTAAAAACTCCTCTCTTCTAAAATCAATGTTTCCAAAACCTCCAGATCGTTGTACACCCCATCAAAGAAATCCAAGTCAAACAATTGTGGCTGGATTAGAATTGACTTAGATTCAATGATTTCCAAATCAAAATCATTCATCTCTTTAGGGTGTGTTTGAATATTAGGTCTATTGATTGGATCATCTATTATAATAGGAATAGAATCCTCCATCTCAACTCCAATCAGATCATAATCCTCAATTATCGGGCTATCAAATGGTTCATCATGCTCCTTGAGCTTGTTTGTCTCACTAAAATCGTTTTCCTTAACTTCATTTGAGACTTCACTAAGAGATTCCTCACCCTCAGATTTAAAGAATTCTCGATTGTCATTTATATATGTCTCAAAATCATATGTTGTTCCTTGGTCTATAGAAGCATTTTTTTTTCTCTCCCTGGCTCAGGGATCTCTGGTGAGAAAATCACATCATCCCTGATTGGTTGCTCTAACCCAACCTGGACATCCTCGATCTCAAAAAATATGTCCCCCTTGATAAGTGCCTGAGCGGGTTCTGATATTGGCTCTCCTGAAGGGGGTTCGTCTTGAAAATCATCCCAAGATTGGCCTAAGGCAACCATGAATTTCATCCTCAATCTTGACAATTTTCTAAGTAGAAACTCACCCAGGCCCTTATCCTTAAAATCTTGGAGCCAATCTAATAAAGAACTATTAAGCTCATCAATCATTTTGATCATAGGCTCCAATGATTCAGTGCATAATGTTGGCTGAGCTTATAAAGATTGTATAGTGTTCCTCAAGTTAGTTAACACCCTATCCTGAACCTGGTTCACCTGAACCAAATAGTTCGGTTCAGGGTTGTGTGTGTTTGGGTTAAAACTAAGGGTGTCAAGAAATTAAGGTTCTTGGGTTCCTACCTGATAATAGGTTGTTTCAGGTTGTTCAAAGAGTGGTGATGACTATATTCGGTACAATCCTAGGGAGAGTAGGTGGTATAATCATCATATCCTTCATGATTGTCGATCAGGTTGATTTGATCATCGAAGGGTGGAGATCTATAACCAGTGTAGCTCTAGGAAGGATAATAATCATAATCAAGATGTCCAAGGATAGGTCTTGGACATTAAGGTCCAAAATCATTTCCCTAATCAAAGTTATTTCGACTACGTGATGGGTAGTCATAAGTCGAGTTGAGATAGTAATCATCTTATGGATAAGCGGTGGTGTGAGGGTAGGAGTGGAAATGTGAGTACGATGTGGAAGGATCCATGGAAAATTAGGAGGGAAAATAGAAGAGATAAAGGTGCCCTGTGGTACAATCAACAAAACCTGTCCTTAGGTGGGTAGCCTAAAGACCTATAGACTCCCAGAACCCATCTTGAGATGAAACAAACGATTTGGTCTACTTCTATCCGATCAATCCAACCAGTTAGAGGGAGGGGCTAAGGAGAAGATTCTTCCTTTTGCTTGTGGCTCTGGTTCCTCTAATACTCTACAATCATGAACATTTGATGCTACTCCCCTAGTTAGACATTAGATGGACCAGTAGAAGCAGATTAATCGAAAAAAATCCTAGTTGGAGTCCCAAGGAGCGAGTTAATCCTTAAGGCCAACGTCTACTCAGTTTTTGTTAGGCTTAGGATGATTATGCTCTTGGAATGTGATGGGCCATTTAGATGGGTTGTGCCCTTAATGATCAGTCTAAAAATGTGTGTGTGTGCACAACCAGGGCTTTCAAACAAGGTTATTATGATGTGTCTTTTAGGGTTTAACCTTGTTTTGTAGCTTTTAGGGTTTAATCTTTAGGTGTATTCAATCAAGTTCAGTAGATCACTCCAGGTTTTTGCAAGCACCGATGACGTTATATTCCTTTGAAACGCAAAAAGAATGTGGAGTGCCTAGTTAGTTCCTAAAATTTAAACCCTAACTGGCAAGCTACTTGATGAATCAATTTTATCTTAAGTGATGTGGCCCAAATGGCTCAATCAATTGGCCCTAATGCACCACTTAGTTAAGACACACTAATGTTTAACCCATTCAAATTTTATACTCACTTTTTTGTTTGTTGAGTTAAGGTGTACCGGATCCACAGGTTAGATTCTAGTTAAGTAGTAGAATCAATGTAGAGTGGTGCGCCTTAGGTTGAGAGTTGTGGGTGTTTAATGTGTGTAACATTCAATAAATCCCACAGTCTGATAGTTTTTTCTTTTTGTTTTTTAATTTATGCAGGTGGGTGAGGTGACTGGCGTGACAATCAAACAACCAAGATCTAACCTAGGGTTTATGCAAGCACCTTAGTTGATTTGACTTTGAGTTATTAGGTGATGGAATGGAAATCTAGTGGGTGGGTGGTGGGGGTAGACTTACAGAACCTCCATCCACACTTTTCTTCGATCTAACTGCTTTGGCCCACCTCAGAAGAGTACCTGCAATCACAGTAAGATCGGTGAAAAAGTGAGATAAAAGTTAGGAAAGGCAAAAAGCACAAAAAAAATGCTTTGATTTTATTTCTTTTTGTTGTTTTTATCTTTTGCATTTTTTTTGATATTTCATACAGCAAGAGATTAGATCGATGAAATCTAACTAATCTACTTGGAAAGAGAGAGAGAGAGAGAAAAGTGAGCCTCACTATAAAATTGAAGTGTTTTTTTCGTGCTTTTTTCCTTACCTAACTTTTATCTCAATTTTTCTCCGATCTTATTGTGATTGCAGGTACTCTTTCGAGGTGGGCCAAAGCAGTTATATTGGAGACAAGTGCGGATGAAGGTTCTGCAAGTCTACCCCCACCATCCACCCATTAGATTTCCATTCCATCACCAAAGAACTCAAACTCAAATCAACTTGAGTACTTGCAAAAACCCTTGGTTAGATCCTGGTTGTTTGATTGTCACTCCACTCACCTCACCCACTGGCATAAATAAATAAAAAATAAAAAAAAAACTATCTAATTTTGGGATTTATTGAAAGTTACACACATTAAACACCCACAACTCTCAACCTAAAACGCACAACTCTATATTGATTCTACCACTTAATCGGAATCTAACCTGTGGATCTAGTACACCTTAACTCAACATACAAATAAGTGAGTAGAAAATTTGAATTTATTAAACATTATTGTGTGCCTTAACTAAGTGGTGCATCAGGGCCAATTGATTGAACCGTTTGGGCCGCACTACTTAAGATAAAACTGATTCATCAAGTAGCTTGCCAATTAGGGTTCAACTTTTAAGAACTAACAGGGCACTCCACATTCTTTCTAAGTTTCAAAGGAATTATCATCACCAATGCTTGCAAAAACTTGGAGTGTTTTACTAAACTTGATTGAATACACCTAAATGTTAAATCCTAAAAGCTATTAAACAAGGTTAGACCCTAAAATACATGTCAAAATAACCTTGTTTGAAAACTCTGGTTGTGCACACACACACACACATTTTTAAACTGATCATTAAGGACGCAACCCATCTAAAGGGCCCATCACATTCCAAGAGCATAATCATACCAAGCCTAATTAAAACTAAGTAGATGTTAGCCTTAAGGATTAACTCACTCTTTAGGACTCTAATTGAGATTTTTTTCTATTAATCTGCTTTTACTTGTCCATCTGATGTCTAGCTAGGGGAGTAGCGTCAAACAACTACGGTTGGGGGATATCAAAGGAACCGGAGGCGCAAGCCAAAGGAAGAACCTTCTCCCCAACCCCACCCTCTAACTGGTTGGTGATCAATGTGTTTCACGTGTTTGAAATCAAGGTTAAGAGTAACTTGTCGTTGTAGTTGTAAAACTCATTTATCAAATAAAATGTTACTGAAACTCCATGGGAGTCCCATGTCAAACACAGGGAGGCAATGTTTACTTTAATTGAAAATCGTGCTTCGTTTGGTTTGTTTCTGGGTATTTTGAAGTTTTGTTATTTTTTGTGTTTTTGAAATAAAAAGACAAGCAGAATAAATGCACAAAAGAGATGGAACAAATATGATATATATTAATCCAATGTCAAATACAATGATCTATGAAAGGACAAAAGAGAAAGAGGTGAGAAGGTGATGTAGGTGCGCTTCGCGAATTAAAATCAGGGTTCAGAGGACCTGTCATTGTAGCTTGCAAAATGCGTCTATCAGATAAAACTTATAATCGAAACTCGAAAAGTGAGTCCTGGGTCGAACATGGGGAGGCGAACGTTTGGTTTTGAAAATTCGCATTTCGCTTTTATTTGTTTTTGGTCATTTTTATCTTTTCTAATTTTTTTGTATTTTTATCAGGTAAGAGATTAGGTCGATGAATTCTTGCTTATCTACTTGCAAAAATATATTAGAGACAGGGAGAAAGAGAGAGAGAGAAACAATCATCTATTCATGAAGAATTGTTTGTTACAACTATGAAAGTAGGAAAATCTACACTACAAAAGCATAAAAAGTCAAAAAGAGGTGAGAGAAATCCCCCTCGATGGTCGCTCGGAGGATGACTCGCTCTGACGTCACCTGGAGGAAGATGGTGAGGAGCAGGACGAAGGAGGATGGAGCTGAAGGACGGAGGATGGGGCAGGAAGGCATCGTGACGAGATCTTCTCGAAGGGCGGTGAGAGGGCGGCTACGGGATGCTCCACGAATGGAGATGAGGGGAGGGAAAACTATTTGGTTTTACTTTAGAGGAGCATCCCGGGCTTGAAACAAGCTCTCTTTAGAGCCTTGGAGGTGGTGAGCTGAAGAAAGGAAGAGATGGTTTGGAATGGTGGTGGGTAGGTCCTTTTATAGTGAAGGAGGAAGAACAAATTTGTATCTCGGTCATTACTGACGTTCGTAAATGTTGCTATAGAGATCACTGAAGATCCGCCCTTCAATTCCTCTTGCTGGCAAGCGCAGACCATTAGTGGCAACTACCAGCGTCACTAAAGGCTTGCGTTGCTGAAGATCCGCACCTATCATCTGCTGGCACCTGCTCTGCTGGCGCGCACATCGCACGTTGCGCACTTTACGTGCCTGTGCTCCCCGCGTTGTGTCACGCTCGTGCTTCTCGCGCCGCGTGTGCTGCCATGTGCGGCGCTGGTGCTGCGCATGGCTGCGGCTGTGCGCGCTGCGCTGCTACTGGCAGCGATGGGCATCTTGGATGGTGCCACATGGTGCCATCTTAGTAGTCCACTCTTCTTTCTTTTGTAGAGGCTGCCTTGGTGCTCAGATCGAGATGATTCCCGTGCTACTAGACTGCGATCATTGCTTTGGATCCATCCATACGGTTAGATTTTCCATCCGAAATCTGTATTGATGTTGCATTGCCCCCTTGCCATTGATCTTCCTTAGACTTTGTATGATGCTACGGCTCTCTGATCTTGATGATTTCAGAGGCATTAGACTCTGATTGTCATCCTAATTAGATCCGTACGGTCCGATTATCCATCCGAGGCCCTGAAATATGTCTTCTTCTCTCCTGACCATAAAGAGGACCTAATTAACCTAAAATATATACAACTACTCTAAATGCAGAATGATGCATGCTATGCAATATTTATAACATGAAATGCAAATCTAAGCCTAGGAACATGCATGAATAGGCATTTTAACCTAAATAGATGTGTCTATATCATGCCCCCATGCCTATCTTTTGCTAATCCCTAGCAAAATTAAAATACATGCTATATATAAAATAAAAATTAGGATTAGATCACTTAGGCCTAAGTCGTTTATTAACCATAGAAAATTTCAACTAAGGTCCTAAACAATGAAAACTCAATAGTACCTAGGTGCCTGCTAGAATGCAAACTGCCTAAGTCCTTCCCTTATTTGAAAAGGGAAGATACATTTTTCTTTTTTTGCTTTTTTTCTTTTCTAATTTTTTTGTACTTTTGGAGTTTGAGAGTTCCGGGATAACTTTTTACGGCTACCTGACTTGCCTAAGACTCGAAAAGGACTCTAAGTGCTAAGAATCTTGTGAAAATAGTGGAAGACTCACTAGACGACCGTTAAAATGGACTTCAAGTTTCTATGACCCTAGGTGACCTTGCCTAAAGGTTTATCTTTTCGACTGGTAGCTTTCTCTCTACTCCTTTTATTTATGGGGTCAACACAAGAGCGAACCCAGTGTATATCTCCTCGGTTTATTCTACATCCCCGCTTCTTCCCTAAGTGTTTTTGGAATTATCGTGCATTTTTTTGTGAGCTGGGTTCTGGACAACTGGCCAATGGGCTGTTACCCATGGCAACTTGTCAGCCATACTCCTGTGGTGAAGTGTGGTTTTGTTTATTTTTTTTATTTTTTCTCCATTTTATTTTTTTTTTATTTCTTTTTCTTTTTGTTTATTTTTTTTCTTTAAGTAGGTGGCTTCCCTAATCTAAGATTTACCTAAAGGCAGTATAATGAAAATGGTCTTGTGACTAGGCTCTGGACAACCGGACGATGAGCTGTTATCATCGATAAATTGCTAGCCATACCATCCTAGATAATTCATTAGCTACCCAATTTTCGAAGAAACCGCCAAAAATTGAGTCAGTGCAAAAAAAAAAGTGTGTAGATGATTAGGCTTAAAGTCCCCCCAAATCAAAGGGCGAGTTGATAAGTCGCATACTTATCATCCCAATATATTTACAACTTAAAATAAATTTTAATTGGTGAGGACTCGAGACTAAGTTCACATTCGAGTGGACAGACGGGCTAATTATGCTCGAAGACCTAAAGAGTGTAAGAGTTTAGGTCCTCTCGTTTCATTTCCTAAAGTTAATAACTTTCAAATGCCTAAGTTCTCTTTTTCTAATTTCTTTTCCCTTTTTTTCTTTTTCAAATTTTCAATTTTTTTTTATAAGAAACTAAAAGAAATTCTACGGAGTTAACAAAATGATTTCAGGAATTGATTATCCACCCCCATGCCTAAATGATGCAATGTCCTCATTGTAAAAACAAAGACATGAAAGGGGCAGAGTAAACAGAATATCACCTGAATACCGTGAGAAATCTGGTCAGCTCCACAGATAACGTGAAATATAAACACATGCTAAATTTAATGCCTTCAGCAAGGCATAATATACATACAAAGAAGAAATTGAGAATTCACAAGTGCGAATCAGATTCAAAATAAAAATATTGATCCTGAAACCATCTAGCAGAAGATGTCAATAGACGTGAACCAGACTATGGTGCAGACCCATGCCCTAGGGTCGAGTGGTTCTCAGGTTCTAGATGAAAATCACCCAGAACCAAAGGTTGTGTTTCCGGGGTCGGGCTTATGGTTTAGTGGTTTGCAACCAAAGACCAAAGTGTTGGACAATGGGTAGAGATGGTTTAATAGGTGCAGTTGTCCACTTAACATCTAGCTTAGAAAAATAATCAGTTATTTCGAGCTTGGGTTGCACGTGAAATATATTGTAAGGGTCCTGGTAGAAAGTAGGTGGTTTTAGGTCAATAGGTACCCTTAGATCGAAAATCAAAGTTCCCTCAGAATTAGCCTCCCAAATTTTTATTTCAACAATTCTATCTTCTAACATCAAGGGCTCAGCTTCAGGACCTCTAGCATATCATTCACCCCATATGATTCTCCCAAGTCCAGAAATCATGGCAGAATCAAGATTGACTTGGGCACAATGATCTCAGAAGTCAGCTCTTTGGGGTGTAGATGAGGAATGGGGTCACTGATTGAATCATCAAGTAAATGAGGATTCGAATCCTCCCCATTAGCCCCAACTAAATCAAAATCTTAAATGACTGGGCTATCAAATGGTTCGTCATGCTCCACGAGCCCATTTGTCTCACTAAAATCATCTTCCTTAAACTCAAGTGAGACTTCACTAAGAGATTCCTCACCCTCAGAATCAAAGAATCCATGATCCACATTTATATATGTCTCAAAATCATATGTCATTTCATGGTCCGTGGAGACATATTTCTCATCATTCCCTGGCTCTAAGATCTTGGGTGAGAAACTCGATTCATCCTCAAAGGGTTGCTTTAGCCCAACCTTGTCATCTCCAATCTCAGAATATGTATTCCCCCTGACAGGCGCCCGAGTGGGCTCAGACATTAGCTCTCCTGAAGGGGGTTCATCTTGAGAATCATCCCAAGATTTGACTAGGGAAACCACAAATTTCATCCTCAACCTTGACAATTTCCGAAGAAGAAACTCACCCAAGTCCCTTTCCCTAACTCTTTGGAGAAAATCCAATAAAGAACTATTAAGTTTATCAATCATTTTGATCATAGGCTCTAGTGCTTCAGTGCATGGTGTTGGCTGAGCTTTTAAAGATTGTATAGTGTTCCTCAAATTAGCCAACACCCTATCCCAGATCTGGTACACCTGAATCGACTGGTTCGATTTAGGTTTGGGTGGGTTTGGGTTAAATCTAGGGGAGTTAAGATGTCGAGGTTCTCGGGTCCCTCTCTGAAAGTAGGTCGTTCTAGGTTCTTCAAAGGATGGTGGCAACCTATATTTAGTGGAATACTGGGGAGGGTAGGTGTTATAATCATTATATCCTTCCTGATTGTAGATCGGGTTGGTTTGTTCATCAAAGGAAGGAGATCCATAATCATTGTAGGTTTGGAAATGATAGTAATCATAGTCTTGTTGTCCAGGGTTAGACCTTGGACATTGAGGTCCAGATTCGTATCCCTAATCAAAGTTATCCTGGCTAGTGGATGGGTAATTACAAGTCAAGTCGGGAAAGTAATCATCCTGGGGATAAGTGGTGGTAGGAGGATAGGATTGGAAATGTGTGTAAGATGTGGAAGGGTGCATGGTAAAGTAAGGAGGGAAATAAGAAGAGAAAGAAGGAGTCCTGCAATACAAGCAATCAACCCTGTCCTTAGGTGGGTTAGCCTAAAGACCTACAGACTCCCAAGACCCATCATGAGATTATAAACTATTTGGTTTACTTTTATCTAGTCAATCCAACGAGTTAGGAGGGACTGGGGAGAAGGTTCTTCCTTTGGCTTGCGCCTCTGGTTCCTAGTGTATCCCCCAACCGCGGTCGTTTTGGATGTACAAATTGCTACGGTAACGTGTTTGGTTTTAAAACCTTATCGTTGTAGCTTGAAAGCGAAGAATTCATGTTCAACAAATAAAATTTATACCGAAATTGAAATTCTGGGTCGAACACAGGGAGGCTACGTCGATCTATGTTAGCAATTATTTTCTTTTTTAGAATTTTCTTGAAAAGCGAGGCGATGTAAGTACAATGAAGCTATTACAACAATCAGACAAAAAGGAAGAGAGAGAGAGAGGAAACATGCATTCAATATTTCAAAATGTTTATACAATAAAATCAAATAAGAATTACACTAGAAAGCGGGAAATCAGCTACACTAGAAAGCTGTAAAGAAGAATGGGAGAGAGAAGTTATCCTCCTTGACGATTTCTTGGAGGACGAGCCAAACGGGATGACACCTTGATGAAGGAGGATGGAGCAAGATGAAGGAGGACGAAGTAGAAGAATGGGAACGGGGCAGCACGTCGTCATCGTCGCGGGATCCACTTTCGAACGGGGACGAAAATTTGGACTTTATCTCGTGAGGAGCATCCCAGGTGTGGGACAAACTTCTCTTGAGCTTTGGAGAGGTAGAGAAGAGAAGGAAAGGGATGAGAATTTCGTGTGGAGGGGGTCTCCTTTTATTGCTGCAAGGAGTGGGGGCAAATTGTTCATTACATCTTGAAAACATTAAATAAGGGGTCTTTTGTGACGGATAAAACTGTTGCTAAAGCCCCATCGTGGGCGTAGTGGGCGCTGCCCGCGCGGCTACTGGCTTTCACACGCCCTTAACGCTTGCACACGTTCGCTGAATCTCAGCCGTCCGATTGTGAGATCGGATGGCTTAAGATGCGCCTTTCCCGCTCCTCAACACGCACCCGCCCGCGTGCGATGTTGCGTGAGGCGCGAGCGTGCGATAGCGTGTCGGTGCTATTGAGCTTGGGCGGTCGTTGGATCGTGATCTGACGGTCGATTGAAGGCGCGCCCCCGCTCCAAATCCTGCTTGCTGCAACTCGAACTCGCGCTAGCGCCTCGCGATAAGGCGTTGGACCGCTGTGCTGCATCGGCGAAATGGTCATGCGGATGTATTCAGGGTGCCGCATCCACAGCCATTGGATCTTGATCCAACGGTGGAGAAGCGTCACTCTGATTGAAGAAGAGAAGGTGCGGTGGTGCTGGGGGCCGGTTGGACGGCTAAGATGGCACCACGTGGCGCCATCTTGGCCGTCCATCTTTTGGATGTTGTAGATGGTGCCACGGGTGTCGGATTGACTCGATTTTTTGCGTCGTTTGGCTGCAATCGTCAATCCGAATCCATCCGTATAGTCGGATTTGTCGTTTGAAGTGCGGATTTACACGATATTGGCCCTTGATCTTCTAGGGTTCCCCGATCACTATCAGATGCTACAGATGTCTGATTAGGGCGATCTTGGAGTCGTTGAACTCCAATCGTCACCCTGATCACATCTGCATGGTAGGATCTTCGATCCGAGGCCCCGATAAAAAGTTTTCCCTGTCCAAGCACATAAAAGGAGACAATTAACCTCCATTTTATTCAAACTACTCTAAATGCAAGATGATGCATGTTATGCGATATTTATATCATGCAATGCAATCCTATGCTTAAGAACATGCATAAATAGACATCTTAAGTATTGTAAATGTGTTTACATCATACCCCCATGCCTATCTTTTGCTAGTCCCTAGCAAAAGCTATATGCTATTTATAAAATAATTTGGTTGGATTATTTGGGCATGAGTTATTTTCAATCATTAAGAAACTGTCTACTTAGGATCTAAACTTTCAAAGATACAACAGTACCTGAGTATCTTCCAAAATGCAGACCGCCCCAAGCCTTCGCCTTATTCAAAGAAAATTTTCTTTTTCTTTTTTCCTCTTTTCTAATTTTTTTTTGGATTTTCAAGTTTTAGGGTTTAAGAGTGGCTTTCTACGGCCATTCAACTCACCTAAGATTTGATGAGAACTCTAAGTTCTAAGCATTTTATTGTGAATGTGATAGACTCGTTGACCTCCAATTAAAACAGACTTCGGATTTCTACGCCTCTAGGCAACCTAAAAAGAATTCTGCATAAAGGTGTCTCTTTACAACCGATAGCTTTCTCCCTACTTTTATTTTTTTTTACAGGGTCAACACAAGAGTGAATCCAGTGTATATCTCCCCGATTTATTCTACTTCTCCGCTTCTTCCTAAGTGTTTTGGAAATTTTTAGTGCATTTATTGAGCTGGGTTCTGGACAACCGGTCGATGAGCTGTTACCACCGACAACTTGCCAGCCATACTCATGCAGGAAGTGTGGTTTATTTCTTTTTTTCTTTTCTCCTTTTCTTTTTGATTTTTTTTTCTTAAGTAGGTGGCTTTCCTGGTCTAAGATTTACCTAAAGGTAGCAAAAAGAGAAAGGTCCAGTGACTGGGCTCTGGACAACCTACCTATGGGCTGTTACCCACGATAACTTGCCAGCCATATCACCCTAGAAGGTTCATTAGCTATCCAATTTCCGTTAGAATCGTCGAACAATGAGTCAATGCAAAGAAAGTGTGTAGATGCTTAAAACTCAAAAATTCCCTCTAATCAGAGGGTGGGTTGATAAGTCGTGTACTTATCACCCAAACTTATTTATTCCAATTACGATAGAATTAAGATGGCAAGGACTCGAAAGACAAATCCACATTTTAGTGGATACACGGGCTAATTAAGTCCAAGACCTGAAGGGTCTTTGTGTTCAGATCCTAATGTAAAATTTCATAAGATTGAAAAGTCCTAATGTCCAACTAATCCTTTCTAGTTTTGTTTTTTTTTATGTATAAATAAGAAGAGAAAAATAATTTACATGAATTTCACAAAGCTGACCAAATGATTCAAAAATGAATCCACCCCCCCATGCATAGCTGATGCAATGTCCTCATTGAAAAAGAGACATGAAAGAAAGGGTAGAATATGAAAGATGTCACCTGAATATGAAGCTCGTATCAGCCTTGTGTCATATGTACAATTGCTGAGTTTAATGCCGTCAGCTAGGCGAAGTCAAGCCAAAGAAGTCACAGAATGGCTAGATCAACTATGTCTGAGACAGGTTCTGGAAGAATACGATCAATAACAAGCTTCTAACGTTGACTGTTGACTTTAAATGTGTTACCCGTCTTTGGGTCAGAAATCAGAACGGCTCCATTTGGAAAAATCTGGTCAATTATGAATGGGCCATTCCATTTAGATCTAAGTTTGCTAGGAAAGAGCTTAAGTTTAGAATCGAATAACCTGACCTTCTGGTTTGGCTCAAAGCTCTTGCGGGAAATCAGTTGATCACGTAGAGCTTTGGTTCGAGCCTTGTAGATCTTGGCATTCTCATAAGCATCATTTCTAAGCTCCTCCAACTCAGATAGTTGGAGTTTCCTGGTCTTCCCAGCTAAATTTAGATCTAAATTGCATTGTTTGATCGCCCAGAATGTCCTGTGTTCAATCTCTACGAGTAGATGGCATGCCTTTCCATACACCAAACGAAATGGAGACATGCCGATGGGCGTTTTATACGCCGTACGGTAGGCCCAAAGAGCTTCCTCAAGCTTTTGAGTCCAATCCTTGCGATCAAGCCTAACCGTTTTCTGCATAATGTTCTTGATCTCTCGATTGGAGACCTTGGCTTGTCCATTCGTTTGGGGATGGTAAGGTGTGGAAATTCGGTGATTAACCCCGTATTTGGCCAATAAATTCTGGAATTGGGCATTAGTAAAATGAGTGCCACCATCACTGATGAAAGCCCTCGGAATCCCGAACCTACTGAAGATATTTTTCTTGACAAAATTGATGACCACCTTATGGTCATTGGTTCGGGTGGGAATTGCCTCAATCCATTTGGACACATAATCAACAGCAACAAGAATGTACTGATGTCTAAATGAAGGGATAAAGGGTCCCATGAAATCGATGCCCCGAACATTGAAAATTTCGACGGGAAGAATAGGGTTTAGGGGCATCATATCTCTCTTAGTTATGCTCCCGAGTGCCTGACATCGAGAACATGACCTTGAGAAATCCTGGGCATCCTTGAATAAAGATGGCCAATAGAAGCCAGATTACAAGATTTTTGCAGCTGTCTTTTTCCCAGAGAAATGTCCACCACACCCAGATGCATGGCAGAACTCGAGTATACTATTGAATTCATTCTCCGGTATACATCGACGAATAATCTGATCAGAGTCGATGCGATACAGTTCAGGGTCCTCCCAGAAATAGTATTTGGCCTCAGATTTGAGTCTATCCCGTTGTTACTTGGTCAAACCTTGGGGGATTTGACCAACGGCCAAATAGTTAACAATGTCAGCAAGCCATGGGGTGTGGACACCTAAAACTATAAGAATAGTTTCGTTTGGAAAAGTATCAGCAATTGGAATGTCCGGACAAGAAGAATCACCTAGGAGTCTCGACAAATGATCCGCTACCACATTTTGTACCCTGGTTTTATCCTTGATTTCAAGATCAAATTCTTGAAGAAGAATCCAATGAATAAGCCTGGGTTTAGCATCCTTTTTGGCCAGGAGATGTCTCAAGGCTAAGTGGTCGGTATAGATGATAACATGAGACCCTAAGAGATAAGCCCTGAATTTTTCCAAAACGAACACTACAGCTAGTAATTCCTTTTCAGTAATAGTATAATTCCTTTGGCCTTCATCCAGAGTTTTACTAGCATAGTAGATGACAGAGGGCTTTCTATCAATTTTCTAACCCAGGACAACCCCGACCACGTAATCAGAAGCATCGGTCATGATCTTAAAAGGGGCTATCCAAATTGGTGGTTTCAAAACTGGAGCATAGGTGACTGCCGTTTTCAGGAAATCAAATGCCTTTCAGCATGATTCATAAAAAACAAATGCCGTTTCTTTGGCAAGAAGATTGCTCAAAGGATGAGCAACCTTTGAGAAATCCTTGATGAATCTTCAATAAAATCCCACATGGCCAAGAAATGATCGAATTTGTTTAACAGATGTAGGAGGAAGTTTAGCGATAGCATCAACCTTAGCTTTATCTACTTCAATTCCCTGTTCAGAGATTACATGACCCAAAATGATGCCTTCTTGGGTCATGAAATGACTCTTTTCCTAGCTAAGGACCAATCGTGTTTTGATACATCGCTTAGGAATCATTTCCAGATTAGCCAAACAAGAGTCAAATGATTCTCCAAAAATAAAGAAATCATCCATGAAGACTTCCATAAGCTCTCCCACCATGTCAGAAAATATGGCTAGCATACACCTTTGAAAAGTTGCAGGTGCATTGCATAACCCGAAAGGCATCCTACGAAAAGCAAAGTTCCATAGGGACAGGTGAAAGCTATTTTTTCCTGATCCTTGGGATGGATAGGAACTTGGTTGTATCCTGAGTAGCCATCAAGAAAACAGTACTTCTGCCCAGCTAATTTTTCCAAGATTTGATCGATGAAGGGCAGGGGAAAATGATCCTTTTTAGTGGCTATGTTCAGCTTCCTGTAATCAATACAAACACTCCAAGAGGAAGCTGAACGAGTTGTGACAGATTCTCCTCGCCTGTTAGTCACAACGGTAATCCCGACTTTCTTTGGAATAATCTGAACGGGACTTACCCAGGGACTATCAGAGATTGGATAAATAATTCCTGCATCAAGCCACTTGATGATTTCCTTTTTGACCACTTCTCGCATATTTGGATTCAATCTCCTCTGCATTTGGCGAGAAGGACGGGATCCATCTTCCAAAAATATTCTATGATTACAGTAAGATGGCTCGATACCCCTGAGGTCATGAATGGTCCAACCAATTGCCTCCTTATGTTCCTTCAGGACCTTGATCAATTTATTCTCTTGCTCCTTTGTCAATTTAGCACTGATAATCACAAGGAGCGTCTTCTGAGGTCCTAAAAATTGATATTTTAAATTCTCAGGCAATGGTTTCAGTTCAAGTTGGGGCGAGTTGATGATTGATGGTAGTGTAGATGCTGAAGATTCAACAAGAGGAAGAGGTTGTAAGTGAACAAAATCAATAACCTCTTCAAAAGATGTCAGATCAGCCATAGAGGGTTGCAGGTCAAATTTATCATCCAAAGAGGAACTTTCGATTGAAGAAACCATCAGACAAGTTTCAATGTTATCATTATCCTCATCAAGTTCCTCAATAAATCCACAATCCTCAAATTTGTTGATCGCCTTAAAAATATCCAATTTCATTCGTTGGTCCCCATAGGCGATTTCCATGCTACCGCTTTCACAATTAATGTTGGCCTTAGTGGTAGCCAGGAACGGATGCCCCAGAATGATGGGCGTGTTCCTCAGATTATTAGGTACATCCATGTCAAGGATAAGGAAATCTACTGGAAAATAAAAATCCTTGACCTTAACTATAACATCTTCAATAATGCCTCGCGGGTTTGTGACCGAGCAATCCGCTAATTGTAGCGTTACTGAAGTTGGCCAAAGTTCACCTAACCCAAACTTCTTGTAAAGAGAAGTCGGAATTAGGTTGATGGATGTGCCCAGATCCAAAAGTGCTCTATCAAATGTGTAATCTCCTATAACGAGAGAAATTAATGGAGCACCAGGATCTCTCTTTTTCTGAGGGAGGTAGTGCAGGATAACATAACTAGCCTGCTCGGAGAGTATCACCTTCCTCGGAACATATTCTCTCGACTTACGCTTTTGTGTACATAATTCGTTTAAAAATCTTACATAAGCCGGTATGTGCTTGATAGTATCAAGGAGCGGGATATTGATCTCAACATTCTTAAATAGATTCAGAAGCTCCTCATTGCTATCAACAGACTTCTTCTTTGATTTGGTTAAGGCTTCAGGAAAATGAACATGAGTCAGATCTATGAGGTTCCTAAGCCTTGATTTCTCCTTCAGGATTCTCCTCTCTCTCCTTAGGTTCTTCAGGATTCAAAAGATCAAAATAGTGTGGTTGTGGATCCTGAGTCTTCTTACCACTTCTCAAAGTGACAGAATTTGCAAATGCATAAGAATTTGGGTCTTAGGGAGGGTTAGGAAAGATTGGAGAGACTTGATTAACCATGAATTGTTGATTTGCAGAAGAAGAAGAGGATGAGGAACCCTGCTCAACCACCTGAGCATGTGCGTGTGGGTCCCTCTGATTTTCGTACCCATGGGCTTGGTTGCCCGTATTCATAATATTTCGTAGGTTAGTTACAAGTTGGGATGGTAGAGATCCAAGTTGATGAGAGTTAGCAATGAGCCCGGACTGCAAGTTGTCCAGCGAGTTTTTCATTTTCTGCATGAGCTGGAGCATGGATCCTTGCATCTCTACCATTTGACGGTTCAAATCAGTCTACCTTGCAAGTTGACGAGCATTTCAAGCTGGCTGATTGACCTGATTCGAAGGCAACTGAGTATATACTTGACCCTGACCCACTGGTCGTTGCGGAACATAGTTGCCAAGTCGAAATTGGGTCTGTTGCCCCAGATTTTTCCAAGAGAAGTTAGGGTGGTTTCTCCAACCTGGATTATAGGCATTCGAGTAGGGGATGGATCTAACATTCTCTTGTACAGCACAGACATCCTCATAGGGTGAGGATGGAGAGAAAGAAAGGGAAGGATCAGAAAAACTAGGATCAAAGGCCCCAGTTTGGAACCCGTGGGGTTTCAAAAAATGCTGACTCACAGGTTGAGCCGCATCGAGTTGATTCATGAACTCCGGTCTAGAAGGAGCTCGTGAGGAATGGAATCCTGAATTTTGGGATTGAGTGGTTCGAGAGTTGTTCATAGAATTGCTAGCCATCCACTCCCATTCTTTTAGCAACCAAGTCCACCTTATCAAGTTTGTTGCAAATCAATTCCATATCAACTGAATGAGAGTCATGGACTTCATTGACATTTGATGTGGGCTGCTAGGATCGGTTAAATGTATCTATGGAGGCATGATTGATTGAATTCTCACTCATTTCCTCAAATAAATCATGTGCACTATCTGCATCTTTATTGAGGAAATTGCCTCCGTAAGAAGCATCCACATGATTTCTGAGTTGCTCAGTCAACCCATGATAGAAGATCTGCACGAGTTGCCATTTCGACACCTCGTGGTGTGGACACCTCCGCAATAAGTCCTGGAATCATTCCCAGGCCACATGAAACTACTCCCCCAGCCGCTGGGTAAAGGTAGTGATTGCCTGTCTCAAACCATTGGTATGTCCGACTGGGAAGAATTTCTTCAGAAAGGCCGATTTCAACTCATTCCAAGTTGTAATTGGTCTTCCTATTGTCCTATACCAATGCGCGGCCTTATCCCTAAGAGAGTGGGGGAAGAGCCTCATGATCATTTTCTCCTCGTTTACATTTCGTGCCTCGGTGGTCTAGACCAAAGTGGTCAAGTCCTCCAAGTGCTGAAACGGATCTTCAGAGCCAAGCCCAAGATAATGTTTAATCTGGCTTAACACCTGGGGCTTGATTTCTATGTCACCGGCTGGAATCTGGATGTCGGGACGTTCCTCGTAATTCGAAGGATCATAAAAATCCTTCAAGGGCTGAGCACCCTGCATTCTCTGAAACCATTCCTGCATTCTCTGCATTTGTTCCAGCTGCCTTCGAAATTCTTACTGTGGATTTCCAAGCAGAGGAGGCTGTTGGTCGGCCATGGGATCAATTTGACAAAAATCCAACTTGTGCCTCCTAGAATGTTCTAATGGTCCCTCCAATCGGGGATTCAATGACCGTCTACCCAGCATAAACTAGGAGAAGGTAGGAAGGACTGGGGATAGGGACCCTGCAACATAACAAAACAAGGCTGTCCTTATGTGGGGTAGCCTAAGGGTCTACTGACTCCCAAAACCTACTTTAAGACTGTAAATGATTTACTCTACTTGCGTCTGTTTAATCCAACCAGTTAGAAGGAGGGACTGGGGAGAAGGTTCTTCCTTCGGCTTTTGCCTCCGGTTCCTAGTGTACCCCCCAGCCGCAGTCGTTTGACGCTACTCCCCTAGCTAGACATCAGATTAATTAGTACAAGTAGGTTAATCAAAAACAATCTCAGACTAGGCCCTGAAGAGCGAATCAGACCTTAAGGCCAATGTCTACTCAATTTTATTAAGGCCTAGGATTGTGGTGTTTATGAAATGTGATGGGCCCTTAAAATGGGTTGTTCCCTTAATGATTGATTGAGATTTGTGTAAGTGCGTGCACAACCAGGGTTTTCAAGCAAGATTATTTGTGATGCCAAGATTTTAATGTTCAAATCTTGCTTAAGTAGCTTTTAGGGTTTCAAATTAGGTGGATTGCAATCAAGTTTTTAGGAAAACCAAGTTGTAAAACACGGGTGAAGATTGTTTTCCTTTAAAATCAGAAAGAAAGTGGAGTGCCTAGAATAGACCTAGATTGAAAACCCTAAGGAGGAGCTACTTGATGAGTTGATTTTAAATAGAGTGGTCCGACCCAAACAACGCAAACAATTTGCCACAAATGCACCACTAAGTTAGGCACTCAAAGATGGTTAACCTAGAATGATTTCCACTCTTTTTTGTGTTACTTTGTGTGTACTGGTTTTACAGATCAGAACCCGGTTGAGTAGAAACAAATCAATCCGGTTAGGTGCCTTGAATGTGGGTGTACGTTGTGTGTGTTTGTTGAAAATTGCCCCACAAAATTGTCTTTTTGTTATTTTTTTTTATATAAATGAGGGTGGAATGAATGTGAGTGAGAATTCAAACAACCAAACTATTCCTAGGATTTATGCAAACACCTAGGTTAATTGGAATTTGGATTTAATGTGGCGAATGAAATCTATGGAGGGGGGAGGAATGGGGAGCACTTACAGTTGTCTTCAACTGCACTTTACTCCAATCTACCGCTTGATGATTCCTTGATGGAGGTCTCTGCAAAACAATAGACACAAGAGAAAGCAAGTTAGAAAATAATAAAGTGCAAGAAATGTGAAAAGAAGATCGAAAATCGTTGCCTCCCCGGCAATGGCACCAAAATGTTGGACGTATGAATTGTTACGCTATCGTGTTTGGTTTTAAAACCTTGTTGTTGTAGCTTGGAAGCAAAGAATTCGTGTTCAACAATATAATTTATACCAAAATTGAAATTCCGGGTCAAACACAGGGGGGCTACGTCGATCTATGTTCGCAATTTTTTTTTTTTTAGAATTTTTCTTGAAAAGCAAGGCGATGTAATTACAATGAAGCATTACAACAATCAGACTAAAAGGAAGAGAGAGAGAGAGAGAAAACATGCATTCAATATTTCAAAATGTTTATACAATAAAACCAAATAAGAATTACACTAGAAAGCAGGAAATCAGCTACACTATAAAGCAGAAAAATTCTACACTAGAAAGCTGTAAAGAAGAATGGGAGAGAGAAGTTATCCTCCTCGACGATCGCTTGGAGGACGAGCCGGACGGGATGACGCTTGGACGAAGGAGGACAGAGCAGGATGAAGGAGGACGAAGTAGAAGAATGGGAAAGGGGCAGCACGTCATCGTCGTCGCGGGATCCACTTCCGAACGGGGACGAAAATTTGAACTTTATCTCACGAGGAGCATCCCGGGTGTGGGACAAGCTTCTCTCGAGCTTTGGAGAGGTAGAGAAGAGAAGGAAGGGGATGAGAATTTTGTGTGGAGGGGGTCTCCTTTTATAGTTGCAAGGAGTGGGGGTAAATTGGTCATTACATCTTTAAAACATTAAATAAGGGGTCTTTAGTGACGAATAAAACCGTCGCTAAAGCCCCATCGTGGGCACGGTGGGCACTGCTCGCGCGGATACTAGCTTTCACGTGCGCTTAACGCTTGTGCATGTTCGCTGAGTCTCAGCCGTCCGATCGCGAGATTGAACGTCTTAAGATGCACCTTCCCTGCTCCTCAATGTGCGCCCACCCATGTGCTATGCCACGTGAGGCGCAGGCATGCGATAGCGTGTCGGTACTATCAAGCATGGGCGGTCGTTGGATGGCGATCTGACGGTCGATTGAAGGCGCGCCCCCGTTCGCTGCGACTCGAACTCGTGCCAACGCCTCGCGATAAGGCGCTGGACCGCTATGCTGCATCGGCCAAATGGTCGCGCGAACGTATTCAAGGTGCCACATCCACAACCGTTGGATCTTGATCCAACAACGGAGAAGAGGCGCTCTGATTGAAGAAGAGAAGGTGTGGTGGTGCTGGGGGCCGGTTGGACGGCTTAGATGGCGCCACGTGGTGCCATCTTGGCCGTCCATCTTCTAGATGTTGTAGATGGTGCCACGGGTGTCGGATTGACTTGATTTTTGCGTCGTTAGGCTGTGATCGTCGATCCAAATCTATCCGTGCGGTCAGATTTGTCGTTTGAAGTGCGAATTTACACCATCCTGGCCCTTGATCTTCTAGGATTCCCTGGTTACTATCAGATGCTACAGATGCCTGATTAGGGCGATCTTAGAGTCATTGAACTCCAATCGTCGCCCTGATTACATCTGTATGGTTGGATATTCGATCCGAGGCCCGAATAAAAAGTTTGCCCTGTCCAAGTACATAAAAGGAGACAATTAAACTCCATTTTATTCAAACTACTCTAAATGCAAGATGATACATGTTATGTGATATTTATATCATGTAATACAATCCTATGTTTAAGAACATGCATAAATAGACATCTTAAGTATTGTAAATGTGTTTACATCACCCCCCAACTGCGATCGTTTGATGCTACTCTCCTAGCTAGACATCAGATGGACCAGTAGAAGTAGATTAATCGAAAAAAAACTTTGGAATGGTTATGATCTTGGAATTGATCCTTAAGGCCAATGTCTACTCGATTTTAATTAGGCTTGGGATGATTGTGATCTTGGAATATGATGGACCCTTTAGATGGGTTGTGCCCTTAATGATCAGCTAAAATGTGTGTGCGTGCACAACCAGGGTTTTCAAACAAGGTTATTTGATGATGTGCCTGTTAGGATTTAACCTTGTTTTGAAGCTTTTAGGGTTTAATTCTTAGGTTGGTTCAATAAAGGTTTAGTAAAACACGCCAAGTTTTGAAAACACGGGTGATGGTATATTCCTTTAAAAATAAAAAATAATGTGGAGTGCCTGATTCAGCCCTAAGAATCAACGCTAAGTGGCAAGCTATTGATGAATCGCTTTTAATATGAGTGGTGTGGCCCAAACAAATCAATCAATTGGCCTATTCGCACCACAGATTAAGGCACACAATATCTTAGCCTAATCAGATTTCTATTCACTTATGTGTTTTGAGTTGAAGTGTACCAGATCCACAGGTTAGATCCTGGTTAAGTGGTAGAATCAAAGTGGAGTGGTGCACCTTAAGTCAAGAGTTGTGGGTGTTAAGGTGTATCTCTTTCAGAAAATCCCACAATCAGATAACACCTTTTTTATTATTATTTTTTTTACTTATGTGGATGGCAAGGTCAGTGGAGGTGGCAAACAAATAACCAAATCTATCCTAGGGTTTATAAAAAGCACCTAAGTTGATTTGGGTTTGAGCTATTAGGTTATGGAATGAAAACTAAGGTGGGGATGGTGTGGGGGATACTTACAAAACCTTCATCTGCACTTTTCTTCGATCTAACCGCTTTCGCTCACCTCAGAAGAGTACCTGTAATCACAGTAAGATCAGAGAAAAAGTGAGATAAAAGTTAGGTAAGGCGGAAAAAAAATGGAGAAAAAAACAAAGAGAATTGCCTCCCCAGCAACGGTGCCAAAATGATGGGGTCACGTTTCGCGAATTAGAATTAGGGGTTCAGAGGACTCATCGTCGTAGCTCCTAAAATGCATTTATCAGATAAAGTTTATAGTGGAAACTCGAAAAGTGAGTCCCAAGTCGAACATGGGGAGGCAAACATTTGGTTTTGAAAATTCACATTTTGCTTTTATTTGATTTTGGTCGATTTTATCTTTTCTAATTTTTTTGTATTTTTATCAGGCAAGAGATTAGGTCAATGAATTCTTACTAATCTACTTGCAAAAATATATGAGAGAGAGGGAGAAAAAGAGAGAGAAACAATCATCTATTCATGAAGAATTGTTTGTTACAACTACGAAAACACAAAAAGGTAGAAAGAAGTGAGAGAAATCCCCCTCGACAGTCGCTCTGAGGATGACACCCTCTAACGCTGTCTGGAGGAAGGTGGTGAGGAGCAAGACAAAGGAGGATGGAGCCGAAGGATGGAGGATGGGGCAGAACGGCGTCACAGCGAGGATCTTCTTCCCGAAGGGTGGTGAGAGGATGGCCACGAGATGCTCCACGAATGGGGATGAGGGGAGGGAAAACTATTTGGTTTTACTCTAGTGGAGCATCCCAGACATGGGATAAGCTCTCTCTAGAGTTAGAGGTGGTGAGGTGAAGAAAGGAAGAGATGGTTTGGAATGGTGGTGGGTAGGTCCTTTTATAGTGGAGGAGGAAGAACAAATTCGCATCTGGGTCATTACTGACATCCATAAATGTCGCTGCAGCTGTCGCTGAAGATCTAGCCTTCAATTGCTCTTGCTAATGCACGCAGACCATTAGTGCCAGTTGTAAGTGTCACTAAAGGCCCGCGTAGCTGAAGATCCGCACCTATCCTCCGCTGCCACCCACTCCGTTGGCACGCGTAATGCACGCTATGCACTTTACGCGCCCGTGCTCCCTGCACCGTGTCGCGAGCACGCGCTGGCATGCGCTGCGCTGTTGCTGCGCACGGCTACAGCTGTGTGCGATGTGCTGATATTGCGTATGGCTGCAGCTATGAGCGGTGTGCTGCTGCTGGCTGACACTGGGTGGCCTGGATGGTGCCACGTGGCACCATCTGGGCTGCCAATTCTTCTTTCTTTTTTAGAGGGTGCCACGATGCTCAGATTGAGATGATTCTCATGCTGCTGGACTACGATTGTCGCTTCGAATCCATCCATACTGTTGGATTTTTCATTCGAAACTCGTATGGGTGTCGCATTGCCCTCTGGCTGTTGATCTTCCTCGAACTTCATATGATGCTACGATTCTCTGATCTAAACGATTTCAGAGGCGTTAGACTCCGATCGTCGTCCTAATCAGATCCGTATGGTCCGATCATCCATCCGAGGCCCTGAAATAAGTCTTCTTCTCTCCTGACCATAAAAAGGACCTAATTAACCTAAAATATATACAACTACTCTAAATGCAGAATAATGCATGCTATGCAATATTTATAACACGAAATGCAAATCTAAACCTAGGAACATGCATGAATAGGCATTTTAACGTAAATAGATGTGTCTATATCAGAAGGACTCTCCTGAATCGGCTGGTCGGTGAGACGACGGTGCCTTGCAGAAGCTTGGACGAAGGAGGTGAGGAGCGGGATGACGGAGGTGAGATGTAGGAGGACGACGGGTAGAGGAAAGCTTCAGCGTGTCACTGGAATGGAGGTGAGGAGGATGAGATGATCAGCTACAGGAATAGACGTGGAAGAACGACTCCAAGGCGACCTATGTGTGGTGATGGAAAGATGGAGGAATATTCGGTGGGACAAATATTCGTTACACAAATAGGCACGTTGGGAGCTTGAGAGTAAGCTCTAACAGAGCATTGGTAGGCTTGCTAGAGCTTATGAGAAGGTGGGATTAGAGTAGGAAGAGATGGCTTAGAAGGGAGGGGGTGTAGGTCCTTATATAGTGGATGAGAGGAGGATAGAATAGGCATAAGACCAATAGCGACCTCCAAGACATCGTTGTAGCCAGCTCACCAACGCAGCTAGCCTTGCACTTACGAGCAATTAGTGATGGCTGTAAGCGTCACTAAATGTCCACCGGGCTATTGCTGAAGGTTGGAGCCAACCAAGCACACTCCCGCACACGCGTGGGCTCGCACATTCTCATGGTGCGTCGACGGCTGCGTGCACCAATAGTGCCCATCAAGCGGTGCCACGTGGCGACGCCTTCGCCACTCGATGACATCCAACGAGCGCAATCGAATCACGCCTGCTCTTCGCGAGATTTCCCCCTCACACCGCGGCTCGAACTTGTGCTCACGGTTTGTGAGCGCGTGTCTTCACTAATGCGCCTCAGCCACGGTTTGCCAAGTGGAGAGTTCGTGCAGCCATGCGGTTAGGGAGCCTCTCAGCCATTGGATTGATATCCAACGGCTGAGATCTCATCTTGTAGTAGGCTTAAGGATGCATCAGCTCAAGTGGGGCGGCCCAGTGTATATCTCCCTAGTTTATTCTACTTCCCCGCTTCTTCCCTAAGTGTTTTGGGAATTATTGTGCATTTTTGTGACCTGGGCTCTGGACAACCGGCCAATGGGTTGTTACCCACGACAACTTGCTAGCCATACTCATGTGGTGGAGTGTGGTTTTAATTTTTTTTTCTCCTTTTTCTATTTTTTTCTTTTCTTCTTTCTTCTTCTTTTTTTTGTTTTTTAAGTTGGTGGCTTCCCTGATTTAAGATTTACCAAAAGGTAGTACGACGAAAAAGGTCTTATGGTAGGGCTCTGGACAACCGGCCGATGAGCTGTTACCACCGACAACTTGCTAGCCATACCACTCTAGATAGTTCATTAGCTACCTAATTTTCGAAGAAGCTGCTAAAATGTGAGTCAGTGCAAAAAAAGTGTGTAGATGCTTAGGCTTAAAATCCCCTCAAACTAGAGGGTGAGTTGATAAGTCGTATACTTATCACCCCAATTTATTGACCAGTTTAAAATGAATTTGAGGTGGCGAGGACTTGAGACTAAGTCCACATTGGAGTGGAGACTTGGGCTAATTAAGCTTGAAGACCTGAAGAGTCTAAGTGTTTAGGTCTCAAAGTATCAATTCCTAAGTTTGCAACTCCTAATGCCTAAGTTTTTGTCTCCTAATTCTCTTTTTTTTTCTTTTTTTTTGAGAATAAAATAGGAAATTAATGTTATGGCTGACAAACAGATTCATAAGAAATATCAACCCCCCCATGCTTAGCTAATGTAACATCCTCATTGTTAAAAATGAAAGCATGCAAGAGAGTAGAAGTGGAAGAAGAACACCTTGTTTTTGTGAGATTCAGGTCAGCTTGGAACAGTCTTTACACATGCTGAGTTTAATGCCTTCAGCTAGGCGATGATCGGCCCACGGTGGTTAAGGAAAGGTAAGAGCAACCTTGTCCAAGATGGGTTCAGGGAACACATGGTCGACAAAGGGTTTGAGATGCTATCTGTTGACCTTGAAGATATTGCCTGTCTTTGGGTCAGAGATTTCGATGGCCCCATTAGGGAAAATCCTCTCAATAACGAATGGGTTGTCCCACTTAGACCTGAGTTTTCCAGGGAAAAGCTTCAATCAAGAATCAAAAAAGTAGACCTTCAGGTTCAGCTCAAAGCTCTTACATGAAATCATCTAGTCATGGAGAGCTTTGGTCCTTGTCTTATAGATTTTGGCATTTTCATAAGCATCATTTCGAAGCTCCTCCAACTCAAATAGTTGGAGTGTTAATGGGGTGAAATCGATTTTTAAAAGATGTTCATTGCAGTATAAATGAAATCGCGTCGAAAACAAATAAGAATTTATTACTCGAAAACCTAGGTATTCGAGGTTGAACATAGGGAGCAAATTGGCATTTAAAAACTAGAATCACAACTTTCAATTTTATATAATGCAATGACCAATCCAATCAAAGTTATGAAGTAAAAATGAGGTCAATGTATAGAGAAGCTCAAAAATATCAAGATGGACGTCTGATGTAAAAATCAGACATCTTAAGTATTTGATGCTACAGAGCTTTCTCTATTATTCCCCTTCTGATTTCTGACTTTGGCTTCTTCTTTCTCTCTTCTTTCTCTTTCTCTGCGGCCACTCTTCTTTTGCCTTCTTCTTTCTTCTTTTTCTTCTCTTGTTTCCTTAGCTTTCCTCTGTCTTTGATTCTCGTTCCTTCTTTCTTCAGCCACTTGTTTCTCTACCCTTGGCTTCAGTTTCTTCTTTGCCTTTTCTCTTCTTCTTCCTTGCCTTCTGCCTTTGCCTTCAAGTCTTCCTTAGCTGCTCCTGACTTCAGCTTCTAAGTCCTTCAGTGGCTGCCCTTAGCTTTCCTTTGCTTCCTTAGCTCCTCCTTCTTCCTTTCCCTGCACAGCACAGAGAAAAACCTACCCCTACCCTCCCCCGCGTCGCTCTCTCTATTTCGTTCTTAGGTTCGCTCTCCCAGAGTCGAGTAATCGGGTCAAGTTTCATGTGCCCAGGTCCAGGCGCATTGACGTGGGTGATGTGTGAGGAGTGCAAGGTATATGGGTCGGGTACCAGGTTCGTGTGGGTGTGAGTCGTAGATGAGGTGGGAGCGTGGGCGAGGGACCTCACCCCGTGTTACTTGAGGTGCTAAGAAGAAAACACAAAAACAATTTAAATGACTTACCGCGTGCTTGAGTTTCCGAGGATGGACTAAAGTCCCACTCGCTTCTGCTTGCGCCTACAGGAGGAAGGTCCATCCAATTGAGGAGTTGTAGGTGATGTAGGCCCTGATTACCAGGTGCGAAAGACTCATAGAGGGATTCTGCGCACTTGGGATGTGCCTGCCTGGAGTGGGTCGTCCTGAAGCAAGTGAGCAAGGTCCTTCATGGCTTCGCTAATGGTGGCGGAGGGGTGAACCTGAAATGCACACACACGGCCTCGTGGCCCTATCAAACAACTTGGGAAGCTTTGCCGTGTCACGGCGAAGGTGAGACGGTGGTTGGCTGGCTGTGGAATGGCCTAGGCATGCGTGCTTAGGTCGCTCTGTGGCCGTGAAGGTGCATGTGTTGGGTGAGGGTGTAGGCGTGTGTGGCGGTTGGTGAAGGGGCGGAGGATGATTAGTGAGTGATGGAAAAGTTGTTGAGGTAGGTGGCGAGGTGTGTGGAGTGGGGGAGTGACAAATTCGCCTTGCTGGTGGTCGGCCAGAGATGAGGGAGATAGAGGTGGATAGTGGCTATCGAGGGGTGTTTCAGGAAATTGAATGAGGGAAAATGAAGAGTAGAGGGAGAGGAGCTTATCTGCGTGTAGCTGGACGAAGGGGAGACAGAGGGGACGAGTGGTGCATATGTGCCATCGTCGGGGAAGAAGGCCCTGAGGTGAGGATGACGGCAACGAGGAAGGGGTCAAAGAGGCACGTGCGGATACGGCACAACGCGGAAGAGAAGGCGGAGATAACTCTGCCACTGGTATTGTGGTAGAGAGATGAGAGGAGGGAGGAGGGATTGCTGGAGCTTGCGAGTAGTTGGCCGGAGATGGGGAAGAAGAAATTTGGGGGAATTCTCAGGCCAATTCAAGCTTAGAAGATGCGGCAAGGATCGGGGTTCCTCTTATAGTTGCTGGCCGAGCCCTTTGTGCTTGGAGGGCAAGCCTCCAAGCGCAAAGATCTTGCCGGAGATGGAAGGTGATCAAGACACCCAAGTCTCTCGAGCATTCGCACGAGAGATTTGGCGTAAATCTGATCTTGGGATCCTGTTCAGATGGCGGAGAAATCCTTAGAGAATCTCCCTTCCAAATCTGGGAGATCTCTGAGGATTCCGGGAGAGATCCTCCTCAAATCCTCGCCGGAGTGGGATTCCTCCGCTGTAATGGTGGAGGGACCTAAATGTAAAGAGTGGCAAGGAAGATAGGGGGGTCTTTGCAAGGGTTTTCGAAAGTTAGGGACCAGAATGTAATTGGGCGGCTATTTTGCAAAGTAGGTCAAGATGACCTTCCCTTAGGCGCAAATTTTGGTACAAATCTAATTTTAACCTAAGGAATCCAGTGGTGAAGTTGGATTTTAGGTTTGACCATGTTTGGCTAGATATTTTACACAAAAATCCAAATTAGGTCAAATACTAAGGTAGGACCCCTATATTGGTCAAAATAGGTTTCAAAGGCCAAATTGAAGGTTCTAAACCCTAGGGGATATTTTTCCATGAATTTTAGAGGGTTTAGTTGATTTTTATCATAACCAGAAACTTGCGAAATTGAGTGGGTTTGTTTTAGGGTTACAGAATGCCATTTAATTCTTAAATCTCACAATAACCCTTTTCTAACTGAACCATCCCACTTTTCCTCTTATTAAGTCTAATTGACCTATGTTTAGCCCCTGAGAAATCTCGATGATGTACTGCAATGGTAAAATTGTAGTTTTATCCTTTAGTTCATGTTTCCCTCCCAGAACAGTAATCCCTTGAATAAGGCCCTCCTTTAGGTTACGTAGGAGTTTTTGTTCACTTTCTTAGGTCAAAATGAGCTAGTTAGAGCTCATGATGAGGTTCTCATCATGGAGTTTCCTAGTTTTCCCGACCAACTCTAGGTCAAAATTACATTTCCTGATGGCCCAAAATGCCCAATGTTCAAGTACTACGGGTAAGTGATATGCCTTACCAAACACCAGACGGAACGGAGATATATTGATAAGTGTTTTGTATGCTATACGGTAGGCCCAAAGAGTATCATCTAGCTTTTGGGTCCAATCCTTCCCAACAGAACTAACGATTTTTGCAAAATGTTTTTGATCTCCCGATTGGAGACCTCAGCCTGTCCGTTCATCTGAGGGTGGTAAGGTGTGGAAATCCGATGATTCACCCCGTATTTCCCTAGTAAATTCTAAAATAGGGCATGAGTGAAATGTGTGCCACCATCATTGATAATTGCCCGAGGAACCCCGAACCGACTGAAGATATTTTTCTTCACAAAATCAATGACCACTTTGTGGTCATTGGTCCAGGTGGGAATTGACTCAATCCATTTGGACACATAATCAATAGCAATCAAAATATACTGGTGTCCAAATGAAGGAGGAAAGGGTCCCATAAAGTCGATGCCCCAAATGTCAAAAATTTTGACGGAAAGTATTGGGTTCAGGGGCATCATATCTCTCTTAGCCATGTTCCTGAGTGTCTGGCATTGGGTGCATGACTTTGAGAATTCTTGGGCATCCTTAAATAATGATGGCTAATAGAATCTGGATTGCAAGATTTTTGTCGTCATCTTTTTCCCAGAAAAGTGTCCACCACATGCAGATGTGTGGCAAAACTCAAGTATGCTATGGAACTCGATTTTCGGGATGCATCGATGAATAATCTGGTCTGCGCCAATGCGGTATAGCTTAGGATCATCCCAAAAATAATATTTGGCCCCAGACACAAGTCTATCCTGTTGTTGTTTGGTCCAATCCTGGGAGATTTGACCAGCGGCCAAATAATTGACGATATTCCCAAACTAGGGGGTTCGGATACCCAAGATTGTAAGGATAGTCTCATCCATAAAGGTATCAAAGATCGGGACATCCAGATGAGGAGAGTCAATTAGGATTCTCGAGAGGTGATCCTCCACTACATTTTGTGCCCCGGCTTTATCCCTGATTTCAAGATTGAATTCTCGACGCAACAGAATCAAGCGAATAAGCTGGGGTTTGGCATCCTTTTTGGCTAAGAGATGTTTCAAGGCCGAGTGGTCAATATAGATGATGGCATGAGAACCTAAAAGATAAGCCTTGAATTTTTCTAAAGCGAAAACTACAACTGGCAATTATTTTTCAGTAATGGTGTAGTTCCACTAGGCCTCATCTAGAGTCTTGCTAGAGTAGTAAATCACAGAGGGCTTTTTCTCAATCTTTTGACACAAGACATCCCCTACAGCATAATTAAATGCGTCAGCCATAATCTCAAATGGGGTTGTCCAGACCGGTGGTTGCAACACCGGGGCATAGGTGACTACCATTTTTAATAAATTAAATGCCTTACGGCATGATTCATCAAACTCAAACGGTGAGTCTTTGGCCAGAAGGTTGCTTAAGGGCTGAGCAACCTTTGAAAAGTCCTTAATGATTCTTTTGTAGAAACCCACATGCCTAAGGAAAGAGCGGATCTGTTTTACGGATGTGGGTGGAGGAAGTCTAGAGATAGCATCCACCTTAGCATTATCAACCTCAATACCTTGACTAGAGACCACATTATCAACCACCCCGCACAAAGCCTTCTTGAGTCATAAAGTGGCTCCCTTCCCAACTAAGGACCAGCCGTGTTTTGATGCATCTCTAGAGGGTCAATTCCAAGTTAGCTAGGCAAGACTCAAAAGAATTTCCGAAAATGGAGAAATCATCCATGAACACCTCAAGACAATCTCCCACCATGTTAGAAAAGATGGCCAGCATGCACCTTTGAAAAGTCACAGGCGCATTGCAAAGCCTGAATGTCATTCTGTGGAATGAAAAGGTTCCATAGGGACATGTGAAGGTTGTCTTTTCCTGGTCTTTGGGATGGATAGGGACTTGGTTATATCCCAAATAACTGTTGATTGCACCGCAAAAATACACCTGCAATAGTGCCTTCTTGTGCTATTTCCTAGCATTACCTATACATATTAGGGTTCCATAATCGCATTCGTAAAAATACATGCATGCATGCATTTAATTGAGAGGAGAGGAGAATAAATAAGTGGCCTTGCAATTAACATTTTTCCTCAAGTGCATCTCTGCTAATTCACCATCTTTTTATTTTTTATTTCACTTGATTTTTAAAATCTTTCCCGCGGCTGCATGCATCTTCTTCTCCTCGTGCCATGCTTCCCTGCAGCAGCCCTCTCCCTGCCAAGGCCATGCATGAGCCATGCACAACCAGGGCATGGACATGCATGGCTTTCATCTTCTATATAAAGAGGGCTCGGCTCCTTCTTGCAATAGCTTGGTCCACTTCAAAAACCCAACAACAACCTCTTCTTCTCCAGGCCACCATCCTCTCCTCCCTTTCCCTCCACACGCCGGCCCTCCTCGGAGACACCCGGCGGATAGGAGCCCTCACTGTGGTGCACACCCGCCACAGTGAGACCACCACCGCCCAGCTCTTCAAAGAGCCGGTGGGGGTGGTGGCTCTTTTCTAGTTTTTTCCGTTCCAGCACCTTCAGCCATTGGAGCGCAGGCTTCAAGCTTGAAGCTCAAAGCTCCAGCAGCAGTGGCAAGGTGGCAGCAGCAGCAGCCACCCAGCCCATTCCGCGCAAGCCTGCAGGCCGCTCTCGCCCTCCGCGCACGCCTGCAGGCACCATCGCCTCCAACTTCTCCACGTGCCCTGTCGCTCTCTCTCTTCCGCAACCGGCCACCGCGCGCCTCTGCAGTGGCCGGCCAAGCACCCTTGCGCACCCTAGCCAACACGGCCAGGCCACCGTGCGCCCTGACGCGCCCCTTCAGTCGTGACCCAACCCCCCTCCACACTCTCTGTCACAACCTTCCGCCCGCAAGCCACCAGCCGAAGCCACTCCACCACGCGCGCCGAGCCGTTCGCACTCATAGCACCTGCAGCTCCCGGTTGTGCGGTGCAACCTTACACTGTAGCCACTGTTCACGCGAGTCTGCGCGACACTGTGGCTACAGTGGGTGACCGGTAGCTTCTCACTTAACCGGTCACCTGGCGCGCCGCTACTGCCGATCGTCCGCGCACACGCCTCTGCTCGCGTCGCCCGCACCCGCACTCGTCTACGTTGCCCACTCCCTTTGCTCATGCCTGCGAGTGCCGTTTCAGCCACTCTGCGCAGCGCTGGGCGCTGTGGTCCCCTCCGCACCAACTCTCCTACGTGCGCACTCCTCTCTGCGCGAACACGTGCCTACGCGCGCGTGCGTAGCCTCCAGACATCGCTTGGAAGCTACAAATGACCTAACTTAACCCTCCAGCAGTGCTCTCTCTCTCCCGCTCTCTCTCTCTCTCACAACACTCTCTCACTCTCTTCACCGACGCTTACACACATATACACTCACACTTCCACACACACACACACACCTATACTCTATTATATACATATATATATACGTATACTTATATATATTGATATATATATACATATATATACATATATATATATATACTTATATATATACACATATATATATACATATATACATATACTTATATACATATACATATATATATATACTTATATCTATATATAGTAGTATTTATATAACTAAGTATTAGTATACATATATATATATATATACATCTATATACTTATATATATATATACATATATATACAAATAAACATACATATATATACATATACTTATCTGTAACTATATATACATACATACATATATACATATATATATATATATATATACACTTATCTACCTATATCTATATATACATATATTACTAGATGCATACACATATATATATACATCTATATAGTATGATATATATATATGTATATAGATCTATACATATATCTATCTATACATATACTTACATATATATTTACATACCTATATATATACATATACATATATACATATATAACTACATATATATACATATATATACGTATATATTTATAACCATATATATATATAGATATATTTACATACATATATATATATATTTTCACATTATTTACCATACGTGGTATCGCGGGAATATCTGTACCCATTGCTGATATTTCCCGATACACGCGTACAAAAAGGATGTTCGCATTCATCTTCCACTATCCATCCTACACCTTACACGCGGCACTTCGTCCTGTCGATTACGTCTTTCTAGACGACGACCGACTAGGCACAGTGCTACACTCCATCTCCGCCTCCACCCCCACCCCTTTATACATATATAGTATATACATATATATCTATACTATATTTCTATTTCTCTTGCATGCCAATAAAAAGATAAAAATATATATATAAAAGAGAAAAGATAATCTTCGACTCGCAGGTGCCCCGTCTTGCGAATAGCAAGACCCATTTTGGAACCCTATTTTGGCTCAAAGCCAAGAACCCAATTTTAAGGGTGTGCCTAAAAGACAAGGATTACCAGAAAAAAAAATCTAAATAGGAAAACACCAAAAACACAATAAACGAATGGAAGATATTCGCTGTAGGAAAGGTGTAGAAACTTGACTTGTAACCCCACTTCCCTGAGTTCGACCCTGGGCCTAAAAGTGACCAAGATAAAATCCAGTAGGCCAGGTTAAAAAAAAAATAAAAATAAATTTGTAAAGAGATGGTTAGGTCCGATTTAGGTTAACCACTATGCACACTTCAACGATAAAATCATCATATTAACAACCTATTCAGGTCCGACACCAACTGTCTAGGAAGCAAAAGTATTTTTGCCCAGCTAACCTTTTAAGGATTTGACTGATGAATGGCAAGGAAAAGTGATCCTTTTTAGTGGTTGTGTTCACCTTCCTATAGTCAATACAGACTCTCCAAGTAGAAGCTGAATGAGTGGTGATAGCTTCCCCTTTCTCGTTAGTCGTAACAGTGATTCCCACCTTCTTGGGTACAATCTGAACGGGGCTGACCCATGGACTATCTGAGATTGGGTATATAATTCTAGCATTGAGACACTCGATTATCTCCTTCTTGACCACTTCTCGCATATTCGGGTTTAGTCTTCTTTGCATCTCGTGAGAAGGGCGAGATCCATCTTCCATGAAAATACAATGATTACAATATGATGGCTCGATCCCCCTAAGGTCATGGATGGTCCAACCAATTGCCTCCTTATTGTTCTTAAGGACCTTAATTAACCTCGATTCTTGCTCCTTAGTCAAATCAGCATTAATAATCATAGGGAGCGTGTTTTTAGGTCCTAAGAACTCATATTTCAAATTTTTGGGCAATGGTTTCAATTCAAGCTGAGGTGGGTTTAGAATAGAAGGTAGGGAGGATGCTAATGAAGATTCATCAAAATGATCTAGTGGAAGAGGTTGGCAATGAATAAAATCAACAGCCTCATCAGGATGTGGCAGGTCTGCCACAGAGGGTTGTGGGTTGGGTTCGTTAAAGCTAGTGTAGTCCTCAAGTGCACTGATCATCATACAAGTCTCAAAATCCTGATTCTCAAGCTCCTAAATGAATCCACAATCCTCAAATCCTCTTATTGCCTTTAAAATATCCAGAGTTAGCTTCTTATCCCAAAAGGAGATCTCCATACTATTGTTGTCACAATTTATGTTGGACTTGGCGGTAGCTAGGAACGGATGCCCTAGAATGAAGGCCGTGTTCGTCAAATTGTTAGTTACATCGATGTCAAGGATGAGGAAATCTACAAGAAAATAGCGGTAGCTAGGAATGGACGCCCCAGAATGAAGGCCGTGTTCGTCAAATTGTTAGGTACATCGATGTCACGGATGAGGAAATCTACAAGAAAATAGAAATCCTTGACCTTGACAATTACATCCTCAATAACGCCCCTCAGTGTGGTGACTGAACGGTCTACTAATTGTAGTGTTTCTGAGGTTGGCTTGAGTTCACCTAACCCAAACCTCTCATAAAGAGAAGTCGGGATTAGGTTGATGGATGCACTTAGGTCCAATAGTGCCCTATCAAAAGTGTATTTCTTAATAATGCATGAGATCAAGGGGGCACCTGGATCTTTCTTCTTTTGAGGAAGGTGATGCAGGATAATAGAACTTGCCTGCTCAGAGAGAATCACCTTCATTGGAGTGGGTTCTCTCGGCTTACAATTTTGGGTACACAGTTCTTTCAAGAATTTAGCATAAGTCGGTATGTGCTTAATAGCGTCGATGAGTGGAATATTGATCTCAAAGCTCTTGAATAAATTCAGGAGCTCCTCGTTGCTATCTAACGTTTTCTTCTTGGTTTTCAATCGGGCTTCAGGGAATGGGATGTGGGTAGCGTCTTCAATTTTTGGTCCATGGGCCTTATTGTCTTCTTTAATCTCCTCCTCCTCTCTCTCAAGCTCCCTAGGGTTTTGACTTCTAGAAGGTAATTTAGGGTCCTGGGTTGCTTTCAACTTCTCAAGATGACAAAGTTTGCAGAGGCATAAGGGTTTAGGTCTTGAGGTGGGTTAGTAAAGATTGGAGGGCCTTGGCTGGTCATGTAACCAAAAGAAGAAGAAGATGAGGGACCTTACTCAACCACCTGAGCATATGCATGTGGGTCCCTTTGATTCCCGTACCCTTGGGTACTATTGCCCTGATTTTGCACATTGCACTGGTTGGGTACGGGTTGGGATGGCAGAGATCTAGGTTGTCGGGTGTTAGCAATTAACTCGAATAGCAAGTTATCGAATGATGTTTTCATTTGATGCATAAGCTGAAGCATAGACCCTTGCATTTCCACCATCTGCTGGTTTAAATCAGCCTACCCTACAAATTGTTGGGCATTCCAAGATGGCTAAATAACCAGTCTTGGGGGCAACTGGGTGTATACTTAACCCTGACCCATTGATCTTTGAGATGCATAGTTGTTGGGTCGAGTTTGGGTCTGTTGCCCTTGACTTCTCTAGGAAAAGTTAGGGTGGTTCCTCCAACCTGAGTTATAAGTGTTGGAATATGGGTTGGACCTAACATTCCCTAGCATTGAATATGCATCCTCATAGGACGAGGATGGAGAGAAGGAAGGATCAGAAAAACTAGGATCAAAGGCCCCAGTTTGGAACCCATAAGGTTCCGAGAAATCCTAGCTCACAGGTTGAGCCGATTAAAGTTGGTTCATGAACTCTCGCCCCATGGGAGCTCGTGAGGAATAGAATCCCAAATTTTGGGATTGAGTAGGTGTAGAAGTGTTTCCCAAATTCCCAGACATCCATTCTTCCATTCTTTTAGTGACCAAGTCCATTTTATATAGTTCATTACAAATCAATTCCATGTCAAATGAATGAGAATCTTGGATCTCATTAGCACTTGACCTTGGTTGTTGGGACCGGTTAAATGCATCCATGGAGGCATGATTAATAGAGTTCTCACTTATTTCCTTAAATAGGTTGTATGCACTATCTGCAACCTTGTTGAGAAAATTACCTCCGCAGGAAGCATCCACGTGATTACGGAGTTGTTCAACCAACCCGTGATAGAAAACCTACACGAGTTGCCATTTTGTCACCTCATGGTGTGGACACTTAAAAGTTCCTGGAATCACTCCCAGGCAACATGAAATGGTTCCCCCGGCCGCTGGGCAAAAGTGGTAATTGCCCGTCGCAAGGCATTAGTAGGTCCGATTGGGAAGAATTTCTTCAGGAAAGCTGACTTAAGAGCAGCCCATGTTTCTATCGGCCTTTCGATGGTTCGGTACCAATGTGCGGCCTTATCCATGAGAGAGTGGGAAAAGAGCCTCTTGATCATTTGCTCTTCGTTCACATTCCTTGCTTTGGTGGTCTGAACCAAAGTGGTCAGATCCTCCAAGTTCTGGAATGGGTTCTCCGAGCCAAGCCCATGGAAATGCTTAATCAAACTTAAGACTTGGGGCTTGATTTCTATGTCTCCGGTGGGAATCATGACGCCAGGACGTTCCCCATAGTTTGAAGGATCATAAAAATCCTTCAAGGGTCGAGTGCCTTGACCATTCATTCGTTGGAACCATTGTTGCATCTGCTACAATTCTTCCAACTGCCTTTGAATCAGCTCCTGCTGGTTTGGGGGCGGGGGAGGTGGTTGTTGTTCAGCCATGGGATCTGCTAGGCTATAACTCAACCTTCACCTCCGAGAATGGTCTAAAGGTCCTTCCAATCTGGGGTTCAATGACCTCCTTCCAACCATAGACTAGAAGGAAGTCGGAAGGATGGGGAAGAGACGGAGCCTTGTAGCACAAAAATACAAGCCTATCCTTATGTTGGGTAGCCTAAAGGTCTACAGACTCTCAGAATCTGTCCTAAGATTATGGATAATTTACACTACTTATGTCCAGGAAATCCAACCAGTTAGAAGGAGGGACTGGGGAGAAGGTTCTTCCTTTGGCTTGCGCCTCTGGTTCCTAGTGTACCCCCCAACCGCAGTCATTTGACGCTCTCCCATAGCTAGACAACAGATTGACTAGTATACATAGGTTAATCGTGAACAATCTCAATCTGGATCTCGACGAGCGAACTAGCCCTCAGGGCCAACGTCTAATTAATTTTAATTAGGCTTGGCACAATGGTGCTTCAGGAATGTGATGGGCCCTTAATGGGTTGTGCCCTTAATGATTTGTTTGAGAATGTGTGAATGTGCACAACCAAGAAGTTTTCAAGCAAGATTATTAATGATGAGGTGAGTTTTAGGGTTCGAATCTTGCTTAGTAGCTTTTAGGATTCAAATATTAGGTGTATTCAACAAAGTTTTATGAGGCAAGCCAAGTTTTGAAAGCACGAGTTCAAGTGCTTTTCCTTTATAAATCAAAAGAGTATGGAGTGCCTGGCTTGACCTAAATATTGAATCCTATGGGGCAGCTACAAAATGAATTTCTTTTAAAGTAGGTGGTGCGGCCCAAACAATTCAATCAATCGGCCCAAATGCACCACCACTTAAGGCACACAGAAAGGTGATTAACCTAATATGATTTCTACTTCTTTATGTGTTGAATTAGTGTACCGGGTCCATTGGTCGGAATCCCAGTTGAGTAGATGAAAATCAAGTCAGGTTATGCGCCTCCGATGTGGGTGTATAAAGTTTATAAATTGATTCATCCCACGTAAAGTATCTTTTTATTTTTTTTTAATAAAATGCTGGGGTGAAATGGATGAAGGTGGCAAACAAGACACACAATTCTATCCTAGGGTTTATGCAAGCACCTAAGTAGATTGGGTCTTAGTTATGAGTGTGGCGAAATGAAACTAGTGGGGGGGAATGTGGGGAACACTTACAAAGTACTTTACCCGCACTTTTACTCTGGTCTATCGCACTTGGATCTCCATGCTAGGGTACCTGCAAGATAATAGATCAAAGATAAGTGGGGGTTAGTAATATGTAAATACAAAGAAGCGTAGAAAATAATAAAGTAAAGTCCGTTGCCTCTCCGACAACGACGCCAAAATGATCGACGTGTTTCGCGTGTTTGAAATCAGGGTTAAGAGTAACCCGTCATAGTTGCAAAACTTGTTTATCAAATAAAATTTTATCGAAACTCCAAGGGAGTCCCAGGTCGAACATAGGGAGGCGACGTTTACTTTAATTGAAACCTATGCTTCATTTTGTTTATTTTTGGGTATTTTGAAGTTTTGCTATTTTTCTTGTGTTTTTGAAATAAAAAGATAAGCAGAATTGCACAAAAGAGATGGAACAGATATGATATATATTAATCCAATGTCAATTTCAATGATCTATGAAAGCATAAAAGTGAAAGAGGTGAGAAGGAATCTCTCGAATTGGCTGTTCGGCGAGACGACGATGCCTAGCGGAAGCTTGGATGAAGGTGGTGTGGAGCAGGACGATGGAGGTGAGATGCAGGAGGATGTCGGGTAGAGGAAAGCTTCAGCGTGGCTCTGGAATGGAGGTGAGGAGGCATAGATGATCTGCTACTGGAATGGAGGTGGGAGGATGGCTCCAAGGTGACCTATGAATGGTGATGGGAAGATGGAGGAATATTTGGTGGGGCAGGGATTCGTTACACTGATAGGCGCCTTGGGAGATTGAGAGTAAGCTCTAACAAAGCATTGGTAGGCTTGTTAGAGCTTAGGAGTAGGTGGGAGTAGAGTTGGTAGAGATGGCTTGGAAGGGAGGGGGTGTAGGTCCTCATATAGTGGATGAGAGGAGGCTAGAATAGGCATAAGACCAATAGCGACCTCCAGGATGTCGCTGTAAGTGTCGTTGTAGCTAGTTCACGCTCGTTCACACACATAGCTGGCCTTGCACTTACGAGCAATTAGTGACGGCTGTAAGCATCGCTAAATGTCCACAGGCTATCTCTGAAGGCTAGCACCAACCAAGCAGACGCCTGCATGCGCTTAGGCTCGTGCGTTCTCGAGGTGCGTCAACGATCACGTGCACCATCAGCGCCCATTGAGCGGTGCCATATGGTGATGCCTCCACTACTCGATGACATCCAACGGGCATAATTGAATCACGCTCGCTCTTTGCTAGATTTCTACCACACATCGCGGCTAGAACTCGTACTCGCAGTTTGTGAGCATGTGTCTTCACCAATGCGCCACGGTTGTGGATTGTCAAGTGGAGAGTTGATGAGGCCACGCGGTTAGGGCACCCCTCAGCCATTGGATTGAGATCCAACGGTTGAGATCTCATCTTGTGGTGGGCTTAGGGACAAATAGGCTCAGGTAGGATGGCGTGGATGGCACCACGTGGTGCCATCTGGGCCGTCCATCTTCTTCTTCTTGTGGAGGGTACTACAGAGCTCAGATTGGGGTGATTCTCACGTTGACGGACTGCGATCATCACTCTAAATCCATCCATATGGTCAGATTCTTCATCCGAAGCCCATAAAGATGTCGCACTACCTCTTGGCCATGTAAAATGACGTAATTAATGTACATAATATACAATTATCATAAATGCAATGCAATGGATGTTTGTGCAATATTTATATCATGATATGCAATGCTAGGCCTAGGAACTATCATAAATAAGCATTTTACGATGAATTTATGCGTGTTTATTAGTTGGATTAATCGGATAAAAGTAGACCAAATCATTTGTTTCATCTCAAGATGGGTTTTGGGAGTTAGTAGGTCTTTAGGCTACCCATCTAAGGATAGGTTTGGTTGATTGTATTCTAGTGCATCTTTCTCTCTTCTATCTTCTCTCCTCCTTTGCCATGGATCCTTCCACATCCTATTCACATTTCCACTCCTACTCTCTCACCACTACTTATCCCCAAGATGATTACTATCCTGATTGGACTTATGACTACCCATCTCCTAGTGGGGATAACTTTGATTGGGGATAATGATTCTAGACCTCAATGTCTAGGACCTAACCCTAGACATCATGATGATGATTATTATCCTTCCCAGAGCTACACTGATTATAGATCTCCACCCTTGGATGATCAAACCAACCTGATCCATAATCAGGAAGGATATGATGATTATACCACCTACCCTACCCAGGATTATACCGAATATAGGTCACCACCCCACTTTGAACAACCTGGAATGACCTATTATCAGCAAGGAGCCCAAGAACCACAATTTATTGACTCCCTTAGTTTTAAACCAAACCCACCCATCCCTGAATCGAACCATTCGATTCAGGTGAACTAGGTCCAGGGTAGGGTGTTGCTAAGTTGAGGAACACTATACAATCTTTAGAAGCTTAGCCAACACCATGCACTGAAGCATTAGAGCCTATGATCAAAATGATTGATGAGCATAATAGTTCTTTATTGGATTGGCTCCATGATGTTGAGGATAAGGGCCTAGGTGAGTTTCTACTTGGGAAATTGTCAAGATTGAGGAGGAAATTTCATGGTTGCCTTAGTCCAATCTTGTAATGATTCTTAAGATGAAACCCCTTCAGGAGAGTCAATGTTAGAACCCTCTCAGGTGCCTGTTGGGGGGGACACATTTTCTGAGACTAGGGATGATCAGGTTGGGTTAAAGCAACTAATCAAGGATGATGTCATTTTCTCACCCGAGATCCCTAAGCCAAGGAGTGATTACACAGCAATCATAGGTCTTAATTGACCTAAATTAGGCTAGGACTTAGCATAAGTTAGGGTAATTCATGCCTGCATAAGCATTACAAGCACCTTTATAGCTTTCTTTTAGCTATGCATAAAATATGCTATAATGTAATGATTAGGTGCATTATGTCAATTGCAGGTAATAAGCTGATCAAAAGCTAGATCTGAAGCTGGATCTAAAGCTGAATCTGAAGAATAAAGAATAACTGGTGTTGTAGAAGAGCTGGAGTGGAAGACCTAGATTAGATGTAGTAGATAACAATATAAGGGAGTTAAGGTATTCTATTATATTAAGTAGGAATAAAGCAATAAATTGTGAAGAACTTGGGTCCATCCTAGCCCTAGGACAACCTAGAAGCTTCCCTAAGCCTTAGCCACCCTTAGATTAGGTTGTCGCACCCTAGGAAAACCTTAAAACCTTAATTCCAGCCTCTATCTGGACGTCCAAATGAGTTATAGAACGTCTAGAACCCTTAGCCAACTCCCGCACACCTTCAACCCACTTCTGTAGTGTTATTGGACGTTCGGACAGTTGGTCAGACGTCCAATTTCTGCAGAATACCCAAGTTAGAACCCAAAATCCCTCCTGATTCTGATTGGACATCCAGACAAGAAATCTGGACTTCTGATTTTTCACTATAAGATGTCTAACACTATTATTGGATGTCCAGAACTACTCTCTAGTTCCTATTTTTAAATTCAAGCTTGGAACTTGAATTCCCAGGTCCCTAAACCTAATTCCAACCCAATAGGAACCTAAATTAAGGTGCCCTAACCCTAGTACATCACCTTTAGACCTCCCTAAGGGCCTAAGTAGGTCCTCACTAAACCTAATTGACCTCCCAAAGTGAGTACTAGGGTTAGGCTCAATTAAGTGATGTACTAGGGTTAGACCTCCCTAAGGACCTAACTCTAACTCACTCTAAAAATGGACTCAAGGTCGATCGAGCTAAATTTGAAATTATTTCCCACTTAACGCCACCTAGCTTAGTCAAGTAGATCAGATCATTCTTGGGTCATGTCGGCTTCTATCAGAGATTTATACGTGATTTCTCAAAAATTGCATGACTTTTTGACGAATCTCCTTGTTGTCGATGCCACATTCGAATTCGACACCTCGTGTCTCAACACCTTCGAGATTTTATGAAGCGCTATCTCTGATTCTCGATTCTCCAACCACCCGACTAGTCGCTTGATTTCGAGATGATGTGTGACGCTTCTGATTTCACCGTCGGTGATGTTTTAGGCTAGCATTGGGAAAAACAACCTTTTGTCATATACTATGCTAGCAGGATGTTGAATGAGTCTCAGCGCAATCATATTGTCACCGAAAAAGAACTACGAGCAGTAGTATTCGGGTTGGAGAAATTTAGATCCTATCTATTAGGGTCCAAAGTTATCATCTTCACTGACCACTCCACCCTCCGGCATTTGTTGGCAAAGAAGGATGCCAAACCCCGACTCATCAAATGGACCCTTCTATTGTAAGAATTTGATATTGAAATCCGTGACAAAGTCGAAAAGCAGAATGTTGTGGTGAATCACCTATCTAGACTGGACCCAGCACACATTCTTTATTCCTTGCCTATCCACGACTAGTTTTTGGATGAATCCCTTTTGCCAGTTCACTCTGTTGAGTTCCCCTAGTACGCGGATATCACAAACTATCTTGCCGCAGGCAAGATTCCTGTGAACCTATCCAAGGACCATAAACTCAAATTTACTACAGTGGCCAAATTCTACCTCTGGGATGACCCACTGTATGTCCGCATTGGAGCAGATTAGATTATTCGAAGATGCATCCCAAATTCTGAGATCCCCAGTGTGTTATCTTTTTGCCACAATGATGCTTATGGTGGTTATTTCTCAGGATGGAAAATCGCTGTAAAAATTTTGTAGTCGGGATTTTTCTAGCCAACTATTTTCAGAGATACACATGAATATGCCCATCACTGTAAATGATGCCAGTCGGTAGATTCTATAACCAGGAGAGACATGATGCCACTTTAGCCCATCATGGTTGTAGAAGTGTTCAACGTCTGGGCATCAATTTTATGGGCCCTTTTCCTAATTTGCATAGCTTCGAGTACATATTACTAGCTGTTGACTATGTCTTAAAGTGGGTCGAGGCCATCCTGGCGAGACGGGCTGATCATAAGACCTTCATTTCTTTCATACAGGAATACATCTTCGTAAGATTTGGAATACCCCACGCTCTGATTAGCGACGGGGGAAGCCACTTCATCCACACCCACTTCAGGTTACGGGGTACATCACCGTATAGCCACACCGTATCAACTACAGACCAATGGGCAAGCTGAAGTGTCTAACCATCATATCAAGCTGATTCTCTAGAAGTCAGTTAGACCCGACACGAAGGACTGGTCAGATAAATTAGTTGATGCACTCTGGGCATATCGGACCACGTACAAGGCCCCACTCGGAATGTCACCATATTGTATGGTGTATGGCAAGGCCTGTCACCTACCTGTAGAGTTGGAACACCGCGCCTTTTGGGCGGTGCAAAAATGTAACCTTGACCTCAATGTGGGAGGTCAAGAATAGAAACTCTAGCTCAGCGAATTAGAAGAAATCTGGCGGGAGGCCTATGAGAATGCATTGATATACAAGGACAAGACCAAGGTCTTTCATGACCACCACATCTGGAGGAAAGCATTCACGCCCAACAAGCAAGTCTAGTTGTTTGATTTGCAATTGAAACTTTTTTCAGGGAAGCTCAAGTCCAAGTGGACTTGCCCATATGTTGTGATTCACCCATATCCTAGTGGGGCAGCCTAAATCAGGGACCCAAAATCTGGGCATATATCTATGGTAAATGGACAGCGCCTCAACCCATTCATGGCCCAGGAACCTCCTCCAACTGACAAACTCATTCATCTTATCGAGGATATCTGAGTAAGTTCTCGCCCAACTGGAGGCGTTAAACTTAGCACGTATAGATAGCATTCTACCATCATCTATACATAACCATTTCTATACATAGCATATTTTTCTTTTAAGCATATTTCTCTTGCATATTACATACTGTTAGGTTGGCCGATGTTGAACGTTAAAATTTTAGGTGCAATTCCAGGTGATCTCTACCCACTTACTCCTTGCTGTATTCATTTTCTTTTGTATTCATGCATGAGGACATGAAAGAACTTAGGCATGAGGGGGTAAATAAGACAAAACTGAAAATTTTTATGCCAACATTTAGGAAAACCCTAGAGCTGCATGTCAAACATACTTTAAGACCCTCAAAAAAAAAAAAAGGAACTGACTCCACCTCCAATGCTCGCATTGGAGCTAAAAATCATCCGCAACAGCCACTTCCAACTCACCTGCTCACCTTTTGTTCTAAATTTAGGGTCAAGCTGAATGTAGCTGAAAGGGAAATTTCATGAAGTACGAATATAAGAGGTTACTTGTTTATAGCTTATATACATAGTGCATTCATGAATAAGATTATCTTATTAAGAGAATGCGTTAGGGATTTTATCCTCTAATTGATTCTTGTAATCTAGAATCTAGTACAACTTCTCATACACACGTAGAATTTGCAATGGATTTACGGTAAAGGCTGATAAATGACTTTAGTCTATCGACAAGAAGCAGTGCTTCTTTTCCTGAACCCTTGGATAGTGTTTGGGGAGTTAGGCAGATTTTCTTCCAAAAATCTACCAAATAGTGTGAGATGAGAATAGAGTGTACTGGTACTCTAAGATTAGTGTAAGGATTCCAGAATCTTAGATAATTAGGTGATGATACTCAGAGATAAGGCATAGTTTTCGCTCTCGGTTCTTGCGTATACATTTTGTGTGAATTTTGAGAGCCACCAAATAAGGCAAATACACAGAGAGCGAGATTTCATAAAACTAGGGCTAAGGTGGATGGTTAGACCATTCTTTACGGAATCCCTCGGCTGAAGGAGGGTATTGTTGTCAAGGTCAGAAATACACCATCCTATCCATCTCGTCCAATGTCGTGAGTAGGTACTTCCACCAAATAGGCCACCCAATCTCTCTTGAATACCACCAATCCCTAATAATGCCTCATTAATAAAGTTCGTGAATGTATGCTAGCTTATGTTTTGTTGAAAAAAAAAATTATACAAAGAAAAAAATGAAAGAGAAAAGTTGAAAAAGAAAAAAAATAGAAAAAAAAGCAAAGAAAAAGAGTGTGTGAATATTTAGTTGCATTGAGGCAATATCACCAAATAAATTTGAGATCCACCAAATAAGGTCTTAACCTATTTTTCTGTATTTCTTACCCCTCGAATACTGGCTGAGGAATTTCGACTTAGTGTTAAGGTTATGAGAACTCAATTAAAGTGTTAATGCCATGTGAGACCACTAAATATGGATCATATGTGAGAATTTGGTGAGATTGTGAGCTCTAAAAATAATAAAAAAATAAAAAAAATAGAGAGAGAGAATTGTTGGACGCACGAGTTGCTACGCTAACGTGTCTGGTTTTGAAAACCTTGGCGTTGTAGTTTGAAAGAGAACTTGTGTTCAACAAATAAAATTTATACCAAAATGGAAATCCCAGGTCGAACACAGGGAGGCGGACGTTTGATTTAAAAACACGTGTTTGTTTTATTTGTCACAAAGTAAATTAATTGATTAGAACTATCTAACTATTTACAATAGATAGAAGAGAGAGAAAGAGAAAGAGAGAGAGAGAGAATATTATAAACAAAATCAAAAAGAGATGTAGAATGAATATGGAATTTCATCATCAGAAAGATTGTTTATTACACTAGAAAGTGGGAAAATGATTACACTAGAAAGTAGTAAATCTACTCTAGAAAGCAGTAAATCTATTCTAGAAAGTAGTAAAAAGAATGGGGAGAGAGATATCCTCCTTGACGGTCGCTTGGAGGATGAGCCGGACAGGACGATGCCTGGACGAAGGAGGATGGAGCAAGACGAAGGAGGGTGAAGCAGGAAGAACGGGAACAGGGTAGCACATCGTCGTTGTCCCGCGATCTGCTTCCGAAAGGGGACGAAAAATTGACTTTATCTTGCGAGAAGCATCCCGGGTGTGGGAAAAGCTTCTCTTGAGCTTTGGAGAGGGAGAGAAGAGAAGGACGGGATGAGAATTTCTTGTGGAGGGGGTCTCCTTTTATAGTGGCAAGGAGTGGCGGCATTTTGGTCATTCCAATTTGAAAAACATTAATTCAAGACCTTTAGTGACGGATAAAACCATCGCTAAAGGTCCGAACGTGGGCGTAGTGGGCAGCATGCTCGTGCCTACTCACTTGCTTGCGCGTGTAATGCGCATACACATCCAGCCGCTCTCAGCCATCCAATCGCAAGATCGGACGACTTAAATTGTGCTACCGCCTGCCTCCTTTACGCGCCCTCCCACGTGCGATTCCGCGTGAAGCACGGCGTGCAATAGCACGTGGGATGGATTGGGCGCCTACAGCCGCTCGATCGCGATCGAGTGATCGTGGAGCCCGCTCACTTGCGCTTCAGCACCTGCTCGCGAGGAGTCGATCGTGCACCACTTGCTCACAATAGAGCTTCCGCCCACTACGCTGCGTCGTCGAGATGGTCGCGCGGATGAAATCAAGCGCGCGCATCCACGGCCGTTGGATGTGCTTCCAACGACAGAGAAGCGACGCTCTGATTGAAGAAGAGAAGGTGCGGCGGGTGCTTCGGCCGATTGGGCGGCTGAGATGGCACCACATGGTGCCATCTGAGCCTTCCATCTTCTGGATGATGTAGATGGTGCCACGGTTGTCGGATTGAGCCGATTTTTGCGTCGTTAGGCTACGATCGTCGATCCGAATCCATCCGTGTGGTCGGATTTGTCGTTTGAGGTATGGATTCACACCATCTTGGCCCTTGATCTTCTAGGGTTCCCCGATCACTATCTGATACTACAGATATTTGATTAGGGCGATCTTGGAGTTGTTGAACTCCAATCGTCACCCTGATCACATTTGTATGGTTGGATCTTCAATCCGAGGCCCCGATAAAAAGTTTTCCCTGTCCATGAACATAAAAGGAGATAATTAACCTCCATTTTATTTAACTAATTTAAATGCAAGATGATGCATGTTATGCAATATTTATAGTATGCAATGCAATCCTATGCATAAGAACATGCATAAATAGACATCTTAAGTAGTGTAAACATGTTTACATCATACCCCCGTGCCTATCTTTTGCTAGTCCCTAGCAAAAACTATATGCTATTTATAAAAGAATTAGGTTGGATTATTTTGGCATGAGTTATTTTCAATCATTAAGAAAATGTCTACTTAGGATCTGAACTTTCAAAGACACAATAGTGCCTGAGTATCTGTCAAAATGCATACCGTCTCATGCCCTCGCCTTATTCAAAGAAAATTTTCTTTTTCTCTTTTTTTTCTCTTTTCTAATTTTTTTTTTTTGGATTTTCAAGTTTTAGGGTTTAAGAGTGGCTTTGTATGGCCATTCAACTCACCCAAGATTTAATGAGAATCCTAAGTTCTAAGCATCTTATTATGAATGTGATAGACTCGTTGACCGGTAGTTAAAACGGACTTCGGATTTCTACGCCTCTAAGTAACCTAAAAAAGAATTCTACCTAAAGGTGTATCTTTACAATTGGTAGCTTTCTCCCTACTTTTATTTTTTTATGGGGTCAACACAAGGGTGAATCTAGTGTATATCTCCCCAGTTTATTATTCTTCTCCGCTTCTTCCTAAGTGTTTTGGGAATTTTCAGTGCATTTATTGAGCTAGGTTCTGGACAACCGGTCGATGAGCTGTTACCACCGACAACTTGCTAGCCATATTCGTGTAGCGAAGTGTGGCTTATTTCTTTCTTTTTCTTTTCTCCTTTTCTTTTTGATTTTTTGTTTTTTTAAGTAGGTGGCTTCCCTGGTCTAAGATTTACGTAAAGGCAGCAAAAAGAGAAAGATCCAGTGATTGGGCTCTGAACAACCTAGCTATGGGTTGTTACCCAGGATAACTTGCCAGCCATATCACCTTAGAAGGTTCATTGCTACCCAATTTCCGTTGGAATTGCCGAACAACGAGTTAGTGACAAGATAGTGTGTAGATGCTTAAAACTCAAAATTCCCTCAAATCAGTGTGTGGGTTGATAAGTCGTGTACTTATCACCTGTACTTATTTACTCAAATTACAATAGAATTAAGGCTGGCGAGGACTCAAAAAATAAATCCACATTTTAGTGGATACACGGGCTGATTAAGTCCAAAGACTTGAAGGGTCTTTGTGTTCAGATCATAATGTAGTATTTCCTAAGATTAAAAATTTTTCTTAAACCCAAGTTCTCTTTCCTAATTCCACAAAATTTTTTTTTTAATAAAAGAAAAAAATATACGGAGCTGATGAATAAATTCAGAGGTGAATATCCACCTCCCCATGCCTATCTAATGCAATGTCCTCATTGTATTGAAAAGACATAAAACAGAGTGAATGAGCGTAGAAAGCACTTGAATTGCATGAATGTCAGGTCTGCTCCGAGATGAAAACTAAAAAGAACTGTATACGTGCTGAATTTAGTGCCTTCATCTAGGCATACTATACGAAGAAGAGAAATAAAGAATTCACAGGTACAGGTTAGAATCAGAATAAACATAAGAAACTTCTGACCTATCAGCAAATGTCCACAGATGTGGACCAGATTGTGGTGTAGACCCATACCCCATAATCGAGAACATCTTAGGTTCTGGATAAAAATTACTCAAAACCTAAAATCAGTATGTAAGCAGGGTCGGGCCTGCGATTTATGAGGATGCAACCCAAGACCAAAAAGTTGGGTTACAGAAAATTCAAGCTCCAAAGAATAAGCAATGAATGTGTGCTTGGGTTGAACATCCTCAGAACAGATGTCATAAGGGTCCTGGTTTGATGGTTTCAGTTTAATAGGAACCCTTCGACTCAGTCTTTTATTTCCTTCGGAACTAGCTTCCCAAATCAAAACTTCCTGGCTCCTATCCTCCTCATTCAACATGTCAATTTCTGGGACCTCTTGCATATTAATCACCCATCTGAAATCTCTAAGTCTAAATGATGTGGCTGAATCAGAATTGACTTGGGTCTAATTATCTCATAAATAGAATCATCGATAAGCTCAATAGGGTGTAACTGACAATCAGAGCATTGAATTGAATCCTCCAGAAAATGCTATTATGGATCCGTAATGCCCTAATAAGATCAGTTTCCTCAATTATTGGGCTATCAAATGATCTATCAGATTCCTCAAGCCCAATCGTCTCACAAAAATCGTGTTCTATAAACTTGCGTGAGACTTTGCAACTTGAATCTTCACCATCGGAATCAAAGAAATAAAGATCCGTATTAATGTATGTTCCAAAATCATTTGTCACTTTCTATTCCAAGGAGACATACATTTCCTCATACCCTGGCTCAAGGATCTCAGGTGAAGAAATCATATCTTCCTTAATTGGTTGCTCTAATTCAATCTGGTCAACCTCGTAACATGTGTCCCCCCGAACAGGTGCCTGAACGGGTTCTGAAATTGGCTCTCCTGAAGAGGGTTCATCCTGGGAATCATCCCATGATTGAATCAAAGCGACCACAAATCTCATCCTCAATTTCACTAACTTCCCAAGTAGAAACTCACCTGGGTTATCCTTAACATCCTAGAGCCAATCCAACAAATACTTATTCAAATCATCAATCATTTCAATCAGAGGCTCCAATCCCTCAATGCAAGGTATTGGCTAAACTTCTAAAGATTATATGATATTCCTCAAGTTAGCTAGAACCTTTTCTTAAACCTGGTTACCCTGAACCAGATGAGTTGGTTCAGGGTTGGGCGGGTTTGGGGTCAATGCAGGGGAATTAACGAATTGAGATTCGTTATACCCTTCCTGATAATAGGTCATTTTAGATTGTTCAAAAGGTGGTGATGACCTAAAGGCAGCGTAATCAGAGGATGGGTACGAATCAGTGTATCCTTCTTGATTGTAGATCGTATTAGGTTGTTCATGAAAGGTTGACGATCTATAATCGATGTGGCTCTGAGAAGGATAGAAATCACAATCAAAGTGTTCAGGGTTAGATCCTAAACACGGAGGTCCGGAATTGTACCCCTAATCCGAGTTATCCCAACTAACTAATGATTGATTACAGTATGAGTCGGGATAATCGTTATGTTGAGGATAATTCAAAGCAGGAGGAAAAGAGCGGGAATGCGTGTAATATGTGGAAGGATTCATGAGAGATGGGAGGAAGAAAGGCACCCTGCAATACAAGCAATCAAACCTGCCCTTAAGTGGGCTAGCCTATTGACCTACATACTCCCAAAACCCGCCTTGAGATAAAGAAATGATTTGATCTACTTCTGTCTGTTCAATCCAACCAGTTAGAAGGAGGGACTGGGGAGAAGGTTCTTCCTTCAGCTTGTGCCTCCGGTTCCTAGTGTATCCCCTAGCCGCGATCATTTGATTCTGCTTCCCTAGCTAGACATTAGATTGAATAGTAGAAACAGACTAATCGAAAATAATTTCATTCTGGGCTCTGAAGAGTGAGTCAAATCCTTATGGCCAACGTCTACTCTGTTTTATTTAGGGCTAGGTTTGAATGTGCTTTGGAATGTGATGGGCCCTTTATATGGGTTGTGCCCTTAATGATTGATTGATTTGTGTGTGCATGCACAACCAGTGCTTTTCAAGCAAGATTATTTTTGATATGGTGAATTTTAGGGTTCAAATCTTGCTTAATAGCTTTTAGGATTCAACTTTAGGTGTTTTCAAACAAGTTTTGTTGGCACGCCAGGTTTTGAAAGCACAGGTGGAGATGTTTTCCTTTAAAACTTAAAAGAATGTGGAGTGCCTGGTAAATCCCTGATAGTTGAACCTAAGTGGCAGCTACTTGATGAGTTGATTTTAATTGAAGTGGTGCGGCCCAATCAACTCAAACAATTGGCCTGTTGCACCACTTAATTAGGCACACAAGTGATTTCCTAATTTGATTTCTACTCAATTATGTGTTTGAATGTGTGTAACGGCTCCAAAGATCGATTTACCGATTTTTGAAAATCAGATGAGGTTGTGTACCTCTATGAGATTTTTTTATTTTTTATTTTTTTAATGTGTAGGTTGGGGTGGGTGTGGGTGTCAAGCAACAAACAATCTAACCTTAGAGTTTATAAGAACACCTAGATTGATTGATGTTTGTGTTATTATGTGGTGAAATGAAATCTAATGGGTGGGAGGTGGGGGTAACTTACAAAACCTTCCACAGCACTTTACTCTAATTTATCGCTTTTGCTCGTCTCAAAAGAGTACCTGCAATCACAATAAGAAAGGAGAGAAGTGAGGTAAGTGATTTGTAAGTTAGAAAACGCGAAGAAAAAAATCAAAGAGCATCGCCTCCCCAGCAACGATGCCAAAATGTTGAATGCACGAGTTGCTACGCTAACGTGTTTGGTTTTAAAAACCTTGTCGTTGTAGTTTGAAAGTGAAGAACTTGTGTTTAACAAATAAAATTTATACCGGAATGGAAATCCTGGGTCAAACACAGGGAAGCGGATGATTGATTTAAAAACACACGTTTGTTTTATTTGTCACGAAGTAAATTAATTGATTAGAACTATCTAACTATTTACAATAAATAGAAGAGAGAGAGAGAATATTAAAAATAAAATCAAAAAGAGATGTAGAATGAACATGGAATTTCATCATCAGAAAGATTATTTATTACACTAGAAAGAGGAAAAATGATTACACTAGAAAGCAGTAAATCTATTCTAGAAAGCAGTAAAAAGAATGGGGAGAGAGATATCCTCCTTGATGGTCGCTTGGAGGACGAGCCAAATGGGACGATGCCTGGATGAAGGAGGGCGAAGTAGGAAGAACGGGAATGGGGCAGCACGTCGATGTCGTCACGGGATCCGCTTCTGAAAGGGGACAAAAAATTGACTTTATCTCGCGAGAAGCTTCCCAGGTGTGGGACAAGCTTCTCTTGAGCTTTGGAGAGGGGAGAAGAGAAGGAAGGGATGAGAATTTCATGTGGAGGGGGGTCTCCTTTTATAGTTGCAAGGAGTAGGGGCATTTTGGTCATTCCAATTTAAAAAATATTAATTTAGGACCTTTAGTGACAGATAAAACCGTTGCTAAAGGTCCAAATGTGGGCGTAGTGGGCGATGCGCGTGCGTCCGCTTGCTTACTCACACGTACATGTCCAGCTGCTCTCAGCCGTCCAATTGCGAGATCGGATGGCTTAAATCGCGCTATCGCCCGCCTCCTTTGCGCGCCTGCCCGCGTGCGATTCCGCGTAAGGCGCGGCATCCAATAGCACGTGGGATGGATTGGGCACCCGTAGCCGCTCGATCGTGATCAAGCAGTCGCGGAGCCCACTCACCCACGCTTCAGCACCCGCTCACGAGGAGTCGATCGCGCGACGCTTGCTCACGATAGAGCTTCCGCTCGCTGCATTGCGTCGTCGAGATGGTCGCGTGGATGATGAAATCAAGCGCGCGCATCCACAGCCATTGGTTGTGCATCCAACGATGGAGAAGTAGTGCTCTGATTGAAGAAGAGAAGGGCGGTAGGTGCTTCGGCCAGTTGGGCGGCTGAGATGGCACCACGTGGCAGCATCTGAGCTGTCCATCTTCTGGATGATGTGATGGTGCCACGGTTGTCGGATTGAGTCAATTTTTGCACCGTTAGGCTGCGATCGTCAATCCGAATAAATCCGTGCGGTCGGATTTGTCATTTGAAGTATGAATTCACACCATCTTGGCCCTTGATCTTCTATGGTTCCCCGGTCACTACTGATGCTACAGATGTCTGATTAGAGCGATCTTGGAGTCGTTGAACTCTAATCGTCGCCCTGATCACATCTATATGGTTGGATCTTCGATCCGAGGCCTAGATAAAAAGTTTGCCTTGTCCATGAACATAAAAGGAGATAATTAACCTCCATTTTATTTAACTAATCTAAATGCAAGATGATACATGTTATGCAATATTTATAGTATGGAATGCAATCCTATGCTTAAGAACATGCATAAATAGACATCTTAAGTAGTGTAAGCATGTTTACATCAAGAATGAATACAAAGGAACCAGAAGGGAACATAGTTTTTCTCGTCTTTCGCTAAGTTGAGTTACTTGATAATTCGGGAATCTAGATTCTAAAGTACAAATCTCTATTTAGCACCAACTGAGAGTGAGCCACCAAATAAACACCTACATCCCTTAGAAATCCTCTATCAAGCTTAAAGCTGGGGTGGAATTCATAGAATATCTTGAATACCCCGAGGGTGGAAGTCCTCCTATCTCGCTAGAATTTTTACTAGGGGTCAAGTATAGGCTTTAGAGGTGAATTGGTTTTTCACTCGAATCCCTTGCAAAAGCTACATAGCTACACTTTCAAATTTGTATGGATTTCTAGAGCATAGGATGAAAACAAAAAGAAGGAAAATCTCTAGGCATACACTTGATAAAATAATCAATCCCTTAGGGACCCTTCTGTGAATAATTTAGTCTCGCATTTGCTAGGTACTAGCAAGATTTAGGCATAGGGGTATGATTGCGTAGCAATCATAAGTCTTAATTGACCTAAATTAGGCTAGGACTTAGCATAAGTTAGGGTAATTCATGCATGCATAAGCATTACTATCACCTTTACTGGTTTCTTGTAGCTATGCATAAAATAATGCTATAATGTACTGATTAGGTGCATTATGTCAATTGCAGGTAATAAACTGATCAGAAGCTAGATCTGAAGCTGGATCTAAAGCTGGATCTGAAGAATAAAGAATAACTGGTGTTGCAGCAGAGCTGGAGTGAAAGACCTCGATTGGATGTAGTAGATAATAATGTAAGGGGCTGAGGTATGCTATTTTGTTAAGTAGGAATAAAGCAGTAAACTACGAAGAACTTAGGTCCATCTTAGCCCTAGGACAACCTAGAAGCCTCCACAAGCCTTAGCCACCCTTAGATTAGGTCACCGCACCCTAGGAAACCTTAGAACCCTAATTCTAGCCTCTATTTGGAGGTCCAGATGAGTTATAGGATGTCCAAAACCCTTAGCCAACTCCCACACACCTTAAACCCATTTCTGCAGTGTTATTGGACGTCTAGACACTTGGTCAGATGTTCAATTTCTATAGAATACCCAAGACAAAGCCTAGAATCCCTCTTGACTCTGATTGGATGTCCAGACAAGAAGTCTTGACTTTTGATTTTTCACTATAGGATGTCTGACACTATTATTGGATGTCTAGAACTGCTCTTTAGCCCCTGTTTTTGAATTCAAGCTTGGATTTTAAATTCCTAGGTCCCTAAACCCAATTCCAACCTTATAGGAACCTAAATTAAGGTGCCCTAACCCTAGTACATCACCTGTAGACCTCCCTAAGGACCTAATTAGGTCCTCACTAAACTTAATTGACTTGGATCGTTGATGGGAATTCCATCATGAGCTATAAATAGCTCATTTTGACCCAATGAAGAGAATAAATGCTCCTACATAACCAACTGAAGGTCATAATTCACTGCATAAACTATCTGAGAGAAAAATAAGAAAACTAGGGTTAAAACTACAAGTTTACCAATGCAGTACAACCACGGGTTTTCTCAAGGGCTGAACAAAGGTCAAATGATTTTAATAAGATAACAAGGGGGTTGGATTTGATAGAAAAGGATTTGTGTATGTTCTAGGAATTAAATAACTTTTAAAACCCTAAAAATAGACCCACTTAATTAAACAAGGTTCTAGTTAGGATAAAATTCACTTAAACCCTTTAAAAATCATAGAAAAATATTCTTTAGGATTTAGTACCTTTAATTTGGCCATTATAACCCATCTTGACCAAAAATGGAGCCTTAAATAGATATTTGCCCTTATTTGGGTTTTTGCGTAAATTACCCAGTCAAACTTGATCAAAACCTTAATCCAACTTCACCATTGGATTCCTTAGGTCCAAAATAGGTTTGAATCAAAATTTGGACCTAAGGAGAATTCATCTTGACCTAGTTTGCAAAAAGGTCATGTCTGATTATATTTCTACCCCTAACTTTCAAAATCCTTGCGAACAGCCCCCTAACTTCTTCATCATCTTCACAAATAGGTCCCTCCACCATTATCGCGGAGGAATCCTACTTTGGCAACCTTTGAAAGGAGAATTTTCCTTGATTGCTTGGAGAATCTCCTCCAAAATTGAAAGGGAGATTCTCTAAGAAATTCCATCCAATATGAACCCAGTTAGATGCTTTGAATCTTTCCCAATCTCTCATGCGAAAGCATGAGAGATTTGGGTCTCTTGAAGTTTCCATCTCTGGCGAAGCATTCCTTACTTGGAATCTTGGCTTCCAAGCACAAAACCTTCTCAGATCCCTATTTAAAGACTCCCCATGGTCCAACCGTCTCCTTAGGTTGAAATTAGGCCAGTTTCCCCTCTATTCCTCTCACCCCTTCAGTTGCAACCCTCCGCAAGCTCCAGCGGCCTTTCCCTAGCTCTTTCATCACCCAACCACAGTACCAGTGGCAGGGTTATCTCCCTCTCCATCCTCCACATCAAGCAATACCTGCGACGTCACCCCTGCCCTGTCCTCGCCCCTGCCTCTTCTACGGAGGTTTCATCTTCCCCACGTCTGGAAATCACATCGACGTGGGATTCCTTTCCCTTTCATCCCTTAGAAGTTGGTTTTTAGGCTCCCTATCTTCCCTACTTCCTCCCTCTCTCTCTATTTCCCAAAATCGACCATCGACGCCACTGACCACTGTCACCTCCTCCATCTTCGGTGACTGTTCCGGCGAGGTGCTCCCGTCGCTATGCACCTCCAACCACCTCGCCGACCACCCTACAACCTCCACCGCACCTCCTTGATCATTTCCTTTCACTCTAATCACTCCATCGACCACTCGAACACCTCACCGAACACACCTACTCACACGCACACAGTACGCCCTAGGCACGCCACCACAACCACCCTTGCTCCACGCCACGGCCATCGTCACATTCACCATGCCATGACGACCTTGCTGAGCATTTTGATGCAGCCATTAGGCACTTGTTCGTTACTTCAAGTATCAAGTCAACGGCCACCACTGCTGCCAAAGCTTCGAGCTTGCTTGCTATTGCTCCAGGTCCTGTTATGCCCCAAGGCTATCTCCAGGCTGTGCAGACTTAAGGTGTGCAGGCATCCAAGCCCTCAAGTGAAGGCTTCAGTAATTGCAGCCCCATCGATTTGCCAAAGACACTACTGCTGCGATGCGCAAAAGACAGGTAGGACATTTATTCCCACCTCGGAAGTGAAAAGGCACCTGCACCCACATAAAGTGGAAAATTGAAGAGGGCTATTTGCCTTTTACACTGAGGGTGAGGACCTCCTCCCCCCTTCACCAGACTCATCCGCAACACATAACCTGCAGACCTGGCCGACCCGACTACCCACCTGACTTCACTCCTCTCTCACCACACACGCCGATGAGCCTGGATCTGAGTATGCAATAGGTTCGATTACCCGACCGGCTGTGGCTCTGGGAGAGCAAGACTGAAATAGAAAGAGAGAAAGAGAGAGGAGAGCTGCGTGGGGGAAGGGGGGTTTTTGCCTTGGAGAGTTTGGCTTCGACACTTAGTTGGTTTCAGAAGGCAGGAAGGCCAAACAAGAAGAAAGCATAAGGAAGAAGAGAGAAGAAGAAGAGGAGAATTGAAGGCAGAAGAAGGAAGAGAGAGAAGAGAGGGCTTGCAAAGGCAAAGGAAGAAGAAGGAAAAAGAAGAAGAAGCCAAAGACAGAAGCTAACGAAGAAGAGAGGAAGAGAAGTACACAGAGAAAGAGAAGAAGAAGAAGAAAGGAAGAGGATTGTAGCAAACTCATTTAAGACGTCTGATTGTAAAATTAGACACCTGAATTTATATTTCCTTCTTTAGTCAATTAGAGTAACTATTTTATGACTTATAATTGGTGATTCAAATCTCCATTATTTTGTCTAAAACTCTTTTTACTCTTCATATACTCATACGCTCTACATTCCTATTCAGTTTTTGAGTAATATTATGTGTTCAATTTGCATTAATTGCTAAGTTTAGTGTGTGAATTCCATTTGCTCCCTGTGTTCAACTTCGGAACATTTTTTGAGTAATAAAATTGTATTTGTTTTCAAAGCGATTTAGACTATACTACAATGTGATTATTTAAAATATCGATCTCGCTTCATTAACAATCATTGTCAATCTCTTCAGTCTATTGAATTGGACTCATTGAGTCCAATTGAGTCCTGATCTCAGCACACATTGTCCAATTGGACTCAGTAAGAGTCCAATTGACCTAGACCTAACTTAATTGAGTTGTTTTACTCTCAATTAGGTTTCCACACACCCAATTAAACTTGTCTTAAGTTTAATTTCACTTTGCCTTAGTGAATTAGGGTTTGCAACCCTAATTTGAGACCTACCTTGACCTAAACCCACTAGAACCTAACCTAATCAACCTAGCCACCTAAGTTTCGACCCACACACACCCACACACACCATCCACATGAAAATACTAATCCTAGAGTTCTCTATAACTTTTTACCATGTGTTGTTGTCTTGGTTGCTAAAATTAGCAACCAAGAGCCATTCAATTTTTAGATCCACATTTGGTGGATCTAAAAACCACCATCCATCCTCTCTCTCACTCTCCTATGAGCTCCCACCATAGGCCTCTCTAGAGAATTCCATAATTCTCTACGGAGCTTCCCTTAGGTCTGTAAAAAGACCTAAGGGGTGGCACTTTGGACCCATTCACTCTTGGCTCCATTTTAGCTTAGCTTCATTCAACCTCCACTCTAACTTAACGAGTAGCTTCACCATGGCCACCACCATCTCCACACCAAGATGTTGGATCACCTCCTCAATGTCTCTCCATGGGCTAGCCTAAGCACCATTGGCCACCCCTCCTTCTCTCAACCAAGTCAAAGGCCATTAGAGCCCACCTCTGAAAGCCCTTAGTTTTGATAGATTAGATTATAGTTCTTCACAGTTTTACTGCTTTATTTACAGCTTAATAGTGTAGCTCTATATTCTCCCCCAATGATGCATGCATAATTCCCCCTTAGATTCATGTATGCAATCCTTTTCTGCTAGCTAGATTTATGTTTTCAAGCATCCCTCTACAAGCTTTCCATGAGCTTTATGTTGCAAACACCATCATGAATCAATGAAAATCTTTTTCTATATATATATCTATTTGTGAAAATCACCATGAGCCTTGTTGCAATACTTTTGTGTGATTGAAGTTGCATGCTTTAATTTTTGATACTCTGGCAACTAAGCATGTCGTGCATAAATACGAACTTAGCATAAATCGACATGCGATTTTGAATAAGTAGAGTAAGAGAGATCGATTTCAAATCTGCATTTCCATAAATGCCTCCTAGATACGAACGACTGAGACTCAAGTCTCGTTATCTTTCAAAACACGCGCGAGAATCACTTCCTGTCAGGGAGCAAGGAAAAATATGTCTCTATAGATGAAGGAATAACATATGATTTTGGGACATATAAATAAGGATGAAAAATTCTTTAATTCTAAGGGTAAGGAATCTCTTAGTGAAGTCTCACTTGAAGTTAAGGGAAACGATTTTAGTTAGACAAGTAGGATCGAGGAGCATGATGAATCATTCGATAGCCTAATAACTGAGGATTACGATCCAATTTGGACTGACATGGAGGATTCTAATCCTATTATAATAGATGATCTAATTGGTAGCCCTACTCTTCAAACACACCCTAAAGAGATTAATGATTTTGATTTGGAAATCATTAAATCCAAGTCAACTTTGATCCAGCCACAATTATTTGACTTGGATATCTTTAATGGGGTGTACAACGATCTAGAGGTGATGTAGACACATCCATTTAGGTTAAAATGCCTATTTATGCATGTTCCTAGGCTTAGATTTGCATTCCATATTATAAATATTTCATAGCATGCATCATTCTGCATTTAGAGAAGTGTTGTATAGTTTAGGTTAATTGCATCCTTTTTGTGGTCAGCAAAGAAGGAGATTTATTTTGGAGCCTTGGATTGATGATCTGACCATACGGATCTAATTAGGATGACAATTGCAGACCAATGTCTCTGAAATCGACTTGATCGAAGTACCAAAGCAACATATGTAATCTGAAAAGGATCAACAGCCAAGGGACTAGTTGACGTAATTCGGAACTTCAAACGACAAATCTGACTACACGGATGGATTTGGGTTAACGATTGTAGCCCAACGACATTAAAATTGACCCAATCCAACCTCTGTAGCAGCCCCTACAACAAAAGGAAGATGGATGGCCCAGGTCATGCCACATGATGCAACTTTGGCCGCCCATGCACACACATGCACCACCGCACGTGCACAGTAGCGCGAGTGCACGCGCGTGCGTGGAGGCATGCATGCATGCAGGCGCAATAGCACAGCGTGCAAGGCAAGGCAGGGCACGCAGCACGTAAGGCAGCGGCGGCAATAGCAATGTGTGCAGGAGTGAGGCACATAGCGCGCGTGTGCACGTGACAAGGCCGCGTGGAGTGCATGCCAGCGGTGCGGCAGCAGAGGCATGTGATGCACGCGCCAGTGGGGGTGAGGGTTGGCACAAGATCTTCAGCGACGTTTATGACCATCACTAAATGTCCTGTGCACGAATTCGATTCCTTTCTCTACTATAAAAGGACCCCTACCCCTCCCATTCTTCTTCATCTCTTCCTTTCTTCCTCTCACCACCTCCAAAGCTTTAGAGAAAGCTTGTCCCAAACCTGAGATGCTCCTCTAGAGTAGAGAACAAACATTTGTTCCTACCTCTCATCCCCCTTCGTGGAGCATCCTGTTTCCGTCTTCTCACCTCCCTTCAGGAAGGAGATCCTTGCCATGATGCCATCCTGCCCCACCATCCATCCTCTAGCTCCGTCTTCATTTGTTCCACTCCTCACCACCTTCTTCCAGGCGATGTAAGAATGAGTCATCCTCCAAGCAACCGCCGAGGGGGATTTCTCTCACCTATCTCTATATTTACTGCTTTATATGTATAGTTTTCCTGCTTTCTTAGTTGTAATAAACATTTGATTATAAAAATACATGATTATTTCTCTCTCAATCTCTGTCTCTCTCTCTCTTATATTTTGCAAGTAGATTAGTTAGATAAGAATTCATCGACCTGATCTCTTGCTTGCTAAATATACCAAAAAAAATTAGAAAAGACAAAAATGACAAAAGCAAATAAAAGCGAAATGTGGATTTTCAAAACCAAATGTTCGCCTCCCTGTGTTCGACCCAGGACTCACTTTCCGAGTTTCGGTTATACATTTTATCTGATTGATCAATTTTCTTGCAAAATTGAGCTACGACGATGGGTTTTCCAAACTCAAACCCTTTATGCGTGCGAATCCGCCATAATCATTTTGGTGCCATTGCCAAGGAGGCAACGCTCTTTGATTTTTTCACGTTTTCCTGCATTACTTACATATTTTTCTAACCTATCTTTCTTCTTAGATTTATTGTCTTACAGGAACCCGGTCAAGGTGCCGAAGAAGGTAGATTGGAATAAAGTGCGGGTAGAGACATTTGTAAGTTTTCCCCCACCACCCCCACCCTAGTTTCGATTTTGCCACACTAATAACTCCAACTCAAATCAACCTAGGTGCTTTTATAAACCCTAGGATAGATCTGATTGTTTGATTGTCACTTTGCCTCACCTCACCCACCCGCATATATTTAAAAAATAATAAAAAAAAACTCTTCTATTGTGGGATTTTTTGAAAGAGACATACATTAACACCCACAACTCTCGACTTAAAGCGCACCACTTCACATCGATTCTACCACTTAACCGGAATCTAACCCGTGGATCTAGTACACCCTAACTCAACACACCAATATGTCAGTAGAAATCTGAATAGGTCAAACATTTTTGTGTGCCTTAACTAAGTGATGCAACAGACCAATTGATTGAATTGTTTGGGCCACACCACTTAAGATAAAAGTGATTCACCAGTAGCTTGCCACTTAGGGTTGATTTTTAGGGCTGAACCAGGCACTCCACATTTTTTTTCTGATTTATAAAGGAATACATCATCACCAGTGCTTGTAAAACCTGGATTATTCTACTAAACCCTAATTGAACCAACCTAAGGATTACCCTAAAAGCAACTAAGCAAGGTTAAACCCTAAAAGACACATCATCAAATAACCTTGTTTACAAACCTTGGTTGTGCACGCACACACATTTGAATTGATCATTAAGGGCACAACCCATCTGAAGGGCCCATCACATTCCAAGAGCACTAAAAGGGAGATCTTCGTTTTCGTTGAAAACTTTGACATAAAATGTTGCATCTTTGTAGTATGTCACATGGTGGAAAATTTTTTTTCAAAAATATTTAATAATTCAAAACTAACCACGAAGAGTTAGGTCGTATCCACAGGGAGGAATAAGCCTATCAAAAATGATTAATGATGCCTCAATTATTCGGGAATATCACAGATGTATATGCTAACTAATGCTCTTGTTTCCAACATAAATTCTTGATCTTGATAATTAATTAAGAATATAGGTGCACAAATACAAAATCACCACCATGGAAATACCTGAATTGCGATCTTAGTATTGATAAGCACTATCAAAATTTAATTAAAATAGAATTCGTTCCCGATAACAAATATCCATGCTTGGTTATTCATGAGATGAATTTAACTATATGCAATTCATGTAGAATGGAGGGACATGCATGCAAATCTAACTGAATATAATAATAAGATAAATAACTAAATAGTATTTTGCAATGGCATTTATCATAAATTTTTATGGCATGTTTACTGTTCCAAAACAGAGCATTTGCTCTTCTTTACGTGCATGAGGAGGGCCCACAGCTAAAGGAGAGAAGCCCAGGAGAGGTTGGCCGCGATGAGAGGATCATGATGACGATGGTGGCATTGACTATGGTGGTTTGAGGTCATCGGCCGACGAGGAGGAACCCACCAACGGTGCATTACTCCACATGTGCGCGTGGGTCTTGGTGGGCACATCTGAGGGTGTGGTCGCACTCGTGAGGTCGAGGCAAGCTTAACGTAAGCGACGGCGTGGAGAACGGTGGTCTGTGGCGGTGGCTGCACGTGGAGATGGACGACCGGCAATGGGTTTTTTCGGGGAAGAAAGATGAACAGTGCGGCTGTCTCCGTGCATTGAGTTGAAGGAGGAGAAGGAGCCAGCTGGCCTCTATGGTGGTTACGCGTGCACGTAGGCTGGATGTGCATGCACAAGGGTGCGTAACTTCTGGCTGTGAGGGGCACGCAAGTGTTGCTGAGGGGTGGCTATGTGGTGTTGGCGGTCTGCGGCTAAGGGCGTAGGTCTATGGAGGTGGGGGTGATGGGTGAAGGGACTGTGGTGGTGTTGGGTTGCTCTGTTGAGGTTGGAGAAGAGGAAGAAGAAGAAGGATATGGTTATGTGTGTTGCTATGGAGAGGTTGGTGTTGAGGATGTGCACGCTGTCACCGTGCGTAGGAGGTCGAGGGCGAGCGGACGTGGGTGCGTGGAGAAGGTGATGAAGAAGCTCGCCAAGGTCCCACGGTGCACGCTCCTGATCACGGTGCACGCTGCATCCACGGTGGTGTCCAAGGAGAAGAGCCCCACTGGGGGGAAAGGATTATCCTTCCTCTCTGTTGGCCCATTTTTGAAATATCTGTAGCTGACTTCTGCAACCACTTGTGAAAATTGCAAGCGGTTTAAACCGATGGATAACTCCTGTCCGTTTAGCGATTAGACGTCCGATAAAAACATTAGACGTCTTAAAATATTTGGCTAGCACGGAGTCCACGTTGAAAGTTCCAGACATCCAGACTAGAATCCAGACGTCTTAAAATGGGACTTTGGATGTCTAACTGCTACCTTTAAGTGTCTTGCACCTAGCCTACATCCACCAAATGATTATCATAACATATCATGTGTTATTAAGCATAGAATTGATGCATAAGACGATATACAGACTATGTTGAATTCCCCCTTAATTCCTAATCAAATATTAACTAGGAATGACTAATTAAAGAGTACTTAGGCCAAATGATGGTCCACAAAAGTAGACTTATCAAGCACAATCATCCCAAGCCTAATTAAAACTAAGTAGACATTGCCCTTAAGGATTGATTTGCTCTTCGAGGCTTAGATTGAGACTTTTTTTCGATAAATCTCTTTCTACTAGTCCATCTGATGTCTAGCTAGGGAAGTAGCATCAAATGACCACAGTTGGGGGGTACACTAGGAACTGGAGGCGCAAGCCAAAGGAAGAACCTTCTCCCTAGCCCCTCCCTCTAACTGGTTGAATTGAATGGATAGAAGTAGACCAAATCATTTATAATCTCAAGACGGGATTTGGAAGTCTATAGGTCTTTAGACTAACCCACCTAAGGATAGGGTTGATTGCTTGTATTACAGGGCTCCTTTCTCTCTTCTGATTTCCCTCCTATTATACCATGTATCCTTCCACATCTTACATGCATTTCCCATCCTACCCTCCTTCCAACACTTATCCCCAAGATGATTACTATCTCAACTTGAATTATGACTACCCATCTACTAGCTGAGACAACTTTCATTGGGGATATGAATCTAGACCTCAGTGTCCAGGGTCTAACCGTGGAAAACAAGATTATGATTACTATCCTTCCTAGAGCTACAAAGATTATAGATCTCCACCCTTTGATGATCAACCTAGTCAGATCTACAACCATGAAGGATATGCTGATTATAACACTTACCCTCCCTAGTATTCCACTGAATATAGGTCACCACCATTCTTTAAACAGCCTGAAACGACCTACTATCATGGAGGGACCCGAGAACCTTGATATCTTGACTCCCCTAGATTTAACCCAAACCCACCCAAACCTAAATCGAACCATTTGGTTCAGGTGAACCAGATCCAAGACAGGGTGTTGGCTAACTTGAGGAACTCCATACAATCTTTAGAAGCTCAGCCAATACCATGCACCGAAGCATTGGAGCCTATGATAAAAATGATTGATGAGCTGAATAGCTCTTTATTGGATTTGCTCCAACTTGTTAGGGATTGGGGCCTAGGTGAGTTTCTACTTGGGAAATTGTTGAGGTTGAGTATGAAATTTCTGGTTGCCTTAGTCCAATCTTAGGATGATTCTCAAGATGAACTCCCTTCAAGAGAGCAAATGTCTAAACCCACTCAGGCACCTATTGAGGGGGTTATATTTTCTAAGACTAGAGATGACCAAGTTGGTCTAGAGCATCCAATTGAGGATGAATCGATTGCTTCATCCGAGATCTTTGAGCCAAGGAACGACGAAAAATATGTCTCTAAGGACTATGAAATGACATGATTTTGAGGCATATATAAATGAGGATCAAGAATTCTTTAATTTTGAGGGTGAGGAATCTCTAAGTGACGTCTCACTTGAAGTTAAGGAAAATGATTTTAGTGAGGCAAACGGGCTCAAGGAGTATGACGAACCATTTGATAGCCCAATTATTGAATATTTGGATTCGATTGGGGTAACATGGAGGATTCGAATCCTCATTTACTAGAAGACTCAATCAGTAGCCCCATTCCTCAACCACACCCCAAAGGGATTGATTTTGATTTGGAAATCATTATACCCAAGTCAATCTTGATTCAGCCACAAATGTTGTATTGTGTACTTTAGATGTGGTGTACAACGATTTGGAGGTCTCGGAAATATTGATTTTAGAGGATAGGAATTTGGCAAAAAAAATTTTGGAAGGCTAACTCAGAGGGAAACACAATTTTATATCTAAGGGTTCCTATTGACCTAAAACCACCAACTTTTATCAGGACCCTTATGATATCTTTGGGATGCAACCCAAGCTCAGAATCATTGATTACCTTTTTGAGTTGAAATTTGAAAGGACATACGAACCTATTGAACCATCTCTACCCATTGTTTAACACTTTAGCCTTGGGTTGCATATTACAAAATCGTAGGCCCGACCCTATAAGCTCAATCTTCGGTTTTGGGTGATTTTCACTGGTTTGCACCATAATCTGGACCACATTTATGGACACCTACTGGCAGGTCCTGTGATCAATATTTTTATTTTGAATTTGACCTGCACTTGTGAATTCCTAATACTTCTTTGTTTGTATTTTATGCCAAGCTAAGGGCAATAAATTTAGCACGTGTGTATATTCCACGTTATCAGCGGAGCTGATCGAATTGTCACAAAATTAAGGTGATAATCTATTTACTTCGCCCTTCTCATGTCTTTTTTTTTTACAATGAGGACATTGCATCATTTAGGCATTGGGGGTGGATAATTAATTCCTGAAATCATTTTGTTAACTTCATAGAATTTCTTTTAGTTTCTTAAAAAGAAAATATGAAAATTTAGAAAGAAAAAAAAAATTAGGAGAAGAGTACTTAGGCATTTGGAAGTTATTAACTTTAGTAAACGATACGATAGGACCTGAACACTTAGACTCTTCAGGTCTTCGGGCTTAATTAGCTCGGGTGTCCACTCGAATGTGGACTTAGTCTCGAGTCCTCGCCATGTAATTTTACTTTAATTTTGTGAATAATTTGGGATGGAAAGTACACGACTTATCAACACGCCCTCTGATTTGAGGGGATTTTAATTCTAACCATCTATACACTATTTGCACTAACTCACTTTCCGACGATTTTTACGGAAATTGGGTAGCTAATGAACTGTCTAGGGTTGTATTGCTGGCAAATTTTCGGTGGTAATAGCTCATTGGCTGGTTGCTCAGAGCCCAGCTACATGACCATTCTCTTCATACTACCTTTAGGTAAATCTTAGATCAGGGAAGCCACCTACTTAGGAGAAAGAAAAAAAATAGAAAAAGAAGAAAATAAAAAAAAAAGAAATAAAACCACACTTCATCGCATGAGTATGGCTGGCAAGTTGCCCTGGATAACACATTGGCCGGTTGTCTAGAGCCCAGCTCACAAAAATGTAGAAATTATTCCCAAAACACTTAGGAAAGAAGCGAGGAAGTAGAATAAACCAGGGAGATAAATACTGGGTTCACCCTTGTGTTGACCCAAAAAAAAATAAAAAACTAAGGAGAAAGCTACCGATCGGAAAGAAAAACATCTAGGTAGAAATCTTTAAGGTCACCTAGGGTCATAGAAACCTGAAGTCTGTTTTAACGGCCGCCTAGTGAGTCTATCACCCTTTCATAAGACGCTTATCACTTAGAGTCCTTTTTTAGTCTTGGGCGATTCGGGCAGCCGTAAAAAGTTATCCCGAAACTCACATGCTGCAAAAGTCCAAAAAAATTAGAAAAGAAGAAAAAACAAAAAATGTATCTTCACTTTTCAAATAAGGCGAGGACTTGGGCGGTCTGCATTCTGGCAGACACCTGGGTACTGTTGAGTTTTCATAATTTAGGACCTTAGTTGAAATTTTCTATTGTTAATAAACTAGTTAGGCCTAAGCGATGGAGTCCTAATTTTGCTTTTATACAAAGCATGTAGTTTAATTTTGCTAGGGACTAGCAGAAGATAGGCATGGGGGTATGATGTAGACACATCCATTTAGATTAAAATGCCTATTTATGCATGTTCTAGACTTAGATTTGCATTCCATATTATAAATATTTCATAGCATGTATCATTCTGCATTAAGAGTAGTTGTGTATATTTTAGGTTAATTGCATCCTTTTTATGGTAAGGAGAGAAGGAGATTTATTTTGGAGCCTTGGATTGATGATCCGACCATACGAATCTGATTAGGATGACGATCGGAGTCCAACGCCTCTAAAATCGAAATGATCGGAGTCCCGTAGCACCATATGCAGTTCGAGGAAGATCAACGGCCAGGGGACTAAGTGACATAATTTGGAGCTTCAAGCGACAAATCTAACCACACAGATGGATTCGAAGTGGTGATCGTAGCTCAACGGCACGAAAATTGACTTAATCAGACCTCTGTAGCAACCCCATAACAGAAAGAAGATGGACAGCCTAGGTCGCACCACGTGGTGCAACCCAGGTCACCCATGCACATGCAGTGCCACCATAAGTGCACAGCAGTGCAGGTGCACATGCGAGTGCGAAGGTATGTAGGCACAGTAGTGCAGCATGTAAGGCAGCGGCAGCGACAGCAGCAGTAGCGTGCAGGCGTGAGGCGCGTAGAAGTGTAGCACACGTGCACACGCGACAAGGGGGCAAGGAGCATGTGCCAGAGGTGCAGCAGCAGAGGCGCGTGATGCGCACGCCAGCAGGGCCGAGGGTTGGCATGGGATCTTTAGCGAGGTTTGCGGTGGATCTTTAGCGATGTTTATGACTGTCACTAAATGTCCTATATACGAATTTGATTCTTTCCTGCACCATAAAATGGCCCCTACCCCTCCCATTCTTCATCTCTTCCTTTCTTCCTCTCACCACCTCTAAGGCTCTAGAGAGAGCTTGTCCCATGCCCGAGATGCTCCTTTAGAGTAGAAAACAAACATTTGTTCCTGCCTCTTGATGAGACACTCATCATGATCTCTAATTACCCCTAATTAACTAGTCTTCCTAGTTAATTAGCTAAGGTTATGAATATATAAGGGTTAATTATAGAATAAGGGATATTTAGTAATGGACCTTAAAATAAGTTAAAAATGACATTTTATCATTCAATTAACATTATTAATAATGTAGTTAATAATTGGACACGAAATCCTATTAATCATTCCTTAATTAATAAGTAAAGCAACTTAAACTTAATGTAAACCTAAGTATATAATAACTTAAGTGATTTTACTTAATCTAATAAATTAACCTAAAAATGTCAAAAATGTAAATTCAAGGTGAAAACATAATATTTACCTTATTTACTAACATATATAAAAAGTTTAAAAAGATCTATGTTAAAATAAACCTTCAAAAGCTGAGTTTACATTTTAGTCCTTAAAATTCATTACAGTTGGGTCCTTACTTCTCACACAAGTCCTTAAGTTTTATTTCATTTAAGTCCCTCTTTGTCTTCTTCTTCTTCTTCTTCAGCCGAATGAACGATTGGCGGCAGAGAGTCACCCCACCGCACGATTACCGCCCTGCCGACATCATCCTTCTTTGTCCAAGCTCTTGCAGCTTGCGCTCACCACCTCCACTTCATCCACCGGACTGGATTAACCGGGAATCCTATTTTTCAGTGGGAGATAAGCTCATCGACGTCGAAGACGACGATGGAGGTTAAGCTCCTCAAGCTCCTTCTTCGGCCAGACCCCGCCACTCTCTTCGCCACAAACTACTATAAATACCCCCTCACACCTCTGATTTTATTCAAGTTGGCTCCCTTCCCTCTTCTAACACTGCAGCCGACCCAATAGGCTATTAGTCCAAAACTCCAGAGACTTCCCATTCCATTTTTCGACTTCCTCCGTTCATCTTAATCAGCCGAGGAGATCCGCTGTGGTCTTCCACGTCTCTGACACAGGCGCCGACCCAAGGAATCCTTCGCTCCACCTCAAATTCGCCAGCTGGAGATCTTTCTTCCACCCTCTAATTTCATCGTCCGCTATGAACCTTTGGCGAAACCCTATTGACCACTTCATCCAGGTAACAGTAGATTAGGAGTAGGAGTAGGAGTAGGCTAGCTTAGTTAGTTAGTTTAGGTAGTCAGATTAGAGCTAATGTCAGATTTTAGTTTCATCTCCGACTCCGGCGAGTTCCTTGAGCTCACCAGAGCTTTAATTTCATCTTTTTAATTCACTGTTCACCTTCCTGTATCTTCCATGATCACTTCTAAATCACTTAATCGCTAATTGAATCACCTAATCGCCTAATTCAAATTTCACCTTCACCGACTACTGACACTATCTATGGTGATAGTAATCGACCTAATTCCACCTTCATGGGTTCTTTCATCATCTATCCACCACTAATGAACCCTAATCGACGCTATAATACCTATAATTACCACATATAAATTAAACACCCAAATCTTAATTAAGTTCCTGAGCTCGCTATCCATGGCGGCTCAGGAATAGTTCAAATCTTAAATTAAATATATATTTATGAATATGAACATCTATTGACTTGTTTTAACCTCTCAATCGAGTGGTTAAACAAGTCTTGAGCTTTAACCACTCGGATCCTTTAAGAAAATGAATTCACTGTCAAATCTTAATTTTAATGGATAAATGAGGAATTAAATGTGATACTGAGGTTCCTTGCAACCTCAGGATCCTTTTTGGATTAAAAATGGTAAGTTTTATTAATCTGTACACACTTTTCTTATTTTCTGGACTCACCGGAGCTCCGACGAGCCCTGGCAAGTCAAAGTTGTGTTTCAGCCTCTAGAATTTATTGAGAAGCTTCAGAATGATATTAAATGGTTCATTGATTGTTTTAAGAATGTTAATTTGAGGATTTAGCCACTAGAGCTGTAGAATGAACTTCATCTTCCCTAACTCCGGCGGAATTGGAGAAGTCTGTTTGGAGAGACATAAGAGCATTTAATGATCTTAGAAGCTTCAGTGCGATCACTGAAGTATTTAAACCTTTAAAATACTGTAACAACCTCTGAACAATTCTGTCGAACAAACACCTTTTCAAGTTCAGGTGGCGAGCCTGTAACCCTAGAAATTAAGGTCAGAACACCTCCCTGAAGATCTGAATAAGTTTCTGATGTTGAGGAGACTCTAGTTGAGGCTTTAATTTCCTATGGAGAAGCTTTGAACAGAAAGTTAACTTTTTGTGCTTCCACAGTCAAACTGAATCTCATAATGGAGATCTAAGCTTGAATTGAGATATTGAGACTAAACTATTTCTGGGAACTTGTTTGATGATCTGAAAGTGGTTAAAGTGAGTTCAGATGATTTATTTAGTGAGAATTTAGTTCCTGTCAATTTGGGTTGCTTTCAAACCCAAACCAACAGGGGAAGCATTTTGATGAGATTTGAATTTAAATCCTGCCCAGATGAATTGATTATAACCCTTAGCATTAATCTAAATCAATTAGAAACACTTTCAAGTGTCTGTTGCACATTATGAAGTATGAAATATGAACTCTGAAGCTTTTAGAGAAGTGAAGAGCTTCTCTGCTGGTTTTGAAGGTCTTAAGAACTTAAAACCTATTCTAGCAGATGTGAAATTAATTGTATAACATGTATAGACGTTTAAATAAGAGAGAGAAGTCCATCTGAGGACTCTGTAGATTTAATTTCACTTCCAGGCTAAAAATAACCCGTAGGAACCCCTGATTTCATCTTTCAAATTAAAGAGGATAACATCATCAAAACCTAAAATTGACCCTACAATTGTGTAGATCTATCTTAGAGCTTTCTAACAATCTTAAAATCACTCGATTTGGAGCTCTGGGTAGAAAGTTATGATCATTTGAATTTGGGTCAGGAAGGGGTAGGTTAGTCCCACATCACTAGTTCACGAGCGCGTGCCTGGGGATAAAATGAATTCGTTGCATGGGCTATGCAGTCGTTAGCGCTCGGCTCACCGGTTACCCATCTATCTGATTTGAGCATGTGTGTGTGTGTGCGGGATTATGCCTGGTAAATTAGGATTTTAAAAACCTGCCTCAGGTCGAGGTGAAGAACAGGTTTGAAGAGTCTGTAAATTATTTAAGGCTGTTGCTAATAAATTGATATGTCTTGTTTGCTCTAGCATCCTAAGATTCTGGTTTAGAAGCTCCTCATGAACATCAAAAGACGACATCTCCCCCTAACCAGAAGAAGAAGGGATCTCGGGATTAAGATTCTGCATTGGATCCATAGAAGTAGATGGATCAGACGGGAAAACCATTGGTTGCTTATCTGCAACCGGCCTAGGACCACCTGTCAACAGTGGTGCAAGAGGCGGATGCAAGGATCGCCTCCCATCCATAAACGGAAAATAATGTGCAAAGGCACACGTACACCACCAATAAGAAAACAGTGGCACAAAAAACCCACAAAACAATGCAAAAGATGAGGGTTTTGCTCTTAATTCAAAGGAAAGAAGAAATTCCTAAGATACGCAAAGTAATTTGATGCAAACAAATAGAGTAACAGTATCAAAATACGCATCCTAATTCGTGTCTACGCAGTTGCGTACCTTAAAGCTCAAAGGTCTAAGGTCTAGGATTGAGACCGCTCACTACTGGCTCCCCGAGGCTCTAGTAGTGAGACAGACTTGTTGATCTTCGGCCAAAGCCCTAAGAGGTGCAAAGAGGAGAGATAGAAAAATAGACTCGTGTGACTCTAGTGATCATGCTGTGTGCATGATAGCATGCAACAGACGATAGCGATTTAAAAACCCGCATGCATTCTGCAAACAAATTTAAGTCACCAATTTTACTTCCTCTTTTTAGTTAGTCTTTTTCAAAAATATATCAATTAAACTACAATGGCCGCTTTTTATATCTTTTCAAACAAAAATATGTGGTCTTTTTAATTCTCAAAGGACAGGGATCTACACGGGTTTTCTCGTGTTTTCCCGCTGATGCGAGAAAAATAATTTAAAAATTTCCCGAGCCAGATCGTATTAGTAGTAGCAGGAAATGCACTCCTAAGAGTGTATGCGTAAGTATATGCTGCTGCTAGTCAGAAAAGATGTATTTTTGTATTTTTTTATTTTATTTTTTAAATACAACAAAACAAAAGATTAAGAAATACTCACAAAAACAAAAATAGTAACATTGATTCACGCCTTCTCCTGAGATTACCTGTAGAGGTAAACCTGAAAAGAAGACAGAAAATAAAAATAAAACATAAAAACAAAAACAAAACAAAACAGTCTAATTAAAACAAAATTTAGTAAAAACAAAAATATTTACAAAATACCTCCTAATTAAACAATTAATCCTTTTAAATTTTAATGAATCAAAATATTACCTCCCCGGCAACAGCGCCATTAAAATGATCGTGCGATTCCACTCAACTCAATAATTAAGTTAATTTCACTTAATTAAGAGTAGAAGAAATCACTTAGGTTAACTCGAAGTTGTGTCGGTTGTGTACTATAGGGTCGAATTAACCTAACATTTTAGAAATTTTTGCTGGTTGAGTCCAGGTCATTCACTGGGAGGTATAATAATTTTCTCTAAATTCACCAATTCTCTTTTATTTCTCTATAAATTTAGGAGGTATAACTAGTTTGATTTTTAAAACATGAATTTTGTCAAAATATTTAAACTATAAAGAATATACAAAATTCTATATGCAAAACATATTTACTCAAAATGATGTTTGTTTTCCAATTTTATTTCAAAAGAAATTAAGGCAATTAAAAGTTATTCTATTAAAACATGCCTTTTTACAATTAAGAACAAAAAGTAATTAAAAATGATGCAAGAAAATATTTTCTTCAGCCTCTCATCTTCTTCTTTTGTTCTTTTATTTTCTTCTCTATCGCGATCTCTTTTTCTTACCTTTCTTCTTCTCTTCCTTCCTTCTCCTCTTCCCTTAGTCTTCTTCTTTCTCTTCTCCTTAAGACTCCTTAGTCTTTTCCTTCCTTAGTGCCTGTGCTCCTTAGCCTTTGCTCAACACTTAGCATTTTAACCATTATCTCTTCTTTTGCTTAAGTCCTTCAGCTGAACCAGGTTTTTTTTTACTTTTTTAACCAAAATTTATTTTATTTGTGGTGAGGTCCTTTCGAGGATACACAGCACCCTGAGACCAGGGTGGGACCAGACCCTACTCGGTCCTCGCTTAATCTCAGTTAGGTTTGTTTTCGATTTATTTCTTATCGGTTCACAGTCTCGAGCCAATTCGGCTCAACCCGGCCTCCCAGGCTTCTCTCGCCCTCCCAGGGCACACATTCTCTCACACCCCCAAGGGTGCACAACCATAGGCACAAGCCCGCACACACATACACATGCTCATGTTCAGATCGAATCGGTAACCGATGCGCCAAGCACTGACGACTGCACAGCCAGAGTAACAAATTTTTTTTATCCCCAGGCGCGCACTTGTGAACAAGCGATGTGGGACTAACCTACCCCTTCCAGACCCAACTTCAAATGATCATAACTTTCTGCCTAGAGCTCCAAATTGAATGATTTCAAGTTTGTTAGAAAGCTTTAAGATAGATCTATGCAATTGCAGGGTCAATTTAAGGTTTTGAAGATGTTTTGATCTTCAATTTGAAAGATGAAATCAGGGGTTCCTACGGGTTATTTAAATGCCTGGAAGTGAAATTAAATTTACAGAGTCCTCAGATGGACTTCTCTCTCTTATTTTAAGGTCTATACATGTTATATAATTGATTCTACATCTGTTAGAGTAGGTTTTAAGCTCTCAAGACCTTCAGAACCGACAGAGAAGCTCTTCACTTCTCTGAAAGCTTCAGAGTTCATATTTCAGACTTCATAATGTGCAACAGACACAAAAGAGTATTTCTAATTGATTTAAACTAATTCTAAGGGTTATAACAAATTAATATGGACATGATTTAAATTCAAATTTCATCAAAATGCTTCTCCTGTTGTTTTGGGTTTGAAAGTAAACCAAATTGACAGAAACTAAATTCTCACTAAGTAAATCATCTGAGCTCACTTTAATTACTTTTAGATCATTAAACAAGTTCCCAAAAACAATTTTCACTCCTCAATACCTCAATTCAAACTCAGAACTCCATTAACAGACTCATGTTTGACTGTGGAAGCACAAAAATTGACTATCTGTTCAAAGCTTTTCCACAGGAAATCAAAGCTTCAATTAGAGTCTCCTCAACATCCAGAACTTATTCAGATCTTCAGGATGGTGTACTGACTTTGATTCCTAGGGTTTCAGGTTCGCTGCCTGAACTTGAAAACATGTTTGTTCGATAGAATTATTCAGAAGTTGTTACAGTGTTCTAAAGGTTTAAACAGCTTCAGTGCATTGCACTGAAGCTTCTAAGCTCCTTAAATGCTTCTTAGATCTCTCTAATAGACTTCTCCAACTCCGCTGGAGTTGGGGAAGATGAAGTTCATTCTACAGCTCTATTGGCTAAATCCTCAAATAAACATTCTTAAAACAATCAGTGATCCATTTAATATCATTCTGGAGCTTCTCAACAAGTTTTAGAGGCTGAAACACAAATTTATCTCGCCGGAGCTTGCTGGAGCTCCGGTGAGTCCAGAAAATAGGGAAAGTGTGCACAGATTGATAAAACTTACCATTTTTGATTTAGAAAAGATCCTGAGGTTGCAAGAAACCTCAGTGTCACATTTAATTCCTAATTTATCCATTAGAATTAAGATTTGACAGTGAATTCATTTTCTTAAAGAATCTGAGTGGTTAAAGCTCAGGACTTATTTAACCACTCAATTGAGAGGTTAAAACAAGTCAACAGACGTTTATATTCATAAATATATATTTAATTTAAGATTTGAACTATTTCTGAGCTGCCATGGATAGCGAGCTCAGGAACTTAATTAAGATTTGGGCGTTTAATTTATATGTGATAATAATATGTACTATAGTGTCGATTAGGGTCCATTAGTGGTGGATAGATGGTGAAGAACCCATGAAGGTGGAATTAGGTCGAATACTATCACCATAGACAGTGTCAGCAGTCGGTGGAGGTGATATGTGAATTAGGCGATTAGGTGATTCAATTAGCGATTAAGTGATTTAGAAGTGATCATGGAAGATACAGGAAGGTGTACAGTGAATTAAAAAGATGAAATTAAGTCTCTGGTGAGCTTAAGGAACTCGACGGAGTCGGAGAAGATGAAGCTAAAATCTAAAATTACTCTAATCTAACTACCTAAACTAACTAACTAAACTAGCCTACTCCTACTCCTCCTAATCTACTGTTACCTGGACGAAGGGGTCAATAGGGTTCTGCCGAAGGTTCATAGAGGACGATGAAATCAGTGGGTGGAAGAAAGATCTCCGGCGGGCAGCTTTGAGGTGCAGCGGAGGATTCCTTGGGTCGGTGCCTATGTTAGAGACGCGGAAGACCACGGCGGATCTCCTCGGCTGCTTAAGATGGACGGAGGAAGTCGAAAAATGGAATGGGAAGTCACCAGAGTTTTGGACGAATAGCCTATTGGGCGGCTACAGTGTTAGAAGAGGGAAGGGAGCCAACTTGAATAAAATCCGAGGTGTGAGGGGGTATTTATAGCAGTTTACTGCGAAGAGAGTGGCAGGGCTAGCCGAAGACGGAGCTTGAGGAGCTTAACCTCCGTCGTCGTCTCCGACGATGGTGAGGTTATCTCCCACTGAAAAATAGGATTCCCAATTAATCTAGACTGGTGGATGAAGTGGAGGTGGTGAGCGCAAGTTGCAAGAGCTTGGACAAAGAAGGTTGTTGTCGGCAGGGCGGTGATCGTGCGGTGGGGTGACTCTCTGCCGCCAGCCGTTCATTTGGCTGAAGAAGAATAAGAAGAAGACGAAGAGGGCTTAAATGAAATAAAACTTAAGGACCTGTGTGAGAAATAAGGGCCCGATTGTAATGAATTTTATGGACCAAAATGTAAACTCAACTTTTGAAGGTTTATTTTAATTTAGATCTTTTTCAACTTTTTATATATGTTAGTAAATAAGGTAAATATAATGTTTTCACCTTGGATTTACATTTTTGACCTTTTTAGGTTAATTTAGATTAAGTAAAATCACTTAAGTTATTATATACTTAGGTTTACATTAAGTTTAAGTTACTTATCTTATTAATTAAGAGAATGATTAACAAAATTTCGAGTCCAATTATTATCTAGATTATTAATAATGTTAATTGAATGATAAAATGTTATTTTAAACTTATTTTAAGGTCCTTTACTAAATATCCTTTATTCTATAATTAACCCTTATATATTCATAACCTTTGCTAATTAACTAGGAAGACTAGTTAATTAGGGGTAATTAGCGATCATGGTGAGTGTCTCATCATGTGCGCCCTTGGGGGTGTGAGCAAGATTGTGCCCTAGGAGGGCGAGACTGGCCTAGGAGGTCGGGTTGAGCCGAAATGGCTTGAGACTGTGAACCGATAAGAAATAAACCGAAAACGAACCTAATTGAGATTAGGCGAGGACCGAGTAGGGTCTGGTCCCACCCTGGTCTCAGGGTGCTGTGTATCCTCGAAAGGACCTCACTGCAAATAAAATATATTTTGGTTAAAAAAATAAAAAAAACTAATTCAGCTGAAGGACTTAAGGAAAAGAGAAGCCGCTGAAGGATGTTAAGTTAAAAAGCTAAGTGTTGAGCTAAAGGCTAAGGAGTGTTAAAGCACAGGCACTAAGGAGTGTTAAGGAAAAGAGACTAAGGAACAAAAGGAGAAGACTAAGGGAAAGAGAATAAGAGATAGGAAGAAAAGAAGGCAGGAGAAGACAGGAAGAAGAGAAGAAAGGTAAGGAAAAGAGCTCGATAGAGAAGAAAATAAAAGAAAGAGAGAAGAAGATAAGAGGTTGAAGAAAATCTTTTCTTGAATCATTTTTAATTACTTTTTGTTCTTAATTGTAGAAAGGCATGTTTTAATAGAACTACTCATATTTGCCTTAATTTCTTTGGAATGAAATTGAATTGAAAAACTAGCATGTTTACTTGTTAATAAAGTAGAACATTTTGAGTAAATATGTTTTGCATATGGAATTTTGTATATTCTTTATAGTTTAAATATTTTGACAAAATTCATGTTTTAAAAATCAACCTAGTTATACCTCCTAAACTTATAGAGAAATAAAAGAGAATTGGTGAATTTGGAGAAAATTATTATACCTCTCAGTGAACGACTTGGACTCAACTAGTAAAAATTTCTAAAATGTTAGGTTAATTCGACCCTATACTATACAACTGACACAACTTCGAGTTAACCTAAGTGATTTCTTCTACTCTTAATTAAGTGAAATTAACTTAATTACTGAGTTGAGTGGAATCGCACGATCATTTTAATGGCGCCGTTGACGGGGAAGTAATATTTTGACTCACTCCACTCATCAAAATATTCCCTAGCATTGCTTCATCTAGCGATCATTTTAATGGTGCCGTTGCCAGGGGTAAAATTTTAATTCACAAAAATTTGAAAGGATTAATTGTTTAATTAGGAGGTATTTTGTAAATATTTTTGTTTTTTTTTCTAATTAGTGTGTTCTATTTTGTTTTTGTTTTTGTTTTTGTTTTCTGTCTTCTTTTCAGGTTTACCTCTGCGAGTAACCTCAGGAGAAGGCGGGAATTAGTTTTGCTGTTTTTGTTTTTGTGAGTATTTCTTTATCTTTTGTATTGTTGCATTTAAAAAAAATAAAAAATATAGAAATATATCTTTTCTAACTAGCAGTAGCATATACATAGGCATATACTCTTAGGAGTGGATATTTCCTGCTAGTACTAGAGCGATCTGACTCAGGAAATTTTTAAACTATTTTTCTCGCATCAGCAGGAAAACACGAGAAAACCAGCGTAGATCTTTGTCCTTTGAGAATTAAAAAGACCACATATTTTTGCTTGAAAAGATATAAAAAGAGGCCATTGTTGTTTAATTGATATATTTTTGAAAAAGACTAACTAGAAAGAGGAAGTAAAATTGGTGACTTAAATCTATTTGTAGAATGCATGCGAGTTTTTTATATCGCTATCGTCTATTGCATGCTATCGCGCACACAGCACGATCACTAGAGTCACACGAGTCTATTTTTCTATCTCTCCTCTTTGCACCTCTTAGGGCTTTGATCGAAGATCAACAAGTCTGTCTCACTACTAGAGCCCCGGGGAGCCAATAGTGAGTAGTCTCGATCCTAGACCTTAGACCTTTTAGCTTCAAGATATGCACTTGTGTAGTCACGAATTAGGATGCGTATTTTGATACTGTTACTCTATTTCTTTGCGTCAAATTATTTTGCGTATCTTAGGAATTTCTTCTTTCCTTTGAAAGAAGAGCAAAACCCGTGTCTTTTGCGCTGTTTTGCGGGTTTTTTGTGTCGTTGTTTTCTTATCGATGGTGTGCGTGTGCACTTGCACATTATTTTCCATTTATGGAAGGGAGGCGATCCTTGCATCCGCCTCTTGCACCACCGTTGACAGTTGATCCTAGGTCGGTTATAGATAAGCAACCAATGGTTTTCTCATCTGATCCATCTACTTCTATGGATCCAATGCAGAATCTTAACCCCGAGATCCCTTCTTCTTCTAGTCAGGGGGAGATGCTGCCTTTTGATGTTCATGAGGCGCTCCTGAACCATAACCTTAGGATGCTAGAGCAAATAAGTCAAATCAATTTATTAACAGCAGCCTTAAATAATTTATAGACACTTCAAACCTGTTCTTCACCTCGACCTGAGGCGGGTTTTGAAAATCCTTATTTACCGATCAATCATCTAAGGCTTCTACTTAAAGATTATTATAACCCATCTAATGCACAAGTAGAGCCTAATGTTAGGATTCCTATTGGGGAAAATGATCCAGAATTAAAGCCAAACATTATAGGCTTAATCCCCCACTTTCACGGATTTGCATCCAAGGATCCATTTCAACATATTGAAGATCTTAAAAATCAATCTCAAACTCTTGGTCCTCAAAATCAAAATAGGGAAATCCTACTAAGGAAAATGTTCTCTTTTAGCCTTAAAGATAAAGCAGCTTATTGGTATAGAACTGTAGCAAGACCAATCTCAACTTGGGCGGAACTCGAATCTACATTTTTGAAGAAATTCTTTCCTATTGGTCTAACCAATGCTTTAAGGCGAGCTGTTACTACTTTCAATCAAAATCAAGGAGAACCAATTCATGAAGTGTGAGAACGTTTTCATGAATTGCAAAGGAAATGCCCACATCATGATATCCCTCGTTGGCAACTCATGCATATCTTTTATTATGGTTTACAAGAGGGCATTCGCAATCTAGTCGATGCATCTTATGGAGGGAATTTTTTAAATCGCGACGCAGAATCCGCTTTAGAATTATTTGAAGGGATGGTGGAAAACTCGATCAATAATGCATCAATGTCACAATTTTTGCTGGGAGCAAATACGAATCATCAAAATCCGCATAAGGGCATTCATGAGATCGGTAATCCATCCAGTTCAAAGGATTTAGAGATTATTGCAGAAAAACTGGACAAAGTCGATATCGTAGCAAAGCATCTCTACGAGGTTAGAAACACAATGAAGACTCTTACGCCTCTACTTGCTACGAATCCCACGTATTTACCTGCTTCGCAAATTCCCACGGGGCAGGAATTTGTGAATAATCTGGATTCTAGAGATCCATCTTCCTTGGGTTTTCTATTTACTCCTTCACCAACCCAAGGAGGGACCTTTGTCCCACAATCTTACCCACCCTTTTCCCTACCCTTAACTGTTGCAGAAAACACGCCATATCTTTTAGGTTTACATGCCATCTAGGAAAATATTCCAAGATCAAACCTTTATTCAAATACCTATAATCCTGGATGGAGAAGCCACCCAAATTTTTCTTGGGCAAATACAAATCAAAATCAAAGACCAAATTATTCAAATCAGACCCATTTTAACCCACCTCCTTTGCCTCCTCAGTAATCAAATTTAAGGCCTAGCCCGATGAGTATGCAAAATTACTCTAGGCCTATTAGAGATACACAGCTAGACCAGATTTTAAGAGCTGTGTCAGAGAGTCAGCGACAAAATGCTGAAGCTCTCGCTGAGATCCATAGGAAATGTAAGGTAGAATTGGCTGATTTACGAAATCATATCACGCTTTTGGCTGAATCTCGTTAGCCAGTACTCTTCCATCTCAGCCAATTCTGAATCCTAGGAATCTGCCAAATTCTAGGCAAAATCAATGCCAAGTCCACATCATTAATCAGGCCTTTGATTCTAATCATAACCCGTCCTCTGTATTATCTGAAAATAACCCATCAAACCTGCATCAGCAACCTATTTTGTGTCAAAATGACCCACCTATTATTGAGAACCAAAACTAATTTTGCTGATCTTCTGAACTTGGTGGAAACATTTCTTAAATTGCCTCAATCTTAAACATTTTACATTTAAACCTAAATTAGATCTAATCTTCACATGATTTTCACTCTGATCTTTCTGAGATTTTCACGAGAATCTGATTCTAGGATCTGCGAGATCTATTCTAGGTAATTTCTGGACGAGTTTTGATTGGGTGGTTTAATCTATTTTCTAATTTTTTTAATCTAATTCTTTCATAACTCCTCTGTTTTTACTATATACCTATTCTTTTTAAGAGTTTTTTTACTAGGGTTTATGCCTAGCTGAAGGTGTAAAACTTAGCACTTATACATAGCTGTTTCCTATTCTTACCTTTTTGATTTTCTTATACACTTTAAAATTTCACTTTATATCTTCTTGATTACCTTCATTTAGTACAATTGACCACTCTGACCTTTGGTCAGACACGAAATCGTCCGCACTGAGATTTTTAATCTCCTTTATTCGACTCCTTCCATCACCCTATACTAAATGAAGTGTAATATTTTTCACCCTTCTTACAATGAGGACATTGTAAAATTTTAGCTTGGGGTGTTGAAGTGAAATTTTCACTTTAAGTATAGGTTAAAAAATAAAAACACATAAAAATTAAATATCTACGAAATTAAAATAAATTAAAAATTTAAAAATGATAAAAATTTAAAAAAATTCAAAAATTTCATAAAAATTTGAAAATTTTTTTGAAAAATTCATAAAAAAATTAGAAAATTTTATATACATAAAAATAAAAATATATAAATACAAAAATTTGAAAAGAAAATTCATAAAAATAATAAGAGGGGAATATTCATTTTTAATAAAGAAGAAAAGAAGAGGAATATAAATATATATATATTGTAATTAAGAGCTTAATTTTCTTTTAGGTTAGAAGTTTAAAATGTATATAAAATATATTTAGATATTTTAGAGCATTCAATTCTTAATGAGATTTTTACTTAAACATTTTGTAAAAACACACTTTTGTGTTTAAATTTTTAAAACAAGATTTTATTTGAATTAAGGAATCTTTTAAATCTTTTTAAGATTTGTTTTTCTATTCTTACCTTGAATTAAGAAACTAAGTGTGTTAAGATTTAAACTTAAGTTTTGGAATTGAATTATAACTTTTTAATCAATTAGATTAAGTAATCCTTTCGCTTTTTGAAAATTTGATTGTGTCATAAAGTTAAGTAAAAGGCCAGATATTCAGAGTTAATTAAATAGAAAGTTGGTAGAATTTTAGTTTACAAAACTTACAAGCTAGAGATAAATAACTAGACTTGGTAAATTTTATCTTGACGGATCCTATAAGAGGAAACTAAGAATTTGAAGAACCTAAGAGTAAAGGGCTTTGTTGTCCAAGCTCTAGTTTGAGAGCTAAGTAACTTAAACATCTAAATTCACACACATAGAATTGTCTTGTTGACATCTGAGACCGCAAAAACACAGAGGTTAAGAGATCAATTCTAAATCCTCTTTAGTCCAAAGATTTTCGCGGGGCGATTCTTGAAAGGGTGAAGGATGTGCCACTCACCTAGAAAAAGGATTTGAAGAATAATGTTAGTAAGAAAAATGAGAAAGGGGAAAAGAAAAAGAAAAGAAAAAGAAAAGAAAAGAAAAGAAGTAAATAAAACACCCTGTAGTTAAGTGCCTCATTAAAAATGGGTACTTTTGCAATTTTTCCATAATAAATAAAAGCATCTCAATACAATTGGATGCTACCCTTCCTTCCATCAAATAATAAGAACACCTCGCTACAAATGGGTGTTCTAACCTATAGAAAAAGAGAAAAAAAAATATGGAGAAAAAATATTAGGAATAAGAGACCCAGTGGTCCACCAGGGAGATATACACAAAAACTGTTGACCTCGGGATAGAAAACTGGTGAGGAGAAAGCAACCAAACCTGAGTAAGGCCAAGCCAAAGGCTTGAATTGGAATAATTGGGATTGGGAAGTGATGTCTTAAGATATGGATTTTTGCAACTTTGGATGTCTTTAGGACAATTCTCTTCACTAAGCACGGACGTTTTAAAATCATAGCTACTGAAGCTTGGTATTGGGCAATGAAGCCTAAGAAATCGGGTTTTGAAGATTTTAAGTTGAGACCTAAAGGAGAAGAATTGACAGAATCCTAGGTCTAGAAGTTAATCTTTAGTGTTGTAGGTTAGTAAATTAGAGTTTTACTACTCTAAGTTTGATTAGTAATGAGTATCTGGTTAATTTGCTTAAACTTATATTGATAAAAGTCAAATATCATAAACAAAGGATTAACTTAAATCTATTTGAGTTTTTGAGTTAAAATTTAATTCTCAATCCTTAAGTTTTGTTTTTCTTAAAACACTTTGTATTCTAGTTTGAGTTAAGAATAGTTACAAAGATTAAGAGAATTTTGAAGAATTCTAATTCAAAATAAAATTCTTGTTTACAAATTATTTTAAGTGTGTTTTGAAAATGTTATAAGTATAAGTCTAAGTAAGAAAATTTTCACACATGCTCTATATATTAATCATTTATATTTAACCTTAAAAATTTCTAACCTAACTTTCCTCTACATAGTTACTATTTATAATAATTTAAACTAAAGTGCTTTAAACCATCATAGTCTTAGTTAATTTTGCTAGGGACTAGCAAAACTTTGGCTTGGGGGTATGATGAGACACTCATCATGATCTCTAATTACCCCTAATTAACTAGTCTTCCTAGTTAATTAGCTAAGGTTATGAATATATAAGGGTTAATTATAGAATAAGGGATATTTAGTAAAGGACCTTAAAATAAGTTAAAAATGACATTTTATTATTCAATTAACATTATTAATAATATAGTTAATAATTGGACTCGAAATCCTATTAATCATTCCTTAATTAATAAGTTAAGTAACTTAAACTTAATGTAAACCTAAGTATATAATAACTTAAGTGATTTTACTTAATCTAATAAATTAACCTAAAAAGGTTGAAAATGTAAATTCAAGGAGAAAACATAATATTTACCTTATTTACTAACATATATAAAAAGTTGAAAAAGATCTAAGTTAAAATAAACCTTCAAAACCTGAGTTTACATTTTGGTCCTTAAAATTCATTACAGTCGGGTCCTTATTTCTCATACAAGTCCTTAAGTTTTATTTCATTTAAGTCCCTCTTCGTCTTCTTCTTCTTCTTCTTTAGCCGAATGAACCGCTGGCGGCAGAGAGTCACCCCACCACGCGATTACCGCCCTACCGACATCATCCTTCTTTGTCCAAGCTCGTGCAGCTTGCCCTCACCACCTCCACTTCATCCACCAGTCTAGATAAACCAGGAATCCTATTTTTCAATGGGAGATAACCTCATCGTCGTCGAAGACGATGACGGAGGTTAAGCTCCTCAAGCTCCTTCTTCGGCCAGACCCCGCCACTCTCTTCGCTATAAATACCCCCTCACACCTCTGATTTTATTCAAGTTGGCTCCCTTCCCTCTTCTAACACTGCAGCTGACCCAATAGGCTATTCATCCAAAAATCCATCGACTTCCTATTCCATTTTCCGACTTCCTCTGTCCATCTTAATCAGCCGAGGAGATCCGCCGTGGTCTTCCGAGTCTCTGACATAGGCGTCGACCCAAGGAATCCTCCGCTCCACCTTAAATCCGCCCGCTGGAGATCTTTCTTCCACCCTCTAATTTCGTCATCCGCTATGAACCTTCGGCGGAACCCTATTGACCCCTTCGTCCAGGTAACAGTAGATTAGGAGTAGGAGTAGGAGTAGGCTAGCTTAGTTAGTTAGTTGTTTAGGTAGTTAGATTAGAGTTAATGTCAGATTTTAGTTTCATCTTCTCCAACTCCGGCGAGTTCCTTGAGCTTGCCAGAGCTTTAATTTCATCTTTTTAATTCACTGTTCACCTTCCTATATGTTCCATGATCACTTCTAAATCACTTAATCGCTAATTGAATCACCTAATCGCTTAATTCAAATTTCACCTTCACCGACTACTGACACTGTCTATGGTGACAGTAATCGACCTAATTTCACCTTGATGGGTTCTTTCATCATCTATCCACCACTAATGAACCCTAATCGACACTATAATACCTATAATTACCACATATAAATTAAACACCCAAATCTTAATTAAGTTCCTGAGCTCGCTATCCATGGCGGCTCAGGAACAGTTCAAATCTTAAATTAAATATATATTTATGAATATGAACAACTGTTGACTTGTTTGAACCTCTCAATCGAGTGGTTAAACAAGTCCTGAGCTTTAACCACTCGGATCCTTTAAGAAAATGAATTCACTGTCAACTCTTAATTTTAATGGATAAATGAGGAATTAAATGTGATACTGAGGTTCCTTGCAACCTCAGGATCCTTTTTGGATTAAAAATGGTAAGTTTTATCAATCTGTACACACTTTTCTTATTTTCTAGACTCATCGGAGCTCCGGCGAGCCCTAGCGAGTCAAAGTTGTGTTTCAGCCTCTAGAATTTATTGAGAAGCTCCAGAATGATATTAAATGGATCATTGATTATTCTAAGAATGTTAATTTGAGGATTTAGCCACTGGAGCTGTAGAATGAACTTCATCTTCCCCAACTCCGGCGGAGTTGGAGAAGTCTGTTAGGAGAGACATAAGAGCATTTAATGATCCTAGAAGCTTCAGTGCGATGCACTGAAGCTATTTAAACCTTTAAAATACTGTAACAACCTCTGAACAATTCTGTCGAACAAACACCATTTCAAGTTCAGGCGACGAGCCTGTAACCCTAGAAATTAAGGTCAGAACACCTTCCTGAAGATCTAAATAAGTTTCTGATGTTGAGGAGACTCTAATTGAGGCTTTAATTTCCTGTGGAGAAGCTTTGAACAAAAAGTCAACTTTTTGTGCTTCCACAGTCAAACTGAATCTAATAATGGAGATCTAAGTTTGAATTGAGATATTGAGGAGACTAAACTGTTTCTGGGAACTTGTTTGATGATCTAAAAGTGGTTAAAGTGAGTTCAGATGGTTTATTTAGTGAGAATTTAGTTCCTGTCAATTTGGGTTACTTTTGAACCCAAACAAATAGGAGAAGCATTTTGATGAAATTTGAATTTAAATCATGCCCAGATGAATTGATTATAACCCTTAGAATTAATCTAAATCAATTAGAAACACTTTTAAGTGTCTATTGCACATTATGAAGTCTGAAATATGAACTCTGAAGCTTTTAGAGAAGTGAAGAGCTTCTCTGCTGGTTCTGAAGGTCTTAAGAACTTAAAACCTATTCTAACAGATGCTGAATTAATTGTATAACATGTATAGACCTTTAAATAAGAGAGAGAAGTCCATCTGAGGACTCTGTGGATTTAATTTCACTTCTAGGCTAAAAATAACCCGTAGGAACCCTTGATTTCATCTTTCAAATTAAAGAGGAAAACATTATCAAAACCCAAAATTGACCCTGCAATTGCGTAGATCTATCTTAGAGCTTTCTAACAAACTTGAAATCACTCGATTTGGAGCTCTGGGTAGAAAGTTATGATCATTTGAATTTGGGTCTGGAGGGGGTAGGTTAGTCCCACATCGCTAGTTCACGAGCGCGTGCCTGGGGATAAAATGAATTCGTTGCATGGGCTATGCAGTCGTCAGCACTCGGTGCACCAGTTACCCATCTAATCTGATTTGAGCGTGTGTGTGCGGCCTTATGCTTGCGGGTGTGCGCCCTTGGGGGCGTGAGCAAGATTGTGCCCTGGGAGGGCGAGAGTGGCCTAGGAGGCCGGGTTGAGCCGAAATGGCTCGAGACTGTGAGCTGACAAGAAATAAATCGAAAACGAACCTAATTGAGATTAGGCAAGGACCGAGTAGAGTCAAGTCCCACCCTGGTCTCAGGGTGCTGTGTATCCTCAAAAGGACCTCACTGCAAATAAAATATATTTTGGTTAAAAAAATAAGAAAAACTCGATTCAGCTAAAGGACTTGAGGAAAAGAGAAGCCGCTGAAGGATGTTAAGTTGAAAAGCTAAGTGTTGAGCTGAAGGCTAAGGAGTGTTAAAGCACAGGCACTAAGGAGTGTTAAGGAAAAGAGACTAAGGAACAAAAGGAGAAGATTAAGGGAAAGAGAATAAGAGATAGGAAGAAAAGAAGGCAGGAGAAGACAGGAAGAAGAGAAGAAAGGTAAGAAAAAGAGCTCGATAGAGAAGAAAATAAAAGAAAAAGAGAAGATAAGAGGTTGAAGAAAATCTTTTCTTGCATCATTTTTATTTACTTTTTGTTCTTAATTATAGAAAGGCGTGTTTTAATAGAACTACTCATATTTGCCTTAATTTCTTTGGAATGAAATCGGATTGAAAAACTAGCATGCTTACTTGTTAATAAAGTAGAACATTTTGAGTAAATATGTTTTGCATATGGAATTTTGTATATTCTTTATAGTTTAAATATTTTGACAAAATTCATGTTTTAAAAATCAACCTAGTTATACCTCCTAAACTTATAGAGAAATAAAAGAGAATTGGTGAATTTGGAGAAAATTATTATGCCTCCCAGTGAATGACCTGGACTCAACCAGTAAAAATTTCTAAAATGTTAGGTTAATTTTACCCTATACTACACAACCGACACAACTTCGAGTTAACCTAAGTGATTTCTTCTACTCTTAATTAAGTGAAATTAACTTAATTACTAAGTTGAGTGGAATCGTACTATCACCTCTCATCCCCCTTCGTCGAGTATCTTGTGGTCGTCTTCTCACCTCCCTTCGGGAAGAAGATCCTCACCATGACGCCATCCTACCCTGATGACTCTACAATGTTTACTGTTAATATTATCAATTAGATTCAATTTTGGGGATACTTGTGAGATAATGACATATTATAATGGGCTTGGGATCATTGCATGCATATTGCATGATCTTTACATTTTAATCGATTAGAATGAATGTTTAGTGACCATGTGCAAAATTTTATTTTGAAATAGGTCTCAGATGAGTGATCAGACCATACAGATGGATATGGATCAACAAATGGAGTCCAAAGGACTCAAAATCACTTCGATCTGGCCTCCGTAGCTCCCATAACAAGCTTGAGAAAGATCAACAGCCAAGGGGCAATGCGGCATCCTTACGGGGCTCGGTTGAAAAATCTGACCATATGGATGGATCCGGAGTGACGATCGCAGTTCGACGTGCGGGAATCATCTCGATCCGAGCACTATGGCATATCCTACAATAGAAAGAAGATGGACGGCCTAGACGGTGCCACATGGCACCATCTAGGCCACCCAACACCTGCCAGCACCCACTCTTCATCAAGGCATCATCCACTCTCAACAGTTGGATCTTGATCCAACGACTGAGAGATCGTCTCCACCACGTACCCATAATTCTTCTTTGCGACAAATAACGACGTTAGCTCATCGGACATAAAGGCACCTCTCAAAGAGAGGGTGCGGGTTAAAAACCTGCTGCCCCCTTAATTGGATACTTGATGCAGCAAGGCACGCGCATGCACTTGTGTGTGCGAAGAGTAGCAGCAGCGCACAGGCACAAGCATGGCGCAGCACAGCAGTGGTAGCGTAGCACAGTGCATGCCAGTGCATGCGCACGTGGCAGGGCGCGTGGAGGCAGCTGGGGCATTGAAGGCGCGAGGGTGCGGGCAAGGGTGACGCATGTGGCGGGTCTTCAATGACACTTGCAGCTGTCACTGTTGACCCAAGGATGATTTTTTGCCTTCTCCCTCCACTATAAAAGGCCTACCCCCCTCCACTTTTTCTCATCATCTACCTAAGCAATACCACCACCTTCTAGAGTTCCAAGCAAGGTCTCGAAGCCACTGAGCCGCCGACGGAAGCCCCTCCATCGCCATGGCTATCTCAGTGCGTTCATCTTCCTTATCTTAGTGTTATTTTATTTTGTAGTGTAGTTCATCTGTTAATTTTGTTAAAGCATTCATCTACGTTATGTTGATCACACATTTGATAAGAGATTGTTGATATATTAATCTATGATATCTTGAGCATGGTTTTCTAACCCTCTCTCTCTCTCCCTTTATCTCTCTCTCCCTCTATCTCTTTCTCATTCTCTGATCGATTTTCAAGCGAACAAATGACATATTTATGTGACATGAAAGCAAGTATTTGATCTAATTATTGCCTCCCTGTGTTTGACACTCGGACTCACCTTCGATTCTTTATTTAAAATTGACATCGTAAACAACGAATGGTTTTAGGCAAACGCATCCAACGGACATGAGTTTTGGCGCAGTTGCCGGGGAGGCAATGGATCTCTTATTTACTTTCATTTTCTTGATCATTATTTATACTTGTGTTATATAACTTGCTCTTCTCTCTCCTCTTGTGGTTGCAGGAACCTTGTGCATTAGCAACGGGAGGAGAACGAGTTAGGTTGGATCGAAAGGAAGCGTAAGAAGACCTCCATCGACCCGAAGGCTTGATCTTGTCATCCCATGATCCAAATGTAACTTTCCATCCTTGGAAAAAGAAATGGTGGTGTTATAAAAGAAAACTCTCTTTTGTTTGTCGAAGAAAAACACCACCACTAAGTCTTCAACTCGTTAACTTCGACAAAATTCATTTTCTGAACTTGGGTTGATGACACAATTAAAGGACCCTCTACACCTCCAAAAATTTTGAAAAAAATCTCAAAGGTGTCCCTTTCAGTATGCAAACTCCCATTCAAATTTCAGAGCCAAACTTTTTGTGACTTGGCCGTGAGAAATTTGCTATTAGAAGTGCGCATGGTTGTCTTATGTTTTGGAGATCTGTAGGGTGATCTTACTGTTGCGAACTCCACGTAGCTTGGATTTGTGAGAGATTTATATTTATAGAAGGATCTTGAAATTCTCTACACTTCATCTGAAGAACACTCGAGAATCAGGGGCATGCCCACAAGATGCAACAAGCCCCACAGACACCTGGGTTTAGTACTTCTTCTTCTCAAGGATCTAGCCATGGTTCCAATGCTTCAGCTAATGTGGTTACCTTGAGAAGGGATACTCAAACCCAAGGCCCCAAATGGCCAACCCCTCCCATGGCTTCACTACCTGAGATGCCTGATTCTGAGGATGAGCGAGTGGAACCCAAAGATCAGGAGCCTGAACCAATTCAAACCCAAATACCAAACCCTGAAGCCTTGGAGAAAATAAAGAAAAAGAGAAATGTGCCTAAGAATGAGGAGTTGTTGGAGATTTTTAAACAAGTATAGATTAATATACCTCTCCTCGATGCAATCAAGCATATCTCGGCTTATGCTAAATTTTTGAAGGATGTTTGTACACCTAAGCATAAGCTAAGAACCCAAGCACCTAGGAAGGTAGTGCTCTCGGAACAAGCTAGTTTAGTGATATTGATCAGCCTACCTTCGAAAAGAACTGACCCTGGAGTGCTTCTGATATCTTGCAATATTGGTGACAAGACATTTGATATAGCACTCTTGGACTTAGGTGCTTCAATTAATTTAATCCCGACAACCCTTTATCACTAGTTCGGATTTGGGGAATTAAATCGCACACCTGTGACTATCCAACTGGTCGACCGATCCGTAAAAACACCGAAAGGGGTAGTCGAGATGTAATTGCTTGGGTTAAGGACTTCTACTTCCTAGTTGACTTTTTTGTCCTTGACATGGAAGTCCCCAAACAACTACAGAGCACACCCATCTTCCTAGGCAGACCCTTCTTGGCTACAACCAAGGTGAACATTAGTTGTGACAATGGATGTATGGAAATTTCCTTCGGAGTTAAGAAGATGCAATTGGATATCTTCAAGGCGACTAAGTCTTTTGATTGTGGTTGGGTTGAGGAGTACAATCCCGTGGAAACCCTGGTTGAAGAATACCTCATGGTTAGCTCTTTAGAAGACCATCTGATTCAACTAGTTGATGACTACCTTGACCCATCCTAGTCCTTGGAGGTTGAAATCTATAGAGCTGATTATCACCAGCAACCTCCCTTAGAGGAGATTGATGTTAATCAACTCCCACCCTTCCCTTACCCATTAAACATTGTCCTACCAGCACCTGAATTGAAACCTTTGCCTAACAACCTTACGTATGTCTTCCTAGGACCTAATCAGACTTTCCCTGTGATTATCAATGCACACCTAACTAAGGACCAAGAACATAGGTTGACTACTACCCTTTTTGAGCATCGGGTAGCTATTGGGTGGACAATTTCTAACTAAAGGGGAATTAGCCCTACTTATTGTACTCACAAGATCTATTTGGAAGATAGGGCTTGACGTTCTCGTCAAATGCAAAGGCGATTGAACCCGAATATGCTATAGGTCGTTAAGAAAGAAATAATCAGGTGGCTTGATGTAGAAATCATATACTTGATTTTCGACAGCCCCTAGGTGGGCCCTACTCAAGTAGTACCAAAGAAGGCTGAGCTCACCGTGGTCATGAATGACTAGGGCGAATCCATCCCTACCTGCACCACAGCCACATGGTGGGTGTGCATTGATTATAGGAAGCTTAATGAGGCCACTAAAAAGGTCCACCTTCCCCTGCCATTCATTGACTAGATTCTTGAACGACTGGCAGGGCAGAAATATTTTTGCTTCCCGGATGGTTATTCAAGATATAACCAGGTTGCTATTGCACTAGAGGACCAAGAGAAGACCACATTCACTTTCCCATATGGCACATTTGCAGTCCGCCATTTGCCATTCGGATTATGCAATGCACCCGCTACCTTTTAGCATTTGTTATCGGGGCGAGATCGCTGTTTTAAAAGATGGTCGTTGCAGTATAGATGAAATCTCCTCGAAAACAAATAAGAATTTTTATTACTCAAAAACCTAAGTATCCGAGGTCGAATACATGGAGCAAATGGAATCTATTCACTAATCTCAATAATGTAATTTGAACACTTAAATGTACTCAAAATCTAATTCAGAATATCATGCAAGAGTTTATGAATTAAAATGTAGCCGAAAGAAGAATTGGATGTTTGATTCTATAATTAGACATCTTAAAAAGATATGCTTTTCTCTCTTCTTTGGCTCTCCTTATTCTCTTTCTACCTTCTCTTCTCTGCTTCTCTTCTTTTCTACTTCTTTTCCTCTGCCTTATGCTTTTTCCTTTCTTCTTTCTTTGGCTCTCTTCTTTCTTCTTTCTTTCTCTTTGACTTAGCTTTCTCAGCCCTTGATTTCTTTCTTCCTTCTTTCGTCTTTGGATCTTCTACCTTTGCCTTTCTTTTAGCCGCACCTCTGCTATAGTGCTTCTTCTTCCTTCCTTGTCTTCTTCTTCTGCCTTGTCTTTCCTTCTTTTTCTTTTCTTCTTTTCTTTCCTTCCTTCTTCCTCTTCTTCTTCTGCGGCCACAGCTTCCTTTCTGGCTTGGCCTTAGCTTCACCTTACCTTAGCTTCAACTGTGCCTTTTTCTTCCTTCTTCTCTTCCCTGCATAGTGAAGAGCAAAACCTATCCCCAACCCTCCCGTATGTCACTCTCTCTCTGTTTCTCTCTTCAGTTCGCTCTCCCAAAGCTGGATAATAGGGTTGGGTTTCGCGTGCCTGGGTCCAGGCGCACCGACGTGGGTGTGGTGCGTGAGGCGTGTAGGGTATACGGGTCGGGTACTAGGTCCACATGAGTGTGTGTCACGGTCGAGGCAGGGGCGTGGGCGAGGGACCTCACCCCGTGTATTTGAGGCGACCAGCTAGAAACACAAATTCAACTTATACTACACACCTGCACTGAAGACATCCGAGGTGGGACTAAAGTGTCCCACCCACCTCGCTCACATTCTCGCAGGGTATCACCTTCAATTGCCACAGCTACAGTTGCTCACCAGGCTTGTTCTCTGTTTGGATGTGTCCGTGCACTCAATGTGCGTCACCTGGAGTGCAGCACCTGGATGGATGCAGCCTGGAGTGCGGCTTGCGACCTCCTTGCTTCGTGCTTCAATGGCGGCATGGGCTCAGATATGGAATACACAAATACGGCCTTGCGGCCCCATTAAAACACATGAGGAGCTTCGCTGTGTCAAGGTGAAGGTGAGACGGTGGGTGGCAGGCCGTGGGGTAGCCTAGGCGTGCATGCCTAGGTCGCTCTGTGGCCGTGTTTATGGGTGTGTTCGGTGGGTGTTTAGGGAGGTGATGGAGGTCAATGGAAGGGCAAATGATGCTTAGTGGGTGATGACAGAGGTGATGAGGTCGGTGGCAAGGCATGTGGAGGTGTGGAGAGGTGGATGCGCGTCGCCGGTGGGTGGCTGGTGGTGGAGAAGATGGAGGTGGTCTGCAGCGTCGAGGGGTTGAAAATAGTAATAGAGATAGGGGAAATAAAAAGGGGTGAAAGGGGAATAATTCTAACCTAAGTGGAAGAAGGGGGGTAGAATGGTGGCTAGCTGTACCTGCGGCCGCTGGAGAAGAAGAGGTCTAGTAGAGGAGAAAATGATGATGACAAAGGGGTCGAAGCACGCGCGCGGATATTGTGCGACACGGCGGAAAGGGAAGAAGTTGGCTTTGCCACTGGTATTGTGGCAGAGCGATGAGAAAGAGGGGGAGGGCTCGCCGGAGCTCACTGGACACTTGGTCGGAGGAGAGGAGACGAAATTGGGGGTATTTCTCTAGCCAAGTCAAGCTAAATGGGAGCAGCCGGAGGTAGTGGACCTTTTATAAGCACTAGCAGGGGCACTTATGCTTGGAAGACAAGCTTCCAAGCACAAGAGACCTCGTTGGAGATGGAAACAGTTGGAGACCCAATTCTCTCGTGCATTTGCATGAGAGATTGGGTGCAAATCAGAGATTGGGACCACGCTCAGATGGAAGGGAATTCCTTAGAGAATCTCCCTTCTAAATATAGGAGGTGATCTCTGAGGAATCAGGGAGTAATCCCCCTCCATTCCTCGCTGGAGTAGGATTCCTCTGCTTTAATGATGGAGGGACCTAATTGTAATAGTGGCGAGGAAGTTAGGGGGGTCTGTGCAATGGTTTTCAAAAGTTAGGGGCCAGAATGTAATTAGGTAGACTATTTTGCAAAGTAGGTCAAGGTGACCTCCCCTTAGGTCCAAATTTTAGTATAAACCTAATTTGGACCTAAAGAATCCAATGGTGAAGTTGGATTTTAGGTTTGACCATGTTTGACTGGATATTTTACATAAAAACCCAAATTAGGTCAAATAATGAGCTAGGACCCCAATCTAGGTCAAAATAGGTTCAAAAGGCCAATTTAAAGATTATAAACCCTAGGGGATATTTTTACATGAATTTTAGAGGATTTAGTTGATTTTTTTCCTGACCAGAACCTTATTTAATTAAGCAGGTCTATTTTAGGGTTACAAGATGTCATTTAATTCCTAAACTGCACATGAACCCAATTTTGATTGAACCAACCTACTTTTTATCTTATTCAGACCATTTGACTTATGTTTTACCTCTGAAAAATCCTATTTATGTACTGTAATGGTAAAATTGCTCTTTTAACCTTTAGATCATGTTTTCTTCTTAGAACACTTATTCCTTGAATTAAGCCCTTCTTTAGGTTATGTAGGATCTCTTATTCTCTTTCTTAGGTCAAAATGAGCTAGTTAGGGCTCATGATGAGGTTCTTATCATACCCTCATGCCTAGCTTTTGCTAGTCCCTTAGCAAAATTTCATGGTTTTAACTTCTGTCCAAGACCCTGAGTTTCTGTCACCAATTATGATGAGTGCTTGTCTTTTTCTTTTGATTAGGTTGGAATGTCGATAGTAGGCCTAGAGGTACTCAAGTACCAACCAAAATCTGGACCTGACCAATTTTAGCCTCAGTCCTCCGTGAAGGTTTTTAAGGCCTGCAGAAACTATCCTAGGGTTTATTGGACTCCGTGGTTAAAGCACCCGTGCTTCAGACATTTTTAGCCTTGGTTCAGTTTGCAGTGCATTTTTGTAAGGGAGGGATAGAGGATTTATTTGTTTGGAGAGTTTTCTCTCTCTTTTCTTTTTATTTCTAGCTTCGGATTGGCTTCTCAACATGGTCTGTATCGGATTCCTCATCCCCATAATCAATCCTCAAAGGTCCCTAGCAATCGATGCTTCGTGATAGCACCGCCCATGGCAACCCCCAGAATCCTGGCTTTCAAGATTTTGAGATAATCTCGCCCAAGGTGTTCTGTGGCCGAATCCAGACCTTGGCAATTGACATTTCGTGATAATGCCGCCCATGGTATCTGAACCAACAGAGTGCTTACATGCCCCCTGTAGGATATTTAAATATCCTAAGAGACAAGCACCGAGGAGACGATATGTTGTACGCATCTTTGAAAGGAATTTCCTGCCTCTTCGCGCCGGGAACTCATCCAAATCAACTTGTGTTGATTGGCTGCTCCTAATCTAGGCAACTTTTTTAGAAGATTAAAATGCTTTTGCGTGATTTTGATAGTTATGCGCACTGAACCAGACTGTGTGTGGGTTGGGGTGCTTAGGTTACCGAGTCCCGCAAACCAAAGGTCAATTAACGAGGCCGAATACTCCCTAAGCCTTAGACCTAATACTTAAGCTTTGCATTTTCCCCAACCTCTTGAGGATTATCTAGATCTTAGCAGATACTTGAATTTTTAAGCCTAAGAGTCTAGCCCAAAAGGCCTAAGATCAGCATTTCTGCTAATCTCTTTTGTGTCTCATTAGCACTTTTTTTCTCATTTTTTTCTCTTTTCTTGATGTGGTCTAGAACTTCAGTTAATTCCTTAATCTCTTACTAATGATTATCACTTTTTCTTTCCCATTTTGTGCTCCTTTTTGGCTTTTTGCTCTTTTCCTCCTCATGTTTATGTGGCTTACAAATTTTCCTCCCTCCTCTATTTTTTTTTCTTTTTCATAATTTGTCAATTTTTTTGTGTTTTTGACATATGTGAATTTTTTTGTGAGAAGCCTTCTGACTTTTCTTGGTTTCTGTATGTATACACTTTACCACCCCCCATGCCTAAGTTTTGCAATGTCCTCATTGTAAACGAAGGGTGTGAAATGGTATTGGGTTCAGGGACTTAGAACTGGATTCATCGGGTGGGTGAATGGGTCGGGAATGACTTTCGTGGATGATTTCAAGCTGGTATGTGTACTAGAGGTGGGATCAATTGTTTAAGGCTGAACTCAAGGTGCAATAGCCGTGGAGTACAGATGGATAATAAGACAGATCTCAGTTTTTTGGAATGACGGGTTGCCTCCTGTTAAGCGCTAAATTCAACGCCTTCAACCGAGTAGGAATGGGATGGAGAGGGAGTGGTCAAATCAGTAGAGTTTTTTAAAATAAGAACCTATGCTTGTAAAACAAGCACCTATGAATGATGCAGCCCAAACCCTATTAATCTGGTGGGTTGATAGATGTAGCTTATCAAATGCGGAACCCACCATATGCAATGAAGCTTTGATGGATGTGGAAGTGAAAACTCAGGTTTTGGCTGAGTAGAATTAGCCTGGTCGGAGTAGGGATCCGAAAAATGATCAGGGAATGGTGCGGAAACCCTACAGGGGTGATCAGAGAATGATGGATCATGATTTTCAATCTGATCAATGATTGATGCCTGGTATATATGTGGAATTGAATCATCTCAATCAACTCAGTGAGAGGTGAATCAGAATAGAAATTGAGTCCAGTTGCAGGTTGGGGTTGAAAATGGGTTTTGATCGATTCTGTATGAGTTGAAGAGGTGGCTTCAATGAGAGTTGTGTATGAGGGCTCTTCTAGAAAGGAATGATAGGTGGTCTCATGTAGAGAGTCCTCATAGTAACTTTCAAAATAAAAAATGAATGCCTGGAGAGTGTCTATAGGATGTGGGAAATCTGGATTGAGAAAAGGTTCGTATTCTGGGTTGCAATCACTCTCAGCATTTTCTTGTTTTGGTTCCTGAGGATTGAAAAGAAATGATTCCATGTCATTGGAACCTGATCTTAAATCAATGATCTCGGGAACCGGGACCTTAGAGTCAGAGTCGGAGAATGAATCATGTGAGCTGAGGTCGTATATTGGCTTGTTGTATTCAGGAAGCAAAGTTTCTCTGAAATCATGGTCAGATTCGAAATCATCGGGGATATTGCGAAAATCACATTCTGGATGAGATTCAAGATCATGAGTTCCACCATAGAATAAAGCACATGATGTGGATTTAGCAGCCTAACTGGGGTCTAGCATAGATGTCAATTCTGAGCTTAAAAAGGTGTTCTTATTTGTTCTAAGCTCAAGTTTTAAGATGGTAGGATAGACCCAATTGAAACCCCACTCGTCCAACTCAATTTCTGTATCATAAATTGGCATGACTTCTGAAGAATCAATTTGTCTCCTTGAGGATGTTGGCGAGGGATATTCATCAAATAGAGGCTCAAAATCATATTCTTCATTGAACATTTGATCTTCTTCATACGGGGCCTTGTATTCTTTCCAATAGGTTTCAGATCCAGATTCTAGGCTTGGGATGTGGGTTAAATCACTAGGATCTAGGTCCGACTTACCTTCGAGGGTCACCTTATGTTTGAGAGCATATCGCGCGTATTTGATAGGAAAACATCGTAGTATAGTGCGCAATACGAACAAACAAAGATATTTAATAAAAGATAATGAGACTTTAAGTCTCAGTCGTTCATCTCTGGGAGGCATTTGTTTAATTCTGAAATCGCTCTTTTCGATGTACTTGTTTATAGTCGCATGGCGGTTTATGGTTATTACATATTTAAACATGACATGCTTACTTGCAATAGATGATAATGAAATGCAGGCAACTTTAATCACATGAAATATTTTGCAATTAATAAGCTCATGGTGATTTTCAACACACACACACACACATATATATATATATAATATTTCTTTCATTCATTCATTCAAGAAGGTGTTTGCAACATGGAATGTAAAGGAAAGCTTATACAGGAAAGCTTGAAAACAAAAAACTAGCTAATAGAAAATGATCGCATACAGGAATCTATGGGGCGATTTTGCATGCATCATTGGGGGAGAATAAGAGCTACACTACTAAGTAGTAAATAAAAGTAGTAAATGCAAAGAGCTAGCTACTAATCTATTAGAAGTGAGGGCATTTGGAGGTGGGCTCCGATGGCCTTGGAGTGGTAGAAAGGAGAATGAGGGGCGGCCAATGGAGCTTAGGCCAGCCCTTGGAGAGAGGTTGGAGGAGTGATACAGCATTCTACCGTGGTGTCCTTCATGGTGGTCCTCAACTCGTGGAGATGGAGTGGAGAGGGTGGCGGCTAGCCTAAGTGGAGGTGGATGGAGCCAAGCAAGTATGGCCAAAAAGTGGATGAGTGCCAATAATGTGGATGGGTGAAAATGGCCACCCTTAGGTCTTTTTATAGACCTAAGGGATTCTCTCTAAAGAGGTGTGGAAATCTCTAGAGAGAGCCCAAGAGTGGCCGGCCAAGAGAGGATAGAAGTGGCTCTTAGATCCACAATTTGTGGATCTAAGAATTGAATACCTCTTGGTTGCTAAATTTGGCAACCAAGAGTTGGCGCCACTTCAAGAGGGTTCTAGAGAACTCTAGAGAAGTGTGGGTGCATGAATGGGTGTGTGTGTGTGTGTGTGTGGTCATGCCCTGGGTGTCTAAGAGGTCTAGGACAGGTCCTAAGGGGTTTAGGTGGGTGTATGCCTTGGATTAGGGTTGTAAACCCTAATTGCTAAGGGGAAATTGCAATTAAACCTAACCTAAGTTTAATTGAATGAGTGTAAACCTAATTGAGAGTAAAATAACTAAATTAGGTTTGGTTTAGGTCAATTGGACTCTCACTAAGTCCAATTGAACTTGTGTGGGTTGAGATTTGAGCTCAATTGGACTCAATGAGTCCAATTGACTTAGGTGATAGTGATTGACTTTGATCTAAGTCAATTGGGTTTGGTAAGGACCTAATTAGGTCCTTAGGTAGGTCTCAAGGTGATGTACTATGGTTAGGACACCTTAATTTAGGTTCCTATGGGGTTGGGATTAGGTCTAGGGAGCTAGAAATCCAAGATCAAGGCTTGAATCTCGAAATAGGGACTGGAGACCAGTCCCAGACGTCCAATAAAAGTGTTAGACATCTTATACTCAAAAATCAAAAGTCCAGACTTATTTTTGGATGTCCAATCAAAGTCAAGAGGGATTTTGGGTTCTGTTTTGGGTAGTCTGTAGAAATTGGACATCTGACCAAGTGTCTGGATGTTCAATAACATCGCAGAAGTGGGTTTAAGGTGTGTGGAAGATGGCTAAGGGTCCTGGATGTCCTATAACTTATCTGGACATCCAGATAAGGGTTGGAACTAGGGTTTTAGGGCTTCTTAGGCTACTGTGACCTAATCTAAGGGTGGTAAAGGCTTGGGGAAGTCTCTAGGCTATGCTAGGGCTAGGTTGGACTTAAGCTCTTCACATTTTACTGCTTTATTCCTGCTTAATGGAATAGCAAACCTTGACTCCCTTACATCATTATTCCTACATCTAATCTAAGTCTTCTGCTCAAGCTCTGCTGCAACACCTACTATTTCTGATCCAGCTTTAGATCTAGCTCCAGATCTAGCTCCTGATTAGCTTATTCCTTGCAATCGACATAATGCACTTAATCAACACGTTATAACATTATTTTATGCATAGCTAAAAGAAAGTAGTAAAGATGCAAGCAATGCTTATGCATGCTTGAATTATCCTAGCTTATGCTAAGTTCTAGCTTAATTTAGGTCAATTAAGACCTATGATTGCTGCGCAATCATACCCCCATGCCAAAATCTTGCTTGTCCCTTGCAAATGCAAGATCAAATTATTTATTGCTAGGGTCCCTAAGGGACTGATTATTTTATCAAATGTATGCCTAGAGATTTTTCTCCTTTTGTTTTCATCCTATGCTCTAGAAATCCAGACAATCGTGAGAGTGAAGCTATGTAGCTTTTGCAACGGATTAGAGTGAAAAACTGATACACCTCTAAAGCCTGTACTTGACCCCTAGTAAAATTCTAGTAGGATAGGCGGACTTCTTCCCTCGGGGTATTCAAGATATTCTATGAATTTCACCCTGGCTTTAGACTTAGGTAGAGAATCTCTTAGGGGTACGGGTGTTTATTTGGTCGCTCACTCTCACTTTGTGCTACATAGAGATTAGTACTACAGAATCTAGATTCCCAGACTACTAAGTAACTCAACTCAGAGAAAGATGAGAAAAACTATGCTCTCTTCTGATTCTTTTATATTCATTCTCTCTTTCTCTTTTTCTTTTTCTTTTCTTTCTTTAGAGCTCGCAATCTCACCAGATTCACATATATGACCTATATTTGGTGGCCTCACTTGGCATTAACACTTTAATTGAGTTTCCATAACTCTAACACTAAGTCAGAATTCCTCAGCCAGTATTCGGGCAATAAAAAACACAAGAAAGGTGGGTTAAGGCCATATTTAGTGGTTCTCAAATTTATTTTGTGGTATTGCCTCAATACAACTGAACTAAATATTCACTCTTTTTTCGTTGCTTTTTCTTCTTTTTCTAATTTTTTTTTCAATTTTTCTTTCTTTTCATCATTTTCTTTTCTTTCCCTTTTTTTTCTTTTCTTTTTCAACATAACACACACATCCATGAACTTTATTGAGGAGGCATTATTAGGGATTGGTGATGCTCAAGAGACATTGGGTGGTTTATTTGGTGGAAGTATCTACTCACGACACCGGGAGAGATGGATAGGATGCTGTATTTCTAACCTTGACATTAATACCCTCCTTTAGCCATGGATTCCGTAAAGAATGGTCGTAACCATCCACCTTAGCCCTAGTTTTATGAAAACTCACTCTCTGCGTATTTGCCTTATTTGGTGGCTCTCAAAATTTCACACAAAATGTATGCGTAGGAACCAAGAGTGAAAACTATGTCTAATCTCTGAGTATCATCACCTAATTATCTAGGACTCTAGATTCCTTATACTAATCTTAGAGCACTAGTACACTCTACTCTCATCTTACACTATTTGGTGGATTTTTGGAAGAAAATCTGCCTGACTCCCAGAATACTGTCCAGGGGTTAAGGAAAAGAAGTACTGCTTCTTCTCGACAGACTAAAGACGTTTATTAGCCTTCACCGTGAATCCATTGCAAATTCTACGTGTGTGGGAAAAGTTATACTGGATTCCAGATTACAGGAATCAACTAGAGGATAAAATCCCTAGTGCATTCTCTTAATAAAATAATCTTATTCATGAATGCAATCTGTATATATGCTATAAACAAGTAACCTTGTGTAAGTTGTACTTCGTGAACTTCCCGTATCGGGTTACATTAAGCTTGACCCTAAATTTAGAATAAGAGGTGAGCGGGGGAGTCGAAAATGGCTGTTGCAGGCGATTTCTAGCTCCAATGCGAGCATTGGAGGTGGAGTCAGTTGTTCTTTTATCTAGGGTCCTAAAGTACATTTTACATGCAGCTTCGAGGTTTTCCTAATTGTTGGCATAAAATTTTCAATTTTGTTGTATCTACCCCCCCATGCCTAAGTTCTTGCATGTCCTCACGCATGAATATAAAAGAAAATACATACAGCAAGGAGAGAGTGGGTAGAAATCACCTATAATTGCTCCTAAAATTATACATTCAGCATCAGCCAACCTGTCAGTATGCAATATGCAGAAAGAAAATATGCTAAAAGAAAAATATGCTATATATAAAAATGGTTATGTATAAATGATGGTGGAATGTGGGGTAGATGCTATCTATACGTGCTGAGTTTAACGCCTCCAATTGGGCGAGAATTCAATCACACGTAGATGAACAATCTCGTCAGGTGGAGGAGGTTCCTGGGCCAAGAATGGTTTGAGGCATTGGCCATTTACCGTAGATATATGCCTAGATTTTGGGTCCCTGATCTGGACTGCCCCATTAGGATATGGCTGGATCACAACATACGGGCCAGTCCACTTGGACTTGAGCTTCCCTGCGAAAAGTTTCAGTCGTGAATCAAACAACCAGACTTTCTGGTTGGGCGTGAATGCTTTCCTCTGGATGTGGCAATCATGAAAGGCCTCGATCTTGTCCTTGTATATTAATGCGTTCTCATAGGCCTCCAGTCGGATCTCTTCTAATTCACTGAGCTGGAGTTTCCGTTCTTGCCCTCCTACATCAAGGTCAAGGTTACATTTTCGCACCACCCAAAAGGCACGGTGTTCCAGCTCTATAGGAAGGTGCCAAACCTTACCATATACCATGCGATATGGTGACATTCCGAGTGGGCCTTGTATGCGGTCTGATATACCCAGAGTACATCAACTAATTTATCGGACCAGTCCTTCCTGTTTGGTCTAACCATCTTTTGGAGAATCAGCTTGATCTGACGGTTAGATACTTCAGCCTGCCCATTGGTTTGCGGGTGATATGGGGTGGCTATACGGTGATGTACCCCGTATTTCTTTAGTAATGACTTGAAATGGGTGTGGATGAAGTGGCTTCCCCCATCGCTAATCAGAGCGCGAGGTATTCCAAATCTCGCGAAGATGTACTACCGTAGGAAAGAAATGACGGTCTCGACCCACCTCGCCGAGATGGCCTCGACCCACTTCGAGACATAGTCGATGGCTAGTAATATGTACTCGAAACCATGCGAGTTCGAGAAAGGGCCCATAAAATTGATGCCCCAGACATCAAACACTTCTACACCATGATGGGCCAGAGTGGCATCATGTCTCTCCTAGTCATAGAACCAACCGACTGGCATCGTTTGCAGTGTTGGGTGTATTCGTGTGTATCTCTGAAAATGGTTGGCCAGAAAAATCCCGATTGCAAAATTTTTGCAGTGGTTTTCCGTCCAGAGAAATGACCACCACAAGCATCGTTGTGGCAAAAAGATAACACACTGGGGATCTCAGAATCTGGAATGCATCTTCGAATAATCTGATCCGCTCCAATGCGGAAGAGCAGTGGGTCATCCTAAAGGTAGAATTTGGCCTCCACAGTGAATTTGAGTTTCTGGTCCTTGGATAAGTTCGCTGGAATCTTGCCTGTAGCAAGATATTTAGCGATATCCACGTACCAGGGGAACTCAACAGAGTGAACTGCCAAAAGGGATTCATCCAGAAATTGCTTGTGGATAGGTAGGGAATAAGGAATGTACCCTGGGTCCAGTCTGGATAGGTAATCCACCACAACATTCTACTTTCTGGCTTTGTTGCGGATTTCGATATCATATTCCTACAATAGAAGGATCCATCTAATGAGTCGTGGTTTGGCATCCTTCTTTGCCAACAAATGCTGGAGGGTGGAGTGGTTAGAGAAAATGATGACCTTGGACCCTAATAAGTACGATCTGAATTTCTCCAACCTGAATACTACTGCTAGCAGTTCTTTTTCGGTGACAGTGTAATTGCACTGAGCCTCATTCAGCATCTTGCTAGCATAGTATATGACAAAGGATTGTTTCTCCCAACGCTGGCCTAAAACAGCATTGACAACAAAATCAGAATGTTGCACATCATTTTGAAATAAAGTGACTAGTTGGGTGGTTGGAGAATCGAGGAGTCAGAGACAGCGCTTCATAAAGTCTCAAGGGTATTGAGACACGAGGTATCAAATTCAAATGGGACATCGGCAACCAAGAGATTCATCAAAGGCTATGTAATTTTTGAGAAATCGTGTATGAATCTCCGATAGAAGCCGACGTAACCCAAGAATGATCTTATCTGCTTGACCAAGCTAGGTGGCGGTAAGTGGGAAATAATTTTTGATTTAGCTCGATCGACCTCGAGTCCATTTTTAGAGATCCTGTGCCCTAGTACTATGCCATCCCTCACCATGAAATGGCTTTTCTCCCAGGATAGCACTAGGTTTACCTCAATACATCGTTTCAGGATCTTGGTGAGGTTATCAAGATAAGATGTGAAACCATCTCCGTAAACGGAGAAGTCATCCATGAATACCTCCACATAGTCCCCAATCAAGTCAGAGAAGATGGCCATCATACAACGCTAAAATGTCGCTAGTGCATTGTAGAGGCCAAAGGGCATCCTCTTGAAAGCGAATGTTCCAAAGGAGCATGTGAATGTGGTCTTGTCTTGATCTTCCGGGCTAATCACTACTTGATTATACCCAGAGTATCCATCCAGAAAGCAAAAGAAACTGCGTCCGGCTAACCGTTCCAAGATCTGATCAATGAAAGGCAGAGGAAAGTGATACTTCTGAGTAGCCGTGTTCAGTTTCCTATAGTCGATGCAGACCTGCCAAGATGTCGCAGTGCAGGTCGGGATGGATTCGCCCTTATCAGTTTTTACTATGGTGAGTCCTGCTTTCTTAGGCACTATCTAGATCGGACTCACCCATTGGCTGTCTGAGATTGGGTATACAATACCTGCATCTAGCCATTTGATGATCTCCTTCTTAACAACCTCTAGCATATTCAGGTTAAGCCGTCTTTAAGGTTGTCTTGAAGGTTTCACCCCCTCATCCGTGTAGATGTGATGAGTGCAATACGAGGGGCGAATACCTTGGAGATCAGTAATACTCCACCCGATAGTAGCCCTATGGTCTTGCAGCGTAGAAATCAATTGGTGCTCTTGTTCTTGGGTTAAGTAGGCATTGATAATGACTGGGTATGTCTCACTTTCGCCCAAGAATACATACTTAAGTGAGTCAGGTAAGGGCTTCAATTCAATCACGGGTGGGTTAGAGTCAGAAATGAGAGTGGGAGGAGTAGAATCGAGGGTGGGAATCTGCTGATCCATGTGCACGTGAATTCCTACTGGGTCGCTCCTTGTGAAATAATCGGTTGTGACTACGTTAACGGGAAACCTGTTGGCTGTAGTCACATCTTCCTGCAACAATAGGGGTGATTCAGTAATGTGTGTATCAGGATAGCTGGATTCAGGGGTGCTGTGGTCAGAAGCACACCCTAAATAGTTAGATCCTCGGGGAGATATGTGTAGTGTAGTGGTCTTAGTCCCGTGTGGATCGAGGTCTAAGAACCTTGATAGTGCAGACGAATGAGACATTAGGTCATCACAAAGGAGCCCAACGTTACCACAGTATGCCGCATCTTTGTCTTCACCATCCTCCTCTATTCGATCACAGTTGAAGTTCTTTGCTACCCTGAATATGTCAAGTCGAAGTCGCTCATTGCCTAGGGCTATCTCCATACACTCGGATAAATAATCAATGTTCGCTCGGGCTGTCGCTAGAAATGGGCGACCCAAAATAATTGGTGCATCTTGTAGATTAGGAGGAACTTCCATATCGAGAACGAAAAAGTCTGTGGGAAAGCAAAACCCACGAACTTTTACGATCATGTTCTCAACCACCCCCTCGATGTTTTGACTGATCTGTCAGCCAGCTGAATAGTGACTGAGGTGGGCTTTAACTCCCCAAATCAAAATCGATCAAATACAATAGTGGGAGTTAGGTTGATGGACGAACCCAGATCTAGAAGGGCTCAATCAAATGGAGAATCCTACAGGAAGCAGGATATGAGTGGGGTACCAGGGTCTTTCTTTTATGGCAGCAAGTTAGCTAGAATGACGACACTAGCCTCTTTCGACAGTACTACCTGTCATCCAATTCTCAGCTGTCGCTTCAGGGTACAGTAGTCCTTGAAGAACCTAGTGACAGTGGGAATGTGATCAATTGCGTTGAGGAGGGGGACCTGAATATGTACTTCCTTGAACATTGATTTTAGGTCTTTAAAATTCCACGTGTCCTTTTTCCTTACTGCATTCTATGTTAGAGCCTCAGGAAAAGGGACGGGAATCTCAGGGTTAAGTGGTCGCTTACCCTTATCTACCGCAAGTGGCTCCTGAGATGAAGAAGGAGTTGATCCCGCCTGCGGAGAAGGGTGGGAAAAATCAGGACCCGCCTGCCTATGTGGTGGGCCGAATGTCGTCCTTCCACTCCTCAAAGAGACAGCATGTGCATCGGCTTGTTGTCCATGAGGTGGTGGGGGAGTGGAAGGGGCAGAGTATGTGGGGTTCTGCAAAGATGGCTGGCCTTGCGCGTAACCAGGTGGTGCAGGAGGCACCTGTAATATGGTGTGTGCCCATCCTTACGGTGCCTGAAACCTAGGTGGGGCACCTTGGTTTTGCACATATCTAGGATTCGGGATGGGTTGGGAGGGCAAGGCTTCTTGAGTTCAATGCCCCTACAACAGCTGGTTTTGCATATTTTGTATAGTCAGTATCTAGTCAGCCATCGCCTTCATAATCTACAAGCTCTCTTGTGTAGATTTCCTCATCAATTCTTGCAACTCCTCTTTAAGTGCCTCCAAAGGGTCAGCCTACTTTGGAGGGTGTCTGGTAGCTTGGTGCAACGGTTGGTATAAAAAGCGGGGTTGCTACTGCTGAGATGGGAATGGTTGCTGCCTAGGGTACGTGTTTTGCACATTCTCGTATTGCCTGGTCTGATAGTGTGGATCTTGGTGTGGTCTCTGTGAATTACCAGACCAGGAGAAGTTCGGATGCTGGTGCCAACCAAGGTTATACGTCTCTGAATACGGGTTATTACACCTGTAACCTTGGATAGTACTGATGTCCTCGTAGGCCGAAGATGTCTAAGACATATATCTGTCAAGGGGATATGCATTATAATCTGCAGGTGGTGTGTAACCCTGGTCGTTAGGTGCCAGATCTGGATTATTTACGGGATCTTGATACGCGGGATCTCGTAAATATGGAGAAGATGCATCCCAAGTGAGTAGATTAACTCGAGTAGGAGGGGCTCAGGGTGCATAGGAGGGTCTTAAGGCGGTAGAGCTCAAGTCAGATTGGCCCTGACTAATCTGGTCAATCTTTTTCTCGATTAGATTTATTCTATCCATCTACTTAATGATGATATCCATGTCGGCTCGAATAGACTCGATGTGAGCCTCGTGGACACCAACCCGCTGCTGACCAGGCCACTGGAATTGGTTCATGGATGCGGCATTCATCGAGTTCTCCGCCAAAGATTCGAACAGCTCAAAAGTGTTGTTCTCGTCTTTTGCGAGGAAATTCTCGCCACTAGATGCATCGGCTAGATACCGATGTGTGTCATGCAGCCCATGGTAAAAGATCTGAGCCAGGTGCCATCTGGGTATACCATGGTGCAGGCATTTCTGGAGAAGGTTGTGGAATTTGTCCCACGCATCATGTAACTTCTCCCCAGCTCCCTGGGAGAAAGTCGTGATTGCTCGCCGCATTGCGTTTGTTCGATTGATTAGGAAGAACTTTTGCAGGAATTCACATCGTAATTCCGACCAGGTTCCAATTGGCTTCCCAATGGTCTTGAACCAGTATGAAGCTTTTCCCTCAGAGAGAATGGGAAAAGCTTCATTAGAATAATTCCATGATCAATATTCCTGGGTCGAATCATTTCAGCGAGTTAACTCAGGTCCTCAAGGTGCTGGAACGGATCTTCGCTTGAGTTCCCATTGAAGTGAGTGCTGATCAACCCAATCACATTGGGCTTGAGATCAAACGCGTCACCGCCTACGGGAATTCTGACTAGTGGTGCGATGATTTGTGCGGTTGGGTCGTAGAAATCTTGTAGTTGTTCTCCTCGAGGCAGGTGCTACATCCTGTCAAGTGCCGTTAAGATGCAATCCATGCTCTACTGATGCCACTCCTCGAATTCTACTACCTGGGCTTCCGGACGAGCCATTGGGTCCAGATTTTTGATATCCTGACTCAATTTAGGTCCAGGTCCAGGATTAGCCATGGTGGCTCTAGGAGTAGAAGATGTGGGGGGAGAAGATGGCCCCGGCGAGGTGATCGCCTCCTTGGGAGTGGCTCCCAAGGTCGAACCAAGTGAGGTCAGAGTGACCTCCTTCACATACACCACCCAACCCTTGGGTTGGTTTAGCCAAGTCGGACAAGGCTAAGGCCTTGTCAAGCAAGTGGTCCTTATGAATCAGATGACCGGATTTTTCATTTTAGGTTTTAATTCCTGAAGAAATTCGTCGTACAACCGACTGAAAGTGATTCTTGCCTCGTGGCTAACCTAGCCAAGAGGTTGAAAACACCCAGTAGTACGACAACGAATTCAGGTTTTATTTCGTGTTTTAAAATTGATTTTTGCCCATTTTCTTCAGTGGGGTTTTCTCTTGGTGAGTGCCCCACAAGGTGACCAAGCTCACCGGCTAGGTGCTAGACTTGATTAAGTCTAGGTTAGCCCAAGTGTGGTCTATAAATTGTAACCCTAAAGATTTACCCTAAGGTTCATGCACTTCTAGGGTTTGTTCTATTTCAGTAGACCACAAAAGTAAAATTTGTTCTCTAACAGCAATTGGAATCCAATTAACTTGAAATTTGCCGAGTAGATTTCTTTTTCAATTATCTTTCCAGAGAATATTTTTTTGGAATTTTTACTATTTCAACTGAACTTTTATGGATTTTTGATTGTCAGGGGGTCAGATCTGGAATTTTGACCCCAAGTCGATTTTTCGCTTTGAAACATAACAATTGACCTTCAAAAATTTGGGAAAAATATGGAAAGTAAAGACAATGAGATAAGCTTTCAAACCCCACCATTTTTAGTCAAAATAGATTCACAGATTGCTCGAAATTGCTTTTTGAAATTTGAAAAATCTCAAATCTGGGTCAGTCTGACCCCCTTGCACTTTGTGAATTTTTAAAAATTATATACTTAGAAGTTTTTAAAATAGCGGTGCTGTTTGAAAGATGGTTTGAAAATAAAGGTCTAGCCTAAATTTCAAATTTTTTTTGTTTGCTAATTTTTCGACAATCGAATTTTTAAAATAGACTTTAAACCCTAGCCGAAAATTAGAGAATGGTGGTAAAGCTTTTGAAAGTGTTTGAGTTTGAAATTCAAGCTTTCCACCAAAAATGTTTTTTTTTTCAAAAAATTTTTGAAAATTGCTTTTCAAGAAAGATTTTTTTTTAAGGATTTTCAAACATATATATATATTTTTTGCTTTTCAAAACTAACCTAGGATTCAAGAAGGAACCTAATCTAACTACCTAGATTTTTTTTATTTTTTTCTTTTTGATTTTTTTTTCTTTTTCTTCACAAAAATGAATAAGTTTTTTTTTTTTTAAAGAATTTGATGGAAGCAAATCTAATCCTAGGTTCAAAAGAAAACCTAGACCAAAGTGGGTGTGATGTGCACCTAGAAATTTTTTCTGCACTCATTGTGTGTGTAGATCCTGTTTTTCCTGTGTTGTCCTGCACATCCAAAAACAAAGTAGACGAAGATTTTTCAGTGATGGTTCGAAAGATCGAAATCAAAAAGAAATGACGTTGCCTCCACGGCAACGGCGCCATTTGTTTGAAAGCGTATCGCGCATATTTGATAGGAAAACGTCTTAGTATAGTGCGCAATATGATCAAACAAAGATATTTAATAGAAGATAACGAGACTTTGGGTCTCGGTCGTTCGTCTCTGGGAGGCGTTTGTTTAATTCTAAAATCAATCTTTTCACTCTACTTGTTTATAGTCGCATGGCTGTTTATGGTTATTACGTATTTAAGCACGACATGCTTAGTTGCAATAGATGATAATGAAAAGCAGGAAACTTTAATGACGTAAAATATTTTGCAATTAATAAGCTCATGATGATTTTCAACACAGATATATATATATATATATAATATTTCTTTCATTCATTCATTCAGGAAGGTGTTTGCAACATGGAATGTAGAGGAAAGCGTATACTGGAAAGCTTGAAAACATAAAACTAGCTAATAGAAAATGATCGCATACAGGAATCTATGGGGGGAATTTCCCATGCATCATTGGGGGAGAATAAGAGCTACACTACTAAGTAGTAAATAAAAGTAGTAAATGTAAAGAGCTAGCAACTAATCGATCAGAAGTGAGGGCATTCAAAGGTAGGCTCTGATGGCCTTGGAGTGGTAGAGAGGAGAACGAGGGGCGGCCAATGAAGCTTAGGCTGGCCCTTGGAGAGAGGTTGGAGGAGTGATCCAGCATCCTGGCATGGTGTCCTTCATGGTGGTGCTCAGCTCATGGAGATGAAGTGGAGAGGGTGGTAGCTAGCCTAAGTGGAGGTGGATGGAGCCAAGCAAGTATGGCCAAAAAGTGGATGAGTGCCAATAATGTGGATGGGTGAAAATGGCCACCCCTTAGGTCTTTTTATAGACCTAAGGGATTCTCTCTAGAAAGGTGTGGAACTCTCTAGAGAGAGCCCAAGAGTGGCCGGCCAAGAGAGGATAGAAGTGGTTCTTAGATCCACAATTTGTGGATCCATGAATTGAATGCCTCTTGGTTCCTAAATTTGGCAACCAAGAGTTGGCGCCAATTCAAGAGGGTTTTAGAGAACTATAGAGAAGTGTGGGTGCATGAATGGGTATGTGTGTGTGTGTGTGTGTGTGGTCGTGCCCTAGGTGTCTAAGAGGTCTAGGTTAGGTCCTAAAGGGTTTAGGTAGGTGTATGCCTTGAATTAGGGTTATAAACCCTAATTGCTAAGGGGAAATTGCAATTAAACTTAACCTAAGTTTAATTGAATGAGTTTAAACCTAATTGAGAGTGAAATAATTCAATTAGGTTGGGTTTAGGTCAATTGGACTCTCACGAAGTCCAATTGAACTTGTGTGGATTGAGATTTGAGCTCAATTGGACTCAATGAGTCTAATTGACTTAGGTGATGGTGATTGACTTTGATCTAAGTCAATTGGGTTTGGTAAGGACTTAATTAGGTCCTTAGGTAGGTCTAGAGGTGATGTACTATGGTTAGGACACCTTAATTTAGGTTCCTATGGGGTTGGGATTAGGTCTAGGCAGCTAGAGATCCAAGATCAAGACTTGAATCTCAAAATAGGGACTGGAGATAGTCCCAGATGTCCAATAAAAGTGTCAAACGTCTTATAATAAAAAATCAGAAGTCTAGACTTGTTGTCTAGTTAATCAGAGTCAGGAGGGATTTCGTGTTCTGTTTTGGGTATTCTACAGAAATTAGACGTCTGACCAAATGTCTGGACGTCCAATAACACTGTAGAAGTGGGTTTGAGGTGTGCGGGAGATGGCTAAGGGTCTTGGACGTCCTATAACTTATCTGGACGTCCAGATAAGGGTTGGAACTAGGGTTTTAGGGCTTCCTAGGGTGTTGTGACCTAATCTAAGGGTGGCTAAGGCTTGGGGATGTCTCTAGGCTATTCTAGGGCTAGGATGGACTTAAGCTCTTAACATTTTACTGCTTTATTCCTGCTTAATAGAATAGTAAACCTTGACTCCCTTACATCATTATTTCTACATCTAATCTAAGTCTTCTGCTCCAGCTTTGCTGCAACACCCGTTATTCCTGATCCAGCTTCAGATCCAGCTCTAGATCCAGCTCCTGATCAGCTTATTCCCTGCAATCAACATAATGCACTTAATTAGCACATTATAACATTATTTTATGCATAGCTAAAAGAAAGTAGTAAAGATGCAAGAAATGCTTATACATGCGTGAATTATCCTAACTTATGCTAAGTTCTAGCTTAATTTATATTAATTAAGACCTATGATTGCTGCGCTTCACCTTATCAAAATAAGGGGCGGAATTTACACCCTTGAGAGGTTCAGTTCTACTCTTACCATTGTAGGAGTTTTGGAATTCTAAGCTTGGTGATTCATGGTCTAGGATTGGCTCAACATTGTGTTCTCTTGCAATTTCCCAACCTAATTCAATATCAGGCATGTTGTATTCTATCTGGGTTGGGCATTCACAACCTCTTTGTGCCTCTAGCCCAAGATCTGGGAAATCAGATTGATCCTCGATATTGTTCCAAGATGGTTCATCCTCTGTTTGGGGTATGTACGGGTATTGTTGATCTATAATTTATTTTAATAATCTTATTATCTCTTCCCATTTTTCAAGATCATCTTGGTGTTGTTCCCATAATAGAGGATTTGTCATGCATTGAAGGTATTCCAAATTGTGTAATTTTTCTATCTCTATGTATTCTGTGATGAGAATGTCTCGGGTTGATCCTTTCGTGGCTTCCGTCAATAATACTTGGGCACAGTTTATGATGAAGGTTGTGGTTGTTGGAACATCAACCTGAATGTTTTCTACCGGTGTTGAGGTTTTGTCTTCTTTTTCATAGAATTTTAGGGCATCCTCAATCATCCTATCTCTCATGGATCTCCGGGATTCAGGTTTCTTGAATGGTAGTCCTAAGTTACTTGGCTGCATGTTTGGATCAGATGGTAGAATCACGATGTAGAATTAGAATTCTGATGTAGAATCAAGTTGTGAAGCGATTAAATCTAAATAAAGAGTCCCACTGAAATTTTATGTGTGTGCTCTAAAGAGAAAAGATGAGAGACTGGAGATGTTTTTGACCCAATCAAGGCACCCAAAGATGTTGGATGACTATGGAGGTTCAAGGTGGATGATACCCTTGCATCAGAAGGTTGTCCACCTGAGAATTACCTGGGAAGCCAGAGAGGGAGAGTCTCTCAAAGACCCCTACATGGTAGAGCATTCCCACGAGTTACAGGGTTTCCCCCACCCGACCTCTCTTGTCACTGAGATTCCAGGTAGACCATAATGGGGACCTTGACCTCTTAAGTCTACCACTTTTAAGATCAAAGGTGCTTTAGGGTTTTCACTTAAACATTAGATGTTTTGTTTTTGTGACTTAATTTCAAGGCTGGTTGACCCAAAGGGTCGACTTCACCTGACCTACCTTAAAGATGGTAGAATGATTTTAGGTCAAGACCTAGAGATCACCCTGATTTGACTCCTAGGTTATTAGGTCCAAGTATTTTAAGATTCAAGTGATTTTAGAGCTCAATTTTAGTGTTTGTCTTGTTTAGATCTCTTCAATCAAGGGCTTGGGTAGCACACTGATGCGGGAGAGTTTATTTCCTTTTAAACAAGCATGTGTGACTGGCACTCCAAAAACCCTATTGTAGAAACCTTAATTTGGTTATATTTCCAATCCTTCTTTCTTTTCACAAAAAGTTCTCTTTGGACTTAAACAAGAAGTGTGTTGTCTGCGGAGATTAAGCGTGATTTCTACTAGGCACAGGAATTTTGTGGGATAGGATCTCTAAAAAATCACTTCTACTTCGATATGTTTTTGAAAAATTTTTGCAAAAATCAGGAAACCTTTGCCTTAAAGATGGTAATTACTATAAGAGAGAAGGCAAGTAATTCCTATTTTGATTGCTTCCTTTTGTTTTTCAAGGATTAGGCGAAGGATTAGGGAAGAAAAGAGATTACCTGCCCTGTAGTGGTTGACTTGCGCGGGAGATCTTCTTGTGGAATACCTCACACAGCAAAACAAAAATAGGCCAAGTTAGTGTTCAAATATAATAAAAATGAATGCAGAGATTAGTGATAAATTGTGCGTTGCTCCTCGACAATGGCGTCAAAATGTTATCGGGGAGAAATCAATTTTAAAAAGATGTTCGTTGCAGTATAGATGAAATCACCTTGAAAACAAATAAGAATTTTTATTACTCAAAATCCTAAGTATCTGAGGTCAAACATAGGGAGCAAATGGAATTTATTCACTAATCTCAATAATGTAATTTGAACACTTAAATCTACTCAAAATCTAATTCAGAATATCATGCAAGAGTTTATGAATTAAAATGTAGCCAAAAGAAGAATTGGACATCTAATTCTAGAATTAGATGTCTTAAAAAGATATGCTTCTCTCTCTTCTTTGGCTCTCTTTCTTCTCTTTCTGCCTTCTCCTTTCTGCTTCTCTTCTTTTCTTCTTCTTTTCCTCTGCCTTATGCTTCTGCCTTTCTTCTTTCTTTGGCTCTCTTCTTTCTTCTTTCTTTCTCTTTGACTTAGCTTTCTTAGCCCTTGATTTTTTTCTTCCTTCTTTCTTCTTTGGATCTTCTGCCTTTGCCTTTCTTTCCTTTAGCCACACCTCTGCTACAGTGCTTCTTCTTCCTTCCTTGTCTTCTTCTTCTACCATGTCTTTCCTTCTTTTTCTTTTCTTCTTTTCTTTCCTTCATTCTTCCTCTTCTTCTTTTGCGGCCACAGCTTCCTTCCCTGCTTGGCCTTAGCTTCACCTTGCCTTAGCTTCAGCTGTGCCTTCCTCTTCCTTCTTCTCTTCCCTGCACAGTGAAGAGCAAAACCTATCCCCTACCCTCCTCTGTGTTACTCTCTCTATTTCTCTCTTCAGTTCGCTCTCCCAGAGCTGGGTAATCGGGTCGGGTTTCGTGTGCCCAGGTCCAGGCGCACTGACGTGGGTGTGGTCAACGAGGGTATACAAGTCGGGTACCAGGTCCGCATGAGTGTGTGTCACGGACGAGGCGGGGGCATGGGCGAGGGACCTCACCCCGTGTATTTGAGGCGACCAGCTAGAAACACAAATTCAACTTATACTACACACTTGTGCTGAAGACTTCCGAGGTGGGCCTAAAGTGTTCCACCCACTTTGCTCACGCGCCCGCAGGTATCGCCTTCAATTGCCACAGCTGCAGTTGCTCTCCAGGCTCATTCTCTATCTGGATGTGTTCGCGCACTCAGCGCGCATCACCTGGAGCGCAGCACTTGGGTGGATGCAGCTTGGAGCACTGCTTGCGACCTCCTTGCTTCGTGCTTCAATGGCAGCGTGGGCTCAGATATGGAATACACAAATACAGCGTTGCGGCCCCATTAAAATGCATGAGGAACTTCACCGTGTCATGGCGAAGGTTAGGCGGTGGGTGGCAGGCCATGGGGTGGCCTAGGCATGCGTGCCTAGGTCGCTCTATGGCCGTGTTTATGGGTGTGTTCGTGGGCATTTAGGGAGGTGATGGCAGTCAATGGAAGGGTAGATGGTGCTCAGTGGGTGATGGTGGAGGTGATGAGGTCAGTGACGAGGCGTGTGGAGGTGCGGAGCGGTGGATGTGCCTCACTGGTGGGCGGCCGGAGGTGGAGAAGATGGAGGTGGTCTGTGGCGTCGAGGGGTTCAAAACAGTAATAGAGATAGGGGAAATAAAGAAGGGAGAAAGGGGAATAATTGTAACCTAGCTAAGTGGACTAAAGGGGTTAGAAAGGCAGCTGGTTGTACCTACCGCCACCGGAGAAGATGTCCAGTGGAGGGAGAAAACGGCGATGACGAAGGGGATGGAGCACATGCATGGATATTACACGACGTGGAGGAAAGGGATGAAGTTGGCTCTGCCACTGGTATGTTCCCGTTGCCAAACTCTGGGCAACATGAGCCATCGAGACATGATGCCTCTACAGCCGATCTTGGTATGCGAAATTTTTGATATTTGGGGGATTGATTTCATGGGACCCTTCCCGATCTCGGATGGCTTCGAATACATCTTACTCGTAGTTGACTATGTTTCCAAGTGGATAGAAGCCATTCCGACCCGAACCAACAATCATAAAGTCGTTATAAAATTCCTTCATCAAAACATTTTCTCAAGGTTCGGGATTCCACGTGCTATAATTTCCGATGAAGGGACCCATTTTACAAACGCTCAGTTCAGGTCACTGATGACCAAATACGGGGTGTCACACCGAATCTCTACTCCTTACCACCCCCAAACTAATGGTCTAGCTGAGCTATCTAACCGAGAGATCAAGAAGATCCTTCAGGTTACTGTTCGACCTGATAGAAAATATTGGTCTTCTCGGCTTCCGGAAGCATTGTGGGCCTATAGGACCGCCCACAAGACCCAATTAGGAATGTCTCCCTTCAGACTAGTGTACGGGAAGGCATGTCACCTCCCCGTCGAGTTGGAGCATAAAGCCTATTGGGCAGTATGGACTTGTAATCTAGATCTTTCTAAGGTTGGAACCCACAGAAGACTTCAAATGAGCGAGATCGATGAATTACGCCATGATGCGTATGAGAACTCGCGAATTTACAAAGAACGGGTTAAAGCTTTTCATGACAAACACATTGCTAGAAAGATCTGTCATCCTGGTCAGAATGTTTTACCCTTTGATGCCCGACTCAAATTATTCCCAGGGAAGCTAAGATCCAAGTGGGTCGGACCCTACCTAGTCCGACAAATCATCGGAAATGGAGCCATTGAAATCAGCCCACTCAGCCACGATTCTGAACCCTTTGTCGTGAACGGTCAGAGACTCAAGCCGTTCATTGACATGACCGATATAGATTTGGCTGAGTCATCCTTTACCCTCCATTCCTCTTGAACTCATTGCACCCAGCCGATGGCGTAAAACTCAGCGCTTAACGGGAGGCAACCCGTCATTCTTTGAAAAACCCGAAACCTTTTTTGTCATCTCTATGAGGAATTCATATTGCACTTTAGGGTTCATCCATTAGAACAGCCGACTTCACCTCAGGTATCCCTACCCGAGGCTAGAAATCGTTCGCAACAAGTCACTTCGACCCATTCACTCACCACACACCTGTCCTAATGCATGAACTAAGCTGAAATCGAACCCACCTAATTTACAATGGGGACATTGCAAATCTTAGGCATGGGGGGGTATGAAAGTGCAAAATGTTAGGAAAATTCATATCAAGAAAGGGCTTCAAAAAAAAAAAAAAAAGAGACTTGATGGAGGGGAGGAACAATTCAGGGTCATACAAATGAGGAGAAAAAGAATAAAATGAGAAAAAGGTGCGCAAAATGAAAATGAAGAGAAATAGTCATTAGTAAAAGATTAAGGGGTTAACTGAAGTTCTAGACCGAATGAAGAAAAAGGAAAGAAAAGTGCTACGAAGATACAACAAGAGATTAGCAGGAACGCTGGTCTTAGGCCTCTTGGGCTAGACTCTTTAGCTTAAAATTCATGTATTCGCTAAAATCTGGATAATCCTCAAGAGGTTGAGGAAAATGCGAAGCTTAAGTATTAGGTCTAAAGCTTAGGAAGTATTCGACCTCGTTAACTGACTTCCGATTTGCGAGATTCGGTAACCTAAGCACCCCACATTCACACACAGTCTGGTTCAGTGCGCATAAACATCCAAATCACGCAAAAAGCGTTTAATGTTCTGAAAAAGTCACCTAGATTAGGAGCGGCCAATCAACACAAACTGATTTGGATGAGTTCCCAGCGTGGAGTGGCAGGAAATTCCCCTCGAAGATGCGTAAAAACATATCATCTCCTCGGTGCTTGTCTCTTAGGATATTTAAATATCCTACTGTGGGCATGTAAGCATTCTGCTGGTTCAGATACCATGGGCGGCATTATCCCGAAATGTCGATCGCCAGGGTCTGAATTCGGCCACGGAACACCATGGGCGGGATTATCTCAAAATCTCGAAAGCCAGGGTTCTGGGTGTTGCCATGGGCGGGATTATCTCAAAATCTTGAAAGCTAGGGACCCTTGAGGATTGATGATGGGGACGAGGAATCCGATACAGATCGTGTTGAGAAGCTAATCCGAAGCTAGAAATAAAAAGAAAAGAGAGAGAAAAGCTCTCCAAACAAATAAATCTTCTATCTCTCTCTTACAAAAACGCACTGCAAACTGAACTTAGGCTAAAAATGTCTCAAGCATGGGTGCTTTAACCGCGGAGTCCAACAAACCCTAGGTTAGTTTCTGTGGGCCGTAGAAACCTTTGCGGAGGACTGAGGCTAAAGCGGGTCAGGTCCGAATTTTGGTTGGTACTTGAATACCTCTAGGCCTATGGTCGGCATTCCTACCTAATCACAAAAGAAAAGGAGAAGCACTTATCATGATTGTTGACAGACGCTCTGGGTCTAGAACAGAAGTTAAAACCTTGAAATTTTGCTAAGGGACTAGCAAAAGCTAGGCATGGGGGTATGATGAGAGCCTCATCATGAGCCATAACTAGCTCATTTTGACCCAATAAAGAAGATAAAAGCTCCTACATAACCTAGAAGAAGGCCTAAATAAAGGAATAAGTGCTTTAAGAAGAAAACATGAATTAAAGGGTAAAACTGCAATTTTACCATTGCAGTACATAAATGGGATTTCTCAGAGGCAAAACATAGGTTAAATGGTCTAAATGAGATAAAAAGTGGGTTGAGTCAATCAGAAATGGGTTTATGTGCAATCTAGGAATTAAATGACATGTGGTAACCCTAAAACAGACCCGCTTAAATTAACAAGGTTTCGGTCAGGATAAAAATCAAGTAAACCCTCTAAAAATCATGGAAAAATACTCCTTAGGGTTTAGAACACTTAATGTGGCCTTTGGAACCTAGTTTGACCTAGATTAGGGTCCTAGCCATTCAATTAACCTAATTTAGGTTTTTACGTAAAATGTCCAGTTAAACGAGGTCAAACCTAAAATCCAACTTCACCATTGGATTCGTCAGGTCCAAATTAGGTTTATACCAAAATTTGGACCTAAGTGAAGGTCATCTTGACCTACTTTGCAATTTAGTACACCCAAATCACAACTTGGTCCCTATCTTTTGAAAATCATTGCAGAGATCCCCCTAAGTTCCTCGCCACCTTTGCAATCAGGTCCTACTGCCATTGTTAGGGCAGAACCAATCTCCAGCGAGGTTTAGAGAGGGATTCCTCTCTAATCCCTCAGAGATTCCCTCCCAGAAATGGAAGGGAAATTCTCTGAGGAATTCCCTTCCTTCTAAAGCCAATCACAATCTCTGGTGTGAACCCAATCTCTCGTGCGAACGCACGAGAGATTTGGGTATCCACCCTCTTTCCATCTTCGGCGAGCCGGCGGAGGTGATTGCGCGATCTCCACGTGCTAGAAGGTTCGGCCCAGTGCCTATAAAAGAACCCACACCTCCGGCCGCTCATCTTGAGCCTTGTTTTGATGGAGATTCCCCCAAGTTTTCCTCTCTCCCATCTCCGGCCAAGAGACCCGCAAGCTCCAGCGACCTCCTCCCCTCCTTCTCATCGCTCTGCTGCCATACCAGTAGCAGAGTCAACTCCGCCTCTTCCTCCCACGTCGCGCCGTACCAAGTGCACGTGCCCCTGACCTCATCCTCGTCGTCGCTTCCTCCCTCAAGGTGCTTCTTCCTCGACGATGGCAGTTATGCGCCGTCCACTCCACTGCCTCCCTTCCTTCCAGACCACTCCAGATACCTTCTCCATCTTCCCCTCTCTCTTTTCCCCCTATTATTTTAGTTCCCGACAGTGCCTGACCACCTCCATCTTCCTCGCCTCCGACCGACCTTCGGCGAGCCACTCCCACCACTCCGCCCCTCCACACGGCTCGCCAACCCTCTCGTAAGCTCCGCCTCACCACAAGGAACACTTTCCGCCCCTCCACTTCCACTCCACACCTTTGTAGTAGCCCTTCGAACAACCCCACACCTTCGGCCACAAGTTGACCTAGGCACGCACGCCTAGGCCGTCCTGCTGCCTGCAGCACCATGCACCATCTTCACCGTGCCACGGCGAAGGTGCCCAGCTGGTCTGATTAGGCCAATAGGCCGTGCTTGTGGTTGACAGGTATCGACGCTCCTGCCACCATTGACGGTCGAAGCAGCTCCAGGTGCAGCAGCTCCAGGCTCCAGGCGCAGCAGACCCGCACAGGTGTTGAGAAGCGATCAGGGCCAGCATTGATGCTGCGAAGCTCCCAGCCTTGGCGATTGCATGAGGAATCCTCTGCGGGCGCGTGCGAAATTGGGGTGGGCCAAATAGTCCCACATCGGCTAAACACAACGCACAGGTACGCTTTAAGTTGAATTTGTTTTCTCGGCTTATCGCCTCCGAACGCACAGGGGTGAGGTCCCTCACCTGACCCACACCTACCTCGTCCGCGGTTTCACCTCGCGGATCTGGCGGGATCCGACCTGACCCTATCCTGAGCACTCCTCGCGCATCACCCACCTGCGGGTGCGCCTGGTCCTGGGTGCGAAATCTGACCCGATTACCCGTGTGGCTCTAGGAGAGCGTCCTTGAGCGAATTGCAGAGAAAGGGAGAGACGTTTGGGTAGAGGGAAGGGGGTAGGTTTTGCATTGGCTATGGTGTGCGTAGGAAAGAAGGAAGGGAGGAAGGAGTGAACACTTAGTTGCTGCAGCAAGGGAAAAGAAGAGAAGGAAGAGGCGAAGGAAAGCAAAAAGAAGAACTGAAGAAATAGAAGAGTAGGAGCAGAAGAAGAAACTCTGAAGAAAGGAAGCTGAGCAAGGCAGAAATCTGAGAGAAGGAAGGACTGCAGAAAAGACAAAAAGAAAGAAGACAGAAGGGAAACAAAGGCAGGAAGAAGAAGTCTTTGTAGGAAAGGAAGAGAAAGAAGTTCAAGGAAGAAGAAGATCTGTGGATCAGAAGAAAAGAAGAAGAAGGCAGAAGAGAGAAAGAAGACTATTTTTAAGACGTCTGATAAAGAAATCAGACGTCCAATTTTGTTCTCTTTTAGCACTTCTTTTTGTAACTCTCTTTGAATCAATTGTTTTCATTTAAAAGTTGTATTCTTTGGTTTTGAAAGTACTGAGATTGCTCCCTGTGTTCGACCTCGGATACTCTAGTTTTTTGAGTAATAAAATTCTCTATATTTGTTTGAACGTTTTGTCGGCTATATTACAACGTGTTATCTTATAAAACCCCACAAAACCTTACGAACAATGTGCGATGCATTAAATTTTACTGTTGGAGAAGTCTTAGGACAAAGAAGAGAGAAAAAGCTGTGGTGATCTACTTTGTGAGCAAAACTTTGGATGAGGCTCAATGGAATTATACTGTCACGGAAAAAGAACTACTCGCTATAGTTTTTGGAATAGAAAAGTTTAGATCATACCTTCTAGGATCCCACGTGACTCGACTATCTGGCATTTATAAGCCAAAAAGGATGCTAAACCTAGGCTAATCAGATGGATCCTGCTCTTGCAGGAATCTGACCTGGAAATACATGACAAAGCTAGGTCCAAGAATGTTGTAGCCGACCACTTATCTAGACTTCACCTAGAATACATTGGACCCTCATTACCCTTAACAGACACATTCCCTGATGAACAACTTCTTTTCGTGCATGGAAGAAGTCTACCCTGGTATGCGGACTTAGTCAACTATCTAATGGTAGGTCAAACTCCGCATGACTGGTCTAGAAAGCAGCAGGATAAGTTCTTGGCTGAGGCCAAGCATTATTTTTGGGAAGATCCTATGTTGTTTAGACTTTGTGCTAACCAAACCATTAGGAGGTGTATTCCTGAAGATGAAGTTCAAAGTGTGCTATCCTTCCGTCATGACCAAGCCTGTCGTGGCCACTTCTTTAGGAAGCCGACAGTTGCAAAAGTTTTGTAGTTCGTTTTTTATTGGCCATCACTTTTCAAGGATGGACATAACTTTGCAAAGACTTGCACTAGATGCCAGACCTTAGCGACTATGACCAGGAAAAATATGATGCCTCTACAGCCCATCGTGATCATCGAAATTTTTGATGTCTGGGGCATCGATATTATGGGTCCCTTCCTACCATCAAATGGGTTTGAGTATATATTAGTATCAATGGAGTACATCTTGAAATGGATCGAAGTCGTACCCACCCGAAAATGTGACCATAAGGCTGTCATGTACTTTGTTAAGAAAAATATCTTTTTCGGATTTGGGATACTGAAAGCCATGATCAGCGATGGTGGGAGTCACTTCATTAATACCCAATTTCGTGCCCTACTTAAGAAATACAGGGTCACTCACCACATTTCCACCCCGTATCACCCGCAAACAAATGGGCAAACTGAGGTCTCAAATATGTAGATTAAAAATATTCTGCAAAAGACTGTGAGACCTGACCGAAAGGATTGATCCACACGATTGGACAATGCCCTTTGGGCATATAGGACCACCTTTAAGACCTTGATAGGCATATCACCTTATCGATTGGACTTTGGCAAAGCTTGCCACCTTCCAGTCGAATTGGAGCACCGGGCATACAGGGCTGTTAAGCAATGCAATATGGATTCCCAGATGGCTAGAACTCAAAGGAAGCTCCAACTCTCTGAGCTCGAGGAAATCCGTTGAATGCTTACGAGAACAATAAACTTCATAAGGAGAAGATGAAAGCTGTCCATGACAATCAGATTAATAGAAAAACCTTCGAGCCAAATCAGCAAGGTAGGCTATTTGATGCAAGACTTAAACTCTTCCCCAGGAAAATGATATCTAAGTGGATGGGACCATATCAAGTGGTCAAACCTTATCCCATTAGGGTGGATGAAATTGCCAATCCAAAGATTGGGTAAACCTTCACTGTTAATGGTCAACGACTAGAACATTTTTTATCCAGATCCCCTCGAAGGAAGTTGTGACCCTCATTGAGGGCGAAATTGGAACTACGCCCAGGTGGAGGCACAAAACTCAACGCTTCCTGGGAGTGTTGGAAAGTCATAGATCGCATTTTTGATAAAAGCATTGTAGTATAGTTGCGAAATACGATCCAACAAAGATATTGTTTTGTAAAAATAATGAGACTTTGAGTTCCGGTCATTCGTCTCTGGGAGGCGTTGTTGTTGCTTTTGAAATAGATATTAAAGCCACTCTACTTTATTTAAACGACATGCTAGTGTGTAATATATAGGCAATTAAAGAACAGACACTTAAATCACGCAAATATGATAATCATTCAGCTCGTGGTGATTTCGAACGCATAAGAGATATATATATATATATATATATATAATGAAATTTCATTCATTGTGGGAGAGTTGTTGCACAAGGAAATCTAGAGGAAAGCTTATACATGGATGCTTAAAATTAAATCTAACTACCAGAAAATGATTGCATACAAGAATCAATGGGGGGATTTCACATGCATCATTGGGGGAGAAGTAAGACTACTCTACTAAGCAGTAAATGAAAGCAATAAAAATTATGAAGAGCATGATCTAGAGTTATAAGAATAGAGGGCTTTCAGGGGTGGTCCCTGATGGCCTTGGAGTGGTCGAGAAGAGAATGAGGGGCGGCCAATGTAGCTTAGGTCGACCCTTGGAGAGAAGTAGAGTTGATCCAGCATCCCAGCATGGTGTCCTCCATGGTGGTGGTAGTGAGCTCGTGGAGGTGGAGTGAGTGGCTAAGTGGAGGTGGCGTGAATGGCACCAATGGAGAGCAATTGCAAAGGGAGTGAATGGGTGCCAATGGCCACCCAAGGGGTCTTTTTATAGACCTAAGGGAAGCTCTCTAGAGAATTATGGAATTCTCTAGAAGGCCTATGGTGGGAGCTCATGGGAGAGTGAGAGAGAGAGGGTGGATGGTGGTTTTTAGATCCACCAAATGTGGATCTAAAAATTGAATGGCTCTTGGTTGCTATTTTTGGCAACCAAGGCAACCACACATGGTAGAGAGTTCTAGAGAACTCTAGGCTAGATATTTTCGTGTGGATGGTGTGTGTGGGTGTGTGTGGGTCAAAACTTAGGTGGCTAGGTTGATTAGGTTGGGTTCTAGTGGGTTTAGGTCAAGGTAGGTCTCAAATTAGGGTTATAAACCCTAATTCACTAAGGTAAAGTGAAATTAAACTTAATACAAGTTTAATTAGGTGTGTGGAAACTTAATTGAGAGTAAAACAACTCAATTAAGTCAGGTCTAGGTCAATTGGACTCTCACTGAGTCCAATTGGACAGTGTGTGCTGAGATCAGGGCTCAATTGGACTCAATGAGTCCAATTGAATAGGCTGATGGAATTGACTAAGATCCAAGTCAATTAGGTTTAGTGAGGACCTAATTAAGTCCTTAGAGAGGTCTAGAGGTGGTGTACTAGGGTTAGGGCACCTTAATTTAGGTTCCTATGGGGTTGGAATTAGGTTTAGGGACCTAGAGATCCAAGATCAAGGCTTAAATCTCAAAACAGGAATTGGAGAGCAGTATCAGACGTCTAATTATAGAATCAGATGTCTGATACTCAAAAATCAGAAGTCCAGACTTGTTGTCTGGACGTCCAATCAGAGTCAGGAAGGATTTTGGGTTTTGTTTTGGGTATTCTGCAGAAATTAGACGTCTGACAAAGTGTCTGGACGTCCAATAACACTGCAGAAGTGGGTTTGAAGTGTGCGGGAGTTGGCTAAGGGTCCTGGACGTCTTAAAACTTATCTAGACGTCCAGAGAAGGGTTGGAACTAGGGTTTTAGGGCTTCCTAGGGTGTTGTGACCAAATCTAAGGGTGGCTAAGGCTTGGGGAAGTCTCTAGGCTATCCTAGGGCTAGGATGGACCTAAGCTCTTCACATTTTACTACTTTATTTCTACTTAATAGAATAGAAAACCTTTAAACCCCTTACATTATTATTCCTCCATCTAAACTAGGCCTTCTGCTCCAGCTCTGCTACAACTCCCATTATTCCTGATCCAGCTTCAGATCCAGCTCGTGATCAACTTATTCCCTGCAATCGACATAATGTACTTAATCAGCGCATTATAACATTATTTTATGCATACCTAAAGGAAAGCAGTAAAGATGCAGATAATGCGTATGCATGCATGAATAACCCTAACTTATGCTAAGTCCTAGCCTAATTTAGGTCAATTAAGACCTATGATTGCTACGCAATCAGGGAGGCAACTAATAAGTCTAATTTCGTGGACCATTATTTGGCCTAAGTACTCTTTAGTTAGTCATTCTTAGTTGATATTTGATTAGGAATTAAGTGGGAACTCAATGTTGTCTACGTATCATCTTATGCACCAATTTTTTGTTTAATAACATATGATATGTTATGATAATCATTTGGTGGATGTAGGCTAGGCACATGACACCTGAAGGCATCAAGCAGACAACCAAAATTACTCTATAAGATGTCTAAAGTTTAATTTTGACATCTAGTAACCCCCATTAGAAACTGACTAATGTCAACACATTTTAAGATGTCTGGAGAATTTATCAGACGTCTGATGAAAAACCACCAGAACTTATCCTTGGAGAAGTCGATAGCTGAAGGAAAACAAACCAGGGACTTTTAAAAGAGGGTCGGCCATCTTCTTCAAGGGAGATCTTCTCCCCTTGCTGGGAACCTTCTCCCTCTCCACCACTGGCATCGTGGCCTGGACTTGCACCGTGAACCCTAAGCGTGCACTGTGGATTGAGGCCAACGTTGTCATTGCTACTTATGCCACAGTGGTGCTCGGTGACAGAGAGCACCATCATCACGACCAGTTGCCTCCACCATCAGCTGCTTCTCCATCGAAAACCTCCCTCACCAACATAACCCAAAGGCAACGCCATCCTCCTTGTGACTTCCCCTTCCACACCCTAACAGCCACTTATCCTTTTTCCCTTCTTCTCCTTCTTCTTCAACCTTCCTTCTCCACAATTGTCCCATGCAACTCCAAAAAAGAAGGAACCCAAAGTTTGCAGCCACCTCCTCACTGGCCGGCCATCTTCGGCCACCTGTTCTCCACGACAATACCAGCAGGGATCTCCACGTAGCACGCCAACCCCTTCCATGCCTCCATGTGAGCCAAGCAGTCCATGCGTAGCACGCACAACTCGCCGCCAGTGAGCTCCTCCTCCATCGGCTAGCCAACTTTGGCCACCGCATGCCGTCGCACCACCATCGGGGTGTTCCTCTCCACTGACCCTACTCCTCTGTTGAGCTGCGCCACCAGCCATGGCTCCCTTCGTGCACATGTCAAGGGAATCGACCTCCCCTGTTTCTCTACAGTAAAAAATGAATTAAAATTTACAACATATGCCATTGCAGGATACACTATTCATTTATTTTCCTGATTTAATATATTAAGGCAGAATAGCATGGACATCCCTCTTTGTTATCTGAATTACTTTGAGTTGCATGCCTCTCATAAAGAATATAGAATATGAGTTATTGATTATATGATTGGGATCTACTCTGAAAGAGATAAATATTAACATATTTTTACTCGTACCAATATCGAGATTCTTCTATTCCTATAGTGGTGATTTTGCATACGCATACTTGTATTCTTGATTAATTATTTAAATTAAGAATTTATGTTGAAATTAAGTGCACCAGTTAGTATGCGCACGAGTTGAGTTTGCCAAATAAATGAGACACCATTAACTAGTTTAATAGACTAATTCCTCCTTATGGAGATGACCTAACTATTTTCGTGGTTAGATTTTGAGAATTAAAATGTTTTGAAAAGTGATTTTCTGCCATGCGATTAAATACGACACGTCATTTTATGTTACAAATTTTATCGAAAACGAGGATCGCTCTTTCAGTAATCCAGAGGTTTCAAGCTGACCGGATTCACGATTACAACTCAAGTGATTTCTTTCCCAACTACTTTGCATAACATTTATTTTTCCAATGAGGACATTGTCTTAGGCATAAGGGGGTGCTAATTCATAGGATCTGAGTACAAGATTGTCAGCTTGAACTAGTGTTATTTCTTTTTATAAAAAAAAATTAGGAAAAGAAAACTTAGGTATTAGAAACTTGTTGACTTTAGGAAATGATTCGTCAGTGACCTAATCGCTGAGACCCTTCAGGTCTTCGGACTTAATCAGTTCGGGTGTCCACTAAAATGTGGACTTGGTCTCAAGTCCTAGCCACCTTAATGTATATTAATCTGGTCAATAAAGTAGGGTGATAGGTATACGAGTTATCAACCCACCCTCTGATTTAGGGGGATTCTTAGTCTAAGCATCTACACACGTTTTGCACTTGCTCACTCATCGGTGGTTCTAGCGGAAATTGGGTAGCTAATGAACCTTCTAGGTTGCTTTGGCTGGCAAGTTGTCGTGGGTAACAACCTATTGGTAGGTTGTCCAGAGCCCAACCACGAGGCCATTCTCTTTCACTACTACCTCTAGGTAAATCTTAGATCAGGAAAGCCACCTACTTAAAAAAAAAAAAAAAAAAAAAAAGAAAATAGAAAAGGAGAAAAGATAAGAAACAAGCCACACTTCACCGCATAAGTATGGCTGGCAAGTTGTTGTGGATAACAGCCTATTGGCTGATTGTCTAGATCCCAGCTTATAAAATGTACAACAATTCCAAAACACTTAATGAAGAAGTGGGGAAGTAGCATAATCCAGGGAGATATACACTAGGTTCGCCCTTGTGTTACCCCTCAAAAATAAAAAGTAGGGAGAAAGCTACTGGTTAGATAGATACACCTTTAGGCAACATTCTTTTTCTTTTGGCTCACCTAGGGGTGTGGAAACCCAAAGTCCATTTTAATTGTCATTGAGTGAGTCTATCACTATCACAATAAGATGCTTAGTACTAATAATCATTTTCGAGTCTGGGTGGATTGGGTAGCCGTAAAATGTTACCCTGAAATCTTCAACACCAAAAATCCAAAAAAAAAAATAGAAAAGATGAAAAATAAAAAATATGTATTTACTGCTATATAGAATAAGGCAAGCGCTCGGGCAGTTGCCATTTTGGTAGGCAACTTGGGCACTGTTAAGCCTTAGTGAGTTACGTTCTTAGTAAAAATTTCCTCCAGTTGACAAGCAACTTATAGCTAAGTGATAAATTCTTAATTTTAGTTGTAAATAGCATTTAGGTCAAACCTTGCTAGGGACTAGCAAGGGGTGGGCATGGGGGTATGATGACTCTACAATGTTCAGTGCTAATATTATCAACTAGAGTCAATTTTGGAGATACTCGTGAGATAATGACATATTATAATGGGCTTGGGAGGATTGCATGCATATTGCATGATCTTCACATTTTAATTGCTTAGAATTAATGTTTAATAACCATGTGCAAAATTTTATTTTGAAACAAGTCTCAGATGAGCAATCAGACCATACAGATGGATCCGGATCGACGAATGGAGTGCAACGGACTCGAAATCACTTCGATCTGGCCTCCATAGCTCCCACAACAAGCTCAAGTAAGATCAATGGCCAGGGGACAATGTGACATCCTTATGAGTCTTGAATGAAAAATTTGACCATACGGATGGATATGGAGTGACGATTACAATTCAGCAGCATGGGAATCATCGCGATCTAAGCACCGTGGAATCTCTTACAATAGGACATAGATGGACGGTCCAGATGGTGACACGTGGCACCATCTAGGTTGCCCAACACCAGCCCTTCATCATCACACCATTCGCAGGCTCTATTCTCAACCATTGGATCTTGATCCAATGGCTGAGAAGCTGCCTCCATCGCATGCTCGAGGCAACTACGAATCCTTCTTTGCCCAAGATCAATCGTTGGATTAGCATCCAAGAGTTGCCACCACTCAAGTGCTTCGACATCTCCACGACCATTCACGTAGATGGCTCATTGATCGCGCCTCTAGCTTGCATGCACCCGACGAGGGATCGAATCCCACTTCGCAAGCAGTGCATGCACACTTGGCGGGGCGCACGCCGCAATGGCAATGGGCACACTGCATGCCCACGCATGCGCATGCGGCGAGGCACGTGAAGGCAGATGGAGCATTGAAGGTGCGAGGGTGAGGGCAAGGGTGACACATGTGGTGGGTCTTCAGTGACGCTAACAGCTGTCACTGTTGACCCGAGGATGATTTTTGGCCTTCTGCCTCCAATATAAAAGGACCTACCCCCTCCACTTTTTCTCATCATCTACCAAAGCAACACCACCACCTTCTAGTGTTCCAAGTAAGGTCTTGAAGCTGCCAAGTCGTCAACGGAAGCCCCTCCACCACCGTGGCTATCTCGAAGCATTCTTCTTCCTTGCCTTAGTGTTATTTTATTTTGTAGTGTAGTTCATGTCTTAATTTTGTTAAAGCATTCATCTACATTGTGTTTATTACACATTTGATAAAACATTGTTGATATATTAATCTTATGATATCTTGAGCACAATTTTCTAAACCTCTCTCTCTCCCATTATCGCTCTCTCCCTCTATATCTTTCTCATTCTCTAATCGATTTTCAAGCGAACAAACGAAATATTTATGTGACATGAAAGGAAGTATTTGATTTAATTATTGCCTCCCTACGTTCGACACTCGGACTCACCTCCAATTCTTTATTTAAAATTGACGTCGTAAACGCACTACAATGAATGATTTTAGGCAAATGCGTCCAGTGAACATTAGTTTTTGGCGCCATTGCCGGGGAGGCAATGGATCTCTTATTCACCTTCATCTTCTTGGTCATTATTTATACTTGTGTTATCTAACTTGCTCTTCTCTCTCCTCTTGTGTGGTTGTAGGAACCTTATGCATTGGCAATGGGAGGAGAACGAGTCAGTTTGGATCGAAAGGAAGTGCAAGAAGACCTCCATCGACCCGAAGGCTTGATCTTGTCTTCCCACGATATAAATGAAACTTTCCATCCTTGGACAAAGAAATGGTGCTGTTATAAAAAAAAAATCCCTCTTTTGTTTGTCGAAGAAAAACACCACCACTATGTCTTCAACTTGTTATCTTCAGAAAAATTCATTTTCTGGACTTGGGTTGAGGACTGAATTAAAGGACCCTCTACACCTCTAAATATTTTGAAAAAACTCTCAGAGGAGTCCTTTTCAGTACATGAACTCCCCTTCAAATTTTAGAGCCAAACTTTTTGCGATTTGGCTATGAGAAATTTGCTATTGGAAGTGCGCAAGGTTGTCCTATGTTTTGGAGATCTGTAGGGCGTTCTTACTGCTGCAAACTCCACACAACTCAGATTTACAAGAAATTTATATTTATAGAAAGATCTTAAAATTCTCTACACTTCACTTGAAAAACACTTTAGCATTTAAAATTGATTAGTGCTTGTTGTAATCAAGATATTAAACTTGACATTGATCTAGAGGTTCTGGATAGATTGACCCCCTCTTGGAAAAATGTGAATTTGGGGGTCTACTCTCCTCAAAAAATTTTGAAATAAATTTTTTGAAAAGCTCATTCGATTTTGGTCAGGATAGAGTCATTGCTTACTTTGATTGAACCCTTCTTGACAAAATCTTAAAAAAGATTTATTGAATAGAAGCTGCACACCCTAGGATCTTCTACACTAGGGAGTTTTGATTTTATATAGTCACATGAAAGGCCTTAAAGAAAATCAATTTTCACCAACCATGTGGCTATACATTTGTGTCATGTTTGAAGGTGTAAACAAATGTGGACTTTAAAAGCCATTAAAGTAAGATTTAAATCCTAAAAATCACACATCTTAATCTTACCTGTGAAGGAACACTTATTTTGGCATGGGTCCTTGAACCCAATTGTGCACACACTTCTCCCATCTATTTCACTTTGCATCTCTCCAGGTTTTTCTTAGGTCTAGGCACAGAAGGCAATCACTTCATCCCAAATTGGTTTCTTTAGATAAAGAAACTAGGAGGAAACTTGATTTTTCTAGGGGTAGGACTGAGGACATGGCTGACCAACAAGTTGAGGAGGCTGAGGGTCAACCTCAATCCGATGCCATGGCCATGATTCAGGCTCAGATTACTGCCAACCACCAACTTCAGCAACAATAGATTCACACCATCATAGAGGCCATACACCGACTTTAGAACCCTCAGGGTCAAAATCACGGACAGAACGCTCAAGGACAACCCCTATTGAACCCACCACCACCCCTTGAGGGCCAATCAAGGCCTCTCCATGATTTTTATGATTCATTTGCCATCCGTGTCCCCGGAAGGGCAGATGATTTTGAGCTAAAACTCAATGTACTTAGCTTGATTCAAAGCCATTTCCATGGGATCTCAAATGAAGACCCTTTCCAACACCTAGAGGACTTAGAGCGGATTGCCCAGACCGTAAAACCTAGGATCATCAGTTTAGATATTGTTTTAATCAAGATGTTCCTATTCTCCCTAGGAGACAAAATGTCTCATTGGCTTTGGACTTTAGGGAGACCCATCTCCACTTGGGCGGAATTAAGGCATTCTTTTCTTAAGACACTTTTCCCCATAGGAAAGACTAATGCCATTAGGAGAGCCATTACTACTTTTACCCTGCAAAGTGAAGAGCAATTTCATGAGGTGTTGGAGAGATTTAATGAATTATTGAGGAAATGGCCACACCACGAGGTTCCAAGATGGCAATTGGCCCATATTTTCTACCTTGGTCTGGACAACAACATTATGAATTTTATGGATGCTTCATGTGGAGGAAACTTTTTGAATAAGGATGAGGAGAGCACGTTTGAGCTCTTTGAATCAATGAGTGAGAATTTACTTAACAATGCCTCCATGACCCAATTTAATCGATCCAGTCAACCTCATGGTGGGATTTATGAGGTGTAAACCAATTCTGGAATGGCTGACATGGACATTATAGCCATGAAGTTGGATTGGGTTGAGTTGGTGGATGAAAAGATTGATGAGTTGTTGAACCAAAATCGAACCCCATTACAGACCTTCTCCCTAGCAAGGGAGCTCACAATGTGGACTTGGTTCAATCTATGAACCAAATACACCATGAACAACCCTTGACCATGTTCCAATGAGGGACCTTTGATCCCTCAAACTCTAAATACTCTTTCCCCTCTCCTTTGACACCTTCTACCTTTGAAGATGCCCAGGCCATCCAGAGATTTTCTAAGCCAAACCCTTTCTCCAACACTTACAACCCTAGATGGCACAACCACCCAAACTTTGCCAGGTGGAATAAAAAAATGAATCAATTCTAGAACCAACCTAGGCAAAACCCTCCCTCCTATCAGCAAGGTCAACCTACTAGACTGCCCTATAACTAGAAGAGGGTGGCCCCTACATAGAACCAAACGGACACCCAGATTAAAATGATGGCTGATATGAATTAGAAACATCAGGAGGAGATGGCATTAGTGAAGGGATAGTTAAGCCAGCAGTTGGATAACAAACAATAGGGGTCCCTTCCTTCTTAGCCATAACTGAACCCGAGGAATGTAATGAATAGAGGCCACAATCCTCAAGGGTTCCAATCAAATCAGAGGCATGCCCACTTGATCCAACAAGCCCCTCAGACACCTCCTGGGTTTAGTGTTTCTTCTTCTTCTCAAGGATCTAACCATGGTTCCAATGCTTTAGCTAATGCAGTTACCTTGAGAAGCGACACTTAAACCTAGAACCCCAAATGGCCAACCCCTCCCGTGACTTCACTACTTAAGATGCCTGATTCTGAGGATGAGCGGGAGGAATCGAAGGATTGGGAGCCTGAACCAATTCAAACCCAAATACCATACCCTGAAGCCTTGTAGAAAATAAAGAAAAAGAGAAATGTGGCTGAGAATGAGGAGTTGTTGGAGATTTTTAAACAAGTACAGATTAATATACCTCTTGATGCAATCAAGCATATCCTAGCTTACGCTAAATTTTTGAAGGATGTCTGTACACCTATGCGTAAGTAAAGAACCCAAGCACCTAGGAAGGTAGTGCTCTCGGAACAAGCTAGTTCAGTGATATTGAGTGGCCTACCTCCGAAAGGAACTGACCCTGGGGTGCCTCTAATATCTTGCAATATTGGTGACAAGACATTTGATGGAGTTCTCTTAGACTTAGGTGCTTCAATTAAGTTAATCCCGACTACTCTTTATCACCAGTTCGGATTTGGGGAATTAAATCCCACACCTGTGACTATCCAACTGGCCGACCGATCCGTAAAAACCCCAAAAGGGGTAGTCGAGATGTAATTGCTTGGGTTAAGGACTTCTACTTCCTAGTTGACTTTTTTGTCCTTGACATGGAAGTCCCTGAACAACTACAGAACACACCCACCATCCTGGGCAGACCTTTCTTGGCTACGGCCAAGGTGAACATTAGTTGTGACATTGGATGTATGGAAATCACCCTCAGAGATAAGAAGATGCAATTGGATATTATCAAGGTGACTAAGACTTTTGATTGTTGTTGGATTGAGGACTACAATCCTGTGGAAACCCTAGTTGAAGAATACCTCATGGTTAGCTCTTTAGAAGACCATCTGATTCAACTAGTTGATGACTACCCTGACCCATCCTAGTCTTTGGAGGTTGAAATCTATAGAGCTGATTATCACTGGCAACCTCCCTTTGAGGAGATTGATGTTAATCAACTCCTGCCCCTCCCTTGCCCATCAAACATTGTCCTACTTGCACCTGAATTGAAACCTTTGCCCAACAACCTTATGTATGTCTTCCTAGGACCTGATCAGACTTTCCCTGTGATTATCAATGCACACATAACTAGGGACCAAGAACTTAGGTTGACTACTAAACTTTCTGAACATTGGGTAGCTATTAGGTGGACAATTTCTGACTTAAGGGGAATTAGCCATACTTATTGTACTTACAAGATCTATTTGGAAGATGGGGCTCGACCTTCTCGCCAGATGCAAAGGTGATTGAACCCGAATATGCGACAGGTCGTTAAAAAAGAAATAATCAAGTGGCTTGATGCAGAAATCATCTACCTGATTTCCGACAACCCTCGGGTGAGCCCTACTCAAGTAGAACCAAAGAAGGCCAAGCTCACCGTGGTCACGAATCACCAAGGCGAATCCATCCCCACTCGCACCACAACTGCGTGGTGGGTGTGCATTGATTATAGGAAGCTTAATGAGGCCACTAAAAAGGACCACTTTCCCCAGCCATTCATTGACCAGATTCTCGAACGACTAGTAGGGTAGGAATATTTTTGCTTCCTGAATGGATGTCAGAATATAACTAGGTTGCTATTACACCAGAGGACCAAGAGAAGACCACATTCACCTGCCCGTATGGCACATTTGCATTCCACCGTATGCCATTCGAATTATGCAACGCACCCGCTACCTTTCAACATTACATGTTAGCCATCCTTTCAGAGATGGTAGGTGAATATTTGGAGGTCTTTATGGATGATTTCTTGGTGTTCGGAGACTCATTTGACCATTATCCTAGCAACCTAGAGAATATGCTGAAGCGATGTATCGAGGTCAACCTGGTTTTAAGCTATGAAGAGCCATTTTATGGTTCAAGAAGGGATTGTCCTTGGTCACATCATCTCACAGAGAGGCATTGAGGTTGATCAAGCTAAGGTTGATTTAATTTCCAAACTTCCACCTCCTAGCTCGGTCAAGCGAATCTGATGATTCCTAGGACATGTTGGCTTCTATAGAAGGTTCTTTAAGGATTTTTCCAAACTTTCCAAGCCTTTGACTGACCTTCTAGGCAACGACATACTTTTTGTCATGACACCTGATTGCATCAACGCCTACAACACCCTTAGGGATACAATCTCAACTGCACCTGTTTTACAACCCCCAGTTGGTCCTAGGACTTTGAGATAATGTGCGACGCATTAAATTTTATTGTTGGAGCAGTCCTAGTACAAAGAAGAGAGAAAAGACCTATGGTGATCTACTATGCGTGCAAAACTTTGGATGAGTCTCAATTGAATTATATTGTCACAGAAAAAGAACTACTCGCTATAGTTTTTGGAATAGAAAAGTTCAGATCATGCCTTCTAGGATCCCACGTGACTCGGTTATCCAGCATTTATTAGCCAAAAAGGACGCTAAACCCAGGCTAATCAGATGGATCTTGCTCTTGCAAGAATTTGACCTGGAAATACATGACAAAGCCAGGCCCAAGAACGTTGTAGCCGACCTCATATCCGGACTTCACCCAGAACACATGGACCCTCATTACCCTTAACTGACACATTCTCTGATGAACTTCTTTTCATGCATGGAAGAAGTCTACCTTGGTATGCGGACTTAGTCAACTATTTAATGGTAGGTCAGACTTCGCACGGCTCATCTAAACAGCAACAGGATAAGTTCTTGGCTGAGGCCATGCATTATTTTTGGGATGATCTTATGCTATTTAGACTTTGTGATGACCAAATATTAGGAGGTGTATTCCTGAAGAGGAAGTTCAAAATGAGTTATTCTTCTGTCATGACCAAGCCTGTGGTGGCCGCTTCTCTGGGAAGTAGGTAGTTGCAAAAGTTTTCTAGTCCATTTTTTATTAGCCATCACTTTTCAAGGATGCACATAACTTTGCAAAGACTTGCACTAGATGCCAGACCATAGCAACTATGACCAGAAAAGATATGATGCCTCTACAGCCCATCTTGATCATCAAAATTTTCGATGTCTGGGGCATCGATTTTATGGGTCCCTTCCTACCATCAAATGGGTTTGAGTATATACTAGTCTCAATGGACTACATCTTGAAATGGATCAAAGTCATACCCACCCGAAAATGTGACCATAAGGCTGTCATGTACTTTGTTAAGAAAAATATATTTTTCGGATTTGGGATACCGAAAGCCATGATCAGCGATGGTGGGAGTCACTTCATTAATGCCCAATTTAGTGCCCTAATTAAGAAATACGGGGTCACTCACCACATTTCCACCCCATATCACCTGCAAACAAATGGGCAAACTGAGGTCTTAAATATGTAGATTAAAAATATTCTGCAAAAGACTGTGAGACTTGACCAGAAGGATTGGTCCACACGATTGGATGATGCCCTTTGAGCATACAGGACCACCTTTAGGACCTTGATAGGCATGTCACCTTATCGATTGGTCTTTGGCAAAGCTTGCCACCTTCCAGTCGAATTGGAGCACCGGGCATACTGGGCTGTTAAGCAATGCAATATGGATTCCCAGATGGCCATAACTCAAAGGAAGCTCCAACACTCTGAGCTTGAGGAAATCCATCAGGATGCTTACGAGAACAATAAACTTTATAAGGAGAAGATGAAAGCTGTCCATGACAAACACATTAATAGAAAAACCTTCGAGCCAAATCAACAAGGTAGGCTATTTGATGCAAGACTTAAATTCTTCCCCGGGAAACTGAGATCTAAGTGGACGGAACCATATCAAGTAGTCAAGCCTTATCCTAATGGGGCGGTTGAAATTGCCAATCCTAAGACTGGGCAAACCTTCACTGTTAATGGTCAACGACTAAAATACTTGCTTGCCCAGATCCCCTTGAAGGAAGTTGTGACCCCCATTGAGGTTTAAACTGGAACTACACCCAACTGGAGGCACAAAACTCAGTGCTTCATGGGAGGCAACTAATAAGTCCAATTTTGTGGACCATTATTTGGATTAAGTACTCTTTAGTTAGTCATTCTTAGTTGATATTTGATTAGGAATTAAGTGGGAATTCAACGTAGTCTACGTACCATCTTATGCACCAATTTTATGTTTAATAACATATGATATGTTACGATAATCATTTGGTGGATGTAGGCTAGGCACATGACACCTGAAGGCATCAGGTAGATAGCCAAAATCACTCTACAAGATGTCTGAAGTTTAATTTGGACATCTAGTAACCACCATCAGAAATGCACTGATGTCTGCACATTTTAAGACGTCTGGAGAATTTATCAAACGTCTGATGAAAAACCACCAGAACTTATCAATGGAGAAGTCGGTGGCCAAAAGGAAACAAACCAGGGACTTTTAAATGAGGGTCGGCCATCTTCTTCAAGGGAGATCTTCTCCCCTTGCCGGAGCATTCTCCCTCTCCACCACTGGCACCATGGCTTGGACATGCACTGTGAACCCCAAGCGTGCACTGTGGATTGAGGCCAATGTCATCGTCGCCACCTACACCACGGTGGTGCTTGGTGACAGAGAGCACCTTCATCACCACCGACCACCTCCACCATCAGTTGATTCTCCATCGAAACTACCCTCACCAACATAACCCAAAGCCAACACCATCCTCCATGCGACTTCCCCGTCCACACACCGACAGCTACCTATCCTTTTTCCCTTCTTCTCCTTCTTCTTCAACCTTCCTTCTCCACAACTGTCTCGTGCAACTCCAAAAAAAAAATGAACCCAAAGCTTGCAGCCACCTCCTCACCGACCAGCCATCTCCGGCCACCTGTTCTCCAAGACAATACCACCGGGGATCTCCACGCAGCACGCCAACCCCTTCAATGCCTCCACGCGAGCCAAGCAGTCCACACGCAGCAAGCACAACCCGCCGCCAGTGAGCTCCTCCATCAGCTAGCTAGCTCCAGCCACCGTGTGCCGCCGCACCATCGATGGGGCGTTCCTCTCCGTTGACCCTACTCCTCCATCGAGTCGTGCCACCAGCCGTGGCTCCCTCTGTGCACACGCCAAGGGGAATTGACCTCCCCTATTTCTCTATAGTAAAAAATGAATTAAAATTTACAACATATGCCATTGCAGGATACACTATTCATTTATTTTCTTGATTTAATATATTAAGGTAGAATTGCATCGGCATCCCTCTTTGTTATCTGAATTACTTTGAGTTGCATGCTTATAAAGAATATAGAATATGAGTTATTGATTATATGATTGGGCTCTACTTTGAAAGAGATAAATATAAACATGTTTTTACCTGTACCAATATCGAGATTCTTCTATTCCTATAGTGGTGATTTTGCATATGCACACCTATATTCTTGATTAAATATTTAAATCAAGAATTTATGTTGAAATTAAGTGCACCAGTTAGTATGCGCACACGTTGAGTTTCCCGAATAAACGAGACACCATCGACCAGTTTAATAGACTATTTCCTCCCTATGGAGATGACCTAACTATTTTCATGGTTAGATTCTGAGAATTAAAAGGTTTTGAAAAGTGATTTTCTACCACGCGATTAAATGCGACACATCATTTTATGTTACAAATTTTATGAAAAAAAAAGATTGCTCTTTCAGTAACCTCAAGATTTCAAGCTGACCGGATTCACGATTACAACTCAAGTGATTTCTTTCCCAACTCCTTTGCATAACATTTATTTTTCCAATGAGGACATTGTCTAACTTAGGCATAGGGGGTGCTAATTCATAGGATCTAAGTACAAAATTGTTAGCTTGAACTAATTTTATTTCTTTGTATAAAAAAAAATTTAATTAGGAAAAGAAAATGTAGGTATTAGAAGCTTATCGACTTTAGGAAATGGTACGTTAGTGACCTAATCGCTAAGGCCCTTCAGGTCTTTGGACTTAATCAGTCCAAGTGTCCACTAAAATGTGGACTTGGTCTCGAGTCCTCACCACCTTAATGTATATTAATCTGGTCAATAAAGTAGGGTGATAAGTATACGAATTATCAACCCACCCTCTAATTTGGTGGGATTCTTAGTCTAAGCATCTACACACGTTTTGCACTTGCTCACTCATCGACATTTCTAATGGAAATTAGGTAGCTAATGAACCTTCTAGGGTGCTTTGGCTAGCAAGTTGTCATGGGTAACAACCCGTTGGCAGGTTGTCTAGAGCCCAGCCATAGGGCCATTCTCTTTCGCTGATACCTCTAGGTAAATCTTAGATAAGGAAAACCACCTACTTAAAAGAAAATAAAAAGAAAAAATGGAAACAAAAAAGAAAAAGAAAATATAAAAGGAGAAAAGAAATATGAAATAAGCCACACTTCACCGCACAAGTATGGCTGGCAAGTTGTCTTGGGTAACAACATATTGGTCGATTGTCCAGATCCCAGCTCATAAAATGCACAACAATTCCAAAACAGTTAAGAAACAAGTAGGGAAGTAGCATAATCCGGGGAGATATATACTGGGTTCACCCTTGTGTTGACCCCACAAAAATAAACAGTAGGGAGAAAGCTACTGGTCAGATAGATACACCTTTAGGCAACATTCTTTTTCTTTTGGGTCACCTAGGGGCGTAGAAACCCGAAGTCCATTTTAATTGCCGTTGAGTGTGTCTATCACTATCACAATAAGATGCTTGATACTAAGAATCATTTTCGAGTCTTGGGTGGATTGGGTAGGCATAAAAAGTTACCCTGAAATCTTTAGCACCAAAAATCCAAAAAAAAAATTAGAAAAGATAAAAAAGAAAAAAAAATGTATTTGCTGCTATATAGAATAAGGCGAGGACTTGGGTAGTCGCCATTTTGGCAAGCAACCCAGGCACTGTTGAGTCTTTGTGAGTTGTGTTCTTAGTAGAAATTTCCTCCTATTGACAAGCAACTTCTAGCTAAGCAATCAATTCCTAATTTTAGTTGTAAATAGCATTTAGGTCAAACCTTGCTAGGGACTAGAAAGGGGTGGGCATGGTGGTATGATGACTCTACAGTGTTCAGTGCTAATATTATCAACTAAAGTCAATTTCGGAGATACTTGTGAGATAATGACATATTATAATGGGCTTGGGAGCATTGCATGCATATTGCATGATCTTTACATTTTAATTGCTTAGAATGAATGTTTAATGACCATGTGAAAAAGTTTATTTTGAAGTAGGTCTCAGATGAGTGATTGGACAATACAGATGGATCCGGATCGACGAACGGAGTCCAACGGACTTGAAATCACTTCGATCCAGCCTCCATAGCTCCCACAACAAGCTCAAGAAAGATCAATGGCAAGGGGGCAATGTGACATCCTTACGAGCCTCGAATGAAAAGTTCAACCATACGAATGGATCTGGAGCGACGATTGCAATCTGGCAACGTGGGAATCATCGCGATCTAAGCACCGTGGCATCTCCTACAACAGAACGTAGATGGACGGTCCAGATGGCACCATGTGGGACCATCTAGGCCGCCCAACACCGGCCCTTCATCACTGCATCATTCATAGCCTCTATTCTCAGTCGTTGGATCTTGATCCAATGGCTGAGAAGCCGCCTCATCGCACGGTCGAGGCAACTGCAGATCCTTCTTTGTGCACGATCAACTGTTGGGTCAGCATCCAAGAGTTGCCACCGCTCAAGTGCTTCAACATCTTCACAACCATTCATGCAGATGGCTCATTGGTCGCGTCTCTAGCTTGCATGCACCTGACGAGGGATCGAATCCCACTTCACATGCCAGCGCATGCACACGTGGTGGGGCACGCACGGCAGTGGCAACAGGCATAGTGCATGCTAGTGCATGCACATGCAGTGGGGCGTGCGGAGGTAGCTAGAGCTTTGAAGGCGCGAGGGCGAGGGCAAGGGCGACGCATGTGGTGGGTCTTCAGTGATGCTTACAGCTGTCACTGTTGACCCAAGGATGATTTTTGGCCTTTTGCCTCCAATATAAAAGGGCCTACCCCCCTCCACCTTTGCCCATCATCTACCAAAGCAACACCACCACCTTTTAGAGTTCCGAGCAAGGTCTTGAAGCCGTCAAGTCATTGATGGAAGCCCCTCCAGCACCGTGGCTGTCTTGACGTGTTCTTCTTCCTTGCCTTAGTGTTATTTTATTTTGTAGTTTAGTTCATGTCTTAATTTTGTTAAAGCATTCATCTACATTATGTTGATTACACATTTGATAAAAGATTGTTGATATATTAATCTTATGATATCTTTAGCACAGTTTTCTAACCCTCTCTCTCTCCCTTTATCTCTCTCTCCCTCTATCTCTTTCTTATTCTCTAATCAGTTTTCAAGCAAACAAACAACATATTTATGTGACACGCAAGCAAGTATTTTATCTAATTATTGCCTCTTTATGTTCGACACTCGGACTCACCTCCGATTCTTTTTTTAAAAATGACGTCGTAAATGGCCTACAACCTACAGTTTTACGCAAACGTGTCCAGCGAACGTCATACCTCGCCCTCCGTTCTTCAGCTCCGCCCTCATTCGTCCCGCTCCTCACCTCCTTCCTTCAGGCGACGCCGGAGCAAGTCATTCCTCCAAGCGACCGTCGAGGGGAATTTCTCTCACCTATCTCTATCTTTACTGCTTTCGTAGTATAATTTTCCCACTTTCCTAGTTGTAATAAACATTTGATTATAAAAATACATGATTGTTTCTCTCTCTATCTCTATCTCTCCCTCTTATATTTTGCAAGTAGATTAGTTAGATAGGAATTCATCGACCTGTTCTCTTACTTGCTAAAAATAACAAGAAACTTAGAAAAGACAAAAGTGACAGAAATAAATAAAAGGGAAACACAAATTTTCAAAACCAAATGTTCGCCTCCCCGTGTTCGACCTGGGACTCACTTTTCAAGTTTCAGCTATAAATTTTATCAGATCGGCTGATTTTCTCGCGAATCAGGCTATGACGACTGGTTTTCCAAACTTGAACCCTTTATGCATGCGAATCTACCACAATCGGAGGTCTTGGAAACATTGATCTTAGAAGAGTGGAGTTTGGAAGTTAAATTACGGGAAGTGAATTCTGGGGGAAATAGAGTTCTTGATGTAAGGGTTCCTTTGTGTTTGAAACCACCAACCTTCTACTAGGACCCTTATTTAAGTGATAGATCAGTGTTTTAAAATTGTCGTGTTGCAGTATAGCCAAAATAGCACTCAAACAAATAAATTTATGACTCAAAAAAGTTCCGAGGTCGAGCACAAGGAGCAATATGGAATTTAGTTCTCAAAAATTGTAATTTAAGATAAGAAAGCTATGAAATTGTAATTAAAAACTACTTTAGAATAAAGTAGCACTAGGATCAAGTGTCAGAAGGCAAAAATAATGGAGTAGAATGGTGACTTAGATCACCAAATGCTCCTTACAATGGTAGCTAATGAACTCAATGTATGTATGAAATGAAATGCAACCAAACCAATCATCTGATTTGCAAATCAGACGGCTTAAACTACTCCAACTGCTTTCTTCTTCTTTCTCTCTGTATTCTCTACCTTTCTTCTTCTGCCCTTATTCTTCTCTTCTTTATTTCTCTATCTTTGAAACTCTTCTTCTTCTTTCGCTGGCTTTCTTCACACAATAGCATGGGAGGGGCTTCTTGAATTCGACTAAGTGTTAGCCTGTTCTCACCAAGAGAAAAACCCTCCCCCTATTGGTGCAAACTCTCTCTCTCTTTCTCTCTTTAGGATCCGCTCTCCCAGAGCCACTAGGGTAATCGGGTTATTGGACCTAGCGCACTTGGGTCCAATCTCACCGGTAGTGGGTAATGAGCGAGGAGTGAGGCTTAGGCAGGTTAACGGGTGTTTGCACCTCAAAATAAGCCTGCAATAAAGCCTTCTTATGCTATTTCCTAGCATTAACATTGCATATTAGGATTCTATAGTTGCATTTGTAAAAACACTTGCATTCATGCATTTAATTGAGAGGAGAAGAGAATGGAATAAATGGCTTGCATATTTACATTTTTTCGCAAGTGCCTCTTTGCAAAAAGTCCCCTCTCTAATTTTTATTTCCTCTTTCTTTCTTTTCTCTTCCCGCGATTGCACTTCTCTTCCCCCAGCTGCATGCATTTACTCCACGTCATGTCTCCCTGCCAATGCCACTCCCTACAACTGCCAATCCCGCGCCCTCTCCCTGCTGCAGCTAGGCACGCCACTCTCTCCTCTATAAGAAGCTGCAGCTTCTTCCTCGCGAGACACACGCGGCTGCAGAAGAAAAACCCGCAGCCACCACCTTCTCCTCCACCGTCTTCCCCTCCCATACGTCGGCCCTCCTTCGAGGAGGCACCCGGCGAGCAGGAGAACCCACTGTGGTGCACACCACCACAGTGGGAACACCACCGCCCAGCTCTTCAACGAGCCGGTGGGCGTGGTGTCTTCCTTCGTTTCATTTTTTTCATCTCACGCCATTGCTGCCGCTTCAACCTCTGAAGCTTGAAGCCACGGCAGCAGCAGCCAAACCGTGGTGCAGCGGCAGCAGCAGCACCCCCACCTACTCCACGACCTTCCCTGCAGCCGCTCTCCGCCTTCGCGTGCGCCTGCAGGGCATTCCTCACCTCCGTCTCCATTCTGTCTCCTCCGCCCTTGCACCCGCGACCGGCCGCTGCGCGCACTGCAGTGGCCGGCCAGGCCCTCTCGCAGTCCCCTGCCAACCTCCGCACCCCTCCGCGACCGCCCGCAGACCCTCCTCCACGTTCGCTCCTCTGCGCATCGCCCGCTCGTCGTATTCGCGTCTGCCTGCAAAAACCCTACGCGAAGGCGCACGCCCGCACCTGCGACGTCCAGACGTCCGCCGCCTTCTCCAGACGATGCGGCAACAGACGTCTGCCGCCATCCACCGATGACTTAACTCGTCCCTTCTGCGTTCTCCAGCTCTCTCTCTCTCTCTCTCTCTTTTACTCACTCTCAGTACACTACACCAACGCACACACACATCTTCACCGACACTTCCACACACCCACACACACATAAACACTAGTATAAACATATATATATCTATACGTATACATATATATAGTAGGATATATATATACATACATATATCTATATATATATATACTTATATACATAGTATATCTATATAGTTATGTATACATACATATATATATATAATATATATATATACATATATATCTAGATACATATACTTATATACATGTATATATACATCTATATAGTATTATATATATATATATATATATATATATATATATATATATATATATATATATATGTACATATATTTATATACATATATACATATATAGCTATATACATACATATATACACATATATATATATCTATATATATCTATACATATATACCTATACATTTATATATATATATAGATATATTTACTTATATACATACACATATATATATATTTTCACGTTATTTGCCATATGCTGTATTGCGGGAATATCTGCACTAGTTGCTGATATTCCCTGATACATGCGTATAAAAAAACGTGGGCACATTCATCATCCATCCTCCATCCACACTCCACGCGGCACCTAGTCGTGTTGGTTGCGTCTCTCTAGACATCGACTGACTCGACATAGTGCTACACTCCATCGTCACCTCCACCCCCACCCCTTTATATATATAATACATATATATACATTTATATCTATAGATACTATATTTACTTTCTGTCTGTTAGCTTCTCTCTTAGTAAAAAGATAAAAAAAAAACATAAAAGAGAAGATAATCTTTGACTTGCAGGTATCCTGTCTTGCGAGTAGCAAGACTTGTTTTGGAACTCTGTTTTGGCTAAAAGCCAAGGACACAATTTTGAGGGTGTGCCTCAAGGACAAGGATTACCAGAAAAAAATCTAAATAAGAAAAACATCAAAAACATAATAAACGAACGGAAGAGGCGCGTTTTAAGGAAAACGTAGAAACTCGACTTGAACCCCACTTCCCTGAGTTCGACTCTGGGCCTAAAAGTGACAAGATAAAATCAATTAGGCCAGGTTAAAAATTTTGTAAAGAGATGGTTAGGTCCGAATTAGGTTAACCACTATACAGATTTCAACGATAAAATCATCATATTAACAACCTAACGGGCCGACCCATCATCCTTTTCTGGCGCCATTGCCGGGGAAGTGCGTTTTCAAGTAAGTTTCTATTCAATTCCTTTCAATTTTTCTCCTCTCTTCACGGGTATTTTTGTTTTTGCTGTGCAGGTGAACCTGGTGGAAGGAGAAGGAAAGCAGACGAAGCCGAAGATGTGAGCAGATCCAAGGCGGGAACGAGAGCGTGCAGACGCCGACACCGCATTGGAGCTTCGCACACATTGCCGAACAAGTAGGTTCTCTTTTTCTTAGCAAACTAGGGTTAACTTGCCACCTCAATAAAAAAAAAAAAACTAAAAACTAAAATGCTAGAAAATCTTCTTGAGATTTCTTGGGGCAAGTGGATTAAAATTCACTTGTTTGATTGTTTGTCTTCACTCCCACTACCCTGGGATTTCACGCCACACTTCGCATAGCGAAAATCCGAGAATCTTGATTCTTGGATTTTTCGCCATGGGAAGTATTATTTGAGGCAAAGAAAAAGATTGCTTGCATCCCTCTTTTGCCTCACTTATCTTCAATTCGGGATCACATTTTTGGTGGGCAAACTTGGAATTGAGTTAATTCCAACCCCACCACGACTTTTCAACTTGCCTGAGATTCGATCCCGAACACTTCAACCCCAACAATTTGATTTTCTTTATCTTTTGGTTGAAGCCTTGTGTGTGGAAATCATTTTTGGTGATTGGGAGCACTTGAATTGAAGTACTTTAGCTCCCTTTCACATTCATATAAAACTGATTCGTGCATCCACACATAAAAATCTCCATTTAGGGTAGCCCATTGCATTTTAGCATGCATTAACTAACTGATATTGAAGAAGGGTTTGTTGGGCTTAAAAAGAAATCCTGTATTCTTGCAAAATCCGGAGATTGGTTGAATTGGTAATTCAGCAAAATCCTAAAATTCATACTACTTAAAGCTGAATTCTAAAAACCATTCACCAATTAAAAACTTCAATTCAGGGAGATTTCCCCGTTGCATGCTTGTTTTTACACTCTTAAAATCAATCACTTGGGCATTACCCATAAATAACACCCTTTACACTCCAAAAGCACTTGACCCTAAGCCTCTAATTAAAACTGGTAGTAACTTGACCCTTTTTAAGGATTGGAGGTCTAACTACCTGCGTGTAGCGGCTACGTGCTGGTGAGAGTTCCCACATGCTATCGGGTGTCTAAGACTGGGGCAAACGGCCTTTCAATCTGGCCCGGTAGTTCCGTAGTGCTCGCAGTCGGTTCCGTAGTTCGTGATAGTAGGTAACTTAGATCTTTAGGTCTAAGGGCACACTGTATAGGTTAGGAACTTCACTGTATTGATTTGTAATCAAGTGTACCTTTGCGGCATCATTTCTCTCATCTCTTTTCCCCTCTTATCGTCCTAATTCTTCCTATGATAGTGCATGTTTGGGAGGAGGTCACACAACCCTAAACTGTTTGAATTGACTGCTAAATCTAGAAAACAAGCCGAATCATCCTCCTCCTCCACAAACATGGCAAACACCTCTTAACCACTCCATCACAATTCCAATTCTTTCAATACCAGGCTTATCCCGAGAAACCCTGCAAGACCTTCCTTATCGAATGTCGCACCAAGAGACTCGGTAAGTCATGTGGAACTGGCTTCTGCGAGCCAGTATTTCGACACGGAGGACCAAGACTCCATGTGCTTGGACACATATTTACATGCAGATGCGTCTTCTGGCGTAGAAGACGCCTGCACCCTGGGGAACAACCGTTTTCTGCCACGTATAACCCAGGGTGCCGTAATCATCCGAATTTCGCATGGTCCAACAACCCGCAATGCCAAAACCCCGCTGGTGGACCAGTGCGATCGTCCGCACCCGTCATCCCAAGGGCTCAGTCTAATCCTATGGCAAATCCGCCATCAGGCCCTTGTGTACTGCAAACCAAACATGCATCAAGGCCTCTTGATAAATTGATGCGAATAATGACGAAAATTTCAAAGCACCATAAAGTGAACATGACCTCTCTTTAGCACCATTTGACGCAGCAGAATGCTGAGATCAGTCAACTAAGCATGGCGACTCGATCTCAGGGCACTCTTCCCGCCCAACCTGTTCCAAACCCGCAAAACTTCGTACCCTGTGATCCGCAACCACAGGTACAACCTTCTCAGGAACAGGTTCATCAAATTCTGCAAACTCCAAGTATTCCAATGGGATTTCAAGTTAATCCCGCTGCAGCACCGCACTCTCATGCTGATAGCGATTACATAAAAGATGACACGTCTGACGAGGACATGACTATCAGTACGTGTATCGAACTTATTGGAGCCAATTCAGACTGCTGTGAATTACCTGACAACTGCCTGACCTAGACAAATTGTGACATTCCCCAATCCCTCCCGTACCTTCTCCTGACCAGACTTCTGACGAGGTTTTCTCTGCTTCCCATACCTCGTGGTCTGAGTCATCGTCGGTCCACACTATGGAAGACCGGATTGCCCTTTCTTTCCCGCCAAATCAGGCAGATTTGCAACTCCACACTAGGACCTTGAGCCCACATCTTACTCACCGAGGCTATTCCCTTTTGGATCCATCTATCCAAAAAGCCCCTCTTCTTGGCCAATCTAAGGGCCAACTTCTTCTTCCTGATCTATTTTCTGATCCGCCTGGGACACTATCGTCCCAAGAAATGCCAAATCCCTCACCATCCACCATCACTTTTCACTCCATCATCACACTCTTCACTTCACCACCCACCATCCACCCACCCTACCACCCTGCTCTATACCCTGACCCTAAGCTCTCCTTACCCGATCTTTCGTCCTTTCTTTGCCTTTTCCTGCATGCATATGAGGACATAGCATTGTTTGGCATGGGGGGGTGGATAGGCATCCATAGGATCCGGGTATTTTATGGTATCATACAGTTCCCACCTATTTATAAATATGTAAGAAAAAGAAAAAAGAAGGAAAAAAAAAATATAATAATAATAATAAATGGTGTTTAGTAATGATCTGAAAGCTGAAACAAAAATACAATAAGTGTTTATGGATACTCAACCTCTGTTTTGAGGACTTTCCAGGCCACAGAAGCTTGATTCGCTCAGGCTCGGCTTAATTCACTTAAAGCATTGACAAAATAGATCAAGATCTCTCCTAACTAAGGACGTATTCTTGTATCTGAGACACCAGTAGAAGATCCGTTGGTTTGCTTTTACTTGAGAGCTTGAGTAAACTTGGTTCACACTACACATATCGGGAAAGACCAGGTGAACATAAGATCCAACCCTAGTGTTCATTAGGGAAGGTGGAGTCCTTACCTATGCGCACAGGTAAACTTTTTATCCCAGGCTTTAGTCTTGTGTTTAGGAGTGACTCTTTCCACCAAAATGAAACTCTCCCACCAAAAAAAAAAAAAGTGTGCTCTTTCAAAATGTGTTGTAAGAGATATACTGACACGTGTTTCAAAAAAAAGAAAAGATGTTGCAAAAGAGTCAGTATATCTCATAAATGTCTGTATACTTTGTTTTTCAGTGAGCCACCAAAAAAAAACAAAAAATCAGAAAATGGGAGTTGAGTTTTCCGTAATCGTCTTAAGGATCAATTAGAAAACACGAGCTGAAATTGGGACCAACCTTTACTTAAAAATTCGTGAAACCCTGAGATTGAGTCTTAATGTTCATCTGGTCAGTCTTGATCCCTCACTATGCACAAACCATAACCTCTTGAGCTCTCGAGTACGGCAGAAACCTCCTGGGTCCTGGAAATCGTACTTAAGGTTTAAATATCAAGAGTCCTGGTTAGTTGAGAGATGATCTATGTCATGTGAGACTTAAAGTACTGGTAGTCTTCTCGACAATTGGTTCTCACAATATCCGATAATAAACACACCTTTATCACCTCAGAAGAAAATTTTCAGCTTAAGATCATTTCTAAATACTGTTTTGCTAGGGACTAGCAAAAGATAGGCATGGGGCTATATGTTTGCACCTCAAAATACGCCTGCAATAAAGCCTTCTTATGCTATTTCCTAGCATTAACGTTGCATATTAGGATTCTATAGTTGCATTTGTAAAAACACTTGCATTCATGCATTTAATTGAGAGGAGAAGAGAATGGAATAAATGGCTTGCATATTTACATTTTTTCGCAAGTGCCTCATTGCAAAAAGTCCCCTCTCTATTTTTTGTTTCCTCTTTCTTTCTTTTCTCTTCCCGTGGTTGCACTTCTCTTCCCGCAGCTGCATGCATTTCTCCACGTCATGTCTCCCTGCCAACGCCACTCCCTACGCTGCCAATCCCGTGCCCTCTCCCTGCTGCAGCCAGGCACGCCACTCTCTCCTCCTCTATAAGAAGCTGCAGCTTCTTCCTCACGAGACACACACCGACTGCAGAAGAAAAACCCACAGCCACCACCTCCTCCTCCACCGTCTTCCCCTCCCATACGTTGGCCCTCCTTCGAGGAGGCACCTGGCGAGCAGGAGAACCAACTGTGGTGCACACCACCACAGTGGGAACACCACCGCCCAGCTCTTCAACAAGCCCATGGGCGTGGTGTCTTCCTTCGTTTCATTTTTTTCGTCTCATGCCATTGCTGCTGCTTCAAGCTCCGAAGCTTGAAGCTGCGACAGCAGCAGCCAAACCGCGGTGCAGCGGCAATAGCAGCACCCCTGCCTCCTCCGCGACCTTCCCCGCAGCCGCTCTTCGCCTTCGCGTGTGCCTGCAGGGCATTCCCTGCCTCCGTCTCCGTTCTATCTCCTCCGCCCTTGCACCCGCGATCGGCCGCTGCGCGCACTGCAGCGGTCGGCCAGGCCCTCTCGCCATCCCCTGCCAACCTCCGCACCCCTCCGCGACCGCCTGCAGACCCTCCTCCACGTTCTCTCCTCTGCGCATCGCCTGCTCGTCATCTTCGCGTCGGCCTGCAGAAACCCTACGCGAAGGCGCGCGCCCGCACCCGCGACGTCCAGACGTCCGCCGCCTTCTCCAAACGATGCGGCTCCAGACATCTGCCGCCATCCACTGACGACTTAACTTGTCCCTTCTGCGTTCTCCAGCTTTCTCTCTCCCGCTCTCTCTCTCTCTCTCTCTTTTTCACTCACTCTCAGTACACTACACCAACGCACACACACATCTTCACTGACACTTCCACACACACATAAACACTAGTATAAACATATATATATCTATACGTATACATATATATAGTAACATATATATATATACATATATATATATATATACATACATATATCTATATATATATATATACTTATATACATAGTATATCTATATAGTTATGTATACATACATATATATATATAATATATATATATAAATATATATATACGTATATATATATCTATATACTTACACATATACACCATATATATATATATATATATATACACATGCTTATATGCATTTATATATATACATATCTATATACTTATATATATATATATACATATATATCTAGATACATATACTTATATACATATATAGCTATATACATACATATATACACATATATATATATCTATATATATCTATACATATATACCTATACATTTATATATATATATATATAGATATATTTACTTATATACATACACATATATATATATATTCACGTTATTTGCCATACGCTATATTGTGGGAATATCTGCACTAGTTGCTGATATTCCCCGATACACGCGTACAAAAAAGCGTGGACACATTCATCATCCATCATCCATCCACACTCCATCGTCACCTCCACCCCCACCCCTTTATATATATAATACATATATATACATATATATCTATAGATACTATATTTACTTTCTGTCTGTTAGCTTCTCTCTTAGTAAAAAGATAAAAAAAAAGCATAAAAGAGAAGATAATCTTTGACTTGCAGGTATCCTGTCTTGCGAGTAGCAAGACTTGTTTTGGAACTCTATTTTGGCTAAAAGCCAAGGACACAATTTTGAGGGTGTGCCTCAAGGACAAGGATTACCAGAAAAAAATCTAAATAAGAAAAACATCAAAAACATAATAAACGAACAGAAGAGGCGCGTTTTAAGGAAAACGTAGAAACTCGACTTGAACCCCACTTCCCTGAGTTCGACTCTGGGCCTAAAAGTGACAAGATAAAATCAATTTGGCTAGGTTAAAAATTTTGTAAAGAGATGGTTAGGTCCGAATTAGGTTAACCACTATACATATTTCAACGATAAAATCATCATATTAACAACCTAACGAGCCGACCCATCAACGGGACAGGCCAGGTCCGCGAGCAGAGGTCACGGACGAGGCGATGAGTGGGTGAGAGGGACCTTACCCCATGTTTGGAGGCGAATAGCCTACTTGACAAATTCAATTTATGCATGGTCACGGGATCGTCTGTTCACAATGTGGCACTCCCTGCTTCCCTCTCCTTCGCACATCTGCAGCAGCACTTCTTCCTTCAATTTAGGTAGCTAGCATGGTCAATGTGTCCAAGTGCCCACCTGGATGTGTTCCTGAGTTGTTTCCATGCAACCTAGGGATAGAGCCTGGAGCTCGCACCACAAGAACACGACTCCAAGCTTGCTTGGAGCTTCTTAGTTAATGGAGGTGAAGGGTAGAACATGAAATCCAAGAATAAGGGCCTCGCGGCTGCGTCAGAAGGCTCAGTAGATTCTTGTTGGAGTGGCGAGTGTGGTGGTAGTTGTGTGGCGTGGCACGAGTGAAAGTGGAGGTCGGACAATGACGGGTTAGGTCGGAGATGATGGGTTTGTTCGAGGGTTGGTGTGCATCGATGGAATGGGAAATTGAAAGAGGGGAAATGAGCGGAGAGGTGTGGTAGAGGTTGCGGTAGTCGGCGAGGAGTTTGGTGGTGTGTGGAGTGAGATGTTCCTCGTTGAAGGAGTGGTTGGAACGGTGGAAGACGAAGTCGCGAAGGCATGGTCGAGGTTGAAATGGCTTGTCGAAAATGTTGGTGTGATGAGGAAGAGGTTGGAGAGTAGGTGAATGTACTAACAGATGAAGTGGGAAGGAGAAGGCACCGGTTGTGGTGTTGCCGGCGTCAGAGGAGTAGCTCTGGAGAGAAAGGAATGGCAAGGAAGGAGACTAGGGTGCCGGTTGGTACAGCTCGACACGGGAAGACATGAGGAAGAAAATTTAGCTACTAGCATTGCAAATGGAGGTCGAAGATGGATGGAGGGGCTCGCCGGACATCGAGGAGCTTTCGGTCGAGAGAGAGAGAGGAATTTGGGGGAATCTTGGTAAATTTCAAGTGTAAGGAGGATGATCTGAGCAGGAGGTTCTTTTATAGACCTCAAGAGGAAGTTTTAGGCTTGGGAAGCAAGCTTCCAAAGCTTGGAAAGCTTGCTAGAGTTGGGAAATTCCTTGATACCCAAATCTCTCATGCATTCACATGAGAGATTGGGAAGGTTTTAGGGCATGCGATTTGGTTCAAAAGGAAGGGAATTTCTTGACGAACTTCCCTTTCAAATTTGAAAGGGATTCGTAAAGAAATCAAGGAGTTCGTTTCAAATTAAGGTCGCCGAAGCAAGTAGGAATAGGTTTAATGGAAGTAGGGATCTTTTTGTGAGAATGACAACAAAGTTAAGGGTCCATTTGAAATGATTTAGAAAGTTAAAGCTAGAAATGTAATCAGACAGGACCAATTTGCAAACTAGGTCAAGATAAACTCAACCTGAATCCAAATTTTGGTACAACCTAATTTGAACCTAAAGAATCCAATGGTGAAGTTGGATTTTGGTTTTGACCACGTTTGATTGGGTAATTTATGCAAAAACCCAAATTTGGGCAAATATCTGTCTAAGACTCTATTTTGGGTAAAAACTGGTTTTGATGTTTAAATTGAAGGTTCCAAGCCCTAGAGAATATTTTTCTATGAATTTTAGAAGGTTTAGGTGAATTTTATCTTGACCAGAATGTTAGTTAATTGAGCGGGTCTATATTTAGGATTTCAAAAGTCATTTAATTCTCAGAATACCTGCAAACCCTTTTCTGATTACTCTAACCCACTGTTAGCCTTTTAGGATCATTTGACCCTTAATTAACCTCAAGGAAAACCTGTGGTTGTGCTGCATTCATGATAAGATGGTAAAATTGTAGTTTTAATCCTAGTTTCTTATTTTTCCCTCAGAATGATTATGCAGTGACTTATGGCTCTCTAGCAGTTATGTATGATCATTTACTGACTTAATTGGATCAAAATGAGCTAGTTATGGCTCATGATGGTGTTCCCATCATACCCCCATGCCTAGCTTTTGCTAGTCCCTTAGCAAAATTTGAAGGTATTAACTTTGATTCTAGACCATATGACTTTTGATGCTTAAAACTTTGATGTGTGCTTTCTTTTGTAGATTAGGTTAGAATGCTGATAGTAGGCCTAGAGGTACTCAAGTGCCAACCAAGATCCGGACCTGACTAGCTCTTAGCCTCAGTCCGCTGTGAAGGTTTGTAAGGACCCCAGGAACTAACCTAAGGTTCGTTGAACTCCACAGTTAAAGCACCCATGCTTGTAACATTTTTTAGCCTAGGTTCAGTTTGTAGTGCATTTTTGTAAGAGAGACAGAAGCGCTTTTCTTTATTTTTGGAGAGTTTTCTCTCACTTTTCTTTTTATTTCTAGCTTCAGATTAGTGTTACAACACAGTCTTTATCGGATTCTTAGTTCCCACCATCAATCCTCGCAGGGTCCTTGACAATCGATGCTTCAAGATAGCACCACCCATGGCAACCCCCAGAACCCTAGCTTTCGAGATTTTGAGATAATCCCTCCCATGGTGTTCTGTAGCTAAATCCAGACCCTGATAATTGACATTTCGAGATAATGCCACCCATGCCTTCTGAACCAGCACAAGGTGCTTACATGCCCTTGGTAGGATATTTAGATATCCTAGGAGACAAGCACCGAGGAGAAGATATGTTATTGCCCATCTTCGTGGGGAATTTCCCGCCTCTCCACTCTGATCATCCAAATCAACTTGTGTTGATCAGCCGCTCCTAATTTGGGTAACTTTTTTCATAACAGATTTAACACATTTGTGTGATTTTGATACTTAGGCACACTAAACAAGACTGTGTGTGGATTAGGGTGCTTAGGTTATCGAGTCTTGCAAACCAAAGGTCAATTAACGAGGCTGAATAATCCCTAAGCCTTAGACTTAACACTTAAGCTTCGCATTTTCCCCAACCTCTTGAGGATTATCGAGATCTTAGCAAATACTTGAATTTTTAAGCCTAGGATTGTGCCCCAAGAGGCCTAAGATCAGCATTAATACTAATCACTTTTTGTTTCTTTAGCACTTTTTATCTTTCATTTTCTTTCTTTTGATTTGGTCTAGAACTAAGTCAATTCCTTAATCTTTTACTAATGACTATCTCTTTTTCTTTTCTTTTCAAATTGTGCTTCTTTTCGACATTTTTATCTCCTCCCCTTTTTCTCCTAAAAAATGATATGACATGAAAATTTCCTCCCTTCTATTTTTGTTCTTTTTCAAAATTTTTAATCTTTCTTAGTTTTTTTTTGGGATATGTGAATTTTTTGATGAAACCCTTTCTTGTGAAGTGATTTTTATAGCGTTTTGCACTTTAATACCCCTCCATGCCTACAATTTGCAATGTCCTCATTGTAAATTAGGTAGGTTTGAGTTTAGCTTAGATCATTCATTAGAACAGGTGTTGAGTGGGTCAATGGGTCGGGGTGACTGTTGTGGACGATTTCAAGCTCGGGTACAGGTACCAGAGGTGGAGTCGGCCATTCTAAAGGATGAACCCTAAAGTGTAATATGAGTTCAGCATGAGATGTGTCAGGAAGGGTTTCGAGTTTTTCAAAATAACGGGTTGCCTCTCATTAAGCGCTGAGTTTAACTCCATTAGCCGGGCGCAATGAGCTCAAGGAGAATGGAGGGTAAAGATACCTCAGCCAAGTTTGTATCGGTGAGTTCAATGAACAATTTTAGTCTCTGACCGTTCAGGACTAAAGGTTCTAAATCATGGCTGAGTTGACTGATTTCGAAAGCTCCATTTCCAAAGATTCTTGGACAAGGTGTGGTCCAATCCATTTTAATCTGAGTTTTCCTAGGAACAGTTTGAGTTTGGCATCAAAGAGTTGGACTTTCTGACCAGGGAAAAAGATCTTTCTGGATATGTGCTTGTCGTGAAAGGCCTTAACCCGCTCTTTGTAAATTTGCGAGTTCTCATACGCGTCATGGCGTAGTTCATCGATTTCGCTCATTTGAATCTTTCTGTGGATTCCTATCTTAGAAAGATCGAGATTGCAGTTCCATACTGCCCAATAGTCTTTGTGCTCCAATTCGATGGGGAGGTGACACGTCTTCCCGTACACCAATCTAATGGGAGACATGCCTAATTGGGTTTTGTGGGAGGTTCTATAAGCCCAGAAAGCTTTTGGAAGTAAGGATGACCAATCTTTCCTATCAGTCCGAACAGTGACCTGGTGGATTTTCTTGATCCCTTGGTTTGATAACTCAGCTAGACTGTTAGTTTGGACGTGATAAGGAGTCGAGATTCTATGCGACACCCCATACTTGGTCATTACTAATATGAATTGAGCATTCGTGAAATGGGTCCCTCCTCGGAGATTATGGCACGTGGAATCCTGAACCGGGAAAAGATGTTCTGATGAATGAATTTGATAACCACCTTATGATCGTTGGTTCGGGTCGGAATGGCTTTGATCCATTTGGGCACGTAGTCAACAGTGAGAAGAATGTATTTGAAGCCGTCCGAAATGAAGAAGGGTCCCATGAAATCAATCCCTTAGATATTGAAGATTTTGCATACGAGAATCGGCTGTAAAGGCATCATCTCGTGGCGGTTCATGTTGCCTAAGGTCTAGCAATGAGCGCATGCCTTACAGTGATTGTATGCATCTTTGAATATCGTGGGCCAATAGAAGCCACACTGGAGGACTTTTCCTACATTTTTATGACCAGAGAAGTGTCCACCGTAGGCCTGGTCATGGTAGAAGGACAAAATTTCTTGAATTTCTGCTTCCGAAACACATCGCCGGATGATCTGATCAGCACCAATGCGGAAGAGATACGGGTCTTCCCAAAAGTTGTAGTTGGCAATGGAAAGTAATTTGTCTTCTTGGCTTTTGGCCAATCAGATGGGATCTGATGCGATGCTAAGTAGTTTACCAGATCAGTAAACCATGGAAGTCCCGAACTGATAGTCAAGTGGTGCTCATCGGGAAAATGTTCGGTAATGGGTCCGAAAGGGTCGATAATGTCAAAAGGAAGGCAGGATAAGTGGTTAGCTACCACGTTTTGTTTTCCCGCCTTGTCACGAATCTCAAGGTCAAACTCTTGCAACAGCAAGATCCAACGGATTAGCTAAGGTTTCGTGTCCATTGCAAGGAGGTGACTCACAATAGTGTGATATGAGTAAATGATGACACGGGAACCCAAAAGATACGATCTGAACTTTTCCAGGGCAAATAATACTGCTAGTAGCTCTTTCTCAGTAACTATGTAGTTACGCTGAGCCTCATCAAGTGTCTTGCTAGCGTAGTAAATGACCATGTGTTTCCTGTCTATTTTCTGCCCAAATACTGCACCTACAGCGAAATCAGATGCATCACACATGATCTCAAAGGGTTGAGAACAATCAAGGGACAGTAGGATAGGTGCTTGGGTAACTCGATCACGCAGGATTTCAAATGCCTAAGTGTACTGATATAAACATGTTTATATTACATAAAATGCCTATTTAGGCATGTTCTTAAGCAAAGAATTGCATTACATACTATAAATATTACATAACATGCATCATCTCGCGTTTAGATTAGTATGAATAAAATGTAGGTTAATTGTCTCCTTTTTATGGTCAGGGGCAAGGCGACTTTTTATCAGGGCCTTGGATCGAAGATCCAACCGTACGGATCTGATTAGGGCGACGATTGGAGTTCAATGACTCCAAGATCGCCATAATCGAATATCAATAGCATCAGATAGAGATCGAGGAACCCTAGAAGATCAAGGGCCAAGATGGTGTTAATCCACACCTCAGACGACAAATATGACCACATGGATGGGTTCAGATCAACGATCATAGCCAAACGATGCAAAAATCGATCCAATCCAATACCTGTGTCACCATCTACATCACTCAGAAGATGGATGGCCAAGATGGCACCACGTGGCGCCATCTTAACCACCCAACTGCGTCACATGCACCCACCAATCCTCATCTGGCCAGTGCTTCTCCGCCGTTGGATCGAGATCCAACGGCTGCGGGGCGCGCGCACTTAAGTTGAGAGCTTGACACAAACGCGCCCGTAGCGTGTTGGTCGGGCACCCTATCGAGATGAGGAGGCGCGGGTTCGAGCCTCCACACGCCTCAAATTGGAGCGGGCACGTGGGCGTGATCAGCCGCGTGATCAAGATTCAACAGTGTCGTGCGGCCGATAGTGGCCACGCGCTATTTGATGCCTCCACATGATGTGGGATCACACGCGCAAAGCATGCGTAGATGAGGCGCAGCGAGGAGAGATCTTAGCCATCCGATCTCATGATCGGACGACCAAGATTTGAAGGATGTGGAGTGCATGTTTGAGGTATGGAAGGCGAGAGGGAGCACGAGCGCCGCCCACAAAGGCCACGTTCAGGCCTTTAGTGATGGATTTATCTGTCACTAAAGGTCCTGAATTAATGTTTTTCAAAATGTTATGACCAAAATGCCCTCACTCCTTGCAACTATAAAAGGAGACCCCCTCCATATGAATTTTTCATCCCTTCTCTTCTCTCCCTCTCCAAAGCTCAAGAGAAGCTTGTCCCACACCCGGGATGCTCATTAAGAGATAAAGTCAATTTTTGGCCCCCATTTTGGAAGCGGATCCCGTGACGACGATGATGTGTTGCCTCGTTCCCGTTCTTCTTGCCTCGACCTCCTTCCCGCTCCATTCTTCGTCTTCCAGGCGTCATATCATCCGGCTCATCCTCCAAGCAATCGTCGAGGAGGATAACTTCTCTCTCCCATTCCTTTTTCCTACTTTCTAGAGTAGAATTTTCCTACTTTCTAGTTGTAATATTTTTCCTGCTTTCTTGTGTAATTTCTCTCTTAGTTGTACAAACATTTTGAAGTATCAAGTGGATGTTTTCTTTCTCTCTCTCTCTCTTTCCTTGATTGTTTATACTGCTTCATTTCATTGTAATTCTCTGCTTTTTAACAAAAATGTGAAAAAAATATAATTGCGAATTTGGATCGACGTAGCCTCCCTGAGCTTGACCTGGGATTTCTATTCCAGAGTAAATTTTATTTGTTAAACTCGAGTTCTTTGCTATTCAAACTAAACGATAGGTTTTCAAAACCAAATTCAATAGCATAGTACTTCACCGTTCCAACATTTTGGCGCCATTGTTCAGGAGGCAATGATTTTCGATCTTCTTTTCACATTTCACGCACTTTATTGACTTCTATCTTGCTTTCTCTTGTGTCTATTGTTTTGCAGAGACCTCCATCAAGGAATCGTCAAGCGGTAGACTGGAGTAAAGTGTAGTTGAATATGACTGTAAGTGCTCCTCATTCTTCCCCTCCATAGATTTCATTTGTCACATTAAATTCAAATTTCAATTAACCTAGGTGTCTACATAAATCCTAGGATTAGTTTGTTTGTTTGGATTTCCACTCACACTCATTTCACCCTCGCTTATATAAAAAAAATAAAAAGATAATTTTGTGGGGTAATTTTCAACATACACACAACACACAACCACATTCAAGGCACTTAACCTACTTGATTTGCTTCTACTCAACCGGATTCTGATATGTGGAACCGGTACACATAAATCAACACATAAAAGAGTAGAAATCATTCTAGGTTAACCATTTTTGTGTGCCTAACCTAGTGGTGCAATTGTGGCCAGTTGTTTGAGTTGTTTGGGCCACACCACTCAACCTAAAATCAACTCATCAAGTGGCTTCTTCTTAGGGTTTTCAATCTAGGTTCATACTAGGCACTCCACTTTATTTCTGATTTTAAAGGAAAGCAATCTTCACCCATGCTTGAAAACCTGGTTTGCCTCAAACTTGATTGAAATCAACCTAATTCTAAACCCTAAAAGCTACTTAAGCAAGATTTAAGCATTAAAATCCACGCATCACAAATAATCTTTCTTGAAAACCCTGGTTGTGCATTCACTTACACAAACTTAATCAATCATTAAGGGCACAACCCATTTTAAGGGTCCATCACATTCCATAAGCACTATAATCCTAGGCCTCAATAAAATCGAGTAGATGTTGGCCTTAAGGACTGATTCACTCATTGGGGCCTAGTGTGAGATTGTTCACGATTAACCTACTTGTACTAATTAATCTGATGTCTAGCAATGGGAGTAGTGTCAAATGACCGCGGCTGGTGGGTACACTAGGAACCGGAGGCGCAAGCCGAAGGAAGAACCTTCTCCCCAATCCCTCGTTCTAACTGGTTGGATTGAGCAGACACAAGTAGAGTAAATCATTTATAATCTTAAGGCGGGTTTTGGGAGTCTGTAGATCCTTAGGCTACCTCACTTAAGGATAGGCTTATTTTTTTGTGCTGTAGGGTCCTTACCCCCAGTCCTTTCGACCTTTCCCTAGTTTATGCTGGGAAGATGGTCATTGAATCCTCGATTGGAAGGACCACTAGAGTATTCTAGGAGGCATAAATTGGATTTTGGTCAAATTGATCCCATGGCCGATCAACAACCTCCTCTGCCCCGGGATCCACAGGAGGAATTCAGAAGGCAGCTGGAACAAATGCAGAGTATGCAGGAATGGTTCCAGAGAATGCAGGGCGCTCAGCCCTTGAAGGATTTTTATGATCCTTCAAATTACAGGGAATGTCCCGGCATCCAGATTCCGACTCGAGACATAGAAATCAAGCCCCAGGTGTTAAGCCTGATTAAACATTACCATGGGCTTGGCTCTGGAGACCCGTTTCAGCACTTGGAGGACTTGACTACTTTGGTCCAGACCACCAAGGCATGAAACGTGAATGAGGAGCAAATGATCATGAGGCTTTTCCCCCACTCTCTTAGGGATAAATCCACTCATTGGTACAAGACTATAGGAAGACCAATTGCAACTTGGAATGAGCTGAAGTCAGCCTTTCTGAAGAAATTCTTCCCTGTTCGACGTACCAATGCTTTAAGATGGGCAATCACTACCCTTACCCAGCGGCCAGGGGAGCAGTTTCATGTGGCCTAGGAGCAATTCCAGGACTTATTGCGGAGGTGTCCACACCACGAGGTGCCAAAATGGCAACTCGTGTAGATCTTCTACCACGGGTTGACTGAGCAACTCAGAAATCACATGGATGCTTCATACGGAGGCAATTTCCTCAACAGAGATGCAGATAGCACGCATGACTTGTTTGAGGAAATGAGCGAGAATTCAATCAATCATGCCACCATGGATACTTTTAATTGGTCCCAGCAGCCCAGATCGAATGTTAATGAAGTCCATTACTCTCATTCATTCGATATGGAATTGATTTGTAAGAAACTTGATAAGGTGGACTTGGTTGCTAAGAGAATGGAAGAGTGGATGGCTAGATATTCAATGAACTCTCGATCCACTAAATCCCAGAATTCGGGATTCCATTCGTCACGAGCTCCTTCTGGACGGGAGTTCGTGAATCAACTCGATGCAGCTCAACCTGCAAGTCAACATTATTTGGAACCCCACGGGTTCCAAACTGGGGCCTTTGATCCCAGTTTCTCTAATCCTTCCCTTTATTTCTCTCCATCCTCACCCTATGAAGATGTTTGTGTTGTACAGAAGAATGTTAGATCCAACCCCTACTCTAATGCTTATAATCCGGGTTGGAGAAACCACCCTAACTTCTCCTGGAAAAACCTAGGGCAATAGACCCAATTCCGAGCCAGCAACTATGCTTCGCAACGACCAATGGGTCAGGGTCATGTGTATACTCAGTTTCCCCCAAATCAGGTTAATCATCCAACTTGGAATGCCCATCAACTAGTAGGGCAGGCTGATTTGAACCGACAAATGGTAGAGATGCAAGGATCCATGCTCCAGCTCATGTAGCAAATGAAAACCTCGTTGGATAACTTGCAAACCGGGCTCATAGCTAACTCTCGTCAACCTAGATCTCTACCATCCCAAGCTGTACCCAACCTGCGAAATATCCTGAATCCAGGCAACCAAGCCCATCGGTACAGAAATTAGAGGGACCCACACACACATGCTCAGGTGGTTGAGCAGGGTCCTTCCTCTTCTTCTTCTTCTGCACATCAACAATTCTTGGCTAATTAAGCCCCTCCAATCTTTCCTAACCCTCCCCAAGACCCAAGCTCATATGCATCTACAAATTCTGTTACCTTGAGGAGTGGTAAACAAACTCAGGATCCACAACCACACTGTTCTGATTTACCGAATCTTGGAGAACCAGAGGAGAGAAAGGAGAATTCTAGAGAAGAAACCAAGGCTCAAGAACCTGATTCCAAAGATCTGACTCATGTTCCTTTTCCTGAAGCCTTAATCAGATCAAAGAAGAAGTCAATTGATAGCAATCAGGAGCTTCTGAATGTTTTCAAGAATGTTGAGATCAGTATCCCACTCCTCGATGCTATCAAGCATATACTGGATTATGCGAGATTTTTAAAGGATTTATGTACAGAAAAGTGTAAGTCAAGAGAATCTGTTTTGAGGAAGGTGGTACTCTCCGAGCAGGCTAGTTCTGTTATCCTGCACCACCTCCCTCAGAAAAAGAGAGATCCATGTGCTCCGTTAATTTCTTGTGTCATCAGAGATTACACTTTTGATAGAGTACTTCTGGATCTGGGTGCATCCATCAACCTAATTCTGACTTCTCTTTACGAGAAGTTTGGATTAGGTGAACTTCGGCCGACTTCAGTAACGCCACAGTTAGCGAACCGTTCGGTCACAAATCCACGAGGCGTTATTGAAGATGTTATTGTTAAGGTTAAGGATTTCTATTTTCCTGTAGATTTCCTTGTCCTTGACATGGATGTACCCAAAAATCTAAGGAACATGCCCATCATTCTAGGGCGTTCGTTCCTGGCTATCTCTAAGGCCAACATTAACTATGAAAGCGGTAGCATGGAAGTCACCTTTGGGGATCAATGAATGAAATTGGATATTTTTATGGCGATTCATAAGTTTGAGGATTGTGGATTTATTGAGGAACTTGAGGAGGATAATGTGAACATTGAAATGGTTTCTGCAATTGAAGTTCCTCCTTTGATGATGAATTAGACCTGCAACCCTCTATGGTAGACCTACCATCTTCTGAAGAGGTTATTGATTTTGTTCACTCTCAACCTCTTCCTCTTGATGAGTCATCAGCATCTTCCTTACCTTCAATCATCAACCCGCCCCAGCTTGAACTGAAACCATTTCCTGAGAATTTGAAATATCAATTTTTAGGACCACAGAAGATGCTTCCTGTGATTATCAGTGCTAAATTAACAAAGGAGTAGGAGATTAAATTGATTAAGGTCCTGAAGGAACACAAGGAGGCAATTGGTTGGACCATTCATGACCTTAGGGGGATCGAGCCATCTTACTGCAATCATAGAATATTCTTGGAAGATGGATCCCGCCCTTCTCGCTAGATGCAGAGGAGATTAAATCCAAATATGCAAGAAGTGGTCAAAAAGGAGATTATTAAGTGGCTCGATGCAGGAATTATTTATCCGATCTCTGATAGTCCTAGGGTAAGTCTCGTGTAGATTGTTCCCAAGAAAGCCAAGATTACCGTTGTGACTAACGAGAGGAGAATCTGTCACAACTCGTTCAGCTTCCTCTTGGAGGAAGCTAAACACGGCCACGAAAAAGGATCATTTCCCTCTGCCTTTCATTGATCAAATCTTGGAAAGATTAGACGGGCAGAAGCACTTTGGTTTTCTCGATGGCTACTCAGGATACAACCAAGTTCCTATCCATCCTGAGGATCAGGAAAAAACTACTTTCACCTATCCCTATGGAACCTTTGCTTTCTGTAGGATGCCTTTCGATTTATGCAATGCACCTGCGACTTTTCAAAGGTGTATGTTAGCCAAATTCTCTGGCATGGTGGGAGAGTTTATGGAAGTCTTCATGGACGATTTCTCTATTTTTGGAGAATCATTTGACTCTTGTCTAGCTAATCTAGAAATGATTCTTAAACGATGCATCAAAACATGATACTTCCTTAGCTAGGAAAAGAGTCATTTCATGACATAAGAAGGCATCGTCTTGGGTCATGTAATCTCTGAATGGGGAATTGAAGTGGATAAAGCTAAGGTTGATGCTATCGCTAAACTTCCTCCTCCCACATCTGTTAAACAAATTCGATCATTTCTTGGTTATGTGGGATTCTACAGAAGATTCATCAAGGATTTCTCGAAGGTTGCTTGTCCTCTGAGCAATCTTCTCACCAAAGAAATGCTGTTTGTTTTCGACGAATCATGTCGTAAGGCATTTGATTTCTTGAAAACGATAGTCACTTGTGCTCCGGTGTTGCAACCACCGGTTTGGACAGCCCCTTTTGAGATCATGACTGACTCTTCTGAATACACGGTTGGGGCTGTTTTGGGTCAGAAAGTTGATAGGAAGACCTCTGTCATCTACTATGCTAGTAAAACTCTAGATGAAGCTTAAAGGAATTACACTGTTACTGAAAAGGAATTACTAGCTGTAGTATTTGCTTTGGAAAAATTCAGGGCTTATCTCTTAGGGTCTCATGTCATCATTTATACCGACCACTCAGCCTTGACACATCTCTTGGCCAAAAAGGATGCCAAACCCCAGCTTATTCGTTGGATTCTTCTGCTTCAAGAATTTGATCATGAAATCAAGGATAAATCCAGGGTACAAAATGTGGTGGTAGATCATTTATCGAGACTTCTAATGATTCTTCTCGTCTAGACGCTCCGATTGTTGATACTTTTCCAGACGAAACCATCCTTACAGTTTCAAGTGTCCAAACCCCGTGGTTTGTTGACATTGTTAATTGTTTGGCCGTTGGTCAAATCCCCCAGGATTGGACCAAGCAATAATGGGATAGACTCAAATCTGAGGCCAAATACTACTTCTGGGAGGACCCTGAACTGTACCGCATAGGCTCTGATTAGATTATTCGCCGATGTGTTCCGGAGAATGAATTCAACAGTATACTCGAGTTCTACCATGCATCTGCGTGTGGTTGACATTTCTCTGGGAAAAAGATGGCTGCAAAGATTTTGCAATCTGGCTTCTATTGGCCGTCTTTATTCAAGGATGCCCAGGATTTCTCAAGATCGTGGTCTCGATGTCAGGCACTCGGGAGCATAACTAAGAGAGATATGATGCCCCAAAACCCACTTCTTGCTGTCGAAATCTTCGACGTTTGGGGCATTGATTTCATGGGACCCTTTCTCCCTTCATTTGGACATCACTACATTCTTATCATTGTTGATTATGTGTCCAAATGGATTGAGGCGATTCCCACCCGAACCAATGACCACAAGTGGTCATCGATTTTGTCAAGAAAAACATCTTAGCTGGTTCAGGATTCTGAGGGCCATCATCGGTGATGGTGGCACTCATTTTACTAATGCCTAGTTTCGTAATTTGCTGGCTAAATACGGGGTTAATCACTGAATCTCCACACCTTACCATCCCCAGACGAATGGACAGGCCGAGATCTCCAATCGAGAGATCAAGAATATTCTATAGAAAATGGTTAGGCCTGATCGCAAGGGCTGGACTCAAAAGCTTGAGGACGCTCTTTGGGCCTACCGTACAACGTATAAAACACCCATCGGCATTTCTCTGTTTCATCTGGTGTATGGAAAGGCATGCCATTAACCCGAAGAGATTGAACATAGGGCATTCTGGGCAATCAAGCAGTGCAATTTAGATCTAAGTTTAGCCAGGAAGACCAGGAAACTCCAACTATCTGAGTTGGAAGAGCCTAGAAATGATGCATAGGAGAATGCCAAGATCTACAAGGCTCGGACCAAAGCTCTACATGATCAATTGATTTCCTGCAAGAGCTTTGAGCCGAACCAGAAGGTCTGGTTATTCGATTCTCGACTTAAGCTCTTTCCCGGCAAACTTAGATCGAAATGGAATGACCCATTCATTATCGACTAGATTTTTCCAAATGGAGTCGTTTAGATCTCTGACCTAAAGACGGGTAATACATTTAAAGTCAATGATCAACATCTGAAGCCTGTTATTGACCGTACTCTTCTAGAACCCATCTCAGACATGGTTGCTCTAGCCATATTGTGACTTCTTTGGGTGGACTTCGCCTAGCTGATGGCATTAAACTCAACAGTTGTACATATGATACAAAGCTGACCCGAGCTTCATATTTAGGTGATATCTTTCATACTCTACCGTTTCTTTCATGTCTCTTTTTCTCAATGTGGACATTGGATCAGCTAGGCATGGGGGGTGGATTCAATTTTGAATCATTTTGTCAGCTTTGTGAAATTCTTGAAAATTGTATGTCTCTTCTTATATTTACATAAAAAAAATTAAATTAGGAAGGAATACTTAGACATTAGGAATTTTCAATCTTAGGAAATATTACATTAGGATCTGAACACAAAGACCCTTCAGGTCTTTGGGCTTAATCGGCCCATGTATCCACTAAAATGTGGATTTGATTTTTGAGTCCTCTCCATCTTAATTCTATGGTAATTTGATTAAATAAGTTTGGGTGATAAGTACACGACTTATCAACCCACCCTCTGATTTCAGGGAACTTTAAGTCTAAAGCATCTACATACTTTCTTTTCACTGACTTGTTGATCGACGGTTTTAACGAAAATTGGGTAGCTAATGAACATTCTAGGGTGATATGGCTGGCAAGTTCTCATGGGTAACAACCCATATGTATGTTGTCCAGAGCCCAGTCACTGGATCATTCTCATCATGCTGCTTTTAGGTAAATCTTAGACCAGGGAAGCCACCTACTTAAAAAAAAAAGAGAAAAGAAAAAGAAAACAAAAGAAGTAAACCATACTTTGCCGCACGAGTATGGCTGGCAAGTTGTCGGTGGTAACAGCTCATCGACCGGTTGTCAAAACCCAGCTCATGAAATGCACTAAAAATTTCCAAAACACTTAGGAAGAAGCGGAGTAGAATAAACCAGGGTGATATACACTGCATTCACCCTTGTATTGACCCCATAAAAATAAAAGTAAGGAGAAAACTACCGGTCGTAAAGATACACCTTTAGGCAGAACTTTCTTTTCAAGGTCACCTAGAAGCGTAGAAACCCAAAGTCTGTTCTAATTGTCGATCAACGAGTCTATCACATTCACAATAAGATGCTTAGAACTTAGGGTTCTCATCAAATCTTGGGCAGGTTGAATGGCCGTAGAAAGCCACTCTTTAACCCTAAACTCAAAAATAAAAAAAATTAGAGAAGAAGAAAAATAGAAAAAGAAAGTTTTCTTTGGATAAGGCAAGGGCTTGAGGTGGTCTGCATTTTGGCAGATACTTGGGTGCTGTTGTGCCTTTGAAAGTTCAGATCCTAAGTAAAAAAATTTCTTAATGTTGAAATTAACTTATGCCTAAGTAATCCAACCTAATTCTTTTATAAATAGCATGTAGTTTTTGCTAGGAACTAGCAAAAGATAGGCATGGGGGTGTTATGTAAACAAGTTTATATTACATAAAATGCCTATTTATGCATGTTCTTAAGCATAGAATTGCATTACATACTATAAAAATTGCATAACATGCATCATCTCGCATTTAGATTAGTTTGAATAAAATGTAGGTTAATTGTCTCTGTTTTATGGTCAGGGACATGGCAACTTTTTATCGGGGCCTCGGATCAAAGATCCAACCGTACAGATCTAATCAGGGTGACAATTGAAGTTCAACGACTCCAAGATCACCCTAATTGGATATCCGTAGCATCAGATAGAGACCGAGGAACCCTAGAAGATCAAGCACCAAGATGGTGCTAATCCGACCACACAGATGGGTTCGAATCAATGATCGCGGCATAACGGCGTGAAAATTGATCCAATCCAATACCCATGGCACCATCTACATCACTCAGAAGATGGATGGCCAAGATGGCACCACGTGGCGCCATCTCATCAGCCCAACTGGCAACATGCGCCCGCCTAAGCTCATCTGGCTAGCACTTCTCCACTATTTGATCGAGATCCAACTGCTGCAGGGCGCGCGCGCTTGAGTTGAGCGCTCGACACAAACGCGCCCGCAACGCATTGGTCGGGCACCCTATTGAGACAAGGAGGCGCAAGTTCGAGCCCCTGCACATCTCAAATTGGAGCGGGCATATGGGCACGATCAAGATCCAACGGCAATGCGCAGCAGATAGCACCCACGCGCTATCTGACGCCCACACGTGATGCGGGATCACACATGCAAGGCGTGTGCAGATGAGGCGTGGCGAGGAGAGATCTTAGCCATCCAATCAAATGATCGGATGGCCAAGATTTGAAGGATGTCGAGCGCACGTTTGAGGCACGGAAGGTGAGCAGGCACGCGAGCGCCACTCACGAAGGTCACGTTCAGGCCTTTAGTGACGGATTTATCGTCACTAAAGGTCTTGAATTAATGTTTTTCAAAATGTAATGACCAAAATGTCCTCACTCCTTGCAACTATAAAAGCAGACCCCCTCCATATGAATTTCTCATCCCTTCCTTCTCTTCTCTCCCTCTCCAAAGCTCAAGAGAGGCTTGTCCCACACCCGAGATGCTCCTCAAGAGATAAAGTCAATTTTTCGCCCCCATTTTGGAAGTGGATCCCACGACGACGATGACGTGCTACCTCTTTCCCGTTCTTCCTGCCTCAACCTCCTTCTTCTCGCTCCGTTCTTCATCTTCTAGGCGTCGTCTGGTCTGACTCATCCTTTAAGCAATCGTCGAGGAGGATAACTTCTCTCTCCTATTCCTTTTTTTGACTTTCTAGAGTAGAATTTTCCTGCTTTCTAGTTGTAATATTTTTCCTACTCTCTAGTGTAATTTCTTGCTTACTTAATTGTTTAAACATTTTGAAGTATCAAGTCGATGTTTCTCTCTCTCTCTCTCTTTCTCTGATTGTTTATAGTGCTTCATTTCATTATAATTGCTTTGCTTTTTAACAAAAACATGAAAAAAATATAATTGCGAATTTGGATCGACGTAGCCTCCCTGTATTCGACCCGAGATTTCTATTCTGGTATAAATTTTATTTGTTGAACCCGAGTTCTTCGCTATTCAAACTACAATGACAGGTTTTCAAAATCGAATTCGATAGCGTAGTACTTCGCCATTCCAACATGTACTCCTTGGTGATTTCAAAAGGGACATCTTTAGATAACAGATTAGTTAGGGGGCGCATGATTTTTGAGAAATTAGGAATGAATTGACAGTAAAAATCGACGTGCCCCAAGAAGGATCGGATGTCTTTGACTGAGCTAGGGATAGAGAGTTTGGGAATCAGATTCAGCTTGGTTCGATCAATCTGGATGCCCTTTTCAGAGATAAGATGTCCCAGGACAATTCCATCAGGCACCATGAAATGGCTCCTTTCCCAAGAAAGAACTAGGTTCGCATCGATGCATCGCTTAAGGATCTGGACCAAGTGCAGGAGGCAATCATCAAATGATTCACCAAATACCGAGAAGTCATCCATGAAGACTTCAAGGTATTCACCTACCATATCTGAGAATATGGCAAGCATGCATCACTGAAAAGTAGTAGGCGCATTGTAGAGACCGAATGGCATCCTTCGGAATGCGTATGTTTCGTAGGGGTAGGTGAAGGTGGTCTTTTCTTGGTCCTCGGGATGGATTGCAACCTGATTGTAACTGGAGTACCCGTCCAAAAAGCAGAAGAATCAATTTCTCGCTAGTTTCTCGAGAATCTGATCAATGAATGGTAGTAGGAAATGATCCTTCTTTGTGGAGGAATTGAGTCTTCTGTAATCAATGCTGACTCTCCATGAGTTTGCTATACAGGTCGGTATGGTCTCTTCGATTTCAGTCGTGATGACGATGAGTCATGCCATTTTAGGCAAAATTTGGATTGGTCTCACCCACCGACTGTCGGAGATCGGGTAGATGATCCCTGCATCTAACCACTTGATAATATCCTTTTTCATGACATCTTGTAGATTTAGATTCAAGCATCTCTGCATTTCACGGGATGGTCGTCAGCCCTCTTCAGTGTAGATGTGATGTGTGCAGTATGAGGGGCTGATACCAGTGAGATCATCAAGAGTCCATCCAATGGCCCTTCGATGTTGCTAGAGAATAGAACTCAGTGGTGTTTCCTAATCAGGTGTGAGTCAGGAGTTCATAATCACAGGAAACATCTGATTGGAATCCAAAAAAGACGTACTTGAGATGATCGGGAAGAGGCTTTAATTCCAAAACTGGGCTGTTAGCAGCAGTGGGTAGTTCACAATGGGTGTCTGGAGCAAAGGAAGGAGCTATGGGTGTGTCTAGGTTGAGTTCTGGCTCCTCTAATTGTGGGTTTTGATCCTCTTGTGGTTGATCAGAATTAGTTGGTTTTTCCTAGATAAAGTCGTCAACCACAGCTTCAATATTGCAAATGTGTTCTATGACTTTGCAATTAGTTCCTTATTGAGCCTTAAAGATGTCGATCTTTACTGTCTTGCTTCCAAATTTTAATTCAATTTGGCCCTACTCACAATTGATATTGGCCCTAGTAGTGGCTAGAAAGGGTCTCCCTAGTATGATCGGTGTATTCTTCACATTCTCAGGAGCATCCATGTCTACGACAATAAAATCTACTGGAAAATAGAAATCATGTACCTTAACTATGACGTCCTTGAGAATTCCTTTTGGTGACTTAATTGATCGGTCGGCTAGCTATAAAGTCATTTCAGTCGATTTAAGCTCAAATTCCTTGAAGTAGTCTAGTAGAGATGTAGGTATCAAATTTATGGAGGCTCCTAAGTCTAATAAGGCTCAGTCAAATCGTATATCACCAATTTCACTGGTGATCAGAGGGGTGCCTGGGTCTTTTGTCTTAGGTGGGAGTTTGCTCAAAATGACAGAGCTGGCTTGCTTTGACAGTACAATTGGATTCTAATTACACAGCAATCATGCACTTAAAACACCTGAATTGAGCTAGATTCTAGCATAACTTCGAGTCAATGCATGCATAAGCATCGTAATCCACATACTAGTTAGTTTATTAGTCATATATATAATATCATCATTTTATGGCCTAAAAGAGATGATTTTAATCACAGATGTCAGATCAGACCAGACAGATCTAATTAGAACGATGATGGGAGTTCAACGCTTCCGAAATCCTCCCGATCAGACAACCAGAGCATCGTGTATAGTCCATAGAAGAACGGAGATCATGGAGCCAAAGGGCAAAGATCCGGACCTCAAATGAAAAATCCAACTATACGGGTGGATCCCGATCAACATTCGTAGTCCAACAGTGCAGAAATCAACTTAATCGGAGGCCTATGTCATCAGATATAAAGAGAAGAAGAACGGACGGCCATGATGGCACTACATGGCACCATCTCAGCCGCCCCTCGCCACGCCCCCAACTCTTGATGGCAGCTCTCCTGGCAGCATAGGCCATTGGATCGTCATTCAACAGCCACGAGCGGGCCACGTCGCCACCTAGATTAGATCAGTATAAATATAAACAATCAAGTATATATGATAAAGAGTTTTCACAATGCATTGGCTCACGCACGTGCGCACATAAGCGTGGGACGTGGGTTCAAGCCCTGTGTTACGAAAAATTGATGCGGCATCGGCGGGTGGGCATGCGCAGGCGCAAGTGTGTGATCTAATGGTGTAGAATGCGTTACGTGGCGCGATTAGAGTGCATCGTGGGCGATACGCGCGGTTGTGCGGGTTGTTGCAATATTAAGAAAGTGTGAGAAGCACATGTAGGATTTGAAATCAGACAGCTGATGATAAGGCAGGATTTGAAGGCATGCGGCAAAGGCGAAAATGTGAAGGCGCAGGCAAGCGGGAGCATGTGATGAGGATCTGAGGGTGCACAGTGTGCCATGTGTCGCCACCAGAACGAATCCGAGCATAGAAGGTCTTTTGATGGTTATTTTTAGGCTAAATCAGAGTCGTCGATCTCCCGATCAATGGATCTGATTAGTGAAAGGGTTGTTGCACAAGATTAAGGGCTAAAATACCCTTTTTGCCCTCCGCAAAAGCTATAAAAGAAGGCCTAAAGCCCCCCAGTTGAAGGATCCACTGAGAACCACTCTCTTACATCAACTCCAGACGTATTCCGTCTCCTCTGCAACTCTGCTCTGACTTCATCCCAGTGCTTTGGATCTGAGGTGTTGCCACATCTGGCACAAGTATCCCGCAAGCAGCGTCGTTTCTCTGCCACTTTCTTCTATCTCTCTCTCTCTCCCTCTCTCTCTTTCTCTCTATCTATCTTGACTTTTTGCATAGCAATTTCTATTATGAAAAACTCTTTATCAATGTAATGAAATATGATCTTATGAATATTTGATGCATCTCTATACATATTTACATATATAAATATCTTGTTAGAACTAGTTTCATTGAAAAGCTTCCATTAAAAATCGAGATTGCCTCCCTACGAACAACCCGGTACTCACCGATTTTATAAATATTATTTGTCGTCGTGTTTTCACGCTATACTACAACTAAAAACTTTTAATCGCGATCATGTGCCGAACAAGTTGGTGCCATTGCTGGGGAGGCAACAGAACTTTTTGAAGCTTTTCGGTATGCATCTGAGATTTCTATCTCACAATAATTTTTTTGTTGATTTTGTGTGTGCAGGAAACGAAGAAATCTGAACCAAACGCGATAGTGGAGAACGTGTGAGTTCAAATTTCGAGTAAGTACTCGTATGTTAGATTAGTTAGATTTAGAAAGTTTAGGATTTGCTTGTGTGAAAAGAAAAAAAATTCTCTCTTGACTTTCGAGCTGAAATAAATTTTCATCTTAAAAATTCAATTCCGAAGATCCGCACGTCAAAAAATTATCAAATTTTTACTGGATGTGGATTTCAAGGTCAAGAACAACATATCCAAATTTGCACAAATCAGAGTTATAGAAAATTTTCAAAAATTCGTACACTGATTTGTTATCAATATGGATTTTGTTCCTGTTTTTTCGAAGTTCAAAATATCATAGGAATTTTTATGCAACTTCGATTGACTTGAAATTTGCGGCATTGAATTTCAAGAAAGCCAACAATTTTAAAAAAAATTGAGAAAAATATTTCTTGCACGCTTGATTGCATGGATTATCAAATCACCAACTGGGGTCAAAATAGATTGCAAAACCCCCAGTACACATTAAATCAGAAACAAATAGAAAACGTGCGTTCAAATTCTTGAAAAAAAATATTTTGTGAGTGCCTAGTTAGTGGTGCAAGAAGATCAATTAATTGCATTGTTTGGGTCGCACCACTCATCATTTTGAACTTAAAAGAATCATTTAGAAATATCTATGCATAGGGTTTCACTCTAAGGATAGAGCACACCTGCATTTCCATACTTAAAGGAAATATATCAAACAAATTGGGATTTGCAAAACATTTGTGTGCCTCATAGAACCTTCATTGAAATTATCTAATCAAGTGAATCGTAAAATTCATTAACACAAGCATTTGAATCTTAAAAGATACTTCATCAAAAGAAATTGCAAGTGAACCCTATTTTCCATATCACTTCACATCTTTGAAATCAATCTTAAAGGCAAACACACCCTAACGCCCATCATATTCCAAAAGCACATCAAACACAAGCCTAAAATTGAGTAGACGTGCCCTAGGTAGGACTAATAGACTTGGGGACTTGAAACTAGATTGGGCTAAGGTCAAGGCCTTGTCTACTTGGACCCACTGGTGACAAGAAAGGTCGGTGCGGTAACCACGTTAACCTTTAGTGGTGTCCCGCTATGCGGGGTGTCCTAAGGGGTCCCACTCTTCTGGCCAGCCAAGTAATTTAAGGGTTGATCTAACCCAGTTGTGTTTTGGGGAGTGATTGCACAACAAAAATACACCTGCAATTGTGCCATCTTGTGCTATTTCCTAGCATTACCAGTGCATATTAGGTATCCATAGTTGCATTTGTAAAAATACACGCATGCATGCATTTAATTGAGAGGGGAGGAGAGTGAATAAAATGGCCTCGCAATTTACATTTTCTTCAAGTGCTGCTTCACAAAATTTCCATCTTTATTTTTATTTCTATTTGATTTTGAATTCTTCCCCACAGCTGCAAAGCTTGGTAGCTTCCTCCTCGCGCCATTTCCCGCTCAGCCACTCCCTGCCAGCCCTGTAGCCACATGCACAAGATCTCCCTGTCGGCCATGCTGAGCCATGCACAGTCAGGGCATGGTTGTGCATGCCTCTTTATTCTTTATAAGGGCATGGCTGCCTTCTTTGCAAAGAGAGCTGGTCCAATGCCAAAAACACAGTAGCTCCACTTCTTCTCCAAGTCACCTCCTCCCCCTCTCCCTCCATACGCAGCCCCTCCTCCTTTGAGGAGACACTATGCGGGCAGGAGCACCTCACAGTGGTGCACAACCACCACTGTGAGTCTACCACTGCCGAACTCATCAGAGAGCCGATGGGCGTGGTGGTATTCTCTGTTTCGCCAATTCAGCCATTGTAATAGGAGCTTCAAGCTTTGAAGCTCAAGCTCCGCATAGCAGCAGCAGCAGCAAGGCCCTCCAGCGTACGCCTGCAGGCCTCCCTCGCCTCCAGCGCGTGCCTGCAAGCGCCCTTGCCTCTCTCTTCTTCGCGCTGCACTCGCCTTTCCGCTCGCAACCAGCCACCACGCACCCCTGCAGTAGCCAGCCAAGCTTCACCAGGAGAACCGCAATCGCCGCTAGCCTGCGCACGCGTCCCTCTCCCTTCGCCCGCGTACGCCCGCCCGGTCCCTTCGCCCGCACTCACCTCTCTGCGCAACGCTGTGCGCTGCAGTTCCTTCCTCCGTGCCACTCCCTCCTGCCAGCGCGCGCCTCTTCGCGCGCCTACACACGTGCGCATGCATGCCCCTGCGCGCTTGGCATCAGACGATGCTTGGAGGACCCGGCCGACTTAACTCCCAGCTCCAGCAGAACCGAGCGCTCTCTCTCTCTCTCACAGCACTCTCTCCCTCCCTCTCTACAGATACACATACACACACACTCACACTCTCGCGCACACACACTCTCACTTATATATTATTATATACTTATATATATATACATATACATATATATATTGATATATATATGCATATATTTATATACATATATATATATATACTTATATCTATACATATAGTATTACCTATATAACTAAGTATTATTATACATAAATACATATATATATATATATACATCTATTTACTTATATATATATATATATATACACATATACTTATATAAATATATATATATATATACATATCTACATATATCTATATATACATACACCTATATATATTTACATCTATATAGTATTATACACATACATATACATATATATATATATATCTATACATATATCTATCTATACATATATTTACATACCTATACATATATACATATATATATATATACATATATACATATATAAGTACACATATACCTATATAGTTATAACCATATATATTGATATACATATAGATATATATATTTACATATATACATATATATTTTCATATCACACACCATACGTGGTATCGTGGGAATATCTGCACCAGTTGCTGATATTCCCTGACACATGCATATAGAAAGCGTGTCCACACTCATCTTCCACCAATCGACCTTACATGTGGCACTTCGTCCTGTTGGTTGCATCTTTCTAGATGACAACTGACTCGACACCGTGCTACATGCCATCTCTACCTCCACCCTCACCCCTTTATACATATATGATATATACCTATATATATATATACTATATTTCCTTTATTTCTATTTCTCTTTCCTGCCAGTAAAAAGATAAAAAAATATATAAAAGAGAAAAGATAATCCTCGACTTGCAGGTACTCAGTCTTGTGAATTGCAAGACCAATTTTGGAACCCTAATTTGGCTTAAAGCCAAGAACCTAATTTTGTGGGTGTGCCTCAAGGACAAGAATTATCGGAAAAAAAATATAAATAGAAAAACACCAAAAACACAATAAATGAATGGAAGAGATTCGTTGTAGGAAAGGCGTAGAAACTTCACTTCTAATCCCACTTCCCTGAGTTCAACCCTGGGCCTAAAAGTGACCAAGATAAAATCAAGTAGGCTAGGTTAAAAATTTTGTAAAGAGATGGTTAGGCTCGAATTACGTTAACCACTATATGCATTTCAACGATAAAATCACCATATTAACATACCTATCCAAGTCCGACCATCACCTTTTCTGGCGCTATTGCCGGGGAAGTGCATATTCAAGTAAGTTTCTATTCCATTCCTTTCATTTTTCTCTTCTCTCTTCACGGGCGTTTTTGTTTATTGCTTTGCAGGTGAACCTGTTGCAAGGAGAAGGCAGGCAGACGAAGTTGGAAATGTGGGCAGGTCCAAGGCGGGAACGAGAGCGTGAAGATGCTGACACCGCACTGGAGCTTCGCACATGTGGCTGAACAAGTAGGTCTTTCTTTCTTAGCAACTTAGGTTAGCTTGTCACCTTAATAAAAAAAAATCATTAAAACAAAAACTAGATAAACTTCTTGGTATCTCTTGGGGCAAGTGGATTAAAATTCACTTGTTTGATTGTTTGCCTTTACTCTCACCGCCCCAGGATTTCCCGCAAACTTCACATAGTGAAGATCCAAGAATCTTGATTCTTGAATTTTTCACCGTGTGAGGTATTCTTTGAGGCAAAAACAAAAAGATTGATTGCCACCCCTCTTTGCCTCATTTACCTGCAATTCGAGATCACCTTTTTGGTGGGGAGACTTGGAATTGAGTTGATTCCAACCCCACCATGACCTTTCACGTGCCTAAGATTAGATCCTAAATACTTCAACCCCAACAATTTGATTTTCTTTATCTTTTGGTTGAGCCTTGTGTGTGGAAATCATTTTGGTGATTGGGAGCACTTGAATTGAAGTGCTTTGGCTCCCTTTCACACTAATCTAAAATTGATTCGTGCATCCACACATAGAAATCTCCATTTAGGGAAGCCCATTGCATTTTAGCATGCATTAACCAACTAACGTTGAAGAAGGGTTTGTTGGACTTAGAAGAAAACTTGTATTCTCTCAAAACCCGAAGATTGGTTGAATTGGTAATTTAGCGAAATCCTAAATTTCATACTATTTAAAGTTGAAACTCTAAAAGCCATTCACCAATTGAAACTTCAATTCGGGGAGATTTTCCCATTGCATGCTTGGTTTACACACTCTCTTAAAATCAATCACTTGGGAATTACCTGTAAAAAATGGCCTTCACATTCCAGAAGCACTTGATCCTAAGCCTCTAACTAAAACTGGTAGTAACTTGACCCTTATTAATGATTGGAGGTCTAACTACTTGCGTGTAGCACCTATGTGCTGGTGAGGGTTCCTGCATGTTATTGGGTGTCTAAGACTGGGGCAAATGGCCTTTCAATCTGGCCCGGTGGTTCCGCGGTGCTCGCATTCGATTCCGTAGTTAGTGATAGTAGGTAACTTAGATCTTTAGGTCTAAGGGCACACAGTAGAGGTTAGGAATTTGATTGTATTGATTTGTCATCAAGTGTACCTTTGCAGCGTCATTTCTCTCATCTCCTTTTCCCTTCGTATCCCCCCTACTTCTTCCTGCAATAGTGCATGTTTGGGAGGAGGTCACAAAATCCTGAACTGTGTGAATTGTCTGATAAATTTAGAAAAGAAGCCGAATCATCCTCCTCCTCAACAAACATGGCTGCACGCTCACCCCGAAATCCCGAGGGAGGAAACCGCCCTCAAAACCCACCAGGTGGTGGAGCCTTGGATCCCATAACCTACCTTCAAGCCTAAATGGAAATGTATAATGAACAAATTGAAGCCATTTGGGAAACATTGGAGGAAATGCAGAACCCTCCCGAACGGGAGGAGCCTAGGTCTCTTAGCTCATATCAGAATCCTGCTGCTACAGAGACCATAGGACAAATTCGGGTCCCCATGGGTAGGGACGACTTTGAATTGAAGCCTAACATATTTGGTCTAATAAATTTTCACTTCCATGGTCTTGCAAGTGATGATCCTTTTCTCCACTTGGAAAACCTAACCCAATTGGCTGAAACTGTTAAACCTAGAAATATCGGGTTACCTATTATCCTCATGAAAATGTTCCCATTTTCATTGTGGGATAAAGCATCGCAGTGGTTACTCACCCTTGGGAGAACCATTCACTCTTGGGAAGAGATGCGAACAGCGTTTCTCAAGAAGTTCTTCCCAATCGGGCGAACCAATGCGCTTCGCCGTGCTATCACTTCATTTACGCAACAAAACAGCGAACAGTTTCATGAGGCATGGGAGAGATATAATGACCTCCTCAGGAAGTGTTCGCACAACGGTCTGCCTAAGTGGCATATAGCCCAGATTTTCTACTATGGGCTAAATGAGACTTTGAAGCAAATTGCAGATGCTTCCTGCAGAGAGAATTTTATGAATAAAGATGAGAATGGAGCATTTGAATTATTTGAAAATATGAGTGAAAACTCAATGAACAATGCCTCCATTGTCGCTTTTAATCGTACCAGCCTACCTCGTAATGTCCAGGAAGTTGACACGAGACCCTCCCATTCATCCACTGATCTCAGCCTTATCGTACAGAAATTGGATGAAGTCTCCGTCGTGCACAAGAAGCTGGACGAGCTTCTGGCCAACCCCGCCCGTTCTATGGCAAACACCCCTACCTCACCACTTCGTCACAATCCTAATTCTTCCAACACTAGGCTTATCCCAAGAAACCCCGCAAGACCTTCCTTATCAAGTGTCGCGCCAAGCGACTCGGTAAGTCATGTGGAACTGGCTTCTGCGAGCCAGTATTTTGACACGGAGGACCAAGCCTCCATGTGCTCGGAAGCGTATTTACATGCGAACACGTCTTCTGGCATAGAAGATGCCTGCGCCCTGGGGAACAACCCATTCTCTTGCACTTATAACCCAGGGTGGCGAAATCATCTGAACTTCGCATTGTCCAACAACCTGCAGCGCTAAAACCCCATGGGTGGACCAATGCGACCGTCCGCACCCATCATCCCAAGGGCCCTGTCTAATCCTATGGAGAATCCACCATCAGGCCCTTGCGTACTGCAAATAGAACATGCATCAAGTCCTCTTGACAAATTGATGCGAGTGATGACGGAAATGTCAAAGCGCCATGAAGAGAACATGACCTCTCTTCAGCACCAATTGGCGCAGTAGAATGCTGAGATCAGTCAACTACGCATAGCAACTCAATCTCAGGGCAATCTTCTCGCCCAACCTATTCCAAACCTGCGAAATTTTGTACCCCGTGGTCCTCAACCATAGGTACAACCTACTCAGGGGCAGGTACATCAAATTCTGCAAGCTCCGAGCATTCCACCGGGATTTCAGGCTAATCCCGCTGCAGCACCGCACTCTTATGTCCCCATTGCGAACCCTCCTCAGACGTATGATCCCACTGGACCCGCATCATCCAATGCTATCACTACGAGGAGCGGTAAGCAGACCGTCGATCCGCCTTGACCTGATCCTAGCCCGTCTTCTTCATCGCCCTCTCATTCGGGATGCGCACCGCACTCGCGAGAGGATGATACACCCAAATTGGTGCCAGAATCAGTCCCATTCCCTGAGGCTCTACTGAGGGAGCCAAAAGGGAAGAAGAAAGATACGCAGGCCTTTGATAACTTGCGTAATTTGTTCAGGGACGTTGAAATCAAGGTACCCCTACTCGAGGCTATCGACCACATACCTACTATCGCCCGATTTTTCAAAGACAACACAACACCCAGGCGACAGTCAAAGAAAACTAAGAATTCGGTGGTTCTCTTGCTGCATACGATTTGTGCTATACTATCAAATCTACCACCGAAGCAGAAAGATCCGGGCACACCGCTTATTTCCTATAGCATCCAAGGGTACAATTTTAACCATGCCCTTCTTGATCTAGGATCTTCCATAAGTCTCATACCAACCATCATGCTCGAAAAATTTTCCTTGGGAAATCTGAAACCCACCCCTGTCACGTTACAGTTGGCAGATCGTTCTGTCAAAATTTCGAAGGGTGTGGTGGAAGACGTGGTGGTTAGGGTCAACAGTCTCTATTTTCCTGTTGACTTTCTTATTTTAGATATGGAAGTTCCTAGCTCACTTTCTGATTGTCCGATCATCCTTGGTCGACCTTTCTTGGCCACAGCCCAAGCCCATTCGACTGTGAGTCAGGCTGTATCGAGATTGCCGTTGGATCTGAAAAGATCAAGCTTAACATCTTCAAGACAGACAAGAAATTTGATTGCGATTGTATCGAGGATGACACGTCTGACGAGGACATGACCGTCAGCGCGTGTATCGGACTAATTGGGACCTATTCAGACTGCTGCGGATTACCTGTAAACACTGATGATTGCCTGACCGACGCATATTGTGACGCTCCCCCGTCCCTCCCTATTCCCGTACCTTCTCCTAACCAGACTTTTGACGAGGTTTTCTCCGCTTCCCGTACCTCATGGTCTGAGTCATATCCGGGCTACTCACCGCCGGTCCACACTCTTGAAGACTGGATTGCCCTTTCTTTCCTGCCAAATCAAGCAGATTTGCAACTCCACATTGGGACCTTGAGCCCACATACTACTCACTGGGGCTACTCCTTTTTGGATCCATCTATCCAAGAAGGCCCTCTTCTTGGCCAATCTGAGGGCCAATTTCTTCCTCCTGACTTATGCTCCGATCAGCCTGGGACACTCTCGTCCCAAGAAATGCCAGACCTTTCACCATCCACCATAACTTTTCACGCCACTATCACGATCACTTCACTTTTCACTTCACCACCCACCATCCACCCACCCTACCACCCTGCTGTATACCCTGCACCTTAGCTCTCGTTACCCGATCTTTTGTCCTTTCTCTGCCTTTCCCTGCATGCATATGAGGACATAGCATCGTTTGGCATGGGGGGGTAGATAGGCATCCATAGGATCTGGGTATTTTATGGTATCATGCAGTTTCCACCTATATATATATATATAAATAGTGTTTAGTAATGATTTGAAGGCTGAAACAAAAATACACTTAGTGTTTATGGATATTCAACCGCTGTTTTGAACACTTTCCAGGCCACAGAAGTTTGATTCTCTCAGGCTCAGCTTAATTCACTTGAGCATTGCCAAAATAGATCAGAATCTCTCCTAAATTAGGACGTATTCTTGTACCTGAGACACTAGTACAGGATTCGTTGGTTTGCTTCTACTCGAGAGACTAAGTAATCTTGCTTCGCACTACACATATCAAGAAAGAACAGGTGAACATAAGATCCAACCCTAGTGTTCATTAGGGAATGTGGAGTCCTTACCTGTGCGCGTAGGTAGACTTTTTATCCCAGGCTTTAGACTTATGTTTAGGAGAGACTCTTTCCACCAAAAAGGAACTCTCCCACCAAAAAGAAAAAAAGTGTGCTCCTCCAAATAATGTTGTAAGAGATATACTGACACGTGTTTCCAAAAAAAAAAGGATGCAAATAAGTCAGTATATCTCGCAAATGTCTGTAAAGTCCACACCCTAAAAAAGTTCTTCAGGGCAAATACCCTGTTCTCATTGAGCCACAAATGTCAGAAAATGGGAGTTGAGTGTCCATCATCTTTTTAAGGGTCAATCCGAAGACATGAGCTGAAACTGGGACCAACCTACACTTAAAAATTTGTGAAACCCTGGACTTGAGTCTTAATGTTCATCTGGTCAGTCTTGATCCTTCACTAAGCACAAGCCATAACCTTTTGAGCTCTCGAGTCCAGCAAAAACCTCCTAGGTCTTGAAAATCGTACTTAAGGTTTAAATATCAAGAGTCCTGGTTAGTCGAGAGATGATCTATGTCATGTGAGACTTAAAGTACTGGTAGTCTTCTCTGCAATTGGTTCTCACAATATCCAACGATAAACGCACCTATGTCACCTCAGAAGAAAATCTTCAGCATAAAGATCATTTCTAAATACTATTTTGCTAGGGACTAGCAAAAGATAGGCATGGGGGTAAGATTGCACCGCAAAAATACACCTGCAATTGTGCCGTCTTGTGCTATTTTCTAGCATTACCAGTGCATATTAGGTATCCATAGTTGCATTTGTAAAAATACATGCATGCATGCATTTAATCGAGAGGGGAGGAGAGTGAATAAAATGGCCTCGCAATTTACATTTTCTTCAAGTGCTGTTTCGCAAAATTTCCATCTTTATTTTTATTTCTATTTGATTTTGAATTCTTCCTCACGGCTGTAAAGCTTGTTAGCTTCCCCCTCGTGCCATGTCCTGCTCAGCCACTCCCTACCAGCCCTACAGCCGCATGCACAAGATCTCCCTGCCGGCCATGCTGAGCCATGCACAGCCAGGGCATGGCTGTGCATGCCTCTTTCTTCTTTATAAGGGCACAGCTGCCTTCTTTGCAAAGAGAGCTGGTCCAACGCCAAAAACACAGCAGCTCCACTTCTTCTCCAGGCCACCTCCTCCCCCTCTCCCTCCATACGTAGCCCCTCCTCCTCTGAGGAGACACTCTGCGGGTAGGAGCACCTCACAGTGGTGCACAACCACCACTATGAGTCCACCACCGCCCAGCTCATCAGAGAGTTAGTGGGCGAGGCGGTATTCTCTGTTTCGCCAATTCAGCCATTGGAGTAGGAGCTTCAACCTTTGATGCTCAAGCTCCGCACAGCAGCAGCGGCAGCAAGGCCCTCTAGCGCATGCCAGCAAGCCGCCCTCGCCTCCAGCGCGTGCCTGCAGGCACCCTCGCCTCCCGCTACTTCACGCTGCATTCGCCTTTCCGCCCGCAACCGGCCACCGCGCGCCCCTGCAGCGACCGGTCAAGCTTAACCTGGCATGTTGCAACCGCCGCTAGCCCGTGTGCGCGTCCCGCCCCGAGCTTGCTCCAGCGCCCACCCGCGCGTCTATGTGCGCCCGCTCCCTTCGCTCGCACTCGCCTCTCCACGTAGTGCTGTGCGCTGCGGTTCCTTCCTCTGCGCCACTCCCTCCTGCCAGCGCGTGCCTCTTCGCGCGCCTACGTGCGTGCGTGTGCACGCCCCTATGCGCTTGGCATCAGACGATGCTTGGAGGACCCAGCTGACTTAACTCCCAGCTCCAGCAGAACCGAGCGCTCTCTCTCTCTCACAGCACTCTCTCCCTCTCTCTCTGTAGATACACAGACACACACATTCACACTCTCGTACACACACACTCTTACTTATATTTTATTATATACTTATATATATATACATATACATATATATATTGATATATATATATACGTATATTTATATACATATATATATATATATATACTTATATCTATACATATAGTTGTACCTATATAACTAAGTATTATTATACATATATACATATATATATGTATACATCTATATACTTATATATATATACACATATATATTTACATATATACATATACTTATATACGTATACATCAATATATACATATAAATACACATATACCTATATATATATATATATATATATATATATATATATATATATATATATATATATATACAAATATACATACATATATATATCTATCTACATATATCTATATATACATATATTACTATATACATACACACATATATATATATACATCTATATAGTATTATACACATACATATACATATATATATATATATATATATATATATACACATATATATATCTATGCATATATTTACATACCTATACATATATACGTATATAAGTACACATATACTTATATAGTTATAACCATATATATAGATATACATATAGATATATATATATTTACATATATACATATATATTTACATATATACATATATATTTTCATATCAAACACCATATGTGGTATCGCGGGAGTATCTGCACCAGTTGCTGATATTCCCCGATACACGTGTATAGAAAGCGTGTCCACACTCATCTTCCACCAATCCACCTTACACGCAGCACTTCATCCTATTGGTTACGTCTTTCTAGACGACGACTGACTCGACACTGTGTTACACGCTATCTCCACCTCCACCTCCACCCCTTATACATATATAATATATACCTATATATATACCATATTTCCTTTATTTCTATTTCTCTTTCCTGCCAGTAAAAAGATAAAAAAATATATAAAAGAGAAAAGATAATCCTCGACTTGTAGGTACTCAGTCTTGCAAATAGCAAGACCAATTTTGGAACCCTAATTTGTCTCAAAGCCAAGAACCTAATTTTGAGGGTGTGCCTTAGGACAAGAATTATCAGAAAAAAAATTCTAAATAGAAAAACACCAAAAACACAATAAACGAACGGAAGAGATTCGTTGTAGGAAAGGCGTAGAAACTTCACTTCTAATCGCACTTCCCTAAGTTCGACCCTGGGCCTAAAAGTGACCAAGATAAAATCAAGTAGGCCAGGTCAAAAATTTTGTAAAGAGATGGTTAGGCTCGAATTAGGTTAACCACTATACGCATTTCAACGATAAAATCACCATATTAACACACCTATCCAGGTCCAGCCATCAGGGAGCCAGGATCAGGTCTAATTAGGGTTGACACTCTAAGGACTAGTTTGATTGCCTGCATTGAAAGGGCAGGGTATTCTCTCATCTGTCTTCTCTCTCTCATCTAATAACTTTCTTCTGGTACATGGATGCTAAAAGGTCTCTAAACCCTAATTTGGTACCACCTTTAGAGAGTAAACTAAAGAGAAGACCCAATTCTTTTGAATACACTCCAATATCCAATTGCCATGAATAAGAACAGAATGAGGAGGAAACCATGAACCCATACTTCCTTGCCTCACACTATTCCTCCTTTTCTCCCTATCTCAACCCTTCCCTTACATAAACTTCTTCAGGTTGCGAGAACTCTCCTCAATACTTGGGACTTGATTCCATTGCCTATACCTCATATTCCCCAGGTATAGCTAGGCCCATCTCGAATCCCACATGAATCTCTGGATTTCAAGGATCTATAAAGTCTAAAGAGACACTCTCCATATAGGGCCAGCACTTGGCTGGCATGACTAGTTATCTTGAATGGTTTAGCCAAACTCATCTATCCCCAGATCATGGATATGCCTCAGAATCCCAACACCTAGTATACCAATCATATCCTTGAAATCACTGTTCAAATTATCCCAATCCCACCCAAACAACTTCACCTTCTCATTGGGATAACCCTACACCAACCAACAAAGGATATGATTCTGATAAACACCAGTTTATCATCATTCTTTTGCATTAAAGCAATCCTAGCTCTTAGGGTTTTGCTTCGCAAATGAGTTTTTTTGTTGCATTTAGTCATAAATTAGGTTAGGCATGCATTGCATTTTTTATTTTCATTTTAACGTGTTTTTGTGAGTGTTAGGGATGAACAAGATTAACAGATCCCTAGAACCCTAGCACTCAGGAAGGCAATAGGTGAAGGAGAAGCTCATACTAGCTGGAACTCAGCTTGATCCAGCTCACTTGGACAAGGGTCAGCTCATCCTAGATCCATTCAGCTCATCTCAACTGAATGACAGCTCAAGAGAGCTCATCTCAGCTCACCCTAGCTCAGGTTAGCTCAGATCCAGCTCAACTTAGCTGAGTCTAGCTCATCTCGTCTCCCATGAGTTCACAGGGAGCTCTAGCTAGCTCAGTTGAGTTGACTGGAGTTCACCTCAGCTCAGGACTAGCCTGATCCAGCTCCACTCAACTCCAGCTAGCTGAAGATGAATTCATTCCAACTCAGGAAACTCAAGTCCAGCTCCTGGGGACTCAGCTTAGCTCAACTTAGTTGAGCTAAGCTACCTTAGCTGCCTCAACCAGCTCGATCCTCCTCGGGAGCACCAGACCCAGCTCACCTCAGCTCCATTCAGTAGAAGCCAACTCACTTTAGCTTGGCTTAGCAGCTAGCAAAGAACTAACAAGCTAGGCCAGCAAGAGTAGCCCCATGTTGACCTCTTCAATAGCTGCCAGCTCTAATTCAGCTCCAGACTTTTCATATCCAACTCCTCACCTCAAACCCTAAGCTCCACATGTTTACTCCTCCACTCCACTACTAGCTAAGCTAGCTTAGCTTAGCTTAGCTAGCATCCAGCTCCTTGGCCATCCATTAGCCATAACTTAACCCTAGCTAGCCCCATTTACTAAGTAAACTCAAGTCAACCTAGCTGGCTCCACCTCTACTCAAGTTGGCACCACCTTCTTCACCACCCTTCACCCCTCAATCACCACCAAAAGACACCTAGATGTTGGCGCCAAAACCACCCTAACCACCGCCATTTTTGGTGCCAACTTCACCCCCCATATCCACCCTACACATAACCCTTCCAAGCCACATCCACCATCCACCTCAACCCCCTTCTAGAAGCCTAGAAGTTGGCACCAACCCATGGCACCTCTCCATGGTTGGCGCCACTTTTATGTGTCCCTTGGACACCCATAACTACCCCCCTTACATCCCTTAGGTGGCACCAACTCCCCTTAGCCCTAGGATTACCTAACCATCCCCATCTTCCCATCTTAGCCATCCATCTCAAGAGTCACCTTAACCCTCTCATCCTACCTTATAAAAAGACCAACAACCACCACCTTACAACCCATCCTTGGCTAGCAAAATACCTCTTATATTCTACCTAAAGCTCACGCCCAAGAGAGAAGAAGAAGAAGATTAAGGGGACACTCTGCCCCCTTGGTGCCTTCCCCTCTTCCATTCTCTCTTGTGCCCATGCCAACCAAAGGAGAAGCCAGGGAAGGAAGACCTTTGGAGGAGGTCTTGAGGGTGGTATACAACCATCCTTGGAGGATAGCTTAGAGGTGGTCCACGCCACCTTGGAGGAAAGCCTTGGCATGCCCCCTACTTCAGGGTTTGCCAAGGAAGCTACACCTTGAAGAATTTTGCAAGGAGAAGGAGGAGCTCTTTTTGATTGCGGGAGCAGCCGCAATTGGAGCAAGAGCCTCACCATCTTCACCATCATTTTAGAGGATTTTTGTGTTTTCATTACATGCATTTTTAATTCTAGTAGTTTAAGCATTCTTCTACTAGATTCTTGTTAAACAATTCCTCAACTTTATACAAGTTGCCTTCATTAGTTTGTCTTGTCTTGATTGCAATTTAAATTTCCCTTTTGTGCACTCACTTCCCTCCCTCTCTACTTACCCTAGGCCTTCACCTGCCTAGGGTGAGCTTAGATGGAAGGTAGCTCTTGTCACCTAGGGTTACTATTAGGAGTAGTTTTCATCAATTTGAAATCCTTATTATTTCAAATACAAAACAAAAAAAATGATATATTGAAAAGACCAAAAATAAAGTTGAGATTTATTTTCTAAGCAAGAGATTTGATTTACAAGCATATTGCCTCCTTGGATGATCCTAGATACTCCCATATCTAGGTTATGAATTTGAAAAGTGTTTGGGATTTCAAGCGTTACGACTTAAAAACCCGCTTTTATAAATCACGCCAAATTTTGCATCAAATTCTTACCGTAGGTATTCAAATGATGGATTTCTGATTTGGCTGCAGTCAGAAACTCTGAAAATTATTATGCTTAGTCCGATCAAATCCCTAACCATGGCAGTGATCCAGAGATCACCCAATTACTCCAAGAAGTCCAGGGGATGAGAGAAGCTAATAAAAGAAATACAGATAATCTACCAAAACAACTCAATAGAATCTAGAAAGCACAAGGAGACAAACCTGGTCCAAGTATGCCACAAGTTGGTGGTAAGCCACTCAAGGTTGAGGATCCAACCTTAAGCATGACATCCTATCCAATCCCAACCTCTACATACACCGAACCCACCCACCAGCCCTATGATTATACAGAATAGATCCTTTTTGATATCCCAAAAATTGACTTTGAGGAGGAAGACTCACTTGAAGAAATACATCTTGATTCAAGCCTTGAATTGCAACCATTCTATTTTGAGGAGCCAATTCATAGTAAATTGGAGTATGAGTCTTTTATATTTAAAGAGACACAATTGGATTACATGGAAGATTTGGGAGAATTAGAGCAAGATCAAGAAGAAAGAAAGATTGTGAACAGTGACACTCCCAGCCAAGCCCAGCTGGATGGCTCTGATGAAATCATGTTTGAGGATTACCATGATAAGATATGCTTAAATGATAAAATATCTGGATTTGGCAATACTGATCATTCCCATATAGAAGACGAATTTGTTTTCACTTCCATGTCAGCTAATCTGCACCTTTCTCTCCCCATCCACCAAAGTCTTGAGGAAAAACCTGACCATTATCCCCAACATCTCGAGATTAAAGAAAACAAACAATCCCCTTATGAAAAAGATGTTCAAGAAATTGCAGAATTACTGGGGATGACTTATGAGGATCTATCTGAGGAAGCAAAGACTTTAGCTAAATCATGGGATTTGGAAGAATTTGACTTGATTGATGAGAAACAAGAAGATATTCCCTCATAAGATATTGTCCAAAAAGGATTTATGGTGTTGACTAATCCAAACCCCAATCTTATGGTTCTAAGGAAAAATGAATTACAACAAGATTTGGGCAACTCAAATGAGACTGTTGATCACCCCTGGGATAATATTGAGGACTCTGATAAGTCTGGAACTATTGAGATGGATCACTGGATCTTATTTCACTCACCTACTCGACATCCATCCACACCTGATTTGACTTGCGAAGTGGTTTCTTATACCATTTTGGACTACACCACTCGGGTTCCTCCTTTCATTTCCCATCACTTTCAGAACCCATGTGATGTATTCCCCACAAACCACCCTGTATCCACCTCATCTGGCTTCCTCATGCATCACTTCTTAAGGTTGCCACTATCTACTTTCCATTCTGGCACGCGCACTAATGTTTCTCTCTTTTGTAGCATCTTGCTGCAATTAGTTCCAAGCCCGTTCACTTTATTTTTCCAACCCTTTTCGCTTGGTATTCACCATCATCTAGTTCACATATGTGGATCACTGATCCTTGCACTGCATGGCCATATCTTTGTTTTAATCCTGACCCAACCCATCAATCTAGTCATTCATTTTTGGGTTTAAGTTTGACAAATGACGTTAAACTTAGCACTGGCTGGGAGGCAACCCAGTATTATGTACATACTAACTTGGATTAACAAGCATAGTCAGGTGATATCCCCTCCTCTTGCTTTTTATATTTTGATTTTCATGCATACATTTCAATGAGGAGATTGTAATGAATAGGCATGGGGGGGTGGACATTGCATGTCTTATCTTTATGTCCAAAAAAAAAAATTGCATTTAGGCATAAAGAATTTTTATTAAGGTTTTATTAAGGATTTATTCTTAAGTTGATTCCTGAGTTTAGAATCTAGTATAATTTCACACTTACACGTAGAATTTGTAATGGATCCTCTTTGAAGACCGATAAACATCTTTAGTTTGTCGAGAAGAAGTAGTGCTTCTTCTCCTAAACCCTTGGACAGTAATTAGGGAGTCAGGCAAACTATCTTCTAACAGATCCACCAAACAAGTGTGAGGTGAGAGTAGAAAGTCTACTAGTGCCCTAAGGCTAGTATGAGGAATCTTAAACTCTGGATAATGAGATAATGATACTCGAAGTTAGGCATAGTTTTCACTCTTGATTTCTCCGTACAAGTTCTTAGTGCGAATCTCTTGAGAGCCACCAAATAAGGTAAATACGCAGAGAGTGGGTTCTAATAAAACTAGGACTGAGGTGGATGGTCACGACAGTCCTTTATGGAATCCTCAGCTAAAGGAGGGTATTAATGTCAAGGTCAGAAATACACTATCCTATCCATTTCTTTTCCGGTGCCGAGAATAGGCACTTCCACCAAATAAGCTATACGATATCCTCTTGAACACCGACAATCCCGAATAATGCCTCGTGAATAAAAGTTGTATGTGTTACTGTGTTGCATTAGTAGATGTTTGAAAAAAAAAAGGGAAAGGCATATATGTCTATGCATATAGAAAAAAATATAGATATTCAAAAAAAAGGAGAGTAGAAAAGAAAGAAAGAAAAAGCAAAAAAAAAAAAAAGTTCATAGTGTGTTTAGAGTTTATTTAAAGTGTATTGAGGCAACAACACCCATCACCCTCATGATCCACTAAATATAGCCTTGACTTACTTTTCTGTATTTTTGGCCACCTGAATACAAGTTGAGGAATGCTGACTTAGTTGTAGAGTTATCAGAACCTAATCAAAGTGTTAGTGCCAGGAGAGACCACTAAATATACTAATAAATCTGGTGAGATTGTGAGCTTAAAAAGAAAGAAAAGAAAAAGGAAGAGAAAGAAAGAGAGAGAACGAGTACAAAGGAATTAAAGAGAGCATAGTTTCTCACCTCTCACTGACTTAAATTATTTAATAATATGAAATCTAGGTTCTAAAGTAGTAGTTTATATGTAGCACCAGATGAGTGCGAGCCACCAGAAATACACCCACTTGACTCAAAAATCTTCTACCTAACCCAAAAATCTGGGGCTGAATTCACAGATTACTTCATAACCCCGAGGGAAGAAGTTTGCCTATCCTAATAGATTTTTACTAAGGGTCAAGTACAAGCTTTAGATGAAGATTGGCTTCTCACTTGGATCCGCTGCATAGACTACAACAAAACACATTCACAATTATCCAGATTACTAAATATTGGATGAAAACAAAAGACATAAATCTCTAGCCAAACTCTTGATAGAAATCTGTTATGTAGGACCACTTTGCATTTAGTCTTGCATTTGTAAGGGACTAGCAAGATTTAGGCATGGGGGTGTGATTACATAGAAATCATGCAACCTAAAACACCTAAATTGAGCTAGATTCTAGCATAACTTCGAGTCAATGCATGCATAAGCATCGTAATTCGCATACTAGTTAGTTTATTAGCCATATAGATAATATCAACATTTTATGGCCTAAAAGAGAGATGATTTAAATTACAGATGATTCGAAGTCGCAGATGTCAGATTAGACTAGATAGATCTGATTAGAATGATGATGGGAGTTCAACGCTTCCGAAATCGTCCCGATATGACAACCAGAGCATCGTGTACAATCCATAGAAGAATGGAGATCATGGAGCCAAAGGGAAAAGATCCGAACCTCATATGACAAATCCAACCGAACGGATGGATCTGGATTGACATTCGCAGTCCAACAGTGTAGAAATCAACTTAATCGAAGGCCTATGTCATCAGATATAAAGAGAAGAAGAATGGATGACCATGATGGCTCCATGTGGCACCATCTTAGCCGCCCCTCACCATGCCCCCAACTCCTGAAGGCACCTCTCCTTACAGCGAGAGCGCCAAGTCAGCACCCAGATTAGATCAGTATAAATATAAACAAGCAAGCATATATGATAAAGAGTTTGCGCAGCACATTGGCTTGCGTGTGCGCGCACGTAAGCGCAGGATGCAGGTTGGAGCCCTATGTTGTGCAAAATTGATGCAGCATCGGTGGGCGGGCACGTGCAGGCGCAAGTGCGCGATCTGACGATGTAGAATGCGCCACGTGGTGCGATTAGAGCACATTGCAGGCAGGACGCGCAATTGCGTGGGTTGTTGCGAGATCAGGAAGGTGTGAGAAGCATGCATAGGAGTTGAAATCAGACAGTAGATGATGAGGTGGGATTTGAAGGCATGCAGCGAAGGTGAAAATGCGAAGGCCCAGGCGAGTGGGAGTAGTGCAATGAGGATCTGAGGGGGCACAGCATGCCACGTGTCGCCACAAGAATGAATCTGAGCATAGAAGGCCTTTTGGAGGTTATTTTTAGGCCAAATCAGAGCCGTTGATCTCCCGATAAAAGGATCTGATTAGCTAAAGGGTTGCTGCACAAGAATAAGGGCTAAAATACCCTTTTTGCCCTCCACAAAAGCTATAAAAGAAGGCCCAGAGCCCCCCAGTTGAAGGATCCACTGAGAACCTCTCTGTTCCACCAACTCCAGACATATTCCGTCTCCTCTGCAACTCTGCTTTGACTTCATCCTAGTGCTCTGGATCTGAGGTGCTGCTGCACTCGCACAAGCATCCCCCAAGCGGCTACGTTTCTCTACCACTTTCTTCTATCTCTCCCTCTCTCCCTCTCTCTTTCTCTCTATCTTTCTTTACATTTTGCATAGAAATTTTTATTATGAAAAACTCTTTATCAATGCAATGAAATCTGATCTTATGAATATTTGATGTGTCCCTATACATATATACATATATAAATATCTTGTTGAACTAGTTTCATTGAAAAGCTTCCGTTAAAAATCGAGATTGCCTCCCTACGAACGACCCGATACTCACAGGTTTTATAAATATTATTTGTTGTCGTGTTTTCGTACTATACTATAACTAAGCAACTTTTAATCTCGATCATGCGCCGAACAGATTCCCATCTTTAGTTCGCGACTTACGCTTAGGTGTACATACATGTTTCAGAAATTGTGCATAAGCCAGTACATGTCATATCGCATCCATCAAGGGGATGTTTATATGGACCTGCTTAAAGTGCTTAACCAGGTCCTCCTCAGGTGCCACAGATTTGGTTATCCTTTTTCCTTTGGTCAAGGCCTCAGGAAATGGAATCTTAGATGGTTCCTCTAGAATGGGTCCAGGTTCTTGATCTAGGATAGAGGTATCCTGGGTGACTATCCTTGGGCTAGGGTTTGTATTACTAGGCTGGGATTAGCATGGATAAGGTGGGTCCTATGTTGTTTTGCCTGTGCAGATAGTAACAGAATTCAATCCTACCTGGTTTTGGTTTGGTGTGGGTAGAAGAGGTGCTTGCTACTGATAACCCATATATGATGCTGAGGTCTCCATCTCGTCGGGTGATGGAGTAGAAGGGGCTTGATAAACAAAGTGAGCTTGGCCCAGATTTGGGTTTATTACGTGCCTCTGGTTCGGCATGTTATTCGGATTAGGTAGAGGTTGTGAAGGAAGTGCACCAGGTTGGCGAGGATTTGCCATCTGGCAAGTTGATTGCGAACCTCTATGATCTTGTCTCTATGCCATTTTTGCATAGCCGCATTTGTCTTCTGAATGTCAGCTAGAGGCTGAAGGACAAGAGTCATTTGATCTGTATAAGTCGGCCCAGATTGATAAGTTGGGTTAGGTTGAGGCTGATGTGGCTGATATGGACGAGGAGCTTGTGGTCAGGGCTGGTATTGAGGTCCCTGATTTTGATTATTGCCTGACCACTTGAAATTGGGATGATTACGCCATGCAAGGTTGTAAGTGTTTGAGAGTGGATCATTTTGAATGTCGTTGAGGTCCTCGCAGGTCTGAGGAACCTCGGGAAAATCAGAATATGAGGGTTCAGAGTTCCCCCAACTAGAGTTGGTGGGTCCAGAGTTTCCTCCGAAACCAGAATCAGATGGGGGTGGATACGGATCCATCCCCAAAGAAAGTTGGTGACAGATGTTGTGCAAAGCCTCCCTACTAGAGTGTGGTTGCGTGAATGGGTTTTGTGTAGATGTGGCTTGCTGCAAATGTTGAGTTAGTTCATCCACCATTTTTTTAATAATAGAGACCTTATCCAGATGACTAGCCATCATTTCCAAGTCGATGGAAGAGGACACGCCCTGCGTCTCATGTGCTCGCTTTGGATTTGTCAATGTACGGGCATTCATCCGGTCAAACATGCCCATGGATTCATTATTGATGGAGTTCTCACACATATTATCAAGAACCTCTCACACAGTGTCTTCGTGTTGACCCATGATGTTTCCTCCATAGGTCGCATTAGCAAATAATCGAATATCCTCACAGAGTCCTTGGTAAAAAGACTGGACTTGTTCCCATTTAGGAACTTCGTGGTGGGGGCACTTTCGCATGAGATCCAAAAAATGATCCCATGCTTCGAGAAATGGTTCTCCTACTTATTGTGTAAAATGTGTGATCTGTTGCCATAAAGCATTTGTCTGACTAACAGGGAAGAACTTTCTCAAGAACTCGGATTGAAGTTCCGCCTAAGTGTTGATTAGATGTGTTTGGGTTTGGTACCAGTGAGCAGCTTTATCCATAAAAGAGAAAGAGAACATTTTCATGAGTAGAACATCCTGATTTTGAGCTTTTGACCTGAAGGACTGGGCCAGATGCTTGAGTTGTTTGATATGCTGGAAAGGATCTTCGGAATTACGCCCATGGAATTTGGGAATGGCATGAATCATGTTGGGCTTGAGTTCAGTGTTAGGACCTCCAGCAGGGATTTGTACTTGAGGTTCGATTGCCATCGCAGTGGGATTGTAGTGATCTTGCATCATTGGACGCTGCGGTGGGTTCACAAAGGCTTGGAATAGATCATTGAGGCGTTGAAGTTGATTTTCAAGATTATTTTCTTCTGCGGGCTGTGCCATGATGATGGATGAAGGAGAATCAGGTTCAGATGAATTAAAAGAGATATCAATAGGATTTGGTTGTCGCACAAACATGGAGGTCGAGGCTTGGCCTTGACATGAATGAGTAGCTAAGGAAGGCCACATGGATGGTCTTAAAGACCACCTCCCAAACATGCACCGATGGAGTAGATGAGAGGTAGAATGTGATGGACCCAATCAGGACACCCAAAAATTTTGGATGACTAGAGAGGTTTGGGGTGGATGATACCCCTTAGTCAGAAAGCCATCCACTTGAGAATTACCTGGGTAGTCAGAGAGGGAGAGTCTAGCAAAGACCCCTACACAGTAGAGCGCCCCCATGGGTTACAGGGTTTCTCCCACCAAACCTCTCTTGTCACTAATGTTCCAGGCAGACCAGAATGGGGAGTTGACCTCTTAAGTCTACCAATTTTAATTAAGAGCACGGGTGCTTAGGATTTCAGTTGAACTTTAAGATACGTTGAGTGCAAAAAGTGACCTAATTTGAAGATTGGTTGACCCAACAAGGGGGGTTAACTTCACCTGTATTGTCCTCTTGAGAATTTTAGGTCCCTCTTTTAGTGTTCAGATGAATTTAAGAGCCTGATTTTAGGGTTTTGCTTGAATAGATCAATTCAATCAAGGCTTAAGCACACACTATTTGAAAAGATCAATTCTTGATTAAGCAAGTGTATCTCTAAAAACCCTAAATTGGAATCCTTAATTGTCTCTAATTTGGTCCAATTTAATTTGTCAAAAATGTTGTACCTAAGGCTCAAACAAGAATGTGATAGCCCTAGATACCTTAAGCTTCAAGTGGGTGCACAAATCAGGATTTGTTGTCTAAATAGAATGTATCAAATCAGGCAACTTGATGAATTATCTAAGGATAGAATGCAAGTAGCCCTAATTGATTTTTTTCCTTTTAACTTTTTCAGAATCAAGGGCTTAAGAGAGAGAGTAATAGGAACTTACCTACCCCTGGCGTGTTTAATGTGCGACTGATCGTCCAAAAATGTATCCTCCTTGAAATAAACCATAGCAAAAGAGATATAGCAAGTTAGAATCCAAATCAAGAATTGCAATCAAGAGTTCTAAATTGCCCGTTGCTTTCTGGCAACAACGCTAAAATGTTTAAGCGATAGATAGGTGTTTTAAAATTGTCGCGTTGTAGTATAGCCAAAATAGCGCTCAAACAAATAAATTTATGACTCGAAAAAGTTTCAAGGTTGAACACAGGGAGCAATATGGAATTCAGTTATCAAAAATTGTAATTTAAGACAAGAAAGCTATGAAATTGTAGTTAATAACTACTTCAGAATAAAGTAGCACTAGGATCAAGTGTCAGAAGGAAAAAAATAATGGAGTAAAATGGTGATTTAGATCACCAAATACTCCTTACAATGATAGCTAATGAACTCAATGTATGTTTGAAATGAAATGCAACCAAACCAACCACTTGATTTGTAAATTAGATGGCCCTTAAACTTCCCAAGACTCTTTCTTCTTCTTTCTCTCTATCTTCTCTGCCTTTCTTCTTTTGCCCTTATTCTTCTCTTCTTTCCATCTCTGTCTCTGCAACTCTTCTTTCACTAGCTTTCTTCACACAATAGTAGGGGAAAGGCTTCTTGAATTTAGCTAAGTGTTAGCCTGTTCTCACCAAGAGCAAAACCCTCCCCCTACCCGCATAGACTCTCCTCTCTTTCTCTCTTTAGGATTTTCTCTCCCAGAGCCACAGGGGTAATCGGGTTATCGGACCTAGTGGACTCGAGTCCAGGCTCACCACTAGTGGGTGATGAGTGAGTAGTGAGGCTTAGGCAAGTTAATGGGTTAGGCAAGGTCCGGGGGCAGAGGTCATGGACAAGGCGGTGCATGGTTGAGAGGAACCTCACAGCGTGTTTGGAGGTGAATAGCCTACTTGACAAATTCAATTTATGCATTGTCGTGGGGTCGTCTGTTCATGATGTGGCACTATCCACTTCCCTCTCCTTCGCGCATCTGCAACAACACTTCCTCCTTAAATTGGTATAGCTAGCATGGTCAATGCATCCAAGTGCCCACCTGGACGTGCTAGTGAGATGTTTTCACGCAACTTGGGGATAGAGCCTGGAGCTCACATTGCAAGAACATGGCTCCAAGCTTACTTGGAGCTCCTTTGTTAATGGTGGCGAAGGGTAGAACCTGAAATCCAAGAATAAGGGCCTTGCAGCCACCTCAGAAGGCTCAGTAGATTCGCTGTATAGTGGTGAGTGTGGTGGTAGTTGTGTGGCGTGGCACAAGTGAGGGTGGAGGTCGGATGGTGACAGGTTAGGTCGGAGATGATGGGTCTGTTCAGGGGGTGGTGTGAGTGGATGGAATAGGAAATTGAAAGAGAGAAAATGAGTGGAGAGGTGTGGCAGAGGTTTTGAGGTAGTTGGCAAGGAGTTTGGTGGCGTGTGGAGTGAGATGTTCCTCGCCAAAGGTGTGGCTAGAGCTGTGGAAGACGAAGTCACGGAGGCATGGCCGAGGTCAAAATGGCTTTTCGAAAATGTTGGTGTGATGAGGAAGAGTTTAGGGAGTAGTTGAATGGACTAACGGACGAAGTGGGAAGGAGAAGGCATCGGTTGTGGTGTTGCCAGCACTAGAGAAGAGAGTAGCTCTAGAGAGAGAGGAACGACGAGGAAGGAGATTAGGGTGCCGGCTGGTATGACTCAACGTAGGAAGACATGAGGAAGAAAATTTCGCTGCTGGTATTGCAAATGGAGGACAAAGATGGATGGAGGGGCTCATCAGACGTCGAGGATCTTTCGGCTGAGAGAGAGAGGAATTGGGGGGGAATCTTGGCTGATTTCGAGCATAAGGAGGACGATCTGAGCAGGAGGTTCTTTTATAGACCTCAAGAGGAGGTTTTGGGTTTGGGAAGCAAGCTTCCCAAGCTTGGAAAGCTTGTCTGAGTTGGGAAATTCCTTGATACCCAAATCTCTCATGCGTTTTCATGAGAGATTGGGAAGGTTTTGGGGCATGGGGTTTGGTTCAAAAGGAAGGGAATTCCTTGATGGGAAATCAAGGAGTTCTTTCAAAATTAAGGTTGCCGAAGCAAGTGGGAATAGGTTTATTGGTGGAAGGGACCTTTTTGTTAGAACGACGACAAAGTTAGTGGTCTATTTGAAAAGATTTTGAAAGTTAAGGGCAGAAATGTAATCAGACAAGACCAATTTGCAAATTAAGTCAAGATAAACTCATCTTGGGTGCAAATTTAGTACAAACTTAATTTGGACCTAAGGAATCCAATGGTCAAGTTGGATTTTGGTTTTGACCATGTTTGACGGGGTAATTTATGCAAAAATCCAAATTTGGTGCAAATGTCTATCTAAGACTCTATTCTGGGTCAAAATAGTTATGATGGTCAAATTGAAGGTTCAAAATCCTAGAGAATATTTTTCTATGAATTATAGAAGGTTTAGGTGAATTTTATCTTGACCAAAACCTCAGCTAATTGAGCAGGTCTATTTTTAGGGTTTCAAAAGTCATTTAATTCTCAGAACTCGTGCAAACCCTTTTCTGATTGCTCTAACCCACTTGTTAGGCTTTTAGAATCATTTGACCCTTAATTAACCCCTAAGAAAACCCGTGGTTGTACTGCATTCATGATATGATGGTAAAATTGCAGGTTTAATCCTAGTTTATTATTTTTCCCTCAAAATGATTATGCAGTGACTTATGGCTTTGGCAGTTATGTAGGAGCATTTAATAACTTAATTGGATCGAAATGAGCTAGTTATGGCTCATGATGGTGTTCCCATCAACCCTTATAACATTTTTGATTTTCAGGATGTGCAACCTAAGCTCAAAATAATTGGTTATCCTTTTGAGTTTAACTCTAAATGGACATCCGAACCTATTGAACAAGATCTACCCATTGTCTGACACTTTAGACTTGGGTTGCACACCACAAAACTATAGGCCCGGGCCCTACAAAGACAATAATCTCCGGCTCTGGATAATTTTCATCCAAAACCTTAGAACCACTCGACCTTGGGGCTTTGACCTACATTATAATTAGTTCAACATCTGTAGGCATCTTCTACTGCCGAGTTTGAGGATTAATCTTTTGATTTTGATCCTGACACACATTTTTAAATTCTTAACCTTCTCCCTATTTGTAAATTATGCCTAGCTAAAGGCAATAAACTTAGCACGTGTGTATACTCCTTTCTCTCTGCAAAGCTGACAGAATTTTCACAAAATTCAGGTGATTTATGTTTACTCTGCCATTTCAATGTCTTTATTTATACATTGAGGACATTACATCTGTTAGGCATGGGAGGTAGATATTAATCCTGACATTATTTTGTTAGATCCATAGAATTTATTTTATTTTCTTTAATAAAAAATAAAATAAAATAAAATTCAAAAAGATAAAAAAATTAGAATTATGAGAAGTGAACTTAGGCTTTAGGAGTTGTTAACCTTAGGAAACGATACTTTAGGACCTGAACACTTAGACTCTTCAGGTTTTCAAGCTTAATCAACCTGGGTGTCCACTAAAATGTGGACTTGGTCTCGAGTCCTCACTAAGTTAATTTTATTTTAATTTGGTTAAAAAATTAGGGTGATACGTACATGACTTATCAACCTGCCCTCTAATTTTAGGGGACTTTAACTCTAAGGAAACTACACACTATTTACCCTGACTCACTTTTTAACAATTTTTATGAAAATTAGGTAGCTAATAAACTTGCTAGGGTAGTATGGCTGGCAAGTTGTCTAGGGTAACTGCCTATTAACCGATTGTCTAGAGCCCAGCTACATGACCATACTCATTCTACTACTTTTACGTAGATGTTAGATCAAGGAAGCCACCTACTCAGAAAAAGAAAAAAAATGATACTCAAAAAGAAAATAAAAAATGAAAAATAGAAAAGGTGAAAAAAATAAAAATAAAAAAATAAAATAAGCCACACTTCACGGCACAAGTATGACTGGCAAGTTGTCGTGGCTAACAACCCTTTAGCCGGTTGTCCAGAGCCCACCTTACAAAAATGCATAAATAATTCCTAAAACACTTTGATCGACCAACCTAATTAATTGACTGATCAAATCCGCCCATTTTAGGAAGTTAAGAAAAATCCTCTTGATCGACCAACCAAGCTAATTGATCGATCAATCAGTGATCGACCAACCTTCTTAATTGATTGACCAAACTGCCTCTTGATCGACTAATTAAGCTTAATTGATCAACCAATTTAATTTCCTATTTAGGAAAAACATTTTGTATAAATAGAGGTCACACGTAGCCCATTCCTTTACAACTTTAAATAGAAACACCACTCAAAAATAGAGCTTCTCATACTTATTTCAAAAGGCTTTCATGCCTCATTCTTCTCACTCTTCAAAAGCACGATGCCTCGAACCTCTGTGAAAAATTGATTTGATCGTTTATTGATGTTCCATAGAAGTTATTCTTGTTATTCTATTTTGTTGTTTTTGATTTGCGGATTCTAAGTTTGTTTGAAAGATTCGTGTTGTTGTTTTTGCTTCTCTTCTGGTTAGTAAGAGAAGGGATCATTGTAAGGGGTTGTGCCACCCTTGTTCAAGTTGTACGTTAGTGGATTGACTAGCATTATTTAGTCGGAAGAATCCTAAGCTGGGAGGCTTAGGTAGTGGTTTTTACCCGGGAAGGATTTCCACTGTAAATCTTTGTGTATATTTTGTGATTGGTTTTTTTTTGACATATTTTTACAATCGATATCACTCTTAATCTTGTGTTTATGGCTAACTAAGATTCGCAGGAGCACCGTCTCATTTGGTATTAGAGCCTGACAGTGAAGGAGACATCACACCTCACCTTCACATGGCCCCAACAAGTTTTTTAGAGGGATAATCATTTTTCCAACCACCACTATTCAATGGATCGGATTATGATTATTGGAAAAGAAGAATGTAAAGTTTTCTTGAACCAATGGACTTTGAGATTTGGCATATCATCGAGTCCAAATATATGCTAAAGAAGAAAGAAGAACAAGAGCTAACGAAAGAAGAGAAGAAGAAAGCAACAAATAATGCCAAAGCCATGAATGCACTATTTTGTGCATTAGCAAGAGAGGAATTTGACAAAGTTGCTTCATGCAAAAGTGCATATGAGATATGGGATCAACTCTTTGTCTAACACGAAGAAAGTACTAATGAAGTAACATGGGATGATTCCAACCTAAGTTCGAAATCAGATGCTAAGGAACAAAGCCATGAAGATGGAGTTAGTCATCTATGTCTCATGGCACCAACAGAATCAAGTGAAGAAGACGTAAATTCTGACCTTACTTTCGATGAATTATTAGACGCATATCATGATTTATACAATTTAGCTAAAATATTAAAGAAAGAAAATAAGGAACTTAAAGATAATTGCAGTAGTTCTGAAAATGAAAAATATAGTTTATCTCTAGACTTAGAAAATAATAAAAGAGAATTAGATGTAAAAAGAATTGTGAACATGGAGTTCCATGAGAAAGTAGATCTCAAGGAACAATATATTCACTTTACAGACACAATTAATGACCTCAAATATTCTACTAGAACATATGAAGAAAAATATGAGGACATTAAAAAGAAGAATCAAAAGAAGATTAGGCATGCATTTTTATATCAAAAGGCCAAGAGAAGAGAGTCTAATGGACCCTCTAACTCGAAAGGAAGTAACAGCCACGGACCCAAAAGAATATGGGTACCGAAAAAAATTATTGAAAATTGTGTGGCAAGTTATGGGAAAGATCGACATGGAAATTACAATTAGAGAGGCAACTGTTAACAAACCAATAATCATCAATTTGCCAATGAAAGATGGTGGAACCAACAATGTCAATGGATGCCAGATTTTTGGTGGAGACCCCATCCACCTGGCTACTGCTATTAGGTATAACTCCTTATCCTTAGCAAGGGGAGAATGTTAAGACCTTTGTTTTGATGAAACATATGCTCCCGTAGGTCGCTTAGAATCCATCACTGGACCTCGAGTTGGACACTAATTTTCAGAGCATTATGTATGCCCTCATGGCATCATTAGATGGTTAGATTATCTTTTGTAGTTCATGTTGTTTGGCATGAATAACTTTATTTTTTTCTCAGAACATTTATATTCTATGCAATGCTTATATAGACTGGTTATTTACGCATAATATATCTCTCTCAGTTTTGTGTTTTTCTTTAGCTCTCTTATATTGCATGACATTTCGCTAGAATTATTTGTTTAAGGGGGAGTTAAATGTAAAATCATAAATAACATGTTTTACTTTTTGCTGAAACAAAAAAGGGGAGATTTTATCCAAAACTATTTTCAAATTTCATAATTATAATTTTGTTGTCATCAAAAAGGGGGAGAATGTAAGCACCTCTATTTTGATACACCAAAATTATGTTTATTGCTAGGCTAACATTTCAGGACTATCTCAGATCAAAGTATTAGAGCATCTTTCAATACAAGAGAAGATAGTTGTTGATGTGCACATCTTTTTCATTTATATGAGTCTAGGATATTATTGTAAGGAACCTCAAATAAAACTCAAATATGAATTTTTTGCGCATCTTTTCCAAAACCAAACTTTTAGGGTTATTAATCGACTAAACTAGATAGTTGATCGACCAAATCACCTTGATCGACCAACCTAATTAATTGACCTACCAAATCAACCCATTTTAGGAAGTTAAGAAAAATCCTCTTGATCGACCAACCAAGCTAACTAATCGATCAATCAGTGATCGACCAACCTTATTAATTGATCGACCAAATTGCCTTTTGATCGACCAATTAACCTTAATTGATCGACCAATTTAATTTCCTATTTAAGCAAAACCTTTTGTATAAATAGAGGCCATACGCAGTCCATTCCTTTACAAATTTAAATAGAAACACCATTCAAAAATATAGCTTCTCGTGCTTATTTCAAAAGGCTTTCATGCCCCGTTCTTCACGCTCTTTGAAAGCATGACGCCTTGAACCTCTGTGAAAAATTGGTTTAATCATTTATTGAGGTTCCATAGAAGTTATTCTTGTTATTCTATTTTGTTGTTTTTGATATGCTGATTCCAAGTTTGTTTGGAAGATCCATGTTGTTGTTTTTGCTTCTCTTCAGGTTAGTAAGAGAAGGATCATTGTAAGAGATTGTGCCACCCTCATTCAAGTGGTACATTAGTGGATTGAATAGTGTTGCCTAGTCGGGAAAATCATAAGCTGGGAGGCTTAGGTAGTAATTTTTACCTGGGAAGGGTTTCCACTATAAATCTTTGTGTATATTGTGTGATTTTTTTTTTGTACCATATTTTTACAATCGATATCACACTTGATCTTGTGTTTGTAGCCAAGTAAGACCCGCAGTCACACCCTCTCAATATACACTGCGTTCACCCTTGTGTTGACCCCATAAAAAATAAAAAAAGTATGGAGAAAGCTACTGATTGGAAAGATAAACCTTTATGCAAAAACTTCTTAGGTCACCTAGGGTCGCAGCACGCTGAAGTCTATTTTTACAGTCGCCTAGTGAGTCTATCACTTTTTTACAAGATGCTTAAAACTTAAAGTACTTTTCGAGTCTTGAGTGGGTTGGGTAGCCGTAGAAAGCTACCTTGAAACTCTAAACTCAAAAATCCAAAAAAATTTGAAAAGAAGAAAAAACATTAAAAAATGTATCTTCCCTTTTGAAAATAAGGCGATGACTTGGGGATTTGTACTTTGGCATGATCTCAGACATTATTGAGTCTTCATAGTTTAGGACCTTAGTTGAAATTTTAAGAAACAACTAATGCCTTAAGCGATCGAGTCCTAATTTTATTTTTATGCATAGCATATAGTTTAGTTTTGCTAGGGACTAGCAAAAGATAGGAATGGGGTTATGGTGTATACACATCCATTTAGGTTAAAATGCCTATTTATGCATGTTCCTAAGCTTAGAGATACATTCCATATTATAATATTACATAGCATGCATCACTCTGCATTTAGAATAGGTTGCATAAATTTTAGGTTAATTTGCATCCTTTTGTGGCCAAGAGAGAAGGACATTTATTTTGGGTCCTCAGATTAACAATCCAACCATATGAATCTGATTAGGACAACGATCGTAGTCTAACTCCTCCAAAATCATCTTGATCGGAGTCCCACAGCACATTATGCAGTCTGAGGAAGATCAAAGGCCAAGGGGCAAGGTGGTGCCAATCTAAACCTCAGACGAAAAATCCAACTGCACGGATGGATTCGGGTTGACGATCGTAGCCCAACAACTTGAAAATCAATCCAATCCGATATCTGTAGCACCTTTGAGTAGCATTTGAAGATGGATGACCCAGATGATGCCATGTGACATCATCCAAGACACCCATAGTTGACCACAGGTCCCCATTATCCATTGATGGCCTCCCTTCTCAGCTTCTCCATCGTCAGATGGGGATCCAACAGCGATGAAGGTGCAATGGCCCATCGAGCTTCGACCGTTAGATGAATATCCAACAACCACAAGGGTATGACCATCAAGACATCCACTCGACAATCCACGGGCGTAGCACGGTGGTCAAGGGCGCCACTCGCATGCCCCAGGCACCAGTTCAAAATGCATTCGTGCTCCAAATCTATGAGCATGTGCCATAAGTCAAATTTGACCTCCTGATCAAAGATCAATAGCAGCTAAGGGGACGACATGGTGCAATCTATCCCGCATGGTCTGAATGGGGTGATAATGTGCGGATCAATGCTCGAATCGACGTGCCATCTAACATGATCTGAGGGGTGCAATCATCACGAGAGGATGGCTGCTCATCTTGGATCCAACGGTGGAGGGTAGCATTGCACGATGATAGCTGTGAGCATGAGTTGGGTGCTTTAGTAACTCTTGCAGTGGATCTTCAGCGATGCCTTTGATGTCATTAATTGCCATTGACCGAAATGCCTCTTCACCTCCACTATAAAAGGACACCTACCCCTCCCATTTCTCTTCATCTCTTCCTTTCTCTCCCTTACCACCTCTAAGGCTCTAAAGAGAGCTTCTCCCAAGCACAGGATTGTCTTCTAGAGTAGAAACTCAAATATTTTTCTCGCTTCTCACCCCCTTCGTGGAGCATCCAATGGCTGTCCTCTCACCACCTTCGGGAAGTAGATCCTCGCCACGATGCCGTCCTACCCCATTGATTGCGCAGTAATCATAGGTCCTAATATACCTAAATTAAGGTAGTGATGGGTACACCATCATGAGCCATAACTAGCTTAATTTGGTCTAATAAGGTTGATAAAAGCTCCTACATATTCATCAGACGGTCCTAGGGGCATGTTATCCTATTTTGAAAAGAAGAGAAGAATACAAGGTTATTTTTGTAAAATTAACAGCATTCCATAAATACAGAATAACCATGGGTTACTTCATGGGTTTATTAGAGGTCATATGGCCATCAATGTCTAATAAGTTGGTTCATGCAGAACGAAACGAGTTTCCATGCATTTCAAGAATTAATGGACATTTGAAACCCTAAAAATAGACCTGCTTAATTACTTGAGGTTTTGGTTAAGATAAAATTCATCTAAACCTTCTAAAAATCATAGAAAAATATTCTCTAAGGTTTGGTATCCTTGATTTGACCATCTGAACCAAATTTGACCTAAAATAGAGTCTCAGACAGATAACTATCCTGATTTGGGTTTTTGAAAAATTTACCTAGTCAAACATGGTTAAAACCAAAATCCAACTTCACCATTACATTCCTTTGGTATAAATTAGGTTTTTACCAAAATTTGGGCCCAATCTGAGATCATCTTGACCTAGTTTGCATTTTAGTCCAAGTTTGACTCTTGTTCTCTCAAATAGTGCCTCAGCTTTTGAAATCTTTGCAAAAAGCCCTCTCAACTTCTTCATCTTCTTTACAAATTGATCCTTTCTGCCATTGGAGGTCAACCGACCTCCAGGAAGGCTTTGACCGACCTAAATCCTACTCAAATCTCAAGCAAATCCCACCAAATTTGGTGGGATTGATGTTTTCACCTAGGGAAACCTATTGGGATCAATTTTTACTCCTAAATCCCACTGATTCGTGTGTGTTAACATATGAAATCAGTGGGGTTCTTCTTCAATCCAAACCAAGCTAATGGAGCTTGTTTCCTGTTCTAAGAGCTCTCCTAAGCCCTATAAAAGACCTCCCTCGCCTGCCTTACCTTCTTAGTGAGAAATAGAGCCAAAATCTACCCTTCCTCCAATCTTCGGCTCAATCCACCTCGCTCCGGCGACTCCCCTCCTCTAGCTTCCTCGTTGGCCACCACGTACGATAGGCGGTGGGTTCCTACTCCCTATTCTCTTCTGCACCTCGCAATACCAGCGAGGTGTTCTCTAACCCTCCGTTCTCGCCGTTCTACCCCACCGGAGCTACTTCCTTCTCCGGCATTGGCCATACCGCAACAAGCACCATCTCCTCGCCCCTTCATCCTTTAGCTAACTTCATGGACTCCTTAGCATCTACTGATCGTCACCGTGTTACTACCGCTCCGAATCGACCCCTCATAGACCCGTACATCCTCCATCTTCCACCGCGCCGGCGTACCTCCAGTGAGTTCGCACGGCTGCCACGCTCCACCAAACTGGCTATCACTGATCCCTACACCATAGCCACATCCTAACGACCCAAACCCCACAAGAAATTGAGGGGATTGGCCGCTCAATTGTTCCACTGAACAACCTCTTTTCCACATTCATTTTTCACATCTGCCAACCATCTCTGATCACTTCCACTCACAAATACATCTTAAAGGTCAAGTGGAATCCTAAGCACCTCACCTAAACTTAGAAATTGGTAGACTTAAGAGGTCAAGTTATCCATTGTGGTTTACCTGGATCCACAGTGACAAGGAAGGTTTGGTGGGGGAACCCTGTAACCCGTGGGGTGCTCTACCGTGTAGTGGTCTTTGCAGGACTCTCCCTTCCTAGCTGCCCAGGTATTTCTTAGGTGGACAGCTTTTTGATCTAGTGGCATCATCCGCCTCGAACCTCTATACACCTTTTGTCCCTCATCTACTCCATCGGTGTATGTTCGGGAGGAGGTCCATAAGACCACCCTTTAGGCCTCCACTAGTTTTTCACTCTCATCCAGGCCAAGCCTCGACTTCTTTGTTTGTGCAACTACCCGATCACATTGATATCTCTTCCAACTCATCCTCTGAGCTTGAATCTCCAGCCACAACCATGGATCATCAAGAAGAACAACCTAGTTTTCAACCATAACATTTCTTTGACCTTCGAGATTTGGTCCATGCACATATCAACCCACCGCAGCATCCTCAAATGTGAGATCACTACAATCCCGCTGCAGTGGAAATTGAACCTCGAATCAACATTCCAACTGGAGGACCCAAGGTGGAGCTCAAGCCTAATATGCTTCATATGACCCTGGAATTTCATGGCTTGAACTCCGAGGATCCCTTCCAGCACATCAAGAATCTAAAGCATCTGGCCCACACATTTGGGGCAGACATGCAGAATAGAGATGGCCTACTCTTGAAAGTCTTCTCCTTCTCTTTAGTTGACAAAGCCACCAATTGGTTTCAGACATACCCTCACCAGATCAACACATGGGAAGCACTTTCGAAAGCTTTCTCGCAAAAATTCTATCCCATTGGTCAGACTAATGCAATCATGCACTTCTCGCATGGAGCGAGAGAATCTCTACATGAGGCATGGGATCATTTTCTGGATCTCATGCACAAAAGCCCCCATCACAGAGTTCTAAAGTGGGAACAAGTCCAATCCTTTTACCATGGGCTCCGTGATGACATCAAGCTATTTATCAATGCCACCTGTGGTGGCAGCATCATGGGTCAGCATGAAGACATGATTTGGGATATTCTCAAGAATATGTGTGAGAAATCTCTAAATAATGAGTCATTGGTTGTGTACGACCGGATGACCAACCCTCACATTAACAAACAATCAAGGGGTACACGAGACCCAAGGCCTTTCCACAAACATCGATCTGGAGTTGTTAACTAGTCATTTGGACAAGGTCTCCACTATTGATACAAAGGTGGATGACATAACTCGATATACACATAGAACCACCACTGCATCACAGAATCCATATGTGCACCGACCCTCAGGTAGGGAAGCTACACACAACATCTACCACTCTCTGGGATGGACACCTATCCACCCCCATCTAATTTCGGTCTTGGAGGAAACTCCGGACCAGCTTACCATAGTTGGGGGAACTTGAACCCTTGTATCCAGATTTCTCTGGAGTTCCTTAGGCTTGAGAGGATCTCTACGCCGTCCAGAATAATCCTTTCTCAAACACCTACAACCTTGGATAGCGTAATCATCCCAATTTCTCGTGGTCAGGAAATAGCCCAAATCTAAGACCACAATTCCAACCCTGACCACAATACCCGCAACCCTATCAACCTACTCAGCCAAGGCCCAATCAAAATTTCTAATCTGGCCCACCTAAGGAGGACCAGACATCCCTGATTCTTTAGACCTTGGTTGGCATGTAGAAACAACACAAAGAAGAGATCACTAAGCTTCGCAATTAGTTGGCCCAACTGGCAAATCCTCGCCAGCCTGGTGCACTTCCTTCTCAATCTCTTCTTAACCCAAATAACATGCCGAACTAGAGGCGTGCTATGAACCCAAATCGGGGCCAAGCACATTATGTTTATCAGGCCCCTTCTGCTCCATCGCCTGACGAGATGGAAGCTTCGACTTCATATTCTGGGTTTCAGCAGTAGACACCAATTTTGCCTTAGCCCAAACCAAAGTCAGGTAGGATTGAATTCGGTCACCACTCGTAGTGGCAAAGCAACACAAGACCCACCATTTCCTAGTCACGACCAGCCTGATACCGCAAATCTCAACCCTAGATTAGTAATCCATGACACCCCTATAACAGATAAAGAGCCTAAGCCAATCTTAGAGGAACCAACTGAGGTTCTATTTCCTGAGGCCTTGACCAAGGGAAAGAGGAAACCTAAGATCGTGGCACTAAAGGAAGACCTGGTCAAGCTCTTTGAGCAGGTTCAAATAAACATCCCCTTGATGGATGCTATTTTTCATGTACCAACTTACACGAGATTTCTGGAAGATGTATGTACACCTAAGCGTAAGCCGCAAACCAAGGGTAGGAATCTGATCGTACTGTCGGAGCATGCCAGCTCCATCATTTTGAGCAAATTCTTGCCTAAGGCAAAAGACCCTGGTACCCCTCTGATATCTTATGTAATCGGTGATATACAGTTTGATAAAGCTTTATTGGACCTAGGAGCTTCTATAAACCTGATACCCACATCCCTACTAGGACACCTTGAAGAATCAGTGCTCAAACCGATAGAGATGACTTTGCAATTAGAAAATCGATCCATTAAGTCACCTAAAGGAATTCTCGAGGATGTTATAGTTCGGATCCGTGACTTTTATTTTTCCATGGATTTCATTGTGCTAGACATGGATGCTCTTGAGAATTTAAAAGATACACCGATCATATTAGCGAGACCATTTTTGGCCATAGGTAGGGCCAACATCAATTGTGAAGTGGGTCAGATTGAGATGAAATTTGGGGACAAAACTTTGAAGATTGATATCTTTAAGGCCAAAAAAGGAATCAACTGTTGAGTTATTGAGCATATCTGCGATATCAAGTCTATGGTTGAGGACCAATTCTTAGAGGAAAACCTGATTATTCTTGACATTCAACCACAAGAACATCACTACCCACAGCAAGAGGAGCCTAGACTTGACCTAGATGCACCTACAGCTCCTTCCTTTGTTCCTGAACTTCACCCCAAACTACCTGCTGCTGCTGACAACCCTGTATGGAGTTGAAACCCCACTCTAATCATTTCAAGTACATCTTTCTGGGTTCAAATCGCATGTTTCCTCTGATCATCAATTCCTGACTTACCTTGGATCAGGAAACGAGACTAATTTCCATCCTCCAGCAGTATCGGAGAGCCATTGGATTGACTCTCGATGACTTGACTGGTATCAGCCCTTCATAATGCACACACTGCATCTACACTGAGGAGGGCTCACGACCATCCCGTTAAATGCAGAGATGTTTGAATCTGAATCTACAAGATGTCATGAAGAAAGTGATCATTAAGTGGTTAGATGCTAGAATCATCTACCTAATGTATGACAGTCATTGGGGTAGTCCAATCCAGGTTGTGCCTAAAAAGGTAGGGCTCACTGTGATCACGTTGGAAGCCAGAGAAACCATCCTGACCCCATAGAGAACTCATGGAGAGTTGCATTGATTACCAAAGATTGAATGTCTCCACGAAGAAGGACCGTTTCCTACTGCCTTTTATTGACCAAATTCTTGAAAAATTGGCAGGAAATTAATTTTTCTGCTTTTTGGATGGATACTCCGGATATAGTCAAGTGGCAATTCATCCAGAAGACTAGGAAAAGACCACCTTCACCTACCCCTACGGGACATACGCATTTTGCAGGATGCCTTTCAGGCTCTGCAATGCACCCGCCACCTTTTAGCGGTGCATGCTTGCCATATTTTCTAACATGGTAGGTGGGTACCTTGAAGTCTTCATGGACGACTTCTCAGTATTTGCGGAATCTTTTGATGATTGTCTCCTTCTAGTCCAAATCATTAGGTGATGCATTGATGTGAATCTGGTTCTTTCCAATGAAAAGAGCCATTTCATGGTTCTTGATGGTATTGTCCTAGGACACCTCATTTCTAAAAAAGTCATCCAGGTTGATCGGGCTAAGGTAAATTTGATTTCCAAACTACCTGTACCTACCTCGATCAAGGATATCAGATCTTTTCTAGGGCACATCAGTTTTTACCGTCGATTCATTCCTGATTTCTCAAAAATTGCATGCCCCTTAACTAATCTTTTGTCAAAAGATGCCTCCTTTGAGATAACCGATGAGTGAACTCAAGAATTTGAAAGCCTACATGGTCGAGTCACCCCAGAACCTATCCTGCAATCCCCTGATTGATCTTAACTATTTGAGATCATGTGTGATGCATCTGACTATGCAGTAGGTGCCGTGCTTGGGCAAAAAATTGACAGGAAACATATGATCATCTACTACACTAGCAAGACACTCGATAAGGCTTAGTGTAACAATACGGTTATTGAGAAAGAGCTGCTAGCTGTAGTATTTGGCCTGGAAAAATTTTGATCATATCTCTTGGGTTCCCGCATTATCATCTACTCGAATCACACTACAGTAAGGCACTTACTCACGAAGAAGGACATGAAGCCTCGACTAATCGTTGGATCTTGCTATTGCAAGAATTTGACCTTGAGATTCACAACGAGGTAGGAAAATAGAATGTGGTAGCTAATCACTTATCCTGCCTTCCTTCTTCCCTTATCAACCCTTTTGGACCAATTATGGAGCATTTTCCAAATGAGCACCTCCAAACTATTGGTGCGGGACTTCCTTGGTACGCAGATATGGTGAATTACTTGGCATCTCATCATATCCCATCTGATTGGTTGAAGGCCAAGAAAGACAAATTACTTTTCGATGCCAAGTACTACATCTGGGAAGACCCATACCTCTTCCGCATTGGTGTTGACAAGATCATCAGACGATTCATCCTGGAAGCAAAAATACAGGACATCTTGTCCTTCTGCCATGATTAGGCCTACGGCGGACACTTCTATGGACTTAAAACCGTAGCTAAATTCCTCCAGTGAAGCTTTTATTGGTCCATGATTTTCAAAGATGCACACGATTACTGTAAGGCATGTACTCGTTGCTAAACCTTGGGCAACATGAGCCACTGCAATATGATGCCTTTACAGCTGATTCTCATGTGCGAAATCTTTGATATATGGGCGATTGATTTCATGGGCTCCTTCCCCAAATCGGATAGCTTCAAATACCTACTCCTCGCTATGGACAACATGTCCAAATGGATCGAAGCTATCCCGACTAGAACCAATGATCATAAGGTGGTAATAAAGTTCATTCATCAACACATCTCACGGTTTGATGTCCCACACATAATTATCTCTAATGGAGGGACCCATTTCACGAATGCATAGTTCAGCTCCCTGATGATAAAGTATGGGGTGTCACAACGAATCTCAACTCTTTATCACCCCTAAACCAATGGACTGGCTGAACTGTTAAATAGGGAGATCAAGAAAATCCTTCAGGTCACTGTTCGACCTGACAAGAAAGATCTGTAAGCCAACTTTCCAGAAGCTTTATGAGCCTATAGGACCGCTCATAAAACCCAATTAGACATGTCTCCATTCAGACTTGTGTACGGGAAGGCATGTCACCTACCCATCGAAATGAAGCATGATTGCGTAGCAATCATAGGTCTTAACTGACCTAAATTAGGCTAGGACTTAGCATAAGTTAGGGTAGTTCATGCATGCATAAGCATTATTTGCATCTTTACTGCTTTCCTTTAGCTATGCATAAAATAATGTATAATGTACTGATTAGGTGCATTATGTCAATTGCAGGTAATAAGCTGATCAGAAGCTAGATCTGAAGCTGGATCTAAAGCTGGATCAGAAGAATAGAAGAATAATTGGCATTGCAGCAAAGCTAGCACGGAAGACCTAGAATAAGATGTAATAGAAAATAATGTAAGGGAGTTAAGGTATGCTATTCTATTAAGTAGGAATAAAGTAGTAAATTATGAAGAACTTAGGACCATCCTAGCCCTAGGACAGCCTAGAAGCTTCCCCAAGCCTTAGCCACCTTTAGATTATGTCACCACACCCTAGGAAACTTTAAAACCCTAACTCCAACCTCTATCTGGATGTCCAGATAGATTATAGGACATCTAGAACCCTTATCCAACTCCCGTACACTTTAAACCCACTTCTACAGTGTTATTGGACGTCCAGACACTTGGTCAGACATCCAATTTTTGCAGAATACCCAAGATAGAACCTAGAATCCTTCCTGACTCTGATTAGTCATCTAGGATTGAAGTATGGACTTCTAAATTTTGAGTATGGGTCATCTAATGCTATTATTGGACGTCTGGAACTGTTCTCCAATTCCTGTTTTGAGATTCAAGTCTTGATCTTGGAAATCTAGCTCCCTAAACCCAATTCCAACCCCATAGGAACCTAAATTAAGGTACCCTAACCCTAGTACATCACCTCTAGACCTCCATAAGGACTTAATTAGGTCCTCACTAAACCTAATTGACCTAGATCATAGTCAATTACCATTGCCTAGTCAATTGGACTCATAGGGTCCAATTGAGCTCAGATCTCAACCCATACAAGTCCAATTGGACTCAGTGAGAATCCAATTGACCTAAGCCCAACTTAATTGAGTTATTTCACTCTCAATTAGGTTCACACCCATTCAATTAAACTTGTGTTAAGTTTAATTGCAATTCCCCCTTAGCTTAGGGTTTGCAACCTTAATTTAAGGCCTACACCAACCTAAACCCCTTAGGACCTAACCTATATCACTTAGACACCTAGGGAACGACCACACACACACACACACACACACCCACTCATGCACTACCACACAACCTAGATTATTCTAGGTTCTTCAAAAGGTGGCGCCACTCTTGGTTGCCAAAATTAGCAACCAAGAGGCATTCCAATTGTGATCCATTTTTTGCGGATTTAAAAACCACCATGGCCAACCACTCTTGGAGCCATCTCTAGAGAGTTCCACACTTCTCTAAAGAGTCTCCCATAGGTCTATAAAAAGACCCAAGGGGTGGCTAGTTGCACCCATCCATATCTTGGCATTATTCACTTCCATCAAGGTTAGTTACATTCATCTTCACTCCACCTCCACGAGTTGCTCACCATGGCCACCACCATCTCCATTCCAGGTTGCTGGATCACCTCTCCAACCTCTCCGCAACAGTCGACCTATGCACCATTTTCCACCCCTCCTCCTCTCAACCATTCAAAGGCCATCGGAGCCTTCCTCCGAATGCCCTTATTTCTGTGAGATTAGTAGCTAGTTCTTCATAATTTACATGTTTTATTTACTACATAGTAGTGTAGCTCTTTACTCTCCCCCAATGATGCATGCAAAATCCCCCCATAGATTCCTGTATGCGATCATTTTCTATTAGCTAGATTGATGTTTTAGGCTTTCTTCTAATTCCATATTGCAAACACCCTCCTGAATGAATGAATGAAAGAAATATTTTGTATATATATATATCTCTGTGTTGAGAATCACCATGAGCTTATTGATTGCAATATATTTTGTGTGATTCAAGTTGCCTGCTCTTTCATTATTATCTATTGCAACCAGCATGTCGGTACCAGAAAATATTAAGGATTTAACTATTAATGCATTTTCCGTAAACATCCACCACATAACTAGAATCGTGCATACTGAAACTCACACTTTCACCTTCGTCATCTATTTAACACATGCACACATAATCAGGGTTCATAATGAAAGTTGCAAAACTTTAATCTGACGATTGGAAATCGACATGTGATTTTAAACAAGTAGAGCAGAAAAGATTGATTTTAGATTTGCATAAACGCCTCCCAGAGACGAACCACTAGGACTCAAAGTCTCGCTATCCTTCGAAATTATTTTTGACGAGCGTTTAGTGCAACTATACTACGATTTCCGACGACTCTAAAATGCCTGAAAATGACTTTTATCAAATGGCACCATTGCTAGGGAGGCAACATCATTTTTTTTATTTTGATCTTTTAAGCTATCACTGACAAATCTTCCTTTGCTTGTCTTTGGATGTGTAGGAAAAATAGGAAAAAAATGGGATCTGCGCACACAACGAGCATGGGAAAAAAAATTCCAGGTGCACATCATATCTACCTTACACTAGGTTTTTTTTTGTGAACCCTAGGTTAGATTTGCATCTAGCAATTTCATTTGAAAAAAAAAGAAGAAAAAAAAAGCTTATTTATTTTTGTGAAAAAAAAAATGAAAGAAAAAATCTAGGTAGTTAGATTATATTTCTTTTTGAATCTAGCAATTTCATTTGAAAAAAAAAGAAGAAAAAAAAAGCTTACTTATTTTTGTGAAAAAAAAAATCAAAGAAAAAATCTAGGTAGTTAGATTATATTTCTTTTTGAATCCTAGGTCAATTTAAAAAAAAAAAGTAAAAAAAAAACTTTTGAAAACACTTTGAAAAAAAAATCCTTCTTGAAAAAAAAATTCAAAATTTTTTTACGAAAAAAAAGAAAAAACTTTTTTTTTGGTGGAAAGTTTGAATTTTAAACTCAAACACCTTTTAAAAGCCTTTCCATCATTCTCTGATTTTCGACCAGATTTCAAAGTCCGTTTTAAAAATTCAATTGTCAAAAAATTAGTGAACAAAAAATTTTGAAATTCAGGTTAGACCTTCATTTTCAAACCATCTTTCGAACGGTGCCATTCTTTTAAAAAATTCTAAGTACAAAATTTTTAAAAATTCACAAAGTGCAAGGGGGTCAGGCAGACCCACATTTGAGATTTTTCAAAATTCAAAAAGCAATTTCGAGCAATCTGCAAATATGTTTTGACTAAAAATGGTGGGGTTTGAAATCTAATATCATTGGCATTAATTTTCATATTTTTCCAAATTTTTGAAGATTATTCGATACTATTTCATTTGAAAATCCGACCAGGGGTCAAAATTCCAGATCTGACCCGATGGCATTTAAAAATCTCTATAAATTCGATTGAAATAGTAAAAATTACCAAGAAATATTCTTTGAAAAGATAATTGAAAAAAGAATCTACTCGTCAAATTTCAATTTAATTGGGTTCCAATTTTGTTTAGAGAACTAGTTTTATTCTTGTGGTCTGCTGAAGAACAAAATAAAGGAACAAAAAAACCCTAGAATTGCATGAACCCTAGATTACATCTTTAGGGTTACAATCTAGAGACCACATTTGGGCTAGACTAGACTTAATCATGTCTAGTGCTTAGCCGGTGAGCTTGGTTACCTTGTGGGCCACTCACCACAAACCCCAACTAAAGAAAAACGGGCTAAAATCAATTCTAAAACACAAAATCAACCCAAATTCGTTGTCATACTACCAGGTGCTTTCAACCTCTTGGTTGGGTTAGCTTGAGAGGCAGGAATCATTTTCAGTTGGTTGTATGATAAATTTTTCTTCAGGAATTAGAACGAAAAATCTGGTCACCCAATCATAAGGACCCTCTAATTAACAGGGCCTTAGCCTTGTTTGGCTTGGCTACGCCAACCTAGGGGTTGGGTGGTGTATGCGAGGAAGGACATCACTTAGACCTCAGCTGGCTGGACCTTGGGAGTCACTCCCAAGGAGGTGAGTCACCACGCTAGGACCATCTTCTCCCCCTACTTCTTCTACTCCGTTAGCCACAATGGCTAGTCCTGGACCTGGACCTAGACCGGGTCAGGATGCTGGTAATCTGGACTCGATGGCTCGTCTGGAAGCTCAGGTTGTGGAATCTGAGGAGCGGCATCAACAGAGCATGGACCTTATCTTGACGGCGCTTGACAAAATGCAGCATCCACCATGAGGTGAACAACTTTGGGAATTCTATGATCTAGCTGCACCGATCGTCGCACCCTTAGTCAGGATTCCCGTAGGCGAAGACGTGTTTGAGCTCAAGCCCAATGTGATCGGTTTGATCAGCACTCACTTTTATGGAAACTCAAGAGAAGATCCGTTCCAGCACTTAATGGACCTAAGTCGACTTGCAGAAACGATTCGACCCAGGAATATTGATATTGGGATTGTTCTGATGAAGCTTTTCCCATTTTCTCTGAGGGACAAAGCTTCATACTTGTTCAAGACCATTGGGAAGCTGATTGGAACCTGGATAGAATAAACCTAATTGAGAAAAAGATTGAGCAAATTAGTCAGGGTCAATCTGACCTGAACTCTGTTGCTCCAAGACCCTCCTATGCACCCTGAGCCCCTCATGCTCGAGTTAATCTACTCACTCGGGATGCATCTTCTCGTTATTTACGAGATCTAGCATATCAGGATCCCGTAAACAATCCCGATCTGGCACCATATGACCAAGGTTAGACACCACCCGCAAACTATAATACGTATCCCTTTGATGGATATATGTCTTAGATGTCTTCGGCCTACGAGGACGTTAGTGCTATTCAATGATACGGGAGTAATAACCCATATTCAGAGATGTATAACCCTGGTTGGCACCAGCATCCGAACTTCTCCTGGTCTGGTAACTCGTAGAGACCACATCAAGATCCACACTACTAGACCAGGCAATATGGGAATGCACAAAACACATACCTTAGGCAGCAGCCATTCTCGTCTTAGCAGCAGTAACCCCGTTCTTTATACCAACCACTGTACCAAGCTGCCAGTCACCCTCCAAAGCGGGCTGACCCTTTAGAGGCACTGAAAGAGGAGTTGCAATAATCGATGAGGAAATCTATACAGGATAGCTTGCAGATAATGAAGGCAATGGCTGACCAGATACATACTACACAGAACACACAAAACCAGCTGTTGTAGGAGCATAGGATTCAAGGAGCCTTCCCCTCCCAACCTATCCCAACCCTCGGTAAGTGCAGAACCAAGGTACCTCTCCTAGGTTTCAGGCACCATAGGGACAGGCACATACCATATTACAGGCACCTCTTGCACCACCTGGTTATGCTCAAGGCCAGCAGCCTGTGATGTAGAACCACGCATACCCTACCCCTTCCGCTCCTCCACCACCTCATGGACAGCAAGCTTATGCAAATACTGTCTCATTAAGGAGTGGAAGGAAGACATTCGACCCAGCACATAGCCAGGCGGGTCCTGATTTTTCTCACCCTTCTCCACAGGCAGGTTCGACTCCATCTCAGGAGCCACCTACTATAGATAAGGGTAAGAGGCCATTTGACCCTGAGATTCCTGTCCCTTTCCCTGAGGCACTGACACGAAATGTAGTACGGAAAAAGGACACGCGAAATTTTGAGGACATGAAGTGAATGTTCAAGGAAGTACATATTCAGGTCCCCCTCCTCAAGGAAATAGATCATATCCCTACTATTGCTAGGTTCTTCAAGGACTATTGTACCCCGAAGCGGCAGCCTAGAATTGGACAACAGGCGATACTGTCAAAAGAAGCTAGCACCGTGATTCTAGCTGACTTGCCACCGAAAAGGAAAGACCCTGGTACCCCATTCATATCTTGCTTCTTGCAAGATTCTCCATTTGATCGGGCCCTTCTAGATCTGGGTTCGTCCATCATCCTAACTCCCACAACCATATTTGATCGATTTCGATTTGGAGAGTTAAAGCCTACCTCGGTCACGATTCAACTGCCTGATAGATCAGTAAAAACATTGAGGGGTGTAGTTGAGAACGTGATCGTAAAAGTCCATGGATTCTGCTTTCCCGCAGACTTTTTCTTTCTCGATATGGAAGTTCCTCCTAATCTCCGAGATGCACCAATCATTTTGGGTCTCCCATTTCTAGAGACAACCTAAGCAAATATTGATTGTGCATCCGGGTGTATGGAGATAGCCCTAGGTAATGAGCGACTTCGACTTGACATATTCAGGGCGCCAATGAATTTTGACTGTGATCGCATAGAGGAGGATGGTGAAGATGAAGATTCGGCATACTGTGGTAATATTGGGCTCCTTTGTGACGACCCAATGTATCATTCATATACACTATCAGGGTGCTTGGACCTCGATCCACACGGGACTGAGACCACTGCACTGCACAAATCTCCTTGAGGATTCGATTGTTTAAGGTGTGTTTCTGACCACAACACCCCTGACTCTAGCTATCCCGATCTGCACACTACTAGATCGCCCCTGTTGTTACAAGAAGACGTGGCCACAGCTAACGGGTTTCCCGTTAACGTAGTCACAATCGATTCTCACAGGTACCGAATCAGCAGGAAATCACCTGCATACGTTTCATCAGATTCCCACCTTCGAGTTTTCTCCTCCTATTCCCATTTCTGACTCTGACCCACCCATGATTGAATTGAAGCCCTTACCTGACTCACATACGTATGTGTTCTTAGGCGAAAGTGAGACATACCCAGTCATTATTAGTGCCCACTTAACCCAAGAATAGGAGCATCAATTGATTTTTACACTACAAGACCATAGGGCTGCTATAGGGTGGAGCATTGCTGATCTCCACGGTATTCTCCCCTTGTATTGCACTCATCACATTTACAAGGATGAGGGGGTGAAACCTTCGAGACAACCTCAAAGACGGCTAAACCTGAACATGCTAGTGATTGTTAAGAAGGAGATCATCAAATGGTTGATGCAGGTATTGTATATCCAATCTCTGACAGCTAATGGGTGAGCCCGATCCAGATAGTACCCAAGAAAGCAGGACTCACCATTGTGAAAAATGAAAATGGCGAATCCATCCTGACCTGCACTGCAACATCTTGGCGGGTCTGCATTGACTATAGGAAACTGAACATGGCTACCCAGAAGGATCACTTTCCTTTGCCTTTCATTGATCAGATCTTGGAACGGCTAGCCAGATGCAATTTCTTTTGCTTTCTGGATGGATACTTCGGGTATAATCAAGTAGCAATTAGCCCGGAAGATCAAGACAAGACCACATTCACATGCCCCTTTAGAACATTCGCTTTCAAGCAGATTCCCTTTGGCCTTTGTAATGCACCAGCAACATTTCAGTGTTGTATGATGGCCATCTTCTTTGACATGATTGGGGACTATGTGGAGGTGTTCATGGATGACTTCTCCATTTTTGGAGATGATTTCGCATCTTGTCTTGATACCCTCACCAAGATCCTGAAACATTGTATTGAGGTAAACCTAGTACTATCCTGGGAGAAAAGCCATTTCATGGCGAGGGACGGCATAGTAGTAGGGCACAGGATCTCTAAAAATGGACTTGAGGTCGATTGAGCTAAATCTGAGATTATTTCCCATTTACCGTCACCTAGCTCGGTCTAGTAGATCAGATCATTCTTGGGTCACATCAGCTTCTATCGGAGATTTATATGCGATTTCTCGAAAATTGCACGACCTTTGTTGCCGATGCCCCATTTGTATTCGACAGCTCGTGTCTCAGCGCCTTCGAGACTTTACGAAGTGCTGTCTGTGACTCCCTGATTCTCCAACCACTCAACTGCTCGCTTGATTTCGAGATGATGTGTGACGCTTCTGATTTTGCCGTCGATGCTATTTTAGGCCACGTCAGGAGAACCAACCTTTTTTCATATACTATGCTAGCAAGATGCTGAATGAGGCTCAACGCAATTATACTGTCATCGAAAAAGAACTGCTAACAATAGTATTCGAGTTGGAGAAATTCAGATCATATTTATTAGGATCCAAAGTCATCATCTTCACTGACCACTCTGCCCTCCGGCATTTGCTAGCAAAGAAGGATGCCAAGCCCCAACTCATCAGATGGACCCTTCTATTGCAAGAATTTGATATTGAAATCCGTGACAAAGCTGGAAAGCAGAATGTTGTGGTGGATCACCTATCCAGACTGGACCTAGGCCACATTCCTTATTCCATGCCTATCCACGAGAAATTTTCGGATGAATCCCTTTTGGCAAATCACTTTGTTGAATTCCCCTGGTATGCAAATATCGTGAACTATCTTGCCGCAGGAAAGATTCTCGTGAACCTATCCAAGGACCAGAAACTCAAATTTACTATAGAGGCCAAATTCTATCTCTAGGATGACCCACTGCTCTTCCACATTGGAGCGGATCAGATTATTCAAAGATGCATCCCAGATTATGAGATCCTCAGTGTGTTATCTTTTAGGCACAATGATGCTTGTGGTAGTCATTTCTTGGGACAGAAAACCGCTGCAAAAATTTTGTAGTGGAGATTTTTCTAGCCGAATATTTTTAGAGATACACACAAATACGCCCAACACTATAAATAATGCAGTCGATCGGTTCTATGACTAGGAGATACATGATGCCACTCTAGCCCATCATGGTTGTAGAAGTGTTCGACGTCTGGGGCATCAATTTTATGGGCCCTTTTTCGAACTCGCATGGCCTCGAATACATATTACTAGCCATTGATTATGTCTCAAAGTGGGTCGAGGCCATCCTGACGAGACAGGCTGATCATACGACCGTCATTTCTTTCGTATAGTAATACATCCTCGCGAGATTCGGAATACCCCGCGCTCTAATTAGCGATGGGGGAATCCACTTCATCCACGCCCATTTCATGTCATTATTAAAGAAATACAGGGTACATCACTATATAGCCACCCTATATCAACCACAGACCAATGGACAGGTGAAAGTGTCTAACCATCAGATCAAGCTGATTCTCTAGAAGACAGTTAGACCAGATAGGAAGGACTGGTTTGATAAATTAGTTGATGCACTCTGGGAATATTGGACCACGTACAAGGCCCCACTTGGAATGTCACCATATCATATGGTATATGGCAAGGCCTGTCACCTTCCTGTAGAGCTGGAACACCATGCCTTTTGGACAGTGCGAAAATGTAACCTTGACCTCGATGCAGGAGGTCAAGAACGGAAGCTCCATCTCAATGAATTAGAAGAGATTAGGTGGAAGGCCTATGAGAATGCATTGATATACAAGGACAAGACCAAGGCTTTTCATGACCGCCACATCTGGAGGAAAGCATTCACGCTCAACCAGCAAGTCTGGTTATTCGATTCATGATTAAAACTTTTCGTGGGGAAGCTCAAGTCCAAGTGGACTGGCCCATATGTTGTGATTCATCCATATCCTAATGGGGCGGTCCAGATCAGGGACCCAAAATCTAGGCATATATCTACGGTAAATGGCCAGTGCCTCAAGCCATTTTTGGCCTAGGAACGTCCTCCAGCTGACGAGATCATTCATCTTATTGAGAACGTGTGATTGAGTTTTCGCCCAGTTGGAGGCGTTAAACTCAGCATCTATTCCGCATCCATCACCCTATACATATTCATTTTTATATATAGCATATTTTTCCTTTTAGCATATTTTCTTTCTGCATATTGCATACTGTCAGGTTGGCCGGTGCTGAATGTATAATTTCAGGAGCAATTACAGGTGATCTCTACCCATTTACTCCCTGTTGTATTTATTTTCATTTATATTCATGCATGAGGACATGCAAGAACTTAGGCATTGGGGGGTAGATACAGTAAAACTAAAAAGTTTTTTATGCCAACATTTAGGAAAAACCTCAGAGCTGCATGTCAAATGTACTTTAGGACCCTAAATAAAAGAACAACCGACTCCACCCCCAATGCTCGCATTGAAGCTAGAAATCGTCCGCAACAACCACTTCCGACTCACTCGCTCACCTCTTATTCTAAATTTAGGGTCAAGCTGAATGTAACCTGATAAGGGAAATTTCATGAAGTACGAATATAAGAAGGTACTTGTTTATAGCATATAGACATAGTGCATCCATGAATAAGATTATCTTATTAAGAGAATGCATTAGGGATTTTATCCTCTAGTTGATTCCTGCAATCTAGAATCCAGTACAACTTTTTCACACACATGTAGAATTTGCAATGGATTCACGGTGAAGGCTGATAAATGTCTTTAGTCCATCAAGAAGAAGTAGTGCTTCTTCTCCTGAACCCCTAGACAGTGTTTTGGGAGCTAGCCAGATTTTCTTCCAAAAATCCACCAAATAGTGTGAGATGAGAGTAGAGTGTACTGGTGCTCTAAGGTTAGTGTAAGGAATCTAGAATCCTAGATAACTAGGTGATGATACTCAAAGATAAGGCATAGTTTTCGCTCTCGATTCCTACGTATAGATTTTGTGTGAATTTTGAGAGCCACCAAATAAGGCAAATACACGGAGAGTGAGTTTTCATAAAAATAGGGCTAAAGTGGATGGTTACGACCATTCTTTATAGAATTCTCGACTAAAGGAGGGTATTGATGTCAAGGTTAGAAATACATCGTCCTATCCATCTCTCTCGGTGCCGTGAGTAGGCACTTCCACCAAATAAGCCACCCAGTGTCTCTTGAGTACCACCAATCCCTAATAATGCCTCCTCAATAAACCTCATAGATGTGTGCTAGTTCTGTTATGTTGAAAAAAAAATGGAAAAAAAAGAGAAAAAAATGATGAAAAGAAAGAAAAATAGAAAAAAATTAGAAAAGGAAGAAAAAGCAAGAAAAGAGTGAATATTTAGTATTTATTTCAGTTGCATTGAGGCAATACCACCAAATAAATTTGAGATCCATTGAGGCAATAAAGCTGGATCAGAAGAATAGAAGAATAATTGGCGTTGCAACAGAGCTAGAGTGGAAGACCTAGAATAAGATGTAGTAGAAAATAATGTAATAGAGTTAAGGTATGCTATTCTATTAAGTAGGAATAAAGTAGTAAATTATGAAGAACTTAGGACCATCCTAGCCCTAGGATAGCCTAGAAGCTTCCCCAAGCCTTAGCCACCCTTAGATTAGGTCACCACACCCTAGGAAACCTTAAAACCCTAATTCCAACTTCTATCTAGACGTTCAGATAGATTATAGGATGTCCAGAACCCTTAGCCAACACCCGCACACTTTAAACCCACTTTTGCAGAGTTATTGGACGCCCAGACAGTTGGTCAAACGTCCAATTTCTGCAGAATACCCAAAACAGAACCTAGAATCCTTCCTGACTCTGATTAGACATCCAAGATTGAAGTATGGACTTCCGATTTTTGAGTATAAGTCGTCTGATGCTATTATTGGATGCCTGAAACTATTCTCCAATTCCTATTTTGAGATTCAAGCCTTGATCTTGGATATCTAGCTCCCTAAACCCAATTCCAACCCCATAGGAACCTAAATTAAGGTACCCTAACCCTAGTACATCACCTCTAGACCTCTTTAAAAACTTAATTAGGTCCTCACTAAACCTAATTGACTTAGATCATAGTCAATTACCATTGCCTAGTCAATCTGACTCATAGGGTCAAATTGAGCTCAGATCTCAACCCATACAAGTCCAATTGGACTTAGTGAGAGTCCAATTGACCTAAGCCCAACCTAATTGAGTTATTTCACTCTCAATTAGATTCACACCCATTCTATTAAACTTGTGTTATGTTTAATTGCAGTTCCCCATTAGCAATTAGGGATTGCAACCCTAATTTAAGGCCTACACCAACCTAAACCCCTTAGGACCTAACCTATATAACTTAGACACCTAGAGTGTGACCACACACACATACACACACACACACACACCCACTCACACACCCCCACACAACCTAGAGTATTCTAGGTTCTTCCAAAGGTGGCGCCACTCTTGGTTGCCAAAATTAGCAACCGAGAGCCATTCAAATTATGATCCATTTTTTGTGGATATAAAAACCACCATGGTTGGACAATCTTGGAGCCCTCTCTAGAGAGTTACACACTTCTCTAGAGAGTCTCCCTTAGGTCTATAAAGGGACCCAAGGGGTGGCCATTTGCACCCATCCATCTCTTGGCATTATTTACTTCCATCTAGGTTAGCTACATTCATCTTCACTCCACCTCCACGAGTTTCTCACCATGGCCACCACCATCTCCACGCCAGGATGTTAGATCGCCTCTCCAACCTCTCTCCAAGGACCAGCCTAAGAACCATTGGCCACCCCTCCTCCTCTCAACCATTCAAAGGCATCAGAGCCCACCTCCGAATGCCCTTATTTTTGCTAGATTAGTAGCTAGTTCTTCATAATTTACATGCTTTTATTTACTACTTAGTAGTGTAGCTCTTTACTCTCCCCTATTGATGCATGCAAAATCCCCCCATAGATTCCTGTATGCGATCAAAGATTTATGTTTTTAAGCTTTCCTCTAATTCCATGTTGCAAACACCCTCCTGAATGAATGAATGAAAGAAATATTATATATATATATCTCTGTATTGATAATCACCATGAGCTTATTGATTGCAATATATTTTGTGTGATTCAAGTTGCCTCCTCTTCATTATTATCTATTGCAACCAGCATGTTGGTACTAGAAAATATTGAGGATTTAACTATTAATGCATTTTCCGTAAACAGCCACCACATAACTAGAATCGTGTGTACTGAAACTCACACTTTCACCTTCATCATCTATCTAACACATGTGCACGCAATCAAGGTTCATAATGAAAGTGGCAAAACTATAATCCGACAATTGGAAACTAGCATGCGATTTTAAACAAGTAGAGTGGAAAAGATTGATTTCAGATTTACATAAACGCCTCCCAGAGATGAATGATAGGGACTCAAAGTCTCATTATCTTTAGAGATTATTTTTGATGAGCATTTAGTGTGACTATTCTATGATTTTTGATGACACTAAAATGCACGAAAACGGCTTCTGTTAGAGCACAAAGCCTATTGGGTAGTATGGAAGTGCAACCTAGATCTTTTTAAGGCTAGAACCCAAAGACGATTACAAATGAGCGAGATCGAGGAACTACGCAATGATGGATATGAGAGCTCATGAATTTACAAAGAATGGGTTAAACCCTTTCATGAGAAGCAATATCAAGAAAAACTTTTCATCTTGGTTAGAAGGTCCTACTATTTAATTCCAGGAAAACTCAGATCAAAATGGATTAGACCATTTCTTGTCTGACGTGTTTTTGGAAATGGGGCTATAGAAATCAGTGAACTTAGCCTTGATTCTGAAGCCTTTATCATGAATGGTCAGAGACTCAAATCGTTCATCGAACTCACTGACACAAACTTGGCTGAGTTATGTTTTGATCTCCATTCTCCTTGAGCTTATTGCGCCCAACTGATGGTATTAAACTTAGCACTTAACGGGAGGCAACTCGTCATCTTTTGAAAAAAACCCAAAACCCTTTTGACATATCTCCTTGCTAAACTCATATTGCACTTTAGGGTGCATCCATTAGAACAGCTGATCCTACCTTTGGCACACGTACCAGTGCTTGAAATCGTCCACAACAGTCATCCTGACTCATCCACCTACCCTTTGACCCTGTTCTAATGGACGATATAAGAAAAACTCGAACCCACCTAATTTACACTAAGGTCATTACAAATCATAGGCATAGGGGGATATTAAAGTGTAAAATGTCGTAAAAATCAAATCACAAAATGATTTTGCATAAAAAATATTTATATATAAAAATAAAAATATTTTGGAGGTTCTAGAAAAATTAGATCCACTTGAGAATAAAATGAAGAAAAGGAGGGAAAGAAACAAAAAGAAAAGAATGAAAGTAGAAAAAAAGGAAAAATTGAGTCCCTTCAAAATAATGTGGAACTTACTTACCTTCTAGGTTGGATCAAATGATGAATTAAGACCTAGAAGGGTAAAACTTAAGGATTTAGTGGCAAATACCGACCTTAGGTCTCTTGTATCAGTTCTGAGATTTAAAGACTCATGTAATTGTGAAGATCTAGATTAATCCTCAAGAGGTTAAGGAAAATGCAAAGGTTATGTATTGGGTCTAAGGCTTAGGGACTATTCGGCCCTGTTAACTGACCTCTAGTTTGCAGGACTCGGTAACTTAAGCACCCTAAAATCACACATAGTCTGGTTCAATGCGCTTAAATATGAAATCATGCCAAAAAGCATTTATGCTTCTCTGAAAATGGTCTTAAGATCTAGAATAGGAGCGGCTTAAAAACACAAGTTGATTTGGATGAGTTCCCGGTGCGAAGAGGTGGGAAATTCCCCTTGAGGATGTATAATAACATATCATCTCCTTGGTGGTTGTCTCCTAGGATATCTAAATATCCTATTGGGGGCACATAAGCACCTTATGCTAATTCAGATGCCATGGGTGGCATTATCATGAAATGTTGATTGCCAGGGTCTTGATTTAGCTACAGAACTCCAAGGGTGGCTCTATCCCAAAGTGTCTAAAGTCCAAGTTCTGGGGGTTGCCATGGGTGGTGTTAACTCGAAGCATCGATTACCATGGACGCTGCAAGAATTAATGGTGGGAGTAAGGAATCCAATACAGAACATGTTTAGGGCCAATCCGAGGTTAGATCTAAGGAGAAATATAATAAAAAGAAAAAGAGAAAGAAAGATCTCCACAAATGAAAATCTTCTTCTATCCCTCTCTCTTACAAAAAAAATGCACTGGTAAACTGAACCTGGGCTAACTATGTTACAAGTACGGGTGCTTTAACCGCTGGGTCCAACGAACCTTAGAATAGTTTTTGCAGGCCTTAGAAACCTTCGAGACAAACTGAGGTGATAGACTGAGGCAAAATCTAGTCAAGTTTGGATCTGAGCTGGTACTTAAGTACCTCTGGGCCTATTATTGGTATTAAGATCTGATTCTTAAAAGATGCAACTTAGTAGGTCATCCTGACGGTTACATCCGAACCAGATAACTGGTCTAATCCATAGAATTTTTCTACGGGACTAGCAAAAGCTAAGCATGAGGGTATGATGGGAACAACATCATGAGCCATAACTAGCTCAATTTGGTTTAATAAGGTTGATAAAAGCTCCTATATATCCATCAGAAGGTCCTAAGGGCACATTATCATGTTTTGAAAAGAAGAGAACAATACAATGTTATTTCTGCAAAATTAACAGCATTCAATAAAAACAAAATAACCACGGGGCATTTCAGGGGTTTACTAAAGGTCATATGGTCATCATTATCTAATAAGTGGGTTCATACAAAACGAAACGGGTTTTCACTCATTTTAGGAATTAATGGACATCTAAAACCCTAAAAATAGACTTTCTAAATTAACTGAGGTTCTAGTTAGGATAAAATTCATCTAAGCCTTCTAAAAATCATAGAAAAATATTCTCTAAGGTTTGGTATCCTTGATTTGACCATCTGAATCAAATTTGACCAAAAATAAAGTCTCAGATAGACAATTGACCTAATTTGTGTTTTTGCAAAACTTACCCAGTCAAACTTAGTCAGAACTAAAATCCAACTTTACAATTAGATTCCTTGGGTCCAAATTAGGTTCATACCAAAATTTGGGCCTAACCTAAGATCATCTTGACCTAGTTTGCATTTTGGTCCAAGTCTGACTCTTATTCTCTCAAATAGCCCTTTAGCTTTTGAAATCATTGTAAAAAGCCCCCCAACATCTTTATCTTCTTCACAAATTGGTCCTTGCCACCATTGGAGGTCAACTGACCTCTTGGAAGGCTTTGACCGAACTAAATCGCACCCAAATCTCAATCAAATCCCACCAAATTTGGTGGGATTGCTGTTCACACCTAGAGAAACATATTGGGATCAATTTTAACTCTTATATCTCTCTGATTCGTGTGTGCGAACCCACGAAATCAGTGGGGCTCTTCTTCAATCCCAAGGAAACTAATGGAGCTTGTTTCCTATTCTAAGAGCTCTCTTAAGCCCTATAAAAGACCTCCCTTGCCTGCCTTACCTCAGCGAGAAATAGGGCCAAAATCTACCCTTCTTCCTTCAATCTCCAACTCGCTCCACCTCATTCCAGCTTATTCGCCGGTAGCTACGTATGATAGGTGGTTGGTTCCTACTCCCCGTTCACTTTGTACCTCGTAATACCGGCGAGGTGTTCTCTAAGCCTCCGTTGTCGCCGTTCTACCCCATCGGAGCTACTTCCTTCTCTGACAACGGCCATATCACAACTGGTGCCATCTCCACTCCCCTTCGTCCGTTAGGTAGCTTCATCGACTCCTTAGCATCTATTTATCATCACCGTGGTACTACCGATCCGAATCGACCCCTCGTATGCCTTCACGTCCTCCGTCTTCCCCCTCTCCAGCATACCTCTAGTGAGTTCGCACAGCGGCCACGCTCCACCAAACTGGCTGCCACTGATCCCTACACCATTGCCGCATCCTAACGACCAAAACCCCTCAAGAAATTAAGGGTATTGGCAGCTTAGTTGTTCCACTGAACAACCCCTTTTCTGCCTTCATTTTTTGCATTCACCAACCCTCTCCGATCGCCTCCATAGCATGCCATTGCTACCACCTCCTTTGACACATCTTCGTGCATATACTGAGCTGTTCTGATAAGGCATCAAGGTCGTACCTTGTGTTTCAGGTTCGCCAGCCATTGCCACCATTAACAGAGCTCCTTCAAGAGAGCTTGATGTGTTCGTGCTGCATCAGTTCTAGGAGCAATCCCTAGGAAGTGAGGATTACCTCCAAGTGCTTGCTCCAGGCCTCCAATTGAAGAGCCAAAGCAATAGCCGTGCCAATTGATGAAGACATCCAGCTGCTACATTCGTGCGAGAAGAGATTGTGGGGTTTAGTCCCACATCAGTGGAAGAGAAGCACCCACATGCCCATAAAGGGAAAAAGTGATCCCACCCGATTGCCCAAGACACTAGGGGGTCAGGTCCCCTACTCATGAGCCTTTCACTCCTTGCTTGCAACCCACGCCCACAAGCTTGGTCACTCGGATCCAGTTACTGTGCATACCCAATTACCTGATTAGTAACCTGGTTAAATTGAGAGGAGAAATAGAGGAGGGTAGGGGGTTTTGCCCTGTAGAGTGAAGCCTCAACACTTAGTCATTGAGGAGTTGTGCAAAGCCCTTGTTTGTGAGAAGAAGAGGAAGAGATGAGAAAAAAGAAGAGAAGAAGAAGAGAATAGTGCGTTTGCACTATTGCAACTGAGCATTAAAGCCGTCTGATTGGAAGCACCATCGTCTGATCCCTCTGACAGTGCATTGTGCACTTAAGCTTGTGTGGATTAAACTTGCTTAATACTATTCATTTATTTAAGTTTAATTGTATAAGGGTAATTGGTGATTTAAATCACCATTTTACCCTAGTCTTTTTGCGCTATTGACATTTGCTTTTATATACATATTATTATTGATTGGAGTTTTCATTATAACTTGCTATCTTTGTGATTAAATTGTGATCTTGAGATTAATTGCTATACTTGCTCCTATGTTCGACCTCAGACTTCAAATTCGAGTTATAAATTTTAATTGTTCGCATGCTATTTTAGCTATATTGCAACGAAGTGATTTTAAAACCCCATTTTCACGTGTTGATAGTTAGATCCTAGCATAACTTAGGCATTCTACATACATACGCATCATACTTTGCATCATAGCTGATTTATTAGTTTTGTAAATAATAATGTCATATTATGTTCTAATTTAGAGGTATTAACAATCGCAGGAAATTCGAGGTTGCGGATGATCGATTCAACCATATGCATTTGCTCAAAACAACGACAGGAGTCCAACGCCACTGAGATTGCATCGATCAGACTCCCATGGCATCTTATGGAGTCCGCAGAAGATTAAGGACCAAGAGGCAAATAGGTGGAAATCTGAACCTTAGATGTCAAATCCAACCACACGGATGGATCTAGATCAGCAACCGTTGTCCAACAACATAAAAATCATTTCGATCGGAGACCTACTAATAATGATAGTATGGTTGTGATAGTGGTAATTATAATGTGGATATTGTATGTGTATTGTGTTGTAGTAATTGAGATACCATGAGTGTCAGTGTGGTGAGTTGTATGGAATACCAGTCATTACAACCATTATTATTTACTTATCTAATTTTTACTAGTTTTATTCCAGGTCGTTCACTGGGAGGCAATTTATTGAATTACATCGCTCTTTAATCTCAAAATTATCCTCTAATTCCAAAATGAAGCTTTACATCTTATTAAAGAATGAATGAATGTGGACATGGTTTGCCTACTTACTAAGAATTAATTATAATGCTTGCAAAAACTATCTATAAACAAGCACCAAACAATTTATCACTATACTTTAAACTGTCTTTACAAGTTATAGTATTAATACTTACATGAAAGTACACAATAAACTAATATGACATAGTATATTAACTTGACTTACTAGTCTGTTATCTACAGTAACACATACAACAGTTTTAGTGACAGACGTAAAAGTTGCTAGATCCCAGAAAACACTATATACAAACCTAAGGAGGGAAACTAAGGTCTGTAGCGACACTTATGGTGACATTTTATTCTATTAGTAAATATATGGGTCTGTTTATAAAAATACTTGGCTATACTACATATACATATATATATTTATATTTTTATTGTATATGTATTTACATACATATATACATCATCTCTCTCTCTTCTCCTTTACACAAATCTTCATTAGATGCTCTTCTTCTTCTTTTGTGTTTTCATTATGCCGTAGTGAGTTTAACATCGTGGCTGAGAGGTGGTTAACAATCATCATTAACTCTCTTTAATTAATTAAAATGTGTTTAATTTGCGGATGCGATTTTCGAGGGATACACAGCACCCAGAGGGTGGGACCAAACCTCTACTAAGTGCACCCTAATTCTCATTAGGCCGCTTAATTACGTTTTTCTTAACTAAGCACAGGGCCTTCATAGCCCCACGCACACGCCTCTCTGGGCCCCCGGCCCCACACAAATCGTTCTCAGACAAGCTCAGTATGTATTGAATGTATATGTTGTTTCGGGCACCCGACGCCCGTGACGACTGTACAGCATAAAACACAAATGCAATATAAACCGCTGTGTGCGGTTTGCAGTGCACGATGTGGCGCTATTCGAGCACCACATCTGCGCTGGAAACCACATGCAGCTGTGGGCTGGAAGCGATTTTGGCCCTCAATTTGAGGGCCATAATTTATTTAAAAATAAAAATAAATTATGGAAAATAAAGTATTTACATAATACTATATAATTATTCAATTAATTTTAAATTTTAATTGGATTTACTATATAAATAAATTCACTAAATTGGACGATTTTTATACACTGATTTTGGTGTTTTCTTGGTTAATTACTTATAGATTAGTTACTAGATGGTCTAATTGACCTCATACAGAGTTATAATAAATATATAAGTATTTTATAGACATTTTTATTATATTCCTCCGAATTAATATATGTGTTATTTATATTTAAATAGCAGTTTAAGTTGTTCTACTTATAAATTAAGTTAAACTTAATGTAATCAGGTATGAATATATGTAAATTAGCTTAAATTACTTAAAGTATTTTAGTATTAGAGTACAGATTCAATTTAACTTAATTATAATTCTAAATTACTAATTTAACTAATTTAATTTAACAACTTAGCTATAAACTTAATAAATTCATTATTTGTTATCTATAAAGGATTAAATTAAGATAAAAGATTTTATTTACTTATAATCTACATATACATAGATATATATACAGTTTTATAGTTTAAACTACTTACTGATCTATTCAGTTTAATATTACATATAACTTAGTTCAATTTATATATAGTTATATAATTATTGTATTTATTGTCTAAACTAGATCTAAAACCTAAATTACAGTATTATATTTACATAGTTAATTATACAGTATATATATATATTTACACTATCTATTTACATATATAGCCTAATATATAGCTTAAGTCTATATAAGTATACTTAATATACAAAGTAATATATATATGTACATGTATAGATATATAAATATTTTTATCTCTTTTAGGTGTTTCATTCTAATTAGTTTACTGTTGTTATAGGTTTAACAGAAGTAGGAGAGAAGAAGGGAAGAGTTAACTGAGGAGAGAGTCCTCAGTTCAGTTTTCTCTTTTAAAACATGTTTAGGGTGGTGATTTCTAACTAAACTAGTTGACAGAGTTTAGAAAGAGTAGACATGTATGTACTAAAATTAGAGCTCAAGTATTGAACAAGAAAATTTGTTTACATATGAGATTAAATACAATCTACTGTCAGCTAAGATCAAATTAGAGTCTACAAGGTTTAACACTAGAACCTAGCTGTTACAACCTATAATCACTAGACAGTAGCAGCACAAGACCTTCCAGACTCTGCAGCAGCTTAAGTCACTGTCCAAATGGGCTAACTGCTACTGCAGTTAGTCCATTTGAGAAGAAATGTGAGTTTGGAGAAAAAAAACATGTAGCTACAAGATGCAGCACTTTGCTTTGTTTACTAGGATCAGAGTCAAACAAATCCAAGCTGAAAAGAAAATCAGTTAATCCCAAATCTGACAAGGGTTTAATTTCTCACTAAATCACTAAATACCTCAATTCAAATGCCAAAAACCCTCATAAAAAACTTCATTTCAGATTAAATCCACGAATATCACTGAATTAACTCTTCCTAATGCTATAGACAGCATGAAGGAACAATCAATTCAATCAATTAAAGCCCATAGTTCAAATCCCAATTTCATGAAACCTTAAGGAGTATTGAGAACTCCTTAGGTTAGGAAATCACCAAACAACCAAAAAAAAAAAAACTTTTGAATGCAAGATCAGACTTCAAATTACCATAGTAATTATCCTTAGATCTAACTTGCATTCAATGCATTCAAGGAATTATCAAATCAGATGTATGTATGGCTCTTCTGAGATGATTTCTGTCACCAGAAATCCTCTCAGATTCCTTGCCAACAAGGAATTCAAATCAACTTCATTCAATTCGTCAGATCAGGAAGTAAAACCAAAAAGAAAAATCCTTAAAATACATATTGAGGAGAAATCTGACAAACTGAAAATTTCGACCCAAAATCAGGGTCTTTTGTGACCAAGAGTGAGGTGAGTGGGAAGCCCCTTAAGTGCTTGTTGATGCCAATTTCAGATCTGAGATTGAAAATCGACCAGATCTGAAATTGGGTCAGAGTGTATGGGTGGAAGATGAGAAAACATATCGTGGAAAATCAGAACTGGACATGAAAATATGGAGAGGGAGATAATTTGAAAACATGGTCATATGAAGTCTTCCCCTCTGATCTGGAATGATTAGAGGAGGTGAGGGGGGGGGGGATTTAAGCCTAATTCTAATACTACAGCTACTTTATCCTAAGTCAAAATTAAACATTAACAATTATACTAATTCTACTCTAAACTACTTAACTATAGCTAAAACTAATATGCAGAATTATAAACCTAATCTAACAAGAAGAATGGGACCTATGGGTCCTTAGTCGATGGCTAAGGAGGAAGAAAGGAGGAAGATGACTCCAGCGGAGGGAATAGTCTGCTAGTGAGGCTCTAGGGTCATCCTCAGGTGCTACGAAGTCCTTAGCGACGAGGAGGTCGAGAGAAGGTGATGATTTCACAACCGGTGGCTGTGAAATTAGAGGCTTGATGGGGAGGAGGGACTGTAGTTGATGAATGATCGCTAAGAGGTGTAGGAGGGAGCAATCCCTTGCGCGCGACACCACTGAGGTGCTTAAGTAGCATGCTTAGTGGCTGAGATTACCGCGCAGGTGAGGATAATCAAGATGCAACCGGCAGCGAGGATGAGAGGGGCAGAGCGCATGGTGAGCTAAGCACAAAATCTGACCGTCAGATGAGATCTGGGGAGAGGGGTGATCGCACGTGCCGAATCGCACGAAACTTCCATTCGAATCTAACCGTAGATCAAGATCATGAAGAGCGATGGACGCCTGAGATTGGCCATGTTCTTCGCGCGCTACAGTGCGTGCGAAGAGCAGTAGGCCTCTCTCTGAAATAAAGGAAAATTTGCAGGCAGACCCTTGAATGAAGGGGTAGAAGAATTGCATGCAGGCCCGTAAGTGAAAAGAAGTACAACCAGAAGGGCCCTGCAGCCTTTCAAAAGGGTCCCTGCGGCTTACAAATAGGTCCAAAGGGGAGTTTTTATGGGCGAGAGTGTGATGCATGAAGGACCTAAGTGCAAACTACCTATTTCATAACCTAAATGATGTCTAATTGCCTTCAAATTTTTATATGTGCTTAATTGAACATTTAAGACATTGATTGTACTTCTGATTTGGCCTTTCAAACTTATTTATGTGTTCAATTGACACATGGATCATCATTTGTACTTTGCTTTCAGAATATCTCATTTTGTGACCTAATTATGAAGTTTTAACATAGATTAAAGGTTTTAGGTCTTTTTCTTTAATTCCCACACTTAACCCTTTTTATCTGTTAATTTGATATTACTTTACTTAGTGTCTAGCTTAACTTCAGCTTTTTAGCCATGATGAGTAGCCACTAATCATACCCTCATGCTTACGTTTTGCTAGTCCCTTAGCAGACAATCTGTTGAAGTGTAAGGCAATTTGAGTATCAGCAAGGTAAGTGTGAAGGGATATCTTTTTCTTCTTTCAAAAAGTTTTAAGTGTTTGATGATGATCTTCAGGCTGAAAGATTTTTTTCAATAAACCAACTGTGTTTTGGACATTGTGAGAACCTTATTACTGAGGATAACCTACCAGAACTCGAGGCTTAAATGACATAGACCATCTCTCAACCAACAAGGACTCTTGATATTTAAACCTTAAGTCGAATTCCAGGACTCAGGGGGTTTTACAGAGACTCAGAATGCTATGAGGTTATGGCTGTGCTTTGTGATAAGTCTGGACTAACCAAGTGAATTCTAAAGCTCACTCCTGGGGTTTCACTTCTTTTTAAGTCCAGGTTGGTCGTAACTTCAGCTCATGTTTTCGGATGACTCTCAAGAATTGATGGATATTCAAACTCAACCCTTATTCTGTTTGTGGCATAGAGAACTTTTTTGGTGGACAAACAGGGTATTTGTTTTGAACCCTGAAAATAATTTTTGGTGGAACAAGAGTATTTCAAGATTTTAGAGAACATACTTGACTTTTTTTTTTTTTTTGAATCAGTATGTCTCCGGAACTTATTTGGTAGAGCGCATTGTATTTGGTGGGTGAATTTTTTATGTGGAAAGAGTTTCTCCTAGACACAAGACTAAGGATTAGGAAAAAGAGTCTACCTGCAAGCATAGGTAACGACTCCACCTTCCCTAATGAACACAAGGGTTGAAGTTTAGGTTCAAGTGGTCTTTCCTAACATTGTGTAGTGTAAGCCAAGGTTACTTAGAATCCTAAGTCAAAGCAAACCAACGAATCCTGTACTGGTGACTCAGGTACAAGAATATGTCCTAAAGTTAGGAGAGGCTATGGTCTATCTTGTCAAGGCTCGAATTGTTTTAAGCCCAAGCTTGTATCAAGCTATTATGGCTCGGCAAGTCAAACCAGTAACGGTTGAATGTCCATAGACACTTATTCTAATTTTGTTTTCAGCTAGAAGATCATAGTTAAACACTTATCTTTTATCTTTTTCTCCCTTTCTCCTTAAAATTAATGTCCTCCCTTAAAAATAGAGTACATGTCCCTTATTGTATTTTTGGAATTTTTTTGTAATTTGTTATTTTTTTGTATTTTTAGCTTTGTAATTTTTTCAAAATTTTTTTTCAAAATTTTTGAAATTTTTTTAAGTATATATTTTTTGATAATAATATATGTACTATAGGTGTGTCTACAATTGCATTTCAGTTTAAATAGTTCACCATTTACACCCCCCCATGCTTAAATGTTACAATGTCCTCATTGAATGAATAGGGTGGATGCAAATGCATGCTCTGCTTGTCACTATCCTAGACTGGGTGATGGAAGGAAGTTATAATGAGGAGATAAAATCTCTGTGCGGATGATTTTAAGTTTGATCTAGGATCAGAGTGAACAGTCGGGCTAGGAAGTGAAATGCATGACATGTGTGTCAATGAAAGTATGCTCAAAATGTAAGGGTAGACACTATATACAAATAAAGGCAAGAGTAAGAAAGGTGAAAAGCAACTATTTACAAGGATTTTCTAAGTTTAACGCCTTCAACTAGGCGAAAACTTAGTTGGTAGTTCAAAATGTAGTAGCGAAATGGTGAAATTGATAAGTCTGAGATCATGCGGCTCAATGAAAGGTTTCAGTCTTTGACCATTTACAGTAAAAGGTTCAGATTTGTCAATTTCAGTGATCTCAACGGCTCCATTGTCAAATATTCTTAAGATCTTGAAAGGTCTAGTCCATTTTGATCTTAGTTTCCCAGGAAAGAGTTTTAGTCTAGAGTCGAAGAGAAGGACTTTTTGACCAGGGTGAAAAGATTTCCTAAGAATGTGACGGTCATGGAAGGCCTTAAGTTTATCCTTATAAATCCTTGAGCTTTCATAAGATTCATTCCTTAATTCATCAAGCTCAGAAATTTGCAATTTCCTAAGATCACCGGCCTTCTCTAAGTCCAAGTTACACTTTCTGATGGCCCAATAGGCTTTGTGCTCTAGTTCTACGGGAAGATGACAGTGTTTCCCATACACAAGTCTAAAAGGAGACATGCCTAAAGGGGTTTTGTGGGCTATCCTATATGCCTACAACGATTAGAAAGGTGGGAAGACCAATCCTTTCTATCTGGTCGGATGGTAGTCTGTAAAATCTTCTTGATCTCCCGATTGGACAATTCAGCAAGTCCATTGGTTTGAGGGTGATAAGGTGTAGCAATCCTATGTGACACCCCATACTTTTGAAGTAGGGACTGAAAATGTGTGTTTCTAAAATGAGACCCTCCATCACTAATGATGGCTTTTGGTACCCCAAATCTAGAGAAGATAAAGTCTTGAACGAATTATGTCACAACTCTATGATCATTAGTCCTCGAGGGGATGGCTTCAATCCATTTTGAAACATACTCAACTGCCAACAATATGTACTCGAAGCCATAAGATTTAGGAAAAGGTCCCATGAAGTCAATGCCCCAAATGTCAAAGATTTCGCACACCATGATCGGATTCAAGGGCATCATGTCTCGGCGGCCAATACTGCCAAGAGACTGATAGCGTGAACATGCCCTGCTATATTCGTGTGCAACTTTAAAGATTGTGGGCCAATAAAAATCGCTCTGCAAAATCTTTGCAGCGGTCTTTTTGCCAGAGAAGTGTTCGCCGCACGGCTGGTCATGGCAGAACGATAAGATGCTTCTAATCTCCTTATCTGGAACACACTTCCTAAAGATCTAGTCTTTGCAGTGCTTGAAAAGCCAGGGTTCTTCCCAGTAATAGTGCTTGGCCTCGGATCTAAGTCTGTCTTTTTGATGTCGAACCCAATCAGTGGGGAGGATTCCAGAAACCAGGTAGTTGACAATGTCAGCATACCAGGGAAGATCAGAATGAATGAATAGCAATTGCTCATCAGGGAAGTGGTCAAGAATGGTTGAAGAAGGAGAGATCGCTTCAGAAGGAAGGCGGGATAAGTGGCTAGCTACCACATTCTTCTTTCCATCCTTATCACAAATCTCTAAATCAAATTCCTGTAAAAGCAGGATCCATCTAATCAGATGAGATTTCACGTCCTTCTTGGCGAGAAGATGTTGAACTACCGTGTGGTCAGTGTAGACTATAATGTGGGAACCTAAAAGATAAGGTCTGAATTTCTCCAGTGCAAATACTACAACTAGCAATTCCTTTTCCGTGACGGTGTAATTCCTCTAGGCTTCATCTAAGGTCTTACTAGCGTAATAGATGACTATGGGTTTCCTGTTCAATTTTTGACCAAGGACAGCTCCTACTGCATAATTAGAGGCATCACACATGATCTCAAAAGGGTGAGACCAATTCGGGGGTTGCAGTATGGGTGCCTTGGTAACCAGATCATGAAGTGTCGTATAGGCACGAACACACTCGTTAGAGATCTAGAAGTCTACATATTTAGAGAGGAGAGTAGTGAGAGGTCGAGCTATTTTCGAGAAATCCGCTATAAAGCGGTGATAAAAACCAACATGCCTGAGAAAAGATCGAATCTGTTTAACCGATGAAGGTAGTGATAAATCAAAAATCAATTTTACCTTCGCGCGGTCAACCTCAATTCCTCTCTCAGAGATAAGGTGACCTAATACTAGTCCTTCCGTTACCATGAAATGATATTTTTCCCAGGAAAGCACCAGATTCACATTTATGCATCTTTGCAGGACCTTAGTCAGGTGGTCCAAACATGCATCGAATGTGCTCCCAAAGACCAAGAAGTCATCCATGAAGACTTCTAATCAATCACCTACTAAGTCGGAAAAGATTGCAAACATACACCGCTAAAATGTAGCAGGCGCATTGCACAATCCAAAAGGAATCCTACGGAATGCAAAGGTTCCGTAGGGGTAGGTGAATGTCATTTTTTCCTGATCGTCGGGGTGAATTGCCACCTAATTATATCCTGAATAGCCATCCAAAAAGCAGAAAAATCTATTCCCTACCAGTCTTTCCAGTATCTGATCAATGAAGGGCAAAGGGAAATGATCTTTCTTCGTGGCTTGGTTGAGTTTTCGATAATCTATACATACTCGCCACGAACTAGCAATGCGTGTAGGGATGACTTCTCCAGAATTAGTGGTGATGATGGTAAGTCCAGCCTTCTTTGGCACAACCTGAACAGGACTTACCCATCTACTGTCAGAAATTGGGAAGATAATTCCATTGTCCAACCACTTAATCATTTCACTTTTTACCACCTCTTGTAATGTAGGGTTCAATCTATGCTGGGGCTATCTAGTAGGTCTAGATCCTTCTTCAGTAAAAATCCTATGTGTGCGATAAGAAGGACTGACGCCGGTTAGGTCAGAAAGGCTCCATCCTATAGCCTGCCTATGTGCTCTTAGGATAGATAAGAGTCGTGATTCTTGATTAGATGATAGGGAAGAGTTAACAATCACTGGATAGGTCTGATCAGGTCCTAAGAAAACATATTTGAGAGAGTCAGGAAGAGGTTTGAGTTCAACAGGTATAGGATCAGAAGGAGCAGGTGTGAAAGTTTTGGGAGATCCTAGAGATACTAAAGGAATAGGAGGTAGGTTCTCAGTTTCTAAATATGGTATCTCAGTGGAAGTCAAGTCAGAGTCCAAAGAGTGTTGAGGTTCTAAATTTAATGAATTGATTAAGGTATCCTCAACCAACTGATCCAAAGAATCGAGAGAAAAGATTTCTTCAATTAAACTACAGGTCGGTCCTCTTTGGGCCTGAAAATATCAATTTTTATTTTCTGATCTCCGAACTTCAATTCTATAAGGCCCTCCTCACAATTGATGTTTGCCTTGGCCGTAGCCAAGAAAGGTCTTCCTAAAATGATAGGTGTGTTCTGGATATCTTCAGGTACTTCCATGTAAAGGACTATAAAGTCTACAGGAAAGTAAAAATCCTTGACCCACACTATGACATCTTCCAACACTCCCTGAGGTGTCTTAACTGATCTGTTAGCTAATTGCAGGGACACCTCAGTTGGCTTCAGATTGGCAACCTCAAAATGTGTCAGCAGAGAGGTTGGGATAAGATTGATGGAAGCACCTAGGTCAAGTAGTGCTCTATTAAATGTGGTGTTACCTATCATGCAGGATAAGAGAGGGGTGCTTGGGTCTTTCATCTTAGTTGGGAGTGTACTAGAGATGATGGAACTAGCTTGTTCCGAGAGAATGATTGGACTACTCCCTTTTTGAATTCTTGCTTTACGCTTAGGTGTGCATAGGTCTTTTAAAAACTTAGCGTAAAGCGGAATGTGGCGGATTGCATCCAACAAGGGGATGTTTATGTGGACTTGCTCAAAGAGCTTAAGCAAATCCTCCTCAGGTGCCACACAGGTCTTTTTCTTTCCTTTCTCCTTCTTCTTTAAAGCTTCAGGAAAAGGAACTGGAGTGGTGATAAGAGGTTCAGTCATAGGTAGAGGAGAAGTAGGAAGTGGAGGAGCAGAACTAGAAGTTGTAGGTGTTAGAAGAGATGGATCTAGTGTGCTTTTACCACTCCTAGTGACTATGGCATTTAGTTTAGCCCTAGGGGTAGATGGTAAATCAGTGTTAGGTAGCAGAGGTGGTTGTGTTTGTGCAAGAGAAGAACTTGAGTCAGTGAAGAATTCAGTGTTGTGCAAAGGTTGTGAAATGACATGTGCTTGGTCTTGAATTGGTAGTCTAGGTTGGACATACCTCTGAGCAGGTATGTTCCTAGGGTTGGGTTGTGCTTGAGATGAGAGTGAATGTGGTTGACGGGACTCCATCAAGTGTGATAGCTGGGCTCTCATCTCAGCTAAGGCTGCGTCCTATCTCTGCTGCATAGCAATATTCTGTTGTTGCATATCAGCAAGAGCTTTCATGATAGACCCCAACTGGTCATCTCTTGTAGGCCCAGATTGAGAGTATTGGGTGGGCCTGGGTTGGGGTTGCTTGTAGGCACGCGGTGGATATCCGTGTGATTGTGGAGGTGGTGCTCGGATCGGGTTGTGCAGTGGTGGTGCAGAAGGTTGTTGAAAAGGAGGTCTCTATGAATTTCTCGACCATGAGAAATTTGGATGATTGCGCCATCCAGGGTTATAGGTTTGTGCGAAAGGGTCATTATGAATGGCATGGAGCTCCTCCAAGACTCCAGAAGGTGCAGGGAAGTCAGTGTAGGGAGGAACAAAGGTTCCTCCAACCGGTGAAGGATATGGAAATGGAAAATCCGGTAATGCAGTTTGTGTCACAGAAAGGTTATTCACAGTTTCCCTCCCTGTGGGAAACTGAGAAGAAGTGTTTTGTGCTGGCGACTGAGAAGAAGAAGATGAGGGTTTTGAGAGAAATTTCCATACTTCATCTACTTTCTTCTCGATTAAGCCCACTTTATCCAGTTGACTAGCCACTATCTCTAAGTCTTTGCTACTGGATTGGGCTTCGTGTACCCCAGTATGTGAGTGGGAATGTGAGGACTTTCTTTTAAACACTCTCCTTGATGCATTATTAATAGAGTTTTTGGCCATGGCTTCAAAGAGCTCAAAGGCAGAGTCCTCGTCCCGACACAGGAAATTGCCTCCACAAGCGGCATCTACGAAATTCCGTGTGTCATCATGGAGCCCATGGTAGAAGATCTGGACCTGTTGCCAGTGTGGGACACCATGGTGAGGACATTTTCTCAGAAGCTCATGGAATCTCTCCCAAGCCTCGTGCATTGGTTCTCCTGAATTCTGAGTGAATGTAGTGATGGCACGCCTTAAGGCGTTAGTGCGGCCTACAGGAAAGTACTTCTTTAAGAACTCATGTTCTAAAGAAGCCCAGGAATCTATAGGTGTAGTCCGTGCAAGTGTTCGAAACCAAAAGGCTGCCTTATCTTTCAATGAAAAGGAGAACATTTTCATTAAAAGCGTGTGCTGATCATGTCCTTGCGGACCCAAAGTTTGGACAAGATTTTTCAGCTCCTCTAAATGCTGAAAAGGGTCCTCAGAAGCAAGTCCATGGAAGTGAGGAATGAGTGCTATAATGTTTGGCTTCAGTTCAGCAACACGACCCCCATTGGGATAACGTACCATAGGCATTGGTTGGGCAACTGCGGGATTATAATAATCCTGTAGTTGAGGTCTACGGGGTTGGGGTGGTGCCTGGGGGTTTCTAGGTTGAAGTGGTTGTGGTTGGGGGTTAGCTAAAAGATTAACAGTTTGAGCAAGCTGTTGCACCTGTTGGGTTAGGGTATTCATTTGTAGTTGTGTGTCGAAAAGGTGCTGAAGATGAGGCATAGGTCCTCTCTCCGGGGGTGGATTAGGATAATTAGGATAAGGTGGAGGTTGGAACCTAGGGATAGGTGGTTGTTGTGGTGGAGGATGTGCAACTAAGTCTGGAGGAAGTTCTTCAAAATCCTCGAATTGTGATGACTCAAGATCATCCTCTTGGTGAATGGGATTGTGAATAGGATTTTGAGACTCGGGAGGTAAAGGATTAGAAGTGGAGGGCAAAGAGAAAGATGCAGTAGCTTGGGTACTAGTACATAAGGGGAGTACAAGTTTTGGGTTTTGGGATCTCCTACCTTCCATTGAGTTGGTTTTTGGAAACACGTTTACTACAACTCATTCCCACTCAATGGAAAAATTTTAACCAAGTTCACAGAAAGCGGAAAAATCCCAATTAAATCTCAATTCATTCAGAAGACCAATCAAGCGAGATAAATCAAAAAAAAAACTTTTCCTAGAGGCTGCTACGCAAAATTATGTTGTACGCAAGCAATTGTTTCAAACAATTGTACGTGTCCTAAGATAAACCTAGCGATGTGCAAACCTCTAAAATCCATTGGGAATCTGGATAAGACTTAGCGTGCGAATCCAGATCCTGTGGTTGTAGAAAGAAATGAGGTAGAAACCCGTGTGTTGTGACCTTAAGTGATCGTGCTGTGTGCACGATAGCAATCAACACAAGGCGTTGAAGATCTCAATCATGGTTTCACCCAAAGTTGATTTCTTTTTGACTTAATTCAAGTGATTATGATATGATTTCTATGCTGCTTGTCTCACTTTTTACTCAGTTCAGTACAAGAGATGGTCTTCTTAATTTTAAGTCAAATTCAATGATGACAGGAGTTAGAGTAAGGTAAGGAATGCGTACCTGACTCCAGCAATCTTCTACATGTAGATTTGACTTGAATTGAAATCTAGCAGAAAAATATGCAACCTAAAATGGATGCCTAAGGTTATGCTGCTGCTAGATAAGTATGAGATCTTTTGATTTTTGATTTTTTTATATGCAAGAAGAAAAAACAGGGAAAGAAATCGATTCGGAAAATCGCAATGCAAAAATCGTATCGATGAGGGAGAAGTAGGAAATAAAAGTCCAGACAGTCCACAATTATTACAATGAATGTGTGAGAACAGGCTCCCACAACTTATGACTAACAATTTATCCTAGTTAATATACCTAAAGCTATCTAAACTAAACAAATATTATTACTAATCCTACAGCTACTCCAAGGGCAAACTCTTCCTGGATGTCGGGTCAGGAGAGTAGTGACTCCACCAGGAAGACGACCTCTACCTGGATGATGATACTGCTTCTCCCCCTCCTCAAGTGATGTGGAAAATAACAAATGATTAGTAAAAGAATAAAAGAATGTATACACAAATAAATCAATGGAAGAAAGCAATTACAATCAATGAATTTGAATGAAATGAAGAATTTCTATATACAAAAGAATTAAAGGGAAATTTTGGCATAAAGAGCGTTGCCTCCTCTGCAACGGTGCCAAAAATAATAATGATAGTATGGTTGTGGTAATGGTAATTATAATATGGATATTGTATGTGTAGGTGTTGTAGTAATTGAGATACCATGAGTGTCAGTGTGGTGAATTGTATGGAATACCAGTCATTACAACCATTATTATTTACTTATCTAATTTTTACTGGCTTTATTCCATGTCGTTCACTGGGAGGCAATTTATTGAATTACATCGCTCTTTGATTTCAAAATTATCCTCTAATTCCAAAAGGAAGCTTTACATCTTATTAAAGAATGAATGAATGTGGACATGGTTTGCCTACTTACTAAGAATTAATTGTAATGCTTGCAAAAACTAACTAACCGTAAACAAGTACCAAACAATTTACCACTATACTTTAAACTATCTTTACAAGTTATAGTATTAATACTTACATGAAAGTACACAATAAACTAATATGACATAGTATGTTAACTTAACTTAGTAGTCTGTTATCTACAGTAACACATACAACAGTTTTAGTGACAGACGTAAGCGTCGCTAGATCCCAGAAAACACTGTATACAAACTAAGGAGGGAAACTAAGGTCTGTAGCGACACTTATGGTGACATTTTATTCTATTAGTAAATATATGGGTCAGTTTATAAAAATAATTGGCTATACTACATATACATATATATATATTTATACTTTTATTGTATATGTATTCACTTACGTATATACATCGTCTCTCTCTCTTCTCCTTCACACAAATCTTCATTAGATGCTCTTCTTTTGTGTTTTCATTATGCCGTAGTGAGTTTAACATCGTGGCTGAGAGGCGATTAACAATCATCATTAACTCTAATTAATTAAAATGTGTTTAATTTGCCGATGTGCTTTTCGAGGGATACACAGCACCCAGAGGGTGGGACCAAACCTCTACTAAGCACGCCCTAATTCTCATTAGGCCGCTTAATTACATTTTTCTTAACTCAGCACAGGGCCTTCATAGCCCCACGCACACGCCTCTCCGGGCCCCCGGCCCAACACAAATCGTTCTCAGACAAGCTCAGTATGTTTCGAATGTTTCAGGCGCCTGGCGCTGGTGATGACTGTACAACATAAAACATAAATGCAATAAAACCGCTGCGTGCGGTTTGCAGTGCACGATGTGGTGCTATTCGAGCGCCACATCTGCGCTGGAAACTGCATGCAGCTGTGGGCTGGAAGCGATTTTGGCCCTCAATTTGAGGGCCATAATTTATTTAAAAATAAAAATAAATTATGGAAAATAAAGTATTTACATAATACTATATAATTGCTCAATTAATTTTAAATTTTAATTAGATTTACTATATAAATAAATTCACTAAAGTGGACTATTTTTATAGACTGATTTTGGTGTTTTCTTGGTTAATTACTTATAGATTAGTTACTAGATGGTCTAATTGACCTCATACAGAGTTATAATACATATATAAGTATTTCATAGACATTTTATTATATTTTTCTGAATTAATATATGTGTTATTTATATTTAAATAGCAATTTCGGTTGTTCTACTTATAAATTAAGTTAAACTTAATGTAATCAGGTATGAATATACGTAAATTAGCTTAAATTACTTAAAGTATTTTAGTCTTTGTATACAGATTCAATTTAACTTAATTATAATTCTAAATTACTAATTTAACTAATTTAATTTAACAACTTAGCTATAAACTTAATAAATTCATTACTTATTATCTATAAAGGATTAAATTAAGATAAAAGATTTTATTTACTTATAATCTACACATACATAGATATATATACAGTTTTATAGTTTAAACTACATACTGATTTATTCAGTTTAATATTACGTATAACTTAGTTCAATTTATATATAGTTATATAATTATTGTATTTATTAACTAAACTAGACCAAAAACCTAAATTACAGTATTATATTTACATAGTTAATTATACAGTATATATATATATATTTACACTATCTATTTACATATATAGCTTAATATATAGCTTAAGTCTATATAAGTATACTTAATAAACAAAGTAATATATATATCTACATGTATAGATATATAAATATTTTTATCTCTCTTTTGGGTGTTTCATTCTAATTAGTTTACTGTTGTATAGGTTTAATAGAAGTAGGAGAGAAGAAGGGAAGAGTTAACTGAGGAGAGAGTCCTCAGTTCAGTTTTATCTTTTAAAACATGTTTAGGATGGTGATTTCTGACCAAACTAGGTGACGGAGTTTAGAAAGAGTAGACATGTATGTACTGAAATTAGAGCTCAAGTATTGAACAAGAAAATTTGTTTACATACGAGATTAAATACAATCTACTATCAGCTAAGATCAAATTAGAGTCTACAAGGTTTAACACTAGAACCTAGCTGTTACAACCTATAATCACTAGACAGTAGCAGCACAAGACCTTCCAGACTCTGCAGCAGCTTAAGTCACTGTCCAAATGGGCTAACTACTGCTGCAGTTAGTCCATTCGAGAAGAAATGTGAGTTTGGAGAAAAAAAACATGTAGCTGCAAGATGCAGCACTTTGCTTTGTTTACTGGGATCAGAGTCAAACAAATCCAAACTGAAAAGAAAATCAGTCAATCCCAAATCTGACAAGGGTTTAATTTCTCACTAAATCACTAAATACCTCATTTCAAATGCCAAAAACCCTCATCAAAAATTTCATTTCAGATTAAATCCACGAATATCATTGAATTAACTCTTCCTAATGCTATAGACAGCATGAAGGAAGAATCAATTCAATCAATTAAAGCCCATAGTTCAGATCCCAGTTTCATAAAACCTTGAGGAGTATTGAGAACTCCTTAGGTTAGGAAATCACCAAATAGCCATAAAAAAAACATATGAATGCGAGATCAGACTTCAAATTACCACAGTAATTATCCTTAGATCTAACTTGCAATCAATGCATTCAAGGCATTATCAAATCAGATGTATGTATGGCTCTTCTGAGATGATTTCTGTCACCAGAAATCCTCTCAGATTCCTTGCCAACAAGGAATTCAAATCAACTTCATTCAATTCGTCAGATCAGGCAGTAAAACCAAAAAGAAAAATCCTTAAAATCCACATTGAGGAGAAATCTGACAAACTGAAAATTTCGACCCAAAATCAGGGGCTTTTGTGACCAAGAGTGAGGTGAGTGGGAAGGCCCTTAAGTGGTTGTTGACACCAATTTCAGATCTGAGATTGAAAACCAACCAGATCTGAAATTGGGTCAGAGTGTATGGGTGGAAGATGAGAAAACATATCGTGGAAAATCAGAACTGGACATGAAAATATGGAGAGGGAGATAATTTGAAAACATGGTCTTATGAAGTCTTCCCCTCTGATCTGGAATGATCAGAGGAGGTGAGGGGGGGATTTAAGCCTAATTCTACTACTATAGCTACTTTATCCTAAGGCGAAATTAAACATTAACAATTATACTAATTCTACTCTAAACTACTTAACTACAGCTAAAACTAATATGTAGAATTATAAACCTAATCTAACACGAAGAATGGGACCTATGGGTCCTTAGCCGGTGGCTAAGGAGGAAGAAAGGAGGAAGATGACTCCAGTGGAGGGAAGAGTCTGCTAGTGAGGCTCCAACGTCGTCCTCAGGTGCTATGAAGTCCTTAGCGACAAGGAGGTCAAGAGAAGGTGATGATTTCACAGCCGGTGGCTGTGAAATCAGAGGCTTGATGGGGAGGAGGGATTGGAGTGGACGAATGATCGCTAAAAGGTGTAGGAGGGAGCGATCCCTTGCGCGTGACACCACTGAGGTGCTTAAGTAGCATGCTTAGTGGCTGAGATCACCGCGCAGGTGAGGATAATCAAGATGCAACCGGCGACGAGGATGAGAGGGGCAGAGCGTGCGGTGAGCTAAGCACAAAATCTGACCATCATATGAGATCTGGGGAGAGGGGTGATCGCAAGCGCCGAATCGTGCGAAACTTCCATTCAAATCTAACCGTAGATCAAGATCATGAATAGTGACAGACGGCTGAGATTGGCCGTGTTCTTCGCGCGCTACAGTGCGTGCGAAGAGCAGTAGGCCTCTCTCTGAAATGAAGGAAAATTTGCAAGCAGACCCTTGAATGAAGGGGTAGAAGAATTGCATGCAGGCCCCTAAGTGAAAAGAACTACGATTGGAAGGGCCCTGCAGCCTTTCAAAAGGGTCCCTGTGGCTTACAAATAGGTCCAAAGGGGAGTTTTTAAGGGCGAGAGTGTGATGCATGAAGGACCTAAGTGTAAACTATCTATTTCATAACCTAAATGATGTCCAATTGCCTTCAAATTTTTATATGTGCTTAATTGAACATTTAAGACATTGATTATACTTCTGATTTGGCCTTTCAAACTTATTTATGTGTTCAATTGACACATGGATCATCATTTGTACTTTGCTTTCAGAATATCTCATTTTGTGACCTAATTATGAAGTTTTAACATAGATTAAAGGTTTTAGGTCTTTTTCTTTAATTCCCACACTTAACCCTTCTTATCTGTTAATTTGATATTGTTTTACTTAGTGTCTAGCTTAACTTCAGCTTTGTAGCCATGATGAGTAGCCATTCATCACCTACAACACAGTCTACAAAGAAAATAAGATGGACGGCCATGATGGCACCATGTGGTGCCATTACAGCCGCCCAACAACATCGCCGAACCTCTGAAGGAAGCACCCCTGCTCATTGTGGGTCGTTGGATCATCATCCAACAGCCACCATGCACCCACGTCATCGCTCTAGGCGTGCCTCATCAAGGAAGGTCAAGACATAGCCATTGGATCTCCATCCAACAGATGATAGTAGCCACGCGTGGAGAAAGAAACAAAGTAATCCATGAGCCTAGCATAGCAGTTAGCGCGCTAGAGTAGAAGAGTGAGGTGCACGATCGAGGCGTGATCCATGTGAATTTGAGGTGTCAACGATCGCAAGCAGAATTGGAGCCTCAAATCTCCATCAAGCGGTGATGACATTAACGCATGGTGCGTTGATCTGCGCTAGATGGCCATGCATGTGATAACGTGCAACCAAACACGCGCACGTGCATTTGAAATTCCAAAGGTAGTGCGGGTGAAGAGCTTAAGTCATTCAATCTCGTGATCAAACAGTTGAGGAGTGATGACTGCACTCTACTGAGAATCGAGCATGATTTAAGCGCTTGCAATTGACGCGCAGTTGTGAAGCGAGCGGCAGCCATGCGATTGCAAAACGAGGGTCACAAGAGTGCCACGTGTCAGTTCCAAAGGAGATTCGAGTGTTGGAGCTATTTTGGAAGGCCTTTTTATGTGCAATCTTATCCATTGATCTCTTGATCGATGGATTTGATCAATCTGAGGTTGTTGCATGAGTTGGAGGGATCAAATGCCGACTTTGTCTCTCAATGAAACTATAAAAGGATCCCTAGGGCCCCCAGTTGAAGATCATCTCTTCAACAACACTCTCTCCAGGCCTTCTCCAGATCTTCTTTGGCTCTCTCCTTCTGAAGCACCCACCAAACCACCTTGGTGCATCACTGCTGCTCTCCCCAACCACTCCAAAAGGCCACCACAGACCACCTGTAATGCCCTTATTCTGATAGATTAGATAGCTATTTTATTTCTGTTTTAGCATTACATTAGTTATGGCTACAACTCAACTGCTTCATATCTATATTATGATTAGACTTCCACTCCATTATTGTGATTAGCATTCAATTTATATATGAATTCTCTAGTTAGCATTCTAAATCAGTTCGTGAATTCAAAAGCATTTTCTACCTCCCTGAGTTCGACCGAGACTCACCTCTCGTTAAATTTTATTTGTTTTGACATATTTTATGCAATGCTATGACATAATCAATCTTTTAACGTGATCTATGACGAGTCGATTGTTCGCTTTAAAGTCGTTTGTAGTTTTATGTGATGGAAAAATCGACTAATCAATATTTGAAAAGAAATAACCACTCGTAGAAGAGCAGGTCGTATCCACAGGGAGGCAATGATGTATTTAAATTTGCACCGATTAAAAACGTTTGTTCATAGTTAGTTTAGATGAGAATCAAGTCAAATTTGCTTCAGATTAAGGTTGAATCAAGAAATCATGCTGAAATAGCAATTCTTAATAACTAGAGGATATTTTTTTGCATTGCAGATTCAATAAAATATCATTAAAAGATGACAATGGCAGAAAATGTAATTATTAATGGCATGAATACTGTAGCAAAATAGGGGATTTATTCCCCTTGGCCGTGCGTGAAGAGGAGTGGACAGCTGGAGACGGGAAGCTCGGAGGAAGTTCTTTGAACTGAGGGCTTCGCAGCAGTGGTGGCGGCGAGTTGCGTGGTGGCCGGAGCTCCGGCGAAGGTGGCTACCAATGGTGGCTGCAGCTGCTGGAGGTGATGCGTGTGCGTGGGCTGAGCACTGCTACAGGTGGTGCACGCGCACGCACTGGTGTTGTGGGCATGCTGGAGTTGAGCGTGCGGAGGGTTGCTGGCAGGCGCGCTTTGGTGGAGGCGGATGCTGTTGTAGGCGGTAGGCGCAGGCGGATGGTGCGGGTGCACTGTAGGCTGGAAAAAGAACTAACGACAGGGAAGGAAGATGAAGGTGTGCTGTAGGAACTTCAGACGTTCGGGAAACTTCCCGGACGTCTTAACTGACTGAGGAGTGAAATTGCAGTGGCTGCGGCGGTGGTTGTTGGTGACGATGTCGAGGGAGGTGCACATTGAGGTGGTAACGGTAATGCGAACGAGCTCCGGATGGCGGTGTGGCCTGTCACACCACACACCCACAGTGGTGGAGACTCGTCGCCACGGTTGAGGCCGGTGGTGTGGAATGGACGAGAGACGAACTCTCTGCACAGTGGTGGTCGGGGATGGAGGCCTACTGAGCTCGGCTGCCTCCTCCTCTCTTTTGAAATTAGCTGCCTGACTAGATCCAACACATCCGCTCCTCCTTGATTGGGTTCTTCACTACGGCAGCTGGAAGAAGAAATGCAGTCGTTGCACATAGAAGAAGAATAAAAAATAATGATAAAATATTATGGTTATTTATATACAAACCCTCAACTTTTATGTTAACCTAAATTAATGCATGCAATGTACCTAATTAGTTAACTAATGCAATTCTAAGTTAATTCTAAATGCATTTAAATATGAATAAGATGCATGAATTATGTAATTGAATTAGAAATATGAATTAATCTATTTACATCCTAATTTATGCTAAATAAATGTTAGAATTAACCTAATGTCCAGGCACTTAAATACTTAAATAGCTCACAAATATGAGCTAATCAAATACCCCCATGCCTAGTTTTTGCTAGTCCCTAGCAAAATTAAGCGAAACCTAGCACTCCAAGTAGACTAGTCAACCCAATTGGTCTTCCTTCAGAAACATGTTAAGTTCAGACTCTAGACCCAAAGTTCCCAAGTAGTTGCTAATTACAGACTAGGTCGGCTAAAGACGAGTTACAGGCACAAGTTTCCCTGATTTCTAACTCTACCCTAAAGTTTATTGATCCCTGAGATTAAAGCATCCGTGCCTGCGCATTGGTCTAAGTTATTTGAGTTAAAGGAAAAAGTTTTTTTTTTTAGAATAATATATATATATATATATATTTTGTTTGATTCTTCTAAGTCTAACCTTAGATCAGCTATCAACATGGTCTATGTCGGATTCATTGTCCCCATTACCATACCTCGAAGGGTGCCTGGCTTTCGATGCTTTGAGATAGCATCGCCCATAACGACCCCAAGAACTCCTGGCAATCGACACTTTGAGATAGTATCGCCCATGGATTTCTTAAGCGAATTTAGGCCTATGGCAATCGGCACTTCGAGATAGGGACGCCCATGGTACCTGAACCGCACAATGCACTTACATGCCCCCAGTAGGATGGATATCCTAAGAGACAAGCGCCGAGGAGGTAATATGTTATCATCGCATCCTCAAGGTGAGTATATACTCTACCTCTCCTGTGGTGGGAACTCTTCCAATCAAAATGTGTTTTCAAGCCTCTCCTAAGTCAAAACTAAGAGAACCAAATGTCTTTTCAGAAAGAAAGAAATTAAGTTAATTACCAGACCAAGTGTGTGAAATTTGGATGCTTAGGTTACAAGGACCCATAAACCAAAAGGTAGAACAAGACTCCAGGCACTACCACACCTTTTAACTCAAACCCTAGCTTTCCTTCCTCAACCTCTTGAGGAATGGTCTGCAACTTAACTCCTACTTAAGTTTTTAAGTCCACAAAGGACCCTAAAGGTCTAAAGCTAGTAGCTCATTTAGCTTCTAAAGTTTGACCCTAGAATTAACTTAGTCTACCCTAGAGTTCTTATTTGCTTAAGAATGCAAGACCTAGCCAATTATGCTCAAAACATTTTTTTTTATATGCAAATGTACGCAATGAATGCACTATGCTATGTATATTCCCAAGTACACCCCCCCACGCCTAAAATCTATAGTGTCCTCATTACATAGAAGGATATTACCTGGGTCAAAGTTGGGTTGAATAGCCAAAGAACCTGCAAATCAGGTTCAAGGATTGTAGAAATAAGCCCTAAAAATGAGAAAAGTAATGTTGGCCTAGAAAATAGGTAACGTGGGATGTTGGCGAGCTGATGATGAATCCCGATAGCAAATGCTCACCCAACTAAGATGGGAATGAAATCTTCCTAGGTTACTAGAGGAGGTTCTAAAGGATAAACAGGTATAACAACCTCCAAAGGGGTAGGGGGAGGATGACAAGGATCCTCCAAAAGGTATGGGGAAGGAATGGTGCAAAGATAAATCCCCAAGGTAATGGACTTACTAAAGAAATCATCAATCCGTACCCGATACTTCATTACGGGAAATATTGGTTTGTTAAGCCCCCCGGTCATAACAAAAGTGAGCAATTCTCTAAGGCAAGGATCGTCTAGGGTGTCCAGGTTACGAGGTTGCGGGATGGCCATAAGATCTAAGTTAGGTTTAATCAGCTCGATGTCCAACCCTAACACTCTTTCTAAATCCTCAATTGCATCCCTAGCATTCCTTGCACCATCACATGTATCTTCCTACTCCTCATCAGGAGTCACAATTTTGCTTTCAGATATAAGCAAATCAAAGGGTGACTTCGAAATGAATGAAGGCAGGTTGGAAGCAACAGATGTAAGGATTATCCTATCAATGTCATCCCCGGGTTTTTGTTCTTTACTCAAATCTTCCCCGGAGTCTATATGTGAATCCACATAAATCTTAGATGTTGCTTCGAAATTTTCTATCATTTCATCATGAGGAGAAATATCATCAATGGTTGTTCTAAGGAAACCTAATTTGGTCAAATTTGTGACATCCTCAGGGGCTAACTCTTCAAATAAGACATAATCACCCTTAGTGGCACTCCAAATCTTGAATGTAGGTTCCTCATATAATTCGTCTTTCTCCTCATCACACAATTCATCATATACTCGAGGCCTAGAATCATCTAATATCTCAGCAGATCCCCTAGGAAGCTTTATCTGAGGTAAATGGTTTACATTAGTAACATCAGACTCCTCAGATAGGTCAATTTCTTTAGGGTTAGGTTCCGTAAGGGTGGGATTGAGTTCCATCTCGTGATAAGAAGGGAGGGTAGGATTAACAATTTGACTTTGACCCACTTCATCAAATGTCACGAAAATACTATCATCTGGGTTGAGGTCTTCCAATGGTACCATCATTCCCTTCTTTTGACTTCAATATAATTCAGGTGGATACTCAACCTTATCATCATCTTCTTCGGGTTGCCACCTTTCTTCATCCAATGCATAGCTACTTTCATATGTATCTTACTCCCACCTAAGGTGTGGATCTCTCAAGGAAGTGTCATCTAATGGGGAGGTTTCAAAATCGATCCTCGAAAAGTAGCTATTCTCCCCAGAATTTCCCTCCAACTTAAAGTGTAGCTCTCTCATGGGAGATGCATCTATTGTAGAGGGGTGTACATCATCCTCAATGGGGTAGATTGGGTGGCTAATTTCATCTCTTTCTTGTTGGCCTGCTCTCAAAGATTCTCCTAACAATTCAATCATTTTGTTTTGCATTTTCTGTATTCCATCTTCAAAGAGGAGAGGTCATTTCTATCATGAGAGAAGTCAGGCTCAGGCTTATAGTACCCAGGAGTGTCTGTCCAACCATAATAATTTTTCAGGGAGGGTGAGTTGGGTATTTCGATGGTGCATGGGATATTGGGCAAAGCAAATCCTGCTCCTAGGTTCTATTCACTGATTTGGGGCTTAACCAGGCCAATACTCCTATAATAGGAGTAAAACGGATCCCAATGATTGTCATTATGTCCAACAAGGGATGGACCATCTCGACGTCTGGGATCGAAGGATGCAGAGTGGGGGTGAGGGTGTGGGAAAGATGTGAAAGGATGAAAATCAATGTGGTCCATTCTAACTCACACCTTAATCAGAATTCCCCAAGCAAAACACAATTCAAAAAGGACCTTTTAGGTCTTTCCCAATTTAGGCTCTTGATTTTAAGTTAGATTGCAGGTGACAATACAATTTGTTCAATCAATTTACGTGCCTATTGTCGATCTACAGCTCGCCTAAGAAGACCTAGTTGGAGCTTAGGTGTTCTTCCCTAAATCTCAAATGGTAGAACAACTCCAAAGACAGAAGATTGAGGGATGCAAGTAGGACTAAGCCTTCCTTTGAAGCTGTGCTTTCGCGGTGCTTCTCAACTACCCCCAAAAATCCATGACAGGGTATCCCCCTCTTTGGATTTACAAAACCTTTGATCTCAAGTTCCAAACACTTCAGAATCTAACGATAGGAGGGCTCTTGTCCTAGTATTTCCAAACCTAAGGAGTGTCTACAAGCGTGCCGTGGTGCAAGCGAAATAATTGTGCATACACCGCAAAAGATTTTGAATTTTGAATCGCACGCCAAGTTTGAAAATCAAATCCTTGGCTTTAAAATGTCCCTCCTTTAATTAGTCCTTTTTGTAGAAAATATGTGACCACTTGTTAGATTTATTTAGTACAGATTAGGTGGTCTTCGCATTAAGTCCTAATGCAATGCGTGATCAAGAATAGGATGCAAAGTAAGAGAATGTGTACCTTGCTTCTAGCACTCAACGATGCAAGAATGCACACAATGCAGAGAAGTAAATCTAGAGGCTGCTCGTACAGACCTAAATGCTTTGTCCTAAGGGCAGGCAACTTCTAGCAGGTAGCTCATTTTTATTTATTTATTTATTTTTAAACTACTTATGCACAAGCAAATAAAAGTAATCAATAAACTAAAAACCTAAATCTAAAGAAAAGGGAACAGGCTCCCAAAAATTACCCAACACGGGCCTAAAACAAAATCGGGGAACAAACCCCTCAAAATATACCCCAGAATAAGGGTTTCAAACCAAATGCAATGAAAAATTAAATCTAAAGTATTAATTCTACTCTAATCAGATTAGCGACTAAATGTACAATGATGACCGTTGCATCCTCGTCCTTCTCCTCCTTTTCAAAGTAGCTCGACCAATTATCCTCTGGCGATAGCAAGGGTTGCCTCTCACAATGGCTGATTCTTGCATAAATTTCTCGCACAGAAAAATAATAAATGGTCAAATCACTATGCTATTGAGAAATAATCAAAATAAAATCAGGTGAAATTATTGCATCTGTTGCCTCCCCGGCAACGATGCCATTTTGACGAGTCGATTGTTCGCTTTAAAGTCGTTTGTAGTTTTATGTGGTGGAAAAATCAACTAATTAATATTTAAAAAGAAATAACCACTTCCAGAAGAGCAGGTCGTATCCCCAGGGAGGCAATGACATATTTAAATTCACACCAGTTAAAAACGTTTGTTCGTAGTTAGTTTAGACGAGAATCAAGTCAAATTTGCCTTCAGATTAAGGTTGAATCAAGAAATCATGCTGAAATAGCAATTCTTAATAACTAGAGGATATTTTTTTGCAATGCAGATTCAATAAAATATCATTAAAAGATGACAATGGTAGAAAATGTAATTATTAATAGCATGAATACTATAGCAAAACAAGGGATTTATTCCCCTTGGCCGTGCGTGAAGAGGAGGGGACGGTCGGAGACGGGAAGCTCGAAGGAAGTTCTTTGGACCGAGGGCTTCGCAGTAGTGGTGGCGATGAGTCGCGTGGTGGCCGGCGCCAGCCGGATGGAGCTTTGGCGAAGGTGGTTGCCAACGGTGGCTGCAGCTGCTGTAGGTGATACGCGTGCGTGGGTTGAGCGCTGCTGCAGGTGGTGCGTGCGCACGCACTGTGCGGTAGGCACAGGCGAACGGTGCAGGTGCACTGTAGGCTGGAAAAAGAACTAAGGACAGGGAAGGAAGATGAAGGTGTTCTGTAGGAACTTTAGACGTCCGGGAAACTTCCCGGACGTCTTAACTGACTAAGGAGTGAAATTGCAGTGGCTGCGGCGGTGGTTGTTGGTGACGATGTCGAGGGAGGTGCACACTGAGGTGCTCACAGTAATGCAAACGAGCTCCGGATGGCGGTGTGGCCTGTCACACCACATGCCCACGGTGGTGGAGACTCGTCGCCACGGTTGAGGCCAGCGGTGTGGAATGGATGAGAGACGAACTCTCTGCACAGTGGTGGTCGGGGATGGAGGCCTACTGAGCTCGGCTGCCTCCTCTCTTTTGAAATCAGCTGCCTGACCAGATCCAAGACATCCGCTCCTGCTTAATTGGGTTCTTCACTGCGGCAGCTGGAAGAAGAAATGCAACCGTTTCACGAAGAAGAATAAAAAATAATGATAAAATATTATATTTTTTTATATACAAACCTTCAACTTTTATTTTAACCTAAATTAATGCATGCAATGTGCCTAATTAGTTAACTAATGCAATTCTAAGTTAATTCTAAATGTAGTTAAATATGAATAAGATGCATGAATTATGTAATTGAATTAGAAATATGAATTAATCTATTTACATCGTAATCTATGCTAAATAAATGTTAGAATTAACCTAATGTCTAGGCACTTAAATACTTAAATAGCTCACAAATATGGGCTAATCAATCTACACCACAAACAAATTGGCACCATTGCTGGGAAGGCATAGCGATTTTTGATTTCTTACCTGATTTAGTGTATTTCTTTTGCGTGTAGGAATGAAGTGAGGATCTGTGCACACATCGAGTGCAGGTGAAGATTATCAGGTGTACACATCCATCTTGGTAGAATTTTAGATTTGATTAGGGTAGGAGTTATTTGAAAAAGAAAATTGAATTAGGGATTGTCAGTTAGTTAGGATTTGCTTTGCCTTAAAAAAAAAATCTCTACTATTTTTAGAAACTCGGCTAGAAACTGAACATGATTTTAAAAATTCAATTGCCTTGTTTTTTATATTCCAAAAATCTTGAAATTTGGGTAAGAATTAGATTTTCAAGCTATCATTCCTTTTCCACCATTCCTGGAAAGAATTCAATTTGTGGAATTTTTAAAAATTCATGGAGTACATAGGTGTTAGATAGACTGAAAACTGAATCCTTATGAACTTTAAAAATCGATTCTAACTAACTCACAATTCTAATTGACCCAGAAATGGTGGGGTTTGAGAGATAATCAAATTAGCTTTTATTCTCATATGTTTCCCAAATTTTTGAGTCATATTTGATACTGTTTCCAATAGAAAAACCAACATAGGGTCAAAATCTCATATTTGACCCATTATTAGTTAAAAATTCAAAACTATTTATTGGAAATAGTAAAAATTGTAAAAAGATACTCTTTGAAATTTTTTTTCCTACCAATTTTGAAGTCATTTGGATTCCAACTTCACCTAAGAGTACATGCTTAACTAGTGGTCTACTATATGCCAAAACATAGAAGTGCATGAGCCCTTAGGACCACATTTGACTAGATTGGACTTAGTTGAGGCCAGTGGCTAGTTGGCAAGTGGAGTTACCCTGTGGATCTCTCACCACCTACTAAATTGAATAAAAAGGTTAAAAATCACAAGAACATATCTAATAACCTGCATTTGTCTTGAAACTACTGGGTGATTTAAACCTCTTCTGCCAAACCAGGTGACTAAGCCTAGGGGTAGTGTCAAATGACTGTAGCTAAGGGGTACAAAGGAACTAGAGGCAAAAGCTGAAGGAAGAACCTTCCTCTTAGTCCCCTCATAACTAGACTAGCTAGGTTAGTTTAAGAGGTAGAGATTATTTTCAGTTGGTTTCTCGACGAATATCTTTAATAATTCAAACTTGAACGAAAAATCTAGTCATCTAATATTAAGGACCAATTTGATTTACAAGGCCTTAGCCTTGTTCGGCTTGACTACACCAACCCTTTGTGTTGGTGTATGCAAGGAAGAAGGTCATTAAGACCTAGAGTTGTGGGACCTTAGGAACCAAACCCGAGGTGTCAAAGGCGAATCGCCTGAACCTTCTTCCCAACCCTCTTCCTCTTGATTAGCTGAGATAGCTCATCCTGATCCTGGAGCTGGTCAGGGCCCTCAGAATTAAAACCCAATGGCTCATCTGGAAGCCAGGGTTGAGGAGTCTGAATATAGATACAAGTAGAGCATTAACAGGATACTCACAATGCTAGATAGGATGATAGGTACAAGTACAGCATCCACCACGCGGAGAACAACTGCAGGACTTCTAAGATCTGGCAGCGATGGTCATAGCACCTCAGGTCCGGATTCCCATAGGTGGAGATGCATTCGAGTTAAAGCCGAACATCATAAGACTAGTTTAGACTCACTTCCATGGAAACTAGAATGAGGATCCCTTCCAAGACATTGATGATCTGAGCTGAATTGCAGAGTCAGTTCGACCTAGAAATGTAGACATTGGAATTGTTCTCATGGAGCTTTTTCCTTTCTCTCTCAAGGATAAAGCTTCCTACTGGTTCAAGACTACTGGGAGGCCAATTAGAACCTGGGAGGAATTAAGTCATGAATTCCTCCAAATGTGTTTCCTGATTGGTCGAACAAATGCAATGAGGCATTAAATCACAACCTTCTCCCAAGGCCCGGAGAGAAACTGCATGATGCCTAGGATAGATTCCACTATCTTCTTAGGAAATGCCCGCACGATGGTGTACCTAGATGGCACCTTGCACAAGTCTTTTACCATGGGCTAGATGACACTCATCGTTACTTGGCCGATGCATCTAGCGGCAGGAATTTCCTCGCGAAGGACGAGTATAGCGCATTCGAACTATTTGAATCCTTAGCAGAGAACTCGATGACTGCTACCTCCATGAACCATTTCCAATGACCTGGATAGCAACGAGTTAATGTCCATGAAGCTCATGTCGAATCTACCCGAGCTGATACGGACATTATATCCAAGAAGTTGGATGAGGTGGGTCTGCTCGATAAAAAGCTCGATGAATTAATGCAAGCAAGGTCTGGGTTTTTTGGTAATACAACTGCATCACACTTCTCTCTTGCATCCTGTATGATTTAGATTTTTGCATTTTCGAATATGAAAATTGTCGTTATGTCATAGTATAGTGCAAAATTCAATCAAAATAAAAATATTTATAATAACAAGACGGTGAGTCTCAGTCGAACTCAGGGAGGCATTACGGAAATGCAAAATCTAATTTTGATCCTCTCTCTCTCTACTTGCGAAAACTCATGTCTATTTATAATTTCTTACGTATTAATGCACAACATGCTGTTGCTATATATATGAGAGACTAAAACAGGCAACTTTAATCACAATAAAATGACACTGAATCTCTTGGTGATTTTTGCAATACTTTCATATATATATATAACAAGATGATTTTCATTGAGTTCAGGATGGTTGCTACAAAATGAAGCTTGAGGAAAGCTTGTACAGGAAAGCTTAAACAAAACAACTATCTAGTAGAAAATGAGTGCATACATGGATCTACAGGGAGATTGTACTTGCATCATTGAGGGGGAAGAGAGAGCTACACTACTAAGCAGAAAGGAATTGCAGAGAAAAAACTCATGAAGAACTACTTATCTATGCTAGTAGAAGGAAGGGAATTAGTGGTGGTCTCTAATGGCCTTTGAGATGGAGGTGGTAGGGAGAAGAAAGAGGGGCAGCCAATGGTGGGTAGGCCGGCCCTTGGAGGGAGGAAGGAGAGATGATCTAGCCTTGATGTGGAGGTGGAGTAGCCATTGTGGACGTGGAGGTGGAGGTGGAGGTGCTCATGAAGGAGGAGGTGAATGGTGGGCAAGCTAATGGAAGACTAGATGGCTAGATGGGAGCTTGTGGCCATCCAAGAAGTCTTTAAATAGACCCTTGGCTTGGCCCTCCAGAGAACTATGGAGTTCTCTAGAAGAATCTCCATCTTGGCATCAAGATGGGAGAGGAAGTGGTCTTCTTAGATCTGCATTTTGTGGATCTAAGAGTGGACTCCCTTGGTTGCCATTTTTGGCAACCAAAGGTGGCGCCATCTAGAGAAGACTCTACATGGTGCATGAATGTGGGTGTGTGTGTGTGTGCGTGAATGTGTGGCTAAGTGTAGCTGTGGATTGGTGGTCAAGTGGACCACTTGGTCCACTTCTAAATAGGTTTAGGTTGATCCTATGTAGGTGTCTAAAAATAGGTTTAAGTGTAACCTATTACTAGATGGTTGATCAATTAAACTTGGCTAAGTTTAATTGAGTTTAGTGAGAACCTACTTAGGTTCTTAGGAACATCTTGGGTTAGACAATTGGATTAAGTAGATCCAATTGGACTTGCTTGGGTTGATTTGAATCAATTAGATTCAGGTCAAACCCTAATTAGGTTCTACTGAGCCTAATTAGACTTGAATAGGTAGGGATGGATCAATTGGATCCTGGGTAGACCTAATTGAATTTAGGTGCACCTAATCAAGTAGGAATGCACTTAATTGGATGTAGGATAGGTAATTGGGTTTGAGATGAGTCTAATTAGACTTGTCTGAGCCTAATTAGATTGGGGTTAGCCTAATCAGGTTCATTTGGACCTAACTAGAATAAGGCTGATCCAATTACCTCTGATTGAGCTAATTGGGATATCAAGGGATCTAAATGGGATTCTAAGGTGGGAATTGGGTTAGGGATAAGAGGATTGAGTATAGGGATAGTGGATAGTGGGAATTTGGATGGTGTTATCCAGGCTTTGGCTAAAATGGGGAAATTGAGGTTTAGGGATAAGGGTATCCCGGAAGGGGGATAAGAGCTAGGATAATGTGGATAAGGGCATGGATAGCACTATCCATGTTTTGGTTTTTCAACTAAATTAGTAGAATAAGGAGGTGGCTTAGGGATAGGGATGTGGATAGGGTTATCCTAGAGACTAAGGATAGGGATAGGGTTGTTCTAATGCTAGGGATAACTGCAAGGATGTCCTAATGTCCTTCCTACTTTAATCTAATCATTAATTTCTACTTAGTAGAGTAGTATATCTCAACTCTACATTATTTCTTCTACTATTTATTCCTAATTCTTCTACTCCATCTCTACTGCAGCTCTAGCTTCTCTTTATTCTTCAAATCCATCTTCAGATCCAACTTCAGATCTAGCTTCAGTTCCAGCTTCTGATCTAGCTTCAGATCTTGTTATTACCTACAATCCACACAATGCACTTAATCAACAAATTATAACATTATTTGATGCATAGCTAAAATAAAGCAAGAAAGATGCAAAGTATGCTCATGTATGTATGGATTACACTAAGTTATGCTAAGTTCTAACTTAATTTAGGTCATTTAAGACCTATGATTGTTGCACAATCACATCTCGAGCCACTCTTGCTCAACTACATCTTTTCACTTGGGATGTTTCTTCTCCATCTCTACAAGATCCTCTGTATCAGGAACCCATGGATAATTTGGTTCTGGCATCATACAATTAGGGTTACGCACCACATGACAATTCGAGTGCTTATTACTTTGATGAATTTACGTCTGAGATATCCTTGGCCTATGAAGATGATAGTGCTATCCAAGGTTATGGGCGTAATAACCCATATTCTGCGACGTATAATCCTGGATGGTGATGAGTCCATTTTAATGGACTAATATTACACCTAAGTAACTTTAATCTTACCTTTTAAGTTTGTTAATAACTACATTAAGTTGTAGAATGTTTGCATGCATCATGATTTAAGTTTACATCTATTTTATAGCATTCTATTACTTAATATGTAATGACTTTATGTTTTTATGTGTAGGAATGATATTTGGAAAAGAGTAGGGTGGTGAAAGAAATTTCCCAAACAACCGACTTCACCTCACCCAATCTCCGGCGGCCTCAACACCCTCAACAGCCGTCGGCCAAAAATAGTTAAGGGATTTGAAAATCCCTTAACTCACGCACGTAGGGAGAGGAGATAAAAAGGTGGGGAAAAGTTGGATGAAGGGGGCTTCTTCCTCGCTCTGGCGGAGATCTACCTTCTCCACTGTGGAGAGGGCGAACCCTGTGAACCACCGTGTGCATTGTGCACCAAGTCCCCCATTGCAAACAACCCTCCAGCCTGCACCTGCATCCACCATCCACCGCTCCCTCCAGCCGCGCCCGCAGGAGCTGCGCACCTTCACCACTGCCTATATGCACCCCCTGCACTCCAGCCTGCAGCCGCCTCAGGCGCACCTGCCACCAGCACCCTACAGGTGCAAATCGCACCTACACAGGCAACTCTTTTCTTGCCCTTGCACGCCTATAAGCACCGCACCTTCTCCACCGTAGCACTTCCCCCCTCTGCAGTGCCATCACCTTCACGCCAGCCACAACGTCCACTGCAAGCGCCCATCCACCCGCCTGCACACAGCACAGCCAAACGTTGTCACCAAGCAACCTGCAGGCACCCGCCTCGCCTCACCAACGTCTCCATCTAGTGCCGCTCCAGCGAGCACCCCATCCTGCATCTGCCGCACCCGAATAGCGCCCCCCCGCAGGCACCTTCTCCACCGCAGGGGAAACCACACCCGTGCCTCCAGCGCCCGCCTCAGCCGGCACCTCTCCAACGCCTTGTGCTCCTCTCTGCAAGCTGCCTGGCATGCCCTTGCAGGTGCTGCAAAACCTCCGTGCGTCCCTGCAGCCTCCCTCCAGCGGCTTAGCTTGCCCACCCTTACCACAGTGTAGGTGCCTCGCCCCACCCACGCCCCTGCCAGGCCGCACAGAACCACCGCCTGCCACCTTCTTCTCCTTCTTGCAGCCACCACAGGCTGCCATCAGCCACGCCGTCACCACCATCGGGTGCGGCCTGAGCGGAGTGATCTTTAACGGCAACCTCGACGTTCGTCTCTCCTCCTGTGTGCATAAGCTGCGGCAACAAATCGTCTGTTTTCAAGTTGATTAAAAATTACATTTAATGCCATTGCCACCACAAATTAATTTTCATTTATGATTACTTTATTGTGGTAAAATTGCGAATGCACACTCATGCTTTCTGATAATTGCACGTTATTGATATTCACCTGTTTCAAGATTGGTTTTGGGATTAACATGTGCACCAATTTTCTCTAGTATATGTCAATTGAAAATTACATAAAATCATCATATATTTGTTGAAGATTTCAGTGAGGGAAAATTGCACATATACCCTTATCTTTTTGAGTTATTATGAATCTTCTTTCCATCACATTTTATGTTAGATTTGACTAGGGATTTCGCACTTGACCAAAAGAATACAAAATAATCGAGAGTTTATTGCCTAATTGCCTCCCTGTGGACACAACCCGCTCTTCTGTGAGTGGTTATTTTTATTATTGATTAGTCGATTTTTCCATCACTTAAATACTACAACGCATTATTTCATTTGCGAAACTCAATCGAAAGTAGAAAATCGACTTGTCAAATTGGTGCCGTTGTCGGGGAGGCAACAGACGCAATAGATTCACGTTATTATTTTTTTGAATATTCTGAGTTGCGCAATCATCTGATCATTTTTTTTATGTGAGGAATCTGACCCGGCAAGAGGCGCAACAAAGCGACGACATTGAACCTGAACGACGCGCACGGCGGAGACAATCTTTTTTGTGGACCTTGACGCCACCTGGAGGCCAGAAACAGGAACATGTGGGCCTTGATCCCATGCACATAGGCTTACGAAGAAGCCTATTTCTGAATTAGTGAGTAGATCTTAGTTAGATTTAGTTTAGATAGACATTAGAATTTAATTTCTGTCTTTTGGACCCTTGTCAGGTATTTTTGGGAACGTGTTCCCAGTGCCACTTTATTTCTTATAGCTCTTGTATGCGGGAGCGTATTTTTGGGAACATGTTCCCATTTATTTAGATTATAGGATTATTTGCATTGTTTGAATTGCATTTCGGTTAGTTAGTTAGATTAGGTCTGTTTGTTTATTATTAAAAAAAAAAAATTTGAACTGCCTGCTAGAAGCTGCATATCTATAGGATGACTATCTAGGACTGAATGAGCAACATCTAGTTTATTTTTACTGCATTGCATACATTGCATGAAGAAAGCTGGAGTAAGGTATGTCTTCTCTTGAGCATTAATTACTTGTCATGCATATGCATTGAACTTAAATCTAAGACCACTAAGTGCTTGAATCAAATTAATTCAGTGGTCACTTTAAAAATTGGGACTGTTAAGAGGTTGGACATTAAAATATATGACTGAAAATTGTGTGCAAAAGGATCCTATTTGCGAAATTTCAAAAATCAAAATACAATCGTATGTTTGCACACTTGAGACACTGTGCACCTTACACATAAGGTCACTAAATAAATTTCTACCTCTCCTCTTTTGTACCACAAGGGAAGTTAGTCTGAAATCAACAAGCCTATCCACCAAATTACTTCGGTTCGTCGTGTGTGGGCTCGATTCGAGTCTTCCATCCCTTGTGAGTAGGTTATAGGCACCAGCGAAGGTTGGCCCATGAAGCGTAATTTTTTGCAAAACTTATTTAGCAACCAATTGAACATTTAGTTCTAACACCTACAATCTACTAAAAACAAGATCCCACTGAATTTGTGTTTGCTTTGACAGTAGAACTCTCTAGGAAGTTTCTGCATGTATTCTAAATTCTACTAAATCCTAAGAGAGTTAAAACTATTTTGCTTAAAGAAATGGATTACCCTTACTACTATCATTTAGATTATCAGAGTCAATACTTCCCATCTTTTAATCAGGATCCCATGCCCCGAGCGTATCCATCCTTTGATGGGTACATTGACAATTCATGGGATCATTCTTATTCTTATCCTGGGAGTACTGGCTTGATAACTCCCACTTTTGAGCAGAGCCTAGGAGCAGGATTTCCTAACCCTGAAATCCCCACTTCCATGCAAACACCCAAACCTCCCACCATTCATGATTTTCTGTATCGAGGTTGGATCGATACCCCTAGGCTAGTAGAGCCTGAATTTGACTATCCTCCCCAACCTGATAATAGTGGCCTCTCCTCTTTTATAATAGAAATGCAAAAACAGCAAAAGGAAATGATGGAATCAATGGGAGAGATGTTGAGGAATAGTCAACAGTTAAATGAAGAAATAAGACAACTTAGCTATATGCTTCCCAATAATCCTGATCCCTACCCTTACGATCGTGATCATGAAAATAATTCTGAGGAACCTAATGACAATAGGGATCCAATTTTATGTAGCTATCACTTAGACTCTCCCAATGAGACACGGCCACTAGAGGACAATGATCATAGTGATTATCCACCTGAACTATATTGGAGTCAAAAGTAAGGGAAGATGGTACCTCTTGAGGACCTTGACCCTAATGACAGTATTCTCCTTACCCCTACCAACCCGAGTCAAGGTTGTATTATTCCTATCACTTCCCCTATTGATTATTTGGTGGAATCTCATTTTACCCTTAGTGAGCCTACTCCTAACCCTCCACTTAGGGAATCAACACCTACCATTCAGTATCCTGAGGATTTAAATGCACCCAATGAAGGTGACCCTAACGGAATGGAGGATGAATTAGATCAATTTTGATCTCAGGGATATGAAGAGTCTAATTCAGAAAATGAGGATGTCCCAATAGAGCAACTTGGACTGAAAATTTGGAGTGAATCACAAGGGAATTATTTATTATTTGCGGATTTACCTTTAGAGGATAGAAATAATATGATTAAATCCAGATTCCTCCATTCTTTTGAGAGTCATCCTCCATCAAAACAGGAGTTGCTATTAAAGGAGGAAAAGAAAATAACGAGAAGTCTATGGGAGGCTCTCAGGGACAAAACACGTCAATTCAGGCTTTATACCTCGAGAAGAATAACAAATTCAGTGATATAGGCTTGCTCCAAAACATTAAGACTGATCCTATTTTAGGAATAATTAAGGATACTGATCCAACTCCTAATGAATCACATATACACCTTGATAAAAATTTGAGTGAACCAAACGAATTCGGGGATGAGCTTAATAATAATGATTCAGATATTTTGACCCTGCCATCAAAGAGTTGTAATTTGGAGTCTACCCTTGATTCAAATATGACTCCGATCATTAATGTTAGGCAGGGTAATATGCAGTTGTCTACAATTGTTAAAGAGTATATACAATTTGAATCATTGTTGGAATTAGACCTAACACCGACTAAGCCCTCATTGGACTTAACCATTACCTTCCAACACTACAAATAACCCTTATACTCCCTAACCGATCCTTGGCTCAGATCTCTGCTCATGTACATTCTTTCTGGAGAACATATCAGGCCAATACATCCTCGGGTAGAATGGTGAGTGTGGATTGATGCTTGTACTTTTACTCTCGCCATTCAAGGGTTTGAACTAATAATGTGTATATCTTTTAAAACCCGTCTTGCTCTGGAGGATCCTTCTTATCCTCCACTTATTCCGTTTCGGGAGGTCCCTTTTCATATTTTGTTTATTATTCCTAAACCTCCCAAGGTAACCAACGAGGTTCTTCGCTTTCATATCTTCTGGCGAGCATTTGGTATTACCTAGCTTCATCAGCCTGCCAACATTTGTGGCTACCTATTTTCTAGGCCCGTGCTATTACGCATATTTTTAGGGCCTAACCTTGTCTGTTTGGAACCAGACTTATAGGTTCCTTCTAAGTTTGGCTGTTGACAGAAAATGCAATGCTTGTTGGGAGGCAACCTAGCGGTTTGAATAACACCATTGTCAGGTGATGTCTTTCCTTTCTCCTCCTATTTTAATTTGACAATGAGGACATTGTAGGATTTAGGCATGGGGGGGTGCATTTGCATTTTACGAAGTATTCATGCATTTAGGTTTAGCATATAAAAAAAAAAATTTCTCTTTTCTTGAGCTGAATTGGTTAGTCCCTAGCAAAAGACCTTTGTCGTTGGAGGTTTTTCTTCCTGAATTATTTCTTAAATTTAGAATCCAGTACATTTATTTCATGTGCATGTAGACTTGGTAATGGATTCTTGAGGAAAACCAATAAGCATTTGTAGTCTACTGAACCCTTGGACAGTTAATAGGTAGTCAGGCATACCATCTTCTAGTAGATCCACCTCATATTTGTGAGAAGAAAGTAGAGAGATTACTGGTGTGCTAAGTCTAGTGCAAGGACTCTTAAGTTTTGGATAATTAGATGATGATACTTCAGAGTTAGGTGTAGTTTTCACTCTCTGTTCCTGTGTGCGTACTTTGTGTGAATTCCTGAGAGTCACCAAATAAGGCAGATACATAGAGATTGAGTCTTAATAAAGCTATAACTATGGTGAATGGTTACGCCCATCCTTCATAGAGTCCTCGACTGGAGGGTAATAGTGTCAAAGGTCGGAAATATGCCTATCCTATCCATTCCTTCCCAGCACCGAGAATAGGCACTTTCACCAAATGAACCACACAATATCCTCTTGACCATCATCATCCCGAATAATGCCCCATAAATAAAAGTCTATGTCGTATTATGTTGATTAAAAAAAAAAAAGAAATAAAAAGAAGAAAAAGAGAAAATAGTTATATTACAAAAAAAAAGAGTCCAAGTTATAATGTAACATTATTTCTGAGGCAACAGAACACCTATCGTGTTCCACCAAATATGACCCATACCTACCTTTTAGTATTTCTGATCGCCCGAATACTGGATGAGGACTCAAACTTAGTTGTAGAGTTATTAGGACTTTAATTGAAGTGTGGATGCTATGTGAGGCCACCAAATAGTGAGTACAATTTCTAAATCTGGCGAGATTTGTGATCTCAGAAAGAAAGAAAAGAGGGAGTGCCCAGTAACATCAATAGAGCATTGTTGTTTAGCCTCTCTCAGAGTTAACTTGTCTAATAGTTTATTAATCTGGAGTTCGTAGTACTAGACTACATGTAGCACCAGAGGAGTGTGTGCTACCAAATACAAATCCATTCTACTCGATATCTCCTACCTAAGCCAAAAGCTGGGGTCAAATTACAGATTATCTTCTGCTTTATCCCCGAGGGAAGTAGTTGCCTATCCTGACAGAAATATTTGCCAAGTGTGAAAAACGAACTCCCAATGCGAATTGGCTATTTCACTTGGATTCGTTACTTAGGCTATTATCACGTCACATTTGTCTGGACCTCTAAAGTTTTGAAATAAGAAAAGGAATCTTCTGATTACTTCTATTATTTTTCATTTTTGCTAGGGACTAGCAAATCTTAGGCATGGGGGTATTTGATGAGACCATTTTAATGGACTAATATTATGCCTAAGTAACTTTAATCTTACCTTTTAAGTTTGCTAAAAAATACATTAAGTTATAGAATGTTTGCATGCATCATGATTTAAGTTTACATCTATTTTATAGCATTCTATAACTTAATATGTAATGATTTTATGTTTTTATGTGCAGGAATGATATTTGGAAAAGAGTAGGGGGTGAAAGAAATTTCCCAAACAATCGACTTCACCTCACCTAATCTTCGGCGACCTCAACACCCTCAACAGCCGCTGGCCAAAAATTGTTAGGGGATTTGAAAATCCCTTAACTCATGCACGTAGGGAGAGGAGATAAAAAGGTGGGGAAAAGTTGGATGAAGGGGGCTTCTTCCTCGCTCTGGCAGGGATCTACCTTCTCCACCATGGAGAGGGCGGACCCTATGAACCACCGTGTGCACTGTGCACCTAGTCCCCTACTGCAAACAACCCTCCAGCCTGCACCTGCATCCACCATCCACCGCTCCCTCCAACTGCGCCCGCAGGCGCTGTGCGCCTTCACCACCGCTTGTACGCGCCCCCTGCACTCCAGCTTGCAGCTGCCTCAGGAGCACCCGCCACCAGCACCCTACAGGTGCAAACTACACCTATGTAGGCAACACTCTGCATGCCCTTGCATGCCTGCAAGAACCGCACCTTCTCCATTGCAACGCTTCCCCCCTTGCAGTGCCATCACCTTCACACCAGCCACAGCCTCCACCACAAGCGCCCATCCACCTTCCTGCACCTAGCACAACCAAACACCCTCACCATGCAGCCTGCAGGCACCCACCTCACCTCACCAGCATCTCCAACCAGCGTTGCTCCAGCTATCGCCCCATCCTGCATCTGTCGCACCCACATAGGGCCCCCTTGCAGGCACCTTCTCCACAGCGGGCGAAACTGCACCCGCACCTCCAGCCCCCGCCTCAGCCAACGCCTCTCCAACGCTTGGTGCTCCTCTCTGCAGATTGCCTGGCGCACCCTTGCAGGCACTGCAGAACCTCTGCGTGCCCTTGTAGCTGTTGAAAGTTTTTTTTTTGCAAATCACTACGCTTACGAGATTGGTTTTGGAAAATCGGTCATTGTAGTTCAAAAAGCGAAGAATTCATGTTCAACAAATAAAATTTATACCGAAAATAATTCTGGGTCGAACACAGGGAGGCTACGTTGATCTATATTCGCAATTATATTTTTTTAAGGATTTTTGTTAAGCAAGGCGTTATAATTACAATGGGGCTATCAAACTATGAGAGAGAGAGAGAGAGAGAAAGAGAACATGCATTCAATATTTTAATAGTTTATAAAAGTTACACTAGAATGCGGAAAATCAATTAGACTATAAAGCAGAAAATTCTACACTAGAAAAGCTGTAAATAAGAATGGGAGAGAGAAATTATCCTCCTCGACGATTGCTTGGAGGACGAGCCGGATGGGACGACGCCTGGACGAAGGAGAATGAAGCAGGACGAAGGGGGACGAAGCAGAAGAACGGGAACGGAGCAGCACGCCGTCGTCGTCGCGGGATCCACTTCCGAAGGGGAACGAAAATTGGACTTTATCTTGCGAGAAGCATCCCGGGTGTGGGACAAGCTTCTCTTGAGCTTTGGAGGGGTAGAGAGGAGAAAGAAGGGATGAGAATTTCATATAGAGGGGGTCTCCTTTTATAGTTGCAAGGAGTGGGGGCAAAATGGACATTATAACTTCAAAACAATAAATAAGGGGTCTTTAGTGACGGATAAATCCGTCACTAAAGCCCCAACGTGGGCGTAGTGGCCGGCTCGCACGCGCCTCCTCGCCTGCTCGCGCGCTCAACGACCACGCACGTTGGTCGCTTTTCAGCCGTCCGATCGCAAGATCGGATGGCTTAAATCGCGTCCGCGCCCGCTGCGTAGCGTGCCCCCCGCGCGTCTGATTGCGCGTTCGATTGTGCGTCCAATCGCGCGTCGACTCTATCGGGCGCGTGCGGCCGTCCGATCTTCATCTGACGCTCCACGCGCCTCAATCGATCGCGTCCTCCAGCGCTTCGCCTCGGATCGAACTCGCGCCCCGCGCTCGCGATAGCGCGCTCGACCACTACGCTATGGGGCGCAGATGGTCGAGCGCACATTTTAAAATGCGAGCGCCCACAGCCGTTGGATTAAGATCCAATGGCAGAGAGCGATCGGGCGCGGAGCCTTCACAAGATGAAGCGGCCGTTTGGGCAGCTGAGATGGCACCACGTGGCGCTGTCTTGGCGTCCATCTTCTGGAAGTTGTAGATGGTGCCACGGATGTCGGATTGACTCGATTTTTGTGTCGTTGGGCTGCAATCGTCGATTCAAATTCTTCTGTGCGGTCGGATTTATCATCTAAAGTGTGGATTTACACCATCCTGGCCCTTGATCTTCTAGGATTCTCGGGTCACTATCTGATGCTACGGATGCCTGATTAGGGCGATCTTGGAGTCGTTGAACTCCAATCGTCGCCCTGATCACATCCATACGATTGGATCTTTGATTCGAGGCCCCAATAAAATATTTTCCCTGTCTAAGCACATAAAAGGAGACAATTGACCTCCATTTTATTCAAACTATTCTAAATGCAAGATGATGCATGTAATGCAATATTTATATCATGAAATGCAGTCCTATGCTTAAGAACATGCATAAATAGGCATCTTAAGTAGTGTAAATGTGTTTACATCATACCCCATGCCTACCTTTTGCTAGTCCCTAGCAAAAACTATATGCTATTTATAAAAGAATTAAGTTAGATTATTTGGACTTGAGTTATTTTTCAATCATTAAGAAATTGTCTACTTAGGAACTGAACTTTCAAAGACACAACAGTGCCCGGGTATCAGCCAAAATGCAAACCGCTTCAAGCCCTCGCCTTATTAAAAGAAAGATTTCTTTTTCTCTTTTTCTCTTTTCAATTTTTTTTTTATTTTCAAATTTTCGGGTTTAAAAGTGGCTCTCTACGGCCATTCAACTCACCCAAAATTTGATGAGAACCCTAAGCTTTAAGCATCTTATTATGATTGTGATAGACTCGTTGACCGGCAATTAGAATGGACTTCGGATTTCTACGCCTCTAGGTGACCTCAAAAAGAATTCTACCTAAAGGTGTATCTTTACAACCGGTAGCTTTCTCCCTACTTTTATTTTTTAACGGGGTCAACACAAGGGTGAATCCAGTATATATCTCCCCGGTTTATTCTACTTCTCCGCTTCTTCCTAAGTGTTTTGGGAATTTTTTTAGTGCATTTTCTGAGCTGGGTTCTGGACAACCGGTCGATGAGCTGTTACCACCAACAACTTGCCAGCCATACTCGTGCGGCGAAGTGTGGCTTATTTCTTTTTGTTCTTTTCTCCTTTTCTTTTTGATGATTTTTTTTTCTCTTTTCTTTTTAAGTAGGTGGCTTCCCTGGTCTAAGATTTACCTAAAGGCAGCAAAAAGAGAAAGGTCTAGTGATTGGGCTCTAGACAACCTACCTATGGGCTGTTACCCACGATAACTTGCCAGCCATATCACCCTAGCAGGTTCATTAGCTACCCAATTTTCGTTAAAATCGTCGAACAACGAGTCAGTGCAAAGAAAGTGTGTAGATGCTTAAGACTCAAAATTCCCTCAAATCAGAGGGCGGGTTGATAAGTCGTGTACTTATCACCCAAACTTATTTACTCCAATTAAAATAAAATTCAAGTTGGCGAGAACTCGAAAAAGAAATCCACATTTTAGTGGATACACGGGCTGATTAAGTTCAACGACCTGAAGGGTCTTTGTGTTCAGATCTTAATGTAGTTTTTCGTAAGATTGAAAATTTTCTTAAACCCAAATTCTCTTTCCTAATTTCGATTTTTTTTTAATCAAAATAAAATAAATCTACAGAGCTGACGAATGAATTCAGAGATAAATATCCACCCCCCCCATGCCTATCTAATGCAATGTCCTCATTGTATTAAAAAGACATAAAATAGAGTGGAAAAGCGAAGAAAGCACCTGAATTGCATGAATGTCAGGTTCGCTCCGAGATGAAAAATGAAAAAGAACTGTATAAGTGCTGAGTTTAGTGCCTTCAGCTAGGCACACTATATAAAGAAAAGAAATGAAGAATTCACATGTGCAGGTCAGAATTAGAATGAACAGAAGAATCCTCTAAACTGTCAGCAGAGGTCCACAGATGTGGACCAGATTGTGGTGCAGACCCACACCCCATAATCGAGAATATCTTAGGTTCTGGATAAAAATTACCCAAAACCTAAAATCAGAATGTAAGCGGGATCGGGCCTGCGATTTCTGAGGATGCAACCCAAGACCAAAAAGTCGGGTTACAGAGAATTGAAGCTCAAAAGGATAATCGTTGAATGTGTGCTTGGGTTGAACATCCTCGAAACAAATGTCGTAAGGGTTCTGATTTGATGGTTTCAACTTAAAAGGAACCCTTCGACTCAATCTTCCATTTCCTCCAGAATTAACTTCCCAAATCGAAACTTCCCAGCTCCTATCCTCCTCATTTAGCATATCAATTTCCAGGACCTCTTGTATATTCATCACCCCATCTGAAATCTCCAAGTCTAAATGATGTGGCAGAATCAAAATTGACTTGGGTTTAATTATCTCAGAATTAGAATCATCAATAAGCTTAACAGGGTGTAACTGATAATCAGGGCATTGAATTGATTCCTCCAGAAAATGCGATTCTAGATCCGTAATGTGTGCCCTAATAAGATCAGTGTTCTCAGTTATTGGGCTATCAATTGGTCTATCAGATTCCTCAGGCCCAATCGTCTCACAAAAATCATGTTCAGAAAACTCGCGTGAGACTTCGCAACTTGAATCTTCACCATCAGGATCTGTATCAATGTATGTCCCAAAATCATTTGTCACTTTGTGTTCCAAGGAGACATACGTTTCCTCGTAACCCGGCTTAGGGATCTCAGGCGAAGAAATCAGATCATCCTTAATTAGTTGTTTTAATTCAATCTGGTCAGCCTCGTAACACGTGTCCCCCCCAACAGGTGCCTGAGTGGGTTCTGTCATTGGCTTTCCTGAAGAGAGTTCATCTTGGGAATTATTCCAAGATTGAATCAAAGCAACCACGAATCTCATCCTCAATTTCGCTAATTTCCCAAGTAGAAAGTCACCCGGGTTCTTATCCTTAACATCCTGGAGCCAATCCAACAAAGATTTATTTAAATCATCAATCATTTCAATCAGGGGCTCCAATCTCTCAATGTAAGGTATTGGATGAACTTCTAAAGATTGAATGATATTCCTCAAGTTAGCCAGAACCTTATCTTGAACCTGATTAACCTGAACCAAATGAGTTGGTTCAGGGTTGGGCAGGTTTAACATCAATGCAAAGGAATTAACGAATTGAGATTCGTTATACCCTTCTTGATAATAGGTCATTTCAGATTGTTGAAAAGATGGTGATGACCTAAAGGTAGTGAAATCAGAGGATGGGTAAGGATCAGTGTATCCTTCTTGATTGTAGATTGTATTAGGTTGTGCATGAAAGGAAGACGATCTATAATCGTTGTAGCTCTGAGAAGGATAGAAATCAGAATCAAAGTGTTCAGGGTTAGACCCTAAACACGGGGGTTCGAAATTGTATCCCCAATCTGAATTATCCCAACTAACTGATGGTTGATTACAATATGAGTTGGGATAATCGTCATGTTGAGGATAATTCACAACAGGAGGGAAAGAGTGAGAATGTGTGAAATATGTGGAAGGATTCATGAGACTCGGGAGGAAGAAAGGCATCCTGCAATACAAACAATCAAACCTGTCCTTAAATACGTTAGCCTAAAGACCTACAGACTCTCAAAACCCATCCTGAGATAAAGGAACGATTTAATCTACTTCTGTCTGTTCAATCCAACCAGTTAGAAGGAGGGACTGGGGAGAAGGTTCTTCCTTCGGCTTGCGCCTCCGGTTCCTAGTGTACCCCCTAGCCGCGATCGTTTGACTCTGCTCCCCTAGTTAGACATTAGATTGAACAGTAGAAACAGACTAATCGAAAATAATCTCGTTCTGAGTTCTGAAGAGAGAGTTCAATCCTTAAGGCCAACGTCTACTCTGTTTTATTTAGGGCTAGGTTTGAATGTGCTTTGGAATGTGATGGGCCCTTTAAATGGGTTGTGCCCTTAATGATTGATTGATTTGTGTGTGTGTGCACAACCAGGGTTTTCAAGCAAGATTATTGATAATGTGTGAATTTTAGTGTTCAAATCTTGCTTAAGTAGCTTTTAGGGTTTCAAATTAGGTGAAATGCAATCAAGTTTCTAGGCAAACCAAGTTGTAAAACACGGGTGAAAAATTATTTTCCTTTAAAATCAGAAAGAAAGTGGAGTGCCTGGAATATACCTAGATTGAAAACCCTAAGGAGGAGCTACTTGATGAGTTGGTTTTAAATAAAGTGGTGCGGCCCAAACAACTCAAACAACCGGCCACAAATGCACCACTAAGTTAGGCACTCAAAGATGATTAACCTAGAATGATTTCTACTCTGTTATGTGTTGCTTTGTGTGTACCAATTCCACAGATCAGAACCTGGTTGAGTAGAAAACAAATCAAGTTGATCAAGTGCCTTGAATGTGGGTGTGTGTTGTGTGTTTGTTGAATATTACCCCACAAGATTATCTTTTTGTTATTTTTTTTTTTTATGGATGAGGGTGGAATGAATGTGAGTGGAAATCCAAACAACCAAACTATTCCTAGGATTTATGCAAACACCTAGGTTAATTGGGATTTAGATTTAATGTGGCGAATGAAATCTATGGAGGGGGAAAGAATGGGGGAGCACTTACAGTTGTCTTCAACCGCACTTTACTCCAGTCTACCACTTGTTGATTCCTTGATGGAGGTCTCTGCAAAACAATAGACACAAGAGAAAGCTAGTAAGAAAACAAATAAAGTGTAAGAAATGCGAAGAAAAGATCGGAAATCGTTGCCTCCCCGGCAACAACGCCAAAATGTTGAACGTTTTTTTTGCGAATCACTACGCTTACGAGATTGGTTTTGGAAAACCTGTCGTTGTAGTTCAAAAAGCGAAGAATTCGTGTTCAACAAATAAAATTTATATCGAAAATAATTCCAGGTCGAACACAGGGAGGCTACGTTGATCTATATTCGTAATTATATTTTTTTTAGGATTTTTGTTAAGCAAGGCGTTATAATTACAATGGGGCTATCAAACTATGCGAGAGAGAGAGAGAGAGAAAGAGAACATGCATTCAATATTTCAATAGTTTATAAAAGTTACACTAGAATGCGGAAAATCAATTACACTATAAAGCAGAAAATTCTACACTAGAAAAGCTATAAATAAGAATGGGAGAGAGAAATTATCCGCCTTGACGATTGCTTGGAGGACGAGCCGGACGGGACGACACTTGGACGAAGGAGAACGAAGGAGGACGAAGCAGAAGAACGGGAACAGAGTAGCACGCCATCGTCGTCGCGGGATCCACTTCCGAAGGGGAACGAAAATTGGACTTTATCTCGCGAGAAGCATCCCGGGTGTGGGACAAGCTTCTCTTGAGCTTTAGAGGGGTAGAGAGGAGAAAGAAGGGATGAGAATTTCGTATGGAGGGGGTCTCCTTTTATAGTTGGAAGGAGTGGGGGCAAAATGGACATTATAACTTCAAAACAATAAATAAGGGGTCTTTAGTGATGGATAAATCCGTCACTAAAGCCCCAACGTGGGCGTAGTGGCCGGCTCGCGCGCGCCTCCTCGCCTGCTCGCGCGCTCAACGGCCACGCACGTTCGCCGCTTTTTAGCCATCCGATCGCAAGATCGGACGGCTTAAATCACGTCCGCACCCGCTGTGTAGCGCGCCCCCCGTGCATCTGATTGCGCGTTCAATTGCGCGTCCAATCGCGCGTCGACGCTATCGAGCACGCGCGGCCGTCCGATCTTCATCTGACGCTCCACACGCCCCAATCGATCGCGTCCTCCAGTGCTTCACCGCGGATCGAACCCGCGCCCCGCGCTCGTGATAGTGTGCTCGACCGCTGCACTATGGGGCACAGATGGTCGAGCGCACGTTTTAAAATGCGAGCGCCCACAGCCGTTGGATTAAGATCCAACGGCGGAGAGTGATCGGGCGCGGAGCTTTCACAAGATGAAGCGGCCGTTTGGGCGGCTGAGATGGTGCCACGTGGCGCTGTCTTGGCCGTCCATCTTCTGGAAGTTGTAGATGGTGCCACGGATGTCGGATTAAGTAGTGTAAATGTGTTTACATCAGTAGCCTCCCTCCAGCAACTTAGCTTGCCCACCTTTATCGCAGTGCAGGTGCCTCACCCGACCCGTGCCCCTGCCAAGCCGCATAGAACCACCGCCTGCCACCTTCTTCTCCTTCTTGCAGACACCATAGGGTGCCATCAGCCGCACCGTCACCACCATCGAGTGCGGCCTGAGCGAGGTGATCTTTAGCGGCAGCCTTGACATCCATCTCTCCTCCTCCTGTGCGCACAAGCCGCAGCAAAAAATCCTCTATTTTCAAGTTGATTAAAAATTACATTTAATGCCATTGCCACCAGAAATTAATTTCCATTTATCATTATTTTGTTGTGGCAAAATTGTGAATGCACACTCATGCTTTCTGATAATTGCACGTTATTGATATTCACCTATTTCAAGATTGGTTTTGGGATTAACATGTGCACCAATTTTATCTAGTATATGTTAATTTAAAATTATATAAAATCATCATATATTTATTGAAGATTTAAGTGCAGGAAAATTGCACACATACCCTTATATTTTTGAGTTATCGTGAATCTTCTTTCCATCGCATTTTATGTCGGATTTGACTAGGGATTTCACACTTGACTGAAAGAATATGAATTAATCGAGAGTTTATTGCATAATTTCCTCCCTGTGGACACGCCCGCTCTTCTGTGAGTGGTTATTTTTATTATTGATTAGTCGATTTTTTCACCACTTAAATACAACAATGCGTTATTTCATTTGCGAAACTCAATCGAAAGAAGAAAATTGACTTGTCAGTTGGCACCAGCATCCTAACTTCTCACAGAGACAAAATCCACACTTCTAGACCAAACAATACAGGAATGTGCAGAATACATACTTGAGGCAGCAGCCATTGCCATCTCAGCAGCAAACATGTTCTATTTATCAGCTGCTGCACCAAGCTGCAAATTACCATCCGAAGCGGGTCGACCCTTTGGAGTCACTGAAGGAGGAATTGCAGGAGTCAAGCTAGAAATTAGATCACAGAGTATACAGAGTACGCAGACTCAGATACTATAGGAGCTTAGATCACAGGGAGCCTTTCCCTCCCAACCTTTCTCAAACCTACGATACGTGCAAAATCATGGTGACTCACCAATGTTCTAGGCACCACAGGGACATGCACATCCCGTTTTACAATCACATCTTGCACCACCTGGTTATGGGCAAGGTCAGCCACCTTTACTACAAAACCCCATGTATTATGTTCCTTCTGCTCCTCCCCCACCTCATGGACTGCATGCTGATGCAAAGGTTGTTACTTTGAGGAGTGGAAAGGCTGCACAAGACACACTTCCTTGGCAAGCGGGTCATGATTTCTCATGGTCTCTACTGAAAGATGGCTCATCACCCTCTTTCTCTCAGGAGCCACCTTTGGTAGACAAAAGAAAGAAGCTAGCTGACCCTGAGATTCTTGTCCCCTTTCCCAAGGCTCTAACGTGAGATTTAGCTCGAGAAAAGGATATGCGGAATTTTGAGGACCTAAAATCCATGTTCAAAGGAGTTCACATTTAGGTCCCTCACCTCGAGGCAATAGATCACATCCCTATTGTTGCTAGGTTCTTCAAGGACTACTAATAGTAGAAAGTCGGACGACAAGTAGTATTGTCAAAAGAAGCTAGTGCTATTATTTTAACTAACTTACCCTCGAAAAGGAAGGACCTAAGCACACCACTTATTTCCTTCCTTTTGCAAGATTTTCCATTCGATTGGGCCCTTCTTGATTTAGGGTTATCCAACAACATAAGTCCCACCATAGTATTTAATCGATTCTGATTTGGGGAGTTGAAACCCACATTGGTTACCATATAGTTGGCTGACTAATTGGTGAAAACACTGACAGGGGTGGTTGAAAATGTGATCGTAAAAGTCCAAGGATTCTGCTTCCTAGTGGACTTTTTCATTCTTGATATGGAGGTTCCCCCTAATCTCCACATTGCATCGATCATTTTGGGTCACCCATTCTTGGAGACAACCCACTCAAACATCGACTGTGCATCTGGGTGTATGGAGATAGCCCTAGGAAGCGAAAAGCTTAAATTAGACATCTTCTAGGCATCAAGGAACTTCGACTGTGATCTAATTGGGGAGGACAGTGAAGATGAAGATTCAGCTTTCTGTGGGAACATTGGGCTCCTCTGCAATGACCCAATGGCACATTAATCTTCACTATCAGGATTCTTAGATTTGGATCCACATGGGACTATGACGTGCACATTTCATCCGGCGGATCTGATTGTCCAAGGTGTTCATCTGATCACAACACCCCTGATCCTGAGTATCCTGTCTTGTCAAGCACTGATCTACTCCCATTAAGATAGGGTTTTATGACCTCTGCAAGTGGATTTCTCATTAGTAAGGATCGTCAGATTTTTGCCATTGATTCCTCTCCTGCCACGTATGAACCTGCTCCCCACCCACTGATAATTGAGTTAAAGCCCTTACCCGATTCACTCAAATATGTGTTTCTGGGTGAAAGTGAGACATACGCTGTGATCATCATTACTCACTTGACCCTAGAGCAAGAACATCAATTGATCTCTGTACTACAAGCACATAAGGCCATTATCGGGTGGAGCATTGCTGATTTCTGTGGGATTCGCCCCTCATATTACACTCATCATATCTACACAGATGAAGGGGTGAAACCAACGAGACAACCTCAGAGGTGCCTGAACCCTAATATGCTAGAGTTTGTCAAGAAGGAGATCATCAAATGGCTGGCTGCGGACATTATCTATCCGATTTCTGACAGCCAGTGGGTGAGTCCTCTTCAGATTATGCCCAAAAAGGTAGGACTCACCGTAATCAAGAATCAAACAAGCAAATCCATCCCGACCCGCACAACTACTTCATGTTGGGTTTGCATTGATTACAGGAAACTGAACACGCCTACCAAAAAGGATCATTTTCCCTTACCTTTTATTGATCAGATCTTAGAAAGGTTAGCCAGGCATAGTTTCTTCTACTTTCTGGATGGATACTCTGGGTGTAACCAACTTGCGATCAACCTAGAAGATCAAGACAAGACAACTTTTACGTGTCCATTTAGAACATTCGCCTTTATGCGGATGCCCTTTGGCCTCTGTAACGCACCAGCAACATTTCAGCGCTGCATAATGGTCATCTTTTTTGATATGATCGGGGACTACTGTTAAGTGGGGTTTCGCGAAGAAAAGTTAGGGTTTTGAGAAACCCATTGATGTGGGAAATATGTGGTTTGTTAGTTATATGAAATAGTGTTGTTGAGATGTGTAAATCAGCAATCAACTCTTAAATTTATCACCTAGATAGTGGAAATATCTAGGGTCATCCAAGGAGGCCAATTTTATTAATCACATAAATGGTTGATGTGTATGCATTTGAGTAGCCTAAAATGTCTATTTATGCATGTTCTTAGTGTCGTAGAAGCATCATAAATTGCAAATATTGCATAACATGCATCATCATGCATTTAGGTCAAAGTGCATAAATTATAAAGTAATTTACTCTTTTTGGTGGTCAAGGATAGGCAATATTTAATCTGGGCCATCAATTGAGGATCCAATCATACGGATCTGATCAAAGTGACGAACGGAGTTCAACAACTCCAAGATTGCCTCGATTTGACTTTTGTAGCATCAGACGCAGTCCGAGAAAGATCAGAGGTCAAGGGACTAGGTGGGGTAAATTTAGACAACAAATCCGACCACACAGATGGGTTTGGATCGACGATTGCAGCCCAATGACGTGAAAATTGGTCCAATCCGACATCCGTGGCACCATCTAAAAGTCACAGAAGATGGGTAGCCAATATAGTGCCATGTGGCTCCATCTTAGCCGCCCAAATCAACCCAAGGCCGGCTCGCCGTCTCTCTCTCCTCAACTGATTATTTGTTCTCAGCCGTTGGATCAAGATCTAACGGCTAAGAAGGGCCAACGCTTAATTCTTCTACATGACACAAAGGGGGAATGGCATGTTGGTCGTGTGCCTGTGGGCGAAGCACACATTGCAAGATCGACCCTCACCCTGACTCAAATCAAGGGTGCAAGTGGGTGCAGCTCAAATTGGGCAGTTGGATTGGAGATAAGCGATGGTAGGAGTGCCATGTGGTGCACCCAGATGCAAGGAGCCCCGCACGTGTGATTAGACGTGCCTCTACATGCGTGATCGCATGCGAGGGGGCATTTTGAAGCCATGGGAGCGATGCATTCTCAGTCCTCGATCGTAAGATTAGACGATTGAGGTTGTCTGGATGTGTGCGGGCATCTTTTATCACGGGAGAGGAAGGCACAAAAGGTGCATGCATGCTATGGTCGGGCACATTTCATGTGTTGGAAATCGGGGTTATGAGTAACCTGTCGTCATAGTTGCAAAACATGTCGATCAGATAAAATTTATATCGAAACTCAAAAAGTGAGTCTCGGGTCGAACATAGTAAGGTGACATTTACTTTAACTGAAAATTGTGCTTCATTTTGTTTCTTTTTGGTATTTTAGGGTTTGTTATTTTTTTTGTATTTTTGAAAGAAGACAAGAAAAATGAATCGCAAGAGAGAGATGGAACAAATATGATGTATATATCACTCCAATGTTGATTACAATAAACTATGAAAGCATAAAAAGAGAGGGGGGTGGGAGGAAGTCTCCCAAATCGGCTGTTTGGTGAGACGATAGGACCTTCCAGAAGCTCGAATGAAGGAGGTGAGAAGCGGGACGACGGAGGTGAGATGCAGGAGGACGGCTGGTTGAGGAAAGCTTCGACGTGGCTCCGGAATGGAGGTGAGAAGACAGAGATGACCAACTACCAGAATAGGTGGGATAATGGCTCCAAGGCGACCTATGAAGGGGGGTGGGAAGTCAAAGGAATATTTGGTGGGGCAGAGGTTTGCTACACTAATAGGAGCCTTGGGAGCTTGAGAAAAAGCTCTAATGGAGCATTAGTAGGCTTGCTAGAGCTTAGGAGTAGGTAGGAGTGCAGTTGGTAGAGATGGCTTGGAAGGGAGGGGGTGTAGGTCCTTTTATAGTGGAGGAGAAGAGGCAAAAAATAGGTATGAGACCATTAGTGACATCCTATGCATAGCTGTAGGTCTAGCCCATGCATAGCTGGCGTTGCACTCCCCCGCCTTTGTCACGTGCATGCGCACCCACACTGCTGCGCGTGTGCAGTGGTGCATGTGTGTGCTGGGCTACGCCACGTGGCACAGTCTAGGCCGTCCGTCTTCTTCTTGTTGTAGGGGCTATTACGGAGGTCGAATTAAGTCGATTTCTATGCCATTAGGCTGCAATCGTCAACCCAAATCCTTCTGTGTGGTTAGATTTGTCATTTGAAGCTCTAAATTATGTCTCCTAGTCCCTTGGCCATTGATCTTCCTCGGACTGCATATGGTCCTACGGGACTCCGATCGAGGCGATTTTAGAGGCGTTGGACTCCGATCGTTGTCTTGATTAGATCCATATGGTTGGATCATCAATCCGAGACTCTGAAATAAATACCCTTCTCTCCTGACAATAAAAAGGTTGCAATTAACCTAAATTATATTGCATAATGATGTGTGCTATGCAATATTTATAACATGAAATGCAAATTTAAGCCTAGGAACCTACATGAATAGTCATTTTACCCTCAATAAATGTGTTTACATCATACCTCCATGCCTATCTTTTGTTAGTCCCTAGCAAAATTAATCTATATACTGTGTATAAAAACAAAATTAGGATTAGATCGCTTAGGCCTAAGTTGTTTATTAATAATAAAAAATTTCAACTAAGGTCCTAAAGTACAAAAACTCAACAGTACCTGGGTGCCTGCCAAAATACAGACCACCCAAGACCTCACCTTATTTGAAAAGGGAAGATACTCTTTTTTCTTGTTTTTCTTTTCTAATTTTTTTGTACTTTTGGAGTTTGAGAGTTCTGAGATAAGTTTTTACAGCTACCCGACCTGCCCAAGACTTGAAAAGGACTTTAAGTGCTAAGCTTCTTGTGAAAATAGTGAAAGACTCACTAGACGGCCATTAAAACGGACTTCGAGTTTCTACGACCCTAGGTGACCTTGCCTAGAGGTTTATCTTTTCGATCGATAGCTTTCTCCCAACTTCTTTTATTTATGAGGTCAATACAAGGGCGAACATAGTGTACATCTCCCCAGTTTATTCTACTTCCCCGCTTCTTCCCTAAGTGTTTTGGGAATTATTGTGCATTTTTTTTGTGAGCTAGGTTCTGGACAAAGGGCCGATGAGCTGTTACCATCAATAACTTACCAGCCATACTCGTGCGGTGAAGTGTGGTTTTATTTTATTTTTTTAATTTTCTCCTTTTCTATTTTTTTATATATTTTCTTTTCTTTTCTTTTTCTTCTTTTTTTTAAGTAGGTTGCTTTCCTGATCTAAGATTTACCTAAAGGCAGTACAACTAAAATGGTCTTATGGCTGGGCTTTGGACAACCGTTCGATGAGCTATTGCCACCGACAACTTGCTAGCCATACCACCCAAGTTGGTCCATTAGCTACCCAATCTCCGTAAAAACCACTAGAAAGTGAGTCAGTGCGAATAGTATGTAGATGCTTAGCCTTGAAATCCCCCCAAATCAGAGGGCAGGTTGATAAGTCGTATACTTATCATCCCAATTTATTTACCAAATTAAAATGAATCCGGATTGGCGAGGACTCTAGACTAAGTCCATGATCGGGTGTGTTTCGTGTGTTAGAAATCAGGGTTACAACTAACCCATCGTTGTAGTTGCAAAACACGTCGATCAGATAAAATTTATATCGAAACTCCAAGGGAGTCTCAGGTCGAACACAGAGAGGCAACGTTTAGTTTATGTGAAAATTGTGCTTCGATTCGTTTCTTTTTGGTATTTTAGGGTTTTGTTATTTTTTTGTTTTTCAAAATAAAAGATAAGTAAATGAGTCACAGGATATAGATGTGGAACAAATCTGATATATATTACTTCCAATGTCAATTACAATAAACTATGAAAGCATAAAAAGAGAGGGGGGTGAGAGGAAGTCTCCCAAATCGGCTGTTTGGCAAGACGACGGTGCCTGGCGGAAGCTCGGACGAAGGAGATGAGGAGCGAGACGACGAAGGTGAGATGTAGGAAAACGTCGAGTTGAGGAATGCTTTGGTGTGGCTCCGAAATGGAGGTGATCTGCTATCAGAATGGAGGTGAGAGGATGGCTCCAAGGTGACCTATGAAGGGGGATGTGAAGTTGGAGGAGTATTTGGTGGGATAGAGGTTTGTTATACTAATAGGCACCTTTGGAGCTTGAGAATAAGCTCTAAAGGGGCATTGGTAGGCTTGCCAGAGCTTGGGAGTAGGTAGGAGTAGAGTAGGTAGAGATAGCTTGGAAGGGAGGAGGTGTAGGTCTTTTTATAGTGGGGGAGAGGAGGCAGAAATAGGTATGGGACCATTAGTGACATCCAGGCCGTCGTTGGAAGCATCGCTGTAGGCAGCTCATGGCCACTCATGCCCGCTCACACCCAAAGATGGCTTTGCTAGTGTGCAAAGAATTAGTGATGGCTGTAAGCGTCGCTGTAAGTCTAGCTCATGCGTTGCTGTAGGTCTAGTGCACGCATAGCTGGCGTTGCACTCACCCACCTTACCATGCGTGTGCTCCCACATGCTGGCGCCGTGCACATGCACGCCTGTGCGCGTGCGCGCACTTGCACTGCTAAGTGCCTGCGGTGCTGCATACGTGTGCTGAATTTGGGTTACGCCACGTGGCATAGTCTGAGCCATCCATCTTCTTATTTTAGGGGATGCTTCAGAGGTCGGATTGAGTCGATTTTCATGCTATTAGGCTGCGATCGTCGACCGAAATCCACCTGCGTAGTTGGATTTATCATTTAAAGCTCCGAATCATGTCTCCTACTCCCTTGGCCATTGATCTTCCTCGGACTGCATATGGTGCTACGGGACTCCGATCGAGGCGATTTCAAAGGTGTTGGACTTCGATCGTCGTCTTGATCAGATCCATACAGTCGAATCGTCAATCTGAGGCTCAAAAATAAATATCCTTCTCTCCTAACCACAAAAGGGACGTAATTAGCCTAAATTATATACTGCTACTTTAAATGCAGAATGATGCATGCTTTGCAATATTTATAACATGAAATGCAAATCTAAGCCATGGAACATGCATGAATAGGCATTTTACCCTCAATAAATGTGTTTACATCAGTCCACACTCGAGTGGACACTCAGGCTAGTTAAGCCCGAAGACTTGAAGAGTCTAAGTATTCAGGTCCTATTGTATCATTTCCTAAAGTTACTAACTTACAAATGCCTAAGTTCTCTTTTCCTAATTTCTTTCTTTTTTATCTTTTTCAAATTTTCAAAATTTTTTTATATAAGAAACTAAAAGAAATTTACAGAGTTAACAAAATGACTTCAGGAATTGATTATCCATCCCCCCGTGCCTAAATGATGCAATGTCCTCATTGTGCAAATAAAGACATGAAAAGGGAAAGTAAACAGAATATCACCTGAATAAGGTGAGGAATCCGATCAGCTCCGTAGAGAACATGAAATATAAACATGTGCTAAATTTAATGCCTTCAGTTAGGCTAATATACATACAAGGAAGAATTTAAGAATTCACAAGTGCGGGTCAGAATAAAAATCAAAAGGTTGATCTTGAAACCTATCCACAGAAGATGTCCACAGACGTGGATGAGATTATGGTGTAGACCCATGCCTCAGGGTTGAGTGGTTCTCAGGTTCTAGATGAAAATCACCCTGAACCGAAGGTTGTTAAGCTTGCGAGGCCGAGCCTACGGTTTTGGGGTGTGCAACCCAATGGCAAAATGGCGGACAATAGGTAGATCTGGTTCACTAGTTTTAGATGTCCACTTAACATTCAGCTCAGAAAAATAATCAGTTATTCTAGGCTTGGGTCGCACGTGAAAGATATCATAAGGATCCGTAAAGAAGATAGGTGGTTTCAGGTTAATAGGTACCCTTGTATCCACAATCGTAGCTCCCTCAGAATTAGCCTCCCAGAATTTTATTGCCAAATTCTTATCCACTAAAATCAAGTTCTCAGGTTCTGGGACCTCTGGCATATCATTCACCCCATACGATTCTCCCAAGTACAGAAATCGTGGCTAACTCAAGATTGACTTGGGTACAATGATTTCCAAATCAAAATCAATCCCTTTGGGGTATGGTTGAGGAATGGGACTATTGATTGAATCTTCTAGTAAATGAGGATTCAAATCCTCCAAGTTAGCCCCAACTGAATCCAAATCTTCAATAATTGGGCTATCAACTGGTTCGTTAGATTCCTGAAGCCCATTTGTCTCGCTAAAATCCTCTTCCTTAAGTTCAAGTGAGACATCACCAAAAGATTCTTCACCCTCATAGTAAAAAAATCCATGATCCTCATTTATATATATGTCTCAAAATCATATGTCATTTCATGGTCCGTGGAGACATATTTTTCCTCGCTCCCTGGCTCGGGGATCTTTGGTGAATCAATTGGTTTATCGTCAATGGGTCGCTCTAGCCCAACCTGGTCATCCCCTGTTTCAGAAAATGTATCCCCCTTGACAGGTGCCTGAGTGAGTTATGACATTGGCTCTCCTAAGGGGGTTTCATCTTGAGAATCATCCCAAGATTTGACTAGGACAACCATAAATTTCATCCTCAACCTCGACAACTTCCCAAGAAGAAACTCCCCCGGGTCCCTATCCTTAACACTTTGGAGCAAATCCAATAAAGAGCTATTCAGCTTGTCAATCATTTTTATCATAGGCTCCAATACTTCAGTGCATGGTGTTGGCTGAACTTCTAACAATTGTATAGTGTTCCACAAATTAGCCAACACCCTATCTTGGATCTGGTTGACCTAAAACGACTGGCTTGATTTAGGTTTGGGTGGTTTGGTTTAAATCTACGGTAGTCAAGATGTCAAGGTTCTTGGGTCCCTCCCTAAAAGTAGGCCGTTCTAGGTTGTTCAAAGGATGGTGATGACCTATTTTCAGTAGAATACTGGGGAGGGTAGGTGTTATAATCATTATATCCTTCTTGATTGTAGATCGGGTTGGTTTGGTGATCAAAGGATGAGGATCTATAATCATTGTAGCTCTAGGAAGGATAATAATCATAGTCTTGTTGTCCAGTGTTAGGCCTAGACATTGAGGTCCGGATTCATATCCCCAATCAAAGTCATCCTGGCTAGTGGATGGGTAATTACAAGTCAAGTAGGGATAGTAATCATCTTGGGGATAAGTGGTGGTAGGAGGATAGGATGTGAAATGTGTGTAGGATGGGGAAGGGTACGTGGTAGAAAAGGAGGGAAAATGGAGAAGAGAAAAGGTTCCCTGCAATACAATCAACCAAACTTGTCCTTATGTGGGTAGCCTAAAGACCTATAGACTCCCAGGATCCATCTTGAGATTATAAACGATTTGGTCTACTTTTATCCTATCAATCCAACCAGTTAGAAGGAGAGACTGGGGAGAAGGTTCTTCCTTTGCCTTATGCCTCTGGTTTTGAGTGTACCCTCCAGCCACGGTCGTTTGATGCTACTCCCCTAGCTAGACATCAGATGGACCAACAAAAGTAGATTAATCGAAAGAAATCTCAGTCTAAGCCTCGAAGAGCGAATCAATGCTTAAGGCCAACGTCTACTCAGTTTTAGTTAGGCTTGGGATGATCATGCTCTTGGAATGTGATGGGCCCTTTAGATGGGTTGTGCCCTTAATGATCAGTTAAAATGTGTGTGCTTGCACAACCAGGGTTCTCAAAAAAGGTTATTTGAAGATGTGTCTTTTATGATTTAACCTTGTTTAGTAGCTTTTAGGGTTTACTCTAGGTATATTCAATCAAGTTTAGGAGAATGCTCCAAGTTTTGAAAGCACGGGTGTAGATATGTTCCTTTAAAAATAAAAAATAATGTGGAATGCCTGGTTCAGCCTTAAGAATCAACCCTAAGTGGCAAGCTACTTGATGGATCGCTTTTATCTTAAGTGGTGCTGCCCAAACAGTTTAATTAATTGACCTATTGCACCACTTAGTTAAGGCACACAAAAATGTCTGACCTCTTCAGATTTCTACTCACTTATTTGTCTTGAATTAAGTGTACCGGGTCCATAGGTTAGATCCTGATTAAGTGGTAGAATCGATGTGATTGTGCACCTTAGGGTGAGAAGTTGTGGGTGTTAAGTGTGTAGCTTTCAGAAAATCCCACAAGAGAAGAGTATTTTTTTTATTTTTTATATATGCAGGGGTGAGATGAGTAGAGGTGGCAAACAAACAACAAAATATATCCTAGGGTTTATAAAAAGCACCTATGTTGATTTGGATTTGAGTTATAGTGTGGTGAAATGAACTAGTGGGTGGGGAAGTCGGGGACACTTACAGAGTACTCTACCCGCACTTTACACCGGTCTATCGCACTTGGATCTCCATGCTAGGGTACCTGCAAGATAGTAGATCAAAGACAAGCAGGGTTAGTGTTGTGTAAATGCAAAGAAACGCAGAAAATAATAAAGTAAATTCCGTTGCCTCCCCGGCAACGACGCCAAAATTGTCGGGCACGTTTCGCATGTTAGAAATTGGGGTTACGAGTAACCCATTGTTGTAGTTGCAAAACACGTTGATCAGATAAAATTTATATCGAGACTCGAAAAGTGAGTCCTAGGTCCTAGGCTACGCCAGGTGACGCAGTCTGGGTCGTCCATCTTCTTGTTGTAGGGGCTGCTACAGAGGTCGGATTGAGTCAATTTTTGCAGTGTTAGGCTACGATTATTGACCCAAATCCATCCGCACAGTTGGATTTGTCATTTGAAGCTCTGAATTATGTCTCCTAGTCCCTTGGCCGTTGATCTTCCTCGAGCTGCATATGGTGCTACGAGACTCTGATCGAGGCGATTTCAGAGGCGTTGGACTCTGATCGTTGTCTTGATCAGATCCATACGGTCAGATCGTCAATCCGAGACTCCGAAATAAATACCCTTCTCTGCTGACCACAAAAACTACACAATTAACCTAAATTATATACAACTACTCTAAATGCATAATGATGCGTGCTATGCAATATTTATAACATGAAATGCAAATCTAAGCTTAGGAACATGCATGAATAGGCATTTTACCCTCAATAAATGTGTTTACATCTTGCTATGGCCATGTTTAGGGTCTTTAGTGATGCTTAAATCTGTCACTAAAGGCCCCTACATTAATGTTTGTAACTTTAAATGACCTTTTTTCCCCCAACCTCCACACCTATAAAAAGGCCTACGGCCCCCACATTTCATTCATCCCTTCCCTCATCTCTGTCCCTCTCCAAAGCTATAAAGAAGCTTGTCCCAAACCTGGGATGCTCCTCTAGAGTTAAAAAGAAAAATTTTTTCCGCTTCTCATCCCATTTGTGGAGCTCCCGTGGTTGTCTTCTCACCCCAATTCTGGAAGTGGATCCCACGACGATGACGTCCTACCTTGCCCCCAGTTCTTTCAGCTTCATTCTCCATCACCCATCTCTACTCTTCATCTTCCATGCGTCGCCCGTTCCAGCTCATCCTCCAAGCAGCCGATGAGGAGGATGGTTCACACCTCCCTTCTCTTTTACTGATTTCTGGAGTAGATTTTACTGCTTTCTAGTTGTAATATTTCTCGCTTTCTAGTTGTAAAAATGCTATCCATTTTATAAAAGTGTTTTGTTCTCTCTTTCTCTCTAGTTTAGTATCGATTCATTGTGAGTATCTCACCTTTAAACAAAAATTAAGAAAAAATATAATTACTTATTTGAAATCAATGTAGCCTCCCTGTGTTTGACATGTAATTCTTTTCGAGTTTTGGTAAAATTTATTTATTGAAGAATTTCTTCGCAAATCATATTACAATGACGGGTTTTTCCAAACTCAAATTTATTTGCGACGATTTTCCGCTTCAACATTTTGGCGTCGTTGCTGGGGAGGCAACGAATCTCGATTTCCTTTCCTCATTTTCGCGCACTTATCTATTTTCTAACTTGCTTTTATTTCTTTTCCATTGTCTTGCAGGTACCTCAACAGGGAATCTTCAAGTGATAGAAAGGAGTAAAGTGTAGTTGAAGATAACTGTAAGTGCTCCTCATTCTTCCCTCCCACCATAGAGTTCATTTCATAACCCTAATTCAAACCCTAATTAACCTAGGTGTTCTCATAAACCCTAGGATTAGCCTTGATTGTTTGATTTCCACCTCCACCTATCTCACCCTCCATATATAAACTAAAAAAATTAAAAAAATCTCACAAAGGTACACGAACTCTTCTGATTTTTAAAATAAATCGGTCAGCCGATCTTTGGAATCGGCACACACACCCAAACAGATAATTGAGTAGAAATCAGATTGGGTAACCACTTGTGTACCTAACTCAGTGGCACATTAAGGCTAATTGTTTGAGTTATTTGGGCCGCACCACTTCATCTAAAATCAACGCATCAAGTAGCTTCCCCTTAGGGTTTACAATTTAGGTCAATACCAGGCACTCCACTTTACTTTTAATTTCAAAAGGAAAAGATCTTGACCTGTGTTTTGAAAATCTAGTTTGCCTCTTGAACTTGATTGAATTTACCTAATTCTAAACCCTAAAGGCTACATAAGCAAGATTTGAACCTTAAAATCCACTCATTCAAATAATCTTGCTTGAAAACCCTGGTTGACCATGCATTCACACATATTCAATCAATCATTAAGGGCACAACCCATTTTATGGGCCCATCACATTTCATAAGCACTACAATCCTAAGCCTAAGTTAAAGTTGATTAGACGTTGGCCTTAAGGACTAATTTGCTCTTTGGGGCCCAAATTGAGATTGTTCACGATTAACCTGCTTAGACTAGTCAATATGATGTCTAGCTAGGGGAGTAGCGTCAAATGACCATAGTTGGGGGGCACACTAGGAATCGGAGGCGCAAGCCGATGGAAGAACCTTCTCCCCATCCCCTCCTTTAAACTTGTTTGATTGACTGGATACAAGTAGAGTAAATCATTTATAATCTTAAGACCTATTTTGAGAGTCTATAGATCCTTAGGCTACCCAACTTAAGGACATGCTTTTTTTGTTGTGCTGTAGGGTTCTTATCCCTAGTCCTTCCGACCTCTTCCTAGTTTATACTTGGAAGGAGGTCATTGAATCCCTGATTGGAAGGACCATTAAATCATTCTAGGAGGCATAGATTGAATTTTGGCCAAATTGATCCCATGGCTAATCAACAACCTCCTCTACCTCATAATCAACAAGACATGTTTCAAAGGCAGCTGGAACAAATGCAGAGAATGAAAGAATGGTTCCAAAGAATGCAGGGTGCTCAGCCCTTGACATTTTTATGATGCTTCAAATTACGGGGAATGTCCTGATGTCCAGATTCTTACCAAAGATGTAGAAATAAAGCCCCAAGTGTTAAGCCTGATCAAACACTTTCATGGGCTTAGCTCTGAAGACCCATTTCAGCATTTAGAGGACTTGACCACTTTGGTCTAGACCACCAAAGCACAAAACGTGAATGAACAACAAATGATCATGAGGCTCTTTCTCTACCCTCTTAGGGTTAAGGCTGCTCATTGGTACAAGACCATAGGAAGGCCGATAGCAACTTGGAATGATCTTAAATCAACATTCCTAAAGAAATTCTTTCTAGTCGTGCATACCAATGCACTGAGGTGGGTGATTGCTATTTTCGCCCAGCGGCTGGGGAGCAGTTTCACGTTGCCTAGGAGTGATTTTAAGACTTATTGTGGAAGTGTCCACACCACGATGTGCCAAAATGGCAACTCATGTAGATCTTTTACCATGGGTTGACTGAGCAACTTAAAAATCACATGGATGCTTGCGGAGGCAATTTCCTTAATAAAGACGCAGATAGTGTGCATGATTTGTTTGAGGAAATGAGTAAAAATTCATTTAATCATGCCTCCATGGCTACATTTAATCGGTCCCAACAACCAAGATCAAATGTTAATGAGGTCCTTGACTCTCATTCATATATGGATCTAATTTATAATAAACTACATAAGGTGGACCTGGTTACCAAGAGGATGGAGTGGATGCGGGAAACTCTGCAAAGAATTCTTGATCCACACAATCACAAAATTTAGGATTCCATTCTTTGAGAGCTCCTTATGGATGGGAGTTCGTGAAACAATTGGTTGCGACTAAATCTGTGAGCCAACCATCGCTCGGAACCCCACGGTTCCAAACTGGGGCCTTTGGTCCCAGTTTCTTTGATCCCTTCCTTTCTTTCTCTCCATCCTCGCCCTATGAGGATGTCTATGCTGTACAGGAGAACGTTAGGTCCAACCCACATTCTAATGCTTATAATCTGGGTTGGAGGAACCACCATAACTTCTCTTAGAAAAATCCAGGGAAGCAGACAACGCTCCACAAAGACCAATGGGTCAGGGTCTTGTTTATACTCAGTTGCTCCCAAATCAAGTCAATCAGCCAGTTTGGAATGCTCGTCAACCCGTAGGGCAGGTTGATTTGAATCGTTAGATGGTAGAGATGCAAGGATCTATGCTCCAGCTCATGCAACAAATGAAAACCTCACTGGAAAACAAGCAAACAGGGCTCAATGTTAACACCTGTCAGCCCGGATCTTTGCCATCTCAATCTGTACCCAACCCACGCAACATATAGAATCCGAGTAATCAAGCCTAAGGGTGTGGGAATCAAAGCGACCCACACACACATGCTCAGGTGGTTGAGTAGGGTCCTTCCTCTTCTGCTTCTTCATCAAATCCTGGGTTTTGGGCTAATCAAGCCTATCCGATCTTTCGTAACCCTCCCAAGACCCAAACCCATATGCATCTACCAACTTCATTATTTTGAGGAGTGAGGAGTGAAAGGCAAACCTTGGACCCACACCTACCCAGCTCTAGTCAATAAAATCCTGGTGAGCTTGAGGAAAGAAAGGAGAATTCAAAAGAAAAATCAAGGCTTAGGAACCTAATTCCAAAGATCTGACTCATGTTCCTTTTCCTGAGGCCTTGATTAAACCCAAGAAGATGAAGCCTATTGATAGTAACGAGGAGCTCTTGAATATATTCAAGAATGTTGAAAACAATATCCCCCTCCTCAGTACAATCAAACACATACCAACTTATGCTAAATTCTTAAAGTATTTATGCACCCAGAAGTGTATGTCGAGGGAATCTATTCTGAGGAAGGTGATACTCTTTGAGCAGGCTAGTTCTATTACCCTACATCACCTTCCTCCAAAAGGAGATATCTAGGTGTCCCTTTGATTTCATGTGTTATCAGAGATTACACTTTTGATCGGGCACTCTTGGATCTTGGTGCATCCATTAACCTAATTCCGACTTCTCTTTACGAGAAGTTTGATTAGGTGAACTTCAGCTGGCCTCAGTAACACTGTAGTTAGAAGACCGTTTGGTCACAAATCCAAGAAGCATTACTGAGGATGTTATTGTCAAGGTTAAGGATTTCAATTTTCCTATACATTTCCTTGTCCTTGACATGGATGTACCTGAGAATTTGAGAACACACCCATCATTCTGGGTCATCAATTCCTGGCTACTGCTATGGCCAATATCAACTGTGAGAGTGGTAGCATGGAAATCACCTTTGGGGATCGGAAACTGAAATTGGATATTTTCAAGACAATTAATAAATTTGAGGATTGTGGATTTATAGAGGAACTCGAGGAAGATAATTTGAATATTGAGACATGTATGGCTATATCTGTTATTGAGAGTTCATCTGGCATTGATGAACCCAACCCACAACCCTCCGTGGCAAACCTGCCACATTCTGAAGAGGTTGTTGAATTTGTTCACTTTTAACCTCTTCCTCTCGATCATCCTGAAGAATCTTCATCAACATCCTCCTTACCATCCACCTTAGACCCACCCCAGCTCGAACTGAAACCATTGCCTGAGAGTTTGAAATATCAATTTTTAGGACTTAAAAAGATGCTCCCTATGATTATTAGTGCTAGATCGACTAAGGAACAAGCGATTATACTGATTAATGTCCTAAAAGAACACAAAGAGGCAATTGGTTGGACCATCCATGACCTTAGGGGGATTGAGCCATCTTACTGCAATCACAGAATTTTCATGGAAGATGGATCTCGCCCTTCTCGCCAGATGCAGAGGAGACTAAACCCTAATATGTGAGAAGTAGTCAAGAAAGAAATAATTAAGTGGCTCGATGTAGGAATCATCTATCCGATCTTGGCTAGTCCATGGGTATGCCCTGTGCAAATTGTTCCCAAGAAAGTCGGGATTACCGTTGTGACAATGACTAAGGAGAATCTATCACAACTCATTCATCTTCCTCCTAGAGAGTCTGTATCGATTACAAGATGCTGAACACAACCACCAAAAAGGGTCATTTCCCTCTACCTTCATTTATCAAATCCTTGAAAGATTAGCCGAGTAAAAGTACTTCTGCTTCCTGAATGGTTAGTCGAGATACAATCAAGTCCTTATTGATCCCGAGGATCAGGAAAGATGACTTTCACCTATCTGTATGGAACCTTTGCTTTCAGTAGAATGCCATTCGAGCTTTGCAATGCACCTGCAACTTTTCAAAAGTGTATGTTGGCCATATTTTCTAACATGGTGGGAGAGTTTATGGAAGCTTTCATGGATGATTTCTCCATTTTTGGAGACTCATTTGAATATTGCCTGGCTAATCTTGAATTCATCCTTAAAAGATGCATAAAAACAAGATTGGTCTTTATATGGGAAAAGAGCCATTTCATGACACAAGAAGGTATCATCTTGGGTCATGTAATCTCTGAACGGGGAATTGAAGTTGACAAAGCTAAGGTCTATGCTTTTTCTAAGCTTCCTCCTCCCACATCTATCAAATGAATTCGCTCATTTCTCAGTCATGTGGGATTCTATCAGAGGTTCATCAAGGATTTCTCTAAGGTTGCTCGTCCTCTGAGCAACCTTCTTGCCAAAGATACATCGTTTGATTTCAATGAATCATGCTGCAAAGCATTCGATTTTATTAAAATGGCAGTCACTTGTGCTCCGATGTTGCAACCACCAGTCTGGACAGCCCTATTTGAGATCATAACCGACGCTTCTGATTATGCGATCGGGGTTGTTTTGGGTCAAAAGATCGACAGAAATCCCTATGTCATCTACTACACTGGCAAAACTCTGGACGAGGCCTGGAGGAATTACACTGTTACTGAGAAGGAATTGCTAGCTGTAGTATTCACTTTAGAAAAATTCAGGGCATATCTTTTAGGGCCTCACATCATAATTTTCACCGACCACTCGGCCTTGAGATATCTCTTGGCCAAAAAGGATGCTAAACCGTGGCTCATTCGATGGATTCTTCTGCTTTAAGAATTCGATATTAAAATCAAAGATAAATCCAGGGCACAGAATGTGGAGGCAGATCATCTTTTGAGGCTTCTAAGTGATTCTTCTCATCTGTATATTTCGATTGCTGATACTTTTCCAGATGGAACTATTTTGGCAGTTTCAGGTGTCCAAACCCCTTCGTTTGCAGACATAGTGAACTATTTGACTATTGGTCAAATCCCCCAGGATTGGACTAAGTAACAACGGGATAGAATTAAATCTGAAGCCAAATATTACTTCTGGGATGTCCCTGAACTGTATCTCATCGACTTTGATCAAATTATTCGTCGATGTGTATCGGAGAATGAGTTACAAAGCATACTTGAGTTCTGCTATGCATCTGCGTGTGGTGGACATTTCTCTAGGAGAAAGATGGCTGCAAAAATACTTCAATCTAGATTATATTGGTCGTCTTTATTCAAGGATGCCCAAGAATTCTCGAGGTCGTGTTCCTGATGCTAGGCACTCAGGAGCATAACCAAGGGAGATATGATGCCTCTAAACCCAATCCTTCGTATAGAAATCTTCGACGTTTGGGGCATCGATTTCATGGGACCCTTCCTCTCTTTATTTGGACACTAGTACATTCTTGTTGCTATTGATTACGTGTCCAAGTGGATCGAGGCTATTCCCACCCAAACCAATGACCACAAAGTGGTCATCAATTTCGTCAAAAAGAACATCTTTAGTCAGTTCGGTATTCCGAGGGCCATCATCAGTGATGGTGGTACTCACTTCACAAATGCCCAATTCCGTAGTTTACTGGCAAAATATGTGGTAAATCACATAATCTCCACACTTTACCACGCTCAGACAAATGGATAGGCTGAGATCTCCAATCGGGAGATCAAGAGCATCCTGTAGAAGACCATTAGGCCTAATCGAAAAGATTGGGCTCAAAAGCTTGAGGACACTCTTTGGGCCTATTGTACGATGTACAAAACGGCTATCGGCATGTCACTGTTTCATCTGGTGTATGGAAAGGCATGCCATTTACCCGTAGAGATTGAACATCGAGCATTCTGGGCTATCAAGAAATGCAACTTTTATCTAAGTTTAGTCAGAAAGTCCAGGAAGCTCCAACTATCTAAGTTGGAGGAGCTTAGAAATGATGAGTATGAGAATTCCAAGATCTGTAATGCTCGAACCAAAGCTCTTCATGACCAACTGATTTCCCGCAAGAGCTTTGAGATGAACCAGAAGATCTAGCTCATTGATTCTTGAATTAAGCTCTTTCCCAGCAAGCTTAGGTCAAAGTTGGATGGCCCGTTCATCATCAATCAAATATTTCTCAATGGAGTTATTGAGATCTTTGACCCAAAAATGGGTAATTCTTTTAAGGTCAACGGGTAATGTCAGAAACCTTATGTCGACTGTGTTATTCTAGAACCTGTCTCTGATAAGGTTGCTTTAATCTTAATGTGACTTCTTTGGCTGGATTTCGCCAAGCTGATGGCATTAAACTCAGCACTTGTACAATTTGACTTCGAGCTGACCTGAGCATAATGGAATATAGGTGATATTTTCTGCATTCTACCCTACTTCTCATGCATTTTATTTTCATTGAGGACATTGGATCAGCTAGGCATCAGGGGTGGATTCATTTCTAAATCATTTTGTTAGCTCTGTGGAAATTTTGTAAATTCTACTTATTTTTCTCTTTATTTAAAAAAAATTGAATTAGGAAGGAATAATTGGGCATTAGGATTTTTCAACCATAGGGAATAATATAGTAGGATCTGAACACTTAGATCCTTCAGGTCTTCGGGTTTAATCAGCTTGGGTGTCCACTAAAATGTGGATTTGTTTATCGAGTCCTCGCCATTCTGAATTTACTTCAATTTGATTAAACAAGTTGGGGTGATAAGTACACGACTTATCAACCTACCCTCCGATTTGAGGAGATTTTTAAGTCTAAGCATCTACACACTATTTGCACTGACTCGCTTTTCGATAGTTTTAATGGAAATTCGGTAGCTAATGAACACTCTAAGGTGGTATGACTGGCAAGTTATCATAGGCAATAGCCCATTGGTAGGTTGTCTGATGTAAACACATTTACACTACTTAAAATGTCTATTTATGCATGTTCTTAAGCATAGGATTGCATTTCATGATATAAATATTGCATAACATGCATCATCTCGCATTTAGAGTAGTTTGAATAAAATGGAGGTCAATTGTCTCCTTTTATGTGCTTGGACAGGGTAAAAATTTTATCGGGGCCTCGGATCAAAGATCCAACCGTATGGATGTGATCAGGGGGACGATTGGAGTTCAACGACTCCAAGATCGCCCTAATCAGGCATCCGTAGCATCAGATAGAGACTGGGGAACCTTAGAAGATCAAGGGCCAGGATGGTGTAAATCCGCACTTCAGATGACAAATCCGACGCATGGATGAATTCGGATCGACGATCGTAGCCCAACGACACAAAAATCGAGTCAATCCGACATCCGTGGCACCATCTACAACTTCTAGAAGATGGACGGCCAAGATGGCGCCACGTGGCGCCATCTCAGCTTCCCAAACGGCCGCTGGCATTTTGTGAAGGCCCCCGCCCGATCGCTCTCCGCCGTCAGATGGAGATCCAACGGCTGTGGCAGCCCGGTGCTTAAAACATGCGCTCGACCATCCGCGCCCCGCAACGCAGCGGTCGAGCGTGCTTACGCGAGCGCGGGGCGCGAGTTCGAGCCGCGGCGAGGGGATTGGAGGTGCGAGTAATTGAGGCGCGTGGAGCGTCGGATGGAGATCGTGCGGTCGCGGGCGCCCGATAGCGCCGACGCGCGATTGGACGCCCCGCGTAACGTGCGATCACACGGGTAGGCGGGCGGGTTGCAGCGGGCGCAGACGCATTTTAAGTAGTCCGATCTCGCAATCAGACGGCTGAGACTTCGCGGATGTGCGTAGGCATTACGCACGTGGGTAGCCGAGCGGGCGCGCGTGGGCGCGGCAGCGACGGCCACGTCGGGGCTTTAGTGATGGATTTATCCGTCACTAAAGACCCCTTATTTATTATTTTGAAGATGTAATGTCTATTTTGCCCCCACTCCTTGCAACTATAAAAGGAGACCCCCTCCATACGAAATTTTGATCCCTTCTTTCTCTTCTCTACCCCTCCAAAGCTCAAGAGAAGCTTGTCCCACACCCGGGATGCTTCTCACGAGATAAAGTCCAATTTTCGTTCCCCTTCGGAAGTGGATCCTGCGACGACGACGGCGTGCTACTTCGTTCCCGTTCTTCTACTTCGTCCTCCTTCGTCCCGCTTCGTTCTCCTTCATCCAGGCGTCGTCCCGTCCGGCTCATCCTCCAAGCAACCGTCGAGGAGGATTTCTCTCTCCCTATTCTTTTTACCGCTTTGTAGTATAGATTTACTACTTTCTAGATTAAGCTACTCGTCCTCCAAGTAATCGTCGAGGAGGACATTTCTCTCTCCATTCTTTTAATGCTTTCTAGAGTAAATTTATCGCTTTCTAGAGTAATTGTTTTATGCTTTCTAGTTGTAATGAACAATCTCTTCAATACAAAAATTCCTTGTTTATTCTACATCTCATTTTGATTTCTCTGTGTAATATTCTATTTCTCTCTTACTCTCTCTCTCTTCTATTTATTGTAAATAATTAGATGGTTCTAAATTGAAACAAATAAAAAGAAACGCGTAGTTTTTAAATCAAACGTCTGCCTCCCTGTGTTCGACCCGGAATTTTAATTTCGGTATAAATTTTATTTGTTGAACACAAATTCTTTTCTTTCGAACTACAACGACAGGTTTTCCAAAACCGAACACGTTAGCGTAGGTGCATAATCGCTCAACATTTTGGCGCCGTTGCCGGGGAGGCAATGCTCTTTGATTTCTCTTCGCGTTTTGTAACTTATAAATCATTTACCTCACTTTTCTCCTTTCTTATTGTAATTGCAGGTACTCTTTTGAGACAGGAAAAAGTGATAGATCGGAGTAAAGTTCTGTGGAAGGTTTTGTAAGTTACCCCCCACCTCCCACCCATTAGATTTCATTTCATCACATAATAACTCAAACATCAATCAACCTAGGTGTTTTTATAAACTCTAAGGTTAGATTGTTTGTTGTTTGACACCCATACTCACCCCAACCCCCACATTAAGAAAAAAAAAATCTCACAGAGGTACACAACCTCATCTGATTTTCAAACTCAACCAGTAATCCAATCTTAGGAGCCGGTACACACATCCAAACACATAATTGAGTAAAAATCAGATTAGGTAATCATTTGTGTGCCTAATTAAGTGGTGCAACAGGCCAATTGTTTGAGTTGATTGGGCCGCACCACTTCAAATAAAATCAACTCATCAAGTAGCTGTCAATTAGGTTCAACTCTTAGGGATTTACCAGGCAGTCCACATTCTTTTTAAACTTTAAAGGAAAACATCTTCACCTATGCTTGTAAAACTTGGTGTGCCAACGAAACTTGATTGATAACACCTAAAGTTGAATCCTAAAAGCTACTAAGCAAGATTTGAATCTTAAAATTCACCACATCAAAAACAATCTTGCTTGAAAACCACTGGTTGTGCACTCACACACAAATCAATCAATCATTAAGTGCACAACCCATTTAAAGGGCCCATCACATTCCAAAGCACATTCAAACCTAGCCCTAAATAAAACTAAGTAGACGTTGGCCTTAAGGATTGGACTCGCTCTTCAGAACCCGGAACGAGATTATTTTCGATTAGTCTGTTTCTACTGTTCAATCTGATGTCTAGCTAGGGGAGCAGAGTCAAACGATCGCGGTTGGGGGGTACACTAGGAACCGGAGGCGCAAGCCGAAGGAAGAACCTTCTCCCTAGTCCCTCCTTCTAACTGGTTGGATTGAACAGACGGAAGTAGATCAAATCGTTCCTTTATCTCAAGACGGGTTTTGAGAGTCTGTAGGTCTTTAGGCTAACCTATTTAAGGATAGGTTTGATTGTTTGTATTGCAGGGCACCTTTCTTCCTCCCGTGTATCATGAATCCTTCCACAGATTTCACGCATTCCCGCTCTTTCCCTCCTGTTGTAAATTATCCTCAACATGACGATTATCCCAACTCGTATTGTAATCGACCATCAATTAGTTGGGATAATTCGGATTGGGGATATAATTCCGGACCCCCGTGTTTAGGGTCTAACCCTGAACACTTTGATTCTGATTTCTATCCTTCTCAGAGTTACATCGATTATAGATCATCCTCCTTTCATGAACAACCTAATACGATCTACAACCAAGAAGGATACACTGATCCTTACCCATCCTCTGATTTCACTGCCTTTAGGTCATCACCATCTTTTGAACAATCTGAAATGACCTATTATCACGATGGGTATAACGAATCTCAATTCGTTAATTCCTCTACATTGATGTCAAACCCGCCCAACCCTGAACCAACTCATTTGGTTCAGGTTAATCAGGTTCAAGATAAGGTTCTGGCTAACTTGAGGAATATCATTCAATCTTTAGAAGTTCAGCCAATACCTTGCATTGAGAGATTGGTGCCCCTGATTGAAATGATTGATGATTTAAACAAGTCTTTGTTGGATTGGCTCCAGGATGTTAAGGATAAGAACCCGGGTGAGTTTCTACTTGGGAAATTAGCGAAATTGAGGATGAGATTCGTGGTTGCTTTGATTCAATCTTGGAATAATTCCCAGGATGAACTCTCTTCAGGAAAGCCAACGACAGAACCCGCTCAGGCACCTGTTGGGGGGGACACGTGTTACGAAGCTGACCAGATTGAATTAAAACAACCAATTAAGGATGATCTGATTTCTTCACCTGAAATCCCTGAGTCGGGTTACGAGGAAACGTATGTCTCCTTGGAACGCAAAGTGACAAATGATTTTGGGACATACATTGATACGGATCCTGATGGTGAAGATTCAAGTTGCGAAGTCTCACGTGAGTTTTCAGATCACGATTTTTGTAAGACGATTGGGCCTGAGGAATCTGATAGATCATTTGATAGCCCAATAACTGAGGAAACTGATCTTATTAGGGCACACGATACGGATCCAGAATCGCATTTTCTGGAGGAATCAATTCAATGCCCTGATTATCAGTTACACCCTGTTGAGCTTATTGATGATTCTAATTCTGAGATAATTAGACCCAAATCAATTTTGATTCTGTCACATCATTTAGACTTGGAGATTCCAGACGGGGTGATGAATATACAAGAGGTCTTGGAATTTGAAACACTTAATGAGGAGGATAGGAGCGGGGAAGTTCTGATTTGGGAAGTTAATTTTGGAGGAAATGGAAAATTGAGTCGAAGGGTTCCTTTTAAGCTGAAACCATCAAATCAGAACCCTTATGACATTTGTTTCGAGGATGTTCAACTCAAGCACACATTCAACGATTATCCTTTTGAGCTTCAATTTTCTGTAACCCGACTTTTTGGTCTTGGGTTGCATCCTCAGAAATCGCAGGCCCGATCTTGCTTATATTCTGATTTTAGGTTTTGGGTAATTTTTATCCAGAACCTAAGATATTCTCGATTATGGGGTGTGGGTCTGCACCACAATCTGGTCCACATCTGTGGACCTCTGCTGACAGGTTAGAGGATTCTTCTGTTCATTCTAATTCTGACCTGCACATGTGAATTCTTCATTTCTTTTCTTTGTATAGTGTTCCTAGCTGAAGGCACTAAACTCAGCACTTATACAGTTCTTTTTCATTTTCATCTCGGAGCGGACATGACATTCACGCAATTCAGGTGCTTTCTACGCTTTTCCACTCTGTTTTATGTCTTTTTAATACAATGAGGACATTGCATTAGATAGGCATGAGGGGGTGGATATTTATCTCTGAATTCATTCGTCAGCTCCGTAGATTTGTTTATTTTCTTTTATAAAAAAAAAAATTCAGAATTAGGAAAGAGAATTTGGGTTTAAGAAAATTTGCAATCTTAGGAAATACTACATTAGGATCTGAACACAAAGACCAGTCAGGTCTTTGGACTTAATTAGCCTGTGTATCCACTAAAATGTGGATTTGTCTTTGAGTCCTCGCCATCTTAATTCTATTATAATTGGAATAAATAAGTTTGGGTGATAAGTACACGACTTATTAACCCGCCCTCTGATTTGAGGGAATTGAGTTTTAAGCATCTACACACTTTCTTTGCACTGACTCGTTATTCGGCGATTCTAACGGAAATTGGGTAGCTAATGAACCTTCTAGGGTGATATGGCTGGCAAGTTATCATGGGTAATAGCCCATAGGTAGGTTGTCCAGAGCCCAGTCACTGGACCTTTCTCTTTTTGCTACCTTTAGGTAAATCTTAGATTAGGGAAGCCACCTACTTAAAAAAAAAAAAAATCAAAAAGGAGAAAAGAACAAAAAGAAATAAGCCACACTTCGTCGCACGAGTATGGCTGGCAAGTTGTCGGTGGTAACAGCTCATCGACCGGTTGTCCAGAACCCAGCTCAGAAAATGCACTAAAAATTCCCAAAACACTTAGGAAGAAGCGGAGAAGTAGAATAAACCGGGGAGATATACACTGGATTCACCCTTGTGTTGACCCCGTTAAAAAATAAAGGTAGGGAGAAAGCTACTGGTTGTAAAGATACACCTTTAGGCAAAATTCTTTTTGAGGTCACTTAGAGGCGTAGAAATCCGAAGTCCGTTCTAATTGCCGGTCAACGAGTCTATCACAAACACAATAAGATGCTTAAAACTTAGGGTTCTCATCAAATCTTGGGTGAGTTGATTGGCCGTAGAAAGCCACTCTTAAACCCTAAAATTTGAAAATCCAAAAAAAAAAAAATTAGAAAAGAGTAAAAAGAAAAAGAAATTTTTCTTTGAATAAGGAGAGGGCTTGAGGCGGTCTGCATTTTGGTTGATACCCAGGCACTGTTGTGTCTTTGAAAGTTCAGTTCCTAAGTAGACAATTTCTTAATGATTGAAAATAACTCAGGTCCAAATAATCTAACCAAATTCTTTTATAAATAGCATATAGTTTTTGCTAGGGACTAGCAAAAGATAGGCATGGGGGTATGATGTAAACACATTTACACTACTTAAAATGTCTATTTATGCATGTTCTTAAGCATAGGATTGCATTTCATGATATAAATATTGCATAACATGCATCATCTCGCATTTAGAGTAGTTTGAATAAAATGGAGGTTAATTGTCTCCTTTTATGTGCTTGGACAGGGCAAAAATTTTATCGGGGCCTCGGATCAAAGATCCAACCGTATGGATGTGATTAGGGCGACGATTGGAGTTCAACGACTCCAAGATCGCCCTAATCAGGCATCCGTAGCATCAGATAGAGACTGGGGAACCCTAGAAGATCAAGGGCCAGGATGGTGTAAATCTGCACTTCAGATGACAAATCCGACCGCACGGATGAATTCGGATCGACGATCGCAGCCCAACGACACAAAAATCGAGTCAATCCGACATCCGTGGCACCATCTACAACTTCCAGAAGATGGACGGCCAAGATGGCGCCACATGGAACCATCTTGGTGGCGCCATCTCAGCCGCCCAAATGGCCGTTGGCATTTTGTGAAGGCCCCCGCCCGATCGCTCTCCGCTGTTAGATGGAGATCCAACGGCTGTGGCCGCCCAGCGCTTAAAACATGCGCTCGACCATCCGCGCCCCGCAGCGTAGTGGTCGAGTGTGCTTACGCGAGCGCGGGGTGCGGGTTCGTGCCGCGGCGAGGGGATTGGAGGCGCGAGTAATTGAGGCGCGTGGAGCGTCGGATGGAGATCGTGCAGTCGTGGGTGCCCGATAGCGCCGACGCGTGATTGGACGCCCCGCGTAACGCGCGATCGCACGCGCAGGTGGGTGGGTTGCAACGGGCGCGGACGCGTTTTAAGCCCTCCGATCTCGCGATCGGACGGCTGAGACTTCGCGGACGTGCGTAGGCGTTACGCACGAGGGCAGCCGAGCGGGCGCGCGTGGGCGTGGCGGCGACGGCCACGTCGGGGCTTTAGTGACGGATTTATCCATCACTAAAGACCCCTTATTTATTATTTTGAAGATGTAATGTCTATTTTGCCCCCACTCCTTGCAACTATAAAAGGAGACCCCCTCCATATGAAATTTTGATCCCTTCTTTCTCTTCTCTACCCCTCCAAAGCTCAAAGGAAGCTTGTCCCACACCCGGGATGCTTCTCGCGAGATAAAGTCCAATTTTCGTTCCCCTTCGGAAGTGGATCCCGCGACGACGACGGCGTGTTGCTTTGTTCCCGTTCTTCTACTTCGTCCTCCTTCGTCTCGCTTCGTTCTCCTTCGTCCAGGCGTCGTCCCGTCCGGCTCGTCCTCCAAGCAACCGTCGAGGAGGATTTCTCTCTCCCTATTCTTTTTACCGCTTTATAGTATAGATTTACTGCTTTCTAGATTAAGCTACTCGTCCTCCAAGCAATCGTCGAGGAGGACATTTCTCTCTCCATTCTTTTAATGCTTTCTAGAGTAAATTTATCTCTTTCTAGAGTAATTGTTTTATGCTTTCTAGTTGTAATGAATAATCTCTTCAATACAAAAATTCCTTGTTTATTCTACATCTCATTTTGATTTCTCTGTGTAATATTCTATTTCTCTCTTACTCTCTCTCTCTCTTCTATTTATTGTAAATAATTAGATGGTTCTAAATTGAAACAAATAAAAAGAAACGCGTAGTTTTTAAATCAAACATCTGCCTCCCTGTGTTCGACCCGGAATTTTAATTTCGGTATAAATTTTATTTGTTGAACACGAATTCTTCGCTTTCGAACTATAACGACAGGTTTTCCAAAATCGAACACGTTAGCGTAGGTGCGTAATCGTTCAACATTGTCCAGAACCCAGTAACACGACCATTCTTTTCCTGCTGCCTTTAGGTAAATCTTAAATCGAGGAAGCCACCTACTTAAAGAAAGAAAAGAGAAAAGAAAAATATCCAAAAAGAAATAAAAAAATAGAAAAGGAGAAAAGAAAAGAAAAAAAGGAAATAAGCCATAGCTCACCGCACAAGTATGGCTGGCAAGTTATCGTGGATAATAGCCCATTGGTAGGTTTTCCTGATCCCAGCTCAAGAAATGCACGTTTAATTCTGAAACACTTGGAAGAAGCTGAGAAGTAGAGTAAGCTAGGGAGATATACAATGGGTTTGCCCTTGTGTCGACCCCATAAAAATAAAAGTAGGGCGAAAGCTACTGATGAGAACCTCATCATGAGCCATAACTATCTCATTTTGACCCAATACAAAGGATAAAAGCTCCTACATATCTCAAGGAAAGGCTTAACTCAGAGAATTCTGAGTTTGAGAAGAAAACCAGTCATAAGGGGTAAAAGTGCAATTTTACCAGTATAATCTGCATACAGGGTAATTCTGGGCCCAAACACAGGTCAAAACAGCTTAATAAGAATAAAAGTGGGATGAGATGATCTAGCAAGGGCTACAGCACTTCCAAGGAACCAAATGATAATCTGTAACCCTAAAACGACCCACTTCAATTCACAAGGTTCGGGGCAAAGTAAAAATAGAATAAACCCTCTAAAATTCATAGAAAAATAATCTCTAGGGTTTAGAACCTTCAATTTGGCCTTTAGAACCCATTTTGACCTACATTCAGAACCATGCCCAATTAATAACTTAATTTGGGTCTTTACGCAAATTGACCGGTCAAACAAGGTTTAATATGAAAATGAAATTCACCATCAGATTCCTTAGGTCCTAATTAGTCATGTATAAAAACTTGAGCCTAAGAAGAAACCTCCTTGACCGACTTTACACTTTGGTCCTCATATATTTACTCTTTGGCCCTCAACTTTTGAACCCTCGCATTTTAGCCCCTAACTCTCCTTCGTTCTTTGCAATCAGGTCCCTCCTGCAAAACCCTGCCAGCACCATGCTCCGGCGACCTTGCGCGGAGCATGGCGCCGCGCAGGGTGAGGTAGGGGACCTGGCAAGTAAACCGGGGGTGCCCTGCGTCGTCAGTCGTCGCAGGAGCACCCCCATGGTCATTGTAGCCCCCCATACCGGCCGTGCGAACGCACGGACGGTATGGGTTCGTGTTCCGACCATTCTCCGGTGAGGGAGACACGTCGTCTCCCTCCGCCTTCCTCCCTGTTTCATCCCTATAAATACCCCCCGCTGCTCCACCGACCAGGGCAGCCTGGATCTGACGGAGAAAACCCCCAGCTTTCTTCTCTTCTTCCTCCGGCAGACGCTCACCAGCTCCGGCGGCTTCCTCCCCCTCCACCTCTTCGCTCTGCCGCAATACCAGCAGCAGAGACTTCCTCCCCTGTTCTTCCCGCGCCACGCCGCACCCAGCTGGCGCCTCTCCAGCCCTCTGCTCGCCGCCGCCCCTCTCCCTGAGCATCGTCTTCTCCGGCGACAGTCGATACGACTGTCGCCCTGTTCCTCCCCCTTCGTCCCTGCAAGTAAGTTAGACCTACTCCCCTTCTTCTCCTCTTTCTTTCCCCGCTTTCAATTTAGTCAATTAAACCCTCGACCGCTCCTGTTCACCCTCACCCTCTCCGCCTCCGACCACCCTCCGGCGAGCCGCGCCCATCACCTCAGCGACCCACACGGCTCGCCGACCACCGCAGAACATCCGCCTCCTCACCCTGATCCTCTTCCGCCCCTCCACTTCCCACCAAACACCCTCTGCAGATCCACCGAACACACCCACTTCTTCGCTCACAGTTTGACCTAGGACGACCTGTTGGCTCCATCACGCCCCCTGCAGACCCCCTGACCACCTTCGCCGTGCCACGGCGAAGGTCCCCCGCCTGTCTGATTTGGCCGAGAGGCCGTTCTTCTGTGACCAGGTGACTCGCCCGCCGTCGCCATTACTGAGCAGGCAGAGCTCCTTCACCTGCAGGTGCAGGCACGCCTTCGCCCAGGTTCGACTCCCAGGTTGCGCAGGGAGTCTCCGTGAAACGTCCCAGGCTCGCAGACGGAGCGAGGACCTCAACGCCATCCAGAACGACCCATTCTCCAACACTTACAACCCTGGATGGCGAAACCATCCCAATTTTCAGTGGGCGGGAAATCCCCAAACCCAAAGACCACCTTTTCAGTCCCGCCCACAGCCCTCTCATCACTACCAGCCGCCTCAGCCTCGGCCCAACCCTACTTATCCATCAGGGCCAAATCAAGATCAAATGTCCTTAATCCTTCAGACTCTGGCTGACATTCAAAAATCGAATGCGGCCATTCAAAAACAGCACAAGGACGAGCTTACTGAAGTTAAAACTCAACTGGCCCAGTTGGCAAATTCTCGCCAGCCAGGCACACTCCCTTCCCAACCCCTTCCTAACCCAAATAACGTGCCAACCCAGAAGCGCGTTATGAATCCAAATTTAGGCCACGCTCAATGGATTTATCAGGCCCCCACTGCTCCATCTCCAGACGAGATGGATGCCTCAACTTCGCGTGCGGGATTTCAGCAGCAGCCACCCCTCCTACCAAACCCAAACCAAAATCAGGCCGGATTAAATTCTGTAACAACACGTAGTGGTAAGACAACTCAGGACCCGCATTATCCAAACCACTCCCAGCCTGATAATCATGACCCTAGGATAGTTATCCAAGGTACCATTGTTCCAGACCCACAACCTGGACCTATCCTAGAGGAACCAACCAAGATCCCGTTTCCCGAGGCCCTGACCAAGGGAAAGAAGACCACCAAACCCGTGGCCCCTGAGGAGGACCTGGTCAAGCTCTTTGAGCAGGTCCACATAAACATCCCCTTAATGGATGCAATCCGCCACGTACCAGCTTACGCACGATTTCTAAAGAATATATGTACACCCCAGCGTAAGCCGCGAACCAAGGGAGGGAGCCCAATTGTTCTGTCAGAGCAAGCCAGCTCTGTAATCCTTAGTAGACTCCCACCCAAGGCAAAAGATCCTGGAACTCCCCTGATCTCCTGTAAGATAGGTGGTACCCAATTTGATAGAGCATTGTTAGACTTAGGTGCATCTATAAATCTGATACCCACATCCTTACTTGACCATCTGGAAGAATCTGAGCTGAAACCAACCGAGGTGACATTACAATTAGCAGATCGATCTATAAAGTCACCAAAAGGGATTCTCGAGGATGTTATCGTGAGAGTGCGGGATTTCTATTTTCCAGTGGACTTTATAGTCTTAGACATGGATGCACCTGAGAACCCTAGGGATACACCAATCATTCTAGGGAGACCTTTCTTGGCTACTGCTAGAGCCAACATCAGCTGTGAGGAGGGCCAAATAGAGCTTAAGTTTGGAGATCAAACACTGAAAATTGATATATTTAAGGCCCAACAAGGAATTAATTGCGGCGTCATCGAGCAAATTTGTGACATCAAGACTTTGGTTGATGAATCACACCTCCAGAATGACTTGAGTATGCCTCATCAACCACAGAAGGATCTTGACCCGCAAACAGAGGAGTCCAATCCAGATGTGAACAACCCAGTAACTCCCACCCTTGAACCTCACATCTATACTGAACCACCCGCTGCTGCTGAAAACCCCATCCTCGAACTGAAACCCCTTCCTGCTCATTTGAAATACATCTTTTTGGGTTCTAATCAGACCCTTCCTGTGATCATCAATTCCAACCTCAGTCCTGAACAGGAATCCCGTCTGATTGTTGTCCTCCAGCAACATCGCAGAGCCATCGGATGGACCCTCGATGATTTGACTGGAATAAGTCCCTCTTATTGTACTCATCATATCTATTCAGAAGAGGGCACACGACCTTCTCGTGAAATGCAGAGACGCTTAAACCCCAATCTGCAGGAGGTCGTGAAAAAGGAGATCATCAAGTGGTTAGATGCCGGGATCATCTACCCGATCTCCGATAGTCGTTGGGTGAGCCCAATTCAGGTCGTGCCTAAGAAGGCAGGACTCACCACTATAACGACTGAGACCGGAGAAATCATTCCTACCCGATTAGCCAACTCGTGGAGAGTCTGTATAGATTACCGTCGACTCAATTCCTCCACGAAGAAGGATCATTTCCCACTACCCTTCATTGATCAAATTCTCGAAAAACTAGCGGGAAATAGGTTCTTCTGCTTTCTTGACGGGTACTCCGGTTATAACCAGGTGGCAATCCATCCTGAGGACCAAGAAAAGACCACATTCACCTGCCCCTTCGGAACATACGCTTTCCGAAGGATGCCTTTCGGTCTTTGCAATGCACCCGCTACTTTTCAGCGATGCATGCTTGCCATATTCTCAGATATGGTAGGTGATTATCTGGAAGTCTTCATGGATGACTTTTCAGTTTTCGGAGCATCATTCGACGATTGCCTCCAACACTTGGTCCAGATACTCAGGCGGTGCATCGACGTGAATTTGGTTCTTTCTTGGGAGAAGAGCCATTTCATGGTGCCTGAGGGAATTGTCCTGGGACACTCAATTTCGGAGAAAGGTATCCAAGTGGATCGAGCTAAGGTTAATCTGATTTCTCACCTTCCTATGCCTAGCTCGATCAGGGACATCCGATCCTTTTTAGGGCATGTCGGTTTTTATCGACGATTTATCCCTGATTTTTCAAAAATCGCACGCCCCCTGACCACTCTTCTCTCCAAGGATGTTCCCTTCAAAATCTCCAAGGAATGCACTCAAGCATTTGAAATCCTGCGTGACCGAGTCACCCAAGCCCCGATCCTACAGTCCCCTGATTGGTCTCAACCCTTTGAGATCATGTGTGATGCATCCGACTTCGCTGTAGGAGCGGTTTTGGGGCAGAAAAATGACAAGAAACCTGTGGTCATTTACTACGCCAGCAAAACACTCGATGAGGCTCAGCGTAACTATACAGTTACTGAGAAAGAGCTGCTAGCTGTAGTATTTGCCCTAGAGAAGTTCAGATCGTACCTTCTGGGTTCCCATGTCATCATATACTCAGATCACACGGCTGTGAGGCATCTCCTTGCAAAGAAGGACGCGAAACCTCGATTGATCCGATGGATCTTGCTGTTGCAAGAATTTGACCTCGAGATTCGCGATAAAGCGGGAAAATAAAACGTGGTAGCTGATCACTTGTCCCGTCTTCCTTATGAAATGATAGACCCTTCCGGACCCATCACTGAGCATTTTCCCGATGAGCACCTGCTGACTATTGGTACTAGCCTTCCATGGTTTGCTAATATTGTAAATTACTTGGCATCTCATCAGACCCCGTCCGATTGGCCGAAGGCCAAGAAAGACAAATTACGCTCCGATGCCAAGTATTACATTTGGGAAGACCCGTACCTCTTCCGCATAGGTGCCGATCAGATCATCCGGAGATGTGTCCCGGAAGGGGAAGTCAACAATATCCTCTCTTTCTGCCATGACCAGGCATGCGGTGGCCATTTTGCCGGGCATAAAACCGCATCAAAAGTCCTCCAGTGCGGCTTTTACTGGCCCACACTGTTCAAAGACGCATACAGTCATTGCAAGGCATGCAGTCGTTGCCAGACTTTGGGCAACATGAGCCATCGCGACATGATGCCTATGCAACCGATTCTAGTATGCGAAATCTTTGATGTTTGGGGGATTGATTTTATGGGCCCCTTTCCTGTTTCGGATGGTTTCGAATACATTCTGTTGGCTGTGGACTACGTGTCCAAATGGATCGAAGCCATACCGACCCGAACCTGTGATCACAAAATCGTTCTCAAATTCATTCATCAACACATTTTCTCAAGGTTCGGGATTCCTCGTGCAATAATCTCTGATGGGGGGACCCATTTCACAAATGCTCAGTTTAGGTCACTGATGACCAAATACGGGGTGTCTCACCGTATCTCTACTCCTTACCACCCCCAAACTAATGGTCTAGCTGAGCTGTCGAATCGGGAGATCAAGAAAATCCTGCAGGTCACTGTTCGACCTGACAAGAAGGACTGGTCGTCCCGACTTCCGGAAGCATTGTGGGCCTATAGGACCGCCCACAAGACCCAATTGGGCATGTCTCCCTTTAGATTGGTGTACGGAAAGGAATGCCACCTTCCCGTCGAACTGGAGCATAAAGCCTATTGGGCAGTACGGAACTGTAATCTGGATCTTTCTAAGGCTGGGACCCACAGAAAACTCCAAATCAGCGAGATCGATGAATTGCGCATAGACGCGTACGAGAACTCGCAAATCTACAAGGAGCGGGTTAAAGCCTTCCACGACAAACACATCTCAAGAAAGATCTTTCATCCTGGTCAAAAGGTCCTACTCTTTGATGCCCGACTCAAACTCTTCCCAGGAAAACTGAGATCTAAGTGGGTCGGACCATATTTGGTCCGACAGGTTTTTGGAAATGGAGCAATCGAAATCAGTCCACTCAGCCACGATTCTGAACCTTTCATCGTGAATGGTCAAAGACTCAAGCCGTTCATTGATGTAACTTCTACTGATTTGGCTGAGGCATCTTATATCCTCCTTTCCCCTTGAGCTTATTGCGCCCAGCCGATGGCGTAAAACTCAGCGCTTAACGGGAGGCAGCCCGTCATTCTCTTTGAAAACCTGAAACTTGTTCTGACACCTTTCAGCACTCGAAGTTCACCCTTGTAGACAGCCGACCCCAACTCAGATGTTTGCATCTGGGATTTGAAATCGTCCGCAAAAATTCAACCCGACCCATTCACTCATCCAAATTTCTGTCTTAAGGAATGAACTAAGACCCCCTAGGTTACAATGAGGACATTGCAAATCTTAGGCATGGGGGGGTAGGAAAGTGCAAAAACGTGTAAGAAAAGGTTTCAAACAAAAAATTCACATATGCCAAAAAAAAAAAAAAAAAAAAAAAATTCTTCGAAAAAGAATAAGAGGAGAAGAGGAGAAGGAAAATTTTGTGAAGGAGAAAAGAAACAAAATGAAAAAGGAGCACAAAATTATGAGAAAAAAAGTGATAGTCATTAGTAAGGAACTAAGGAATTAACCTAAGTTCTAGACCTCATTCAAGAAAATAACTGAAAAGTGCACAATAAGATTAGTAAGAATGCAAACCTTAGGCATTCTTGAATAGACTCTTAGTACTCATTAAGATCTGGACACTCCTCAAGAGGTTGAGGAAAATGAAAAGCTGAAGTATTAGGTCTAAGGCTTAGGAAGTATTCGGCCTCGTTAACTAATTTTTGGTTTACGGGACTCAGTAACCTAAGCACCCTAATCTCACACACAGCCTGGTTCAGTAAGCGTAAAAATCAGAATCACGCAGAAGCGTCGCAAAAATCTGAAAAGAACACCTAGAATAGGAATGGCCGATCAACACAAGTTGATTTGGACGAGTTCCCAGCGCGGAGAGGCGGGAAATCCCCTCGAAGATGCGTAACAAAATATCATCTCCTCGGTGCTTGTCTCTTAGGATATTTACATATCCTACGGGGGGCATGTAAGCACTCTGCTGGTTCAGATTCCATGGATGGGATTATCTCGAAGTGTCAATTGCCAGGGTCTGGATTCGGCCACGGAATACCATGGATGGGATTATCTCGAAATCTCAATAGCCAGGGTTCCGGGGGTTGCCATGGGCGGTGCTATCTCGAAGCATCGATCGCCAGGAACCCTTGAGGATTGATGATGGGAGCAAGGAATCTGATACAGACCGTGTTGAAAAGCCAATCCTAGGCTAGAACTAAAAAGAAAAAGAGAGAGAAAACTCTCCAAACAGAAAAAACTTTCTATCTCTCTCTTACAAAACGCACTGCGAACTGGGCCAGGGCTAAAATCATTTCAAGCACGGGTGCTTTAACCACGAAGTCCAATAAACCTTAGGTTAGTTCTTGCGGGCCTTAAAAACCTTTGCTAAAAGACTGAGGCTAAGGCTAGACAGATTTGGATCTTGATTGGTACTAGAGTACCTTTTAGGCCTATGGTCAGCATTCTAACCTAATCTATGCTCAAATAAAAAAGGCACTTATCTCAAACCATTAAAAACTTCATGGTCTAGAACAAGGGTTGAAACCTTAAGTTTTTGCTAAGGGACTAGCAAAAGCTAGGCATGGGGGTATGATGAGAACCTCATCATGAGCCATAACTAGCTCATTTTGACCCAATACAAAGGATAAAAGCTCCTACATATCTCAAGGAAAGGCTTAACTCAGAGAATTCTGAGTTTGAGAAGAAAACCAGTCATAAGGGGTAAAAGTGCAATTTTACCAGTATAATCTGCATACAGGGTAATTCTGGGCCCAAACACAGGTCAAAACAGCTTAATAAGAATAAAAGTGGGATGAGATGATCTAGCAAGGGCTACAGCACTTCCAAGGAACCAAATGATAATCTGTAACCCTAAAACGACCCACTTCAATTCACAAGGTTCGGGGCAAAGTAAAAATAGAATAAACCCTCTAAAATTCATAGAAAAATAATCTCTAGGGTTTAGAACCTTCAATTTGGCCTTTAGAACCCATTTTGACCTACATTGAGAACCATGCCCAATTAATAACTTAATTTGGGTCTTTACGCAAATTGACCGGTCAAACAAGGTTTAATATGAAAATGAAATTCACCATCAGATTCCTTAGGTCCTAATTAGTCATGTATAAAAACTTGAGCCTAAGAAGAAACCTCCTTGACCGACTTTACACTTTGGTCCTCATATATTTACTCTTTGGCCCTCAACTTTTGAACCCTCGCATTTTAGCCCCTAACTCTCCTTCGTTCTTTGCAATCAGGTCCCTCCTGCAAAACCCTGCCAGCACCATGCTCCGGCGACCTTGCGCGGAGCATGGCGCCGCGCAGGGTGAGGTAGGGGACCTGGCAAGTAAACCGGGGGTGCCCTGCGTCGTCAGCCGTCGCAGGAGCACCCCCATGGTCATTGTAGCCCCCCATACCGGCCGTGCGAACGCACGGACGGTATGGGTTCGTGTTCCGACCATTCTCCGGCGAGGGAGACACGTCGTCTCCCTCCGCCTTCCTCCCTGTTTCATCCCTATAAATACCCCCCGCTGCTCCACCGACCAGGGCAGCCTGGATCTGACGGAGAAAACCCCCAGCTTTCTTCTCTTCTTCCTCCGGCAGACGCTCACCAGCTCCGGCGGCTTCCTCCCCCTCCACCTCTTCGCTCTGCCGCAATACCAGCAGCAGAGACTTCCTCCCCTGTTCTTCCCGCGCCACGCCGCACCCAGCTGGCGCCTCTCCAGCCCTCTGCTCGCCGCCGCCCCTCTCCCTGAGCATCGTCTTCTCCGGCGACAGTCGATACGACTGTCGCCCTGTTCCTCCCCCTTCGTCCCTGCAAGTAAGTTAGACCTACTCCCCTTCTTCTCCTCTTTCTTTCCCCGCTTTCAATTTAGTCAATTAAACCCTCGACCGCTCCTATTCACCCTCACCCTCTCCGCCTCCGACCACCCTCCGGCGAGCCGCGCCCATCACCTCAGCGACCCACACGGCTCGCCGACCACCGCAGAACATCCGCCTCCTCACCCTGATCCTCTTCCGCCCCTCCACTTCCCACCAAACACCCTCTGCAGATCCACCGAACACACCCACTTCTTCGCTCACAGTTTGACCTAGGACGACCTGTTGGCTCCATCACGCCCCCTGCAGACCCCCTGACCACCTTCGCCGTGCCACGGCGAAGGTCCCCCGCCTGTCTGATTTGGCCGAGAGGCCGTTCTTCTGTGACCAGGTGACTCGCCCGCCGTCGCCATTACTGAGCAGGCAGAGCTCCTTCACCTGCAGGTGCAGGCACGCCTTCGCCCAGGTTCGACTCCCAGGTTGCGCAGGGAGTCTCCGCGAAACGTCCCAGGCTCGCAGACGGGGCGAGGGCCGCGCGTGAAGACACGATCGCCCACTGCTCCCTCCGCGACGGGCGCTCAATTGGGGTGGGACATTTAGTCCCACCTCGGATCCTCTCGGAGGCGCGCGGACGCATAAAGGCAAAAAGTGCCTTATGCTGTCTGCCTCCTGACCACGGGGTGAGGTCCCTCTCACCCGACCCGGCCTCGTCCGTGACCACGCTCCGCGGACCTGGCCCGACCCGATTAGACTGACCTGCACTCCTCGCCCACCACGCACGCCGGTGGGCCTGGACCCGGGCCTGACCCGAACCCGATTACCCGGTAGCACTCTGGGAGAGCTTCCGAAGAGTGATTTCAGAGAGAAAGAGAAACGCGGGGGAGGGGGGTAGAGTAGGTTTTGCCTCTTGACAAAAAAAAAAAAAAACTCTGAAGTGTGCAGGCAAAAGAAGAAGTGCAGGCGAAGAAGAAGCAGCTGCACTGTAGCAACTGCTCAGTTAAGTCGTCGAAGCACCGGGTCAGACGACGGAAAGTCAGCAGCCAGAGCAACACAGAAGGCAGGCTGAAGAAGAAGGAAGAGCAACGGCCGAAGCAGAAGAAGAAGAAGGAAGACTTAGTAGCTGAAGGCAGAAGCTCTGCAGCCATAAAAAAGAGAGGTCACCACGATTGCAGAAGAAGAAGAAGAGCAACGGCCGAAGCAGAAGAAGAAGAAGGAAGACTTAGTAGCTGAAGGAAGAAGCTTTGCAGCCATAAAAAAGAGAGGTCACCACGATTGCAGAAGAAGAAGAAGAGCATCACCACGATTGCAGAAGAAGAAGAAGAGAGGTCAAGGCAGAAAACCAAAGAAGAAGAAGAACAAGGAGCTCTGAAGAAAGAAAAACATCACCAACACAGGAACAGCAGGAAGAAGAAGAGCATCACCATTGCAGAAGAAGATTATCACCGTATCAGAAACCAAGGAAGAAGAAGGAGATCTGAAGAAAGAGAAAGAAGAACATCACAACAAATTCTTTCCCTCTCTCTCTTTATTTTGTAAAAGAAACATGTATATCTCTAGAATACGACTTGCTCCCTGAGTTCGACCTCGGGAACTCTTTCATTTTCCGAGTAAAAAATTTATATTTGAAATGTTGGTAATAACCGGCTTTACTACAACGTTATAACAAATACAAAACCGACGTTTCAGCTACCGATCGAATAAATACACCTTTAGGCAGAATTTCTTTTCAAGGTCACCAAGGTGCGTAGAAACCTGATGTTCGTTCTAATCACTAATCAGTGAGTCTCACATTTTGCACATAAAGATGCTTAGAACTTAGGGTTCTCTTCGAGTCTTGGGTGGGTTGAGTGGTCGTAGAAAGCTGCTCCAAAACCCTAAACTCAAAATACAAAAAAATTAGAAAAGAAGAAAAGAAGAAAAAGATCCTTCTTTGAATAAGGCAAGGGCTTGAGGTGATTTGCATTTTTGCAGACACCCAGGCGCTATTGTGTCTTTGTAGTTCTGCTCCTTAGTGAAAATCTCTTAGTGTTGAAGAATAACTTTTGTCCAAGAAATCCGACCTAATTCTTTTATAAATAGCATATAGTTTCTACAAGGGACTAGCAAATGATAGGCATGGGGGTGTGATGTGTATGCATTTGAATAGCCTAAAATGTCAATTTATGCATGTTTTTAGTGTTGTAGAAGCATCATACATTGTAAATATTGCATAACGTGCATCATCATGCAATTAGGTCAAAGTGTATAAATTATATAGTAATTTACTTTTTTTGGTGGTCAGGGACAACCAATATTTAATCAGGGCCTCGAATTGAAGATCCAGCCGTATGGATCTGATCAGAGCGATGATCGAATTTCAACAACTCCAAGATTGCCCTGATCAGACTTCTGTAGCATCAAATGCAATCCGAGAATGATCTGAGATCAAGGGCTAGGTGGTGTAAATCTGTTCTTTAGACGACAAATCCGACCTCACAAATAGGTTTGGATGGACGATCGTAGCCCAACGGTGCGAAAATCGATCCAATTCGACATCCGTGGCGCCATCTACATGTCACAGACGATGGATGGCCAAGATGGCACCATGTGGCACCATCTTAGCTGCCCAAACCAGCCAAAGGCCCGCTTGCCATCTCTCCTCAACTGATCATTTGATCTCAGCCGTTGGATCAAGATCCAATGGCTAAGAAGGGCCAACACTTAATTCTTCTGCACGACACAAAGGGGGCGTGGCGTGTTGGTTACTCGCTTGTAGGCGAAGTGCAGGTCGCAAGATCAACCCCCACCCCGCCTCAAATCGAGGGTGCAAGTGGGTGAGGCTCAAATTAGGTCATTAGATTGGAGATGAGCGGTGGCAGGAGCACCACATGGTGCACCCAGATGCGAGGAACCCCGCATGCATGATCAGATGTGCCTCTACAAGCGTGATCACACGCGAGGGGCATTTTGAAGCCTTGGGCACGAGGCATTCTCTGTCGTCGATTGCAAGATCAGATGGTTAAGGTTGTCTGGACATGCGCAGGCATTTTTTAGCACGGGAGAGGAAGTGGCAGCGGGTGCACGTGAGCCATGGCCACGTTCGGGGTCTTTAGTGATGCTTAAATTCGTCACTAAAAGCCCCTACATTAATGTTTTTAACTTGAAATGACCTTTTTGCCCCCAACCTCTACACCTACAAAAAAGCCTACGCCCCCCACACTTCATTCATCCCTTCCTTCACCTCTCTCCCTCTCCAAAGCTCTAAAGAAGCTTGTCCTAAACTCGGGATGCTCCTCTAGAGTTAAAAACAAAAATTTTATCCACCTCTCATCCCATTCGTGGAGCTCCCATGGTCATCTTCTCACCCCCATTCCAGAAGTTGATCCCGCAACGATAACATCCTACCTCGCCCCTAGTTCTTCTATCTTTGTTCTTCATCTCCCATCTCTGTTCACCGTCTTCCAAGTGTCACCCATTCCGGCTCATCCTTCAAGCAGCCGACGAGGAGGATAATTTCTCACCTCTCTTCTATTTTACTGCTTTCTAGAGTAGATTTTACTGCTTTCTAGAGTAGATTTTACTGCTTTCTAGTTGAAATATTTCTCCCTTTCTAGTTGTAAAAACATTATCCACTTAATAAAAGTGTTTTGTTCTCTCTCTCTCTATCTCTCTACTTTAGTATCTATTCATTGTGACTATCTCGCCCTTAAACAAAAATTACAAAAAAATATAATCGCAGATTTGAAATCGACATAGCCTTCCTATGTTCAAGTTGGAATTCTTTTCAAGTTTCCGTAAAATTTATTTGTTGACGAATTTCTTCACAAAACATACTAAACGATGGGTTTTTCTAAACTCAAATCTATTTGCGATGATTTCCTCTTCAACAATGGTTCTCTCTCTCACCTCTCAAATCCACACTTTGTTTTTGTGATGTTTGATTTTGTTATTTTTATGTTTTTCAGAAATAATCGAGTTTAAGGAAAGGGAATGCGAAGATTTAATTACACTACAACTAACCCTAGGTGACAAGAATAAAGTCCTCTCTTCTAAGCTCACCCATGGCAAGTGTGCCTAGGGTAATTAGAAGAGGGGAGTGTGTGCCCTACAATTATAAAAACAACATAGAAGAACACACTAACTACAACATGAAAATTGGAAGGAGAAATAAATTTTGTATCACTAGTTCAGCTAAGTACAAGTAGAGGAATGCTTCTATAAGAACATTAAACTACCAGCTAACAAAAAAAATAGAGCTAAAGATAAAGAAGAAGGGTTGATTCTGATGGAAGATTTAGGTGGCTCTTGCTCCAAATGTGGTTGCCCCACACTTGAAAAGAGATCTCCTTCTCTTCCTTCTTCAAGTGGCCTTCCTTCAAGCTCTCCTCCAAGGTGGGCATCAACCACCTCCTCTTGATGAAGGTGACCACCTCCTTGGCATGGAGATGGGAAGGAATATTGATGGACCTAACTAAGGGAGAAGAGATGGGAATTATGTGGTTTTAGGGTAGGGTATTTATAGGATGGGAAAGGGGGTGGTTATGGTGTTGGAGTGAAATGAAGTGGTGCTTGGATTTTTTTGGAGGGAAAAATGGGAGGGAAATGAAGAGGTGCCTTGGTTTTCCCTCCAAAAATAATTTCAAGAAGGTAATGATTTTGGAGGGAAAAAATGGAGGGTGGAGATGGGTTTTGATGGTGGGTGTAGGGTGGTGATGGAAAGGATAGTTGGCACCAAAATAAAGTAGGAGTAGGTGGTCATTTTGGTGGGTCTTAGGTAGTAGCGTATTAGGTTTTGGTGCCATGGAGGTGGACTAGCTAAGCTATGCTAGCTTAGTAAGCTTAGCTAGTAGGGAGTAGGGTTGGAGGCATTTCGAGCTAAGGTTTTGAGGGAGAAGAGCTGGAGGTAGTCATCTTGAGCTGCACTAGTGCTGGTGGCTACTAAAGAGAGCTACAAGGAGCTACCTTAGCTCGCTTAGCTTGCTAGTTCTTTGCTAGCTGCTAAGCCAAGCTAAGATGAGCTGGTTTTTGCTGATGTAAGCTGAGCTGAGCTGGGTCAGATATTCCCGGGAGGACCTAGCTAGCTGGAGTAGCTAAGGTAGCTTAGCTCAACTAAGTTCAGCTATGTGGAATCCCCCAGAGCTGGACTTGAGCTAGCTTAAGCTGGTTAAGGTCATTTTCAGCTGACCATATCTAGCTAGTTGTTAGTAGTAGCTAGTCCTAGTCAGGTTGAACTTCCAGTGAACTCATCTGAGCTGGAAGAGTGGGACTAGAGCTAGGATCAATTGTCTTTAGCTAGTTTCAGCTACCATCCAACTAAGGTGAGCTGAATGGAGCTAAGGTGAACTAGCTAGAGCTACCATTCAGTTGAGTTGAGTTGAATGGACCTAAGGGTGGGTTGATCCAGATAGAAAGAGCTGGGATCCAGCTGGGAAGAGTTGGATATAGCTGGGATTTAGCTGAAATGAGCTTAATCAAGTTGGGATCCAGCTGATAGGGACTGCTTCTTCATCTTTTTCCTTCCTGAGTGCCAAGATGTGTGGGATTTGACATTCTGCCTAATCCTGACAGTTAGAAAAATGTATAAAAAATACATTAAAATGCAATGCATGCCTATCCTAGGTAAATGCCTAAATGCAGCCCAAAAACTTGTTTGCGGAGCTAAGACCCTAAGAGCTAGGTTAATTTTAGGGGATAAGAATGATGATAAACTGGCATTTATCACTCATCATCATAGTTGTAAAATGCACTATCAAATAAAATTTATGCCAAAACTCCAAGCGAGTCCTAGGTCGAGCATGGGGGGCAATGTTTGTTTCTTTGAAATCTATATGTCGCTTTGCTTCTTTTTGGTATTTGTATTTGCCATCTTTTTGGTGTTTTGTGATAGTGTGGGAACAAGCAAGAATATTTTCTATACTAAGCTAATCTAGAAAGCAGGAAAGAACTATTCTACTTGCTAAGTATGTACAAAGAGAGAGAATCAAAAGTACTTCTAGATAAATGATTGACAAATGTTTCATACAAATACTTCTACATTACGAAAGCAGTGAAAGGGAAAGGTGGTGAAAGAAATCCTCTTTGTCAACTCCTCAGAAACAAAGCTGTGTTGACGTGGCCTGGACGAAGATGTTGAGGAGTTGGAGGCAGGAGAATGGCATCAAAAGATGAGGGGAGGATGGGTAGCGTTGCAGCGTGATTCTCTTCCTGGAATGGAGTTGAGAAGATGGCCAATGAGAGCTCCACGAATGGTGATGAGAGGGTGGAAAATACTTTTTCTTCTCTAGTGGAGCATCCCAAAGGCTTGGGACACAAGCTCAAAGTGTGTTTTGAGCTCTAGATGAGGTAAAGAAAGCATAGGACGGGATGAAGAGAAATAGGAGAGGTATATGGCTTTATATAGTGGTGGAGAGGAGTGTATTTGCATGCATAGGTCAATAGTGACATTTTAAACATTGCTGAAGACTCGCCATGGATGTTGTTGAAGCCCGTGCATGCTACCATTGGCACTCGCTTGCTAAGGCGTGGTTGACGATCATTGGATCATAATCTTACGGCTAAGGATCATGTTGGGATAGCGCCTTTTGCTTGCGTTAGATGCCGCGTGAGATTGCGCATCCAATTGCATGTAATCCCACATTGCGCCATCCATGCAGCCATGTAGCACCATAGGCATCGCTTGATCATCATTTAATGGTGCTGGTTGCATGTGCCGCTTGCCTTCTCGCTGTGAAACAGCCAATGGAGGGCGATGTGGCTCGATCAGGCGTGTCAACCTGATATCGCAAGGCCCAATTTATTCTACCCTTTAGTTGAGCGAGCGCGGATTGGGTTTTGAATAGGGGTCACTACTTTGGGAGCACCTCTGCACACCATTGTGCTAAAGAGGTCAGAATGTTGCCTTTTGCATTTCCCAGCAGTCGAGGGTCATGTGATCTTAGCTGTTGGATTTTCATCCAACAGCTAGAATCTTGCATGGGTGGCATCCATGGGTAAGAAGAGAGGCTATGTTGGGCAATCTAGATGGTGCCATGTGGCACAATCTGGACCATCCACCTTTCTTTGCTTGCAGAGGATGCCACGATTCTTGAATCGAGATGATTTTTGCATTGCCGAACTATGGTCGTCGCTCTAGATCTATCCGTATTATCGGATTTTTCATTTGAAGCATCAAAATGCCACACCTTGCTTCTTGGCCACAGTAATGCATGAATTACTGTACAATTGGTACAGATCATGCTACATGCAATATGATGAATGTTATGCAGTATTTATATTATGGAATGCAATGTTAATCTTTGGAACTTGCCATAAGTTGGCATTTTATCATGAATTCATACATGTTTACCATATCCCCATGCCTATCTTTTGCTAGTCCTTAGCAAAATTAACCTAAATGCTATGTGTAAAACGAGAATCAAGAATTGATCACATTAGAAAATTTCAACTGAGAACCTAAACTCAACAATGTCTGGATGCCTACCAAAATGCAGATGGCCCAAGTCCTTGCCTTATTTGAAAAGGCTAGATACATTTTTTGCTTTTTCTTCTTTTCTAATTTTTTTGGAATTTTGGAGTTGCGAGTTTCGGGATAACTTTTTATAGCTACTCGACTCACCCAAGACTCGAAAAGGACTCTAAGTGCTAAGTTGTTGTGAAAGAGTGATAGACTCACTGAGCGGCCGTTAAAACGGAGTTTAGGTTTCTATGACCCTAGGCGACCTTAAGAGTTTCTATTTAAAGGTTTATATTTCCGATCGATAGCTTTCTTCCTACTTTTTTTAGTTTTTTTATGGGGTTAACACAATGACAAACCCAGTGTATATCTCCTTAGTTTATTCTACATCCCCACTTCTTCCCTAAGTGTTTTGGGAATTATTTATGTATTTTTGTGAGCTAGACTTTGAATAATCGGCCAATGGCCATTGGGCAACCTACGACAACTTGCCATCCATACTCGTGCGATGATGTATGATTTATTTTCTATTTTTATTTTTCTCCTTTTCCTATTTTTTTCTTTTAGTTTTGAGTAAAATTTATTTTTCTAAGTAGGTGGATTCCCTGATCTAAGATTTACGTAAAAGTAATAGAATGAGTATGGTCATATAGCTGGGCTCTGGACAACCGGCTAATGGGCTATTACCCATGACAACTTGCCAGCCATACTACCTTAGAAAGTTATTTAGCTACCTAATTTTCGTAAAAACCATCGGAAACTGAGACAGTGCAAATAGTGTGTAGATGCTTAGACTTAAAGTCTCCTTAAATTAGAGGGCGAGTTGATAAGTCATGCACTTATCACCCCAAATTATTTACCAAATGAAAATAAAATTAACTTCGCGAGAACTTGAGACCAAGTCCACATTCGAGTAGACACCTAGGCTGATTAAGCTCGAAGACCTAAAGAGTCTAAGTTTTAAGGTTCTAAAGTATCGTTTCCAAAAGTTAATAACGCCTACTGCCCAAGTTCTCTTCTAATTCTTTTTTTTTAATTTTTAATCTTTTTAAAAGAAAATAAAATAAATTCTATGGAGCTAACAAAATAATTTCATAATTAAGTATCCACCCCCTATGCCTAAATGATCCAATGTCCTCATTGTAGAAATAAGGACATGAAAAGGGCAGGATAATAGAATATTACCTGAATTTCATGACAATCTAGTCAACTCCGCAAAGAATGTGGAATATACACACGTGCTAAAGGTATTTCCTTTAGCTAGGCATAATATACAAACAAAAAAGAAATTAGGAATTTACAAGTGCAGGTCAGAATCAAAATTAAAAGATTGATCCTCAGACTAGCTAGCAGAAGATGATCACAGATGTGGACCAAGTTGTGGTGTGGACCCATCCTCTATGGTTGAGTGGTTCTAAGGTTGTGGATGAAAATCACCCAGAACCTAAGATTATTGCATTTGCATGGCCAAGCCTGTGGTTTTATGGTGTGCAACCCAAGAATAAAGTGGCAGACAATGGGTAGATCTGATTCACTAAATTCTGGTGTCTACTTAGAGTTCAGCTTAGAAAGACAATCAATTATTCCGAGCGTGGGTTACACATCAAAGATATCATAAGGGTCTTGATAGAAGGTAGGTGGTTTTGTGTCAACAAGAACCCTTAGATCCAAAATCGTATTTCCCTCAAAAGTAGCCTCCCAAATTCTAACTTCCAAATTCCTATGCTCTAAAATCAATGTTTCCACCTCCAAATCATTGTACACCCCATGTAAAATACCCAAGTCAAACAATCGTGGCTGAATCAAAATTGACTTGGGTACAATGATTTCCAAATCAAAATCATAATCAATCCCTTCAGAGTATGGTTGAGGGATGGGGCTATTGATTGAATCTTTGAGTAAATCAGGATTCCAAACCTCCAAGTTAGTCCCAACAAGATCACATTCTTCAATGATCGGGCTATCAAATAGTTCATCAGATTCCTCAGGCCTATTTATCTTAATAAAACCATTCCCTTTGAGCTCAAGTAGACCTCGCCTATAGATTCTTCACCCACACAATCAAAGAATTATTGATCCTATTTATATATGTCTCAAAATCATATGTTGTTCCTTGGTCTATGGAGATATATTTTTCCTCGCTTCCTAGCTCAGGGATCTCGGGTGAGAAAATTGATTTATCCTCAATGGGTTGCTTTAGACCAACCTTGTCATCCTCGGTTTCATAAAAATGTCCCCCCAACAGGTGCGTGAGAGGGTTCTGACATTGGCTCTCCTGAAGGGGGTTCATCCTGGGAATCATCCCAATATTGGACTAAGGTAACCACGAATTTCATCCTCAATCTCGACAATTTCCCAAGAAGAAACTCACTCGAACCCCTATCGTTAACATGTTGGAGCCAATCCAATAACGAACTATTAAGTTCATCAATCATTTTGATCATGGGGGGTTTTCCCCCCAGATTCCTTTAAACCCTAAGGGGGGCATGGGGGGTTTTCCCCCCAGATTCCTTATTGGAGCCAATCAAGGAGTGGATTGAGTACTACCCTGGCCGGGTAGCACGAGTGAAACGACTAGCATGCCTCAGCATGCGTCCTTCAACTAGCATGCCTCAGCACTAATGCTTCAATGCATGGTGTTGGCTAAGCTTCTAAAGATTGTAGTGTTTCTCAAGTTAGCCAACACCCCATCTTGGACCTGGTTCACTTGAATCGAATGATTCAGTTCAAAGTTTGGTGGGTTTGGGTTAAAACTAGGGGAGTCAAGAAATTGAGGTTCTTGGGTTCCTCCTTGATAGTAGGTTGTTTCAGGTTGTTGAAAGATAGGAGGTGACCTATATTCAGTATAATCTTGGGGACAGTAGGTGGTATAATCATCATATCCTTCTTGATTGTAGATTGGGTTAGGTTGATCATCAAAGGGAGGAGATCTATAATCATTGTAGCATGAGAAGGATAATAATCATAGTCTTGTTTTCCAACATTAGGCTCTGGACACTGAGGCCTGTATTCATATCCCCAATCAAAGTTACCTTGGCTAGTGGATGGGTAATCATCTTGAGGATAATAATGTGTAGGCTGGTAGGCTAAGTCAAGTCGGGATAGTAATCATCTTGAGGATAAGTACTGGTAGGAGGGTAGGATAGGAAATGTGTGTAGGATGTGGAAGCATACATGGAGAAGTAGGAGGGAAAAAAGAGCAAAGAAAGGTGCCCTGCAATACAATCAATCAATCCTGTCCTTAAATTTGCTAGCTTAAGGACCTATAATTTAGAAATGAACTCTAACCACACAATGAATTTGGTGTTGTCCTGATAAACGCCAGTTTATCATCATTCTTATGCACTAAAATAAACCTAGCTCTTAGGATTTTACTCCGCAAATGGGTTTTTGGCCTGCATTTAGGCATTAACTAGGTTAAGCATGCATTGCATTTTCTTTTGTTGTTTTAATGTGTTTTTGTGAGTGTTAGGGATGAACAGATATACAGATCCCTAAAACCCTAGCACTTAAGAAGGCAATTGGTGAAGAAGGAGCTCAGACTAGTTGGAACTCAGCTTGATCCAGCTCACCATAGCTGGAACCCAGCTCACATGGACTAGGGTTAGCTCATCCCAGCTCCATTCAGCTAATCTTAGCAGAATGGTAGCTCAAGAGAGCTCATCTTAGCTCACCCTAGCCCAGGTCAGCTTAGATCCAGCTCAACTTAGTTGAGTCTAGCTCATATCAGCTCGTACTAGTCCACAGGGAGCTCTAGCCAGCTCAGCTGAGTTGATTGGAGTTCACCCCAGCTTAGATCCAGCTACATCTAGCTCCACTCAACTCCAGCCATCTAGAGAAGAACTCAACCCGGCTCAGGAAGCTCAAGTCCAGCTCCTGGGGACCCAGCTTAGCTCAAGCTAATTGAGCTAAGCTATCTTAGCTGCCTCAACTAGCTCAATCCTCCCCAGGAGCTCCAGACCCATCTCACCTCAACTCCATTCAACAGAAGCCAGCTCACTTTAGCTTGGCTTAGTAGCTAGCAAAGAACTAGCAAGCTAAGCCAGCTAGAGTAGCCCCATGTTGACCTCTTCAACAGCTGCCTGCTCCGCTTCAGCTCCAGATTCTTCAGAACCAGCTCCTCCCTCCAAACCCTACCTACAACACCTCCTCCTCTACTCCTCCATTAGCTAAGTTAGCTTAGCTTAGCTATGCTCCAACTTCCTTGGCTTGTACCACCCAAAAACCCTACCTAACAACTCCACCAACTAGCTCCACGTAAGCTCCACAAAAGCTAAACTTACTTAACGCCAACATAGCCTACCCAGCACCTCCAAAAGACACCTAAAAGTGGCACCAAAACCACCCTAACTACCCCCTTGTTGGTGGCACTCTTCCCTCCGAAAATCCCCTTCATCTCCACCACACATCTACCCTTAAACCCATCTCTACCCTCCACATAATCCCACCTTCTAGAAACCTCGAAGTTGGTGCCAACCAATGGCACCTCTCCATGGTTGGCGCCACTTTTAGGTGCCTCTTGACCAACCCTAACTACCCTCCTTACACCCCTTAGGTGGCGCCAACAACCCTTAACCCTAGGATCATCTAACCACCTCCATCCTTCCATCTTAGCCCTCCATTTCAAGAGGCACCTTAACCCCTCATCCTACCCTATAAAAAGACCACTACCCACCACCATTCAAGGCATCCTTGGCTAGCAAATTCACTCTCATATTATACCTAGAAGTCCACGCCCAAGAGAGAAGAAGAAGAAGAAGATTAAGGGGATATTCTGTCCCCTTGGTGCCTTACCCTCTTCCCCTCTCTCTTGTGCCCACGCCAGCCAAAGGAGAAACCAGGCAAGGAAGATCTTTGGAGGAGATCATGAAGGTGGTCCACGCCACCTTGGAGGAGCTTTTGAGGGTGGTGCATGCCCACCCCTTGGAGGAGAGCATTGAAGGTGGTAGCATCCACCTTGGAGGAGCTCTCAAGGAAGGAGAAGAAGGAGTCCCTCTTTTCAAGCCAAGCAGCAGCTAGGCTTGGAATAAGAAGACTCCCTTCTTCACCAAATTTTGCAAGATGATTTGTGTTTCTTTTATTGCTTTTAGAATTTTTTTATTTCTAGTAGAAGCATTCCTCTACTTGTCTTGAAAAAGAACACAAATTCTAGTTAATCAAATTGCCTTCTTTTTAATTTCCTATTGCAATTGTTACTATTGTTCTAGCACTTATTCTACTTCCACTCCCTAATTACTCTAGGCCTCCACTTGCCTAGAGTGAGCTTAGGTAGTGGACAGTTTAATCTCTTAAGTTTTAGCTTTGCATTTTTGGTGTTAGCACTTTTTCGTCACAATTCGCACTTTGCCCGTATTATTTCAAAACACAAAAATATATATATATTTAAAATACCAAAAAGAAAGTTGAGATTTATTTTTAGCAAGAGAATTTAATTTCAATTTTTGCCTCCTTGGATGACCCTAGATACTCCCCTATCTAGGATATAAATTTAAAAGCGTATGCGAATTTGCATGTTACAACGACATCAAAAACCCACCTTTACAAACCATGCGACTTTTCGCATCACTTTTTGGCCAGGCAAAGGAGAAGGACCTAGGGTGGACATCCACCCTTGGAGAAAAGCTTAGGGCATGCCCCCTTAGGGCTTGCTTTGGAGGACAACACCTTGGCGGAGCTATAGAAGGAAGGAGCTGAAGATCTTCTTTTCAAGCCCAGGAGCTACCAAGCTTGGAGTAAGAAAAGCTTCATCCTCTTAATCACCATCATCATTTAAAGGATTTGTCGTTATTTTGTTTTCAATTTGTTCTTTTTGTAGAAGCATTCATCTACTAGTAGACAAATTCCTTTAGTATAAAAAAAAAGTTGCCTTAATTTCTTATTGCACTCTTTCTTTTTGCATTACCTTGCTTTATCTTTAGTAAAGTTGCACTCCTCCTTTCTAATTAACCTAGGCCTCCACGCGCCTAGGTTGAGCTTAGAAAGAGGATAATTTTTGTCACTTAGATTAGCATAGTAGGTGTAGTAATTTTTCCCGCCAACAACCTCGCATGTTGCCTTAATTTCAAAAACATAAAAATGGTATATTGAAAAATGACCAAAAAGAAAGTTGAGATTTATATTCCAAGCAAGTGATTTAATTTTTGCAAACTTGCCTCCTTGGACGACACTAGATACCCCACTATCTAGGTCTTACAAATTTAAAAGTGAAAGCGGATTTACACGTTGCAACGACACTAAATTGCCTAATTACAAACCGCGTATTTTTGCGATCACTTTTTGGCACAATTGCTGGGGAGGCACGGCTTTGCTTCTTCTTTCTTCTCTTGCTTGAAGTGGATCTCATCCCCTTCTCTTTCTTTTCTTTTGTGTGTGCAAGAACTATTGCAGGAAGAAAGTGGGAATCTGGAAGCGAGAGCTCAAAGTTCCTTTTCTTCCTGCGAAATTCAAGTTGGTTCCCCATTTCTTGTCACATTTAGGCTAAAAAACTACCAAAATACACTAAACTTGGCTTTCAGGACACTAAACAACTTAATTAAGTGGAGTGGTGCATTTTAAAACTCATTGATTGCTTGTTTGCTCCATTTAACTCCACTTCATTTCAAGTATTGGTGTTCTATTTTTCGGGTCCAGATTTCTATCTGGACTTGAAAAATCAATTCCTAACACCACAGGCCTCCTAAAATCATAAAATTTCATATAGTGATTCCAAACTAAGTTAGGAACATTCTTTCCAAATTTCAGATCAATTAGATTTGTATTTAATTTTTAAAAATTTGTGTACTGCAGAGGGGTCACACCCTCCAATCTTCCTGTTTTGCTACTGTCCGTGAATTTTTAGAATTTTTGTACTCATCCAATTTTTCTGAAATTTGGCTTTCTGGAATCCTTGTGAAAATTTACACATCTAAAATCATCAAAATTTTCTGAGGTCGGTAGTAATCTAAAAAGTCCAAAATACCCATAAGTATCATTTCTGGACTTTTACACCAATACAATTAAAAATTCAAAATAATTATCAAACAAATTCTTAAAATCTTACAAAATTTTTTTCTGGAATCCATGTTTGATTTTATTCAATGTAGTGGTATTATTTGACTTGATTGGACCACTAATTAATACAGAAAGGATAAAATTAATTCATTGGTAGTAATTTTCTATCTTAGGGACAATTGGGTTAGGGTTTCTTTCTTTCGTTTTAGAGACTCACATTAAAGGAAATTAACCATCACCAATACAACTTGCTTTTCCTTTGATTGTGGAGTTTCAAACCTATTTGAAAATTTAAAAAGAAAAACCCTAAAACACATTTAATTAAATTAAATCCTAAAAAATAAAAATACAAGAAATTGTGTGACAACTTGCTTTTTGATTGGAACCACTTTCCAATTCGTGCACACACACAAAAAAAAAATTGAAATAACAGGGCAACAACCCAATTAATGCCCTCCACATTCTGTGTGCACTCTAGTATCCTAGACCTAACTAAAATTTGTAGCAACTTGACCCCCAAGGCTTCCTCAACTTAGGCTTGCTATCTAGGTCTTAAGTTTTCTTTAGTTAGTACCAATTTTGCCATCTATATCTGGTGTTCAGGCTGAGGGGCCGTGTCAAACGACCAGGTGTGGGTTTATACAAGCACCTAGGGTTTTCCCTGGGAAACATTTGGGCCCAAACCTACCCTTAAGCAACTTGGCTAGATTTGTTGACAGAACGGGTATTCACTATTGGTTACTTATTTCCTACATAGACAAAGTCTTAAGTTTCTTATTAGGGAGTCACATTTAAGTTAGGTCTAGTTTTGTTTGTTTGAATTGCACACTTTCTCTCATCTCTTTCTCTTCTCCTCCCCTCCAATTCTTCCCAAATAGTGCATGCACAGGCATCGGTCCCAAAAATCACACCTCGAGGGACCATCTGATTTCACCCCCCGCAGCAAAAAGTCATTGTTTCCTTCCCCCTCCTCTTCAAAAAAAATGGAAAACCCAGGAAGTCGACAAAAGAATTCTGCTTCCACTTCTAACCCATCAGCCGACCCACAAGCTGACTTCACCCTCCCTCATCTCCCTAACTTGGAGCAACTAGAAATACCAGCAGGGCCAGGTGGCCCTCCAATTATAACTCAAAATACAAATCCCTTTGCATTAATGGTCGACCATTTTGTTCGACTACAACAAAATCAAGAAGATCTAGCTAGGACTGTCACAAACCTAGCTAATCAAGGACAAAATCCACCACCCTGCCAATAGCCTGTCATTCCTCTTAAGGATTTCTATGATCCTTCCAATTATGAGGAAAGACCAGGGGTGGTCATGCCATAAGGAGATTTCGAGATCAAACCAGCGATTCTAAACCTTATCAAACATTTTCATGGTCTTCCAAGAGAGGACCCTTTTTGTCATCTCAAGGAACTAACTGTCCTTGCTCAAACCACTCGTTCCCACAATGTGCAAGAAGAGATGTGGTTAATGAGACCTTTTCCTCTCTCTCTTAAAGAAAAAGCATCTCATTGGTTTAGAACTGTTGGGTGCCCTATTACCACCTGGCCCCAACTAAAAAGTGCTTTTCTTAAAAAAATTTTTCCGATCTGTCGAACGAATGCGTTAAGAAGATCCGTAACGACCTTTCAACAAAAAATTGGTGAACCCCTCCATGAAGCCTGGGAAAGATTTCAAGAACTTCTAAGAAGTCCCCACCATGAAATTCCACAATGGCAGTTAGTGCAGATCTTCTATCATGGATTAGAAGATCAATTGAAACGATTTGTGGATGCCTCATGTGGGGGCAATTTTCTTAACAAAGATGCCGAAAGTGCCTATCTTCTCTTTGAAGAAATGAGTGAAAACTCATTTGACATGACTTCAATGGACACTTTTGGCAGATCACAAAACCCCAGACACGGAGTCCATGAAATTGACTCCAAATCCATCTCTGTTCCAGTCACTCAAGATGATCTATATATGTTAGCTCAACGACTGGACCAGATGCAAATTCACCAAAATAAAATGGAGGAAAAGCTCATAAATAAACCAGCTCCACACGTTCACTCTCCACACACTAACACCCCACACATTCTCCGAAGAGAAAATCTACACAACATTGATGCCACATCTGCTGGCCAGCACTTTTCGGTTGATTTCTCACAAGATTTGACTAGGAATTTTGATCAAAATATTTTTGATCCCACCTCGGAAAATATTTATGCTCTCCAGGAGAAATTTAGAAACCCCTCCAACACTTCCAATCAAAACTTGAGGACTAACCCGAATCACTCTTGGAAAAACCCGAACCTGATTCCTTTTCCCAAAGAAAACTATTTTGGGAATTATGGGCAACCTATGTATCAACCTGGACCATCCCAGGATGATATTAATAATCAGGCCATGAAAAATCTGCAAGGAATGTGGACTCAAATGACAGAAGTAACCTGCATGATTACCAACTTGCAACACCAAGTTAAGGTTACTCCTAATCATCAACCTATTGGGAATTTGCCTTCCCAACCCATGCCTGTAATGACCCGATTCCCGAGTCCCTACGAGACACGAGAATCAAACCGACTCGACTAATCCCAAGACCTCGTCGTCCAACGAGGAAGTAACCAAAAGAGTAGTAAAATAAATCACATTCAGCATGAATATAACTAGCAGTAACAAAATACAGTAGTAAGAAAAGGAACTACTACAGTATACACCACCACAACAGTAGAACAACGAATATGTACATAACATAAAGCTTACAATAAAGAAGTACAAGGAGTAACAAGGAAACTACTCACTACAGTGGAAGAAAAGTACAAAAAGAACTACGACAACTCTACTGGACCCTATTAGGCCCAGCGTCCTCTGCAGCCGCTGACCCTAGCTGCTCAACACCTGGTCCTGAAAAGTAACGAGTGTGACACGTCAGCGAAACGCTGAGTAGAGTGGCAGCTAAAAACTAAAGAAGCAGTAGAGTGTACAGTAGCTGTTATATTTTTACTTTCTTTAATTACACCTTTCTATTATTTCACAATTTATTTATTCCTCAGATCCTTCACTTTATCTCGAATGTTCCTCGTGGGAACGATCTTGATTGCAGTCTTTTCTGAAAAGTAGAAGTAACACGTGGTGGTCCCCTGGCCGGGAGAGTCCCCCGTGGTGGTCCTAACCCCAGTCAACCACCCCAAGGTCGCTGACAGACGTAACGGTGACTACGACACGTGTGATAAGCACACGGGTAGCTACCCCGCACAGGCACGCGGTCAGTCGTTTTCGTTAACGGATGCGCTCAAAACACAGCACGGAACCAGTATAGGGCAGAGCCCTCTCAGTAACAGGGGTCCAACCCCTCCACAGTCCGCGCACCCTCACCTGACTACCCTGGTTTGCCTAGTGGGCCTAACAAGTCGGTGTAGGAGGCTAGCAGAACCCCGGGGCCTGTGGGGTAGCTAGTGCTCTCCCTACACTAGTAGCTCTCCTCGGTACTGCGTACGCGAGGGCCAGCAAGTCGATGTACAGTGGCCAAACCCACCCCGGTCTCAACCTGAGGGTGGTAAGCTCCCCTCTACACTAAGAGGTAATGTGTGATCTCTTTGGTACCACGTACCCAAGAGACAACACACTTCCACGTTTCACTTTCTCAGTTCCATTCTATTCTCTTTCCAGGAGTTCTACTCCTAATTTCCCGTAGGGTTCGTACTCTTTTTGTTTGACCATTGTAGGTTTCACTGTTCCAGTCTTACGTTCATACAACCCATATTCTTAATCATATTTATTCATTCATAACAGGCAGCTATTAATTTGCAGGCAGCTATTATTTCCTTTCCACTTTTCCAAGATTGCAATATATATATTCGACTAGTTTTCCAGTCCTAGGATTCATGCCGTACCCTAGGATCTATCATTCAATCTAGTTTTTCAGTCCTAGGATTCATACAATACCCTAGGATCTATCATTCAATCTAGTTTCTCAGTCCTAGGGTTCATGCAATACCCTAGACTATTAATTGTTCTACAATTGTAACAAATTATGCTAATTAAATTAAAAGCCACTCTACCAGCTACAACGGGAGTACTGGGGGCGTGGTTGGAAATCCCGCGTGCCTCCGTAACCCCCAAGACTGCAATGGAATGGGGTCCTAACACAAGGATCAAACACAAGGAGTTTCTCAGAACGGTATATAGTTACTCTAAACGGGTAGAGGATTTTATTCTGGAAAGAACGCAACTCGATACGCGAAAAATGGACTCCGAATGGGCCCTAAACGGGTCGAAAACGACGAAGCTGCCCAAAATCAGACTTCTGGAACCTCTTCGAGACGTCTTAAAATGTGGATCAGAGTGTACCTTCACTCTGTGTAGTCCTTCAGATGTCTAGAAGCCTGCGGGGGCATCTGGCTTAGTTCCCAGACATCCGATGGTCACCCCAGACGTTTGGAAGTCCTTCCCGTCCTTTGGCACTGCGGCCAGACGTCCGATTCACGTGGGATGGCGAGTCCTCGTGCCCTCTCGAGCAGAACCTGCACGCACCCACCCTGCTCTCAGCACAACGGTTCACAGACGAAGGCGCGACGGATGGCCGCATGGCCGTACACGCGAAAAAGGAAGAAGATAGAAATATCTTACCTGCCAGACGTCTGGACAGTCCTCCAGACGTCTTCACTGTCGTCTGGTCGTAAGCCCAAACGTTTGATTCTGGAAAATTTTCCAGAATCAGAGCCCGAATCGCTCTCTGCCCGCGATGCACGGCCGCACCGCGCCCCGTCCGCCTGCTGCTCGAGCTGTAGCAGCCCCTCCGCAACACCCCACGCCCATCGCTCCCCCACTCGCTCGCGCTCTCGCACTGGCAGGGAGAAGAAGAAGAGAAGGGAGGAGGAGATGAGGATAGGGAGAGGGCGAGAGCTTATATAGGCAGCGAGGGGAGAGAGAAAAGAGGGAGATGGCGTGTCTGTAGGAGGAAAGAGAGAAAAAGAGAGAAGAGAGCGGCAGGTGCAGTCTGCGCATGCATGCGCGCAGACGCAACCCCGTACGCCGCAAAAATTTAATACCAGACGTCTGGTCTGACGTCTGGGCCACTTCCTAGATGTCCTAAAAACCCGTCTTGAGGCCACGTTCGTAACAATATAACAAACTCAAAGGAAGTTTCGTCCCCAAAACTTGCGCTAACTAGGATACGAAAAGAAAGACATATAAAACATAAAAAACTCAAAGAGGACCGAAATCGGTTCGAAAAGACGTACCCGCGAAGAGCTCCGTGTACCGCTCCCGCATTGCCGCCTCAGGCTCCCAGGTAGCCTCCTCGTACCGCTGGCTCCTCCACAAAACCTTCACCAGGGGTACTTGCTTTCGTCTCAAACTGCGGATGGCTCGGTCAAGAATCTGCACTGGTCGCTCGGGGTAGGTCAGGTCATCGCCCACCTCGACGCTCTCGTGACTCAGTACATGACTGGGATTGGCTACGTATTTCCTGAGGTTGGACACGTGGAACATGTCGTGCACACCAGAAAGCTGAGGAGGGAGGGCAAGTCTGTAAGCAACAGGTTCAACCTGCTCCAGGACCTCAAAGGGCCCCACGAACCTCGGCGCGAGCTTCCCTCTCACCCCAATCCGCTGCAGGCCCTTCATGGGCGAAACACGAAGGAAGACATGGTCACCAACCTCAAACAACACCTCTCTACGTCTCCGATTTGCGTAGCTCTTCTGCCTGCTCCTGACAGTACGGAGTCGCCTGTGGATCTGTTCGACTACCTCCTGACTCTACCAGATCAACCTGGGGCCAACCTCCCACTTGGGGCACACTAAGCACTGCTGCACGAATTTACCCACATCCTGCTTCATCCCCCTCCACCAAAACTCGCATCTCAAGTCATGGTACATCTTCGTGTTTCCTGGATGTATGGTGAATCTGGGACCGTGTGCCTCAGTCAGGAGCTCTCTCAACAGCTCGTCGTCTCTGGGAACACACAACCCTCCCCTCAGGCGCAGTACCTGGTCTGTGAAAGAGAAGTCCCCTGGGTCTCCTGACAGTACTCTGTTGCGTAGGGACTACAAGTACAAATCGGTCATCTGTCCTGTGATGATGCGGTCTATCAGCTCTGGCCTAGTCTGTCGTGTCACAGTCACTGCCCCACAGTGCCCTCGTAACTCTAGGGGTCGCCAACTGCCCACCTCCTCCAAAAGGCTCCAACTCTGTAACTGTAAACTGGCCAAGTGTGTGGGCACCTTCCGGCTCAAGGAGTCAGCCACCACGTTGGCCTTTCCCGGGTGGTAGGAAATGCTGCAGTCATAGTCCTTCAGGAGCTCCAACCAACGTCTCTGTCTCATGTTGAGCTCCTTCTGATCAAAAAGGTATCTGAGGCTCTTGTGATCTATGAAAATCTCGAAGGTCTCACCGTACAAGTAGTGCCTCCAGGTCTTCAATGCGAAGACGACAGCTACCAGCTCCAGGTCGTGGGTAGGGTGGGTATGCTTATGGGGCTTCAGTTGCCGCGAAGCGTAAGCAACAACGTGACCCCTCTGCATGATTACACCTCCTAACCCCTGCAAGGAGGTGTCCGTGTACACAACGAACTCGCCACTACTGTCAGGGATGGTGAGCACGGGAGCCGAAGTCAACCTCTCCTTCAGCTCCTGGAAACACTCCTCACAGGTGTCTGTCCAAGTGAAGGGCACGTCCTTCCGGATCAACTGTGTCATAGGATGCGCAATCTGTGAAAAACCCCTGATGAACCGTCTGTAGTAGCCTGCCAGTCCTAGGAAACTACAAATCTCAGTGATTGAACGCGGTCTCTCCCACCTGAGCATTGCCTCGACCTTGGCTGGGTCCACCACCAAGCCATCCCCAGAGATCACATGGCCTAAGAAGGTCACCTCCCCCAACCAGAACTCACACTTGCTGTATTTGGTGTACAGCCTACGTCGTCTCAGTGTGTCCAGAACCATCAACAAGTGTTGTCCGTGCTGCGTCTGATCTCGAGAATAGATGAGTACATCATCAGTGAATACCACCACAAACTAGTTCAAGTACGGCCTAAACACCCGGTTCATCAGGTCTATGAAAGAAGCGGGGGCATTGGTCAGCCCAAACGGCATGACCAAAAACTCGTAGTGTCCGTACCGGGTGCGAAAAGCTGTCTTGGAGACGTCTGCATCCCTGATCCTCAACTGGTGATATCCAGACCTCAAGTCGATCTTGGAGAACACCGTGGCACCTCGCAACTAGTCAAATAAGTCATCGATCCTCGGCAGTGGATATCTGTTCTTGATGGTGACCCTATTCAGCTACTGGTAATCCACATAAAGGCATAGGGTACCATCCTTCTTCTTCACAAACAGTACCGAGGCTCTCGAGGGAGACGCACTGGGCCTCACGAAGCCCTTCTCCAAAAGATCCTACAACTGAGACTTGAGCTCTCGTAGCTGAAGCGGTGCCATCCGATATGGTGCGGTGGAGATGGGGCTGGTCCTGGTACTAGTGAGATCTCAAACTCGATCTCACGCTCAGGCGGTAGTCTTGGTAACTCGTCTGGGAACACGATAGGGTACTCTCTGACCACCGGGATGCTCTGGAAGTCTGCCATAGGGCTGGGCTCTGCCACCACACAAGCTAGGAGGCCCTCACACCCCTGGCTCAAAAGTCTTGTCGCTCGAAGTGCCGAAATGCACCTGAAGCCTCCGTCCATTGGCTGTCCGTGAAACTCGAAAGAAGGCAACTCCGGTATGGAGAAGACGATCTTCCTCTCAAAATAGTCCACCAAAGCGTGGTAAGCGGACAGCCAGTCCATCCCCAGAATTATGCCAAAGTCCTCCATCTGTATCATAATCAGGTCAGCTGGCAGACTATGTCCCCCGACACTGACCTTGCAACCCGTGTACACCTCCTCAGCCACAAACAGCTGACCACTCGGACCTCTGATTACGAAAAGATTCTCTAACAGCGTATAGTCCTGGCCCAAACTAGCTGTGAAATTGGCTGCGACAAACGAGTGCGTAGCTCCGGAATCGAAAAGTGTGTAAACGAGTCTACCAGAAACTGAAACCATACCTGCCACCACCTATCCCGAAGCTCTGGCATCCCTGTGTGTCAGGGTGTTGATACGCCCCTCAGCTCTAGGTGAGGACGAAGCAACCACACTCTGCGTCGGACGGGTAGGTGCTGGCCAGTACCCTCCTCGTGACTGCTGTCCTCCTCCTCGCATCTGGGAACCGCGGCCTCCTGCGTGCCCTCCAGTGCTCGACGCGGGAAGTATTTGCTGACCTCCTGCCCTAGACGGGTAGTCCCTCCTGATGTGGCCTGGCTGGCCACATTGGTAGCAGAGGGGAACCCGACTCCCACCCTCAGTGGGTCCCTGCTGTCGGCTGGGCGGGGGTCCGGTGCTGGCGACTGGCCCCTGTCGAGGGCCCCCAAAGGCCACTAATGGCCCTGCAAAACGTGATGGCTCTCCTGCGGATGCCACGTGTCTCCTCTCTCGCCAGCCCTATGAAAAGTCTGGCTGGAAGGGCCTCTTCCGCCCGCCGTCAGTGTCTCGCGCAGACGGGTTGGTCTCCTCGTAGGTCATAGCTGCCTCCACCACCCTCGAAAATGTAGGCAGCTTCAGGGGTTTAACATACCCCGAATCGCAGGCCAGAGCCCCTCGGTGAAACTCCAAAGGCGCTCCTCGTCGGCGGCTACCGCTGTCGCTGCAAAGCAGGATAGCTCCAGAAAATGCATGCGGTACGCGCTCACGGTCATCGTCCCCTGGCGGAGAGTGTGGAACTCCCGCCTCCTCTAGTCCTGCCATGTCTGGGGAAAGTACCGCTTGCAGAAGAGGGTGACGAACCAATCCCAGGTCGGCTCGTCCCTCTCCTGTCCCCTAATCGCCCTCCACCAGCTATGTGCCGCACTCTCCAGCTGGTACGTGGCAAAGGCCACACGGCACTCCACCGGGGGGCGAAGGGTGTCGAAAATCTTCTCAAGCTGCTCGAGCCAGTCCTCTGCCTCGGTCGGGTCCTCATCCCCCTTGAAGGAGGGGGGCTTCAGCTTCCAGAACTGCCCGAAGAGCTCGAAGTGGCGCTGCAGTGGAGATGCTGGTGCACCTACAGGCAAAGGTGCCTCGTGTACAGAAGTGTCGGAGGAAGGTGGGGGCGGCGGCGGCCCATCCCCTGCCCCGTGTCCAACACCGCGTCCGTCGTGTGGTCCTACGAGGACTCCCACTCCGCAACCCCAGGGAGAGGCGCTCGGGGCGGTGGGTAGAGCTCCTCTCGCACAATATCCCATATCAGCTGGGCGAGGTCCTGGGCCTGAATGCCCAGGAGTAGTGGCTGGTCCACCGAGGCGTCGACAGCAGCACACCCACCTCGCCGACCTCGTCCTCGGCTGCACCTGCGGCCCACCTTGCTAGTCCTGCGACGAGGCATCTTCCGTAAGGAGATGCGAAACAAAACGGAAACACGTCAATATGGAATGATATCTAACGAAAACGTCTAAGAGCTCATGTCAAAAGATATGTTGTGGTGGCTACTCTAGTTACAGACATGTGAATTGGTTATTTTCCCGTCAGTTGAATAACTTCTCAGGACGACCTTGCTCTGATACCATCTTGTAATGACCCGATTCCCAAGTCCCTACGAGACACGAGAATCGGACCGACTCGACTAATCCCAAGACCTAGTCGTCCAACGAGGAAGCAGTAAAATAAATCGCATTCAGCATGAATATAACTAGCAGTAACAAAATATAGTAAATGAACTACTACAGTATACACCACCACAACAGTAGAACAACGAATATGTACATAACATAAAGCTTAAATAAAGAAGTACAAGGAGTAATAAGGAAACTACTCACTACAGTGGAAGAAAATTACAAAAAGAACTGCGACAACTCTACTGGACCCTACTAGGCCCAGCGTCCTCTGTAGCCGCTGACCCTGGCTACTCAACACCTGGTCCTGAAAAGTAACGAGTGTGACACGTCAGCGAAATGCTGAGTAGAGTGGCAGCTAAAAACTAAAGAAGCAGTAGAGTGTACAGTAGCTGTTATATTTTTACTTTCTTTAATTACACCTTTCTATTATTTCACGATTTATTTATTCCTCAGATCCTTCACTTGATCTCGAATGTTCCTCGTGGGAACGATCTTGATTGCAGTCTTTTCCGAAAAGTAGAAGTAACATGTGGTGCTCCCCTGGCCGGGAGAGTCCCCCGTGGTGGTCCTACCCCCAGTCAACCACCCCAAGGTCACTGACAGACGTAACGGTGACTACGGCACGCGTGATAAGCACACGGGTAGCTACCCCACACTGGCACGCGGTCAGTTGTTTCCGTTAACGGGTGCGCTCAAAACGTAGCACGGAACTAGTATAGGCCAGAGCCCTCTTAATAATAGGGGTCCAACCCCTCCATAGTCCGCACACCCTCACCTGACTACCCTGGTTTGCCCAGTGGTCAAAACAAGTCGGTGTAGGAGGCTAGCAAAACCCCGGGGCTCGTGGGGTAGCTAGTGCTCTCCCTACACTAGTAGCTCTCCTCGGTACTGCGTACGCGAGGGCCAGCAAGTCGGTGTATAGTGGCCAAACCCACCTCGGTCTCAACCTGAGGGCGGCAAGCTCCCCTCTACACTAAGAGTTTATGTGTGCTCTCTTTGGCACCACATACCCAAGGGACAACACACTTCCACGTTTCACTTTCTCAGTTCCATTCTATTCTCTTTACAGGAGTTCTACTCCTAATTCCCCATAGGGTTCGTACTCTTTTTGTTTGGCCATTGTAGGTTTCACTGTTCCAGTCTTATGTTCATACAACCCATATTCTTAATCATATTTATTCATTCATAACAGGCAGCTATTAATTTACAAGCAGCAATTATTTCCTTTCCACTTTTCCAAGACTGCAATATATATATTCCACTAGTTTTCCAATCCTAGGATTCATGCCGTACCCTAGGATCTATCATTCAATCTAGTTTTCTAGTCCTAGGATTCATGCAATACCCTCGGATCTATCATTCAATCTAGTTTCTCAGTCCTAGGGTTCATGCAATACCCTAGACTATTAATTGTTCTACAATTGTAACAAATTATGCTAATTAAATTAAAAGCCACTCTATCAGCTACAACGGGAGTACTGGGGGCGTGGTTGGAAATCCCGCTCGCCTCCGTAACCCCCAAGACTGCAATGGAATGAGATCCTAACACAAGGATCAAACACAAGGAGTTTCTCAGAATGGTATATAATTACTATAAACGGGTAGAGGATTTTATTCTGGAAAGAACGCAACTCGATACGTGAAAAACAGACTCCGAATGGCCCTAAACGGGTCGAAAACAACGAAGCTGCCCAAAATCAGACGTCTAGAACCTCTTCCAGACATCTTAAAATGTGGATCAGAGTGTACCTTCACTCTATGTAGTCCTTCAGACATCCAGAAGCCTGCGGGGGCGTCTGGCTTGGTTCCCAGACGTCCGATGGTCACCCCAGACGTCTGGAAGTCCTTCCCATCATCTGGCACTGCGGCCAGACGTCCGATTCACGTGGGATGGCTAGTCCTCGTGCCCTCCCGAGCAGAACCTGCACGCACCCACCCTGCTCTCAGCACGACGGTTCGCAGACGAAGGTGTGGCGGACAGCTGCATGGCCGTACACGCGAAAAAGGAAGAAGATAGAAATATCTTACCTGCTAGACGTCTGGACAGTCCTCCAGACGTCTTCACCGTCGTCTTGTCGTAAGCCCATACGTCTGTCGGAGCCCGACTCGCTCTCTACCCACGATGCACGGCCGCGTCGCGCCCCGTCCGCCTGCTACCCAAGCTGCAGCAGCCCCTCTGCGACACCCCACGCCCGCTGCTCCCCCACTCGCTCGCGCTCTCGCACTGGCAGGGAGAAGGAGAATAGAAGGGCGGAGGAGATGAGGTTGAGGGAGAGAGCAAGAGCTTATATAGGCAGCGAGGCGAGAGAGAAAAGAGGGAGATGGCATGTCTGCAGGAGGAGAGAGAGAAAAAGAGAGAAGAGAGCGGCGAGTGCAATCTGTGCGCGCATGCGCGCAGAAGCAACCCCGTACGCCGCAAAAATTTAATACCAGATGTCTGGAAAGGGTTCCTGACGTCTGGTCAGACGTCTGGGCCACTTCCCAGACGTCTTAAAAACCCATCTTGAGGCCACATTCGTGACAATGGCCAACCCAAATAATCAAAGGAATCAGTTCCAAGGTGGATATCCCAATCAACCCATTCAACTAGCACCTCAGCATCCACTGGGTTTCAATAACAGCCAGGCTTCCCGTCCTCATCCTAGAAACAACCAGACTACAAATGCAGTTACCTTGAGGAATGGGAAAGCCACTCACAATCCCCTGCCTGTTAAAGAAACCTACTTTAATGAAACGCAAATTAACTCTTCCCCTCCTATTGTTCAGGAACCAATTCTGCAAAACAGGGAAAGCTTGCCCCATTTCCACAAGCCCTCCACTCTTCAAATAAGAAAAAGATGAAATCCGAGCCCACTGAGAAGGAAGTAATGGATTTATTTGGGCAAGTAGAAATTAATATCCCTCTCCTAGATGCCATTAAATATATCCCTGCCTATGCAAATTTCCTAAAAGATTTATGTACTCTGAAAAGGCAGTCCAGAAACTTAGGAAAGGTGATTCTTCCAGAGACAGTCAGCTCAATTGTGTAGAGTCGACTGCCTCTTAAGAGAAAAGATCCTGGCACCCCCCTAATTCAAGTTATCATTATGATACCTCATTTGATCACGCTTTGTTGGATCTTTGTGCCTCAATTAATCTTATCCCCACAGTTGTTTTTGAGGAATTCAAGATCGGTGAATTGAAGCTTGTTGAGGTTACTCTCCAAGTAGCCGACCGATCTACGATTAAACCAAGGGGAATTGTTGAGGATGTTCTTGTCCAGGTCAAAAATTTTCTATTCATAGTAGACTTTTTAGTCCTGGACATAGACGTACTAGAAGCACTAAAGTTTGCCCCCATTATTCTTGGAAGACCATTCTTAGCCACCACTCACTCAAATATTATTTGCAATTCTGGAAAGATGTAGATCATGTGTGGCGAAGAATCTGTAACCTTAGACATTTTTCAAGCTTCTAAGCGGTTCAAAGAACCAAATTTCTTTGATGATTCGGATTCGGAAATAGAAAACATTGTGGAGGAAACTTTGCAGATTTCCCATTTAGGTTCCTGTTTTGCTATCAATGCGGTTCCCGAACAATCTACCTTTTCTCACCCTTCCACCCCAACCACACGTCCAGCTAACCTTCTAGCTGACCCTTTCACTCTTATCTCACCACTAACCCACAAAGCAGAAACTCTTTCGTAGCCAGGCCTACAATTGGAATTAAAACCTTTGCCCGACTCCCTTAAATGTGTCTTCCTAGGTCCTAATCAGACCCTGAACCTGATTATAAATTCTGGACTTACCGAGGCACAAGAGCACAAACTCCTCCAGGTTTTGAGTAAATTTCAAAAAGCTATTGGCTGGACCCTTTCTGATCTTAAGGGTATTCATCCGTCCTATTGTACACATCGTATGTATTTAGAGGACGATTCTCGCCCCACCCGCCAACCACAAAGGTGCTTGAACCCTATTATGCAGGAGGTGGTAAAAAAGGAAATTATTAAGTGGCTGGATGCTAATGTCATCTACCTCATTTCTGATAGCTCCTGGGTTAGTCCAACACAAGTTGTGCCCAAGAAGGCTAGACTAACAGTTGTCACTAATGATAATGGGGAGAATGTAGCCACTCGAACCGCTTCTTCTTGGCCCGTGTGTATTGATTACTGAAAATTAAACACCGCCACCAAGAAGGACCATTTCCAGCTCCCCTTTATTGATCAAATCTTGGAGCGGTTAGTCGGACGGGATTTTTACTATTTTCTGGACGATTTTGCTGGCTATAATCCGGTAGCGGTTCATCTTGAGGACCAGGACAAAACAACTTTCACCTGCCCCTTTGGAACCTTTGCTTTCGGAAGGATGCCCTTCGATTTTTGCAATGCAGCTGCGACTTTTCAAATGTGCATGCTTACAATTTTTTCAGACCTGGTAGGTGAATGTTTGGAAGTCTTTATGTATGACTTTTCCATTTTTGGAGATTCTTTTGACCACTGTCTCAAAAACCTTGAAAGAACTCTCTAAAAATGCATAGAAGTTAATCCGGTCCTCAATTGGGAAAAAAGTCATTTCATGGTCCAAGAAGGTATTGTCTTGGGCCATGTTATTTCAAAACAAGGAATCGCGGTAGATAAAGCAAAAATAGATGCTATATCTAAGCTCCCATCACCCACTACTGTCAAATAGATCAGATCCTTTTTGGGTCATGTGGGTTTTTACAGTCGATTTATACAAAATTTTCCTAAATCTCCAAGCCCTTAAGTCAGCTTCTCACTAAAGACCAGCCATTTGATTTTATTGATAAGTGCCTGGAGAGTTTTTTGAGGTTGAAGAAAGAGGTTACTGAGGCACCAATATTACAGGGACCTGATTGGAATAGTCCCTTCGAATTATGACAGATGCCTCAGATTTTGCTGTAGGGGCCATTCTAGGGCAAAGAATTGGCAAGAAGCCCATTGTGATCTATTATGCTAGCAAAACCCTTGATGATGAACAATGGAATTACATGGTTACTGAAAAGGAACTTCTTGCCATTATATTTGCCTTAGAAAAATTTAGATCTTATCTGTTGGGGTCACATGTCACTGTATATACCAACCACTTAGCAATTAAATATTTGCTGACAAAGAAAGATGCGAAACCCCGCCTTATCAGTTGGATTCTGCTGCTCTAGGAATTTGAGTTGGAAATCAAGGATAAGGTGGGATCGCACAATGTAGTGGCCGACCATCTCTCTCGTCTTATGACAAATGACATAATGACCCCACCAGATCAGTTCCCCAATGAAAGCATTTTACTTGCTACTACCCTCCCTTGGTTTGCGCCCATCGCAAACTACTTAGCAATAGAACGAATCCCCGCTGATTAGCTAAAAACAAAATGGGATAAGTTCTTTGCTGATATTAAATATTATTTTTGGGAGGAGCCTGACCTTTTCAGCATTTGTGCCGATCAGGTCATTCAATGATGTGTCCCCGATTCTGAAATCCATGATATTTTGACACATTGTCACTCAATGGCCTGTGGCGGACATTTTTCGGGCAAGAAAACTATAGCTAAAATCCATAATGTGGGATTTTATTGGCCCAGCTTGCACAAAGATGCTCATGACTTTGTTCGGTCCTGTGTGCGTTGCCAGAGCATCGGCAACATGACTCGAAAGGATATGATGCCCCTTAATCCTATTTTAGAGGTTTAAATTTTTGATGTTTGGGGCATCGACTTCATGGGCCCGTTCATCAAATCTGGTGGGTATTTATATATATTAGTCGTAGTTAACTATGTTTCTACATGGATAGAAGCAATACCCACCCGCACTAGTGATCACCGTGTGGTTGTCGAATTTCTTAAGAAAAATATTTTCTTAAGATTCGGCATACCAAAAGCCATTATCAGTGATGGAGGCTCACATTTCACCCACTCACAATTCCGTCACCTTCTTTCTAAATGTGGGGTTAATCATAAAATTTCCACACCTTATCACCCCCAAACAAATGACCAGGCTGAAGTTTCTAATCGGGAAATTAAAAATATTTTACAAAAGATGGTTAGGCCCGACCATAAAGATTGGTCCACCAAATTGGACGACGCTTTATGGGCCTACTGTATCACTTTTAAAACCCCACTTTGCATGTCTTGCTTCTGTCTGATTTTTGGGAAGGCATGCCATCTCCCGGTAGAGCTAGAACATAGGGCTTTTTGGGTAATAAAATAGCTCAACATCGATTTATTCGACGCTGGTATCCATAGAAAATTATAATTAACTGAATTGGAAGAATTACGTAATTTTTCCTATGAAAATGCGATGATTTATAAAGATCGAACAAAGAAATTTCACGATAAATATATTGTTCGGAAACACTTTGATGTTAATCAATGCGTTTGGCTTTTCGATGCGAGATTACATCTTTTTCCTGGCAAATTAAAATCTAAATGGACCGGCCCCTTTATTGTCAATAAAATATATCCATATGGCGCTGTTGATCTTTTTGATCCAAAAACTAATTTGACCTTTCAAGTCAATGGCCAACGTTTAAAGCCCTATTTTGATAATACACCTAATCTTCCGTCTGAATCTTTTAATTTTACTGAGCCAGCCACCCTTGATCACTAATGCACACAATGCCTGGCTGAATGGTATAAAAGATAGCACTGGATGGGAGGTAACCCATCATTTTTTTCCTACTTTCCTTTTCTCTTCTTTTTCCAGGTTTTGATCATCCTAAACCCGACCGTTCTTCACTAAGGTGATCCTTTTTCCCTCCTAATGCATGAGGACATGGCATAACTTAAGCATGGCGGGGTGTTTTTAAAATTTGATGATTGATTTAGATTATCAAAACCTAAAAACATGCATTTTTTCTTTAGTTTATTTCCTGCTTGCATACCCAAAAAAGTAAAAATGTTCGAAACTTTTTGAGGAAAAATTTTGAAATTGGGACTAAGGTCGAAAAACTCACTTTTGGTACAATGGGATTTAATCTTTAACAAACTAGGGATGAGGATATGGATCTGATCATTAGAATTTCAAGATCTATTTTAGACTAGATCAGATATCCTTCTCTAAAAATTCCACCTGAACTCATGATAGTTCAAGTGACTTGATCCTATTTTGTAATGTAGAAAGTATTTGGCTTAGTTTCTGATTCAAAAACTTTCATGTCTTGAGAAACTTCTTGTGTCAATTTTCACACACAAGCCAACTGTTGAACGTGTACAAACCTACGCTAACGAGATTGGTTTTGGAAAACCTATCATTGTAGTTCGAAAGCGAAGAATTCGAGTTCAACAAATAAAATTTATACCGAAAATAATTCCGGGTCGAACATAGGGAGGCTACGTTAATCTATTTTCGCAATTATATTTTTTTTAAGATTTTCTTTAAGCAAGGCGTTATAATTACAATGGGGCTATCAAACTATGAGAGAGAGAGAGAGAAAGAGAACATGCATTCAATATTTCAATAGTTTATAAAAGTTACACTAGAATGCGAAAAATCAATTACACTATAAAGCAAAAAATTCTACACTAGAAAAGCTGTAAATAAGAATGGGAGAGAGAAATTATCCTCCTCGACGATTTCTTGGAGGACGAGCCAGACAGGACGACGCCTGGACGAAGGAGAACGAAGCAGGACGAAGGAGGACGAAGCAGAAGAACGGGAACAGAGCAGCACACCGTCGTCGTCGCGGGATCCACTTCCGAAGGGGAACGAAAATTGGACTTTATCTTGCGAGAAGCATCCCGGGTGTGGGACAAGCTTCTCTTGAGCTTTGGAGGGGTAGAGAAGAGAAAGAAGGGATGAGAATTTCGTATGGAGGGGGTCTCCTTTTATAGTTGCAAGGAGTGGGGGCAAAATGGACATTACATCTTCAAAATAATAAATAAGGGGTCTTTAGTGATGGATAAATCCATCACTAAAGCCCCGACGTGGCCGTCGCCGCCGCACCCACGCACGCCTCCTCGGCTGCCCGCTCCTCAACACTCGTGCACGTCTAGGGCTTTTCAGCCGTCCGATCACGAGATCGGATGGCTTAAATCGCGTCCGCACCCGCTGCAACCCGCCTGCCTGCGCGTGCGATCGTGCGTTACGTGGGGCGTCCAATCGTGCATCGGCGCTATCGGGCATCGCGATCGGACGGCTTAAATCGCTTCCGTGCCCGCTACAACCCGCCCGCCTGCGCGTGCGATCGCGCGTTACGCGGGGCGTCCAATCGCGCGTCGGTGCTATCGGGCGCCCGCGACCGCACGATCTCCATCTGACGCTCCACGCGCCTCAATTACCTGCGCCTCCAATCCACTCGCCGCGGCTCGAACCCGCGGCCCGCGCTCGCGTAAGCGCGCTCGACCGTTGCGCTGCGGGGCGCGGATGGTCGAGCGCACATTTTAAGCGCCGGGCGGCTACAACCGTTAGATCTCCATCTAACGGTGGAGAGCGATCGGGCGAGGGCCTTCACAAAATGCCAGCGGCCGTTTGGGCGGCTGAGATGGCGCCACGTGGCGCCATCTTGGCCGTCCATCTTCTGGAAGTTGTAGATGGTGCCACGGATGTCGGATTGACTCGATTTTTGTGTCGTTGGGCTGCGATCGTCGATCCGAATTCATCCGTGCGGTCGGATTTGTCATCTGAAGTGTGGATTTGCACCATCCTACCCTTGATCTTCTAGGGTTCCCCGGTCTCTATCTGATGCTACGGATGCCTGATTAGGGCGATCTTGGAGTCGTTGAACTCCAATCGTCGCCCTGATCATATACATATGGTTGGATCTTTGATCCGAGGCCCCGATAAAATGTTTGCCCTGTCCAAGCACATAAAAGAAGACAATTAACCTCCATTTTATTCAAACTACTCTAAATGCGAGATGATGCATGTTATGCAATATTTATATCATGAAATGCAATCCTATGCTTAAGAACATGCATAAATAGACATTTTAAGTAGTGTAAATATGTTTACATCATACCCCCATGCCTATCTTTTGCTAGTCCCTAGCAAAAACTATATGCTATTTATAAAAGAATTAGGTTAGATTATTTGGACCTGAGTTATTTTCAATCATTAAGAAATTGACTACTTAGGAACTGAACTTTCAAAGACACAACAGTACCTGGGTATCCACCAAAATGCAGACCGCCTCAAGCCCTCGCCATATTCAAAGAAAAATTTCTTTTTCTCTTTTTACTCTTTTCTAATTTTTTTTTTTGGATTTTCAAATTTTAGGGTTTAAGAGTGGCTTTCTATGACCATTCAACTCACCCAAGATTTGATGAGAACCCTAAGTTTTAAGCATCTTATTGTGATTGTGATAGACTCGTTGATCGGCAATTAGAACGGACTTCGGATTTCTACGCCTCTAAGTGACCTCAAAAAGAATTCTGCCTAAAGGTGTATCTTTACAACCGGTAGCTTTCTCCCTACTTTTATTTTTTAAACGGGGTCAACACAAGGGTGAATCCAGTGTATATCTCCCCGATTTATTCTACTTCTTCGCTTCTTCCTAAGTGTTTTGGGAATTTTTAGTGCATTTTCTGAGCTGGGTTCTGGACAACCGGTCGATGAGCTGTTACCACCGACAACTTGCCAGCCATACTCATGCGGCGAAGTGTGGCTTATTTCTTTTTGTTCTTTTCTCCTTTTTTTTTTTTAAGTAGGTGGCTTCCCTGATCTAAGATTTACCTAAAGGCAGCAAAAAGAGAAAGGTCTAGTGACTGGGCTCTGGACAACCTACCTATGGGCTGTTACCCACGATAACTTACCAGCCATATCACCCTAGAAGGTTCATTAGCTACCCAATTTCCATTAGAATCACCGAATAACAAGTCAGTGCAAAGAAAGTGTGTAGATGCTTAAAACTCAAAATTCCCTCAAATCAGAGGGCGGGTTGATAAGTCGTGTACTTATCACCCAAACTTATTTATTCCAATTATAATAGAATTAAGATGGCGAGGACTCAAAGACAAATCCACATTTTAGTGGATACATAGGCTATTTAAGTCCAAAGACCTGAGGGGTCTTTGTGTTCAGATCCTAATGTAAAATTTCTTAGGATTGAAAAGTCCTAATGTCCAACTAATCCTTCCTAATTTTTTTTTTCCTTTTTTATAAGAAGAGAAACAATTTACATGGATTTCACAAGGCTGACCAAATAATTCAAGAATGGATCCACCCCCCCATGCCTAGCTGATGCAATGTCCTCATTGAAAAAGAGACATGAAAGAGAGGGTAGAATATGAAAGATGTCACCTAAATATGAAGCTCGTATCAGCCTTGTGTCATATGTACAATTACTGAGTTTAATGCCGTCAGCTAGGCGAAGTCCAGCCAAAAAAGTCACAGAATGGCTAGAGCAACAGAGCCTGAAACGGGTTCTGGAAGATTACGGTCAACAACAGGCTTTAGACGTTGACCATTGACTTTAAAGGTGTTACCCATCTTTGGGTCAGAAATCTGAACGGCACCATTTAGAAAAATCTGATCAATTATGAATGGGCCATTCCATTTAGATCTAAGTTTACCAGGAAAGAGCTTAAGTTTAGAATCGAATAACCAGACCTTCTGGTTTGGCTCAAAGCTCTTGCGGGAAATCTTTTGATCATGTAGAGCTTTGGTCCGAGCCTTGTAGATCTTGGCGTTCTCATAAGCATCATTTCTAAGCTCCTCCAACTCAGATAGTTGGAGTTTCCTGGTCTTCCCAGCTAGATTTAGATCTAGATTGCATTGTTTGATTGCCCAGAATGCCCTGTGTTCAATCTCTACGGGTAGATGACACGCCTTTCCATACACCAAACGGAATGGAGACATGTTGATGGGCGTTTTATACGCTGTACGGTAGGCCCAAAGAGCGTCCTCAAGCTTTTGAGTCCAATCCTTGCGATCAGGCCTAACCGTTTTTTGCAGAATGTTCTTGATCTCTCGATTGGAGATCTCGGCTTGTCCATTCGTTTGGGGATGGTAAGGTGTGGAAATTCGATGATCTACCCCGTATTTGGCTAATAAATTCCAGAATTGGGCATTAGTAAAATGAGTGCCACCATCATTGATGATAGCCCTCGGAATCCCGAACCTACTGAAGATATTTTTCTTAACAAAATTGATGACCACCTTGTGGTCATTGGTTCGGGTGGGAATTGCCTCAATCCATTTGGACACATAATCAACAGCAACAAGAGTGTACTGATGTCCAAATGAAGGGATAAAGGGTCCCATGAAATCGATGACCCAAACATCAAAAATTTCGATAGGAAGAATAGGGTTTAGGGGCATCATGTCTCTCTTAGTTATGCTCCCGAGTGCCTGACATCGAGAACATGACCTTGAGAAATCCTGGGCATCCTTGAATAAAGACGGCCAATAGAAGCCAGATTGCAATATTTTTGCAGCCGTCTTTCTTCCGGAGAAATGTCCACCACACCCAGATGCATGGCAGAACTTGAGTATACTGTTGAATTCATTCTCCGGTATGCATCGACGAATAATCTGATCAGAGCCAATGTGATACAGTTCAGGGTCCTCCCAAAAGTAGTATTTGGCCTCAGATTTGAGTCTATCTCATTGTTGCTTGGTCCAATCCTGGGGGATTTGACCAACAGCCAAATAGTTAACAATGTCAGCAAACCATGGGGAGTGGACACCTAAAACTGTAAGAATGGTTTCATCCGGAAAAGTGTCAGCAATCGGAATATCCGGACAAGAAGAATCACCTAGGAGTCTCAACAAATGATCCACTACCACATTTTTTACCCCGGCTTTATCCTTGATTTCAAGATCAAATTCTTGAAGAAGAAGAATCCGACGAATAAGCCGGGGTTTAGCATCCTTTTTAGCCAAGAGATGTCTCAAGGCCGAGTGGTCGGTATAAACAATAACATGAGACCCCAAGAGATAAGCCCTGAATTTTTCCAAAGCAAATACTATAGCTAGTAATTCCTTTTCAGTAACAGTATAATTCCTCTGGACTTCATCCAGAGTTTTACTAGCGTAGTAAATGACAGAGGGCTTTCGGTCAATTTTCTGATCCAGGACAGCCCCGACCACTTAATCAGAAGCGTCGGTCATGATCTCAAATGGGGCTATCCAAATTGGTGGTTGCAAAATTGGAGCACAGGTGACTGCCATTTTTAGAAAATCAAATGCCTTTCGGCATGATTCGTCAAAAACAAACGGCGTTTCTTTGGCAAGAAGATTGCTCAAAGGACGAGCAACCTTCGAAAAATCCTTGATGAATCTTCGATAAAATCCCACATGGCCAAGAAATGATCTGATTTGTTTAACAGATGTGGGATGAGGAAGTTTAGCGATAACATCAACCTTAGCTTTGTCCACTTCAATTCCCCGTTCAGAGATTACATGACCCAAAACAATGCCTTCTTGGGTCATGAAATGACTCTTTTCCCAGCTAAGGACCAGTCGTGTCTTGATACATCGCTTAAGAATCATTTCTAAATTAGCCAAACAAGAGTCAAATGATTCTCCGAAAATAGAGAAATCATCCATGAAGACTTCCATAAACTCTCCCACCATGTCGGAAAATATGGCTAGCATACACCTTTGAAAAGTCGCAGGTGCATTGCATAACCCAAAAGGCATCCTACGAAAAGCAAAGGTTCCGTAGGGACAGGTGAAAGTAGTTTTTTCCTGATCCCTGGGATGGATAGGAACTTGATTATATCCCGAGTAGCCATCAAGAAAACAGAAATACTTCTGCCCAGCTAATTTTTCCAAGATTTGATCAATGAAGGGCAGGGGAAAATGATCCTTTTTAGTGGCTGTGTTCAACTTCCTGTAATCAATACAAACTCTCCAAGAGGAAGCTAAACGAGCTGTGACAGATTCACCTCTCTCATTAGTCACAACAGTAATCCCGGCTTTCTTTGGAACAATCTGAACGGGACTTACCCAGGGACTGTCAGAGATTGGATAAATAATTCCTACATTGAGCCACTTGATGATTTCCTTTTTGACCACTTCTCGCATATTTGGATTTAATCTCCTCTGCATCTGGCGAGAAGGGCGGAATCCATCTTCCAAAAATATTCTATGATTACAGTAAGATGGCTCGATCCCCCTGAGGTCATGAATGGTCCAACCAATTGCCTCCTTATGTTCCTTTAGGACCTTAATCAATTTAATCTCTTGCTCCTTTGTCAATTTAGCACTAATAATCACAGGGAGCGTATTCTGCGGTCCTAAAAATTGATATTTTAAATTCTCGGGCAATGGTTTCAATTCAAGCTGGGGTGGGGTAATGATTAATGGTAGGGTAGATGCTGAAGATTCAACAAGAGGAAGAGGTTTTGAGTGAACAAAATCAGTAACCTCTTCCGAAGATGTCAGTTCAGAGGGTTGCGGGTCAAATTCATTAACCAAAGAGGAACTTTCAATTGAAGAAACTGTCAAACAAGTTTCAATATTAACATTATCCTCATCAAGTTCCTCAATAAATCCACAATCCTCAAATTTTTTTATCGCCTTAAAAATATCCAATTTCATTCGTTGGTCCCCAAAGGCGATTTCCATGCTACCGCTTTCACAGTTAATGTTGGCCTTTGCGGTAGCCAGGAACGGACGCCCTAAAATGATGGGCGTGTTCCTCAGATTATCTGGTACATCCATCTCAAGAACAAGGAAATCTACAGGAAAATAGAAATCCTTGACCTTAACTATAACATCTTCAATAACACCTCGTGGGTTTGTGACCGAACGGTCCGCTAACTGTAGCGTTACTGAAGTTGGCCGAAGTTCACTTAACCCAAACTTCTCATAAAGAGAAGTCGAGATTAGGTTGATGGATGCACCGAGATCCAAAAGTGCTCTATCAAATGTGTAATCTCCGATGTTGAACGATTACAAACCTACGTTAACGTGTTCGGTTTTGGAAAACCTGTCGTTGTAGTTTGAAAGCGAAGAATTCGTGTTCAACAAATAAAATTTATACCGAAATTAAAATTCCGAGTCGAACACAGGGAGGCAGACGTTTGATTTAAAAATTACGCGTTTCTTTTTATTTGTTACAGAATAATTCAATTTAGAACCATCTAATTATTTACAATAAATAGAAGAGAGAGAGTAAGAGAGAAAGAGAATATTACACAGAGAAATCAAAATGAGATGTAGAATAAACAAGGAATTTTTGTATTGAAGAGATTGTTCATTACAACTAGAAAGCATAAAACAATTACTCTAGAAAGCGATAAATTTACTCTAGAAAGCATTAAAAGAATGGAGAGAGAAATATCCTCCTCGACGATTGCTTGGAGGATAAGTAGATTAATCTAGAAAGCAGTAAATCTATACTAGAAAGCGGTAAAAAGAAAAGGGAGAGAGAAATCCTCCTCGACGGTTGCTTGGAGGACGAGCCGGACGGGACGACGCCTGGACGAAGGAGAACGAAGCGGGACGAAGGAGGACGAAGCAGAAGAACGGGAACGAAGCAGCACGCCGTCGTCGTCGCGGGATCCACTTCCGAAGGGGAATGAAAATTGGACTTTATCTCGCGAGAAGCATCCCGGGTGTGGGACAAGCTTCTCTTGAGCTTTGGAGGGGTAGAGAAGAGAAGGAAGGGATGAAAATTTCGTATGGAGGGGGTCTCCTTTTATAGTTTCAAGGAGTGGGGGCAAAATGGACATTACATCTTCAAAATAATAAATAAGGGGTCTTTAGTGACGGATAAATCCGTCACTAAAGCCCCAACGTGGCCGTCGCTGCAGCGCCCACGTGCGCCCGCTCGGCTGCCCGCGTGCGTAATGCCTACGCACGTCCACGAAGTCTCAGCCATCAGATCGCGAGATCAGACGGCTTAAATCGCGTCCGCGCCCGCTGCAACCCGCCCGCCTGCGCATGCGATCGCGCGTTACGCGGGGCGTCCAATCGCGCGTCGGCGCTTTCGGGCGCCCGCGACCGCACGATCTCCATCCGATGCTCCACGCGCCTCAATAACCCGCGCCTCCAATCCACTCTCCGCGGCTCGAACCCGCGCCCCGCACTCGTGTAAGCGCGCTCGACCGCTGCGCTGCGAGGCGCGGATGGTCGAGCGCATGTTTTAAGTGCCGGGCAGCCACAGCCGTTGGATCTCCATCTGACAGTGGAGAGCGATCGGGCGGGGTCCTTCACAAAATACCAGTGGCCGTTTGGGCAGCTGAGATGGTGCCACGTGGCGCCATCTTGGCCGTCCATCTTCTGGAAGTTGTAGATGGTGCCACGGATGTCGGATTGACTCGATTTTTGTGTCGTTTGGCTACGATCGTCGATCCGAATTCATTCGTGTGGTCGGATTTGTCATCTGAAGTGCGGATTTACACCATCCTGGCCCTTGATATTCTAGGGTTCCCCGGTCTCTATCTGATGCTATGGATGCTTGATTAGGGCGATCTTGGAGTCGTTGAACTCCAATCGTCGCCCTGATCATATCCATACAGTTGGATCTTTGATCCGAGGCCCCGATAAAATATTTGCCCTGTCCAAGCACATAAAAGGAGACAATTAACCTCCATTTTATTCAAACTACTCTAAATGCAAGATGATGCATGTAATGCAATATTTATATCATGAAATGCAATCCTATGCTTAAGAACATGCATAAATAGACATTTTAAGTAGTGTAAATGTGTTTACATCATACCCCCATGCCTATCTTTTGCTAGTCCCTAGCAAAAACTATATGCTATTTATAAAAGAATTAGGTTAGATTATTTGGACCCGAGTTATTTTCAATCATTAAGAAATTGTCTACTTAGGAACTGAACTTTCAAAGACACAACAGTGCCCGGGTATCAGCCAAAATGTAGACCGCCTCAAGCCCTCGCCTTATTCAAAGAAAAATTTCTTTTTCTCTTTTTACTCTTTTCTAATTTTTTTTTGGATTTTCAAATTTTAGGGTTCAAGAGTGGCTTTCTACGACCATTCAACTCACCCAAGATTTGATGAGAACCCTAAGTTTTAAGCATCTTATTGTGATTGTGATAGACTCGTTGACCGGCAATTAGAACGGACTTCAGATTTCTATGCCTCTAGGTGACCTCAAAAAGAATTCTGCCTAAAGGTGCATCTTTACAACCGGTAGCTTTCTCCCTACTTTTATTTTTTAACGGGGTCAACACAAGGGTGAATCCAGTGTATATCTCCCCGGTTTATTCTACTTCTCTGCTTCTTCCTAAGTGTTTTGGGAATTTTTAATGCATTTTCTGAGCTGGGTTCTGGACAACCGGTCGATGAGCTGTTACCACCGACAACTTGCCAGCCATACTCATGCGGCGAAGTGTGGCTTATTTCTTTTTGTTCTTTTCTCCTTTTTGATTTTTTTTTTTTTTTTAAGTAGGTGGCTTCCCTGGTCTAAGATTTACCTAAAGGTAGCAAAAAGAGAAAGGTCTAGTGACTAGGCTCTGGACAAGCTACCTATGGGCTGTTACCCACGATAACTTGCCGGCCATATCACCCTAGAAGGTTCATTAGCTATCCAATTTCCGTAAAAATCACCGAACAACGAGTCAGTGCAAAGAAAGTGTGTAGATGCTTAAGACTCGAAATTCCCTCAAATCAGAGGGCGGGTTGATAAGTCGTGTATTTATCACCCAAACTTATTTATTCTAATTATAATAGAATTAAGATGGCGAGGACTCAAAGACAAATCCACATTTTAGTGGATACACAGGCTAATTAAGTCCAAAGACCTGAGGGGTCTTTGTGTTCAGATCCTAATGTAGTATTTCCTAAGATTGAAAATTTTCTTAAACCCAAATTCTCTTTCCTAATTCCGAAATTTTTATTTATTTATTTTTTATAAAAGAAAATAAATAAATCTACGGAGCTGACGAATGAATTCAGAGATGAATATCCACCCCCCCATGCCTATCTAATGCAATGTCCTCATTGTATTAAAAAGACATAAAACAGAGTGGAAAAGTGTAGAAAGCACCTGAATTGCGTGAATATCAGGTCCGCTCCAAGATGAAAACGAAAAAGAACTGTATAAGTGCTGAGTTTAGTGCCTTCAGCTAGGCACACTATACAAAGAAAAGAAATGAAGAATTCACATGTGCAGGTCAGAATTAGAATAAACAGAAGAATCCTCTGACCTGTCAGCAGAGGTCCACAGATGTGGACCAGATTGTGGTGCAGACCCACACCCCATAATCGAGAATATCTTAGGTTCTGGATAAAAATTACCCAAAACCTAAAATCAGAATGTAAGCCGGATCGGGCCTACGATTTCTGAGGATGCAACCCAAGACCAAAAAGTCGGGTTATAGAAAATTGAAGCTCAAAAGGATAAACGTTGAATGTGTGCTTGAGTTAAACATCCTCGAAACAAATGTCATAAGGGTTCTGATTTGATGGTTTCAACTTAAAAGGAACCCTTCGACTCAATCTTCCATTTCCTCTAAAATTAACTTCCCAAATCAGAACTTCCCCTCTCCTATCCTCCTCATTAAGTGTATCAAATTCCAGGACCTCTTGTATATTCATCACCCCGTCTGAAATCTCCAAGTCTAAATGATGTGGCAGAATCAAAATTGACTTGGGTCTAATTATCTCAGAATTAGAATCATCAATAAGCTTAACAGGGTGTAACTGATAATCAGGGCATTGAATTGATTCTTCCAGAAAATGCGATTCTGGATCCGTAATGTGTGCCCTAATAAGATCAGTTTCCTCAGTTATTGGGCTATTAAATGATCTATCAGATTCCTCAAGCCCAATTGTCTCACAGAAATCGGGTTTAGAAAACTCACGTGAGACTTCGTAACTTGAATCTTCACCATCAGGATCCGTATCAATGTATGTCCCAAAATCATTTGTCACTTTGTGTTCCAAGGAGACACACGTTTCCTTGTAACCTGGCTCAGGGATCTCAGGTGAAGAAATCAGATCATCTTTAATTGGTTGCTTTAATTCAATCTGGTAGCCTCGTAACACGTGTCCCCCCCAACAGGTGCCTGAGCGGGTTCTATCATTAGCTTTCCTGAAGAGGGTTCATCCTGGGAATTATTCCAAGATTGAATCAAAGCAACCACGAATCTCATCCTCAATTTTGCTAATTTCCCAAGTAGAAACTCACCCGGGTTCTTATCCTTAACATCCTGGAGCCAATCCAACAAAGACTTGTTTAAATCATCAATCATTTCAATCAGGGGCTCCAATCTCTCAATGCAAGGTATTGGCTGAACTTCTAAAGATTGAATGATATTCCTCAAGTTAGCCAGAACCTTATCTTGAACCTGATTAACCTGAACCAAATGAGTTGGTTCAGGGTTGGGCGGGTTTGACATCAAAGTAGAGGAATTAACGAATTGAGATTCGTTATACCCATCCTGATAATAGGTCATTTCAGATTGTTCAAAAGATGGTGATGACCTAAAGGCAGTGAAATCAGAGGATGGGTAAGGATCAGTGTATCCTTCTTGATTGTAGATCGCATTAGGTTGTTCATGAAAGGAGGACGATCTATAATCGATGTAACTCTGAGAAGGATAGAAATCAGAATCAAAGTGTTTAGGGTTAGACCCTAAACACGGGGGTTTGGAATTGTATCCCCAATCCGAATTATCCCAATTAACTGATGGTTGATTACAATACGAGTTGGGATAATCGTTATGTTGAGGATAATTTACAACAGCAGGGAAAGAGCGGGAATGCGTGAAATATGTGGAAGGATTCATGATACACGGGAGGAAGAAAGGTGCCCTGCAATACAAACAATCAAACCTGTCCTTAAATAGGTTAGCCTAAAGACCTACAGACTCTCAAAACTCATCTTGAGATAAAGGAACGATTTGATCTACTTTCATCTTGCAATCCAACCAGTTAGAAGGAGGGACTGGGGAGAAGGTTCTTCCTTCGGCTTGCGCCTTCAGTTCCTAGTGTACCCTCCAGCCGCGATCGTTTGACTCTGCTCCCCTAGCTAGACATCAGATTGAACAGTAGAAATAGACTAATCGAAAATAATCTCGTTCTGGGTTCTGAAGAGCGAGTCCAATCCTTAAGGCCAACGTCTACTTTGTTTTATTTAGGGCTAGGTTTGAATGTGCTTTGGAATGTGATGGGCCCTTTAAATGGGTTGTGCCCTTAATGATTGATTAATTTGTGCGTGAGTGCACAACCAGTGGTTTTCAAGCAAGATTGTTTTTGATGTGGTGAATTTTAAGATTCAAATCTTGCTTAGTTGCTTTTAGGATTCAACTTTAGGTGTTTTCAATCAAGTTTCGTTGGCACACCAAGTTTTACAAGCACAGGTGAAGATGTTTTCCTTTAAAGTTTAAAAAGAATGTGGAGTGCCTGGTAAATCCCTAAGAGTTGAACCTAATTGGTAGCTACTTGATGAGTTGATTTTATTTGAAGTGGTGCGGCCCAATCAACTCAATCAATTGACCTGTTGCACCACTTAATTAGGCACACAAATGATTACCTAATCTGATTTCTACTCAATTATGTGTTTGGATGTGTGTACCGGCTCCTAAGATTGGATTACCGGTTGAGTTTGAAAATCAAATGAGGTTGTGTACCTCTGTGAGATTTTTTTTTTTTCTTAATGTGGGGGTTGGGGTGAGTATGGGTGTCAAACAACAAACAATCTAACCTTAGAGTTTATAAAAACACCTAGGTTGATTGATGTTTGAGTTATTATGTGATGAAATGAAATCTAATGGGTGGGAGGTGGGGGGTAACTTACAAAACCTTCCACAGCACTTTACTCCGATCTATCGCTTTTACCTGTCTCGAAAGAGTACCTGCAATTACAATAAGAAAGGAGAAAAGTGAGGTAAATGATTTATAAGTTACAAAATGCAAAGAGAAATCAAAGAGCGTTGCCTCCCCGGCAACGGCGCCAAAATGTTGAACGATTACGAACCTACGCTAACGTGTTCGGTTTTGGAAAACCTGTCGTTGTAGTTCGAAAGCGAAGAATTAGTGTTCAACAAATAAAATTTATACCGAAATTAAAATTCCGGGTCAAACACAAGGAGGCAGACGTTTGATTTAAAAACTACGCGTTTCTTTTTATTTGTTACAGAATAATTCAATTTAGAATCATCTAATTATTTACAATAAATAGAAGAGAGAGAATAAGAGAGAAAGAGAATATTACACAGAGAAATCAAAATGAGATGTGGAATAAACAAGGAATTTTTGTATTGAAGAGATTGTTCATTACAACTAGAAAGCATAAAACAATTACTCTAGAAAGCGATAAATTTACTCTAGAAAGCATTAAAAGAATGAAGAGAGAAATGTCCTCCTCGATGATTGCTTGGAGGACAAGTAGATTAATCTAGAAAGTAGTAAATCTATACTAGAAAGCGGTAAAAAGAAAAGGGAGAGAGAAATCCTCCTCGACGGTTGCTTGGAGGATGAGCCGGACGGGACGATGCCTGGACGAAGGAGAACGAAGCGGGACGAAGGAGGACGAAGCAAAAGAACGGGAACGAAGCAGCACGCCGTCGTCGTCGCGGGATCCACTTCTGAAGGGGAACGAAAATTGGACTTTATCTCGCGAGAAGCATCCCGGGTGTGGGACAAGCTTCTCTTGAGCTTTGGATGGGTAGAGAAGAGAAAGAAGGGATGAAAATTTTGTATGGAGGGGGTCTCCTTTTATAGTTGCAAGGAGTGGGGGCAAAATGGACATTACATCTTCAAAATAATAAATAAGGGGTCTTTAGTGATGGATAAATCCGTCACTAAAGCCCCGACGTGGCCGTCGCCGCCGCGCCCACGCTCTCCCGCTCGGCTGCCCGCGTGCGTAACGCCTACGCACGTCCGTGAAGTCTCAGCCGTCCGATCGCGAGATCGGACGGCATAAATCGCGTCCGTGCCCGCTGCAACCCGCCCACCTGCACGTGCGATCGCGCATTACGCGGGGCGTCCAATCGCGCGTCGATGCTATCGGGCGCCTCCGACCGCACGATCTCCATCTGACGCTCCACGCGCCTCAATAACCCGCACCTCCAATCCACTCTCCGCGGCTCAAACCTGCGCCCCGCACTCGCGTAAGCGCGCTCGACCGCTGTGCTGCGGGGCGCGGATGGTCGAGCGCACGTTTTAAGCGTCGGGCGACCACAGCCGTTGGATCTCCATCTGACGGTGGAGAGCGATCGGGCGGGGGCCTTCACAAAATGCCAGTGGCCGTTTGGGCGGCTGAGATGGCGCCATGTGGCGCCATCTTGGCCGTCCATCTTCTAGAAGTTGTAGATGGTGCCACAGATGTCGGATTGACTCGATTTTTGTGTCGTTTGGCTGCGATCGTCGATCCGAATTCATCCGTGTGGTCGGATTTGTCATCTGAAGTGCGGATTTACACCATCCTGGCCCTTGATCTTCTACGATTCCCCGGTCTCTATCTGATGCTACGGATGCCTGATTAGGGCGATCTTGGAGTTGTTGAACTCCAATCGTCGCCCTGATCATATCCATATGGTTGGATCTTTGATCCGAGGCTCCGATAAAATATTTTCCCTGTCCAAGCACATAAAAGGAGACAATTAACCTCCATTTTATTCAAACTACTCTAAATGCAAGATGATGCATGTAATGCAATATTTATATCATGAAATGCAAACCTATGCTTAAGAACATGCATAAATAGACATTTTAAGTAGTGTAAATGTGTTTACGTCATCCGATAACGCAAGAAATCAAAGGAGCACCAGGATCTCTCTTTTTCTGAGGAGGTAGTGCAGGATAACAGAGCTAGCCTGCTCAGAGAGTACCACCTTCTTCAGAACAGATTCTCTCGACTTACGCTTTTGTGTACATAATTCCTTTAAAAATTTTGCGTAAGCTGGTATGTGCTTGATAGCATCAAGGAGCGGAATATTGATCTCAACATTCTTAAATAAATTCAGAAGCTCCTCATTGCTATCAACAGACTTCTTCTTTGCTTTGGCTAAGGCTTCAGGAAAAGGAACATTAGTCAGATCTTTGGAATCAGGTTCCTGAGCCTTGATTTCTTCTCTAGAATTATCCTCTCTCTCCTCAGACTCTTCAGGATTCAAAAGATCAGAATAGTGTGGTTGTGGATCTTGAGTCTTCTTACCACTCCTCAAAGTGACAGAATTTGCAGAAGCGTAAGAATTTGGGTCTTGGGGAGGGTTAGGAAAGATTGGAGGGGCTTGATTGATCATGAATTGTTGATTAGCAGAAGAAGAAGAAGACGAGGAACCCTGCTCAACCACCTGAGCATGTGTGTGCGGGTCCCTCTAATTTCCGTACCCTTGGGCTTGATTGCCCGAATTTATAATGTTTCGCGGGTTGGGTACGGGTTGGGATGGTAGAGATCCGGGTTGAGGAGAGTTAGCAATGAGCCCGAATTGCAAGTTGTCCAGCGAGTTTTTCATTTGCTGCATAAGCTGGAGCATAGATCCTTGCATCTCTACCATTTGACGATTCAAATCAGCCTGCCCTACGGGTTGATGGGCATTCCAAGTTGGCTGATTGACCTAATTCGGAGGCAACTTAGTATATACTTGACCCTGACCCATTGGACGTTGCGGAGCATAGTTGCTGGGTCGGAATTGGGTCTGTTGCCTCGGATTTTTTCAAGAGAAGTTAGGGTGGTTTCTCCAACCTGGATTATAGGCATCCGAGTAGGGGTTGGATCTAACATTCTCTTGTACAACACAGACATCCTAATATTGTGAGGATGGAGAGAAAGAAAGGGAAGGATCAGAAAAACTGGGATCAAAGGCCCCAGTTGGGAACCCATGGGGTTCTGAGAGATGCTGACTCATAGATTGAGTCACATCGAGTTGATTCACGAACTCCCGTCCAGAAGGAGCTCGTGGGGAATGGAATCCCGAATTTTGGGATTGAGTGGATTGAGAGTTGTTCATAGAATTGCCAGCCATCCACTCTTCCATTCTTTTAGCAACCAAGTCCACCTTATCAAGTTTATTACAAATCAATTCCATATCAAGTGAATGAGAGTCCTGGACTTCATTGACATTTGATCTGGGTTGCTGGGACCAGTTAAAAGTATCCATGGAGGCATGATTAATTGAATTCTCACTCATTTCCTCAAATAAATCATGTGCACTATCTGCATCTTTATTGAGGAAATTGCCTCAGCAAGAAGCATCCACATGGTTTCTGAGTTGCTCATTCAACCCATGATAGAAGATCTGCACGAGTTGCCATTTCGGCACCTCGTGGTGTGGACACCTCCGCAATAAGTCCTGGAATTGCTCCCAGGCCACATGAAACTGCTCCCTCGGCTGCTGGGTAAAAGTAGTGGTTACCCGTCTCAAAGCATTGGTACGACCGACTGGGAAGAATTTCTTCAGAAAGGCCGATTTCAACTCATTCCAAGTTGTAATTGGTCTTCCTATTGTCCTATACCAATGCGCGGCTTTATCCCTAAGAGAGTGGGGGAAGAGCCTCATGATCATTTGCTCCTCGTTAACGTTTCGAGCCTTGGTGGTCTGGACCAAAGTGGTCAAATCCTCCAAGTGCTGAAATGGATCTTCAGAGCCAAGCCCATGATAATGTTTAATCAGGCTTAACACCTGGGGCTTGATTTCTACGTCACCGGCTGGAATCTGGACGCCGGGACGTTCCCCGTAATTCGAAGGATCATAAAAATCCTTCAAGGGCTGAGCGCCCTGCATTCTCTGGAACCATTCTTGCATTCTCTGCATTTGTTCCAACTGCCTTCTAAATTCTTCCTGTGGATTTTCAAGCAGAGGAGGCTGTTGTTCGGCCATGGGATCAAATTGACCAAAATCTAACTTGCACCTCCTAGAATGTTCTAATGGTCCTTCCAATGGGGGATTCAATGACCATCTTCCCAGCATAAACTAGGAAAAGGTCGGAAGGACAGGGGATATGGACCCTGCAGCACAACAAAACAAGGCTGTCCTTAATTGGGGTAGCCTAAGGATCTACTGACTCCCAAAATCAGCCTTAAGACTGTAAGTGATTTACTTTACTTGCGTCTGTTTAATCCAACCAGTTAGAAGGAGGGACTGGGGAGAAGGTTCTTCCTTTGGCTTTCGCCTCCGGTTCCTAGTGTACCACCCAGCCGCGATCATTTGACTCTGCTCCCCTAGCTAGACATCAGATTAATCAGTACAAGTAGGTTAATCAAAAATAGTCTCAGACTAGGCCCTGAAGAGCGAATCAAACCTTAAGGCCAACGTCTACTCAATTTTATTAAGGCCTGGGATTGTGGTGCTTATGGAATGTGATGGGCCCTTACAATGGGTTGTGCCCTTAATGATTGATTGAGATTTGTGTAAGTGCGTGCACAACCAGGGTTTTCAAGCAAGATTATTTATTATGCGTGAATTTTAATGTTCAAATCTTGCTTAAGTAGCTTTTAGGGTATCAAATTAGGTGAATTGCAATGAAGTTTCTAGGCAAACCAAGTTGTAAAACACGGGTGAAGATAGTTTTCCTTTAAAATCAAAAAGAAAGTGGAGTGCCTGGAATATACCTAGATTGAAAACCCTAAGGAGGAGCTACTTGATGAGTTAGTTTTAAATAAAATGGTGCGGCCCAAACAACTCAAACAATTGGCCACAATTGCACCACTAAGTTAGGAACTCAAAGATGGTTAACCTAGAATGATTTCTACTCTGTTATGTGTTGCTTTATGTGTACCGATTCCATAGATCAGAACCCGGTTGAGTAGAAAACAAATCAAGTTGATCAAGTGCCTTTGATGTGGGTGTCTATTGGGTGTTTGTTGGAAATTACCCCACAAGATTATCTTTTTGTTATTTTTTTTATGAACGAAGGTGGAATGAATGTGAGTGAAAATTCAAACAACTAAACTATTCCTAGGATTTATGCAAACACCTAGCTTAATTGGAATTTGGATTTAATGTGGCGAATGAAATCTATGGAGGGGGAAAGAATGGGGGAGCACTTACAGTTGTCTTCAACTGCACGTTACTCCAGTCTACCACTTGTTGATTCCTTGATGGAGGTCTCTGCAAAACAATAGACACAAGAGAAAGCTAGTTAGAAAACAAATAAAGTGCAAGAAATGTGAAGAAAAGATCGGAAATCGTTGCCTTCTCGACAACGGCGCCAAAATGTTGAACGTGTACGAACCTATGCTAACGAGATTGGTTTTGGAAAACTTGTCGTTGTAATTCCAAAGCAAAGAATTCGTGTTCAACAAATAAAATTTATACCGAAAATAATTCTGGGTCGAACACAGGGAGGCTACGTTGATCTATTTTCGCAATTATATTTTTTTTAAGATTTTCCTTAAGCAAGGCATTATAATTACAATGGGGCTATCAAACTATGAGAGAGAGAGAGAGAAAATATTACACAGAGAAATCAAAATGAGATGTAGAATAAACAAGAAATTTTTGTATTGAAGATATTGTTCATTACAACTAGAAAGCATAAAATAATTACTCTAGAAAGAGATAAATTTACTCTAGAAAGCGTTAAAAGAATGGAGAGAGAAATGTCCTCCTCGACGATTGCTTGGAGGACGAGTAGATTAATCTAGAAAGCAGTAAATCTATACTAGAAAGCGGTAAAAAGAATAGGGAGAGAGAAATCCTCCTCGACGGTTGCTTGGAGGACGAGCCGGACAGGACGACGCCTGGACGAAGGAGAACGAAGCAGGACGAAGGAGGACGAAGCAGAAGAACGGGAACGGAGCAGCACGCCGTCGTCGTCGTGGGATCCACTTCCGAAGGGGAACGAAAATTGAACTTTATCTCGCGAGAAGCATCCCGGGTGTGGGACAAGCTTCTCTTGAGCTTTGGAGGGGTAGAGACGAGAAAGAAGGGATGAGAATTTCGTATGGAGGGGGTCCCCTTTTATAGTTGCAAGGAGTGGGGGCAAAATGGACATTACATCTTCAAAATAATAAATAAGGGGTCTTCAGTGACGGAGAAATCCGTCACTAAAGCCCCAACATGGCCGTCGCCGCCGTGCCCACACGCGCCTCCTCGGCTACCCGCTCCTCAACGCTCGCGCATGTCCAGTGCTTTTCAGCATAAATCGCGTCCGCGCCCGCTGCAACCTGCCCGCCTGCGCGTGCGATCGTGCGTTACGCGGGGCATCCAATCGCGCATCGGCGCTATCAGGCGCCCACGACCGCACGATCTCCATCCGACACTCCACGCGCCTCAATTACCCGCGCCTCCAATCCACTCGCCGCGGCTCGAACCCGCGCCCCGCGCTCGCGTAAGCGCGCTTGACCGCTGCGCTGCAGGGCGCAGATGGTCGAGTGCACGTTTTAAGCGCCGGGCGGCTACAGCAGTTAGATCTCCATCTGACGGTGGAGAGCGATCGGGCGGGGGCCTTCACAAAATGGCAGCGCCCGTTTGGGTGGCTGAGATGGCACGACGTGGCGCCATCTTGGCCGTCCATCTTCTGGAAGTTGTAGATGGTGCCACGGATATCGGATTGACTCGATTTTTGTGTCGTTGGGCTGCGATCATCGATCCGAATTCATCCGTGCGGTCGGATTTGTCATCTGAATTGCAAATTTACACCATTCTGGCCCTTGATCTTCTAGGGTTCCCCGATCTCTATCTGATGCTACGGATGCCTGATTAGGGCGATCTTGGAGTCGTTGAGCTCCAATCGTCGCCCTGATCATATCCATACGGTTGGATCTTTGATCCGAGGCTCCGATAAAATGTTTGCCCTGTCCAAGCACATAGAAGGAGACAATTAACCTCCATTTTATTCAAACTACTCTAAATGCAAGATGATGCATGTTATGCAATATTTATATCATGAAATGCAATCCTATGCTTAAGAACATGCATAAATAGACATTTTAAGTAGTGTAAATGTGTTTACATCACCAACACTTAAAAACAACAAAAAATTTGAAGAAACTCGCTTGTTTGGACTTAGCAAAAGTCTGAAGCAGATCATTGGTTTGAGTTCCCACCGCTGAGAAGGAGGAAAATGCCTCCTTTGAGGATGCGATGTCAACATGTTATTGCCTTGGTGTTGCTCCATATCTATATTTCATGTCTTTAGACGAAGCATTAAAGTGCATTTTAGCAGCTCAAGTGTCTTGGATGGTGCTCTACCTATAGTGTCGGAGCAAGAGCTTGAGTTTGCTTGGAGTGCCTCTTTACACTGTACTGTGTTTTGGGGTTATGAGCTTCTGGGTGGTGTCATGGATAGTGCTACCCCGAAGTACTAGCGCCAGAGCTCCCTCGAGGATTGGTAACGGGAATGATGATCCCGACACATCTGTTGTAAGACCAAGCTGAAAATAAGCATGGGAGAAAAAAATAAAAAAGAATAAATAAATAAGTTAACACGCCCCTATAAATGTTGGCTTTTCACAAGCACAAACACAAGGTTTTAAAGGATTTTTGCAAGTTGCGAATCATATTCATGAGCCAAAAAAATCCTAAAACAAAAATTTCAAGTCATCTGAATTAGAAGGGGTTAATTTGTGAATTTTCTAGAGGATATATCGATCCCGTTTTGTCTAATAGTTGGATCCAAAAATAAATCCCGATGTTTATCTTTAACAAATCCCGTACCTCCTGTGTTTAGATCAACCAAGCTCCCTTAATCTTTTTCTCCTCAAAAGTTGAAAAAAAAAAATAGATTTCCCAAAAATTCCATTTTCCAAAAAATTTGAAGTTTTGCTAAGAGACTAGCAAAAGATAAGCAGGGGGTGTGATAAATGCCAGTTTATCATCATTCTTATGCACTAAAATAAACCTAGCTCTTAGGATTTTACTCTGCAAATGGGTTTTTGGGCTGCATTTAGGCATTAGCTAGGTTAGGCATGCATTGCATTTTCTTTTGTTGTTTTAATGTGTTTTTGTGAGTGTTAGGGATGAACAGATATACAGATCCCTAAAACCCTAGCACTTAAGAAGGCAATTGGTGAAGAAGGAGCACAGACTAGTTGGAACTCAACTTGATCCAGCTCAACACAATTGGAACCCGCCTCACATGGACTAGGGTTAGCTCATCCCAGCTACATTTAGCTAATCTCAGCTGAATGGTAGCTCAAGAGAGCTCATCTTAGCTCACCCTAGCCCAGGTTAGCTTAAATCCAGCTCAACTTAGCTGAGTCTAGCTCATCTCAGCTCCTACTAGTCCATAGGGAGCTCTAGCTAGCTCAACTGAGTTGACTGGAGTTCACCCTAGCTCAAATCCAGCTACATCCAGCTCCACTCAACTCCAGCTAGCTGAAGAAGAACTCATCCCAGCTCAGGAAGCTCAAGTCCAGCTCCCGGGGACCCAGCTTCGCTCAACCTAATTGAGCTAAGCTACCTTAGCTGTCTCAACCAGGCCAATCCTCCCTGGGAACACCAAAGCCAGCTCACCTCAGCTCCATTCAGCAGAAGCCATCTTACTTTAGCTTGGCTTAGTAGCTAGCAAAGAACTAGCAAGCTAAGCCAGCTAGAGTAGCCCCATGTTGACCTCTTTAGCAGTTGCCTGCTCCACTTCAGCTCCAGATTCTTCAGAACCAGCTCCTCCCTCCAAACCCTAGCTCCAACAACTCCTCCTTTACTCCTCCATTAGCTAAGTTAGCTTAGCTTAGCTATGCTCCAACTTCCGTAGCTTGTACCCCCCAAAAACCCTATCTAACAACTCCACCAACTAGCTCCACCTAAGCCCCACATAAGCTAAACCTACTTGGCGCCAACCTAGCCTACCCACCACCTCCAAAAGATACCTAAAAGTGGTGCCAAAACCACCCTAACTACCCCCTTGTTGGTGCCAATTTTCCCTCCAAAAATCCCCTTCATCTCCACCACACATCTCCCCTTAAACCCATCTCCACCCTGCACATAATCCCACCTTCTAGAAACCTCAAAGTTGGTGCCAACCCATGGCACCTCTCCATGGTTGGCGCCACTTTTAGGTGCCTCTTGACCAACCCTAACTACCCCCCTTACACCCCTTAGGTGGCACCAACAACCCTTAACCCTAGGATCATCTAACCACCTCCATCCTTCCATCTTAGCCCTTCATTTCAAGAGGCACCTTAACCCCTCATCCTACCCTATAAAAAGACCACTACCCACCACCATTCAAGGCATCCTTCGCTAGCAAATTCATTCTCATATTCTACCTAGAAGCCCACACACAAGAGAGAAGAAGAAGATTAAGGGGATATTCTGTCCCCTTGGTGCCTTCCCCTCCTCTCTTCTCTCTTGTGCCCACGCCAGCCAAAGGAGAAGCCAGGCAAGGAAGATCTTTGGAGGAGATCTTGAAGGTGGTCCATGCCACCTTGGAGGAGCTTTTGAGGGTGGTGCACGCCCAACCCTTGGAGGAGAGCATTGAAGGTGGTAGCATCCACCTTGGAGGAGCTCTCAAGGAAGGAGAAGAAGGAGGCCCTCTTTTCAAGGCAAGGAGCAGCTAGGCTTGGAGCAAGAAGACTCCCTGACTCGTCGATCATTCGCTTTAAAGTCGTTTGTAGTTTAATGTGGTGGAAAAATCGACTAATCAATATTTAAAAAAGAAATAACCACTCCCAGAGGAGCAGGTCGTATCCACAGGGAGGCAATGATGTATTAAAATTTGCACCAGTTAAAAATATTTGTTCGTAGTTAGTTTGGACAAGAATCAAGCCAAAATTGACTTCAGATTAAGGTTTAAGCAAGAAACAATGCTAAAATAGTAATTCTGAGAAACTAGAGGATATTTTCCGCAATGCAGAATCAATAAAATAGGATTAAAAAGTGACAATGGCAGAAAATGTAATTTCTAATTGGCAGGTTACTGTAGCAAAATAGGGGAATTTTTCCCCTTTGTCTTGCACGACGAGGAGTGGATGACCGGGCACGGGAAGCTCGGAGGAAGTCCTTTGGACCGAGGGCTTCGAAGCGGTGGTGGCGGTGTGTCGCATGGCGGCCGGAGGTGGCCAAACGAGCTCCGGCGGAGGTGCTGCAGCCGATGAGTGCACGCGGCCGGTTGGCGTGAAGACTGCCGCGCGCTGCTGCTGCCTGGGTAGCTGCTGTTGTGCGGGTCTACAGGCGCAGGAGAAGGGCGCTGCAGGCGGTGAGCGCGGTTGTGCGGGTTTGCAGGCTCGGGAGGAGGGCGCAGTTGGAGATGAGCGGGTGCGGGCGCGTGGTTGTAGGTGAACAAGTGCCTCTGTAGGCACGGGAAGAAGTGTGAGCGGTTGTGCTGGTCTGCAGGCACGGGAGAAGGGCGCTGCAGGCGGTGAGCGCGCGCGGCCGCTGGTCTCGCAAAGGTTGGAGGGGGCGTGCGGGCGAAGGCAGCAGGTGCGAGGAAGGTGCTGCGGGCGTAGGAGCACGCGCGTGAGGTTGGCATGGGCTGCAGGCGCGGGGAAGGTTCTGCAGGTGTGGAAGGTTGCGGGTGACTTCAGACGTGTGCGGTGGAAGTGAAGTGGGAGGACGGAGAATGCTCTGGATTGGGAGGTGGACTTCAGACGTCCGGGAAATTTCCCGGACATCTTAAGTGACTGAAAGGGTGGTTGACGGTTGTTGCGGCAGTGGTGGTTAGTGACGACGGCGAGGGAGATGCACGTTAAGGTGCTCACGGTAATGCAGGCGAGCTCCGGATGGCGGTGTGGCCTGTCACACCACACGCCCACAGTGGTGGAGACTCGCTGCCACAGTAGAGGCTGGCAGTATGGAATGGAAGAGAGAAGGTCTCTCTGCACAGTGGTGGGTCGGTGGTGGAGGCCTCCCGAGCTCGGCTACCTCCCTCCTCCTTTTGTAGTGGCCTGCACAAATTTGAAATCAGCCGCCCAACCAGATCCACCACATCTGCTCCCCCTTGAATGGGTTCTTCACTGCGGCAGCTAGGCGTTGGAGCGGCAGCCAACCGTTCCTGCAAGAAGAAGAATAAAGAAAATAATGTTAAAATATTAGTGCCATTTATATACAGACCCTCAACTTTTATGTTAATAAAAATAATGTACTTAATTGGTTATCTAATTAGATGAATGCCATTCTAAGCTAATTCTAAATGCACTTAAAATATGAATGCAATGCATGGATTATGTAATTAAATTAAAACTATGAATTAATCTATTTGCATCCTAATTTATACTAGATAAATGTTAGAATTAACCTAATGTGTAGGCACTTAAATACTTAAATAGCCCACAACTATGGGCTAATCAAATACCCCCATGCCTAGTTTTTGCTAGTCCCTAGCAAAATTAAGCGAAACCTAGAACTCCAAGTAGACTAGTCAACTCACTTAGTCTTCCTTCAGAAGCATATTAAGTTCAGGTTCTAGACCCAAGGTTCCTAAGTAGTTGCTAAGTTACTGACTAGGTTGGCTAAAGACGAGTTGCAGGCACAAGTTTCCCTGATTTCTGACTCTACCCTAAAGTTTATTGATCCTTGAGATTAAAGCATCCGTGCCTGTGCATTGGTCTGAGTTATTTGAGTTAAAGGATTTTTTTTTTATATATATGTATACTTTTTTTTTCGTTTGATTGTTCTAAGTCAGACCTCAGATCAGCTATCAACACGGTCTGTGTCGGATTCATTGTCCGCAGTACCATACCTCGAAGGGTGCCTGGCTTTCGATGCTTCGAGATAGCACCGCCCATAACGACCCCAAGAACTCCTAGCAATCGACACTTCGAGATAGTATCGCCCATGGATTTCTTAAGCGAATTCAGGCCTATGGCAATCGACACTTCGAGATAGGGCCGCCCATGGTACCTGAACCGCGCAATGCGCTTACATGCCCCCAGTAGGATAGATATCCTAAGAGACAAGCGTCGAGGAGGTAATATGTTATCATCGCATCCTCAAGGTGAGTATATACTCCACCTCTCCTGCGGCGGGAACTCCTCCAATCAAAATGTGTTTTCAAGCCTCTCTTAAGTCAAAACTAAGAGAACCAAATCTCTTTTCAGAAAGATAGAAATTAAGTTGATTACCAGACCATGTGTGTGAAATTTTGATGCTTGGGTTACAAGGACCCGTAAACCAAAAGGTAGAATAAGACTCCAGGTACTACCCCACCTTTTAACTCAAACCCTAGCTTCCCTTCCTCAACCTCTTAAGGAATGGTCTGCAACTTAACTCCTACTTAAGTTTTTAAGTCCACAAAGGACCCTAAAGGTCTAACGCTAGCAACTCATTTTGCTTCTAAAGTTTGACCCTAGAATTTATTTAGTCTACCCTAGAGTTCTGATTTGCTTAAGAATGCAAGATCTAGCTAGTTAAGCTCAAAACCCTTTTTTTTTTTTCATTTTCTCTCATTTTCTCCTTTTTTTTTATTATTATTTTTTTATATGCTATAAACAAAATGCCTCAGGTCCTCTCCCCCATGCCTGGTTCAAACAATGTCCTCATTGAAAACAAAAGTAGCTAAAGGAAGATATTACCTGAGGCGGAGAATGGTAGGAGCTAAGGCTCCTCAAGAGTGACTTCGTCAACCAGATGGCCATCTAAAGTTATGTACGATTTTAACCGTTGACCGTTGACGATAAAGGGAGTTGCTGAAGAGGAAGGATTTTTTATCTCCATAGCTCCATGTGGAAATACTTTGGTGATTATGTAAGGCCCATCCCAACGAGATTTTAACTTCCCAAGAAAAAGCTTAAGTCTGGAATTGAAAAGCCAGACTTGTTGGTTGGGCTCAAAAGTCTTTCGAAGAATAAACTTATCATGCAAGACCTTAGTTCTTTCTTTATAAGCTTGAGAGGAGTCATAAGCATCATTCCTCAGCTCCTCAAGCTCACTTAATTCTAGAAATCGTGCCTTACCTGCCTTCTCTAAATCCATGTTAACACTTCAAATAGCTCAAACTGCTTTATGTTCCAACTCAATAGGTAAATGGCACGCTTTTCCATACACAATCCGAAAGGGAGAAGTACCCAAAGGGGTCTTATAGGCCGTTCGATAAGCCCACAAAGCATCATCGAGCTTTTGGGACCAATCTTTCCTATCAGGTCTAATGGTCTTTTCCAAAATATTTTTTATCTCCCTATTTGATACTTCAACCTGGCCACTTGTTTGAGGGTGGTAAGAGGTAGCAACCTTGTGAGTCACTCCCAAACTCTTAATTAACCGATTGAAGTGGTGGTTTCAGAAATGAGGTCCCCCATCACTTATAATAGTCTTGGGGCAGCCGAAACGGGATATGATATTGGCCTTCACAAATTTCAAAACCACAGAGTGGTCATTTGTGCGCGTAGGAATGGCCTCTATCCATTTAGACACATAATCAACTGCCACCAAGATATATTCAAAACCATGGGACGACGGGAAGGGGCCCATAAAGTCAATTCCTCACACATCAAAAATTTCAACAGGTTGAATAGGATGTTGAGGCATTTCATTCTTCTTCCCAATCGTTCCAGTCCGTTGACATCTAATACAGGCCTTAACAAAATTATGAGAATCCTTAAATAAGGAAGGCCACCAAAAACCAGACTGGAGAACCTTAAAAGCAGTTTTCTTAGCACCAAAGTGTCCTCCACAATGAAGTTCATGGAAAAAACTCAGCACACTTTGTAGTTCCTCTTCAGGCACACAACGTCTCAATACTTGGTCTTGTCCAATTCTAAATAATTCTGGCTCTTCCCAATGAAAATATCTTACTTGAGAAATGAATCTCTTTCTTTTCTGCTCATCCCAAGAGCCAGGAGTTTGTCCAGTGACCAAGTAATTTACAATGTCTGCATACTAAGGTAAAGTTGGTGTTACCGCCATCAGAGTTTCATCGGGAAATGTCTCGCGAGTGTCTTCAGAAATAGTCATTAAGAGGAAGGCGAGACAGGTGGTCAGCCACAACATTTTCTACTCCTTTCTTTTCACGTATTTCCAAGTCAAATTCTTGAAGGAGTAAGATCCACCTAATCAGACGTGGCTTAGAATCTTTCTTCGCAATGAGATGTTTCACTGCTGCATGATTAGTAAAAATAACCACCTTAGACCCAAGTAAATAAGACCTAAACTTCTCCAGAGCAAAAACTACAGCAAGTAATTCTTTTTCAGTGACGGTGTAGTTTTGCTGAGGTTCAGTTAAAGTCTTGCTTGCATAATGCAGGACATGAGGTCTTCCCTCAACCCTTTGTCAAAGGATTGCTCCCATTGCATAATCCGAAGCATCACACATAAGCTCAAATGGGAGTGTCCAATCAGGAGCTTGGAGAACAGGCGTAGAAATCAAGGCCTCCTTTAGAGTTTGAAAGGCCTTGGCACACTTTGAATCAAAACTGAAGGAAGATTCCTTCGCCAACAAGTCACAAAGTGGCCTAGAAATCTTACTAAAATTTTTAATAAAGCGCCTGTAAAAGCCAGCATGGCCCAGAAAGGATCTAATCTATTTGACATTCGTAGGCAATGGAAGTTTGGAAATAGAATCAATCTTGGCTTTATCTACTTCCAAGCCTTGCTTGGATACAACATGCCCAAGTACAATTCCTTTCTGTACCATGAAGTGACTTTTCTCCCAGCTGAGGACTAAACCAGTGTCCTTACATCGTTTCAACACATTCTCCAGGTGCAGGAGACACTTGTCGAAAGACTAGCCATAAATAGAGAAGTCATCCATAAATACTTCAACACACTCGTCAATCATGTCCGAAAAGATAGACATCATTCACCGTTGGAAAGTTGCAGGGGCATTACATAATCCAAACGACATACACCTGAATGCAAAAGTACCGTAAGGACTCATGAATGTCGTCTTTTCCTGGTCATCAGGAAAGACTGCCACCTGATTGTACCTAGAATATCCATCGAGAAAGCAATAATACTTATTCCCTGCCAATTTTTTGAGAATTTGATCAATAAAAGGCAAAGGAAAGTGATCCTTCTGGGTAGCGGTGTTCACCTTGCGGTAATCAATACAGACCCTCCATCCAGTTGAGGGTCTAGTGACAACTTGTTCACCTTGGTCGTTGAGTTCCACAGTAAAGCCTGCCTTCTTTGGCACCACATGAATGGGACTGACCCATTTACTATCAGCAATGGGATATATGATCCCAGCTTCCAACCACTTCAGGATTTCCTTTTTTACAACCTCCCTCATATTAGGGTTCAGATGTCTCTACATGTCCCTAAAAGGCTTGATGGAATCATCAGTATAAATGTGGTGCATGCAGAGTGCAGAGTCTATACCCTTAATGTCAGCAATGCTCCAAGCAATAGCTTCCTTGTGCCTAGATAGGCATTCAATCAAGGCTCCCTCCTGTGCCTCAGACAGCACAGCCGAAATGATAACGGGGAGTGTATCATTGGCACCTAGGAAAACATACTTGAGAGTGTCAGGGAGGGGTTTCAACTCAAGGTTGGGGGCTTGTATGGTTGAGGGTTTCATAATAGATGTCCCCATCTTAGGTAGCAAATCTACCTTCAGTGGAAATGATGGGGGAAGAGACTCAGCAGAAACTCCTAGCAATTCCTCTAGTTCTAGTATATCCCCTTCACATTCCTCCAAGAGATGGGAATGCTCATTTAGCATGACATGCTGAAGGGGGTCATCACATAACATTGCAGGAGTTACCTCTTCTATCAGATCATCTATCACCTCAACTTGAGAACAATCCTCAAGTCCAGCTTGTTTGTAAGCATCAAACACACTAAGTCGGATTTTCCTGTTCCTAAAGCCCATTTTCAATGCCCCAGTATTGAGATTAATTGAAGCATGGGAAGTTGCAAGGAAGGGGCGGCCCAAAACGATGGAGGGTTTGGTTGGCCTGTTGGTAGGGTCAGTGTCCAAAACTAAGAAGTCAACGGGAAAGAAGAAATCCTCCACTCTTACGAGGACATCTTCCAAAATTCCCCGTGGTGTCTTAAGTGATCGATCAGCAACTTGAAGGATTACAGGGCTAGGCTTCAGATTGCCTCCCCCAAGTTGTTCATACACGTAGCTTGGAAGGATGTTCACCCTCGCACCCAGATCAAGTAGAGCCTCATCAATTTGTAAGTCACCAATAACTACAGAGATGTATGGGGCTCCTGGGTCCTTAAGTTTTGGGGGTGTGCCATGTTGAATAATTGAGCTAACAGAATCAGGCAGGACAACTTTTGATTGGACCTATTTTCTAGATTGCCGCTTTTTCGTGCAAAGGTCCTTTAAGAAGCGAGCATAAGACGGAATATGCCTAATAGCTTCAAGCAAAGGTAGGTTAATCTGCACTTGCTTGAAAGTTTCAATAATCTCATCAGTCTTATCTTTGGCTCCAGATGAGGCAGCAGAAGTCTGCCCAGAGGTGGATAAGCACTCTGGAAAAGGCACTCTCGATCTCTAGGTGGAAGGGTTGTCATGTCAAGGAAGGGGTGGAATGGGGGCAACTTCTTCCGGTGAGGTGATTTCAAGTAGAGAAGATTTGGGCAAATCTTCTTCGGTGGGGGTGAAAGTCGGGGTGGATGGTTTTTTAGGGGGTGAGACTATAGGAGAATCAGGTTTGGAAATTTCTTTCCCACTCCTCAGAATAGTCACCGCCTGAGCATGCTCCCTAAAGACAATCCCTTTTCCTTTAGGATTTTCCTCAGCAGCACTGGGAAACTTCCCATCTCCCTTTGTCTAACGGCCTCAACAAGGTGTCCAATTTGTGATTTCATCTCATGTATAGCCTTGTCATGAGATTGGATGATGGCACTTTGACTTTCTTGCATAGTTTTCAACATCGCCTTCAATTCATCCATCTCAGAGGTTTTAGGCTGGGCAAAGGTCTGAGGTTGGTTCATTTGATGGTTTTGAAAGGATTGTGGTTTGTAATTCCCTGAATTTGAGACATTTCCTTGTCTCCATGAAAATTTTGGGTGATTCCTCCATCCCTCATTATAAGTGTTGGAGAAAGGATCATTACAAGGTCTTGGACGGAACCCTTGAGCGGCATTCAAATCCTCTTATACAAGCTTAGGGAATTGGGAGGCTAAGTGGCAATCCACAGTGGCGTGTGTATTGCCTTGACAAATTACGCATTCGGAAGCTTGGGATGTGGAGGTGTTAGGTACGAATGAACTCAGGTTTGACATAAGCCTTTCCATGTTTTGATTCAATAATTGAATTTGATAGGCTAAATTCTGGGTGTCCCTTGCTTCATTCGCCTCCAACTTTCTTTGCATGAGAGTGGGCTTTCTATCCATGTAGGCAGAATTCAAGTGAATAGAATTCTCACTCAAAGTATCAAATAAGTTCCAAGCTTCATCCTCAGTCTTAGATAGAAAGGTTCCTGCACAGGCACCATCCACAGTTTGCCTATGCGAATCATTAAGTCCGGTGTAGAACCTTTCAACCAGTTGCCATTTAGGCACCTGGTGATGTGGGCAAAGTCTCAGTAAATCGTTAAAGCACTCCCACGCATCATGGAATGCTTCCCCATCCTTTTGAACAAAACTCATAATTTCCCTCCTAAAGTGATTTGTTTTGCTCATGGGGAAGTACTTCTTCAAAAACTCCTTCTTCAGGGCATCCCAAGTATTTGTATTATCAAGGGTGTGATACCAATACTTGGCTTTGTCCTTTAGGGAGAAGGGAAAGAGGGTCCGCATTTGAGCGTCATAAGTAACGCCCTGCAACTTCACCGTGGAACAGACCTCGGTGAATTCCTCGATATGCCTGTAAGGGTCTTCCCTAGTAGTACCATAAAAGGAGGGTAGTAAGGATATGGTACTACTTTTGATCTCATATGGATTGTACCCTCCAGGTCTATGTAGTGCTGGGCCAGCTTGATTGGTTGGGATGAAATATTCCTTAAGGCTCCTTTGACCGGCCATTTCTACCCTTGGAAGGTCTTTTCTTAGGATTCTTTCAGGTTCAGGATCAAATACAAGTTGTCTCCTATGAGAACGCCTACCAAGCATGCACTACAAACACAATTCAAAAGGACTTGTTTGGTCTTTACAAATTTAGGCTTTTGACTTTAGTTCAAATTGTAGGTGACAAAACAAGTTGCTCAATCAATTACGCGCCTATTGTCAACCTACGGCTCGCCTAAGAAGACCTAGTTGGAGCTTAGGTGTTCTTCCCTAAATCTCAAATTATCAAGTAAATCCAAAGACGGAAGATCGAGGGATGCAAGTAGGCCTAAGCCTTCCATTGAAGCTGTGCTTTCGCGGTGCTTCTCAACTACCCCCAAAAATCCGTGACAGGGTATCTCCCTCTTTGGATTTACAAAACCTTTGATCTCAAGTTCCAAAAACTTCAAAATCCAACGATAGGAGGGCTCTTGTCCTAGTCGTTTCAAGACTTAGGAGTGTCTAAATGAGTGTTGTGGTGCAATAGATATAAGTGTGCATTCACCGCAAAATGATTTTGAATTTTGAATCGCACACCATGTTTTACAATCAAGTCCTTGATTTTTAGATGTCCCTCCTTTAATTAGTCCTTTTTTCGAATATATGTGACCACTTGTTAGATCGCTTCAAGACAAACTTTGTGGTCTTTGAATTAAATCCCAAATGCAATGCGTGATCAAAAATAGGATGCAAAGTAAGAGAATGCGTACCTTGCCTCCAGCGATCGACGATGCAAGAATGCACACAATACAGAAAAATAAATCTAGAGGCTGCTCATACAGACCTAAATCGTTCGTCCTAGGGCAGGCAGCTTCTAGCAGGCAACTCAATTTTTTTATTTTTTTTTTAGAACTACTTATGCACAAGAAAATAAAAGTAAAAAAAAACCTAAATCGAAAGAAAAGGGAACAGGCTCCCAAAAATTACCCAACACGGGCCCAAAACAAAATCGAGGAACAAAACCTCAAAATATGCCCCAGAACAAGGGTTTCAAACTAATTGCAATGAAAAATTAAGTCTACAGTCTTAATTCTATTCTAATTAAACTAGCGACTAAATACAATGGTGTCTGTCGCGTCCTCATCCTTCTCCTCCGTTTAAAAATTGCTCGTCCAATTCTCATCTGGCGACGTCAATGGTTGCCTCTCACACTGGCTGATTCTTGCACAAATTTTTGTAGCACAGAAAAGAAAATAATAAATGGTAAAATCTCTGTGCATTTGACAAATAATCAAAATAAAATTAGGCAAAATTATTGCGTCAGTTGCCTCCCCGGCAACGGCGCCATTTGACTCATCGATCGTTCGCTTTAAAGTCGTTTGCAGTTTAATGTGGTGGAAAACTTGACTAATTAATATTTAAAAGAGAAATAACCACTCGCAGAGGAGTGGGTCATATCCATAGGGAGGCAATGACGTATTAAAATTCGCACCAGTTAAAAATGTTTGTTCGTAGTTAGTTTGGACAAGAATCAAGCCAAAATTTACTTCAGTTTAAGGTTTAAGCAAGAAACAATGCTGAGATAGCAATTCTGAGAAACTAGAGGATATTTTCCGCAATGCAGAATCAATAAAATAGGATTAAAAAGTGACAATGGCAGAAAATGCAATTTCTAATTGGCAGGTTTCTGTAGCAAAACAGGGAAAATTTTCCCCTTTGTCTTGCGTGACGAGGAGTGGATGGCCTGGCACGGGAAGCTCAGAGGAAGTCCCTTGGACTGAGGGCTTCGAAGCGGTGGTGGCGGCGTGTCGCGCGGTGGCCGGAGGTGGCCGGAAGAGCTCCGGTGGAGGTGCTGCAGCCGCTGAGCGCACGTGGCCTGTTGGCATGAAGACTACCGTGCACTGCTGCTGTGTGGGTGGCTGCTGTTGTGCGGGTCTGCAGGCGCGGGAGAAGGGCACTGCAGTCGGTGAGCGCGGTTGTGCGGGTCTGCAGGCGCAGAAGGGGGGCGTTGTAGGTTGAGGAGGGCGCGGTTGGAGATGAGCGGGTGCGGGCGCGTGGTTGGAGGTGAGCGGGTGGCTCTGCAGGTGCGGGAAGAAGTGTGCACGGTTGTGCGGGTCTGCAGGTGGTGAGTGCGCATGGCCGCTGGTCTCGCAAAGGCTGGAGGGGGCGTGCGGGCGAAGGCAGCAGGTGCAAGGAAGGTGCTGCGGACGTAGGAGCGTGCGCGTAAGGTTGGCGTGGGCTGCAGGCGCGGGGAAGGTTCTGCAGGCGTGGAAGGTTGCGGGTGACTTCAGACGTGTGCGGTGGAGTGAAGTGGGAGGACGGAGATTGCTCTGGATTAGGAGGTGGACTTCAGACGTCCGAGAAATTTCCCGGACGTCTTAAGTGACTGAAAGGGTGGTTGACGGTTGTTGCGGCAGTGGTGGTTGGTGATGACGGTGAGGGAGATGCACGCTACGGTGCTCACGGTAATGCAGGCGAGTTCCGGATGGCGGTGTGGCCTGTCACACCACACGCCCACGGTGGTGGAGACTCGCCGCTAGAGTAGAGGCCGGCAGTATGGAATGGAAGAGAGATGGTCTCTCTGCACAGTGGTGGGTCGGTGGTGGAGGCCTCCCGAGCTCGGCTGCCTCCCTCCTTTTGTAGTGGCCTGCACAAATTTGAAATCAGCCGCCCGACCAGATCCACCACATCCGCTCCCCCTTGAATGGGTTCTTCACTGCGGCAGCTGGGCGTTGGAGCAGCAGCCAGCCGTTCTTGCAAGAAGAAGAATAAAGAAAATAATGCTAAAATATTAGGGCCATTTATATACATACCCTCAACTTTTACGTTAATAAAAACAATGTACCTAATTGGTTATCTAATTAGATGAATGCCATTCTAAGCTAATTCTAAATGCACTTAAAATATGAATGCAATGCATGGATTATGTAATTAAATTAAAACTATGAATTAATCTATTTACATCCTAATTTATACTAAATAAATGTTAGAATTAACCTAATGTGTAGGCACTTAAATACTTAAATAGCCCACAACTATGGGCTAATCACTCCCTTCACCAAATTTTGCAAGCGGATTTGTGTTTCTTTTATTGCTTTTAGAATTTTTTTATTTCTAGTAGAAGCATTCCTCTACTTGTCTTGAAAAAGAACACAAATTCTAGTTAATCAAATTGACTTCTTTTTAATTTCCTATTGCAATTGTTACTATTGTTCTAGAACTTATTCTACTTCCACTCCATAATTACACTAGGCCTCCACTTGCCTAGAGTGAGCTTAGGTAATGGACATTTTAATGTCTTAAGTTTCAGCTTAGCATTTTAGGTGTTAGCACTTTTTCGTCACAATTCGCACTTTGCCCGTATTATTTGAAAACACAAAAAAATATATATATTTAAAGTACCAAAAATAAAGTTGAGATTTATTTTTAGCAAGAGGATTGAATTGCAATTTTTACCTCCTTGGACGACCCTAGATACTCCCCTATCTAGGATATAAATTTAAAAGCGTATGCGAATTCACGTGTTACAACGACATCAAAAACCCACCTTTACAAATCACGTGACTTTTCGCATCATGTCCTTACTCCCAAAGGTGGTAAAGTTTGGCCAGCGAAGCAGGGGGTGTGTGTCCCGAGGTCAGCTAAATATGCCAAACCCCTACTTACTTAAGTCCTTTGAAAATCGGGCCCCACAACTTTGCACCTTTTGAAGTAAGTACGCGTCACTAATTCGAAATGCGTTCAAGAGAACACCCTGAAATGGACTCAATGAATCCTAGGGCCAATGTCTACTTAATTTTAATTAAGGCTTGGGATGATTGTGCTCTTGGAATGTGATGGGCCCTTTAGATGGGTTGTGCCCTAAACAATCAGTTAGTTTGTGTGTGCATGCACAACTAATGGTTTGCAAACAAGGTTATTTGATGTTGTGTCTTTTAGGGTTTAACCTTATTTAGTAGCTTTTTAGGGTTTAATCTTTAGGTTCGTTCAATTAGGTTTAGTAGAACACTCCATGTTCTGCAAGTATTGGTGATGATATATTCCTTTAAAAATCAGAAAAAAAGGTGGATTGCCAGGTTCAGCCCTAAAAATTAACCCTATGGCAAGCTACTTGATGAATCACTTTTAGTTTGAGTGGTACGACCCAAACAGTTCAAGTAATTAGCCTGTTGCACCACTTGATTAAGGCAGACAAAAAGTCTTAACTTAACCAAATTTCTACTCACTTATGTGCGTGTTGAGTTAAGGTGTACTAGATGCATAGGTCAAATCTTGGTTAAGTGGTAGAATCAAAGTGATTGTGCACCTTATGATGAGAGTTGTGGGTGTTAAGTGTGTAACTTTCAATTTAATCTCACAAGAAGAGAAGAGTAATTTTTACTTTTGTATTTTTAGTTTATATGAATGGGTGAGGTAAGGTGAAGTGATAATCAAACAATGAAGATCTAACCTAGGGTTTATGAAAGCACCTAAGTTGATTTGAGTTTGAGTTATTAAGTGATAGAATGGAATCTAGAGTTGGGGTGGTGGGTACATTTACAGAGCCTTCATGTGCACTTTTCTCCGATCTAACCACTTTGGCCCACCTTAGAAGAGTACTTGCAATCACAATAAAATCAGAGAAAAAGTGAGATAAAAGTTTAGTAAGGTAGAAAAATGTGAGAAAAACCAAAGAACATTGCCTCCCCACAACAGTGCCAAAATGATGAACGTGTTTTCGTGATGTGAAATCAGGGTTTCGGGAGACCCGTTGTCGTAGTCGCAAAACTTGCTATCAAATTAAATTTATACTGAAACTTCAAGGGAGTCTTGAGTCGAACATGGGGTAGAGATGTTTGTTTCTTTGTAATCCATGTTTCACTTTGCTTCTTTTTTTGTATTTTGTATTTGTTATTTTTTTGGCATTTTATGATAGTGTGGGAAGAAGCAGGAATATTTTCTATACTAGGCTATTCTATAAAGTAGGAAAGAACTATTCTACTTGCTAAGTACATAGGAAGAGAGAGAATCAAAACTACTTCTAGATAAAGGCTTGACAAATGTTTCTTACAAATACTTCTACACTGTGGAAGCATAGAAGGGAAAGGGTGTGAGAGAAATCCTCTTTGTCGACTGCTCAGAGGATGAAGCTGCATTGACGTGGCCTGAATGAAGATGTTGAGGAGTTGGAGGTAGGAGAATGGCATTGGAAGATGAGGGGAGGACGGGCGGCATTATGGCGTGATCTGCTTCTTGGAATGGAGTTGAGAAGACGGCCGATGAGAGCTCCACGAATGGTGATGAGAGGGTGGAAAATACTTTTTCTCTTCTGTAATGGAGCATCCCAAAGGCTTGGGACACAAGCTTAAAGTGTGTTTTGAGCTCTAGAGTAGGTGAGGAGAGCATTGGAAGGGATGAAGAGAAATGGGAGAGGTGTAGGTCATTATATAGTGGTGGAGAGGAGTGTATTTATGCGCATGGGTCAACAATGACATTTAAAACATCACTAAAGACTCGCCTTGGATGTCGCTGAAGCCTGCGCACACCACTGCTAGAGCTCGCTTGCTAAGGCATGGTTGACGATCATTGGATTGTAATCTCACAGCTGAGGATTACATGGAGATTGTGCCTCTCGCTTGCGTCAGATGCTGAGTGAGCTCACACGTCCAATCGCACGTAATCCCACATCGCACCATTCGTGTAGGCACGTAGCGCCATAGGGTCCGCTTGATCATCATCGAATGGCGCCGGTTGCACGTGCCGCTTGCCTTGTCGTTGTGAAGCAGCTGGTGGAGGGCGACGTGGCTCGATTAGGTGCGTTGACCAGAGATCGCATGACCCAATTTATTCCATGCTTTAGGTGAGCAAGCACGGATTGGGATTCAAATGGGGGTCACTACTTTGGGAGCACCTCTGCACACCGTTGTACTAAAGAGGCCTGAATGTTACCTTTTTGATTTTCCAGCAACTGAGGGTCATGTGATCTTAGCTGTTGGATTTTCATCCAACAGCTAGGATCTCACGTGGGAGGCATCCATGGGGAAGAAAGGTAGCTACGTTGGGCGATCTTGATGGTGCCACATGGCACCATCCGGACCATCCACCTTTCTTTGCTTGCAGAGGATGCCATGGTGCTCAGATCGAGATGATTTTTGCATTGCCAAACTGCGACTGTCATGTCGGATCCATCTGTATGGTCAAATTTTTCATTTGAAGCTTCAAAATGATGCCCCCTGCTTCCTAGCCACAATAATGCTTGAATTATTGTACAATCTATACAAATTATGCTACATGCAATATGATGAATGTCATGCAATATTTATATTATCGAATGCAATGCTCATCTTAGGAACTTGTCATAAGTAGGCATTTTATCATGATTTCGTGCATGTTTATCAACTACGTAGAAGTATTTATGGATGACTTCTCCATTTTTGAAGATGACTTCTCGTCATGTCTTGATAACCTCACAAAGATCCTGAGGAGGTGCATAGACATTAACTTAGTACTTTCATGGGAGAAAAGCCATTTCATGGTGAGGGATGGCATTGTACTAGGTCACAGGATCTCTTCTAATGGACCCGAGGTCAACTGAGCTAAGTCCGAAGTCATTTCTCAATTACCTTCTCCTAGCTTGGTAAAACAAATCAGATCATTCTTAGGGCATGTCAGATTCTACAAGAGAAGCATTCGAGACTTCTTGAAAATTACATATCTATTGACAAATCTTTTGAAGATGACAACCCCTGTAACTTCGATTCCTCGTGTCTCAGCGCTTTCAAGACCTTACGAAGCACTGTTTCGAATGCATCTATTCTCCAACCACCCGATTAGTCTCTTGACTTTGAGATGATGTGTGATGCCTCAGACTTCACTGTCAGAGCTATTCTAGGCCAATGTTGAGAGTGCCATCCATTCATAATATACTATGCTAGCAAGACATTGAACGAGGCTCAGTGCAACTATACAGTTACTAAGAAAGAACTTCTAGCCATAGTATTTGGGTCGGAGAAGTTTAGATCATACCTACTCAGGTCAAAAGTGATTATTTTCACTAACCATTCCACCCTCCAGCATTTGCTTGCAACGAAGGATGCCAAACGCCAACTTATTAGATGGATCCTTCTATAGGAGTTTGATGTTGAGATTCGCAACAAAGCCAGAGCTCAGAATGTTGTGGCGGATCACTTATCTCGGCTAGACCAAAATCACATCCCATACTCCCTACCTATCTCTAATTAATTCCCGGATGAGTCTTTGTTGGTTGTCAACTCTAGTGAGTTTCTTCCTTGGTACACTGATATCGCAAATTATCTCATTTCAGGCAAGCTGCTTACAGGGCTATCCAAGGATCAAAAACTCAGGTTTATTTCAGAGGCTAAGTTTTATTTCTGAGATGACCCACTACTCTTTCGATTGGGCTTGATCAGATCATCAGAGGATGAGTCCCAAACTCAGAAATCTCAAGTATGTTATCCTTCTGCTGTAGCGATGCCTGTGGGGTTATTTCTCAGGATGAAAAATCACTGTAAAGATTTTGCAGTCTGGATTCTTCTGGCCAACCATATTTAGAGACCCACACAAGTTTGCCAAATGTAAGCGATTTGAGTCGATCGGTTCTATGACTCGAAGAGACATGATGCCTCTCCAACCAATTTTGGTCATAAAAGTGTTCGTCGTCTGGGGTATCGACTTCATGGGCCCTTTCCCAAATTCGCACGGCTTCAAGTACATACTCCTCACAGTGGACTATGTCTCTAAGTGGGTTGAATCCATCCTGGCAAGATGGGCTGATCATAAGACCATTATATCCTTCGTCCGGGAATTTATTTTCGTGAGATTCAGAGTCCCCCGTGCTCTGATTAGCAATGAAGGTAGCCACTTCATCCATGCTCATTTTAGATCCCTATTGAAGAAATATGAGCTACATCATCGAATTGCTACCCTATATCACCCACAGACCAACGGACAGGCTGAAGTATCTAACCGTCAAATCAAGCTTATTCTTCATAAGACGATTAGACCTAATTGGAAGGATTGGTCTGATCGGTTGATTGATGCACTTTGGGCATATCGGACCACGTACAAGGCCACGCTTGGATGTCACCATACCTCAACATGTATGGAAAGGCCTGTCACCTTCCTGCAGAGCTAGAACACCGAGCCTTTTGGGCGGTGTACAAGTGTAATTTTAACCTTGATGAAGGAGGTTATGAAAGGAAGCTCCAACTTAGCGAGTTAGAAGAGATTCGGTAGGAAGCCTACGAGAATGCAAAGATATACAAAGATAAGACTAAGGCTTTCCACGACCGACACATCCAAAGGAAGGAATTCACACCTAACCAGCAGGCTTGGTTATTTGATTCCTAGCTCAAATTCTTTGCGAGAAACCTCAAGTCCAAGTGGACTCAGCTGTATCTAGTGATCCACCCATATTCTAACAGGGTGATCCAAATTATGGATCTGAAATCTGGGTAGGCCTTTAAAATAATTGGCCAACGCCTCAAGCCATTTTTAGCCCAGGAACCTCCTCCTATTGACGAAACAATACATCTTATCGAGGATGTATGATTGACATTTTGCCCAGCTGGAGTCGTTAAACTCAGCATTTATACATATATACATATCCTTTAAACATAGCATATTATGATTACCATTGTAGTGTTCGCATGAGCTAAACGACAAATCAAGAGTAACTCCTGGTGATTTCTACCCACTTTCGCCCTATCTTATTTCATTTCTCTTATTCATTCATGAGGACATGCAAGAACTTAGGCATGGGGGGTTAATACATATAAACTGAAAAATTTTCTGCCAACATCTTATGAAATAGATCTTTTTATGAAGAGGTTTTATTAGGGATTTATTTTTTAGTTGATTCTTGAACTTAGAATCCAATACACTTTCACACTTGCACGTAGAATTTGCAATGGATCCACTATGAAGATCGATAGATGTCTCTAGTTTGTCAAGAGGAAGCATCGCTTCTTCTCTTGAACCTTTGGACAGTAATTAGGGAGTCACGCAAACCACCTCCTAATAGATCCACCAAATAATTGTGAGATGAAAGTAGAGAGTCTGCTGGTGTTCTAAGACTAGTGTGAGGAATCTTAATTTTTGAATAATTGGATAATGATACTCAGAGTTAGGCACAATTTTCACTCTTAATTCTTGCGTACAAGTTTTTTTTTATGAGAATCCTTATGAGAGTCACCAAATAAGGCAAATACACAGAGAATGGGTTTTGATAAAACTAAGACTAAGGTGGATGGTCATGATTGTCCTTTACAGAATCCTCAGCTGAAGGAGGATACTAATGTCAAGGTTGGAAATATGCTATCCTATCCATTCCCTTCCCGGTACTGAGAATAGGCACTTCCACCAAATAAGTCACCCGATATCATCTTAAACATCCCCATTCCCAAAAAAATGCCTCATGAGTAAAAGTATGTATGCTATGTTGCGATGTGATTGTAGATATAGCGTTATGTTAGAAGATATGGATATGAAAAAAAAAGAAAGAAAAAAAAGAAAAAAAAAGTTGCCATGTTGAGAAGAGTAAGTTATGTTTATGTTTAGGCAACAACACCTACCACCCTCACAAACCACCAAATACAGTCTTGACCTATTTTTCTTGTATTTCTGATCGCCTGAATATTGGCTGAGGGATTCTGACTTAGTTATAGGGTTGTCAGAATCTAATTGAAGTGTAATGCCAAGAGAGACCACCAAACATATTTACAAATCTTGTGAGATGTGAGCTCAAGAAGAAAAAGAAAAGAAAAAGAAAAAAAAAGAAAAAGAGAGGAAAAAGAGAAAGAATGAGTACAAAGGACTTAAGAGAGCATAGTTTTCCAGCCTCTCTTTAAGCTGAATTTATTTGATAATATGGAAATCTAGATTCTAAAATACTAGTCTTTATGTAGCACCAGAGTAGAGTGAGCTACCAAAAATAAATCCATTTAACTCAGACATCTTCTACCTAAGCCAAAAAGTTTGGGTTGAAACTAAAGGTTATTCTATGTCCCTGACAGAAGAGGTTGCCTATCCCAAAAGAATTTTACTAAGGGTCAGGCACAAGCTTTAGATGTGTATTGAATTTTTGCTTGGATCTGTTGCATAGGCTACAAAGTACACTTTCACGATTATCTGGATTCTAAATTTTTGGATGAGGACAAAAAGAAATAAATCTCTAGTCAAACTCTGGGTAGAATGCATTTAGTCTTGCACTTGCTAGGGACTAGCAAGATTTAAGCATGGGGGTATGATTGTGCAGCAATTATAGGTCCTAATATACCTAAATTAAGTTAGATCTTAGCTTAACTTTGGCATTTTGCATATATACGCATCATACTTTGCATCAAAGTTGATTTATTAGTTTTGCAAATAATAATGTCATATTATATTCTAATTAAGAGGAATTAACAATTGCAGGAAATTCAACGCTGTGGATGACCGATCCAACTATATGGATCTACTCATAACAACAATGAGAGTCCAACGCCTCTGAGATCGCATCGATCAGACTCTCGTAGCATCCTATGGAGTTTGCAAAAGAGCAAGGGCCAAGAGGCAAATATGTGGAAATTAGGACCTCAGATGTCAAATCCAACCGTACAGATGGATCCGGATAAACGATCGCATTCCAACAGCACAAAAATCATTTCGATTGATGACTTACGACACCATCTATAAAGAAAACACAATGGACAGCTACAACAATGCCATGTGGCGCCATCACAACCGCCCAATGACATCACCTGACCTCTAAAGGAGCCACCCCTACTCAATGTGGGTTGTTGGATCATCATCGAATGGCCACCATGCACCTACGTCACCGCTCTAGGTGCACCTCATCAAAGAATGTCAAGACTCAATTGTTGGAACTCCATCCAATGGTTGATAGCAACCACGCGCTAAAAAGGAAAGGAAGTAATCCGTGCACTTAGTGCAGTGGATAGCACACAGGAGCAGAAGGGCGAGATGCACGATCAAGGCGTGATCCGTGTGAATTTGAGGCGGCAGTGAGCGCAAGCAAAACTAGAGCGTCGGATCTCCATCAAGCGGTGATGATACGAACGCGCGGCACACTACTGTGTATTGCATGGCCACATGTGCGATAACTGATAAGTCCACTTTTGTGGACCATTATTTAACCTAAGTACTATCTAACTAGCAGTCTGTGATTCGAGCTATGAAAGAAAATTGGCATCTGCTGCAACCGGTATTAGGAGATGGCAGAACATTTAACTTTTGGTGTGAACATTGGTCTCTATTAGGCCCTTTGAAGGAATCTTACCCAAGGGTCTTTGCTGCAGCAAGGGACAAATCAAGGACTATTAGCTGCTACTAGTCTGAATCAAGGGCCTACTAGTAACTGAATGAAGATGAGTCAATCAAGATGGGCACCCAGCTATGTGAAGAAAGAAGAAACTTGATTTCAGACCTGGAAAGGTTCAAACCTAGACCTGGAGTGGATGATACCTATGTTTGGGATGGAATTTATATAGTTTAGTGTGGATATAGAAAGATTATGGATGGTGGCAGAGGTGGGGGCTATGATCACATTGACAAAAAAATATGGCTCTTGAAGATCCCCCTTAAGGTACAAATTTTTCTTTGGCTATGTAGGAGGGAAGGCTTGATAACAGGTGATCTAAGGCAGAAAAGAATGGGAGTTGCTCTTCATGAATGTCACCTATGTGGAATGCACACTGATAATCTTAACCATATTTTTTCTTCTTGCTTGATTACTGATGTAATTTGGAGGAGGACTTGCGAGGAACCACTCCCCTTGTGGGACTCTTTGTGGCATAACTTTTTATTGTTGGAGAGGCTGCACCCATGCATGGCCACAACTCTCTCGTGTGTGTGGAAAGCAAGGAATGAGAGGCTATTTTAGGAGAGATCGGTATGCTGTGAGCAAATTGTAAATGAGTGTCGGTCCCTCAAACATAGAAGGAGATCTGATTTGTAATTTTTTATTCATTTATCAATAAATTTCCCTCCCAGATTGCTATCGTATAATGATAGCTTTCCTTTTGGTTTTTGAAAAAATTATTTGATCTTAGTTGTTAACTGACTAGTAGATAAATGAGAATTCACCTTAGTCTGCATATAATTTATGAGTTAATTTTACATTTAATAATATACAATATGATCTATTTGATGAATGCAGGCTAAGTACAAGAGTCAGATGTCCATTTTTGCATCTATAAGATGTCTTGGGCTTTGATTGGACATCTGGAACTTCTATAACAAACTCATGGACATTACATTTTTTTATGACGTCTGATGCTCTGATCAGACGTCTGATTAAGAACAGTCAGAGCCTATCCAACCGTTCCAACCACTCGCGAGGATCCGGCAGAAGAAACAAACAAGGAGATCTCGGTAGAAGAAAGGGCCAGAGCTCTTTTAAAAGAATACATCTTCCCCCTGCGGGGATCTCCTTCGCTCCACCATGCAATAGGCGTACACCATCGACTTCAGCGAACACCGTGGATCACCGCATGCTACGATCTCACCCTCATCTTCGCTCATGCATGCAATGATAATGCGTGCATGCCACCGCACCTCTCCTCCGCTCGAACGTAGTCGTTCCCTCATCGCGCACTTTGCCTGACATGGCACTAGTGCATCCTCTTCCTCCACCAACTGCAACCAAGAAGGGAACCCAACACCCTCTCAACCAAAACTACCCCCTACAACTTCTCCAAAGGAACCCAACACCCATAGCCAAACTCTCTTGCCGTCCACCCTCCTCCGACCTCCTCGAGTGACACTACCATCACCTACGCACTCACCACGTCCTCGCCATCAATCCCACCCATCCATGCTATCTCTCAAGTGGCCCCTCGCCATCAACGTGAATTAGCATTGTTTGCCCTCCTCCGCTCCTCTCGCCACCCACATTGTCGGACTCCTTGCACCTTGCCAGATCTGAAGATGCCCTCCACGCCTATCGTGGCTGCCCAGAAGGCTCGATTGGGCTCCCTTCCTCCATCCTCTATTTTTGAACAGTGCGTGCCCTATTAGTTTGAATGACAATGGTTAAGGAAATGACTTTTTGATAGTATATGATATTATATTTTATTTTATGATCATGCCCCTCTCTTTCTTTCGTTCTGACATGTATTCTCTTATTCTTCCAACCGCTATCTCTCTAGGATTCTTGGTACTATTTATTGAGTAAGAATACTTAAATTCTAGCTTTAGTGAAGGATTAATTTTTAAGAGTATAGGGTAATATTTGACATTGGTATGAATATCCCTCTATTCTAGATGAATTACTTAGCTGAATTCATCTTATAAATGACATTAAATATGGGATATTGGTTATAGGGAACGGGCTTTGTCTTGTAGGAGATTATTATTGACGTTGTTTACCAATCCATATCACGATATTATATTGTGGTGATTAGTCATGTGAACACCTACATTATTGATTAATTGTTTAGATTGAGAACTTATATTGGAAATAAGTTGCATGCGAACCCATTGAGATTCCCGAATAAATGAGGCACCATCACTAGTAACATAGGTTAATTCCTCCCAGTGGACACGACGTAACTTTTTTCGTGGTTAGATTTTGAATATTAAATGTTTTGGAAAGCGATTTTCTACCACGTAATGAACTATAACGACACGTCATTTTATGTTAGAATTTATTAAAAATGAAGATCGCTCATTCAAATGGCGTCGTTGCTGGGGAGGAAATATGCCTATTAAATTTTTCAGGGATTTTCTATCATTTTTATGCTATTTCTGAAGCTTTTCTGAATCATTGATCTATTTCTTTTTCCTGTGTGAGGTACATCTATTTGAAGGAAATGAATGTGATGGGCACGCACGATGGAGGCAATATTCTTGGTGAACCTTGACACGACCTAGAGGGCAGCAATAGGAGCACATGGGCCTTGATCCCATGCACGTGGAGGAAGGATCGGCCACCAAAGACATTTATTTGCTTCTTTTAGATTTAGATTAGTTTAGATAGACATTAGCATTTAATTTCTATCTTTTGGACCCTTGTTGGGCATTTTTGCGAACGTGTTCCCAGTGCTTTTTATTTCTTATCACTCCTGTATGTGGGAGCGTATTTTTGGGAGTGTGTTCCCCTTTTATTTAGATTATAGGTTTATTTGAATTGCATATAGGTTAGTTAGTTAGTTAGTTAGATTTTGTTTGTTTGCTTAACATTATTAGAAAGATATAATAAAAAAAATTTGAACTGCCTACTAGAAATTACATATCAATAGGGTAACCATCTAGAATTGAATGAGTAGCATCTACTTTATATTTCTGCATTGCAGACATCTTGCACAAAAATGCTAGAGTAAGGTATGTCTTCTCTTTAGCATCAAATACCTGTCATGCATGTGCATTGGACTTTAATTCAAGACCACTAAAGTGTTTGAATCTAATTAATTTAGTGGTCACTTTAAAAATTGAGACTGTTAAGAGGTTGGACCGTAAAATCTGTGACTTGAAATTGCATGCAAAAGGATCTTGATTGTGAGATTTTAAAATACAAAACGCGAACGTGTTGCACACATGAGACACTATGCAAATCACACATAAGGCCACTAGATAAATTTCTACCTCTCCTCTTTTGCACTACAAGGGAAGTTAGTCGGAAATCAATAAGCCTATCCACCAAGTTACTTCAGTTCCTCATGTGTGGGCTCGATTCGAGACTTCCATCCCTTGCGAGTAGGTTGTAGGCACCAATGAAGGTCGGCCGAGGAAGCATAATTCCTGCAAAACATGTTTGGCCACCAACTGAACACCTAATTCTAAGACCTAAAATCTACTAAAAATAGATCCCACTATATTTGCTTTTGTTTTGACAGTGGTAGAACTCTCTAGGAAGTTTCTGCTTTTATTCTGATTGCTTCTAAATCCTAAGAGAGTTTAACCTATTTAACTTAAAGAAATGGATCATCCTTACTCCTATCATTCAAATTATCAGAGTCAATACTTCCCATCTTTTAACTAGGATCCCATGCCCCAAGCATATCAATCCATTGATGGGACATTGACAATTCATGGGAACATTAATATTCCTATCTTGCGAGTACTGGCCTGATGTAAACACATTTATACCACATAAACCATCTATTTATGCGTGTTCCTAGGCATAGAATTGCATCACATACTATAAATATTGCATAACATGCATCATCTTGCATTTAGGTTAGTCTGTATAAAATGTAAGTTAATTGTCTCCTTTCATGGCCAGGGATAGGGCAACATTTTAATCAGGGCTTTGGACTAAGGATCCAACCGTACGGATCTGATCAGGGCAACGACGGGAGTTCAACGACTCCAAGATCCTTTGATCGGACATCCGTAGCACCAAATATAGTTTAAGCCTAGAGATCAAGGGTCAAGATGGTGTTAATCCACACCTCAGACGACAAATCCGACCACACGGATGGGTTCGGATTGATAATCCAACCCTAATGGCATGAAAATCGATCCAATCCGACACCCGTGGCACCATCTACAACACACAGAAGATGGACGGCCAAGATGGAAGCACGTAGCACCATCTCAGCCGGCCAATCGACCCTAGGGACCCACTACTACTTTTCTTCTTCACCTGCTCGACGAATCTCTACCGTTGGATGCCCATCCAACGTCTGAGAATCGGCCACGTCACCGCTCATCAGCGCTTCTTGTCATCTGAAGGTAGAATCAATACCTAATCTTGACTGTCGGATGAAGATCCAATGGTCGAGATCGACCATTCGCAAAACCATCACTGCGCCTTGATGTAAACATGTTTATCACATAAACTGTTTATTTATGCATGTTCTTAAGCATAGAATTGCATCACATAGTATAAATATTACATAACATTCATCATCTTTCATTTAGGTTAGTCTGAATAAAATGTAGGTTAATTGTCTCATTTTATGGCTAGGGATAGGGCAACTTGTTAATAGAGACATCGGATCGAAGATCCAACCATACAGATCTGATTAGGGCAACGATTGGAGTTCAACTACTCCAAGATCGGCCTGATCGGACATCCGTAGCAACAGATAGAGATCGAGGAACCCTAGAGATCAAAGGCCAAGATGGTGTTAATCCACATCTCAGACGCCAAATTCGACCACACTGATGGGTTTGAATTGATGATCGCAGCCTAACGATGTGAAAATTGATCCATTCTGACATCCGTAGCACCATCTGCAACACACAGAAGATGGACGGCCAAGATGGCATCACGTGGTGCCATCCCAACTGCCTAACCGGCCCCAAGGACCTGGCTCCACTTCTCTTCTTCACCCACTCGACAAATCCCCATTGTTGATGCTCATTCAATGGCTGCAGAGCCAAGCGCGGAAAAACATCCACTTCCCTCAAGAGGAAGCATAGCATAGCGGTAGAACACCCCTTCGCGAGCAAAGGGCGCACATTTGAGCCGCGCTGCGCTTCAAATTCAGAGGGGGTGCGGGCACAAGCATGATTGGGCCGTCAGATGGAAATCGGGCGGCTGGGGGGAGGAGGCATGGCGCGCGAAGGTTCGTCAATCACATATGAGCGCAATGACGCACGTTTGCATGCCTCATCGCACATGGGTTCGCGGTAGTGAGGATTTGAAGGCACTGGTGAAGGGCATTTTAAGCCGTTCGATCTCTTGATCGAACGACTGAGCATGCGCGATCGTGCATAGGCATTTGAGGCACTGAAGGTGAGCGGGCACGTGCGACGTGTGCACATCGGCCACGTTCTGGCCTTTAGTGATGGATAAATCCGTCACTAAAAGTCCTAAATTAATGTCTTTAATGTTGTAATATCGAAAATGCCCCCATTCATTGCAACTATAAAAGGAGACCCCTACCCTACGAATTTCTCATCCCTTCCTTCTCCTCTCTCCCTCTGCGAAGCCTAAGAGAAGCTTGTGTCACACCTGGGATTCTCCTCAATAGCTAAAACCAAGTTTTCTCCCCCGATCCCATGATAATGACGATGTGCAGCTTCGTTCCCATTCCTCCTACTTCGTCCTCCTTCTTCTCGCTTTGTTCCTTGTCTTCCAAGTGTTGTCACGTCCGGCTCATCCTCCAAGCAATCGTCCTAAAGGATAACTTCTCTCTCCCATTCTTTTTACTACTTTCTAGAGTAGAATTTTCCTGCTTTCTAGTCATAATAATTTCTCATTTTCTAGTGTAATCATTTCTCGCTTTCTTAGTTGTAAAAACATTATGCAATATCAATTGACTGTTCTCTCTCTCTTATTGCCTATATTGCTTCCATTGAGATTATTTCACCCTTTAAATAAAAACACAAAAATATAATTGTGAAGTTCGATCGACGTAGCCTCCCTGTGTTCGACCCAAAATTTCTTTGATGATTTTTTTGGTATAAATTTTATTTATTGAACGGATTTCTTCACGACTCGAACTACAACGACGGGTTTTCAAATCCAATTAGGAACGCGTAGTCATCCGCCATTCAACATTTTGGCACCGTTGCCGGGGAGGCAACGCTCTTTGATTTTTCGCATTTTCTGACTTACGAATTGTTTACCTCACTTCCCTCCTCTCTTATTATGATTGCATGTACTCTTTTGAGACGAGAAAAAGCGGTACATTGGAGCAAATTGCTGTTGAAGGTTCTATAAGTTTACCCCTACCTCCCACCCATTGGATTTCATTCCACCATGTAATAACGCAAACATAAATCAACCTAGGTGTTCTTATAAACCCTAAGGTTAGTTTTGATTGCTTGTTTGACACCTACACCCGTCTTACCCTCTGCATTTAAAAAAAAAATTAAAAAAATCTCACAGAGGTACACAACCTCATCTGATTTTCAAACTCAACCGGTAAACCGATCTTTGGAACGGGTACACACACCCAAACACATAATCGAGTAGGAATTAGTTAGGTAATCACTTGTGTGCCTAATTAAGTGGTGCAATAGGCTGATTGTTTGAGTTGATTGGGGCGCACCACTTCAACTAAAATCAACCCATTAAGTAGCTACCACATAGCTTCAACTCTTAGGAATTTACCAGGCACTCCACATTCTTTTAAGCTTCAAAGGAAAACATCTTCACCTGTGATTTCAAAACCTAGTGTGTCAACAAAACTTGTTTGAAAATACCTAAAGTTGAATCCTAAAAGTTGCTAAGCAAAATTTCAACCATAAAATTCACTGCATCAAAAAATAATCTTGCTTGAAAATCACTGGTTGTGCACGCACACGCACATCAATCAATCATTAAGGGCACAACCCAGATAAAGGGCCCATCACATTCCAAAGCACATTCAAACCTAGTCCTAATTAAAATAGTGTAGATGTTGGCCTTAAGGATTGGACTCACTCTTTGGAACTCAGAATGAGATTATTTTAGATTAGTCTATTTCTATCGGTCAATCTAATGTCTAGCTAGGGGAGTAGAATCAAACGATCATGGCTAGGGAGTACACTAGGAACCGAAGGCACAAGCCGCAGGAAGAACCTTCTCCCGAGTCCCTCCCACTAACTAGTTGGATTGAATGGACAGAAGTAGATCGAATCGTTTCTTTATCTCAAGACGGGTTCTGGGAGTCTATAGGTCTTTAGGCTAGCCTACTTAAGGACAGGTTTGATTGTTTGTATTGCAGGACACCTTTCTTCCTCCCATCTATCATGAATCTTTCCACGTTTCATACACATTGCCACTCTTTCCCTCCTGTTATGACTTATCCTCAACATGATTATCCCAACTCATACTAGAAACAACCATCTGTTAATTGGGATATCTCAGATTGGGGATATAGTTCTGGACCTCCATGTTCGATGTCAAACCTTGAACACCATAATTGTGATTTCTATTCTTCTTTGAGCCACATCTATTATAGATCGCAGCCCTTTCATGGACAACTTAATACGATCTACAATCAAGAAAGATACCCTGGTCCTTACTCATCCTCTGAATACACTGCCTTTAGGTCATTGCCACCTTTTGAGCAATATGAAATGACCTATTATCAGAAAGGGTATCACGAATCTCAATTCGTTAACTCCTTTGCACTGATCCCAAACCCACCCAACCCAGAACCAAGTCATTTGGTTCAGGTTAACCGGGTTCAAAATAAGGTTTTAGCTAGCTTGAGGAACAATCTTTAGAAGTGTAGCCAATACCTTGCACTAAAGAATTGGAGCCCCCGATTGAAATGATGGATAATCTGAACAAGTATTTGTTGGATTGGCTCCAAGATGTTAAGGATAAGAACCTGGGTGAGTTTTTACTTGGGAAGTTAGTGAAATTGAGAATGAGATTTATGGTTGCTTTAGTTCAATCATGGGATGATTCCCAGGATGAACCCCCTTCAGAAGTGCCAATGTCAGAACCTGCTCAGGCACTTGTTTGGGGGGGGACACATGTTTTGAGGCTGATCAGATTGATTTAGAGCAACCAATTAAGGATGATCTGATTTCTTCACCTGAGATCCCTAAGCCAGGGTATGAGGAGACATATGTCTCCATGGACCAGAAAGTTATGGATGATTTTGGTACATACATTAATACAGATTTAGATTTCTTTGAGTCTGAGGGTGAAGAATCAATTTGTGAAGTCTCACGTGAGTTTACAGAACATAATTTTTGTGAGACAACAGGGCTTGAGGAATCTGATAGATCATATGATGGCCCAATAGCTGAGGAAACTGATCTTATTACGGCTCACATGATGGATTCATAGTCACATTTTCTGATGGATTCAATTCAATGCCCTAATTGTCAGTTACACCCCATTGAGATTACTGACGATTCTGTTTTTGAGATAATTAGACCCAAGTCAATTCTGATTCAGTCACATCTTTCAGACTTGGAAATTTTAGATGGGGTGATTAATATGAAGAGGTCCTGAAATTTGACATTTTGAATGAGGAGAATAGAAGTTGGGAAATTTTGATTTGGGAAGCAAACTCCGAAGGAAGTAGAAGTCCGAGTCTAAGGGTTCCAATTAAGCTGAAACCATCAAACCAGGACCCTTACGACATTTGTTCTGAGGATGACCAACCCAAGCACACATTCATTGATTATCCTTTTGAGCTTGATTTCTCTGTAACCCTACTTTTTGGTCTTGGGTTGCATCCTCAAAAATTGTAGGCCCGACCCTACTTGCATACTGATCTCAGGTTCTGGGTAATTTTTATTTAGAACCTTAGATATTCTCGACCATGGGGTTTGGGTCTGCATCACAATCTGGTCCACATCTGTGGACATCTACTGTAGGTCGTACGTTGCATCCTTTTATTCTAATTTTGACCTGCACCTGTGAATTCTTTATTTCTCTTTTTTTTACAGTGTGCCTAGCTGAAGGCACTAAATTCAGCTTGTATACGGTTTCTGTTTATCTCAGAGTGGACCCGTTATTCACGCAATTTAGGTGATTTCCACTCTATTCCACTCTGTTTCATGTCTTTTTAATACAATGTGGACATTGCATTAGATAGGCATAGGGGGGTGGATATTCATCTCTGATTACTTCGTTAGATCTGTAGATTCATATTTCTTTTTATAAAAAAAAAATTTGTGGAATTAGGAAAGAGAACTTGGGCTTTAGAAAATTTTTCAATCTTAGGAAATAAAACTGTATGAATTGAACATGAAGACCCTCCAGGTCTTTGGACTTAATCAGCCTGGGTATCCACTAAAATGTGGATTTGTTTCTTGAGTCTTCGCCATCCTGAATTCTATTTTTAATTTGACTAAATAAGTTTGGGTGATAAGGACATGACTTATCAACTCGCTCTCTGATTTGAGAAAATTTTAAGTCTAAGCATCTACACATTATTCACGTTATTCGGTGGCCTTAACAGAAATTGGGTAGGTAATGAACCTTTTAGGGTGATATGGCTAGCATGTTATTATGGGTAACAGCCCATAGGCAGGTTGTCCGGAGCCCAGTCATAGGACCACTCTCTTCTTACTGCCTTTAGGTAAATCATAGACCAGGGAAGTCACCTACTTAAAAAGAAAAAAAAGAAGAAAGTTCAAAAAAAGAAAAGAAAAAGAAAAAGAAAAGGAGAAAAGAAACAAAAAAGAAACAAAAATAAGCCACACTTTACCGCACAAGTATGGCTAGCAAGTTGTCAGTGGTAATAGCTCATCGACTGATTGTCCAGAACCCAGCTCAAGAAATGCACTAAAAATTCCAAAAACACTTAGGAAGAAGCACAGAAGTAAAATAAGATGGGGAGATATACACTAGATTCTCCCTTGTGTTGACCCCATAAAAAGTAAAGTAGGGAGAAAGCTACCGATTATATAGATACACCTTCAGGCAGATTTCTTTTTTAGGTCACCTAGGGGTGTAGAAACCTGAAGTCCATTTTAATTGCCGATCAACGAGTCTATCACTTTCACAAAAAGATGTTTAGAACTTAGGGTTCTTATTGAGTCTTAGGCTGGTTGAATGGTCGTAGAAAGTCACTTTGTAACCTTGAACTCAAAAATCCAAAAAATATTAAAAAAGAAGAAAAAGAGAAAAAGTGATCCCTCTTTAAATAAAGGCGAGAACTTGAGGCAATCTGCATTTTGGCAGATACTTGGGTGCTGTTGTGTCTCGGTAGTTTAGGTCCTAGTTGAAATCCCTAGGTGTTGAAAATAACTATTGCCCAAGAAATCTGACTTAATTATCTTATAAATAGCATATAGTTTTTCTAGGGACTAGCAAAATGTATGCATGGGGGTGTGATGTAAACATGTTTATATCACATAAACTATTTATTTATGTATGTTCCTAAGCATAGAATTGCATCACATACTATAAATATTGCATAACATGCATCATCTTGCACTTAGGTTAGTCTTAATAAAATGTAGGTTAATTGTCTCCTTTTATGTCCAAGGACAGGGCAACTTGTTAATTGGGACCTTGGATCAAAGATCCAACCAAACGGATTTGATTAGGGCGATGATTGGAGTTCAATGACTCTAAGATCGCCCTGATCGGACATCCGTAGCATCAGATAGAGATCGAGGAACCCTAGAGATCAAAGGCCAAGATGGTGTTAATCTGCACCTCAAACGACATATCCGACCGTACGAATGGGTTCAAATCGACGATCGCAGCTTAATGATGCAAAAATCGGTCCAATCCAACATCCGTAGCACCGTCTGCAACACACATAAGATGGACGGCTAAGATGGCACCACGTGTCACCATCCCAGTCGCCCAACCGGCCCCAAGGACCTGCCTCCACTTCTCTTCTTCACCCACTTGACGAATCCCCACCATTGGATGCTCATTCAATGGCTGCAGAGCTGTGTGCACAAAAACATTCACTTGCCTCAAGAGGAAGCATAGTGCATCGGTCGAGCGCCCCTTCACGAGTGAAGTGTGCGCATTCAAGCCACGCTATGCTTCAAATTTAGAGGGGGCATAGGTGCAAGCGCAATTGGGCCGTTAAATGGAGATCGAGCTGTTGAGGGGAGGAGGCATGGCACACGGAGGTTCGTTGATCTCGTATGCGTGTAATGATGCATGTTTGCATGCCTCATCGCACGCGGGCTTGCGGCAGTGAAGATTTGAAGGCGCTGGCGAATGGCGTTTTAAGCCGTCCTATCTCTTGATCGGACAGCTGAGCATGTGCAATCGTGCATAGGCATTTAAGGCACTGAAGGTGAGCGGGCGCATGCGACGTGCGAACGTCGGCCACGTTCATTCCTTTAGTGATGGATAAATCTATCACTAGAGGTCCTGAATTAATGTTTTAATGTTGTAATGTCCAAAATGCCCCACTCCTTGCAACTATATTAGGAGACCCCTACCTTATGAATTTCTCATCCCTTCCTTCTCCTCTCTCCCTCTACAAAGCTTGTCCCACACCTGAGATGCTCCCCAATAGCTAAAGCCAAGTTTTCACCCCCGTTCTTGAAGTGGATCCTACGACGACGAGGATAGGTTGCTTCGTTCTCGTTCCTCCTGCTTCATCCTCCTTCTTCTTGCTCCATTCCTCGTCTTCCAGGCATTGTCTCGATTGGCACATCCTCCAAGCGATCGTCGAGGAGGATAACTTCTCTCTCCCATTCTTTTTACTGCTTTCTAGAGTAGAATTTTCCTGCTTTATAGTCGTAATAATTTATTATTTTCTAGTGTAATCATTTCTTGCTTCCATAGTTGTAAAAACATTATGTAATATCAAGTGATTATTCTTTCACTGTCTCTCTCTTATTGTCTATATTACTTCCATTGTGATTATTTCTCCCTTTAAACAAAAACACAAAAACATAATTGCGAATTTTGGTCGACGTAGCCTCCCCGTGTTCGACCCAGAATTTTTTTACAGATTTTTTCTGTATAAATTTTATTTGTTGAACGGATTTCTTCATGACTTGAACTACAACGACGGGTTTTGAAATCCAATTGTGAATGCGTAGTCATCTGCCATTCAACATGCCTCAACTGCACGCGTAGCACAACGGTTAAGGCACTACGTCGACAGCAGGCGAGCGTTCGAATCGTCGAATGACCTCTCCTCGCGTGCGGGTGCATCATCACAGCCGAATGATCAGAGATGAATGGCTCGGATCATCTATTAGGATGAACACGCAATTCGACGTGTGGAACTCACGTGCGATCGAACGTGCGATCAGGCGATGCGAATCTAAAGCGTGGTGCGAGCGAGGATGACTTTAAGCCATCCGATCTTGAGAATGGACAGCTGATCGTCCAAATGTGGAAATGCATTTTAGGCATGGAAGAGGAGTAGGCGCGCGAGCAGTGCGCACACGTTGCCCACGACGAGCCTTTAGCGACATTTAATTCTATCACTAAAAGTCCCTTAATTACTATTTTGAAGTTAAAATGTCCAAATTGCCCCCAATCCTTGCAACTATAAAAGGAGAAACCTACCCTACGAATTTCTCATCCCTTCTTCTCTTTTCTCACCCCTTATAAAGCTTTAAGATCTTGTCCCAAACCCGGGATGCTCCTCTGGAGTAGAAATCATAATTTTTCCACCTTCATCCCCCTTCGTGGAGCATCCTGCAGTTATCCTCTCTTTGCATTCAGAAAGTGGATCCCACGACGACGACGACGTGCTGCTTCATTCCTGTTCCTGCTACTTTGTCCTTCTTCCCGCTTCGTTCCCCATCTTCTAGGCATCATCCCGTCTGGCTCATCCTCCAAGCAATCGTCGAGGAGGATATTTCTCTCTCCATTCTCTTTTCTCCTTTCTAGAATGGATTTATTGCTACCTAGTATAGATTTCCCGCTTTCTAGTCGTAATGAGTAGTGTAATGAATAGCTTGTGATAATGAAATCCATGTTTATTCTACCACTCTTTTGGTTTTATTTGTAATATTCTCTCTCTTCTATTTATTATTTGTTAAATAGATAGCTAGTTTTTTATCAGCTAATCTATTTCGTGACAAACAAGTAAAATGCATATTTTTAATCAAATGTCTGCCTTCCTATGTTCGACTCGAAACTTCTTTATGGCTTTTCGGTATAAATTTTATCTGTTGAACAGATTTCTTCGCGACTCGAACTACATTGACAAGTTTTCAAATTCAACTTCGAATGCGTAGTTTTCCACTCTCAACATTTTGGCGCCATTGTCAGGGAGGATATGCTCTTTGATTCTTCGCATTTTCTAATATACGAATAGTTTATCTCACTTCTCTCCTTTCTTATTGTGATTGCAGGTAATCTTTTGAGACGAGCAAAAGTAGTAGATTGGAGCAAAGTGCTGTTGAAGGTTGTGTAAATTTACCCCCACCTCTCACCCATTAGTTTTCATTCCACCTCGTAATAACACAAACATAAATCAACCTAGGTGTTCTTATAAACCCTAAGGTTAGTTTTGATTGTTTGTTTGACACCTACACCTGCCTTACCCTCTGCATTTAAAAGGATAATTTAAAATAATCTCACAGAGGTACACAACCTCATCTGATTTTCAAACTCAACCGGTAAATCGATCTTTGGAACGGGTACACACACCCAAACACATAATCGAGTAGAAATTAGTTAGGTAATCACTTGTGTGCCTAATTAAGTGGTGCAATAGGCTGATTGTTTGAGTTGATTGGGGCGCACCACTTCAACTAAAATCAACCCATTAAGTAGCTACCACATAGCTTCAACTCTTAGGAATTTACCAGGCACTCCACATTCTTTTAAGCTTCAAAGGAAAACATCTTCACCTGTGATTTCAAAACCTGGTGTGCCAACAAAACTTGATTGAAAATACCTAAAGTTGAATCCTAAAAGCTACTAAGCAAGATTTGAACCCTAAAATTCACCGCATCAAAAATAATCTTGCTTGAAAATCACTGGTTGTGCACACACACACACATCAATCAATCTTTAAGGGCACAACCTAGATAAAGGGTCCATCACATTCCAATGCACATTCAAACCTAACCCTAGTTAAAATAGAGTAGACGTTGGCCTTAAGGATTTGACTCGCTCTTTGGAGCCTAGAACGAGATTATTTTTTATTAGTCTATTTCTACCATTCAATCTTATGTCCAGCTGGAGGAGCAGAATTAAACGATCGTGGCTAGCAGGTACACTAGGAACTGGAGGCGCAAGCCGAAGGAAGAACTTTCTCCCTAGTCCCTCCTTTTAACTAGTTGGATTGAATGGAAAGAAGTAGATCAATTCATTTCTTTATCTCAAGATGGGTTTAGGGAGTCTATAGGTCTTTAGGCTAGCCCACTTAAGGATAGGTTTGATTGTTTGTATTGCAGGGCACCTTTCTTCCTCCTATTTATCATGAATCCTTCCACATTTTATACACATTCTCGCTCTTTCCCTCATGTTATGACTTATCCTCAACATGATGATTATCCTGACTCATACTGTATCAACCATCTGTTAGTTGGAATAACTCTGATTGGGGATACAGTTCTGGACTTCCGTGTTCAAGATTTAACCTTGGACACCATCATCAATATTTTTATCCTTCTTAGAGCCACATCGATTATAGATCGTCATCCCTTCATGGACAACCTAATACGATCTACAATCAAGGAGGATACACTAATCCTTACCCATACCTTGAATGCATTGCCTTTAGGTCATCACCACTTCATGAACAACTCAAAATGACCTATTATCAGGGAGGGTAACATACATCTCAATTCATTAACTCCTCTACACTAATCCCAAACCTGCCCAATCTTGATCCAAACCAATTGGTTCAGGTTAACCAAGTCCAAGAAAAGGTTTTGGCTAACTTGAAGAATATTATACAATCTTTAGAAGCTCAGTTAATACCTTACACTAAAGAATTGGAGCCCCTGATTGAAATGATTGATGATCTGAACAAGTATTTGTTCGATTAGCTCCAGGATGTTAATGATAAGCACCTAGGTGAGTTTTTACTTGGGAAGTTAGTGAAATTGAGACTGAGATTTATGGTTGCTTTAGTTCAATCATGGGATGATTCCCAGGATGAACCCCCTTCAGGAGAGGCAATGTCAGAACCTGCTCAGGAGCCTATTGGAAGGGACACATGTTATGAGGCTAACCAGATTGATCTAGAGCAACCAATTAAGGATGATTTGATTTCTTCACCTAAGATTCCTGAGCCAAGGTACGAGGAAACGTATATCTCCATGGATCAGAAAGTGATGGACGATTTTGGGACGTACATTAATATGGATTTAGATTTCTTTGATTCTGAGGGTGAAGAATCAATTTGCAAAGTCTCACATGACTTTACAGGACACAATTTCTGTGAGACGATTGGGCCTGTGGAATCAGTTAAATCATTTGATAGCCCAATAACTGAGGAAATTGATCTTATTAGGGCTCACATGATAGATTTAGAATCTCATTTCATAAAGGATTCAATTCAATGCCCGATTGTTAGTTACACCCCATTGAGCTTACTCACGATTCTGTTTTTGAGATAACTAGCCCCAAGTCAATTCTAATTCAGCCACATCTTTTAGACTTGGAAATTTCAGACGGGGTGATTAATGTACAGGAGGTCCCAGAATTTGACATTCTGAAGGAGGGTAGGAGTTGGGAAATATTGATTTGGGAAGTTAATTCCGGAGGAAGTGGAAGATCAAGTCTAAGGATACCAATTAATCTGAAACCATCAAACCAGGACCCTTATGAAATTTGTTCTGAGTATGTCCAACCCAAGCACACATTCATTGATTATCCTTTTGATCTTGATTTCTTTGTAACCCAACCTTTGGTCTTGAGTTGCATCCTCATAAATCGCAGGCCCAACCCTGCTTGCATACGGATTTCAGGTTCTAGGTAATTTTTATCCAGAACCTTAGATATTCTCGACCATGGGGTATGGGTCTGCACCATAATCTAGTCCACATCTGTGGACATCTACTGGCTGGTCTTAAGTTGAATCTTTTTACTCTGAATCTAACCTGCACCTGTGAATTCTTGATTTCTTTTTCTTTGTATAGTATGCCTAGCTGAAGGCACTAAATTCAACGCATATATAGTTTCTGTTCATCTCAGAGCGGACCCGTTATACATGCAATTTAGGTGCTTTCTACTCTACTCCACTCTGTTTTGTCTTTTTAATACAATTGGGACATTGCATTAGATAGGCATGGGGGGGTGGATGTTCATCTCTGAATTATTTCATCAGCTCTGTAGATTCATTTTGTTTTTATTTATATAAAAAAAATTTATGGAATTAGGAAAGAGAACTTGGGCATTAGAAAATTTTCAATCTTAGGAAATAAAACTATATGATTTGAACACGAAGACCCTTCAGGTCTTTGGGCTTAATCAACCCGGGTATCCCCTAAAATGTGGATTTGTTTATCGAGTCCTCACCATCCTGAATTCTATTTCAATTTTATTAAATAAGTTTGGGTGATAAGTACACAACTTATCAACCTACCCTCCGATTTTAGGGAACTTTATGTCTAAGCATCTACACACTATTCATCACTGACTTGTTGTTCGGTGGTTTTAACGAAAATTGGGTAGCTAATGAACCTTCTAGGGTGGTATGGCTGGCAAGTTATCATGGGTAATAGCCCATAGGTAGGTTGTCCAGAGCTCAGCCACTGGACCATTCTTTTCCTGCTGCCTTTAGGTAAATCTTAGACCAGGAAAGCCACCTACTTAAAAAGAAAAAGAATGTTCAAAAAGAAAAGAAAAAGAAAAAGAAAGGGAGAAAAGAAAGAAAAAGAAACAAAAAGAAAAAAGACACACTTCACTGCACTAGTATGGCTAGCAAGTTATCGGGGCAACAGCTCATTAGTAGGTTGTCCAGATCCTAGCCCAAGAAATGCACGTTTAATTCCTAAAACACTTAGGAAGAAGCGGAGAAGTAGAATAAGTCAGGGAGATATACACTAGATTTACCCTAATGTTGACCCTACAAAAATAAAAGTAGGGAGAAAGCTATCGGTCATATAGATACACCTTCAGGCAGATTTCTTTCTGAGGTCACCTAAGGGCGTAAAAACCCGAAGTCCATTTTGATTGCCAATCAAAGAGTCTATCACATTCATGAAAATATGCTTAGAACTTAAGGTTCTTATCGAGTCTTGGGTAGGTTGAGTCACTGTAGAAAGATGCTTTGTAATCCCGAACTCAAAAATTAGAAAAGAAGAAAAAGAGAAAAAGAGATCCCTCTTTGAATAAGGGGAGAACTTGAGGTAGTCTGCATTTTGGTTGATACTCGGGCACTTTTGTGTCACTGTAGTTCAAATCCTAGTTGAAATCCTTACGTGTTGAAAATAACTATTGCCCAAGAAATTTGACTTAATTCTCTTATAAATAGAATGTAGTTTTGCTAGGGATTAGCAAATGATAGGCATGGGGGTGTGATGTAAACATGTTTATATCACATAAACTATCTATTTACGTGTGTTCTTAGGCATATAATTGCATCAAATACAATAAATATTGCATCAAATACAATAAATATTGCATAACATGCATCATCTTGCATTTAGATTAGTTTATATAAAATGTAGGTTAATTGTCTCCCTTTATGGCCAGGGACAGGGCAACATTTTAATCAGGGCTTCTGGCCAAGGATCGAACCGTACAGATCTGATCAAGATAACAATGGGAGTTCAATGACTCCAAGATCGCTCTGATCAAACATCCATAGCACCAGATATAGTCCAAGGAAGCCTAGAGATTAAGGGCCAAGATCATGTTAATCCACACATCAGATGACAAATTCGACTACATGGATGGATTTGGATCGACGATCGTAGCCTAACGGCGCAAAAATCGATCCAATCCGACACCCGTGGCACTGTCTACAACACACAGAAGATGGATGGCCAAGATAGTGCCATGTGGTGCCATATTAGCTGCTCGATCGACCCCAGGAACCCGCCGTTGCTTTTCTTCTTCACCCACTTGACGAATCTCCTCCGTTAGACCGATCCAACATCTGAGAATCGGCCATGTCACCGCTCATCAGTGCTTCTCCTCATCTGAAGGTAGAATCAATGCCTGATCTCGACTGTCGGATGAAGATCCAACGGCCGATATCGGCCATTCACAAAACCATTACCGCACCTCAACCACACGTGTAGCATAGCGGTTAAGGTGCTGTGTCGGTAGGAGGTGAGTGTTCGAATCGTCAAACGACCTCTCCTCCTCGTGCGCGGGCATGTCGTCACATCCGAACGATCAGAAATCAACAGCCCGAATCGTCTGATAGGATGAATGGGCGATTCGACATGCGGAACTCACGTGCGATCAGGTGGTGCGAAGCTAAAGAGCGGCGTGGGCAAGGATGACTTTAAGCCATCCGATCTTGAGATCGGATGGCTGATATCATACTGCAGGTGCTCCTCTAGAGTAGAAATCATAATTTTTCCACCTTCGTCCACCTTCGTCCCCCTTCGTGGAGCATCCTGCAGTTGTCCTCTCTCTGCATTCGGGAAGCAGATCCCACGACGATGATGACATGCTATTTTATTCCCGTTCCTCCAGCTTCGTCCTCCTTCTTCCCGCTCCATTCCCCGTCTTCCAGGCGTCGTCCCATCCGGCTCGTCCTCCAAGCAAATGTCGAGGAGGATATTTTCTCTCCATTCTCTTTACTGCTTTCTAGAATAGATTTACTACTTTCTAGTGTAGATTTCCCACTTTCTAGTCGTAATGAGTAGTGTAATGAACACCTTGTGATAATGAAATCCATGTTTATTCTACCACTCTTTTGGTTTTACTTGTAATATTCTCTCCCTCTCTTCTATTTTTTATTTGTTAAATAGATAGTTTTCAACCAGCTAATATCTTTTGTGACAAAGAAATAAAATGCATATTTTTAATCAAACGTCTGCCTCCCTGTGTTTGACACAGAGCTTCTTGACGACTTTTCGATATAAATTTTATCTGTTGAACGGATTTCTTCACGGCTCGAACTACAACAACAGGTTTTCGAATCCAACCCGAACGCATAGTTTTCTGCTCTCAACATGGCCTGATAGCTCCCACTTTTGAGTAGAGAGTAGGTGCAGGATTTTCTAGCCTTGGAATCCCCACTACTACACAAACACCCAACCCTCCCACCCTTCATGATTTTCCTTATCGAGGTTGGACCGATACCCCTAAGCAACTAGAGCCTAAGATTGACTATCCTCCCCAATCTGATAGCAGTAGCCTCTCCTATTTTATGATAGAAATGCAAAAACAACCAAAAGAAATGATGGAGTCTATGGGAGAGATGTTGAGGAATAGTCAACAATTGAATAATGAAATTAGATAGCTTAGCTACACTCTTACTAATGATTTTGATCCCTACCCGTATAACCGTGATCATCAAAATAATTCTGAGGAAACCAATGACAATAGGGATCCCATTTTGAGTAGCTATCACTTAGACTCTCCCCATGAGACACGACCACTAGAAGAAAATGACCCTAGCGATTGTCCACCAGAGCTATATTGGAGTCAAAAGATAGGGAAGATGGTACCTCTTGAGGACCTTGACCCTGATGACAATATTTGCCTTACCCCTGATAACCCGAGTCAAGGTCGTATTGTTCATATCACTTCCCTATTAATCATTTGGTGGAACCCCATTCTATCCTTAGTGAGCCTAATCCTGACCCTCCACTTATGGAATCAATACCTACCATCGAACATTCTGAGGATTTAAATGCACCCAATGAAGGTGACCCTATGGGAATGGAGGATGAATTGGATTAATTTTTGTCTCAAGGGTACAAAGAGTCTATTTTAGAGGAGGATGATAACCTGATGGAGGAACCTAGCCTTAGAGTGTGGAGTGAATCACAAGGGGATTATGTGTTATTTGATGACTTACCCCCTGAGGATATAAATAATCTGGTGAAATCCAAATTCTTCCCTTCTTTTGATTTTGAGAGTCATCCTCCACAAAATCTAGAGTTGATATTGGAGGAGGTCAAACACAATAGTGAGAAGCCTAAGGGTGACTCTCGGGGATAATACACATCAATTGAGGATTTATGCCCTAAGAGGAACAAAGAATTGAGTGATATAGGCTTACTCCAAAACATTAAGGCTAATCCTCCTTCAGAAATAATTGAGGATACTGATCCACCTCCTCTCTTTACTAGTGAATCACATTTACACCCTGACAAAAACTCAAGTGAACCAAAAGAATCCAGGGATGAAATTAATGATAACAATTATGTTGCTTTGACCCTACAATCAAAGGAATTTAATTCGTAGTCCACCATTGATTCACATATGCTAGAAGGTGAAAATTTGACTCCGATCATTAATGATAGGTAGGGTGTTGTGAATTTTTCTGTAATAATTGTTAGGGAGAATACACAATCTGAATCGTTGTTGGAATTGGACACAACACCGACTAAGTCATCATTGGACTTAATCATTACCTCCCAACACCATAAACAACCCTTACACTCTTTAACCAATCCTTGGCTCAGGTCTCTACTTACGTACATTCTTTATGGGGAGCATATCAGGCCAGTACATCCTCGGGTAGAATGGTGAGTGTGGATTTATGCTTGTGCTTTTAGTCTCGCCATTCAAGGGTTTGAAATTATTATGTTTATATCTTTTAAAACCCTTCCTACTTTGGAAAATCCTTGTTATCCTCCACTTATTCCATTTCGGGAGGTCCCTTTTCATGTTCCTTTTGTTATTCCTAGACCACCCCAGGTAGCCTACGTGGTTCTCTGCTTTCTTTTCTTCTGGCGAGCATTTGGGATAATGTTGCATCATCAGCTCGCTAACATCCGTAGCTACCTATTTTCTAGGTCCATGATGTTACACATTTTTAGGGCCTAGCTATTTCTATTTGGAACTAGATTTACAGGTTCCCTATAAGTCTGGCTACTAACAGAAAATGCAGCGCTTGTTGGGAGGCAACCCAGCATTCAGAATAACACCATCATTAGGTGATTTCCTTCCTTTCTCCCCCTGTTTTAATTTTACAATGAGGACATTGTAGGATTTAGGTATGGGGGGGTGCATTTTGCATTTTAGGCAGTATTCATGCATTTAGGTTAGGTGTATTAGCATAAAAAAAAAGTCACTGTTATTTTCTTGAGCTAAATTGGTTAGTCTCTAGCAGAAAATTTTTATCAAGGAATTTTCATTAAAGATTTTCTTCTTAAATTGTTTAGAATCCAGTACATTTACTTCACTTGCATTTTGACTGGATAATGGATCTTTGAAGAAAATCAATAAGCATTTTTAGTCTACTGAACCCTTGGACAATTAATAGGGAGTCAGGCATATTATCTTCTATTAGATCCACCTCATATTTGTGAGAAGAAAGTAGAGACTACTGGTGTACTAAGTCTAGTGCAAGAACTCTTAAGTTCTGGACAATTAGATGATGAAACCTCAAAGTTAGGCATAGTTTTCGCTCTCTGTTCCTCTGTGGGTATATTGTGTGAATTCCTGAGAGTCACCAAATAAGATAGATACAAAGAGATTGAGTCTTAATAAAACTATGACTATGGTGGATGGTCACGACCATCCTTCATAGAGTCCTTGGCTGAAGGAGGGTAGTAGTGTGAAAGCTCAGAAATACGCTTATCCCATTCATTCCTTCCCGGTGCCGAGAGTAGGCACTTCCATTAAATAAGCCACACAATATCCTCTTGACCATCATCATCATTCCTAATAATGCCTTACAAATAAAAGTATGCGTTGTTTTATGTTAATAGTTGAAAAAAAATGAAGAAAAAGAAAAAAAAGAGATAGAAGGAAATATTTATATTTTGAAGAAAAGAAATAGAGAAAAAGAAAAGTGTCTGAGTTTGGAATTTCATCTTATTGTCCTTCTTTCCATTATTTATCGACATTTTTGAGGCAACAACAAAAATACTCATTGCGATCCATCAAATATGACCCATACTTACCTTTTAGTATTTTCGATTGCCTCAATATTGGCTGAGGTCCTCTAACTTAGTTGTAGGATTATTAGGACCTTAATTGAAGTGCGATTGTCATGTAAGGCCACCAAACAATGAGTACATTTATAGAATCTAGTGAGATTTGTGATCTTAGAAAGAAAAGAAGGAAAAGAGTGAGCACAAAGGAACATCAAGAGAGCACAGTTTTTTAGCCTCTCTCTGAGTTGACTTGTTTGATAGTCTAGAGATTTGGAGTCTACAGTACTAGAATACATGTAGCACCAGATGAGTATGAGCCACCAAATATAAATCCTTTCAACTAAGTATCTCCTACCTAAGCCAGAAAGCTGGGGTCAAATTACATATTATTTTATGCTTTATCCTTGAGGGAAGTAGTTGCCTATCCCGATAGAATTTTATCAAGGGTAAAGCATGAGATTTAAATGTAAGTTGGCATTTCACTTGGATCCGTTACCTTGGCTACTATCACTTCACATTTGTCTGGACTCTAAATTTTTGGAATAAGAAAAGAAGAAATCTTTTGATAGCATAATACACCTTGCATTAATTTCTCTTTTTTGTTCAGGACTAGCAAAACTTAGGCATGGGGGCATTTGATAAGTCCACTTTTGTGGACCATTATTTAGCCTAAGTACTATTCAATTATTTGCTCTTAGTTGTTAATTGACTGGGAGATAAATGGGAATTCACCCTAGGCTGCATATAATTTCATGAGTTAATTTTACATTTAATAATATATGATCTGATCTATTTGATGAATGCAGGCTAGGTACAAGAGTCAGACGCCCATTTTTGCTTCTATAAGATGTCTTAAGCTTTGATTGGATGCCTGGAATTGCTATGACAAACTCACGGGCATTACATTTTTTTTAAGACATCTGATGCTCTAATCAGACGTCTGATTAAAAACAGTCAGAGCCTATCCTACCATTCCAACTACTTGCGAGGATCCGGTAGAAGAAACAAACTGAGGAGATCTCAGTAGAAGAAAGGGCCAAGGCACTTTTGAAAGAATCCATCTTCCCCCCTGTGGGGATCTCCTCTTCTCCTCCTCCGTGCAATAAGCGTACACCATGGACTTCAGTGAACACCATGGAACACCGCATGCTCTAACCTCGCCCTCATCTCAACTCATGCATGCAGTGATAGTGCATGCATGCCACCGCCCCTCTCCTCTGCTCGAACGCAACCGTTCCTTCATCACGCACTCGGCCTGACACGCCACCAGTACATCCTCTTCCTCCACCAACTGCAACCAAGGAGGGAACCCAACACCCTCTCAACCAAAACTTCCCCCCTGCAACTTCTCTAAAGGAACCCAACACCCGTTGCCAAACTCTCATGCCGTCCACCCTCCGCCAACCTCCTCGAGTCACACTGGCATCACCTACGCACTATCCACATCCTCGCTATCAATCCCACTCATCGCGCTATCTCTCAAGTTGTCGCTCGCCATCGACATGAACCAGCACCGTCTGCCCTCCTCCGCTCCTCCCACCTCTAGTGGCCACTTCAGCTCTCGCCACCCACATCGTTGGACTCCTCACACCTCGCCAGTTCTGAAGATGCCCTCCATGCCGGCCGTGGCTGCCCAGAAGGCTCGATTGGGCTCCCTTCCTCCATCCTCTGTTTTTGAATGCCCTATTAGTTTGAATGACAATGGTTGAGGAAATGACTTTTCGATAGTATATGATATTATATTTTATTTTATGATCATGCCCCTCTCCTTCTTTCATTCTGACATGCATTCTCTTATTCTGCCAACTGCTATCTCTCTAGGATTCTTGGTACTATCTATTGAGTAAGAATACTTAAATTCTAGCTTTAGTGAAGAATTAATTTTTAAGAATATAGGGTAATATTTGACATTGGTATGAATATCCCTCTATTCTAGATAATTACTTATAGTTGAATTCATCTCATAAATGACATTAAATGTGGGATATTGGCTATAGGGAACAGGCTTTGTCTTGTAGGAGATTATTATTGACGGTGTTTACCTATCCAGATCACTATATTATATTGTGGTGATTAGGCATGTGAACACCTACATTATTGATTAATTATTTTGACTGAGAACTTATATTGGAAAAAAGTTGCATGCGAACCCATTGAGATTCTCAAATAAATGAGGCACCATCACTAGTACAATAAGCTAGTTCCTCCCTGTGGAGACGACCTAACTATTTTTGTGGTTAGATTTTGAATATTAAATGTTTTGAAAAGTGATTTTCTACCACGCAATGAACTATAATGACACATCATTTTATGTTAAAATTTTTATCAAAAATAAAGATCGCTCTTTCAATACTGGGCAACCAAATGTGCGCGTGCGCATTTGAAATTCCCAAGGTAGTGTGGGCCAAGCGCTTAAACTATCCGATCTCGTGATTGGACAGCTGAGGAGCGATGTGCACGAGTTGCCGAGGATCAAGCACGATTTAAGCGCTTGCGGTTGAGGTGCGGGCATGAAGCGAGTGACAGCCGTGCAATTTCAGATCGAGGGTCATTAGCATGCCATGTGTCAGCTCTAGTGGCGATCGGAGCATTGGAGACATTTTGGAAGGCCTTTTGATGTGTGATTTGATCCATTGATCTCTCGATCGACGGATCTGATCAATCTGAGGTTGTTGCACGAGTTGGAGGGCTCAAATACCTAATTTGCCCCTTAATGAAGTTATAAAATGAGCTCTAGGTCCCCCAGTTGAAGATCATCTCTTCAACAACACTCTGTCCAGACCCTTTCCAGATCATCTCCGGCTCTCTCCCTTTGAAGCACCGACCAAGTCACCTTGGTGCACTATTACTGCTCTCCCCAACCTCTCCAAAAGGCCACCACGGACCAACCATGGTGCCCTTATTCTGATAGATTAGATATCTATTTTATTCCTATTTTAGCATTGCATTAGTTATGTTTGCAACTCAACTACTTCATATCTATATTATGATTAGACTTCCAATCCATATATTGTGATTAACATTTAGTTCATATATGAATTCTCTAGTTAGCATTCTAAATCAGTTCATGAATTCAAAAGCATTTTCTGCCTCGCTTGATAGGATATGATAGATAGATTGCTATGCTTATAATAACTCAAGCAAAGTATTAGTAATAACAAGAAAGATTTATACAAATCACAATCATAGAAATTGGCACAAGATGTATAGTGGTTCCCCACTCACTTGGGTACTCCACTACCTAAGCCTCCCAGCTTAGGGCTTTTAACCTGATTCCCTCAACCTTGAGGAAATCAATTTACTAAACAAGGTAATTAACAGGTTACCTCAACCGAAGTACAAGAGACGAGTTTGTTACAACCTAATGAGCTAATGATCAAGAACAAATATAGCATTGGTGTAAGACAAATAAATCTTACAACAAAATACAATAAGCCTCTCAACAAATATATATAAATGATATTATCGAATTGGGAGCCTAGAATGAACGTGAATGCCTTGACAATGTGTGAAGAAGTCACATCGATGTGCTTGTAAATCCGCAGAGAGATTGGGAGCAGCAAACTATTCCTTCTCTTGAAAATATTGTGAAAATATGAAATATAGCTCTAGCATTTTTCTTCTCTATTTCTTATGTGCCAACTAAGGGTCCAATGATTTATTTATTGAGTTAGGACCTTAGTGGGTCATCTACTAGACGTTGGGGTTTAAATCCCAACGTTCATATTGCCTAAATTAATTTTCTAACTGTTCAGTTTTGAGCCAATGGCTGCCTGGTACCAGTACTAAAGTATGGGTACTGGTACTCGTTGCTTCCAAATTTGGGTTTTAAACACTTAACACAAATCTATAACCCCCTTGTGCCGGTACTGATCATGAGTATCGGTACTCGTTACCTTCAATACCGATACTAATCATGAGTGCCAATACTCGCAGGGTACAGGTTTTCTTCTCTGAAAAAATCCAAACCTGTAACTCACATTTACCGGTACTAAACTTTAGTACCGGTACTTGTGGGTTAACAAGTACCATTTTTAAGAGAATTATTAAATTACGTTCTTTGAAAATGATCGTAGTATAAATCCTAGTTTATCTCTAATTTATTTTATGATCTAAGCTGATTCTTTGTTAAGAGGCATACATTCTATAAATTAGAAAAACATAAACTAAAAACTAAAGGATGAAGATGATCTTCTCCTCGATTCTTCCTTGTCATCTTGCCTCCTTCATGTCATGATCTTCTCCTTATCATCATGCCAACATCATTTCTTATTTGCCTTGATCTCAACCAAAATTTGAAAAGCACTCAATTGCAAACATTAATCATTAATGATTTTGTTAACACCAAAACAAGATGTGGAATAAGGTTCCAACAATCTCCCCCTTTATTGATTTCGGAAAACTACGCAATCGAAGTTGAATTTGAAAAACTCGTCGTTGTGGTTTGATTTGTGAAGCAATTCGTCAACAGATAAAATTTTACCGAAATTCATAAAGAAATTCCAGGTCGAACACAAGAAGGCTACGTCGATCTAAAATCCATGATTATATTTTTTTTGGTATTTTTGTTTGAAAGCGAGATAATTACAATGGAATTGATATTAACACTAAGAGAGAGAGAGAGAGTAGAGAGAAATCACTTGATATAATAATACTATTTTTACAACTAGAAAGTGGGAAATGATTACAGCTATAAAGTGAAATTCTATTCTAGAAAGCAATAAAAAGAAGGGAGAGAGATGTTATCCTCCTTGATGACTGATTGGAGGACGAGCTGGATGGATCGACACCTGGAAGATGGAGGACAGAGCGGGAAGAAGGAGGATGAAGCAGGAGGAAGCATGAACAAGGCAGCACATCGTCGTCGTCGCGGGATCCACTTCTGGAACGAGGTAAGAAAACTTTGGTTTTGGCTCTAAAGGAGCATCCCGAGTGTGGGACAAGCTTCTCTAGAGATTTTGAGAAGGAGAAAGATGAGGAAAGGGATAAGAAATATGTGGGAGTCGTAGGGCAATATAAGTGTAGATTGGAGGGGGTACAAAGGTCATTTCACCTAAAAACATTAAATCAGGGGTCTTTAGGGACGTATTTAAATGTTGCTAAAGCCCCTAAATGTGGGCTTAGTGAATGCCTGCCCGTGCCCTCTCTCTCCTCGCGTCTCAATGCTCACTAACCGTGTAAGCCCCTTTGACTTCAGATGTTGAGTGGTTGAGCATAGATCTCAGTTGTCCGATCAAGATCAAACGGCCACGATCGCGTCGCTACCACTTCATCTTCACCCGTTATGGTGCGATGTAGCCCCATTCCAACCCGCTAGATCCAGATCAAAGGGTCACCATCGAGCGCCAGCCCACCCTTTACATCGCGTGTTTGATCATGCATACGCGGCGAGTGTTTAATCGTGCGTCTGCCTGATCCTAAGATCTGGGCTGTTGGCGTCAGATCAGGTGGCTGGATTTTGCGCCTACGCTGAAAGAGGAGATGCGTTGCGTACGACTGATTGCACAGCAATCATAGGTCATAATTGACCTAGATTAGGCTAGAACTTAGCATAAGTTAGGAAAATTCATGCACGCATATGCATTATCTGCATCTTTACTGCTTTCCTTTAGCTATGCATAAAATAATGTTATAATGTGCTGATTAAGTGCATTATGTTGATTGCAGGCAATAAGCAGATCTAGAGCTGGATCTGGAGCAGGATCTGAAGCTGGATCTGAAATAACGGGAGTTGTAGCAGAATTGGAGCAGAAGGATTAGTTTAGATATAGGAACAATAATGTAAGGGAGTTAAAGTTTGCTATTCTATTAAGTAGGAATAAAGCAGTAAAATGTGAAGAGCTTAGGTCCATCCTAGCCCTAGGATAGGTTAGAGACTTCCCCAAGCCTTAGCCACCCTTAGATTAGGTCACAATACCCTAGGAAGCCTTAGAACCCTAGTTCCATCCCTTATCTGGATGTCCAGATAAGTTATAGGATGTCCAGGACACTTAGCCATCTCCCACACACCTCAAACCCACTTCTGCAGTGTTATTGGACGTCCAGACACTTTGTCAGGCGTCCAATTTCTGCAGAGTACCCAAAACAGAACCCTGATTTCTCCCTGACTCAAATTGGACGTCCAGAACTAAAGTCTGGACTTATGATTTTTGAATATAAGTCTTTTTATTCTATTATTGGATGTCTGATGCTGGTCTCCAGTCCTTGTTTTGAGATTCAAGTCTTGATCTTGGATCTCTAGCTCCCTAGACCTAATCCCAACCCCATAGGAACCTAAATTAAGGTGTCCTAACCCTAGTACATCACCTCTAGACCTACCTAAGGACCTAATTAGGTCCTCACCAAACCCAATTGACTTAGATCAAGTCAATTACCTTCATCTAAGTTAATTGGACTCATTGAGTCCAATTGAGCTTAGATCTCAACCCACACAAGTTTAATTGGACTTGGTGAGAGTCCAATTGACCTAAACCCAACCTAATTGAGTTATTCTACTCTCAATTAGGTTCACACTCATTCAATTAAACTTAGGTTAAGTTTAATTGCATTTTCCCCTTATCAATTAGGGTTTATAACCCTAATTCAAGACCTACACCTACCCAAACCCCTTAGGACCTAACCTAAGTCACCTAGCCACATAAGGCACGACCACACACACACACACACACACACCCATTCACGCACACACACTTCTCTAGAATTCTCTAGAGATCTCTTGAGATGGCACCACCTCTTGGTTGCCAAATTTAGCAACTAGAGGAATTCAAATTGAGATCCACAATTCTTGGATCTTAAATACCACATCCAGCCACATGTGGCCAGCCACTCTTGGACTCTCTCTAGAGAGTTCTACACCTCTCTAGAGAGAAGCCATTGGGTCTATGAAAAGACCCCTTGGGTGGCCAAACACCCCCATTCACTTCCTTGGCATTCATTTCACTTAGGCTAGCCACTTCCATCTCCACTCCACCTCCACGAGTAGAGCACCACCATGGAGGCCACCATCTCCATGCCAGGAAGTTGGATCATCTCCCCAACCTCTCTCCAAGGGTTGGCCTAAGCTCCATTGGCTACCCCTCCTTCTTCTCTCAGCCACTCAAAGGCCATCGAAGACCACCTCCGAATGCCCTTCCTTCTGCTAGATTAGTAACTTAGTTCTTCGTATATTTATTGCTTTTATTTACTACTTAGTAGTGTAGTCTTACTTCTCCCCCAATGTTGCATGCGAAATCCCCCCATCGATTCTTGTATGCGATCATTTTCTGGTAGCTAGGCTTAATTTTCAAGCATTTATGTACAAGCTTTCCTCTACGTTTCATGTTGCAAACAACTCTCCCGCTGAATGAATGAAAAATGCTTATATATATATATTTGTCTCTATATGTTTGAAATCACCATGAGCTTAATAATTGTCATTCTTTTTGTGTGATTCAAGTTGCCTGTTTCCAATTCCTAATATTCTTGCAACTAAGCATGTCATACCTAAATACGTAATAATCACGAACCGGCATGCGATTCTAAACAAAGTAGAGTAAGATCGATTTCAAAAGCAAAAGCAACCCCTCCCAGAGACGAACGACCGGGACCCAAGTCTCATTTTTTTTACAAAGCAATATCTTTGTTGGATCGTACTTCGCGACTATACCTTCTTCTTTGTCAAGTTTGGTGAGGACCATTGCGCTGTACCTTCTTTTTTGTCAAGTTTTTAATCGTTGTGCGTGCACTTGTGGCCGTTGGATCAAGATCCAACGGCTCAGATTTGATGTTGCATTGAGGAGAGAGTGTGAGCGCGGTGGGTATTCATCCTTCTGCTGGGCCGATTTGGGCAATTGAGATGGCACCACATGGCACCATTTTGGCCGTCCATCTTTTGTGACTTCTAGAAGGTGCCATGGATGTCAGATTAGGCCGATTTTCATGTCATTAGGCTGTGATCGTCGATTCGAACCCATCCGTGCGGTTGGATTTGTCATCTGAAGTGCAGATTGGCATCATGTTGGCCCTTGATCTTTGAGATTGACACCATCTCGCTCTGATACCACATGATAGGATCTAATAGATAGATTGTTACATGCATAATCACTCAAGCAAAGCATTAGTAATAACAGGAAGGATATACACCAATCACAATCACATAAATTGACACAAGATTTATAGTAGTTCCTCACTCACTTTGGTCCACTACTTAAGCCTCCTAGATTAGGGTTTCTAACCCGATTCCCTCATCCTTGAGGAAATCAATTTACTAAATGAGGTAATTAAAGGGTTACCTCAACCCAACTACAAGAGACATTCATTACAACCCAAGTAGCAAATGCTCAAGAACAAATATAGCACTGGCATAAGGCAAATAAAATTTTACAACAAAATGCCTAAGACTCTCAGCAAATATATATAAATGATATTACCAATTTGAGAGCATAGAATGAACGTGAATGCATTGACAATGCGTGAAGAAATCACATTGATGTGCTTGCAAATCCGTAGAGAGATTGAGAGTAGCAAACTATTCCTTCTCCTTAAAATATTATCAAAATATGAAATGTAGCTCTAGAATTTTCCTTCTCTATTTCTTATGTGCAAACTAAGGGTCCATGGGTTAATTTATAGAGTTAGGCCCTTAATGGGTCGTCTACTAGACGTTGGGGTTTAAATCCCAATGTTCATATAAGACTAAATTAATCTTCTACCCGTTCAGTTTTTAGCCAAAGGCTACGTGGTACCGGTACTAAAGTAAGAGTACCGGTATCGTTGCTTCTAGATTTGGGTTTGAAACACATAGCACAAATCTGTAACCCACTTGTGCCGGTACTAATCATGAATACCAATACTTGTTACCTCCAGTACCGGTATTGATCATGAGTAATGGTACTCATGGGGTTCAGGTTTGTTTCTCTGCAAAAACCCAAACCTATAACTCACATATACGGTACTAAACTTTAATACCAGTACTTGTAGGTTAGCAAGTACCTTTCTTAAGAGAATTATTCAATTACGTTCTTTGAAAATGATCGTAGTATAAATCCTAGTTGATCGCTAATTTATTTTACGATCTAAGTTGATTCTTTGTTAAGAGGCATACATTCTATAAATTAGAACAACCTAAACTAAAGACTAAAGGATGAAGACGATCTTCTCCTCCTTGTCTTCCTTGTCCTCTTGCCTCCTTCATGTCAAGATCTCCTTCTCATCATCATGCCTCCATCATTTTTTATTTGCCTTGATCTTCACATAAATCTGAAAATTACTCAATTGCAAACATTAATCCATAATAATTTTGTTAACACCAGAACAAGATATGGAATAAGGTTCCAACATCCCTGAGTTCGACCGGGACTCACCTCTCGTTAAATTTTATTTGTTTCGACATATTTCGTGCTATACTATGACATAAACATTCTTTTAATGCGATCTATGCCTCGAACACCCATCCTCCTTCCACCGACACCGTTCTTCATCCATATTCCCACCACATTTGTCCGGGGCATCATCAGAGTGAGTCATCCTCCAAGTGACTGTCGAGGGGGATTCTTCTCACCATTATCTTTTATTGCTTTCTAGTATAGTTGCAATTTCTCCATTGTAGCAAACACTTGTTTAGACATATATAAGATTGTTTCTCTCAAAAGAAAAAAATTGGTGTGTTTGCTTGGATCACAACCACCCAAATCAACTCTGGCCTCCTTGCTCTCCATCTTGCCATCTCCAATGCACGATCCTAACCATTAGATTTCCATCCAACGTTCACGAGCTCGGGCAGCCAAATCTCTCCACGCGACAATCCATTGCTTTCACGCAACGGTGGAGATAGGCACTCCCAACCTGCTACCTTGAGTTCGAGACCTGCTACACATTCAATTCTCAATAACGGAGCGCATGGAAGAAATTGAAACATCCGATGGTGATCAGGTGGTGAAGAGAGTGACGATGTGGCACAATGAGTGCCGCATGATCAATCCGCGTGATCTAAAGCCCAACCTAATGATCCATCTGATAAACACCAGTTTATCATCATTCTTATGCATTAAAACAAACCTAGCTCTTATGATTTAGCTCCACAAATGAGTTTTTGGGTTGAATTTAGGCATCAATTAGGTTAGGCATGCATTTCATTTTTTATTATGTTTTTAATGTGTTTCATAGAGTGTTAGGGACAAATAGATTGACAGATCCCTAAAACCCTTGCATTCTTGAAGGCAACTGGTGAAGAGGAAGCTCAATCAAGATAGGACCTAGCATATTCGAGCTCATCATGGCTGGATACCAGATCCTTTAGATTAGAGTTAGCTCCATTTAGCTCATCTTAGCTGAATGGCAAATCAGGGCAGCTCATCTCAGCTCAACCCAGCTCTAAGCAGCTCATCTCAGCTCATCTCAACTCAAGCTCCCATCCACTAAACTTAGTTGAGTCTAGCTCATCTTAGCTCCCTTTAGTTCACTCCACCTATATGGTTGTCCACACCTTCACCTTAACCCCAACCAAACCCTAACCTAACCCACTTAAATTGGCGCCAACCCACACCAAGTACCACCTCATCACATCCCTTCATGTTGGCACCAAAAACACCACATGCATCCCTTCATGTTGGCACCAACACACACCTAAATCCTAGCCCTACACATCACCACCTAAAGTCATCCCTACCACCCACCTAACCCCTTCTAGAATGCCTACCCCTGGCGCCAACTTGAAGCATCACTCCACCACCATAACTACCTCCTAACCAACCCTAGTTGGTGCCAAAATATCCTACCCACACCCCTACAAATTGGCACCAACACCACCTCCAATCTACACCCTGCACACCACCCTCCAACCTATCTTAACCCTTCATCTAGTGGTGTACCCTAACTGATGGAGGGCGAAAATCGCAGGTTTGAAAATACGATGTCGTAGCTTGTACTATAGTCCCGAAATCCTCTCATAAAAAATAATTTCTAAAATAACAAGACTGTGAGTCCCAATTGTTCATCTCTGGGAGGCGTTATGGAATTGCAAAATGAATTCGATCTCTTTTCCTCTCTACTTGCTTAAAATCGCTTGTCAATTTCTAATCTTTGGATCAATGTTTTGCCACTTCATTATTAGCCCTAATTACGTGCGCATGTGTTAAGTAGTTGACAAACATGAAAGTGTGAGTTTCAGTAAGCATGATTCTAGTTATATGGTGGTTGTTTACGGAAAATGTGTTAATAGTTTGATCCACAGCATCCTCAGGTACCGACATGCTAATTACAACAGATGATAATTAAAAGCATGCAACTTTAATCACACAAAAATATTGCAACAAGGCTCATGGTGATTTTCACACATAGATATTTATATATATATAAAGATTTTCATTGCTTGCATCAGGGCTATAGAGCAGAACTAATCGAAGGCTTGTAGAGGAATGCTCGAAATAACTACTGGCTACAAGAAAATGACTGCATACATGAATCTATGGGGGATTATGCATGCATCATTGGGTGACAATATGGAGAACACTACTAAGCAGTAATAAAGTACTAAATCTACGAAGAACTATCTACTTAGCTAGCAGAAATAAGGGCATTCGGAGGTGGGCTCCGATGGCCTTTGACTTGGTTGAGAGGAGAAGGAAGGGTGGCCAAGAGGGTTTAGGCTAGCCATTGGAGAGGTGAGGAGGAGGTGATCCAAGCTTTTGGTGTGGAGCTACTATTTGCCATGGTGGGAGCTCGTGGAGGTGGTGTGAAGGTGGAGCTATGCTATGGAATGTGGAATAATGGAGCCAAGCTTGAATGGGTGCAAATGGCCACCCCTTAGGTCTTTTTATAGATCTAAGGGAGACTCTTTAGAGAAGTTTGGAACTCTCTAGAGAGAGCTCAAAGTGTGGCTATCCAAGGTGGTTTTCTAGATCCACCATTTGTGGATCTAAAAATTGAATTCCTCTTGGTTGCTAATTTTAGCAACCAAGAGTGGCGCCACCTTGAAGAGAGTTCCAAAGAACTCTAGGTGGGTGTGTGTGCATGAATGGGTGTGTGTGTGTGTGTGTGTGGTCGTGCCCTAGGTGGCTAAGTGTGCTAGGTTAGTTCTTAATAGGTTTAGGTTAGGGTAGGTCTCAAATAAGGGTTGCAAATCTTAATTTTCTAAGGATAAAATGCAATTAAACTTAACACAAGTTTAATTAAATGAGTGTGAACCAAATTGAGAGTGAAATAAATCAATTAGGTTGGGCTTAGGTCAATTGGACTTGTGTGGATTGAGCTCTGAGCTCAATTCGACTCTATGAATCCAATTGACTAGGCAATTGTAATTGACTATCATCCAAGTCAATTGGGCTTAATGAGAACCTAATTTCTTAGGAGGGTCTAGAGGTGGTGTACTAGGGTTAGGGTACCTTAATTTAGGTTCCAAAGGGGTTGGAATTGGGTTTAGGGACCTAAGAACTTAAGATCAAGGCTTGAATTCTAAAATAGGAACTTGAGAATAGCTCCAGACATCCAATAAAAGTATTTGACTACTTATACTAAAAAATCAGAAGTCCAGACTTGCTATCTAGATGTCCAATCAGAGTCAAGAGGGATTTAGGGTTCTGTTTTGGGTATTCTACGGAAATTGGATGCCTGACCAAGTGTCTGGACATCGAATATACTACAGACTAGGGTTTAAGGTGTGTGGGTTGTGGCTAAGGGCCCTGGATGTCCAACAACCTATCTGGACATCCAGATAAGGGATGGAACTAGGGTTTTAAGGCTTCCTAGGCTTTGGTGACCTAATCTATGGGTGGCTAAGGCTTGGGAAGGCTTCTAAGGCTATCCTAAGGCTAGGATTGAACCTAAGTTCGTAATTTAATTGCTTTACTTATACTTAATAGAATATCATACCTCAACCCTTGACATTATTTCTCTACTACATTTTATTTTATTCTTCCTCTCTAGCTCTGATGTAGCACTAGCTTGAGATCCAGCTCCTAAGCTTGTTATTACCTGCAATTTATGCAATACACTTAATTAGTACATTATATCATTATTTCACATATAGCTAAGAGAAAGCAGTAAGGATGCAAATAATTCCTATGCATGCATGTATTACACTAGCTTGTGCTAAGTTGTAGCCTAATTTAGGTTAATTAAGATCTACGTTTGCTATGCAATCATACCCCTAAGCCTAAATCTTGCTAGTCCCTAGCAAGTGCAAAACTAAGTTATTTGCAAAATTGTCCCTGGGGTATTGATTATTTTTATCAAGTGTATGACTAGAGATTCTTTTCCTTTTTGTGTTTATCCTAAAATCTAGAAATCTGGACAATCGTGAATGTGCAGCTATGGAGCTTTTGCAACGGATTCTAGTGGAAAACCTAATTTACATCTAAAGCCTGTACTTGATCCCTAGTAAAATTCTAGCAGGATAGACAAACTTCTTCTCGCAAGGTATTCGAGATATTCTATGAATTCCACCTCATCTTTAAGGTTGGTGTAGAGAATGTCAGAGAGAAATGGTTGTTTATTTGGTGGCTCACACTCATTTGGTGCTACATAGAGATTAGTACTACAGAATCTAAATTCCCAAATTATTAACTCAACTCAGAGAAAGATGAGAAAAACTATGCTGACTTTGTTTCCTTTCTATTCATTCTCTCTTTCTCTTTTCTTTTCTTTTCTTTTTCTTTTCTTGAGCTCACAATCTCACCATATTTACACATATTCCATATTTGGTAGTCTCACATGGCATTAACACTTTAATCGAGTTCTAATAACCCTATAGTAAGTCAGAATTTCTCAGCCAGCATTCGGTCAGTCAAAAACACAGAAAAAGTCGGTTAAAGGCATATTTGGTGGATCTCAACTTTATTTGGTGGCATTGCCTCAATGCAAATTAAATAAATACTAAGTACTCATAACTCTCTTTTTGCTTTTTCTTTTCATATATTTTTTTGCTTTTTTTCTTTCTTTCTATTTTTTGATTTTTTTTCCTCATTTTTTCTATTCACTTTTTTATTTTTTTTTTCATATATAATTTTTTTCTAACATAACACAATCTAGAAACACATTCATGAATTTTATTGAGGAGGCATTATTTGGGATTGGTGGTACTTAAGATGCATTCACTACAAGAAATTAGGGTTTTGGTCACGATTAAAAACCGTGACCAAATGACTCATAGCCGTCACCAATTAGCGATAACAAAAGTTGCGTTGCGAAAGGGTCTTTGGTGACGGTTCCACGCAAAACCATTAACAAAGGCTTTGGTAATGGTTCCACCCAAAACCGTCATGAAAGCTGCAGAGTTTTGGTGACTGTTTTGGGTGGAACCGGCACGAAATCCCTAAGCTTCGATGACGGTTCCACCCAAATTCGTCATTGAAGCCCGCCGTTAGCTACATTCTGCAACTTCTGTCACGGGGCTTTGGTGACGGTTTTAGGTGGAACCATCATCAAAGCATAGGGATTTGGTGCCAGTTCCACCTAAAACCATCACCGAAGTGCACCGTTAGATAGGCTCAAATCACAGCTTTGTTCACGAGCCTTTGGTGATGTTTTTAGGTGGAACCATCACCGAAGCATATGGCTTTGGTGATGGTTCCATCCAAAACCGTCACCAAAGCCCACTGTTAGCTACGTTCTGTAGCCGTAGTCATTGTTATAAACTCTGACCAAAGACTTTTAGTCACAGATGTAGAACCGTGACCGAAGAGAGCCTTGGTCATGATTAATAACCCTGACTAGAGGTTGGTGTGGAAGAAAGAAGGTTCCTTTGGTCACGGTTCCCTAACCATCACCAAAGGGTCATCATGACTAAAGGAATTACCTTTGGTGATAGCTAACCAGCCATCAAGAAAGATTCTCTTTGGTAAGGCTAGTAAATTTAACTTTCTTACTAAAAATGGGCTGGTTATTGTGCACCAAGGAGGGTCTTTAACAAAATAAGATAGGAGGCAAGTATTTCCCAGATGGTAATTTTTGGGAATATATGCCCAAGTCACCATATTCTTCCTTCATGAAGGCGCTTCCAACTATAAAAAGTATGCTTTTCAGCAATGTGTTATGGTTAGTTGGAGATGGGAAGAATATAAATATTTAGAGTGATCCGTGGTTGAAGGCTGAAGAGTAAAAGTCGATTAGATAGTGTATACTCCAGGAATTAAAGGTGGTAGATTTGATAAATGAACAAAATTCGAATTGGAATGAAGAAAAAATTTCCAGTAGCTTTGGCTGCAAGACTATAGAAAAAATTTTAAGTACTCCAATAGACATGGGATAAGACTTACTAATATGGAAACCACATCCTAATGGGAAGTTCTCAGTTAAGTTTACGTATATGACCTTGGTAAATGAAGAGGGAATCAACTCTAGTCTTACAGAGAAACAAATAGCCTATTGTAAAAAGGTTTGGAATATGAAGGATATAGCTCTGAAAATAAAGTTATTCCTCTTGGAGAGCAGTGACTGATGCTCTACCTTTAAAGGGAACATTATTGAAAAAATTTCAGATTGAAGACTCATTGTGCCTGTTTTGTCAAATTGATAAAGAGGATTGGTTGCATATGATTAAAAATTGCCCTTTTGCAAAGGCAATTTGATTTTATTAGGGTATAACAGCATGGCCTGAGCAAGATGGCTAGATGGATGAAATGGAGAAATTGATTGAGCAATTCCAACTGGTAGGGCTCAGAAAAGAATTGATAGTATATTTGTTGCACCCCTTATGGATACATAGATGCAAAGTTGTGACAGAAGGGGAGACTATTGATTAGCCCATAGTTGTGGGTTATTTAAGTATTTAAGTGCCTACACATTAGGTTAATTCTAACATTTATTTAGTATAAATTAGGATGTAAATAGATTAATTCATAATTTTAATCTAATTACATAATCCATACATTGCATTCATATCTTAAGTGCATTTAGAATTAGCTTAGAATAGCATTCATCTAATTAGATAACCAATTAGGTACATTGTTTTTATTAACATAGAAGTTGAGGGTCTATACATAAATAATCCTAATATTTTAACATTATTTTCTTTATCCTTCTTCTTTCAGAACGGCTAGGTGCCGCTCCAACGCCCGGTTGCTGCAGTGATGAAGCCATTCAAGGGGGAGCGGATGTGGTGGATCTGGTCGGCGGCTGATTTCAAACTTGTTCAGGCCACTACAAAAGGAGCAGGGAGGCAGCCGAGCTCGGGAGGCCTCCGCCACCGACTCACCACTATGCAGAGAGAACCTCTCTCTTCCACTCCACACTACCGGCCTCTACCGTGGCGGCGAGTCTCCACCACCGTGGGCGTGTGGGGTGACAGGCCACACCGCCATCTGGAGCTCGCCTGCATTACCGTGAGCACCTTAGCGTGCAACTCCCTCGCCGTCATCACCAACCACCACCGCCGCAACAACCGTCACTGCAATCACCTTCTCATTCACTTATGACGTCTGGAAAATTTCCCGGACGTCTGAAGGTACCCGCTCACCTGCGATCACCCGCCCATCTCACCGTTCACGCCCGCACCACCACCCCCGCGCCTGCGCCTTCATCCGTGCGCACCCACGCCTGCAGCGCCCTCCTCCAACCATGCCTGCAGACCCGGACAACCGAGCACACCTCCTCCCACGCCGGCCGCTTGCAAGCGCCATTCACTCGCAACTGCAGAGCCCTTCACCCACGCGCCTGCACCCTCCAACAGCGCCTACAGTCCACGCCGTTCACCACTGCGCCTGCAGAACCGCCAGCAGCGCCCTTCGCCCACGCTTGCTACAGCCTGCGCACCCCTGCCAGCTGCAGCCGCACCCGCTCAACCGCCTGCAGACCCGTCCTCCCGCGCCTGCAGAGCCGTCAGCAGCAGCGCGTGAGCAGATCTCACGCCAACAGCCGCGCGAGCTCACCGGCTGAAGCACCTACACCGGAGCTCGTCCGGCCACCTCCGGCCGCTGCGCGACTCGCGGCCACCACCGATTCGAAGCCCTTTATCCAAGGGACCTCCTCCGAGCTTCCCGCGCCCGGCCATCGGCTCCTCGTCGCGCAAGACAACGGGGAAAAATTCCCCTGTTTTGCTACAGTAAAACGTTAATTAAAATTTACATTTTCTGCCATTGCCACATTTTAATCATATTCTATTGACTCTGCATTGCGGAAAATATCCTGTAGTTTCTCATAATTGCTATTTCAGCATTGTTTCTTGCTTAAACCTTAATCTAAAGGCAATCTTGGCTTGGTTCTTGTCCAAATTGACTACGAACAAACATTTTTAAGTGGCGCGAATTTTAATACGTTATTGCCTCCCTGTGGATACGACCCGCTCCTCTGCGAGTGGTTATTTCTTGTTAAAAATTGATTAGTCGATTTTTCCACCACATTAAACTACAAACAACTTAAAAGCGAAAGATCGACAGTCAAATGGCGCCGTTGCCGGGGAGGCAACAGACGCAATAATTTTGCCTAATTTTATTTTGATTATTTGTCAATTGCATAGAGATTTGACCATTCATTATTTTCTTTTTTTTGCAAGAATCAGCTAGTGTGAGAGGCGACCCTTGACGTCGCCAGACGAGAATAGGGCGAGCCATTTTTAAATGGAGGAGAAGGACGAGGACGCGACGGACACCATTTAGTCATTAGTTTAATTAGAATAGAATTAAGATTGTAGACTTAATTTTTCATTACAGTTAGTTTGAAACCCTTGTTCTGGGGCATATTTTGAGGGTTTGTTCCTTGATTTTGTTTTGGACCCGTGTTAGGTAATTTTTGGGAGCCTGTTCCCTTTTCTTTAGATTTAGGTTTATTTTTTTTTTTTATTATTTCTTTTATTTGCTTGTGCATAAGTAGTTCTAAAAAAAAAAATAGAAAAAGAAAAAAATGAGCTACCTACTAGAAGCTGCCTGCCCTAGGACGAACCATTTAGGTCTGTATGAGCAGCCTCTAGATTTGCTTTTCTACATTGCGTGCATTTTTGCATTGAAGATCGCTGGAGGCAAGGTACGTATTCTCTTACTTTGCATCCTATTTTTGATCATGCATTGCATTTGGGATTTAATGCGAAGACCACCTAATCTGTACTGAATAAATCTAACAAGTGGTCACATATTTTTTTTAGAAAAAGGACTAATTAAAGGAAGGACATTTTAAAAATCAAGGATTTGATTTTCAAACTTGGTGTGCGATTCAAAGTTCAAAATCTTTGATGGTGTATGCACACTTATTTCACTTGCACCACGGCACGTTTCTAGACACTCCTTAGGTTTGGAAATACTAGGACAAGAGCCCTCCTTTCGTTGGATTTTGAAGTGTTCGGAACTTGAGATCAAAGGTTTTGTAAATCCAAAGAGGGGGATACCCTGTCACGGATTTTTGGGGGTAGTTGAGGAGCACCGCGAAAGCACAGCTTCAAAGGAAGGCTTAGGCCTACTTGCATCCCTCGATCTTCCGTCTTTGGATTTACTTGACCATTTGAGATTTAGGGAAGAACACCTAAGCTCCAACTAGGTCTTTTTAGTCGAGCCGTAGGTCGACAATAGGCATGTAAATTGATTGAACAAATTGTATTGTCACCTGCAATCTGACTTAAAATCAAAAGCCTAAATTGGGAAAGACCTAAAAGGTCCTTTTTGAATTGTGTCTTGCTTGGGGAATTTTGATTGAAGTGTGAGTTAGAATGGACCACATTGATTTTCATCCTTTCACATCTTGCCCACACCCTCACCCCCACTCTGCATCCTTCGTTCCCAGACGTCGAGATGGTCCATTCCTTGATGGACATAATGACAATCATTGGGATCCATTTTACTCCTATTATAGGAGTATTGGCCTAGTTAAGCCCCAAATTAGTGAGCAGAACTCAGGAGTGGGATTTGCTTTGCCCAATATCCCACATACCAAAGAAATACCCAACCCACCCTCCCTGAAAACTTATAATGGTTGGACAAACACTCTTGGGTACTATAAGCCTGAGCCTAACTTCTCTTATGATAGAAATGACCTCTCCTCTTTGAAGATGGAAATACAGAAAATGCAAAATGAAATGAGTGAATTGTTAGGAGAATCTTTGAGAGCAGGCCAACAAGAAAGAGATGAAATTAGCCACCCAATCTGCCCCATTGACGATGACGTACACCCCTCTACAATAGATGCATCTCCCGTGGGAAAGCTACACTTTAAGTTGAAGGGAAATTCTGGGGAGAATAGCTACTTTTCGAGGATCGATTTTGAAACCTCCCCATTAGATGACACTTCCTTGAGAGATCTACACTTTAGGTGGGAGGAAAATACACATGAAAGTAGCTATGCATTGGATGAAGAAAGGTGGCAACTCGAGGAAGATGATGATAAGGTTGAGTATCCACCTGAATTATATTGGAGTCAAAAGAAGGGAACGATGGTACCATTGGAAGACCTCGACCCAGATGATAGTATTTTCATGACATTTGATGAAGTGGGTCAAAGTCAAGTTGTTAATCCTACCCTCCCTTCTGATCACGATATGGAACTCAAACCCACCCTTAGGGAACCTAACCCTAAAGAAATTGACCTATCTGAGGAGTCTGATGTAACCAATGTAAATAATTTACCTCAGATAGAGCACCCTAAGGGATCTGCTGAGATATTAAATGATTCTAGACCTCGGGTACATGATGAATTGTGTGATGAGGAGGAAGACGAATTATATGAGGAACCTACATTCAAGATTTGGAGTGACACTAAGGGTGATTATGTCTTATTTGAAGAGTTAGTCCCTGAGGATGTCACAAATTTGACCAAATTAGGTTTCCTTGGCACACCCATTGATGATATTTCTCCTCATGATAAAATGATGGAAAATTTGGAAGCAATTTCTAAGATTTATGTGGATTCACATATAGACTCCGGGGAAGATTTGAGTAAAGAACAAAAACCCGGGGATGACATTGATAGGATAATCCCTAGATCTGTTGCTTCCAACCTGCCTTCATTCACTTCGAAGCCACCCTCTGATTCGCTTATATCTGAAAGCAAAATTGTGACTCCTGATGAAGAGCAGGAAGATCCACGTGATGGTGCAAGGAATGCTAGGGATGAAAATGAGGATTTAGAAAGAGTGTTTGGGATGGACACCAAGCTGATTAAACCCAACCTAGATCTTATGGCCATCCCACAACCTCGTAACTTGGACACCCTAGACGATCCTTGCCTTAGAGAATTGCTCATTTTTGTTCTGACTAGGGGGCTTAACAGACCAATATTTTCTGTAATGGAGTATCAGGTATGGATTGATGATTTCTTTAGTCAGTCCATTACCCTGGGGGTTTATCTCTATACCATTCCTTCCCCATTCTTTTTGGAGGATCCTTGTCATCCTACCCCTACCCCTTTGGAAGTTATTTTAACTGTTTATCCTTTAGAACCTCTTCTGGTGACCTGGGAAGATTTCATTCCCATTTTAGTTGGGTGAGCATTTTCTATCGGGATTCATCATCAGCTCGCCAACATCCTAGGTTACCTATTTTCTAGGCCAACTTTGCTTTGCTCATTTTTAGGGCCTATTTCTGCAATTCTTGAACCTGATTTGCAGGTTCCTCAGCTATTCAGCCCAGCTTTGACCCAGGTAATATCCTTCTATGCAATGAGGACATTGCAGATTTTAGGCATGGGGGGGTGTACTTGGGGATATACATAGCATAATTGCATACATTTGTACATATAAAAAAAAAAAAAGTTTTGAGCTTAACTGGCTAAGTCCTGCATTCTTAAGCAAATCAGAACTCTAGCGTAGACTAAATTAATTCTAGGGTCAAACTTTAGAAGCTAAATAAGCTACTAGCTTTAGACCTTTAGGGTCCTTTGTGGACTTAAAAACTTAAGTAGGAGTTAAGTTGCGGACCATTCTTCAAGAGGTTGAGGAAGGGAAGCTAGGGTTTGAGTTAAAAGGTGGGGTAGTACCTGGAGTCTTATTCTACCTTTTGGTTTACGGGTCCTTGTAACCCAAGCATCCAAATTTCACACACTTGGTCTGGTAATTAACTTAATTTCTGAAAAGAGATTTGGTTCTCTTAGTTTTGACTTAAGAAAGGTTTGAAAACACATTTTGATTGGAAGAGTTCCCGCCGCAGGAGAGGTGGAGTATATACTCACCTTGAGGATGCGATGGTAACATATTACCTCCTCGGCGCTTATCTCTTAGGATATCCATCCTACTGGGGGCATGTAAGCGCATTACGCGGTTCAGGTACCATGGGCGGCCCTATCTCGAAGTGCCGATTGCCATAGGCCTGAATTCGCTTAAGAAATCCATGGGCGATACTATCTCGAAGTGTCGATTGCCAGGAGTTCTTGGGGTCATTATGGGCGGTGCTATCTCGAAGCATCGAAAGCCAGGCACCCTTCGAGGTATGGTAATGGGGATAATGAATCCGACACAGACCGTGTTGATAGCTGATCTGAGGTTAGACTTAGAAGAATCAAACAAAAAAAAAAAAGTATATATATTAAAAAAAAAATTTCCTTTAACTCAAATAACTCAGACCAATGCACAAGCACGGATGCTTTAATCTCAGGGATTAATAAACTTTAGCGTAGAGTCAGAAATCAGGGAAACTTGTGCCTGCAACTCGTCTTTAGCCGACCTAGTCTGTAACTTAGCAACTACTTAGGAACCTTGGTTCTAGAGCCTGAACTTAATATGCTTCTGAAGGAAGACTAAGTGAGTTGACTAGTCTACTTGGAGTGCTAGGTTTCGCTTAATTTTGCTAGGGACTAGCAAAAACTAGGCATGGGTGTATTTGATTAGCCCATAGTTGTGGGTTATTTAAGTATTTAAGTGCCTACACATTAGGTTAATTCTAACATTTATTTAGTATAAATTAGGACGTAAATAGATTAATTCATAATTTTAATCTAATTACATAATCCATACATTGCATTCATATCTTAAGTGCGTTTAGAATTAGCTTAGAATAGCATTCATCTAATTAGATAACCAATTAGGTACATTGTTTTCATTAACATAGAAGTTGAGGGTCTATACATAAATAATCCTAATATTTTAACATTATTTTCTTTATTCTTCTTCTTTCAGAACGGCTGGGTGCCACTCCAACGCCCGGCTGCTGCAGTGATGAAGCCATTCAAGGGGGAGCGGATGTGGTGGATCTGGTCGGCGGTTGATTTCAAACTTGTTCAGGCCACTACAAAAGGAGCAGGGAGGCAGCCGAGCTCGGGAGGCCTCCGCCACCGACTCACCACTATGCAGAGAGAACCTCTCTCTTCCACTCCACACTACCGGCCTCTACCGTGGCGGCGAGTCTCCACCACCGTGGGCGTGTGGGGTGACAGGCCACACCGCCATCCGGAGCTCGCCTGCATTACCGTGAGCACCTTAGCGTGCAACTCCCTCGCCATCGTCACCAACCACCACCGCCGCAACAACAGTCACTGCAATCACCTTCTCATTCACTTAAGACGTCCGGAAAATTTCCCGGACGTCTGAAGGTACCAGCTCACCTGCGATCACCCGCACATCTCACCGTTCACGCCTGTACCACCACCCCCGCACCTACGCCTTCATCCGTGCGCACCCACGCCTGCAGCGCCCTCCTCCAACCGCGCCTGCAGACCCGCACAACCAAGCACGCCTCCTCCCGCGCCTGCCACTTGCAAGCGCCATTCACTCGCGACTGCAGAGCCCTTCGCCCACGCGCCTGCACCCTCCAACAGTGCCTGCAGTCCACGCCGTTCACTACTGCGCCTACAGAACCGCCAGCAGCGCCCTCCGCCCGCGCTTGCTGCAGCCTGCGCACCCCCGCCAGCTGCAGCCGCACCCGCTCAACCGCCTGCAGACCCGTCCTCCCGCACCTGCAGAGCCGTCAGCAGAAGCGCGCGAGCAGATCTCACGCCAACAGCCACGCGAGCTCACCGGCTGCAGCACCTGCACCGGAGCTTGTCCGGCCACCTCCGGCCGCCGCGCGACTCGCGGCCACCACCAATTCGAAGCCCTTTATCCAAGGGACCTCCTCCGAGCTTCCCGCGCCCGGCCATCGGCTCCTCGTCGCGTAAGACAACGGGGAAAGATTCCCCTGTTTTGCTACAGTAAAACATTAATTAAAATTTACATTTTCTGCCATTGCCACATTTTAATCATATTCTATTGACTCTGCATTGCAGAAAATATCCTGTAGTTTCTCATAATTGCCATTTCAGCATTGTTTCTTGCTTAAACCTTAATCTAAAGGCAATCTTGGCTTGGTTCTTGTCCAAATTGACTACGAACAAACATTTTTAAGTGGCGCGAATTTTAATATGTTATTGCCTCCCTGTGGATACGACTCGCTCCTCTGCGAGTGGTTATTTCTTGTTAAAAATTGATTAGTCGATTTTTCCACCACATTAAGCTACAAATGACTTAAAAACGAAAGATCGATCAGTCAACTATTTCATTAATGGTAGTATAATTCTTAGTGTGCGGGGTATTTTATCATGTCCCCAAATCAATGCAAGATGTCACGTAAACAAGCAACATAATGCAAAGGGCATTTCAAATGAAATGTTTTTTTTCCAGAATCGAGCACTTCAAATAAAATTCAGAAATCCAAAATACATTAGGGAAATATATCCTTTTCTATCTTGAACTAAATATCAACGTCGAATTAGGAGTAAAATTTCATACTAACCATTGCAGCATCAAATACATAAAGTTTCTCCCCTGAAGGAATGTGAATTGTCTTTGGTCCTACTTCACCCTTTAGCAGCTTGTTAACAAGGTGAATATTGGCAAATGTAAGTTGACTTGGGATCCCATGAGTACAGCTTCGACTCTGGAACTTGTACCTGATTCCACGTTGGGTTGCCCTTTGCGATGGCCTCATAGGTGCTTCTGAACATGTCTGGTAGGACACTGGACTGAACTACCTGCAATTAGAGATATCATGCCAAGAATGATTCGTTCAAAAAACCTCATGCCAAGAATGAGCTCCATCCAAAAAAATGGAACTTAAGATTTGGGTGAATTACTACTAGAGCTTCAACTTCTAGCTGCATCTGCTACTGCTATTGCTACATCTACTACTGCTGCTGATGCATCAACATCTACTACTGCTATTGCTGCATTTGCTATTACTGCTACTACTGCTGCATCTAGAAAGGTGACTCTTTATGGAATAAGGATGGAAAAGAAGAAAAAATATATAGCACCTATTAAGCTCCAAAATCTATCTATCTACCTAGGAAATAGACCACTGAAAAGGAGGAGCATCTCTGCTGCATCTCTGCTACAGCATTGCTAATTTGAATGCTATGAAGGAGGAGCTGAAGGCTGCAAACGAGCACTTGGTTGATCTGGAAAAGGAGCAGGTCCAGCAGCACCAGCAAGTCCAGCAGCAGCAACAGCAAACTTACTTCAGTCCTGCATCATCATGTACTATGTTTGATTAACCAGGAAAGTTAATTTATAGCTTGTTGTTTAGCAAATCTACTTCTGATACCTTTATTGGCTAGCCTAGAAAATCTACTTGAAAATATTCTGTTGCAGTCTCTATTATACAAACTAAACCACTCTTAACAATGGCCCCAGGATGAAGACGTTTAGTAGGGTCAAGAATTACCAAAGGCTCTCTCCCCCTATAGCAATAGTATATCACTCCTTCCTGGGGAGCAAGAGCACCTCCTTGTGGCCCCATCTTAACCGTCCTTTAGACCAACAACCACCTTTCTCCTCCCTCACCACTTGCATTCTCCCTAAATCCCTCCAAATGTACAATATCCTAAGTTGAGCAAATAATATGCATCTTTTACTCCATGTGGACAAGGAGGAGACATTGTCATATTCTTAAAATATGGGGGATCGTGGAAGTAAGTTGAGTTGGGATCTCATGAGTATAGCTTTGACTCTGGAACTTGGAGTGTGACTCAAGAAAGGGAGAAAGAGGTAGGCAAGGCATGCTTAAGGCGACGATGAGATCCCCTAGGTAAAGAGCCTCACCTTTGAGGGAATGGGTTTGCTCCTTTCCTCATGCTGTTGCTTGGTTGCCTCTGGCGACAACCTCAACAGCACTGACAAGTCAATCAGACTTCAGGAATAAGAAAATGACAGTGATGAATCCATGCACAAACTACTCAATCATCTCATTAACATTTAGCTTGCTATTTTCTTAAAGGAGTAAACATATCTAAGGTTGACAACCTGTTACAGATAGGTTGGTATTGCACATAGAACTATGTTTTGGAAACACAAATTTTATCAAGAACTAGCGAAGCATTTACCAGTCGGCTACAAAGCCATGTCCTTTTCCTTGAATTATCTCAAGAGGTAAAAAATTTGCTACCTGCATATAGTAAAAGTCCTATCCTTGGCCAATTTCTTTGCAAATCTAAAGTCTATAAGCTACATTTTAAGATAGAAACATGATCAGAGGAGAAAAACTATTTCCTGTTGCAATACTAAAGTAAGTTTGTTAAATATAATTGAAATACAGACCTGTAGATGTCCACATTGGTCAAGCATTGAGATATTAGGAGAACACCACTGTAAAGAACTGAATTCTAAATTGAAAAAAGTGCAGCCATAAGTGTATTGCACCATAACTCTACAACTCCATCAAACCAGTGTGCCAAATGTCTAAAGCACATGGAAGTTAGAAAATGTCAATAACTTTGTGTAATTCTTCCAATGCAATTACAATTGATGCTGCACAAAACTGTGCAGATGATTCATCAAGAGGCGAAGTGAGTATTGAAGCTAGTGGGAAAGCTAGACAAGTGCTTAGCAAAATGCTAGCATGAAACTTATCAGAACATGTGCGTAATACTTGTGGCACACAAGAAGATTGGCTCAAGCTCTTAAATAGATCTCTCTCTTTCAAAACCTGTGCTTCTTTTCCAAGCTCCTTGACTTTCCTCTTGGAATATCTTCTCAAGGTACGCAACTTTTCTGCTTAGCGATTAGGGAGAAGCCACGAACATGTCAATACCATTCACTGGATCATATTCCATATATTTTTTGAAAAAGGAAAGGGTAATCATATTCCATATAGGTGGTAGTCATTTTGGAAGAAAATATAAAGTCAATTATAATTTGTTTCTCAAAGGAGAAGATGGATATCTACCTGATCCTTTGGGTAGCATGATGCCTATCTCTAAACAGTCAGTTGAATACAAAACCATTTTCCATTCCTTGGCAGAATAATAAGTAGATTAATGTGCCAGCAATTCTAAACACAAGAAGATACATGATTGAAACCACTGAAAACATGCCAAATCAGACAATTCAATGTTGGTGAATCTATAAGCATCATCCTTGATGGCCTACCTGCAGAAGGGGGTGCTAAAGAATCTTTCGACCTAATAAGCAAATACAAAACACAAACAAGCGGGAGGAACATTTTCATTCTAGACCATTCTCTCAAAGTACCAACACTACATGGTCGATGCTTCTAATTTCCACTGCATAATTAGTTACGTCATGTACATACTTTCTACCATCCTACTGCAGCTTGGACAACATGCCAACAGTTGAATCAAACTTCTCCTTTGCAATGACTGTACAAGTTACACTGCCAAGAGCAACTACACATATCGAAGGAATCTATTCACCAAGAAGTGCCCACTACCCAAAATTGCTCCCTTCTGAAAGCTCCAACTCACGCTCATTACTATCTTGGGAATGACCATATTCAACAACAGCGGATGAAAGACTGCTAAGATGCAGATTTCCTATGAAATTTGCATTGTAAGTCAGTCTCACCTATCCCTTCTGGATGATATACAAGGCAAATATAATGTCATTCTGCAGCAGTCAACAAACATGAGAACATCAATGAGCAGAACATCTGAACTCTTATTGTGAAAACCTTAAACTGTCTATGGATCTAAATCCCTCCAAATGTACAATATCCTCAATGCATCTGTATTTCTTTTCTTCAAAAAAAAAAGAGGATCAATGCATCTGTAATTTAACAGGAGTGACATTTTAGGCTACCTTTTTTTATTGACCTGGAATCTTTGATAGAGAAGCAAACTAAGGGGAATGGACAGGGTAGAGCAGTATGGAACGGTGAGACTAAAAAGGTGAAGGCACCATAATGGCAAGAAATCTCCACCTGGAATCTTTGATAGAGAAGCAAACTAAGGGGAATGGACAGGGTAGAGCAGTATGGAACGGTGAGACTAAAAAGGTGAAGGCACCATAATGGCAAGAAATCTCCACAATAACAGAAGCATGATGGAGATAATAGGTATAGGTTGCAATTGGGGGCAAACCACTCCACTACTAGTGTTGCCAAGAGGTCACTAAAATAGTCAAAACATGACTGTTACATGGTTTTACCACTTACCCTACAAACATAAAGATATAAATATGCAAAACTTAAAGTGGTAACAGTTTCATTTGTTTCTTACTTGTTCAATAGAAAGCTCAGGTTTCACCATATTTGCCCGCACATCAAAATTCTATAATAAACCACACATGGTACTGATTGGCAGAGGTGCACACTCTTGGTCAACTTTGAACCGTACTTGACAATAATAAAGCTACATGAGTTTACATGTTATTATCTCAAATTATGATCAAACAACAAATGTTACAACTACTACATGAGAAAATGACATATTAAATGTCTTTCTTGCATGCATTGGAAAATCATTCTACCACAGAATCAATCATTTTCTCAAGGAGCTAACCCCATTTATATTCATACGTGCAAAATGGTGGAATCAGTAAATGCCAAGATAAAAAGCTGATATACCAAGCTATGGCCCTATAGCGAATTCAATTGTTTTCGAATAGCAAATTCAACAAGATATAAAATATAAGTTGGATAGATTAACAAGTAGTTTTATAGTGTTCAGTGCTTGTGATAGGAGAAATTGGGATGAACTGAAGCTCCAAATCCAAAATTGGATAGAACACAAGTCATAAGGTGCATTACAATTCTCATTTATGCATACTTTGTTAGGTAGAATATGGCTTGCTTTGCAATGTGCAGATGCAGTTAACAAACTAATAAGAGTTCTATATAATAACACCAATGCTGGAAAACCCCCATTGAAAGCTGTAGGTTCAGGTCTCATGCCCCCTGCTGATACTGCCTTGTAAATTCAGTGCAGAACCTTAAAATGATAGTCATAAAGGAAGAGTTTTAAATCAGCCTTTATTAACATCACAAGCTCTATCCTGCTATCTGGAAAGCCCAAAACCATGTAACGGAAGCAATCTGGTTTTGTCTTCGCATTACACAAAAAAATCATGCCACCAAGCTCCTTGATTTTCTGATGATTTGTCTGGCTATTGTTTTCCATAGTATACTACCCTCTGCTTTGTTGACCAAGCTGCTGTTGATTGCTAATGATTCCATTGCTATTTTCTTTAAATTGATTGTCGATGCTTTTCTTCACTTCTTCACTTTGATCTATGGGTTGTTTCCCAAAATTTTGTTCCTTGGGTATCCCCTTAACATCAAGATTTTCTACAAGCTGTTCTTCTTTTGTGCTCTCCGCTGCAACTGAAACTTCAGTTACTTTTGCTATAGAGTTGAGTGTATTTATCAGATTTATTTTGGAATGCAAGTTTTTTGATTCCCTAGAATCATTCTTGGCAGCCTTCTTTCTCTTCCTTCCCATAAGTTAGACTCACGAATCAGAATAATGAAACCTAGACAAATGAAGATGGTAGCAGTCAAGTTAAATTTCTAATGGATAAATAGATATTTTACCTAAAAAGGGAAACAAGAAGAATACAATAAAAGAACGTGAAAATTATATGTTTCAAAACCTAAAAGTAACCAACAGGACTCCAAAAACAAAACTTGATAGCTATTTATTCCTTAATAGCAAATGCTGAAGTTAATCTAGAATCATGATCAGAGTTGAATGCATTAGAATGTAAATTTTGGAAATGGGTTCAGTATCTAGATACAAGGTAGGTTCTAATTACCCTTCTAGTAGGATTATCTGGAATTGTTGCTTTACCCTTCTAACTTGCATGATCTAGAAGGCGAGTTTCATAAAATCCAAAGTCATCAAGTAATGATGTCTTGCTAACATGATCCTTAAACAACTTGAGAATTTGATTACCATGTTAAAAGACACCATCAGGCATAATTGTTAGTTAATTATTGTATGAACATAGTTGTTGAAAGTAGAACCCTTCTTTTAACGAAGAGAAGAAGCAACAGCTGCATTAAAGATAAACATTTTAGTTGTATTGGAACGAGATGCATAATTTTTTAATTTTTTTAACAAAGGATAGGGTATATAATCAACGCAATGCGCGTCCTGACCTTTTCATCCCTAAGATGTATTAGATCTCCAGCCAAGGCAACCTAAGCAGGTACCTAAATGCATAAAGAAAAATGTCAGATAACCACATGAGCAGGTTTATAGTTAAGCATTTCTTTATCAAACAGATCAAGCATGAATATTACTTTAGCTCTACTTGAGAGTGAACTAATGCATAATATGACTAATCAACATACACACCTACTGGAAAACATGATCACAAAGGCAATGGAAAGTACCGGGCCTAGGGAGTTGGCTCCCTCATCATGCAGAAAAGGAAGCCCTCGACCCATCCCAAGAATTATGTTGAATCTTTGTTTCCAGTTAGTGGTCCATGTTGTTCACCTATTAGGTAACCACTAGAAAAAGAGCAACACCACAAATCAAAGTTAAAAAAAAAAGGGGGTGAACAAAGGAAAAAATGGTAGGTAGATTTAATACTGAGCTCTTTATATCATTATTATGGTACCTATCTCATACATTCACCACAAATGCAAACATACTGATATTATTATTTCCCAAATTCATATACTACAAATGCAAACATACTCATATCATTATTTTCCACATTCATATACCACAAGTGCATGTATATATTCTACCACTCATATATATATTCCATCATTAACCACATACATGATACTCATGCATAAATAAAACACATGTATATATCACATGTTTTGAAATGTATACATAAAACTAGACGTGAAAAAAAAAAAAAATCCAAGCAACTATGTAGTGGCTTCTATGCCGCCTGTTCCAGAACCTCCGCAGTCATCATCAGGTGGATAAGGTGGGAAGTGAAAAGAAGCATGATCTGCACCACCTCATCCCAATGCACTTAAGATTGCCTGAAACTGTGCCTGCATCTGTGCCTGCATCTTCTCCCATTCTTGATGTGCTTCATGTCTCTGTCATTCTAGTATATCATTTGTCTTGTCTAATTTTGACGTAACATCATTTAGTTTCCCTTGAAATGCCTCCACTTGTGTCTGTAACTATTGCAACCTCTCTGAACCCCCCCATCCCTTTCTTCCATACCAACTAGTAACAGTCTCACTCGCACCAGCGCTACGAACAAAACCACCATGCTCGGGGGGCATAACTGTCCTAAATGCTTGCTCTGCTGTCATAGGCTGTAATGGGCCAATCTCTGATTGCTCATCGATATCATCACTAGAAGGATGCATCAACTCCATCATGCGACCCTACACATAGTTGAGCTTATGGTAAGTTCTCCTAAATGTTTACCAGTAAGTTATTCATTACTTGTTTGAGCGAGCTTACATGTCTCTCTTGATATAATTGATCAATCTAAACACGGGGTCCATCATCATTAGACTTGCTATGACTCCTCTCATAGATCGAAACACGATCAAGTTGTACACCATTATGGGTATCTGACTGTATATTTGAGATGTGGTTATGAATTAAGTTATCCTAAATTTAAGCTTCTCTTATTTAAATCTCATAACTTGTAATTTTTATAATAGATATTATAATCAATAATCTTTCTATCGTCAATTAAGCCGATGAAAATGTACTTACATAAGTATCCCTCAAGGTATCTATGCTCATCCATCCCAAGCAGTGGGTTGCAGTCAGAGTTTTCACCCTATTAGCTTTATTTTTCTTAGCTTGCTCCTATAACAGTAAATTATGGAAATTGGCACTTAATCATTTTGCTGGTAGAATAGAAGTTACTAATATAAAATATTAATTACCTTTGTGTTTTCCTAAACCCAATATTCGCAGCACTCCACCCAATGACTAGCTTGTATTCCTAATGGCACGTCTCTCAGTGCATCCTTATAATTCTTACCAATAAAGAACTATTTATATATACAGAAAAGTCAGCAACACCTAAAAGTAAATTGTGTTATTATGAATTCTAAATCTATGCTTATGTCTTACTTGGCTTTTAAGCTCTTCTCTTTAGCTACGAAGTACCCTCCCTACTGCTTGGAGAATATATGCAGTCGTCATTGGATTTGTTCCCCAATCATACGTCAACTGCATTTTATATTATAATGAATAAATAGATAAAGGATTTTAAGTAAAACAAATGAATGACATAACAGCAATATCATATTAATACCCCTAGCTCACAAATGAACTCATCCTTATGTTACTGAGGGACCTACCTCCAATCAAAAGAACATGGTGGTATCAGCAGTCTGACAAGTGTAGGGATCCTGCTATTAAAGGGTGCATAACGTGAACATGTTCCGCTACAATTTACATCAATCGTTATTCGAGTCCCTTCAGTTAATTTTCTCAATTCCAAATTCCTTGTCATTCCCCTTGGCTTTGATTTTATACCTTCGGTAAACAAATAGTCAAAATAAAATTGCTATAAAGAATTAATATCAAAGAAAATTAATGTGAGAATTTATATACCATTAGACCCTGCTTGACTCTACTCCTAAGATTGGCTTCATGACTGGCTCTGTGGCTGACTATTCTGCTTAGATTGGCCATATAACTAGATCTGAGGAGGGTCAACAAACTGAGATGGTGCCTGATGTTGGGATTGACTCTGGGGAGGTTGTAGGGGCTGAGATAGTGCTTTCTGCTAGGATCGACTCTGGGGAGGGTGTAGGGGCTGAGCTGGTGTCTACAGCTGGGACTAGCTCCGGGGAGGGTGTAGGGGCTGAGCTGGTGTCGACTATTGGGACTGTCTCTAGGGAGGGTGTAGGGGTTGAGCACGTGTCTGTAGCTGGGACTGGCTCTGGGGAGGGTGTAGGGGCTGAGCTGGTGTCGGCTACTGGGACTGGCTTTGGGGAGGGTGTAGGGCCCAAGCTAGTGTCGGCTACTGGGATTGGCTCTGGGGAGGGTGTAGGGGGTGAGCTGGGGTCCGTAGCTAGACTGGCTCCGGGGAGGGTGTAGGGGTTGAGCTGGTGTCCGCTACTGGGATTGGCTCTGGGGAGTGTGTAGGGGTTGAGCTGGTGTCTGCAGCTGGGATTGGCTCCAGGGAGGGTGTAGGGGCTGAGCTGGTGTCCGCTGCTGGGACTGGCTCAGGGGAGGGTGTAAGGGTTGACGGTGTGTGTGCCTAGGTGGAAGATGAGAGTGAGGCTGTGTATTTTGTTGAGGTTTATACTGAGGCCTAGATTTTGTAAGAGTATGAGGTGGGATTATAGCATGTTGAGTATGAGATCAAAATCGAGTATGAGGTAGTGGCATGTGGGAAGGTAACTGGAGTTGATTGTCATGCTGTGAGTGGCGTTGAGATTCATGTTGGGGCTCAGGCTGGGTGTCGATGCCACCCTCATGTCCTTGGACCTGGTCATCTGGCTCAAATGAAGAGTCATCACATCTGGAATCAAGACGACACTTTTTGTTTTCCATCAACTTCTTAAGTGCCATCTAGAGATGAAAAATAAATTATTAATTAAAACAAATGCAATAGAAAATTTACTACTGAATGTGACCAGCTTATTTACTCCAACTTGATTACACTTTGTATTAAATTTCACTTTGATTATTTCAATAGAATAATTTCAATTTGATTATACTTCTTGCCACTATGTATAGAAAGTACAAACTTGAAAATAGAAAGCTTACTTTTATATGATTCATTCAAAAAAAATCATAACTTTGGTTACATGAAATAAGAGAGGAGGTAAAAATTATAAAAGGATGATGTAATACTTTTTATATAGTCAACTATAACGAAAGAAGTATGCCAAAGTAAGTAAAAGATCAACCCAATACAATAAGAAAACCTGCAAGGGAGAAAATATATGAAAAAATTTTTAAGAAAGAAATAATTAAACTCTACGAAATAGCTTAATTGAAAATATTTACCTCAAATATCAATATCCATTGCACCATGACCTATTCCTCCATCTTGTAACACATCTTGGTATACTTTAGAATCAAAGTCAGGATCCTTATCATGTTCTATATCATAATAATCACGTGGCATTATTCTTATTGGTACTATCCAGCCATTTCTACTATTATCAGGCACATAAAAAACTTGTTCAACTTGATAAACTAATGTAAATGGTTCAGACGCTTGAAGAATTATACGATCCTTGTTCAAACTTATGAAACCGGCATCTTTGTCAACTTTAATACCATATCTGCTGTTAAAAATATCAAACCAGTCACACATAAATAAGACAACTCGGCAATCATGACTATAGCTGACTTCCACAATATCTTTGATTTTCCCATAGTAACCATCACAACCAGTTTGTATGCCATCACATTTCACAATAATGTCTGAATGTTGTGTAGCCTTCACATCATCAACTGATTGCACTCTAAATCGAACCCATTTATTATATATCTAGAGTGATAATGTGCATGACTTAAAGGTATGTTCATCATTACATCAAAATCTTCTATCCATTGCAGATCATTATTTTGTTTCATTTCTTGCACACGAGTTCTGAACCAGTCAATGAAGTCTTCTTCACATCTAGAAATGTGCGAAGATTGTCGAAATTCATTGTAAAAATCCAGAATTTGCTTTAATATATATATATGAGCTAATCGTCGATCATGTTTAGTCATTGGTTTAAATTCCATTTGTATGATTGGCCTTCCTCGGATATCAAATACAGAAAAACAATCTTCCACATTTTCACCATTTTGTCTATCATCATTCCTTTCCAATCAATTGAATCGATTATCTGGACCATCCATATGCATCGCACAAAAGTTGATGCATTCTTCTACAAGATACCCTTCGACAATTGAACATTCTAGCTTAGCCTTATTGAAGACAGTCTTTCAATTTTTTCAAGAAGAGCTCAACTGGATACATCCACCTATACTGAACTGGTCCAGCAATCCTTGCCTCATCCGTTAGGTGGAGTATAAGATGTACCATGATATCAAAAAATGCAGGAGGGAAAAGCTGCTCTATCTTGCATAGTGTGATCACAATTTGCTTCTCCCCATAGTCTAATAGTTGAGAATCTAATGTCTTTGAACATATAACCTTGAAGAATCAGCTTATCTCCATCAGAGAGTCAACCACTAGTTGAGGAAGCACTCCATCGATTGCTAATGGAAACAAGATCTGCATGTAAACATGGCAATCATGACTCTTTAACCCACTTACCTTCTTCAATGCTTCATTTACACATGTAGAAAGTTGTGATGAGAATCCATATGGAACCTTGATATTTTTAAGAAAACATAATATCTTTAATCGTTGCTCATCCTTCAAAGTATATAATGCCTGAGGAAAGTTATAACTAGCATCATCTTTATGATTTACGTGCAACTCAGGATGAATGCCTAACATCTTCAAATCAGTATGGGTCTTCAACGTGTCTTTTGGACTATCCGTTAAGTTTAGCATATCTAAAATATTATCCATAACATTCTTCTCGATATGCATCACGTCAAAATTGTGACAAACTATGAGATCTTGCCAATAAGGGAGCTCCAAGAAGAATATGCTTTTCTTTTTAAATTCAGAATTACGTAAGTCTTTAAGATCTTTCTAAAATAGATGACCCAATCGGATATTATCAATCTGTTGTAACTTCTCCATTTTCTTGTATCCTAACAACCTGATTGTATCTGTTCTTCAAAATTTTTTTGGATATTTTGATGAATAGCGGCATGGTTTACCATCAAATTTGTCTTTAAACCTCAATTGTCGCCATCTATGTTCAATTGGTAGGAATCTACGATGCCCTAAATAACACAATTTTTTACTTTCAGGTAAACATAAGTAATGAGTATCATCCATACATACAGGACATGCCAACTTGCCTTTAGTACTCCAACCAGATAAATTTACATAAGCTGGAAAATCATTAATAGTCCACAACAGTGCTACATGCACCTTAAAAAATTATTTTCTAGCTGCATCATATATTTCAACCCCGTTATACCATAGCAATTTCAACTCATCGATGAGTGGTTGCATGTAAACATCGATTGCATTTCCTGGTGCCTTCTTCCTAGGGATGAGAAGCGTCAGCATCATAAATGAAGATCTCATACACATCCATGGCAGCAAATTATATGTAAATATCACCACTGATCATATTGAATATGATGGATGAATATTTTTAAAAGGATTGAGTCCATCACTTGCAAGACCAAGCCGAACATTATGTGTTTCCTCTGCAAATAGAGCATGTTTGTTATCAAATGCAGCCCACTCGTCAGAATCTGTCGGATGACGCATAAGTCCATCTCGTGATTTGTTATTATGATGCCATGTCATCCACTTTGCAGTCTTACTCGACATAAAAAGACGTAGTCTAGGAATCAAAGGAAAGTAATGCAGTACCTTCCTTGATCGTTTCTTCTCTCATGCATTTGAACAGGTATTTTCTTCATATCTTCCTTCTCCACATTGCAGGCAACTATTCAAGCATACATTTTCTTTAGTGTACAACATACAATCATTCTTACAAGATCAATATTTTCACACTTCAACCAAGTACGTAAAATTGTTTCTTCGCATCGTACCACAACTGAGGAAAATCTTTGAGATTATTTAACAACTCTTCTGTGAACTTAAGGACATCAGACATTAACATAGATGTTGCCTCATTCATCACTTTAATTTGAAACATTCTCAAAAGAAATGACAACCTTGACATGGAATTAATTCTAGGAGTAATGCGTTCCTCTTCTGCCTTCAGTGCATCATAAAAATTATTACAATCTCTAAACATATTATCATTATCAAGACTATCAACATTTGCAACTCTCATCTCTTGTAACATCTCTGCAATATTATCACCTCCAATATCTTCAATGTGATTCTCAACATCATTATCAATAGAAGGATAAGTGATTTCTTCTCCATGCGAGATCCAGACTGTGTAGTGAGGCCACCAACCAGTACAAATTAGATGCTCAAGTACTGTATTATGATCATACATAAATCCATTCAAATAACTTTTGCATGGACAATAAATTCTCTCGTAGAAGTCTCTTCTATATTGCTTCCTATCTTCATGGAATGTCCTATCTAAAAATGAAATCACTCTGCTCTTTTATCGAAAATAATCAGAAATCCTCAAACCAATCTAAGACTTATCCATGGAAACCTATAATCAAATAAACCCACAAACAATGAAAGTAAGTTACATAAAGAAACATTAGATATTTAACACCTAAGTTGTGATCAAATTTAAGGTGATTCTCCAGTATATCCCCAAGGCAAACCTCAACTAGATTCCTTTAACACCCAATTTAAGGTGCTTAAGAAACCTAGGTAAGTTTAGTTAGTATACCAGAGAAGAGCATAAAGATGTCACCGAGATTTCTCCAAACACAGATTACATGTAACAAGTAACACCTAAGTTGTAATCAAATCTTCAAAAACCCTCCTTAGTTAGGAACTTTACCGAACTGAGGATGATCAAGACTTATGACATATTATAAAGACAACACATCATGCATGCACGTGAGATACACATACATTAATGCATTGTCCATATGACATTATTATAAGTCTTGAATGACCAGGTATATTAATACAATTTTGCCTACTCTTTCAAGTTGTACCCTAAGGGTTATATTTCTTATTGTTTGTCATCGAGTGCATCTAAGGTTGTGCAAGTGTGGATATCTACAAATTGCATAAATAAATACTAACAAAGAAAAGAACAGTAATAACATAAGTCAGCATCGTAAACGTACTACCAAGAGTGGAATATCTTCTTAGTCAATTTGAAGTAGATTCGGTCAAGATCTACTTGTTAAAAGGATGATTATATGGATTCTTATTTAGAATAATATGGCAACTGGACCTAAATTAAACATCAAAGATTGCTTAACCCTCTCAAGCGTACCACCTCCCATGCCAGTTTGCCCATCCATGTTGAGCCACCAATTTACCTAACTTAACCTATCCTACTCAACCTGGATAATGATGCTCCTTTCTTCCACCCTCTCTTCCCAACATTTATGATTCTATTGGGATAATATAAATGTAGCAATAACATTCATAAACTTTCAAAAGTTCATGATGTACATTAGGGAAAGAAAATAAAGGAAACAAGTTGTTTTGTTTTAATTGACCCAAAAAAACCCAAGCAAATCAAGAAGTATTTGAATTGTATCAAATGATAGGATAAGTTTTTTAGAATAGTGGACACTTGGATCATATTACGTGAACTTCAGGGTAAATTGTATTCAGACCTTATAGGCATGACCAAGTTTTTATTTGCATCCAATACATGATTGCAAGACAGATACCCTTTACCCACAGAATATTAGATGCGTGCTCTACCCTTATGCATATCAAAAGATCCAAGTCAATTTGTCTTTTTTCTTCTGCTGTCCAGATGCTCTTCCATAACCTTATCGACGTGGCCAAGGGACGTTGCCTAGATCCAAGCTTGGAATTACATGAAGGGCCACACTTTAAAGGATCTAAGCTTGAAAATAATTACAAACCTCTCCAATTGGGTCACATTTATGTAAACTCAACTCTTACCGAATGCAGCAGTAAAAAAACTTAAAGCCTCACTTAATAAAGGTTTAAAGTTCAAAACTAGACAAACTTTAGAAAGATGTAGGGTTTAAAAGTGATGAAGTATGTGATGGATTAATAAACAGTAGAAGTGATGACTAAATTCTTACATTATTCTTTCTTTTTGTTTTCATTTGTATTACATGTACATTAACGAAAATAGATACAATACATAAGTGAATATGATGCAAGTAATTTTTGTTTTCATTTGTAATAAAAATTTATCAAGATAGATGTAAAGTATACTTTGAGATGATGAAAGTAAGAATAAAAAAAATTTATATGATGTCGCTTAATACCATATATTATTCATTTATGTAGTAACTACCCTTGAGGTGAAAGATAATGCCTTATTTTTAATTCTATGACAAATGGACCCGTAGGAGTAGACCAATAACGCCTACATCTTCCTTTAGTCCCCAAGTTAAATGAACAGAATAAGTATCCAAGATTGAAATCATATTCCTTACATACACCTCCTTGCTGCCACCCAACTTAACAGCCATTCATAGAGACATCACACCTTGACACCCACCTCTTAGCACACAGTAACCATGCATATGATTATCAACTCACGAGAGATGGTAAAAAAGGCCACTGACAATTTTAATTACTTCTTTGCAGAATGTTCCATTTCTCATGGCTAACACTTATTTTTTTTGTAGGTTGTAAGCTTCAATTCCTATCTCTCCATGGATCAATGGCATAACATTTTAAGTAGACCGCATGTTTGACTCTTCCATTAACAGCTTTGGAGGTACCATCCAGATTCCTCCCCTCTAGGATTAGCCCCAACCAATGGAGATCTCCCTCCTCCCATCACAATCTCCCTTAGCCTTTCGCTCCCCCCCCCCCGACCATCCACCACCCACCCATTGCAGTTGATCTAGAACTTTATTCCCTTATACTTTACACCTCATTAATTACATAATACATCCATACACCATGTCCACCAATCAACAACCCCCCTTGGATATATTTCAAAGCACACATACACACCACCAAATAGCAGCAATAAAAGAATCAAACACACAGAGCCTTGTAAAGACCTAAGATTGGAAACTCATCATGTGACCGCAAGAAAGCTAGAAGAGAAAAAAAAAAGAAGGCAACAAGAGGATTTCCTTTTGGTCATGAGCATCAAACACCCTCTTCTTCTTCATCTCCACACAAACAAAACACATCATGGGTAGAGGGATTAACCTTCTAATAATGGTCTGGTCTGTGGCAAAACTACCATGATGTAGATAAGATTATCTAAGAAGCTTCCTAGATGCATGTTGCTTAAATATGACCAAAAAAAGCTTCCTAGTTTCAAAACTTGTTTGCATGACATCAAACACCTAGCATGTGTGTAAACCCTTGAGCCAATCCAAGGTCCATAGATCTTGTTGAGCCACCCTGCAGCCAATAAATCCACCAAGTGCTGCAACAACAATAATAACAAGAGATCAAGAGAAGTGGAGTTGGAGGAGGAGGTATGAAATAAGAGAATAAATAAAATGAAGGAAGAGTGGTGGATTGACCCTACTTGTAGCAACAGTAGTGGTAATGGAGGTGCTGCTAGGGAAGATGAGGGAGGGAGAGAGGTAGCAGTCTTGAGGGGGAGGAGATGTGCTATTGAGGAGGGGATGGTCAGGGGAGGCACCTTCATCAGGAGAGGGAAGGGGGTTGGGGATGGTCTGGGGAGGTGACGTCATTGGGGATTTAGTCGGAGAGTGGAGGGAGGGGGAAGGTAATGGCAACAGGAGTTGGTTTTTGGTAGTGATCTTGAGGGGTAGGCAAGGTGCTGCTGGCGACCTTGGGGGGGAGTTAGAACAAGCACCGTCGTCGGGAGAATGAAGGGGGTAGGAAGTGGTCAAGGGGGCTGATGCCGTTGGGGAGGGGGTTGGGGATTCGGGTGAGGGGGAAGGTGATGGGGGTAGGACTGGATTTTTGGGGAAGCGACGAGGAATTTTGGAGGAGGGTGCATGGGAGGGATGTGAAAATTTTCAAACCGTCGCCAAAGGGAAATGTGGGAGAGGCCGAGCAGGCGAGGGAAGGCTATGGTGACGGTTTCACTCGAAACCATCACCAGAGGGACATACCGGAGAGCATGCACTCACGAGGGAAGGCTATTGTGACGGTTTCAAGTGGAACTGTCACCAAAGGGAAGGATATGGTCACAGTTCCACTTGGAACCGTCACCAAAGGTATCCTACGGTCACAGTCCCACTTGGAATCGTCACCAAAGTAGAAAGCAAATCTCGCTCTTCCTCTATGGTCATGGTTTTGAGTGGAACTGTCACCATAGGTTACTTTTGGTGACAGTTCCCAAAACCATCACCAATTCTCCCTTTCCTAGTAGTGATTAGGTGACTTATTTGGTTGAAGTGCCTACTCACGGCACCAGGAAAGACAGATAGGATAGTGTATCCTGACCTTAACATTAGTACCCTCCTCTAGCCAAGGATTTTGTAAAGAATGGTCATAACCATCCACCTTAGCCCTAGTTTTATGAGAACTCGCTCTCCACATATTTGCCTTGATTGGTGGCTCTCAATATTTCACACAAATGTATATGCAGGATCCGAGAGTGGAAAATATGCCTATTCACTGAGTATCATTACCTAATTATCTAGAATTCCAGATTCCTTGCACTAATCTTAGAGCACAAGTACTCTCTACCCTCATCTCACACTATTTGGTGGATTTTGAGAAGAAAATCTGCCTGACTCCCAAAACACTGTCCAGGGGTTCAGGAAAAAAAGCACTACTTCTTCTCAACATACTAAAGATGTTTACTAGTCTTCACCATGAATCCTTTGCAAATTCTATGTATGGGTGTGAAAATTGTACTGGATTCCATATTACAGGAATCAACTACAGGATAGAATCCCTAATGCATTAACTTTATAAAAATAATCTTATTCATGAATGCATTATGCATATTTGCTATAAACAAGTAACCTCTTTCATTTGTACTTCATAAATTCCCTTATCGGGTCACATTTAGCTTGATCCTAAATTTAGAAAAAAAGGGTGAGCGGATGAGTCAGAAGTGGTTGTTGCAGATGATTTCTAGCTCCAATGCGAGCATTGGAGGTGCAGTTGGTTGTTCTTATATTTAGGATCCTAAAGTACATTTAACATGCTGCTCTAAAGTTTTCTAAGTGTTAACATAAAATTTTTTTAATTTTATCGTATATCTATCCCCCACGCATGCCTAAGTTCTTGCATGTCCTCATGCATGAATATAAAAGAAAATAAATACAATTGGGAGTAAGTATGTAGATATCACCTGGAATTTCTATTGAATTTTAACGTTTAGCACCAGCCAACCTGACAGTATGCAACATGCGAAAAAGGAAATATTCTAAAAGAAAAATATGCTTTGTATAAAGCAAGTATGTATAGGATGATGAAGAATGTGGATCGATGCTGAGTTTAATGCCTCCACCTCGACGAAAACTCAATCACACGGCCTCTATAAGATAAATGACTTTGATAGCTGGAGGAGGTTCCTAGGCCATAAATGGCTTGAGGCACTAGCCATTTACTGTAGAAACATGCCCATATTTTGGGTCCATGATTTGGACCGCCCCATTAGGATAGGGGTGAATTACAATGAATGGGCCAGTCCACTTGGACTTAAGTTTCCCTACAAAGAGTTTCAGTCATGAATAAAACAACCAAACCTGCTTGGACGTGAATTCTTTCCTTTGGATGTGGTGGTCGTGAAAGGCCTTGGTCTTATCCTTGTATATCACTACGTTCTCATAAGCCTCCCACCAGATATCTTCTAATTCACTGAGCTGGAGCTTCCTTTCATGACCTCCCGCATCAAGGTCAAGGCTACATTTCCACACTACCCAAAAGGCGTAGTGTTCCAGCTCGACTAGAAGGTGATAGGCCTTACCATATACCATGCGATATGGCAACATTCCAAGTGTGGCCTTGTAGGTGGTCTAATATGCCCAAAGTGCATCAACTAATTTATCGAACTAGTCCTTCCTGTCTGGCCTAACCATCTTTTAGAGAATCAGCTTGATTTGATGGTTAGACACTTTAGCCTACCCATTAGTCTGCGAATGATACAGGGTTGATATACAGTGATGTACCTCGTATTTCTTTAATAATGACCTAAAGTTGGCATGGATGAAGTGGCTGCCCCCATTGCTAATTAGAGTGTGGGGTGTTCTGAATCTCGCAAAGATGTATTTCTGTATGAAAGCAATGACAATCTTATGATCAGCTCCTCTCGCCGAGATGGCTTCGACCCACTTCAAGACATAGTCAACAACTAGTAGTATGTACTCGAAGCCATGTGAATTTAGAAAAGGGCCCATAAAATCGATGCCCCAAACATCGAACACTTCTACAACCAATATGGGTTGGATAGGCATCATGTCTCTCCTGGTCATAGAACCGACCGACTGGCATCGTTTACAGCACTGGGTGTACTCATGTGTATCTCTAAAAGTAGTTGGCCAGAAAAATACAGAATGCAAAATTTTTGCAGTGGTTTTCCGTCCTGAGAAATGACCACCACAAGCATCACTATGGCAAAAGGGTAACACCTAAGGATCTTAGAATCTGGGACGCATCTTCTAATAATTTGATTGGCTCCAATGCGAAAGAGCAATGGATCATCCCAGAGGTAGAATTTGGCCTCCACTGTGAATTTGAGTTTCTGGTCCTTAGATAAATTCTCAAGAATCTTGCCTACAACAAGATAGTTCGTGATATTTGTGTACTAGGGAAACTCAATAGAGTGAATTGCCAAAAGGGCTTCATCTGGAAATTGATCTGAAATAGGGAGCAAGGGATGTGGGTTGGGTCCAGTCTGGATAAGTGATTTGCCACAACATTTTTTTTTTCATCTTTGTCGCATATTTCAATGTCAAACTCCTACAATAGAAGGATTCATCTAATAAGATGGGGTTTGGCATCCTTCTTTGCCAACAAATGCTGGAGGGCAGAGTGGTCTATGAAGATTATTACCTTGGACCCTAACAGGTATGATCGGAACTTCTCCAACCTGAATACTATTGCTAGCAGTTCCTTTTCAGTGATAGTGTAATTATGCTAAGCCTCATTTGGCATCTTGCTAGCATAGTATATGATGAAAGGTTGTTTCTCCCGATGTTGGCCTAAAACAGCTCCTACGATGAAATCGGAGGTGTCATACATCATCTCAAAATCAAGAGACCAATCGGGTGGTTGGAGAATCAGGGAATCAGAGATAGTGCTTCATAAAGTCTTAAAGGTGTTGAGACACGAGGTGTTAAACTTGAATGCAATATCGGCTACCAGGAGATTCATCAAAGGTTGCCCGATTTTTGAGAAATTGCATATAAATCTGTGGTAAAATCCGACGTGACCTAAGAATGATCTGATTTGGTTGACAGAGCTAGGTGGGGGTAATCATGATATGACTTTAGATTTTGCTCTATTGACCTCGAGTCCATTGGCAGAGATCCAGTGCCCTAGTACAATGCCATCCCTCACCATGAAATGGCTATTTTCCCATGAGAGTACTAGTTTCACCTCAATACATCGTTTCAAGATCTTGGTGAGGTTATCAAGACAAGATGCGAAGTCATCTCCAAAGACAGAGAAGTCATCCATGAATACTTCCACATAGTCGCCAATCATGTCAGAGAAAATGGACATCATACAATGCTAGAATGTCACTGGTGCGTTGCAAAGGCCGAAGGGCATTCGCTTGAAGGTGAATGTTTCGAAGGGACATGTGAAAGTGGTCTTGTCTTGACCTTCCAGGTAGATCGCTACTTGGTTTTACTCGGAGTATCTATCCAAGAAGCAAAAGGAACTGCATCCAACTAACCACTCCAAGATCTGATCAATGAATGGTAAAGGAAAGTGATCCTTCTGGGAAGCCGTGTTCAGTTTTCTGTAATCTATGCAAACCTGCCATGATGTTGTGGTGTAGGTTGGGATGGATTTTCCCTTATCATTTTTTACAATAGTGAGTCCTGCTTTCTTGGGCACTATCTAGATTAGACTCACCCATTGGCTGTCAAAGATTGGGTATATAATGCCCACATCCGGCCATTTGATGATCTCCTTCTTAACAGCCTCTAGCATGTTCGGGTTAAGCCGTCTTTGAGGTTGTCTCGAAGGTTTCACCCCCTCATCTGTGTAAATGTGATGAGTGCAATACGAGGGGTGAATACCACAGAGATCAGTAATACTCCACCCTATGGTAGCCCTATGGCCATGTAGCATAGAAATCAACTGGTGTTCCTGTTCTTGGGTCAAGTAGGCATTGATAATAACTGGGTATGTCTCACTTTCACCCAGGAACACATATTCAAGTGTGCCAGGTAAGGGCTTTAATTCAATCAGGTGGATTAGACTCAGAAGTGAGGGTGGGAGTTGGAATGGGAGGAGCAGAATCAAAGGTGGAAGTTTGATGATCCAAACACATGTGAATTCCAATTGATTCACCACCTGTAAAGCGGTCAGCTATGATTGTGTTAACAGAAAACCCGTTTGCTGTAGTCAGGTCTTCTTGCGTCAAGAGGGGCGATTAAGTACTGTGTGGATCAAGATAGCCAGAGTGAGGGATGCTGTGGTCAGATATACATCCAAAGCAATCGGATCCTCGGGAAGATATGTGTTGTGTAGTAGTCTCGGTCTCATGTGGATCGATGTCCAAGAACCTTGACAATGCAGACGAATGAGACATTGGGTCGTCACAAAGGAGCCCAATGTTGCCACAGTGTTTTGATTCTTCATCTTCACCATGCTCCTCGATATGATCACAGTCGAAGTTCCTTCATGCCCTGAATATGTCAAGTCTATGTCACTCATTACCTAGGGCTATCTCCATACACCCGGATGCACAATCAATGTTTGCTCGGGCTATTGCCAAAAATGGGCCACCCAAAATAATTGGTGCATCACAGAGATTAGGAGGGACTTGCATATCCAAAATGAAAAATTCTATGGGAAAGCAGAATCCGTGGACTTTCACGATTACGTTCTCAACCACCCCCTCAGTGTTTTCACTAATCTATCAGCTAATTGAATCGTGATCGATGTGGGTTTTAACTCCCCAAATTGAAATCGATCAGATACGGCTGTGGGAGTAAGGTTGATGGATGAACCCAGATCTAGAAGGGTCCGATCAAATGGAGAATCTTGCAAGAAATAGGAAATGAGTAGGGTACCAGGGTCTTTCTTTTTGGCTGTAAGTTGGCTAAACTCACGGTGCTAGCCTCCTTCAACAGTACTTCCTGTCATCCTATTCTCGGCTATCGCTTTGGGGTATAGTAGTCCTTGAAGAACCTTGCAACAGTAGGAATGTGATCAGTGGCCTCGAGAGGAGGGATCTGAATATGCACTTCCTTGAACATTAATTGTAGGTCCTTAAAATTCCACATATCCTTTTTCCACACTACATTTTTTGTCAGAGCCTTGGGAAAAGGAACAGGAATCTAAAGGTCAAGTGGCCACTTGCCCTTATGTACCATAAGTAGCTCCTAAGATGGGGTCAAACCATCCTGCGATGAAGGGCATGAAAAATCAGGATCCACCTACCTAAATGGTTAGTTGTGTGTCTTTTTTCCATTCCTCAATGAAACAACGTTTGCATCATTTTGCTGTGCATGAGGTGGTGGAGGAGCGAAAGGGGTAGAGTATGCGGTATTCTGCATCAAAGGCGGATGGCCTTGAGCATAACTAGGTGGTGTAGGAGGTGCTTGTAATATGACGTAGGCCTGTCCCTGTGGTGCCTGAAACCTTGACGGGGCACCCTAGTTCCACACATATCGCGGGTTTGGGACAGATTGGGAGGGCAAGGCTCCATAGGTCTTATGCTCCTACAACAGCTGGTTCTACATGTTTTGTATAGTCAGTATCTAGTTGGCCATTGCCTTCATGATCTGCAAGCTATCTTGTGTACACTTTCACATTGATTCTTGTAGCTCCTCATTCAGTGCTTCCAAATTAGCCTTCTTTGGAGGGTGACTGGCAGCTTGATGCAGCGACTTAAAAATAGAGCGTGATTACTGCTGCTTAGATAGGAATGGCTGCTGGCTCGGGTACGTGTTCTGAGCATTCTTGTACTGTCTGGCCTAGTTGTATGGATCTTCATGTTGTCTCTGTGAGTTACCTGAAAACGAGAACTTCGGATGCTGGCACCAACCAGGGTTATACGTCTCTGAGTATGGGTTATTACACCAGTGTCCCTGAGTAGCGTTGACGTCTTCTTAGGTTGACTATGTTTGAGGCATATATTCATCAAGGGAATATGTGTTATAATCATCGTGTGGTGCGTAACTCTGATCATATGGTGCCAGATCAAGATTTTTCACGGGATCCAATACACGGGGTCCCATGAATATGGTGGAGGTGCTTCCCGAGTGAGTAGATTAACTCGAGTAGGAGGGGCTCGAGGTGCATAAGAGGGTCTTGTGGTAGCAGAATTTCCGACCAGATCCTGTTGACCTCGAGCTGTCATTGAGCTTCTTTCCCAGTAAATCCACATTTCCCAGCTGCTTGGCAATGATTTCCATATCAGCTCAAACAAACTCTGCTTGAGCCTCATGGAGACTAACTCGCTGCTGTCCAGGTTTATAGAACTGGTTCATTGATGCAGCGTTCATTGAATTATCCACTAAAGACTTGAATAGCTCAGATGTGTTATTTTCATCTTTCATGAGGAAATTCCCACCCCTAGTTGCGTTGGCCATATACGGATGTGTGTCATCTAGCCGATGGTAAAAAATCTAAGCTAAGTGCCATTTGGGCACACCATGGTGTGGGCTTTCTCTCAGGAGATCATAAATCAGTCTGAGGCATCATGCAACTTCTCCTCAGGTCCCTGGGAGAAAGTTGTAATTGCTTGCCTCATCGCATTCGTACAATTGATCGGGAAGAACTTTTGCAGGAATTCACGTCAAAATTTTGGTCGTGTTCCAATCAGCTTCCTAATGGTCTTGAACCAGTATGAAGCTTTATCCCTAAGAGAGAACAGAAAAAGCTTCATGAAAATAATTCCAAGATCCATGTCCTTGGGTCAAGCCATTTCCGTGATTGGACTCAGGTCCTCTAGATGCTAGAATGGATCCTCATTTGAGTTTCCATAAAAGTAATTCTGGATCTGCCCAATTAGATTGGGCTTGAGCTTGAACGCATCTCCACTTGTGAGAATTCAGACTAGAGGTGCGACAATTGGTGCTGCCAAATTGTTGAAATCTAAAAGCCGTTCTCCTCGTGGTGGATGTAGCATTCTATCCAAAGTATTCAAGATATGGTCTATATTCTATTTCTACCGTTCCTCAGCTTTAGTGACCTGGGCTTCTAGTTGAGCCATCGGGTTTAGATTTGCTGGATCCTGACCAAGTCGGGGTCCAAGGTTAGCCATCTCATCTAAGAAGATAGAAGAAGAAGGTGAGGGAGAAGATGGTCCGAGCGAGGTGACTTGCCTCCTTAGGAGTGTCTCCCATGGCCCAACCAGGTGAGGTCTCAGTGACCTCCTTCCTCTCATACACCAACCAACCATTAGGTTGGTGCAGCAGCCAGACAAGGTTAAGGCTTTATTAATCAGTTGGTCCTTATGATCAGATGACCGGATTTTTTCGTTTTGGGTTTGAAATCCCAAAGAAAAATTTGTTGAGAATCGACTGAAAGTGATTCTTACATCTCAAGCTAACCCATCTAGTCTCGTTACAAGGGGACTAAGGGAAAGGTTCTTCCTTTTGCTCATGCCTCTGGTTTCGTTGAACCCCGAGCCGCAATTGTTTGACACTGCCCTGCAAACTTACTAGGTTTGGCCTGAGAGTTTGAAGACACCCAGTAGTATGACAATGAATTTGGGTTGATTTTGTTTTTCCTAAAATTTATTTTAACCCATCTTTTTTTTAACTGGGGTTGGGGTGAGTGGGTCACAAGGTGACCAGGCTCACCGACTAAACACTAGACTTAGCTAAGTCTGAGTTAGCCCAAATGTGTGGTCTCTAGAGTGTAACCCTAAAGGTGTAACCTAGGGTTCAAGCAAATTCTAAATGTTCAGTAGACCACAAGAATCAAAAAAATTCTCTCAATACAAATGGAATTTAACTACAATGAAATTTTGCAAGTAGATTGCTTTTTTGATTATCTATCCGGAGAATATTTTTTTCTTATTTTTACTATTTCAACCAAATTTATAGGGATTTTTAAATGTTAGGAGGTCAGATCTGGAATTTTGACCCCTGGTAGATATTTTGCTTTGGAACAGTATCAAATTATTTTCAAAATTTGAGAAAAATATGGAAATTAAATATAATGATATCAGCTTTCAAACCCCATCATTTTTAACAAAAAAAATTCACAGATTGTTCAGAATTGATTTTTGAATTTTGAATTTTTTAAAATCTAGGTTACTTTGATGCCCTTATACTTCATGAATTTTTAGAAATATTGTACTTGGAATTTTTTCAAATAAATGGTGGCATTTGAAAGGTGGTTTGAAAATGAAGTACTTGCTCTGCCCAAATTTCAGAAGGTGGTGGAAGAGCTTTTAAAAATTGTTTGAAATTCAAATCACTTTCCACCAAAGACAAAAAAATATTTTTTTCTTCACAAATTTTCTTTTCAAAGAGTTTCAAATATATATATATATATATTTCAAAACTAACTTAACTATCTAAAGATTCAAAAGGAAACCTAGTTTAACTACCTAAAAAACTTTTTCTTCTTTTTTTTTAAAATATGCAGAATTTTTTTTCAGAAAGAAATTTCTAGCAAAAAGGAAATCTAACCTAAGGTTCGAAAAAAATCTTAAGGTAAGAGAGAGCTGTGTGTTTGACGCGTAAATCACATTTGAAAGATTATTTAGTTGTACTATAGTGCGAAAACCTGTCGACAAATAAATTTTTGAACTCCGGTGAGTACCAGGTCGTTTGCAGTGAGGCAATCTCGATTTTTACACAACATTTTCAATAAAACTAGTTGTAGCTAGATATATATATGTGTATGTGTGTATAAAGTAGATATCCAGAGAATCAGAATTTTGTTGCAATTAGATAGTGTTTTCACAATAGAGAATGCTAATAGAAATAGATAGATAGAAGATAGATAGATAGACAGAGAGAGAGATGGAAGGCGGCAAAGAGATGATGCCGCTTGTGCGATGCTTATGCAAGATGCAGCAACACCTTCGATCTAGAGCATTGGGATGAAGGTCATAGCAGAGTTTCGGAGAGATGGAGAATCGCGAAGACATCAGGAGTTGATAGTAGGAGTTGTATGAAGAGATGTATGAAGAGATGCCTTCAACTGAGGGCACCTAGGGCTCCTTTTATAGCTTTGATGAGGGGTAAAGAGGGCATTTTAACCGCCAAAAGCGTGTAACAACTCCTGAATGATCAGATCCATCGATCGGGAGATTAACAAACCAAATCAACCCTTAAAACACCTTCATTTGCATGTTCATCATGCATACTACTTCTCTGGCCGACACGTGGTGCACCCACGCCCCTTGGATCATGATCTGATGGCCCTGCTCGCTCCTTGTGCCCACTTCAATGCCCGCAGCGTGCTTATTTCTCTTCTCGTGCACCCATCATTCACAGCAGTCCAATCTTACGATCGAATGGCTCAGATTCGCGCCAGCACCACCAACGTTGAATTAGCATGTGAGAATGCTCGTAGAGGGTGCATTTGCGTGTGAAGTTGCGAGGCACTCCAGTCACACCACGCATTCATCTCCCAACACTCTAATCACCATCCAACGGTTAATCAAGCCCGCTTGCCACCGCCTTCCTAATTTCTTGCACATCACCGCTCGAACAAGCATCTAGCGCTTGTAGCTGAGTGTGCTCACCGCTATGCTAAGGCCACATTTGTGTTTCTTTTTCATTTTAATGCAACTTATTCTTTCCCATTGGATGAAGATCCAGTAGTCGAGATATTCTTTCCTTTGATGAGGCACGGTTGGATGGGTGATGTGGTGCGCTCATGGCCATTGGATGAAGATCGAATGGCCCACAACGCATGAGGGTAGCCTTCTCAGATGGGGTGGCAATGAGGGGGCGGCTGTGATGGTGTCACATGGCGCCATCATGGCCATCCATCTTCTTTTCTTTGTATTTGGTGATGTAGACCTTCGATTGGTTTGATTTTTGCTCCATTGGACAGCCATTGGTTGGGCCGTGCTTCGCGTGTTAGAAATCGAGGTTATAAGTAACCTGTCATCAGAGTTGCAAAACACGTCGATTAGATAAAATTTATACCGAAACTCTAAGGGAGTCCCAAGTCGAACACAGGGAGGCGACGTTTACTTTAATTGAAAACCACGCTTCGATTTTATTTGTTTTTGGTCATTTTTATCTTTTCTAATTTGTTTGGTGAAATGGTGTGTTCGGGACAACCGGGTTTTATTGTTATAACGTTGTAGTATAGCCAGTTATTACCAACATTTCAAATATATAAATTTTTTTACTCGGAAAATAAAAGAGTTCCCGAGGTCGAACTCAGGGAGCAAGTTGTATTCTAGAGATATACATGTTTCTTTTACAAAATAAAGAAAGAGAGAGGGAAAGAATTTGTTGTTCTCTTTGTTTTCTCCTCGTGATGTTCTTCTTTCTTTCCTTCTTTCTTCAGATCTCCTACTTCTTCTTTGTTCTGCAGAGGTGATGCTCCTCTTTCTTTCTTCAGATCTCCTTCTTCTTCTTCCTTGGTTTCTGTCTTGGCCTCTCTTCTTCTTTTTCTGCAGTCTCTTCTGTGAAGGTTTCTTCTTCCCTGGCTCTGCTGTACTTCTTCTCTGCAGCCTTTCCTCTTCTTCTGCCTTGCTCAGCCTCTTCTTTAGAGTTTCTTCTTGTTTTTCCTCCCTGCGGCTAAGTGTCAGCTTCTTCTTTTCTTTTTCAGCCAGGGACGTCACCCCTCCTTCCTTCTTTTCCCTTCAGGCCGTCGTATGATTTCCAAATCAGACGACTTAACTACCTGTTGCTACAGTCAGCTTCTTTCTTCTTCCGCGGGTCTTCTTCTTCGCCTGTGCCTGCACACTTCAGAGTTTTTCGTCAGAGGCAAAACCTACTCTACCCTTCCCCCCCGCGTCTCTCTCTCTCTCTGAAACCACTCTTGGGAAAGCTCTCCCAGAGCTGCCGGGTAACCGGGTTCGGGTCAGGCCCGGGTCCTGGCCCACCGGCGTGAGTGGTGGGCGAGGAGTGCAGGTCAGTCTTAAGTCGGGTCGGGTCGGGTCAGGTCCGCGGGGCGTGAGCGCGGACGAGACCGGGTAACCGGGCGGGTGAAGGGGACCTCACCCCATGTGCTGAGGCAGTAAGCCTTCAGCACTTTTGCATCTTATGTCGCTGCGACTCTTCAGGCTTTTCCGAGGTGGGACTAAATGTCCCACCTCAATTGCGCGCCCGCAGCGGGGAAATCAGCGGGAGATTGCGGCGTCACGCGAAGCTTCCTGCCTTAGCTGCGAGCCTGGTGTTTTGCCAAAATGCCTCGCAAGGCCTGGGAGTTGAATCTGGGCGTGGCGCTGAGCGTGGCGCGCCTGTAGCTGCAGGTGGAAGCAGTTCCTCCCGCGCGGCAATGGCGGCGGAGGTCGGGTGGTCTGTTCACAAGAAAACGGCCTCTCGGCCTAATCAGAAGGTGCCAGGAGCTTCGCCAGGGTGCGGCGAAGCTCGTGTGGGTGGTGGCGAGGCGGCGTGCGAGGGCTGCCCTAGGTCGGACTGTGGGTCGGAGGATGGGTCTGTTCGGTGGGGTTTCAGAGGGTGATGTCGGGGAAGTGGCAGGGCGGAGGTTGATCAGGGTGAGGAGGAGGAGGTCCTGCGGTGGTCGGCGAGCCGTGTGGGTCGCTGAGGTGATGGGAGCGGCTCGCCGGAGGGTGGTCGGAGACGAAGGGGGTGACGATGGTCAGGGTCGGTCGAGGGCTTAATTGAATAAATTGAAAGCGGGGAAAGAAAGAGGAGAAGAAGGGGAGTAGCTCTAGCTTACTTGCAGGGACGAAGGGGGAGGAACAGGGCGACAGTCGTATCGACTGTCGCTGGAGAAGACGATGCTCAGGGAAAGGGGCGGCGGCGAGCAGAGAGCCGGAGAGGCGCCAGCTGGGTGCGGCGTGGCGCGGGAAGAGCAGGGGAGGAAGTCTCTGCTGCTGGTATTGCGGCAGAGCGAAGAGGAGGAGGGGGAGGAAACCGCCGGAGCTGGTGAGCGTCTGCCGGAGGAAGAAGAGAGGAAAGTTGGGGATTTTCTCCGTCAGATCCAGGCTACCCCGGTCGGTGGAGCAACGGGGGGTATTTATAGGGATCAAACAGGGAGGAAGGCGGAGGGAGACGACGTGTCTCCCTCGCCGGAGGATGGCCGGAAACAAGAACCCATACCGTCCGTGCGTTTGCTCGGCCGGTATGGTGGGTTACAACGACCAGGGGGGTGTCCCTGCGACGGCTGACGATGCAGGGCACCCCCAGTTTACTTGCCAGGTCCCCCACCTCACCCTGCGCGGCGCCATGCTCCGCGCAAGGTCGCCGGAGCATGGTGCTGGCAGGTTTTGCAGGGGGGACCTGATTGCAAAGAACGAAGGAGAGTTAGGGGCCAAAATGCGAGGGTTAAAAAGTTGAGGGCCAAAGAGTAAATATATGAGGACCAAAGTGTAAAGTCGGTCAAGGAGGTTTCTTCTTAGGCTCAAGTTTTTATACATGACTAATTAGGACCTAAGGAATCTGATGGTGAATTTCATTTCCATATTGAACCTTGTTTGACCGGTCAATTTATGCAAAAACCCAAATTAAGTTATTAATTGGGCATGGTTCTCAATGTAGGTCAAAAAGGGTTCTGAAGGCCAAATTGAAGGTTCTAAACCCAGGAGATTATTTTCCTATGAATTTTAGAGGGTTTATTCTATTTTTACTTTGCCTCGAACCTCGTGAATTGAAGTGGGTTGTTTTAGGGTTACAGATTATCATTTAGTTTCTTGGAATTGCTGTAGCCCTTGCTAGATCATTTCATCCCACTCTTATTCTTATTAAGCTGCTTTGACCTATGTTTGGGCCCTGAATTACCCTGTATGCAGATTATACTGGTAAAATTGCATTTTTACCCCTTATGACTTATTTTCTTCTCAAACTCAGGATTCTCTGAGTTAAGCCTTTCCTTGAGATATGTAGGAGCTTTTATCCTTTGTATTAGGTCAAAATGAGCTAGTTATGGCTCATGATGAGGTTCTCATCATACCCCCATGCCTAGCTTTTGCTAGTCCCTTAGCAAAAACTTAAGGTTTCAACCCTTGCTCTAGACCATGAAGTTTTTAATAGTTTTAGATAAGTGCCTTTTTTATTTGAGCATAGATTAGGTTAGAATGCTGACCATAGGCCTTAAAAGGTACTCTAGTACTAATCAAGATCCAAATCTGTCTAGCCTTAGCCTCAGTCTTTTAGCAAAGGCTTTTAAGGCCCACAAGAACTAACCTAAGGTTTATTGGACTTCATGGTTAAAGCACCCGTGCTTGAAATGATTTTAGTCCTGGCTCAGTTCGCAGTGCGTTTTGTAAGAGAGAGATAGAAAGTTTTTCTGTTTGGAGAGTTTTCTCTCTCTTTTTCTTTTTAGTTCTAGCCTAGGATTGGCTTTTCAACACGGTCTGTATCAGATTCCTTGCTCCCATCATCAATCCTCAAGGGTTCCTGGCGATCGATGCTTCGAGATAGCACCGCCCATGGCAACCCCCGGAACCCTGGCTATTGAGATTTCGAGATAATCCCATCCATGGTATTCCGTGGCCGAATCCAGACCCTGGCAATTGACACTTCGAGATAATGCCATCCATGGAATCTGAACCAGTAGAGTGCTTACATGCCCCCAGTAGGATATGTAAATATCCTAAGAGACAAGCACCGAGGAGATGATATTTTGTTACGCATCTTCGACGGGATTTCCCCCTCTCCGCGCTGGGAACTCGTCCAAATCAACTTGTGTTGATCGGCCGCTCCTATTCTAGGTGTTCTTTTCAGATTTTTGCGACGCTTCTGCGTGATTCTGATTTTTACGCTTACTGAACCAGGCTGTGTGTGAGATTAGGGTGCTTAGGTTACTGAGTCCCGTAAACCAAAAATTAGTTAACGAGGCCGAATACTCCCTAAGCCTTAGACCTAATACTTCAGCTTTTCATTTTCCTCAACCTCTTGAGGAGTGTCCAGATCTTAATGGGTACTACGAGTCTATTCAAGAATGCCTAAGGTTTGCATTCTTTACTAATCTCATTGTGCACTTTTCTTGAATGAGGTCTAGAACTTAGGTTAATTCCTTAGTTCCTTACTAATGACTATCACTTTTTCTCATAATTTTGTGCTCCTTTTTCATTTTGTTTCTTTTCTCCTTCGCAAAATTTCCTTCTCTTTTCCTCTTATTCTTTTTCGAATTTTTTTTTTTTTTTTTTAATTTTTATGGTGTTTTTGGCATATGTGAATTTTTTTTGTTTGAAACCTTTTCTTACAAGTTTTGCACTTTCATACCCCCCCATGCCTAAGATTTGCAATGTCCTCATTGTAACCTAGGGGGTCTTAGTTCATTCCTTAAGACAGAAATTTGGGTGAGTGGATGGGTCGGGTTGAATTTTTGCGGACGATTTCAAATCTCAGATGCAAACATCTGAGTTGGGGTCGGCTGTCTACAAGGGTGAACTTCGAGTGCTGAAAGGTGTCAGAACAAGTTTCAGGTTTACAAAGAGAATGACGGGCTGCCTCCCGTTAAGCGCTGAGTTTTATGCCATCGGCTGGGCGCAATAAGCTCAAGGGGAAAGGAGGATATAAGATGCCTCAGCCAAATCAGTAGAAGTTACATCAATGAACGGCTTGAGTCTCTGACCGTTCACGGTGAAAGGTTCAGAATTGTGGCTGAGTGGACTGACTTCAATTGCTCCATTTCCAAAAACCTGTCGGACCAAATATGGTCCGACCCACTTAGATCTCAGTTTTCCTGGGAAGAGTTTGAGTCGGGCATCAAAGAGTAGGACCTTTTGACCAGGATGAAAGATCTTTCTCGAGATGTGTTTGTCGTGGAAGGCTTTAACCCGCTCCTTGTAGATTTGCGAGTTCTCGTACGCGTCTATGCGTAATTCATCGATCTCGCTGATTTGGAGTTTTCTGTGGGTCCCAGCCTTGGAAAGATCTAGATTACAGTTCCGTACTGCCCAATAGGCTTTATGCTCCAGTTCTACGGGAAGGTGGCATGCCTTTCCGTACACCAGTCTAAAGGGGGACATGCCCAATTGGGTTTTGTGGGCGGTCCTATAGGCCCACAATGCTTCCGGAAGTCGGGACAACCAGTCCTTCCTGTCAGGTCGAACAGTGACTTGCAGGATTTTCTTGATCTCCCGATTAGACAGCTCAGCTAGACCATTAGTTTGGGGGTGGTAAGGAGTAGAGATTCGGTGAGACACCCCGTATTTGGTCATCAGTGACCTAAACTGAGCATTTGTGAAATGGGTCCCCCCATCAGAGATTATTGCACGAGGAATCCCGAACCTTGAGAAAATGTGTTGATGAATGAATTTGAGAACGATTTTGTGATCACAGGTTCGGGTCGGTATGGCTTCGATCCATTTGGACATGTAGTCCACAGCCAACAGAATGTATTCGAAACCATCCGAAACAGGAAAGGGGCCCATAAAATCAATCCCCCAAACATCAAAGATTTCGCATACTAGAATCGGTTGCATAGGCATCATGTCGCGATGGCTCATGTTGCCCAAAGTCTGGCAACGACTGCATGCCTTGCAATGACTGTATGCGTCTTTGAACAGTGTGGGCCAGTAAAAGCCGCACTGGAGGACTTTTGATGCGGTTTTATGCCCGGCAAAATGGTCACCGCATGCCTGGTCATGGCAGAAAGAGAGGATATTGTTGACTTCCCCTTCCGGGACACATCTCCGGATGATCTGATCGGCACCTATGCGGAAGAGGTACGGGTCTTCCCAAATGTAATACTTGACATCGGAGCGTAATTTGTCTTTCTTGGCCTTCGGCCAATCGGATGGGATCTGATGGGATGCCAAGTAATTTACTATATTAGCAAACCATGGAAGGTTAGTACCAATAGTCAGCAGGTGCTCATCGGGAAAATGCTCAGTGATGGGTCCGGAAGGGTCAATTATTTCAAAAGGAAGACGGGACAAGTGATCAGCTACCACGTTTTGCTTTCCCGCTTTGTCGCGAATCTCAAGGTCAAATTCTTGCAACAGCAAGATCCATCGGATTAATCGAGGTTTCGCGTCCTTCTTCGCAAGGAGATGCCTCACAGCTGTGTGATCCGAGTATATGATGACATGGGAACCCAGAAGGTACGATCTGAACTTCTCTAGGGCAAATACTACAGCTAGCAGCTCTTTCTCAGTAACCGTATAGTTACGCTGAGCCTCATCGAGTGTTTTGCTGGCGTAGTAAATGACCACAGGTTTCTTGTCATTTTTCTGCCCCAAAATCGCTCCTACAGCGAAGTCGGATGCATCACACATGATCTCAAAGGGTTGAGACCAATCAGGGGACTGTAGGATCGGGGCTTGGGTGACTCGGTCACGCAGGATTTCAAATGCTTGAGTGCATTCCTTGGAGATTTCGAAGGGAACATCCTTGGAGAGAAGAGTGGTCAGGGGGCGTGCGATTTTTGAAAAATCAGGGATAAATCGTCGATAAAAACTGACATGCCCTAAAAAGGATCGGATGTCCCTGATTGATCTAGGCATAGGAAGGTGAGAGATCAGATTAACCTTAGCTCGATCCACTTGGATACCTTTCTCCGAAATTGAGTGTCCCAGGACAATTCCCTCAGGCACCATGAAATGGCTCTTTTCCCAGGAAAGAACCAAATTCACATCGATGCACCGCCTGAGTATCTAGACCAAGTGTTGGAGGCAATCGTCGAATGATGCTCCGAAAACTGAAAAGTCATCCATGAAGACTTCCAGATAATCACCTACCATATCTGAGAATATGGCAAGCATGCATCGCTGAAAAGTAGCGGGTGCATTGCAAAGACCGAAAGGCATCCTTCGGAAAGCGTATGTTCCGAAGGGGCAGGTGAACGTGGTCTTTTCTTGGTCCTCAGGATGGATTGCCACCTGGTTATAACCGGAGTACCCGTCAAGAAAGCAGAAGAACCTATTTCCCTCTAGTTTTTCGAGAATTTGATCAATGAAGGGTAGTGGGAAATGATCCTTCTTCGTGGAGGAATTGAGTCGACGGTAATCTATACAGACTCTCCACGAGTTGGCTAATCAGGTAGGAATGATTTCTCCGATCTCAGTCGTTATAGTGGTGAGTCCTGCCTTCTTGGGCACGACCTGAATTGGGCTCACCCAACGACTATCGGAGATCGGGTAGATGATCCCGGCATCTAACCACTTGATGATCTCCTTTTTCACGACCTCCTGCAGATTGGGGTTTAAGCGTCTCTGCATTTCACGAGAAGGTCGTGTGCCCTCTTCTGAATAGATATGATGAGTACAATAAGAAGGACTTATTCCAGTCAAGTCATCGAGAGTCCATCCGATGGCTCTGCGATGTTGCTGGAGGACAATAATCAGACGGGATTCCTGTTCAGGACTGAGGTTGGAATTGATAATCACAGGAAAGGTCTGATTAGAACCCAAAAATACGTATTTCAAGTGAGCGGGAAGGGGTTTCAGTTCGAGGATGGGGTTTTCAGCAGCAGCGGGTGGTTCAATATAGATGTGAGGTTCAAGGGTGGGAGTTACTGGGTTGTTCATATCTGGATTCAACTCCTCTGTTTGCGGGTCAAGATCCTTCTGTGGTTGATGAGGCACAATCGAGTCATTCTGGAGGTGTGATTCATCAACCAAAGTCTTGATGTCACAAATTTGCTCGATGACGCCGCAATTAATTCCTTGTTGGGCCTTAAATATATCAATTTTCAGTGTTTGATCTCCAAACTTAAGCTCTATTTGGCCCTCCTCACAGCTGATGTTGGCTCTAGCAGTAGCCAAGAAAGGTCTCCCTAGAATGATTGGTGTATCCCTAGGGTTCTCAGGTGCATCCATATCTAAGACTATAAAGTCCACTGGAAAATAGAAATCCCGCACTCTCACGATAACATCCTCGAGAATCCCTTTTGGTGACTTTATAGATCGATCTGCTAATTGTAATGTCACCTCGGTTGGTTTCAGCTCAGATTCTTCTAGATGGTCAAGTAAGGATGTGGGTATCAGGCTTATGGATGCACCCAAGTCTAACAATGCTCTATCAAATTGGGTACCACCTATCTTACAGGAAATCAGGGGAGTTCCAGGATCTTTTGCCTTGGGTGGGAGTCTACTAAGGATTACAGAGCTGGCTTGCTCTGACAGAACAATTGGGCTCCCTCCCTTGGTTCGCGGCTTACGCTGGGGTGTGCATATATTTTTTAGAAATCGTGCGTAAGCTGGTATGTGGCGGATTGCATCCATCAAGGGGATGTTTATGTGGACCTGCTCAAAGAGCTTGACCAGGTCCTCCTCAGGGGCCACGGGTTTTGTGGTCTTCTTTCCCTTGGCCAGGGCCTCGGGAAACGGGATCTTGGTTGGTTCTTCTAGGATAGGTCCAGGTTGTGGATCTGGAACAGCGGTACCTTGGATAACTATCCTAGGGTCATGGTTATCAGGCTTGGAGTGGTTTGGATAATGTGGGTCTTGAGTTGTCTTACCACTACGTGTTGTTACAGAATTTAATCCGGCCTGATTTTGGTTTGGGTTTGGTAGGAGGGGTGGCTGCTGCTGAGATCCCGCATAAGAAGTTGAGGCTTCCATCTCGTCTGGAGATGGAGCAGTAGGGGCCTGATAAATCCATTGGGCGTGGCCTAAATTTGGATTCATAACGCGCTTCTGGGTTGGCACGTTATTTGGGTTAGGAAGAGGTTGGGAAGGGAGTGTGCCTGGTTGGCGAGAATTTGCCAACTGGGCCAGTTGAGTTTTAACTTCTGTAAGCTCGTCCTTGTGCTGTTTTTGAATAGCCGCATTCGTTTTTTGAATGTCAGCCTGAGTCTGAAGGATTAAGGACATTTGATCTTGATTTGGCCCTGATGGATAAGTAGGGTTGGGCCGAGGCTGAGGCGGCTGGTAGTGACGAGAGGGCTGTGGGCGGGATTGAAAAGGTGGTCTTTGGGTTTGGGAATTTCCCGTCCACTGAAAATTGGGATGGTTTCGCCATCCAGGGTTGTAAATGTTGGAGAATGGGTCGTTCTGGATGGCGTTGAGGTCCTCGCAGGTCTGAGGAACCTCCTGAGAATCAGGGAAATGGGGAATGGAGTTCCCTCGGCTGGTGTAGAAAGGATCTGATGATCTTTCAGTCCAAGAATCAGATGGGGGTGGATATGGATCCATCCCAGGGGAAGATCGATGGAGGATGTTTTGCACAGTCTCCTGTGTGGAAGGAGGTTGTGCAAAGGAGTTACGCGCAGAGGTGGCTCGCTGCAAGTGCTGAGTCAGCTCATCCACCTTCTTTTCAATGATTGAGACCTTGTCCAATCGACTGGCCATTAATTCCAGGTCGACTGATGCGGACAGGCCCTGCGTCTCCTGTGCTCCCTTAAGATTCGTCGCTGCGCGGGTATTCGTCCTGTCGAATAATCCCATGGAGTCATTGTTGATGGAGTTCTCGCACATGTTTTCGAGAATCTCCCATATGGTGTCTTCATGTTGACCCATGATGTTTCCTCCGCAAGTTGCATTGACGAAAAGGCGGATGTCCTCACGGAGTCCCTGGTAAAAAGATTGGACTTGTTCCCATTTAGGAACTCCGTGATGGGGGCACTTCCTCATGAGATCCTGAAAACGATCCCATGCCTCATGAAGAGGTTCTCCTGATTGTTGAGTGAAGTGTGTAATCTGATGGCGCAAGGCGTTGGTCCGACCAACGGGAAAGAACTTTTTCAAAAACTCGGATTGAAGTTCTTCCCAAGTGTTGATCGGCCGGGTCTGAGTTTGATACCAATGGGCAGCCTTGTCCATAAGAGAAAAGGAGAACATCTTCATGAGAAGAATATCCCGATTTTGCGCATCTGATACAAAAGTGTGGGCCAGATGCTTTAGCTGTTTGATGTGCTGGAAGGGATCTTCAGAATTAAGCCCATGGAATTTAGGTATAGCATGAATCATGTTGGGCTTTAGTTCGGAATCAGGTCCTCCAGTCGGGATTCTGACTCGAGGCTCAATGGCCACCGCAGCAGGATTGTAGTGGTCTCGCATCATAGGACGCTGTGGTGGGTGCACGAAGTTTTGGAAGAGGTCATTGAGTCGCTGGAGCTGGTGTTCCAGATTATTTTCTTCCTCAACTGGCTGAGCCATGATGGGGGAAGAAGAAGAACTTGGTTCTGAATCAGAAGAGAGAATAATGTGAGGGTGTTGCTGCACAAACACGGGCGTCGAGGCTTGGCCTTGACGAGAGCGAATTTCTAATGGAGGTCTTAAGGGTGGTCTTAGGGACCTCCTTCCGTACATGCACTGTTTGGAAGAGGTAAGTTTAGAAGGTGCTGGACCCAATCAAGGCACCCAAAAATGTGCTGGGTGACTATAGAGGTACGGGGCAGATGGACCCCTTGATCAGAAAGATCGTCCACCTGAGAATTACCTGGGCAGCCAGAGAGGGAGAGTCCCGCGAAGACCCCTACACGGTAGAGCGTCCCCACGGGTTACAGGGTTTCCCCCACCCGACCTCTCTTGTCACTGCGGTTCCAGGTAGACCAGAATGGGGATCTTGACCTCTTAAGTCTACCAATTTTAAGGTCAGGGTGCTTAAGGTTTCACTTGAACTTTAGTCTTTTTAAGTGCAAAGAGTGACCTAATTTAAGGTTGGTTGACCCAAAGGGGTCAACTTTACCTCTTGTTTTCTTTGAGAGCTTTCAGGTCTTGTCTTTTAGGGTTCAAGTGTTTAAAGAGAGAGCCAATTGTTTAGGATTTTTCTTGTTAATTATTTTCAATCAATGGCTTGGGCACACCTCTTTTGGATTTCCTCAATTCTTGATTAAGGGGTGTGTCTCTACTGAAATCCTAATGTTTAACCTTATGTTGGCTCTACTTGGTCCATTTAACTCTTTGTTGGGCAATTAGGGCTCAAGCAAGAATGTGTTAGCCCTTAAGTGCCCTTAATAGTGTGCAGGAGTGATGAGTTGAAAACATGCAACTCTTTGTGGTTACTAAGTATGGAAGACAGGTTAGCCCTATATTGCCTGTTCTTTTCTTTTCTTCCTCTTTAGAGTTTAGGGGTTAATAGTGAGAGGAAAAATTTACCTGTCTTCGGAGTGGTTGTCGTGTGGTTGCTTGTCTTCTTGAGTTCCTGTAGCTGCACAAAAGAGAGGAGATTATCAGAAATTAAAAAGAAATAGGAATGTTTACCTCTAGAATAGCCGTTGCTCCCCGGCAACGGCGCCAAAATGAAATGGTGTGTTCGGGACAACCGGGTTTTATTGTTATAACGTTGTAGTATAGCCAGTTATTACCAACATTTCAAATATATAAATTTTTTTACTCGGAAAATAAAAGAGTTCCCGAGGTCGAACTCAGGGAGCAAGTTGTATTCTAGAGATATACATGTTTCTTTTACAAAATAAAGAAAGAGAGAGGGAAAGAATTTGTTGTTCTCTTTGTTTTCTCCTCGTGATGTTCTTCTTTCTTTCTTTCTTTCTTCAGATCTCCTACTTCTTCTTTGTTCTGCAGAGGTGATGCTCCTCTTTCTTTCTTCAGATCTCCTTCTTCTTCTTCCTTGGTTTCTGTCTTGGCCTCTCTTCTTCTTTTTCTGCAGTCTCTTCTGTGAAGGTTTCTTCTTCCCTGGCTCTGCTGTACTTCTTCTCTGCAGCCTTTCCTCTTCTTCGGCCTTGCTCAGCCTCTTCTTTAGAGTTTCTTCTTATTTTTCCTCCCTGCGGCTAAGTGTCAGCCTCTTCTTTTCTTTTTCAGCCAGGGACGTCACCCCTCCTTCCTTCTTTTCCCTTCAGGCCGTCGTCTGATTTCCAAATCAGACGACTTAACTACCTGTTGCTACAGTCAGCTTCTTTCTTCTTCCGCGGGTCTTCTTCTTCGCCTGTGCCTGCACACTTCAGAGTTTTTCGTCAGAGGCAAAACCTACTCTACCCTTCCCCCCCGCGTCTCTCTCTCTCTGAAACCACTCTTGGGAAAGCTCTCCCAGAGCTGCCGGGTAACCGGGTTCGGGTCAGGCCCGGGTCCAGGCCCACCGGCGTGAGTGGTGGGCGAGGAGTGCAGGTCAGTCTTAAGTCGGGTCGGGTCGGGTCAGGTCCGCGGGGCGTGAGCGCGGACGAGACCGGGTAACCGGGTGGGTGAAGGGGACCTCACCCCATGTGCTGAGGCAGTAAGCCTTCAGCACTTTTGCATCTTATGTCGCTGCGACTCTTCAGGCTTTTCCGAGGTGGGACTAAATGTCCCACCTCAATTGCGCGCCCGCAGCGGGGAAATCAGCGGGAGATTGCGGCGTCACGCGAAGCTTCCTGCCTTAGCTGCGAGCCTGGTGTTTTGCCAAAACGCCTCGCAAGGCCTGGGAGTTGAATCTGGGCGTGGCGCTGAGCGTGGCGCGCCTGTAGCTGCAGGTGGAAGCAGTTCCTCCCGTGCGGCAATGGCGGCGGAGGTCGGGTGGTCTGTTCACAAGAAAACGGCCTCTCGGCCTAATCAGAAGGTGCCAGGAGCTTCGCCAGGGTGCGGCGAAGCTCGTGTGGGTGGTGGCGAGGCGGCGTGCGAGGGCTGCCCTAGGTCGGACTGTGGGTCGGAGGATGGGTCTGTTCGGTGGGGTTTCAGAGGGTGATGTGGGGGAAGTGGCAGGGCGGAGGTTGATCAGGGTGAGGAGGCGGAGGTCCTGCAGTGGTCGGCGAGCCGTGTGGGTCGCTGAGGTGATGGGAGCGGCTCGCCGGAGGGTGGTCGGAGACGAAGGGGGTGACGATGGTCAGGGTCGGTCGAGGGCTTAATTGAATAAATTGAAAGCGGGGAAAGAAAGAGGAGAAGAAGGGGAGTAGCTCTAGCTTACTTGCAGGGACGAAGGGGGAGGAACAGGGCGACAGTCGTATCGACTGTCGCCGGAGAAGACGATGCTCAGGGAAAGGGGCGGCGGCGAGCAGAGAGCCGGAGAGGCGCCAGCTGGGTGCGGCGTGGCGTGGGAAGAGCAGGGGAGGAAGTCTCTGCTGCTGGTATTGCGGCAGAGCGAAGAGGAGGAGGGGGAGGAAACCGCCGGAGCTGGTGAGCGTCTGCTGGAGGAAGAAGAGAGGAAAGTTGGGGATTTTCTCCGTCAGATCCAGGCTGCCCCGGTCGGTGGAGCAACGGGGGGTATTTATAGGGATCAAACAGGGAGGAAGGCGGAGGGAGACGACGTGTCTCCCTCGCCGGAGGATGGCCGGAAACAAGAACCCATACCGTCCGTGCGTTCGCACGGCCGGTATGGTGGGTTACAACGACCAGGGGGGTGTCCCTGCGACGGCTGACGACGCAGGGCACCCCCAGTTTACTTGCCAGGTCCCCCACCTCACCCTGCGCGGCGCCATGCTCCGCGCAAGGTCGCCGGAGCATGGTGCTGGCAGGTTTTGCAGGGGGGACCTGATTGCAAAGAACGAAGGAGAGTTAGGGGCCAAAATGCGAGGGTTGAAAAGTTGAGGGCCAAAGAGTAAATATATGAGGACCAAAGTGTAAAGTCGGTCAAGGAGGTTTCTTCTTAGGCTCAAGTTTTTATACATGATTAATTAGGACCTAAGGAATCTGATGGTGAATTTCATTTCCATATTGAACCTTGTTTGACCGGTCAATTTATGCAAAAACCCAAATTAAGTTATTAATTGGGCATGGTTCTCAATGTAGGTCAAAAAGGGTTCTGAAGGCCAAGTTGAAGGTTCTAAACCCTGGAGATTATTTTCCTATGAATTTTAGAGGGTTTATTCTATTTTTACTTTGCCTCGAACCTCGTGAATTGAAGTGGGTTATTTTAGGGTTACAGATTATCATTTAGTTTCTTGGAATTGCTGTAGCCCTTGCTAGATCATTTCATCCCACTCTTATTCTTATTAAGCTGCTTTGACCTATGTTTGGGCCCTGAATTACCCTGTATGCAGATTATACTGGTAAAATTGCATTTTTACCCCTTATGACTTGTTTTCTTCTCAAACTCAGGATTCTCTGAGTTAAGCCTTTCCTTGAGATATGTAGGAGCTTTTATCCTTTGTATTAGGTCAAAATGAGCTAGTTATGGCTCATGATGAGGTTCTCATCATTTGGTTTTTAGCAAGCAAGAGATCAGGTTGATGAGTTCTAGCTAATCTACTTGCAAGAATATATATATGAGAGAGAAAGAGATAGAGAGAGAGAAACAAACATCTATTTATCAAGAATTGTTTGTTACAACTATGAAAGTAGGAAAAATCTACACTATGAAAGCATAAAAAGATAAAATGAGGTGAGAGAAATCCTCCTCGACGGTTGCTCGGAGGACGACTCACTCTGACGTCGCCTGGAGGAAGGTAGTGAGGAGCGGGACGAAGGAGGATGGAGCCGGAGGATAGAGGATGGGGTAGGATGACGTCGCGCTGAGGATCTTCTTCCCGATGGGCGGTGAGAGGATGGCCACGGGATGCTCCACGAAGGGGGGTCAGAGGATGGAAAACTATTTGGTTTTACTCTAGAGGAGCATCCCAGGCTTGGGACAAGCTCTCTCTAGAGCCTTGGAGGTGGTGAGAGGAAGAAAGGAAGAGATGCTTTGGAATGGTGGTGGGTAGGTCCTTCTATAGTGGAGGAGGAAGAATAAATTCGCTTCTGGGTCATTACTGACGTCCATAAATGTCGCTGCAGCTGTCGCTGAAGATCCGCCCTTTAAATCCACTTGCTGGCGTGCACTGACCATTAGTGACAGCTGCAAGTGTCACTAAAGGTGCTTCGCTGGAGATCCGCACCTGCCCCACTGGCGCGCATACGTGCCTTGTGCTCCCCGCACCTCGCGCACGTGCGTGCGGCATGCGTTGCGCTGCAGCTGCGCGCAGCGATAGCTGTGTGCGTGCGCTGTTGCGGCGCACAGTGCACTACGCATGGCTGCGGTTGTGCGCAGGGCGCTGCACGCGGCTGCAGCTGTGCACGTGCGCTACTGCTGCTGGCCGACGTTGGGTGGCCTGGATGGCAGCACGTGGCGCCACCTAGGCCGTCCATTCTTCTTTCTTTTGTAAAGGGTGCCCGGTGCTCCGATCGGGATGATTCTAATGTTTTCAGACTGCGATCGTCGCTCCGGATCCATTCGTACGGTCGGATTTTCCATCCGAAACCTATATGGATGTCACATTGCCCCCCTGACCGTTGATCTTCCTCAGGCTTCATGTGATGTTACGGGACTCCGATCTGGACGATTTCGGAGGCGTTAGACTTCGATCATCGTATTAATCAGAGCCATATGGTCTGATCGTCCATCCAAGGCCCTGAAATAAATCATCTCCTCTCCTGACCATAAAAAGAACTTAATTAACACAAAATATATACAACTACTCTAAATGCACAGTGATGCATGTTATGCAATATTTATAACATGAAGTGCAAATCTAAGCCTAGGAACATGCATGAATAGGCATTTTAACCTAGATAGATGTGTCTATATCATACCCCCATACCTATCTTTTGCTAGTCCCCAGCAAAATTAAACTACATGCTATGTATAAAATCAAAATTAGCGCTAGATCGCTTAGACATAAGTTGTTTACTAACAATAGAAAATTTCAACTAAGGTTCTAAACTACGAAGACTAAACAGTACCCAGGTGTCTGCCAAAATGCAGACCGCCCAAGCCCTCGCCTTATTTGGAAAGGGAAGATACATTTTTTTATTTTTTATTTTTTTCTAATTTTTTGTACTTTTGGAGTTTGAGAGTTCCAGGATAACTTTTTATGGCTACTCGACCCACCCAAGGCTCGAAAAGGACTCTAAGAACTAAGCATCTTTGTGAAAAAGTGATAGACTCACAAAACGGCCGTTAAAACAGACTTCGGGTTTCTACGACCCTAGGTGACCTTGCCTAAAGATTTATCTTTACGATCGGTAGCTTTCTCCCTACTTCTTTTATTTATGGGGTCAACACAAGGGCAAACCCAGTGTATATCTCCCCGATTTATTCTACTTCCCTGCTTCCTCCCTAAGTGTTTTGGGAATTATTGTGCATTTATTTGTTTGTGAGCTGGGTTCTAGACAACCGGCCGATGAGCTGTTACCACCGACAACTTGCCAGCCATACTTGTGCGGTGAAGTGTGGTTTTATTTATTTTTTGTTTTTTCTTTCTTTCGTTTTCTTTTTTTTTCTTCTTTTTTTTCTTTTTTTAGAAGTAGGTGGCTTTCCTGATCTAAGATTTACCTAAAGGTAGTACAGCGATAATGGTCTTGTGGCTGGGCTCTGGACAACCTGCCGGTGAGTTGTTACCACCGACAACTTGCTAGCCATACCACCCAAGTCAATCCATTAGCTACCTAATTTTCGTAAAAACCGCCGGAAAGTGAGTCAGTGCGAATAGTGTGTAGATACTTAGCCTTAAAATCCCCCCAAATCAGAGGGCGGGTTGATAAGTCATATACTTATTATCCCAATTTATTTACCAACTTAAAATGAGTTTTAATTGGCGAGGACTCGAGACTAAGTCCACATTCGAGTGGACATCGGGGCTAATTAAGCCCGAAGACCTGAAGAGTCTAAGTGTTTAGGTCCTCTTGTATCATTTCCTAGAGTTAATAACTTCTAAATGCCTAAGTTCTCTTTTCCTAATTTCTTTTTATTTTTTTAATTTTATAAGAAACTAAAAGAAATTCTACGGAGTTAACATAATGATTTCAGGAATTGATTATCCACCCCCCATGCCTAAATGATGCAATGTCCTCATTGTAAAAATAAAGACATGAAAAGGGTAGAGCAAGCAGAACATCACCTGAGTGTTGTGAAAATCTGGTCAGCTCCACAGAGAGAAGGGTGTATACACACGTGCTAAGTTTAATGCCTTCAGCTAGGCATAGCATACATACAAAGAAGAGATTGAGAATTCACAAGTGCAGTTCAGAATCAAAATCAAAATATTGATCCTGAAACCTGCCAGTAGAAGATGTCCACAGACGTGGATGAGATTATGGTGCAGACCCATGCCCCAGGGTCAAGTGGTTCTCAGGTTCTGGATGAAAATCACCCAGAACCGAAGGTTGTTGTGTTTGTGGGGCCGGGACTGCAGTTTAGTGGTGTGCAACCCAAGACCAAAGTATCGAACAATGGGTAAAGATGGTTCAATAGGTGTTGTTGTCCACTTAACATATAGCTCAGAAAAATAATCAGTTATTTCAAGCTTGGGTTGCATGTGAAAGATATCGTAAGGGTCCTGGTAGAAAGTAGGTGATTTTAAGTCAATAGGTACCCTTAGATCCAAAATCAAACTTCCCTCAGAATTAGCCTCCCAAATCTTTATTTCAACAATTCTATCCTCCAACATCAAGGGGTTAGGCTTCGGGACCTCTAGCATATTATTCACCCCATATGATTCACCCAAGTCCAAAAATCGTGGCTGAATCAAGATCGACTTGGGCACAAAGATCTCAGAAGTCATCTCTTCAGGGTGTAGATGAGGACTGGGGTCACTGATTGAATCATTAAGATTATGATCCTCCAAGTTAACCCCAACTAAATCCAAATCTTCAATAATTGGGCTATCAACTGGTTTGTCAGATTCCTCAAGCCCATTTGTCTCACTAAAATCCTCTTCCTTGAGTTCAAGTGAGACTTCGCCAAAAGATTCTTCACCCTCAGAGTCAAAGAATTGATGATCCTCATTTATATATGTCTCAAAACCATATGTCATTTCATGGTCCGTGAATACATATTCTTCCTCTCTCCCTGGCTCGGGGATCTCAGGTGAATCAATCGGTTCATCCTCAAATGGTTGCTCAAGCCCATCCTGGTCATCCCCAGTCTCAGAAAATGTATCCCCCCTGACAGGCGCCTGAGCGGGTTCAAACATTGGCTCTCCTGAAGGGGGTTCATCTTGAGAATCATCCCAAGATTTGACTAGTGCAACCATAAATTTCATCCTCAACCTTGACAATTTCCCAAGAAGGAACTCACCCAAGTCCCTATCCCTAACACTTTGGAGCAAATCCAATAGAGAACTATTAAGTTCATCAATCATTTTGATCATAGGCTCCAGTGCTTCAGTGCATGGTGTTGGCTGAGCTTTTAAAGATTGTATAGTGTTCCTCAAATTAGCCAATACCCTATCCTGGATCTGGTTCACCTGAACCGACTGGTTTGGTTTAGGTTTGGGCGGGTTCAGATTAAATCTAGGGGAGTCAAGATGTTGAGGTTCTCGAGTTCCTCCCTGATAGTAGGTCGTTTTGGATTGTTCAAAGAAGGGTGATGACCTATTTTCAATGGAATACTGGGGAGGGTAGGTGTTATAATCATTATATCCTTCCTGATTGTAGATCGGGTTGGTTTGGTCATCAAAGGATGGAGATCCATAATCATTATAGCTCTGGGAAGGATAATAATCATAGTCTTGTTGTCCAGGGTTAGGCCTTGGACACTGAGGTTCGGATTCATATCCCCAATCAAAGTCATCCCGGCTAGTGGATGGATAATTATAAGTCAAGTCAGGATAGTAATCATCTTGGGGATAAGTGGTGGCAGGAGGATAGGATGTGAAATATGTGTAGGATGTGGAAGTGTACATGGTGAAGTAAGGAGGGAAATCAGAAGAGAAAGGAGCCTTGCAATACAAAAATATAAGCCTGTCCTTAGTTTGGGTAGCCTAAAGGTCAACAGACTCTCAGAATCCATCCTAAGATTATTGGCGATTTACTTTACTTATGTCCAGGCAATCCAACTAGTTAGAATGAGGGACTGGGGAGAAGGTTCTTCCTTTGGCTTGCGCCTCCGGTTCCTAGTGTACCCCTCAGCCGCAGTCATTTGACGCTACTCCCCTAGCTAGACATCAGATTGACTAGTATAAGTAGGTTAATCGTGAACAATCTCAATCTGGATCCCGACGAGCGAACCAGTCCTTAGGGTCAACATCTAATCAATTTTAGTTAGGCTTGGAAAAATTGTGCTTCAGGAATGTGATGGGCCCTTTAGATGGGTTGTGCCCTTAAGGATCAGTTAAAATGTGTGTGTGTGCACAACCAGGGTTTGCAAACAAGGTTATTTAATGATGTGTCTTTTAGAGTTCAACCTTGTTTAGTAGCTTTTAGGGTTTAATCTTAGGTATATTCAATCAAGTTTAGGAAAACACTCCAATTTTTGCAAGCACTGGTGAAGATATATTCCTTTAGAAATCAAAGAAAAAAATGTGGAGTGCCTGGTTCAGCCTTAAGAATCAACCCTAAGTGGCAAGCTACTTGATGAATCGCTTTTATCTTAAGTGGTATGGCCCAAACAGTTCAATCAATTAGCCTATTGCACCACTTAGTTAAGGCACACAGAAATTTGGTTAACCTAATATGATTTCTACTCTTTTATGTGTTGAATTCGTGTACCGGGTCCACAGGTCGGAAGCCCGGTTGAGTAGATGAAAAATCAAGTCCGATTATGTGCCTCAAATGTGGGTGTATAGAGTGTGTAAATTGATTTGTCCCACAGATATATCTTTTTGTTTTTTTTTATAAGATGTGGGTGAGATGGGTGAAGGTGGAAAATAAGACAAACAATTCTACCCTAGGGTTTATGCAAACACCCAAGTAGATTAGGTCTTGGTTATGATTGTGGCGAAATGAACTAGTGGGGGGGAAGTGGGGGACACTTACAGAGTACTCTACCCGCACTTTACTCCGATCTACCGCACTTGGATCTCCATGCTAGGGTACCTGCAAGATAGTAGATCAAAGACAAGTAGGGTTAGTGCAATGTAAATGCAAACAAACGTAATAAACAATAAAGTAAATTCTGTTGCCTCCCCGGCAACGGCGCCAAAATGGCCGGGCCGTGCTTTGCTTGTTAGAAATCGAGGTTATAAGTAACCTGTCGTCGTAGTTGCAAAACACGTCGATTAGATAAAATTTATACCGAAACTCTAAGGGAGTCCCAGGTCGAACACAGGGAGGCGACGTTTACTTTAATTGAAAACCGCGCTTCGATTTTATTTGTTTTTGGTCATTTTTATCTTTTCTAATTTTTTTGGTTTTTAGCAGGCAAGAGATCAGGTTGATGAGTTCTAGCTAATCTACTTGCAAGAATATATATATGAGAGAGAAAGAGATAGAGAGAGAAACAAACATCTATTTATCAAGAATTGTTTGTTACAATTATGAAAGCAGGAAAAATCTACACTATGAAAGCATAAAAAGATAAAATGAGGTGAGAGAAATCCCCCTCGATGGTTGCTCGGAGGACGACTCGCTCTGACATCGCCTGGAGGAAGGTGGTGAGGAGCGGGACGAAGGAGGACGGAGCTGGAGGACAGAGGATGGGGTAGGACGACATCGCGGTGAGGATCTTCTTCCCGAAGGGCGGTGAGAGGACGGCCACAGGATGCTCCACGAAGGTGGGTGAGAGGACAGAAAACTATTTGGTTTTACTCTAGAGGAGCATCCCGGGCTTGGGACAAGCTCTCTCTAGAGCCTTGGAGGTGGTGAGAGGAAGAAAGGAAGAGATGCTTTGGAATGGTGGTGGGTAGGTCCTTTTATAGTGGAGGAGGAAGAACAAATTCGCTTCTGGGTCATTACTGACGTCCATAAATGTCGCTGCAGCTGTCGCTGAAGATCTGCCCTTCAAATCCATTTGCTGGCATGCACTGACCATTAGTGACAGCTACAAGCGTCACTAGAGGTGCATCGCTGGAGATCCGCACCCGCCCTGCTGGCACCTGCCCCGCTGGCGCGCTCCGCTGGCACACATCACGTGCCTTGTGCTCCCCACACCTCGCGCATGCGCGTGCGACATGAGTTGCGCTACTGTTGTGCGCGTGCGCTGTTGCTGTGCACAGTGCACTGCACGCGGCTACGGCTGTGCGCGGGGCACTGCGTGTGGCTGCAACTGTGCGCGCGCTACTGCTGCTGGCCGACGTTGGGCGGCCTGGATGGCACCACGTGGCGCCACCTAGGTTGTCCATTCTTCTTTCCTTTGTAAAGGGTGCCCCGGTGCTCCGATCGGGATGATTCTATTATTTTCGGACTGCGATCATCACTTCGGATCCATCCGTATGGTCGGATTTTCCATCCGAAACCTATATGGATGTCGCATTGCCCCCCTAACCGTTGATCTTCCTCGGGCTTCATGTGATGCTACGGGACTCCGATCTGGAAGATTTCAGAGGCGTTAGACTCCGATTGTCGTATTAATCAGATCCGTATGGTCCGATTGTCCATCCAAGGCCCTAAAATAAATAATCTCCTCTCCTGACCATAAAAAGAACCTAATTAACACAAAATATATACAACTACTCTAAATGCACAATGATGCATGTTATGCAATATTTATAACATGAAGTGCAAATCTAAGCCTAGGAACATGCATGAATAGTCATTTTAACCTAGATAGATGTGTCTATATCAGCCATCGTTGATCCAGATCCATTCGTGCGATTGGATTCTTCATTTGAGGATTGAATCTTTGTCCTTTGGCTCCATGATCTTCATTCTTTTATGGACTACTCACGATGCTCTGGTTGTCTGATTGAGATGATTTCTGAAGCGTTGGACTCTCATCGTAGTTCTAATTAGATCTATTCGGTCTTATCTGACATCCGCATCTTTAAATCATCAGTGGTTAAAATCATCTCTCATTAGCACATAAAATGATGATATTATGTATATGACTAATAAAGTAGCTATTGTACAAATTATGATGCCTATGAATGCATTATTCCTAAGTTATGCTCGAATCTAGCTTAATTCAGGTGATTTAGGTTGTATGATTGCTGTGCAATCACACCCCCATGCCTAAATCTTGCTAGTCCCTAGCAAATGCAAGACTAAATGCAAAATGGTCCTATATGACTAATTTTTATCAAGAGTTTGACTAGAGGTTTAGGACTTTTGTTTTCATCCAAAGCTTTAGAAATCCAAGCAATCATGAAAATGTTTTGTTGTAGCCTATGGAACGGATACAAGAGAAAAGTCAATTTACATCTAAAGCTCGTACTTGACCTTTAGTAAAAATCTATTGGGATAGGCAGACTTCTCCCCTCATGGTTATAAGATAATCTGTAAATTCAACCTCAATTTTTGGCTTAGGTAGAAGATTTCTGAGTCAAGTAGATTTGTATTTGGTGGCTCACACTCATCTAGTGCTGCATATAGACTAGTACTTTAGAACCAAGGTGTCCAGATTATGAAATAATTCAACTCAAAGAGAGGTGGAGAAATTGTGCTCACTTTAGTTTCTTTGTACTCATTCTCTCTCTTACATTTTCTTTTTCTTAATCTTATCATATATTTTCTTTTCTTTCTTTTTGAGCTCACATTCTCACCAAATTTATCAGTATATTTTGTGGTCTCTCCTGGCTTTAACACTTTGATTAGGTTCTGATAACTCTAAGGCTAAGTTAGAATTCCTTAGCCCGCATTTAGGTGACCATAAATACAGAAAAGTAGGTCAAGGTTGTATTTGGTGGATCATGAGGGTGGTAGGTGTTGTTGCTTTATTACACTTGAAATAAACTCTAACTCATAAACTCATTTTCTTTTGCACTTTTCTTTTTCCAAATTTTTTCTATGTATATATATATTTTTTTTCTTCTTTTTTCTTTCCTGCATCCAAATATCTACTAATGCAACTCAGCATACAAACTTTTATTTATGAGGCATTATTTGAGATTAGGGGTGTTCAAGAGGATATCAGGTGGCTTATACATATTTTGTACTGGGTTGCCTCCCAGCCAGCGCTAAGTTTAAAGTCATTTGCCAAACTTAAACCCAAAAATATGTAGTTCAATACTATGGGTTAAGAGAAGTAATAATTGTTGTTGGGGAATTTAAGATTACTAGAAAGATATGATCATTTGGACCTAGAATCGGTGATCCACAAATGCATACCAACTGATGTTGCAGCCCTATTCAAAAGAGTCTTTCTGATTTCAAATATGAAATAGGGTCGGGTGGATGAGGTTCAAATTGCAATGCCTGTCTATCAATTCAATTCCACAAATCAAGAAGAGGTGGTATAGGGTCTAGATTGAAATCACGATTTAGAATTAAGTCTGCTTTTGAATTAGAGTAGTAAGGGTCTTCATAGTGGTAGTTGATATAAAAGATCATGAATTCTCTAGGCTCTAGGTCATATAAGGATACGGGTAGAGTTGTGTGGTATTCTTCAAAATCTTCATCAGAAATTTCCTCTTCCTCACTCGAACTCACTTCTTCTGAGTCAAGCCATCCATTTGAACCAGTTGGCTTATAAGTTCTTCCCCACTCCATTATGTGTTGAACTTCTTCTTCTGAGGTTACTTCCTAGTTCATGTCAGATTGTTCATTTTCTTGTACTCCCTTAGAATTCAAAAGTTCTTGAATTTTAGGGTGGATGTATTAAGGATTCCTTATATTAACATCTAATTCATCATAAGTTACTCCTAGGAGTTTCTCAATCTCACTAATATCCAATTCAATTTGATTTTCCATGGGAGATGGTAGATCAGAATTGTCCCCAAGTACATCCCCTTCTTCCCCTTCGTGCTGGTCTTGAGCTTTGGCAGGACTTGGATCATCTTTAGTGTGAATTGCCAAAACTTGTTCAATTGTTCCTACAATCTGAATGGAACCAAAATTCACCTTATTCTATTGGGAAGTTTTAAAAATATTGAGTTGACAATTTTTCCTTCTAGAGGTGATGTGCATAATCCCTGTCTCATAGTTGATTAGAACCTTGGCAGTGGCAAAGAAAGGTCTCCCTAAGATTATCAGGGTGTGGTTCAGGTTTTCTGATGCCTCCATATCTAGAACAAGGAAGTCCACAAGGTACTCAAAATCCCTCACTTTTATAATCGCATTCTGTAGAAGGCCCTTCAGAATTTTGGTTGACCTATTAGTGAGTTGAATGGTCACTTTAGTGTGTTGAAAGGGGCCTAAATCTAGCTCTTCATATAATTCTATGGGGATTAAGTTGATGGAGGCACAAAGGTCTAATAAGGCTCGATCCAGGATGAAATCATCTATTTCACAAGAGATTAAGGGGGTCCCTGGATCTTTCCTTTTAGGAGGAAGCTTATTTAGGATGATGAAACTGGCTTGTTCAGAAATCATGACCCTTTTTGATGATTTGGCCTAGCATTTCGGTGTGCATATTTCCTTTAGAAATTTCACACAAGCTAGGATGTTCTCAATAGACTCAAGGAGTGCTATGTTTACCTGGACTTGCTTTAGAATATCAAGCCACTCCTTAGATTGGTTGGTTTCCTTTTACCTGGGTTTGATCAAGGATTCAGGAAAAGGTGCTTGAGAAAAAACTTGAGCCTTGTTTTCTAGATTATCTTGGTCTCCCAAATCAGATTCAGCTCCTCAAGATCTTGGTAAGATTTTGATGTAGAAGGATCTTGGATTTGTTTCCCACTTCTCAAAGTGACAGCATAGGCATGTGCATTAGGGTTGAAAGGTTAAGGTGGGTTCTGTAGAATGAGTTGAGCCTGGGTTGGGTTATGGTTAACGAAGCCTTGTTGGTAATGGGGAGCAGGTTGAATTAGGTGTGCTTGTTGCTCCTGTGTGTTGTGCTGATTAACCCTATTGAAGTTCCTTGGGTTTGGGACGGGTTGGGATGGCAACATCCCGTGTTGTCTAGCATCTACTAGCTGGTCCAGTCCTCCTGTCAATTCTGTCCTCAATTGATTCATTTCTTCCATATGCCTCAGATTCATTTCTCTCACTTCATTGAGGACTAGACTCAGATCAAAGGGTTGGTTTTCCTGTGTAGGTTGTGGCTAATATGTGAGTGGTTGTGTGTACCTACTAGGTTGCCCATAAGTGTTTGGTTTAGTCAAGTTAGGACCCTAAGCAGGCTTTTGACTTGACCAAGCAAAGTTAGGATGGTTGTGCCATCTAGGGTTCTAAGTGTTTGAATAAGGCTCATTTCTATTGTAACCCTAGAGTGCATTCGCATCCTTGGGATAACTAGGCATTGGGATGCCTAGTTTAGAATTCGAGGGCATCAAGGTTCCTCCTTGGTAACCAGAAAGAGATGGGTCCAAGTATAGTTGGCTCATAGGTGGAGCCATGGTTAGGTCATTGATGTTGTGCACTAATTCCTGACCTAGTTGGTTAGGGAATTGGTTGTGGGTTACCATAGGCACTCCTTGGGTAGGCATAGGAGTTAATCTGGATTTTATACCTAAGAAATTCCCACCCTTTAGAAGGTTATCCAGCTTCTTATCGAAATTCTCCACATTCTTTCCCACGAGTTCCACCTTGTCCAATCGTTGTGTAATTAGCTCTAAGGCAACCATGTTTGAATTGTTGTTAACTTCATAGACTCTGCTCCTTGGTTGATTAGCTCTGTTAAAGGTAGACATTGAGGCATTATTGAGGGAATTTTCACTCATATTCTTGAACAATTGAAAGGCTCCCTCAACGTCTCTGCTTAGGAAATTTCCCCCACATGCTACATCAACAAAATTCTTTAGATTATCACTCAACCCATAATAGAAAATATGGGTCAAGTGCCACTTCAGAATCCCATGATGGGGGTATTTCCTGGCTAAATCATTGAACCTCTCCCAAGCCTCATGTAGTTGTTCCCCAGGGTTTTTCTTAAAGGTTGTTTTGGCACATCTAAGGGTATTAGTTTTTCCTACAGGGAAGAATTTCTTTAGGAATGTGCTTCTCAAGTCTTCCAAAGTTAGCATTGGTCCAGCAATTGTTCCCAACCAATGTGTAACTCTATCTTTCAAGGAGAATGGGAACATCTTCATCATCAGGGTACCTTCATTCATGTTTCTAGGGCCAAAAGTCCTTCCTATGTGTAGGAGCTCTTCAAGGTGGTGGAAGGGGTCATCTGGCTCACGGCCATAGAAGTGGGGAATCAAGTTAATGATCTGAGGTTTGAGTTCAAAATCTTCCCCATCATGAGATGCCCTGACAAAGGGTTCAGGCTGGGCATTAGGAGGGTTGCAAAAGTCATGGAGGGGCCAGTCTGCGCTTCAGTTTTGGAGTCAAGTGATGGCCTGCACTATGACTTCCATCTGTCGGTCATGATGCTGGCCCTACTTAGAGATCTGCCTTTGTAAGAGAGTCATAGGATCTAGATTTTGTTCATCAATCTCTTTTTTCTCATGATGACTAGCCATTGCAAAGGGTTTAGATTCAGATTCTGGATAAATAGGTCTTCTCTTAAGATTTCTTTCTAATGGTGGTAGCAAATCAGGATTTTGAGATCTTCTACCTTACATGCACCAGAAGAATGTCTCTAGACGATAGAGAAGATAGATGAGAGAAACCCCACCCACATAATGCAATCCATCAAACTGGTCCTTAGAGTGTCAACCCTTATTAGACCTGGTCTTGGCTCCCTAAAACACGACTGGGTTAGATCAACCCTTGAATTACTTGGCTGGCTAGAAGGGTGGAACCCCTAAGACACCCTGCACGGTGGGACACCACTAAGGGTTAACACGATTACCGCACTAACCATTCTTGTCAGCAGTGGGTCCAAGTAGACAAGGCCTTGACCTTATCCCAATCTAGTTTCAAGTCCCTTAGTCTATTAGTCCTGCCTAGGGCACGTCAACTCAATTTTAAGGTTGGGTTTGATGTGCTTTTGGAATATGATGGGCATTAGGGGGTGTTTGCCCTTAATATTGATTTCAAATGTGAGGTGCGTTGGAAAAAAGGGTTCACAAGCAATTTTTCTTGATGAAGTAAATTGTAAGATTCAATTGCTTGTGTTAATGCATTTAGGGTTCACTTGAGTTAATATTTTCAATCAAAGTTTTGATGAGACACACAAGAATTTTGCAAATCCCAATTTGTTTGATAGATTTCATTTAAATATGAAAATGTAGGTGTGCTCTACCCTTAATGTGAAACCCTACGACAGATATTTCTAGATGATTCTTTTAAGTTCAAATTCAGGGAAGTGGTGCGACCCAAGCAATGCAATCAATTGGTCCTATTGCACCAATAACTAGGTACTTAGAAAATATTTTTCAATAATTTTTAATGCACATTTTCTTTTTTTCTGGTTTATAGTGTACTGGGGATTTTGAAGTCTGTTTTGAACCCCAGTTCGTGATTGGATAATTCGTACAATTAAATGTGCAAAAAATATTTTTTTAGATTTTTCTTAATTTCTTGATTATCTCATAAATTCATTGCCTCAAATTTCAAGTAATCAGAGTTGAATAAAAATTTCTATGATATTTTAAGCTCCGAAAAATCTAGAATAGTAACTGAATTGATAACGGATCAATGTGCAAATTTTAAAATTTTTTTCTTATTCTGATTTGTACGAAATTTGGATATGTTGTTCTTGACTTCAATACTCACGTCCAATAAAAAGTTGAGAGCTTTTGGACTTGGGGATCTTTGGGAATTGAATTTTTTAAGAAAAAACTTTATTTCAACCCCACAGTCAAGAGAGAATTTTTTTGTTTTCAGTAAGTAAACAAATTCTAACTAATCCTAGGGTTCAAGCGAATCCTAAATCTAACTAATCTAAATACAGGTACTTACCTGAGGTTCGAACCCGCAATTCCCCTTGTCATGTTTCATTCTGATTTCCTTGGTTTTTTTACACATGAAATCAACGAAAATGACAAGTTAGAAATCTCAAATTCCCGCCAAAAAGCTTCAAAATTCCCATTGCCTCCCCGGTAACGGTGCCACCTTATTCGGCACGTAAATCATGTTTAAAATATTATTTAGTTGTAGTATAGTACAAAAACACATTGAAAAATAAATTTATGAACTCTGGTGAGTATTGGGTTGTTCGCATGGAGGTAATCTTGATTTTTGCAGAAGCTTTTCAATAAAACTAATTCTAACTAGACATATATATATGTATATACGTATAAAGCACATATCCAGAGAATCAAAATTTTATTGCACTTGGATGGAGTTTTCACAATAGAGAGTGCTAATAGAAATAGATAGATAGATAGAGAGAGAGATAGAAGGAGGCAAAGTGACGAAATCGCTTGTGGGATGCTTGTGCGAGATATGGCAACACCTCAGATCCAAAGCGTCAGGATGAAGGTCGGAGTGGAGTTGGAAAGGGACAGAGAATCGCAGAGATGTTTGGAGTTGATAGTAGCAGTTGTATGAAGGGATGTATAAAGAGGTGCCTTCAACTGGGGGCCCTAGGCCTCTTTCTATAGCTTTGATGAGGGGCAAAGAGGGCATTTTAACCCCCAAAATCATGTAATAACTCTTGAATGATCAGATCTGTCGATCAAAAGATCAACGGACCAAACAGCACCTTAAAACACCTTCATTTGCACCTTCATCGTTTGGATTGCTTCTTTGGCCGACACATGGTGCACCCACGTCCTTGGATTGCGATCTGACGGCCCTGCTTGCTCCTCATGCCTGGTTCAATGTTCGCAGCATGGTTATCTCTCTTCTCGTGTGCCCTGATGAATTCAAAATCATGCACCCATCATTCACATCCATCCGATCTTATGATCGAACGACTTAGATTTGTGCTCGCACCACCTACGTTGAATTAGCGCATGGCAATGCATGTAGAGCATGCGTTTGATTGCACATGAAGCCATGGGGAGCTCCGGTCGCACCACACGTTCATCTCCCAATGCTCTAATCACCATCCAACGGTTAATCAAGCCCACTCACCACCACCTTCCTAATTTCTCACGCATCACCACTCAAATGAGCGTCTAGCGCTTGCGGTTGAGCACGCTCACCACTGCAATATGGCCATGTTTGTGTTGCTTTATCATTTTAAGGCAACTTATTCTTGGCCATTAGATGAAGATCCAACAGTTGCGATATTCTTTCCATTGATGAGGCCCGATTAGATGGGCGATGTAGCACTCTCGTGGTTGTTGGATGAAGATCCAACGTCCCACAGAATATGAGGGTAGCTTTCTGAGATGGCGTGGCGATGAGGGGGCGGCTGTGATGGTGCCATGTTGTGCCATCATGGCTGTCCATCTTCTTTTCTTTGTATTTGGTGATGTGGACCTCCTATCGGGTTGATTTTTGCACCGTTGGACTGCAATTGTTGATTTGGATCCATCCATGCGGTTGGATTCTTCATCTGAGGCTCGGATCTTTGTTATTTGGCTCCATGATCTCTGTTCTTATCTGTACTACTCTATTGGAACCTTGTTCCACATCTTGTTTTGGTGTTAACAAAATTATTATGGATTAATGTTTGCAATTGAGTTCTTTTCATATTTAGGTGAAGAATAAGGCAAACAGGAAGTGATGGAGGCATGATGATGAGAAAAAGAAGATGTTGACAAAGAGGAGGCATGATGACAAGGATGAGTCGAGGAGAAGAATATCATCTTCGACCTTTATTTTCTCAGTTTAGTTTTATAGTTATAGATTGTATATGCCTCTTAAAAAGAAAACATAACTTAGATCATAAAATCAATTAGAGATAAATTAGGATTTATATTATGAACATTTTCAAAGTACGTAATGGATTAAAACACTTAAAACAGGTACTTGTAAGCAAGTACCACTACTGTTCATCAGTATTAGTATTTGCAGGAAGAGGTTTGAGAATTCATCTCAAACTGTGAACAACAAATACCGGTACCAACCATGAGTACCAGTATATGTTGGCCACAGGTTGATGCCTTATTTCTGCCCTGAGTATTACAAGTACCGGTACCCATTATGAGTACAATACAGGTAGGTTACTCTGCCCAAGAAATTCCAAACCTGGGAGTCGCAAGTACTGGTACCAATGATGAGTACCAGTACCAAGACTCATGTACTGGTGGTAGTAAGCTGCTAGTACTGATACAGGTACTTTAGTACCGGTACCAACTACCCGTTGGCTCAAAACAGAATGGCTAGAAAATTTATTTTGTCAATGTGAACGTTGGGAATTAAATCCCAATGTCTAGTAGACGAATCCTTGAGATCCTAAACTCTATAAAATGACCCTAGGACTCTTTGTTTATAGACTAGAGATATTAGAAATACAAGGAAAATTCCTAGAGCTATATTTCACATTTTTTCCACCACATATTCAAGAGAAGGAATAGTTTGCTGCTCTCAACCTCTCTTCGGATTTGCAAGCACATCGACGTGATTTCTTCGTACATTGTCAAGGCATTCATGTTGATTCTAGGCTCTCAAATTTGTATTAATTTTAATTATTGTTGAGAGGCTTAGGAACTTAGTTGTAAGATCTTTCTTTCTTACACCTGCTTTTCATTTGTTTTTGAACATTTGCACATTGGGTTGTAACAAACCCATTTTTATACTTGGGTTGAGGTAACCCATTAATTACCTCCATTTAGTAAATTATTCTCTCGAGGTTGAGGGAATCAAGTTAAAAACCTAAGCTGGGAGGCTTAGGTAGTGGAGTACCCAAGGGAGGGGAACTACTATACATATTGTGCTTATTTCAGTGGTTTGATTATTTGTGTAAATCTTCTTTGTATTACTAATATTTCATTTAAGTATTTGTGTGTGTAGATGTTCCATATTTTGGATCCTATCATGCTCACGATGCTCTAGTTGTCAGATCAAGATGATTTCGGAAGCGTTGGACTCCCATCATCAATCTGATCAAATCTATCTTGTCTGATCTGACATCCATGGCTTCGAATCATTTACAATTAAAATCATCTTTCACTATTACATAAAATGTTGATATTATCTATATGACTAATAAACCAGCTATTATGCAAATTACTATGCCTATGAATGCATTATTCCAAAGTTACGCTAGAATCTAACTTAATTTAGGTAATTTAGGTTGCATGATTGTTGTGCAATCAATGCACACCTGGTAGCTTTTTCTCTACTCTCGATGTGTGCACAATTCCATTTTTCCTGTACAGGCAAAAACAATCGAAAATCAATCGTGTTGCCTCCCCGACAACGACGCCATTTGATGAAGGGCGAAAATCGTGGGTTTGGAAATATGATGTCATAGCTTGTAGTATAGTCACGGAAACCTCTCATCAAAAAGAATTTCTAAAATAATGAGACTGTGAGTCCCGGTCATTCGTCTCTGGGAGGCGTTAAGGAATTACAAAATAAATTCGATCTTTTTTTCTCTCTACTTGCATAAAATCGCTTGTCGGTTTCTAATCTTCGGATAAATGTTTTTCCACTTGCATTATTAACCCTAATTACGTCCACATGTGTTAAGTAGATGAAAAGTGTGAAAGTGTGAGTTTTAGTACGCACGATTCTAGTTATGTGGTGGTTGTTTAAGGAAAATGCGTTAATAGTTAGATCCTTAACATCCTCAGGTACTGACATGGTAGTTGCAACAGATAGCAATTAAAAGCGTGTAACTTTAACCATACAAATATATTGCAACAAGGCTCATGGTGATTTTCACACATAGATATTTATATATATAAAATGGTTTTCATTGATTGCATCAGGGTTACAGAGTAGAACTAGTGCAAGGCTTGTAGAGGAATGCTTGAAATAACTACTGGCTACAAAAAAACCACTGCATAGATTAATCTATGAGGGGATTATGCATGCATCATTGTGGGTGAATATGGAGCTACACTACTAAGCAGTAATGAAGTTTTAAATCTACGAAGAACTATCTACTTAGCTAACAGAAATAAGGGCATTCGGAGGTGGGCTCCGATGACCTTTGAGTTGGTTGAGAGGAGGAGGGGAGGCCAATGGGGGTTAGGCCAGCCCTTAGAGAGGTGAGGAGGAGGTGATCCAAGCTTTTGGCATGGAGCTGCAGCTGGCCATGGTGGGAGCTCATGGAGGTGGAGGTGTGAAGGCAGAGCTATGCTATGGAAGGTGGAATAATGGAGCGAAGCTTGAATGGGTGCAAATGGCCACCCCTTAGGTCCTTTTATAAATCTAAGGGAGACTCTCTAGAGAAGTGTGGAACTCTCTAGAGTGAGCTCCAAGTTTGGCCGTCCAAGGTGGTTTTTAGATCGTCCATTTGTGGATCTAAAAATTGAATGGCTCTTGGTTACTAATTTTAGCAACCAAGAGTGGCACCACCTTGAAGAGAGTTCTAGAGAACTCTAGGTTGGTGTGTGTGCATGAATGGGTGTGTGTGTGTGTGGTCATGCCCTAGATGGTTGAGTGAGCTAGGTTAGGTCCTAATAGGTTTATGTTAGGGTAGGTCTTAAATTAGGGTAGCAAACCATAATTTGCTAAGGTGAAAATGCAATTAAACATAACACATGTTTAATTGAATGAGTGTGGACCTAATTAAGACTGAAATAACTCAATTAGGTTGGGCTTAGGTCAATTGGACTATCATTGAGTCCAATTGGACATGTGTGGGTTGAGATCTAACCTCAATTGGACTCTATGAGTCCAATTGACTAGGCAATTGTAATTGACTATGATCCAAGTCAATTGGGCTTAATGAGAACCTAGTTAGGTTCTTAAGAGGGTCTAAAGGTCATGTAATAGGGTTAGGGTACCTTAATTTCGGTTCCTAAGGGCTTGGAATTGGGTTTAGGGACTTTGGAACTCAAGATCAAGGCTTGAATTCCAAAATAGGAACTAGAGAACAGTTCCAAACGCCCAAAAAAGGTATCAGACGACTTATACTCAAAAATCAGAAGTCCAGACTCGTTGTCTGCATGTCCAATTAAAGTCAGGAGGGATTCAGGATCCTGTCTTAGGTATTTTGCAAGTGTCTGGATGTCCAATAATACTGCAGACTAGGGTTTAAGGTGTGTGGGTTGTGGTTAAGGGTCCTGGACGTCCAATAACCTATTTGGACATCCAAATAAGGGCTAAAACTAGGGTTTTAAGGCTTCCTAGGCTATGGTGACCTAATCTAAGGGTGGCTAAGGCTTGGGAAGGCTTCTAGCACTATCCTAGGGCTAGGATTGAACTTAAGTTCTTCATATAACTACTCTACTTCTACTTAATAGAATAGCATTCCTCAACCTTTTACATTATTTCTCAACTACATTTTATTCTAATCTTCTACTCCAACTCTGATGTAGCACTAGCTTCTAGTCCACCCTAGCTCCAGCTTCAGATCCAGCTCCTGAGCTTCTTATTACTTGCAATTTATACAATGCACTTAATTAGTACATTGATGTAAACACATTTACACTACTTAAAATGTCTATTTATGCATGTTCTTAAGCATAAGATTGCATTTCATGATATAAATATTGCATTACATGCATCATCTTGCATTTAGAGTAGTTTGAATAAAATGGAGGTTAATTGTCTCCTTTTATGTGCTTGGACAGGGCAAATATTTTATCGGGGCCTCGGATCAAAGATCCAACCGTATGGATATGATCAGGGCGACGATTGGAGTTCAACGACTCCAAGATCGTCCTAATCAGGCATCGTAGCATCAGATAGAGACCGGGGAACCCTAGAAGATCAAGGGCCAGGATGGTGTAAATCCGCACTTCAGATGGAAAATCCGACCACACGGATGAATTCGGATCGACGATCGCAGTCGAACGACACAAAAATCGAGTCAATCCGACATCCGTGGCACCATCTACAACTTCCAGAAGATGGACGGCCAAGATGGCGCCACGTGGCGCCATCCCAGCCGCCCAATCGGCCGCAGGAGTCCTGTGAAGTCCGCGCAACGTCTCCTCTCCGCCGTTGGATCTCGATCCAACGGCTGCGGTCGCGCGCGTTTAAAAACGTCCGCGCGACCATTTCGCCCGCGTAGCGCAGCGGCGACGCAGCTGCGGGCGAAGCAGAGGTCGCGGGTTCGAGCCGCGGAGAGGGGGTCGAAGGCGCGGGCGAGCGGGCGCGCACGAGCGTCGGATGAAGATCCAACGGCCGCGCGCGCCCGATAGCGCCGACGCGCAATTGGACGCCCTGGTGGGCGCGCGATCGCACGCTGGCGGCGCGCTACGCAGCGGGCGCGGGCGCGATCTAAGCCGTCCGATCTCGCGATCGGACGGCTGAGACGACGCGGACGTGCGTCTGCGTTACGCGCGCAGGTAGCCGAGCGGGCGCGCGTGGCGCGGCGGCGACGGCGACGGCGGGGCTTTAGCGACGGTTTTATCCGTCACTAAAGACCCCTTATTTATTATTTTGAAGATGTAATGTCCATTTTGCCCCCACTCCTTGCAACTATAAAAGGAGATCCCCTCCATACGAAATTTTCATCCCTTCCTTCTCCTCTCTACCTCTCCAAAGCTCAAGAGAAGCTTGTCCCACACCCGGGATGCTTCTCGCGAGATAAAGTCCAAATTTTCGTCCCCCTTCGGAAGTGGATCCCGCGACGACGACGGCGTGCTGCTTCGTTCCCGTTCTTCTGCTTCGTCCTCCTTCCTCCCGCTTCGTTCTCCTTCGTCCAGGCGTCGTCCCGTCCGGCTCGTCCTCCAAGCGACCGTCGAGGAGGATTTCTCTCTCCCTATTCTTTTTACTGCTTTCTAGAGTAGTCTATTCGTCCTCCGAGCGATCGTCGAGGAGGACATTTCTCCCTCCATTCTTTTAATGCTTTCTAGAGTAATTGTTTTATGTTTTCTAGTTGTAATGAAAGAACTCTTTTATGATAAATTCCTTGTCTATTCTACATCTCATTTTGATTTCCATGTATAGTATTCCTTCGCTCTCTCTTACTCCCTCTCTCTCTTTTATTTGTTGTAGATACTTAGATAGTTTAAATTGAATTTCTTTGTGACAAAATAAAAAACGAAACGCGGAGTTTTTAAATCAAACGTTCGCCTCCCTGTGTTCGACCCGGAATTCTTATTTCGGTATAAATTTTATTTGTTGAACACGAATCCTTCGCTTTCGAACTACAACGACGGGTTTTCCAAAACCAAACACGTTAGCGTAGATTCGTCTCGCTCAACATTTTGGCGCCGCTGCCGGGGAGGCAACGCTCTTTGATTTCTCTTCGTGTTTTGTAACTTACAAATCATTTACCTCACTTTTCTCCTTTCTTATTGTAATTGCAGGTACTCTTTCGAGACAGACAAAAGCGGTAGATCGGAGTAAAGGGTTGTGGAAAGTTTTGTAAGTTATCCCCCACCTCCCACCCATTAGATTTCATTTCATCACATAATAATTCAAACATCAATCAACCTAGGTGTTCTTATAAACTCTAAGGTTAGATTGTTTGTTGTTTGACATCCATACTCACTCCAACTCCCACATTAAAAAAAGAAAAAAATAAAAAAAAATCTCACAGAGGTACACAACCTCATCTGATTTTCTAACTCAACCGGTAAACCAATCTTAGGAGCCGGTACACACATCCAAACACATAATCGAGTAGAAATCAGATTGGGTAATCATTTGTGTGCCTAATTAGGTGGTGCATCAGGCCAGTTGTTTGAGTTGTTTGGGCCGCACCACTTCAAATAAAATCAACTCATCTAGTAGCTGCCAATTAGGTTCAACTCTTAGGGATCTACCAGGCACTCCACATTCTTTTTAAACTTTAAAGGAAAATATCTTCACCTGTGCTTGCAAAACCTGGTGTGCTAATGAAACTTGATTGAAAACACCTAAAGTTGAATCCTAAAAGCTACTAAGCAAGATTTGAACCTTAAAATTCACCACATCAAAAATAATCTTGCTTGAAAACCACTGGTTGTGCACGCACACACAAAGCAATCAATCATTAAGGGCACAACCCATTTAAAGGGCCCATCACATTCCAAAGCACATTCAAACCTAGCCCTAAATAAAACAGAGTAGACGTTGGCCTTAAGGATTGGACTCGCTCTTCAGAACTCAGAACGAGATTATTTTCGATTAGTCTGTTTCTACTGTTCAATCTGATGTCTAGCTAGGGGAGCAGAGTCAAACGATCGCGGCTGGGGGGTACACTAGGAACCGGAGGCGCAAGCCGAAGGAAGAACCTTCTCCCCAGTCCCTCCTTCTAACTGGTTGGATTGAACAGACAGAAGTAGATCAAATCGTTCCTTTATCTCAAGACGGGTTTTGAGAGTCTGTAGGTCTGTAGGCTAACCCATTTAAGGACAGGTTTGATTGTTTGAATTGCAGGGCACCTTTCTTCCTCCCGTATCTCATGAATCCTTCCACATATTTCACGCATTCCCGCTCTTTCCCTCCTGTTGTAAATTATCCTCAACATGACGATTATCCCAATTCGTATTGTAATAGACTATCAGTTAGTTGGGATAATTCGGATTGGGGATACAATTCCGGACCCCCGTGTTTAGGGTCTAACCCTGAACACTTTGATTCTCAATTCTATCCTTCTCAGAGTTGCATCGATTATAGATCGTCCTCCTTTCATGAACAACCTAATGCGATCTACAATCAAGAAGGATACACTGATCCTTACCCATCCTCTGATTTCACTGCCTTTAGGTCATCTCCATCTTATGAACAATCTGAAATGATCTATTATCAGGATGGGTATAACGAATCTCAATTCGTTAATTCCTCTACATTGATGTCAAACCCGCCCAACCCTGAACCAACTCATTTGGTTCAGGTTAATCAGGTTCAAGATAAGGTTCTGGCTAACTTGAGGAATATCATTCAATCTTTAGAAGTTCAGCCAATACCTTGCATTGAGAGATTGGAGCCCCTGATTGAAATGATTGATGATTTAAACAAGTCTTTGTTGGATTGGCTCCAGGATGTTAAGGATAAGAACCCGGGTGAGTTTCTACTTGGGAAATTAGCGAAATTGAGGATGAGATTCGTGGTTGCTTTGATTCAATCTTGGAATAATTCCCAGGATGAACTCTCTTCAGGAAAGCCAATGATAGAACTTGCTCAGGCACCTGTTGGGGGGGACACGTGTTACGAAGCTGACCAGATTGAATTAAAACAACCAATTAAGGATGATTTGATTTCTTCACCTGAAATCCCTGAGCCGGGTTACGAGGAAACGTATGTCTCCTTGGAACGCAAAGTGACAAATGATTTTGGGACATACATTGATACGGATCCTGATGGTGAAGATTCAAGTTGCGAAGTCTCACACGAGTTTTCAAATCACGATTTTTGTGAGACGATTGGGCCTGAGGAATCTGTTAGATCATTTGATAGCCCAATAACTGAGGAAACTGATCTTATTAGGGCACACGATACAGATCCAGAATCGCATTTTCTGGAGGAATTAATTCAATGCCCTGATTATCAGTTACACCCTGTTGAGCTTATTGATGATTCTAATTCTGAGATAATTAGACCTAAGTCAATTTTGATTTTGCCACATCATCTAGACTTGGAGATTTCAGACGGGGTGATGAATATACAAGAGGTCATGGAATTTGATATGCCGAATGAGGAGGATAGGAGCTGGGAAATTCTGATTTGGGAAGTCAATTTTGGAGGAAATGGAAGATTGAGTCGAAGGGTTCCTTTTAAACTGAAACCATCAAATCAGAACTCTTACGACATTTGTTTCGAGGATGTCAAACTCAAGCACACATTTAACGATTATCCTTTTGAGCTTCAATTCTCTGTAACCCGACATTTTGGCCTTGGGTTGCATCCTCACGAATCGCAGGCCCGACCCCGCTTGCATTTTGATTTTAGGTTTTGGGTAATTTTTATCCAGAACCTAAGATATTCTCGATTATGGGGTGTGGGTCTGCACCACAATCTGGTCCACATCTGTGGACCTCTGCTGACAGGTCAGAGGATTCTTCTGTTTATTCTAATTCTGACCTGCACATGTGAATTCTTCATTTCTTTTCTTTGTATAGTGTGCCTAGCTGAAGGCACTAAACTCAGTACATATACAGTTCTTTTTCATTTTCATCTCGGAGCGGACCCGATATCCATGCAATTCAGGTGCTTTCTACGCTTTTCCACTCTGTTTTATGTCTTTTCAATACAATGAGGACATTGCATTAGATAGGCATGGGGGGGTGGATATTTATCTTTGAATTCATTCGTCAGCTCTGTAGGTTTGTTTTATTATTAAAAAAAAAAAAAAATCGAAATTAGGAAAGAGAATTTGGGTTTAAGAAAATTTTCGATCTTAAGAAATACTATATTATGGTTTGAACACAAAGACCCTTCAGGTCTTTGGACTTAATCAGCCTATGTATCCACTAAAATGTGGATTTGTTTTTCGAGTTCTCGCCAACCTGAATTTTATTATAATTGGAGTAAATAAGTTTGGGTGATAAGTACACGACTTATCAACCCGCCCTCTGATGTGAGGGAATTTTGAGTCTTAAGCATCTACACACTTTCTTTGCACTGACTCGTTGTTTGGCGATTTTAACGGAAATTGGGTAGCTAATGAACCTTCTAGGGTGATATGGCTGGCAAGTTATCGTGGGTAACAGCCCATAGGTAGGTTGTCTAGAGCCCAGTCACTGGACCTTTCTCTTTTTGCTGCCTTTAGGTAAATCTTAGACCAGGGAAGCCACCTACTTAAAAAAAAAAAAAAAAAAAAAAAAAAAAAATCAAAAAGGAGAAAAGAACAAAAAGAAATAAGCCACACTTCGCCGCACGAGTATGGCTGGCAAGTTGTCGGTGGTAACAGCTCATCGACCGGTTGTCCAGAACCCAGCTCAAAAAATGCACTAAAAATTCCCAAAACACTTAGGAAGAAGAGGAGAAGTAGAATAAACCGGGGAGATATACACTGGATTCACCCTTGTGTTGACCCCGTTAAAAAATAAAAGTAGGGAGAAAGCTACCGGTTGTAAAGATACACCTTTAGGCAGAATTCTTTTTGAGGTCACCTAGAGGCGTAGAAATCCGAAGTCCGTTTTAATTGCCGGTCAACGAGTCTATCACATCACAATAAGATGCTTAAAACTTAGGGTTCTCATCAAATCTTGGGTGAGTTGAATGGCCGTAGAAAGCCACTCTTAAACCCTAAAATTTGAAAATCTAAAAAAAAAAGAGTAAAAACAGAAAAAGAAATTTTTCTTTGAATAAGGCGAGGCTTGAGGCGGTCTGCATTTTGGCTGATACCCGGGCACTGTTGTGTCTTTGAAAGTTCAGTTCTTAAGTAGACAATTTCTTAATGATTGAAAATAACTCAGGTCCAAATAATCTAACCTAATTCTTTTATAAATAGCATATAGTTTTTGCTAGGGACTAGCAAAAGATAGGCATGGGGGTATGATGTAAACACATTTACACTACTTAAAATGTCTATTTATGCATGTTCTTAAGCATAAGATTACATTTCATGATATAAATATTGCATTACATGCATCATCTTGCATTTAGAGTAGTTTGAATAAAATGGAGGTTAATTGTCTCCTTTTATGTGCTTGGACAGGGCAAATATTTTATCGGGGCCTCGGATCAAAGATCCAACCGTATGGATATGATCAGGGCGACGATTGGAGTTCAACGACTCCAAGATCGCCCTAATCAGGCATCCGTAGCATCAGATAGAGACCGGGGAACCCTAGAAGATCAAGGGCCAGGATGGTGTAAATCCGCACTTCAGATGGAAAATCCGACCACACGGATGAATTCGGATCGACGATCGCAGTCGAACGACACAAAAATCGAGTCAATCCGACATCCGTGGCACCATCTACAACTTCCAGAAGATGGATGGCCAAGATGGCGCCACGTAGCGCCATCCCAGCCGCCCAATCGGCCGCAGGAGTCCTGTGAAGTCCGCGCAACGTCTCCTCTCCGCCGTTGGATCTCGATCCAATGGCTGCGGTCGCGCGCGTTTAAAAACGTCCGCGCGACCATTTCGCCCGCGTAGCGCAGCGGCGACGCAGCTGCGGGCGAAGCGGAGGTCGCGGGTTCGAGCCGCGGAGAGGGGGTCGAAGGCGCGGGCGAGCGGGCGCGCACGAGCGTCGGATGAAGATCCAACGGCCGCGCGCGCCCGATAGCGCCGACGCGCAATTGGACGCCCTGGTGGGCGCGCGATCGCACGCGGGCGGCGCGCTACGCAGCGGGCGCGGGCGCGATCTAAGCCGTCCGATCTCGCGATCGGACGGCTGAGACGACGCGGACGTGCGTCTGCGTTACGCGCGCAGGTAGCCGAGCGGGCGCGCGTGGCGCGGCGGCGACGGCGACGGCGGGGCTTTAGCGACGGTTTTATCCGTCACTAAAGACCCCTTATTTATTATTTTGAAGATGTAATGTCCATTTTGCCCCCACTCCTTGCAACTATAAAAGGAGATCCCCTCCATACGAAATTTTCATCCCTTCCTTCTCCTCTCTACCTCTCCAAAGCTCAAGAGAAGCTTGTCCCACACCCGGGATGCTTCTCGCGAGATAAAGTCCAAATTTTCGTCCCCCTTCGGAAGTGGATCCCGCGACGACGACGGCGTGCTGCTTCGTTCCCGTTCTTCTGCTTCGTCCTCCTTCCTCCCGCTTCGTTCTCCTTCGTCCAGGCGTCGTCCCGTCCGGCTCGTCCTCCAAGCGACCGTCGAGGAGGATTTCTCTCTCCCTATTCTTTTTACTGCTTTCTAGAGTAGTCTATTCGTCCTCCGAGCGATCGTCGAGGAGGACATTTCTCCCTCCATTCTTTTAATGCTTTCTAGAGTAATTGTTTTATGTTTTCTAGTTGTAATGAAAGAACTCTTTTATGATAAATTCCTTGTCTATTCTACATCTCATTTTGATTTCCATGTATAGTATTCCTTCGCTCTCTCTTACTCCCTCTCTCTCTTTTATTTGTTGTAGATACTTAGATAGTTTAAATTGAATTTCTTTGTGACAAAATAAAAAACGAAACGCGGAGTTTTTAAATCAAACGTTCGCCTCCCTGTGTTCGACCCGGAATTCTTATTTCGGTATAAATTTTATTTGTTGAACACGAATCCTTCGCTTTCGAACTACAACGACGGGTTTTCCAAAACCAAACACGTTAGCGTAGATTCGTCTCGCTCAACATACATCATATCATTATTTCATTCATAGCTAAGGGAAAGTAGTAAGGATGAAAATAATGCTTATGCATGCATGAGTTACACTAACTTATGCTAAGTTCTAGCCTAATTTAGGTTAATTAAGATCTATGATTGCTATGCAATCACCAACCTTCTCCCTTAACCAACATAAAGTGGTGCCAACTCCATTTAAACCCACACCAACCACCACCGCATGCAACCTTCCCCTTGGCACCACCTTTTATCCACCATCCATACACCAACCACCACCCTACAACTCCATCCTAACGCTACACATTTCCTACACGCCACCTAACCCTACCACCATAACCCTTAATTCTAGACCCTACCTAGGGTTGGCGGCAAATTGCCATGCATCCCCTCTTTTGGCACCACCCATTATCCACCCTTAGATCTCCTAAGCACCCTCTACATGCCATCCTAACCCTCCATCCACTAAATACCCTTAACCCCCTTCCACTCCTACAAAAAGACCACCACCCACCAAGCACCTTTGGCTACATATTTTCTACCTATACTTCCACATAGAAGACCAAGAGAAGAAGAAGAAGAAGAAGATTAAGGGGACACTCTATCACCTTGGTGATTTCCCCTCTTCTCTTCTTTCTTGAGCCCACACCATCCAAAGGAGGAAGCCAAGCATTGGAAGGAGACCTAAGGTACATGCCTACCCTAGGAGGAGGATTTGAGGGTGGTACACAACCACCCTTGGAGGAGAATTTGAAGGTGGTCCACGCCACCTTTGGAGGAGCATTTGAAGGTGGAATTCCATCCACCTTGGAGGAGCTTTGCAAGGAGGAGAAGGAACTCTTCTTTACTACGGGAGCAGTCGCAGTTAGAGCAAGAGCCTTGCCATCTTTGTTTACAAGGCAAAATCAAGTTTAAAATAATTGCATCGTAGTATAGCCAAAATTGCTTTGGAAACAAATGAAAGTTTATTAATCAAAAAATATGAATCCGAGGTCGAACAAAAGGAGCAAATTGGGATTTAAAAACTAAGAACACAACGTTCAACTTTATAAAATGTAATGATCAATCAAAATTATGAAGCAGGAAAAATGGTTTCAATGTATATAGAAGCTCAAAAATATAAAGATGGATGTAAAAATTAGATAATTCTTTTTCAATCTCTCTTCTTGCTTTTCTGTCTTGAGCTTTCTCTGTTCTTCTTTTTCTTCCTTCCTCCTTCTCTGATTCTTCTTACTCTCTGATTCATCTCTTTTCCACTTCTATCTCTTTCTTTCCTCTGATTGCTAGCCTTGGCTTCTTCCTTCTTCTTCCTCTTGCTCTGCTTCTGACTTCAGCTGAGTCTTCTTCAGACTTCTTTCTTCCTTTGGCTTGGAGGCTCCCTTCTCCTTCCTTCATCTTCTTTGCGACTTCACCCTTAGCCACTGTTATGAATTCCTTCTTCCTCTTCTTCCTTGGCATCGCCCTTTCTTCCTTGGAGAGCAAAACCTAACCCCTACCCTCCCCTCGAACTCTCCTCTCTTTCTTCTCTCTTAGGCTCACTCCCCCAAATCCTTTCTCGGGGAAATGGGTCGGGTAGGCGTGCTTGGGACCAGGCCCATCGACATGTGTGGTGGGCGAGGAGTGCGCGGGTAGTCGGGCTGAATACTAGGTCCGCCGAGCATGGGTCGCAGACGAGGAGTGATGGGCAAGTGGGACCTCACCTCGTGTCGGGTGGTGCTATGCCCTGGAAAGTTTTTCAATTTATGCCACACCTCCTGCTCACATACTTCCGAGGTGGGACTAAATGTCCCACTCGCTTCTCGCGTGCGCCCGCAACAAGTCTTCACTCAATTGCAGGGGTTGCAGATGCTTTGGCCTCCAATTGCTGGGATTGAGTCGTTCACAAAGGGAAACCGCACATTTGGGACCCTGATTCCCGAAGCCTGGAGCCTGCTGTGAAGCTAGCATGCTTCTTTATGCTCGCTTTAATGGCGGGTAGGGCACCTGTACCTGTCGACACGAATACGGCCTTACGGCCTTGTCAAATTACTCAGAAGGCTTCGCCGTGACATGGTGAAGGTAGCTCAAGTGTTGGTATGGTGTGGGATGGCCTGGGCGTGCATCCCTAGGTCATTCTGTGGCCGTGGCGTTGGGTGTGTTCGAGGGGAGTGAGAGGTTGTGGCAGTTAATGGAGAGAGGGAAAATGATCAGTGGGATGAGGCAATGCTTTCGAGGTGGTTGGCGAGGTGGGTGGGTGCATGGAGTGGTGGATGTACCTCGCCGGTGGTCTTTCGGAGGTGGAGAAGGTGACCGTGATATGTGGTTGTCGAGGCATGAAATTAGAAATAGATTAGGGGAAAAGAAAGAGTAGAAGAAGGGGACTTATCTGTGAGGTGTTGGACGAAGGGGGAGTAGTGGAGGCTGATAAACACCAGTTTATCATCATTTTTATGCTTTAAAACTAACCTAGCTCTTAGGATTTTTCTCTGCAAATGGGTTTTTGGGCTGCATTTAGGCATAAATTAGGATAGGCATGCATTGCATTTTTTATTATTATTTTAATGTGTTTTTGTGAGTGTTAGGGATGTACAGATTCACAGATCCCTAAAACCCTAGCACTCAAGAAGGCAATTGGTGAAGGAGAAGCCCAGACTAGTTGGAACCCAGCTTGATCCAGCTCACCATAGCTGGAACCTAGCTTACTTGAACTAGGGTTAGCTCATCCCAGCTCCATTCAGCTAATCTCAGCTGGATGGCAGCTCAAGAGAGTTCACCTTAGCTCACCCTAGCTCAAGTCAGCTCAGATCCAGCTCAACTTAGCTGAGTCTAGCTCATCTCAGCTCCCACTAGTTCACAGGGAGCTCTAGCTAGCTCAGCTGAGTTGACAGGAGTTCACCCCAGCTCAGATCCAGCTACATTCAGCTCCACTCAACTCCAGCCAGCTGAAGAAGAATTCATCTCAGCTCAGGAAGCTCAAGTCCAGCTCCCGGGGATTCAGCTTAGCTCATCTCAGTTGAGCTAAGCTACCTTAGTTGCCTCAACCAGCTTGATTCTCCCCGGGAGCACCAGACCTAGCTCACCTCAGCTCATTTTGGTAGAAGCTAGCTCACTTTAGCTTGGCTTAGTAGCTAGCAAAGAACTAGCAAGCTAAGCCAGCTAGAGTAGCCCCATGCCAGCCTCTTCAGTAGCAACCAGCTCCAGCTCCAGCTTCAGACTCTCCTCCTCAGCTCCTTCCTCCAAACCCTAGCTCCAACACCTTCTCCTCCACTCCACCTTTAGCTAAGCTAGCTTAGCTTATCTTAGCTTAGCTTAGCATAGCTAGCAACCAGCTCCTTGGCCATTCATTACCTCCAAAATCAACCCTAGCTAGCTCCACCAACTCAAGCCTACCTAAGCTAGCTACTCTACTCAAGTTGGCGCCACCTCCTAGCCATCCCTTCACCCCATTATCTCCACCAAAAGACACTTCAAGTTGGCGCCAGAAACCACCCCTAACCACCTCTATATTGGCGCCACTTTCAGCCCCTTAAATCCACCCTACATCTACCCACATAAGCCATCCTAGCCATCCACATACCCCCCCTTCTAGAACCTTAAGGTGGCGCCACCTAATGACCTTCTAGAATGCCCATTTTGGCGCCAACGCCAAAGGGTGTCAACACCCATAACTACCCCTTGGTGCCCTTTAAGGTGGCGCCAACTCTCCTTGGCCATGGGATCTCCAACCACCTCCATCAACTCATCTTGGCCATCCATTTCAAAGGTCACCATAGCCCCCCTCCTATTCTATAAAAAGCCACCACCTACCACCATTTTTGGGCATCCTCCCTTAGTATATTTTCTACCTAAACCACCTATATCTACGGCCAAGAAGAAGGAGTAGAGAAGGAGATTAAAGGGGCACATCACCAGCCCTTTTGGTGCCTTCTTCTCCCCACTCTCTTCAACTTGAGCCACGCCAAGGAGGAGGACTCTCCCACTTCAAGGAGGATGGCCAGGCAAAGGAGAAAAGCTTAGGGTGGACGTCCACCCTTGGAGAGAAACTTAGGGCACGCCCCCTTAGGGCTTGCCTTGGAGGTCATCACCTTGGCGAAGTTCTGCAAGGAAGGAGTTGAAGGATTCTTTTCAAGCTTGGGAGCCACCAACCTTGGAGCAAGAAGCCCTCTTCTTCACCATCTATCTAGAGGATTTGTGTTTTATTTTCTTATTTGCAATTTTCTAGTAGTACAAGCTTTCCTCTACTAGGCCTTTTGTAAAACACTTTATCAATTATCTAGTTGCCTTCTTTGCAAATTTTTTGTTTGCATTTCTATTAGCTTATTTTCAGCATTCTTCACTCCCTCACCCTAATTATTCTAGGCCTCCACTTGCCTAGAGTGAGCTTAGGGAGAGGTTCTGCTTGTCACATAAAAGTAGTATTTTAATTCGAAGTGTAAACACTTTTCCCACCATCAGTTCGCATGTTGCCTTAGTTTAAAAATAAAAAAAATGATATATTGAAAAATACCAAAAAGAAAGTTGAGATATATTCCAAGCAAGAGAATCAATTTTGCAACCATATTGCCTCCTTGGACAACCCTAGATACTCTCCTATCTAGGAATATAAATTTAAGAGCGAAAGCAGATTTACGCATTACAATGACCTAATTAACAAACCGCGTATTTTCGCTATCAGAGGCGGATGGCTCGTATGTGCCGTCGCCGGAGACGAAGACCCAGAGAGAGAGAGGCAGCGACGACGAGAGGGAGATAGGTGCAGGTGCAGGTGTGGCACGACGCAGATGAAGGAGGTGGAGGTAACTCTTCCATTGGTATGGTGGCAGAGCGATGAGAAGAAGAGGAAGGAGTTGCCAGAGCTTGTTGGGCTTTTTGGCCGGAGGGGAAGAAAGGAAGATGGGGTATTCTCAGGCCAAAACAAGCTTGAAATGATTGGGAGGATCTGGGGTCTCTTTTATAGTCGCAGGTAGAGGGCCTTGTGCTTGGAAGGCAAGCTTCCAAGCACAGCAACCTCACCAGACTTGGAAGGTTGAGAGATACCCAAATCTCTCATTCATTCGCTTGAGAGATTGGGTGGAAATCAGAGCTCATGATTGGGTTCATACGAACGAGAATTTCTCAGAGAATCTCCCTTTCAAATTTGAGATGGATTCTCTAAGGAATCATGGAGACATCCCCCTTGAATCCTCGCCAGAGTAGGATTCCTCCGCTGTAGTGGTAGAGGGACCTAATTGCAAAGAACAATGAGGAAGCTAGGGGGGTGTCTGGAAGGGTTTTCAAAAGTTAGGGGCATAAATGTAATTGGGTTGAACTATTTTGCAAAGTAGGTCAAGGTGAACTCCCCCTAGGTCTAAATTTTCGTATAAACCTAATTTGGACTTAAGGAATCCAACGACGAAGTTGGATTTTAGGTTTGATTATGTTTGGTTGGGCATTTTATAGAAAAACCCAATTTAGGGCAAATATTTGGTCAAGAGCTCTATTTAGGTCAAAATAGGTTCCCAAGGCCAAATTGAATATTCTAAACCCTAAAGGATATTTTTCCATAAATTTTAGAGGGTTTAGTTTAATTTTATCCTAATAAGAACCTTGCTAAGTTAAGTGGATCTGTTTTAGGATTACAAAAAGTCATTTAATTCCTAGATTTCACATTAACCCTTTTCTAATTGAACCAACCCACTTTTTATCTTGTTAGAACCATTTGACCTATGTTTAGCCCCTAAGAAATTCCTTTGTTGCACTGCAATAGTAAAATTATAGTTTTACTCTTTGTTTCTTGCTTTTGTCTAAGACTGATTATTCCTTGAGTTAGGCCCTTCATTTGGTTATGTAGGAGCTTTTGTTCTCTTTTCTAGGTCAAAGTGATCTAGTTAGGGCTCATGATGGTGTTCCCATCAATTTTCACCCTCATCAATTAAAGGATTTTCTATTTTCTTTATTTGTCTTGTCAAATTTTAGTAGAAGCTTCCTCTACTTGTAGACAATTTCCTTTAATAGGGAAAGAGTTGCCTTCTTTCCAATTACTCTTGTTGCATTTGTTTTTATTTTGTTCTAGCACTTTTTTTTTCACTCCCTCTCCCTAATTACTCTAGGCCTCCATGTGCCTAGAGTGAGCTTAGGGAGGGGTCATTCTTATCACTCTAGGTTTAGTTCTTAAGTGTTAGTTCTTTACCAACTTTCAAGTGTGATTGCCTTGTTATTCAAAACCTAAAGAAAATTATATATTCAAAAAATAAAAAAGAAAGCTGATTTTCAATTTCAAGTGAGAGACGTATTTTTGCAAAACAATTGCCTCCTTGGAGGACCCTAGATACCCCACCATCTAGGTTTAGAAATTTAAAAGCATTTGCGAATTCGTGTGTTACAAAAATTTGAAACCTTAATTACAAATCACGTGTATTTTCGTAGCACCATCTGACGTGCACCTAAGGCACGATCTGAGTGCATAGTGTCTGCGTGATCTTGACTATCCATCTGCAATCAAATGGTACACCATCGAGAGCACATGATTGTTGTACGAGCAGGAGTGGGCACGTGAGTCGGAGCCTTTAGCAATGCTTGCAACGGATCTTCAGCAACAACTTGAATGTCGCTATAGCCCATGGATGGATTTTTACCTCTTCTCCTCCACTATAAAAGGATCGACACTCCTCAATACATCTTCATCTCCTCGTTTCTCTCCCACTCCACCTCCAAGGCTCTAGAGAGACATTGTCCCAATCCCAGGATGCTCCTCTAGACTAGAAAAGAAAATTATTTTCCCACTTCTCACCCCCCTTCGTGGACCATCCCATGGCCATCCTCTCACCACCTTTCAGAAGAAGATCCTCATCGTGACGACATCCTGCCCCATCCTCCATCTCCGGCACCATCCCTCTTCGTCCCGCTCCTTACCCCCATTATCCAGGCGATGCCAGAGCAAGTTGTCCTCCAAGCGACCGTCGAGGGGTATTCTTCTCACCTTTATCTTTTATCGCTTTCTAGTGTAGTTGCAACTTCTTCCATTGTAGCAAACACTTGTTTAGACATATATGTGATTGTTTCTCTCTCTCTCTGCAAGTAAATTAGTTAGATAAATATTTTTTCGATCTGATCTCTTGCCTATTAAAATACCAAAAAAATTGAAAAATATAAAAATAACAAAAATAAATAAAATTGAAGTGCGGATTTCAAAACCAAATGTTCACCTCCTCGTGTTCAACACTGGACTCAATTCGGGTTTTGGTATAAATTTTATCTGGTAGCGATATTTTACGATAATGACGACGAGTTCTCCAAAACCCTGATTTCCCTCGCGAAAATACACTCATCAGAAGCTCTGTCACTTAAGGTATTGTAGATTTCTACCCATTGAACATAGATGGTGAACGCCACAGTTCAGGGGTAAATTTGATGGCAGGACGTGTTGCTATTCACAGAAAAATCCAAAGAATAAGCTTAGTATAGATTCTATCAAGTTGCCTGGCCAGTCTATAATGGAGAGATTACAAGAAATTGATGAGATATGGTTGGGTCAACCATTCAAACAAGACTAGATGGCCTTGAGAAATTTTGTGTTTTGAAAGAAAAGCATTTTCTTTATGGAGCTGTGACGTGCACACATCTCTAAAATATCTATTTATGCATGTTGCTAGTGTTACAGAATCATAATGCTTTATAAATAATGCATAACAAGCATGATCATGCTTTTAGCTTAAGTTGTACAAATTGTAAAGTAACTCACCTCTTATTGTGGTCAAGGGACAGGGTGATATTTATCTGGGCCATGGATTGAATATCGAACCATATGGATCTGATCAAGGCAACGATTGGAGTCCAACACCTCCGAGGTCGCCCTGATCGAACCTTCGTTGCAACAGATGCAGCCTGAAGAAGATCAAAGGTCAAGGGGCAAGGTAGTGCAAATCCATACTTGAGAAGAAAAGTCCAACCACACGGATGGCTTCAGATCGATGTTCGCAACCTAATGACATGAAAATCGACTCAATTCGACATCCGTGGCACCACTTATGCCCAAAAGAAAATGGACGGTTCAGATGATGCCATGTGGCACCGTCTAAGCTGCCTACAGGCACTGACGTCCTCCTTCATCAACCACACCATCAAATCTCGACCGTTGGATCGAGATCCAACGGTCATGAGTGCTCAAGCTTTAAAACATAAATGTGACATAAGGGAGGCTATAACATAGTGGTTTAGAGCCTTACATGGAGAGTAGGGCGCACGTTCGATCCTTGCCATACGGATTTAATCCGCTGAAGAGGAGGCACAGTGAAATTTGCGCATCAGATGAGCGATAAGCGGCTAATGTGGTGGCTACGTGGCCCACTTATGTGTACTGGATGACCGCGTGTGATCTGAAGCATTGAGGTGTATTCTGAAGCAAGGCATGCGCGTGATCGTAGCCCTCCAATTTCCATGCAACAATGATCAAAGGGGCTACATTGCCTCTTAACCATTGAAAAGGAAGCAGCAGAGGTTCCATTTGGGCCACATGATTGGATGGCCTTAATTCGACAATCTGCTTAATGGTTGAAGGTGAGAAGGCGGCAACGTAGCCCAACAATAGTGCTTAGATTGACGACGAGCAGTCGAGATTGCCTCTGTGCCTTTACTAACGGGCATCTACAATGACTTATGTATCTGTTACTAAAGGCCTTCCATTTAATTCCAAAGAGCTAAGAAGGCTCTTTTGCCCCTATGACTGCACCTATAAATACCCTACTCCTACACATTTCATCATCCCTTTCTCTCTTCTCTCACCTCCTCCAAACCTCTACGAGCTGGTCCCAAACCCATGATGCTCCACTAGAGTTAGAGTAAAATAATTTTCCCATCTTCTCACCCCCTTCATGGAGCATCCTTTGGTTGTCTTCTTGCCACCATTCAAGAAGCAGATCCCACTGTGACATTGCCTTGCTTCATCCTCCATCCCCTAGCCCTATTCTACCTCGTCCAGCATCTCGCCACCCTCATCTGGGCGCTCCATCAATGCGGCTCATCCTCCAAGCAGTTGTCGAGGAGGATTTTTCTCACCCCTATCTTTTTATTACTTTCTAGTGTAGATTTGAATTTTGCAATTACTGTAATGAACAAGGTTATATGGTTACGAAATATTGGTTCACTCACACTCTCTATTTTCCCTGCATTATTCTCTCTCTCTTTTCTATTATTTATTCTTTAAGTAGAATAGCAAGCGTAGATTATTTTCAACCAGCCACTCTGCTTTGTGACAATAATTCCCAATGCAATTTGTAATCAAATGTTCGCTTCCCTATGTTCAGCCCGAGACTTACCAAATTTTCGATTATAAATTTTATTTGGTAGAGGATATTTTTGCTAATTTTACAGCGACTTAGGTTTTTCGAAATCCAACTGTTCTTCACAACTATTTTCTCTCTCATCATTTTGGCATCGTTGTCGGGGAGGCAATGCACTTTGATTTCCCATGTTTTTCGCATTACCTAACTTTTATCTCACTTTTTCTCTGATCTTGCTATGATTGCAAGTACTCTTCTGAGGTAGGCCAGAGCGATTATATTGGAGAAAAGTGTGGATGAAGGTACTATAGGTATATTCCTACCTCCCATCCATTAGTTTTCATTCCACCACATAATAATACAAACGTAAATAAACCTAGATGCTCTTATAAACCATAAGGTAGATTGTATTGTTTGTTTTCCACCTCCACCTACCTCACCCACGTGCATATAAGAAAAAAAAAATTAATGTGGGATTAACTAAAGCTCACACACCTTATACACACACACACCTGAGGCACGTAACTTTTGTTTGATTCAGTCACTTAACTAGGAATCCGATCAAAGGACATGGTACACCTACATGACTTATACAAATATGTGTTTAGAATAGATTAGGCTAAAACTGTTTGGGAGCCTTAATCACATGGTGAAAGAGGCCAATTGATTGAGCTACTTAGGCTATATCACTTAAGATAAAAGTGATCCATCAGTAGCTTGTCCCATAGGATTCAATTTTTAGGGTTGAACCAGGCACACCATAATATTTTTGAGTTATAATGGAATATATCTTCACTTAAGCTTTCAAAACTTGGTGTGCCTCACAAAACCTTGTTTGAATATACCTGAAAGATGAATCCTAAAAGCTACAAAGAAAGATTTAAACCCTAAAATTCACTGCATCCAAAAGTAATCTTACTTGAAAATCATTGGTTATGCATGCACAGAAATTGAAGTTGATCTTTAAGGGCACAACCCAGATAAGGAGCCCATCACATTCCCAAGCACATTCAATCCTAAGCCTAGTTAAAATTAAGTAGATGTTGGCCTTAAGGATTAGACTCGCCCTTTGGGGCCCAGATAGAGATTATTTTTAATTAATCTGCTTCTATCGATCCATCTGATGTCTAACTAGGGGAGTAGTGTCAAACAACCGCGATTGGGGGGTATCAAAGGAACCTGAGGCTAAAAGCCAATGGAAGAACCTTGTCCCCAATCCCTCCCTCTAACTGGTTGGATTGACTGTAAAGAAGTAGGCCAAATCATTTCTTTCATCTCAAGATAGGTTCTGAGAGTCCGCAAGTCTTTAGGCTACCCCACCTAAGGATAGATTTGTTTGTTTGCACTGTAGGGCACCTTTCTCTTCTCTTTTTCCTCTCATTTTTTCATGGATCCTTCCACATCTTACACACATTTCCCCTCCTACCCAACTGACACATCTTATCCCCAATATGATGATTATTATCCTAACTCGTGTTATACTCAACCATCTATTAGTTGGGATAACTCGAACTGGGGATATAATTCTAGACATTAGTGTTCAGGGTCTAACCATGGACACCATTATTTTATTTTTTATCCTTCTCCAAACTAAACCGATTATAGATCACTGCCCTCCAATGGACAACTTAATATGATCTACAATCAAGAAGGATATGATGATTACAACTCTAACCCTCCGTAGGATTACACTACTTATTGGTCACCACCCCTCTATGAACAACCTGAAATGACCTATTACTAGGGATAGCCCCAGGAACCTAAATTTCTTGGCTCCCCTAGACTGAGCCCAAATGCACCCAACCCTAAATCAAACCATTTTGTTCAGGTGAACCAGGACCAAGATAGAGTGTTGACTAACTTACGGAGAGCCATTCAATCTTTAGAAGCTCAGCCAACACCCTACACTAAAGAATTAGAGCCTTTGATTCAAATGATTGATGATCTTAACAAGTGTTTGTTGCATTGGCTTCGGATAAGGACCCAAGTGAGTTTTTAGTTAGGAAATTGTCAAAATTGAGGATGAGATTTGTGATTGCTCCAGTCTAATCTTAGGATGATTCCTAGGATGAACCCCCTATAGGATAGTGATGGGAAAACCATTGTGGGCCCTAACTAAGCACATTTGGCCAGTTTTGATTGATAAAAGCTCCTACCTAATCATCTGAGGGTCATAATTGTGTATTAGTCTAATTCAAGAAAGGGAACTGGAAATTAGGGGTTAATTTTGTAATTTTAACAGTACATCACAAACGCAGATTAACCTCGATGTCATTTAGGGGTTAATTGAAGGTCAAATGAGATCAAAAGTCCAAAAAGTATGTTAACACTGATAGAAACGATTTTTTACGCTTTTCAAGAACCAAAACAGCACACAAAATGCTAATTCTCAACCTGCCTAAGTTGAAGAGGTTCTAGTCAAGATAATATTCATCTAAACCTCATAAAGTCAAATAAAAATATTCTAAGAGGTTTGGTATCCTTGCTTTGACCATTTGGACCTATTTTGACCTAAAATAGAGTTTCAGATGAGATTTTTCCCTAATTTGGGCTTCTATGAAAATTGGCCAGTCAAATGTGTTCAAAACTCAAATTCATTTTACCATTAGATTCCTTAGGTTCAAAATAGATTAAGGCCAAAATTTAAGCCCAATTAGAGTTCATGTTAACCTAGTTGTAATTCAGTCATTAAATCTTTATTCTTCACATCCAACCCCCAACTTTCAATTTTATTGCATTTAGGTCCCTAACTTCTTGTCAGTTTCTTTATTTAGGACACTGCCACCATTGGAGGTGGGAATGCAGCTCAGGCTGAGATTCTCGAAGAAATTTCTCTCTTAAATCAAGACTAAATTCCTCCAAACTTGGAGGATTGATCGTTACAGATTTCCCAACCGATTTTGCCAAATGTTTGACTTTGATCCACTTCCTAGAGCTTAAGCGAGCTCGACAAATTTAGGATGTTCTCCCAAAATGCTCAGCCAAATTAGGCCTCCTTCATTTGGAGCTCGATCATGAGCTCTATAAAGAGCCACGATGCTCTACAGGTACCCTCAGCCAAGTTTTGAGTCGAGAACCCTTTCCTTTCCTCCTCTCTGGCCAACTGCAGTTGAGCTCAGGCGATGCCCTCCAACATCTTTCATCTGGCCTCCCAACAATCAAATTGGGAGGCTCTTCATCTTCGTCTCGATCCTCTGCTCCTTTCCAGCCACCGTAGGAGTATTCTTCCTCTTCGTCATCGCTGTCCCACCTCGTCGCCAACTTCATCGTCTTCAGCACCGGCTAGCCAACGCTAGCAACTTCCCTTCACTATTTCTACTCCTTCTTCCCTCTAATCTCTTCCTCTACTCAACTTCACTCTCATCCACCCTAGTTTCAATTACAACCACTACACCACCAGCGCACACTTCATCTTTCCCATGGTTGGTGAAATTTTGACGAGTTTGCACGACCGCCACACTACTCCAAACACCACAAAATCACATCCACAAGCTTTGCCTCACCTCTCTCTTCAAAAACCCTAAGCCTATTTATGGTTTGAAGCTTTCCACTATGCCACCAAACACCACCTCCTCCGGTCACCTTCCCTGTCACTGACAGCCCCTGTTCGAGCACCTCACACCCTAAATCCACCACCAATGCACTTGCCTTTGCACAACAAAGCTCCTGAGCTTCTCTGATAGGGTTGTGAGTCCATATTCCCGTGTTTCAGATCTGATCGAAGTGTCATCGCTGCTACCATCTTCTCCGACGTCTCCTCTCTGCCTCCGACCTTCAAACGACCTGCTACTACCTACACTTGATGCAGACTAAACTTAGAAGCTCACCTGGGGCTTAAATTGAACAATGTAGCAACCTCCAAATCCTCGACACTATCTGGTAAATCTCATGCAGGTTACACGAAGAAGAGGGCAGTTGGTAGTCCCACATCGTGAAGGACCAAGCTTCCAGCAGCATATAAGATGAAATCGTGAAGAGGGTTGTTCACTTCAGCACACATGGGGATGAGGTCTCTAGGCATGCTAAAACGCATGTGCTTACATGTGCCCTCACCTACGACACACGTTGGTAGGTCTAGGCAGGATCCGATTACCTGAATACCTGGGTCCAGCTTGGCTTTAAACAAAGGAAATTTTAGAGGGAAGAGGGTGTTTTTGCAGTATTGTTGCCTCAGGAATTGTGCCCCCTCTCTCTCACTTAATACTTAGCCTTCTGAGGTGTTGCAAGGCCCTTATGCATTGTGTTGATTCTGCAGGTGCTTTGGTTTCCTTGTGGTTTTGGAGTCTAAGCCTTTAACCCATCGTCTGAGCCCTTGTATCGATTTTGATATTACTGTGGATACATTTGATTGCAATTTCTATTATCTTATTTGTGTTAATTGAAGAGCTTAAACATTAGGGTTAAATTAGTGGTTCAAACCACTATTTTAACCCAATCATTTTGCACTCTGACTCCTGATTTTTATTCAGATATTCTTTTGATATACATTGAGAATTATTTTGATTCTATTGCATATCTTTCTCGATAATTGTGATTAGTGATTGAATTTGCCAATTTTCTCCCTGCAAATGACCTCAAACTCACATCTATTTCCCAAGTTTATAAAGTTAAGTGTTGTATCGCTTTTGTTCGCTATACTATGACGTGTTTTTTATAACTCGACAAAAGTGATGCAACATTTTTGCACCATTGTCGAGGAGCAATGCGCATTTCATTCACTGATTACAATTGTGATTTGATTCTAACTTGATTTCTTTATTTTGTTGTGATTTTGCAAGGTGAATCACGAGATGGACCACACAACAACCACTCCAGGGGCAGGTAATTTCATTCCCTTCTTAAGCCCCTTATTTCTAGAATGGATTTAAATCATTAATCAATTAGGGTCAACTCACATTATCTCATAGAATTAATCTTTTGAGTTGCCTGATTTGGTTTAATTTGATTAGAAATCCCCAATCCTGATACTTGCACCTATTAAGGACTTAAGGTACCTTGGGCTACATACTTTCTTGATTGAGCCCCAAGTGCTAATTTTGGAAGGAATTGGACTTGGAAAGTAGAGCCAAATTAGGGTTTTAGGAAAACACACCTGCTTCATTTAAAGAAAACAAATTTCCTGCATTGTGTGTTACCTAACCCTTATTTGAATTGATTTAATCTAGTGAACCCTAAAAGTAGGTTCCAACGATCCCTTTAATCACTAAAATTTGCGATCTAATAACCTATTTGCAAACCACTCAGGGTGATTTTAGGTTCCTTACACAACTCATCCTAAACATTAGGACAGGTTAGTTGAAGTTGACTCACCTTGTGGGCTAACCAACCTCCAAATTAGGTCACAAAACAAAATCAACTCTAAAGTTCAAGTGAAATTCAAGGCACATACTCATGATTAAAATTGGTAGACCTAGGAATCAAGCTTGCTCATTCTAGTCTACTTGGATTCTCAGTGAAAAGGAAGGTCGAGTGGGGGAAACCCTATAACCTGTAGGGATGCTCTACCGTGTAGGGGTCTTTGCAGGACTCTCCCTTCCTGGCTGCCTAAGAAATTCTTGGGTGAGTGACTTTCTGATCCAGAGGTATCACCTGCCTCGAACCTCCTTAGTCATCCATAAATTTTTGGTGCCTCGATTGGGTGATGGGAACACCATCATTGGCCCTAACTAGCCACATTTTGTCTGGTTTCATGGATAAGTCTCCTACATAATCATCTGAGGGTCATAATTACATGTTATTTTGATCTGAGAGGAAAATAGGAAATCAGGGTTAATTCTATAATTTTAACAGCACGTTTCAAGCATAGATTAGCCACAAGATCACTCAGGGGTTAAATGATGGTCAAATGAGCTTAAAAGTCCAAAATGTTGGTTAACATTGTCAGAAACGAGGTTTCACACATTTTGAGAACCACAACAACACATAAAACCCTAATTTCAGACCCACCTAAGTTAAAAAGGTTATGGTCAAGATAAAATTCATCAAAACCTCCTAAAATTCATAGAAAAATATTCTAAGAGGTTTGGTACCCTTAGTTTAACCATCTGAACCTATTTTGACCTTAAATAGAGTCGCAGATGGAATTTTGCCTTAATTTAGGTTTCTATGCAAATTTCCTAATCAAACATAGTCAAAGCTAAAATCCAACCTCACCATTAGATTTCTTAGATTTATATTATGTTGGTACCAAAATTTGGACCTAATCAGTATCCATTTTGACATAGTTTGCAATTTTGTCCACTAAGTCTCTATTTCTTTTTGTCAAGTCCTTAACTTTTTATTTAATTGCATTTACTACCTTAACTATTCGTCATTTTCTTCAGATAGGTCCCTATCACCATTGTAGGTGTAAACCCAAAGCAGCCAACCTCCAATCAGAGATTCCTCTCTGATTACTCAACCGAATCCCTCCAAATTTGGAGGGACTGTTCCTGAGGACCTTCCTAATCGATTGCATCACCTCTTAATCGAGATTTGAGCCACTCAAGTCAGGCGAATGCAAGAAATTTTGGTGATCTTCTCCCCTGAATTCTCGAGCTTCTCAAGCTTCTTCCCAATCTTGGAACTCTTCTTGAGGCCTTTAAAAAGACCCCTTTCGAAGGTCGTGTCCCTTAGCAAGTTTTGAGGCCAAAACTCCTCTTCTTCTTCACCTTCTTCGCCCTGCTCCATCTTGCTCCAGTGACCCCTCTACTCCAGCTTCTTCGCCCTCTGCCACATACTATAGGCAGAGGGAAACTTCTTCCCTTCATCATCCGCTCCTCGCCATACCTGCCAGGAGCTTCCTTCCCCATCAGATGATGCCGTCTCCCTAACCGAAGCCTTCACCCTCTCCAGCGTCAGCCCATCATAGCTAACTACATACTTGCTCTCCCTTTGTCTGTAAGCTCTACTTATCATCTCCTCTCACTCCCTTGCCTCTTCCTACATCTTTAGCACTCAGGTTCACGCCCTCCAACAAAGTATATTACGCAATTGTGAATCCAACCCCTTGCCTAAGACATGAGGGTCGAGTCCCCTTTCACACGAGCTGCGCACCCTTGCCTATGCACACATGCATACGGGCTCAGACCTCTAACCAAATACCTGATTACCCACCTGATTACCTGATACTATTCACATGAGTCTGAGCTGAGAGACAAAGAAGAGAATCAGAGAGAGGGGGGAGGGTTTTGCTCTGCTTGGTATATGTGCCCTCCCTCTCTCTCAACACTTAACCTCTGAGGGATTCGTGTGAGGCCCTTATGCCTCTACCTCTACTGTGTTGGTCGGTTACTACTTCTCTGAGGGTTAAGTCAAGGCCTTGTGCCTTGTGAGGTTTTGTCGGTTAAGCCGTCTGAGGCCTTTTGTTGTCATCTGATTTGGCACTTGATTGGTTGTGACCTACTGTGGAGATATTTACTGTGATCTTACATTGAGAATAATGTTCTTTTATTTGAAATAATTGTGAGCTTGAAACTTAAGTGTTAATTTGGTGGTTCAAATCACCATTTTAGCCCCATCTTTTTGTAATAACTCTCTAATCTTTATTGAAATATTATTTTGAGCATTTCATTGGTTTCAATTGCATATTATTTTTGATATTATGATTAGTGTATTGAAATTGTTATTTTGCTCCCTACGAGTGGCCTTGGACACCCTTGTGTTTTCGAGCATTATAAATTATTGATGTTGTGCTTTTGTTGACTATACTATGACGCATACATTTCTTAACTCGACAATTTACGCTTGCAACATTTTGGTGCCATTGTTGGGGAGCAATGCGCAATTTCATTTCACTAGTTACAATTCTCATTTGATCTAACTTGCTTTATCTGATCTGTTGTGATTGTTAAAGGTACACGAAAGATCAGCTACACAACAACCATCCAGGGGTAGGTAACTTCATTTCCTTCTTCTTAAGCCCCTTATTTTTGGAAGAAATTAAAAAGAGAATCAATTAGGATCAATTCACATTCTTTCCTAGAATTAATAAGTTGAATTGCCTTACTTGATTTATTTAGAAATCCCCATCCAGATATCTACACCTATTAGGGACTTAAGGTGCCTAGGGATATTCACTTTCTTGATTGAGCCCTAGATGCCAATTTTGGAAAGAATTAGATCTAGAAAAGAGCCAAATTAGGGTTTCTATTTTAGGGTTTGTGGAAAACACACTTGCCTGATTTAAAAGAGAATTGAGTTCCCATATTGTGTGCCACCCAAGCCTTATTTGAATTGATCTAATCAAGAAGACCCTAAAAGAGGGCTCTAACATCAACTTGAATTGTTAAAATTTGGGACTTAAAAACCTATTTGCAAACCACTCAGGGTGATTTTGCGCTTCATTACCCATTTCATCCTAAACTTTAGGGTAGGTTAAGTGAAGTTGATCCACAATGTGGGTTAACCAAGCTTCAAATTAGGTCACAAATCGCAATCAACTCTAAAGTTCAAGTGAAATTCAAGGCACTATAATTCCAGACTAAAATTGGTAGACTTAAGGGGTCAAGTTGCTCATTTTGGTGTACTTGTATTCTCAGTGACAAGGATGATCGGGTGGGGGAAACCCTGTAACCTGTGGGAACACTCCACTGTGTAGGGGTTTTTGTGGGGCTCTCCCTTCCTGGCTGCCTAAGTACTTCTCGGGTGAGTGACTTTTTGATTAAGAGGTATCATCCACCTCGAACCTCCCTAGTCATCCAAAGAATTTTTGGGTGCCTCAATTGGGTCCATCACACATTCTGTCCCTCATCTGGCTCTATAGTGCATGTTTGGGAGGAGGTCCTTAAGACAACCCATGAGGCCTCAATTAGCAGTCCATTCTCGTCGAGGCCAAGCCTCGACCCACTTGTTTATGCTACCACCCAACTAGATTGATATCTCTTCCAACTCATCTGATTCTAAGGCCAGATCTCCTTCATCCGCATCTATGGAGAATCATGAAGAAGACCTTAATTTCCAGAATTAGCTACAGCATCTCAATGATCTAGTCCATGCACACATCAATCCACCACTGCATCCTCAGATGCGAGATTGCTATAATCCCGTTGCGGTGGAAATAGAGCCCAGAGTATAAATCCTTGTTGGAGGGCCTGATGTTGAACTCAAGCCAAATATGATTCATGCTATCCCTAAATTCCATCGGTTGAACTCTGAAGATTCCTTTTAACACATCAAGCAGTGAAAACATCTGGCCTAGACCTTTGGGCTTGCCATTCAAAATCGAGACATCTTGCTCATGAAGATGTTCTCCTTCTCTCTCATTGATAAAGCTGCCAATTGGTTTTAGGCTCTGACCCATCCAATCAACACTTGGGGGAAACTCCAAATGAACTCTTATAGAAATTCTTCCCAATTGGTTAGACAAATGCTTTAAGGCACCAAATCACGCACTTCTCGAAAAATGTTGGAGAACCAGTTCATGAGGCATGGGACCACTTTTTGGATCTCATGCTGAAATGGCCGAATCACGGAGTTCTGAAATGTGAACAAGTCTAGTCTTTTTACCATGGGATTGATGAGACACTCATCATGATCTCTAATTACCCCTAATTACCTAGTCTTCCTAGTTAATTTGCTAGGGTTATGAACATATAAGGGTTAATTATAGAATAAGGGATATTTAGTAAAGGACCTTAAAATAAGTTAAAAATGGAATTTTATCATTCAATTAAAATTATTAATAATCTAGATAATAATTGGACTCGAAATCCTATTAATCATTCTCTTAATTAATAAGATAAGTAACTTAAATATAATGTATACCTAAGTATATAATAACTTAAGTAATTTTACTTAATCTAATAAATTAATCTAAAAAGGTCAAAAATGTAAATTCAAGGTGAAAACATAATATTTATTTTATTTACTAACATATATAAAATGTTGAAAAAGATCTAAATTAAAATAAACCTTCAAAACCTAAGTTTACAATTTGGTCCTTAAAATTCATTACAATCAGGTCCTTATTTCTCGCACAGGTCCTTAATTTTTATTTCATTTAAGTCCCTTTTCCACTTCTTCAGCCGAATGAACGGCTGGCAGCAGAGAGTCACCCCACCGCGCGATTACCGCCCTGCCGACATCAACCTTCTTTGTCCAAGCTCTTGCAACTTGCGCTCACCACCTCCTCTTGATCCACTAGTCTGGATTAACTGGAAATCCTATTTTTTAGTGGGAGATAACCTCATCGCCATCAGAGACGACGAAGGAGGTTAAGCTCCTCAAGCTCCTTCTTCGACCAGACCCCGCCATTCTCTTCGCTGGCAACTTCTATAAATACCCCTCACCCCTCGGATTATACTCAAGTTGGCTCCCTTCCCTCTTCTAACATTGCAGCCGACCCAATAGGCTATTCATCCAAAACTCTGGTGACTTTCCATTTCAATTTACAACTTCCTCCATCCATCTTGATCAGCCGAGGAGATCCACCGTGGTCTTCCACGTCTCTGACACAGGCGCCAACCAAAGGAATCCTCTGCTCCACCTCAAATCCACCTACCGGAGATCTTTCTTCCACCCTCTGATTTCGTCGTCTGCCATGAGACTTCGGCGGAACCCTATTGACCCCTTCGTCTAGGTAACGGTAGATTAGGAGTAGGAGTAGGAATAGGCTAACTTAGTTAGTTTAGGTAGTTAGATTAGAGTTAATGTCAGAATTTTAGTTTCATCTTCTCTGACTTCGGCGAGCTCCTTGAGCTCGCCAGAGACTTAATTTCATCTTTTGAAATCACTGTCCACCTTCCTTTAACTTCCATGATCATTTCTAAATCACTTAATCGTTTAATTGATCACCTAATCGCCTAATTCACATTTCACCTCCACTGACTACTATCACTGTCCATGGTGACAGTAATAGACTTAATTTCACCTTCATAGGGTTCTTTCATCATCTATTCACCACTTATGAATGCTAATTGACACTATAATACCTATAAATACCACATATAAATTAAATGCCCAAATATAACTAAGTTCCTGAGCTCGCTGTCAATGGCAACTCAGGAGTAGTTCAAATCTTAAATTAAATATACATTTATGAATATAAACATCTGCTGACTTGTTGTAACCTCTCAATTGAGTGGTTAAACAAGTCTTGAGCTTTAACCACTCAAATCCTTTAAGAAAATGAATTCACTGTCAACTCTTAATTTTAATGGACAAATGAAGAATTAAATGCGATACTGAGGTTCCTTGCAACCTCATAATAGAAAATGACAAGTTTTAACAATTTGCACACAATTTTGCCTTTTTCTGGACTCACCGGAGCTCCGGCGAGCCAAAATTGTGTTTCAGCCTCTAGAATCTGTTGAGAAGCTCCAGAATGATAAAATGAGGATCACTGATTGTCTTGAGTATATTTGTTTGAAGATTTAATGTCTGGAGCCAAATATTGAACTTCATCTTCTCCAACTCCGGCGAAGTTGGAGAACTCTGATAAAAGATATAAGAAGAATTTAAGGAAATCAGAAGCTTCAGTGCGATGCACTGAAGCTATGGAGTTGGAGAAGTCTGATAAAAGATATAAGAAGGATTTAAGGAACTCAAAAGGTTCAGTGCGATGCACTGAAGCTGTTCATGACCTCATTCCACTGTAACAGCCTTCCAATTGCTCTATCGAACAAACACATTTTGAACCTTAGGCAGCGAGCCTGAAACCCTAGGAATAAGAGTCAGAACACCTACTTGAAGATCTGAATAAGTTTCTGATGTTGAGGAGACTCTAATTGTGGCTTTGATTTCTTGGGAGAATGCATTGAACAGAAAGTCAACTTTTGTGCCTACATAGTCAAATTGAGTTTGATTATGGAGTTCTGAGCTCAATCTGAGGAATTGAGAGGCTTAAATAGATTCTGAGATTCTGTTGGACTATTTTAGAGAGATTTGACTGAGCTCAAACATGTATTTTGATAGGATTTTAGTTCCTGTCAGTTTGGGTTACTTTCAAACCCAAACTAACAGGAGAAGCATTTTGATGAAATTTGAATTTGAATCCTACCTAGTTGACTTAATTATAACCCTTAGAACTTGTTTAATTCAATCAGAGATGTTTCTCTATGTCTGTTTATCCATTTCAAAGTCTGAAATTCAAACTCTGAAGCTTTCAGAGAAGCTTCAACCTTCTGTACACTGTCTGAAGGTCTTGAGAGCTTAAAACTTACTCTAACAGATGTGGAATTAATTGTATAACCTGTATAGACCTCTAATTAAGAAAGAAAAGTCCATCTAACGACTCTGTAGATATTAAAACCATTTCCAGGCGTTAAATAACCAGTAGGAACCCCCAATTTTATCTTTCAAATTGAAGAGGAAAACATCTTCAAAACCTTAAATTGACCCTACAATTGTGTAGATCTACTTTAGAGCTTTCTAACAAACTTGAAATCACTCGATTTGGAGCACTGGGTAGAAAGTTATGATCATTTGAAGTTGGGTCTGGAAGGGGTTAGATAGTCCCACATCGTCGGATTCTGAGCATGCGCATGGGGATAAAACGATTTTGTTGTATGGGCTATCTAGTCCTCAGCGCTCGGCACCGGTTACCGATCTGATCCTATCTGACCATGTGCATGTGATTGTGTGCAGGCTTGTGTGCCTGCAGGTGTGCACCCTTGTGGGCGTGAGCGTGTGTGCCCTGGGAGGGCGAAGGGCCTGGGAGGCTGGGTTGAGCCAGTTTGGCTCGAGACTATGAATCGATATGAAATGAATCAAAATCGAACCTAATTGAGATTAGGTGAGGACCGAGTAGGGTCTGGTCTCACCCTGGTCTTAGGGTGCTGTGTATCCTCGAAAGGACGTCGCCGCAAATAAAACAAATATGGTTAAAAAAAGTAAAAAAACCTGGTTCAGCTGATGAAAGCTTAAGGAAAAGAAGAGCGGCTGAAGGTTAAGGTTAAGCTAAGTGTTGAAAGCTAAGGTTAAGTGAAGAGCTGAAGCAAAGGCTAAGGAAAGAAAGAACAGGCACGAAAGGAACTAAGAGAACAGGTACTAAGGGAAGAACAGAAGAAGAAAGGAATGAACTAAGGAAGGAAAAGACTAAGGAACAAAAGGAGAAGACTAAGGGAAAGAGAATAAGAGATAGGAAGAGAAGAAGGCAGGAACAACAGAAGAAGAGAGGTAAGAAAAGAGCTCAAGAGAGAATAAAAATAAAGGAAAAGAAGAGAAAGAAAAGGAGAAGAAAAGAGGCTGAAAAAATAAATGAAGAAAATCTTTTCTTGCATCATTTTAATTACTTTTTGAATTTGTTTTAACTGTAAAAGGGCATGTTTTAATAGATCAATTTTTATTGCCTTAATTGCTTTGGAATAAAATAGAAAACTAACATGTTTACTTGTTAATAAAGTACATCATTTGAGTAAATATGTTTTTCATATGGAATTTTGTATATTCTTTATAGTTTAAATATTTTGGCAAAATTCATGTTTTAAAAATCAACCTAGTTATACCTCCTAAACTTATAGAGAAATAAAAGAAAATTGGTGAATGTACAAATTATTATACCTCCCAATGAACAACCTAGACTCAACCAGTAAAAATTTCTAAAATGTTAGGTTAATCCGACCCTATACTACACAACCGACACAACTTGAGTTAACCTAAGTGACTTCTTCCACTCTTAATTAAGTGAAATTAACTTAATTACTGAGTTGAGTGAAAGCACGCGATCATTTTAATGGCACCGTTGCTGGGGAGGTAATATTTTGATTCACTAGAATTTAGTTGGATTAATTGTCTATTTAGGAGTTATTTTGTAAATTTTTTTTTTTACTAACTTTTGTTCTAATTAGTTGTATTTTGTTTTGTTTTTGTTTTATTTTTATTTTCTACCTTCTTTTCAGGTTTACCTTCACGGGTGATCTCAGGAGAAGGTGGGAAGCAGTTTTGCTGTTTGTATTTTTAATCTTTTGTTTTGTTGCATTTAAAAAATAAAAAAATACAAAAATACACCGTTATCTGACTAGCAGCAGCATAACATAGGCATACACTCTTAGGAGTGCATTTTCTGCTAGTAATTACAGTGATCTGACTCGGGAATTTTAAACTATTTTTCTCGCATCAGCAGGAAAACATGAGAAAACCCACATAGATCCCTGTCCTCTGAGAATTAAAAAGACCACATATTTTTGTTTGAAAAGATATAAAAAGCGGCCATTATAGTTTAATTGACATATTTTTGAAAAAGATTAACTATAAAGAGGAAGTAAAATTTATGACTTAAATCTGTTTGCAGAATGCATGCGGGTTTTTATATCGCTATCGTCTGTTGCATGCTATTGCGCACACAGCGCGATCACTAGAGTCACACAAGTCTATTTTTCTATCTCTCCTCTTTGCACCTCTTAGGGCTTTGGCTGAAGATCAATAAGTCTGTCTCACTACTAGAGCCCCGGGGAGACAGCAGTGAGCAGTCTCGATCCTAGACCTTAGACCTTTGAGCTTTAAGGTACGCACCTGTGTAGACATGAATTAGGATGCATATTTTGATACTGTTACTCTATTTGTTTGCGTCAAATTACTTTGCGTATCTTAGGAATCTCTTCTTTCCTTTGAAAGAAGAGCAAAACCCACATCTTTTGCGCTATTTTGCGAGTTTTTTGTGCCGCTGTTTTCTTATCAGTGGTGTGCGTGTGCATTTGCACATTATTTTCCATTTATGGATGGGAGGCGATCCTTGCATCCGCCTCTTGCACCACCATTGACAGGTGATCCTAGGCCGGTTGCAGATAAGCAACCAATGGTTTTCCCGTCTGATCCATCTACTTTTATGGATCCAATGCAGAATTTAAATCCCAAGATCCCTTCTTCTGGTCAGGGGGAGATGCCGCCTTTTGATGTTCATGAGGCACTCCTGAACCAGAATCTTAGGATGCTAGAGCAAACAAGACAAATCAATCTTTTAATAGCAGCCTTAAATAATTTACAGACTCTGCAAACCCATTCTTCACCTCGACTTGAGGTGGGTTTTGAAAACCCTGATTTACTGATCAATCATCCATGGCCTCTACTTAGAGATTATTATAACCCATCCAATGCACAATTAGAGCCTAATGTTAGGATTCCTATTGGGGAGAATGATCCTGAATTTAAGCCAAACTCTTGGTCCTCGAAATCAAAATAAGGAAATCTTACTAATGAAAATGTTCTCTTTTAGCCTTAAAGATAAAGCAGCTTACTGTTATAGAACTATAGCAAGACCAATCTCAACTTGGGCTGAACTTGAATCCGTATTTTTGAAGAAATTCTTTCCAATTGGTCAAACCAATGCTTTAAGGCGAGCTATTACTACTTTCAATCAAAATCAAGGAGAACCAATTCATGAAGCGTGGGAACGTTTCATGAATTACAAAGGAAATGCCCACATCATGACATCCCTTGTTGGCAACTCATGCATATCTTTTATTATGGTTTACAAGAGGGCATTCGCAATCTAGTCGATGCCTCTTGTGAAGGGAATTTTCTAAATCGCGACGCAAAATCTGCTTCAGAATTATTTGAAGGGATGGCGGAAAACTCGATTAACAATGCATCAATGTCTCAATTTACGCAGGGAGCGAACACGAATCACCAAAATCCGCATAAGGGCATTGACGAGATCGATAATCCATCCAGTTCAAAGGATTTAGGGATTATTGCAGAAAAACTGGACAAAGTAGATATCATAGCAAAGCATCTCTACGAGGTTAGAAACACAATGAAGACTCTTACGCCTCTACTTGCTACAAATCCCGCATATTTACCTATTTCGCAAATTCTCGCGGGGAGGGAATTTGTGAATAATTTGGATTCTAGAGATCCATCTCCCTTGGGTTTGTTATCTACTCCTTCATTAACCCAAGGAGGGACCTTTGTCCCACAATCTTACCCACCCTTTTCCCCACCCTTTACTATTGCAGAAAACACACCATATCCTCTTGATTTAAACTCCATTCAGGAAAATATTCCAAGACCAAACCCTTATTCAAATTCCTATAATCCTGGATGGAGAAGCCACCCAAATTTTTCTTGGGCAGATCCAAATCAAAATCAAAGACCAAATTATTTAAATCAGACCCATTTTAACCCACCTCCTTTGCCTCTTCAGCAATCAAATTTGAGGCCTAGCCGAATGAGTATGCAGAATTACTCTAGGCCTATTAGAGATACACAGCTAGATCAAATTTTAAGAGCTGTGTTAGAGAGTCAACGACAAAATGCTGAAGCTCTCGCTGAGATCCATAGGCAATGTAAGGTAGAATTGGCTGATTTATGAAATCAGATCACACTTTTGGTTGAGTCTCGTCAGCCAGGTACTCTTCCATCTCAGCCAATTCCGAATCCTAGGAATCTGCTAAGTCCTAGGCAAAATCAAGGCGAAGTCCATTTCATTAATTAGGCCTTTGATTCTAATCATAACTCGTCCTCCATATTACCTGAAAATAATCCATCAAACCCGCATCAGCAACCTATTTTGTGTCAAAATGACTTACCTATTATTGAGAATCAAAACTGATTTTGCTGATCTTCTGAACTTGGTAGAATCATCTTTTAAATTGCCTTAATCTTGAACATTCTACATCTCAACCTAAATCAGATCTATTTTTCATAAGATTCACTCTGATCTTTCTGAGATTTTTCATGAGAATCTGATTTTGGGTTCTGCGAGATCTATTCTAGGCAATTTCTGGACGAGTTTTGATTGGGTGGTTTAATCTGTTTTCTATATTTTTGAATTAATTCTTTCATAACTCCTCTATTTTTACCATATACCTATTCATTTTAGGAGTTCTTTACTAGGATTTACGCCTAGCTGAAGACGTAAAACTTAACACTTGTACATAGCTATTTACTGTTTTTACCCTTTTGATTGTCTTATACACTTACTTTAAAATTTCACTTCATATCATATTGTTTACCTTCATTTAGTCCGACTGACCACTCTGACCTTTGGTCAGACTTGAAATCGTACGCACTGAGATTTTTAATCTCCTCTATTCAACACCTTCCATCACCCTATACTAAATGAAGTATAATATCTTTTCACCTTTCTTATAATGAGGACATTGTGAAATTTTGGCTTGGAGGGGTGTTGAAGTGAAAATTTCACTTTAAGTGTGGGTTAAAAAATAAAAACACATAAAAATTAAATATCCACGAAATTTAAAAAAATAGAAATTCTAAAAATGATAAAAAATTTTAAAAAATAAAAAATTTCATAAAAATTTGAATTTTTTTTGAAAAATTCACAAAAAAAATGGAAAATCTTATATACATAAAAATATATAAATACAAAAATTTGAAAAAGAAAATTCATAAAAATAATAAGAGGGGTATATTCATTTTAATAAATAAGAGAAGAAGAATATATATATATATTATAATTAAGAGCTTAATTTTCTTTTAGGTCAGAAGTTTAAAATGTATATAGAATATATATAGGATATTTAAGAACATTCAGTTCTAAATTAGATTTTTACTTAAACATTTTGTAAAAGCACACTTTTGTGTTTAAAATTTCTTAACAAGATTTTATTTGAATTAGGAATCTTTCAAATGTTTTTAAGATTTGTTTTTCTATCCTTACTTCAATTAAGAAACTAAGTATGTTAAGATTTAAACTTAAGTTTTGGAATTGAATTGTAACTTTCCAATCAATTAAATTAAGTAATCCTTTTGCTTTTTGAAAATTTGATTTTATCATAAAGTTAAGTAAAAAGGCCAGATATTCAGATTTAATTAAATAGAGAGTTGGTAGAATTTTAGTTTACAAAACTTACAAGCTAGAGATAATAACTAGACTTGGTAAATTTTGTCTTGACGGATCCTATAGGAGGAAACTAAGAATTTGAAGAACCTAAGAGTAAAGGGCTTTGTTGTCCAAGCTCTGGTTTGAGAGCTAAGTAACCTAAACATCTAAATTTACACACATATAATTGTTTTGTTGACATCTCAGACCGCGAAAACACAAAGGTTTAGCGATCAGTTCTAAGTCCTCTTTAGTTAAAGGATTTCCGCAGGGCGGTTCTTGAAAGGGTGAAGGATGTGCCACTCACCTAGAAAAAGGATTTGGAAAATAATGGTAGTAAGAAAAATGAGAAGGGGGGAAAAGAAAAAAATAATAATAATAAAATTAAACACCCTGCAGTTAAGTGCCTTGTTGAAAATTGGGTACTTATGCAGTTTTTCCACATAATAAATAAAAGCATCTTGTTACAAATGGATTCTCCCTTCCTTCCATCAAATAAAAAGAACACCTTGCTACAAATGGGTGTTCTAACCTATAGAAAAAGAGAAAAAAAAATATGGAGAAAAAAAATTACGAATAAGAGACCCAGTGGTCCACCGAGGAGATATACACAAAAAGTGTTGACCTTGGGATAGAAAACTGGTGAGGAGAAAGCAACCAAACCTGAGTAAGGCCAAGCCAAAGGTTTGAATTGGAATAATTGGGATTGGAAAGTGATGTCTTAAGATCTGGATTTTTGCAACTTTGGATGTCTTTAGGACAATTCTCTTCACTAAGCACAGATGTTTTAAAAGCATAGCTACTGAACCTTGGTATTGGGTAGTGAAACCTAAGAAATTGGGTTTTGAAGATTTTAAGTTGAGACCTAAAGGAGAAGAATTGACAGAATCCTAGGTCTAGAAGTTAATCTTTAGTGTTGTAGGCTAGTAAATTAGAGTTTTACTACTCTAAGTTTGATTAATAATGAGTATCTGGTTAATTTGCTTAAACTTATATTGATAAAAGTCAAATATCATAAACAAGGGATTGACTTAAATCTATTTGAGTTTTTGAGTTAAAATTTAATTCTCAATCCTCAAGTTTTGTTTTCTTAAAACACTTTGTATTCTAATTAGAGTTAAGAATAGTTACAAAGATTAAGAGATTTTTGAAGAATTCTAATTCTTAGTAAAATTCTTGTTTACAAATTGTTTTAAGTGTGTTTTGAAAATGTTATAAGTATAAGTCTAAGTAATAAAATTTTCACATATGCTCTATACATTAATCATTTATATTAAACTTAAAAAATTTCTAACCTAAGCTTTCCTATACATAGTTACTATTTATAATAATTTAAACCTAAGTGCTTTAAATCATCATAGTCTTAGTTAATTTTGCTAGGGACTAGCAAAACTTTGGCTTGGGGGTATGATGAGACACTCATCATGATCTCTAATTACCCCTAGCTACCTAGTCTTCCTAGTTAATTAGCTAAGGTTATGAACATATGCAACTTGTGGTGGAAGCATCATGGGTCAACATGAAGATATTATTTGGGAGATTGTTGAGAACATGTGCGAGTACTCCATAAACAATGAATCACTGGGTGTGTTCGACCAGATGACCACCCATGCATTAACATACACGTGGGGTGTGCATGAGACTCAAGGCCTATCTGCATCCGTCGATCTGGAGTTGATGGCCACTTGCTTCAATAAGGTCTTAATCATCAAGCAAAAAGTGGATGAATTGACTTGACATCTATAAAGAGCTCCCGATGCACAGCAGCACACGTATGCTCAACCGTCCTCAGGCAGGGAGGCTGTGCATAACATTTACCACCACTCTCACAAGGGGATGGACCCATATCCACCCTCGTCTGATCTCGATTTCGGAGGGCACTCTGGACCAACCTACTATACCTGGGGGAACTTTGAACCCTCATCTCTAATTTTCTAGAGTTCCTTAGACTTGCAAGGATCTCCACACCATCCACAATGATCCATTCTCTAACACCTATAACCTTGGATGGCGCATTCATCCCAACTTTACGTGATCGGGAAATAACCAGAATTCTAGATCTCAATTTCAACCTCGACAACAAGCCCTGCGCCTATATCAGCCAACTCAACCTAGGCCCAACCCAAATTATCATTCTGGGCTACCAAGCAAAGATCACATGGCCCTATTTCTGCAAACCCTAGTTGACATCCAAAAGACTAATGTGGCTATGTAGAAACAGCACAAATATGAGATTACAGAGGTTCGAAATCAGCTCGCACAGATGGCTGGGTCTCGCTAGCCTGGTGCACTTCCATCTCAACCTTTGCGAATCCAAATAACGTACCGAACCAGAGGTGCATTATGAACTTGAATTAGAGCTAAGCTCATTATCTATATCAGGCTCCTTCTACTCTATCACCTGATCGGATGGAGGCTTCGACATCGTATTTGAGATATCAGTAGCAATCACCAATGTTGTTGACTCCAAATCAAAATCAGGCGAGTCTTAATTCTGTTACCACTCATGGTATTAAATCGACCCAGGATCCACCTTATCCTAGCGACCTGACGCTTGGTAGTTCAAAGCCTAACCCTAGGATAGTTATATAGGACATCCTTATCCCAGATCCTGAACCTGAACCAATTCTAGTGGAACCTATAAAGGTTCCATTTCCTGATGCCTTGACCAAAGGAAAGAGGAAACCCAAGCCTGTGGCACTTGAGGAAGATCTGGTGAAGCTCTTTGAGCAAGTCCATATAAGCATCCCCTTGATGGATGTGATCTGCCACGTACCAGCTTATGCGAGATTTCTGAAGGATTTTTGTACACTAAAGCATAAGCTGCGAAACAAAGGAGTCTGATCATTTTGTCTGAGCAAGTCAGCTCAATCATCCTAAGAAAACTCCCGTAAAAGGCAAAAGATCCTGGCACCACTTTGTTCTCCTTTAAGATCGGTGATTTAGAATTCGATTGAGCATTGTTGGATTTAGGAGCCTCCATAAACTTGATTCCTACATCCCTACTAGACCATTTCAAGGAAACTAAGCACAAATCGATTGAGGTGACCTTGCAATTAGTAGATAGATCAATCATGTCACCTAGAGGAGTTATTGAGGATGTTCTAGTACGAATTCAAGATTTCTATTTTCCAGTGGACTTCATTGTATTAGATATGGATACTCCTGATAATCTGAGGAACACACCGATCATCTTAAGTGGACCATCCCTAGCCACAGCTAGAACAAACATCAACTATGAAGAGGGCAATATTGAGTTGAAATTCGGGAATAAGACTTTACAGATTGATATTTTTAAGGCCCAAAAAGGAATAAACTGTACGCAATTGAAGAAGTATGCGACATTAGTTCTGTGGTTGAGGACCCAATTACAGAAGAAAACCTGATTATTCCAGATCCTCAACCTTAAGAAGATCTTGATGCACTATTAAAGGAGCCTAGAGCTTATCCTAATTCACCCATAGCTCCCACTTTATCTTCTGAGGCCCATCCCGAACCCTCTCCTGCTGTTGATAACCTGGTTATGGAACTAAAGCCCTTCCCAGATCACCTGAGGTACATCTTCTTGGGTTCCAATCGAATGTTTCTTGTGATCAACAATTCCGAACTCACATTTGATCAGGAGACAAAGCTAATTTCTATTCTTCAGTAGCATCAAAGTGCCATCAGATGGACTCTCGATGATCTGACTGGTATAAGTCACTCATATTGCACACACCGTATCTTCACTGAAGAGTGCTCACGACCATCTCAAGAGATGCAGAGAAGATTCAATCAAAATCTATAGGTCATGAAGAAAGAAATCATTAAGTTGTTAGATGCCGATATCATCTACTCGATCTCTAATAGCTACTGGGTGAGCCCGATGCAAGTTGTTCCTAAGAAGGCAAGGCTCACCATGATTATGACTGAATCTGGAGAGCCCATCCCGACCTGCATTGCAAATTCATGGAGAGTCCACATAGACTATTGGAAATTGAATGCCTCCACAAAGAAAGAACATTTCTTGCTTTCGTTCATTGACTAGATTCTCAAGAAATTGGTGGGAAATTGATTTTTCTATTTCTTGGATGGATACTCCAGATACAATCAGGTGGCAATTCATCCTGAGGATCAGAAAATGACCACATTTACCTACCCCTATGTTACATACGTGTTCTGTAGGATGCCTTTTGGGCTATGCAATGCACCCGCCAGTTTTCAGCAGTGCATGCTAGCCATATTCTCAGATATGGTAGGTAGTTACGTTGAGGTCTTCATGGACGATTTCTTAGTATTCAGTGAATTTTTCGATGAATGCCTCCCACATTTGATCCAGATCCTTAAGAGATGCATCGAAGTGAACCTGGTTCTCTCCTGGGGAAGAGCCACTTCATGGTTCTTGTGGGCATCATACTTGGACACCTCGTCTTAGAGAGAGGTATCCAGGTTGACCAGGCTAAGGTGAATCTGATTTCCAAAGTATCTGTGACTAACTCAATCAAAGGCATCAGATCATTCCCGGGGCATGTCAGATTTTATCATCGATTCATACCTGATTTCTTTATGATCACGCGCCCCTTGGCGAATCTCCTTTTGAAGGACACACCATTTGTGATATCGAGTGAGTGCATTCAAGAATTTGAGATCTTGCATGACCGAGTCACCCAAGCACCAATCCTGCAATCTTTTGACTAGTCTCAACCCTTGGAGATCATGTACGATGCGTCTAACTACATAGTAGGAGCAGTGCTGGGTCAAAAAATTGATAGGAAACTGGTAGTCATATATTACGCCAGCATGTCATTGGACAAGGCTCAGTGTAATTACACAATTAAGGAGAAAGAACTGCTAGCTGTAGTATTTGGATTGGATAAATTCAAGTCATACCTCCTAGGCTCCCATGTCATCATATACCTGGATTACATTGCAATGAGGCACTTACTCATGAAGAAGGACGGGAAGCCCAGATTAATTCGCTGGATCTTGCTATTGCAAGAATTCGATCTTGAAATTTGTGACAAGGAGGGAAAGAAGAATTTGGTAGTTGACTGTTTATCCCATCTTCCTTCTTCAGTCATTAACCCTTTCGGACCTATTACAGAGAATTTTCTAGATGAGCACCTCCTGACAATTGATATGGAACTTCCTTGGTATGCTGATATGGTGAACTATTTGGTATCACATCAGATTCCATCTGATTGGCCAAGGGATAAGAAAATGAAATTACTTTCAGATGCCAAATACTTTATTTGGGAAGATCCATACCTATTTCACATTGGTGCTGATCAAATCATCAGAAGATGCATTCCAAAATCGAAAATCAATAGTATCTTGTCCTTTTTCCATGACCAGGCCTATGGTGGTCACTTATTGGGACACAAAACCGCAGGAAAAGTCCTTTAGTGTGATTTCTATTGGCCCACAATCTTCAAAGATGCACACAATTACTGTAAGGCATGCACTCGTTGCCAGACTGTAGGCAACATGAGCCATTTTGACATGATGCCTTTATAGTTGATTCTCGTGTGTGTAATCTTCGACATCTGGGGGTTAATTTCATGGGTCCCTTCCCAAAATCCGTTTGTTTTGAGTACATTCTCCTAGGTATGGATTACATGTCCAAATGGATCGAAGCCATCCCTACTTGAACCAATGATCATAAAGTCATGAACAAATTCATTCAACAACACATCTGTTCTTGGTTTGGTGTTCCATGAGCTATTATTTCTAATGGAGGGACCCACTTCACCAATGTGCACTTCTAGTCCCAGATGAAAAGGTATGGTGTGTCACATTGTATTTCGACTCCTTATCACCCCCAGACTAATGGACTGGCTGATCTATCCAACAGGGAAATCATGAAGATCCTTCAGGTCACTATTCAACCTAACATGAAAGATTAGTCTACTCGCCTTCCAAAAGCCTTATGGGCCTATAGGACTACTCATAAGGCCCAGTTAGGATTGTCTCCCTATAGACTCGTGTATGGGAAGGCATGTCACCTACCTGTAAAAATGGCGTACAAAGCCTACTGGGCAGTACGAAAGTGCAACTTGTATCTTGTGGAGGCTAGAATCCACCATTGATTGCAAATGAGCGAGATCGAGGAACTACGCAGTGACGCATATGAGAACTAGCGAATCTACAAAGAGTGAGTCAAATCCTTCCATGATAAGCACATTTTGCAGAAAACATTTCGTCCTGATAAAAAAGTATTACTCTTTGATGCCAAACTCAAGCTCTTCCCAGGATAACTTAGATCAAAATGGATTGGACCATTCCTCGTGAGACAAGAGATTGAAAGTGGAGCTGTCAAAATCAGCAAACTCAGCCATGAATCAAAACCTTCTGTCGTGAATGGTCAAAGACTCAAACCATTCTTCAAACTCGCTAAGTCAAATCTGGCTAAAGTATCTTTTGATCTCCATTCACCTTGAGCTTCATTACGCCCAGTTGAAGGTGTTAAACTTAGTGCTTAATGGGAGGCCACCCATCATTTTCTAAAAACTTGAGACCCTTCTGACCTATCTTTTTGTTGAAATCATATTGCACTTTAGGGTTTGTCCATTAAAGCAGCCGACTCCACCATTAGTACTTGTATTAGAGCTAGAAATCGTTCACAACAGCCTTTCCGACCCATTCACCACCCACCTATTCTATTGTATGATCTGAACTGAAATCGAACCCACCTAATTTTACAATGAGGACATTGCAAATCGTAGGCATGCGGGGGTATTAAAGTGCAAAACACTGTGAGAATTAATTCATAGAGGGGTTTCATTAAGGAAAAAAAGAAAAAGAGGAAAGGAGAGATCAATTTGAGTTGAATGAAAAAATTGAGATGAGAAGAAAAGAAAAGAAAAGAAAAGAGAAAAAGAAGCAATAAAAGAGAAAGAAAATAGGATAGTCCCTTGTAATTGAGTATGGAATTTACCTAACTTCTAGGCTGGATCAGATGATGAATTAAGACCTGGAAGGATAAAACCTAGGAGATTAGTGACGAGTACCGGCCTTAGGCCTCTTGGGCCAGTCTTGGGCTTAAACACTCAAGTATTCTCTTAGATCTGGATTAGTCCTCAAGAGGTTGAGGAAAGTGTGAAGCTGATGTAGTAGGTCTAAGACTTAGGGATTATTCAACTCTGTTGCCTACCCTTTGGTTTGTCGGACTTGGTAACCTATGCACCCAAAATCCACACACTAGTCTAGTTCAGTGCTCTCAATAAGGAAATCATTCCAAAATTGTTCTGTTCTGAAAAGCTATCTCAAAAATCAAGCTTAGGAGTAGCTCAAAGACACAAGTTGATTAAAAGAGTTCCTGATGCGGAGAGGTAGGAAATTTCCCTCGAAGATGCATAATAACATATCGTCTCCTCAATGCTTGTCTCCTAGGATATGTAAATATCCTACTAGGGGCACATATGCACCTTGTGCTAGTTTAGGTGCCATGGGCAGGATTATCCTGAAATGTCAATTGCTAAGGCCTGAATTTAGCTACAAAATGCCATGGGCAGCATTATCCCGAAGTGTCAAAATCCAGGGTTCTGGGGGTTGCCATGGGCGGTGCTATCCCGAAGCATTGAAAGCTAGGGACCCTTCGAGGATTGATGGTAGGGACAAGGAATCCGATACAGACCGTGTTTAGGGCCAATCCAAGGCTGGATTCAGGGAAACCTAAAAGGAAAAGAGAGAAAACTCTCAAAATGAAAAAAAAATCCTTCTCTATCTCTTTCTTATCAAAATGCACTTGCAAACTCAACCTGGACTTAATACATTCTACACAGGGGTGCTTCAACCGCTGGGGTTAACGAACCACTGGGCAGTTTTTAGAATCCTTAGAAGCCTTCATGGTAGACTTAGGCTGAAGCTGGTACTTGAGTACCTTTAGGTCTATTATTGGTATTTTGATATGATCTCTAGAGATGCATGTCAGTAGGACATCCTAACAGTTACATCCGGCCTGGAGACCTAGTTTGATCCATAGGATTTTGCTAAGAGACTAGCAAAAGCTAGGCATGGGGGCAAGATAAGAACACCATCAATGGCCCTAACTGGTCACTTTTAGTCAGGTTTGATGGATAAATGCTCCTACATAATCATCTAAGGATCATAATTCCATGTTATTCTGATTTATGAGGAAACTAAGAAATTAGGGTTAATTCTATAATTTAAACAACACTTCCCAAACACAGATTAACCATGGAATCACTAAGGAGTTAAATGTACGTCAAATGAGCTTGTAAATCAAAAAAGTGGGTCAGCATTTTAAAAAATGGGGTTTAACACATTTCGAGAACCACAACACAAAAAATCCTAATTTCAAACTTGCTTAAATTAAAAATGTTTTGGCTAGGATAAAATTCTTCTAAACCTCCTAAAATTCATATAAAAATATTCTGAGTGGTTTGGTACCCTTAATTTGACCATCTGAACCTATTTTGACCTTGAATAAAGTGGTAGATGGAATTTTACCCTAATTTGTGTTTCTATGAAATTTCCCAATCAAATGTGGTCAGAGCTGAAACTTGACTTCACCATTACATTCCTTGGGTCCAAATTAAGTTGGTACCAAAATTTTGGCCAAATCAGCGTCCATTTTAACTTAGTTTGCAATTAGGTCCATTAACTTTATTGCTTCCAGTCAAGGCCCTAACTTTTGAATTAATTGCACTTACCCCTAAGTATTCATCATTTTCTTCAAATAGGTCCCTGTCGCTAAGGCAGGTGAGAACCCAAAGTAGCCATCCTTCAATCAGAGATTCCTCTCTGCTTACTCAACCGAATCCCTCCAAATTTGGAGGGATTGTTCCTGGGGACCTTCCTAATCGATTACATATCCTCTTAAACCCTGATTCGAGCCCCTCAGACCAGGTGAATGCAATAAATTTTGGGGATCTTCTCACCTAAATTCTCGAGCTTCTCAAGCTTCCTCCCAAGCTTCAAGCTCTTCCTGAGGCCTTTAAAAAGCCCCCTTCACAAGGTCGTGCTCCTTAGCATGTTTTGAGGCAAAAAACTCCTCTTCTTCACCTTCTCTGCCCTGCTCTATCTTGCTCTGGTGACCCCTCTACTCCAACTTCTTCACCCTCTGCCACATACTATAGGCAGAGGGAAACTTCTTCCCTCTATCGTCTAATCCTCACCATACCTGCTAGGAGCTTCCTCCCCCTTTAGATGTCGCCGTCTCCCTCACTAGAGCCTTTACCCTCTCTAGTGCTTGCCCATCATAGCTAGTGCCATAGTTGCTCTCCCTTCGTCCGTATGCTCTACCTATCACCTCCTCTCACTCCCCTGCCTCTTCCAACATCTTCAACACTCAGGTTCACGCCCTCCATTGCCTACACCACCATCATCTCCTACATGGAAGGTGGAGCTCCAGCGATGTCACACGAGTGCCACCGACCACCAATCCGCCTACCACCGAGTCTGCGAGCATCGCCTCACCTCACTGATCAAAAGCCCCAAAGAAATTTGGGGCTTTGATCTCTATCGCAATCCACCGAGCACCACCACCGCTAAGCACCTTCTCCGACTTCGCCATGCACACACATACCTCCTCACAACATGCTGCGATCACCATCATCTTCACCATACTCAAGCGAACCTCCTGAGCTATTCTAATAGGGCCGAGAGGCTGTATTCTCTTCTTCAGGTACATCTCCTGAGACCTGCCACTACGACCTTCATCCCTGACCCCCGCTACAATTCTCCAGCCGAGTTCACCCTCACGGCTACCTCCTGGTGCTGTGGAACGCTCCCAGGATCATCTCTAGGTCTCCAATTGAAGTGGCAAGTGTTAGCTGGAACCCCAATCAGAGCAACCATCATCTACTACTGCACAAAGGGAAAGGCAGGCACCTTAAGACCACATTGTTCGTGAGCGAGCTGCCAATAATGTTTATTACACAATTGTACATCTAACCCCTTGCCCAAGACACGAGGGTCGGGTCCCCTTTCACACGAGCTACGCACCCTCACCCATGCACACATGCACACCGACCTAGACCTCTGACCATATACCCGATTACTCGCCTAATTACCTCGATACTATTTGTGTAGGTCTGACATGAGAAGCAGGAAAGAGAATCAAAGAGAGAGGGAACAATTTTGTTCTACTTAGGATTCATGCCCTTCCTCTCTCTCTCAACACCCAGCCTCTGAGGGCTTCGTGCAAGGCCCTTGTGCCTTTGCCTTTGCTATGTTGGTGGGTTGTTGCTTCTCTAAGGCTTCAGGCAAGGCCTTGTGCCATGTGAGGTTCTATTGGTTAAGGCGTCAAAGGCCTTCAGTTGTCATCTAATCTAGCTCTTGATTGGTTCTGACCTATTGTGGAGAAATTTACTGTGATCATAGATTGCAAACACTGTTCCTTTATTTGAAATATTTGTGAGCTTAAAACTTAAGGGTTAATTTGGTGATTCAAATCACCATTTTAACCCCATCTTTTTGCAATAACACTATGATCTTTATTGAAATATTATTTTGAGCATTTCATTGGTTTCAATTGCATATTACTTTTGACATTGTGATTAGTGGATTGGAATTTCTATTTTCCTCCCTGCGAACAACCTCAGACTCCCTTGTGTTTTTGAGCTTTATAAATTATTAATGCTGTTGCATTTTTGTTGACTATACTACGATGCATATATTTCTTAACTCGACGGTTTATGTATGCAACGTTGGGTCCATTACTTCTTCTGTCCCTCATCTGGTTCTTTAAGTACATGTTCTGGAGGAGGTCCTTAAGACCATGATTGAGACCTCCACTAGCCGTTCATTCTCGTCAAGGCTAAGCCTCGACCAATTTATTTATGCTACCACCTGACCATATTGACATCTCTTCTGACTCTTCCATTTATGGGTCCAGATCTCCATCATCTACATCCATTGAAAACCAAGAAGAAGACCCCAACATCCAGAATTAGGCACAGCGTCTCGTGGATCTAATGGATGCATTCATGAACCCTCCACCATGGCCTTAAATGTGTGAGCATTACAATCTCGCTATAGTGGCGATCGAACCTACGGTGAAAATCCCGACTATAGGACCTGACATTGTGCTAAAGTCGAATATGATCAGTGCAATTCCCAAATTTCATGGCTTAAACTCCGAAGATCCCTTCCAGCACATCAAGCATCTGAAACATCTAGCCCAGACCTTTGGGCCTACTATTCAGAATTGAGACATCCTGCTCATGAAGATATTCTCCTTCTCCCTTATGGATAAAGATGCCCACTGGTATCAAACTCTAACCCATTTGATCAAGATATGGGAGGAACTCCAATCTGAATTCCTGAAGAAATTCCTCCCAGTTGGTCAGACTAACATTTTGAGGCATCAGATCACATACTTCACGCAGAATGTAGGAGAACCTCTTCTTGATGCATGGGAGTGGTTTTTGGATCTCATGTGGAAATGCCCCCATCACGAAGTTCTAAAATGGAACAAGTCCAATATTCTTACTAAGGACTCTGTGAGGATACCAAGCTCTTTGTCAATGTAACCTGTGGTGGAAACATCATGGGTCAACTTGACGATACCATTTCGGAGATTCTCGAGAACATGTGCGAGAACTCGATAAAAAATGAATCTATGGGTGTGTTCGACTGGACAACCACCTGCGCATTAAGAAGCATGCAAGGGGCACACTAGACTCAAGGCCTATGCACATCCATCGATCTGGAGTTGGTGGCTAGTCGATTGAATAAGGTCTCTATCATTGAAAAGATGGTGGATGAGTTGACTCGACATCTACAGAGATCCACCACCTCACAGCAGGACACGTATGTGCAACCGCCCTCAAGTAGGGAAGGTATGCATAACATTCACCGCCACTCTTACCAGGGGATAGACCCATATCCACCCCCATATGATCCCAATTTCAGAGGAAACTCTGGACCAACCTATTGTAGCTGTGGAAACTCTAAACCCTCGTACTCTGATTTCTCTGGAGTTCCTCAGACTTCGAGGATCTCCACACCATCTAGAATGATCCATTCTCTAGCACCTATAATCTTCGATGGCACAATCATCCCAACTTTGGATAGTCAGGAAATAATCAGAACATAAGACCTCAATTCCAACCCTGACAACAGGCTTCGTGCCCATATATCAGCCTACTCAACTTAGGCCCAATCTAAATTATCAATCTAGGCCTTCAAAGGAAGATCAAATGAACTTAATACTGCCAACCCTAGCTGACATCCAAAAGGCCAATACATCTATACAGAAACAACACAAAGATGAGATCACAGAGGTTTGAAATGAACTCACATAGATGGCATGGAATCACCAGCCTCATGCACTTCCTTCCCAACCTCTGCCAAATCCAAACAATGTGTTGACCCAGAACACATGGTGAATGAAATCTTGGGCCAATCTTACTACACTCAGGCAAGCCCATCGACTCATACCTACATGTTTGGAGCTTCCACCTCCTCAGCTGATCCAAATCAACCCTCAATTCTACAATAGGGTCCAATTCTCTCTCCTCTGCTTCCGCATCATGATTGTGCTATGATCAATGTTGTGGGCATGAGAAAAGACCACAAGACCAAGCCTCAAGGTTCTACCAAGTCTCACCCAACACATGATCAACACAACAATGTTGAGGACAAAACCAGGAGGTGGAAATAGAAGCCCGTCCCCCAGGATAGCCAATCCATTCCCCTATCTCAAATCTTACCCCACCTCCACACTAGAGGACTTTCTGAATCTGACATAATGGGACCATTGTGGAATGCACAAGTCACTATTCCACTACTTGATATCCTCACTCTCAACTCCACCTCATCTGCCTCATCCAAAAAGGAAGGTGGAGGAATCCTCGTAAAGGAAGGTAGCATGTCTGAAAATGTTATGCCATAGTCTGAAATAGTATATCTCGTAAGAAAATTGATCCAGGCACCACGTTGATCCCCTACAAGATCAGTGGTACAAATATTAAGTAGGCTATACTGGATCTCAGCACTTCAGTTAACCTAATCCCAACTACCCTATTTGACAAACTACAGATAGAACAACTAAAACCCACTGATGTTACTCTGCAATTAGTTGGCTGAATTGTAATCACCTCGATTGGGCTAGTAGATGATGTGGTAATTGGAGTCAAATATTTCAGCTACCTAGATGATTTCTAGTTCTTGACATGGATGCACCACAACAAATACAAGATATGCCCTTGATTTTGGGGAGACCTTTCTTGGCTACTGCGGGAGCTATAATCAATTGTGAATCCGAGCACAATATAATTTCCTCTGGAGAAAAGAAAATTGAGATCAATATTTTGAGGCATCATCTAAAGGCATAGGAAAATGCACAATAGAACAGTTAGGTTTGATTTAGGATCTCATGACCATTTTGGTAGTAGAAACACTGGAACCAAAACAGGAAGTTTTCTACATTGCGGAGAAACTCGACTTAGCCGAGCATGATTTCAGTGAATTGGGAGTATTGGAGGCATTCACCTTTGATCTTAAGGACATACACATGGATTTCGATGAATAGGATAACATTCAACGAGATTCAGATTTCTATTCCTTAGATCTGGAGACATTTTATTATGAGGATTGTTTTGAGGATCTCCAAAAATCGGGCAAGGCAGATGAAGTAGCTCTGATACCACTTGATAGGATCTAATGATATGGACTATATATATGTATGGCTATGCGCACAAACACTCAAATAATATTAGTAATAACAAGACAATTTGCATAATCAATTCAAACCACAAAAGGACACAAAATGTATAGCGGTTCCCCTCCCTTGGGTACTCCACTACCTAAGCCTCCCAACTTAGGGTTTTTAACCTGATTCCTTCAACCCTGAGAGAATCAATTTACTAAACCAAGGTAATTAACGGGTTACCTCAACCAAAGTACAAAAATGGGTTTGTTATAACCCAACGAGCAAATGCTCAAGAACAAATGAAATACAGGTGTAAGAAAGAAAACTCTTACAACTAAGTTCCCGCACCTCTCAACAATAATTAAAATAATATTACCAATTTGAGAGCTTAGGAAGGACACGAATCGTGTTGAATTACGTGAACAAAACACGTCAATGTGTTTGCAAACCCGTAGCATGATTGGAAAGCAGCAAACACGATTTCTTCTCTTGAATATGTGGTGGAAAATATGAATTATAGCTCTAGGAATTTTCTTCTCTTTTCTCTTGTCTCTAGTATGCAAACAAAGAGTCCTAGGGTCATTTTATAGAGTTTAGGACCTAGGATACTCGTCTACTAGATGTTGGGATTTAATTCCCAACGTTCACATTGTTGGAATTAATATTTCTACCTTTCTGATTTAGGCCAACTGCTAGCTGATACCAGTACTAAAGTACCTGTACCGGTACTAGCAGCTCACTCCCACCAGTACATGAGTCCTGGTATCGGTACTCATCATGGGTACTGGTACTTGTGACTCCCAGGTTTGGAATTCCTTGGGCACGGTAACCTACTTGTACCAGTACTCATCATGAGTACCGGTACTTGTAAGGTTTAGGCCAGAACAAAGGCTTCAACCTATGGCCAACATGTACCGATACACATGGTTGGTATCAGTACTTGTTGTTCATAGTTTGAGATGAATTCTCAAACCTGTGCCCTACAAATACCAGTACTGATGAATAGTACCGGTACTTGCTTACAAGTACCTGTTTTAAGCATTTTAATCCATTACGTACTTCAAAAATGAATGCCATATAAATCCTAATTTATCTCTAATTGATTTTTATGATCTAAGTTAAATTCTCTTGTTAAGAGGCATACAATCTATGGAAACCTGAACTAGAAAAATAAAGGGTCGAAGATGATCTTCTTCTTCTCGATCCATCCTTGTCATCTTGCCTCCTCCTTGTCATCATTTTTTCTTTCTCATCATTATGCTTCCATCATTTCTTGTTTGCCTTGCTCCTTCACCTAAATCTGAAAAACACTTAATGGCAAACATTAATCCATAATAATTTTGTTAACACCAGAACAAGATGTGGAACAAAGTTCCAACAATCTCCCCCTTTTTGGTGTTGACAAAACTATCTTGCAAATAGATAATTATAAGAATAAAAATAATATTTAACAATGTTATATGATGGAAAAAAAACTTTTAATTAAATCCTCCCCCTCAATATATGCTCCCCCTAAAAATATTACTATTTGCCTTCTATCATTCTCCCCCTTTTTGTCAATCACAAAAAAATGAAGAAATATCATACAATAAAATTTACCAATAGTAAAATGGAGCTTGTGGATACCAGGCATCTCTCATCCAACATTCTTGATCTTCATTCAACCTATAGAAAGGTTGAAGTGTTCCGTTATGTGCCTTGAACACCCATTGGTTAATTTGATCTATTCCTGCAAAAAAAATATCTTTTCTAGGTACCCATTTTCTTGTGGGTCCTCTAGAGTTAGCACCTTTCAAATCCTAAGATTTATAGAACTTTTTAGTGTTAGATCTATAATTCTTGGGATTTTTAGCCTTTTGATACATCCATGCATGCCTAGGTGCATGTGATTTATTTTGTGTATTCTTTTTACTTTGAAATTTTGATTTTATAGCTTCACAAAATTCATTATTTAACCTAATTGTTTTGAGATTATTTAAAGTACCTTCAAAGTGCTCATAAATATCTTCTAGTTCTAATATCTTTGCATGCAGCTGACTATTAGTTTCTTTTGACATTTCTAATTCTATTTCTAAACATGATTTTTCTAATTCTAATGTTTGATAATTATTCTTTAAAACCTTATTTTCCTTTTTAAATGACTTAGCTTTATGATATAGTCTTCATAAGCTTCTAATAATTCTTCAAAAGAGAAATCATGGTTTACCTCATTGTCCGTATCTTCCATAGTTGTTGCTAAACATAGATGAGCGACCTCATTGTCATCCGATTCACTAGAGTCGGTGTCCATGTCGGAGCCACTATCATCCTATGTTGCTTTTAAAGCTCTCTTCTTCTTCTTCTTGAGCTCCTTTCTTTCTTTCCTATTGTCCTCCTTCTTGTTTAAGGGGCAATCCTTTTGCAAGTGGCCCTTCTTCTTGCACTCATAACAAATAATATTAGAAGAAATTTTATTTACTTGCTTACCTTGTTTCTTGAGAAATTTCTGGAATTTCCTAGTGAGCATTTCCATCTCCTCATCTTTGGATTCTGATGTTGTTAAGTCTGAGTCCTCCTTGATTGCTCTAAAAGCAATGCTTTTCTTCTTGCTTGTCGCCTTTTCCTCGTTCTTCTTGATATTCTCCAAATGGACTTCATATGCCATGAGGCTTCCAATTAGATCATCCAAGGAGAGAGTGGATAGATCCTTCACCTCTTGGATTGCTGTGGTCTTTGGAGACCAATCACTCGTAAGTGATCTCAAGACCTTTCTTACAAGCTGCTCCTCTTTCAACTTGACTCCTAGATTTTTCATTGGATTCACGATCTCTCCAAACCTTGTATACATGTCCTTGATTGTTTCTCCTTTTTCCATCTTGAAACACTCATAATTTTCTGTTAAAATAGAAATACATGTTTCTTTTACCTTGTTAGTACCTTCATAGGTGATTTGCAAAGTATTCCAAATCTCGTAGGTGGACTCGCATGCGGAGATCTGGTTGAATTCGTCCCTAGATAATGCACAATAGAGTGCGTTCATCGCCTTTGCATTTTCCACAATCTTTTTCTTTCGATCCGTTGTCTAGGGTACACCTTCCTGTGGCTCCGGATCTGGATCCGTGTACTTCTCTTGAATGAGAATCCAAGACTCCTCGTCCATTGCTTTAAGGAAGACTTGCATCCTCCTCTTCCAATACCCATAGTCTGTCCCATTGAAATAGGGAGGATGGGTCGACGATTGTCCTTCAATGTGCCTTGAGGTTGATGCCATCGCGAGCAAGAGTTTTTACTTGTTCTCACTACCCACTCTGATACCACTTGATGTAGCTCTGATACCACTTGATAGGATCTAAAGATATGGAAAATATATATGTATGGCTATAAGCACAACCACTTAAACAATATTAGTAATAACAAGACAATTTGCACAATTAATTCAAACCACAAAAGGACACAAAATGTATAGTGGTTCCCCTCCCTTGGGTACTCCACTACCTAAGCCTCCCAACTTAGGGTTTTTAACCCGATTCTCTTAATTACCTCAGTTTAGTAAATTGATTCTCTCAACCCCGAGAGAATCAATTTACTAAACTGAGGTAATTAACATGTTACCTCAATCGAAGTACAAAAAAGGGGTTTGTTACAACCCAACGAGTAAATGCTCAAGAACAAATGATACAGGTGTAAGAAAGAAAGCTCTTACAACTAAGTTCCTACGCCTCTAAAAAATAATTAAAATAATATTACCGATTTGAGAGCTAAGGAAGGACATGAATCGTGTTGAATTGCGTGAACAAAACATGTCAAAGCAGCAAACACGATTTCTTCTCTTGAATATGTGGTGGAAAATATGAATTATGGCTCTAGGAATTTTCTGCTCTTTTCTCTTATCTCTAGTATGCAAACAAGGAGTCCTAGGGTCATTTTATAGAGTTTAGGACCTAGGATACTCGTCTACTAGTCATTGGGATTTAATTCCCAACGTCCACATTTTTGGAATTAATATTTCCACCGTTCTGATTTGGGCCAACAGCTAGTTGGTACCGGTACTAGCAGCTCACTACCACCAGTACATGAGTCCTGGTACTGGTACTCTTCATGGATACCAGTACTTGTGACTCCTAGGTTTGGAATTCCTTGGGCACAGTAACCTACTTGTACTGGTACTCATCATGGGTATCGGTACTTGTAAGGTTCAGGCTAGAATAAAGGCTTCAACCTGTGGCCAACATGTACCGATACTCATGGTTGGTACTGGTACTTGTTGTTCACAGTTTGAGATGAATTCTCAAACCTGTGCGCTGCAAATACCAGTACTGATGAATAGCCCAGTACTTGCTTACAAGTACCTATTTTTAGCATTTTAATCCATTACGTACTTCGAAAATGAATGCCATATAAATCCTTATTTATCTCTAATTGATTTTTATGATCTAAGTTAAATTCGCTAGTAAGAGGCATACAATCTATGAAAACCTAAACTAAAAAACAAAGGATCGAAGATGATCTTCTTCTCGATCCATCCTTATCATCTTGCCTCTTCCATGTCATCATTTTCTCTTTCTCATCATCTTGCTTCCATCATTTCTTGTTTTCCTTGCTCCTTCAGCTAAATCTGAAAAACACTTAATGCCAAACATTAATCCATAATAATTTTGTTAACACTAAAACAAGATGTGGAACAAGGTTCCAACAGCGGATATCGAGAGTGACCACAACCCAGAGTATGAATCCTTTACAGAATTGGAGTTTGATGATCCAAAAGGCACTCTCTAGACGTTCACTTTTGATTATGATGAGAACTAAAGAGAAGATTCATTAGAGTCATTTACTCGAGTCATTCCTTGAGTAAATGATCTTGCACCTGCTTGAAAAGAATTAAGATGACTCATTGGACAATGATCTATTAGGCCATATTGAACGAAAGGAACCAAACATTTGGGCTATGTTGATTAGGTTCACCTCTGTTGGATCCTGGATTCACCACAATCTTACTTTAGAGCCCTGTGATGGTTACATCTTCCTAGTGATTCTTCCACAAAAACTCAATAGGAGGCACCCAGAAATGAATCAACTTGATCCATATCAAAGACCTTCTTGATTGACTCTTCATCATGATTTGATGCTCATTTGTGGCCATCTGATTCTCATCCATCATGATCAAATATTTTCTCCTTCCACTCTTCATAGTGTGGCAAATGACATATCCTTTTGAATTACATTTGCGCCTAGCCGATGATGTTAAACATAGCACTTAATGGGAGGCAACCTGTCGTTTTGAAAAACCTTGAGACCCTTCTGACCTATCTTTTTGTTGAAATCATCTTACACTTTAGGGTTCATCCATCAGAACAGTCGGCTACAACAGTCATCCCGACTATAAGTCAACTTTCGTGGACCATTTAATTGCCTAAGTACATTTTTCACATATTTTGTTAGAATTTAATTATTTAAAATTAGTCGTTAATTTATCTTATGGGAGAAATATAAATTATCACGTATTTTTGTATTACATCCAGATATATTCTCCAAAATATGCAGACACACACACCACCACCCAATTTCACTGCCAAAACCATCAGTCGAACCTCATCACATTCCTCTCAATTGCTCGTTATATCCTCCAAGTAGTTGGAGGAGATCTCGGCAGAATAAAACACATGGAGGATTTTTAAAAGCAAGGATCATCATCCAGGAGCGCCATCTCATCTTTCCCCTTCCCGGCATCTCCTCCTTCACCACCACTGTGGAACCTATGTACACCGTGAACCTCCAACATGCACCGTGGCTTGAGTAAGCTCCATGATAAACACACATGAATACATGGTAAAATGTTTATTTATGGTAGATCCTAGGTCTACCATTACATATCATAGTATAAATATTGCATAACATTCATTGCATTGTACTTAAGGTAGTTTGTATATTCTGTATATTAATTCCAACATTTTATATGGCCAGAAGGCAGTGTGACATCTTTATGGGTTTTGGATGAAGAATCCAACTATACGGATGGATCCGGCGTGACGATCGCAGTCCGTCAGCGTAAAACTCACCCCGATTAGAGCTCCATAACATCCTCTACAAGAAGATGGATGACCCAGATGGCGCCACGTGGTGCCATCTAGGGCACCCTACACAAGCCACAGCCTTCCCCAGTTTTACGCAAGGAGCAATCCCACCCATTGGATCTCAATCTAGCAGCTGAGAAATGTTGTACATCAACTTGTCACTCTTCCAAAGCGCAACAAGGAAGGCTTCATCTTGACCGTTGGGTCTTCATCCAATGGTCGAGGCATGCAGCCTCACTTCATCTCCACACGACAAAGCTACTCTTTGGCCAAATAATGAAGCACCCGCTCCGCAAATGAGAGGCGTGGGTTCAAGCCTCGATCCTCCATGCCCGCGCTCGCATTGGCTAAATTGGATCGCTTGATCTTAATCGAGCAGTCAAGATGATGCACGTGTGCTGTACGACGATGCATAATCGCACGCCAATGGCGACGCGTGCCATTTGGTGAGCTCATTTAAGTTGACCGGGTGTATTATCCATCATCCTATCTTCACGATTGTGCAATGACTGCGATTCAAATGTCGCGAGAGGCACGATCCGTGCACGGTTGATGAGTCAATTTTTCGCTTTTGAAAATGATGATTAAGAAGATTTATCGTTGTATTTCTAAGTGGTGGAAAATTGACTAATGAAAATAATTAGAATTAAAATTAAGCCACTCACAAGAGAGCAGGTCATGTTCACAGGGAGGCAATGACCTATTTAAAACTCGCACATGTCTAAAACAGATGTTCACGATTAATTTCACCTATAAACTGAATCAAAACCACCTTTAAATCAAGATAACAATTATTAGATGAGATGATATTGCATTACTTGAAAGAGGAAGGGGGTTCTCACAAAATCATTAGATTAGAATAATGTTTAATCAAAATTCCAACTCTTCCAATGGCGAGAAATGTAAATATTAATTCTCACGAAAATAGAGCAACTCCTTTGGGGAACTACTACGCACACAAGAGGGTGCAGTCGGTCATGAGGAGATCACCAAATCTTGTCAGCTTCGAGCCGCATCTGGCAGTGGCGGCATCCTTGGTCGGGGTGGCTAGAGTCGGCCAGAAGGAGTTATGGTGAAGGTGGGTTTCGGTGGAGCTATTGAAGGGTGTTGGAGGACGCGTGCTCTGCACTTGGGCAGAGTTGCTAAAGGGTGCTGGAGGACATGCACTGTGCGTGGACGGAGCAGGGGGAGGTGCAGCGTGCTCAAAGCACGGCTAGAGGCGAGGGCCGCTAGGGTGGAGGTGCTCTGTTGCTGCTAGAGCAGCACTTGGAGGGGCTGCGAGCGGAGGTGCAACATGCTCTGCGCATGGGCAGAGTGGGTGTTGTAGCATGTGCTTTGCATGCACGGGTGTGGGTCGGTGGGTTGGAGGACATGCGGCCATTGCTGCTATGAGCGTCGACGGCACGTTACAGGGAGTGCAGGTGCGTGCAGAAGGTGAGTGGGTGCGCTGAGGGGTGCTAGTGGTCGGTGAATGCAGCATGGGTGTGCGCACACCTACTGCGATGGAGCTGGATGGCGTGTGATCTGGCGGTCTGGAATGGTGAGGGTGCATGTGTAAGAGGTTGCGCGCTGTTGTGTATGTGGAGCATAGCTGTAGTAAGGAGGATGCAGGGATGGTTTTGTTTTGAAAACAAAGGAAGAGGAAGAAGAAGAAGAAGAAGAAGAAGATGGTGTTGGTGGTGCATGGATAGGGAGGGAGATCTGGTAGTTGCATGGTGATGTCCAAGCACACCGAATTGGCATGGCGAGCTGTCACCTCGCTGGCCAATGCTGTGGCGGAGCTCGGCCTTGGAGACCACGGTGGTGGAGTGGAGTATGATTGCACAGCAATCATAGGTCTTAGTTGACCTAGATTAGGCTAGCACTTAGCATAAGTTAGGGAAATTCATGCATGCATGAGAATTATCAGCATCTTTACTGCTTTACTTTAGCTATGCATAAAATAATGTTATAATGTGCTGATTAAGTGCATTATGTCAATTGCAGGCAATAAGCTGATCAGAAGCTAGATCGGGAGCTGGATCTAAAGTTTGATCAGGAATAATGAGTGTTGCAGCAGGACTGGAGCAGAAGACTTAGTTTAGATTTAGGGAATAATGATGCAAGGGAGTTAAGGTTTGCAATTCTATTAAGTAGGAATAAAGTAGTAAAATGTGAAGAGCTTAGGTCCATCCTAGCCCAAGCCTTAGCCACCCTTAGATTAGGTGAAACCACTCGAGGAAACCCTAAAACCCTAGTTCCAACCCTTATCTGGATGTCCAGATAAGTTATAGGATGTCAAGAGCCCTTGGCCAACTCCTGCACACCTCAAACCCACTTCTACAGTGTTATTGGATGTCCAGACACTTTGTTGACGTCCAATTTTTGCAGAATACCCAAAACAAAACCCAAAATTCCCCCTGACTCAGATTGAACATCTAGAACTGACGTCTAGACTTCTGATTTTTGAGTATAAGTCGTCTGATCCAATTATTGGACGTCTGGAACTATTCTCCAGTTCCTGTTTTCAGATTCAAGCCTTGATCTTGGATCTCAAGCTCCCTAGACCCAATTCCAACCCCATAGGAACCTAAATTAAGGTGCCCTAACCCTAGTACATCACCTCTAGACCTCCCTAAGGACCTAATTAGGTCCTCACCAAACCCAATTGACTTAGATCGAAGTCAACTACCATCACCTAATTCAATTGGACTCATTGAGTCCAATTGAGTTCAGATCTCAACCGTCACAGGTTCAATTGGACTTAGTGAGAGTCCAATTGACCTAAACCCAACCTAATAGAGTTATTTCACTCTCAATTAGGTTCACACCCATTCAATTAAACTTGGGTTAAGTTTAATTGCAAATTCCCCATAGCAATTAGGGTTTACAACCCTAATTCAAGGCATACACCTACCCAAACCCCTCAGGACCTAACCTAGACCTCTTAGCCACCTAGGGCACGACCACAGACACACACACACACCCATTCACACACACACTCTCATATAGAGTTCTCTAGAACTCTCAAGTGGCGCCAACTCTTGGTTGCCAAATTTAGCAACCAAGAGGCATTCAATTCTTAGATTCACAAATGGTGGATCTAAGAAACCACCTCTCTCTCTCTTGGCCGGCCACTCTTGGACTCTCTCTAGAGATTTCCACACTTCTCTAGAGAGACTCCCTTAGTTCTATAAAAAGACCTAAGGAGTGGCCATTTGCACGCATCCACTCTTGGCCACACATGCTTGGCTCCATTCACATCCACCTCCACTTAGGCTAGCCAATTCATCTCCACTTCATCTCCACGAGTTGGGCACCACCATGAAGGACACCATCTCCATGCCAGGATGCTGGATCACTCCTCCAACCTCTCTCCAAGGGTCGGCCTAAGCTCCATTGGCTACCCCTCATTCTCCTCTCAACCACTCCAAGGCCATCGGAGCCCACCTCCGAATGCCCTCACTTTCTGATGGATTAGTAGCTAGCTCTTTACAGTTACTACTTCTTTTTACTACTTAGTGGTGTAGTCCTTATTCTCCCCGAATGATGCATGCAAAATCCCACTGTAGATTCCTGTATGCAATCATTTTCTGGTAGCTAGATTTACATTTTTAAGCATTCCTGTACAAGCTTTCCTCTACATTCCATGTTGCAAACACTTCTTTGAATGAATAAAAATATTATATTTTTATGCATATGTTTGAAATCACCATGAGCTTATTGGTTGCCATCTTTTCTGCATGATTCAAGTTACCTATTTTTCACTTATATACATATTTTGCAATAAGCATGTCGGTTCTGGAAAATATAGAAAATCTAACTATAGACGCATTTTTTGTAAACAACCACCACTTAACTAGAATCGTGCGCACCGAAACTCATACTTTTACCTTTATTATCTATTTAATGCACGCGCACGCGATCAGAATTCATAATGGAAGTGGCGAGGTCTTAATTCGAAGTTTGGAAACCGACGTGCGATTTTCGATAAAGTAGAGCGATAAAAGGTTAATTTCATAATTAAACAAACGCTTTCAAGAGACAAACGACCAGGACTCAAAGTCTCGTTATTTTTACAAACTTATATATTTTTTTGACTAATGTTTTTTTGCGACTATACTACGATTCCGATGACTTTCAAATGCACGAAAATGCTTTTAGCAAATGGCACCATTACCGGGGAGGCAATGTCATTTTTCTTGATTTCATATTTTAAACTACCACTGACAAATCTTCCTCTACTTTGTTTTTGGATGTGCAGGAAAAATGGAAAAAGAATTGAATCTACACACACAACGAGCACAGAAAAGAAATCCAGGTGCACATCATCTTCTCTTAGATTAGGTTTTCTTCTGAACCCTAGGATTAGATTTACTTCCAGAAATTTTCATTAAAAGGAAAAAAAAACTTATTCATTTTTGTGAAAAAAAAAAATCTATATTAGGTTTCTTTTTGAATCCTAGGTAGTTTGAAAAAAGCAAGAAAATATATATATTTTTGTAATCCCTTAGAAAAAAAATTTCTCCTTTAAAAAAAAAAGAAAGAAAAAAAGATGTGCAAAAGATTTTGAAGAAAAAAAAAATTTTTGGTGGAAAGCTTGGATTTCAAACCCAAAACCCTCTTTAAAAGCTTTTGCATCATTCTCTGATTTTCGGCCAGATTTCAAAGTTTGATTTAAAAATTTGATTGTCAAAAAAATTAGTAAGCAAAAAATTATGAAATTTGGGCCAAACCTTCATTTTTGAATCATCTTTCAAATGGCACCATTCGTCTAAAAAAATTCCAAGTATAGAATTTTTAAAAATTCATGAAGTGCAAGAGGGTCAAACTAACTTAAATATGAGAATTTTCAAAATTTAGAAAGCAATTCTGAGTAATCTACAAATCTATTTTGAAATGGTGGGGTTTGAAAGCTGATCTCAGTGGCTTTATTTTCCATATTTTTCCTGAAGTTTTGAAGGTCATTTGATACTGTTTCAAAGCAAAAAATCGACCAAGGGTCAAAATTCCAGATCTGACCCCCTGACTTTCAAAACTCCTTAAGAATTTGGTTAAAATAGTAAAAAATTTCAAAAAAATATTCTCTGAAAAGATAATTGAAAAAGGAATCTACTCACCAAATTTCAAGTTAATTGGATTCCAAATTTTACTAGAGAACTGATTATAATTTTTGTGGTTTATTGAAAACAAAAGAACAAAATGCTAGAATTGCATGAACCCTAGGTTACACCTTTAGGGTTACCATTTAGTGACCACACTTGGGCTAACCTTGACTTAATCAAGTCTAGTAGTTAGCTGGTGAGTTTGGTCACCTTGTGGGCTACTCACCAAAAGAAAACCCCAACTGAAGAAAATGAGCTAAAATCAATTTTAAAACACGAATTAAACCTGAATTCATTGTTGTACTACTATGTGCTTTCAACCTCTTGGTTGGGTTAGCCGAGAGGCGGGAATTGCTTTCAGTCGGTTGTACGACAAATTTTATTCAGGAATTAAAACATAAAATGAAAAATCTGGTCACCTGATTCATAAGGAGCATCGATTGACAGGGCCTTAGCCTTGTCTGGCTTGGCTACACCAACCCAAGGGTTAGGTGGTGTATGCGAGGAAGGAGGTCACTTAGACCTCATTTGCTTCGACCTTGGGAGCCACTCCCAAGGAGGCGAGTCACCTCATCAGGACCTACTTCTGCCCCCACTTCTACTCCCGTAGGCACAATGGCTAATCCTGGACTTGGACCTAGATCGGGTCATGATATTGAGAACTTGGACCTGATGGCTCGTCTAGAAGCCTGAGTAGTTGAATCTGAGGAGTGGCATTGGCAGAGCATGGATCGCATTTTGATGGCACTTGATAGGATGTAGCACCCGCCGTGAGGAGAACAACTACAGGATTTCTACAATCCAGCCGCACAAATCGTAGCACCATTAGTCAGAATTCCCATAGGCAGAGACGTGTTTGAGGTCAAGCCCAATGTGATTGGGTTGATCAGCACTCACTTCTATGGGAACTCAAGCGATGATCCATTCCAGCACCTAGAGGACCTTAGTCAGCTCGCAGAAATGATTCAACCCAGGAATATCAATCTTGGGATTGTTCTAATGAAGCTTTTCCCATTTTCTCTAAGGGATAAAGCTTCATACTGGTTCAAGACCATTGGGAAGCCAATCGGAACCTGACCGGAATTACGACGTGAATTCCTGCAAAAGTTCTTCCAAATCAGTCGAACAAACGTGATGCGGTGCGCAATCACGACTTTCTCCCAAGGAGCTGAGGAGAAGTTGCATGAAGCCTGGGATAGATTTCATGACCTTCTCCTGAAATGCCCGCACCATGGTATACCCAGATGGCACCTAGCTCAGATCTTTGACCATGGGCTGGATGACACACATCAATATCTGGCTGATTCATTTAGTGGCGGGAATTTCCTCGCAAAAGACGAGAATAGTGCTTTTGAGTTGTTCGAATCTCTGGCAGAGAACTCGATGAATGCTGCGTCCATGAACCAGTTCCAGCAGCCTGGTCAGCAGTGGGTTGGTGTCCATGAGGCTCACGCCGAGTTTATTCAAGCCGACATGGATATCATCGTCAAGCAGCTGGATAGAATAAACCTAATTGAGAAAAAGATTGATCAGATTAGTCAAGGTCAATCTGACATGACCTCTGCCACTTCAAGACCCTCCTACGCACCCTAAGCCCCTCCTACTCGAGTTAATCTACTCACTCGGGATGCATCTCCTCCTTATTTACGAGATCCTGCATATCAAAATCCTGTAAACAATCCAGATCTGGCACCTTACGACCAGGGTTACGCACCATCCGTAGATTATAATAAGTATCCTCTTGATGGATATACATCTCAGACATCTTCAGCCTACGAGGACGTCAATGCTATCCATGGGTATAGGCGTAATAACCCATATTCAGAGACGTATAACCCTGGTTGGCACCAGCATCCGAACTTCTCTTGGTCTGGTAATTCATAGAGACCACATCAAGATCCACACTACTAGACCAGGCAATACAGGAATGCGTAAAAACACGTACCCTAGGCAGCAGCCATTCCCACATCAGCAGCAACCCCGTTCTTTATAGCAGCTGTTGCACCAAGTTGCCAGTCAACCTCCAAAGCGGACTGACCCTTTGGAAGCACTAAAAGAGGAGCTGCAAGAATTAATGAGGAAATCTGCACAAGATAGCTTGCAGATTATGAAGGCAATGGCTAATCAGATACAGACTATACAAAACACGCAGAACCAGCTATTGCAGGAGCATAGGACTTAGGGAGCCTTGCCCTCCCAACCTGTCCCAAATCCTCGATATGTGCAAAACCAAGGCACCCTACCTAGGTTTCAAGCACTGCAAGGACACGCACCCACCATTATACAGGCGCCTCCTACACCACCTGGTTATGCACAAGGCTAGCCTCCTTTGCAGAACCCCGCATACTCTGCCCCTTCCGCTCCCCCACCACCTATGGATAGCAAGCCGATGCGCATGCTGTGTCTTTGAGGAGTGGAAGAAAGACATTTGACCCACCACATAGGCAGGCGACTCTTGATTTTTCCCACCCTTCGCCGCAAGCAGGATTGACTCCATCTCAGGAGCCACCTGTAGTAGACAAGGGTAAGAGGCCACTTGACCCTGAGATTCCCGTCCCTTTTCCTGAGGCTCTGACACGAAATATAGTACAGAAAAAGGGGGATCTGAAATCAATGTTTAAGGAAGTACATATTCAGGTCCCCCTCCTCGAGGCAATCGATCACATTCCCGTTGTCGCTAGGTTCTTCATTGACTACTGTACTCCGAAGCGACAACCTAGAATTGGACGACCGGTGGTACTGTCGAAAGAGGCTAGCGCCATGATTCTAGCTGACTTGCCGTTGAAAAAGAAAGATCCTGGTACCCCACTAATATCCTGCTTCTTGTAGGATTCTCCATTTGATTGGGCCCTTCTAGATCTGGGTTCGTCCATCAACCTAACTCCCACTACCGTATTTGATCGATTTCGATTTGGGGAGTTAAAGCCCACTTTGGTCACAATTCAGCTAGTTGATAGATCAATCAAAACACTGAGGGGGGTGGTTGAGAACGTGATCGTAAAAGTCTGCGGGTTCTGCTTTCCCGCAAACTTTTTCATTCTCGATATGGAAGTTCCTCATAATCTCCGAGATGCACCAATTGTTTTGGGTCACCCTTTTCTAGCAACAGCCCAAGAGAACATTAACTATGCATCCAGGTGTATGGAGATAGCCCTAGGCAATGAGCGACTTCGACTTGACATATTCAGGGTAGCAAAGACGAAGATTCAGCATGCTGTGGTAACATTGGGCTCCTTTGTGACAACCTAATGTCTCATTCATCTGCACTAACAGGGTTCTTAGACTTCAATCCACATGGGACTGAGACCACTACACTACACATATCTCCCTAAGGATCTGACTGTTTAGGGTGTGCATCTGACCATAGCACCCCTAAATCCAGCTATCCTAATTCACACATTACTGAATTGGCCCAGTTGTTGCAGGAAGATGTGACCACAGCTAACGGGTTTCCCATTAATGCAGTCATAGCCGATTATTTCTCAGGAAGTGAATCAATGGGAATTCACATGCATACGGATCAGCAGATTCGCACCCTCAAGTTTGCTCCTCCCACCCCCATTTCTAACTCTGACCCATCCGTGATTGAATTGAAGCCCTTACCTGACTCACTTAAGTATGTGTTCTTGGGCGAAAGTGAAACATACCCAGTCATTATCAATGCCCACTTAACCCAAGAACAGGAGCATCAGTTGATTTCTACGCTGCAAGACCATAGGGCTGCTATCGGGTGGACTATTGCTGATGTCCGTGGTATTCGCCCCTCGTATTGCACTCATCACATTTTCACGGATGAGGGGGTGAAACCTTCGAGACAACCTCAAAGATGGCTTAACCCGAATATGCTGGAGGTTGTTAAGAAGGAGATCATCAAATGGCTAGATGCAGGTATTGTATACCCAATCTCAAACAGCCAGTGGGTGAGTCCGATTCAAATAGTGCCCAAGAAAGTAGGGCTCACTATCGTAAAAAATGATAAGGGTGAATCCATCTTGACTCGCACTGCGACATCTTGGAGGGTCTGCATCGACTATAAGAAACTGAATACGGCTACCCAGAAGGATCACTTTCCTTTGCCTTTCATTGATTAGATCTTGGAACGGTTAGTTGGACGTAGTTTCTTTTACTTTAGGGATGGATACTCCGGGCATAATCAAGTAGCAATTATCCTGGAAGATAAAGACAAGACCACATGCACAAGCCCCTTTGGAACATTCGCTTTCAAGCAGATGCCCTTTGGCCTCTGCAACACACCAGTGACATTTCAGCATTGTATGATAGCCATCTTCTCTGACATGATTGGGGACTATGTGGAGGTAGTCATGGATGACTTCATCGTTTCCGGAGACGATTTCGCATCTTGTCTTGATAACCTCACCAAGATCCTAAAATGGTGTATTGAGGTAAACCTAGTACTATCCTGGGAGAAAAGCCATTTCATGGTGAGGGATGGCATAGTACTAGGGCACAGGATCTCTAAAAATGGACTCGAGGTCGATCGAGCTAAATCAGAGATTATTTCCCACTTACCGCCACCTAGCTCGGTAAAACATATCAGATCATTCTTGGGTCACGTTGGCTTCTATTGGAGATTTATACGCAATTTCTCGAAAATTGCATGACCTTTGATGAATCTCCTGGTTGCCGATGTCCCATTTGAATTTGACACCTCGTATCTCAGTGCCTTCCAGACTTTATGAACCGCTGTCTCTAATTCCCCAATTCTCCAACCACCCGACTGGTTGCTTGATTTCGAGATGATGTGCGATGCTTCTGATTTTGTCATCAGTGTTGTTTTAGGCCAGCATCGGGAGAAACAACCCTTCATCATATACTATGCTAGCAAGATGCTGAATGAGGCTTAGCTCAATTACACTATCACCAAAAAATAACTGCTAGCAATAGTATTCAGGTTGGAGAAATTCAGATCGTATTTATTAGGGTCCAAGGTCATCATTTTCACTGACCACTCCACCCTCCGGCATTTGTTGGCAAAGAAGGATGCCAAACCACAGCTCATTAGATGGATCCTTCTACTGTAAGAATTTGATATCGAAATCCATGATAAGGCCGGAAAGCAAAATGTTGTGGTGGATCACCTATCCAGAATGGACCTAGGACACATTCCTTATTCCCTGCCTATCCAAGAGCAATTTCTGGATGAATCACTTTTGGCAGTTCATTCTGTTGAGTTCCCCTGGTATGCAGATATCGCAAACTACCTTGCCGCAGGTGAAATTCCCGCGAATCTATCCAAGGACCAGAAACTGAAATTCACTGTAGAGGCCAAATTTTACCTTTGGGATGACCCACTGCTCTTCCGCATGGGAGAGGATCAGATTATTAGAAGATGCATCCCAGATTCTGAGATCCCTAGTGTGTTATCTTTTTGCCACAATGATGCTTGTGGTGGTCACTTCTCGGGATGGAAAACCGCTGCAAAAATTTTACAGTCGGGATTTTTCTGGCTAACCATTTTCAAAGATACACACGAATATGCCCGACACAGCAAATGTTACCAGTCGGTGGGTTCTATGACTAGGAGAGAATGATGCCACTCCAGCCCATCATGGTTGTAGAAGTGTTTGACGTCTAGGGCATCGATTTTATGGGTCCTTTTCCAAACTCGCACGACTTTGAGTACATATTACTAGTTGTCAACTATGTCTCGAAGTAGGTCGAGGCCATCTCGGCTAGACGGGCTAATCATAAGACCGTCATTTCCTTCGTACGACAGTACATCTTCGTGAGATTCAGAATACCTTGCGCTCTGATTAGCGACGGGGGAAGCCAATTCATCCATGCCCATTTCAGGTCATTACTAAAGAAATACGAGGTACATCATCGTATAGCCGCCCAGTACCACCTGCAGGCCAATGGGCAGGTTGAAGTGTCTAACCGTCAGATCAAGCTAATTCTCTAGAAAACAGTTAGACCAGATAGGAAGGACTGATCCGACAAATTAGTTGACGCACTCTAGGCATATCGGACCACGTATAAGGCCCCACTCGGAATGTCACCATATTGTATGGTATATGGCAAGGCTTGTCACCTTCTTGTAGAGCTGGAACACCATGCCTTTTGGGCGGTGCGAAAATGTAACCTTGATCTCGATGCAGGAGGTCAAGAGCGGAAACTCCAGCTCAGTGAATTAGAAGAGATCCAGCAAGAGGCTATGAGAATGCATTGATATACAAGGACAATTCCAAGGCCTTTCATGACCACCACATCCGGAGGAAAGCATTCACACCCAACTAGCATGTCTGGTTGTTCGATTCACGATTAAAACTTTTCATAGGGAAGCTCAAGTCCAAGTGGACTGGCCTGTATGTTGTGATCCAGCCATATCAGAATGGGGTAGTCCAGATTAGGAACCCAAAATATGGGCATATATCTTCGGTAAATGGCCAGTGCCTCAAGCCATTTTTGGCCCAAGAACCTCCTCCACTTGACGAGATTGTTCATCTTATTGAGGATGTGTGATTGAATTCCCACCCAGCTGGAGGCGTTAAACTTAGCACGTATAGATAGCATCTATCCCACATTCCACCATCATCTATACATAACAATTTTTTTGTATAGCATATTTTTCTTTTTAGCATATTTTCTTTCTGCATATTGCATACTGATAGGTTGGCCGATGTTGAATGTATACTTTCAGGAGCAATTACAGGTGATTTCTACCCATTCTCTCCCTGCTATATTTATTTTCTTTTATATCCATGCATGAGGACATGCAAGAACATGGGCATGGGGGGGTAGATACAACAAAACAAAAATTTTTTTATGCCAACATTTAGGAAAAACCTTGAAGCTACATGTAAAACGTACTTTAGGACCCTAAATAAAAGAACAACTGACTCCACCTCCAATGCTCGCATTGGAGCTAGAAATCGTCCACAACAACCATTTCTGACTCACCCGCTCACCTCTTGTTATAAATTTAGTGTCAACCTGAATGTAACCCTATACGGGAATTTCATGAGGTACAAATTATATGAGGTTACTTGTTTATAGCATATATACATATTGCATTCATGAATAAGATTATTTTATTAAGAGAATGCGTTAGGGATTTATCCTCTAGTTGATTCCTGTAATCTGGAATCCAGTACAACTTTTCACACACAGGTACAATTTACAATGGATTCACAGTGAAGGCTGATAAACGTCTTTAGTCTATCGAGAAGAAGCAGTGCTTCTTTTCCTAAACCCCTGGACAGTGTTTTGGGAATCAGGCAAATTTTCCTCCAAAAATCCACCAAATAATGTGAGATGAGAGTAGAGTGTACTGGTGCTCTAAGATTAGTATAAGGAATCCGGAGTCCTAGATAATTAGGTGATGATACTATGAGATTAGATAGTTTTCGCTCTTAGTTCTTGCATATACATTTTGTGTGAAATTTTGAGAGCCACCAAATAAGGCAAATATGCAGAGAGCAAGTTTTCATAAAACTTGGGCTAAGGTTGATGGTTACGACCAATCTTTACCGAATCATCGGCTGAAGGAGGGTATTGATGTCAAGGTCATAAATACACCGTCCTATCCATCTCTCCGGTGCTATGAGTAGGCACTTCCACCAAATAAGGCACCCAATGTCTCTTGAGTACCACCAATCCATAATAATGCCTTCTCAATAAAGTTCATGGATGCGTGCTAGTTGTGTATATGTTGAAAAAAAATGATGAAAAAAAAGGAACTGAAAAAGAGAAAAAAATTAGAAAAAGAAGAAAAAGCATAAAAAAGAGTGAATATTTAGTGTTTATTTCAGTTGCATTGAGGCAATACCACCAAATAAATTTAAGGTCCACCAAATATGGCCTTAACCTATTTTTCTGTGTTTCTAACCGCCTGGATATTGGCTGAGGAATTCTAACTTAGTGTTAGAGTTATGGGAATTCAATTAAAGTGTTAATGCCAAGTGAGACCACCAAATACAGGTCATATGTGTGAATCTGGTAAGATTCTGAGCTCTAAGGAAAAGAAAAAAAAGATAAGAAAAAGAAAAAGAGAAATAGAAAATGAATACAAAGGGACCAGAAGAGAGCATAGTTTTTCTCGTCTTTCCCTGAGTTGAGTTACTTGATAGTCTGGGAATCTAGATTCTGAAATATTAGTCTCTATGTAGCACCAGGTGAGAGTGAGCCACCGAATAAACATCCGTACCTCTCAGAGATTCTCTACCTAAGCCCAAAGCTGGGGTGGAATTCATAGAATATTTTGAATACCCTGACGGAAGAAGTCCGCCTATCCTACTAGAATTTTACTGGGGATCAAGTACAAGCTTTAGAGGTGTATCAGCTTTTCACTCGAATCCATTGCAAAAGCTACATAGCTGCACTTTCATGATTGTCTAGATTTCTAGATCATAGGATAAAAACAAAAAGAAGAAAAATCCCTAGGCATACACTTGATAAAATAATCAATCCCTTAGGGACCCTTGCTGTGAATGAATTAGTCTTGCATTTGCTAGGGACTAGTAAGATTTAGGCATGGGGGTATGATTGTGCAGTGATGAGAGCATCATTATGAGCCCTAACTAGCTCATTTTGACCCAAGAAAGAGAATAAAAGCTCCTACATAACTTAGAGGAGGGCTTAATTGAAGGATAAGTGTTCTAAGAAGAAAATATGAAATAAAGGGTAAAACTGCAATTTTACCATTACAATACATAAATGGGATTTTTCAGAGGCAAAACATTGGTCAAATGGTCTGAATAAGATAAAAAGTGAGTTGGTTCAATCAAAAATGGGTTCATGGGCAATCCAAGAAGTAAATGACATCTGGTAACCCTAAAACAGACTTGCTTAATTCAACAGGGTTCTGGTCAGGATAAAAATTAACTAAACCCTCTAAAATTCATGGAAAAATATCCCCTAGGGTTTAGAACCTTCAATTTTACCTTTAGAACCTATTTTGACCTAGATTAGGGTCTTGGCTCATTGATTGACCTAATTTGGGTTTTTGTGTAGAAAGTCCAATAAAATGCGGTCAAACCTAAAATTCAACTTCACCATTGGATTCCTTTGGTCCAAATTAGATTTGTATCAAAATTTGGACCTAAGGGGAGGTCATCTTGACCTGCTTTGCAAATTAGTACACCCAATTACATTTCGGCCACTATCTTTTGAAAACCATTACACAAACCCCCCTAACTTGCTCGCCACTCTTACAAATAGGTCCCTCCTCCATTATTGGGGAGGAATCCTTCTTCAGTGAGGAATGGAGGGAGAATACTCCCTGATCCCCGAGAGATCTCCTCCCAGATTTGGAAGGGAGATTCTCTGAGGAATCCCCTTCCATCTGAGCTCAATTACAATATTTGATTTCCATCCAATCTCTCGTGCGAACGCACGAGAGATTTGGAGCTCCAACTACCTTCCTTCTCCAGCGAGAAGTCGGTGGCAGAAGGCTTGCCCTCCATGCACTAGAAGTTCAACCAGCAACTATAAAAGGATCCCTGGTCCTCTGCGAGTCTATCAATCTTGTTTTGGCTGCAGATTCCCCATACTTCATCTCCCCTCTCTCCTGCCAAGTAGCCCGCAAGCTCCGGCGATTCTTCCTCCTCCGTCTTGTTGCTCTGCTGCCATACCAGCAGCAGGGTTCACTTTGCCTCGTTCTTCCGCATTGCGCCACACCAGCGCACGCCTTCCTATCCTCCTCCTCGTCGTAGCTATCTCCCCCTCAGGGTTGTCTTCTCCGACGATGGCACAAACGAACCATCCGTCTCCTCTACCCCCCCTTCACTCCAAGTAATCCAGATAAGCTCCTTGTCTTCCACTCTTTCCTTTTCCTCATTCTATTTCACAAAACACCCCTTGACTGCCACTGTCCGCCTGCATCTTTCCCATCTCCGGCCACCCACCGGCGAGACGCATCCGTCACTCTGCACCCCCACATGTCTCACCACCCACCTCACAACCTTCACCACACTCCACTAAACACCTTCCACCCATCCAAATGATGCCACACGCACTCCACGCTTCCCTCGACCTAACCCATAAATCCGGCCACAGAGCGACCTAGGCTACCTCGTGGCCTGCCATCGATCGCCTCACCTTCGTCGTGGCACGGCGAAGGTTCTCCTGTGGTCTGATAGCGCCGCAAGGCTCCTTTTGTGTCGTGCAGGGTCAAGCTCCTAGCCGCCATTAGCGACGATTCGAGCTCAACTGTTCTCCAGCTCTAGGCCACAATCATCTGCTCCCAGGCTTCCAGACTATGCAGATTATGAGTGTGCGCAAGTCCAGCCTGATAGAGGGTGCCACGGGACCTGCAGCTACGCCAATCGTGAAGTCACTCTCCTGTAGTTGCCAGCAACAGCGGGTGAGACTTTTAGTCCCACCTCGGTAAGTCGTGAGCTATCTGAGTAGTTTAAGTGGATTTTGTGCTATCATCTGTTCACCTCAAAATCACTGGGGTGAGGTCCCTCCCCTCACCTATACATGCCTCGTCCATGAATTAAGCCTGTGGACCTGGTAAACGGACCTGACTATCCTACCGTGCACTCCTCACGCACCACACCCACGTCAGTGCGCCTGGACCCGAACACGCGACCGACCCGATAACTTGGCTTTGGGAGAGCATACTGAAGAGAGATTTAGAGAGAGAGAGACGTGCGGGGAGGGTAGGGGAGTAGGTTTTGTTGCATGGTGCTTGTGCAGGAAGAGGACGCTAAGGGAGGAAGAAGGGCAGCAAGAATCCAGGACTTAGCCGCTGCAAGAGAAGGAGAAGAAGAAGAAAGACACACTGTAGCAGAGGTGCAGTAGACCAAGAGAAAGAAGAAGAAGAGAGATATCAGGGGGCAGACAAAGAGGAGAAGCAAGAAAGCAAAGAAGAAAAGGAGGAAGAAAAAGAAGAAGGCAACTTAAGAGGAGACAAAGCCAGGACTTAGCTGCAGGAAGAGAATCAAGAAGACAGAAAGCAAAGTATAAAGAAGAGGAGCAGGAGTTGCTAAGGAAGAAAAAGGAGAGCAGAAACAAGAAACCGTAGCTGTAGCAGAGCAAAGTAAAAACAGAAGAGAAGATTCCGAAGGCCAATTTTAAGACGTTTAATGTAATATCAGACGTCCAATTCTTTTTGAGCACTCTTTCTATAACATTATCCTGTCATTTCTATTGAACTAGTCATTGCTTTTTATTAAAAGTTGTGTTCTCAAGTTTTGGAATACTCAAATTGCTCCCTATGTTCGGCCTCGGATACTTTGATTTTCAAGTTATGAATTTTTATTTGTTTTCGCGGAGAGTTCATCCATATTATAATGAGATATCTGTTAAAACACGATCTAGCCACGTAAACATTTGGGCACTGTTGCCGGGGAGCAACGGGCACTTCTAAAGCTTTTGATCACAACTTCTGATCCAATACTGACTTAATTCTTCTCCTTTGTTGTGCTGGTCTCAAGGAAAGCAGAAAAAAGAAGAGCAGCTGCACAACAGCCACACCAAGGAACAGGTAACTTTCATTAGCCCTCTCTCTTAACCCCGTCAAAGTCTAAAAAGGAACAAAGAAAAAATCAACCTAGGGCTACCTGTTTCATACTTAGTAATTCATCGAAGTTGCTTGATTTTCATTTCAACACATCTTGAACTACACATCCAACTAAGGTAACTAGGGCTAAAACTTTCTTGATTCAGCCCTAGATACGAACTTTTGAGGCAACTAAATTGGACCAACTAGAGCCAACCTAAGGATTGCAAAGGTAGGGTTTTTAGAGACACATCTCTTAAACAAAGAAGCAAAAAATTCCAAAAAGAGGTGTGCCTAAACCTTATTTGAAAAGATCTATACAAGAGAAACCCTAAGCAAATTAGGCTCTTAATCCATTTGAACCCTAAAAGAAAGGACCCAAAAGCTCTCAAAGGAACAAGAGGTGAAGTTGATCCTTTGGGTCACAACCTTAAAATTAGGTCACTTTTTTTCACTCAAAAAACCTAAAAGTTCAAGTGGAACCCTAAGCACCTTGATCTCAAAGTAAAAAAGTAGACTTAAGAGGTCAAGGTCCCCATTCTAGTCTACCTGGAATCTCAGTGACAAGAGAGGTCAGGTGGGGGAAACCCTGTAACTCGTGGGGACGCTCTACCATGTAGGGGTCTTTGCGGGACTCTCCCTCTCTGGTTGCCCAGGTACTTCTCAAGTGGACGACCTTTCTGACTAGGGGTATCATCCGCCACGAACCTCTATAGTCACCCAACAATTTTGGGATGTCTCAATTGGGTCCAATGCCTTATAATCTCATTACATCCTTCAGTGCATGTTCGGTAGGAGGTCCTTAAGACCATCATTAAGACCTCCTTTAGAAATTCACTCTCACCGAGGCCAAGCCTCGATGCCCTTGTTTGTGCAGCAACCTCACCACATAAACCTTTCATCTGATTCAGAACCAAGTTCTCCTTCTTCCATCATGGCACAACCCATTGAAGAAGAGAACAACCTTGAGCACCAGCTTCAACGCCTGACTGATCTCTTCCGAAACTTTGTAAACCCACCGCAGCAACCAATGATGAGAGATCACTATAATCCCGCTGCGGTGGCGATCGAGCCTCGAGTCCGAATCCTGATTGGAGGTCCTGATTTTGAACTCAAGCCCAATATGATTCATGCCATACCAAAGTTTCGTGGGCTTAACTCCGAGGATCCATTCCAACACATTAAACAACTCAAGCATCTGGCCCAAACCTTCAGGTCAGATCTACAAAATCGGGATATTCTGCTCATGAAAATGTTTTCTTTCTCCCACCTGGACAAGGCTGCCCATTGGTATCAAACTCAGACTAGGCCAATCAACACATGGGATGAACTTCAGTATGAATTTTTGAAAAAGTTCTTTCTCGTTTGCCGGACGAATGCCTTGCACCACCAGATCACCTATTTTGAGAACCACTCCACGAAGCATGGGACCGATTCCTAGATCTCATGCGAAAGTGCCCCCATCACGAAGTTCTTAAATGGGGACAAGTCCAATCTTTTTACCAGGGACTCCGTGAAGACATTCGACTATTCGTCAATGCAACGTGCGAAGGAAACATCATGGGTCAACATGAGGACATAGTGTGGGAGATTCTCGAAAACATGTGTGAGAACTCCATCAATGATGACTCCATGGGCTTATTCGACAGGATGAATGCCCACGCATCGACGAATCTGAGAGGGGCACATGAGATGCAAGACCTATCCACATCTGTCGACTTGGAACTAATGGCCAGTTGGTTGGACAAGGTTTCTATCATAGAGAAGAAGGTGGACGAGCTAACTCGACATCTGCAGCGAGCCACCTCTACGCAAAACTCTTTTGCACGGCCACCTCTGGTGAGGGAAACTGTGGAAAACATCTATCACCAATCTTCTCAAGGGATGGACTTGTATCCACCCCCATCCGTCTCTCGGATCGGAGTGACCTCTGATCCCTTCTACTCGAGTTGGGGGAACTCTGAACCCTCATATTTTGACTTTCCTGAGGTTCCTCAGACTTGCAAGGACCTCAATGCCATCCAAAATGACCCATTCTCCAATACCTACAACCCTGGATGGCGAAATCATCCCAACTTCCAGTGGACGGGAAATTCTCAGACTCAAAGACCACCGTATTAGCCCTGTCCACAAGCCCCTCATCCATATCAGCCACCTCAGCCTCAGCCCAATCCCACCTATCAATCTGGGCCAAACCAGGATCAAATAACTCTTATCCATTCAAGCACTGGTTGACATTCAAAAGACGAATGCGGTGATGCAAAAACAGCACAAGGATGAGATCACAAAGGTTCACAACCAACTAGCCCAGATGGCAAATTCCCGCCAACCTGGTACCCTTCCTTCGCAACCTCTGCCAAACCCAAAGAACGTGTCGACCCAGAGGTGCGTTATGAACCCAAATTCAGGCCATGCACACTTGATTTATCAGGCCCCTGCTACTCCATCACCAGACAGGATGGAAGCTTCGACATCTTATGCAAGATTTCAATAGCAGCCACCCCTCTTACCAAACACAAACCAAAACTAGGCAGGATTAAACTCTCTAACAACTCGTAGTGGTAAAACAACCCATGACCCACATTATCTTAACCACTATAAGCCTGATAGTAGCCAAAACCCTAGGATAGTTATCCAGGATACCCCTATCCCAGATCAAGAACTTGGACCTATTCTAGAGGAACCAAGTAGGATTCCATTTCCTAAGGCTTTGACCAAAGGAAAAAGGATAACCAAACCTGTGGCTCCCAAGGAGGATCTGGTCAAGCTCTTTGAACAGGTCCAGATAAACATCCCCTTGATGGATGCAATTCGCCACGTACCGGCTTACGCAAGATTCCTGAAAAACGTATGTACACCTAAACGTAAGCTACGAACCAAGAGAGGGAATCCAATCGTATTGTCAGGGCAAGCCAGCTCTGTCATCTTGAGTAAACTCCCACCCAAGGCTAAAGACCCAGGAACTCCCCTGATTTCTTGTAAAATTGGTGAAAACCAATTTGATAGAGCCTTACTAGATCTAGGTGCCTCCATAAATCTAATACCTACATCCCGACTGAGGTGACGTTGCAGTTAGCCGATCAATCCATCAAGTCACCTAAAGGAATACTCGAGGATGTCATTGTTAGGATATGGGATTTCTACTTCCCGGTGGATTTCATAGTTCTGGATATGGACACACCTGAAAACCCAAGGGACACACTAATCATATTAGGGAGACCTTTCTTAGCCACTGCTAGGGCCAACATAAACTGTGAAGAGGGCCAAATAGAATTAAAATTTGGGAATCAAACTTTGAAGATTGACATCTTTAAGGCCCAACAAGGGATTAATTGTGGGGTTATAGAGCAAATATGTGATATCAGAGCCGTGGTGGATGAAGCACATACAGAGGACAACCTGATTATCCCTAATCAACCACTAGAAGATCAAAACCCACAAACAGAGGAGTGCGAACATGATCTAGACACACCCATGACTCTGAACCTTGTTCCTGATACAGATCCAGAACCACCCGCTATTGCTGATAATCCTGTCATGGAACTCAAGCCCCTTCCCAAGCATCTGAAGTACATCTTTTTGGGTTCCAATCAGACGTTTCCTGTGATTATCAACTCCCGACTCAGACCTGACCAGGAATCCCATCTGATTACTGTTCTCCAGCAACTTTGTAGAGCCATTGGATGGACTCTCAATGACCTGACTAGCATAAGCCCCTCGTACTGCACACATCGAATCTACACAGAGGAGGGTGCACGACCTTCACGTGAGATGCAGAGATGTTTAAACCCTAACTTGCAGGAGATCATGAAAAAGGAGATCATCAAGTGGTTAGATGCATGGATCATCTACCCGATCTCCGACAGTCATTGGGTGAGTCCAATACAGGTTGTGCCTAAGAAGGCCGGACTCACCATCATCACGACTAAAATCGGAGAAGTCATTCCTACCCGAATAGCTAACTCGTGGGGAGAGTCTACATTGATTACAGAAGACTCAATTCCTCCACGAAGAAGGACCATTTCGCACTACCGTTTATTGATTAGATCCTCGAGAAACTAGCAGGAAATAGGTTCTTCTACTTTCTTGATGGGTACTCCGATTACATCCAAGTGGCAATCCATCTAGAAGACCAAGAAAAGACCACGTTCACCTACCCCTTCAGGATGTACGTGTTTCGAAGGATGCCTTTCTGTCTCTACAATGCACCCACAACCTTTCAGCAGTGCATGCTTGCCATATTCTCAGATATGGTATGTGATTATTTGGAAGTCTTCATGGATGACTTTTCAATTTTTGGAGCATCATTTGACGATTGGCTCCAACACTTGGCTCAAATACTCAGGCAATGCATCGATGTGAATTTGGTTCTTTCCTGGGAAAAGCGCCATTTCATGGTGCTTGAGGGAATTGTCCTGGGACATATAATCTCAGAGAAAGGAATCCAAGTTAATTGAGCTAAGGTTAACCTAATTTCCAAGCTCCTAATGCCTAGCTCGATTAAGGACATCTGATCTTTTTTAGGGCACATTGGTTTTTACTGTCGATTTATCCTTGATTTTTCACAAATCTCACGCCCCCTGACTACTCTTCCCTCCAAGGATGTGCCTTTCGAAATTTCCAAGGAATGCACTCAAGCATTTGAGTTCCTTCATGACCGAGTCACCCAAGCCCCGATCCTACAGTCCCCTGATTGGTCTCAACCCTTTAAGATCATGTGCGATGCATCTAACTTCGCTGTAGGTGCGGTTTTGGGGTAGAAATTGATGGGAAACCCGTGGTCATTTACTACACTAGCAAAACACTGGACGAGGCTCAGCGTAACTACATGGTTACTGAGAAAGAGCTGCTAGCTGTAGTATTTGCCCTAGAAAAATTTAGATCATACCTTCTGGATGCCCGTGTTATCATATACTCGGATCACACAGCTGTGAGGCATCTCCTTGCAAAGTAGGACGTGAAACCTTGATTAATTCGATGGATCTTGCTGTTGCAAGAATTTGACCTCGAGATTCGTGACAAAGCAAGAAAGCAAAATGTGGTAGCTGATCAGTTGTCCTGCCTTCCTTCTGAAATAATTGACCCCTCCAGACCCATCATAGAACACTTTCCCGATGAGCACCTCCTGACTATCAATACAGGTTTTCCATGGTTTGCAGATATAGTGAATTACATGGCATCACATTATTTCCTGTCCAATTGGCCGAAGGCCAAGGACAAATTGCATTCCGATGCCAAGTATTACCTATGTTAAGACCCATATCTATTCCGCATTGGTGATGATCAAATAATTCGACGGTGTGTTGCGGATGTAGAAATCAAAGAGATACTCTCCGTTTGCCATGACCAGGCATGCGGTGGACATTTCTCAGGACACAAAACCACATCAAAAGTCCTCCAGTGTGGCTCTCACTAGCCCACAATTTTCAAAGATGCATACGATCACTGTAAGGCATGTACTCGTTGCCAGACATTGGGCAACATGAGCCATCGAGACATGATGCCTCTACAGCCGATCCTAGTATGCGAAATTTTTTGCATCTGGTGGATCGATTTTATGGGACCCTTCCCTATCTTGGATGGCTTCGAATACATCTTACTCGCCGTTGACTACGTGTCCAAGTGGATAGAAGCTATTCCGACCCGAACCAATAATCATAAGATTGTTATCAAATTCATTCATCAAAACATCTTCTCAAGGTTTGGGATTCCATGAGCAATAATTTTCGATGGGGGGACCCATTTTACAAACGCTCAGTTTAGGTCACTGATGACCAAATATGGGGTGTCTCATCGAATCTTTACTCCTTACCACCCCCAAACTAATGGTCTAGCTGAGCTATCAAACTGCGAGATCAAGAAAATCCTTCAAGTTAATGTTCGACCTGAAAGGAACGATTGGTCTTCTTGACTTCCGGAAGCATTGTGGGCCTATAGGACCGCCCGCAAGACCCAATTAGGTATGTCTCCCATCAGACTGGTGTATGGGAAGGCATGTCACCTCACTGTCGAATTGGAGCATAAAGCCTATTGGGCATTACGGAACTACATTTTAGATATTTCTCAGGCTGGAACGCACAGAAAGCCTCAAATAAGCGAGATCGATGAATTACGCCACAACGCGTCTGACAACTCGCGAATTTACAAAGAACGAGTTAAAGCTTTCCATGACAAACACATTTCTAGAAAGATCTTTCATCTTGGTCAAAAGGTTTTACTCTTTGATGCCCGACTCAAATTATTCCTAGGAAAACTACGATCTAGGTAGGTCAGACCCTACCTAGTCTGATAAATCTTTGGAAATGGAGTCATTGAAATTAGCCTACTCAGCCACGATTTTGAACCCTTTGTTGTGAACGGTCAGAGACTCAAACCATTCATTGACAAGACTGATACAAATTTGGCTGTGCCATCCTTTACCCTTCATTCTCCTTGAGCTCATTGCACCCAGCCGATGGCGTAAAACTCAGCGCTTAACGGGAGGCAACCCATCATTCTTTGAAAAGCCCAAAACCTTTTCTAACATTTCTATGCGGAATTCATATTGCACTTTAGGGTTCATCAATTAGAATAGTCGACTCCACCTCAGGTACCCCTACCCAAGATTAGAAATCGTTCGCAACAGTCACTTCGACTTGTTCACCCACCCAACACCTATCCTAATGCATGAACTAAGATGAAATCGAACCCACCTAATTTGCAATGGGGACATTGCAAATCTTAGGCATGGGGGGTATGAAAGTGCAAAATGTCAGGAAATTCATATCAAGAAAAGGTTTCAACTTGAAAAAAAAAATCTAGGGAAAGAAAAAAAAAGAACTGAGGGGGGAGAGACAATTTTTGGGCTATACAAAATGAGAGGAGGAAAAGAGCAAAATGCTAAAAAAGGAGCACAAAATAAAAAAAAAAGAGGTGGCCATTAGTAAAAGATTAAGGGATTAACTAAAGTTCTAGACCAGATCAAGAAAAGAGAAAAATAAAAGAAAAAGTGCTAAGGAGACATAAAAAGAGATTAGCAGGACCGCTGATCTTAAGCCTCTTGGGCTAGATTCTTTGGCTTAAAAATTCACGTATCCGCTAAGATCTGGATAATCCTCAAGAGGTTGGGGAAAATGCCAAGCTTAAGTATTAGGTCTAAGGCTTAGGAAGCATTCGGCCTCATTAACTAACCTTCGATTTGCGGGATTCTGTAACCTAAGCACCCCAATTCACACATAGTCTGGTTCAATGCGCATAAATATCAAAATCAGATAAAAAGAGTTTCAATGTTCTGAAAAAGTCACCTAGATTAGGAGCGGCTGATCAACACAAGTTGATTTGGACAAGTTCCCGACGCGGAGAGGCGAGAAATTCCCCCCGAAGATGCGTAACATATCATCTCCTCAGTGCTTGTCTCTTAGGATATTTAAATATCCTACCAGAGGCATGTAAGGACTCTGCTGGTTCAGATATCATGGGCAGCATTATCATGAAATGTTGATCGCCAGGGTTTAAATTCGGCCACAAAATGCCATGGGCGGGATTATCTTGAAATCTCGAAAGCCACGGTTCTGGGGGTTGCCATGGGAGGTGCTATCTCGAAGCATCGATTGCCAGGGACCCTTGAGGGTTGATGATGGGAACGAGGAATTCGATACAGATCGTGTTGAGAAGCCAATCCGAAGCTAGAAATAAAAAGAAAAGATAGAGAAAACTCTCCAAAAAAATAAATGTTTTGTCTCTCTCTTACAAAAATGCACTGCAAACTGAACCTAGGCTAAAAATGTCTCAAGCATGGGTGCTTTAACTGCAGAGTCCAACAAACCCTAGAATAGTTTCTGCGATCCTTAAGAACCTTTGCGGAAGACTAAGGCTAAAGCGGGTCGGGTCCAGATTTTAGTTGGTACTTGAGTACCTCTAGGCCTATTGTTGGCATTCTAACCTAATCACAAAAGAAAATAAAAGCACTTATCATAATTGATGACAGACACTCAAGGTCTAGAATAGAAGTTAAAACCTTGAAATTTTGCTAAAGAACTAGCAAAAGCTAGGCATGGGGGTATGATGAGAGCCTCATTGTGAGCCCTAACTATCTCATTTTGACTTAATAAAGAGAATAAGAGCTCCTACATAACTTAGAGGAGGGCTTAATTGCAAGAATAAGTGTTCTGAGAATAAAACATGAAATAAAGGGTAAAACTATAATTTTACCATTGCAGTGTAAAAATGGGATTTCTCAGAGGCAAAACATAGGTTAAATGGTCTGAATAAGATAAAAAGTGGGTTGGTTCAATCATAAATCGGTTCATGGGCAATCCAGGAATTAAATGACATCTAGTAACCCTAGAATAGACCTACTTAATTCAATAGGGTTCTGGTTAGGATAAAAATCAACTGAACACTCTAAAATTCATGGAAAAATATCCCTTAGGGTTTAGAACCATCAATTTGACCTTTGGAACCTATTTTGACGAAGATTAGGGTCCTGGCTCATTAATTGACCTAATTTGGGTTTTTGTGCAAAAATTCCAGTAAAACGTGGTCAAACCTAAAATCCAACTGTACCATTGGATTCCTTAGGTCTAAATTAGGTTTTTACCAAAATTTGGACTTAAGGGGAGGTCATCTTGACCTACTTTGCAAATCAGTACACCCAATTACATTTCGACCCCTATCTTTTGAAAACCATTACACAAGCCCCCCTAACTTCCTCACCACTCCTACAAACTGGTCCCTCCACAATTAATGGGGAGGAATCCTTCTCCGACGAGGAATGGAGGGGGAATACTCCCTGCTCCCCCAGAGATCACCTCTCAGATTTGGAAGGGAGATTCTCTGAGGAATCCCCTTTCATCTGAGCTGAATTACAATATTTGATTTCCATCCAATCTCTCGTGTGAACGCACAAGAGATTTGGAGCTCCAACTACCTTCCTTCTCCTATGGGAAGTCGGTGGCAAAAGGCTTGCCCTCCATGAACCAAAAGTTCGGCCAGCAACTACAAAAGGATTCCCGATCCTCTGCGAGTCTATCAAGCTTGTTTTGGCCGCAGATGCCCCCAGACTTCATCTCCCCTCTCTCCGATCAAGTAGCCCGCAAGCTCCAGCAATTCTTCTTCCTCCCTCTCATCGCTCTGCTGCCATACCAGCAGCAGGGTTCACTTCGCCTCATTCTTCCGCGTCACGCCGCACCAGCACACGCCTTCCTATCCTCCTCGCTGCCGTTATCTCCCCCTCAGGGCCGTCTTCTCCGACAACGGCACAAACGAGCAATCCATCTCCTCTGCCCCCCCTTCGCTCCAATTAATCCAGATAAGATCCTCATCTTCTACTCTTTCCTTTCGCTCATTTTATTTCACAAGACACCCCTCGACTGCCATTGTCCACCCGCACCTTCCCCATCTCCAGCCACCCTCTTGCGAGACGCATTCGTCACTTCGCACCCCCACACGTCTCACCACCCACCTCACAACCTTCGCCACACTTCGCTGAACACCTTCCACCCATCCACAGGATGCCACACGCACTCCACGCTTCCCCCAACCTAACCCATAAATCCGACCACAGAGTGACCTAGGCATGCACGCCTAGGCTACCCTGCGGCCTGCCACTGATCGCCTCACCTTCATCGTGACATGGCGAAGGTCCTCCTATGGTTTGATAGAGCTGCAAGGCTCCTTTTGTGTCATGTAGGGTCAAGCTCCTAGCCGCCATTAGCGACGACTCGAGATCAACTGTTCTCCAGCTCCAGGCCACAATCGTTCTCTCCCAGGCTTCTAGACTCTGCGGATTGTGAGTGTGCGCAAGTCCAGCCTGATAGAGGGTGCCGCGGGACCTGCAACTGCACCAATCGCGAAGTCACTCTCCTGCAGTGCCAGCAGCAGCCGGTGGGACTTTTAGTCCCACCTCGATAAGTCGTGAGCTGTCTAAGTAGTTTAAGTGGATTTTGTGCTATCATCTGTTCACCGCAAAATCACCGGGGTGAGGCCCCTCCCCTCACATATACATGCCTCATCCATGAATTAAGCCAACAGACCTGGCAAACCGACACGACTATCCTACTGTGCACTCCTCGAACATCACACCCATGCCGGTGCGCTTTGACCTGGGCGTGCAACCGACCCGATAACCTGCCTCTGGGAGAGCATACCGAAGAGAGATTCAGAGAGAGAGACGCGCGGGGAGGGTAGGGGAGTCGATTTTGTTGTGTGGTGCTTGTGCAGGAAGAGGATGCTAAGGGAGGAAGAAGCGTAGCAAGAAGCTAGGACCTAGCCACTGCAAGTGAAGGAGAAGAAGAAGGACACACTATAGCAAAGGTGCAGCAGACCAAGAGAAAGAAGAAGAAGAGAGAGATCAAGGGGAAGACAAAGAGGAGAAGCAAGAAAGCAAAGAAGAAGAAGAGGAAGAGAAAGACAAAGGCAACTTAAGAGAAGATAAAGCCAGGACTTAGCTACAGGAAGAGAATCAAGAAGAGAGAAAGCAAAGGAAAAAGGAGAGGAGTAGGAGCGGCTAAGGAAGAAAAAGAAATGGAGAAACAAGAAACTATAGCTACAGCAAAGCAAAGCAAAAATAGAAGAGAAGATTCTGAAGGCCAATTTTAAGACGTCTGATGCAATATCAGACGTCCAATTTATTTTTAGCACTCTTTCCATAACATTATCCTGTCATTTCTATTGAACTAGGCATTGCTTTTTATTAGAAGCTGTGTTCTAAAGTTTTGGAATACTCGAATTGCTCCCTATGTTCGACCTCGAATACTTTGATTTCCAAGTTATAAATTTTTATTTGTTTTCACAGAGAGTTCATCTATATTACAACAAGATATCTATTAAAACATGATCTAGCCGCATAAACACGCAGCAATCATAGGTCTTAATTGAATTAGATTATGCTAGGACTTAGCATAAGTTAGGGAAATTCATGAATACATAAGCATTATCTACATCTTTACTGCTTTACTTTAGCTATGCATAAAATATTGTTATAATGTGCTTATTAAGTGCATTACGTCAATTGCCGGCAATAAGCTGATCAGAAGCTAGATCTGGAGCTGCATCTGAAGCTGGATCAGGAATAATGATTGTTGCAGCAGGACTGGAGCAGAAGACTTAGATTAGATTTAGGGAATAATGATGTAAGGGAGTTAAGGTTTTCTATTCTATTAAGTAGAAATAAAGCAGTAAAATATGAAGAGCTTAGGTCCATCCTAGCCCTAGGATAGACTAGAGACTTCCCCCAAGCCTTAGCCACACTTAGATTAGGTCACACCACCCTAGGAAACCCTAAAACCCTAGTTCCAACCCTTATCTAGACGTCCAGGTAAGTTATAGGACGTCCAGAACCCTTGGCCAACTCCTGCACACCTCAAACCCACTTCTGCAGTGTTATTGGACATCCAAACACTTTGTCAGACATCTAATTTCTGCAGAATACCCAAAACAGAACCTAGAATTCCCCCTAACTCATATTGGACATCCAGAACTAAAGTCTGGACTTCTGAATTTTGACTATAGGTCATCCGATCCTATTTTTGGACGTCTGGAACTATTCTTTAGTTCCTGTTTTGAGATTCAAGCCTTGAACTTGGATCTCTAGCTCCCTAGACCCAATTCCAACCCTATAGGACAGTAAACTAAGGTGCCCTAACTCTAGTACATCACCTCTAGACCTCTCTAAGGACCTAATTATGTCCCCACCAAACCCAATTGACTTATATCAAAGTCAATTACCATCACCTAAGTCAAATGGACTCATTGAGTCCATTTGAGCTCAGATCTCAACCCACACAAGTTCAATTAGACGTAGTGAGAGTATAATTGACCTAAACCCAACCTAATTGAGTTATTTCACTCTCAATTAGGTTCACGCTCATTCAATTACACTTGGGTTAAGTTTAATTGCAAATTCCCCTTAGCAATTAGGGTTTGCAACCCTAATTCACGGCATACACCTACCCAAACCCATTAGGACCGAACCTAGACCTCGTATCCACCTAGGGCATGACCACACACACACACACACACCCATTCATGCACACACACTCCTCTATAGTTCTCTAGAATGCTCTTCAAGTTTGCCTACTCTTGGTTGACAAATTTAGCAACCAAGAGGCATTCAATTCTTAGACCCACAAATGGTGGATCTAAGAAACCACCTCTCTCTATCTTGGCCGGCCACTCTTGGACTCTCTCTAGAGAGTTCCACACTTCTCTAGAGAGACACCCTTAGGTCTATTAAAAGACCTAAGGGGTGGCCATTTTCATGCATCCACTCTTGGCCATACATGCTTGGCTCCATTCACATCCACCTCCACTTAGGCTAGCCACTTCCATCTCCACTTCATCTCCACGAGTTGGGCACCACCATGAAGGACACCATATCCATGATAGGATGCTGGATCACTCCTCCAACCTCTCTGCAAGGGCCAGCCTAAGCTCCATTGGCCACCCCTCATTCTCCTCTCAACCACTCCAAGGCCATCAGAGCCCACCTCCGAATGCCCTCACTTTCTGATGGATCAGTAGCTAGCTCTTTACAGTTACTACTTCTATTTACTACTTAGTAGTGTAGTCCTTATTCTCCCTTAATGCGCATGCAAAATCCCCCCATAGATTCCTGTATGCGATCGTTTTCTAGTAGCTAGATTTACATTTTTAAGCATTCCTGTACAAGCTTTTCTTTACATTCCATGTTGCAAACACTTCTCTGAATGAATAAAAACATTATATTTTTATACATATGTTTGAAATCACCATGAGCTTATTGGTTGCCATCTTTTCTGCGTGATTCAAGTTGCCTGTTTTTCACTTATATACATATTTTGCAACAAGCATGTCGGTTACGAAAAATTTAGAAAACCTTACTATAGATGCATTTTCTGTAAATAGCCACCACGTAACTAGAATCGTGCACACCGAAACTCATACTTTTACCTTTGTTATCTATTTAACACACAACATGTGATCAGAATTCATAATAAAAGTGGCGTGGTCTTAATTCGAATGTTGGAAACCGACGTGCGATTTTAGATAAAGTAGAGCGATAAAAGATCGATTTCAGAATTAAACAAACGCCTCCCAGAGACAAATGACCGGACTCAAAGTCTCATTATTTTTCCAAACTTATATTTTTTTTTACGAACGTTTTTTCGTGACAATACTACATTTTCGACGACTTTCAAATGAACGAAAATGCTTTCCATCAAAGTACATGGTGGTGGAGTGGGGCGGTGTCTCCCGTTGCATGGTCATCTCCTCTTCCCATTGTAGTCGTGCACATGGGTTTGAAAGGGAGAGGCGGGAGCAAATCTACTTCTCACGGCCATTAAGGAGGAATGGCTGGAGGAGGAGAGGTGGAGCCGTTCCTGTAGAAGGAAAAGAATAATAAAAAAATAATTATGATTATTTATACATAACTCCTTAACTTCTATGTTAATTAAAATAATATAGGTAATGCACCTAATTAATTAACTAATCAAATGCATGCAATTCTAAGTTAATTCTAAATACTTTTAGATATGGATGCCACACATGAATTATGCACTTAAGCTAAAAAAATGAATTAATTTATTTGCATCCTAATGTATGCTATCTTAATGTTAAAATTAACTTAATGTCTAGGCACTTAAATACTTAAATAGCCACAAATATGGACTAATCAGCGCTCCTCATCCACACGATTAAGATTGAATGGTGGAGATGCTTCCACGACCAGCGGGCATGTGATTTGAATGATTGCTAGGGCATGATCTACTGGCACCGCCAACCGTGCGATGCTTCATCCAACGACTGCCAGCGACCACATGATTTGAATGCAAGCAAGCACATGCTTCCTCCTCGCGATCTCAACCATCCACGCCTGATCCAATAGCAGGAGATCTCCATGCATTATGATGACTGCAGCCACGCCTCCTCATACTAGTAGAGGCACTTGAATGTATAGCGACACCCTCGGCAAGTCTTCAGCGATGTTTTCAATGTCGCTAAAGACCCATGTGCACAAAACACCTCCATTACACCACTATATAAACACCATGACCCCTTCCCTTCCAAACCATCTCTACCTACTCTACTCCCACCTACTCTTAAGCTCTAGTAGCCTACCAAAGCTCCCATAGAGCTTATTCCCAATCTCCAAAGGCCTCCTATTAGTGTAATGCTCGTATACCCCACCAAATATTCGTCCTCCATCTCACCACCTTCATAGAAAGCCTCGGAGTCATCCTGATGGGAACACCATCATGAGCCCTAACTAGCCTATTATAGTCATTCAAACTGAATAAGAGCTCCTACATAACCATCAGAGGGTCCTAAGTGCTTAATATTTTGTTCTGAGAAGAAAAGATGAAAATAAGGTTATTTATCCAATTTTATCATCTTATCTCAACTACAAAATAACCATGAGATTTTCTAATGGTGAATTGAAGGTCAAACAGTCATAAAATTCTGAAAAGGGTGTCTATGCAGAAAGAAATGAGCTTTCATGCGTTACAAGAATTAAATGACATCTGAAACCCTAAAAATACACCCGCTTAATTCACTGAGGTTTTTGTCAGGATAAAATTCACCTAAACCTTCTCTAAATCATATAGAAGTATTTTATACACTTTGGTATCTTTAATTTGACCACTGGAACCCATGTTGACCTAAAATAGAGTCTTAGACAGATAGTTGCCCTAATTTGGGTTTCTATGCAATTTACCCAGTCAGACTTGGTCAAAACCTAAATCTGACTTCACCATCAGATTCCTTAGTACATATTAGGTTTTTATCAAAATTTGGGCCCAATCAGAGATCACCTTGACCTAGTTTGCATTCCCGTCCAAACAGACTCTTTTTATTACATAGTGGCCCTTAACTTTTTGAATTCTTAACAAATCGGTCCGTAACTTTTTCATCGTATTCACATTTAGGTCCCTGCGGCCATAGGTATGAACACATTGAGCTCCGACGAGATTCGTATGAGATTTTCTCGCTCGACTCTCAACCAAACAATAAAAAATTTGAACTAAAGATTCTTATGAAATTCCCTTCCAAATGAGACCGATCTTGGATCCCAGCTCCTTCCCAAAAGATCCTGCAAACTCTTCGAAAGGAAGGGTATCTAGCTTGAGCGAAAAGCATGGAGTTTGCAAGCTTGCTTCCCAAGCTTAGAACTACGTCCTATGGCCTATAAATCATCCTACATCAAGTTCCTCACCTCCTTAGCGAGTTTTGGTCAGAGAAAACCATCTCTCCCCCTTCCCCAGCCACCTTCAAACTTAGCTCTAGTGAATCCCCTCCACTCTCCTTTCTCGACTGTCGAACCATCAAATTGGATGGCCAACTAGCTTCCCCTCTCCTCATGGTCATTACCAACCAAAGTGTGACCGACTTCCCTATCTCCGTCCTCGTCATAGCCTCGCCGTCCTCTTCTCCTTCTCTGGCTCTGGTCAAGCCACAACTTGTGCTCGCTGTCCCTCTACCTCACCTCTAAGTCTCTCTATTTCTTCCTCTCTCCCTCTACTTTCTTTTCACTCATGCACAACTCACTCACGACCACCGTACCGCCCTCTCACCCTTCGTCGCCTCCACAGCCAGCCAAACTCTGGCAAGTTCGTGTGACCTCCACACACCTCTGTTTACTACCACTAAATCACCCCCACAAGCTCCTCTCATTCACACTCAATAAAACCCCTCAAGAAATTGAGGGGTTCGCCTTCCCAATTGCCCCACTGAGCCCTTCTGCCTGCACGCATCTCCCCCGAGGTCGCTAGACCTTCTCTGAAACCCTTGCACTACGCTGAGACCCTCGTCACACTCGTCATAGTCCGACGATCCCCTTAAGCCATTTTAACAAGGTTGTGAAGCCGTATTCATGCTTTTTAGGTCTGACTGAAGCTCCACCACCACCTCCACCTTCTTCAGCCCTGTTCATGACATTCAGAGCATGTTCTTTAGTGCTCTCTACTACGGGTGCTGCAAACACCTTCCAGGAACATCCCCAGCTCCTCAATTGTAGCTGCCCAGTCCACTTCCACTGTTAATTCAGACGTCTTTCTTCTGCAGCTCGCATGCGACGAAGCCCTATGGGATAGTCCCATATCGTGGAAAGCAGAAGTCGCAACTGTGCATAAAGGCAATTTGTGCCTCTGCCTTATCACCTTCGAGAGCACCGGGGTGAGGTTCTGCTCTCATGCTCCATTGCACATGCCCTCGCCTACAGTCATGGCACGCTGGCTTGGCCTCTGATTCGATTACCTGGCTACCAGGGTCCGGTCTGGTCTACCTGTTCTAAGAGAGAAAAGAAGAAAGAGAGAGAGGGGGCTTTTGCCCTTCACACCTTCTGCTCTCTATACTTAGCTGATTTGAATAGGTCTTTGCCTCTATTTTGTGTTGTGCTTTCTAGTTCCTTGAGGCATGAAGGAGAGAGGAGACCTTTGCCTCTTCTATGGAGCTGTGTTCTGCTGGTTCTGAAGCTACTATTGGATCATTTAACTTGCTTGACATGGAATATTGGTTGATAATCACTGTTTAGAAATTTGATATATTTCATGCTTAACATTAAAAAGGTTAATTGGTGATTCAAATCACCATTTTAACAAATTATTTTTGCACATTAATACTTGAACTATCGATATTTCATTCTTGAATAGTTCTGAATCAAGTTTTGGTTGCAATTGGTAATATAATCTACTTTGAATTGTGATTTTGAAATTGATTTGCTACTTTCTCCCTGTGTTCGACCTCGGATTTCCATTCGACCATAAATTCTATTTGTTTTCGCACTTTATGGGCTATACTGCAACATATCATTTTTAAAACCTTGATTCACAGCAATAAACAAGTCCTCCCACCTCCATTCCGATAGAAGATCACCTCCATCTCCTCATCCCTATTCCAGAGCCTTGGTGACGCATTCCTCTACTCGACATCTTCCTGCATCTCAGCTTCATCGTCTAGCACCGCACCCTCTTCATACAAGCTACCGCCAAGCGCCGTCATCTCACCAAACAGCCGATTTGGGAGATTTCTTCTCACCCCTCTCTTTTATATTTTTGCATATTACAGTTGATATTTGAATGACAATGTGACATATCCATTTGCATTCTCCACTTTGTGAAATTATTCTACTTGCCTCTTTATTGCAAAAATAAAAGAAAAAAATAATAAAATCCTAAAACAACAAAAAGAAACAAAATGAAGCACCGATTTCAACGAAGGTAAACGACACTTCCATGTGGTCAACCTGGGACTCCCTTGAAGTTTCGATTAAAAATTATATTCGATAACATGTTTTGTGAGCTACCACGATAGGTTCTCAAAACCCTGATTTTACCTCGCCAAAACCCCTTCATCATTTTGGCACCGTTGCCAGGGAGGCAACGGAATTTACTTTCATGTTTTCTGTGTTTCTTGGCATTTACTTATTATTAACCCCACTCATTTCTGATTTACTACCTTACAAGTACCCTAGCAAGGAGATCTGCGTGAGGTAGACCAGAGTAAAGTGCAGGTAGAGTAATTTGTAAGTGCCCCCCACATTCCCCCCCACTAGTTTCATTTCACCACATCAATAACCAAGACCTAACCTACTTAGGTGTTTGCATAAGCCCTAGGATAGAATTTGTTTGTCTTGTTTGTCACCTCCACTCATCTTACCCTCGCATATTAAAAAATTCAAAATAAAAAGATACTTCTTGTGGGACAAATCAACATACACACTACATACACCCACATTTGAGGTACATAGCCTAAGTTGATTTTTATCTACTCAACTAAGATACCGGCCTGTGGAATCGATACATGAAGATCAACACATAAAAGAGTAAAATCACACTAGGTTAATCATCTTTTCTTGGCTAATTGGTGGTGCCTCTGGGTCACTTGTTTGACCTATTTAGACTGCACCACCCAATTTAAAAGCTATTCATTTTGTAGTTGCCCCATAGGATTCAATATTTAGGTCAAGTCAGGCACACCATATTTCTTTTTGATCTGTAAAGGAAAACACTTGAACTCGTGATTTCAAACTTGGTTGCCTCTAGGAAATTTTGTTACATCTACCTAATATTTGAACCTAAAGGCTACTAAGCAAGATTTGAATCCTAAAACTCACTTCATCACCAATAATCGTGCTTGAAAATATTCTTGGTTGTGCACATACATTTTCAATGAATCATTAAGGGCACAGCCATTAAGAGCCCATCACATTCCGAAAGCACTAAATATCCCAAGCCTAACTAAAATTGATTAGACATTGGCCATAAGGACTAATTCACTCTTTGTGGCCCAGATTGAGATTGTTCATGATTACTTGCTTACACTAGTCTATCTGATGTCTAGCTTGGGGAGTTGCATCAAATGACCACAACTGTGGGATACACTAGTCATTACATTGGAGATTCATCGCGAAAAAGTTCGAGTTTAGAAAACCCGTCATCGTAGTTCAATTCATGAGAAAAATAGTCAATCAGATAAAATTTATAACTAAAACTCGAAAAGTGCATCCTCGATCGAACATGGGGAGGCGAATGTTTTCTTTTGAAAATCCACGTTTCACTTTTTATTTATTTTTTTCATTTTTGTCTTATTTAATTTTTTTGGTATTTTTAATAGGGTAAGAGATCAAGTTGATGAAATCTTGCTAATCTACTTGCAAAATAAAAAGAGAGAGGCAGAGAGAGAGAGAGAAACAATCTTGTATTTTTATAATGAAATGTTTATTACAACTAGGAAAGCGGGAAAACTATGCTACGATAGCAATAAAGATAGAGATAGGTGAGAGAAATCCCCCTCAATGATTGCTTGGAGGATGACTCACATTGACGTCACCTGGAGGAAGGTGTGGGAAGCGAGGCGAACGAGGACGGAGCCAGAGGATGGAGGGCAGGGCAGGACAGCGTCACGACGAGGATCTAATTCCCGAAGGGAGGTGAGAAGATGGCCACGGGATGCTCCACGAAGGGCAATGAGAGGCAGGAATAAATGTTTGTTTTCTACTCTAGAGGACCATCTAGGCTTGGGACAAGCTCTCTCTAGAGCGTTGGAGGTGGTGAGAGGAAGAAAGGAAGAGATGAAGAAAAATGGGAGGGATAGGGGTCCTTTAATAGTGGAGGAAAGAATCAAATTCGTATACAGGACATTCAATGATGGTCATAAATGTCGTTGAAGATCCACTGCAAACGTCACTGAAGACAGCCCACGTGCCCAATCATCACTACGCTGGCACATGCTCTGCACGGCTGTGTCACACCCTCCGTGCGTGTGCCCATGCGTGCTACCACTGCTGCGTGTGCATGCCTCTACGTGCGAGTGCACCCGTACTGTTGTGTGCGTGCGGTTGTGCGTGTGTGTGCATGGGGGGCCTGGGTTGCACCACATGGTGCAATCTGGGCCATTCATCTTCTTTCTGTTGTAGGGGCTACTATAGAGGTCGGATTGAGTCGATTTTCACGCTGTTGGGCTGCTATCGTCGACCTGAATCCATCCGCATGGTCGGATTTGTCGTTTGAAGCTCCATATTATGTCACCTAGTCCCTTGGCAATTGATCTTCCTTAGACTGCATATGGTGCTATGGGACTCTGATTAAGGTGATTTTGGAGGCGTTGGACTCCAACCGTCATCCTGATTAGATCTGTATGGTTGAATCGTCAATTCGAGGCTTCGAAATAAATCTCCTCTTCTGATCCCAAAAAGGATGCAATTAACCTAAAATATACACAGTAACTCTAAATGCAAGATGATGCATGCTATGCAATATTTACAATATGGAATGCAAATCTAAGCCTAGGAACATGCATAAATAGGCATTTTAACCTAAATGGATGTATCTACATCATAGCCCCATACTTATCTTTTGCTAGTCCCTAGAAAAATTAAAGTACATTCTATGTTTAAAAATATAACTAGGATTGGATCATTTAGGCCTAAGTCATTTATTAAGAATAGAAAATTTCAACTAAGGTCCTAAACTACGAAAACTCAACTATACTCGGATGTCTGCTAGCATGTAGACTGCCCAAGTCCTCGCCTTATTTGAAAAGGGAAGATACATTTTTTTGTTTTCCTTCTTTTCTAATTTTTTTTCTTTCAAATTTTGGAGTTTGTGTTTCAGGATAACTTTTTACGGCTACCCGACCCACCCAAGACTCGAAAAGGACTCTAAGTGCTAAGCATCTTGTGAAAGGGTGATAGACTCACTAGGAGACCGTCAGAACAGACTTCGGGTTTCTATAACCCTAGGTGACCTTAAAGATTTCTATTTAGAGTTTTATCTTTCTGAATGGTAGCTTTCTCCCTACTTTAAAATTTTTTTATGGGATCAACAGAAAGGCAGACCCAGTGTATATCTCCCCGATTTATTCTACTTTCCCACTTCTTCACTATGTGGTTTGGAAATTATTTGTGCATTTTTGTGAGCTGGGCTCTGGACAATTGACCAATGGGTTGTTACCCACGGCAACTTGCTAGCCATACTCGTACGATGAAGTGTGGCTTATTTTTCTATTTTTTCTCCTTTCTCTTTTCTTTTTTTTTTTTTTTTTGAGTACCATTTTTTTTCTTTTTCTAGGTAGGTAGCTTCCCTGATCTAAGATTTACCTAAAGGCAATATGAAGAGAATGGTTATGTGGCTATGCTTTGGACAACTAGGCCGATGAGCTATTACCACCGACAACTTACCAGCCATATCACCCTAGACAGTTCATTAGCTACCCAATTTCCATAAAAATCATCGAAAAGTGAGTCAGTGCAAATAGTGTGTTGATGCTTAGACCTAGAATCCCCTCAAATTAGAGGGTGGGTTGATAAGTTGTGTACTTATCATCCCAATTTATTCACAAAATTAAAGTAAAATTACTTGGTGAGGATTCGAGACAGTCCACATTCGAGTGGACACCCAAGCTAGTTAAGGCTGAAGACCTGAAGAGTCTAAGTGTTCAGGTGCTATCATATCGTTTCCTAAATTTAATAACTTCGAAATGGCTAAGTTTTCTTCTCCTAATTTATTTTTTTTCTTTTTGAATTTTCATCATTTGTTTTAAGAAACTAAAAGAAATTCTATGGAGTTAACAAAATTATTTTAGGAATTAATTATCCACCACCCCATACCTAAATGATACAATGTCCTTATTATAAAAATAAATACATGAAAAGGGTGGAGTAAACAGAATATCACCTGAATTTTGTGAAAATTCGATCAGCTCTGCAGAGAGAAGAGAGTATACACACACGCTAAGTTTAATGCCCTTAGCTAGGCATAAAGTACATACAAGGAAGAAATGGAGAATTCACAAGTGCGGGTCAGAGTCAAAATCAGAACATTAATCCTCAGAGCCGCCAGCAGAAGATGTCCACAGATGTGGAATAAGTTTTGGTGCAAACCCATGCCCCAGGGTTGAGTAGTTCTAAGGTTCTAGATGAAAATGACCCAGATCTGAAGATTGTTGTATTTACAGGGTCGGGCCTGTGGTTTGGTGGTGTGCAACCCAAGACTAAAGCATCGAACAAAAGGTAGATTTAGTTCACTAGGTTCAGATGTTCACTTAACGTTCAACTTAGAGAAATAATCAATTATTCTAAGCTTAGGTCTCACATCAAAGGTAACGTAAGGGTCTTGGTAAAAAGTAGGTGGTCTCAGGTCAACAGGAACCCTTGGATCCAAAATCGTAGTTCCCTCAGAAGTAGCTTCCCAGATTTTTATTTCCAACTTCCTATCCTCCAAGACCAAGGTTTCTGGGACCTCCAGATCATTGTACACCCCATCCAAAATACCTAAGTCCAACAATTGTGGTTGAATCAGGGTTGACTTAGGCCTGGTGATCTCAAAAATATCATAATTAAGCTCTTGAGGGTATGGTTGAGTAGTAGGGCTACTGATTGAATTATCAGAATTCGGATCATCTAAGTTAGCCCCAACATGATCATAATCTTCAATAATCAGGCTATCAAAAGGTTCATCATGCTCCTCAAGCCTATTTGTTTCACTAAAATCCTCTTCCTTAAGCTTAAGTGAGACTACTTCACTAAAAATTCTTCATTCTTAGAGTCAAAGAATTCTTGATCCTCATTTACATATGTCTCAAAATCATATGTCATTTTATCATCCATGGAGACATATTTTTTGTCATTCCCTGGCTTGGGGATCTCAGGTGAAGCAATCGATTCATCCTCAATGGGTTGCTCTAGCCCAACCTAGTCATCCCCAGTATCAAAACATGTGTCCCCCCTGATAGGTGCCTGAGCAGGTTCAGACATTGGCTCTCTTGAAGGGAGTTCATCTTGAGAATCATCCCATGATTGGACTAAGGCAACCACAAATTTCATCCTCAACCTTAACAATTTCCCAAGTAGAAACTCACCTATGCCCCTATCCCTAACATTTTAGAGCCAATCCAATAAAGAGCTATTCAGCTCATCAATCATTTTTATCATAGGCTCCAATGCTTCAATGCATGGTGTTGGCTAGGCTTCTATAGATTGTATGGTGTTCCTCAAGTTAGCCAACACCTTGTCTTGGATCTGGTTCACCTGAACCAAATGGTTCGGTTCAGGTTTCGGTGGGTTTGGGTTAAATCTAGAGGAGTCAAGATATCGAGGTTCTTAGGTTCCTCCCTGATAGTAGGTCATCTTGGGTTGTTCAAAGAATGGTGGTGACCTATATTCAATGGAGTATTGGGAAGGGTAGGTGTTATAGTCAACATATCCTTCCTGATTGGAGATCAGGTTGGTTTTGTCATCAAAGGATGGAGATCTATAATCATATAGGTGTGGGAAGTATAACAGTAATAGTTTTGTTGTCCAGGGTAGGCCCTGGTCTCTGAGGTCCGGTGTCGTATCCCCAAACAAAGTTATCCTGGCTAGTGGATGGGTAATTATAAGTCGAGTCGAGATAGTAATCATCTTGGGTATAAGTGGTGGTATGACGGTAGGATTGAAAATGAGTGTAGGATGTGGAAGGATACTTGATAGAATAAGAGGGAAATCAAAAGAGAGAAATGAGCCCTGAAATACAAGCAGTCAACCCTATCCTTAGGTGGGTTAGCCTAAAGACCTACAGACTCCCAGGACCTGTCTTGAGATTATAATCGATTTGGTCTACTTTTATCCGATCAATACAACTAGTTAGAAGGAGGGGCTGGGGAGAAGGTTCTTCCTTTGGCTTACGCCTCCGGTCCTAGTGTACCCCCAGCCATGATCGTTTAACACTACTCCCATAGCTAGACATTAGATGGACTAGTAGAAGGAGATTAATTGAAAAAAAGTCTCAGTCTGAGCCTCGAAGAGCGAATCAACCCTTAAGGCCAATGTTTAATCAGTTTTAATTAGGCTTGGGATGATTTTGCTCTTGGAATGTGATGGGCCCTTTAAATGTGTTTTTCCCTTAATGATTAATTCAAATGTGTGTGCGTGACAACTGGGGTTTGCAAACAAGGTTATTTAATGATGTGTCTTTTAGGGTTTAACCTTATTTAGTTGCTTTTAAGGTTTAATCCTTAGATTGGTTCAATCAGGGTTAAGTAGAACACTCCAGGTTTTACAAGCACCAGTGATGTTGTATTCCTTCAGTAATCAGAAAAAATGTGGAGTGCCTAGTTCATCCCTAAAAGTCAACCCTAAGTGGCAAGCTACTGATGAATCACTTTTATCTTAAGTGGTGCGGCCCAAACAGTTCAATCAATTGGCCCGTTGCACCACTTGATTAAGGCACGCAAGATGTTTAGCCTATTAAAATTGTCTACCGACTTATTTGTGTGCTGAGTTAAGGTGTACCAGATCCATAGGTCAGATTCTGGATAAGTGGTAGAATCGATGTGATTGTACACCTTAGGATGAGAATTTGTGGGTGTTTAGTGTGTAGATTTTAGTTAAATCCCACAAGAGAGGAGTATTTCTTTTTTTTTTAATATATGCGGGTGGGTGAGGTGAGGTGAAGTGACAATCAAACAATCAAATCTATCTGAGGGTTATAAAAAGCATCTAAGTTGATTTGGGTTTGAGTTATTAGTGTGGTGAAATGAAATCTAGGATGGAGGTGGTGGGGATAAACGTACAAAACTCTTTAACTACACTTTACTCCAATCTATCCACTTTCGCCCACCTTGGAAAGGTACCTGTAATCACATAAAGAAAGGACCAAAGCGAGCTAAAAAGTTAAGGCAGAAAAATTCAAGAAAAACCAAAGAGCATTGTCTCCCTGGCAACGGCGCCAAAATGATGCGGTGGATTTCATCACATAAAGGGTTTGAGTTTGGAAAACCCATCGTCATTGTTCAATTAGTAAGAAAATCCATCGATCAGATAAAGTTTATAACCGAAACTCAAAAAATTAAGTCTTGCGTCGAACATAGGGAGGTGAACATTTGGTTTTGAAAATCCGTGTTTCGCTTTTTATTTGCTTTTGTCATTTTTTTCTTTTGTAATTCTTTTGGTATTTTTAATAGGGTATGAGATCAGGTCGATGAAATCTAGGTAATCAACTTGCAAAATAAAAAGACAGAGAGAGAGAGAAACAATCATGTATTTTTATGATGAAATGTTTATTAGAAGTAGGAAAGTGCGAAAACTATACCACAAAAGCAATAAAGATAGAGATAGGTGAGAGAAATTCCCCTCGACGGTTTCTTGGAGGACGACTCGCTCTAACATCGCCTCGAGGAAGGTGGTGAGGAGCGGGAAGAACGAGGACAGAGCTGTAGGACAGAGGGAGGGACAGGATGGCATCGCAGGGAGGATCTTCTTCCCGAAGGATGGTGAGAAGACCACCACAGGATGCTCCATGAAGGGGGATGAGAGGCGAGAACAAATATTTGTCTTCTACTTTAGAGGAGCATCCCGGGCTTGTGACAAGCTCTCTCTAGAGCCTCAGAGATGGTGAGAGGAAGAGAGGAAGAGATGAAGAAAAATGGGAGGGGTAGGGATACTTTTATAGTGGAGGCAAGAATCAAATTTGTACATAGGACATTTAGGGACGGTCATAAACGTCACTAAAGATTCATCGCAAACATCATCGAAGACAGCCCACGCACCCAAACACCTCTGCGTTGGCGCGTGTTCGCATGTGTGCTCTACGCACTGCCATTGCTCCGTGTGCACGTGAGCCTGCACTGCCTGGCACGTGCGGTGGCACGTGCATGCGCACGGGGGGCCTGGGTTGTGCCACGTGGCACGATCTGGGTCGTGCATCTTCTTTCTGTTGTAGGGGCTACTACAGAGGTCAGATTGAGTCAATTTTCACGTCGTGGGGCTGCAATCATCGACTCGAAACCATCCGCATGGTCGAATTTGTTGTTTGAAGCTCCAAATTATGTCACCTAGTCCCTTGGCCGTTGATCTTCATCAGACTGCATATGGTGCTACAGGACTCCGATCAAGGCGATTTCAGAGGCGTTGGACTTCGATCGTCATCCTGATCAGATCTATATAGTCGGATTGTCAATTTGAGGCTTCAAAATAAATCTCCTTCTCTCTTGACCACAAAAAGGGTGCAATTAACCTCAAATATATAGTACTCTAAATGCAGGATGATGCATGTTATGCAATATTTATAATATGGAATGCAAATCTAAGCCTAGGAACATGCATAAATAAGCATTTTAACCTAAATGGATGTGTCTACATCAGCTAGGAATCGGAGGTGCAAGCCAAAGGAAGATCCTTCTCCCCTGCCCCTCCTTCTAACTGGTTTGATTGACTAGATACAAGTAGGGTAAGTCGTCTATAATCTTAAGATGAATTCTGAGTGACTATATACCTTTAGGCTACCTAACATAAGGATAGGCTTGTATTTCTACACTGCAAGGTTCATTGACTTCCCCATCCTTCCAACTTCCTTGTAATGTATGCTTGGAAAGAGGTCACTGAACCCTCATCTGGAATGACCTTTAGACCATTCCAGGAGGTGAAGGTTTAGTTATAGCCAAGCAGATCCCATGGCTGATCAACAACCACCTCCCCTACCACAGAACTAGTAGGAGCAGATTCAAAGGCAATTAGAAGAATTGCAGTAGATGCAGCAATGGTACCAACAGATGTATGGTTAGGGCGCTCGGCCCTTGAAGGATTTCTATGATCCTTAAAACTATGGGCAATGTCTCGACGTCATGATTCCCTCTGGAGATGTAGAAATAAATCCCCAAGTCTCAAGTTTGATCAAGCATTTCGATGGGCTTGCCTCGGAGGACCCATTCCAGTACTTGGAGGATTTGACCACTTTGGTTCAGACCACCAAAGCTAGGAATGTGAAAGAAGAGCAAATGATCACAAGGCTCTGTCCCCACTCTCTCAGGGATAAGGCCACATATTGGTACCGAAATAGTGGAAGGTTGATAGAAACATGAGTTGCTCTTAAGTAGGCTTTCCTGAAGAAATTCTTCCCAATCGGATGGACCAATGCCATGCAACGACCGGTTATCACTTTTGCCCAATGACTGGGGGAACCATTTCATGCTATCTGGGAGAGATTCCAGGAACTTTTGAGGAAGTGTCCACACCACAAGGTGTCAAAATGGCAACTCATGTAGATATTCTATCATGGGTTGGTTGAACAACTTTGTAATCTCATGGACACGTCTTGTGGAGGTAATTTCATCAATAGGGACGTAGATAGCGCATACGATTTGTTTGAGGAAATGAGCGAGAATTCAACTAATCAGGCCTCCATAGATGCCTTCAACTGGTCCCAATAATCCAGGTCAAATGCTAATGAGAGCTAGGATTCTCAGTCATTTGTCATGGAATTGATTTGTAAGAAGCTTGATAAGATGGATTTGGTTGCTAAGGAATGGAAGAATGGATGTTTGGGAATTTGGGAAACACGTCTAGACGCACTCAATCCCAGAATCCGGGATTCCATTCCTCACAAGCTCCCATGGGGTAGGAATTTGTGAACCAACTTGAATCGGCTCAACCTATGAGCATGGATTTCTTGAAACCATATGGGTTCCAAACTAGGGCCTTTGATCCCAGTTTTTCTGATCCTTCCTTCTCTCCATCCTCTCCCTATGAGGATGCATATGCAATACTAGAGAATGCTAGGTCTAACCCATATTCCAACACTTATAACTCAGGTTGGAGAAACCACCCTAACTTCTCCTGGTGAAGTCATGGGCAACAGACCCAAACACGACCCATCAACTATTCACCTCAGAGACCTATAGGTCAAGGTCAAGTATACACCTAGTTGCGCCTAAGATCGGTTACTCAGCCACCTTGGAATGCCCAATAATCTGCAGGGTAGATTGATTTAAATTGACAGATGGTAGAAATGCATGGGTCCATGGTTTAGCTTATGCAGCAAATGAAGACATCATTGGACAACTTGCAATCTGGGTTTATTGCTAACACCTGACAACCCGAATCTCTACCATTCAAACCCATACCCAACCTGCACAATGTGCAAAATCAGGTCAATATAGCCAAGGGGTATAGAAATCAGAGGAACCCACATGCACATGCTTAGGTGGTTGAGTAGGGTCCCTCCTCTTTTTCTTCTGGATACATGACCAATCAAGGCCCTCAAATCTTCACTAACACACCACAAGACTTGAACCCATACACCTCTGCAAACTCTGTCACTTTGAGAAGTGGAAAGTAGACCTAGGACCTTGAATTACCTTCTAGAAGCCAAAACCTTGGGGAGCTCGAGAGAAAAAAGGAGATTGAAGAAGACAATAAGGCCCAAGGATAGAAAATTGAAGACTCCACCCACATCCCGTTCACTGAAGCCTTATCAAAAACTAGGAAGAAGAAAACCTTAGAGAGCAACGAGGAGCTCTTGGATTTATTCATGAGTGTAGAGATCAATATTCTACTCCTCGATGCTATTAAGCACATCTTGGCTTATGCTAAATTTTTGAAAGATCTATGCACCAAAAAACATAAGCCGAGATAACCCACTCCGAGGAAGGTGATTCACTCTGAGTAGGCAAGTTTTGTAATCTTGCATCACCTTCCTCAAAATAAGAAAGATCCTCGTACCCCCTTGATTTCAAGCGTCATTGGGGAGTACACTTTTGATAGGGAACTGTTTGATCTAGGTGCATCCATAAACCTAATCCCTACCTCGCTTTATGTGAGGTTTAGGTTAGGCGAACTTAGGCCAACCTCAGTAATGCTACAATTAGCGGACTGTTCGGTCACCACACCGGAAGGCATTATTGAGGATATAATTGTCAAGGTCAAGGACTTCAATTTTCTTGTAGATTTTCTGGTCCTTGACATGGATGTACCTAAGGATTTAAGGGACACGACCATCATTCTGGGGTGCCCATTCCTAGCTACAGCCAAAGCCAACATAAATTGTGAGAGCAGTAGCATGGAAATCGCCTTTAGGGATAGGAGGCTAACTCTTGATATTTTCAAGGTGATAAAAGGATTTAAGGCTTGTGGATTCATTAAGGAGTTCGAGGATCAGGGTTTTGAGACTTGTATTGCAATAAGTATACTCGAGGACTCCACTAGACTTAGCAAGCCTAACCCACAACCCACCATGGTAGACCTGCCACACCCTGAAGAGACTGTTGATTTTGTTCATTCCCAGCCTCTTCCACTGGATCGTCCTGATGAATCTTCATCAGCATCCTCCCATCCCTCTATACTAAACCCACCTCCGCTAGAATTGAAACCATTGCCTAAAAATTTGAAATACGAGTTCTTAGGACCTAAGAATATGCTCCCTGTGATTATTAGTGCTGATTTGATTAAGGTACAAGAATTGAGGTTGATTAAGGTCCTTAAGAACAATAAAGAGGCAATTGGTTTGACCATCCACGACCTTAGGCAGATAGAGTCATCTCACTACAATCACCGTGTTTTCATGGAAGATGGATCCCACCCTTCTTGCGAAATGCAAAGGAGATTAAACCTGAATATAGGAGAAGTGGTCAAAAAAGAAATAATCAAGTGGCTCGATGCTGGAATTATTTACCCGATCTCAAATAATCCGTGGGTTAGCCCCGTTCAGATTGTTCCCAAGAAAGTAGGCATAACCATTACGACTAACGAATAAGGGGAATCCTTTACCACTCGTTCAACTTCTTCATGGAGAGTTTGTATTGACTATAGGAAGCTAAACACAACTACCAAAAAGGATCATTTCCCCTTGCCATTCGTTGATCAACTCCTAGAAAGGTTAGCTAGGCAAAAGAACTTTTGCTTCCTGGACGGTTATTCGGGATATAACCAAGTCCCTATCTATCCCAATGACCTAGAAAAGACAACTTTCACTTGTCCCTACGGAACCTTTGCATTTCGTAGAATGCCGTTTGGGCTTTGCAATGCACCTGTGACTTTTCAAAGGTGCATGGTGGCCATTTTTTCTGACATGGTGGGAGATGTCTTGAGGTTTTAGTGGATGATTTCTTCATTTTTGGAGATTCTTTCGAGTCTTGCCTAGCCAACTTGGAATTGATCCTCCAGAGTTGCATTAAAACACGACTGGTCCTTAGCTGGGAAAAGAGCCACTTTATGACTCAAGAAGGCATTGTCCTGGGTCATGTGGTCTCTAATCAAGGTATTGTGGTTGATAAGGCTAAGGTGGATGCTATCTCTAGACTCCCTCCACCTACATCCGTAAAATAGATCCGCTCTTTCCTTGGGCATGTGGGTTTTTATATAAGATTCATTAAGGACTTTTCAAAGGTTGCTCGACCCTTGAGTAACATTCTGGCCAAAGACATGCCATTCGAGTATGATGGAATCATGCCGTAAGGCATTTGATTTATTAAAACGACAGTCACCTGTGCCCCAGTGTTGTAACCACCAGTCTGGACAACCCCATTTGAGATCATGGCTAACTCATCTGATTATGCAGTTGGGGCAATCTTAGGTCAGAAAATTAAGAAAAAAGCCCTCTATAATCTACTATGCTAGAAAGACTCTGGACGAGGCCCAAAGGAATTACACTGTTACTGGAAAAGAGCTACTAGCCGTATTTTTTGCTTTAGAAAAATTTAGGGCTTATCTTTTAGGTTGTCATGTTATCTTTTACATCGACCACTCGGCCTTGAAACATCTGTTGGCCAAAAAGGATGCCAAGCCCCAGCTTCTTCGCTGGATTCTATTACTTCAAGAATTTGATCTTGAAATCAGGGATGTAGTGGCAGATCACCTATCAAGAATCCTAATTGATTCTCCTCATCTGGATATCCCTATCTCTGAAACATTTCTGGATGAGACTATCCTTACAGTCTCAGGTATCTGAACCCCTTGGTTTGTGGATATCGTCAATTATTTGGCTGTTGGTCAAATTCCCTAGGATTGGATCAAGCAACAATGGGACAAACTTATGTCTAAGGCCAAATACTATTTTTGGGACGATCCTAGGCTGTACTGCATTGGCGCTAACCGTATTATTCACCGATGCATCCCGAAAATTGAGTTCCATAGTATACTTGAATTCTGCCATACATCCGCGTGTGGTGGACAATTTCCCAGGAAAAAGACGATGAGCAAAATTTTGCAATTCGAATTCTATTGACCATCGTTATTTAAGGATGCCTAGGAATTCTCAAAGTTGTGTGCTCGATGCCAGACACTTAGGAATATGGCCAAGAGGGACATATGCCTCTAAACCCAATAATTTCCGTCAAAATTGTTGACATTTGCAGCATCGACTTCATGAGACCCTTCACTTCTTCATTTAGACACCAGTATATTCTAGTAGCTATTAATTACATGTCAAAATGAATTAAGGAAATCCCCACTCAGACCAATGACCACAAGGTAGTGATCGATTTTGTGAAGAAAAATATCTGTAGTCTGTTTAGGATTCCTCAGGCAATTATCTGTGATGGTGGCATACATTTCACTCATGCCCAGTTTCAAAATTTACTAGAGAAGTATGGGGTGAACCATTGGATTTCTGCACCTTACCGCCCATAGACGAACGGACAGGCTGAGGTCTCCTATCAGGAGATCAAAAACATTTTACAGAAAGCCATAAGGCCTGATAGGAAGGATTGGACCCAAAAGCTAGATGATGCTCTTTGGGCCTACCGTACAGCATACAAAATGCATATTGGTATGTCTCCGTTCCGTCTGGTGTTTGGTAAGGCATGTCACTTACCCGTAGAGTTAGAACACCGGGCATTTTACGCCATCAAGAAATGTAATTTCAACCTAGAGTTGGCTGGGAAGACCAGGAAACTCCAGCTATCTGAGTTGGAGGAGCTTAGAAATGATGCTTATGAAAATACCAGAATCCATAAGGCAAGGACCAATACTCTCCATGACCAGATGATTTCATGTAGGAACTTTAAGCTGAACCAGAAGGTCTGGCTTTTCGATTCTTGACTGAAGATCTTCCCTGGTAAGCTTAAGTCTAAGTGGAACAGCCCATTCATTATTGAGTGGATTTTTTCCAACGGGGCCGTTGAAATCTCTGACCAAAAGATGTGTAATTCCTTCAAGGTCAACGAACAACATCTTAAAGCCTATGTTGACCATGTGCTCCCTGTACCTGTCTCGGACAAGGTTGCTCTCACCATGACCTAATCACCATTGGCCAAACATTGCCTAGTTAAAGGCACTAAACTCAGCACGTGTAATGGTTGTTTCAAGTTGACCAGAATCTCACAGAAACCAGGTGCTATTCTTCCAATTCTTCTCTCTTGCATGCTTTCATTTTAATAATGAGGACATTGCATTAGCTAAGCATGGGGGGTTGGATATCTTATGAAATAATCATTTTGTCAGCCTGTAACAGTAAGTTCCTGTTATTTTATTTAAAAAAAAACTATAATCAGGAGAAGAAAACTTAGGTATTAGGAGTTGCAAACTTTAGGAATTGATACTTTAGGACCTGAACACTTAGACTCTTCAGGTCTTCGGACTTAATTTGCCCGGGTGTCCACTCGAATGTGGACCTAGTCTCGAGTTCTCACCAAGTAATTTTATTTTCATTTGGCTAATAAATTAGGTTGATAAGTACATGACTTATCAACCCACCCTCTGATTTGAGGGCACTTTAAGTCTAAGCATATACACACTATTTGCGCTAACTCACTTTTTGGCGATTTCTTCAGAAATTAGGTAGCTGATGACTTTCTTGGGTAGTATGGCCAGCAAGTTGTCATGGTTAACAACCCATTGGCCGGTTGTTCAGATCCTAACTACTTGACCAAACTCATTCTACTGCTTTTAGGTAAATCTTAGATCAGGGAAGCAACCTACATGGAAAAAAAATGGTACATAAATATAAAAAGAAAAAAATAGAAAAAGAAGAAAAAAATAGAAAAATAAATCACACTTCACAGCATGAGTTTGGTTGGCAAGTTACCGTGGATAACAGCCCATTGGCTAGTTGTCCAGAGCCCAGCTCACAAAAATGCACAAATAATTTCCAAAACACTTAGGGAAGAAGCATGGAAGTAGAATAAACCGAGGAGATATACGTTGGGTTCGCCCTTGTGTTGGGCCCAAAAAAAAATTTTAAAAGTAGGGAGAAGGCTACTATTTGGAAAGATAGACCTTTAAGTAGAAACTCTTAAGGTCATCTAGGGTCGTAGAAACCTGAAGTCTGTTTTAATGGCCGCCTAGTGAGTCTTTCACTCTTTCATAAGATGCTTAGCACTTGGAGTCCTTTTCGAGCTTGGGTGGGTTGGGGGGCTATAAAAGGTTATCCCGAAACTCTCAAACTACAAAGGTCCAAAAAAATTAGAAAATAAAAGAAAAAAAAAATGTATCTTCCCTTTTCAAATAAGGCAAGGACATGGGTGGACTGCATTCTGGTATACACCGAGGCACTGTCGAGTTTTTGCAACTAGGTCTTGGGTTGAAAGTTTATAATGCAACCAACAAATCGTGCCTAAGTGATCAAATCCTAATTCTACTTTTATAAATACCATTTAGGTTAATTTTGCCAGGGACTAGCAAAAAGTAAGCATGGGGGTATGATAAACACATGCAAATTCATGATAAAATGCTTATTTATGATAGTTCCTAGGTCTAGCATTGTATATCATAGTATAAATATTGCATAACATTCATTGCATTGCATTTAGGATAGTTTGTGTATTCTTTATATTAATTCCAACATTCTATATGGCCAAGAGGCAGTGCGATATCTTTATGAGCTTCGGATGAAGAAGCCGACCGTACGAATGAATCCGAAGCGACGATCGCAATCCGTCAGCATGAAAATCGCCCTGATCAGAGCTCCGTAGCATCCTCTATAAGAAGAGGAAGATGGACAGCCCAGATGGTGCCATGTGGTGCCATCCATGATGCCCTACATGAGCCATAGCCTCCCCAGCTTCATGCAAGGAGCGATCCCAGCTATTGGATCTCAATCCAACGGCTGAGAAATGCTCTACATTAGCTGGTCTCTCCTCCCAAGTGCAACAAGGAAGGCTTCATCTTGACCGTTGGATCTTCATACAATGGTTGAGGTGCATGGTCGCACCTCACCTCCACTCGATAAAGCGACTCTTTGGCCAAATGGTGAAGCACCTGCTCTGCAAATGAGAGGCACGGGTTTGAGCCTTAATCCTCCACGCCCGCTCCTGCATCGGCTAAATTGGACTGCTCGATCTTGATCGAGTGATCGAGATGATGAACGTGCGCTGGACGACGACACGTAACCACACACCAAGGAAGACATGTGCCATCTAGAGCTATCATTTAAGTCAATTAGGCACATTATCCGTTGTTTGATCTTCGCGATCACGCGATGAGTGCGATTAAAATATCGCGAGGAGCGCGCTCCATGCGCTCCTTAGCAACAAGACCAAGACTAAACGATGGAGATACTTCCTCGACCAGCGAGTGTGATATTTGAATGGTGGTGAGGGTGCAATCTGCAGATGCCTCTAGCTATGTGATGGTTCATCCAACGGCTACCAGCAACGTGCGATTTGAATGCAAGTGCTTGCTTCCTCCTCGCGATCTCAGCCATCCACACCTAATCCAACGGTTGGAGATCTCCGTGCACTGTGCCAACTGCAGCCGTCCCCCCTCATGCAAGCAGAGGCACTTGAATATATAGCGACACCCCCCGATGGGTCTTTAGCGATGTTTTAAATGTCGCTAAAGGCCCATGCGCTCAAAACACCTCCATTCCACCACCATATAGACACCATGACCCTTTCCATTCCAAACCATCTCTACCTACTCCACTACCACCTACTGCTAATCTCTAGTAGCCTACCAAAGCTCCCTTAGAGCTTATTCCGAAGCTCCAAAGGCCTCCTATTAGCGTAATGCTCCTATACCACACCAAATATTCGTCCTCCATCTCACTACCTTCATAGGAAGCCTCGGTGTTGCCCTCCTACCTCCTTTCTGATAGAAGATCACCTCCTTCTCTTCATAGCCACTCTAGACCCTCAGTGAAGCATTCCTCTACCTGGCATCCTCCTGCATCTCACCTCCATTGTCCAGCACCTCACCCTCTTCATCCAAGTTGCCGAGAAGCATCGTCGTCTCACCAAACAGTCGATTTAGGAGATTTCTTTCCACCCCTATCTCTTTTATATTTTCAAATATTGTAATTGATGTTTAAATGACATTATGACATATCCATTTGTGTTCTCCACTTTGTGAAATTATTCTGCTTGCTTTATTACAACAACATATGAAGAGAAAAACAAAATCCTAAAACAACAAAAAGAAACAAAACGAAGCATGGATTTCAATGAAAGTATATGTCGCCTCCCTGTGTTCGACCTAGGACTCCCTTGGAGTTTCAGTTAAAAATTGTATTTGATAACGTGCTTTGCGAACTACGATGATGAGTTCTCCAAAACCTAATTTTACCTTGCCGAAACCCATTCATCACTCCACTGTCGCCTGTCTCTTGTCATGGTGTGTGTGGTGATAGTGCGCACACTATCACTGCCATCACCACTATCAGTCGCAAACCTACCATCACCACAGCACCTAACACGCACCACTTCCCCTTTCCTCTCTGTCTTCATCTCCTTCATCTTCTCCACCCAGAACCCATCACCACCTTCACCACCGATAACCAACAGCAGACGTTCTCCTTGCCGCAACATCTCTAGCTGTAGCAACATCACCGCCAACAACTTCCACATCACCAAACCCCACCCACCCGTGTTATTTTTTTCATGTTCATCCTCTCCTTCCAACTGCCCCCCTACAACTTCTCGAAAGAACCCAACATCGCAGCCAACCCTTCCATGCTATCCACACTCCTCCAACCTCCTCGACTCACACTGGCATCACCCAATCCACCCAACCTCCCTCGCCAACCACCTAGGCCATGCACAACCAAGCACAGTCTACACATATAGCCGTGGTAACGAGTAGCCCTCCCGATGCCACCAACCTTTGGTGCTCCGGTTAGCCGTTGACGGTCACCTCTATCCGCGCTTCCTATGCCATTGCAGAGCCCTCGTCTAGATGCACCTTCTCCTCGATCCTCGTAGCCAACTGCACCCGGGCATTTGCACGAGGAAGAGAGAGGAGAAATCCTCTATTCTTCTCCCAATTAAAAATTATAAAGAATGCCATTGCAAGTTACTATTCATTTATTTATCGTATATTATATTTAGTTGATTTTGCATGAGAACCCCTCCTGATCATAATTAATTGCATGAAATGCTTATTGATGGTGAAAATGAAGTGCGAAGATTTAGATCTTTATCTATTGTAATTCCCAATTGGACTAGGTACCATTACTTTGTTGAATAGGCTTATTCATCCCTATGTAAATTACTTAACTATTCTCGTTGTTAGATTTTGAGTTTTAAATATTTTGATAGTTGATTTTCCACCACAAAAGCTTTACAACGACACGTCATTTTATATTTAAAATTTCAATGAAAGTGAAGGTCGACTTGTCAAATGGCACCATTGTCGGGGAGGAAACATGCCTATTAATTTTTTCAAGGAATTCATATTATTTTTATGCTATTTATGAAGCTTTTCAGAATTACTAACCTTGGTTCTATTTGTGTGAAAAAATGAATGAACGAATGCAATGGGCAAGCACAACGGAGACAATACTTTTGGTGGACCTTGGCACCACCTGGAGGACAACAACAGGTGCCTGTACACCTTGATCCTGCGCACATTAAGGACAGAGGATTGGTGACTGAAGGCCTCCTTGCATCTTTCAGATTTAGATCGGGCTAGATAGACATTAGGATTTAAGTTTTGTCTTGTGGACCCATGTTGGGAATTTTTGGGAACATGTTCCTAGTGCTTTTATTACTTATCACTCTTGTATGTGGGAGCATCCTTTTGGGAGCATGTTCCCATTTTATTTATATTATAGGTATATTTGAATCATTCAAACTACATGTTATTTAGTTAGCTAGCAAAACTAGATTAGGTTTGTTTGCTTATTTTCATAAAAAAAAAGCTCTAGCTGCCTGCTAGAAGCTGCATATCTATAGGGCAACCATCTAGGATTGAATGAGTAGCATCTAGTTATCTTAATTGCATCGCATACTTCCTTGCATTGAAGAAAGCTACAGTAAGTTACTCCTTCTCTTTAGCATCAAATACCTATCATGCAACTGCATTGGACTTACATCCAAGACCACTAAAGTGTTTGAATCTAATTAATTCAGTGGTCACTTTAAGAAAATGGGACTACTAAGAGGTTGGACCTTAAAATCAATGACTTGAAATTGCATGCAAAAGGACTTGCTTGTGGGATTTCAAAATACAAAGCATGTAGGTGTGTTACACACTTGAAACACTATTCACATCACACATAAAGTCACTAGGAATTTTCTACCTCTCCTTTTTGCACTGCAAGGGAAGTTAGTCGGAAATAAAGGCCTATCCACCAAGTTACTTCGCTTCCTCATGCGTGGGCTCGATTCGAGACTTCCATCCCATGCGAGAGGTTGTAGGCACCAATGAAGGTAGGCCTAGGAAGTGTAACTCTTGCAAAACTTGTTTGGCCACCAACTGAATAATTAATTATATGACCTAGAATCTACTAAAAGCAGATCCCACTGTATTTGCATTTGTTTTGGTAGTGGTAGAGCTCTCTAGGAAGTTTCTGGTTTTAATCTGATTTCTTCTGAGTCCTAAGAGAGTTAAACATATTTGGCTTAAAAGAAATGGATTACCCTTAATTTTATCATTTAGATTATCAGAACCAATAATGCCCATCATTTAACCAAGATCACATGCCCCGAGTGTATCCCTTCTTAGAGGGGTATAATGATAATTAATGGGATCATTCCTATTCCCATCTTGGGAGTACTAGCCCAATATCTCCCATGTTTGAGCAGAGCCTAGGAGTGGAATTTTCCACCCCAGGAATCCCCACCAGTTTGCATGCACCCAACCTTCCTACCCTTCATGATTTTTCCTATCAAGGTTGGACCAATACCCCTAGGCAACTTGAGCCTAAAATGGACCATTCTCCCCAATCTAACAATAGTCCCTCCTCTTTTATGATAGAAATGGAAAAATAGCAGAAAGAAATGATGGAGTCCATGGGAGAGATTTGAGGAATAGTCAGCGACTGAATGAGGAAATTAATCAGCTTAGCTACTTTCCTACTATTGATTCTGATCCCTACTCGTACAACTGCAATCATCAAAATAATTTTGAGGAAACAATAGATAATAGGGATCCCATTTTGAGTAGCTATCACTTAGACTTTCCCCATGAGACACGGCCACTAGAATAGAACGATCCTAGTAATTATCCACTCAAGCGATATTGGAGTCAAAAGAAAGGGAAGATAGTACACTTGAGGACCTTGACCCTGCTAACAGTATTTTTCTCACCCCTAGTGACCCAGGTCAAGGTCATGCTAGTCATGCAACTTCCCCTATTTATCATGTGGTGGAACCCCATTCTACCCTCAGTGAGCCTAATCCTGATCCTCCATGTAGGGAACCAACACCTACCATACAACATTCTGAGGATTTACATATGCCCAATGAAGGTGATCCTAAGGGAATGGAGGATGAATTGGATCAATTCTTGTCTCAGTGACACAAAGGGTCTATTTTAGAGGATGAGGATGTTACAATGGAGGAACTTGGACTTAAGAGTTTGGAGTGAATCTCGAGGGGATTATGTGTTATTTGAGGACTTACACCCTGAAGATATGAATGATATGGTAAAATTCGGATTCCTCCCTACTTGTGATTTTGAAAATCATCCTCCCCAAAATTGTGAAGATACAGAGTCTAAGTTAGAGGAGGACCAGCATACAATTGAGGAGCCTAGGAGAGACACTCAAGGACAATATGTATCAATTGAAAATTTATACCCCGAGGAGAATAGAGAGTTGAGTAATATAGGCTTTCTCCATTCGTATAATGATCATCCTCCTAAAGATATAAAAGATAATGAAGTAGCAGCTGTGATTAATGGCAAATCACATAAAACCCCCAGAAAGGATGTAACTGACGAGAAAGAACCTAGGGATGGACTTAATGATAAATAACATTTTGCTTTTTCCCAGGAGACCCAACTGTCATCAAAGCATAGTGATCTTGAGTCTACTAATGATGATGAGATAATAAATTTTGTGCATAACTCATCTATTGTAGAGGAGAAGTTGGACTTTGATGAAACAAAGAAGTTATTTGATGATGTGGATGAAAAAGAAGAATTCTTATTGGGAATGGAATCTAAATAGACTAAGCCCTCTTTGGACTTAATAATTACTGCTCAATCCCTAAAGCAAATTGTAGACTCCTTACCTAATCCTTGTCTCAGGTCTCTGCTCACATACATTCTTTCTGGGGATAATATCAAGCCAGTACTTCTCCAAGTGGGATGGCGAGTGTGGATTGATGCTTGTACTTTTAGTCTCACCATTCAAGGGTTTAAAATAATTATGCATACATCTTTTAAAACCCTTCCTACTTTAGAGGACCCTAGTTATCCTCCACTTATTCTATTTTGAGAGGTCCCTTCTCATGTTCCTTCTGTTATTCCATGACCTCTCCAGGTAGATTACGAGGTTCTATGTTTTCACGTCTTTTGGAAAGCTTTTGTTATCATGCTACGTCATCATCTCACCAACATTCGTGGCTACTTGTTCTTTAGGCCCATGCTTTTATGCATATTTTTAGGGCCTAGCTCTTTCTGATTGGAACAAAACTTATAGGTTCCCTATAAGTTTAGCTGCCAACAGAAAATGGAGAGCTTGTTAGGAGGCAACCCAACGTCCAGAATAACATCTTCATCGAGTGATTTCCTTCCTTTCGTCCCCTATTTTAATTTTACAATGCTAATAATGTAGGATTTAGGCATGGGGGTGCATTTTGCATTTTTAGGCAATATTCATGCATTTAGGATACGTACATTAAAAAAAAATCTCTCTTTTGTTTTCTTGGGAAAAATTGGTTAGCCCTAACAAAATATCAAGGAGTTGTCATTGAAGTTTTTCTTCTTAAATTATTTCTTAAGTTTAGAATCCAGTACATTTACTTGATTTGCACGTAGACTGAGTAATGGATCTTTTATGAAAACTAATAAATATTTTTAGTTTGTTGAACCCTTGGATAGTAGGGAGTCAGGCAAACTATCTTCTATTCAATCCACCTAACATTTGTGAGGTGAAAGTAGAGTGACTACTGGTGCGCTATGTCCAGTGGAAGGACTCTTAAGCTTTAGATAATTATATGATGTTACTGTTGAACGTACGAGTTGCTACGCTAACATGTTCGGTTTTGAAAACCTGTCGTCGTAGTATGAAAGCGAAGAACTCGTGTTCACCAAATAAAATTTATACCGAAATGAAAATTTCGGGTCAAACATAGGGAGGCGGACATTTGATTTAAAAATAACGCATTTGCTCTTATTTGTCATGAAATAATTCAATTGATTAGAACTATTTAACTACTTACAATAAACAGAAAAGAGAGAGAAAATAAGAGAGAGAAAGAATATTACAAACAAAAACCAAAATGAGATGTAGATTAAGCATAGAATTTCATCATTAGAATGATTGTTCATTACACTAGAAAGCGGGAAAATGATTACACTAGAAAGCAGTAAATCTACTCTAAAAAGCATTAAAAGAATGGAGGGAGAAATATCCTCCTCGACGGTCGCTTGGAGGACGAGCCGGACGGGATGACGCCTGGACGAAGGAGGACGACGCAGAAGAACAAGAACGGGGCAGCATGTCGTCATCGTCGTGGGATCCACTTCTAAAGGAGGACGAAAAATTGACTTCATCTCGCGAGAAGCATCCCGGGTGTGGGACAACCTTCTCCTAAGGTTTGGAGAGGGAGAGAAGAGAAGGAAGGGATGAGAATTTCGAGTGGAGGGGGTCTCCTTTTATAGTAGCAAGGAGTGGGGGCAATTTAGTCATTACAACTTGAAAAACATTAATTCAGGACCTTTAATGACGGATAAAACCGTCGCTAAAGGTCTGAACGTGGGCGTAGTGGGCGGCGCATGTGCGCCTACTCATTTACCTGCGCACGCAATGCACACGCACGTCCGGCCATTCTTAGCTATCCGATCGCGAGATTGGACGGCTGAGATCGCACTACGCTCGCCACCTTAGCACGTGCCCGATCACGTGCGATGCCACGTTACCGCTGCACATGCAATAGTACGTGGGCACTATCGGACGCGCACGACCGTTCGATCGCGATCCGACGGTCGATAGAAGGCGCGCCTCCGCTCCAATTTCCACGTGGCGAGGCTCGAATGCATGCTCTCTCTTCGTGTTAGAGCGCTCGACCAACGCGCTGGGGGCACGTTTGTGTCAAGCGCCTAACTTCACCGCAAGCACGTCGCAGTGATTGGATCTTGATCCAATGGCTGGGAAGGGCAGATGCGGGGGCTTAGTGGGTGCGTGCGGGTGATTGGGCAGCCGAGATGGCGCCACGTGGCGTGGCGCCATCTTGGCCATCCATCTTCTGGATGATGTCGATGGCGCCACAGATGTCGGATTGACTCGATTTTTGTGTCGTTAGGCTACGATCATCGATCTGAATCCATCCGTTTGGTCAGATTTGTTGTTTGAAGTGCAGATTTACACCGTCTTGGCCCTTGGTCTTCTAGGGTTCCCCGGTCACTTTCTGATGCTACAGATGCCTGATTAGGGCAATCTTGGGGTCGTTGAACTCCAATCGTCGCCCTGATCACATCTGTATGGTTGGATCTTCGATCCGAAGCGCCGATAAAAGGTTTACCCTGTCCAACCACATAAAAGGAGATAATTAACCTCCATTTTATTCAAACTACTCTAAATGCAAGATGATGCATGTTATGCAATATTTATAGCATGCAATGAAATCCTATGCTTAAGAACATGCATAAATAGACATCTTAAATAGTGTAAACGTGTTTGCATCATACCCGCATGCCTATCTTTTGCTAGTCCCTAGCAAAAACTATATGCTATTTATAAAAGAATCAGGTTGGATTATTTGGGCTTGAGTTATTTTCAATCATTAAGAAAATGTCTACTTAGGATCTGAGCTTTCAAAGACACAACAGTGCCCGAGTATCTGCCAAAATGCAGACCGCCTCAAGCCCTCGCCTTATTCAAAGAAAATTTTCTTTTTCACTTTTTCCTCTTTTCTAATTTTGGATTTCAAGTTTAGGGTTTAAGAGTGGCTTTCTACGGCCATTCAACTCACCCAAGATTTGATGAGAACCCTAAGTTTAAAGCATATTATTGTGAATGTGATAGACTCATTGATCAGCAATTAAAATGGACTTTGGATTTCTATGCCTCTAGGTAACCTCAAAAATAATTCTGTCTAAAGGTGTATCTTTACAACCGGTAGCTTTCTTCCAACTTTTATTTTTTTTTTACAGGGTCAACACAAGGATGAATCCAGTGTATATCTCCCTAGTTTATTCTACTTCTTCGCTTCTTCCAAAGTGTTTTGGGAATTTTCAGTGCAATTATTGAGCTGGGTTTTGGACAACCGATCGATGAGCTGTTACCATCAATAACTTGCCAGCCATACTCGTGTGGCGAAGTGTGGCTTATTTCTTTTTTTTCTTTTCTCTTCTCCTTTTTTTTTATGTAGGTGGCTTCCCAGGTCTAAGATTTACATAAAGGCAGCAAAAAGAGAAAGGTCCAGTGACTGGGCTCTGGACAACCTACCTATGGGCTATTACCCATGATAACTTGCCAGCCATATCACCCTAGAAGGTTCATTAGCTACCTAATTTCCGTTAAAATCATTGAATAATGAGTCAGTGCAAAGAAAGTGTGTAGATGCTAGAAACTCAAAGTTCCCTAAAATCAGAGGGTGGGTTGATAAGTCGTATACTTATCACCTAACTTATTTACTCTAATTAAAATAGAATTTAGGTTGGCGAGGACTCGAAAAATAAATTCACATTTTAGTGGATACATGGGCTGATTAATTCCAAAGACCTGAAGGGTCTTTGTGTTCAAATCATAATGTAGTATTTCCTAAGATTGAAAATTTTCTAAAACCCAAGTTCTCCTTCCTAATTCCAAAACTTTTTTTTTAATAAAATAAAACAAATCTACAGAGCTGACGAATAGATTCAGAGATGAATATCCACCCCCCCATGCCTATCTAATGCAATGACCTCATTGTATTAAAAAGACATAAAATAGAGTGGAATAGCGTAGAAAGCACCTGAATTGCATGAATGTCAGGTCCGCTCCGAGATAGAAACTAAAAAGAACTGTATATGTGCTGAAATTAGTGCCTTCAGCTAGGCACCTTATACAAAGAAGAGAAATGAAGAATTCATAGGTGCAGGTCAGAATCAGAATAAACATAAGAAACTTCTGACCTATCAGTAACTGTCCATAGATGTGGACCAGATTGTGATGCAGACCCATACCCCGTAATCGAGAATATCTTAGGTTTTGGATAAAAATTACCCAAAACCTAAAATCAGTATGCAAGCAGGGTTGGGCCTACGATTTATGAGGATGCAACCCAAGACAAAAAAGTCAGGTTACAGAAAATTGAATCTCAAAAGGATAATCATTGAATGTGTGCTTGGGTTTGACATCCTCAAAACAAATGTAGTAAGGGTCCTGGTTCGATGGTTTCAGCTTAATAGGCACCCTTCGAGTCAGTCTTGTACTTCCTCCAGAACTTACTTCCCAAATAAAAATTTCCTGGCTCCTATCCTCCTCATTCAGCATGTCAAATTCCAAGACCTCTTGCATATTAATCACCCCATCTGAAATCTCCAAGTCTAAATGATGTGGCAGAATCAGAATTGACTTGGGTCTAATTATCTCAGAAACAGAATCATCGATAAGCTCAATGGGGTGTAACTGACAATCAGGGCATTGAATTGAATCCTCTAGAAAAAGCGATTTTGGATCCATAATGTGAGCCCTAAAATCAGTTTTCTCAGTTATTGGGATTTCAAATGATCTTTCAGATTCCTCGAGCTCAATCATCTTACAAAAATTATGTTCTATAAACTCGCGTGAGACTTTGCAACTTGAATCTTCACCATCAAAGAAATCAAGATTCATATCAATTATGTCTCAAAATCATCCATCACTTTCTGGTCCATGGAGACATACGTTTCTTCGTACCTCGACTCAGGGATCTCAGCTGAAGAAATCAGATCTTCCTTAATTGGTTGCTCTAATTCAATCTGGTCAGCCTCGTAACACGTGTCCCCCCCAATAGGTGCCTAAGCGGGTTCTAAAATTGGCTCTCCTAGAGAGGGTTCATTCTGGGAATCATCCCATGATTGAATCAAAGCAACCACAAATCTCATCCTCAATTTTGCTAACTTCCCAAGTAGAAACAAACCCGGGTTCTTATCCTTAGCATCCTGGAGCCAATCCAACATATACATATTCAAATCATTAATCATCTTAATCAAGGGCTCCAATTTTTCAATGCAAGGTGTTGGTTGAATCTCTAAGGATTGTATGATATTCCTCAAGTTAGCCAATACCTTTTCTTGAACCTGGTTACCCTGAACCAAATGAGTTGGTTCAGGGTTGGGTAGGTTTGGGATCAATGCACGGGAATTAACAAATTGAGATTCGTTATACCCTTCCTAATAATAGGTCATTTCAGATTGTTCAAAAGGTGATGATGACCTAAAGGCAGTGTAATCAAAGGATGGGTAAGGATCAGTGTATCCTTCTTGATTGTAGATCATATTAGGTTGTTCATGAAAGGTTGACGATCTCTAATCGATGTGGCTTTGGGAAGGATAGAAATCACAATCATAGTGTTCAGGGTTAGACCCTAAACACGGAGGTCTGGAACTGTATCCCCAATCCGAGTTATCCCAACTAACTGATGGTTGATTACAGTACGAGTCGGGATAATCATCATGTTGAGGATAATTCAAAAAATGAGGGAAAGAGTGGGAATGCGTGTAATATGTGGAAGGATTCATGAGAGACGAAAGGAAGAAAGGCACCCTGCAATACAAACAATCAAACCTGTCCTTAAGTGGGCTAGCCTAAAGACCTACAGACTCCCAAAACTCGTCTTGAGATAAAGAAATGATTTGATCTACTTCTGTCTATTCAATCCAACTGGTTAGAAGGAGGGATTGGGGAGAAGGTTCTTCCTTCAACTTGCGCCTTCGGTTGCTAGTGTACCCCCCAGCTGCGATCGTTTGATTCTACTCCCCTAGCTAGACATCAAATTGAACAGTAGAAGCAGACTAATCGAAAATAATTTCATTCTGGGGTCTGAAGAGTGAGTCAAATCCTTAAGGCCAACGTCTACTCTATTTTATTTAGGGCTAGGTTTGAATGTGCTTAGGAATGTGATGGGCCCTTTATATGGGTTGTGCCCTTAATGATTCATTGATTTGTGTGTGCATGCACAACCAGTGGTTTTCAAGCAAGATTATTTTTGATGCGGTGAATTTTAGGATTTAAATCTTGCTAGTAGCTTTTAGGATTCAATTTTAGGTGTTTTCAAACAAGTTTTGTTGGCACACCAGGCTTTGAAAGCACAGGTGAAGATGTTTTCCTTTAAAACTTAAAAGAATGTGGAGTGCCTGGTAAATCCCTAACAGTTGAACCTAAGTGGCAGCTACTTGATGAGTTGTTTTTAATTGAAGTGGTGCAGCCCAATCAACTCAAACAATTGGCCTGTTGCACAACTTAATTAGGCACACAAGTGATTACCTAATCTGATTTCTACTAAATTATGTGTTTGGATGTGTGTACTAGCTCCAAAGATTGGTTTACCGGTTGAGTTCGAAAATCAGATGAGGTTGTGTAGCTCTGTGAGATTTTTTTTTAATTTTTCTTTTTCTTAATGTGGGGGTTGGGGTAGGTGTGGGTGTCAAACAACAAACAATCTAACCTTAGAGTTAATAAGAACACCTAGGTTGATTGATGTTTATGTTATTATGTTGTGGAATGAAATCTAATGGGTGGGAGGTGGGGGATAACTTACAAAACCTTCCACAGTACTTTACTCCAATCTACCACTTTTGCCTGTCACGAAAGAGTACCTGCAGTAACAATAAGAAAGGAGAGAAGTGAGGTAAATGATTTGTAACTTAGAAAATGCGAAGAAAAACCAAAGAGTGTCGCCTCCCCGGCAACGGCACCAAAATGTTGAATGTATGAGTTGCTACACTAACGTGTTCGATTTTGAAAACCAGTCGTCGTAGTATGAAAGTGAAGAACTCATGTTCACCAAAAAAAATTTATACCAAAATGAAAATTCCGAGTCGAACACAAGGAGGGGGACGTTTGATTTAAAAACAATGCATTTGTTTTTATTTGTCACGAAATAATTCAATTGATTAGAACTATCTAACTACTTACAATAAATAGAAAAGAGAGAGAGAGAAAAGAGAGAGAAAGAATATTACAAACAAAAACCAAAATGAGATGTAGAATAAACATAGAATTTCATCATTAGAACGATTGTTTATTACACTAGAAAGCGGGGAAATGATTACACTAGAAAGTAGTAAATCTACTCTAGAAAGCATTAAAAGAATAGAGAGAGAAACATCCTCCTAGATGGTCGCTTGGAGGACGAGCCGGATGGGACGACGCTTGGATGAAGGAGGACAAAGAAAGACGAAGGAGGATGAAGTAAAAGAACAGGAACGGGGCAGCACATCGTTGTCGTCGCGGGATCCACTTCCGAAGGGGGACGAAAAATTGACTTTATCTCGCGAGAAGCATCTCGGGTGTGGGACAAGCTTCTCCTGAGCTTTGGAGAGGGAGAGAAGAGAAGGAAGGGATGAGAATTTCGTGTGGAGGGGGTCTCCTTTTATAGTTGCAAGGAGTGGGGGCAATTTGGTCATTACAACTTTAAAACATTAATTCAGGGCCTTTAGTGACGGATCAAACCGTCGCTAAAGGTCTGAATGTGGGCGTAGTGGGTGACACGCACACGCCCACTAGCTTGCCCGCGTGCGCAATGCATGCACATGTCCGGCCATTCTCAACAATCGAACGGATTAGATCGCGCTACGCCCACCTCCTCAGCATGCGCCTGATCGCGTGCGATGTCGTGTTACCACCGTGCGTGCAATAGTGCATGGGCGCTATCGGGTGCGTGCGACCATTCGATCGTGATCCAAAGGTCAATAGAAGGTGCACGTCTGCTCCAATTTCGGCACGGCGAGGCTCGAACACATGCTCTCGCTTCGTATTAGAGCACTCGACCAACGCGCTGTGGGTGCGTTTGTGCCGAGCGCCTAACTTCACCGCGGGTGCGTCGTAGCCATTGGATCTTGATCCAACGGCGGGGAAGGGTGGATGCGGGGGCTTCAGTGGGTGCGTGCAGGCGATTGGGCGGCCGAGATGGTGCCACATGGCGCCATCTTGGCCATCCATCTTCTGGATGATGTAGATGGTGCCACAGATGTCAGATTGACTCGATTTTTGTGTCGTTAGGCTGCGATCGTCGATTCAAATCCATCCATGTCGTCGGATTTGTCATTTGAAGTGTGGATTTACACCATCTTGGCTCTTGTTCTTCTAGGGTTCCCGGATCACTATCTGATGCTACAGATGCCTAATTAGGGTGATCTTGGAGTCGTTGAACTCCAATCGTCGCCCTGATCACATCTGTACGGTTGGATCTTCGATCTGAGGCCCTAATAAAAAGTTTTCCCTATCCAAGCACATAAAAAGAGATAATTAACCATCATTTTATTCAAACTACTCGAAATGCAAGATGATGCATGTTATGTAATATTTATAGCATGCAATGCAATCCTATGCTTAAGAACATGCTTAAATAGACATCTTAAGTAGTGTAAACGTGTTTACATCATTTACCTTAGAGTTAGGCATAGTTTTCGCTCTCTATTCCTATGTGTGCACTTTGTGTGCAAATTCCTGAGAGTCACCAAATAAGGCAAATAGGTGAAGATTGAGTTCTAATAAAATTATGACTATGGTGGATGATTACGACTATCCTTCATAGAATCCTCGGTTGAAGGAGGGTATTAGAACCAAAGGTCAGAAATACGCTTGACATATCCATTCCTGCCTAGTGCTGAGAATAGGCACTTCCACCAAATAAGCCACACAATATCCTATTGAACATCATCATCCCCAATAATGCCTCATGAATAAAAGTTTGCATCGTGTTGTGTTGGTAGTTATAAAAAGGAAAAGCAAAAAAAAGGACGAAAATATATATACATATATATATAGAAAAATATGAAAAAAAAGGGAAGAGAAAAGAAAAGAAAGAGAGAATAAAGAAAAAAAATGTTCAAGATTATAGCTTTGCCCTCGTGTCATTTTTCATCATATGTCAATGTCTTTAAGGCAACAAAAACACCCATTGAGATCCACTAAATATGACCCATACCTACTTTTCAATATTTTTGATTGCCTGAATAATGCCTAAGGACTTCTAACCTAGTTATAGGGTTATTAGGACCTTAATTGAAGTGTGAATGCCATGTCAGGCCACCAAACATTGAGTACATTTATAAAATCTGGTGAAATTTGTGATCTTAGAGGGGAAAAAAAGGAAAAGAGTGAGCACAAAGGAATATTAAGAGAGCACAATTTTGTTTAGTCTCTCTCTGGGTTGACTCATTTGATAGTCTACAGATTTAGACTCTACAGTATTAGACTACATGTAGCACCAAATGAGTATGAGCCACCAAATATGAATCCATTTGACTTAGTATCTTCTACCTAAGCCAAAAAGCCAAGGTCAAATTACATATTATTCTCTGTCTTATGCCTGAGGGAAGAAGTTGCCTATCTAATAGAATTTTTACGAAGGGTTAAGTATGAACTTTTGATGTAAGTTGGCTTTTCACTTGGATTTGTTACCTAAGCAACTATCACTTCATTTTCATATTTGACTGGATCTCTAATTTTTTGGAATAAGAAAAGAAGAAATCTTGGGTCACTTTCATCTATTTTTCACTTTTAAAAGGGACTAGCAAAATTTAGGTATGGGGGTATTTGATAAATCAACTTTGGTGGACCATTTAATTGCCTAGGTACATTTTTCACATATTTTGCCAGAATTTATTTATTTAAAATTAGATGTTAATTTATCTTATGGGAGAAATATAACTTATCACATATTTTTATATTACATGCAGGTATATTCTCCAAAATATGCAGACGCACACACCACCACCCAATTCCATCGCCAACACCATCGGCCGAGCCTCATCGCATTCCTATCAACTGCTCGTTATATCCTCCAAGCTGTTGGAGGAGATCTCGGTAGAAGAAAACACATAGAGGATTTTTAAAAGCAAGGATCATCATTCAGGAGTGCCATCTCATCTTTCCCCTTGAGGGGATCTCCTCCCTTGCCACCACCATGGACCCTGCGTATGCAGTGAACCTCTAGCGAGCATCGTGCCCTGAGTAAGCTCCACCGTCACCCTCCACTTGCCGTGGTGTGTGTGGTGACAGCACGTACACCATCACCTCTATCAAAGCCATCAACCGCAAACCCACCATCACTACAGCACCTAAAGCACACCCCTTCCCCTTTCCTCTCCATCTTCATCTCCTTCATCTTCTCCACCCATAACCCATCACCACCTTCTCCACCGATAACCAACAGCAGACCTTCTCCTTGCTTCAACACCTCCAGCCACAGCAACATCACCTCCAACACCTTCCACATCACCAAACCCCCCCACCCACCTTTTCTTCTTGTTTATCCTCTCCTTCCAATCACCCCCCTGCAGTTTCCCAAAAGAACCCAACATTGTAGCCAACCCTTCCGTGTTGTCCACCCTCCTCCAACCTCAACGACTCACGTCGACAACGCCAAATGCACCCAACCTCCCTCGCCGACCACCTAGGCCAAGTGCAACCAAGTGTGGCCAACGAATGCAGCCACAGTAGCGAGCAGCCCTTCCGATGTTGCCAACCTCCAGCGCTCCGATTGGCCGTCGGAGGCCACCTCCGTCCAAGCTTCCTATGCCATCATGAAGCCCTAATCGAGATGCACCTTCCCTCAATCCTTGCAGCCAACCACGCTTGGCCCTTCATGCGAGGAAGAGAGAGGAGAAATCCTCTATTCTTCTCTTAATTAAAAATTACAGAGAATGTCATTGTGAGTTCTATCCATTTATTTACTATATATTATATTTAGTTGATTTTGCAAGAGAACCCCTCCTGATCTTAATTAATTGCATGGAATGCTTATTGATGGTGAAAATAAAGTGCAATGATTCAGATCTTTATCTATTGTGATTGCCGATTGGAGTAGGTACCATTATTTAATTCAATTGGCTTATTTCTCCCTATGGAAATGACATAACTATTCTCGTCATTAGATTTGGAGTATTAAATATTTTTATAGTCGATTTTCCACCATGAAAGCTTTTCAACGACACATCATTTTCTGTTTAAAACTTCAATGGAAGCGAAGATAGACTCATCACCAACTCCTTCACCACCCACCTGTTCTAATGTACGATTTGAACTAAACTCGAACCCGCCAAATTTACAATGGGGGCATTGCAAATCTTAGCATGGGGTGTATTAAAGTGCAAAACGTTGTGAAAATCAATTCACGGAGGGGTTTCATTCAGAAAAAAAAAGAGGAGAAAGGAGAAGAGGAGAGGTCAATTTGAGCTGAATTGAATAGATTGAGGAGAAGAAAAGAGAAAAAAATGGAGCAATAAAAAATAAATAACTAAGATAGTCCCTTGTCATTAAGTATGCAACTTACCTAACTTCTACACTGAATCGGATGACGAATTAAGACCTAGAAGGCTAAACTTTGGAGATTAGTGATGAGTATCGACCTTAGGCCTCTTGGGCCTATTTCAGGGAATAAGACTCACATATACATTAAGATCTGGATTTATCATCAAGTGGTTAAAGAAAGTGCAAAGCTGATGTATTAACTCTAAGGCTTAGGGATTATTCAACTGTGTTACCAGCCTTTTGGTTTGCGGGACTTGGTAATCTAAGCACCCAAAATCCACACACTAGTCTGCCTCAGTGTGCTTAACAAAGAAATAATGCCAAAGTGTTCTATTCTGAAAATGTCATCCTGAAGATCTAGCTTAGGAGTGGCTCGAAGACACAAGTTGATTGAACAAGTTCCCAGCACAAAGAGATGGAATGAAAAATACTCCCCTTGAAGATGCATAATAACATATTGTCTCCTCGGTGCTTATCTCCTAGGAATCTAAATATCTTACTAGGGCATGTAAGCACCTTGTACTGGGTTAGGTGCCATGGGCGGGATTATCCTGAAATGTTAATTGCTAGGGCCTGAATTTAGCTATAGAATGCCATGGGTGGCATTATCCCGAAGTGTCGAAAGCCAGGGTTCTAAGGGTTGCCATGGGCAATGCTATCTCGAAGCATCGAAAGTTAGGGACCCTTCAAGGATTGATGGTAGGGATAATGAATCCGATATAGTCCATGTTTAAGGCCAATCTGAGGCTAAATTTCAAGAAATATAAAAGGAAAAGAGAGAAAAATCTCAAAATGAAAAATCCTTCTCCATCTCTCTCATATCAAAATGCATTGGCAAACTGAACCCAGACACAATAAGTCTACTCACGGGTGCTTTAATTGCTGGGGTGAATGGACCTCTAGTAGTTTTTGCAGGCCATTGAAACCTTCGCAATAGACCCAGCCTGAAGCTTGTCAGGTTTGGATCTTAGCTAGTATTTGAGTACATCTAGGCCTATCTTTTGTACTTTGATCTGATTTCTAGAGATGTGGCTTAGTAGGGCATCCTAACGGTTTCATCAAGCTTAGAAATATGGTTTGATCCATAGGATTTTGCTAAGGACTAGCACAAGATAGGCGTGGGGGTATGATGGGAACACCATCGTGGGCCCTAACTAGCCACATTTAGTCAGGTTTGATTGATAAATGCTCCTACCTAATCATTTGAGGGCCATAACTCCGTATTAGTCTAATTCGAGAAAGGGAATTGGAAATCAGGGTTAATTCCATAATTTTAACAATGCATCACAAACGTAGATTAACCACGAGGTCACTCAGGGGTTAAATGAAGGTTAAGTGAGCTTAAAAGCCTAAAAAGTGCATCAACATTGATAGAAATGGGATTTCACGCATTTCTAGAACCAATAGCACATAAAAAGTTAATTCTCAACCTGCCTAAATTGAAGAGGTTGTGGTTAGGATAAAATTTACCTAAACCTCCTAAATTCAAATAAAAATTTTCTAAGTGGTTTGGTACCCTTGGTTTGACCATTTGAACCTATTTTGATCTAGAATAGAGTTTTCGATAGGATTTTGCCCTAATTTAGGCTTCTGCGCAAATTTCCTAATCAAACGTGGTCAAAAATCAAAATCAAACTCACCATTAGATTCCCTGTGTCCAAATTAGGTTAAGTACAAAATTCTGCCCCAATCAGATATTATCTTGACCAAGTTGCAATTCAGTCCTTAAAATCTCTATTCTTCACATCCAAGGCCCTAATTTTTGATTTTATTGCCTTTGGGTCTCCTCATTTTCTTCATTTAAGTTCCTGCCACCATTGGGGGTTGGAACGCACCTCAGGCCAATATTCTCAAAGAGATTTCTCTCTTAAATCAAGACCAAATCCCTCCAAACATTGAGGGATTGATCTTAGGAGATTTTCTAACTGATTGGACCAGATCTTAGACCCTGATTTGCTTCCTAGAGGTCGAGTGAGCTTGGCAAATTTGGGATGTTCATCTCCCAAAAACCTTGGCCAAATCAGGCATCCTTCTTCATTTGGAGATCAATCATGAGCTCTATAAAGAGCCACGATGCTTTGCTGATACCCTCAGCCTTGTTTTGAACCAATAACCCATTCCCTTCCTCCTCTCTAGCCAACTGCACTTGAGCTCCGGTGATGCCCTCCAATCTCCTTTGTCTAGCCTCCCAACAATAAAATTGGGAGGTTCTTTGCCGTCATCTCGGTCCTCCGCTCCTCACCAGCCACCGTAGGAGTCTTCTTCCTCCACATCGTCGCCATCCTACCTCATCGCAACTTCATCATCTTCGGCACCAGCCGGCCAATGCTAGCACCTTCTCCTCCCTATTTCTCCTCTTTCGTCCCTCTACTCCACTTCACTTTCATCCACCATAGTTTCACTTTCAACCACTGCATCGCTCGTACACACTTCATCTTCCCCACAGCTGGTGAAACTCCGATGAGTTCGCACGATCACCACACTGCTCCAAACACAACATAATCACATCCACAAGCCTTTCCTCACCTTCCTCTTCAAAAACCGTAAGCATATTTAGGGTTTTACGCTTTCCACCGTACCATCAAACACTACCTCCTTCGGTGACCTTCCCCATCACCAACAGCCCCCGTCCGAGCACCTTACACCCTAAATCCACCACTAACGCACTTGACTTCACATGACAAAGCTCTTGAGCTTCTATGATAGGGTCGTGAGGCCATATTCCTGTGTTTCAAGTCTAAAGGGAGTGTTGTCACCACCACCATCTTCTGCAACGTCGCTCATATGTCTCTGACGTTCAAACAACCTGCTACTACTTGCGCTTGAGGTAGAGTGAACTCAGAAGCTCACCTAGGGCTTCAATTGAACAATGCAGCAGTTGCAAAGCCTCCAAATCCTTAGCACTATCTGCTACAGCTCACGTAGGTTAAGCGAAGAAGAGAGGGGTAGGATAGTCACACATCGTGAAGGACCAAGCTTCCAATAGCATATAAAACCAAATTGTTAAGAGGTCTATTCGCCTCAGCACACATGGGAGTAACGTCCCCATGCATGCCCGAATGTACACGCTTAAATGTGCCCTCAGGTGGGTTTAGGCTAGATCTGTTTACTCAAATACCCAAGTTCGGCTTGGTTCTGAACAAAGGAAATTTGAGAGTGAAGGTTGATGTTTTCGCAATACTTCTACCTAGAGAAGTGTCCCCATTCCCATGCTTAACACTTAGCCTTCTGAGGTGTTACGAGGCCCTTGAGCCTTGAGTTGATTCTATAGGTGCTTTGGTTCCCTTGAGTATTAGGGTTCTAAGCCTTTAACCCATTGTCTAAGGCCTTGTGTTGATTCTGATATTACTGTGGATACATTTGATTGCAGTACCTGTTGACATATTTAAGTTAATTGAAGAGCTTAGACATTAGGGTTAAATTGGTGGTTCAAACCACCATTTTAACCCAATCTTTTTGCACTTTTACTCCTGATTTTTATTGGGATATTCTTTTGATATACATTGAGCTTTATTTTGATTCTATTGTGTATCTTTCTCAATAATTGTGATTTGTGATTGAATTTACCAATTTGCTCCATGTGAACGACCTCAGACTCACTTCTGTTTCTCGAGCTTATAAATTTAAGTGATGTATCTCCTTTGTTTGCTATACTATGATGTCTTTTCTTAAAACTCGACAAAAGCGATGCAATAGATAGCCAATGACAAAACCTGCTTAAGCAGTTGTAGGGGTGACTCATTTTACGAGACCAGGGATGACCAAGTTGGTCTAAAGCAACTAATTGATGATGAATTGATTTTTTAGCCTGAAATCCTTGAACCATGATACGAGGAAAAGTATGTCTCCACAAACCAGGAAATGATCGATGATTTTGAGACATATATAAATGTGGATCCAGAATTCTTTGATTCTGAAGGTGAAGAATCTTTATGTGAAGTCTCACCTGAGTTTGAGGAAAGTGATTTTAGTGAGACGACTGGGCTTGAGGAATTCAATGAACCATTAGATGGCCCTATAATTGAGGAAATTGATCCTGTTTGGGCTGGCTTGATGGACACAAATCCTATTTTCATGGATGATTCAATCAATGGCACCATTCCTCAATTACACCCTAAAGTGCTAAATAATGATGTTTTTGAAATCATTGTACACAAGTCAATCTTGATTGAGTCACAATTGTTAGACTTGGATATTGCATATGGGGTGTGTAATAACCTAGAAGTCTCGAAAATCCTGATTATAGAGGATAAGAATTTGGAAATGAGGATTGGGAACCTGACAGATGGTGGAAGTCACATGTTTGAAAATATGACTATCATTCTCTATAGTATAGTCGTGAAATCCACTCATCAAAAATAATTTCTAAAATAACGGAACTATGAGACCCGATCGTTCGTCTCTGGGAGGTGTTATGGAATTGCAAAATGAATTCGATCTCTTTTCCTCTCTACTTGCTTAAAATCGCATGCCAATTTCTAATCTTCCGATCAATGTTTTGCCACTTACATTATTAACCCTAATTACGTGCACATGTGTTAAGTAGATGACAAACATGAAAGTGTGAGTTTCAGTACACATGATTCTAGTTATGTGGCTGCCATTTATGGAAAATGCATTAATAGTTAGATCCTCAACATCCTCAGGTACCGACATGCTAGTTGCAACAGATAGCATGCAACTTTAATCACACAAAAATATTGCAACAAGGCTCATGGTGATTTTCACACATAGATATTTATATATATAATAAGATTTTCATTGATTGCGTCAGGGTTATAGAGTAGAACTAGTGGAAGGCTTGTAGAGGAATGCTTGAAATAACTACTAGCTATAAGAAAACAACTGCATACGTGAATCTATGGGGGTGGATTATGGATGCATCATTGGGGGAGAATATGGAGCTACACTACTAAGTAGTAATAAAGTAGTAAATCTAGGAAGAACTATCTACTTAGCTAGCAGAAATAAGGGCATTTGGAGGTAGGCTCCGACGGCCTTTGAGTTGGTTGAGAGGAGGAGGGGCGGCTAATGGGGCTTAGGCAAGCCCTTGGAGAGGTGGAGGAAGAGTGCACTAGCCTTGGCATGGAGGTGGTGGAACCATGGTGTGAGCTCGTGGAGTAGAGGTGGAATGAGGATGGAGATATGCTAAAATGAGATGGAAGGCTAGATGGATGCAAATGGCCACCCAAGGGTCCTTTAAGAAGACCCAAGTGAGCCTCTATATAGAAGTGTGGAACTCTCTAGAGAGAGCTCCATGCGTGGCTGTCCAAGGTGGTTTTTAGATCCACCATTTGTGGATCTAAAAATTGAATGGCTCTTGGTTGCTAATTTTAGCAATCAAGAGTGGTGCCACCTTGAAGAGAGTTCTAGAGAACTCTAGGTGGGTGTATGTGCATGAATGGGTGCATGTGTGTGTGTGTGTGGTCATGCCCTAGGTGGCTAAGTGATCTAGGCTAAGTCCTAATAGGTTTAGATTAGGGTAGGTCTCAAATTAGGGTTAGAAACCCTAATTTGCTAAGGAGAAAATGCAATTAAACTTAACACAAGTTTAATTTAATGAGTGTGAACCTAATTGAGAGTGAAATAGCTCAATTAGGTTGGGCTTAGGTCAATTGGACTCTCACTGAGTCCAATTGAACTTGTGTGGGTTGAGATTTAAGCTCAATTGGACTTTATGAGTCTAATTGGCTAGGAAATGGTAATTGTCTATAATCTAAGTCAATTGGGCTTAGTGAGAACCTAATTAGGTTCTTAGGAGAGTCTAGAGGTGGTGTACTAGGGTTAGGGTACCTTAATTTATGTTCCTAAGGGGTTGGAATTAGGTTTAGGGACATAAGAATTCAAGATCAAGGCTTGAATTCCAAAATAGGAACTAGAGAACAGTTCCAGACATCCAATAAAGGTATCAGATGACTTATACTCAAAAATTAGAAGCCCAAAATTGTTGACTGCATGTCCAATCAAAGTCTGGAGGGATTCAGGAATCTAACTTGGGTATTCTGCAGAAATTGGACAACTGACTAAGTGTCTGGATGTCCAATAATACTATAGACTTGGGTTTGAGGAATGCGGGTTGTGGCTAAGGGTCCTGGACGTCCAATAATCTATTTGGACATCTAGATAAGGGCTGGAACTAGGGTTTTAAGGCTTCCTAGGCTATGGTGACCTAATCTAAGGGTGGCTAAGCCTTGGGAAGGCTTCTAGGGCTATCCTAGGGCAAGGATTGAACCTAAGTTCTTCGTAATTTAACTACTTTACTTCTACTCAATAGAATAGCATACCTAAACACTTTACATCATTTCCCTACTACATTTTATTCTAATCTTCTGCTCCACCTCTGATGCAGCACTAGCTTCAGGTCTAGCTTTAGATCCAGCTCCAGAGTTCTTATTACCTGCAATTATATAATGCACTTAATTAATACCTTATATCATTATTTCTTGCGTAGGTAAGGGAAAGTAGTAATGATGCAAATAATGCTTATGCATGCATGAATTGCACTAGCTTATGCTACGTTCTAGCCTAACCTAGGTCAATTAAGACCTATGGTTGCTACGTAATCAGAAGCCAATTCCAGGGGAAATAGGAATATTGATCTAAGGGTCCCTATATGTGTGAAAGTACCGACATTTTATGAAGGCCCTTATGACCTTTTTGTGAATATGATGACCAAGTGCACAACATTCGATTATCTTTATAAGAAAACTGTTAACTGGACAAACGGGCCCATTGATTCAGATCTACCTATTATTTGACATTTCATACTTGAGTTCATACCACTAAATCGTAAACCTGGCCTTGCTTACATAATGATCTTCGATTTTGGGTAACTTTCATCTAGAACCTTAGAACCACTTGACCATTTGGAATGGGTTTGCATCACATTCTTATCCACATTTGTGCACATCTTCTCCTTGTGGGTCATAAAATCGATCTTCTTATTTTGATCTTGACTCGCACCTGTGAATTCTTGATTTCTTCTTTGTATATATAGTGTGTCTAGCTGAAGGCAATAAACTTAGCATGTATATAGTCTATTTTTATCTCAAAGCTGACCTGTTAATCATGAAATGTAGGTGTTTTCTTCTCTACTCTACTTTTTTGCATGTACTTTTAATACAATTGGGACATTGCATTAGAAAGGTATGTGGGGGTAGATATCCCTATCTGAATCATTTTGTTAGCTCCATAGATTCTTTTTATTTTCTCTTTATTTTTGAAAAAAAAAATGAATGAGGAAAAGAGAACTTGGGCATTAGAGTATTTTTCAACTTTAGGGAAAGATACGATAGGACCTGAACACTTAGACCCTTTAGGCCTTCAGGCTTATTCAGCCTAGGTGTCCACTAAAATGTGGACTGGATTCTGGAGTCCTCACTATTCAAAAAATTCATTTCTAATTAGTTAAATAAGTTGGGGTGATAAGTATACGACTTATCAACCTGCCCTCTGATTTGAGGAGACTTATAGTCTAAGCATCTACACACTTTTTGGTCTGACTCACTTTTCAGTGGTTTTAACAAAAATTGGTAGCTTGTGAACCATCTAGGGTGGTATGGCTGGCAAGTTGTCATGGGTAATAGCCCATTGGCTTGTTCTCTAGAGCCCAGCCACACGACCATTCTCTTTCTACTGCCTTAAGGTAAATCTTAGAATAGGGAGGCCACCTACTTAGGAAAAAAAAGAACAAAAATAGAAAAATTCCAAAAAAGAAATGATGAGAAATAGAAAAGACCAAACTTCACCACATAAGCATGGTTGGCAAGTTGTCGTGGGTAACATCCCATTGGCTGGTTGTCCAAAACCCACCTTACAAGAATGAACAAACAATTCCTAAACACTTAGCAAGAACTAGGGAACTAGAATAAGCTGGGGAGATATACAATGGATTTGCTATTATGTTGATACCATAACAATAGAAAAAAAAAACTAAGGAGAAAGCTACAGGTCAGATAGATACATTTTTAGGCAAAATTTCTTTTTAAGGTCACCTAGGGGCGTAGAAACCTAAAGTCCGTTTTGATTGTCGATCAATGATTCTATCACAGTTACAAAAAGGTACCTAGAACTTAGAGTTCTTTTTGAGTCTTGGGTTTGTTCGGTAGCCATAGAAAGTTGCCTCGAAATGCTAAACTTAAAAGATTAAAAAAAGATTAGAATGATGAAAAAAGCAAAAAATAAAAAAAAATTATTTGTTTTTTGAGTAAGGTGAGGGCTTAGGTGGTCTGTATTTTGGCAGACATTTCGGCACTATTGAGCCTTTGTATTTTAGGTCTTTAGTAGAAACTTTGTACTATTGAGAAATAATATTACTTATGTAATTTATCCTAATTATTTTGTAAATAGCATGTAGCTTTGCTAGGGACTAGCAAAAGATAGGCATGGAGGTGTCATGTGCACAAATCTAATTGGACTAAAATATCTATTTATGCATGATGGGAACACCATCGTGAGCCTTAACTAGCCCATTTTAGTCTGGAATAAAAGATAAAAGCTCCTACATATTCATCTGAGGGTTGTATCTCCACCTTATTATGTTTTGAGAAGAGAACAAGAAACCTTGGTTAATTCTGTAATTTTAACGGCATATCATGAACACAAAATAATCATGGGGTTTCTATGGGGTTAATCTAAGGTCTAATATGCATTAAAGTCTAATAAGAGGGTCCATATAGATAGAAACAGGGTTTCACTCATTTTGAGAACCAATACAGCACCCGAAAGCCTAATTTCAGACCTGCTTAGATTATAGAGCTTTTGGTCAAGATAAAATTCATCTAAAAATTATAAAATCAATATAAAAATATTACTTAAGGTTTGGTATCCTTGATTTGACCTTTGGAATCTAGTTTGACCTTAAACAAAGTCTCAGACAGAAAGTTGCCCTAATTTGGGTTTCTAGGAAAATTGCCAGTCAAACTTGGTCAAAACTAAAATCTGACTTCACCATCATATTCCATGGGTCCAAGTTAGGTTTGTACCAGGATTTGGGCCCAATCACAGTCCATTTTGACATAGTTTGCATTTTAGTCTAGTCTAACTCATTCCTTCTCATTCGTAACCCTAACTTTTGAAATTGTTGCAATTAGGTCCATAACTTTCTCTTCATTCTTTGCAAATGGGTCCTTGCTGCCATTGGTGTGAACACACCAAGCTCCGTCAAGATTTGAGTGAGGATTTGTCACTCGATTCTCAATTAAACTCTCCCAAAATTGAAAGGGAGATTCCTTGAGGAATTTCCTTCCAAATAAACATGACCATGGACCTTGATTCCTTCCCAATCTCCCATGCATGGAAGATGTGGGTATCTAGTTTGCATGAAATTCTTGAGCTTCGCAGCCTTCTTTCCAAGCTTGGAGCTCCTCTTTTTAGGCCTATAAAATGACCTAGGACAAGAATCATTGCTCCCTAACGAGTTTTATGCCCAAAATTTCCTCATTTTCCCAACCTCTGGCCAGCTCCAAACTCCACTTTGGTGACCTCCTTCCTCCTGTCTCCTCTCCTGCTGCCACATACCATAAGAAACAAGTCCATCTTCCCCAACTTCTTCCACACCTCGCCGTACCAGTGAGGAGCTCCCTCTCCCTTCAAGTGTCGTCCTCCCACCCCCGGAGCCACCATCGTCTCTCGCATCGGCTAGTCATAGCTGGTGACATCTCCGCATCCCCTTTGTATGCAATCACCCTCATTCAACACCACATCTCCCATTGATACGACGCACACACACCCAACATTTGCTTCGATACACCTTCACGCCCGCGCCACCGTCATCCACTCTGTCTTCGATGTACCTTCGATGACTTCGCGAAGCCACCTCATCACACCAATCCATTCCCCACCAGTCTCAAAACTTCCGCCGCGACCACACAACCAAAACATAACAAGTAATTGAGGGGATTAGCCGCTCACGCACTCCACTCGACTCACGCACCTTTGCACCACCTTCTTGAGGTAGTCAGGCCTCCACACTCACTTGCTCCACACGTTGCACCCACCAATGCATTTGTCGTTCCACGGAGATCCTCCTGAGTGTATTTGATGTGGCCGTGGGGTCGTTCTCTGCTTCTCAGGTGACCGTCAAGCCTCTGCCACCACCCTCGACTTCTCCGACGTTAGCTACAGTTCTTCGACCATGACCTCTCCAGATTCCACCTCCAAGCTTTGCGGCTGACCTCTAGGTCCTTCGCCATGCACTCACTTGAACTCCGTAGCCTCATCTTCGACTTCAATCAGGGGCTTCGTCCTGCAACTGCACGGGAGGAGAACTGTCGACCAGATAGTCCCACAACATGGAACCTGAAGCCACTCGCATGTGATAAAAGGAATTCCACTCCTTGACCCCTCACCCAAGACACGGGGGTCAGGTCCCCGGCCACCCTTACCCGCTTACCTACCTCTGTGCACTCCTCACTAACGACCACACCCGCAAGCCTGGTCCACCATTTACGCCCGATTACCTGATTAAGGTTGGGTCGCTAAGAGAAAGAAGAAGAAAGAGAGAGAGGGGGGTGTTTTGCGCTTTGCGCCTCTACTCTCTATTCCTAGCCGATTTGAAAAGGCCTTTGCCTCTGTGGAGCTATGGTTGCCTCTTTCTTGAGGCAAGAAGGAGAGAGGAGGCCTTTGCCTCTTCTATTGGAGCTGAGCCCTGAGTAACTTAAGGCGTCTGATGCCTTGTGCCTTCGTCTAATCTCTACTAGTGCTTTAGTACTACATACTGTTGGGATATTTAATTGGTTGATGTGCATATTTGATTGAGAAATACTGTGCACTTATTTGAGCTTAACATTAGGGTTAATTTGGTGATTCAATTCACCATTTTAATTGATTCTTTTCGCACATTGCTACCTGATTTCATATATATATCATTTTGAGTAGTTTTGAATGAAGCTTTGGTTATAATTGCTTATATTTCTGATTAAATTGTGATTAGTAAGATTGAATTGCCATTATTTGTTCCCTATGTTCTACCTCAGACTCTTCTACGAGTCTGAGCATATAAAATGATTTGAGCGATTTTATCCTATACTATGATGCATCTATTAAACAACAACAAATTCACTTAAACAATACATGTTCTAACTGTCATAGAAGCATCATGCATTATAAATAATACACAACATGCATAATCACGCATTTAGACTAATTTGTACAAATTTTTTCGTAATTCGCCTCTTATTGTGTGTTCTCTCTGAATCGAGGGGTTTAAAAATGATACATCACAGTATAGCCAATAAAGTGCGAAAATAAATGGAATTTATGCTCGAATAGAAATCTGAGGTCAAACACAGGGAGCAAGTAGCAAATCAATCTCAAAATCACAATTCTAAGTAAAATATATAAGCAATTGCAACCAAAACTTGATTCAGAGCTATTCAAGAATGATATATCAATAATTCAAATACTAATGTGCAAAAATAATGGGCAAAAATGGTGATTTGAATCACCAAATTAACCCTAGACAATTTAGTCGCAATTATTTGGGATGCTTGAAAAGTGAATATCAACCAATTTCCACGTCAGTTAGTATATCAATGATGCAATAGTAGCCTAGAAGCAGCAATAGAGGCAAAGGCCTCTCTTCTTCAAGCCTCATTGAGAAGCACGAGCATAGCATAGAGGCACGAAAGCCTCTCAGAGACTAGGTGTTGAGAGTAGAGGTGCAAAGGGCAAAAACCCCCTCCCCTCTCTCACTTTCTTCTTTCACTTCTCAAACCCGATTAATCGGGTAACCAGATCTGGATATGGGCCATGTCGCTTGCGTGTATGACGGGTGAGGCATGCATTGAGGCATACGTGGGGACCTGACCCCCTTGACTTGGGCGAGGGGTCGAGGGAAGAAATTCCATTTATCCCACACCAAGAGCTCTAATCTTCATGATGTGGGACTAATTGTCCCACAGTCTTTGCATGCGAGCAACTATGGCAGAGTGTCTCAATTGGGGCTACAGCTACGGATGAAGGTCCCAATTGGGAACCTGGAGACACTCTTGAAGGAAATCCGCAGCACCTGGGGAAGTTTCCTGGAGGTTTGACAACCGAAATACTGCAAACAAGGTCAGAGGAGTTGAGGTAGCAACGAAGGTTCGGGGAAGTACCTAAAATAGGAAATATGAGCTAAATGGTGGTCGTGGTGATGCGTGTGAGTGAGTGAGGAGGTTGGGTGAGCTCGGAGGAGGCTAGAGTTTGTGTAGGTGTTTGGTGGATAGTTGAGGCAAGCAATCCCCTTAATTTCTTTATGGGCTTTGCTCATGTGGATGAGGCAGAGCTTTTGGGACAAGCGGTAGGTGATTTGGAGTGAAGTGGACGTGCAACTGTGCCAAAGGTAAGCCAGCCATGGGGAAGATGATGATGGAGCAGGTGCGACGGTGGTCGAAGTGAGATGTAGTGATGTGGTTGTGATAAGTAGAATGCAAGGAGTTAAAGAAGCTAGCTAACGGATGAAAGGGAGTGGAGATGGCACCTGTTGCGGTATGGCCAGCGTTGGAGACGAAGTGTAACGAGCGTGTGGCCTAGACGTCTTTTAAGACGTCTGGAAGGTTGTCCAGACGTCTGACCAGACGTCTGGGATAGTTTCCAGACGTCTGGAAATCCGTTATTTTTGACACACGCGAGTCGTCTGTGCGCCTGAGCGCGCAGATCGCATATTCGCCCTACCTCCCTCCTGCGGCTGCAGGATTCCCCTGCCGCGAATCCTTCTCTGTCCTCTCCGTGCGGCCTTAAAAGGCCACGCCTCCCCTCCCGTCTCCACCGTCTCCTCCTTCTCCTCCTTCAGCCAGTGAGCGTGAGCATGAGCGTGAGCGCGAGGGCGGCAGCGGCGGCCGCAGTGAGCGCGGAGGAGGTGCGGCGTGCGAGAGCGGAGCTCTACCGTGAGGGCGAGCTCGCCGGAGCGGCTTGGCTGGCCGGCGGAGGGCGCAGGGGGTGCGGAGCGACGCGGAGAGGGACCTGCTGCGGTCTGAGCAGCAGACGGGTGAGGTACGACGCGGGCGGCGTCGCGAGCGGAGGCCGAGTAGCACCCTGATGCTGGAAAAATTTCCAGAATCAGACGTCTGGGTTGATAGGCAGACGGCGAGGACGACGTCTGGTAGCTCATACAGACGTCTGAAAGGTGTGTATTCTGCTTTCTTCTTCCTTCCTGTCGACTGACCATACTAAGGGAGGGAGTTGGCTGTGCGCAGGCTCGCTGATTCGCCATCCTTTGCGAATCAGACGTCTGGAAGTTGTACCAGACGGCGGGAGTAACCTCCAGACATCCGGGGTGACCATCGGACGTCTGGGAGCTAGGCCAGACATTCCCGCAGACTTCTGGACATCTGGGAAACCACGCTGGACAGGTAATTCTCTGATCCACTCTTTAAGACGTCTGGAAGAAGTTCCAGACGTCTGATCTTGCACAGTATCGTCTTTTTCGACCCGTTTAGGGCTCGTTCGGGCTCCGTTTTCCACGATTCGAGTTGCGCTCTTTTCAGAATTAATTCCTCTACCCGTCTACAGTAGCTATACACTATTTTGAGACACTCCTTGTGTTTGATCCTTGTGATAGGACCTCGTTCTGTTGCAGTCTTGGGAGTCGTGGAGGCACGCGGGATTCCCGATCACGCCCCCATTACTCCTGTTGTACCTGGTAGAGTGGCTTAAGTTTATTATTAAAATCTGTTAAAGTATGGAACCATAACTAGAATCTAGGACATTGCATGAATCCTAGGAATGAGAAATGTATGGAATGATAGCTCCTAGGTGATGCATGAATCCTAGGGCTAGAAAACTAGTTGTATGCTAGATCCTAGGATGTGGCATGAACCCTAGGATGGAAAAACTAGTGGAATGTATAATACTGCAGTCTTGGAAAAATGGAAAGGAATATAAAGCTGCCTGTAAATTTAATTAACAGCTGCCTGTTATGAATAAAGAAACATGATTGAGATCCTGGATTGTGAGAACGTGAAACTGGAAAGTGAAACATATGATGTTCTGAGATAAAGAGCTGGAACCCTACGGGGAATTAGGAGTGGAACTCCTGGAAAGAAAAAGGAATGGAACTGAGATGTAGTTTCTACTATCTCTTGGGTACGCAGTACCAAGGGAAGTACCTGTACCTATTTTGTGCAGAGTGGGGCCAGCCACCCCAGGGACTCGGGGTTAGGATTGGCCGCTCTGTACCGACTTGTTGGCGCTCATGTACATAGTATCGAGGAGAGCTACTAGTGTTAGGAGAGTACTAGCTACCCCACGGGCACCGGGGTTCTTCTAGCCTCCTTCACCGACTTGTTAGGCCCACTAGGGCAAACCAGGGTAGTCAGGCGAGGGTGCGCGGACTGTGGAGGGGCAAGGCCCCGGTTTGGTTACTGTGGAGGGGTTGGACCCCTGTTACTGAGAGGGCTCTGCCCTGGTTCCGTGCTGTGCTTTGGGCGCACCCGTTAACGGAAACGACTGACCGCGTGCCAGTGGGGGCTAGCTACCTGTGCGTTATCGCGCGTGCCGTAGTCACCGTTACGTCTGTCAGTGACCTTGGGTGGTTGACTGAGGGTAGGATCACCACGGGGGACTCTCCCGGCCAGGAGAGCACCACGTGCTACTTCTACTTTTGGAAAAGACTGCAATCAAGATCGTTCCCACGAGGACATTCGAGATCAAGTAAAGGATCTGAGAAATAAATGAAATAGTGAGAAAATTGAAAGATGTGAATAAAGGAAGTAATAGAACATAACAGCTACTGTACACTCTACTGTTGTCTTTAGTTAGTTTGCCACTCTACTCAGCGTTTTGCTGACGTGTTACACTCGTTACCTTTTTCAGGACCAGGTGTTGAGCAGCCAGGGTCAGCGGCTGCAGAGGACGCTGGGCCGAGTAGGGTCCAGTAGAGTTTACCACAGTCTTTTTTACTTCTTTTGTTTCTGTTATAGTGAGTAGTTTTTGTTTCCGCTGTACTTTCTTTACCTGCAGTTCTTGTTATATGATAAATGTTGTTCTACTGTTGTCGTGGTATCTACTGTAGTAGTTTCTTTCCTTACTGCTATACTTCCTTACTGTTAGTTATATTCATGCTGAATGTGGTTTATTTTACTGCTCTTTTGGTTACTTCCTCGTTGGACGACTAGGTCTTTGGATTACTCGAGTCGGTCCGGTTCTCGTGTCTCGTAGGGACTCGGGAACCGGGTCGTTACAAGATGGTATCAGAGCAAGGTCATCCCGAGAAGTGAATCAATTGACTGGAAAATAACCAATTCACATGTTTACAACTAGAGTGGCCACCACAACATATCTCTTGACATGAGCTCTTAGAAGTTTCGTTAGGTACCGTCTGTTTTGACGTTTTTCGTTTTGTTTCGCATCTCCATTATAGGAGATGCCTCGTCGTGGAGCTAGGAGGGTGGGCCGCAGCCGAGGTCGGGGCTCGAGGGATGATGTGTCGGGCTTCGAGTACATACTACCCCTCCTCTTCTCCTGAGCATACCGTCTCCGGACCTCGTCCAACTGATTCGAGAGGTGGTTCGAGAAGAATTTCAGCTTCCACCTGAAGGTTCGTCCCTACCAGGAGGGGTGACGTAATAAAATTGCGGAAATAAAAATATAAAAAGCAATCTCACAAAAATAAGCAATCACAAAATGTGCACAAAGATTTTTAGGTGGAAACCCAAACCGGGTAAAAACCACCACCTAACCCTCTCGAGTTAGGATTTTCCGATCAACCTAGTTGATCAAATCCACTAACCGAATCACTTTGAAACGAGGGTGATTCAACCTCAGTACAACCACGCTACAAGTACGAGGGTAGCGTTCCTCAACCCCTTCTCTCCACGAGAAGGATTTTGTCCCACGAAGGAGACGGGAATTCGCAAAGCGAATACCCAACCAAAATACAAAGATAAAATAAAACAACAGTCCTATAGAGCCAACAAAATTAAACCTAGCTTCTATAGGAAATAGGAAACTCCCCTTTGCAAGGAGTGCGTCGACGATGACGTGGTGCGTGTGCCACGCGATGGCGCTACGTCGCTCTCGTTATCAACGGCGGGAGAGCGGGTGCGCAACTTGAATTTAGCTCTCAAGATGATGGAGCTTGAGCTTGGAGAGCAAGATCTTTTCTGGACACAAAAGAGTGTGAGAGTGTATATCTTGTGTCTTGTTTTTCTAAGTCTATCTTGTGTTACAAAGGTTCCCCTCTATTTATAGAGGCCTTAGGAAGGCTTTGGAAGGCTTGGAAAAGCTTCCATAGCCGTTGGGTGCAAAGCCTAAGAGAATCAGGCCGAAATCAGGACAATGATTACACTTCACAGGGTTATCAGACGTCTAACTCTGGCATCAGACGTCTGGAAGGCCACTTTAAGACGTCTGATTCCAAGGTCAGACATCTGATTCTATGCGGGTTTCTCCTTGACTTGAATCAGATCTAAACAGGGTTTTTGTGCAAGTCCATCAGACGACATACAGGACGTCTGGCACTATTTCTGGACGTCTGGAAACCTACTTTTACTGTGGGAATTGATTTCCAAACGTTGCAACGGCTAGAAAATCTCTGAGAAGAGATTTTGGGTCAGCCGAGGCAAAACGGTCATTTATCAGACGTCTGTAAAGTCCTATGGACGTCTGATAAGGCTCTAACGGTCATAATCTTGAGTGTTTTCTAAGCCAGCCAACGGTCCACTAACTGGACGTCTGGCAAAGTCATCAGACGTCTCCTAAGACGTCTGGTCTAAGGTCTGGACGTCTGATTTCATCAGACAGAACTAACTATGTCCAGCCTAACAGTTATCAGATGTCTGAAACAACAGTCAGACGTCTTAAAATTCTTTATCAGACGTCTGATTTGGGAATTAGACGTCTGGAAATGCTGTTTGAGCCCTATATTGGTTTTCTAAGTATTCTACAGAAAACCTAAGTATCCTAGGGTTGTGCAGGTGTTCCTAGGACTACTTTTAGGGTACTTTGAGGCTCTTTAACATAATGTTCTAAGGAATCAAAAAGAGCAAGAAAATAAATACAAGAGATACATGAAAGGATAAAAAAGAATCTATCCTATTCTTCTTGTCTTCCATCTCCAATCTTTCGCTCCACGCGATCCTCCTGTGTTTTCCGTCAAGCTCCTCCAATCCGTCCTGGATGCGAGCTTGAACTCCGTCTAAACACGTCCACATTTGCAATTGACCTGAAATCTAGGACTCAAATTGCAAATGTTAAATAACACGTGTTTTGTTATCATCAAAACAAATGATCGTGGTGCTCTAGCACCAACAATCTCCCCCTTTTTGATGATGACAAAACCGTAAATAATAATGCATAAAAATCCTCCCCCTTTTTGACATTATCAAAAAGGTTTGATTGATTTTATATTTCCTATTACTCCCCCTTAAAACATGCTCTTCTATTTATTTTTAACAAAGGTAATGTCCTCCCCCTTTTTATAACAACAAGATAGCTATTATTTTTCTCCCCCTTACTAAAGGAAATTTAGCTAACTTGTATCTCCCCCTTAAAAATTGACAATAAGCTCATCATTTTTAACTCCCCCTATCTAAATGCTTATAAAAAGGATAGGGTTAAGAATTTTACCTCACCTACCATGGCCAATAAAATGGCCCGAATGGTGGTGGTGGATGCCACATCGGATGGGGCTCCCATCCGTAGCTTGGAGGCCCGGGCATTGGCGCCGGTCTCCAATCTGGTGGTCGACGTGCGGCGGCTCCGTCGTTTGTTCGCCGTCTCGTCGGTCTTCTTGTTCTCCTCCTTGGTCTACTCCTTGGTTCTCCCAACTTGAGTTGACCAGCCTTGAGCTTGTAGGTCCAGTCCTTTATGTTGTAGTCATCCCTGAACCCTACAAAACAAGATTCTAATTCTTTCTTCGGTATCCAAGTGAGCTTGGATCCGGATTTGTTAGAAGGTCTCCTTGATGGAGATCCTTTCTCAACCTTAGGGCTATAAAAATTATCAACTTTGTTGATTAATTTGTTAGAATTTTCCCTAAGACATGTGATTTCTTTTTCTATAATATCCATCTTAGTCTTTAAATCAGAAATTTCTAACTTTAGACTATTATTTTCCTCAAACAATTTAGTATTTTCATTGATGAGGTTATGATTATCTAATAATAATAGGTTATCATCCTTAGGACTAGCTTCTATGTCCTTAAGTTGTTTTTCTAACCTATCATTTTCATTTTTAAGAAAACTAAGGTTCTTCTTCATGCTTTTGTTTTCTATTTTTAGTGATTTACTAATCTCGAATAATTCATTAAAAGCTTCTTGTAAATCAAAATTTACCTCTTCATCGGAGTCGCTTCCGCTTTCACTGTCGCTATTGGTTCCTCTAGCCATGAAACCAAAGCAAGTGGTTTCTTCTTCTTTTTCTTCTTCTTCTTCCTCCGAGCTGGAATCCTCATGAGTGCCTTCCAACCTCCTCCATATCTCGTGGGCGGTGGTGCACTGTTGGATTTTCTCGAACTCTTCCGGACTCAACGCGCAATACAGGGCATTCATTGCCTTTGCGTTGAGTGAGAGCTCTAGAATCTGCACCTGCGAGTAGCCTCCTTGGGGTCGCTTCGGGATCTCGTATGGGGTTTCGCAACATCCCCATACCTCGAATTCAGTGGCTTGGAGCCACGTCTTCATCCTCAGCTTCCAGTAGCTGTAGTTGTTCCCGTCAAAGTAGGGTGGACGGGTTGTGGACTGCCCCTCGGAAATCCTACTTGTGGAACAGCTTCCCTCCATGTTTAGATCCTCGCCGGTTTGTAATGCCGAAAATGCGAGACCTGCTCTGATACCAATTGAAGGTTCGTCCCTACCAGGAGGGGTGACGTAATAAAATTGCGGAAATAAAAATATAAAAAGCAATCTCACAAAAATAAGCAAACACAAAATGTGCACAAAGATTTTTAGGTGGAAACCCAAACCGGGTAAAAACCACCACCTAACCCTCTCGAGTTAGGATTTTCCGATCAACCTAGTTGATCAAATCCACTAACCGAATCACTTTGAAACGAGGGTGATTCAACCTCAGTACAACCACGCTACAAGTACGAGGGTAGCGTTCCTCAACCCCTTCTCTCCACGAGAAGGATTTTGTCCCATGAAGGAGACGGGAATTCGCAAAGCGAATACCCAACCAAAATACAAAGATAAAATAAAACAACAGTCCTATAGAGCCAACAAAATTAAACCTAGCTTCTATAGGAAATAGGAAACTCCCCTTTGCAAGGAGTGCGTCGACGATGACGCGGTGCGTGTGCCACGCGATGGCGCTACGTCGCTCTCGTTATCAACGGCGGGAGAGCGGGTGCGCAACTTGAATTTAGCTCTCAAGATGATGGAGCTTGAGCTTGGAGAGCAAGATCTTTTCTGGACACAAAAGAGTGTGAGAGTGTATATCTTGTGTCTTGTTTTTCTAAGTCTATCTTGTGTTACAAAGGTTCCCCTCTATTTATAGAGGCCTTAGGAAGGCTTTGGAAGGCTTGGAAAAGCTTCCATAGCCGTTGGGTGCAAAGCCCAAGAGAATCAGGCCGAAATCAGGACAATGATTACACTTCACAGGGTTATCAGACGTCTAACTCTGGCATCAGACGTCTGGAAGGCCACTTTAAGACGTCTGATTCCAAGGTCAGACGTCTGATTCTATGCGGGTTTCTCCCTGACTTGAATCAGATCTAAACAGGGTTTTTGTGCAAGTCCATCAGACGACATACAGGACGTCTGGCACTATTTCTGGACGTCTGGAAACCTACTTTTACTGTGGGAATTGATTTCCAAACGTTGCAACGGCTAGAAAATCTCTGAGAAGAGATTTTGGGTCAGCCGAGGCAAAACGGTCATTTATCAGACGTCTGTAAAGTCCTATGGACGTCTGATAAGGCTCTAACGGTCATAATCTTGAGTGTTTTCTAAGCCAGCCAACGGTCCACTAACTGGACGTCTGGCAAAGTCATCAGACGTCTCCTAAGACGTCTGGTCTAAGGTCTGGACGTCTGATTTCATCAGACAGAACTAACTATGTCCAGCCTAACAGTTATCAGACGTCTGAAACAACAGTCAGACGTCTTAAAATTCTTTATCAGACGTCTGATTTGGGAATTAGACGTCTGGAAATGCTGTTTGAGCCCTATATTGGTTTTCTAAGTATTCTACAGAAAACCTAAGTATCCTAGGGTTGTGCAGGTGTTCCTAGGACTACTTTTAGGGTACTTTGAGGCTCTTTAACATAATGTTCTAAGGAATCAAAAAGAGCAAGAAAATAAATACAAGAGATACATGAAAGGATAAAAAAGAATCTATCCTATTCTTCTTGTCTTCCATCTCCAATCTTTCGCTCCACGCGATCCTCCTGTGTTTTCCGTCAAGCTCCTCCAATCCGTCCTGGATGCGAGCTTGAACTCCGTCTAAACACGTCCACATTTGCAATTGACCAGAAATCTAGGACTCAAATTGCAAATGTTAAATAACACGTGTTTTGTTATCATCAAAACAAATGATCGTGGTGCTCTAGCACCAACACCACCCACATCGCCACCCCCTCCCCCTTCCGAGCGTATGACAGGGGAGTTAGTGGTGGAACGAGATTTCCGCCGCCACACTAGGCACGTTAGGAGGACTCAAAGGAGACACGTGGCGTCCGCAGGAGAGCCGTCACGTTGTACAGGGCCATCAGTGGCCTTTAGGGGCCCTCGACAGGGGCCAGTCGCTAGCACCGGACCCCCGCCTAGTCGACAGCAGGGACTCACTGAGGGCGGGAGTCGGGTTCCCCTCTGCTACCAGTGTGGCCAGTCGGGCCACGTCAGGAGGGACTGCCCATCAAGGGCAGGAGGTCAGCGGATACTTCCCGTGCAGAGCACTGGAGGGCGCGCAGGAGGCCGCGGTTCCCAGGCACGAGGAGGAGGACAGCAGTCGCGAGGAGGGTACCGGCCAGCACCTACCCGTCCGACGCAGAGTGTGGCTGCTTCGTCCGCACCTAGATCTGAGGGGCATATCAACGCCCTAACACACAGGGACGCCAGAGCTTCGGAATCCGTGGTAGCAGGTATGGTTGCAGTTTCTGGCAGACTCGTTTACACGCTTTTCGATTCCGGCGCTACGCACTCGTTTGTCGCAGCCAGTTTCGCAGTTAGTTTGGACCAGGATTATACACTGTTAGAAAATCCGTTCGTAATCAGAGGTCCAAGTGGTCAGCTGTTTGTAGCTGAAGAGGTGTACACGGATTGCGAGGTCAGTGTTGGAGGACATAGCCTGCCAGCTGACCTGATTATGATCCAGATGGAGGACTTTGGTGTGATTCTGGGGATGGATTGGTTGTCCGCTTACCATGCCTTGGTGGACTGTTTTGAGAGGAAGATTGCCTTCTCCATTCTGGAGTTGCCTTCTTTCGAGTTTCACGGACAGCCAGAGGACGGAGGTTTCAGGTGCATTTTGGCACTTCGGGCGGCGAGACTTTTGAGCCAGGGGTGTGAGGGCTTCCTAGCCTGTGTGGTGGCAGAGCCCAGCCCTGTGGCAGACTCCCAGAGCATCCCGATGGTCAGAGAGTACCCCGATGTGTTTTCAGACGAGTTACTAGGACTACTGCCCGAGCGTGAGATCGAGTTTGAGATCTCACTAGTACTAGGGACCAGCCCCATCTCCACCGCGGCATACAGGATGGCACCGCTTGAGCTGCGAGAGCTCAAGTCCCAGTTGCAGGACCTTTTGGAGAAAGGTTTCGTGAGGCCCAGTGCATCTCCCTGGGGAGCCCCGGTACTGTTTGTCAAGAAGGATGGGACCCTACGCCTTTGTGTGGACTACCGACAGCTGAATAGGGTCACCATCAAGAACAGATATCCGCTGCCAAGGATCGACGATTTGTTTGACCAGTTGCGGGGTGCCACGGTGTTTTCCAAGATAGACTTGAGGTCTGGATACCACCAGTTGAGGATCAGGGAGACCAACGTCTCCAAGACAGCTTTCCGCACCCGGTACGGACACTACGAGTTTTCGGTCATGCCGTTTGGGCTGACCAATGCCCCCGCTGCTTTCATGGACCTGATGAACCGGGTGTTTAGACCGTACTTGGACTAGTTCTTGGTGGCTTTCATAGATGATGTACTCATCTATTCTAGAGATCGGACGCAGCACGGACAGCACTTGCGGATGGTTCTGGACACTCTGAGGCGACGCAGGCTGTACGCCAAATACAGCAAGTGCGAGTTCTGGTTGAGGGGGGTGACCTTCTTGGGTCATGTGATCTCTGGAGACGGCCTGGCGGTGGACCCCGCCAAGGTCGAGGTAGTGCTCAGGTGGGAGAGACCGCGCTCAGTCACTGAGATTCGCAGTTTCCTGGGACTAGCTGGCTACTACAGACAGTTCATCAGAGGGTTTTCGCAGATTGCACATCCTATGACACAGTTGACCCGGAAGGACGTGCCTTTCGCTTGGACAGATGCCTGTGAGGCGTGTTTTCTGGAGCTGAAGGAGAGGTTGACCTCAGCTCCCGTGCTCACCATCCCTGACAGTAGTGGCAGGTTCGTTGTGTACACAGACGCTTCCTTGCAGGGGTTAGGAGGTGTGCTCATGCAGAGGGGTCATGTTGTCGCTTACGCTTCGCGGCAACTGAAGCCCCATGAGCATACCTACCCTACCCATGACCTAGAGTTGGCAGCTGTTGTCTTCGCGCTGAAGACCTGGAGGCACTACTTGTACGGTGAGACCTTCGAGATTTTTACAGATCGCAAGAGCCTCAGATATCTTTTTGACCAGAAGGAGCTCAACATGAGACAGAGATGTTGGTTGGAGCTCTTGAAGGACTACGATTGCAGCATCTCCTACCACCTGGGAAAGGCCAATGTGGTGGCTGACGCCTTGAGCCGTAAGGCGCCCGCACGCTTGGCCAGTCTACAGTTACAGAGTTGGAGCCTTTTGGAGGAGGTGGGCAGTTGGCGACCTCTAGAGTTACGAGGATACTGTGGGGCAGTGACGGTGACACGACAGACCAGGCCAGAGCTGATAGACCGTATCATCACAGGACAGATGGCCGATCCGTACTTGCAGTCTTTGCGCGACAGAGTACTATCAGGGGACCTAGGGGACTTCTCTTTCACAGACCAGGTGCTACGTTTGAGGGGACAGCTGTGCGTTCCCAGAGACGAGGAGCTGTTGAGAGAGCTCCTGACTGAGGCACACGGTTCCAGATTCACCATACATCCCGGGAACACGAAAATGTACCACGACTTGAGACGCGAGTTTTGGTGGAGAGGGATGAAGCGGGATGTGGGTGAGTTCATGCAACAGTGCTTAGTGTGCCAGCAGGTGAAAGCCGAGCATCAGAGGCCTGCAGGGCCTCTTCAGCCGCTTCCAGTGCCAGAGTGGAAGTGGGAGAGCATCACCATGGACTTGGTGGTGGGCTTACCTGTTACCCAGCGGGGACACGACGCAGTCTGGGTAATAGTGGATAGATTGACGAAGACGGCGCGTTTCTTGCCGATCCGAGTCACTTTGGGATCAGCACAGTTGGCAGAGAGGTATATCCGAGATGTGGTACGACTATACGGAGTTCCGCGGGAGATCGTATCCGACCGGGATACCCGCTTTACGTCCCAGTTTTGGGCTGAGTTTCAGCAGCCGTTGGGGACGAGGTTGGGGTTTAGCACAGCTTACCACCCCCAGACGGACGGACAGTCTGAGCGCACGATACAGACACTTGAGGACCTTTTACGTGCCTATGTACTGGAATGGAGGGGCTCTTGGGAGGAGCACCTGCCCCTGGCAGAGTTTGCATACAATAACAGTTATCGCTCGAGCATCGACATGGCTCCCTACGAGGCTCTGTACGGACGGAAGTGTACGGCACCCTTGAGTTGGGTTGAGGTGGGGACCAAGTGGGAGGTTGGCCCCAGGTTGATCCGGCAGAGTCAAGAGGTAGTTGAGCAGATCCACAGATGACTCCGCACTGTCAGGAGCAGACAGAAGAGCTATGCGGATCGGAGACGTAGAGAGGTGCAGTTTGAGGTTGGGGACCACGTCTTCCTTCGTGTTTCTCCCATGAAGGGTTACAGCGGTTTGGGGTGAGAGAGAAGCCCACGCGAGGTTCGTGGGGCCCTTTGAGGTCCTGGAGCGGGTTGGACCCGTTGCTTACAGACTTGCCCTACCCCCGCAGCTTTCTGGTGTGCACGACGTGTTCCACGTGTCCAACCTCAGGAAGTACGTAGCCGTTTCCAGTCACGTACTGAGTCACGAGAGCGTCGAGGTGAGCGATGACCTGACCTAACCCGAGCGGCCAGTGCAGATCCTAGACCGAGCCGTCCGCAGTTTGAGACGAAGGCAAGTAACCCTGGTAAAGGTTTGTAGAGGAGCCAGCGGTACGAGGAGGCTACCTGGGAGCCTGAGGCGGCAATGCGGGAGCGGTACCCGGAGCTTTTCGCGGGTAAGTCTTTTCGGACCGGCTTCGGTCCTCTTTGAGTTTGTTATGGTTATTCGGACGTCTTTTCCCGCACCGTAGTTGGCGCAAGTTTCAGGGACGAAACTTCCTTTGAGTTTGTTATATTGTAACGAGCGTGTGGCCTAGACATCTTTTAAGACGTCTGGAAGGTTGTCCAGACGTCTGACCAGACGTATGGGATAGTTTCCAGACGTCTGGAAATCCGTTATTTTCGACACACGCGAGTCGTCTGCGTGCCTGAGCGCGCAGACCGCATATTCGCCCTTCCTCCCTCCTGCGGCTGCAGGATTCCCCTGCCGCGAATCCTTCTCTCTCCTCTCCACGCGGCCTTAAAAGGCCATGCCTCCCCTCCCGTCTCCACCGTCTCCTCCTTCTCCTCCTTCAACCAGTGAGCGTGAGCGTGAGCGCGAGCGCGAGGGCGGCAGCGGCGGCCGCAGTGAGTGCGGAGGAGGTGCGACGTGCGAGAGCGGAGCTCTGCCGTGAGGGAAAGCTCGCCGGAGTGGCTTGAATGGCCGGCGGAGGGTGCAGGGGGCACAGAGCGACGCGGAGAGGGACCTGCTGCGGTCTGAGCAGCAGACGCGCGAGGTACGACGCGGGCGGCGTCGCGAGCGGAGGCCGAGTAGCGCCCAGATTCTGGAAAAATTTCCAGAATCAGACGTCTAGGTTGATAGGCAGACGGCGAGGACGATGTCTGGTAGCTCATACAGACGTCTGAAAGGTGTGTATTCCGCTTTCTTCTTCCTTCCTGTCGACTGACCGTACTAAGGGAGGGAGTTGGCTGTGCGCAGGCTCGCTGATTCGTCATCCTTTGCGAATCAGACGTCTGGAAGTTGTACCAGACGGCAGGAGTAACCTCCAGACGTCCGGGGTGACCATCAGACGTCTGGTAGCTAGGCCAGACATCCCTGTAGACTTCTGGACGTCTGGGAAACCACGCTGGACAGGTAATTCTCTAATCCACTCTTTAAGACGTCTGGAAGAAGTTCCAGACGTCTGATCTTGCACAGTATCGTCTTTTTCGACCCGTTTAGGGCCCGTTCGGGCTCCGTTTTCCGCGATTCGAGTTGCACTCTTTTCAGAATTAATTCCTCTACCCGTCTACAGTAGCTATACACTATTTTGAGACACTCCTTGTGTTTGATCCTTGTGATAGGACCTCGTTCCGTTGCAGTCTAGGGAGTCGTGGAGGCACGCGGGATTCCCGATCACGCCCCCATTACTCCCGTTGTACCTGGTAGAGTGGCTTAAGTTTATTATTAAAATCTGTTAAAGTATGGAACCATAACTAGAATCTAGGACATTGGATGAATCCTAGGACTGAGAAATGTATGGAATGATAGCTCCTAGGTGACGCATGAATCCTAGGGCTAGAAAACTAGTTGTATGCTAGATCCTAGGATGTGGCATGAACCCTAGGATGGAAAAACTAGTGGAATGTATAATACTGCAGTCTTGGAAAAATGGAAAGGAATATAAAGCTGCCTGTAAATTGAATTAACAGCTGCCTGTTATGAATAAAGAAACATGATTGAGATCCTGGATTGTGAGAACGTGAAACTGGAAAGTGAAACATATGATGTTCTGAGATAAAGAGCTGGAACCCTACGGGGAATTAGGAGTGGAACTCCTGAAAAGAAAAAGGAATGGAACTGAGATGTAGTTTGTACTGTCTCTTGGGTACGCAGTACCAAGGGAAGTACCTATACCTGTTTAGTGCAGAGTGGGGCCAGCCACCCCAGGGACCCGGGGTTAGGATTGGCCGCTCTATACCGACTTGTTGGTCCTCGTGTACGTAGTACCGAGGAGAGCTACTAGTGTTAGGAGAGTACTAGCTACCCCACGGGCCCCGGGGTTCTGCTAGCCTCCTTCATCGACTTGTTAGGCCCACTAGGGCAAACCAGGGTAGTCAGGCGAGGGTGAGTGGACTGTGGAGGGGCAAGGCCCCGGTTTGGTTACTGTGGAGGGGTTGGACCCCTGTTACTGAGAGGGCTCTGCCCTGGTTCCGTGCTGTGCTTTGGGCGCACCCGTTAACGGAAACGACTGACCGCGTGCCAGTGGGGGCTAGCTACCTGTGCGTTATCGCGCGTGCCGTAGTCACCGTTACGTCTGTCAGTGACCTTGGGTGGTTGACTGAGGGTAGGATCACCACGGGGGACTCTCCCGGCCAGGAGAGCACCACGTGCTACTTCTACTTTTGGAAAAGACTGCAATCAAGATCGTTCCCACGAGGACATTCGAGATCAAGTAAAGGATCTGAGAAATAAATGAAATAGTAAGAAAATTGAAAGATGTGAATAAAGGAAGTAATAGAACATAACAGCTACTGTACACTCTATTGTTGTCTTTAGTTAGTTTGCCACTCTACTCAGCGTTTTGCTGACGTGTTACACTCGTTACCTTTTTCAGGACCAGGTGTTGAGCAGCCAGGGTCAGCGGCTGCAGAGGACGCTGGGCCGAGTAGGGTCCAGTAGAGTTTACCACAGTCTTTTTTACTTCTTTTGTTTCTGTTATAGTGAGTAGTTTTTGTTTCCGCTGTACTTTCTTTACCTGCAGTTCTTGTTATATGATAAATGTTGTTCTACTGTTGTCGTGGTATCTACTGTAGTAGTTTCTTTCCTTACTGCTATACTTCCTTACTGTTAGTTATATTCATGCTGAATGTGGTTTATTTTACTGCTCTTTTGGTTACTTCCTCATTGGACGACTAGGTCTTGGGATTAGTCGAGTCGGTCCGGTTCTCGTGTCTCGTAGGGACTCGGGAACCGGGTCGTTACACGAAGGGTGCTCCGGTGCGAGATATCGGCAACGACGAAGGGTTAGAGGACACCTCACTGATATTGCGAGGTTTGGAAATATGTAGGGAAGGAGAACCGATCGCCTATGGTATGTGGCGGCTGTTGAAGAGGCTGGAGGAAGTGGTTGCCGGAGCGAGGTGGAGCTAGCCGGAGGTTGAGGAAGAAGAGGGGTTTTTGGCTTTATTTCTCGCTAACGATGTGAGGAATGCCATGGGGGTCTTTTATAGGTCTTAGGAGAGCTTGAAGAATAGGAAGCATGCTTCAAAAATTTCTTAGGATTCAAGAAGAATCCCAATGATTTCGTGGGCTTGCACGCATGAATCATTGGGGTTTAGGAATTAGAATCAATCCTAATAGGCTTTCTTATGTGTGAACATCAATCACACCAAATTTGGTGGGATTTGATTGTTAGTTGCATGGGATTTGAGTCGATCAAAACTAACCTGGAGGTTGGTTGACCTCCAATGGCAGCAAGGACCGATTTGAGATGAAGTTGAGGAGCTTTTTGCAAGGATTTCAAAAGCTTAGAGGCTATTTGATAGAATAAGAGTCAGACTTGGACCAATATGCAAACTATGTAAAAATAATCTCAAATTGGGCTCAAATTCTGGTACAAACCTAATTTGCACCCAAGAAATTTAATGGTGAAGTCAGATTTAGGTTTTGACCAAGTTTGATTGTGTAAATTATGCACAAGCCTAAATTAGGGCAACTTTTTATCTATGACTCTATTTTAGGTCAAAATGGCTCTGATGGTCAAATCAAATATACCAAACCCTATAGAATATTTTTCTATGAATTGTAGAGGGTTTAGGTGAATTTTATCCTAACCAAAACCTTAGTTAATTAAGAGGGTCTATTTTTAGGGTTCTAGATGTCCATTAATTCTTGAAATGCCTAAAAACCTATTACTGTCTGCATGGATGCACTTATTCGACATTAATGACCATATGACCTTTAATAAACCCTAAAATACCCTGTGGTTATTCTTTATTTGTGAAATGCGGTTAAAATTTTAGAAATAACCCTGGCTTCTTATCATCTCAAAATAGAACATTATGCTTATATGACCCTTTGATGGTTATGTAGGAGCTTTTATCAACTTTATTAGACCAAATTGTGCTAGTTATGACCCATGATGGTGTTCCCATCATACCCCATTGCCTAGATTTTGCTAGTTCTTTAGCAAAACTTTATGGACCAAATCAGTTATCTAGGTTGGATGTAACCATCAGGCTGCCCTACTAATCCTTATCTCTAGGAATTAGATCTTAATACCAATAATAGGACTAGAGGCACTCAAGTGGCAGCTTAGATCCATACTTGACTAGCTTTTGCCTTAGTCTGCCGCGAAGGTTTCTAAGGCCCATAGTAACTATCCTAAGGTTTGTTGGAACAAGCAGTTAAAGTACCCATGCTTGTAACATGGTTAGCCCAGGTTCAGTTTGCTAGTGCATTTTTTGTAAGAGAGAGAGGGATAGAAGAAGATTTTCATTTGTTGAGAGCTTTCTCTCTCTTTTTCTTTTCAGTATATTTCTCCTTAGATCTAACCTCAGATTGGATCTAAACACATTTTTTTATCAGATTCCTTGTCCCCACCATCAATCCTCTCTGGGTCCCTGGCAATCGATGCTTCAAGATAACACCGCCCATGGCAAACCTTAGAACCCTGGCTTTCGACACTTCGGGGTAATGCCATCCATGGCGTGCTATAGCTAAATCCAGACCCTATTAATCAACATTTTGTGATAATGCCGACCATGGCATCTAAACCAATAAAATGTGCTTACATGCCCCTGGTAGGATATTTAGATATCCTAGGAGATAAGCATTGAGGAGATGATATGTTATTATTCATCTTTGAGGGGAATTTCCTACCTCTCCACGTTGGAAACTTGTCCAAATCAACTTGTTTTCGAGTTGCTCCTAATCTAGATCTTAGGACCATTTACAGAACAGCATAAATGATTTTTGGCATGATTTCATATTTAAGCACACTGAACCAGATTGTGTGTGATCTAGGGTGCTTAAGTTATCGAGTCCCATAAACCAGAGGTCAGTTAACTGGCTGAATAATCCCTAAGCCATAGACCTAATACTCAAGCTTTGCTTTTTCCTCAACCTCTTGAGGACTAATCCGGATCTTCACAAGTACGTGAGTGTTTAAATCTTAGAACATATCCAAGAGGCCTAAGGTTGGTATTCGCCACTAATCCCTTAAGTTTTAGCCTTCCAGGTCTTAATTCATCATTCGATCCAACCTAGAAGTTAGATATGTTCCATATTATTTTTAAGGGACTCCACTTTTTTCTCCCTTCTTTTCTTTTCAATTTCCCTTCCTCCTTTTTCTCATTTTTCTATCAAATGGATCTTCTTTTTCCTCAACCTCCATTTTTTTTTTAATGAAATCCTTTTTGAGTTTTGATTTTCATGGAGTTTTGCAGTTTAATACCCCCCCATACATACGATTTGTAATGTCCTCATTGTAAATTAGGTGGGTTTGAGTTCAGCTTAGATCGTACATTAGAGCAGGTTGAAAGGCTTGGTGGATGGGTGGGGGTGAATATTGCGGACGATTTCAATCTCTAGTACATCTACCAGAGGTGGAGTCCGCTGTTCTTAATGGATGAACCCTAAAGTACAATATGAGTTCAGCAGAGAGTTATGTCAAAAGGATTTCGGGTTTTTTCAAAGAGATGACAGGTTGCCTTGCATTAAGTGCTAAGTTTAACGCCATCAGCTAGGCACAATAAGCTCAGGGAGATGTGATTGGCTGCATTTGTGATCTGATGGTCGAGAATTTGATGGCCACAGATAAGTATTAAAGCATGGTGAAGAGTCATTCCACGATATCTCTAATATGGGTCAAGTTGATTATTATCTAAATGTTCTTTCTTGAAATCTTGCTTAGGAATCATTCAGAAGGTGTAGTGGTCATGGGATTTTGAAATAGGTTTGTCATAGGTCCAGGACTCAACAGAGAAGTATCTAGTATCCTAGATGTGTGGTTCCTCTTGTGCATTATGGCCTATTAAATTGATACTCAATGAGTCATCTTGATTCTTGTCATTTGAATGTGAGATCGTTTCTTCAACAAATCACTTGAAGATTGGTCCCTCTAATGACTTTTCTCAATAATTCTCATCCTAATCGGAAATGAATGCTTGGAGAGTGCCTTTTGGATTGTCTAACTCCAATTCTGTAAAGGATTGATACTCTGGGTGTAGGTCCCTCTTAGTATCTGCCAATCTTGATTCCTAGAGGTCCTCAAAATGAAATGACTCTATGTCCATAAGATCTGAATTTGGTATGTGACCATGCTTCCCAACTTCCTAGGGTATGTTTTTAAGGTCAAATGTGAAAGCCTCTATTGTAGTTCTATCATTATGCTTAGTCAAGTCAGGATCATCTAAGATGTGAAATGTTTCTAATTCTGGCTCTAGGTTTTCTACCAAGGATATGGTCATGAGGTCCTGGATAAAACCTAGTTGTTTTGCTGAGCATTTCCCTTTTGTTGCCTCGAAAATATTAATCTCAACACATTGCTCTCCTAAGGCAATCATCATATGCCCTGATTCACAATTGATTATGGCTCCTATAGTAGCAAAGAATGGTCTTCCAAAAATCATAGGCATATCCTATATTTGTTGTGGCGTATCCATGTCGAGAATTAGGAAATCATCTAGGTAGCTGAAATTCTTAACTCTAATTACCACATCCTATACCATCCCAATCGGTGTGATCAGGGTTCTATCAGCTAGTTGCAAAGTGACATGAGTGGGTTTTAGCTGTCCGATCCGTAATTTTTAAAATATGGTGGTAGGGATGGGCTGACTGAAGCACCAAGGTCCAGTATAGCTCACTAGAAATTTGTATCACCAATATTGCTGTGGATTAGTGGGGTTCTTGGATCAAATTTCTTATGAGGGAAACTATTTTGGATTATGGCACTTACATTTTTAAACTGTACTACCTTCCCTTGTGTTGGTTCTTCCACCTCTTTTTTGGATAAGTCAGGTAAGGTTGGATTGAGAGTGAGGATATCAAGTAGTGGAATATTGACTTGTGCATTCCTCAAAGGTCTCGTTATATCAATTTCTGAAAATCCTCTAGTGTAGATGGATGGGCTATCTTTGAGGATGGTTTTTTGTTCTTTACCTATAGTATTGATCATGGCACAATCATGGTGTGGAGGTGGACGGGAGAAAGTCGTTTGTTGCTGTGATGTGGGAGTGGGGTTGGGTAAGTCATGGTGAGTTTTGGCTCAACTGAGGTGGATGGAGAAAATACGCAGGTATGGGTTGCTGGTCCAGGTTGGGTATAGAATGCTTGACCTTGAATTTGGTTTACAACATGCTTTTGGGTTGACACGCTATTTGGATTAGGTAGAGGTTGGGAGGGAACTGTGCCAGGATGGTAGGAATTCGCCATCAGTGTAAGCAGATTACGGACCTCTGTGATCTTATCTTTGTGTTATTTTCTAATGTCTGCCAAGGTTTGAAGGATTAAGGCCATTTGATCATCCTTAGGTGGGCCAGGCTAGAAATTTTGATTGGGTCTAGGCTGATTGAACTGATGTGGGTGCGGGGCCTGTGGTTGGGGTTGGAATTGAGGTCTCGGGTTTGGGTTATTTTCTGACCACGCAAAGTTTGGATGATTACACCATCCAGGGTTGTAGGTATTAGAGAAGGGATTGTTCTAGATGGCATGGAGGTCCTCGCAGGTTTGAGGAACTCTAGAGTATCAGGATATGAGGGTTTAGAGTTCCCGCAACTTTGGTAGTCTAGCCCGGAGTTTCCTCCAAGACTGAAATCAAACTGACGGGGGTGGATAGGCATCCATCCCTTGAGAGTGGTAGATGTTGTGTGCAACCTCCCTACCAGAGGGCACATGCGCATATGTGCTTTGCGATGCAGTGGTGGTCTTGTGTAGATGTCGAGTGATGTCCTCCACCTTTTTCTCAGTGATAGAGACCTTATTCAATTGACTGGCTACCAACTCCAAGTCAACGGATGCGGAAAGAACTCTAGTCTCGTGTACCCCTCGATTGTTTGTCATTGCGTAGGTAGTTATCTGGTTGTACGCACCCAGTGACTCATTATTTACGGAGTTCTTGCACATATTTTTGAGAATTCCCCAAATCTCGTCTTCATGCTGACCCATGATGCTACCACCACAGGTTGCAATGACAAAAAGCCTGATGTTGTCACGGAGCCCGTGGTAAAAGGATTGGACTTGTTCCCACTTCGGGACTCTGTGATGGGGGCATTTTGGAATGAGTGGTGACATGGCTTCACTCAACTCAGTAATTAAGTTAATTTCACTTAATTAAGAGTATAAGTCACTTAGGTTAACTCGAAATTGTGTCGGTTGTGTAGTATAGGGTCGAATTAACTTAACATTTTAGAAAATTTTATTGGTTGAGTCCAGGTCATTCACTGGGAGGTATAATAATTTTCTCCAAATTCACCAATTCTCTTTTATTTCTCTATAAGTTTAGGAGGTATAACTAAGTTGATTTTTAAAACATGAATTTTGCCAAAATATTTAAACTATAAAGAATATACAAAATTCCATATGAAAAACATATTTACTGAAAATGTTGTTTGTTTTCCAATTTTATTTCAAAAGAAATTAGGGCAATTAAAAGTTATTCTATTAAAACATGCCTTTTCACAAGTAAAACAAATTCAAAAAGTAATTAAAATGATGCAAGAAAAGATTTTCTTCATTTATTTTCTTCAGCCTCTCATCTTCTTTTCCTTTTCTTTCTCTTCTTTTATTTTCTTCTCTCTCTCGAGCTCTCTTTCTTACCTCTCTTCTGTTGTTCTTATCTTCTCCTGCCTTCGTTTCTTCCCTTAGTCTTCTCCTTTTGTTCCTTAATCTCTTTTCCTTAGTGCCTGTGCTCCTTTCTTCCTTAGCCTTCAGCTTCAACACTTCTCTTTCAATTCCCTTAGACTTTCGACTGAATCGTGTTTTTTTTTTATTTTTTAACTAAAATATATTTTATTTGCGGTGAGTTCCTTTCGAGGATACACAGCACCCTGACACCAGCGTGGGACCAGACCCTAGTCGATCATCGCCTAATCTCAATTAGGTTTGTTTTCGATTTATTTCATATCGGTTCATAGTCTCGAGCCAATTTGGCTCAACCGGGCCTCCTAGGCCTCTCATCCTCCCAAGGCACATCGCTCACTGCCCCAAGGGTGCACACCCGCAGGCACACAAGCCTGCATACACACACACATGCACATGCTCAGATAGGATCAGATGGGTAACCGGTGCGTTGAGCATTGACGACTGAAGAGGGCATGCAACAAATTGCTTTTATTACCATGCGCGTGCTCAGAAACTAGAGATGTGGGACTAACATAACCCCTTCCAGACCCAACTTCAAATTTTTAACTTTCTACCTAGAACTCCAAATCGAATGATTTAAAGTTTGTTAGAAAGCTCTATGGTTGGTCTACACAATTGCAGGATCAATTTAAGGATTAGAGGATGTTTTCCTCTTCAATTTGAAAATTAAAATCAGGGGTTCCTATGAGTTATTAAAATGCCTGGAAATGGTTTTAATATCTACAGAGTCCTCAGATGGACTTCTCTCTCTTATTTAAAGGTCTATACATGTTAAACAATTAATTCTGCATCTGTTAGAGTAGGTTTTAAGCTCTTAAGACTTTTAGACAGTGTACAGAAGGTTGAAGCTTCTCTGAAAGCTTCAGAGTTTGAATTTCAGACTTTGGATAGGTAAACAGACACAGAGAAACATCTCTGATCGAATTAAACAAGTTCTAGGGGTTATAACAGATTAATCTGAGCAAGATTCAAGTTCAAATTTCAACAAAATGGCACTGCTGTTGGTTTGGGTTCGAAAGTAACCCAAATTGACAGGATTCAAATTCTCACTAAATAAATCATCTGAGCTCACTTTATTCTCTCTTAGACCATTCAACAAATTCTCAGAAACAGTTTACACTCCTCAATACCTCAATTCGAGCTTAGATCTCCATTATCAGATTCAGTTTGACTGTGGAAGCACAAAAAGTTGACTTTCTGTTCAAAGTCTTCTACCAAGAAATTAAAGCCTCAATTAGAGTCTCCTCAACGTTAGAAACTTATTTAGATCTTCAGGTAGGTGTTCTGTCCAACATATCCCTGGTTTCAGGCTTGCCGCCTGAGGTTCAAAATATGTTTGTTCAACAGAGCCAGTGTAAGGTTGTTACAGCATTCCAAGAGTTTAAACAGCTTCAGTGCATTGCACTAAAGCTTCTGAGTTCCTTAAATGCTTCTTACGTCTCTTTATTAGACTTCTCCAACTCTGTCGGAGTTGGAGAAGATGAAGTCAAATCTACAGCTCCATACATTAAAATCTCAATTAAACATCCTTAAAACAATCAGTGATCCACATTATACCTTTCTGGAGCTTCTCAACAGATTCTAGAGGCTGAAACACAGTTTTGGCTCACCGGAGCTCCGGTGAGTCTAGAAAATATGAAAAGTGTGTACAGATTGATTAAACTTACCATTTTTGATTTAGAGAAGATCCTGAGGTCACAAGGAACCTCAGTTTCACATTTAATTCTTCATTTTTCCATTAAAATTAAGATTTGACAGTGAATTTGTTTTCTTAAAGGATCTGAGTGGTTAAAGCTCAGGACTTGTTTAACCACTCGATTGAGAGGTTACAACAAGTCAACAAATGTTTATATTCATAAATATATATTTAATTTAAGATTTGAACTGCTCCTGAGCTGCCATGGATAGCGAGCTCAGGAACTAAATTAAATTTGGGCGTTTAATTTATATGTGGTATTTATAGGTATTATAGTGTCGATTAGGGTTCATAAGTGGTGAATAGATGATGAAGAACCTAATGAAGGTGGAATTAGGTCGATTACTGTCACCATAGACAATGATAGTAGTTGGTGGAGGTGAAATATGAATTAGGTGATTAGGTGATCAATTAAACGATTAAGTGATTTAGAAGTGATTATGGAAGATAAAGGAAGGTGGATAGTGATTTAAAAAGACAAAATTAAGTCTCTGGTGGGCTCAAGGAGCTAAACCAGAGTCGGAGAATATGAACCTAAAATCTGACATTAACTCTAATCTAACTACCTAAACTAACTAACTAACTAAGATAGCGTACTCCTACTCCTACTCCTAATCTACTGTTACCAGGACGAAGGGGTCAATAGGGTTCCACCGAAGGTTCATAGCGGACGACAAAATAAGAGGGTGGAAGAAAGATCTCCGGCGGGCGGATTTGAGGTGGAGCAGAGGATTCCTTGAGTTGGCACCTATGTCAGAGACACGGAAGACCACGTCGGATCTCCTCGACTGATTAAGATGGATGGAGGAAGTCGGAAATTGAAATGGAAAGTCACCGAAGTTTTGGATGAATAGCCTATCGAAGTCGGCTACAGTGTTAGAAGAGGGAAGGGAGCCAACTTGAGTAAAATCTGAGGGGTGAGGAGGTATTTATAGTAGTTGGCGATGAAGAGAATGGTAGGGTCTGTCCGAAGAAGGAGCTTGAGGAGCTTAACCTCCGTCATCGTCTCCGACGACGGTGAGGTTATCTCCCACTAAAAAATAGTATTCCCGATTAATCCAGACCGGTGGATGAAGTGGAGGTGGTGAGCGTAAGCTGCAAGAGCATGGACAAAGAAGGATGATGTTGGCAGGGCGGTAATCGCGTGGTGGGGTGACTCTCTGCCGCCAGCCATTCATTCGGTTGAAGAAGAAGAAGAAGATGAAGAGGGACTTAAATGAAATAAAACTTAAGGACCTGTGTGAGAAATAAGGACCTGACTTTAATGAAAAGTAAGGACTAAAATATAAACCCAGGTTTTGAAGGTTTATTTTAACTTAAATCTTTTTGAACCTTTTATATATGTTAGTAAATAAGGTAAATATTATGTTTACACCTTGAGTTACATTTTTGACCTTTTTAGGTTAATTTATTAGATTAAGTAAAATTACTTAAGTTATTATATACTTAGGTTTACATTAAGATTAAGTTACTTAACTTATTAATTAATTAAGAGAATGATTAATAGGATTTCGAGTCCAATTATTAACTACATTATTAATAATGTTAATTGAATGATAAAATGTCATTTTTAACTTATTTAAGGTCCTTGACTAAATATCCCTTATTTTATAATTAACCCTTATATATTCATAACCTTAGCTAATTAACTAGGAAGAATAGTTAATTAGGGGTAATTAGAGATCATGATGAGTGTCTCATCAATGAGATCCAGAAAATGATCCCATGCCTCATGTAGAGATTCTCCCGCTCCTTGCGAGAAGTGTGTGATTTGGTGTCACATTGCATTAGTTCGGCCAATGGGATATAACTTTTGTAGAAAAGCAGTTTGAAGTTCCTCCCATGTGTTGATCTAGTGAGGGTATGTTAGAAACCAATTGGCAACTTTGTCAGCTAGAGAGAAGGTGAAGATTTTCAAAAGTAGACCGTCTCGATTATGCAAATCTACCCCAAATGTGTAGGCTACATAATTCAGATTTTTGATGTGTTGGAAAGGATCCTCGAAGCTCAAGCCATGAAATTTTGGGGTCATGTGAAGCATACTAGGCTTGAGCTCCACCTCGGGTCCTCCTGTAGGAATGTTGATTCGAGGTTCGATCTCCATCGTAGCAGGATTGTAGTGATCTCGCATTTGAGGATGCAGCGATGGGTTGATGCAGGAATTGATCCGATCTCGAAATCAAAAAATTGTTGTGGTTCAAAGTTAGGTTGTTTCGGATGATCCATGGTTGTGGCTGGAGATTCAGGCTCAAAAGTGGAGGAGTTGGAATAGAAGTCGATGTGATCGGGTAGTTGCATAAAAAAGGAAGTAGAGGCTTGGTTTCGATGAGAGTGAAAATCTAGTGGAGGCCTTAAGGGTGGCCTTAAGGACCTCCTCCCATACCTACACTGATGGAATAGACGAGGGACAGAAGGTGTGATGGACTCAATCAAGACACCCAAAGATTTTTGGATGGCTATAGAGGTTCGGGGCAGATGATACCCCTAGATCAAAATGTCGTCCACCTGAGAATTACTTGGGCAGCTAGGAAGGGAGAGTCCCATAAAGACCCTTACATAGTAGACCATCCCCACAGGTTACAGGGTTTCCCCCACCTGACCTTCCTTGTCATCGCGGATCCAGGTAGACTAGAATGGATAACTTGACCTCTTAAGTCTACCAATTTTAAGTTTAGATGAGGTGCTTTGGATTCCATTTGCAATTTAAGATGTTTTTGTGAACGGTGACCTAATTTGAAGATTCGTTGTCCATGCAAGGTGGGCCAACTTTACCTAATTTGCCCTTGGTTATTAGGTCCCTGTTTTTAGGATTCAAGTGGATTTAAAGCTTCATTCTTAGTGTTTGCTTGTTTAGGTAAGTTCAACCAAGGCTTAGGACACATACAATTTAGGAAGATTGAATCCTTTTTAAGTATGCCTCTAAAACCCTAGAATTGAAACCCTAATTGTCTCTAATTGGTCCAATTAATTCCATCCAAATTGGTACCTAGGGCTCAATGAAGAAGATGAATAGCCCTAGATGCCTTAAACACTAAATTGGTGCAAAAATCAAGATCAAGGCTTTTTCTAGAATAAATTGAATCAGAAACTTGTGATGATTGATTATAAGTAGAGAATGCAAGTTGATACTAATTGATTTCTTCCTTTTTCATCTTTTCTTAGAATCAAGGGTTTTAATGGCAAAGAAGATGAGATTTCCTACCCCCGGGGTGTTTGTTGTGTGGCTGATCTTCCTCTAATGAATCCTTGCAAAGATCATAGCCAAAGAGATAAGGTAACTTAGTACTAGATCAGAATTGTAATTAGAGAGATCAATTACGCATTGCTCCTCGACAATGACGCCAAAATGTTGTTCGCTCTAAATAGGGGTTTTCAAAATGAAATGTTGCGATAGAGCCAATAAAGTGTGAAAACAAGTAGAATCTATGCTCGAGTGGAAATCCAAGGTCAAATGTAAGGAGCGAGTACCAAATCAATCTCAAAATCACAATTCTAGGTAAAATATATAAGCAATTGCAACCAAAACTTGACAGAGCTATTCAAGAATGATACATCAATAATTAAGTGCCAATGTGCAAAAATAATGGGTTAAAATGGTGATTTGAATCACCAAATTAACCCTAGACAATTTATTCACAATTATTTGAAATGTCTGAATAGTGAATATCAACCAATTTCCATGTCAGCTAGTATCTCAATGATGCAATAGTAGCTTAGAACCAGTAACAGAGGAAAAAGGCCTCTCTTCTTCTTCAAGCTTCAGTGAGAGGCACGAGCATAGCACAGAGGCACGAATGTCTCTTAGAGACTAAGTGTTGAGAGCAGAGTTGTAAAGGGCAAAAACCCCCTCCCCTCTCTCCCTTCCTTCTTTCTCTTCTCAAATCGGATTGATCAGGTAACTAGATCCGGATAAGGGCCAGACCCACCTACGTGTACAGCAAGCGAGGCATGCATTGAGGCATGCGTGGGGACCTAACCCCCGAGACTTGGGTGAGGGGTCAAGTAGAGAAATTCCCTTTATCCCGCACCAAGAGCTCCAAACTTCATGATGTGGGATTAATTGTCCCACAGTTTTTGCATGCGAGCAACTATGGTAGAGGGTCTCGATTAGGGTTGCAACTATGGATGAAGGTGCTAACTGGGAACCTGGAGATGCTCCTGAAAGAAATCCATAGTGCCGAGAGAAGTTGCCTATAGGTCTCGCAGCCCAAGTATTGTAAACAAGGTTGAAGGAGCCAAGGTGGCTACGGAGGTCAGGAGAAGTACCTGAAATAGGAAATATGAGATAAATGCCCCAATTAGTATGCTCAAAAGGTTCATCTGATGGTGGCGAGCATGATGGTGGCCATGGTGATGCGTGTGAGTGAGTGAGGAGGTCGGGCAAGCTCGGTGGAGGCTGGAGTTTGTGGAGGTGTTCGGTGGATGGTAAGGGCAAGCAATCCCCTCAATTTCTTATGGGGTTTTGCTCACATGGATGTGGTAGAGCTTTTGGGACTAGCAGTAGGTGAATTGGTGGAGTGAGGTGGACACATGACCACACCGGAGGTATGTCGACCGTGGCGAAGATGATGATGGAGCAGGAACGACGGTGGTTGAAGCGATGATGTAGTCATGTAGTTGTGATTAGTAGAATGCGAGTCTATGAAGCTTGCTAACAGAAGAAATGGAGCTGAGGTGGCGCCAGTTGCGGTATGGCCGGCGTTGGAGTTGAAGGGTGCTCCGGTGTGAGATATCGGCGACGATCGAGTGTTAGAGGACACCTCTTCAATATGGCATGGTGAGGAAAGACCCTGGGAAGGAGAACCGATCACCTATGATATGTGGGGGCCGGTGAAGAGGCCAAAGATAGGGGGTCACTGGAGCGAGGTGGATCTAGCCGAAGGTTGAGGATGAAGAGGGTTTTTGGCTCTATTTCTCGCTAAGGAGGTGAGGAATTCCATGGGGGGTCTTTTATAGGACTTAGGGGAGCTTGAAGAATAGGAAACAAGCTCGAAAGCTTGCTTAGAATTCAAGAAGAATCTCACTGATTTTGTGGGTTCACATGCATGAATCAATGGGTTTTAGGAATTAGAATTGATCCAAATAGGTTTTCCTATGTGTGAACATCAATCCCACCAAATTTTGTTGGATTTGAAGGCCATTTGCGTGGGATTTGAGTCGGTCAAAACCTACATAGAGGTTAGTTGACCTCCGATGGTGGCAAGGACTAATTTTGATGAAGAAGTTCAGGGGCATTTTGCAACTATTTCGAAAGCTAGGCGGCTATTTAGGAGAATAAGGGTTAGACTTGGACCAAAATGCAAACTAGGTCGAAATAATCTCATAGTGGACCCAAATTTTGGTAAAAATCTGATATGGACACAAGGAATTTAATGGTGAAGTCAGATTTAGATTTTGACCAAGTTTGAATAGGTATATTATGTAGAAGCCCAAATTAGGGCAACTTTTTATGTGTGACTTTGTTTTAGGTCAAAATAGGCTCTGATGGTCAAATCAAAGATACCAAATCTTATAGAATATTTTTCTATAAATTTTTGAAGATCTAGGTGAACTTTACCCTGACCAAAACCTCAGTTAATTAAGCGGATCTATTTTTAGGGTTTTAGATGTCCATTAATTCTTGAAATGCGTGAAAACCTATTACTGTCTTCGTGGACCCACTTATTAGACATTAATGACCATGTGACCTTTAATAAACCCTTGAAATAACCTGTGGTAATTATGTATTTGTGAAATGTGGTTGAAATTGTAGAAATAACCCTGGTTTCTTATCTTCTTCTGAAAACAGAACATTATGCTTATATGACCCTCTGATGGTTATGTAGGAGCATTTATCAACTTTATTAGGCCAAATTGAGCTAGTTATGACCAATGATGGTGTTCCCATCATTTTGGTTAAGGGACAGCGCAATATTTATCTAGGCCATTGATTGAAGACCAACCGTACAGATCTGATTAGGGTGACGATTGGATTCCAAAGCCTCCGTAGCATCACTTGTAGTCCGATGGAGATCAGCGGTCAAGGGGAAAGGTGGTGCAATTCCATACTTCAAAAGATAAATTGAACTGCATGGATGGGTTCGGATTGACGATCGCAGCCCAATGGGGCAAAACTCGACCCAATACGACTTCCGTGGCACCACTTATGAGCAAAAGAAAATGGACGACTCAAATGGTCACACGTGGGGCCATCCAAGCCACCCACAGCCAACAATCTCCTCCTTCATCAATTGCGCCATCATATATCGATCGTTGGATCGAGATCCAACAGTCGTGAGTGCTTGAGCTTTAAAGCATAAACGTAACACAATGGTTGGTGCAGCACAATGGTTTATGGCCATATGTGAGAGTAGGGCACGCATTCGAGCCTCGCCACATGGATTTAATCTGCAGAAGAGGAGGCACGGTTAAATTCGCCCAGCAAATGGACTATGAGTGGCGAATATGGTGGCTAAGTGGCACACTTACGCCGCTAGATGACCACGCGCATGATGATGCCTAATTGCACGCATGATCTGATGTGTTAAGGTGCAGTTTAAAGCGCGATGCATGCGCAACACAGCCCTCCAATTTCCATCCAACAGGGATCAATGGGGCAACGTCCCCTCTTAACCGATGAAGAGGAAGTGACGAAGGCATGATCTGGGCCGCACGATGAAGATCGGACAGTCTTGATTCGACGATCTACTCAACAATTGAAGGTGAGGAGGCAGTGACATGGCTCAACAAGAGCACTTGGATCATCGACGAGTTGTCGAGATTGCCACCACACATTTACGGGCGTACGTCTACAGTGACTCATGTATCTATCACTAAAGGCCTCACATTTAATTCTGAGTTAAGACTTTTTTTCCACCATGACTACATTTATAAATAGCCTACCCCTCCTACCCATTTCACCATCTCTTTTTTTCTTCTTTCACCACTTCCAAAGCTCTACGAGTTGGTCCCATACCCGGATGCTCCACTACAGCTAGAGTAAAATAATTTTCCCATCTTCTCACCCCCTTCATGGAGCATCCCGTGGTTGTCTTCTCGCCACCATTTAGAAAATAAATCTAGTTGTGATGCCGCCCAACTTCGTCCTCCATCCACCAACCCTATTTTGCCTCATCCAACATCTCATAACCAACTTCTAGGCACTCCGTCAACATAGCTGTTGTGAAAAAGCATGTGATTTTAAATTAGGGTTTTTAAATCATTGCAATAAGCAAATTCAGAATCGCTTTTACAATTTATAAACCTAGATGGAAGTGGTATCTAGGGTCGTCCAAGGAGGCAAGAATGCACATTTAAATATTCTCACCTGAAATTTGGGAATCAACATTTTTATGGAATTTTAGAATATAACACTTTTTTAGCTTTGAAATAATAGGAAACTACAAAGTTGAGAGTGGGAAAAAGGCTACACTCAAATTGCTAAGACTAAAACCTAAGTGACAAGTAATTCCTCTCTCTAAGCTCATCCTAGGTTCTCGAAGACGTAACGTAATTAGACAGATAGTAAGAGTGCATTATGGTAAAAGTAATGTGATGTAATAAGATGCGACAAAAATTAAAGGGAAAGCAAGTTTAACTAAGGAGAAAATTGATTTCCAAGAAGATAAGTAGAGGAATGCTTCTACTCTAGAAATGAAAATACAAAAAAGTAAAGCAAAAAACCTCCTGGTGATGTTGGTGAAGAAGAGAAGCTTCTTGCTCCTGGGCTTAAAAAGAATTTGTCCTTCTCCTTCCTTGAAAAGCTTTTCCAAACTGGTGAGATCTTCCTCCTGCTAAGCCCAAGATGGGTGTACTATTGCTCCTCTAAGGGTGGAAGAATTCAACCCGTATGAACTCCTCTTGGGGTGGGCATGCACAACCCTCAAGGCCTCCTCCTAGTGTGCCCCTTGCCTACCTGGTCCTTTGGCTGGCGTGGGCACAAGAGAGAAGGGAACTGGGGAAGGCACTAATGAGTCATGTTTCGCAAATTAAAATTGGGGTTTGGAGAACCCATCATCATAGCTTGTAAAATGCGTCTATCAAATACAATTTATAACCAAAACTCCAAGGGAGTCCCAGGTCGAACACAGGGAGGTGATGTTTACTATGGTGGAAATCTGCACTTCGTTTTGTTTCTTTTTGGTGTTTTGGGGTTTTGTTACTTTTTTTCTTTTGTTTTTATAGAGAAAGAAAAAAAGATAAATCACAAGAGAGATGAAACAACTATGATATATCACACAAATGTTTGTTACAATAATCTATGAAAGAATATAAGAGATAGGGGTCAGAGGAAATCTCCTAAATTGGCTATTCGGTGAGACGATGGCGCCTGGTGGAAGCTTGGATGAAGGAGGTGACATGCAGGAGGATGCCAGGTTGAGGAATGCTTCACCGAGGCTCTAGAATGGAGGTGAGGAGATGGAGGTGATCTTCTATTGTAATGAAGGTGTGAGGAGGGCTCCAAGGCAACCTATAAAGGTGGTAGGATGAAGGATAAGTATTTGGTGGGAAATAGGATCATTACATTAATAGGAGGCCTTTGGAGCTTGAGAGTAAGCTCTAATGGAGTTTTGATAGGCTACTAGAGCTTAGGAGTAGGTAGGAGAAGAGTAGGTAGAGATGATAAGGAATGGGGGGTTTAGGGGTGTTTATATAGTGGAGGGAAGAAGAAATAAATGTAGAGGGTTGTAGTGACTGCTTCAAGCATCAATAAAGACCCCTATAGCTGTCATTGAAGATTGCGCCCACACAGCTCACGCCTGCAGCTGTCCTTGCACCTAGAAGCAATTAGTGATGTCTGTAAGCATCACTAAAGGTCCACCCAGGCTGTCGCTGAAGATCCGCACCCCCACCACTCTTGCTGGCCCACGCATCACGCATCTCTTGTTGTGCATGCACTCACGCTCTGGTGCTGCGCTGCACCCTTATGTGTGTGCATGCTTGCTGTGGTGCGGCTTGCTGTGTGAGTTTGTGTGCGTAGTCAGTGCCTTTAGTTGCAGATTTGCAAGGTCCACGGGTCTTGAACCCTTTCTCCTTCTTTGCAAGCTAAGTGCTTCACCATTGCACCAAGGAGATGGATTGTCATGTGGAGGGTGAAGTGGTCGTGTGATGTAGAGTAGCCCTCAGTTGTTGGATTGAGATCCAATGGCTGAGATCACTCCATGCGTGAAGCTGGGGGGCCGAGGTTCATGTAGGGAAATCTGGATGGTGCTACGTGGTGCCATCTGGACCATCCATCTTCTCTTTATAGAGGATGCTACGGAGCTCTAATTAGGGTGACTTTCGCGTTAACAAACTGCGATTGTCACTCTGAATCTATCCATACAATCGGATTCTTCATCCGAAGCCCGTAAAGATGTCGCACTGTCTCTTGGAGATGTAAGACGAAAGAAGTAATGTACATAATATACAATTATCCTAAATGCAATGCAATGGTTGTTTATGCACTATTTATACCATGATATGCAATGCTAAGCCTAGGAATTATCATAAATAAGCGTTTTATCATGAATTCATGCATCTTTATCAGGCACCAAGGGGACAGAGTGGCCCCTTAATCTTCTTCTCCTCTTAGCTGGCTATGAAGGGTGGAATATGGTAGGAATGTGGTGAATAAATGAATCCAAAGATGAAATTTTTTGGTGGTAGTGTATATCTTTTTATAGGAGTGGTAGGGGTGTAGGTGTGGTTAAGGGATGAATGGTTAGGAGATCCTAGGGTTGATAATGGGTGGCACCAAAATGGAGGGATGGTTGGTGGTTGGCACTAACCTTAGATGGGAACTAGGGTTAGGGATTGGTTCAGTGTATTGTACGGTTAGGATTGGATTAAATGGTGGTGGTTAGGAAATGGAAGGCTAAGGTGGGTTGGTGCCAACTTAAGGAGTGTATGGAGATTTGGTTAAGGAGGTGGGTGACACCAACCCTAGTTTCTAGAAGGGGTTTAAGTTGGCACCTAAGATGGAGGGTTAAGATTGGTCAAGTGGGTAGATGAAGGGTGGATGTGTAAGGGAGACTTGGCACCAACTTTGGGTGGTGTTGGTAGAGTGTGTTGGCACCAACTCTAGCTTGTTTAATAGGTAGTTATAGTGGTGGAGGGGTGTTTATGATTGGTGCAAAGATGTCCTTCTAGAAAGGGTTTAGGTGTAGTGTGCGGATGGCTTCATGGGGATAGGTGTATGGCGGTGATAGGGTTAGAGTTGGCACCATTTTTGAAAGGGTGTAGGTAGGCGGTTTTGGCTCCAACCTAGGGTGGTGGTTAAGGAGGGTAGTAATGTGGTGGAAGGGTGCTTCCTTTTGGCACCAAAAGGAAGAGGTGTGAAGGGGATGGTGGTAGGTTAGGGTTGGCGCCAAAAAGGAGATGAGGTGGAGGTGATTTTTGGTAATGGTGGATGGCCATGTGGTGGGCCTTTGAGCTATGCTTGCTAATCTAGCTTTGCTAGTAGTTGAGTAGAGGAGGAGGTAGGATGGAGCTAGGGTTCAGGGTGGAGGAGTTGAGGAAGAACTGTCTGGAGCTAAACTGAAGCCGCACTGGAGCTGAACTTGCTGAAGAGGCCTTCATGAGGACTCAACTACTTAGCTTAGCTAGCTAATTCTTCTGCTAGCAGCTAAGCTTGAGTAGTTTAGCTAAGTTGAGTTGCTCTCAACTTGTTTGAAACTGGGTTGAGCAGGACCTACTTCTAATGTGAACTTCTGAGCTAGCTTAGCTACTAAGTTGATAAGTAGTAGCTAAGCTAGAGAGAGTTCAGCTACCGTGAGCTAAGTGCAGTTGGGGAGAGCTATACCAGACTTGAGGTGGACTCTTGTCATCTTAGTTAAGCTAGGTAGAGCTCCTAGTTAACTGATTGGAGCTGAGATGAGCTAGCCTCAACTAAGTTGAGTTGGATCTGAGATGACTTGAGCTATGTTGAGCTAAGATGAACTACCCTGGGCTACCACTCAGCCAAGATGAGCTGAATGGAGCTTAATGGAGCTAACCCTAACCCAAGTGAATTGGAATCTAGCTATGATGAACCAGATCTGGCTGAGTCCCAGCTAGATTGAGCTTCCTCTTCACCCGTTGTCTTCTTGAATGTTAGGGCTTAAGATGTCTCGCTATCTGATCATCCCTAACACTCAAGTACACATGTCAAAAACGCAAAAGTAATGTAATGCATGCTTAACCTAAGTGATGCTTAAATGCAGCCCGAAAATCCATTTGCGAAGTTAAAATCCTACAAGCTAGGTTTGTTTTAGAGCATAAGAATGTTGACAAACTGGCGTTTAATAGTAGCTCGTCCTCCAAACAGCCATCGTGGAGGATTTTTCTCACCCCTATCTTCTTACTGGTTTCTATTGTAGCTTTCAATATTGCAATTAGTGTAATGAACAAGGTTGTATGGTTAAGAAATATTGGTTCACTCTCTCGCTCTTTGCCCTGTATTATGCTCTCTCTCTTTTATATTACTTATTCTTTAAGTAGAATAGCTAGTGTAGATTAATTTCAACTAGCTTCTCTATTTTGTGATAATAATTCCCAACACGAGTTTTAATCAAATATTCACTTCCCTGTGTTCGACCTAGGACTCACCAATGTTTTGGCTATAAATTTTATTTTGTAGCGGATTTTCTTTAGAGTTTTACAACCAGAGTTTTCCAAAATCCTTCTTTTCTTTCCAATGATTTTCTCGCTCATCAAGCTACCATACTGGAAAGATCTTACAATCTGTCATAATTTCGATGTTATGTACATCGAAAAGAATGTGATGGATAACATCTTGGACGTATTAACCGATGTTCCAAAGGATACAGTGAAAATAGGAAAAGGCATGAAGAGTTTGGGCATACATTTGGAGCTGCATATCCATGAGGCAAATGGCTACTTCCCACCTACTATTTACAGCTTGAATCATGACTAGAAGAGTAGACATCTGAATTTGGCTTCATCGATTGGTTTAAAGATTGAGTTAATCATTTGAAAGAGGATAACGACCAACGATGGATATGAGATTTTGATGTAATTGCCGATACACCATTACATTATGTATATTACCACTCTAGGCATATAATGAATGGGATCCGATTTAAAATAAAAGAAATTGATGATAGAAAGGTTACACAATAGGTCAGAGTTGTTGATTCAAATCTTTCCACTGATCCAAATGGATACTATGGTGAAATCAAAGAAATTGTGGAGATTAGGTTTAGATATGATCGTAGAGTTGTCCTATTTAAATGTCATTGGTTTGATGTTTTTAAAGATGACACTGGTTTGAAAACTAGTAAGAAACATAATTTCTTGAGTTTAAATCATAATCATCTAATTCTTTGGTCTGATGAACCATTTACATTGGCATGTCAAGTGACACAAGTTTTCTACATCGCTGGTAATTGCAAAGGGGATGGGTTATACCAATAGAAATAGTGTCATGAAATCATTTTGACGGACAGAATGAATCATAACAAGAATTAATGGAAGAAGGTCATATGGATTCAAATGCAATAGATGTGGATATCTAAGGTTACTAACAATTTCTTTACTTTTGTTTAAATCTAATTTATATTCAAATATAAGAAACCTAAACTTCTACTAGCATTTTCTATACACTATAAATACTTAAACTTAAAAATAATCATATACACATGTTCAAAATACGTTACTCTTACTCACTACACCTCTTTTTTATTTATTTAAATTATTTTTATAAGATTCTAATGTGTTATTTAATTACTTTTGTTTTTGAAATTACAGGTTATCGAAGACAAGTATACTTGGAGGCTGTTGTTACTAGAGGTATAATTCTAATGTTTTTAATTTAATTGAATGATATTAGAAGCTTTTACTAGATTAGGTGGGTGGCCACATATTATTTTTTATTTCATTAAATGGATATGAGGTGTACCAACTTGTTTGTTATATGTTCAAATTGGAGTGTGCCCACTTGTATTCTTTATTTGTTTTGTTTGAATGGATGTGTGGTGTACCCACTTGTTTGCTTTATCTGTTTTATTTGAATGGATGTGGGATGTAGTCACTTGTTTGTTTCATTGAATGGATGGAGGTTTATAGGAAAATTTCAAATTTTAAGGGTGAACTCTACCAAATTTTTAAAAAATTCTTTATTGTTAAAATTAGAATTCATTCTTTAATGTTAAAAACCATCCAACAAGCCACAAATGACAAAGAGACTATAAGGTCTATTCAGAGATATTATGGACTTTATAAGATGTATGGTCATGAGACGTCACAGCAAATGTCAAATCAACTAATAACTTGGGCACTAAACCCATTTTAATGTGACAACTAAGACTGAGGTCTCAATCTAACATTGATTTGCCAAGAATCCAAATTTTCAACTCATTAACAAACTTTTTAAAACAAGATAATGTACACAAGAAACAAAATTCAAGTTTTTTTTTTCTTTTTCATATTTGACATCCTCCTTGAAATGTTAGCACGTATTGAAAAGTTAGCTCATATACACCAATTACAACACATCATCCTCTTGCCTTATCAAAATCAAGTTAATAAAAGTTTCACAAATATATGGTTGAATCTAAGATTTGTTTTATACTTGATATAAAATAATGTCAAAAGGTTTGGGAAGCCAATCAAATACAGAATCACCCAAAAAATGGCTAGCAAGAGGAAAATAGATAAAAGCTAGCCTCTAAGATCTAGATCATTAGTAAGGACTCATAAAAACATCCCTGGGAGTTTCCTAGTGTAATAGTTAGCACATACAGCATAAACTAATATTGGCCACAAATGTTGTTCCTAGCTAAAGAATAACAAATAGTTTACAAAGCAAACAACCCCTTCTACAAGAAGATGCATACATCTCCATCTATTGTATGCCTCCATTTATGTTTAAAACAAGAATGATCTATGTTGTTATTGTAAGGAATTCATCAATAAGATTAGCATGTTGTTGCGGCACCTTGCAAAATGTCAAGGGAGTCGTTACAATTGGGTTGAAAAGGAATCATAGATAGAAAATGGCATGCTGCCAACATCCGAAAAATAGATGACACTGGGTCTGATTTTACATGGTAGTCTGTAGAGTGTTTCATTGCAATTTTTTTTAATGTGGGGTTTGCCCGCTTTCATTTTAATATGCAGGTTTATAGAGAAACCTCAAAATTTAAGGGAAAATTCTACCAAAATTTTTAAATATTTTTTTAATTTTCGCCAAACCATTTTCATTAATGATTTATGTATTAGCGATTTTTAATTATATTAATTATTGCATTTATTTCTTGTTACAGAGGAAGGGATTTAGTAGAAAACCAAAAAAAAAGGATCCTTGAGACACAGCATCCACGCAGCTCGAGCTGTCTCCTTAGGCTCAGCCACCTCCCCAACACCAGGCTCCTCCCCAGTCAAGTTTCTTATGACCTAAGGACCTGGCATGTTTAATATATAAGGTGAAGAGGGGGAATGGAAAGGGGAAGGGGATTGCTCCTACTTTGCTAGAGCAAGTAGAAGATGATCCGGATTATGGAGCACTAGATGAGGAGGACAATGATGAGAATGATGACGTGGTGGGAGAAGAAGTGGGAGAGAAGGGGGAGGAGGCAGAGGATGAGATGGTAGGGAGTATGTCCCAAGTTCATGTGGACCCCTTAGCGGCAGGCACAAAGGTTTATTATAACTTTAGAAATATATAATGAATATGATTAATGTTTACGCATGTAAAGTAAAAGAAGGATGGGAGAAGACAAAGAATTTAGACCTCTAGCGTGTCCCTAAGGGCCTGAGAATAACGATCAGGCTTAGAACCACAAGGGAGGCAAAGAATTACCCGGTCTTCATCAATCAAGTGGGCATAATGGTTAAGTTCATTGTGCCCATTTGCTACTTCGACTAGAGGAAGGTGCCTACAGAGCTAAAGAGGTAGCTCCTCCAACAGTTGGAGGTAATTCCATGTATCTTAAATATTTCTTTTATAACTTTATCTAAAAATTATTATCAAGTAAGATTGATATATTTATTTTTAAATAAATATAGTCGAGTTACAATTGGTGTGATGACCCAAATACCTCCTGATGCATCCTTAAGCATGCTGCCCAACTCCACAGAGATTTGGGGATAGAGAGCAAGAGATAGGCAACAATTTTTAAACATTTACATTTTTATCATGTACATAATCTCATATATTATTTCTAAAAATTTATATTTGGTATTTAGTTTTTCTCTAACTGTAGTTCACCTCGGAAGGCAATGGAGACTTGTTATCATGCTTGAACATTGGAAGGAGGCATGTGAGCATTGGCTGAATCTTAAGGTTGAGGTTAGTAATCAATTAAAAATGATTCTATTAATTTCATTTATCATAAATTTATAAAAAACATTATTGTGTGTATTAATTTATACATATATGCTTTTATTATAGGAACGAGCAAGGAAAAATAAGGCCAATAGGGCCAAAGCTCTACCACGGACCCATTGTTTGGGTCAAAGGAGCATCGAGACGATCAGGAGTTGTTTACATAACAATTGTAACTACTTCACACTTGAATATTACTTAATATATAAGTTATCTTAATATAATTGTATCATTTTCATATTTTCAGTCCGCTACACATGATGGGAGAGAGATGAGTAGGATGGATATCTACGAGGTCACCCATAGTAAGGCTGCAGCTGAGGGTGCTCTTAAGTGGATTCGTGAGACATATCAAGAGAGACATGTAAGTTTCCTAAACTCAAAATTTATAATTATATATATATTATAATAATATTTTTTAATACAATTAGGAACAAATGGTACACTTGATGCATCCCCCCACTGAAGAGATGTTTGATAACATCCAACAGCCTCTAGATCTAGAGGTATTTAGGAGTGTGATGCCACCATACCACAGTTGTTTTGTCCGTAGTGTGGGGAGGGCACATACCATGTCCAACTAGTATGGGAGGAAAGGTGTAGTATCATCTAGTGTTGTCGATCAGCTGCATAAAAGATCATCACACTATAGAGATGAGAGGACATGAAGAATCGGATGGATGCCATGCAGTCACAAATGAGTAGGACGAATGATAAGATCGAGATGCTTCTAACCCTTTTTTTGAAGAAGGGTCAGTTAGAGCATCTATCTTCTTTAGATCCTAGCATCCACAGACGAGACGACCATGACATGGTCGATGTAGGTTGAGTTGTTGGCATCGGGGCAGCAGCATTTTGATTTTTATCCATTTCCTTTTGTTATGATTTCATGTTACCCTTTTTATGTAAATATTTCATTTTCAAACTTTTTCTGTGCTAGACTTTATATTTATGAAATATAAACTTCTCTTCATTTTCATTAGCTATTTTTTTATAAAAGCAAGTGTTTTAAGTAGGTTTAGTAGGTATTTCCCATAACTTTCACATTAAAAAAAAAACCCCACATTCGTTGTCGATTTTGGAAAAAATTGATGGCATTAAAGTTTAATTCTAATAGCGACTATTATAATTTGTCATCACTTATTTCAAAAAGCGACAGCAAAGAAGAGTTATTTGTTGTCGCTTATTTTAACAAGAGATGACAAAAAAGAGAAGCTTTGGTATTCCCTGAAACTTATATGCCGTAACTTATTTGGCCATTGGACGACAAAATATTTTTACGATCGCTTATATAAGCAACGGTGTATTCATTTAAACAACGGTAAAACTTAGGAAAGGGTGCGCAAAGGCGAGAAAAAGTGGCATACAAACACCGTTGCTTGTTTTTATAAGTGACATGAAATCCAATTTTCATCAGTTGTCAAACAACGAAATATCCAATCCGTCCATTGGTTGAAGAATATTTCAACATCAGATGTTCCTTGTAGCCGACGGGAAAAAGTGGCAACGATGCTACTAACGATGTCACTTAATGGCATTTATTAAAAGAGCTTTACCACTAGTTTTCAACCAATGGCATATGTGGAAATTGTTGTAGTGACCGTAGTCTACCTATCCTATACCCAATCCCCAACCTAGATATCCATTTAGGTCCATACATAACCTAATGGACTCAGTCCGAGTCATTTAAGCTAGCCTACAATCAATTGGGTCCATGGGACCTGACTAGACTCAATTGAGTCTAATCATGCTAACCTAAACCTATTGGAGCTATCAACATCCAATTAGGTGCAGTACAACCTAATTGGATGCAACCAACTCTGATTAGGTTCAGTTGAAACCTAATTACGTCAACTTAATTAGACTCAGTAAGTCTAATTGAACCTAACCCAAATCTAATTGGGTGTGTTTACACCTAATTGGGTTTACACTTATCTAGATTAGGTCACCATAGTTTCAATTAGGATCACATCTACCACACTTGGTTTAATTACACTCGATTAGACTAGAACCTAACCCAACCTTGGTTGAACCAACCCAAACCGAATTAAACCCACAACCTAAGAATACAAAACCCATGCACACACGCATCCATACACATGTCACGCACACACACATACACACATGCGCACATGCACTTAGGACTTAAGGAAAAGGTTTATCATCTTGTTTGAACACATAAGAGAGATCTTATCTCTTTGATCTTTCTTATGGAAAGATTAAAAGGGATGAGATCTTTTTACAACCAAAGACAACCTTAGGATTTTATCCTAAGGTTGTTGTACCTAGCCCTGCTCCTCTTTATAAAACAACATGGCCGACGGCAATGTGTGCCCCCCTTCCGCTTCCTCCTTCCTCCTCTCTTCTTCCTCCAAATCTTCTTCCTCCAAGCTCCATAGCCGTCCACCTCCCACCTTGGTGGAGATTGCACACCAAGCTATGCCAATACATATGCCATCTTATGTTATTTCTTAGCATTACCCATGCATCTTATGTAGCTATACTTGCATTTGTAAATATTCACTTGCATGCATTTATAAAGAGGGGAAGAGAGTGAGAATAAATGGCCATTCAATCCACTTCAATAATTAACATCTTCATTGTGTGTGCGCATTGCAATTTCACCACTCCCATTTCTATATTCCACTGCTACTGTGCACGTCTCCTTGCCACCCTCATGCCAGTTGCATGGGGAGAGGCATGCACTCACTCTATAAAAAAGCGTGCACTCTCCCCTGCTGGGGGGCCGCCCTTCCACCCGTAGACACACTCATCTCCACCATCTGGCAACACACACAACACCACACACACCTACCGGCCACTCTCTTCCCCTCTCCCTCTCCATACATAGTTCCTCTTCTCACAAGTTGAGAAGAGGCACATTGTGTGTAGGTGAAGTTCGCAGTAGTCTCAAGAGCCCACTGTGAGCTCCACCACCACCCAGCTCCTTCGTGAGTAGCTGGGTGTGGTGGTTTCCTTTTTTTTGTGTTATTTGAATTCTCGCCTTTGTTTTCTGATTTTCCTTTTAGTTTTGTTTTTCTTCATTTCATCACCCTTATTACCATTGTTGCAGTGCTTCAAGCTCTAAATCTCGGTCTACACCTTCGTGCGCCTCCGTGCACCTCCAAACACCTCCGTGCGTGCGCACAGAACCCAGCTTCCCTTTCCGCGTGCATGTGCATGCTCTACGACTTCTCCGAGCACCGCACCGCCTCAACCAGTCACCGCTCCCTGCGCTATACTGTAGTGCACTATTGATCACAGTCTGTGCGACATTGTAGCCACCGGCAAGTTTCTCACTTAGCCGGTGGCTTTGCATTCTCTCTCCTCACTGTTATCACCTCCACCCAGTCACCTAGCGCCCGCGCCTCGCCACTCAATGCGTGCCTCTGTGTGCTGCATGCTGCGCCCGCACATCCCCACCATGCCCGTGCGTGGAAGTGGCCCATGCCCACTCGCTAGACGATGCGCGATGCCTCCAAACATTTTAACTGATCACCCTCCCAGCACGCAGCCCTTGTGTGCTGCGGCTCTGCCCGCAGACCTTATGCCCTGCACGTTTGGCGTCCCTCCCCCTTTGAGCATAGTGCGGTGCTCCTTCAGCACCTGCACTGCATGCCATCCTCCCACATGCACTCACACCCTGACACACACACACCTACACGCATACATATATATATATTCACAAACCCTCACCCTTAAATATTTATATATACAAAAATATATATATATATTTAAATAAAAAAGAAATATGTATATTTAAATAAATAAATCAATATATAAATATATTCCTATACACATATATATCTGTATAGCTCTAGCTACTTATATATACTTATATATCCATATATCCACATTCTCCCATACACACATTCACCTCACATCTACTACCAACATACCCGTGCACTCACCCCTTCACCACGCATCGTATTGCAAGAATATTCACACCAGTTACCAATATTTCCCGATACCCGAGCAAAGCAAGCGCTTCCACCCACACTCGACACACCCGCTCCACACTCCACGTGGCACTTAGTCTTGTTGGTTGCATCTTGCTTGACAAGGACCAATTTGACACCGTGCTACATTCCATCTCCATTTCCACCACCACCCCTATTTATATGATATATAACTATATACGTATTCTATATCTACTATATATATACATATATATATACTAAGCTAAGTATTTCTTCTCATTTGTTTCCTTGCAATTTATTCTGCTTTCATTTGTCTTTTATTTCTTGCTATTAAGAAGACCAAAAAAAGTATAAAAGAGAAAAGATAATTCTTGTCTTGCAAGTACTTGATCTTGTGAGTAACAAGATCAATTTTGGAACCCTAAGTTGGCTTCAAGCCAAGGACCATTTGGCTCAAGGCCAAGGACTTCATTTTTGAGGGTATGCCTCAAGAACGACATTATCACAAAAACATCTTAAAATTAGAAAAACCAAAAACATAATAAACACAAGGAAGAGATATATTTTAGGAAAGGCGTAGAAACTCCTTGATCTCCTAATCCCTGCCTCCCTGAGATCAACCCTGGGCCTAAAAGTGACCAAGATAAAATCAAGTAGGATAGGTTAAAAATTTTGTGAAACTGGTGTAGACTTGATTTAGGTTAACTCACTATACTAATTTTAATGATAATATCATCATATTAATAAGACCTATTCAAGTTCGCGTTAGGAGGTTGGCCATCCTCTACCTCTGACATCCTTCGAAGGCCACCAAGGGATCCTCCTTGGTGCCCTATTTCTTGTAACCTTAGATTATAGTCTTCTCATTCACTTTCTTTAATGCAGTTCTAGTAGATTTTCTAGTAATTATTTTGTTTGTTCTAGTTGTTGTAGTAGTTCTTTTATCTATTCAAGTAGTCTTTTTTTAATAGTAAGTTGTCTTCCAGGTTTTCATCCACTCAGGATTTGTTATCTACCTATTTAATGGATGAAGAGTTGATTATGTTTTCTTATTGCAGTCTCAAGTTCTATTTACTATTTGCTTTCAAAAATCAAAAATTGCAAAAGAAAATATGAAAAAAGAAATTAAAAAAATATATATGGATGGTTGTTCCTGCCTGCATTAACAATTTGATCCTCGAACAAAAATATCTTGATATTATGCATATAATTGGTGAGTTTTTACATGAGCACTATTTTTATACTTGCTATATCTATTTGCACTATACTATGATTGTGTGATTAGATAGTGGTTCGAGAGAATTTACTATTGAGTAAATCCACCATCATATCTAGATTTAGTTAGTTCTACAAGCATGTAAGCCATAATCATTTTCGCATTGCATTGCCACCCAGAGAATGGCCAAGACTCGATTAGCCCATATTTGTGGGCTATTTAAGTATTTATGTGCCTAGACATTAAGCTAATTTTAACATTTAGATAGCATACATTAGGATGTAAATAAATTAATTCATATTTTTAGCTTAAGTGCATAATTCAAGTGTGGCATCCATATCTAAATGCATTTAGAATTAACCTAGAATTGCATGCATTTGATTAGTTAATTAATTAGGTGCATTACATACATTGTTTTAATTAACATGGAAGTTAAGGAGTTATGTTTAAATAGTCCTAATTATTTTATTACTCTTCTTCTTCTCCTTCTGTAGGTAACTGCTTCGCTTCTGCCTCCTCCTCCTACGCATTCACAGCTGCTAGCATTCACTCGATGGTGGATCTCCTCCCGCCTGTTTGGATTTCAAATTCTCATAGCCACAGCTACAAAGAAGGAGGAACGGTTGCCATTCAGAGGTGGCCTCCATCCCCACTCCTCACCGCATAGAGAACTTGTTCTCATCTTCTCCACTACCACCAGCCAAAGGCAGCGAAGCATTGCCACCATGGGCGTGCAGGGTGAGAGCCCACACCGCCAACACAGAGCTCTACACTACAAACTCTCCGTGCAACTGCCTGACCACCAACTCCACATCCCTCACCACATTCTCCACAGTTTCTCTTCCACCTCAAAAACAAACCCAACTTCACTTGTCGTTGACCAGCTTACGTAGCAGCTGCAATTGCAGCAACAGAGCACAGCCTCCGCACACCACCCACTGCACTGCCCCTAGCCTTTGGATGTGCACACTGTGCGCACCTCCTCACAGCCCTGCAGAAACGTCGCATGCAGCAAGTCCTTCGCCAGCTCCCTGTGTAGCTTCATGCATGTACCCACGTGCCTGTCGCACGCATCACCAGTAGCCGCTCCGTCGGCGTGCAGAGCACATTGCACCTCCACCTACGCCTCTCGTGCCATGCGCAGCAAAACTAACCTACTACATGCCCGTATAGCCTCCACGCTCCCCTTGCTGCACCTCTGCTCGTAGCCACTCCAAGCACTTCTCCAGTAGCAATAGAGCTCCCCCCCCACCGGCCCTCACCTCCAGCTCACTCGTGTAGAGCGCACGCTACTCCAGCAGCTCCACTCGCATGCAGCGTGTGTCCTCCATCATCGCTAGTGGCAACACACACACTTAGTAGCGCGGCCACCTGTGCGCCATGCAGTAGGACGACGGACGACCACCAGCCTCTCCTCCTATGAGCGCCCCTACCGGCCACCTCTGGCCACACCTCCTACACCATCGCGAAGGCCTCACTCTGTCCGACCTTTTCCCAGGGTAGCTCCTCGAACGAACCTCTCTCCCGTGCACGAGGAGGAGAGAGGTAGAATCCCCTATTTTAGTTTGCATTTCTATTTACGGTAATTGCCATTGTCAAGAAGCATTTTTTTATTTCTTAGATTATTTAAATTGTGGTGAGATTTTGTCATATGCTTATTCTTCTAGATAATTGTTAAGCCTTTATGATTCATCTTGATATGCATTACATTTAATTTTGAATTACATTTTAGTATGCATGCAAGTGAAAAGTACATGATATACCCTTGCACATGGATAATTTTCTTACGTGAAAATTACATCAACAACCCTTCTCCATAAATTTAAGGTTTACATTTAGAGCAGCATATGCATTGTTTGATTTGACAAATATTTTAGCGAACTCGATTCTAGCTAATTGTGATTTTAATAGGCCTCTGCCTCCTTATGGATACGACCCGCTCTCCTGTGAGTGGTTTAATTTTTAATTATTTTGATTAGTTGATTTTCCACCACTTAGAAATCCAACGACAAATCTTCTTAATCATCATTTTCGAAAGCAAAAATCGACTCGTCAAATGGCACCTTTGCTGGGGAGGCAACAAGCCTGTTAGACTCACATTTATTAATTATTTGTTCATGTTATTTTAGAGGCATATTTAACTTCGATCTTTATGGTACGAGGTACTCACATCTGCTAGACGAGTTGTTGTACTAGCTTCAGCTACATCAAGGTGGACGTTGTTTGCAGTTCTCGGAGGACACTGGGAGCTCCATTTCTAAAGGTAGGAGCTCGACGCACTGTGGTGGGCATTGTCTCCACCACTGAAGGACATCTGGAGTGATCATCTTCATCTCTCCCATTTAATTGTAGATAGTTTTTAATTTTCTTTCTTTTCTTTATTTTAGTACATTCATTTAGAAAGCCCTTGTTCTGGGGTACCTTTTTAGGGGTTTGTTCCCCGATTTTGTTTTAGGCCTGTGTTGGGTAATAATTTTCGGGAGCCTGTTCCCTTTTCTTTAGATCTAGGTTTTTATTTTATTTTGTGGTTGTTTATCCTTTTCTTTGTTTGTGCATAAATAGATACATATAAAAAGACAAACACACAAGTTGCCTGATGCAAACACATTTATTGAGAGTAAAATGCCTATTCATGAAAGTTCCTAGGCTTAGATTTGCATTTCATATTATAAATATTGCATAGCATGCAACATTCTACTTTTAAAGTAGTATATAATTTAGGTTAATTGCGACCTTTGTGTGGTTAGGAGAGAAGGATATTTATTTCGGAGCCTCAGATTGATGATTCGACTGTACGGATTTGATCAAGACGACGATCGGAGTCCAATGCCTCTGAAATCGCCTCCATCGGAGTCTAGTAGCACCATATGCAATCCGAGGAAGATCAATGGCCAAGGGACTAGTAGACATAATTTGGAGCTTCAAAAGACAAATCAGACTACATGGATGGATTCAGGTCAAAGATCGCAGCCTAATGACTTGAAAATTGACTCAATCCGACCTCTGTAGCAGCCCCTACAACAAGAAGATGGACGGCCCAGACTACGCCGCGTGGCATATCCCAGGCCGCCCAGCGCACGCACGCACCACCGGCCATGTGCAGTAGCGTGGACGCATGCGTGCATGCTGGTGTGCATGTGCATAGCGCAGCACAGCGTAGCACCAGTGCATGAGCACGCGCGTGCAGCAAGATGGGGGAGCACTGCGCCAGCTATGCATGTACTGGACCTACAGCGACACATGAGCTGGAGTTACAACGATGCTTACAGCCATTGCTAATTCTCTACGCACTAGCAAAGCAAGCTTTGGGCATGAGAGTCCATGAGCTACCCACAGCAACGCTTCTAGCAATGGCCTAGATGTCACTAATGGTCCCATACCTATTTTTTCCTCTTCTCCTCCACTATAAAAGGACCTACACCCCCTCCCAAGCCATCTCTACCTACTCTACTCCCACCTACTCCCAAGCTCTAGCAAGCCTACCAATGCTCCATTAGAGCTTATTCTCAAGCTCCCAAGGTGCCTATTAGTATAGCAAACCTTTGCCCCACCAAATACTCCTCCAACTTCCCATCCCCCTTCATAGGTCGCCTTGGAGCCGTCCTCCCACCTCCATTTCGGTAGCAGATCATCTCCATCTTCTCACCTAGATTCCAGAGCCATGTTGAAGCTTTCTCAACCTGACATCCTTCTACATCTCACCTCCGTCGTCTCGCTCCTCACCTCCTTCGTCCGAGCTTCCACTAGGCACATTTGTCTCACCGAATAGCCGATTCGGGAGATTTCCTCTCACCCCCCTCTCTTTTTATGCTTTCGTAGTTTATTGTAATTGACATTGGAAGTAATATATATTAGATTTGTTCCACATCTCTATCTTGTGATACTTTTGCTTGTTTTCTTGTTACAAAAATACAAAAAATAACAAAATCCTAAAGTACCAAAAAGAAATTAATCGAAGCATGGTTTTCAACTAAAGTAAACGTTGTCTCCCTATGTTCGACCCGAGACTCCCTTGGAGTTTCAATATAAATTTTATCTGATTAACGTGTTTTGCAACTACGACGATGAGTTACTTGTAACCCTAATTTCTAACATGCGAAACTCGCCTGACCACTTTGGCACCGTTGCCGGGGAGGCAACGAAATTTACTTTATTATTTTCTATGCCTCTTCGCATTTACATAACACTAACCCCACTTATGTCTAATCTATTGTCTCTCAGGCACCCTAGCATGGGGATCCAAGCGCATTAGACTGGAGTAAAGTGTGGGTAGAGTGTTTTGTAAGTGTCCCCCACACCACCCCTACCTTAGTTTTCATTCCATAACCTAGTAACTCAAACCCAAATCAACTTAGGTGCTTTGCATAAACCCTAGGGTTGATTTTGGTTGTTTGATTGTCACTCCACTCACCTCACCCACCCGCATATATAAAAAAAATAAAAAAATATTCTTCCCTTGTGGGATTTAACTAAAAGCTACACACTTAACACCCACAACTTCTTATCATAAGGAGCACAATCACTTTAGTTCTACCACTTAACTGGGATTTGACCTGTGCACCCGATACACTTCAACTCAATACACATAAGTGAGTAGAAATATGAATAGGTCAAACATTTCTGTGTGCCTTAACTAAGTGGTGCAATAGGCCTATTGATTGAGCTGTTTGGGCCGCACAACTCACTTTAAAACTGATCCACCAAGTAGCTTGCCACTTAGGGTTGATTTTTAGGAATGAACCAGGCACTCCACATTTTATTGCTGATTTTTGAAGGAACATATCTACACCAATGCTTTCTAAACTTGGAGTGTTCTACTAAACCCTGATTGAATATACTTAAAGATTAAACCCTAAAACCTACTAAACAAGGTTGAACCCTAAAAGAGACATCATCAAATAAGCTTGTTTGGAAACCCTTGTTATGCACGCACACACATTTTAATTGATCATTAAGGGTACAACCCATTTAAAGGGCCCATCAAATTCCTAAAGCACCATTGTCCTAAGCCTAACTGAAATTGATTACATGTTGGCCCTAAGGATTGGTTCGCTTGTCAGGATCCAGATTGAGATTGTTCACGATTAACCTGCTTATACTAGTCAATCTAATGTCTAGCTAGGGGAGTAGCGTCAAACTACTGCGGCTGAGGGGTACACTAGGAATTGGAGGTGTAAGAGAAAGGAAGAACCTTCTCCCCAGTTCCTCCTACTAACTTGTTGGATTTCCTGGACTTAAGTAGAGTAAATCGTCCAAACTCTTAGGATGGATTCTGAGAGTCTGTAGACCTTTAAGTTACCCAACCTAAGGATAGGCTTGTATTTTTGTATTGCAAAGCTCCTTCTTTCTCTTTTCATTTCCCTCCTTACTTCACCTTGTACCCTTCCACATTCTACACACATTTCACATCCTATCCTCCTACCACCACTTACCCCCAAGATGATTACTCTCCCGACTTAACTTGTAATTATCCATCCACTAGTCAGGATGACTTTGATTGGGGATATGAATTCGGATCTCAGTGTCCAAGGCCTAACCTTGGACAACAAGACTATGATTACTATCCTTCCCAGAGCTACAATGATTATAGATCTTGATCCTTTGATGATCAAACCAACCCGATCTACAATCAGGAAGGATATGTTGATTATAACACCTACCCTCCCTAATACTTCACTGAATATAGGTCACCACCATTCTTTGAACAACCTGAGAGGACCTACTATCAGTGAGGAAGCCAAGAATGTCGACATCTTGACTCCCCTATATTTAACCCAAACCCACCCAAACCTGAATCGAACCAGTTGGTTCAGGTGAACCAGATCCAGGATATGGTGTTGGCTAACTTGAGGAACACCATCCAATCTTTAGAAGCTTAGCTAGCACCATGCACTGAACCACTGGAGCCTATGATCAAAATGATTGATGAACTTAAGAGTTCTCTATTGGATTTTCTCCAAAGCATTAGGGATAGGGACTTGGGTGAGTTTCTTCTTTGAAGATTGTTGAGGTTGAGGATGAAATTTGTGGTTGCACTAGTCAAAACTTGGGATGATTCTCAAGATGAACCCCCTTTAGGAGAGCCAATGTCGAAACCTGCTCAGGCACCTATCAGGGGGGATACATTTTCTAAGATCGGGGATGACCAAGTTGGGCTTGAGCAACCATTTGAGGATGAACCGATTGATTCACCCAAGATCCCTAAGTTAGGAAACGAAGAAATTTATGTCTCCTTGGATCATGAAATGATTTATGATTTTGAGACATATATAAATGAGGATCTTCAATTCTTTGACTCTGAGGGTGAGCAATCTTTAGGTGAAGTCTCACTTGAACATAAGGAAAATGATTTTAGTGAGACAAACAGGCATAAGGAATCTGATGAACCATTTGATAGCCCATTCATTGAAGATTTGGATTCAGTTGGGGTTAACTTGGAGGATCCGAATCTTAATGATTCAATCAATGACCCCAATCCTCATCTGCACCCAGAAGAGCTAGCTTCTAAGATCTTTGTGCCCAAGTCAATCTTGATTTAGCCACGATTTCTAGACTTGGGAGAATCATATGGGTTGAATGATATGCTAGAGGTCCCGAAGCCTGAGACCTTGATGTTGGAGGATAGAATTGTTGAAATAAAAATTTGGGAGGCCAATTCTGAGGGAAGTTTGATTTTGGATCTAAGGGTACCTATTGACCTAAAACCACCTACTTTCTACCAGGACCCTTACAATATCTTTCACGTGCAACCTAGCTGATTATTTTTCTGAGCTGAATGTTAGGTGGACATCTGAAACCAGTGAACCAAACCTACCTATTGTCTGCCATTTTGGTCTTGGGTTGCACACCCCAAAATCGTAGGCCTGGCCTCACAAGCTTAACAACCTTCGATTCTGGGTGATTTTCATCCAGAACCTGAGAACCACTCGACCCTGGGGCATGGGTCTGCACCATAATCTGGTCCACGCCTGTTGACATATTCTGTTGGCTGGTTTGAGGATCAATATTTTTATTTGGATTCTGACCCACACTTGTGAATTCTTAATTTCTTCTTTGTATGTATGTTATGCCTACCTGAAGGCATTAAACTTAGCACATTTGTATACACTCTTCTCTCTCCAGAGCTAACCGGATTTTCACGACACTCAGGTGATATTCTGTTTACTCTACCTTTTCATGTCTTTATTTTTACAATGAGGACATTGCAACATTTAGGCATAGGGGGGTGGATAATCGATTCCTGAAATCATTATGTTAATTCCGTAGCATTTCTTTTAGTTTCTTACAAAATTTAAAAAAAAATTTGAAAATTTGAAAAAAGATAAAAAAAGAAAGAAATTAGGAAAAGAGAACTTAGGCATTTGGAAGTTGTTAACTTTAGGAAATGATACAAGAGGACCTAAATACTTAGACTCTTCAGGTTATTCGACTTAATTAGCCCAGGTGTCCACTCGAATGTGGACTTAGTCTCGAGTTCTCGCTAATTAAAATTTGTTTAACTTTGGTAAATAATTTGGGATGATAAGTATGTGACTTATCAACCTGCCCTCTGATTTGGGGGGATTTTAAGCCTAAGCATCTACACACATTTCTTTTGCACTGACTCACTTTCCGATGATTTTTACGGAAATTGGGTAGCTAATGGACCGAATTGGGTGGTATGGCTGGAAGTTGTTGGTGGTAACAACTCATCGGCCGGTTGTCCATAGCCCAACTGCAAGACCATTTTCGCTGTATTGCCGTTAGGTAAATCTTAGATCAGGGAAGCCACCTACTAAAAAAGAAAAGAAAAAAAAGAAAAAGAGAAACACACAAAAAGAAAAGAAAAAAAAATAAAAAGTAGAAAATAAAAAATAATAAAGCCACACTTCACCACACGAGTATGGCTGGCAAGTGGTCGTGTGTAACAGCCCATTAGCTAGTTGTCCAGAGCCCAGCTCACAAAAAATGCGTAATAATTCCCAAAACACGTAGGGAAGAAGTGGGGAAGTAGAATAAACTGGGGAGATATACACTGGGTTCACCCTTGTGTTGACCCCATAAATAAAAGTACGGAGAAAGATGCCAATCGTAAAGATAAACCTTTAGGCAAGGTCACCTATAGTCCTAGAAACCCGAAGTCCTTCTTAATGGCCATTTTGTGAGTCTATCACTCTTTCACAAAGATGCTTAGTACTTAGAGTCCTTTTTGAGTCGTGGGTGGGTCGGGTAGTTGTAAAAAGCTATCCTGGAACTCTCAAACTCGAAAAGTACAAAAAAATTAGAAAAGAAGAAAATTAATAAAAAAAATGTATCTTCCCTTTTCAAATAAGGCGAGGACTGGGGTGATCTGCATTTTGGCAGGCACTAGGGTACTGTTGAGTTCTCATAGTTTAGGACCCTAGTTGAAATTTTCTATTGTTAATAAACGACTTAGGCTTAAGCGATCTAATCCTAATTCTACTTTTATACATAGCATATAGTTTAATTTTTCTAGGGACTAGCAAAGATAGGCAAGGGGGTATGATGTAAACACACTTATTGAGGGTAAAATGCTTATTCATGCATGTTCCTAGGCCTGGATTTGTATTTCATGTTATAAATATTACATAGCATGCATCATTCTGCAATTAAAGTAGTTGTATATAATTTAGGTTAATTGCATCCTTTTTGTGGTTAGGAGAGAAGGATAGTTATTTCTGAGCCTCGGATTGACGATCTAACCGTACGGATTTGGTCAAGACGACGATCGAAGTCCAACGTCTCTGAAATCGCCTCGATTGGAGTCCCGTAGCACCATATGCAGTTCGAGGAAGATCAATGGCTAAGGGACTAGGTGACATAATTTGGAGCTTCAAATGACAAATCCAACCACACGGATGGATTTGCGTCATTGATCGTAGTCAAATGACATGAAAATCGAGTTAATCTGATCTTTGTAGCAGCCCCTACAACAAGAAGAGGATGGATGGCGCAGATTGCGCCACATGGTGCAACCCAGGCTGCCCAGCGCACGCACGTGCCATCGCACTCGTGCAGCAGCACGGGTGCATGCATGCACGTTGGTGCGCATGCACACAGCGCAGCACACGCATTGGCGTGCACGACAAGGAGGGGAAGCGTAGTGCCAGCTACACGTGTGCTGGACATATAGCGACGCATGAGCTGGACTTACAGTGATGCTTACATCCATCGCTAATTCTTAGCGTGCCAGCAAACCCAGCTTTGGACGTGAGCGGGCATGAGCTACTTGCAGCGACGCTTCCAGCGACGGCCTAGATGTTACTAATGGTCCCATACCTATTTTTTCCTCTTCTCCTCCACTATGAAAGGACCTACACCCCCTCCCTTCCAAGCCATCTCTACCTAATCTACTCCTACCTACTCCCAAGCTCTAGCAAGCCTACCAACACTCCATTAAGGCTTGTTCTCAAGCTCCCAAGGCGCCTATTAGTGTAGCAAACCTCTGCCCCACCAAATACTCCTCCAACTTCCCATCACCCTTCATAGGTCACCTTGGAGCCGTCCTCCTACCTCCATTCCTGTAGCAGATCATCTCCATCTTCTCACCTCCATTCTAGAGCCACGCCGAAGCTTTCCTCAACCAGATATCCTCCCACATCTCACCTTCATCATCCCGCTCTCACCTCCTTCATCCAAGCTTCTGCCAGGCACCGTCGTCTCGCTGAACAACCGATTCGGGAGGTTTCCTCTCACCTCCCTCTCTTTTTATGCTTTCATAGTTTATTGTAATTGACATTGGAAGTAATATATGTCGGATTTGTTCCACATCTCTATCTTGTGATACGTTTGCTTGTTTTCTTCTTACAGAAATACAAAAAAATAACAAAACCCTAAAATACCAAAAAGAAACGAATCGAAGTGCGATTTTCAACTAAAGTAAACATTGCCTCCCTGTGTTCAACCTGGGACTCGCTTGGAGTTTTGATATAAATTTAATCTAATCAATGTGTTTTGCAACTACGATGATGGGTTACTTGTAAGCTTGATATCTAACACGCAAAACTCACCCGACCACTGCCTACCCCTAGGTCGAATCATTTTGGATTGAATGAGCAGCCTTTAGATTTATTTTCCTTGCATTTACATGCATCTCATTGAAGATTGTGAAAGGCAAGGTACATTCTCTTTTACTTTGCATCCATATATTATTCATGCATTTGCATCTGGATGTAAAGACAAGGCCACCTAAATTATTTTGAAAGACTTAACAAGTGATCACATTTTCTAGAAAAAGGACTTTAACTAAAGGAGGAACATTAAAAAAAAAAACCAAGGACTTGAATTGAAACATTATGCTGCAGTTCAAGATTCAAACTCAAAATTTTTACGGTGTATGCACACTTGTATGTCTTGCACCACGGCACGCGTTTAGACACTCCTTAGGTTTGGAACCACTAGGACAAGAGCCTCCTATTGCTGGGGTCTAAAGTAACCTGAACATTAGTTCAGACGTAAAGTTGCCTCTAAGCATAGTGGATTGAGGATAGTTAAGAAGCACCGTGAAAGCAATGCTTCAAAGGAAGGATTTGACCCTACTTTCATCACTCTTTGTAATGTTTAGTGGTGGCTAAACATTTTGGGCAATAGGGAGGATCACCTCAGTCCTAATTAGGTCTTCTTAGGCATATCGTAGGTCGACAAGTAGGTGTGTAACTGTTTAGATAAATTGATTTGTCACCTACAAGTGGACTTAAATCTCAAATGCCTAACTGATTAAAGACATAAAAAGTCCTATGATTTGTGTTTGCTTGGGGAATCTAATTGTGGTGTGAGTTAGAATGGACCACGTTGACTTTCATCCTTTCACATCTTGCCCACACCCTTACCCCTACTCTGTGAACTTCGATCCCATGAGTCGAGATGGTCCATCCTTTAATAGACATAATGATAGTCATTGGGATCTATTTTACTCCTATTATAGGAGTATTGGCTTGGTTAAGCCCTAAATCAGTGAGCAAAACCTAGGGTCGGGATTTGCCTTGCCCAATATCCCACACACCATACGAACACCCAACCTACCCTCCCTGATTGATTGCAATGGTTGGATAGAAACTCCTAGGAACTATAAGCTTGATCCTGACTTCTCTCCTGATAGTAATGATGACCTCTCCACCTTGAAGATGGAAATTTAGAAAATGCAAGATGAAATGATTGAATTGTTAGGAGAATCTTTGAGAGTAGGCCAACAAGAAAAAGATGAAATTAGCCACCCAATCTACCCCATTGAGGATGAAATGCACCCCTCTATGCTAGGTGCATCTCCCATGGGAGAGCTACACCCTAAGTTGGAATGGAATTTTGGGGATTATGTAAGGGAGAATAGCTACTTTTCAAGGATTGATTTTGAACCCTCCCCGCTAGATGACACTTCCTTGAGATGTCCACAACATAAGTGGGAGGAGGATATGTATGAAAGTAGTTATACTTTGGATGAAGAAAGGTGGCAGCCCAAGGAAGAAGATGATCAGTTTGAGTATCCACCTGAATTATATTGGAGTCAAAAGAAGGGAATGGTGGTACCATAGGGAAACCTCGACCTAGATGATAGTATTTTCGTGACATTTGATGAAATGGGGCGAGGTCAAGTTGCTAATCCTACTCTCCCTCTTGATCACAAGATGGAACTCAAGCCCACCATTAGGGAACCTAACCCTCAAGAAATTCACCTATCTGAGGAGTCCGAAGTAACCAGTGTAAACCATTTCCCCCATATAGAGTGCCCTAGCGGATCTGCTGAGATTTTAGATGATTCTAGAAGTCAAGTACATGATGAATTGTATGATGAGAAGGATGAATTATATGAGGAACCTACATTCAAGATTTGGAGTGACACTGAGGGTGATTATGTCTTATTTGAAGAATTAGCCCCCGAGGATGTCACAAATTTGACCAAATTAGGTTCCCTTGGCACACCCATGGGTGATATCTCTCCTCATCATGAAATAATGGAAAACATGGAAACAACTTCTGAGATTTATGTGGATTCACATATAGACTCTAGGGAGGATTTGAGTAAAGAACAAGAAATCAGGGATGACATTGATAGGATAATCCCTAGATTTGTAGCTTCCAACCCGCTTTTATTTGATTTGGAGTCATCCTCTGATTCGCCTATGTCTGAAGGCAAAATGTTTACTCCATACATTGAAATGATCATTGATGAAGTGCAGGCAGATACTTCTGATAATGCAAGGAATGCTAGGGATGCAATTGAGGAATTGGAAAGATTGCTAGGGATGGACACTGAGCCAACTAAACCCAACTTAGATCTTATGACTATCCTGCAACATCGAAACTTGGATACCCTAGAGGATCCTTGGCTTAAAGACATGCTCACTACTATTTTGATTGGGGGGCTTAATAGACCAATATCTCTTGTAATGGAGTACCGGGTATGGATTGTTGCTTTCCATGGTCAATCCATGACCTTGGGGTTTTATTTCTGCACCATTCCTTCCCCATTTCTTTTGGAGGATCCTTGTCATCCTCCCCTTACCCATTTAGAGGTTGTTATGCCAGTTTATCCTTTAGAACCTCCTCTGGTGACCTGGGATGATTTCATTTCCATCTTGGTTGGGCAAGCGTTTGCTATTAGGATTCATCATCAGCTCGTCAACATCTAGGTTGCCTGTTTTCTAGGCCAGCATTACTTTGCTCATTTTTAGGGCCTATTTCTGCAATCCTTGAACCTGATTTGTAGATTCTTTGGCTACTCAGCTGCTAGTAAAATAATGGTAGCCCATCTCTGACCCAGGTAATATCCTTCAATGCAATGGGGACATTGCAGATTTTAGGCATGGGGGGGTGTACTTGGGGATATACATAGCATTTATACTTAGTGCATTAATGCATTTAGTTAAAGCATTCTGCATTGCATACATTTGCATTGAAAAAAGAAAAATTTGCGTTGAGCTTAACTGGCTGGGCCCTGCATTCTTAGGCTAACCAGAGCTTGAGGTTAGACTAAGTTGACTCTAAGTGTCTGAATTTAGAAGCTAAGTTGAGATACTAGTTTTAGACCCTTAGGATCCTTTGTGGACTTAAAAACTTAAGTAGGAGTTATGTTGTAGACCATTCCTCAAAAGGTTGAGGAAGGAAAGCAAGGGATTGAGTTAAAGGTTGGGTAGTAGCTGATGTCTTCTTCTACCTTTTGGTTTAAGGGTCCTCGTAACCTAAGCATCCAAAAATCACACATACTTGGTCTTGTGTAAATAGTGATCACCCTAATCCATTTCTTGAAGAAAATCGGGTTCTCTTAGTTTGACTTAGGAGAAAATTGAAAACAAAATTTGATTACAAGAGTTCCTATCGCAAGAGAGGTGGAGTATATACTCACCTTGAGGATGCACTGATAACATCTCACCTCCTCGGTGCTTGTCTCTTAGGATATCCATCCTACTGGGAGCATGTAAGCACATTGTGCGATTCAGGTACCATGGCCGACCCTATCTCGAAGTGCCGATTGCCACAGGCCTAAATTTGCTTAAGAAATCCATGGGCAATACTATCTCAAAGTGTCGATTGCCAGGAGTTCTTGGGGTCTCTATGGGTGGTGCAATCTCAAAGCATCGATAGCTAGGCACCCTTCGAGGTTCGGTGATGGGAACAATGAATTCGACATAGACTGTGTTGATGGCTGATCCAAGATTAAACTTAGAGGAATCAAATAAAAATATATAAATTACAAATATATATAATAATAATAATGATACATGCTTTCTAGGTTGGAAATCATACCAACCTCAAATAACTCAGACCAATGCACATGCACGGATGCTTTAATCTCTGGGTTCAATAGACCCTAGGGTAGAGTTAGAAATCAGGGAAACTTGTGCCTGCAACTTGTCTTTCGCTGAACTAGTTTGTAACTTAGCAACCACTTGGGAAACTTAGGTATAAAGTCTGAACTTAACTTGTTTCTAAAGGAAGACTGATTGGGTTGGCTAGTCTACTTGAATTACTAGGTTATTACTTGGATATGCTAGGGACTAGGAAAAACTAGGCATGGGGGTATTTGATTAGCCCATATTTGCGGGCTATTTAAGTATTTAAGTGCCTAGACATTAAGTTAATTTTAACATTTAGATAGCATACATTAGGATTTAAATAAATTAATTCATAATTTTAGCTTAAGTGCATAATTCAGGTGTGGCATCCATATCTAAATGCATTTAGAATTTACCTAGAATTGCATGCATTTGATTAGTTAATTAATTAGGTGCATTACAAACATTGTTTTAATTAACATAGAAGTTAAGAAGTTATGTATAAATAATCCTAATTATTTTATTCTTCTTCTTCTCCTTCTATAGGTAACCGCTCCACCTCGGCCTCCTCATCCTGCGCATTCATAACTACCAGCATTCACTCGACGGAGGTTCTCCTCCCGGCTGTTTGGATTTCAAATCCTCATAGCCACAGCTACAAAGGAGGAGGAACGGCTGCCATTCAGAGGTGGCCTCCATCCCCACTCCTCACAGTACAAAGAACTTATTCTCATTTGCTCCACTTCCACCGGCCAACCAGTGTGGAGCTTTGCCACTGTGGGTGTGCGAAGTGATTGCCCGCACCGCCAACACAGAGCTCCACACTACAAACACATCGTGCAACCGCCTGACCACCAACTCCACATCCCCCACCACTTTCTCCTCAGTTTCACTTCCACCTCGAAAACAAACCCAAATTCACTCATCTTCACCCAGCTAACATAGCAGCTGCAACTACAGCAATAGAGCATAGCCTTCGTAGGCCACCCACTGCACTGCCCCTTGGCTTCAGATGTGTGCACCTCCTCACCACCCTGCAAAAATGCTGCGTGCAGCAAGTCCTTTGTTGGCTCCTTGTGCGGCTGCACGCACGCACCCGCGTGCCTGCCGCACACATCACCAGTAGCAGCTCCGCCCATAGACAAATCGCACTGCTCCTCCACCTGTGCCTTCAGTGCTGCACACAACAGAACCAACCTACTACACGCCCGCATGGCCTCCGCGCCCCCTTGCTGCAACTCCGCCTGCAGCCACTCCAAGCAATGCTCTAGCAACTCCAAGCACTGCTCCAGCAACAATAGAGCACCCCCCCCACTGGCCTCACCTATAGCCCACGCGTGCAGAGCACGTGCTACTCTAGCAGCTCCACTAACATGCAGCGTGAGTCCTCCAGCACCTCCAGCGGCCACGCACACGCCTAGCAGCGTAGCCACCTGTGTGCCATGCTACAAGCTGATGCACGGCCGCCAGCCTCTCCGCCTATGAGTGCCCACAGCCAGCCTCCTCTGGCCTCACCTCCTACTCCATCATGAAGGCCTCACTCCAGCCAACCTTTTCCCAGAGTAGCTCCTCAAACGAACCTCTCTCCTGTGTGCGAGGAGGAGAGAGGTAGAATCCCCTATTTTAGTTTGCATTTCTTTTTGCGAAAATTGGCATTGTCAAGAATCATTTCTTGATTTCTTAGATTAATTAAATTATGGTGAAATTACATCTTTGTGCTTATTCCTTTAGATAATTATTAAGCCTTTATGATTCATTTCGATATGTAGTACATTTAATTTTGAATTACATTTTAGTATGCATGCAAGTGAAAAGTACATGATATACCCTTGCACATGGGTAATTTTCTTACGTGAAAATTACGTCAACAACCCTTGACTTCTCCATAAATTTAAGGTTTACATTCAGAGTGACATAAGCATTATTTGATTTGACGAATATTTCAGCGAACTTGATTTCTACCTAATTATGATTTTAATAGGCCTCTGCCACCTTGTGGATACGACCCGCTCTCCTATGAGTGGTTTAAGTTTTAATTATTTTGATTAATTGATTTTCCACCACATAGAAATCCAATGACAAATCTTCTGAATCATCATTTTCGAAAGTGAAAATTGACTTATCACTCTTTATAGATATTTTTGTTTAGATTTGATTTCGCATCTATACTATGACTTTTAAACTCATCAATATCATGAAAATCAATCTTAACAAATGACGTTGTTGCTCGGGAGGCGATTCTGATTTCTAATTTCTGACATATTTGTCTTTGCATGCTTTTTTGTGTGTAAGAACTCCAGCGTGGATCTATGCATGCATCGACTGCAGGTGAAGACAAATCAGGTGCACACTTCCAGTTAGTTGCATTTTAATGTCCATTAGATCGAAGGTTTATTTTGAATCATAAGTTTGTTGCTTTTTTTGGAAAAAAAAATATGAAAAAAAATAAATTCAATTCAATTTCAAATTTAATTTCTTTTAAAGGAAATATTTTAGCCAAAGAGGACTTTTTGATTTCCAAAATCTCTTTAAAAGCCTCTTTACAATTTTTAGACATTCCACTAGCACTTTTCATGTGATTTAAAAATTCTGTTGAGGAACATCTACTGATTCAAACATTTGAATATTTGGCCTAAACGTAGCTTTCCAAAGTAGCTTTCCAACACCATCTTTAATTTAGAAAAATTCATACCGTTAGAATTTTAAAAGTTCATACAGTGGACAGGGGTCAAACTGGATTGAAACTTGATTTTATCTATCTTGCAATATTTATTCTAGCCAGTATTCAAATCTGATTAGATTGAAATTTGTGGAGTTTGATAGCTAGTTAAGTCAACTTTATTAAGTAATGTTTCAAGAATTTTTGCATTGATCTTGCTACTATTTCAAGTTGAAATACTCACAGGTAGTCTATTTACCATCTGACCCCCAGTTAGTATGAAATCAATATCCAATCATTTGAGATAGTAAAAATTCAATAGGAATACTTTCTAGAAAGCTAATCAGTAAAGAAATCTGCCCTCCAAATTTCATATTGTTTGGATTCCAATTCTGCCATAGGGAGTAATTTGAATTTAGTGTATGGTCTGATATCTTTTTTCCTTTGAAGAAGCATAAACCCTAGGTGGGCAACTTTAGGGCTTGCAATTATTCTGGACACCCACATTGATTTGATTATGACCTAGTTGGGTCCATTGCCTAGTAAGTGTGGTTTGATTGTTGGTTGATCACCTTACCTACATAGATTGAGTTATTTACAAGCTTAGGCAATGCTTTGGTCAACTGTTGAAATTGGGTTAATTGAACCAAAACAAAAAAAATCTTTTCTAAACTTGACTTGTTATCTTGACCTGAGTTAGTAGTCCAAACTTCTTTAGTCAAACCTAGTGTCTAAGCCTATGAGGTAGTGCCAAACGGCTATGGCTAAGGGGTATTAAGGAACCTTGTGCCGAACATTCCCTTTAGTCCCCTCATACTCTAGCTGGCCTGGTTAACCTAAGAAGCAAGGATTTTTTTTACTAGGTTGATAGCAAGTAGATTCCTAAATTACAACTTGAAATTTGAAAATCTGGTCATCTAATTAAAGGACCATATCTGGATTACAAGGCCATTGCCTTATGCACTTGTCTGCACCAACCCTTGTAGTTGGCGTATGCAAGGGAGATGATCTTTGAGACCTAACTTGGTTTGCCCTTGGGACCCTAACCCAAGGCAACCTAGGCAATTTTTTTTATTTCCTCCTTCCTCTTCTTCTTGGCCATCCACTTTGTTAGGAGATATGGCTAACCCAATTCCAATCCCTGGTCTCGAAGGAAACCAGAATCCAATGGCTCTATTGGAAACCCGTGTCACTACATTTGAGGAGCGGCATCAGTAAAGCATTGATCGAATCCTGACTACTTTGGACAGCATCCACAACATGGAGAACAACTGTGGAACTTTTACGATCCTGTCACAATGATAGTGCCACCTCAGGTCTGGATTCCTGCAGGAGAAGATGCATTCGTGTTGAAGCCAAATGCAATAAGTTTGATTCAGTCTTGTTTTCATGGTAACTCGAATGAGGATCCATTCCAACACATAGAGGATCTGAGCTGAATAGTTGAGATGGTTTGACCCAGAAATGTTGATATTGGAATTGTTCTCATGGAGGTTTTCCCATTCTCACCAAGGGATAAAGCTTCATATTGGTTCAAGACCATCGGGAGGCCAGTTGGTACCTAGGAGGAATTACGTCGAGAATTCCTTTGAAAGTTCTTTTCGATAGGTCGAACAAAGTCTATAAGGCAGGTAATCATGACTTTCTCCTAGGGATCTAAGGAAAAGTTACATGATGCCTGGGATCGATTTCATGACCTTCTCCGGAAGTGTCCCCACGATGGGTGTACCTAGATTGCATCTTGATCAAATCTTCTACCATGGTATGGATGATACACATTAGTATTTGGCTGATGCATCTAGTGGTGGGAACTTCCTTGCTAAAGATGATAATAACCCTTTGAAGTGTTCAAGTCTTTAGTAGAGAACTCCGTGAATGTAGCCTCAATGAACCAATTCCAGCGATCGAGGCAACAACGAGTTGCTGCGAATGAAGCTTATGCAGAGTCAACACGAGCTTATTTGGACATCATCACCAAGAAACTGGATAAGATGGACATGATGGATAAAAAGATAGATATGGAGAATTTGCTGGAGAAGAAGATCGATGAATTGATTCATTCTCATCTAGGATATTCAGGTAACACCAATCTCTTTCCTTCTACATCCTAAAATCTTCCTGCTCGAGTACATATACTCATTGAAGATGTATCTTCTCCTTCTATTCTTTCATGGAGTTCTGCTTACTAGGAACCCACGAATAATCTGGAGGTGGCACCTTATGTCCAGGGTTATGCATAGCATGACAAATACAGTGCGTATTCTCTTAATGATTATACATCTTAAACATTTGTGCCCTATGAAGATGTTAGCGCTATCCAAGGATAGGGGAATAAAAACTCATATTATGAGATGTGTAACCCTAGTTGGTGCCAACATCCAAACTTCTCCTGGTCTAGGAACTCATAGAGACCTAATCATGATCCACAGCACCAGACCAGGTAATACGGAAATATGGAAAGCACATACCCTAGGCAATAGCCATTCCCATCCTAGTAGCAGTCTCGACCTATCTACTAGCGTATTCACAATGCTGCCACTAACCCTCCATCATGAGTTGATGCTGAGGATGAATGGAAAAAAGCATTCAAGCTATTGGAAAAGGGGTAGTTAAAACTCATGAGTCAGATGTAGACCATGCAGAACTAGATGTAGGAGAATAGATCACTATGAGCCTTGCCCTCCCATCCCATCCCTAACTCGAGGTATGTGCAAAACTAGGATGCCCTGCCAAGCTTCAAAGCACCATAGGGAGAGGCACATGCAGTACTTCAGGCATCTTTCGTACCCCTTGGATATGCTCCACCTCTACCTGCTTTGTTGCTGGTCATGACTTAGTCTACTCCTACTCCTTGTCAACCTCAGGGACAATCTGCTGATGCGAAGGATATCACCTTAAGGAGTGGAAAGACTAGACAAGACCCACCATGTAGGCAGGTAGGTCATTATTCATTGTGACATTCACCTTAGGATGGCTCTTCCTTCCACTCTTACTCTAATAAAGACCAACCTAAGGTGGACAAAGTCGAAAGATTAATTGTGGACCTTGAGTTTCTTGTCCCTTTTCCTGGAGCTCTTATGCAAGATATAGCAAAGAAAAAGGGATAAAAAATTTTAAGGACCTGAAAGGAATGTTCAAGGAGGTCCATATTCAAATCCCCTTCCTTCAAGCTATAGATCACATCCCTACTATTGCCAAGTTCTTTATGAACTATTGTACCCTGAGGCGGAAAGAAAAAATTGGACTACTGGCGATACTGTCGAAGGAGGCCAGTGCAGTTATCTTGGCTACCTTATCACCAAAGAAGAAAGACCCTGGTACACCACTTATTTCTTGCCTTTTTCTAGATTCTTTGTTTGATCAGGCCCTTCTAGATCTGGGTTCGTCCATCAACCTAACTCCCATTGCCGTATATGATCAATTTTGATTTGGAGAGTTAAAGCCCACCTCTGTAGCCATTCAGTTAGCTGACCAATCAGTGAAAACACTGAGGGAGCTGGTTGAAAATGAAATAGTAAAAGCCCATGGATTCTTCTTTCCAGCGAACTTTTTCATATTAGACGTGGAGGTTTGCCTAATCTCCGTGATACACCAATAATTTTTGGTCACCCATTTTTGGCTCCAACTTGAGCTAATATCGATTGTGCATCCAAGTGTATGGAGATTGCCTAGGTAATGGGAGACTTAGATTGGACATTTATAGGGCATCTAAGAACTTCAATTGTGATCTAACCAAGGAGGATGGTGAAAATAAGGGTTCAACTTACTGTGGAGACATTTGGCTTCTCTGTAGTGGCCCAATGTCTCATTCATCATCATTTTCAATCTTTTTGGACAATGATCCACACAGACTACGACATATGCACTGCACATTTCATCATTCCTGGGATCTGACTACTTGGGGTGTTTCCTTATCCTGACATTCCAAATCATGAAAGCTTTGATTTTTTTGATACATCTTTTTCATACCTTACCCTGCTAGTGCAAGATGGTATGATTGCTCCAAATGATTTTGGTCCACCTCCAAGACATGTAGACAGGATCCTTGATCCATGTCTTCTCTTGATGGCACTATCAAACCAAAGTGTAGGGAGCATGAGCTAACTTCTTGCTGCCTCCATGTAGGAGAAAGAACTAGGAGACTTGATGAGACACTTGGCACCGAACTTTGGTCACATTCACCCTTGTTTGGACCCCCTAGTCATAATGGTGCATGATCTGAATTCTACTTCCTCACCGATGCAGTCACGACCAACCTTCCTTTAGGTGTGAGATTAGCAGATAGTAATGTGTATCAGAATTATAAGACATATACTGTTTATTCTTGTTCCCCTTCCCTATGAGAACCTTCTCCCATAGATGACTCTATATCCCCTCCACCTGTAATTGAACTCAAGCACTTACATGACTCAATAAATATGTGTTCTTGGGCGATAGTGAGACATACCCGGTTATTATTAGTTCTAACTTAACCCAAAAATAAGAGTTGCAATTAATTTATGTGCTTCAAGCACATAGCGTTGCTATTGGGTGGAGCATATCTGATCTCCATGGTATTCACCCCTCTTATTGTACTCATCATATATACATGGATGACGGGGTGAAACCTTCTAGGCAACCTTAGAGACTGCTAAATCTGAATATGCTGGAGGTTGTCAAGAAGGAGATTATCAAATGGTTGGATGCTGATATTATATATCTAATATCTGATAGCCACTTGGTGAGTCCCATTGAGATCATAACTAAAATGGTAGGACTCACCAATATAAAAAATGAAAAAGGTGAATCCATCCCAACCCGCACTATGACTTCATGGTAGGTCTGTATTGATTATCGTAAGCTGAACATGGCTACCAAAAAAGATCATTTTCCTTTTCCATTCATTGATCAAATTTTAGAAAGGCTAGTCAGACAAAACTTCTATTTTCTAGATGGATATTCCAGGCATAATAAGGTTGTGATTAATCAAGATGATCAGGGCAAGACTACTTTGACATGTCCCTTTGACACATTTGCCTTCAAGAGAATGCCCTTTGGCCTATGCAATATGATAGGTCGATTTCCGCTTTCGTTGTTTCGCACATAAAATGTCATGTTGTAGTATGCAAGTGGTGGAAAATCGCAAATCAAAATAACAAAAATTAACCACTCAATTAGGGGCGGGTCATATCCACAGGGAGACAATTTCCTAATTAAACTCATTAATATCAAAAATGAATGTTCACTATTGATTTTGTCAAGAAATCAAGCCAAATCCACCTTTAAATGAAGATAACAATGAGAGGTTATGCTAAAATGGCATTTGCGTGAAAGTGGAGGGGTATTCAAGCAAAATAGCCATAATATAATATTAATTAAACAAAAATCCTTCTCTTGCAACGGCAAGAAATGTAAATTTTAATTCATGGCAAAACAGAGGAATATTTCTCTCACTTTGTCGCACATGGGAAATGGAACGACGGCGGGCGAGGCTCTGAGGGAAGGTCGGCTGGCATGTTGGGAGTTCAATGATGGTGGCAGTGAGGTGGGACATGGCTGGCAGAGGCCGGTGGCATGGCTGAAGTGGCCGGCGGCAGGCTTCTTGAGGTTTTGCTATGGAGGTGCACGTACACACACGGGGAGTTGAGGTTGCACGCGATGGCTGCTGGTGCATCTGCAGGAGCGGACGCACGTGAGTGAGTGTGGAGGTGTGTTGCTAGCTGTGCGTAGGAGGTGAAAATGCAAAGGACAGCACCTTCCTTGCTGGGCGTGCACGCAAGGGGAGAAGGGGCACTCATGCTGGTATGTCTGCCGGCTATGTGTGTATGGGAATGGCAAGAGAGCGCAATGAGGCATCGCATGCCTGCGTGCAGTGGAGCCTGAGGGTGGTCGCACAGGCTGTGCATGGAAGGGAAGATGCGCTCAGGCAATAGGAGGTGGCTGCTGCTGTACGAGGGGATGGCGTGTGTTGGGTTTGTTTTTAAGGTGAAGAGAAATAGAGGAAGAAGAAGAAAGAAGGTATGGGGCCTAGCTTCAGATGTCTAGGAAACTTCCTGGACGTCTTAACTGATGGGGAAATGAGGATGCAGGGCATGGAGTTGTGGAAGTTGTGGTGGTGGTTGCTGGTAATGGCGGTGAGGGTGTTGCACACTGAGATGCTTACAGTAATACAAACAAGCTCTAGATGGCGGTGTGGCCTGTCACACCACATGCCCACGGTGGTAGAGGCTTGTCGCCACAATTGAGGCTGGTGGTCATGGCGTAGACGAGTGTGATGCACTCTCTGCATAATGAGGAAAGGGAATGAAGGCCTCACCAGCACCGTCGTCTCCTCCCCCCTCTTGTAGCTACAGCCACTTCATTTGAAATCACAAGAGGCGGGAGTAGATCCTTGTAAATGCTGGTAGTTGTTAAAAAAAATCAATGAGTGCTGGAGGAGGAGGCGGAGGGGGAGCGATTACCTCCAGAAGAAGATGAAGAATAATAATAAAATAATTAGGATTATTTATACATAACTTCTTAACTTGTATGTTAATTAAAACAATGTGTGTAATGCACCTAATTGATTAACTAATCAAATGTATGCAATTCTAGGTTAATTCTAAATGCATTTAGATATGGATGCCACACATGAATTATGCACTTAAGCTAAAAATATAAATTAATTTATTCACATCCTAATGTATGCTATCTAAATGTTAAAATTAACTTAATGTCTAGGCACTTAAATACTTAAACAACCCACAAATATGGGCTAATCAAATACCCCCATGCCTTGCTTTTGCTAGTCCCTAGCAAATCCAAGCAATAACCTAGCACTCCAAGTAGACCAGCCAACCCAATCGATCTTCCTTTAGAAACATGTTAAGTTCAAACTTTAGACCTAAGGTTCCCAAATAGTTGCTAAGTTACAAACTAATTCAGCTAAAGACAAGTTGCAGGCACAATTTTCCCTGATTTCTAACTCTACCCTAGGTTTTATTCGTCCCAGAGATTAAAGCATCCATGCATGTGCATTGGTCTGAGTTATTTGAGGTTGGTATGATTGGCAACCTAGAAAGCAAGTTTTTTTTCTTTTCTAATATATATATATTTTTGTTTGATTCCTCTAAGTTTAACCTTGGATCAACTAGCAACATGGTCTGTGTCGGATTCATTGTTCCCATCGTCGAACCTCTAAGGGTGCCTGGGTTTCGATGCTTTGAGATATCACAACCCATAGCGATCCCAAGAACTCCTGGCAATTGACACTTTGAGATAGTATCGCCCATGGATTTTTTAAGAAAATTTAGGCATGTGGCAATCAGCATTTCGAGATAGGGCCGCTCATGGTACCTGAACCACACAATGCGCTTACATGCCCCCAGTAGGATGGATACCCTAAGAGACAAGCACGAAGGAGGTGACATGTTATCATCACATCATCAAGGTGAGTATGTACTCCACCTCTCCTGCAACAGGAACTCTTCCAATCAAATTGTTTCTTCAGGCTTCTCCTAAGTCAAAACTAAGAGAACCAACCTTTCTTTAGGAAATGAATTAGGGTGATCACTATTTACACAAGACCAAGTGTGTGTGAAATGTAGATGCTTAGGTTACGAGGACCCGTAAACCGAAAGGTAGAATGACTCTAGGTACTACCCAGCCTTTAATAGAATCCCTATCTTTCCTTCCTCAACCTCTTGAGGAATGGTTTGCAACTTAACTCATACTTAAGTTTTTAACTTCACAATGGACCCTAAAGGTCTAAGGCTAGTAGCTCACTTAGCTTCTAAAGTTCGACACCTAGAGTCAACTTAATCTACCCTAAAGTTCTGGTCTGCTTAAAAATGCAGGGCCCAATTAGTTAAGCTCAATAATACAAAATGTTTTTTTTTTCTTTGAATTCAATATGCATGAATGAATGCAAAATGTAGACATGCTATAAATAGATGCCTCAGGTCCTCTCCCTCAGGCCTGGTTCAAACAATGTCCTCATTGGAAACAAAATAGTTAAAGGAAGATATTACATGAGGTGGAGAATCAAAGGAGCTAAGGCTCCTAAAGAGTGACCTCGTCAGCCTGATCGCCATCCAAAGTAATGTATGGTTTTAACCATTGGCCATTGACGATAAAGGAAGTACCTGGAGAGGAAGGGCACTTGATCTCCACAACTCCATGCAGAAACACTTTAGTGATTATGTAAGGCCCATCCCAACGAGATTTTAATTTCCCTGAAAAAAGCTTAAGTCTGGAATTGAAAAACCAGACTTGTTGGTTGGGCTCAAAAGTCTAAGGATATACTTATCATGCAAGACCTTTGTTCTCTCTTTATAAGCTTGAGTGGTGTCATAAGTATCATTCCTTAGCTCCTTAAGCTCACTTAATTCCATAAGTTGTGCCTTACCCGCCTTTTCTAAATCTATGTTGACACTTCGAATAGCCCAAAGTGCCCTATGTTCCAACTCAACGGGTAAATGGCATGCTTTCCCGTACACAATCTGAAAGGGAGATGTACCTAAAGGGGTCTTATAGGCCTTTTGATATGCCCACAAAGCATCATCGAGCTTTTGGGACTAGTCCTTCCAATCAGGTGTAACGGTCTATTCTAAAATGTTCTTTATCTCCCTATTCCACACTTCAACCTAGCCACTCGTCAGAGGATGGTAAGCGGTAGCAATCTTGTGAGTCACTTCCAGACTCCTAAGTAGCCGATTGAAGTGGTGGTTTCTGAAATGAGGTCCCCCATCACCTATAATGGTCTTGTGGTAGCCAAAACGAGATATGATATTGGCCTTCACAAATTTCAAGACCACAGAGTGGTCATTTGTGCATGTAGGAATGGCCTCTATCCATTTAGAGACATAATCAACTGCCACCAAGATTTTTATATATTCATAACCATGGGATGAAGGGAAGGGGCCCATAAAGTCAATTCCCCAAACATAAAAAATTTCAACAGATTGAATAGGGTGTTGAGGCATCTCATTCCTCTTCCCAATTGTTCTAGTCCATTGACATCTAATACAGGCCTTAACAAAATTATGAGAATCCTTAAATAACGAAGGCCACTAAAAACTGAACTGGAGAACCTTAAAAGTAGTTTTCTTAGCACCAAAGTGTCCTCCACAATGAAGTTCATGGCAAAAACTCAGCACGCATTGTTGCTCCTCTTCTGGCATGCATTGTTTCAATACTTGGTCTTTTCTAATTCTAAATAATTCAGGCTCTTCCCAATGAAAGTATCTAGCTTGGGAAATGAATCTCCTTCTTTTCTGCCGATCCCAAGAGCCAGGAGTTTCTCCAATGACCAAGTAATTGACAGTATCAGCATACTAAGGTGAAGTTTGTATTACAACCATAAGGGTTTCATCAAGAAATGTCTCGAGGATGTCTCCAAATGGAGAGTCATCAAGAGGAAAGCGAGACAGGTGGTCAACCACAACTTTTTCTACTCCTTTCTTTTCACGTATCTCCAAGTCAAAATTCATGAAAGAGTAGGATCCACCTAATCATGTGTGGCTTAGAATCCTTCTTAGCAATGAGATGCTTCACTGCCACATGATTAGTGAAAATAACCACCTTAAACCCAAGAAGATAAGACCTAAGCTTCTCCAGAGCAAAAACTATAGCAAGTAATTCCTTTTCAGTGAGGGTGTAGTTTAGTTATAGTTGGTTAAAGTCTTGCTGGCATAGTGCAGCACATGAGGTCTTCCCTCAACCCTTTATCAAAGGACTGCTCCCACTACATAATCCGAAGCATCACACATCATCTCAAATGGGAGTGTCCAATCTGTAGCTCGAAGAATAGGCACAGAGATCAAGGCCTCCTTTAGAGTTTGAAAGGCCTCAGCACACTTTGAATCAAAATTGAAGGAAGATTCCTTTGCCAACAGGTCACAAGGTGGACTAGAAATTTTACAAAAATTTTTAATAAAGTGCCTATAAAAGCCGCCATGGCCTAGAAAGGATCTAATCTGCATGGCATTCGTGGGCAATGGAAGTTTGGAAATACAATCAATCTTGGCTTTATCTACTTCCAAGCCTCGCTCAGACACAACATGCCCAAGTATAATTCCTTTCTGTACCATGAAGTGGCTTTTCTCCCAACTGAGGACTAAACCAGTCTCCTTACATTGCTTCAGTACATTCTCTAGATGCTGGACACACTGGTCAAAAGATGAGCTATAAATGGAGAACTCATCCATAAACACTTCAACACACTAGTCAATCATGTCCAAGAGATTGGACATCATACACCGCTGGAAGGTTGCAAGTGCATTACATAGTCCAAATGGCATACGCCTGAATGCAAAGGTACCATAAGGACTTGTTAACATCATCTTCTCCTAGTCATCAGGGAAGACTGCATCCTGGTTGTACCCAAAATATCCATCGAGAAAATAATAGTACTTATTCCTTGCCAATTTTTCAAGAATTTGATCAATAAAAGGTAAGGGAAAGTGATCCTTCTGGGTAGCGGTGTCCAACTTGCGGTAACAATACTGACCGTCCATCTAGTTGAGGGTTTAGTTACAACTTGTTCACCTTGGTCATTAAATTCCACTGTAAAGCCTGCCTTCTTTGGCACCACATGAATAGGACTCACCTATTGATAAACGCCAATTTATCATCATTTTTATGCATTAAAACAAACTTAGCTCTTAGGATTTTGCTATGCAAATGAGTTTTTGGGCTGCATTTAGGCATCAGTTAGGTTAGGCATGCATTGCACTTTTTATTATCTTTTTAATGTGTTTTCATGAGTGTTAGGGATATGCAGATTGTCAGAACTCAAAACCCTAACACTCAGGAAGGCAATTGGTGAAGAAGAAGCTCAAACTAACTGGAACTCAGCTTGATCCAACTCACCATAGCTAGATTCCAGCTCACTTGAACTAGGGTTAGCTCATCTTAGCTCCATTCAGCTCATCTCAGCTGAATGGTAGCTCAAGAGAGCTCATCTTAGCTCACCCTAGCTCAGGTCAGCTCAGATCCAGCTCAACTTAGCTAAGTCTAGCTCATCTCAGCTCCCATTAGTCCATAGGGAGCTCTAGCTAGCTTAGCTGAGTTGACTGGAGTTCACCCCAGCTCAAGTCTAGCTACATCCAGCTCTACTCAACTCCAGCTAGCTAAAGATGACTTCATTCCAGCTTTGGAAGCTCAATTCCAGCTCCCAGGGACTTAGCTTAGTCAAGTCAGTTGAGCTAAGCTACCTTAGCTACCTCACCCAGCTTGATCCTCCCCGAGAGCATTAGACCCAGCTCACCTCAGCTCCTTTCAGCAGAAGCCAGCTTGCTTTAGCTTGGCTTAGTAGCTAGCAAAGAACTAGCAATCCAAGCCAGCTAAGATAGCTCCTTCCAGCTCTCTTCAGCAGCCACCAGCTCTAGTGCAGCTCAAGATGACTACCTCCAACTCTTCTCCCTGAAAACCCTAGCTCCAAATGCCTCCAACTCTACTCCCTACTAGCTAAGCTAGCTAGGCTGCTTAACTTAGCTTGTCCACCTCCATGGCATCAAAACCTACTACCCTACTACCCTACTACCTAAGCTCCAGCAAAAAGACCACCTACTCCTACTTTATTTTTGTGCCAACTATCCCTTCCATCACCACCATAGATCCACCATCAAAACCCATCTCCACCCTCCATTTTTTCCCTCCAAAATTGCCTTCTAGAAGGTATTTTTGGAGGGAAAACCAGGGCACCTCTTCATTTCCCTCCCATTTTTCCCTCCAAAAATATCCAAGCACCCCTTCATTTCCCTCCAAAAAAACACCATAACCACCCCCTTTCCCATCCTATAAATACCCTACCCTACCACCACATAATTCCCATCCTCCATTTGTGTATTTTGCTACCTATACCACCTATACCTATGGCCAAGAAGAAGGAGTAGAGAAGGAGATTAAAGGGGCACATCACCAGCCCTTTTGGTGCCTTCTTCTCCCCACTCTCTTCAACTTGGGCCACGCAAAGGAGGAGGACTCTTCCACTTCAAGGAGGATGGCCAGGCAAAGGAGAAGTACCTAGGGTGGACGTCCACCCTTGGAGAGAAGCTTAGGGCACGCCCCCTTAGGGCTTGCCTTGGAGGACATCACCTTGGAGAAGCACAGCAAGGAAGGAGTTGGAGGACTCTTTTCAAGCTTGGGAGCGCCAAGCTTGGAGCAAGAAGCCCTCTTCCTCACCATCCATCTAGAGGATTTGTGTTTGCTTTTCTTTATTTCAATTTTTCTAGTAGTAGAAGCATTCCTCTACTAGGCCTTTTTGTAAAACACTTTTTCATTAATCTAGTTGCCTTCTGTGCAATTTCTTATTTGCATTTCTAATTGCTTTGTTTTTAGCATTCTTCACTCCCTCTCCATAATTATTCTATGCCTCCACTTGCCTAGAGTGAGCTTAGGGAGAGGCTCTACTTGCCACTTTAGAAGTAGTATTTTGAATTTGAAGTGTAAGTCACTTTCCCGCCACAATTTCGCATGTTGCCTTAATTCAAAAACAAAAAAAGTTGATATATTGAAAAATACCAAAAAGAAAGTTGAGATTTGTATTCTAAGCAAGAGAATCAATTTTACAAACATTTGGCCTCCTTAGACAACCCTAGATACTCCCCTATCTAGGAATATAAATTTAAGAGTTGATCGATTTTGCATGTTACAACGGCGTATTTTACAAACCACGTAAAATTCGTATCACCTATTTACTATCTGCAATGGGATATATGATCCTAGCATCCAACCACTTCAGGATTTCCTTTTTAACCAGCTCCCTTATATTAGGGTTCAGATGTCTCTGCATGTCTCTAAATGGCTTGATGGAATCATCAGTATAAATGTGGTGCTTGCAAAGTGTAGAGTCTATACCCTTAATGTTAGCAATGCTCCAAGCAATAGCTTCCTTATGCCTAGACAAGCATTCAATCTTCGCTCCCTCCTGTGTCTCAGATAGCACAGTCGAAATGATAACGGGGAGCGTATCATTAGCACCCAAGAAGACGTACTTGAGAGTGTCTGGGAGGGGTTTCAACTCAAGGTCAGGGGCTTGTTTGGTTGAGGGTTTCATAATAGATGTCCCAATCTCAGGAAGCTGATCTACCTTGGGTAGAGATGATGGGGAAAGGGACTCAGCAGAAACACCCAGCAACTCCTCAAGTTCTAGTATATCCCATTCCCATTCCTCCAAGCGATGGGAATGGTCATTTGGCATGACATGCTGAAGGGGCTCATCACATAACATTTCAGGGGTTGTCTCTTCAATCAGGTCATCTATCACCTCAACTTGAGAACAATCCCCAAGCCCAGCTTATTCATAAGCATCAAACGCATTAAGTCATATTTTTGTGTTCCCAAGGCCCATTTTTAATGCCCCAGTATTGCAATTGATTGAAGCAAGTGAAGTTGCAAGGAAGAGGCAGCCCAAAATGATGGAGTGCTTCGTTGGGTTGTTGGTAGGGTCAGTGTCCAAAACTAAGAAGTCAATGGGGAAGAGGAAATCTTCTACTCTCACAAGGACATCTTCTAGAATTCCCTGCGGTGTCCTGAGTGATTGATATAGACACATCTGTTTTGGTTAAAATGCCTATTCATGCATGTTCTGAAGCATAGATTTGCATTTCATGTTATAAATATTGCATAGCATGCATCATTCTACATTTCGAGTAGTTGTGTATATTTTAGGTTAATTGCATCCTTTTTTTGGTTGGCAGAGGAGATTTATTTTGGAGCCTTAGATTGATGATCCAGCCATACGGATCTGATCAGGACGATGATCGAAGTCCAATGCCTCTAAAATCGCCTTGATCAAAGTCCCGTAGCACCATTTGCAGTCTGAGGGAGATCAACGGCCAAGGGACTAGGTGACGTAATTCGGAGCTCCAAATGACAAATCCAACCACGCAGATGGATTCAGGTCGACGATCACAGCCCAATGGCATGAAAATTGACTCAATCCATCTTTTGTAGTAGCCCCTACAACAAAAAGAAGATGGACGGCCCAGATCGCACCACGTGGTGTAACCCAGGGCGCCCATGTGCATGCACGCGCCACCTTACGCGCAAAGCAGCGTGGGTGTGCGTGCGTACGCACGGAGGCATGCACGCGTAGTGGCAGAGCATGCAGGCGCGCACGCGAAACATGCGCCAGTACAACGGCAGGTGGGCTGGTGGACTGTCTTCATCGGCATTTGTGGCGGTCTTCAGCGATGTTTATGACTGTCACTAAATGTCCTGTATACGAATTTGATTCTTTCATCCTCTATAAAAGGACCCCTACCCCTCCCATTTTTCTTCATTTCTTCCTTTCTTCCTCTCACCACCTCCATGGCTCTAGAGAGAGCTTGTCCGAAGCAAGGGATGCTCCTCTAGAGTAGAAAATCAAATAGTTTTCCCTCCCCTCATCCCCATTCGTGGAGCATCCCATGGCTGTCCTCTCACTACCCTTCGGGAAGAAGATCCTCGCCGTGACGCCATCCTACCCCATCCTTCGTCTTCTAGCTTTGTCCTCCTTCGTCCCGCTCCTCACCAGCTTCCTCCAGGTGACATCAAAGCGAGTCTTCCTCTGAGCAACCATTGAGGGGGATTTCTCTCACATCTTTCTATCTTTTTACGCTTTCGTAGTGTAGTTTTCCAACTTTCATAGTTGTAACAAATAGTTGTTCATGAATAGATGATTGTTTCTCTCTCTCTCTCTCCCTCTCCCTCTTATATTTTTGCAAGTAGATAAAGTTTTCATCGACGTAATCTCTTGCTTGTTAAAAATACCAAAAAAATTAGAAAAGATAAAAATGACCAAAAAGAAATAAAAGTGAAGTGCGGATTTTTATAAAACCAAATGTTCGCCTCCCCGTATTCTACCTGGAACTCACTTTTCGAGTTTCGGTTATAAATTTTATTTGACCACGCATTTTGCAACTATGACGATAGGTTACTCGTAACCCCGATTTCAAACTCACGAAACACGTGCGACCATTTTGGTGCCGTTGCTAGAGAGGCAACGAAATTTACATTATTGTTTTCTGTGCTTCTTCCCATTTACAAAACACTAACCTCGCTTATCTCTAATATATTGTCTTGCAGATACCCTAGCATGGAGATCCAAGTGCGATAGACCAGAGTAAAGTGCAGGTAGAGTGTTTTGTAAGTGCAGGTAGAGTGTAACACCACCTCCACCTTAGTGTTCATTCCATAACCTAATAACTCAAACCCAAATCAACTTAGGTACTTTGCATAAACCTTCGGGTAGATTTTGGTTGTTTGATTGTCACTCCATTGACCTCACCCACCAGCATATATAAAAAAAATAAAAAAAATATTCTTCTCTTGTGTGATTTAACTGAAAGCTACACACTTAACACCCATAACTTCTTATCATAAGGTGCACAATCACTTTGATTCTACCACTTAACTAGGATCTGTCCTGTGGACTTTGTACACTTCAACTCGATACACATAAGTGAGTAGAAATCTGAATAGGTTAAACATTCTTATGTGCCTTAACTAAGTGGTGCAATAAGCCAATTGATTGAGCTATTTGGGATGCACCACTCAATCTAAAATTGATCCATTAAGTAGCTTGCCACTTAGGGTTGATTCCTAAGGCTAAACCAAGCACTCCACATTATTTTTGATTTTTAAAGGAACATATCATCACCTGTGCTTTCAAAACTTGGAGTGTTCTACTAAAACTTGATTGAATATACCTAAGATTAAACCCTAAAAGCTACTAAACAAGGTTAAACCCTAAGAGACACATTATCAAATAACCTTGTTTGCAAACCCTAGTTGTGCATGCACACACATCTTAACTGATCATTAAGGGCACAACCCATCTAAAGGGCCCATCACATTCCAAGACCACAATCATCCCAAGCCTAATTAAAACTGAGTAGACGTTGGCCTTAAGGATTGATTCGCTCTTCGGGGCTCAGACTGAGATTTTTTTCGATTAACCTGCTTCTGTTGGTCCATCTGATGTCTAGCTAAGGGAGTAGCATCAAACAACTGTGGCTAGGGGGTACACTAGGAACCGGAGGTGTAGGCCAAAGGAAGAACCTTCTCCCTAGTCCATCCTTCTACCTGGTTGGATTAACCGGATAAAAGTAGACTAAATCATTTATAAACTCAAGATGGGTCCTGGGAGTCTATAGGTCTTTAGGCTACCCACAAAAGGATAGGTTTGGTTGATTATACTGCAGGGCTCCTTTCTCTCTTCTGATTTCCCTCCTTACTTCACCTTGTATCCTTCCACTTCTTACACGCATTTCCCATCCTATCCTTCTACCACCACTTATCCCCAATATGATTACTATTCCAACTTGACTTGTAATTACCCATCCACTAGCCGGGATGACTTTGATTGGGGATATGAATCCAAACCTCAGTGTCCAAGGTCTAACCCTGGACAACAAGGCTATGATTGCTATCCTTCCCAAACCTGCAATGGTTATGGATCCCCATCCTTTGATGACCAAACCAACCTGATCTACAATCAGGAAGGATATAATGATTATAACACCTACCTCCCTACTATTCCACTGAATATAGGTTGCCACCATCATTTGAACAACCAAGAACAACCAACTTTCTGGGAGGGACCCGAGAACCTGGACATCTTGACTCCCCTAGATTTAACCCAAACCTACCCAAACCTGAATTGAACCAGTCAATTCAGGAGAACCAGATGCATGATAGGGTGTTAGCTAATTTGAGGAATGCCATACAATCTTTAGAAGTCCAGCCAATACCATGCACTGAAGCATTGGAGCCTATGATAAAAATGATTGATGAGCTGAATAACTTTTTATTGGATTTGCTCCAAAGTGTTAGGGATAGGGACCTGGGGGAGTTTCTTCTTTGGAAATTGTCGAGGTTGAGGATGAAATTTGTGGTTGCCCTAGTCAAATCTTAGGATGATTCTCAAGATGAACCCCTTCAGGAGAGCCAATGCCTGAACCTGCTCAGGTGCCTGTCGGGGGGGATACATTTTCTAAGATCGGGGATGATCAGGTTGGACTAGAGCAACCCATTGAGGATAACCAATTGATTCACCCGAGATCCCTTAGCCTGGGAGCAAGGAAAAATGTCTCTTTGAACCAGGAAATGATAATCGTTTTTGAGACATATATAAATGAGGATCATGGATTCTTGGTTCTAAGGGTGAAGAATCTCTTATTGAAGTCTCACTTGAGCGTAAGGAAGATGAATTTAGTGAGACAAACCGGCTTGAGGAATCTGACGAACTATTTGATAGCACAATTATTAAAGATTTGGATTCGGTTGGGGCTAACTTGGAGGATTCGAATCCTCATTTAGTAGATTCAATCAATATCCCCATTCCTCAACCACACCCCAAAGGGATTAATTTCGATTTGGAAATCATTGTACCCAAGAAAATTCTGAGTCAGCCACAATTTCTAGACTTGAGTAAATCTTATGGGGTGAACAGTATGCTAAAGGTCTCTGATCCTGAGCACTTGATGTTGGAGGATAGGAATGTTGAAATAAAATTTTGGGAGGTTAATTTTGAAGGAAAAATAAGTTTGGATCTAAGGGTTCCTATTAACCTAAAACCATCTACTTTCTACCAGGACCCTTATGATATCTTTCACATGCAACCCAAGCATGAAATAATTGATTATTTTTCTTAGCTAGATGTTAAGCGGACAACCGCACCTATTAAGCCATCTTTATCTGTTGTTCGACAATTTAGTCTTCGATTGCACACCACTAAATAGCAGGCATGGCCCTGCAAACAGAGCAACCTTTGGTTCTGGGTGATTTTCATCCAGAACCTGAGAACCACTCGACACTGGGGCATGGGTCTGCATCATAATCTAGTCCACGTCTGTGGACAACTTCTATTGGCGGGTTTGAGAATCAATATTTTTATTTTGATTCTAACCCACACTTGTGAATTCTCAATTTTTTCCATGTATGTATTTTACGCCTAGTCGAAGGCATTAAATTTAGCACGTGTTTATATTTCACGTTCTCTATAGAGTTGCCAGATTCCTCATGATGTTCTGGTGATATTATGTTTAATCTGCCCTTTTCATGTCTTTATTTTTACAATGAGGATATTGCATCATTTAGGCATAGGGGGGTGGATACTTAATCCTGAAATCATTTTGTTAAGTCCATAGAATTTCATTTAGTTTCTTTAAAAAAAAAAGAAAAAAATTACAAATTCAAAACGATAAAAAGAAGAAGAAGAAGAATTATGAGAAGAAAACTTAGGCATCTGGAAGTTATTAACTTTAGGAAATGATATGATAGGACCTGAATACTTGGACTCTTTAAGTCTTTGGGCTTAATTAACTTGGGTGTCCACTCAAATGTGGACTTGTCTCGAGTCCTCGCCAAGTCAATCTTATTTTAATTCGGTAAATAAATTGGTGTGATAAGTATACGACTTATCAACCCGCTCTCTAATTTGGGGGGACTTTAAGCCTAAGCATCTAAACACTTTTTTTTGCACTAACTAACTTTTTGGTAGTTTATACGAAAATTGGGTAGCTGTTGAACTATCGAATTGCTACGCTAACGTGTTTGGTTTTGGAAAACCTGTCGTTGTAGCTTGAAAGCGAAGAATTCGTGTTCAACAAATAAAATTTATACCGAAATGAAAATTCCAGGTCGAATACAGGGAGGCAGACATTTGATTTAAAAACTATATGTTTCTTTCTATTTGTCACGAAGTAATTCAATTTAAAACTATCTAATTATTTACAATAAATAGAAGAGAGAGAGGGTAAGAGAGAGAGAATATTACACAGAAATAAAAAATGAGATGTAGAATAAATAGAGAATTTATCATTAAGGAGATTATTCATTGCAACTAGAAAGCATAACACAATTGCACTAGAAAGTGATAAATTTACTCTAGAAAGCATTAAAAGAATGGAGGGAGAAATGTCCTCCTCGACGATTGCTGGGACGACGAGCAGACTACTCTAGAAAGCAGTAAATCTATACTAAAAAGCAGTAAAAAGAATAGGGAGAGAGATATCCTCCTCGACGGTCGCTTGGAGGACGAGCCGGATGGGACGACGCCTGGACGAAGGAGGACAAAGTAGGACGAAGGAGGACAAAGCAGAAGAACTGGAACAGAGCAGCACGCTGTCGTCGTCGCGGGATCCACTTTCGAAGGTGAACGAAAATTTGGACTTTATCTTGTGAGAAGCATCCCGAGTGTGGGACAAGCTTCTCTTGAGCTTCGGAGAGGTAGAGAAGAGAAGGAAGGGATGAGAATTTCGTATGGAGGGGGTCTCCTTTTATAGTTGCAAGGAGTGGGGGCAAATTGGTGATTACATCTTTAAAACAATAAATGAGGGGTCTTTAGTGATGGATAAAACCATCGCTAAAGCCCCAATGTGGGTGTAGTGGGCGCTCCCCACGCGTGCCTCCTCAGCTGCCTGCGTTCAATGCTTGCCCACGTTCATCAGATCTCAGCCGTCCGATGACGATGAAATACCCGCCCGCGCTCGCTCGCCCGCACCTTTCACGCCTTCGCTGCGGGCTTGTGAACGGGATAGTGCCTTCGACCGTTGCGCTACGGGGCGCGGATGGTCGAGCGGGCGAATTGTGGTGCGGCCGTTCACAGCCATTGGATCGTGATCCAACGGCGGAGAGGGAGTGGATGAGGAAGCTTAACTAGATGCATGCAGCCGTTTGTGCGGCCGAGATGGCACCACATGGCACCATCTTGGCCGTCCATCTTCTGGATGTTGTAGATGGTGCCACGGATGTCGGATTGACTTGATTTTTATGTCGTTGGGCTGCGATCGTCGATCCGAATTCATCCGTGTGGTCGGATTTGTCATTTGAAGTGCAGATTTACACCATCCTGGCCCTTGATTTTCTAGGGTTCCCCAGTCACTATCTGATGCTACGGATGCCTGATTAGGGCAATCTTAGAGCCGTTGAACTCCAATAATCACCCTGATCGCATCCATATGGTTGGATCTTCGATCCGAGGCCCCGATAAAATGTTTTCCCTATCCAAGCATATAAAAGGAGACAATTAACCTCCATTTTATTCAAACTACTCTAAATGCAAGATGATGCATGTTATGTAATATTTATATCATGAAATGCAATCCTATGCTTAAGAACATGCATAAATAGACATCTTAAGTAGTGTAAATGTGTTTACGTCATACCCCCATGCCTATCTTTTGCTAGTCCCTAGCAAAAACTATATGCAATTTATAAAAGAATTACGTTGGATTATTTGCGCCTGAGTTATTTTCAATCATTAAAAAATTATCTACTTAGGAACTGAACTTTCAAAGACACAACTGTGTCCAAGTATCTGCCAAAATGCTGACCGCCTCAAACCCTTGCCTTATTCAAAGAAAAATTTCTTTTTTTCTTTTTACTCTTTTCTAATTTTTTTTTCTGGATTTTCAAATTTTAGGGTTTAAGAGTGGCTTTCTACGGCCATTCAACTCACCCAAGATTTGATGAGAACCCTAAGTTTTAAGCATCTTATTGTGATTGTGATAGACACATTGACCGGTAATTAAAATGGACTTCAGATTTTTATGCCTCTAGGTGACCTAAAAAGAATTCTGCCTAAAGTATATCTTTACAACCGGTAGCTTTCTCCCTACTTTTATTTTTTTATGGGGTCAACACAAGGATGAATCCAGTGTATATCTCCCCGATTTATTCTACTTCTCCACTTCTTCCTAAGTGTTTTGGGAATTTTTTTAATGCATTTATTGAGCTCGGTCCTAGACAACCAGTCGATGAGCTGCTACCACCGACAACTTACCAGCCATACTCGTGCGGTAAAGTGTGGCTTATTTCTTTTTTTCCTTTTCTTTTTGATTTTTTTTTTTAAGTAGGTGGCTTCCCTGGTCTAAGATTTATCTAAGGGCAGGAAAAAGAGAAAGTTCCAGTGACTGGGCTTTGGACAACCTACCTATGGGCTATTACCCACGATTACTTGCCAGCTATATCACCCTAGAAGGTTCATTAGCTACCCAATTTCCGTTAGAATCGCCGAATAACGAGTCAATGCAAAGAAAGTGTGTAGATGCTTAAAACTCAGAAATCTCCTTAAATCAGAGGGTGGGTTGATAAGTCGTGTACTTATAACCCAAACTTATTTATTCCATTTACGATAGAATTAAGATGGCGAGGACTCAAAGACAAATCCACATTTTAGTGGATACACATGCTAATTAAGTCCAAAGACTTGAGTGGTCTTTGTGTTTAGATCCTAATGTAAAGTTTCTTAAGATTGAAAAGTCCTAATGTCCAACTAATCCTTCCTAATTTTGATTTTTTTTTTATAAATAAGAAGAGAAAAATAATTTATATGGATTTCACAAAGCTGACCAAATAATTCAAAAATGAATCCACCCCCCCATGCCTAGCTAATGCAATGTCCTCATTGAAAAAGAGACATGAAAGAAAGGGTAGAATATGAAAGATGTCACCTGAATATGAAGCTTGTATCAGCCTTGTGTCATATGTACAACTGCTGAGTTTAATGCCTTCAGCTAGGTGAAGTCCAGCCAAAGAAGTCACAGAATGGCTAGAGCAACAGAGTCTGAGATGGGTTCTGGAAAAATACGGTCAACAACAGGCTTCAGACGTTGACCGTTGACTTTAAAGGTGTTACCCGTCTTTGGGTCAGAAATCTGAACGGCACCATTTGGAAAAATTTGGTCAATTATGAATGGGCCATTCCATTTAGATCTAAGTTTTCCAGGAAAGAGCTTAAGTTTAGAATCAAATAACCAGACCTTCTGGTTTGGCTCAAAGCTCTTGCGAGATATCAATTGATCATATAGAGCTTTGGTCCGAGCCTTGTAGACGTTGGCATTCTCATAAGCATCATTTCTAAGCTCCTCCAACTCAGATAGTTGGAGTTTTCTGGTCTTCCCAGCTAGATTCAGATCTAAATTGCATTGTTTGATTGCCCAGAATGCCCTGTGTTCAATCTCTATGGGTAGATGGCATGCCTTTCCATACACCAAATGGAATGGAGACATGCCGATGGGTGTTTTATACGCCGTACGGTAGGCCCAAAGAGCGTCCTCAAGCTTTTGAGTCCAATCCTTGCGATCAGGCCTAACCATTTTTTGCAGAATGTTCTTAATCTCTCGATTGGAGATCTTGGCTTGTCCATTCGTCTGGGGATGGTAAGGTGTGGAAATTCGGTGATTAACCTCGTATTTGGCCAATAAATTCTGGAATTGTGCATTAGTAAAATGAGTGCCACCATCACTGATGATAGCCTTCGGAATCCCGAACCTACTAAAGATAATTTTCTTGACAAAATTGATGACCACCTTGTGATCATTGGTTCGGGTGGGAATCGCCTCAATCCATTTGGACACATAATTAACAACAACAAGAATGTACTGATGTCTAAATGAAGGGATAAAGGGTCCCATGAAATCGATGCCCCAAACATCAAAAATTTTGACAGGAAGAATAGGGTTTAGGGGCATCATGTCTCTCTTAGTTATGCTCCCGAGTGCCTGACATCGAGAACATGACCTTGAGAAATCCTAGGCATCCTTGAATAAAGATGGCCAATAGAAGCCAGATTGCAAGATTTTTGCAGCCATCATTTTCCTGGAGAAATGTCCACCACCCCCAGATGCATGGCAGAAGTCGAGTATACTGTTGAATTCATTCTGCAGTATGCATCGGCGAATAATCTGATCAGAGCCGATGCGATACAATTCAGGGTCATCCTAGAAGTAGTATTTGGCCTCAGATTTGAGTCTATCCCATTGTTTCTTGGTCCAATCCTGGGGGATTTGACCAACAGCCAAATAGTTAACAATGTCAGCAAACCATGGGGTGTGGACACCTAAAACTGTAAGAATGGTTTCGTCCGGAAAGGTGTTAGCAATCAGAATGTCTGGACAAGAAGAATCACCTAGGAGTCTCGACAAATGATCTGCCACCACATTTTGTACCCCTATTTTATCCTTTATTTCAAGATCAAATTCTTGAAGAAGAAGAATCCAACGAATAAGCTAGGTTTGGCATCCTTTTTAGCCAAGAGATGTCTCATGGCCGAGTGGTCGGTATAAACGATAACTTGAGACCCTAAGAGATAAGCCCTAAATTTTTCCAAAGCAAATACTACAGCTAGTAATTCCTCTAGGCTTCATCCAGATTTTTACTAGCGTAGTAGATGATAGAGGGCTTTCGATCAATTTTCTGACCCAGGACAGCCTCGACTGCGTCATTAGAAGCGTCAGTCATGATCTCAAAAGGGGCTATCCAAATTGGTGGTTGCAAAATTGGAGCAAAGGTAACTGCCATTTTAAGGAAATCAAATGCCTTTCGGCATGATTCGTCAAAAACAAATGGCATTTCTTTGGCAAGAAGATTGCTCAAAGGATGAGCAACCTTCAAGAAATCCTTGAAGAATCATCGATAAAATCTCGCATGGCCAAGAAATGATCTGATTTGTTTAATAGATGTGGGAGGAGGAAGTTTAGCGATAGCATCAACCTTAGCTTTGTCCACTTCAATTCCCCGTTCAGAGATTACATGACCCAAAATGAAGCCCTCTTGGGTCATGAAATGACTCTTTTCCCAGCTAAGGGCCAGTCGTTTCTTGATACATCGCTTAAGAATCATTTTCAAATTAGCCAAACAAGAGTCAAATGATTCTCCAAAAACAAAGAAATCATCCATGAAGACTTCCATAAACTCTCCCACCATGTCAGAAAATATGGCTACCATACACCTTTAAAAAGTTGCAGGTGCATTGCATAACCCGAAAGGCATCCTACGAAAAGCAAAGGTTCCGTAGGGGCAGGTGAAAGTAGTTTTTTCCTGATCCTCGGGATGGATAGGAACTTGGTTGTATCCCAAGTAACCATCAAGAAAACAGAAGTACTTCTACCCAGCTAATTTTTCTAAGATTTGATCAATGAAGGATAGGGGAAAATGATCCTTTTTAGTGGCTGTGTTCAACTTCCTGTAATCAATACAAACTCTCTAAGAGGAAGCTGAACGAGTTGTGACAGATTCTCCTCTCCCATTAGTCACAACAGTAATCTCGACTTTCTTTGGAATAATTTGAACGGGACTTACCCAAGGACTATCAGAGATTGGATAAATAATTCCTACATCGAGCCACTTGAAGATTTCCTTTTTGACCACTTCTTCCATATTTGGATTCAATCTCCTCTGCATCTGGCGAGAGGGGTAGGATCCATCTTCCAAAAATATTCTATGATTATAGTAAGATGGCTCGATCCCCCTAAGGTCATGAATGGCCCAACCAATTGCCTCCTTATGTTCCTTTAGGACCTTGATCAATTTAATCTCTTGCTCCTTTGTCAATTTAGCACTGATATTCACAGGGAGCGTATTCTGAGGTCCTAAAAATTGATATTTCAAATTCTCGGGTAATGGTTTCAATTCAAGCTGGGGTGGGGTGATGATTGATGATAGGGTAGATGTTGAAGATTCAACAAGAGGAAGAGGTTGTGAGTGAAGAAAATCAGTAACCTCTTCCGAAGATGTCAGGTCACCTAAAGAGGGTTGCAGGTCAAATTCATCAACCAAAGAGGAACTTTCAATTGAAGAAACTGTGAAACAAGTTTCAATATTATCATTATCCTCATCAAGTTCCTCAATAAATCCACAATCCTCAAATTTGTTGATCGCCTTAAAAATATCCAATTTCATTCGTTGGTCCCCAAAGTCGATTTCCGTGCTACCGCTTTCACAATTAATGTTGGCCTTTGCGGTAGCCAGGAACGGACACCCCAGAATGATGGGCGTGTTCCTCAGATTATTTGATACATCCATGTCAAGGACAAGGAAATCTACAGGAAAATAGAAATCCTTGACTTTAACTATAACATCTTCAATAACACCTTGCGGGTTTGTGACCGAACGATTCGCTAACTGTAGAGTTACTGAAGTTGGCTGAAGTTCACCTAACCCAAACTTCTCGTAGAGAGAAGTCAGAATTAGGTTGATGGATGCACCAAGATCCAAAAGTGCTCTATCAAATGTGTAATCTCCGATAATGCAAGAAATCAAAGGAGCACCAGGATCTCTCTTTTTCTGAGGGAGGTAGTGCAAGATAACATAACTAGCCTGCTCGGAGAGTACCACCTTCTTCGGAATAGATTCTCTCGACTTACGCTTTTATGTACATAATTCCTTTAAAAATCCTGCGTAAGCAGGTATGTGCTTGATAGCATCAAGGAGCGAGATATTGATCTCAACATTCTTAAATAAATTCAGAAGCTCCTCATTGCTATCAACAGACTTCCCCTTCTTTGATTTGGTTAATGCTTCAGGAAAAGGAACATGAATCAGATCTTTGGAATCAGGTTCCTGAGCCTTGATTTCTCCTCTAGAATTATCCTCTCTCTCCTCAGGTTCTTCAGGATTCAAAAGATCAGAATAGTGTGGTTGTGGATCCTGAGTCTTCTTACCACTCCTCAAAGTGACAGAATTTGCAGATGCGTAAGAATTTGGGTCTTAGGGAGGGTTAGGAAAGATTGGAGGGGCTTGATTGACCATGAATTGTTGATTTGCAAAAGAAGAAGACGAGGAACCCTGCTCAACCACCTGAGCATGTACATGCGGGTCCCTCTGATTTCTGTACCCTTGGGCTTGAATGCCCTAATTCATAATGTTTCGCGAGTTGGGTACGGGTTGAGATGGTAGAGATCTGGGTTGGCGAGAGTTAGCAATGAGCCCGAATTACAAGTTGTCCAGTGAGTTTTTCATTTGCTGCATGAGCTGGAGCATAGATCCTTGCATCTCTACCATTTGACGGTTCAAATCAGCCTGCCCTGCAGGTTGATGGGCATTCCAAGCTGGCTGATTACCTGATTCGAAGGCAACTGAGTATATATTTGACCCTGACCCATTGGTCGTTGCGGAGCATACTTGCTGGGTCGGATTTGGGTCTGTTGCCCCAGATTTTTCCAAGAGAAGTTAGGGTGGTTTCTCCAACCTGCATTATAGGCATTCGAGTAAGGGTTATATCTAACATTCTCTTGTACAGCACAGACATCCTCTTAGGGTGAGGATGGAGAGAAAGAAAAGGAAGGATCAGAAAAACTGGGATCAAAGGCCCCAGTTGGGAACCTGTGGGGTTCAGAAAAATGCTGACTCACAAGTTGAGCCGCATCAAGTTGATTCACGAACTCCCATCCAGAAGGAGCTCGTGAGGAATGGAATTCCGAATTTTGGGATTTAGTGGATCGAGAGTTGTTCATAGAATTGCTAGCCATCCACTCTTCCATTCTTTTAGCAACCAAGTCCACCTTATCAAGTTTATTACAAATCAATTCCATATCAAATGAATGAGAGTCATGGACTTCATTGACATTTGATCTGGGTTGCTGGGATCAGTTAAAAGTATCCATGGAGGCATGATTAATTGAATTCTCACTCATTTCCTTAAATAAATCATGTGCACTATCTGCATCTTTATTGAGGAAATTGCCTCCTCAAGAAGCATCCACATGATTTCTGAGTTGCTCAGTCAACCCATCATAGAAGATCTGCACGAGTTGTCATTTCGGCACCTCATGGTGTATACACCTCCGCAATAAGTCCTAGAATTGCTCCCAGGCCACATGAAACTGCTCCCCCAGCCGCTGAGTAAAGGTAGTGAATGCCCATCTCAAAGCATTGGTACGACCGACTGGGAAGAATTTCTTTAGAAAGGCCGATTACAGCTCATTCCAAGTTGTAATTGGTCTTCTTATTGTTCTATACCAATGCGCGGCCTTATCCCTAAGAGAGTGGGGGAAGAGCCTCATATCATTTGCTCCTCGTTTACGTTTCGAGCATTGGTGGTCTGGACCAAAGTGGTCAATTCCTCCAAGTGGGAGCCAAGCCCATGATAATGTTTAATCAGGCTTAACACCTGGGGCTTGATTTCTACGTCACCAGCTGGTATCTGGATGCCGAGACGTTCCCCGTAATTTGAAGGATCATAAAAATCCTTCAAGGGCTAAGGACCCTGCATTCTCTGGAACCATTCCTACATTCTTTGCATTTGTTCCAGCTGCCTTCAAAATTCTTCCTGTGGATTTCCAAGCAGAGGGGGTTGTTGTTCGACCATGGGATCAAATTGACCAAAATCCAACTTGCGCCTCCTAGAATGTTCTAATGGTCCTTCCAATCGGGGATTCAATGATCGTCTTCCCAGGATAAACTAGGAGAAGGTCGGAAGGACTGGGGATAGAGACCCTACAGCACAACAGAACAAGGCTGTCCTTAAGTGGGGTAGCCTAAGGATCTACTGACTCCCAAAACCTGCCTTAAGACTGTAAATGATTTACTCTACTTGTGTCTGTTTAATCCAACCAGTTAGAAGGAGGGATTGGGGAGAAGGTTCTTCCTTCGGCTTTCGCCTCCGGTTCCTAGTGTACCCCCCAGCCGCGGTCGTTTGATGCTACTCCCCTAGCTAGACATCAGATTAATCAGTACAAGTAGGTTAATCAAAAACAATCTCAGACTAGGCCTTGAAGAGCAAATCAAACCTTAAGGCCAACGTCTACTCAATTTTATTAAGGTAAGGGATTGTGGTGCTTATGGAATGTGATGGGCCCTTACAATGGGTTGTGCCCTTAATGATTAATTGAGATTTGTGTAAGTGCGAGCACAACAAGGGTTTTCAAGCAAGATTATTTATAATGCGTGAATTTTAATATTCAAATCTTGCTTAAGTAGCTTTTAGGGTTTCAAATTAGGTGAATTACAATCAAGTTTTTAGGCAAACCAAATTGTAAAACTTGGGTGAAAATTGTTTTCCTTTAAAATCAGAAAGAAAGTGGAGTGCCTAGAATATACCTATATAGAAAACCCTGAGGAGCTACTTGATGAGTTGTTTTTAAATAGAGTGGTGTGGCCCAAACAACTCAAACAATTGGTTGCAATTGCACCACTAAGTTAGGCACTCAAAAATCCTAGAATGATTTCTACTCTGCTATGTGTTGCTTTGTGTGTACCTAATCCACGAATCAGAACCTGGTTGAGTAGAAACAAATCAAGTTGATTAAGTGCCTTGAATGTGGGTGTGTGTTGTGTGTTTGTTGAAAATTACCCCACAAGATTATCTTTTTGTTATTTTTTTATGAATGAGGGTGGAATGAATGTGAGTGGAAATCCAAACAACAAACTATTCCTAGGATTTATGCAAACACCTAGGTTAATTAGAATTTGGATTTAATGTGGCAAATGAAATTTATGGAGGGGGGGAAGAATGGGGAGCACTTACAGTTATCTTCAACTGCACTTTACTCTAGTCTACCACTTGTTGATTCCTTGATGGAGGTCTCTGCAAAATAATAGACACAAGAGAAAGCAAGTTAGAAAATAATAAAGTACAAGAAATGCGAAAAGAAGATCGGGAATCGTTGCCTCCCCAGCAACGATGCCAAAATGTTGAACTATCGAATTGCTACGCTAATGTGTTTGATTTTGGAAAACCTGTCGTTATAGCTTGAAAGCAAAGAATTCGTGTTCAACAAATAAAATTTATACCGAAATGAAAATTCCGGGTCGAACACAGGGAGGCAGACGTTTGATTTAAAAACTATGCGTTTCTTTTTATTTGTCACGAAGTAATTCAATTTAAAACTATCTAATTATTTACAATAAATAGAAGAGAGAGAGAATATTACACATAGAAATAAAAAATGAGATGTAGAATAAACAGAGAATTTATCATTAAGGAGATTGTTCATTACAACTAGAAAGCATAACACAGTTGCACTAGAAAGCGATAAATTTACTCTAGAAAGTATTAAAAGAATGGAGGGAGAAATGTCCTCCTCGATGATTGCTTGGAGGACGAGCAAACTACTCTAGAAAGCTGTAAATCTATACTAGAGAGCAGTAAAAAGAATAAGGAGAGAGATATCCTTGTCGACGGTCGCTTGGAGGACGAGCCGGACGGGACGAAGCCTGGACGAAGGAGGACGAAGCAGAAGAATGGGAATGGAGCAGCACGCCGTTGTCGTCGCGGGATCCACTTCCGAAGGGGGATGAAAATTTGGACTTTATCTCGCGAGAAGCATCCCGGGTGTGGGACAAGCTTCTCTTGAGCTTTGGAGAGGTAGAGAATAGAAGGAAGGGATGAAAATTTCGTATGGAGGGGGTCTCCTTCTATAGTTGCAAGGAGTGGGGGCAAATTGGTCATTACATCTTTAAAATAATAAATGAGGGGTCTTTAGTGATGGATAAAACCATCGCTAAAGCCCTAATGTGGGTGTAGTGGGCACTCCCCACGCACGCCTCCTTAGTTCCCTGCATTCAACGCCCGCCCACGTTCATCAGATCTCAGTCATCCGATGACGATCCAATGCCTGCCCGCGCTCGCTCGCCCACGCCTTTCTTGCCTTCGCTGCGTCTCGAACTCGCGACTTGTGAATGCGATAGCGCCATCGACCGTTGCACTACGGGTCACGGATGGTCGAGCGGGCGAATTATGGTGCGGCCGTTCAAAGTCGTTGGATCGAGATCCAATGGTGGAGAAGGAGGGGGTGCGGAAGCTTCACTGGATGCATGCGACCGTTTGGGTGGTCGAGATGGCACCACGTGGCTCCATCTTGGCTGTCCATCTTCTGGATGTTGTAGATGGCGCCACGGATGTCGGATTGACTTGATTTTTGCGTCATTGGGCTGCGATCGTCGATCTGAATTCATCCGTGCAGTCGGATTTGTCATTTGAAGTGCAGATTTACATCATCTTGGCCCTTGATCTTCTAGGGTTACCCGGTCACTATCTAATGCTACGGATGCCTGATTAGGGCGATCTTGGAGTCGTTGAACTCCAATAGTCACCCTGATCGCATCCATATGGTTGGATCTTCAATCCAAGGCCCCGATAAAATGTTTGCCCTGTCCAAGCACATAAAAGGAGATAATTAACCTCCATTTTATTCAAACTACTCTAAATGCAAGATGATGCATGTTATGCAATATTTATATCATGAAATACAATCCTATGCTTAAGAACATGCATAAATAGACATCCTAAGTAGTGTAAATGTGTTTACATCAGTAGCTAATGAACTATCTAGGGTGGTGTGGCTGGCAAGTTGTCGGTGGTAACAGCTCATCGGCTGGTTGTTCAGAGCCCAGTCACAAGACCATTTTCATTATACTTCCTTTTGGCAAATCTTAGATCAGGGAAACCACCTACCAAAAAGAAAATACAAACAAAAGAAAAAAATAGAAAAAGGGGAAAAGAATAAAAAATAAACAAAACCACACTTTACCGCAAAAGTGTGGCTAGCAAGTGGTTGTGGGTAACAGCCCATTGGCCGGTTGTCTAGATCCCAACTCATAAAAAATGCACAATAATTTCCTAAACACTTAGGGAAGAAGCGGGGAAGTAGAATAAATCAGGGAGATATACACTGGGTTCGCCCTTGTGTTGACCGCATAAATAAAAGTAGGGAGAAAGCTACCAGTGGAAAAGATAAACATGTAGGTAAGGTCACCTAGGGTCGTAGAAACTCGAAGTCCGTTTCAACGCCTCCCTAGTGAGCCTTTCACTATTTTAACAAGATGCTTAGCACTTAAAGTCCTTTTCGAATCTTAGGTGGGTCGAGTAGCCATAAAAAGCTATCCCAAAACTCTCAAACTCCAAAAGTACAAAAAAATTAGAAAAGAAAAATAAAAAAAATGCATATTTCCTTTTCAAATAAGGTGAGGACTTGGGCGGTCTGCATTCTGGCAAGCACCCAGGTACTTTGAGTTTTCGTACTTTAGGACCACAGTTGAAATTTTCTATTGTTAATAAACGATAAAGGCCTAAGCGATCTAATCCAATTTTGATTTGATACATAGCATGTAGTTGAATTTTGCTAGGGACAAGCAAAAGATAGGCATGGAGTTATGATATCGACACATCTATTTAGGTTAAAATGTCTATTCATGCATGTTCCTAAGCTTAGATTTGCATTTCATGTTATAAATATTGCATAGCATGCATCATTCTACATTTCGAGTAGTTGTGCAAATTTTAGGTTAATTGCGTTCATTTTCTGGTCAAGAGAGAAGGAGATTTATTTCGGAGCCTCAGATTGATGATCTGACCGTACGGATCTAATTAGGACGATGATCGGAGTCCAACCCCTTCAAAAATGCCTTGATCAGAGTCCCGTAGCACCATGTGAAGTCCGAGGAAGATCAATGGTTAGGGGACTAGGTGAAATAATTTAGAGCTTCAAACGACATATCTTACCACGTGGATGAATTTGGGTCTACGATTGTAGCCCAACGGCACGAAAATCGACTCAATCTAACCTCTGTAGCAGCCCCTACAATAGAAAGAAGATGGATAGCCCAGATCACGCCATGTGCCACAACCCAGGTCACCCATGCACATGCACATGCCACCGTATGTGCACAGTAGTGCAGGTGGGCGCATGCAGAGGCATGCATGTGCAGCTGTAGCGCACGCAGGCACGTGCATGGAGGCTTGCAACACGGGTGCATGGGCTATCTTTAGCGACATTTGTAGCAGATCTTCAGCAACGGTTATTACCGCCACTAAATGCCATGTATAATAATTTGATTCTTTCCTCGTCTATAAAAGGACCCCTACCCCTCCCATTTTTCTTCCTCTCACCACTTGAAGGCTCTAGAGAGATCTTGTCCCAAGCCTAGGGTGCTCCTCTAAAGTATAAAACCAAATAGTTTTCCCTCCCCTCATCCCTTCATGGAGCAACCTATGGCCGTCCTCTCACCACCCTTCGAGAAGAAGATCCTCGCCACGTCGCCATCCTGCCTCATCCTCCGTCGTCCAGCTTCATCCTCCTTCGTTCCACTCCTCACCACCTTCCTCCAAGCAACGTCAAAGCAAGTTGTCCTTCGAGCAACTGTTGAGGGGGATTTCTCTCACCTCTTTCTATCTTCTTACGGTTTCATAGTGTAGTTTTCCTGCTTTCATAGTTGTAACAAATAGTTGTTCATGAATAGATGGTTGTTTCTCTCTCTCTCACCCTCTCCCTCTTATATTTTTGAAAGTAGATAAAGTTTTCATCTACCTAATATCTTGCTTATTAAAAATACCAAAAAAATTAGAAAATATAAAAATGACCAAAAAGAAATAAAACTGAAGCATTGATTTTTGTAAAACCAAACGTTTGCCTCTTCGTGTTTGACTCGGGACTCAATTTTTGAGTTTTGGTTTTAAATTTTATTTGACCATGCATTTTGCAACTACGACGATAGGTTACTCGTAACCCCAATTTCAAACTCACGAAACACATGTGACTAGTGATCAATCAACACTTTGGAGGATTACCATACTAGGCTTCCGATTGCCTCCCACAAGTTGTTCATACACTTTGCTTAGAAGGATGTTCATCCTCGCACCCAGATCAAGTAGAGCCTCATCAATCTGTAAGTCACCAATAACTACCGAGATGTACGGGACTCCTGGGTCCTTAAGTTTTGGGGGTGTGCCATGTTGAACTATTGAACTAACGGAATCAGGCAGGACAACTTTTGATTGGACCAGTTTCCTATATTGCTTCTTTTTTGTGCATAGGTCGTTTAAGAAGCTGGCATAAGAGGAATCTGCCTAATAGTCTCAAGCAAAGGCAAGTTAATCTGCACTTGCTTGAAAGTTTCTATGATCTCATCTGTCTTATCTTTGGCTCCAGATGAGCCAGTAAAAGTCTACCCTATGGTGGATAAGCACTCTGGAAAGGGCACTCTCGGTCTTTGGGTGGAAGGGTTGTGATGTTGAGTAAGGGGTAGAACGAGGGCAACTTCTTCCGGTGAGGTGATTTCAAGCGGAGGAGATTTAGGCAATTCTTCTCTGGTGGGAGCGAAAGGCGGGGTGGATGGTTTTTCAAAGGGTAAGACTCTAGAAGCATCGGGTTTGGAAATTTCTTTCCCACTCCTCAGAATAGTCACCGCCTGGGCATGCTCCCTAAAGACAGTCCCTCTTCCTTTAGGATTCTCCTCAGCAACACTAGGAAGCTTCCCAGTTTCCCTCTGTCTAACAGCCCCAACAAGGTGTCCTATCTACGATTGCATTTAATGTATAGCCTTGTCATGAGATTGGATGATGGCACTTTGACTTTCTTGCATAGTTCTCAACATTTCCTTCAATTCATCCATCTCAGAGGTCTTAGGTTGGGCAAAGGTTTGAGGTTGGGTCATTTGTTGATTTTCAAAGGGTTGTTTTTTATAATTCCCTGAATTTGAAACATTCCCTTGTTTCTAAGAAAAGTTTGGGTGATTCCACCATCCCTCATTATAAGTGTTGGAAAGAGGGTCATTATGAGGTCTAGGACGGAACCCTTGAGCGACATTCAAATCCGCTTGTACAAGCTCAGGTAATTAAGAGGCCAAATGCCAATCCACAGTGGCATGTGTATTGCCTTGGCAAATGGAGCATTTTGAAGCTTAGGATGTGTGACAAAATTGTTTTCTCACATTTGAAAGTCGTCGAAAATCGTAGTATAGTCGTGCAAAAACATTCGTCAAAATTAAGTTTGTAAAGATTACGAGACTTGAGTCCTGGTCGTTCAACTCTAGGAGGCATTTATTTACTTCTGAAATCGATCTTCTCTTGCTCTACTTTGTTTATAATCGCATGCCGATTTGTGATTATTATGTATTTAGGTATGACATGCTTAGTTACAAGAATATTAGGAGTTAGAAACAGGCAACTTGAATCATGCAAAAATAATGACAATTATTAATCTCATGGTGATTTCAAACATATAAAGATATATATATATATATATATAAATGCATTTTCATTCATTCATTGGGGAGTTGTTTGCATAAGAAATTTACAGGAAAACTTGTACATAAATACTTGAAGCGGAAATCTAGCTACCAGAAAATGATTGCATACAAGAATCAAAGGGGGGATTTTGCATGCATCATTGGGGAAGAATAAAGACTACTCTACTAAGCATTAATAAAAAGCAGAAAACTACGAAGAGCATAAACTAAATCTAGCAGAATGAAAGGGCATTCAGGGGTGGTCCCCGATGGCCTTGGTATGGTTGGGAGGAGAATGAGGGGCGGCCAATGTAGCTTAGAACGACCCTTGGAGAGAGGGAGGATTGATCTAGCATCTCGGCATGATGTCCTCCATGGTGGTGGCAGTGAGCTCGTGGAGGTGGAGTGGCTAGCTAAGTGGAAGTGGGTGTGAATGGCACCAATGGAGTGAATTTGCCAAAGAAGTGAATGGGTGCAAATGGCCACCCGTTAGGTCTTTTTATAGACCTAAGGGAAGCTCTCTAGAGAATTATGGAATTCTTTAGAGTGGCATATGGTGGGAGCTCGTGGGAGAGTGAGAGAGAGAGAGAGGATGGATGGTGGTTTTTAGATCTGCACCAAATGTGGATCTAAAAATTGAATGGCTCTTGGTTGCTAATTTTGGCAACCAAGGCAACCACACATGGTAGAGAGTTCTAGATAACTCTAGGCTAGGTATTTTCATGTGGATGGTGTGTGTGGGTGTGTGTGGGTCAAAACTTAGGTGGCTAGGTTGATTAGGTAAGGTTCTAGTGGGTTTAGGTCAAGGTATGTCTCAAATTAGGGTTATAAACCCTAATTCACTAAGGTAAAGTAAAATTAAACTTAATACAAGTTTAATTGAGCATGTGGAAACTTAACTGAGAGTAAAACAACTCAATTAATTTATTTCTAGGTCAATTGGGCTCTCACTGAGTCCAATTGGACAGTGTGTGCTGAGATCAGGGCTTAATTTGACTCAATGAGTCCAATTGAATAGGTTGATAGAATTGACTCGGATTCAAGTCAATTAGGTTTAGTGAGGACCTAATTAAGTCCTTAGGGAGGTCTAGAGGTGATGTACTAGGGTTAGGGCACCTTAATTTAGGTTCCTATGGGGTTGGAATTGGGTTTAGGGACATAGAGATCCAAGATCAAGGCTTAAATCTCAAAACATGAACTGAAGAGCAGTATCAGACATCTAATAATAGTGTCAGAAGTCTTATACTCAAAAATCAGAAGTCCAAACCTATTGTCTGGATGTCAAATCAGAGTCAGGAGGGATTTTGGGTTCTGTTTTTGGTATTCTGCTGAAATTGGACGTTTGACAAAGTGTCTGGACGTCCAATAACACTACAGAAGTGGGTTTGAGGTGTGCGGGAGATGCCTAAGGGTCCTAGACGTCCTATAACTTATCTGGACATCCAGATAAGGGTTGGAACTAGGGTTTTAGGGCTTCCTAGGGTATTGTGACCTAATTTAAGGGTGGCTAAGGCTTGGGGAAGTCTCTAGGCTATCCTAGGGCTAGGATGGGCCTAAGCTCTTCACATTTTACTGCTTTATTCCTACTTAATAGCATAGCAAACCTTTAATTCCCTTACATTATTATTCCTACATCTAATCTAAGCCTTCTGCTCCAACTCTGCTGCAACTCCCGTTGTTCCTGATCCAGCTTCAGATCCAGCTCCAGCTTATTCCCTACAATCGACATAATGCACTTAATCAGCACATTATAGCATTATTTTATGCATAGCTAAATGAAAGCAGTAAAGATGCAGATAAATGCGTATGCATGCATGAATAACCCTAACTTATGTTAAGTCCTAGCTTAATCTAGTTCAATTAAGACCTATGATTGCTGCGCAATCATACCCCTATGCCTAAATCCTGCCAGTCCCTAGCAAATGCAAGACTAAATTATTTACGGAAGGGTTCCTAAAGGATTTATTATTTTATCATGTTTATGCATAGAGATTTTTCTCCTTTTTATTTTCATCCTATGCTATAGAAATCCAGAGAATTGTGAAAGTGCAGCCATGCAGCTTTTGCAACGGGTTCGAGTGAAAAAATAATACACCTCTAAAGCCTGTACTTGACCCCTAGTAAAAATTCTAGTGGGATAGACAGACTTCTTCCCTTGGGGCATTCAAAATAGTCTATGAATTTCACCCTGACTTTAGGTTTAGGTAGAGAATCTCTGAGGGAAAAGATTATATATTTGGTGGCTCACTCTCACTTGGTGCTACATAGAGACTAGCACTACAGAATCTAGATTCCTGGATCACTAAGTGACTCAACTCAGAGAAAGACGAGAAAAACTATGCTCTCTTCGATTCCTTTGTATTCATTCTCTCTTACTCTTTTTTTCTTTCTTTTTCTTTTCTTTCTTAGAGCTCACAACTTTACCAGATTCACGTATATATGACTTGTATTTGGTGGTCTCACTAGGCATTAACACTTTAATTGAGTTCTCATAACCCTAAAACTAAGTCGGAATTCCTCAGCTAGTATTCGGGAGGTCAGAAACACAAGAAAAATTGGCTAGGGCCATATTTGGTGGATCTCAATTTGGTGGTATTGCCTCGATGAAATAAACACTAAATATTCATTCTTTTCTCTTTGCTTTTTCTTCTTTTTCTATATTTTTTTTCCTTTTCTATTTTTTTTTTTCAACATAACACAACTGGCGTACATCCATGAACTTTATTAAGGAGGCATTATTAGGAATTGGTGGTACTCAAGAGACATTGGGTGGCTTATTTGGTGGAAGTGCCTACTCACAACACTGAGAGAGACGGATACAACGGTGTATTTCTGACCTTGACATCAATACCCTCCTTCAGCTGAGGATTATGTAAAGAATTGTCATAACCATCCACCTTAGCCCTAGTTTTATGAAAAGTCGCTCTCCGCGCATTTGCCTTATTTGGTGGCTCTCAAAATTCACTCAAAATGTATACGTAGGAACCGAGAGTGAAAACTATGCCTAATCTCTGAGTATCATCACCTAATTGTCTGGGATTCCAGATTCCTTGTGCTAATCTTAGAAGACTAGTACACTCTACTCTTATCTCACTCTATTTGGTGGTTTTTTGGAAGAAAGTCTGCCTAACTCCAAAACACTGTCCAGGTTTTCAAGAAAAGAAACACTGCTTCTTCTCGACAGACTGAAGACGTTTATCAGCCTTCACCATGAATCCATTGCAAATTCTGCATGTGTGTGAAAAGTTGTACTGGATTCCAAATTACAGGAATCAACTAGAGGATAAAATCCTTAATGCATTCTCTTAATAAAATAATCTTATTCATGAATGCAATATCTATATATGCTATAAACATGTAACCTCATATAATTTGTACTTCGTGAATTTCCCATATCGGGTTACAATCAGCTTGACCATAAATTTAGAACAAAAGGTGACTGGGTGAGTCAGAAATAGCTATTGCAGATGATTTCTAGCTCCAATGCGAGCATTGGAGGTGGAGTCGGTTGTTCTTTTATTTGAGGTCCTAAAGTACGTTTTACATGTAGCTCCGAGGTTTTCCTAAGTGTTGGCATAAAAATTTTTTTTCAATTTTTCTGTATCTACCCCCTCATTGCTTAAGTTCTTGCATGCCTTCATGCATGAATATAGAAGAAAATAAATGCTGCAGGGAGAGAATGGGTAGAAATCACCTATAATTGCTCGTAAAATTATATTCAGCACCGACCAACCTGTTAACATGCAATATACAAAAGGGGAATATGCTAAAAGAAAAATATGCTATGTATAAAAATGGTTATGTATAGATGATGGTGAAATGTGGGATATATGCTATCTATATGTACTGAGTTTAACGCCTCCAGCTGGGTGAAAACTCAATCAGATGTGTCATTTCTAGCATAGGAGACGGCTAAGATTAAGAGAAAGATATGCTCGTATGCTCCCAGAATCAGTGGTCAAGAGATGTGAACCAGCTGATTGTGCACCCGTACTCCAAAAAGTCTAGCTATAAGAAAGTGTGGAGTGGTGGTGGAAAATAGAGGATAATCAGAAGGGGGATCATGATGTTGATTCAGCTGATTTATCATGTCCCACAATTCAGTAGGAAGTTGCTGAGGGAGTAGATCAAAATGTATCTCAGAACCAGAATCTGAGTCATAGGGATCCTCATAATGATAATTGACATAAAAGATCATGCCCTCTCTAGGCTCTGGGCCATACGGGGTTATTCGTGAAAGTAGAAAATCTGTGGGGAGGTCACTGAAATCCTCGTCAGAAATTACTTCATCCTCATCAGTATTCATCTCTGATTCATCGGAGGCTAACTCTTTAGGCTCGGGGTTGAGCCATCTATTATATTGACTAGGATGATAGGTGCATCCCCAGCTCATTCTGCTCAAAGCTTGACCCTCATATGTATTGGGCTCCTTAGTAATTCCTACCTCAGGTAGCATATTTATTTCTTCGTTCGAGTTATCCATAGCTACTTCTGGTTTTCGGATGTTAGGATTAGGGATAGCATGTGTCATCTCAAAGTCCCTAGCATCCAAATTAGGGATGTAGGTGAAAGAAGAAGAGTGCAGATCAAAAGATGTTGGCTCCAGTACAGGTTCACCTACAATGGGAAGTGGCTTAGGTTGATCATTAGTGTCGCATGTAATGCTTGCCTCAAGATCCATATCCTCAATTGGATCTACTTCCCTTGTCTCGATTGGATTATCTAACTCGAGAGGTGCCTCCTAGGATTCAGGATAATCTGATTGCGGCTCAGTCCTGGAGATATCAATCCTTTCCTCCTCAATTTCAGATGAACCCATTCGGCATACTTCCTGCTCCTATCTCATATCCACGCTAGATTCTCTTTCCCCTAAGTGATCTTCCAGTATCTGCTCCTGAGAATCTTCTGTGTCTCGCTCCAGCGTAATCGTTTCATATTCCTTGAGGTCTTCAAGGCTATTTTCCACTTGATATCTCAAAAGTAGTAGTTCTTGAGTTTCCCAATTTTGTCTCATTAGCCTTGTTATCTTTGTTGTTTCCCGAAGGAGCTCCATCATAGCTTGCAGATGCGAAATCCAGCTTTGTCTTTGGTTTAGCTCAATGATAGCCTAGATTTCGTGTAGATAGGATTCAGCCCTTTTGTTAGCACTCGCTTTAGCTCTCTGTATTCTGTAATGCGGCCACATATGCACCGGTAGCTCTTCAGGGGTTCCAGGGGGTGAATCAGGTCTACCTATGTTCCATGGGTGAGAAGCAGGAGTATGATATCCATATCCTGGGTTATAAGATGCAGTCCTTTGAGGGACCAACTGGTATGGGCCATAATATCTAGGGTTAGGATATGGGTTAACCATTTCGGTAACCCGAGGAGAAGGATCAGGCGAAGCAAAAAGTCATCTTCGCAACCTTGGGTTTTGATCCCAAGGTTGTGTTGATTAAGTGACCTAGGCTCTTAGATAAGCTCATGGGTCCAGCTCTCCTAGATCCTGATTAGGTCTAGATCCAGGGTTAGCCATTGCGGCTAAGCAGATAGAAGTGACTCGCGTCCTTGGGAGCGACTCCCAAGGTCCAATCAGTCGAGCTCTGAGTGACCTCCTTCCTTGCATACACCACCCAACCCCTGGGTTGGTGTAGCCAAGCAGGACAAGGCTAAGGCCCTATCAATCAAATGGTCCTAATGGATCAAGTGACCAGATTTTTCGTTGGAAATTTGAATTCCTGAAGATAAGTTTCTCGTTCAACCAACTGAAAGTGATTCTATCCTCTCAAGCTAACCCTGCCAGTCTGGTTACGGGGGGACTAGGGGGAAGGTTCTTCCTTTGGCTTACGACTCTAGTTCCGTTGACCCTCGAGCCGTGGTTGTTTGACACTACCCCGCCGACTTATTCACCAAGTTTCGCAAGAGAGATTAAAAACACCCAGTAGTGTGATAATGAACTCGGGTTGATTTCATGTTTTAAAGTTATTTTTTAACCGTTTTCTTCAGTGGGGTTTGTGGTGAGTGGCCCACAAGGTGACCAAGCTAACCGACTAAGCACTAGACTTGATTAAGTCTAGGTTAGCCTAAAGTGTGGTCTCTAGTTGTAACCCTAAAGATTCAACGTAAGTTGTATGCACTTTTAGGGTTTTTATTTTTCTGTTTCAGCAAACTACAAAAGTAATGTTTGTTCTCTGATAGTAATTGGAATCGAATTAATTTGAAATTTTGCGAGTAGATTCCTTTTTTAATTTTCTTTCCAGAGAATATTTTTTTTGGAATTTTTATTTTTTCAATCGAATTTTTAGAGAATTTTGAATATCAGAGGGTCAGATCTGGAATTTTGACCCATGGTCGATTTTTCGCTTTGAAACAGTATCAAATGACCTTCACAAATTTAGGAAAAGTATGAAAATAAAGCCAACGAGATCAGATTTCAAACCCCACCATTTTAAGTCAAAATAGATTCGTGAATTTCTCAGAATTACTTTTTGAAATTTGAAAAATTTTCAATCTGGGTCAGTCTGACCCCCATGCACTTCACGAATTTTTAAAAATTGTATTATTAGAATTTTTTACAATAACGGTCGCGTTTGAAGGATGATTTGAAAATGAAGGTTTAACCCAAATTTCAGAATTTTTTGCATACTAATTTTTTGGTAATCGAATTTTTAAATCAAGCTTGAATCTGGTTGAAAATCACAAGATGGTGGAAAAGTTCTTTAAAGAGGTTTGAATTGAAATCTAAGCTTTCCACCAAAAAGTCTTTTTTTTTTCAAAACTTTTGCACATTTTTTTTCTTTTCAAAAAGAAATTTTCAGAGGATTCAACGAAAATATCTTTTTTTTTCTTTTAAACTAACCTAGATTTGAAAGGAAACCTAATTTAGATTTTTTTAAAATTTTTCTTTTTTTTGCTTTTTTTTCACGAAAACGAGTATTTTTTTTTTTTTCATAGAGAATTTTTCCGAGGAGATAGATCTAGTCCTAGGGTTCAGAAAAAGAAAGCCTAATCTAAGGAGAATGATGATGTGCACCTGGATTGTTTCTTTGCCACACTCGATGTGTGCGTAGATCTCATTTTCTTCCCATTTTTCCTGCACATCAAAAAGAAAGCAGAGGCAAATTCATCACAGACATTTTAAAAGATCAAAATCATATAAAATGACATTGCATCCTGATTAGCCCATAGTTGTGGGTTATTTAAGTACTTAAGTGCCTACACATTAGGTTAATTCTAACATTTATTTAGTATAAATTAGGATGTAAATAGATTAATTCATAGTTTTAATCTAATTACATAATCCATACATTGCATTCATATCTTAAGTGCATTTAGAATTAGCTTAGAATAGCATTCATCTAATTAGATAACCAATTAGGTATATTGTTTTTATTAACATAGAAGTTGAGGGTCTATACATAAATAATCCTAATATTTTAATAATATTTGCTTTATTCGTCTTCTTTCAGAACGGCTGGCTGCCGCTCCAACGCCCGGCTGCTGCAGTGATGAAGCCATTCAAGGGGGAGCGGATGTGGTGGATCTGGTCGGCGGCTGATTTCAAAATTGTTCAAGACACTATAAAAGGAGCACAGAAGCTCCCGGCTGCAGCAGGCCTCCGCCACCGACTCACCACTGTGCAGAGAGATCCTCTCTCTTCCACTCCACACTGCCGGCCTCTACCGTGGCGGCGAGTCTCCACCACCGTGGGCGTGTGGTGTGACAGGCCACACCGCCATCCGAAGCTCGCCCGCATTACCGTGAGCACATCAGCGTGCATCTTCCTCGCCGTCTTCCGCAGACCCTCCGCGCGCCCACGCACAGCCACCTGCAGAACCGCCAGCAACCGACCTCTGCAGCTACCACCGCAGCCACGCCTCCGCGCGCCAGCGCCCGCCTGCAGACCACCGCAGCCACGCCTCCGCGCGCCAGCGCCTTCCGCAGACCCTCCGCGCGCCCACGCACAACCGCCTGCAGCACCTCCGCCGGAGCTCGTCGGCCACCTCCGGCCGCCGCGCGACTCGCCGTCACCACCGATTCGAAGCCCTTGATCCAAGGGACCTCCGCCGAGCTTCCCGCGCCCAGCCATCGGCTCCTCGTCGCGCAAGACAACGGGGAAAAATTCCCCTGTTTTGCTACAGTAAAGCATTGATTAAAATTTACATTTTCTGCCATTGCCAGATTTTATTCATATTCTATTCAGTCTGCATTGCGGAAAATATCCTGTAGTTTATCATAATTGCCATTTCAGCATTATTTCTTGCTTAAACCTTAATCTAAAGGCAATCTTGGCTTGGTTCTTGTCCAAATTGACTCCGAACAAACATTTTTAAGTGGCGCGAATTTTAATACGTTATTGCCTCCCTGTGGAAACGACCCGCTCCTCTGCGAGTGGTTATTTCTTATTAAAAATTGATTAGTCGATTTTTCCACCACATTAAACTACAAACGACTTAAAAGCGAAAGATCGACACGGTCAAATGGCGCCGTTGCCGGGGAGGCAACAGACGCAATAATTTCGCCTAATTTTATTTTGATTATTTGTCAATTGCACAGAGATTTGACCATTCATTATTTTCTTTTCTGTGCGAGAAATTTTGTGCAAGAATCAGCCACTGTGAGAGGCGACCCTTGACGTCGCCAGACGAGAAGTGGACAAGCAATTTTGAAAGGAGGAGAAGGATGAGGACGCGACGGACACCACTGTATTTAATCGCTAATTTAATTAGAATAGAATTAAGACTGAAGACTTAATTTTTTCATTACAGTTAGTTTGAAACCCTTGTTCTGGGGCAAATTTTGAGGGGTTTGTTCCCTGATTTTGTTTTGGACCCGTGTTGGGTAATTTTTGGGAGCCTGTTCCCTTTTCTTTAGATTTAGGTTTATTTTTTTTTATTATTTCTTTTATTTGCTTGTGCATAAGTAGTTCTAAAAAAAAAATAGAAAAAGAAAAAAAACGAGCTGCCTGCTAGAAGCTGCCTGCCCTAGGACGAACCATTTAGGTCTGTATGAGCAGCCTCTAGATTTGCTTTTCTGCATTGCGTGCATTTTTGCATCGAAGATCGCTGGAGGCAAGGTACGCATTCTCTTACTTTGCATCCTATTTTTGATCACGCATTGCATTTGGGATTTAATGCAAAGACCACCTAATCTGTACTGAATAAATCTAACAAGTGGTCACATTTTTTTTTAGAAAAAGGACTAATTAAAGGAAAGGACATTTTAAAAACCAAGGATTTCATTTTCAAACTTGGCGTGCGATTCAAAGTTTAAAATCTTTTACGGTGTATGCACACTTATTTCACTTGCACCACGACACGCTTCTAGACACTCCTTAGGTTTGGAAATACTAGGACAAGAGCCCTCCTTTCGTTGGATTCTGAAGTGTTCGGAACTTGAGATCAAAGGTTTTGTAAATCCAAAGAAGGGGATACCCTGTCACGGATTTTTGGGGGTAGTTGAGGAGCACCGCGAAAGCACAGCTTCAAAGGAAGGCTTAGGCCTACTTGCATCCCTCGATCTTCCGTCTTTGGATTTACTTGACCATTTGAGATTTAGGGAAGATTACCTAAGTTCCAACTAGGTCTTTTTAGGCGAGCCGTAGGTTGACAATAGGCGCGTAATTGATTGGGTAACTTGTTTTGTCACCTACAATTTGAATTAAATTCAAAAGCCTAAATCTGTAAAGACCAAACAAGTCCGTTTGAATTGTGTTTGTAGTGCATGCTTGGTAGGCGTTTTCTTAGGAGACAACTTGTATTTGATCCTGAACCAGAAAGAATCCTAAGAAAAGACCTCCCAAGGGTAGAAATGGCCGGCCAAAGGAGCCTTAAGGAATATTTCATCCCAACCAACCAAGCTGGCCCAGCACTACGTAGACCTGGAGGGGATAATCCATATGAGATCAAAAGTAGTACCATATCCTTGCTACCCTCCTTTTATGGTACTACTAGGGAAGATCCTTACAGGCATATTGAGGAATTCACCGAGGTCTGTTCCACGGTGAAGCTGCAGGGCGTTACTGGTGACGCTCAAATGCGGACCCTTTTTCCCTTCTCCCTAAAGGACAAAGCCAAGTATTGGTATCACACCCTTGATAATTTAAATACTTGGGATGCCCTTAAAAAGGAGTTTTTGAAGAAGTACTTCCCCATGAGCAAAACAAATCACTTTAGGAGGGAAATCATGAGTTTTGCTCAAAAGGATGGGGAAGCTTTCCATGATGCGTGGGAGCGCTTTAACGATTTGCTGAGACTTTGCCCACATCACCAGGTGCCTAAATGGCAACTGGTTGAAAGGTTCTACACCAGACTTAATGATTCTCATAGGCAAACTGTGGATGGTGCCTGTGCAGGAACCTTTCTATCTAAGACTGAGGATGAAGCTTGGAACTTATTTGATACTTTGAGTGAGAATTCTATTCACTTGAATTCTGCCTACATGGATAGAAAGCCCACTCTCATGCAAAGAAAGTTGGAGGCGAATGAAGCAAGGGAAACCCAGAATTTAGCTTATAAAATTCAATTACTGAATCAAAACATGGAAAGGCTTATGTCGAACCCGAGTTCATTCACACCTAACACCTCCACATCCCAAGCTTCCGAATGTGTAATTTGTCAAGGCAATACACACGCCACTGTGGATTGCCACTTAGCCTCCCAATTCCCTGAGCTTGTACAAGCAGATTTGAATGCCGCTCAAGGGTTCCGTCCAAGACCTCGTAATGATCCTTTCTCCAACACTTATAATGAGGGATGGAGGAACCACCCAAACTTTTCATGGAGACAAGGAAATGTCTCAAATTCAGGGAATTACAAACCGCAATCCTTTCAAAACCATCAAATGAACCAACCTCAGACCTTTGCCCAACCTAAAACCTCTGAGATGGATGAATTGAAGGCGATATTGAAAACTATGCAAGAAAGTCAAAGTGCCATCATCCAATCTCATGACAAGGCTATACATGAGATGAAATCACAAATTGGACACCTTGTTGAGGCCGTTAGACAGAGGGAGACTGGGAAGTTTCCAAGTGCTGCTGAGGAAAATCCTAAAGGAAAAGGGATTGTCTTTAGGGAGCATGCTCAGGCGGTGACTATTCTGAGGAGTGGGAAAGAAATTTCCAAACCCGATGCTCCTATAGTCTCACCCCCTAAAAAAACATCCACCCCGACTTTCACCCCCACCGAAGAAGATTTGCCCAAATCTCCTCCGCTTGAAATCACCTCACCGGAAGAAGTTGCCCCCGTTCCACCCCTTACTCGACATGACAACCCTTCCACCCAGAGATCGAGAGTGCCATTTCCAGAGCGCTTATCCACCTCTGGACAGACTTCTGCTGGCTCATCTGGAGCCAAAGATAAGACGGATGAGATTATGGAAACTTTCAAGCAAGTGCAGATTAACCTGCCTTTGCTTGAAGCTATCAGGCAGATTCCGTCTTATGCCCGCTTCTTAAAGGACTTGTGCACGAAAAAGCGGCAATCTAGAAAACAGGTCTAGTCTAAAGTTGTCCTGCCTGATTCTGTTAGCTCAATTGTTCAACATGGCACACCTCCGAAACTTAAGGACCCAGGGGCCCCATATATCTCTGTAGTTATTGGTGACTTACAAATTGATGAGGCTCTGCTTGATCTGGGTGCGGGGGTGAACATCCTTCCGAGCTATGTATATGAACAACTTGGGGGAGGCAATCTGAAGCCTAGCCCTGTAGTCCTTCAAGTTGCTGATCGATCACTTAAGACACCACGGGGAATTTTGGAAGATGTCCTCGTAAGAGTGGAGGATTTCTTTTTTCCCGTTGACTTCTTAGTTTTGGACACTGACCCTACCAACAAGCCAACCAAACCCTCCATCATTTTGGGCCGCCCCTTCCTTGCAACTTCCCACGCTTCAATTAATTGCAATACTGGGGCATTGAAAATGGGCTTTGGGAATAGGAAAATCCGGCTTAATGTGTTTGATGCTTACAAACAAGCTGGACTTGAGGATTGTTCTCAAGTTGAGGTGATAGATGACCTGATTGAAGAGGCAACTCCTGCAATGTTATGTGATGACCCCCTTCAGCATGTCATGCTAAATGAGCATTCCCATCTCTTGGAGGAATGTGAAGGGGATATACTAGAACTAGAGGAATTGCTAGGAGTTTCTGCTGAGTCTCTTCCCCCATCATTTCCGCCGAAGGCAGATTTGCTACCTGAGATGGGGACATCTATTATGAAACCCTCAACCATACAAGCCCCCAACCTTGAGTTGAAACCCCTCCCTGACACTCTCAAGTATGTTTTCCTAGGTGCCAATGATACGCTCCCAGTTATCATTTCGGCTGTGCTGTCTGAGGCACAGGAGGGAGCCTTGATTGAATGCCTGTCTAGGCATAAGGAAGCTATTGCTTGGAGCATTGCTGACATTAAGGGTATAGACTCTACACTCTGCATGCACCAAATTTATACTGATGATTCCATCAAGCCTTTTAGGGACATGCAGAGACGTCTGAACCCTAATATGAGGGAGGTTGTAAAAAAGGAAATCCTGAAGTGGTTGGACGCTGGGATCATATATCCCATTGCTGATAGTAAATGGGTCAGTCCCATTCATGTGGTGCCAAAGAAGGCAGGCCTTACTGTGGAACTCAACGACCAAGGTGAACAAGTTGTCACTAGACCCTCAACTGGATGGAGGGTCTGTATTGATTACCGCAAGCTGAACACCGCTACCCAGAAGGATCACTTTCCTTTGCCTTTTATTGATCAAATTCTCGAAAAATTGGCAGGGAATAAGTATTATTGCTTTCTCGATGGATATTCTGGGTACAATCAGGTGGCAGTCTTTCCTGATGACCAGGAAAAGATGACATTCACGAGTCCTTACGGTACTTTTGCATTCAGGCGTATGCCGTTTGGATTATGTAATGCCCCTGCAACTTTCCAGCGGTGTATGATGTCTATCTTTTCGGACATGATTGACGAGTGTGTCGAAGTATTTATGGATGACTTCTCTATTTATGGCTCGTCTTTCGACCAGTGTCTCATGCACCTGGAGAATGTGTTGAAACGATGTAAGGAGACTGGTTTAGTCCTCAGCTGGGAGAAAAGTCACTTCATGGTACAGAAAGGAATTGTACTTGGGCATGTTGTATCTGAGCAAGGTTTGGAAGTAGATAAAGCCAAGATTGATTCTATTTCCAAACTTCCATTGCCTACGAATGTCAAACAGATTAGATCCTTTCTGGGCCATGCTGGCTTTTACAGGCGCTTTATTAAAAATTTTAGTAAGATTTCTAGGCCACTTTGTGACTTATTGGCGAAGGAATCTTCCTTCAGTTTTGATTCAAAGTGTGCCGAGGCCTTTCAAACTCTGAAGGAGGCCTTGATCTCTGCGCCTGTTCTCCAAGCTCCTGATTGGGCACTCCCCTTTGAGCTTATGTGTGATGCTTCGGATTATGCAGTGGGAGCAGTCCTTGGACAAAGGTTTGAGGGAAGACCTCATGTGCTACATTATGCATGCAAGACTTTAACTGAACCTCAGCAAAACTACACCGTCACTGAAAAAGAATTACTTGCTGTAGTTTTTGCTCTGGAGAAGTTTAGGTCGTATTTACTTGGGTCTAAGGTGGTTATTTTTACTGATCATGCAGCAGTGAAACATCTCATTGCTAAGAAAGATTCTAAGCCACGTCTAATTAGGTGGATCTTACTCCTTCAAGAATTTGACTTGGAAATACGTGGAAAGAAAGGAGTAGAAAATGTTGTGGCTGACCACCTGTCTCGTCTTCCTCTTAACGACTCTATTTCTGAAGACATTCGCGAGACATTCCCCGATGAAACTCTGATGGCGGTAACACCAACTTTACCTTGGTATGCAGACATTGTAAATTACTTGGTCACTGGACAAACTCCTGGCTCTTGGGATAAGCAGAAAAGAAAGAGATTCATTTCTCAAGCAAGATATTTTCATTGGGAAGAGCCAGAATTATTTAGAATTGGACAAGACCAAGTTTTGAGACGTTGTGTGCCTGAAGAGGAACAACAAAGTGTGCTGACATTTTGCCATGCACTTCATTGTGGAGGACACTTTGGTGCTAAGAAAACTGCTTTTAAGGTTCTCCAGTCTGGTTTTTGGTGGCCTTCCTTATTTAAGGATTCTCATAATTTTGTTAAGGCCTGTATTAGATGTCAACGGACTGGAACGATTGGGAAGAAGAATGAAATGCCTCAACATCATATTCAATCTGTTGAAATTTTTGATGTGTGGGGAATTGACTTTATGGGCCCCTTCCCGTCGTCCCATGGTTTTGAATATATCTTGGTGGCAGTTGATTATGTCTCTAAATGGATAGAGGCCATTCCGACCCGCACAAATGACCACTCTGTGGTTTTGAAATTTGTGAAGGCCAATATCATATCCCGTTTCGGCTGCCCCAAGACTATTATAAGTGATGGGGGACCTCATTTCCGAAACCACCACTTCAATCGGTTAATTAAGAGTTTGGGAGTGACTCACAAGGTTGCTACCCCTTACCACCCTCAGACAAGTGGTCAGGTTGAAGTATCAAATAGGGAGATAAAAAATATTTTGGAAAAGACTGTTAGACCTGATAGGAAAGATTGGTCCCAAAAGCTCGATGATGCTTTGTGGGCTTATCGAACGGCCTATAAGACCCCTTTGGGTACTTCTCCCTTTCGGATTGTGTATGGAAAAGCGTGCCATTTACCTGTTGAGTTGGAACATAAAGCACTTTGGGCTATTCGAAGTGTTAACATGGATTTAGAGAAGGCAGGTAAGGCACGATTTCTAGAATTAAGTGAGCTTGAGGAGCTGAGGAATGATGCTTATGACACCTCTCAAGCTTATAAAGAAAGAACTAAGGTCTTGCATGACAAGTTTATTCTTCGAAAGACCTTTGAACCCAACCAACAAGTCTGGCTTTTCAATTCCAGACTTAAGCTTTTTCCTGGGAAATTAAAATCTCGTTGGGATGGGCCTTACATAATCACCAAAGTATTCCCCCATGGAGCTGTGGAGATCAAAAATCCTTCCTCTTCAGCAACTCCCTTTATCGTCAACGGTCAACGGTTAAAACCGTACATAACTTTAGATGGCCATCTAGTTGACGAAGTCACTCTTGAGGAGCCTTAGCTCCTACCATTCTCCGCCTCAGGTAATATCTTCCTTTAGCTATTTTTGATTTTCAATGAGGACATTGTTTGAACCAGGCATGGGGGAGAGGACCTGAGGCATTTTGTTTATAGCATGCATTTATAAAAAAAAAAGAAAAAAAAAAAAAAAAAAAAGAGGTTTTGAGCTTAACTGGCTAGATCTTGCCGTCTTAAGCAAATCAGAACTCTAGGGTAGACTAAGTTAATTCTAGGGTCAAACTTTAGAAGCTAAATAAGCTACTAGCTTTAGACCTTTAGGGTCCTTTGTGGACTTAAAAACTTAAGTAGGAGTTAAGTTGCGGACCATTCTTCAAGAGGTTGAGGAAGGGAAGCTAGGGTTTGAGTTAAAAGGTGGGGTAGTACCTGGAGTCTTATTCTACCTTTTGGTTTACAGGTCCTTGTAACCCAAGCATCCAAATTGTTCACACTTGGTCTGGTAATTAACTTAATTTCTGAAAAGAGATTTGGTTCTCTTAGTTTTGACTTAAGAAAGGCTTGAAAACATATTTTGATTGGAAGAGTTCCCGCTGCAGGAGAGGTCGAGTATATACTCACCTTGAGGATGCGATGGTAACATATTACCTCCTCGGCGCTTGTCTCTTAGGATATCCATCCTACTGGGGGCATGTAAGCGCATTGCGCGGTTCAGGTACCATGGGCGGCCCTATCTCGAAGTGCCGATTGCCATAGGCCTGAATTCGCTTAAGAAATCCATGGGCGATACTATCTCGAAGTGTCGATTGCTAGGAGTTCTTGGGGTCGTTATGGGCGGTGCTATCTCGAAGCATCGAAAGCCAGGCACCCTTCGAGGTATGGTAATGGGGACAATGAATCCGACACAGGCTGTGTTGATAGCTGATCTGAGGTTAGACTTAGAAGAATCAAACAAAAAAAAAAAAATATATATATATATATATATATTAAAAAAAAAAAAATTCCTTTAACTCAAATAACTCGGACCAATGCACAAGCACGGATGCTTTAATCTCAGGGATCAATAAACTTTAGGGTAGAGTCAGAAATCAGGGAAACTTGTGCTGGCAACTCGTCTTTAGCCGACCTAGTCTGTAACTTAGCAACTACTTAGGAACCTTGGGTTTAGAACCTGAACTTAATATGCTTCTGAAGGAAGACTAAGTGAGTTGACTAGTCTACTTAGAGTGCTAGGTTTCGCTTAATTTTGCTAGGGACTAGCAAAAACTAGGCATGGGGGTATTTGATTAGCCCATAGTTGTGGGTTATTTAAGTACTTAAGTGCCTACACATTAGGTTAATTCTAACATTTATTTAGTATAAATTAGGATGTAAATAGATTAATTCATAGTTTTAATCTAATTACATAATCCATACATTGCATTCATATCTTAAGTGCATTTAGAATTAGCTTAGAATAGCATTCATCTAATTAGATAACCAATTAGGTATATTGTTTTTATTAACATAGAAGTTGAGGGTCTATACATAAATAATCCTAATATTTTAATAATATTTGCTTTATTCGTCTTCTTTCAGAACGGCTGGCTGCCGCTCCAACGCCCGGCTGCTGCAGTGATGAAGCCATTCAAGGGGGAGCGGATGTGGTGGATCTGGTCGGCGGCTGATTTCAAAATTGTTCAAGACACTATAAAAGGAGCACAGAAGCTGCCGGCTGCAGCAGGCCTCCGCCACCGACTCACCACTGTGCAGAGAGATCCTCTCTCTTCCACTCCACACTGCCGGCCTCTACCGTGGCGGCGAGTCTCCACCACCGTGGGCGTGTGGTGTGACAGGCCACACCGCCATCCGAAGCTCTCCCGCATTACCGTGAGCACATTAGCGTGCATCTTCCTCGCCGTCTTCCGCAGACCCTCCGCGCGCCCACGCACAGCCACCTGCAGAACCGCCAGCAACCGACCTCTGCAGCTACCACCGCAGCCACGCCTCCGCGCGCCAGCGCCCGCCTGCAGACCACCGCAGCCACGCCTCCGCGCGCCAGCGCCTTCCGCAGACCCTCCGCGCGCCCACGCACAACCGCCTGCAGCACCTCCGCCGGAGCTCGTCCGGCCACCTCCGGCCGCCGCACGACTCGCCGTCACCACCGATTCGAAGCCCTTGATCCAAGGGACCTCCGCCGAGCTTCCCGCGCCCAGCCATCGGCTCCTCGTCGCGCAAGACAACGGGGAAAAATTCCCCTGTTTTGCTACAGTAAAGCATTGATTAAAATTTACATTTTCTGCCATTGCCAGATTTTATTCATATTCTATTCAGTCTGCATTGCGGAAAATATCCTGTAGTTTATCATAATTGCCATTTCAGCATTATTTCTTGCTTAAACCTTAATCTAAAGGCAATCTTGGCTTGGTTCTTGTCCAAATTGACTCCGAACAAACATTTTTAAGTGGTGCGAATTTTAATACGTTATTTCCTCCCTGTGGAAACGACCCGCTCCTCTGCGAGTGGTTATTTCTTATTAAAAATTGATTTGTCGATTTTTCCACCACATTAAACTACAAACGACTTAAAAGCGAAAGATCGACACGGTCACATCCCCGGCAACAGTGCCATTTGACAGAATCGTTCTCGCGCATTTGAAAGTCATCGGAAATCATAGTATAGTCGTGCAAAAATGTTGCTCAAAATTAAGTTTGTAAAGATTATGAGACTTGAGTCTCGATAGTTTTTCTCTAGGAGGCATTTGTTTACTTCTGAAATCAATCTTCTCTTTCTCAACTTTGTTTAGAATCGCATGCCAATTCATGATTATTACGTAATTTAGGTATGACATGCTTAGTTGCAAGAATATTAGGAGTTAGAAACAGGCAACTTGAATCATGCAAAAAGAATGACAATTATTAAGCTCACGGTGATTTCAAACATATAAAGAGATATATAAATATAAATGCATTTTCATTCATTCATTGGGGAGTTGTTTTCAGAAGAAATTTAGAGGAATGCTTGCACATAAATGCTTGAAACGAAAATCTAGCTACCAGAAAATGATTGCATACAAGAATCAAAGGGAGGATTTTGCATGCATAATTGGGGAAGAATAAAGACTACTCTACTAAGCAGTAATAAAAAGCAGTAAACTACGAAGAGCATAGACTAAATCTAGTAGAACGAAAGGGCATTTAGGGGTGGTCGCCGATGGCCTTGGAGTGGTTGGGAGGAGAATGAGGGGCGGTCAATGTAGCTTAGGCTGACCCATGGAGAGAGGGAGGATTGATCCAGCATCCCGACATGATGTCCTCCAGGGTGGTGGTAGTGAGCTTGTGGAGGTGGAGTGGCTAGCTAAGTGGAAGTGGGCGTGAATAGCACCAATGGAGTGAATTTGCCAAGGAAGTGAATGGGTGCAAATGGCCACCCCTTAGGTCTAAAAAGACCTAAGGGAAGCTCTCTAGAGAATTATGGAATTCTCTAGAGAGGCCTATGGTTAGAGATCATGGGAGAGTGAGAGAGAGAGGATGGATGGTGGTTTTTCGATCCACCAAATGTGGATCTAAAAATTGAATGGCTCTTGGTTCTTAATTTTGGTAACCAAGGCAACCACACATGGTAGAGAGTTCTAGAGAACTCTAGGATAGGTATTTTCATGTGGATGGTGTGTGTGGGTGTGTGTGGGTCGAAACTTAGGTGGCTCGGTTAATTAGGTTAATTTCTAGTTGGTTTAGGTCGAGGTATGACTCAAATTAGGGTTATAAACCCTAATTCACTAAGGTAAAGTGCAATTAAACTTAATACAAGTTTAATTGGGTGTGTGGAAACTTAATTGAGAGTAAAACAACTCAATTAATTTAGGTCTAGGTCAATTGGACTCTCACTGAGTCCAATTGGACAGTGTGTGCTGAGATCAGGGCTCAATTGGACTCAATGAGTCCAATTGAATAGGCTGATGGAATTGACTAAGATCCAAGTCAATTAATTTTAGTGAGGACCTAATTAAGTCCTTAGGGAGGTCTTGAGGTGATGTACTAGGGTTAGGGCACCTTAATTTAGGTTCCTATGGGGTTGGAATTGGGTTTAGGGACCTAGAGATCCACGATCAATGCTTAAATATGAAAGTAGGAACTAGAGAGCAGTATTAAATGTCTAATAATAGTGTCAGATGTCTTATACTAAAAAATTATAAGTCGAGACTTGTTGTTCGGACATCCAATTAGAGTCAGGAGGGATTTTGGGTATTCTGCAGAAATTGGACATCTAACAAAGTGTCTAGATGCCCAATAACACTGCAGAAGTGGGTTTGAGGTGTGCGAGAGATGGCTAAGGGTCCTAGACATCCTATAACTTATCTGGACGTCTGGATAAGGGTTGGAACTAGGGCGTTAGGGCTTCCTAGGGTATTGTGACCTAATCTAAGGGTGGCTAAGGCTTGTGGAAGTCTTTAGGCTATCCTAGGGCTAGGATGGACCTAAGCTCTTCACATTTTACTACTTTATTCCTACTTAATAGCATAGCAAACCTTTAACTCCCTTACATTATTATTCCTACATCTAATCTAAGCCTTCTGCTCCAACTCTACTGCAACTCTCGTTATTCCTGATCCAGCTTCAGATCCAGCTCCTAATCAGCTTATTCCTTGCAATCGACATAATGCACTTAATCAGCACATTATAACATTATTTGATGCATAGCTAAAGGAAAGCAGTAAAGATGTACATAATGCGTATGCATGCATGAATAACCCTAACTTATGCTAAGTCCTAGCTTAATCTAGGTCAACTACGACCTATGATTGCTGCGCAATCAATGTGGAGGTATTATGCAATCTATAGTGGCATGTGTATTGCCTTGGCAAATGGAGCATTCTGAAGCTTAGGATTTGGAGGTGTTAGATATGAATTGGCCCGGGCTTGGCATAAGACTTTCCATATTTTGATTCAACAATTGAATCTGATAGGCTAAATTCTAGGTGTCCCTTGCCTCATTTGCCTCCAGCTTTCTTTGCATGAGAGTGGGTTTTCTATCCATGTTGGTAGAAAGTGAATAGAATTCCCACTCAAAGTATCAAGAAGGTTCCAAGCTTCATCCATAGTCTTAGATGGAAAGGTTCCTACACAGGCACCATCCACAGTCTGCCTGTGCAAATCATTAAGTCCGGTGTAGAACCTTTCAACCAATTGCTACTTGGGCAACTGGTGATGTGGGAAAGGTCTCAAAAGGTCATTAAAGGGCTTCCATGCATCATGGAAAGCTTCCCCATTCTTTTGAACAAAACTCATAATTTCCCTCCTAAAGTGATTTGTTTTGCTCATGGGGAAGTACTTTAGAAACTCCTTTTTAAGGGCATCCCAAGTGTAAATATCATAAAGGGTTTGATACCAATACTTGGCTTTGTCCTTAAGGGAGAAAGGAAAGAGGGTCCATATTTGAGCATCATCAATAATGCCCTGCAGCTTCACCGTGGAACAGATCTCAGTGAATTCCTCTATGTTCCTATAAGGGTCTTCCCTAGTAGTACCATAAAAGGAGGGCAACAAGGATATGGTACTGCTTTTGATCTCATAAGGATTGTACCCTCCAGGTCTATGTAGTGTAGGGCCACTTCGATTGGTCAGAATGAAATATTCCTTAAGGCTCCATTGAACAGCCATTTCTTTCCTTGGGAGGTTCCTTCTTAAGATTCTTTCAGGTTCAGGATCAAACACAAGTTATCTCCTAAGAGATCGCCTACCAAGCATGCACTACAAACACAATTCAAAAGGACTTGTTAGGTCTTTACAAATTTAGGATTTTGACTTTAGTTCAAATTGTATGTGACAAAGCAAGTTGCCCAATCAATTATGCACCTATTGTCGACCTACGAAATGGCTAAAAAAACTTATTTGGAGCTTAGGTGTTCTTCCCTAAATCTGAAATGGTAGGTGACGTGCCGTAGTGCATGTGTGTTAAGAGGTGTCGTTATAGTTGCACTTGATACGTCAGTTTTGAAAGAAGTAAACGGAGGTGAGTCCGAGTGTCGGTCTCAGGGAGGCGTGGAAATCGGATTTTGTTTACCACTTGTTGTCACGAAAAAGGTGGAGTTTTGCTTGTGAAAGAGAGGGTTTTGAAAAGTGAGAGATAGAGAGAGTTTAGGGTTAGAGAGCTCTTGGTTTTGATCATGCACTTTAAACAGAAATTAAAATGGCGACTAAACGGAAAATAATTTCATTAAACATGCATTCATAGTTCATGGTTTACAACATTAAATACATGCTTCAACAAAAGTAAATGAAAGCTTAAAAGAGAGAGAGAAAGAGGTAGAGAGAGAGTGGAGAGCGACGAGGCAGCCATAGCGGTGGAGGAGGCTCCGTCGATGGCTCGTCGTCTCTGGCGATTACAAGAGTGCCTAAAGCTAGCTAGGAGAGGAGTGGAGTAGTTGCAAGTGGGAGAGTATGCCTTGAATGGTGGTAGAAGGGGGTTTAAATAGAGTTAAGGGCTTCCTAAAAGAAGAATGTGCTTTAGCGACATCCAGAACGTCGCTAAAACCGCTTCCAGATACGTCGATGAAGCCCTCCTACCGCCGGTCAGCTGCCCGCCCCGCTCTCTCTCCATGCGCGATCCGTGGACGTTGAACGAGAGCCGTCCGATCGAAGATCAGACGGCTGAGATCCTCCCGCGCCCGCGCTGAGATCGTGCCTCGGGCGTGCGTGCGCGTGCGTGTTTAAGCTCGGTGTGCGCGTGCACGTGGGCGCTCGGGAGCTGTCATCGTGCCGCGTGGCGCGATCCTGGCCGCCCGCTGCTGATCGGGCGGCCCAATTTTGCCGCGCCCTTCGCTCACGCTTGATTTCTGCTCCACGCGATTCGAATGCGCGTCGCTGCGATGCGGGCGTGTGCGCTAGCCGTTGCGCCACGCCCGCGCTTTGTCGCGGTGACCGCGGACGAGCGCGCGGATCTCAGCCGTTCGATCTAAGATCAACAATCGAGATTCGTCCTTGGCTTTCTTGAGGTCGTGCGAGCGGTGGGGGCGGGGCGACATGGCGCTTTCTAGGCAGTTGATCTCCAGATCAACGGTCAGAAATTCTTGGACCCATTGTGGGAGCTCCGGATGTCGGATTTAGCCGATCTTGAGTCCGTTGGACTCCGTTCGTCGTTCTGAATCCTTCCGTGCGGTCCAATTGCTCATCTGGGGCCTGCTTTGACACATGCTTTACACAAATGGCCATTAATGCAGTTTATAAGCAATCTTGGAACTTGATGCATGCAATGCTCCTATTCTACTTTATGTTGTGCCTTTTATTCTAAAGATGGGCCATATTCAACCTAATTACTACCCCCTTGCGTGGTGTTATCATGCCCCCATGCTTACTCCTTGATAGTCCCTAGCAAGGTTTATTCTAGCCTTTATTTCTTTGGAGAATTCAAGAAGTAATTCCTTAGGCACTTCGTTACTTGTCAATAAGAGGAAATATATGAAGAACTTAATCTACAAAGACTAAGCAGCGCCCGGGTGTCTGCCAAAATACGAATTGCCCGAATCCTTGCTTTGTATATATAACTATATGTATGTATACGTATATATCTATATATGTCTTTTTAGAATTTTCGGAATTCAGTGTGGGTTGGTAACTTTTTACGGCTACCCAACCCACCCAAAACTCGGTCAAAACCCTAAGTGCTAAGAATCTTGGTGTGAATGTTGTGATAGACTCACTTAACGGTAATTGAGACAGACTTCGAGTTTCTACACCTCTAGGTGACCGGAAAAGAAAATAAATTTTTGCCTGACGGTGTATTTGTTCGATTGGTAGCTTTCTCCCTACATTCATTTTACTTGGGGTCAACACAAGGATTTTCCAGTGTATATCTCCCCGGCTTGTACTACTTCCCCACTTTGTCCTTAGGTGTTTTGGTCTTTTTTGTGCCATTATTGAGCCGGGCTCTGGACAACCGACCAATGGGCTGTTACCCACGATCACTTGCCAGCCATACTTGTGCGGTGAAGTGTGGTTTATTTTCTTTTCTTCTTTCTCTTTTTTTTTTTCGTAGGTGGCTTCCCTAATCTCAAATGTACCTAGAGGCAGCGAAAAAGAAATGGCCTGTAGCTGGGTTCTAGACAACCTGCCAATGGGCTGTTACCCACGACAACTTGCCAGCCATACCACCCTAGAGAGTTCATTAGCTACCCAATTTCTATCAAAATCTCTGAGAAGTGAGTCTGTGCAAAAATATGTGTAGATGCTTAGACTGAAAGTTTTCCTGAGTTAGAGGGTGAGTTGATAAGTCGTATACTTATTACCTTATTTATTAGGTGGATTAGAATAGCTTAAAGTTGCAAGGATTCGCCGCTAAATCCATATTTTAACGGACACCAGGGTTGATTAAGCCTGAAGGCCTGAAAAGTCTAAGTGTTTAAGTTCTTTTTGTATTATTTTCCACTATTGACAAGGTTCTAATGCCTAAGTTTTTCTTCCTAAATTCAAATTTTTTTTTAATCAATTAATTTATTCATTCAGACTGATTAATTAAGTCAGGATTATGCAATTTACCATCCCCCCCATGCTTAAGTTGGACAATGTCCACATTGGCAGATGCATGGATGCAGAAGGGTTCAAAAAGATAGTACCTGAGTGACGTAAACTACCAGATCAGTCTGAATCCGCGGGGTAGCCTCCCAGGCAGCGCTGAGTTTAACGCCTCCAGCTGGGCGGTGCACAAATAGGAATGGTTTGGGTCAAGGAGATATTTTCAAAATTAATCAGACCCAAAATCAAAAGTCCACAGATGCAAATAAGGTTGTGGTGGAGTCCCGTTCTTAAAGGGCGGGAATTCTGTATCATGCATGCCAGTGTCAGAACCTCTCCTAGTTTGTGGGCATGCAAACAAGTTGTTGTGGATGAACGCACCCCAAATATGACACGCCAGACACTAAAGATGTAGGTTTTATATTCAGCTTGTGTCCCCATAAAATTGTAATCCATCGAAAGTGTATCAATTCCAGTGCATTCGGGTTGCGGGATTCTTATTCTGGTAGGGCAGGTAACAAAGTCCAGAGTTTCATACTGAGCCCTACAACCAAGCATGAGGCCTCTCTCCAAAGACGAATCCATCTCTCCCGCAATTATGTTTTCATTGCTCATTTCCTCCAAGCCCTTGATCTCAAGAATATTTTCTTCAACCTCCTCTGTATCAGATTCACCGTTTGGGATTACATTAGAGGTAGGGTCAATTTCATCCTCTAGATCATATTCTTTCTCTCGGCCCTCCTCCAAATTTGTGATGGGGATTCTAACTGACTCATAATCAATTTCTTTGAAATTGTAACTCCATTCTCCATCTTCGACGTTGGCTGCTACTCCCATCGGATTACTTGTCTTGGGCCAATTAGATTCAGATTCCAAGGCCTCTCCCGTCACCTTCTCAGTTTCCTCCTGATGTTTGTTCTCAATGCTCCCTAAATTGTGTTCCAAGGAATCCTTATTGTCCTTATCCACTGAGCTGTCCAACTCCTGAGGGGTATCAATGGTGGACTGAACCAAATCAGGATGACTGGGTGTAGTCCAATTGATCATGGTAGGTCCTTGCTTTATGAATTCCATGAATGGCGTTGTGTGCAACTGCTTTCTTTGGCCTTCTTCCCCCAATTGTTGGAACTCCAACATGGCATGTTGCCCTTTAACCAATTCTTGATTCTGTCTGTGTAGTTCTAACTGGAGGTTATTAAGAATTAACATGGTGTCATTTGGTGTCCTTTGGATTTCCTCCTTGAAATCCAGGTTAAGAGAGTATGGTTGAGGTTGTGGATCAGAATCCATGTTGGTGTTTAGGTTCTTGGGTGGGTCCTCTATTGTATCATGTTCAGGGTCCAGTTCTTCAAGAGGAACCATTCTCTGTTTGGTCCTACTCCATAATAGTTGAGGTTCTAAGTCCTCCTCCCAGTCAGATTCTTCATCAGGGGACCAAATCAAAGGTTGATGATCCTGGGCTCGCCTAGATTTCTGATCATTTTCTGATTTCCATTTGTCTAGAACTCCTAATCCAAAGGTCAAGTAGGGAAGGTTGTTGAATTCAGATGACCTTTCTTGGTTATTATCCTGAGATGGGTAGGGTTCTTGGTGTTCTCCTAAAGTGTAGGTCCTATCACAGTAGAGCGGATCGGACCTAAATGAGGAGGCATCGTGAGGACAATTGAGATATGGAGCCCCATGATTTGAATCGTACCCTTGGGTGGCTATGTTGGTTGTATTCCAATAAGGGGTTGGTGGGGTTTGGTCATAGTTGGGCCAAGAGGGATATTCAAGGTTGTACCCCCAACTTGGTGGTTGGTTAGCCCAAGTAGGCTGTGGGTATGGTCCACTTGGGTTGGCATACAAATCCTGTTGGGGGTAGTTTGGGTAAGATGGATAGGCATTGAAATCCATGGTTTGGAAGAAATGGAGGGATGTGGGAAGAACAGATGCGAGAGAGTTGTGTCCTCAAGCAAGCAAACAAGCCTAGTCCTTATGGTGTATTCCTTAGAAGACCTAGAAATCTCACAAAGGTTGATTAAGTCCGTAAGCACTGGACTCCCCTTCCCGAGGTTAATCTGGCCAGGTTGATTACGAGGGGATTACAGGGAAGGTTCTTCTTTTGGCTTGCGCGTCCGATTCCATAGACCCCACAACCACGGTCGTTTGACACTGCCCCGCAGCCTAGTCACCAGATTCTACCAAGGGAATGAGACCCAAGTGCCTAGCGAACAAAACCTCACCTTTTGAGACTTAACTCAGTCCTACCTAGGGCACGTCTACTCATTTTTAAAGGGCTAGGATAGTGCTTGTGCTTAGGGTGATGTGATAAGGCGTTGATTGTGGTGGTGCCTCTTAATTTTCCACTTTCAAAGTGTGTGCTTCTAGCAAAACATGGTTTTCAAGCAAGGATTTGTTAGGATGTGGTGTCTTTTAGTGTTTCATCCTTACTTTAGTACTTTTTAGGGTTGACGTGTCTTAATGTTTTCAAACAAGTTTCAGTGGGCATGTCAAGTTCTGCACACAATTTGCTGAAAGTAGATTTCCTTTTTGTTCTGTAGAGGCTCTAAAACACTAGTGTACACATCCTAATGATCATGCAGCTTCTATTAGATGAGTCAGTTTTAGGGTTGAGTGGTGCGGCCCAGGTCAACTCATGGTGGCTTCGCAAACACCACTCAAGAAAGAAAAGAACACTCCAAGAATTTATTCAGCATATTAGAGTGTACATTTTTTCTCTTTTGTAGGGTGATGTGTTAAGAATGTGGGTCAAGCAATCATTCACCACACCAATTTTTTTTCAGTTTTTTTTACAATTTTTTTTAGCTTTTTCACGCAAGCAAACAATGAGAGAGAGATTGCTCACTATCGGTCCTCGAGGTGCCTACTCCCTTGCTACCGTCGTGGAATGTGTCGCTTCACCGTCCATGTGCTGAATTCCTGCAACCGTCAAGTAAAAAGGAAAATAGGGCATTAGACGATATGAGAATGAAGGTGGAATGGAGGTGATGAAACAAATCCGTTGCCTCCCTAGCAACGGTGCCAAAAACTGACGTGCCGTAGTGCGTGTGTGTTAAGAGGTGTCGTTATAGTTGCACTTGATACGTCGGTTTTGAAAGAAGTAAACGGAGGTGAGTCCGAGTGTCGATCTCAAGGAGGCATGGAAATCGGATTTTGTTTACCACTTGTTGTCACGAAAAAGGTGGAGTTTTGCTTGCGAAAGAGACGATTTTGAAAAGCGAGAGATAGAGAGAGAGTTTAGGGTTAGAGAGCTCTTGGTTTTGATCATGCACTTTAAACAGAAATTAAAATGGAGACTAAACGGAAAAATAATTTCATTAAACATGCATTCATAGTTCATGGTTTACAACATTAAATACATGCTTCAACAAAAGTAAATGAAAGCTTAAAAGAGAGAGAGAAAGAGGTAGAGAGAGAGTGGAGAGCGACGAGGCAGCCACAGCGGTGGAGGAGGCTCCGTCGACGGCTCGTCGTCTCCGGCGATTACGAGAGTGCCTAAAGCTAGCTAGGAGTGGAGTGGAGTAGTTGAAAGTGGGAGAGTATGCCTTGAATGGTGGTAGAAGGGGGTTTAAATAGAGTTAAGGGCTTCCTAAAAGAAGAATGTGCTTTAGCGACATCCAGAACGCCTCTAAAACCGCTTTCAGATACGTCGGTGAAGCCCTCCTGCCGCCAGTCAGCTACCCGCCCCGCTCTCTCTCCATGCGTGATCCGTGGACGTTGAACGAGAGCCGTCCGATCGAACATTGGACGGCTGAGATCCTCCCGCACCCGCGTTGAGATCGTGCATCAAGCACGCGTGAACACGCGCGTAGGTGCTCGGGAGCTGCCATCGCACCGCGTGGCACGATCCTGGCCGCCCGCTGCTGATCGGGCAGCCCAATTTTGCCGCACCCTTCGCTCGCGCTTGATTTCTGCTCCGCACGATTCGAACGTGCGTCGCTGCGATGCGGGTGTGCGCGCTAGCCGTTGGTCACACCCGCACTTTGTCGCGGCGACCACGGACGAGCGCGCGGATCTCGACCGTTCGATCGAAGATCAACGGCCGAGATTCGTCCTTGGCTGGCTTGAGGGCGTGCGAGCGGTGGGGGCGGGGCGACGTGGCTCTTTCTGGGACATTGATCTCCAGATCAACGGTCAGAATTTCTTGAACCCATTGTGGGAGCTCCGGATGTCGGATTTGGCCGATCTTGAGTCCGTTGGACTCCGTTCGTTGTTCTGAATCCACCCGTGCGGTCCGATTGCTCATCTGGGGCCTGCTTTGACACATGCTTTACACAAATGGCCATTAATGCAGTTTATAAGCAATCTTGGTACTTGATGCATGCAATGCTCCTATTCTACTTTATGTTATGCCTTTTATTCTAAAGATGGGCCATATTCAACCTAATTACTACCCCCTTGCTTGGTGTTATCATAGAGCAACTCCAAAGATGGAAGATCGAGGGATGCAAGTAGGCCTAAGCCCTCCTTTGAAGCTTTTCTTTCGTAGTGCTTCTTAACTACCCCCAAAAATCCTTGACAGGGTATCCCCCTTCTTGGAGTTACAAAACCTTTGATCTCAAGTTTTGTACACTTCAGAATCCAACGGTAGGAGGGCTCTTGCCCTAGTAGTTCCAAGACCTAGGAGTGTCTAAATGCATGCTATGGTGCAATGGATACAAGTGTGCATACACCGTAAAAATTTTGAGTTTTGAATTTTGAACCGTAGCACAATATCTCAATTCAACTCCTTGGTTTTAGTGTTCCTCCTTAACTTAAACTCCTTTTTCATTAAAATATGTGACCACTTGTTAGATCTTTTCAATTCAATTAGGTGGTCTTGCAATTAAATCCAAATGCACATGCGTGAACAATATAGAATGCAAAGAAAGAGGACGTACCTTTCCTCCAGTAATCAGCAATGCTTCAATGAGATGCACACAAATGCAAAATAAAATCTAGAAGCTGCTCATTCACACCTAAATGGTCATCCTAAGGTAGGCAGCTTCTAGTATGCAGCTCATGTTTCTTTTTTGTTTTTGTTTTTTTTTTAGCTACTTATGCACAAGTAAGAAAAAAAGTAAAATCAATCGACAAAAGAAAGTAAAAATCTAAACAAAAGGGAACATGGTCCCAAAAAGTTACCCAACATGGGCGTAAAAGAAAGTCGGGGAACAAACCCCTCAACTATACCCCAGAACAAGGGTCTCAACCAAAATGTGCAAAGAAAATTAAGTTTAAAGTCTTAATCCTACTCTAATCAAATCAGAGACTAAATGTGTGGAGATGATCGTCACGTCCTCGTCCTTCCCCTCCTGGCAAACTGGTTCCTTGCAAAATGGCTCGAATAATTTCTCCTCTGGTGATGTCAAGAGACACCTCTCACGATGGCTAGTGTGATGGCGAGTCGTAGAATGTGTGTCGTAGAATGTATTCACTTGCACCAGAATAATAGGATACAAAGTTAAATGTGCTTCGAAATATTTGAATCAATGTGAACAAATGAATGAATGTGATTTAATTAAGCCTGTTGCCTCCCCGACAACAGCACCATTTGATAGGTCAGTTTTTGCTTTCATTATTTCACATATAAAATGTCTTGTTGTAGTATGCAAGTGGTGGAAAATCGCAAATCAAAATAATTAAAATTAACCACTCAATTAGGAGTGGGTCGTATCCATAGGGAGACAATTGCCTAGATAAACTCGTTAATATCAAAAATGAAAGTTCACTATTGATTTTGTCAAGAAATCAAGCCAAATCCACCTTTAAATCAAGATAACAATGAGAAGTTATGCTGAAATTGCATTTGTGTAAAAGTGGAGGGGCATTTAAGCAAAACAGCAACAATATAATATTAATTAAACAAAAATCCTTCTCTTGCAAAGGCAAGCAATGTAAATTTTAATTCGTGGCAAAATAGAGGAATGTTTCTCTAACTTTGTCATGCATGGGTAAGGGAACGACGACCAGCAAGGCTCTGAGGGAAGGTCGGCCAGTGTGTTGGGAGTTCAATGACAGTGGCGGTGAGATGGGATATGGCCAGTGGCGGCCGACAGCATGGCTAAAGTGGCTGGTAGTGGGCTGCTAGAGGTTTTTCTATGGAGGAGCGCACACGCACGAGAGGACTTGTGGCTGCATGCGATGGCTGTTGGTGCATCAACAGGAGCGGATGCATGGGAGGTGTGTTCCTAGCTGTGCGTAGGAGGTGAAAGCACGGAGGACAGCACCAGCCCTGCTAGAAGTGCAGGCAAGGGGAGCAGGGGCACGCACGCTGCTGCGTCTATGGGTTGTGTGTGTGCGGGAATGGCAAGGGAGCGCAGTGAGGTGCCGCGTGCCTACGCACGGTGGAGCCTGAGGGTGGTCACGCGGGCTATGTGTGGAAGGGAAGATGCGCTCGGGCAGTAGGAGGTGGCTGCTGCTATGTGTGGGGATGGCATGCATTGGGTTTGTGTTTGAGGTGAAGAGAAATAGAGGAAGAAGAAGAAAGAAGAAGAAGAAAGAAGATATGGGGCCTAGCTTTAGATGTTCGGGAAACTTCCCGGACCTCTTAACTGATGGGGAAATGAGGATGCTGGGAGTGGAGTTGCGGCAGCTGCGGTGGTGGTTGCTGGTGATGGTGGTAAGGGTATTGCACACTGATGCTCATGGAATACAAACAAGCTCCAGATGGCGGTGTGGCCAGTCACGCCACACGCCCACGATGGTGGAGGCTTGTTGCCACTATTGTGGCCGGTGGTGGTGGAGCAAATGAGAGTGATGCACTCTCTACATAGTGAGGAAAGGGAACGAAGGCCCCCTTAGCACCATCATCTCCTCCCCCCTCTTCTAGCTACAGCCACTTCATTTGAAATCACAAGAGTTGGGAGTAGATCCTTGTAAATGCTAGTAGTTAAAAAAAATCAATTAGCGCTGGAGGAGGAGGCGGAGGCGGAGCGATTACCTCCAGATGAAGAAGGAAAAGAATAATAAAATAATTAGAATTATTTATACATAACTTCTTAACTTGTATGTTAATTAAAACAATGTATGTAATGCTCCTAATTACTTAACTAATCAAATGCTTGCAATTCTAGGTTAATTCTAAATGCATTTCGATATGGATGACACACTTGAATTATGCACTTAAGCTAAAAATATGAATTAATTTATTTACACCCTAATGTATGCTATCTAAATGTTAAAATTAACTTAATGTCTAGGCACTTAAATACTTAAATAGCCCACAAATATGGGCTAATCACAGCGCACTTGCAACTTTTTAGTGTTTCTTGATGGCCATATTTTCAAACATGATAATGGACTTTATGGAAGTATTTATGGATGATTTCTCCATTTTCAGAGATGATTTCCAGTCTTGTCTTGGTAACCTCACCAAGATCCTGAAGAGGTGCATTGAGTTTAATCTGGTACTTTCATGGGAGGAAAGCCATTTCATGGTGAGGGATGGCAAGGTACTAGGCCACAGGATCTCTGGTAATGAACTCAAGGTCGACCGAGCAAAGTCTGATGTTATTTCTTGATTACCTCCACCAAGCTCTATCAAACATATTTGATCTTTCCTTAGGTCACATCAGATTTTATGGAAGATTCATTAAATATTTCTCAAAACTTGCTCATCCACTAATGAATCTTCTAGTCACTAACTTCCCATTTGATTTTAATTCCTTGTGTCTCAACATTTTCGAGACTTTACGAAGCACTGTATTTGATTCTTTGATTCTCCAGCCACCCAACTGGTCTCATAACTTTGAGATTATGTGTAATGTCTTCGATTTCATCGTCAGAGCTGTCCTTGGCCAGTGTCGAGAGCACCATCCTTTTGTCATTTACTATGCTAGCAAAACACTAAATGAGGCTCACCATAATGACACAGTCACTGAGAAGGAACTACTAGCTATAGTGCTTGGGTTGGAGAAATTTCACTCTTATTTGTTAGGGTCCAAAGTCATTATTTTTATTGATCATTCCAACCCCACTTGATTACATGGATCCTCATGTTACAGGAATTTGATATTGAAATATGAGACAAAGCTGGAGCACATAATATGGTGGCTGAAAACCTATCCTAAGTTGACCCACCCACATCCCATATTCCCTTCCTATATCTAATCATTTTCTGGATGAATCTCTATTGGTTATATATTCTTCGGAGTGTCCCTAGTATGTGAATATCGTGAATTATCTTGTCTCAGGCAAGAACCTATGGGATTATCTAAGCACCAGAAGCTTAAATTCCTGTCAAAAGCCTTCTAGGATGACCGCCTTCTTTTCGGTATTATATCTGATCAGATAATCAGTAGGTGCATCCTCGATTCTGAGATTTCTAGTGTGATCTTTTTGCCAGAGCGATGCTTGTGGTGGTCATTTTTCTACCAGAGAAATCATTGTAAAGATTTTACAGTCAAGTTTCTTTTGGCTGACCATTTTTAAAGATACACACAAATTCACCAAATGCTGTAAGCAATGCTAGTCAGTCGATTTCATGACCAGGAGAGACATGATGCCTCTCCAACCAATCTTGGTTGTAGAAGTGTTCGACATTTGGGGCATTGATTTTATGGGCCCTTTCCCAAATTTGCATGGCTTCGAGTACATTCTTCTTGTAGTTGATTATGTCTCAAAGTGGGTTGAGGTTATTCTAGTGAAACTCACTGATCATAAAACTGCTATATCTTTCGTTCGAGAATTTATCTTTGCGAGATTTGGTGTCCCCTGTCCTCTAATTAGCAATAGGGGGAGCCATTTCATCCATGCTTATTTCTAGTCATTATTGAAAAAGTATGGGGTACATCACCATATTACTATCCCATATCATCTGCAGACTAATGGGTAGGCTGAGGTGTCTAACCATTTTGTAGATCAAACTCATTTTGCAAAAGACAGTTAAACCTGACAAGAAGGATTGGTCTGATCGGTTGATTAATGCACTATGGGCATATTGGACCACATACAAGGCCCCACTCGGAATGTCACCATATTGCATGGTGTATGGAAAGGCTTGTCATCTTCCTGTTGAGTCGGAGCACCATGCCTTTTGGGTGGTGTAGAAATGTAATTTTGACCTTGATGAAGGAGGTCAAGAAGAGAAGCTCTAGCTCAATGAATTAGAAGAGATTCGACAGGTGGCCTACGAGAATGCAAAGATCTATAAGGATAAGACTAAGGCCTTTCATGACCGTCATATCTGGAGGAAAACTTTTAAGCCTAACCAGTAAGTCTAGTTATTTGATTCTAAGCTCAAATTCTTTGTGGGTAAGCTGAAGTCCAAGTGGATTGGCCGTTTGGTTGTGATTCAAATTCTGGATCCAAAGGCTAGGCATGCTTATACAGTGAATGGCCAGCACCTCAAGCAATTCTTGGCCCAGGAACCTCCTGCTAATGAATTCATCAATCTTATTGAGGACATCTGGTTGAGCTTCACCTAGCTGCAGGCGTTAAACTTGAAATTTATGAATAGCAATTGCCCTTCTTTTATATATAGCATATTTGTCATATTCAATAGGTGTTGGAATAAGTTGAACGAAAAAATTCAAGAGCTATTCAAGGTGATTTCTACCCTTTTCTACCTCCTGTCCTTCATTTTTTTCATTCTGTTTATTTTCATGCATGAGGACATGCAAGAATTTAGGCATGGGGGGGTAGTACACATACATTGTTAATTTTTTGCCAACATGAAGATCTTTAGTAAAATTTTCATTATTGCATTTGCATTTTGCATATTTTCGTAATCTTCCTTTTGAGTAAGTTTTCAGAAAAAGGAGGAAAACGGTAGATATATAGTTATCTATACAAAAAAAATCAAAAAAAGAAATTGTGTCTTCAGTGTTGCTTTTGGAATTTAAGTTAGGAGTAATCGAGAATTCTCATTTCTGAGGATTTACCAATGTTAGGAAATGCGGAACAATTTCTTTTCGCCTAGACTCTTCAGGTTGTTAGGGACTTAATTTCACGAGTATTTACCTAAATATGGATTTATTTTCCCTAGACTTTGAAAGGAGTTTGAAAAAGCTAGAAGTATTAAGTTAAGAGAGTGATGAGTGAATGATTTATCATTCCACCCTATGGTTTGAATATTCTTGGAGTTCTAAGATCTTCACTTGCACAATTGCATTGACTCGTCTTTAGGTGATTTGTTGACTCCTTAGTGGTCAATAATATTTAGTCTTAGGCTTGTAGATCTAAATGACATTGCCATGTTTCTAGATCTTAAGACTATTTTTGTTTGTAGGGGAAAGCATTTTTAACGAGTGACGAAGAACAACTCACCTAGAAAAAGATATATACGCAGTAGAAAAAATTAGAAGGAAAAAAAATTATATATATAGAAGAAAAAGAAAAAAAAGATATATTCTACGAAATAAAAGTATCTTACTACATATGGATGTTATCCATTTCCATTTCCGAATAAAAATACCTGGCTACAAATGGGTGTTTACCTTATAGAAAAAAGAAAAAAAATACGAAGAAAAAAATTAGGAATAAGAGACTAATGGGTCTAGTCAGGGAAATATACACTTAGTATGTTGACCTCGGGGTAGAAAAGTGGTGAGGAAAAAGCTACCAAATCTTAGTATGGCATAACCGAAAACAGGACTGTCGCAGAGAGAGTTTAGAAATATTCTAAGTTTATTGAATGCTAGGAATCAACTTAGTTGCCCGTCTAACAAGTCACAAAATAATCACACACAAGATGCTAGTTTTTGACATTCGATTCAAACTTTGGGTTATGTCGACTTTGTCAGAGAAAGTTGCTTTAGCGACCCAAGTCTAAAGGCTAATAGAACTTCTGATTTGATTTGGGAGGTTTGGATTTGAGTCCATACTCGAGAGCTATTGAAGTCTTTGTCATTAAGGATTTGTCTGTAATTTCTTTCTATTGATGAAAAATCATATTGAGATTTTTTATTCAAACTCACTTGATTCCTCAACAACTCATTTTGCAATAATAGTATATATAGATATATATAGAAAAGAGTTTGTTTTACTTTGTTTTCGAAAATAGATCTGCATATTTGATTCTCGCATCTTCTTCCATGGGATTCTCATATTTTAGTTTTGCTAGGGACTAGCAAAATTTAGGTATGGAGGTATTTCTGCATAGCAATCATAGGATTTAATTCACCTAAATTATGTTACTATCTAGTTTAACTTGTGAATGGTGCATTCATAAAATTCATATCATGCATTGCATTTCTTTACTTAAATGCATATATTATAATATCATTTTCCACACTAGTTAGGGCTTATTCTTGCTCATAGGTCATAAGTAGATTAATAGCTATTCTGGATGGAATAAAGCTTGATAGGAGCAAAAGCTGTAGCGGAGCTGGAGATGGATTTTATGAATAAAGAATAAAGACACCAACTGGATAGAAGAAAGAAAGAACAAAGGATTGTCCGCCTAGAACAAGATTATAGGAAAAGAATGAGAAGATTTAGGATAACCCAAGCCTCAAAACCCTAGGATAGCCCTATCCTAGTACTTAACCCCAAGCTAGCTCAGAACCAGGATATCTGAGCTCAAAAGCCAAAAACATGCATAACATTATCTATGTCCCAATCTAACTTATCCCTATCATTATACTACTATATATAGCCCTAGTCTGCCTATCCTATAGCTAGTCGCCAACCTAGATATCTATTTAGTTCCATACCTTTCCTAATTGACTCAGTCTGAGTTAATTAGGCTAGCCTGCAATCAATTAGGTCCATGGGACTTAGTTGGACAAAACCTAAATGATTGGACTCAATTGAATCCAATCATGCTAACATAAACCTAATATCCTAGATACGTTCAATTAGGTGCAGTGCAACCTAACTGGATGCAACCAACTCTAATTACATTTAGTCGAAACCTAATCAGGTCAACCAAATTAGACTCAGAAAGTCTAATTAGACCTAACCCAAATCTAATTGGCTGTGTTGACGGCTAATTGGGTTTACACTTATCTAGATTAGGTCATGATGTAGACACATCCATTTAGATTAAAATGCCTATTTTTGTATGTTCCTAGGCTTAGATATGCATTCCATGTTATAAATATTGCATAGCATGCATCCTTCTACATTTAGAGTAGTTTGTGTGTATGATAGGTTAATTGCATCCTTTTATGGCCAGGAGAAAAGGATATTTAATTCACGACCACGGATTAACGATCTGATTGTATGAATTTGATTAGCATGACGATCAGAGTCCAATGCCTCTGAAATCGTTTAGATCAGAATCTCGTAGTAGTATATGCAATCTGAAAAAGATCAATGGCCAGGGGGTAATGCAACATCCTTACGGGCTTCGGATGAAGAATCTAATCGTATGGATGGATCAAGAGCGAAGATCGCAGCCTACCAATGTAAAAATCATCTTGTTCCAAGCACCGTGGCATCCTCTGCAAGCGAAAGAACATGGATGACCCAGATGGCACCACGTGGCACCATCTAGGTCTCCCAACACTGGCCAACAGCAACCGCGGGTGCCCCTCAACATTTGTGACCACGCACCACAACCATTGGATCAAGATCCAATGGCTGGGATGCCTCCGCACCCGCAGCCCTTAACCCATCTACTTGACAATCCAGCATGGCATTGCAGCAGTCGCGAAGGCCACTCTCAAAGCCGTGGCATGTGTTCAACTCCTACAAAGCCTCAAATCAATCCCAGTGGCAAGGTGTGCCTAAATTCGACTACTTAATCGTTATATGCAGCTGAGAGGGAGCCACGCGGCATAGCAGATTAGCACGGATACACCTGCAAGCGCATGCATGATTGCACTCTCTAATCGATGCCTAGTTTGACGTGCCATCAAAGGCTCAATCTCCGCATGATTCTCAGCTGCAAGATCATGATCCAATGGCCGTGCTTCATCCACACCTCTCCAGCTGCTGCGAGCGGAGGGCATGCTTGCACAAGCACCAGCAGGACCTTCAATGATGCATTTGATGTCGCTATAGCCGATGGACGGATTTCTTCCCCTCCTCCACTATTAAAGGACCTACACCTATCCATCCACCATCATCTCTTCTTTTCTCTCCCTCACCACCACCAAGGCTCTAGAGAGAGGTTATCCCAAGCCCGGGATGCCCCTCTAGAGTAGAAAATCAAATCTTTTTCCTACCTGTCATCCCCCTTCTTGGAGTATCCCGTGGTTGTCCTCTCAGCACCATTCGGGAAGAAGAACCTCACCGTGATGCCATCCAGCCCTGTCCTTCGTCGTCCAATGTAGTTCTCCTTTGGCCAGCCTCCCACCACGTTCGTCTAGGCATTGTCAAAGCAAGTCATCCTCCAAGCGAACATCGAGGGCAACACTTCTTACCTCCATTTATCTTTTACTACTTTCTAGTGTAGTTTTCTAGTTTTCAATTTGTAGCAAACTATTTAGATATATATTGATTGTTTCTCTCTCTCTCTCACTCCCTTTTATTACGCAAGTAGATTATTTAGATAAAGTTTTATCAATTTGATCTCTTGCTTTATAAAAATACAAAAAAAATCATAAAAGATTAAAGCAATAAAAACAAATAAAAGGGAAACATGAATTTCTCAAAATCGAATGTTCTCCTCCCCGTGTTCAACCCTGGACTCCCTTTCGAGTTTCAATATAAATTTTATTTCATAGAGAGTTTTGCGACTGCGACGATGGATTTCTCAAAACCCTACCTTTTCTTCATGAAAACCCGCTAATCATTTTGTTGTTGTTACCGGGGAGGCAACGCTCTTTGGTTTTTTTTTCTTGCATTTTTTCTCCTAAACTTTTTAGCACACTTTGCTCCTTTCTTTCTATGATTATAGCTACCCTTCCAAGGCACGCCAAAGTGAATAGACCGGAGTAAAGTGCAGTTAGAAGGTTCTGTATGTATAGTCCACCACCCCCACCCTAGATTTCATTTCACCACACTAATAATTCAAACCCAAATCAACTTAGGTGCTTACATAAACCCTAGGTTAGATCTTGGTTGCTTGATTGTCACTCGACTCACCTCACCCGCCTGCCACATTAAATCAAAAAAACTATCAGATTGTGGGATTTACTGAAAGTTACACACATTAATCACCTACAACTCTTGACATAAGGCGCACCACTCTACATTGATTCTACCACTTAACCAGAATTTGATCTGTGGATCCGATACACGTTAACTCAACACACAAATAAGTGAGTCGAAATTTGATTAGGTTAAGCATTTTTTATGCCTTAATCAAGTGGCGCAACAGGCTAATTGCTTCAACTGTTTAGGCCGCACCAATCAATCTAAAACTGATCCATCAAGTAGCTTGCCACTTAGGGTTGATTTTTAGGGCTGAGCCAGGCACTCCACACTATTTCTAATTATTAAAGGAACATATCATTACCGGTGCTTGCAAAACTTGGAGTGTTCTCCTAAACTTGATTGAAGACACCTAAGATGAAACCCTAAAAGCTACTAAACAAGGTTTAACCCTAAAGGATACATCATCAAAACCTTGTTTGAAAACCATTGGTTGTGCACGCACACACATATTAAGTAATTTTTAAGGGCACAATGTATCTACAGGGCCCACCACATTCCAGGAGCACAATCTTCCCAATCCTTAATTAAAATTGAGCCGATGTTGGCCCTAGGATTCGTTGAGTCCGTTTCAGGGTGTTCTCTTGAGCGCATTTAGAATTAGCTATGTTGGGGGGCCTGATTATCAAACAACTTCAACAAGTAGGGGTTTGGCACAATTAACAACCCTTGGGACATGGTACCCCTACTTCGCCGGCCAAAATTTACCACCTTCGAGAGTAAGGACAACACCAAATTTGTTGTGTGGTCAGAGTTCATTTCTGAAGCATAGGTCCTTCAGCAACACAAGTTAAGGGCAGGATTGATCGATTATATTGCAGGGCACCTTTCTTTGTTGTGTTTTCCCTTCTACCTCACCATGTATGTTTCCACATCCTATACACATCTCCAATCCTACCCTCCTACCAACACTTATCCTCAAGACGATTACTATCCCAACTTGACTTATGATTCCCCATCCACTAGCTGGGGTAATGTTGATTGGGGATATGAATCCGAACCTCGTTGTCAAGGGCCTAACCCTGGACAACAAGACTATGATTATTATCCTTCTCATGTCTACATTGATTATAGATCTCCACCTTTTGATGATCAAGCTAACCCGATCGACAATCAAGAGGATATGATGATTATACCACCTACCCTCCCCAAGATTATACTGAATATAGATCACCACCTATCTTTGAACAACCCAAAATGACCTACTATCAAGGAGGAACCCAAGAACCTCAATTTCTTGACTACCCTAGTTTTAATACAAACCCACGCAACCTTGAACCGAACAATTCGGTTTAGGTGAACCAAGTCCAAGATAGGTTGTTGGCTAACTTGAGGAACACCATACAATCTTTAGAAGCTCAACTAACACCATGCACTGAAGCATTGGAGCCTATGATCAAAATAATTGATGAACTTAAAAGTTCTTTATCGGATTGGCTCCAAGAAGTTAAGTATAGGGGCCTGGGTGAGTTCTTAATTGGGAAGTTGTCAAGATTGAGGATGAGATTTGTGGTTGCCTTAACCCAATCTTGGGATGATTCCTAGGATGAACCCCCTTCAGGAGAGCTAATGTCAGAACACGACATTTTTTATGAAATCGGGGATGACCAAGTTGGTCAAAAGTAATCCATTGAGGAGAAATTGATTATCTCACCCGAGATCCCTGAGCCAGGGACCGAGGAAAACTATGTCACTATAGACAAAGGAACAACATATGATTTTAGACATATATAAATGAGGATCAAGAATTCTTTGATTGTGAGGGTGCAGAATCTATAGGTGAGGTCTCACTTGATCTCAAAGAAAATGGTTTTACTGAGATAGACGGACCTGAGGAAAATGATGACTATTTTATAGCCCGATAACTAAGAATTATGATCCGATTGGGGCTGGCATGGAGGATTCTGATCCTAGTATAATAGATGATCCAATTGGTAGCCCTAATCTTCAACCACACCCCAAAGAGCTGAATGATCATACTATTGAGATCATGGTGCCCAAGTCAATCCTGATTCAGCCATGATTTTTTAACTTGGTTGAATCACATGGGGTGAATGATATGCTAGAGGTCCTGAGACCCAAACACTTGATGTTGGAGGATAGGAATTTGGAAGTAAAGATCTGGGAAGCTAACTTTGGGGAAAATAGGAGTTTTGATCTAAGGGTTCCTATTGATCTAAAACCACCAACCTTCTATCAGTGCCCTTATGATATCTTTATCTTGCAACCCAAGCTCAGAATAATTCACTCTCTTTGAGCTAAACTCTAAGTAGACACCTGAATTTAGTGAATCAGATCTACCCATTGTTCGCTACTTTATTCTTGGGTTGCACACCACAAAATCACAGGCACGGCCTCGCAAGCAGAACATTCATAGGTTCTGGGTGATTTTCATCCAGAACCTTAGAACCACTCGACCTTGGGGCATGGGTCTACAACACAACTTGGTCCACATCTATGGACCCCTTCTACTATCGTGTTTGTGGATCAATCTTTTAATTCTAATTCCGACCTGCACTTGTGAATTCCTAATTTTTCCTTTGTTTGTATATTATGCCTAGCTAAAGTCAATAACCTTAGGACGTGTTTATATTCCATGTTCTCTGTGGAGCTAACCGAGTTGTCACAAAATTTAGGTGATATTCTATTATTCTTCCCTTTCATGTCTTTATTTTTACAATGAGGACATTGCATCATTTAGGCATGGGGGGCAAATGCTTAATTTAGAAATTATTTCGTTAGCTCCATAGAATTTCTTTTATTTTCATAAAAAAAATTAGAATTAGGAGAAGAGAACTTAGGCATTAGGCGTAATTAACTTTAGGAAATGATACTTTAAGACCTGAACACTTAGACTCTTTAGGTCTTTGGGCTTAAAAAGCCTAGGTGTCCACTCGAATGTGGACTTAGTCTCGAGTCCTCGCTAAGCAATTTTATTCTAATTTGGCCAATAAATTAGGGTGATAAGTACACTACTTATGAACCCACCCTCTGATTTGAGGGGACTTTAAGTTTAAGCATCTACACACTATTAGCATTGACTCACTTTTCGACGATTTTTATGGAAATTTGGTAGTTAATGAACTTTCTAGGTGGTCGCACATGTTTCGTGAGTTTGAAATCAGGGTTACAAGTAACCCATCATCATAGTTGCAAAACTCATGGTCAAATAAAATTTATGCCAAAACTCCAAGGGAGTCACGATTCGAACACAGGGAGGCAATGTTTACTTTAATTGAAAATCGTACTTCGTTTTGTTTCTTTTTGGCATTTTAGGCTTTTTTTTTGTATTTTTGAAAAGATGACAAGCATAATGAATCGCAAAATAGAAATGAAACAAACATGGTATATATATCAATCTAATGTCAATTACAATAAACTATGAAAGCATAAAAAGAGAGGGGGTGAGAGGAAATCTCCCAAATTGGCTATTCGACGAGACGATGGTGCCTGACGAAGCTTGCACGAAGGAGGTGAGGAGCAGGATAATGGAGGTGAGATGTAGGAGGACGTCAGGTGGAGGAAATCTTCGGCATGGCTCCGGAATGGAGGTTAGAAGGCGGAGATGATCTACTATCGAAATGGTGATGGGAGGATGGCTCCAAGGCAACATATGAATGGGGATGGGAAGATGGATGAATATTTGGTGAGGCAGAGGTTTGCTACACTAAAAGGAGCTTTGAGAGCTTGAGAGCAAGCACTAATAAAGCGTTTGTAGGCTTACTAGAGCTTGGGAGTAGGAGGGAATAGAGTAGGTAGAGATGAAGAGGAATGGGGGGTGTAGGGTTGTTTCTATAGTTGAGGGAAGAAGAGAATCCTGCGCACAGGCATTTAGTGACGACTATAAGCATCACTAAAGGTCGCTCGAGCTACCGCTGAAGATCCGCGCCTCTTCATTGCTTTGGTTGGCGCATGCACCACATAGGCCATTTAGCGATAGCTGCAAGTGTCACTAAAGGCCCGCTATTATGTCGTTGTAAAGCTCGTGCCCAACGCTCGCACCCACAGCTGTCAAAGGTGTGATAACCGTCAACCGTTGGACCAGGCGCGGACGACTGTGATTGCGAGAGGAGAGTGCGCTCTAGCTAGCATTTGAATTTTGCATCTCTGGCATGTGCTCTAGGCACCGTTGGATGCTACATCGCATGGTTGAGACACGCCCGTAGATCGCGCGTGCATTGACTTGATTCGCGCACCTTGTGCAATGAAGGAGATCAGACGGTGAGCGCTACACACGGGCAAATTAAATGCATGCCCCAGATGGCATGCGTGTGATCTGGCATGCGCCTTCGCGTTAGCGGCCAGCGTTGGATCACGCGTGGTGAATCTTGACCGCTCAATTGCAATCGGGCGACCCTATTGCATCTGACACTATAGCGGGGCGAGATGAATCGTAGCTCAATCTTGCACCTGCTCTTTGAGAGCGCTTGACCTCACCATTGTGCCACACCTGCGGGTGTGATGCGAAGAAGAGTTGTGCCCACACAGTGAATGCGGCCTCTCAGCCATTTGATCTTCATCTAACGGCTGAGACCACTTGATGGGGTGGCCTTTGGAGTTGTGCGGGCAACTTTGGGTGCTTCAGATGGTGCCACGTGGCATCATCTGGATCGTCGACCCTTCATTGCTTGCGGATGATGCCACGGTGCTCAGATCAAGGAGATTTCTATGTCGTCGGACTATGATCGTTGCTCCAGATCCATCCATATGATCAGATTTTTCATCTGAAGTCCATAAGGACGTCGCGTTGCCTCCTGGCCATATAAAATGAAGGAATTAATATATAAAACATACAACTATCCTAAATGTCATGGAATGGATGTTATGCAATATTTATAATATAATATGCAATGCCAAGCCTAGGAACTATCATAAATAAGCAATTTATCATGAATCCATGTGTGTTTATCATAGCCCCATTCTTACTTTTTGCTAGTCCCTAGCAAAATTGACCTAAATACTATTTATAATGTAGGATCAGGGATTGAGTATTTAGGAAAAATTTGTTGATTGCTTTAGAAAATCTCAACCCACAAATTAATTACAAAAACTCAACAGTGCCCATGTGCCCGCCAGAATACAGACTGTCTAAGACTTTGCCATATTTGAGAAGAGAAGATACAAAAAATTTTTTTCTTATTTTTTTTGTTTACTAATTTTTTTTGTACATTTGGAGTTTGAGAGTTCTGGGATAACTTTTTACGGCTACCCGACCAGCCTAAGACTCGAAAAGGACTTTAAGTGCTAAGCATCTTGTGAAAATAGTGAAAGACTCACTAGGCGGCCGTTAAAACAGACTTTGGGTTTCTACGACCCTAGGTGACCCTGCCTAGAGGTTTATCTTTTCGATTGGTAGCTTTCTCCCTACTTTTATTTATCGGGTCAACATAATGGCGAACCCAGTGTATATCTCCCCAGTTATTCTACTGCCTCGCTTCTTCCCTAGGTGTTTTGGGAATTATTGTGCATTTTTTGTGTGCTGGGTTCTGGACAACTGGATAATGGGATGTTACCCATAGTAGCTTGCCAGCAATACTCATGCGATGAAGTGTGGTTTTATTTATTTTTTACTTTTTTCTCCTTTCTCTATATATCTTTTTCTTTTTTCTTTTGTTTAAAGTAGGTACTTCCCTGATCTTAGATTTACCAAAAGGTAGTACAATGAAAATGGCCTTGTGACTGGGCTTTGAAGAACTGGCAAATGAGCTGGTACCATCGACAACTTGCTGGCCATACCACCCTAGATAGTTCATTAACTACCCAATTTCCGAAGAAATCACTGAAAAGTGAGTTAGTGCAAAAAGTGTGTGTAGATGCTTAGGCTTAAAGTGTCCCCAAATCAGAGGGGGGTTAATAAGTTGCATACTTATCTTCCCAATTTATTAACTAAATTAAAAATGAATTGAATTGGTAAGGACTCAAGACTAAGTCCACATTCGAGTGGACACCCGGGCTAATTAAGCCCGAAGGCCTGAAGAGTCTAAGTGTTCAGGTCTCAAAGTATCAATTCCTAAAGTTTACAACTCCTAATGCCTAAGTTCTTGTCTCCTAATTCTATTTTTTTTTTATAGAAGAAACTAAAGCAGGGAATTACTGTTATAGCTGACAAAATGATTATAAGATATTTCCACCCCCCCATACTTATCTATTTCAATGTCCTCATTATTTAAAATGAAAGCATGCAGGAGAGTAGAAGTGGAAGAATAGCACCTGGTTTCCATGAGACTCTGGTCAACTTGGAATAGTCTTTACATGTGCTGAGTTTAGTACCTTCAGCTAGGCGATGATCAGCCCACAGTGGCTAAGGCAAGGTATGAACAACCTTGTCTGAGACAGGTTCAGGGAACACATGGTAAACAGAGGGTTTGAGATGCTATCCATTGACCTTGAAATATTATCCGTCTTTGGGTTAGAGATTTAGATGGCCTCATTAGGGAAAATACGCTCAATAACGAACGGGCCATTCCACTTAGACTTGAGTTTTCTTGGGAAAAGCTTCAATTGAGAATCGAAAAGCTAGACCTTCTGGATCGGCTCAAAGCTCTTACATGAAATCATCTGGTCATGGAGAGCTTTGGTCCGTGCCTTATAGATTCTGGCATTTTTATAAGCATCATTTCGAAGCTCCTCCAACACAGATAGTTGTAGTTTACTAGTTTTCCTGGCCATCTCAAGGTCCACATTACATTTCCTAATGGCCCAAAATGCCTGGTGTTCAAGTTCTACGAGTAAGTGACATGGCTTACTAGACACCAGATGGAACGAAGACATACCGATAGCCATTTTGTATGCCGTATGGTAGGCCCAAAGAGCATCATCTAGCTTTTGGGTCCAATCCTTCCTATCTGGCCTAACGATTTTCTGTAAAAATGTTCTTGATCCCCCGATTGGAGACCTTAGCCTGTCCGTTCGTTTGAGGGGGGTAAGGTGTTGAAATCCGATGATTCACCCCGTATTTCCGCAGTAAATTCCAAAACTGGCCATGAGTGAAATGTGTGCCACCATCACTAGTAATTGCCCTAGGAACCTCGAACTGACTTAAGATATTTTTCTTCATAAAATCAATGATCACCTTGTGGTCATTGGTCCAGGTGGGAATTGCCTCAATCCAGTTGGACACGTAATCAATAGTGATCAGAATATACTGGTGTCCAAATGAAGGAGGGAAGGGTCCAATAAAGTCGATGCCCCAAATGTCAAAAATTTCAACGGAAAGAATTGGGCTCAAGGCCATCATATCTCACTTATCCATGTTTCCGAGTGTCTGGCATCGGGTGCATGACTTTGAGAATTCCTGGGCATCCTTAAATAATGACGGCCAATAGAATCTGGATTGCTAGATTTATGTGGCCGTCTTTTTCCCAGAAAAGTGTCCACTTGCAAATGTGTGGCAGAAGTCATGGATGCTATGGAACTCAATTTCCAGGATGCATCGATGAATAATCTGGTCTACGCCAATGTGGTACAACTCAGGATCATCCCAAAAATAATACTTGGCCTCAGAAATAAGTCTATCCCATTGTTGTTTGGTCCAATACTGGGGGATTTGACCAACGACCAAATAATTGACAATATTTGCAAACCAGGGGGTTTGGATACCAGAGACTGTGTGGATAGTCTCATCTGGAAAAGTATCAGAGATTGGGACATCCAGATGAGGAGAATCAATTAGGATTCTCGAGAGGTGGTCAGCCACTACATTTTGTACCTCAACTTTATCCCTGATTTTATGATCGAATTCTTGAAGCAAAAGAATCCAGCTAATAAGCCAAGGTTTCGCATGCTTTTCGGCCACGAGATGTTTCAAGGATGAGTGGTCGGTATAGATGATGACACGAGAACCAAACAGATAAGGCATGAATTTTTCTAAAGCAAAAACTACGGCTAGCAATTCTTTTTTAGTAACAGTGTAGTTCGTCTTGGCTTCATCCAGAGTCTTGCTAGCGTAGTAAACCATAGAGGGCTTTTTCTCAATCCTTTGACCCAAGACAGCCTTGACAGCATAATCAGATGCGTCTGCGATAATCTCTAATGGGGCTGTCCAGACCGGTGGTTGCAACACTAGGGCATAGGTGACTGTCGTTTTCAATAAATCAAATGCCTTACGGCATGATTCATCGAACTTGAATGATATGTCTTTGGCCAGAAGGTTACTCAAGGGTCAAGCAACCTTCGAGAAATCCTTAATGAATCTTCTGTAAAAACTGACATGCCCAAGGGAAGAGCAAATCTATTTTATTGATGTGGGTGGAGGAAGTCTAGAGATAGCATCCACCATAGCTTTAGCTTTATCAAGTTCAATACCCCGAGTAGAGACCACATGACCCAGGACAATGCCTTCCTTAGTCATAAAGTGTCTCTCTTCCTAGCTAAGGACCAGCCTTGTTTTGATGCATCTCCGGAGGATCAATTCCAGGTTAGCCAGGCAAGACTCAAAAGAATCTCCAAAAATGAAGAAGTCATCCATGAACATTGCAAGACAATCTCCCACTATGTCAGAAAATATGACTAGCATGCACCTTTTAAAAGTCACAGGCACATTGCAAAGCCCGAACGACAATCTACGGAATGCAAAGGTTCCGTAGGGACAAGTGAAAGTTGTCTTTTCCTAGTCCTTGGGATGGATAGGGATGTGGTTATATCTTGAATAACTGTCCAAGAAGCAAAAATATTTTTGCCCATCTAACCTTTCAAGGATTTGATCGATGAATGGCAAGGGAAAGTGATCCTTTTTAGTGGCCATGTTCAGCTCCCTACAGTCAATACAGACTCTCCAAGTATAAGGTGAACGAGTGGTGAATGTTTCCCCTTTCTCATTAGTCATAACAGTTATTCCCACCTTCTTGGGTACAATCAGAATGGGACTAACCCACTGACTATCCGAGATTGGGTAAATAATCCTAGCATTGAGCCATTTGATTATCTCCTTCTTGACAACTTCTTGCATATTTGGGTTTAGTCTCCTTTGCATTTCGCGAGAAGGGTGGGATCTATCTTCCATGAAAATACAATGATTACAATAAGATGGCTCAATCCCCCTAAGGTCATGGATGGTCCAACCAATTGCCTCCTTATTGTTCTTAAGGACCTTAATTAACCTCGATTCTTGCTCAGTCAAATTGGCACTAATAATCATAGAGAGCGTGCTTTCAGGTCCTAAGAACTCATATTTCAAATTTTTGGGCAATGGTTTTAATTCCAGTTCGGGTGGGTTTAGAATAGAAGGTAGGGAGGATGCTATTGAAAATTCATCAGGACGATCCAGTGGAAGAGGCTGGGAATGAAAAAAATCAACAGCCTCTTCAGGATGTGGCAGGTCTACCACAAAGGGTTGTGGTTTGGGTTCGCTAAACATGGTGGAGTCCTCGAGTGCACTAGTTGTCATACAAGTCTCAAGATCCTGATCCTCGAGCTCCTCAATGAATCCAAAATCCTCAAATCCTCTTATCACCTTAAAAATATCCAGAGTTTCTTATCCCCAAAGGTGATCTCCATACTATTGCTTTCACAGTTTATGTTGGCCTTGGCGGTAGCTAAGAATTGATGCCCCAGAATGATGAGCATGTTCCTCAAATCATTAGGTACATCCATGTTAAGGACAAGGAAATCTACATGAAAATAGAAATCCTTAACCTTGACAATTCATCCTCAATAATGCCTCTCCGTGTGGTGATTGATCAGTCCACTAATTATGGCGTTACTGAGGTCGGCCAAAGTTCACCTAACCCAATCCTCTCATAAAGAGAAGTCGGGATTAGGTTGATGGATGCACCTAGATCCAATAGTGCCCTATCAAAAGTATATTCCCCAATAATTCATATGATCAAGGGGCACCTGGATCTTTCTTCTTTTGAGGAAGGTGATGCAGGATCACAGAACTTACATGCTCAGGGAGAATCACCTTCCTTGGAGTGGGTTCTCTCGATTTATGCTTTTGGGTACATAGTTCTTTCAAAAACTTAGCGTAAGCTGGGATGTGCTTAATAGCATCGAGGAGTGAAATATTCATCCCTATGCTCTTGAATAAATCCAGAAGATCCTCATTGCTATCTAAGGTTTTCTTCTTCTTGGTTTTCAATAGGGCTTCAGAGAATGGGATATGGGTGGGATTTTCAATTTCCAGACCCAGGGACTTATTGTTTTCTTCAATCTCCTCTTCTGTCTCAAGCTTCCCTGGGTTTTGGCATATAGAAGGTAATTTAGGGTCCCGGGTTTGCTTTCAACTTCTCAAGGTGACAGAGTTTGCAGAGTCATACTGGTTTGGGTCTTGAAGTGGGTTAGTGAAGATTGGAGGGCCTTGGTTAGTCATGTAACAAGAAGAAGATGATGAGGGGCCCTGCTCAACCACCTAGGCAAGTGCATGTGAGTTCCTTTGATTCTCATGCCCTTGGGCTCTATTGCCCTGATTTTGCACATTGCGAGGGTTGGGTACGGATTGGGATGGTATAGATCTGGGTTGTCAGGTGTTAGCAATTAACCCAGATTGCAAGTTATCCAATGATGTCTTCATTTGTTGCATAAGCTGAAGCATGGAACCTTGCATTTCCACCATTTGCTGGTTTAAATCAGCCTGCCCAGTAGATTGTTGGGCATTCCAAGATGGCTGAGTAACCAGTCTTGAGGGCAACTGGGTGTATACTTGACCCTGACCCATAGGTTTTTGAGATGCATAGTTGTTGGGTCGAGTTTTGCTCTATTTCCCCTAATTTTTCTAGGAGAAGTTAGGGTGGTTCCTCCATCCCAAGTTATAAGTGTTGGAATACAGGTTGGACCTAACATTCTCCTGCATTGCATATGCAGCCTCACAAGATGAGGATGGAGACAAGGAAGGATAAAAAAATTGGGACCAAAGGCCCCAGTTTGGAACCCATAAGGTTTAGAAAAATCTTGGCTTACAGATTGAGCCAAATTAGGTTGGTTCACAAATTCCCCTCCCATGGGAGCTCATGAGAAATGGAATCCTGAATTTTAGGATTGAGTGGGTATAAAAGTGTTTCCTGAATTCCCTGACATCCATTTTTCCATTTTCTTAGCAACCAAGTCCATTTTATCCACTTTATTACAAATTAATTCCATGTTAAATGAATGAGAATCCTGTATCTCATTAGCACTTCACCTAGGTTGTTTGGACCGGTTGAATGCATCCATGGAGGCATGATTAATTGAGTTCTTGTTCATTTCCTCAAACAGGTCGTATGCTCTATATGCATCCCTGTTGAGGAAATCGCCTCCGCAGGAGGTGTCCACATGATTACAGAGTTGCTCAACCAACCAGTAATAGAAAATCTACACGAGTTGCCATTTCGGCACCTTGTGGTGTGGACACTTCCTCAAAAGTTCTTGGAATCGCTCCCAGGAACCATGAAATGGTTCCCCCAGCTGCTGGGCGAAAGTGCTAATCGCCCTAGCAAGGCATTGGTCCTTCCGATAGGAAAAAATTTGTTTAAGAAGGCAGACATAAGAGCAACCCAAGTTTCAATCAGCCTTCCTATAGTCCGGTACCAATGTGTGGCCTTATCCCTGAGAGAGTTGGGGAAAAGCCCCATGATCATTTTCTCTTCGTTCACATTCCTTGCACTAATGGTCTGAACCAAAGTGGTTAGATCCTCCAAGTGTTAGAATGGGTCCTTCGAGACGAGCCCATGGAAATGCTTAATCAAACTTAAGACTTGGGCCTTGATTTCTATGTCTCCAGTGGGAATTATGATGCCGGGACGTTCCCCATAGTTTGAAGGATCATAAAAATTCCTGAAGGGCCAAGCGCCCAAACCATGCTTACGTTGGAACCATTGCTGCATCTACTACAATTCTTCCAACTCCCTCAGAATCAGCTCCTACTAGTTTGGGGGTGGGGGAGGTGGTTGTTGATCAGCCATGGGATCTGCTTAGCTATAGCTCAACCTCCACCTCCTAGAATGGTCTAAAGGTTCTTCCAATCTAGGATTCAATGACCTCCTTCCAAGCATGCACTGGAAGGAAGTTGGAAGTACAGTACAAGAATACAAGCCTATCCTTAGATGGGGTAGCCTAAGGTCTACTTACTCTCAGAATCTGTCCTAAGATTATGGACGATTTACTCTACTTATGTCCAGGCAATCTAACCAATTAGGAGGGATTGGGGAGAAGGTTCTTCCTTTGGCTTGTGGCTCCGATTCCTAGTGTACCCCCCAACTGTGGTCATTTGACGCTACTCCCCTAGCTAGACATCAGATTGACTAATATAAGCAGGTTAATCGTGAATAATCTCAATCTAGATCCCAACGAGTGAATGAATCCTTAGGGCCAATGTCTAATTTATTTTATTTTGGCTTGGGAAATTGGTGCTTTGGAATGTGATGGTCCCTTAATGGGTTGTGCCCTCAATTATTTGTTTGAGAATGTGTGAATGTGCACAACCAAGTGGTTTTCAAACAAGATTATTAATGATGAGGGGAATTTTAGGGTATGAATCTTGCTTAATAGCTTTTAGGATTCAAATATTAGGTGTTTTCAACCAAGTTTTGTGAGGCAAACCAAGTTTGTTTTGAAAGCATGTGCTCAAGTATTTTCCTTTTGAAATCAAGAAAAATATGGAGTGCCTAGCTTGATCTAATTATTAAATCCTATGGGGTAGGTACAAAATGAAACTCTTTTAGATTAGGTGGTGTGACCCAAGCAATTCAATCAATTGGCTCAAATGCACCACCGATTAAGGCACACAAAAAGGTGATTAACCTAATATGACTTCTAGTCTTTTATGTGTTGGTTCATGTACCGAGTCCACAGGTCGGAACCATGGTTGAGAAGATGAAAATCAAGTCTGATTATGTGCCTCAAATGTGGGTGTATGAAGTGTGTATATTGATCCATCCCACAGAAAGTATCTTTTTTTTTGTTTTTTTTTAAATGTGGGGGTGAGGTGGATGAAGGTGGGAAACAAGACAAACAATTCTATCCAAGGGCTTATGCAAACACCAAAGTAGATTAGGTCTTGGTTATGAGTGTGGCAAAATGACCTAGTAGGGGGGATGTGGGGGACACTTACAGAGTACTCTACCCGCACTTTACTTTAGCCTACCGCAGTTGGATCTCCATGCTAAGGTACCTGCAATATATTAGATCAAAGACAAGTGGGGTTAGTGCTATATAAATGCAAGGAAGCATAATAAATGGTAAAGTAAATTATGTTGCCTTCCCGGCAATGGCGCCAAAATGGTCACATGTGTTTCACAAGTTTGAAATCAGGGTTACAAGTAGCCCATCATCATAGTTGCAAAACTCATGGTCAAATAAAATTTATACTGAAACTCCAAGGGAGTCCTAGGTCGAACACAGGGTGGCGACATTTGGTTTAATTGAAAGCCACGCTTCGTTCTATTTCTTTTTGGTATTTTAGGGTTTTGTTATTTTTTTTTGTATTTTTGACAAGAGGATAAGCAAAACGATTCACAAAATAGAAATGGAACAAATATGATATATATATCAATCCAATGTCGATTACAATAAACTATGAAAGCATAAAAAGAGAAGGGGGTAAGGGGAAATCTCCCGGATCAACTATTCAGTGAGATGACGGCACCTGGTGGAGCTCAGACGAAGGAGGTGAGGAGTAGGATGATGGAGGTGAGATGCAGGACATCGGGTAGAAGAAAACTTCGGTGTGGCTCCAAAATGGAAATGAGAAGGCAGAGATGATCTGCTACCAGAATGGAGGTGGGAGGACAACTCCAAGGTGACCTATGAATGGGGATGGGAAGATGGATGACTATTTGCTGAGGTACAGGTTTGCTACACAAATAGGAGCTGTGGGAGCTTGAGTGTAAGCTCTAACAGAGCATTGGTAGGCTTGCTAGAGCTCTTGAGTACGTGGGAGCAGAGTAGGTAGAGATGAAGAGGAATGGGGGATGTAGGGGTGTTTATATAGTGGAGGGAAGAAAGGAATCCCTCGCACAGGCAATCAGTGACAGCTATAAGCGTCACTAAAGGCCGCTTGAGTTGTCTCTCAAGATCCGTGCCTCTTTATTACTTTGCTGGCGCACGCATTGCACAGGCCATTTAGTGATAGCTGCAAGTGTCATTAAAGGCTTGCTCTTCTATCATTGTAAAGCCTACGCTCAACGCTCACGCCCACAGCTGTCAAAGGGGAGGCAATCGTCAACCGTTGGATCAGGCACGGACGACTATGACTGCAAGAGGAGAGTGCGTGCCTACCAGCAATTGAATTTCGCATCGCTATTGCATGCGCTAGCTGCCATTGGATGCTACATCGCACGGTCATGATGAGCCCACAGATCGCGCGTGCATTGATTTAAATCACGCGCCTCCTGCGATTAAGGAGATCGAACGACGGATGTTGCATGCGGGCGACTTAAATGCATGCCCCAGATGGCATCCGTGTGATCTGGTGTGCACTTTCGTGTCGGCAGGTGGCGTTGGATCATTCGTGGGGAATCTTGACCGCTCGATTGCGATCGGGTGGCCCTATTGCATTTGACACTGTAGCAGGGCGCGGTGAATCACAGCTCGATCTCGCGCCCGCTCCTCGAGTGTGCTTGACCACACCGCTGCGCCACACCTGCAGGTGTGATGAGAAGAAGAGTTGTGCTCGAGCGGTGAGGGTGACCTCTCAGCCGTTGGATCTTCATCTAATGGCTGAGATCACTTTATGGGGCTGCCTTTGGAGATGTGCAGGTGACCTTGGATGCTCCAAGTGGTGCCACGTGGTGGCATCTAGACCGTCCACCCTTCATTGCTTGCTGACGATGCCACGGTGCTCGGATCGAGGTGATTTCTATATTGTTGGACTGCGATCGTCTCTCTGGATCCATCCATATGGTCAGATTTTTCATCTGAAGTCCGTAACCACGTCGCATTGCCTCCTGGCCATATAAAATGAAGGAATTAATATACAAAACATACAACTATGCTAAATGCCATGCAATGGATGTTATGCAATATTTATAATATGATATGCAATGCTAAGCCTAGGAACTATCATAGATAAGCAATTTATCATGAATCCATGTGTGTTTATCACTAGGATAGTATGACTGGTAAGTTGTTGTGGGTAACAGCCCATTGGCCAGTTGTCCGGAGCTTAACTACATGACCATACTCATTCTATTATTTTTTCATAAATCTTAGATCAGGTAAGCCACCTACTTTTGCTAATAAATTGGGGTGATAAGTATACGACTTATCAACGCACCCTCTATTTTAAGCGGACTTTGAGTCTAAGCATCTATACACTATTTGCACTGACTAACCTTTCGGCTGCTTTTTTGGAAATTAGGTAGCTAATGAACTTTCTAGGGTAGTATGGCTAGCAGGTTTTGTGGGTAGCAGGCCATTGAACAATTTTCCAGAGCCTAGCTACATGACCATACTCATTCTACTACTTTTAGGTAAATCTTAGATCAGCAAAGCCACCTACTTAGGAAAAGAAAAAAAATGATACTCAAAATAAAAAGAAAAAAAGAAAACAATAGAAAATAGAAAAATAGAAAAAGGAGAAAAAACTAAACAACACTTCACCACACGAGTATGGCTGGCGAGTTGCCGTGGGTAACAGCCCATTGGTCGGTTGTCCTGAGCCCAGCTCACAAAAATGCACAAATAATTCCCAAAACACTTAGGGAAGAAGCAGGGAAGTAGAATAAATCGGGGAGATATATACTAGTTTCACGCTTGTGTTAATCCCATAAAAGAATAAAAAAAGTAGGGAAAAAGTTATTGATCGGAAAGATAAACCTTTAAGTAGAAACTCTTAAAATCACTTAGGGTTGTAGAAACTTAAAGTCCATTTTAACGGTCGCTCAGTTAGTCTATCACACTTTCACAAGATGCTTAGTACATAGTGTCTTCTTCAAGTCTTAGGCAGGTTGGGTAATCGTAAAAAGTTATCCCGAAACTCTCAAACTCTAAAAGTCAAAAAAATTAAAAAAAAAAGAAAGTAAAAAAAAATGTATTTTCCCTTTCCAAATAAGGCAAGGACTTGGGCGGTCTGCATTCTGGAAGGCACCCAGGCACTGTCGAGTCTTTGTAGTTTAGGCCCTTAGTTGAAATTTCCTTTTGTTACTAAAAAGCTAATGCCTTAAGCGATCAAGCCCTAATTATGCTTTTATACATAGGATATAGTGTAATTTTCGCTAGAGACTAGCAAAAGATAGGCATGGGATTATGATGTAGACACATCCATTTAGATTAAAATGACTACTTATGTATGTTTCTAGGCTTAGATATGCATTCTACGTTATAAATATTGCATAGCATGCATCATTCTACATTTAGAGTAGCTTGTGTATATTGGCGATCTGATCGTACAGATCTGATTAGGACAGTGATTGGAGTCCAACACCACTGAAATCCTCTAGATCATAATCTCGTTCACTACATGTAGTTTGAGGAAGATTAATGGCCAAGGGGCAATGTGACATCCTTATGGGCTTTGGATGAAGAATCTGACCGTATGAAAGGATCCTAAATAAGGATCGCAGTCCACCAACGCAAAGATCAACTTGATCCGAGCACCGTAGCATCTTCTGCAAGTGAAAGAAAATGGACGACCCAAATGGCACCATGTGGCACCATCTAGACTGCCCAACATCGGCCAGTAGCAACTGTAGGATGCCTTCATGTTTGCAGTACTCAACTCCTCTTCTTAACAATCTAGCATGGCAGCACAGCGGTCGCGAAGGCCACTCCCAAAGTCGTGGCAAGCGTTCAACTCTGCCAATGCCTCAAATCAAGCCTAGAGATGAGGTGCGCCTAACTTCAACCGCTCTATCCTTATGGAGATGAAGAGAGGTAGCCATGCGGTGTAGTGGATGAGCACAGATACACCCACTCATGCACATGCGATCTCACCTCTGATCGATGCCCAATCTCACGCACCATCGAAGGCGCGATCTCCATGAGATCCTCAACTACGAGATTGCAATCCAACGGTCGTGCTTCATCCACTTATAGCTAGCTGCTATGTGCGGAGGGCGTGCATGCGCGAGTGCCAGCAGTACCTTCTGCGACATTTGGGGCCAGATCTTCAGGAACGTATCTGATGTCGCTATAGCCCATGGATGGATTTCTTCCTCATCTCTGCCACTATAAAAGGACCTACACCCCTCTATCGACCATCATCACTTCCTTTTTCTCCTTCATCACCTCCAAGGCTCTCAAGAGTGCTTGTCCCAAGCCCGAGATGCTCCCCAAGTGTCGAAAACCAAATCTTTTTCCCGCCTCCCATCCCCCTTCATGGAGCATCCCATGGCCATCCCCTCACCACCTTTCGGGAAGAAGATCCTCATCGTGATGTCGTCCCGTCCCATCCTCCATCCTCCGACATCGTTCTCCTTCGTCCAGCCTCCCACCACCTTCGTTCGGGGGCCGTCAAAGTGAGTCTTAATGAGACTTTGAGTCCCGATCATTCGTCTCTGGGAGGCGTTTGTTTAATTCTGAAATTAATCTGTTATCGCTCTACCTTATCTAAAATTGCATGCTAGTTTCCAACCTTCGAATTATGACCTCGCCACTTCATTTATGAATTCTGATCACGTGCACGTGCTTTAAATAGATAACAAAGGTAAAAGTATGAGTTCGGTGCACACGGTTCTAGTTACGTGGTGGCTGTTTACAGAAAATGCATCTATAGTTAGGTTTTCTATATTTTCCGGAACCGACATGCTTGTTGCAAAATATGTATATAAGTGAGAAATAGCCAACTTGAATCACGTAGAAAAGATGGCAACCAATAAGCTCATGGTGATTTCAAACATATGTATAAAAATATAATTTTTTTATTCATTCAAAGAAGTGTTTGCAACATGGAATGTAGAGGAAAGCTTGTATAGGAATGCTTAAAAATGTAAATCTAACCACTAGAAAATGATCGCATACAGGAATCTACGGGGGGATTTTGCATGCGTTATTAAGGGAGAATAAGGACTACACTACTAAGTAGTAAATAGAAGCAACAAATGTAAAGAGCTAGCTACTAATCTATCAGAAAGTGAGGGCATTCAGAGGTGGGCTTTGATGGCCTTGGAGTGGTTGAGAGGAGAATGAGGAGCGGCCAATGGAGCTTAGGCCGGCCCTTGGAGAGAGGTTGGAGGAGTGATCCAGCATCCTGGCATGGGGATGGTGTCCTTCATTCTGGTGCCCAGCCCGTGGAGATGAAGTGGAGATGGAAGTGGCTAGCCTAAGTGGAGGTGGATGTGAATGGAGCCAAGCATGTATGGCCAAGAGTGGATGCGTGCAAATGGCCACCCCTTAGGTCTTTTTATAGACTTAAGGGAGTCTCTCTAGAGAAGTGTGGAACTCTCTAGAGAGAGTCCAAGAGTGGTCGGCCAAGAGATAGAGAGGTGGTTTCTTAGATCTACCATTTGTGGATCTAAGAATTGAATGCCTCTTGGTTGCTAAATTTGGCAACCAAGAGTCAGCGGCACTTGAAGAGTGTTCTAGAGAACTCTAGAGGGGTGTGTGTGTGTTTGTGTGTGTGGTCGTTCCCTAGGTGGCTAAAAGGTCTAGGGTAGGTCATAAGGGGTTTGGGTAGGTGTATGCCCTGAATTAGGGTTGCAAACCCTAATTGCTAAGGAGAATTTGCAATTAAACTTAATCCAAGTTTAATTGAATGAGTGTGAACCTAATTGAGAATGGAATAACTCAATTAGGTTGGGTTTAGGTCAATTGGACTCTCACTAAGTCCAATTGAACTTGTGTGGGTTGAGATCTGAGCTCAATTGGATTCAATGAGTCCAATTGACTTAGGTGATGGTAATTGACTTTGATGTAAGTCAATTGGGTTTGGTGAGGACATAATTAGGTCCTTAGGGAGGTCCAGAGGTGATGTACTAGGGTTAGAGCACCTTAATTTAGGTTCCTATAGGGTTGGAATTGGGTCTAGGGAGAAGAGATCCATGATCAAGGCTTGAATCTCAAAACAGGAACTGGAGAACAGTTCCAGACATCAAAAAATAGGATCAGACGACTTATACTCGAAAATCAGAAGTCCAGACTTCAATTTTGGATGTCCAATCTGAGTCAGGGGGAATTCTAGGTTCTGTTTTGAGTATTCTACAGAAATTGGACGTTTGACAAAGTGTCTGGACATCCAATAACATTGCAAAAGTGGGTTTGAGGTGTGCGGGAGATGGTCAAGGGTTCTGAATGTCATATAACTTATCTAGACATCGAGATAAGGGTTGGAACTAGGGTTTTGGAGTTTCCTAGGGTGGTGTGACCTAATCTAAGGGTGGGTAAGGCTTGGGGAAGTCTTTAGGCTATCCTAGGGCTAGGATGGACCTAAGCACTTCACATTTTACTGCTCTATTCCTACTTAATAGAATAGCAAATCTTAACTCCCTTAAATCATTATTCCCTAAATCTAATCTAAGTCTTCTGCTCCAGTCCTGCTGCAACACTCATTATTCCTGATCTAGCTTCAGATCCAGCTCCAGATCTAGCTGCTGATCAGCATATTGCCTGCAATTGACATAATGCACTTAACAGCACATTATAACATTATTTTATGCATAGCTAAAGTAAAGTAGTAAAGATGTAGATAATGCTTATGCATGCATGAATTTCCCTAACTTTTGCTAAGTCCTAGCTTAATCTTGGTCAATTAAGACCTATGATTGCTGCGTAATCAAGTCTTCCTCCAAGTGACCATCGAGGGGGACTCTTCTCACCTCTATGTATCATTTCCTGCTTTCTGCTGTAGTTTCCACTTTTCAATTTGTAGCAAACTCTTTAGATATATATATTAATTGTTTCTCTCTCTCTCTCCCTATTATTTTGCAAGTAGATTAGTTAGATAAAGTTTTGCTGATCTGATCCCTTGCTTTATAAAAATACCAAAAAAATCATAAAAGATAAAAGCAAAAAAAATAAACAAAAGTGAAACACGGATTTCTCAAAATCGAGCGTTCACCTCCCCATGTTCGACCTGGGACTCTTTCGAGTTTTGGTATAAATTTTATTTGATAGCGAGTTTTACAGCTAAAACGATGGGTTTCTAAAAACCCTAACTTTTCTTCACGAAAACCCACTAATCAGGTCACCATAGATTGAGTTAGGATCACATCTACCACACAGTTTAATTAGACTCGATTAAGCTAGAACCTAACCCAACATAGGTTGAACCAACCCAAACCTAATTTAACCTACAACCTAATCCTACAAAACCTGTGCACACACACACCTATACACATGTCACATGCACACACATTCTTTTCTTAGGCCTTAAGGAAAAGGTCTATCCTCTTGTTGCATTACAAACAAGATCTTATCTCTTTAATCATTCTTGTCGAAAGATTAGAGGAGATAAGATCTTTAGATAACAAAAGACCACCTTAGGATTCTATCCTAAGGTGGCTGAACCTAGCCCTCCTCTACTCTCTAAAACAACATGTCCGACGGCCATGTGTGCCCCCCCTTCCTCCTTCCTCCTCTCTTCCTCCTCCAAAGCTTCCTACCTCCAAGCTCCATAGCCATCCACCTCCCACTTTGGTGGTCTGCCATGCTCTGCCCCTAACCACCTTACAATTAGATTATAGTTTTCTCGTTCGCTTTCTCTACTGTAGTTCTAGTAGTTATTTTATTTGTTCTAGTCGTTCTTGTAGTTTATTAATTTGTTATAGTAGTCCTTATTTAATAGCAAGTTATTTTCAAGCTTTGATCCTCTCATGATTTGTTTTCTCCCTATTTGATGAATGAAGAGTTGATTATGCTTTCTTATTGCAATCTCTAGTTCTAGTTACTATTTGCTTTCAAAAATCAAAAATCACAAAAAAAATTGCAAAAGAAAAAAAATATATATATATTTGGATGGTTGTTCCTACTCATATTAACAATTCGATCCACGACCAAAACTCTCTCGATATTACCCATATAAACCATGAGTTTTTAGATGAATACTATTTCTATATTTGCTATATCTATTTGCTCTATACTATGATTGTGCGGTTTGAAAGAGGATCTGGTGAATTTACTGGATAGGATATCTTCCAACATATTTAGATTTAGTTAGTTCTACAAGCGCATAAATCAGAATCATTTTCACACTACATCACTCCCAGAGATCGACCAAGACTCACCTAGAGTTTCGTTATATATATTTTTGCTTCGATTTAGTTTCGCATTTATACCATGTCTTTTAAACTCATCAATATCGTGAATATCAATCTTAACATCTATACACCAAAATTTGTCTTTTATTCTTTCTTTTGTATATATTTTTGTTTTCTTTGTAAATATTCATTGTATTATTTATATTCTTTCTTCTATATACATTCTTTGATTCATTATATTTTTTAATTTAATTTGTATGTAATTGTCTTTCTGATCATTTAATGTTTTTGCAACACTTGAGGAGCAGGAGTGCCATCTTCCAGGTGGAGTCTTCTTCCTGGAGGATTCGCTGTTGTTTTCTGCTTTCTTAGATTAGTGTATATATTAGGGTTTAGGTTTAGGATATATACTTAGGATTATTTATTAGGCATAACTTGTGAGAGCCTATTCTCACACGTTAGTTGTAATTATTTAGACTGTGAATATTTCTCTCTACTCTCTTTCCTCTCTGATTTAGGTTTTCTTTGTTTTCGATTTGATTTTTCTTATTGCATTACAAAAATCCAAAAAAAAATAGAAAAATCAAAATACCAAAAAGATCTCATCACTACTTGTTTAGCAACATTATCTTTGGCACTTTATTCTTAGGATTGCATCACTTCCTGCTAGATTTACTTTCTGTCAAATCCTCATATCTGTAGAGTACTGGAGCTAGGTACGACCTTCTATCTTTCTTAGCTCCTGAGGATTTTGGTTTTGATTTGATTGATTGATTGTGATTTCTATTAAGTTTGTGACTACTTTGAAAAGACTTTTCAAAAATCAAACTTATGGGCGGTAGGAGATCCCAAAACCCACCATTAGTACCTCCCTTGGGTGCTGATGCCCAAGCCACCTCTTCCACTATGTTGTCCACTTCCAGTCCTTTACCTCCTAAGCCTAAAACACCTATCCATCACTCTATTCATCCTGAGGATGATCACAATTCTGCACAGTATGAGGATTTTGAAGATCATCCTCCTCACTATCCACATCACCCACCTCCCAAACCACCAACACATTTTCCACCTCCTCCATACCCTAACTTTCTAGATCAACCTCAATCGAAGAGAAGTGCACCTAATCTACAACACTTGTTCCAAACACAACTTCAAATGAATACACTTACACAACAGGTGTAACAACTTACTAAAGCAGTTGATCTCTTAGCGAACCCCTGACCCGATGCTCGTAGACCTCACTACGAGATTGCTACAATCCTGCAGTTGCACCCTTTATGCCTATTATCTAATTTCCTGCTGAGGGTCATGTTGCCGAATTGAAGCCGGATATCATAGCCCTTATCCCTCACTTCCATGGTCTTGCTTCTATGGACCCTTTTCAGCGTTTACAAGAGCTGAAAAGTCACACTCTGACTTTGGGTCCACAAGGCCATGATCAGTACACACACTTAATGAAAACGTTCTCCTTCTATCTTAAGAATAAAGCAACCTTCTGGTACCACACTTTATCTCGGACTACACCCTTCTTTGGAACATGAGTTACTAAAGAAGTACTTTCCTGTAGGCTGCACTAATGCTTTAAGGAGTGCTATCACTACATTCACTCAGAATTCAAGAGAACAGATGCACGAGGCATGGGATAGATTCCATGAGCTCTTGATAAAATATCCCCACCATGGTGCTCTACACTGGCAATAGGTCCAGACCTTCCATCATGGGCTCCATGATGATACTATGAACATTGTAGATGTCGCTTATGGAGGCAACTTCCTATGTCGCGACAAGGATTTAGCCATCTAGCTCTTTAAAGGTATGGCTGAGACTTCTTTTAATAATGCTTCGATGAGTGTTTTTAACAGAAGATCCTCGCATTCTGATAAGCACATATAAATTCATCATAAAATGCTTATTTCTAATAGTTCCTAGACATAGCATTGCATATCATGTTATAAATATTGCATAGCATGCATCATTCTGCATTTAGAGAAGTTGTATATATTTTAGGTTATTAGGCCCTTTTTATGGTCAGGAGAGAAGAGGATTTATTTCAGGGCCTCGGATGGACAATCAGACCATATAGATCTGATCGGGATGACAATCGGAGTCTAACTCCTCTAAAAGAGTCCAGATCAAAGTCCCGTAGCATCACATGAAGCCCGAGGAAGATCAACGGCGAGGGGGCAATGGAACATCCATATGGGTTTTGGATGGAAAATCCAACTGTATGGATGGATCTGGAGCGACAATCGCAGTTTGGCATCACGAGAATCATCTCGATCTGAGCACCGTGGCACCCTCTACAAGGTGAAGGAGACAGATGGCCTAGATGGCACCATGTGGCGCCATCCAGGCTGCCCAACACCGGCTAACAGCCATCGCCCACTCCCTTCATCATTTGTGCCCTTGAATCCTAGCTGTTGGATCAAGATCCAATGGCTGGGAAGCGTCTGCACCGAGCTCCTCCTTGCTACACAAAGGACAACCTACCGCAATGGCTGGAATAGTGGTTTGTAGGGAGGGGCGTGGGTTTGAATCCCCGCAGCCTCGCCATTCTCAATTCAGCTGGCTGCAAGCAGCAGCACATGCAGCAGCAGCGACAGCGCAGTGTGTGCGTTCGCCCATGAAAGCTCACGCTAGCACACGCGTGCGTGACACAACTTATGGAGCGCGGGTGCGTGATGCGCGCAGCGCCAGCGGAGCGGGCACCAGCAGGGAGATGCGTGGGTCTTTAGCGTTAATTACATGGGCCTTTAGTGATGGCTGCAGTTGTCACTAGTGTCCCGTGCGTGATAGCAAAGGACTTGAAGGGCACAGATCTTCAGCGACAGCTGCAGCAACGATTACAGCCGTCACTAATTGCCCTAGGATGATTTTTGCCTCCTCACCTCCACTATAAAAGGACCTACACCCCCTCCCTTCCAAGCCATCTCTACCTACTCTACTCCCACCTACTCCCAAGCTCTAGCAAGCCTACCAATGCTCCATTAGAGCTTGTTTTCAAGCTCCCAAGGCACCTACTAGTGTAGCGAACCTCTGCCTCACCAACTTCCCATCCCCATTCATAGGTTTCCTTGGAGCCGTCCTCCCAACTCCATTCCAGTAGCAAATCATCTCCGTCATCTCACCTCCATTCCGGAGCCACGTCGAAACTTTCCTCGACCCGACGTCCTATTGCAACTCACCTCCATCTTCTCGCTCCTCACCTCCTTCATTCGAGCTTCCACCAGGTGCCGTCGTCTCGTCGAACAGCTGATTCGGGAGGTTTCCTCCCACCCCCTCTCTTTTTATGCTTTTGTAGATTATTGTAATAGACATTAATGCAATAAATCACATTTGATTCCATCTTTATCATGTGCTTGCTTGTCTTTTATTTCAAAAGCACAAAAAATAACAAAACCCTAAAATACCATAAAGAAACAAATTGAAGTGTGATTTTCACTTAATGTAAACATCACCTCCTTGTGTTCGACCCAGGACTCCCTTGGAGTTTCGGTATAAATTTTTCTGATCGACGTGTTTTGCAACTCTAACAACGAGTTACTTTTAACCTCGATTTCTAACATGCGAAACTTGCGCGACCATTTTGGTGCCGTTGCCACGGAGGCAACCGAATTTACTTTATTATTTATTGCATTCTTTACATTTACATAGGACTAACCCTACTTGTCGTTTATCTACCGTCTTGCTAGTACCCTATCATGGAGATCCAAGTGTAGTAGACCAGAAAAATAGTGCAGGTAGAGTACTCTATAAATGTCCCCCACATTCCCCCCTACTAGTTCATTTCGCCACACTCATAACAATACCTAATCTACTTAGGTGTTTGCATAAACCATAGGATAGAATTGTTTGTCTTGTTTACCACCTTCTTCAACCTCACCCCCACATTTAAAAGAAAAAAAAGTGAAAGATACTTTTTGATGGACGAATCAATATACACACTCTATACACCCACATTTGAGGCACATAATCGGACTTGATTTTGATCTACTCAACCGAGCTTCTGACCTATGGACCCGGTACATGAATTCAACACAAAAAAGAGTAGAAATCATATTAGGTTAACCACTTTTTTGTGTGCCTTAATCAGTGGTGCATTTGAGCCAATTGAGTGAATTGCTTGGGCTGCACCACCTAATCTAAAAGAGGTTCAATTTCTAGCTACCCCATAGGATTCAATAATTAGGTCAAGCCAGACACTCCATATTTTTCTTGATTTCTAAAGGAAAATACTTGAACATGTGCTTTCAACAACAAGCTTGGTTTGCCTCATAAAACTTGGTTGAAAACACCTGATATTTAAATCCTAAAAGCTGTTAAGCATGATTCGAATCCTGAATCTCACCTCATCATTAATAATCTTGCTTGAAAGTCCCTTGGTTGTGCACATTCACACATTCTCAAACAAATCATTAAGAGTACAACCCATTAAGGGCCCAACACAATCTGGAGCACCAATTGCCCAAGCCTAACTAAAATCAATTAGATGTTGGCCCTAAGGATTCATTCGCTCATCGGGATCCAGATTGAGATTATTCACGATTAACCTGCTTATATTAGTCAATCTGATGTCTAGCTAGGGGAGTAGCATCAAATGACCGTGGTTGGGGGGACACTAGGAACCGAAGGCGCAAGCCAAAGGAAGAACCTTCTCCCCAGTCCCTCCTTATAACTGGTCGGATTGCCTAGACATAGGTAGAGTAAATCGTCCATAATCTTTGGTTGGATTCTGAGAGTCAGTAGACCTTAGGCTACCCCATCTAAGGACAGGCTTGTATTCTTGTGCTACAGGGTTCCCTCTTTTCCCCATCCTTCCGACTTCCTTCTAGTGTATGCTTGGGAGGAGGTCATTAAACCCTAGATTGGAAGGACCTTTAGACCATTCTAGGTGGCAGAGCTTGAGTTATAGCCAAGTAGATCCCATGGCTGATCAGCAACCACCTCCCCCGCCCCCGAACCAGCAGGAGCTGATTTAGAGGCAGTTGGAAGAATTGCAGCAGATGCAGCAATGGTTTCGACATATGAATGGTAAGGGTGCTTGACCCTTGAAGGATTTCTACGATCCTTCAAACTATGGGGAACGTCTGGCGTCATGATTCCCACTGGAGACATAGAAATCAAGCCCCAAGTCTTAATTTTGATTAAGCATTTCCATGGGCTTGGCTCGGAGGACCCATTCGAGCACCTAGAGGATCCGACCACTTTGGTTCAAACCACCAGAGCAAGGAATGTGAATGAAGAGCAAATGATCATGAGACTTTTCCCCCACTCTCTCAGGGATAAGGCTGCACATTGCTATCGGACTATAGGATGGTCGATTGAAACTTGGGCTTCTCTTAACTTGGGTTTCTTGAAGAAATTCTTCCCTATCAGAAGGAACAATGCCTTATGACGGGCGATTACCACTTTCGCCCAGTGACCAGGGGAACCATTTGATGGTGCCTGGGAGTGATTCTAGGGAGTTTTAAGGAAGTGTCCACACCACGAGGTGCCGAAATGGCAACTCGTGTAGATTTTCTATTACGGGTTGGTCGAGCAACTCCATAATCATGTGGACGCCTCCTGCGGAGGCAATTTCCTCAACAGGGATGCAGATAGCGCATATGACCTGTTTGAGGCAATAAGTGAGAACTCAATTAATCATGCCTCCATGGATGCATTCGATCAGTCCCAACAACCTAGGTCAAGTGCTAATGAGATACAGGATTCTCATTCATTTGACCTGGAATTAATTTGTAATAAACTGGATAAAATGGACTTGGTTTCTAAGAAAATGGAAGAATGGATGTCTGGGAATTCATGAAACACTTCTTTACCCACTCAGTCCTAGAATTCAGGATTCCATCCCTTACGAGCTCCCACGTGGCGAGAATTCATGAACCAACTCGATTCGGCTCAACCGGTAAGCAAGGATTTCTCGGAACCATATGGGTTCCAAACTGGGGCCTTTGATCCCAGTTTCTCTGATCATTCCTCCTCTCCATCCTCGTTTTATGAGATGCATATGCAATGCAGGAGAATGTTAGGTCGAACCTATATTCCAACACTTATAACTCAGGGTGGAGGAACCACCTTGACTTCTCCTGAAAAAATCAGGGGCAACGGACCCAATCTCGACCTAGCAACTATGCATCTCAATAACCTATGGGTCAGGGTCAAGTTTACACCTAGTTGCCCCCGAGATCGGTTAATCAGTCATCTTGGAATACCCAACAATCCGCAGGGTAGGCTGATTAAAACCGGTAGATGGTGGAAATGCAAGGGTCCATGCTTCAGCTTATGCAACAAATGAAGGAATCCGTGGATAACTTACAATCTGGGTTAATTGCTAACACCCGACATCCTGGATCTCTACCATCTCAACCTATACCCAACCCACGCAATGTGTAAAAATAGGGCAATAGTGCCCAAGGGTATGAGAATCAAAGGGACTCACACGCACATGCTCAGGTGGTTGAGCAGGGTCCCTCATCTTCCTCTTCATCTGGTTACATGACTAACCAAGGACCTCCATTCTTCACTAGCCCTCCTCAAGACCCAAACCCGTATCCCTCTACAAACTTTGTCACCTTGAGAAGTGGAAAGCAAACCCGAGACCCTAAATTGCACTCTAGATGCTGAAACCTTGGGGAGCTTGAGAGAGGAAAGGAGGAGATTGAAAAAGACAATATGACCCAGGGATCAAAAATTGAAAGTTCCACCCATATCCCGTTCCCTGAAGCCCTATTGAAAACCAAGAAGAAGAAAACCCTCGATAGCAACGAGGAGCTTTTGGATTTATTCAAGAGCATAGAGATCAATATTATACTCCTCGATGCTATTAAGCACGTCGTGGGTTACAGTAAATTTTTGAAAGAACTATGTACCCAAAAGCGTAAACCGAGAGAATCCACTCCGAGGAAGGTGATTCTCTCTGAGCAGGCAAGTTCTGTGATCTTGCATCACCTGCCTCAAAAGAAGAAATATCCAGGTGCCCCCTTGATCTCATGCATTATTGAGGAATACACTTTTGATAGGGCACTATTGGATCTAGGTGCATCCATCAACCTAATCCCAACTTCTCTTTATGGGAGGTTTAGGTTAGGTGAACTAAGGCCAACCTCTGTAATGTTACAATTAGCAGATCGATCGGTCACCACATCGAGAGGCGTTATTGAGGATGTAATTGTCAAGGTCAAGGATTTCTATTTTCTTGTAGATTTTCTTGTCCTTGACATGGATGTACCTAATGGTTTAAGGAACACACCCATCATTTTGGGGCATTCGTTCCTAGCTACTGCCAAGGCCAACATAAATTGTGAAGGCAGTAGTATGGAAATCGCCTTTGGGTATAAGAAATTAACTCTGGATATTTTTAAGGCGATAAGAGGTTTTGAGGATTGTGGATTCATTGAGGAACTCGAGGACCAGGATCTTGATCTTAAGACGTGTATGATAATCAGTGCACTCGAGGACTCCATTAGCTTTAGCGAACCCATCCCGCAACCCTCCTCCATGGTAGACTTGCCACATCTTGAAGAGGCAGTTGATTTTGTTCATTCGTAGCCTCTTTCACTGGATCGTCCTAATGAATCTTCATCAGCATCCTCTCTACCTTCTATTTCTAAACCCACCCCAGCTGGAACTAAAACCATTGCCCAAAAATTTGAAATATGAGCTCTTAGGACCTAAAAACACGCTCCCTGTGATTATTAGTGCTTATTTGACTAAGGAGCAAGAATCGAGATTAATTAAGCTCTTTAAAGACAATAAGGAGGCAATTGGTTGGACCATCCACGACCTTAGGGGGATTGAGCTATCTTATTGTAATCATCATATTTTCAAGGAAGATGGATCCTGCCCTTCTAGCGAAATGCAAAGGAGACTAAATAAGAATATGCGAGAAGTGGTGAAGAAAGAGATAATCAAGTAGCTCGATGCTAGGATTATTTACCCAATCTCAGATAGTCCGTGGGTTAGCCCCATTCAGATTGTACCCAAGATGGCGAGAATATCCATTATGACTATTGAGGAAGGGGAAACCTTCACCACTCATTCAGCTTCTGCTTTGAGAGTATGTATTGACTATAGGAAGCTAAACACAGCCACTAAAAATGATCACTTTCCCTTGCCATTCATCAATCAAATCCTCGAAAGGTTAGCTGGGCAAAAATATTTTTGGTTCTTGGACAGTTATTCGGGATATAGCCAAGTCCCTATCCATCCTGAAAATCAGGAAAAGACAACTTTCACATGTCTCTACGGAACCTTTGCATTCCGTAGGATGCCGTTAGGGCTTTGCAATGTGCCTACGACTTTACAAAGGTGCATGCTGGCCATCTTTTCTGACATGGTGGGAGATTGTCTTGAGGTGCTCATGGATGATTTCTCCATTTTCATAGATTCTTTTGAGTCTTGCCTGGCTAACCTAGAATTGATCCTCTAGAGATGCATCAAAACACGGCTGGTCCTTAGATGGGAAAAGAGCAACTTTATGACTCAGGAAGGCATTGTTCTGGGTCATGTGGTCTCTAATTGGGGTATTGAAGTTGATAAAGCTAAGGTGGATGCTATCTCTAGACTTCCACCACCCACATCCATAAAACAAATCTGCTCTTTCCTTGGGCATGTGGGCTTTTACAGAAGATTCATTAAGGATTTCTCGAAGGTTGCTCAGCCCTTGAGTAACCTTCTGGCCAAGGATACGCCATTTGAGTTTGATGAATCATGCCGTAAGGCATTTGATTTATTGAAAATGGCAGTCACCTGTGCCTCGGTGTTGCAACCACCAGTCTGGACAGCCCCATTTGAGAATATGGCTAACGCATCTGATTATGCTGTCGGGGCTATCTTGGGTCAAAAGATTAAGAAAAAGCCCTCTGTGATTTACTACACTAGCAAGACTCTAGACGAGGCCTAGAGGAATTACACCATTACAGAAAAAGGATTGCTAGCTGTAGTTTTCGCTTTAGAAAAATTTAGGGCTTATCTGCTAGGTTCTCGTGTCATCATCTATACCGACCACTCGGCCTCAAAACATTTCTTGGCCAAAAAAGATGCCAAACCCTGGCTTATTCCCTGGATTCTGCTACTTCAAGAGTTCGATCTTGAAATCAGGGATAAAGCCAGGGCATAAAATGTAGTGGCAGATCACCTCTCAAGAATCCTAATTGATTCTCCTCATCCAGATGTCACGATCTCTGATACTTTTCCGGGTGAGACTATCTTCATAGTCTCAGGTATCCGAACCCCCTGGTTTGCAGATATTGTCAATTATTTGGCCATTGGTCAAATCCCCCAAGATTGGACCAAACAATAATGGGATAGACTTGTGTCTTAGTTGAAATATTATTTTTGGGATGATCTCGAGTTGTACCGCATTGGCATAGACCAGATTATTCGCTAATGCATCCCGGAAGTTGAGTTCCATAGCATACTTGAGTTCTGCCACACATGTGTGTGTGGTGGACACTTTTCCAGGAAAAAGATGGCCGCAAAAATTTTGCAATTTGGATTCTATTGGCTGCCAATATTTAAGGATGCCTAGGAATATTCTAAGTCATGCACCCGATGCCAGACATTCAGGAACATGGCTAAGAGAGATATGATGCCCCTAAACCCAATTCTTTCCGTCAAAATTTTTGACATTTGGGTCATTGACTTTATGGGACCCTTCCCTCATTCATTTGGACACCAGTATATTCTGGTTGCTGTTGTTTACGTGTCCAAGTGGATTAAGCAATTCCCACCCAGACCAATGACCACATGGTGGTCATTGGTCTGGGTGGTGGTCATCGATTTTGTGAAGAGAAATATCTTCAGTTGGTTCAGGGTTCCTAGGGTAATTATTAGTTATGGTGGCACACATTTCACTCTTGCTCAGTTTTGGAATTTACTAGGAGAAAACAGGGTGAATCATTAGATTTCCACAACTTACCACCCTCAAATGAATGGACAGACTAAGGTCTCCAACTGGGAGATCAAGAACATTTTGTAGAAAATCGTTAGGCCTGATAGGAAGGATTGGACCCAAAAGCTAGATGATGCTCTTTGGGCTTACCGTACAGTGTACAAAATGCCTATCGGTATGTGTCCATTCCATCTGGTGTTTGGTAAGGCATGTCACTTACCCGTAGAACTTTAACACCGACCATTTTGGGACATCAAGAAATGTAATATGGACCTTGAGTTGGCCAGGAAAACCAAGAAACTCCAACTATCTGAGTTGGAGGAGCTTCGAAATGATGCTTATGAAAATGCTAGAATCTATAAGGCAAGGACCAAAGCTCTCCATGACCAGATGATTTCACGTAAGAGCTTTGAGCCATACTAGAAGGTCTAGCTTTTCGATTCTCGATAGAAGCCTTTCCCCTATAAACTCAGGTCTAAGTGGGACAGCCTGTTTGTTATTCAGTGAATTTTCCCTATCGAGGCCGTTGAAATCTCCGACCCAAAGACGAGTAATATTTTCAAGGTCAACGGACAGTGTCTCAAACCCTTTGTTGACCATGTGCTCCCAGAACCCATCTCGGACAAGGTTTCTCTTACCTTGCCGTAACCACCGTGGGCTGATCATCACCCAGCTAAAGGCACTAAACTTAGCATATGTAAAGACTATTCTAAGCTGACCGGAGTCTCATGGAAACCAGGTGTTATTCTTCTACTTCTCTCCTGCATGCTTTCGTTTCGAACAATGAGGACATCAAAATAGATAAGCATCAGGGGATGGAAATTTCTTATAATCATTTTGTTAGCTGTAACAATAATTTCCTGCTTTCTTTTATTCCATTAAAAAAAACAAAAAAATTTAGAATTAGAAGACGAGAACTTAGTCATTAGGAGTTGCAAACTTTAGGAATTGATACTTTGAGACCTGAACACTTAGACTCTTCAGGTCTTCGAGCTTAATTAGCCTGGGTGTCCACTCAAATGTGGACTTAGTCTCGAGTCCTCGCCAATTCAAATTCATTTTTAACTTGTCTAATAAATTGAGATGATAAGTATGCGACTTATCAACCCGCCCTCTGATTTGGGGGGACTTTAAGCCTAAGCATCTACACACATTTTTTGCATTGACTCACTTTTTGGTGATTTCATCGGAAATTGGGTAGCTAATGAACTATCTAGGGTGGTATGGCTGGCAAGTTGTCGGTGGTAACAGCTTATCGGCTTGTTGTCCACAGTGTCTTTAGGTAAATCTTAGATCAGGAAAGCAACCTACCTAAAAAAAAAAAAAATAAAGAAAGAAAAAAAATATATAGAAAAAAAAGAAAAAGGAGAAAAAAAAATAAAAGCACACTTCACCACATGAATATGGTTGCCAAGTTGTCGGTGGTAACAGCTCATTGACCGGTTGTCTAGAACCCAGCTCACAAAAAAATGCACAATTATTCCCAAAACACTTAGCAAAGAAGCGGGGAAGTAGAATAAACTGGGGAGATATACACAGGGTTTGCCCTTGTGTTGACCTCATAAGTAAAGAAAGTAGGGAGAAAGTTACCAATCGAAAAGATAAACCTCTAGGCATGGTTACCTATGGTTGTAGAAACCCAAAATCCATTTTAACGGCCGTTTAGTGAGTCTTTCACTATTTTCAAAAGATGCTTTACACTTAGACTCCTTTTCGAGTGTTAGGCTGGTCGAGTAGTCGTAAAATGTTATCCCGAAACTCTCAATCTCCAAAAGTACAAAAAAAATTAGAAAAGAAGAAAAATAAAAAATGTATTTTCACTTTTCAAATAAGGCGAGGGCTTGGACGGCCTGCATTTTGGTAGGCACTCGAGTACTCTTGACTTTTTGTAATTAGGTCTTCAGGTTGAGATTTTCTAAAGAAATCAACTAATTTTACCCAAATACTCGAATCCTAATTCTACTTTTCTACATAGCATTTAGGTTCATTTTCACTAGGGACTAGCAAAAGTAAGCTTGGGGGTATGATAAGCACAAATAAATTCCTCATAAAATGCTTATTTATAATAGTTCCTAGGCATAGCATTGCATATCATGTTATAAATATTGCATAGCATGCATCATTCTGCATTTAGAGTAGTTGTATATATTTTAGGTTAATTAGGTCCTTTTTATGGTCAGGAGAGAAGATTTATTTCAGGGCCACGGCTGGATGATCAGACCATATGGATCTGATAGGGACGACGATCGGAGTCTAATGCCACTGAAATCATCCAGATCGAAGTCCCATAGCATCACATGAAGCTTGAGGAAGATCAACGGCCAGGGGGCAATGCGTCATCCATATGGGTTTCGGATGGAAAATCTAACCATACAGATGGATCTGGAGCAACGATCGCAGTTTGGCATCGTGGGAATCATCTCGACCTGAGCATCATGGCACCCTCTACAAGAAGAAGAAGATGGATGGCCTAGATGGCACCAAGTGGCGCAATCCAGGCCACCCAACACCAACCAACAGCCACTGCCCACTCCCTTCATCATCCGTGCCCTTGAATCCTAGACGTTGGATCAAGATCCAATGGCTGGGAAGAGCCTGCACCGAGCTCCTCCTCGCGACACAAAGGATGACCTAGTGCATTGGTGGGAACGACGGTTCACAGGGAAGAACGCGGGTTCGAATCCCCGTAGCCCCCCTATTCTCAATTTAGCTAGGCACAAATAGCAGCGATAGTACAACGTGCACACGCACCTAAGCCAACGCACTTGCACGCGACATGGTGCGAGGAGTGTGGCCATGTGATGCGCACAGTGCCAGCAGAGCAGGTGCCAGTAGGGAGATGCGTGGGTCTTCAGCGACAATTACAAGGGCCTTTAGTGACGCTTGCAATTATCACTAATGGTCCGTGCATGCCATCAAAGGACTTGAAGGGTGCAAATCTTCAGCGACAACTGCAGCGATGATTACAGCCAACACTAATTGCCCAGGTACAATTTTTGCCTCTTCTCAATAATAAAAGGACCTACACCCCCTCCCTTCCAAGCTTTCTCTACCTACTCTACTCCCACCTACTCCCAAGCTCTAGCAAGCAGACCAACGCTCCATTAGAGATTGTTCTCAAGCTTCCAAGGCACCTATTAGTCTAGCGAACCTCTGCCCCACCAAATACTCTTCTAACTTCCCATCCCCATTCATAGGTCGCCTTGGAGCCGTCCTCCCACCTCCATTTCGGTAGCAGATCTTCTCCATCTTCTCACCTCCATTCCGGAGCCATAAGGAAGCTTTCCTCAACCCGACGTCCTCTTGCATCTCACCTCCTTTGTCCGAGCTTCTGGTAGGCACCGTCGTCTCGTTGAATAGCCGATTCGAGAGATTTCCTCTCACCCCTCTCTCCTTTTATGCTTTTGTAGATTATTGTAATAGACATTAATGCAATACAACACATCTAATTCCATCTCTATCTTGTGATTACTTGTCTTTTATTTCAAAAATAGAAAAAAAGCAAAACCCTAAAATACCAAAAAGAAACAAATCGTAGCATGGTTTTCACTTAAAGTAAAATCGCCTCTTCGACCTGGGAATCCATTGGAGTTCCGGTATAAATTTTATCTAATGATGTGTTTTGTAACTACGACGATGGGTTACTTGTAACCCCGATTTCTAACACGCAAAACTCGCGTGACCACATTCCCATTCACCCTGGGGTACTTGAAGTCCAATCCAACACACGAGAGATGGAGATTGTAGAAAGTTAGCCAGATAAGGTGAACCTAATTGAGAAGAAAGTAGATGAGGAGTGGAAATTTCTATCTAAGCCAACTTCTTCTCAGTCACTTGCAAAACTCACTTCTCAGTTTCCTATAGGGAGGGAAATTGTCAATAATCTATCTATGACACCTTCTAACTATTCACCACATTATCTTTCCCAACTGGATGGCAGAACCTTTGTTTCTCCATATTCTAACTTTCCTGCACTTCCTAGAGCTTCGAAGGAACTCCATGGCATTCAAAACAATCCATATTTACAAACCTATAACCTTGGATGGAGTAATCATCCAAATTTCTCATGGTTGGGAAATTCACAATGACCCACTTTCCAACAACCTTCTACACCACCACGCAAAAGCGACCAGAGCACCACCTCCACCACAACATAGATACCCACCGCGTACCTACCAACAACCCCAACCAAGGCCCACCCAATACTCTCAATTTGGGCCTACACAAGATGAGAAATTGGGGACAATCATGAAAACACTTGCTGACAAGTAGTAACAAAACATTGCAATGTAGTAAAAATAGGACATAGCCTTAGCTAAGATGAGAGCCTAGCTATCACATTTGATGGACTCTCGTCAAACACATTCACTCCCATCTCAGACACAACCCAATCCTAGGAACATACCAGCCCAAAGATATGTACATCCTAGACCTGTGCAAGGCCAAGCACATTTCATTTCACAAACCTTGCATGAATAATCTGCTTTGTATTCCAATCCTAATTCCTCCTATTTTGGTTTACAACCACCTATTCTTCCTAATTTAGATATACCGTCAATGTCTATAGAGCTAAACTTAATTCCATCACTAATAGGAGTGGTAGAAGCACTGTTGATCCACCATTTCCTACTTCTACACCTCAAGTTGGACCTTCTAACCACCCATCTGATTCACCTCCTAATATTAACTCTTCTGGACCTAGGACTGATCCTCCTACTAATACTTCTATACCTTTTCTGGAGTCTTTAAAGAAGAAGAATAAAGGAAAGAATAAATAGATTGGTGTGGCTCTTGAAAAGGATTTGCTTAAGCTCTTTGAGCAAGTCTATATAAACATCCCCTTGTTGGACACGAACCACCACATTCCACTTTATGCTACATTTTTAAAAGAATTATGTACACCTAAGTGTAAAGCTAGAGTTCAAAAAGGGAGTAGTCCTATCATCCTATCAAAACAAGCTATTTCCATTATTTCTAGTAACCTCACTTCGAAAAAGAAAGACCCAGGCACCCCTCTATTTTCTTGTAAGATAGGAAACACCACATTTAATAGAGCTTTACTTGACTTAGGTGCTTTCATCAATCTTGTCCCAACGTCCCTCTTGACTCATTTTGAGTTTGGCAATCTGAAGCCAACTTAGGTGTCTCTACAATTAGCTGACCAATCAGTTAAAATGCCTCGAAGAGTGTTGGAAGATGTTATTGTGTGGGTTAGGACTTTTACTTTTGTGCAGGTTTTATTGTCCTTGACATGGAAGTACCTAAAGATATTCAGAACACACCCATCATACTAGGATGACCTCTCTTGGCAACAGCCAAGGCAAACATAGACTGTGAGGATGGTATTTTAGAGTTGAAATTTGGAGATCAGAAAATGAAAATAGAAATATTTAAGGTACAAAAGGGACCATATTGTAGTCTTGTTGAGGAGATCTACTGTTTGGATTCTTTAGACAAGTTGGCTGAGGATACCCTGATTGATTCACTCACTTTAGAGCCTTTATTCCCTTCTACCTCTGATGTAGCTCTTCCCGAGACACCTGCCAGAGAGATTTTGGATTCGCCTTCAATTCCTGTAGTGTTTTTGGGATCTTCTGATACCTCCTCTCCTGCTCCTTCCTCTAATCCTGCACCTGTTGAGCTTAAAAATATTCTTGATTCTCTTGGGTATGTCCTCTTAGGGCAAGATTAGACTTTTCCTATGTTTATAAATTCTTATTTGAACTCTGACCAGGAATCACAAGTCATTTCTATCCTAAGAGCACATAGACAGGCCATAAGATGGAGCGTAGTGGATATGACCGGTGATGTAAATATGTTTACACTACTTAAGATGTCTATTTATGCATGTTCTCAAGCATAGGATTGCATTGCATACTATAAATATAGCATAACATGCATTATCTTGCATTTAGATTAGTTTTAATAAAATGGAGGTTAATTGTCTCCTTTTATGTTCATGGATAGGGCAAACTTCCTTTCGGGGTCTTGGATAGAGGATCCAACCATACAGATGTGATTAGGGTGACGATTGGAGTTCAACGACTCCAATATTGTCCTAATCAAACATCTGTAGCATCAGATAGAGACTAGGGAACCCTAGATAATTAAGGGCCAAGATGGTGTGAATCCGCAATTCAAACGACAAATCCGACCACACGAATGGATTCGGATTGATGATAGCAGCCTAACAGTGCAAAAATCGACTCAGTCTAACAATCGTGGCACCATCTACATCATCAAGAAGATGGACGGCCAAGATGGTGCCACGTGGCGCTATCTCAACCGCCCAACCGACCGCTGCACTCGCCGCACCCTCTTCTTCGACACTTCTCTCTTGGATGCACATCCAACAGCTGTGGATGCGCATGCACTAATCGTAAATGCGACACAAATGCACTTGTAGCATGTTGGTCGAGTGCACTTACGCGACGTAGTGATGGCGTTCGAGCCTGTAGGAGCGGCATCTGAGGCGCGGCGATGGAGATCAATTGACCGCTCGATGTCGATCGAATGGTCGCGCGCGAGCAATAGCACTAACGTCGCATCAGAGGCCTGCACATAACGCGAGATCAGACGTAGGCTCTGCGCACAAAGGAGGCGAGCGAAGGAGCGAGTTAAGCCGTCTGATCGTGAGATCAACAGAACATGAGAAAGCATTGTGCATAGAGGAGGCGAGCGGGCGTGTGCGCTCTACCACACATCGCATATGATGGGGCTTTAGCGACGGTTTTATCCGTCACTAAAGGCCCCTTATTTAATGGTTTGAGATTTAAATGACCAAATTGCCCTCACTCCTTGCAACTATAAAAGGAGACCCCCTCCAAACGAAATTCTCATCCCTTCCTTCTCTTCTCTACCTCTCCAAAGCTCAAGAGAAGTTTGTCCCACACCCGGGATGCTCCTCGAGAGATAAAGTCACATTTTCACTCTCATTTCGAAAGCATACCCGCGGTGATGACGACATGCTACCCCATTCTCGTTCCTCCTGCCTCAACCTCCTTCTTCCTTCATCCAGGTGACGTCTCATCCAACTTGTCCTCCAAGCAATCATCAAGGAAGATAACTTCTCTCTCCCTTTCTTCTATACAGCTTTCGAGTGTAGAATTTTCTTGCTTTCTAGTGTAGCTGATTTCTTATTTTCTACTGTAATTCTTCTTTAGTTTTATTGTATAAACATTTTGAATTATTGAATGCATGTTTTCTCTCTCTCTTTTTCTCTCTCTTTCTCGCTTAATCTAATTGTTATTATGGCTTCATTGTAATTACATCGCTTCACTTTTCAACAAAAATTCTTAAAAAAATATAATTGCAAATATAGATCGACATAGCCTCCCTGAGTTCGACCCGAGATTTCTATTCTGGTATAAATTTTATTTGTTGAACACGAGTTCTTCGCTTTCATACTACAACGACAGGTTTTCAAAACCAAACACGTTAGCATAGCAACTCGAAGCGTTCAACATTTTGGTGCCGTTGCCGGGGAGGCAACGATTTCTGATCTTCTTTTTGCATTTCACGCACGTTATTGTTTTCTAACTTTCTTTCTCTTGTGTCTATTGTTTTGCAGAGACCTCCATCAGGGAATCATCAAGCGGTAGACCAGAGTAAAGTGTAGTTGAAGACAACTGTAAGTGCTCCCCATTCTTCCCCCCTCCATAGATTTCAGTTGCCACATTAAATCCAAATTCCAATTAACCTAGGTGTTTGCATAAATCTTAGGAATAGTTTGGTTTTTTGGATTCTCACTCACATTCATTCCACCCTCATTTATAAAAAAATAACAAAGAGATAATCTTGTGGGGCAATTTTCAACAAATACACAATGTACACCCATAATTAAGGCACTTAACCTACTTGATTTGTTTCTACTCAACCGAGTTCTGATCTGTGGAACCGGTACACACAAAGCAACACATAAAAGAGTAGAAATCATTCTAGGTTAACCATCTCTGTGTGCCTAACTTAGTAGTGCATTTGTAACTAGTTGTTTGAGTTGTTTGGGCCGCACCACTCTTTTTAAAATCAACTCATCAAGTAGCACCTCCTTACGATTTTCAATCTAGGTCTATTCCAGGCACTCCACTTTCTTTCTAGTTTTAAAGGAAAGCAATCTTCACCCGTGTTTGACAACCTGGTTTACCTCGAAACTTGATTTCAATCAACCTAATTTGAAAACCTAAAAGCTACTTAAGCAAGATTTGAACATTAAAATCCATGCATCACAAATAATCTTGCTTGAAAACCCTGGTTGTGCATGTACTTACACAATTCTCAATCAATCATTAAGGGCACAACCCATTTTAAGAGCCCATCACATTCCATAAGCACCACAATCCTAGGCCTTAGTAAAATTGAGTAGATGTTGGCCTTAAGGTCTGATTTGCACCTCAGGGCCTAGTCTGAGATTGTCTTTGATTAACCTACTTGTACTGATTAATCTGATGTCTAGCTAGGGGAGTAGTGTCAAACGACCGTGGCTGGGGGGTACACTAGGAACTAGAGGCGAAAGCCGAAGGAAGAACCTTCTCCCTAGTCCCTCCTTCTAACTGGTTGGATTGAGTAGACGCAGGTAGAGTAAATCATTTATAATCTTAAGGTAGATTTTGTGAGTCAGTAGATCCTTAGCTTACCCCACTTAACGACAGCCTTGTTTTGTTATGCTGCAAGGTCCCTATCCCCAGTCCTTCCAACCTTCTCCTAGTTTATGCTGGGAAGACGGTCATTGAATCCCCGATTGGAAGGACCATTAGAGTATTCTAGGTGGTGCAAATTGGATTTTGGTCAAATTGATCCCATGGCCGACCAACAGCCTCCTCTGCCTGGAAATCCATAGGAAGAGTTTCGAAGGTAGCTGGAACAAATGCAGAGAATGTAAGAATGGTTCCAGAGAATGCAGGGCTTTCAGCCCTTGAAGGAATTTCATGATCCTTCAAATTACGGGGAATGTCTCAGCATCCATATTCCAGTCGGTGACGTAGAAACCAAGCCCCAAGTGTTAAGCCTGATCAAACATTATTATGGGCTTGGCTCCGAAGATCTGTTTCAGCACTTGGAGGACTTGACCACTGACTGATCGATCTTTCGCTTTTAAGTCGTTTGTAGTTTAATGTGGTGGAAAAATCGACTAATCAATTTTTAACAAGAAATAACCACTCACAGAGGAGCGGGTCGTATCCACAGGGAGGAAATAACATATTAAAATTCGTGCCACTTAAAAATGTTTATTCGTAGTCAATTTGGACCAGAACCAAGCCAAGATTGCCTTTAGATTAAGGTTTAAGCAAGAAACAATGCTGAAATGGCAATTATGAGAAACTATAGGATATTTTCCGCAATGTAGAGTCAATAAAATATGATTAAAATTTGGCAATGGCAGAAAATGTAAATTTTAATTAAAGGTTTCCTGTAGCAAAATAGGGGAACTTTTCCCCGTTGTCTTGCGCGACGAGGAGCCGATGACCGGGTGCGGGAAGCTCGGAGGAGGTCCCTTGGACCAAGAGCTTCGAATCGGTGGTGGCGGCGAGTCGCGCGACGGCCGGAGGCGGCCGGACGAGCTCTGGCAGAGGTGCTGCAGCCGGTGAGCTCGTGCGGCTGTTGGCGTGAGATCTACTCGCTCACTGCTGCTAATGGCTCTGCAGGCGTGGGAGGACGGGTCTGCAGGCGGTTGAGCGGGTGCGGCTGCAGCTGGCGGGGGTGCGCTGTTGGCGGTTCTGCAGGCGCGGGGGTGAACGGCGTAGATTGCAGTCGCTGTTGGAGTTCTACAGGCGCGGTTGCTGCTGCAGGCGCGAGAGGTGGGTGCTGCCGGCTGAGAAGTGCGTGCGCGGTCTAGAGGGCATGGAGATGGCAAAGGCTGATGGTGGGCGTGGTTGCGCTGGAGGCTGGTGGGTGACACTGCAGGCGTGGGCGCGCACGGATGAAGGCGCAGGCACGGGGGGGGTGGTGCGGGCGTGAACGGTGAGATGGGTGGATGTGGCTGTGCGGGTGCGGGTGGAGTTCAGACGGGTACGCAAGCGGGTTATCGCAAGTGAGCAGGTAGCTTCAGACGTCTGGGAAATTCCCCAGACGTCTTAAGTTACTGAGAGGGTGGCTGAATCAGTAGCTCGGTGATGGTGGTCGGCGATGACAGCGAGGAGGATGCACGCTAAGGTGCTCACGGTGATGCGGCGAGCTCCGGATGGAGACTCGCCGCCACGGTGACGGAGACTCGCCGCCATGATAGAGGCCGGCAGTATGAAGTGGAAGAGAGAAGTTCTCTCTGCACAGTGGTGGGTTGGTGGCGGAGGCCTCCTGATCTCGGCTGCCTCCCTCCTCCTTTTGTAGTGGCCTGCACAAGTTTGAAATCAGCCGCCCGACCAGATCCACCACGTCCGCTCCCTCTTGAATGGCTTCTTCACTGCAGCAGCCGGGCGTTGGAGCGGCAGCCGGGCGTTGGAGCGGCAGCCAGCCGTTCTGAAAGAAGAAGAATAAAGAAAATAATGTTAAAATATTAGGGTTATTTATGTACAGACCCTCAACTTCTATGTTAATGAAAACAATGTACCTAATTGGTTATCTAATTAGATGAATGCTATTCTAAGCTAATTCTAAATGCACTTAAGATATGAATGCAATGTATGGATTATGTAATTAGATTAAAACTATGAATTAATCTATTTACATCCTAATTTATACTAAATAAATGTTAGAATTAACCTAATGTGTAGGCACTTAAATACTTAAATAGCCCACAACTATGGGCTAATCAAATACCCCCATGCCTACTTTTTGCTAGTCCCTAGCAAAATTAAGCGAAACCTAGCACTCCAAGTAGACTAGTCAACTCACTTAGTCTTCCTTCAGAAGCATATTAAGTTCAGGTTCTAGACCCAAGGTTCCTAAGTAGTTGCTAAGTTACAGACTAGGTCGGCTAAAGACGAGTTGCAGGCACAAGTTTCCCTGATTTCTGACTCTACCCTAAAGTTTATTGATCCCTGAGATTAAAGCATCCATGCTTGTGCATTGGTCCGAGTTATTTGAGTTAAAGAGAAATTTTTTTTTATATATATACCCTTTTTTTTTTTTATTCTTCGAAGTCTAACCTCAGATCAGCTATCAACACGGTCTGTGTCGGATTCATTGTCCCCATTACCATACCTCAAAGGGTGCCTGGCTTTCGATGCTTCGAGATAGCACTGCCCATAACGACCCCAAGAACTCCTGGTAATCGACACTTCGAGATAGTATCGCCCATGGATTTCTTAAGTGAATTCAGGCCTATGGCAATCGGCACTTCGAGATAGGGCCGCCCATGGTACCTGAACCGCGCAATGCTCTTACATGCCCCCAGTAGGATGGATATCCTAAGAGACAAGCGCCGAGGAGGTAATATGTTATCATCGCATCCTCAAGGTGAGTATATGCTCGACCTCTCCTGCGGCGGGAACTCTTCCAATCAAAATTTGTTTTCAAGCCTCTCTTAAGTCAAAATTAAGAGAACCAAATCTCTTTTCAGAAAGATGAAAATTAAGTTGATTACCAGACCAAGTGTGTGAAATTTGGATGCTTGGGTTACAAGGACCCGTAAACCAAAAGGTAGAATAAGACTCCAGGTACTACCCCACCTTTTAACTCAAACCCTAGCTTCCCTTCCTCAACCTATTGAGGAATGGTCCGCAACTTAACTCCTACTTAAGTTTTTAAGTCCACAAAGGACCCTAAACGTCTAAAGCTAGTAGCTCATTTAGCTTCTAAAGTTTGACCCTAGAATTAACTTAGTCTACCCTAGAGTTCTGATTTGCTTAAGACTGCAAGATCTAGCCAGTTAAGCTCAAAACCTTTTTTTTTTTATGTGTACAAATGTATGCAATTATGCTATGTATATCCCCAAGTACACCCCCCCATGCCTAAAATCTGCAATGTCCTCATTGCATAGAAGGATATTACCTGGGTTAGAGCTGGATTGAATAGCCGAAGAACCTACAAATCAGGTTCAAGAATTGCAGAAATCGGCCCTAAAAATGAGCAAAGCAAAGTTGGCCTAGAAAATAGGTAGTCTAGGATGTTGGTGAGCTGATGATGAATCCCGATAGCAAATGCTCGCCCAACTAAAATGGGAATGAAATCTTCCCAGGTCACCAGAAGAGGTTCTAAAGGATAAACAGGTAAAATAACCTCCAAAGGGGTAGGGGGAGGATGACAAGGATCCTCCAAAAAGAATGGGGAAGGAATGGTATAGAGATAAACCCCCAGGGTAATGGACTGACTAAAGAAATCATCAATCCATACCGGATACTCCATTACAGAAAATATTGGTCTGTTAAGCCCCCTAGTCAGAAGAAAAGTGAGCAATTCTCTAAGGCAAGGATCGTCTAGGGTGTCCAAGTTACGATGTTGTGAGATGGCCATAAGATCTAGGTTGGGTTTAATCAGCTTGGTGTCCATCCCAAACACTCTTTCTAAATCCTCAATTTCATCCCTAGCATTCCTTGCACCATCACATGGACCTTCCTGCTCTTCATCAGGAGTCACAATTTCGCTTTCAGATATAAGCGAATCAGAGGGTGACTTCGAAGTGAATGAAGGCAGGTTGGAAGTAACAGATCTAGGGATTATCCTATCAATGTCATCCCCGGGTTTTTGTTCTTTACTCAAATCTTCCCCGGAGTCTATATGTGAATCCACATAAATCTTAGAAATTGCTTCCAAATTTTCCATCATTTTATCATGAGGAGAAATATCATCAATGGGTGTGCTAAGGAAACCTAATTTGGTCAAATTTGTGACATCCTCAGGGGCTAACTCTTCAAATAAGACATAATCACCCTTAGTGTCACTCCAAATCTTGAATGTAGGTTCCTCATATAATTCGTCTTCCTCCTCATCGCACAATTCATCATGTACCCGAGGTCTAGAATCATTTAATATCTCAGCAGATCCCCTAGGGTGCTCTATCTGAGGTAAATGGTTTACACTGGTTACATCAGACTCCTCAGATAGGTCAATTTCTTTAGGGTTAGGTTCCCTAAGGGTGGGTTTGAGTTCCATATCGTGATCAGAAGGGAGGGTAGGATTAACAACTTGACTTTGACCCACTTCATCAAATGTCACGAAAATACTATCATCTGGGTCAAGGTCTTCCAATGGTACCATCATTCCCTTCTTTTGACTCCAATATAATTCAGGTGGATACTCAACCTTATCATCATCTTCCTCAGGTTGCCACCTTTCTTCATCCAATGCATAGCTACTGTCATGTGTATTTTCCTCCCACCTAAAGTGTAGATCTTCAAGGAAGTGTCATCTAATGGGGAGGTTTCAAAATTGATCCTCGAAAAGTAGCTATTCTCCCTAGAATTTCCCTCCAACTTAAAGTGTAGCTTTCCCACGGGAGATGCATCTATTGTAGAGGGGTGTACGTCATCGTCAATGGGGTAAATTGGGTGGCTAATTTCATCTCTTTCTTGTTGGCCTGCTCTCAAAGATTCTCCTAACAATTCACTCATTTCATTTTCCATTTTCTGTATTTCCATCTTCAAAGAGGAGAGGTCATTTCTATCATAAGAGAAGTCAGGCTCAGGCTTACAGTACCCAGGAGTGTTTGTCCAACCATTATAAGTTTTCAAGGAGGGTGGGTTGGGTATTTCTTTGGTATGTGGGATATTGGGCAAAGCAAATCCCGCTCCTGAGTTCTGCTCACTAATTTGGGGCTTAACTAGGCCAATACTCCTAGAATAGGAGTAAAACGGATCCCAATGATTGTCATTATGTCCATCAAGGAATGGACCATCTCGGCGTCTGGGATCGAAGGATGCAGAGTGGGGGTGAGGGTGTGGGCAAGATGTGAAAGGATGAAAATCAATGTGGTCCATTCTAACTCACACTTCAATCAGAATTCCCCAAGCAAGACACAATTCAAAAAGGAGCTTTTAGGTCTTTCCCAATTTAGGCTTTTGATTTTAAGTCAGAATGCAGGTGACAATACAATTTGTTCAGTCAATTTACACGCCTATTGCCAACCTACGGTTCGCCTAAGAAGACCTAGTTGGAGCTTAGGTGTTCTTCCCTAAATTTCAAATGGTCAAGTAAATCCAAAGACGGAAGATCGAGGAATGCAAGTAGGCCTAAGACTTCCTTTGAAGCTGTGCTTTCGCGGTGCTCCTCAACTACCCCGAAAAATCCGTGATAGGGTATCCCCCTCTTGGATTTACAAAACCTTTGATCTCAAGTTCCGAACACTTCAGAATCCAACGAAAGGAGGGCTCTTGTCCTAGTATTTCCAAACCTAAAGAGTGTCTAGAAGCGTGCCGTGGTGCAAGTGAAATAAGTGTGCATACACCGTAAAAGATTTTGAACTTTGAATCGCACGACAAGTTTGAAAATCAAATCCTTGGTTTTTAAAATATCCTTCCTTGAATTAGTCCTTTTTCGAAAAAAATGTGACCACTTGTTAGATTTATTCAGTACAGATTAGGTGGTCTTCGCATTAAATCCCAAATGCAATGCGTGATCAAAAATAGGATGCAAAGTAAGAGAATGCGTACCTTGCCTCCAACGATCTTCGATGCAAAAATGCACGCAATGCAGAAAAGCAAATCTAGAGGCTGCTCATACAGACCTAAATGGTTCGTCCTAAGGCAGGCAGCATCTAGCAGGCAGCTCATTTTTTTTCTTTTTCTATTTTTTTTTAGAACTACTTATGCACAAGCAAATAAAAGAAATAATAAAAAAAATAAACCTAAATCTAAAGAAAAGGGAACAGGCACCCAAAAATTACCCAACACGGGTCCAAAACAAAATCGGTGAACAAACCCCTCAAAATATGCCCCAGAACAAGGGTTTCAAACTAACTGTAATGACTAATGAAAAATTAAGTCTACAATCTTAATTTTATTCTAATTAAACTAGTGACTAAATGGTGTCCGTCGCGTCCTCATCCTTCTCCTCCGTTTAAAAATGGCTCGCCCAATTCTCGTCTGGCGATGTCAAGGGTCGCCTCTCACACTGGCTGATTCTTGCACAAATTTTCTCGCACAGAAAAAAAAAATGAATGGTCAAATCTCTATGCAATTGACAAATAATCAAAATAAAATTAGCCGAAATTATTGTGTCTGTTGCCTCCCCGGCAACGGCGCCATTTGACTGGTCGATCTTTCGCTTTTAAGTCGTTTGTAGTTTAATGTGGTGGAAAAATTGACTAATCAATTTTTAATAAGAAATAACCACTCGCAGAGGAGCGGGTCGTATCCACAGGGGGGCAATAACATATTAAAATTCGTGCCACTTAAAAATGTTTGTTCGTAGTCAATTTGGACAAGAACCAAGCCACGATTGCCTTTAGATTAAGGTTTAAGCAAGAAACAATGCTGAAATGGCAATTATGAGAAACTATAGGATATTTTCTACAATGCAGAGTCAATAAAATATTATTAAAATTTGGCAATGGCAGAAAATGTAAATTTTAATTAAAGGTTTCCTGTAGCAAAATAGGGGAATTTTTCCCCGTTGTCTTGCGCGACGAGGAGCCGATGACCGGGCGCAGGAAGCTCAGAGGAGGTCCCTTGGACCAAGAGCTTCGAATCGGTGGTGGCGGCGAGTCGCGCGGCAGCCGGAGGTGGCCGGACGAGCTCCGGCGGAGGTGCTGCAGCCGGTGAGCTCGCGCGGCTGTTGGCGTGAGATCTGCTCGCGCGCTGCTGCTGACGGCTCTGCAGGCGCTGGAGGACGGGTCTACAGGCGGTTGAGCGGGTGCGGCTGCAGCTGGCGGGGGTGTCCTGCTGGCGGTTCTGCAGGCGCGGGGTGAACGGCGTGGATTGCAGGCGCTGTTGGAGTTCTGCAGGCGAGGTTACTGCTGCAGGCGCGGGAGGTGGGTGCTGCCGGCTGAGGAGTGCGTGCGCGGTCTAGAGGGCGTGGAGATGGCGAAGGCTGATGGTGGGCGCGGTTGTACTGGAGGCTGGTGGGTGACGCTGCAGGCGTGGGCGCGCACGGATGAAGGCGCAGGCGTGGGGGTGGTGGTGCGGGCGTGAACGGTGAGATGGGCGGATGTGGCTGTACGGGTGCGGGTGGAGTTCAGACGGGGACGCAAGCGGGTGATCGCAGGTGAGCGGGTAGCTTCAGACGTCTGCGAAATTCCCCAAATGTCTTAAGTTACTGAGAGGGTGGCTGAATCGGTAGCTCGGTGATGGTGGTCGGCGATGACGGTGAGAAGGATGCACGCTAAGGTGCTCACGGTGATGCGGCGAGCTCCGGATGGCGGTGTGGCCTGTCACACCACACGCCCACGGTGATGGAGACTCGCCGCCATGGTAGAGGCCGGCAGTATGGAGTGGAAGAGAGAAGTTCTCTCTGCACAGTGGTGGGTCGGTGGCGGAGGCCTCCTGAGCTCGGCTGCCTCCCTCCTCCTTTTGTAGTGGCCTGCACAAGTTTGAAATCAGCCGCCCGACCAGATCCACCACATCCGCTCCCCCTTGAATGGCTTCTTCACTGCAGCAGCCGGGCGTTGGAGCGGCAGCCAGCCGTTCTGAAAGAAGAATAAAGAAAATAATGTTAAAATATTAGGGTTATTTATGTACAGACCGTCAACTTCTATGTTAATGAAAACAATGTACCTAATTGGTTATCTAATTAGATTAATGCTATTGTAAGCTAATTCTAAATGCACTTAAGATATGAATGCAATGTATGGATTATGTAATTAGATTAAAACTATGAATTAATCTATTTACATCCTAATTTATGCTAAATAAATGTTAGAATTAACCTAATGTGTAGGCACTTAAATACTTAAATAGCCCACAACTATGGGCTAATCAACCACTTTGGTCCAGACCACCAAGGCATGAAACGTAAACGAGGAGCAAATGATCGTGAGGCTCTTCTCCCACTCTCTTAGGGATAAGGCCGTGCATTGGTACAGGACAATAGGAAGACCAATTTCAACTTGGAATGAGTTGAAATCGGCCTTTCTAGAGAAATTCTTCACAGTCAGACGTACCAATGCCTTGAGACGGGCAATCACTACCTTTACCCAGCGGCCGGGGGAGCAGTTTCATGTGGCCTAGGAGTGATTCTAGGACCTATTGCGAAGGTGTCCACACCACGAGGTGCTGAAATGGCAACTCGTGTGGATCTTCTATCATGGGTTGACTGAGCAACTCAGAAATCACGTGGATGCTTCTTACGGAGGCAATTTCCTCAACAAAGCCGCAGATAGTGTGCATGAGTTGTTTGAGGAAATGAGCGAGAATTCAATCAATCATGCCTCCATGGATACATTTAACCCATCCCAGTAGCACAGATCAAATGTCAATGAAGTCCATGACTCTCATTCATTTGATATGGAATTGATTTGTAACAAACTTGATGTGGTGGACTTGGTTGCTAAGAGAATGGAAGAGTGGATGGCTGGAAATTCTATGAACAACTCTCGATCCACTCAACCCCAAAATTCGGGATTCCATTCTTCACGAGCCCCTTCTGGACGGTAGTTCGTGAATCAACTCGATGCAGCTCAACCTATGAGTCAGCATTTTCTGAAACCCCATGGGTTCCAAATTGGGGCCTGTGATCCTAGTTTTTTTGATCCATCCCTTTTTTTCTCTCCATCCTCACCCTATGATGACGTGTGTGATGTACAAGAGAATGTTAGATCCAACCCCTACTCTAATGCTTATAATCCGGGTTGGAGAAACCACCCTAACTTCTCTTGGAAAAATCCAGGGCAACAGACCCAATTCTGACCTGGCAACTATGCTCCGCAACTACCAATGGGTCAGGGTCATGTATATACTCAGTTGCCCCCAAATCAGGTCAATCAGCCAGCTTGGAATGCCCGTCAACCCGTAGGGCAGGCTAATTTGAACCGACAAATGGTAGAGATGTAAGGATCCATGCTCCAGCTCATGCAGTAAATGAAAACCTCGCTGGACAACTTGTAGTCTGGACTCATTGCTAACTCTCATCAACCCAGATCTCTACCATCCCAACCCATACCCAACCCGTGAAATATTCTGAATTTGGGCAACCAAGCCAATGGGTACGGAAATCAGAGGGACCAACACGCACATGCTGAGGTGGTTGAGTAGGGTTCCTCCTCTTCTTCTTCTTCTTCTGCAAATCAACAATTCCTGGCTAATCAAGCCCCTCCAATCTTTCCTAACCCTCCCCAAGACCCAAATTCTTATGCATCTGCAAATTCTATCACCTTGAGGAGTGGTAAGCAGACTCAGGATCCACAACCACACTATTCTGATCTACTAAATCCTGAAGAACCTGAGAAGTGAGAGGAGAATTCTGAAGGAGAAATCAAGGCTTAAGAACCAGATTCCAAAGATCGGACTCATGTTCCTTTTCCTGAAGCCTTGATCAAATCAATGAAGTCTGTTGATAGCAATGATGAGCTTCTGGATCTATTTAAGAATGTTGAGATCAATATCCCGCTCCTTGATGCTATCAAGCACATACCGGCTTACGTGAGATTTTTAAAGGATTTATGTACACAAAAGCGTAAGTCGAGAGAATCTATTCCAAGGAAGGTGGTACTCTCCGAGCAAGCTAGTTCTGTTATCCTGCACCACCTCCCTCAAAAAAAGAGAGATCCAGGTGCTTCGTTGATTTCTTGTGTCATCGGAGATTACAGATTTGATAGAGCACTTTTGGATCTAGGTGCATCCATCAACCTAATTCCAACTTCTCTTTACGAGAAGTTTGGATTAGGTGAACTTTGGTCAACTTCAGTAACGCTACAGTTAGCGGACCGCTCCGTCACAAATCTGCGAGGTGTTTTTGAAGATGTTATAGTTAAGGTGAAGGATTTCTATTTTCCCGTAGATTTCCTTGTCCTTGGTAATCTGAGGAACACACCCATCATTCTGGGGCATCCATTCCTGGCTACCACAAAGGCCAACATTAATTGTGAAAGCGGTAGCATGGAAATCGCCTTTGGGGATCAACGAATGAAATTAGATATTTTTAACATGATCAATAAATTTGAGGATTGTGGATTTATTGAGGAACTTGAGGAGGATAATGAAAACATTGAAACTTGTTTGATGGTTTCTTCAATCAAAAGTTCCTCCTTTGATGACAAATTTGACCCACAACCTTCTATGGCTGACCTACCATCTTGTGAAGAGGTTATTGATTTTGTTCACTCACAACCTCTTCCTCTTGTTGAGTCTTCAGCATCTACCTTACCATCAATCATCAACCCGCCCTAGCTTGAAGTGAAACCATTGCCTAAGAATTTGAAATATCAATTTTTAGGACCTCAGAAGACGCTCCCTGTGATTAACAGTGCTAAATTGACAAAGGAGGAGGAGATTAAATTGATCAAGGTCTTGAAGGAACACAAGGAGGCAATTGGTTGGACCATTCATGACCTCAGCGGGATCGAGCCATCTTACTGTAATCATAGAATATTCTTAGAAGATGGATCCCACCCTTCTCGCCAGATGTAGAGGAGATTAAACCCAAATATGCGAGAAGTGGTCAAAAATGAAATCATCAAGTGGCTTGAGGCAGGAATTATTTATCCAATCTCGGATAGTCTCTGGGTAAGTCCCATGCAAATTGTTCCGAAGAAAGCCGGGATTACCGTTGTGACTAACGAGAGAGGAGAATCTATCACAACTCGTTCAGCTTCCTCTTGGAGTGTTTGTATTGATTATAGGAAGATGAACACAACCACTAAAAAGGATCATTTCCCCTGCCTTTCATCGATCAAATCTTGGAAAGATTAGTGATTGCGCAGCAATCACAGGTCTTAATTGACCTAAATTAGGCTAGGACTTAGCATAAGTTAGGGTTATTCATGCATGCATACGCATTATCTGCATCTTTACTGCTTTCCTTTAGCTATGCATAAAATAATGTTAAAATGTGCAGATTAAGTGCATTATGTCAATTGCAGGGAATAAGCTGATCAGGAGCTGGATCTAAAGCTGGATCAGGAATAACGGGAGTTGTAGCAGAGCTAGAGCAGAAGGCCTAGTTTAGATGTAGGAATAATAATGTAAGGGGGTTAAAGGTTTTCTATTCTATTAAGTAGAAATAAAGCTGCAAAATGTGAAGAGCTTAGGTCCATCCTAGCCCAACGATAGCCTAGAGCCTTCCCCAAGCCTTAGCCACCCTTAGATTAGGTCACAACACCCTAGGAAGCCCTAAAACCCTAGTTCCAACCCTTCTCTGGAAGTCCAGATAAGTTTTAAGACGTCCAGGACCCTTAGCCAACTCCCGCACACTTCAAACCCACTTCTGCAGTGTTATTGGACGTCCAGACACTTTGTCAAACGTCCAATTTCTGCAGAATACCCAAAACAGAACCCGAAACCCTTCCTGACTCTGATTGGACGTCCTGACAAGTCTGGATTTCTGATTTTTCAGTATAAGACGTCTGATTATATAATTAGACGTCTGATACTGCTCTCCAATTCCTATTTTGAGATTTAAGCCTTGATCTTGGATCTCTAGGTCCCTAAACCCAATTCCAACCCCATAGAAACCTAAATTAAGATTCCCTAACCCTAGTACATCACCTCTAGACCTCCCTAAGGACCTAATTAGGTCCTCACTAAACCTAATTGACTTGGATCTTAGTCAATTCCATCAGCCTATTCAATTGGACTCATTGAGTCCAATTGAGCCCCGATCTCAGCACACACTGCCCAATTGGACTCAGTGAGAGTCCAATTGACCTAGACCTGACTTAATTGAGTTGTTTTACTCTCAATTAAGTTTCCACACACCCAATTAAACTTGTATTAAGTTTAATTGCACTTTACCTTAGTGAATTAGGGTTTATAACCCTAATTTGAGACCTACCTTGACCCAAACCCACTAGAACCCAACCTAATCAACCTAGCCACCTAAGTTTCGAACACACACCCACACACACCATCCACATGAAAATATCTAGCCTAGAGTTCTTTAGAACTCTCTACCTTGTGTGGTTGCCTTGGTTGCCAAAAATAGCAACCAAGAGCCATTCAATTTTTAGATCCACATTTGGTGGATCTAAAAACCACCATCCACCCTCTCTCTCTCACTCTCCCACGAGCTCCCACCGTAGGCCTTCTAGAGAATTCCATAATTCTCTAGAGAGCTTCCCTTAGGTCTATAAAAAGATCCCTTCGGTGGCCATTGGCATCCATTCCACTTAGGCTGGCCACTTCCATCTCTACTCCACCTCCACAAGTTGCGCACCACCATGGAGGCCACCATCTCCACGCCAGGAAGCTGGATCAGGTCCCCAACCTCTCTCCAAGGGCCGACCTAAGTTCCATTGGCCGCCCCTCCTTCTCTCAACCACTCAAAGGCCATCAGGGACCACCCCTGAATGCCTTTCCATTCTGCTAGATTTAGATTATGCTCTTCGTATATTTACTACTTTTATTTACTGCTTAGTAGCGTAGTCTTATTTCTCCCCCAATGATGCATGCGAAATCCCCCTATCGATTCTTGTATGCGATCATTTTCTGGTAGCTAGATTTAATTTTCAAGCATTTATGTACAAGCTTCGCTCTATGTTTTATGTTGCAAACGACTCTCCTGCTGAATGAATGAAAAATGCATTTATATATATATATATATATCTTTATGTGTTTGAAATCACCATGAGCTGAATGACTATTTTATTTGTGTGATTTAAGTGCCTGTTCTTTAATCGCCTATATATTGCGTAACAGAATACTAAGTAGAGTGGCTTTAAGATCGATTTCGAAAACAGAAACACGCCTCCCAGAGACGAACGACCGGGACTCAAGTCTCGTTATTTTACAAAATAATATTTTGACGAACGTTTTTGCGCCACTATACTACGATTTTCAACGACTTTCAAATGCGCGAAAATGACTTTCTGTCAAATGGCGCCGTTGCCGGGGAGGGAACGTCATTTTTCTTGATTTCTATTTTTTACTTATCATTGACAAATCTGCCTCTACTTTGTTTTTCTTGATGTGCAGGACAACAGGGAAGAAAAATGGGATCTGCGCATACAACGAGCGCGGAAAAGAAATCAGGTGCACATCACATTCTTTTAGATTAGGTTTATTTTCTGAACCCTAGGACTAGATCTACTTCTTGCAATTTCTTTTGAAAAAAACAAAAAAACAAAAAAAATTATATATTTTTCTCATTTTCGTGAAAAAGAAAAAAAATCAAAAAGAAAAATTTGAAAAAAAAATCTAGATTAGGTTTTCTTTCAAATCTAAGTTGTTTTGAAAAAAAAAAGAGAAAAAAAAGAGAGAGAGAGTTTCGTTGAATCTTTTGCAAAAAAATTCTTTTTGAAAAAAAAATGTGCAAAAGATTAAAATAAAAAAAAAGCAGTTTTGGTGGAAGGCTTGAATTTCAAATTCAAACCTCTTTAAAAGCTTTTCGACCACCTTCTGATTTTCGGCCAAATTTCAAATCTCACTTAAAAATTCGATTGCCGAAAAATCCGTTAGCGAAAAATTCTGATACGCGAGTAAAACCTTCATTTTCAAACCATCTTTCAAATGCCATTGTTACTTTGAAAAAACTCCAAGCATAAAATTTTTAAAAATTCGTGAAGTGCACGGGGGTCAGATAGACCCAGATTCAAAAATTTTCAAATTTCCAAAAGCGATTCCAAGCAATCCGCAAATCTGTTTTGACTAAAAATGATGGGGTTTGAAAGATGATCTAATTGGATTTATTTTCCATATTTTTCCTGAATTTTTCAAGATCATTTGATACTGTTTCAAAGCGAAAAACCGTCTAAGGGTCAACATTCAAAATCTGACCCCCTGATATTTAAAATTTCATGAAAATTCAGTTGAAACAGTAAAAATTCAAAAAAATATTCTCTGAAAAACTAATTGAAAAAGGAATCTACTTGCAAAATTTCAAATTAATTGGATTCCAATTATTATTAGAGAATCAACATTATTTTTGTGGTCTATTGAAATAGAGAAAAACCCTAGAAGTGCATGCAACTTAGGTTGAACCTTTAGGGTCATAAATAGAGACCACACTTTTGGCTAACCTAGACTTAATCAAGTCTAGTTAGCCGGTGAGCTTGGTCACCTTGTGGGCCACTCACCACGAACCCCACAGAAGAAAACGGGTTAAAAACTAATTTTAAAACACGAAATCAACCCAAGTTCGTTGTCGTACTACTGAATGACTTTAATCTCTCATGCCAAACCTGGTGACTAAGTCTGCGGGGTAGTGTCAAACGACCGCGGCTCGGGGGTCAATGGAGCCGGAGGCGTAAGCCAAAGGAAGAACCTTCCCCTTAGTCCCCTCGTAACCTGACTGACTGGGTTAGCTTGAGAGGCGAGATTCACGTTCAGTCGGTTGTACGATGAACTTATCTTCAGGAATTCAAATCCCTAACGAAAAATCTATTCACCTGATCTACAAGGACCATTTGATTGACAGGGCCTTAGCCTTGTCCTACGTGGCTACACCATCCCAGGGGTTGGGCGGTGTATGCACGAAAGGAGGTCACTTCGACCTCACTTGGTTGGACCTTGGGAGCCGCTCCTAAGGAGGCGTGTCACTTCTTATATCTGCTGAGCCACGATGGCTAACATTGGATCTTGATCTAATCAGGATCCAGAATAGCTGGACCCACGAGCTTATCTGAGAGCTTGGGTCACTGAATCAGCTCAACCTTGGGATCAAAACCCAAGGTGGAGAAGATGACTTTTCGCTTCGCTTGATCCTTCCCCTCAGGTTACCGAAATGGTTAACCCATATCCTAACCCTGGATATTATGACCCATACCAGTCGGTCCCTCAAAGGATCGCATCTTATAACCCAGGATATGGATTTCATACTCCTGCTTCTCACCCATGGAACATGGGTAGACCTGATTCACCCCCTGGAACCCCTGAAGAGCTACCGATGCATATGCGGCCGCATTATAGAATACAGAGAGCTATAGCAAGCGCTAAGGAAAAGGCCGCATCCTATCTACGCGAAATCTAGGCTATCATTGAGCCGAACCAAAGACAAAGCCGAATTCCACATCAAAAAGCTGTGATGGAGCTCCTTCAGGAAACAACGGAGATAACAAGGTGAATTGGACAAAATCGGGAAACTCAAGAACTATTGCTTTTGAGATATCAAGTGGAAAATAGCATTGAAGACCTTGAAGAATCTGAAACAACTATGTCGGAAGAACACATAGAAGATTCTCGGGAGCAGATGCCTGAAGACCACTCAAGGGAAAAAGAATCTAGCATGGATATAAGACAGGAGCAAGAAGTATGCCGAATGGGTTCATCTGAAATTGAGGAGGAAAGGACTGATATCTCCAGGACTGAGCCGCAATCAGATTATCCTAAATCCTGGGAGACACCTTTTGGGTTGGATAACCCAATCGAGATAAGGGAAGCAGATCCAATTGAGGATATGGATCCTAAGGCAGACATAACATGCGACACTACTGATCAATCTAGACCACTTCCCATTATAGGTGAACCTGTGCTAGAGCCAACATCTTCTGATCCGCACTCTTCTTTCACCTACATACCTAATTCGGATATTAAAGATTTTGAGACGACACTTCCTATCCCTGATCCTGACATCCGAAAACCAGAAGTAGCTATGGATAACTAGAACAAAGAAATAAATATGCTACCTGAGGTAGGAATTACTGAGGATCCCAATGCATATGAGGGTGAAGCTTCGAGCAGAATGAGCTGGGGACGCACCTATCATCCTAGTCAATCTAATAGATGGCTCGACCCCGAGCCTGAAGAGACAGCCTCTGATGAATCAGAGATGAGTACTGATGAGGATGAAGAAATTTCTGACGAGGATTTCAGTGACCTCTCCACAGATCTTCTACATTCATGGATACCCCCATATGACCCAGAGCCTGGAGAGGGCATGATCTTTGATGTCAATTATCATTATGAGGATCCCTATGACTCATATTCTAGCTCTGAGATACATTTTGATCTACTCCCTCAGCAACTTCCTGCTGAATTGTGGGACATGATAAATCAGCTAAATCAACATCCTGATCCCCCCTCTGTTTATCCTCTATTTTCCACCACCACTCCACACTTTCTTATAGCTATACTTTTTGGAGTAGGGGTGCACAATCAGCTAGTTCGCATCTCTGGACCACTGATTCTAGGAGCATACGAGCACATCTTCCTCTTAATTTTGACCGGCTCCTATGCAAGAATTGATACATCTGATTGAGTGCTCGCCTAGCTGGAGGCGTTAAACTCAACACATATAAATACCATTCCACCATCATCAATACATAACCATTTTTATACATAGCATATTTTTGTTTTAGCATATTTCCCTTTTATATTGCATATTAACAGGTTGGCCGGTGCTGAATATAATTTCAGGAGCAATTACTGGTGATTTCTACCCATTCTCTCCCTGCAGCATTTATTTTCTTTTACATTCAGGCATGAGGACATGCAAGAACTTAGGCATGGGGGGGTAGATACAGAAAAACTAAAAATTTTTTTGTGCCAACACTTAGGAAAACCTCGGAGCTGCATGCAAAACGTACTTTAGGACCTTAAATAAAAGAATAACCGACTCCACCTCCAATTCTCTCATTGGAGCTAGAAATCGTTCACAATAGCCACTTCCGACTCACCCACCCACCTTTTGTTCTAAATTTAGGGTCAAGCTGATTGTAACTTGATACGGGAAATTCATGAAGTACAAATTATGCGAGGTTACATGTTTATAGCATATATAGATATTGCATTCATGAATAAGATTATTTTATTAAGAGAATGCATTAGGGATTTTATCCTTTAGTTGATTCCTGTAATCTGGAATCCAGTACAACTTTTCACACACACGTAGAATTTGCAATGGACTCATGGTGAAGGCTGATAAACGTCTTTAGTTTGTCGAGAAGAAGCAGTGCTTCTTTTCCTGAACCCTTGAACAGTGTTTTGGGAGTCAGGCTGATTTTCTTCCAGAAATCCACCAAATAGTGTGAGATGAGAGTAGAGTGTACTGGTGCTCTAAGATTAGTGCAAGGAATCTGGAATCCTAGATAATTAGGTGATGATACTTAGAGATTAGGCATAGTTTTCACTCTCGGTTCTAGCGTATACATTTTGTGCGAAATTGTGAGAGCCATCGAATAAGGCAAATACGCGGAGAGCGAGTTTTCATAAAACTAGGGCTAAGGTGGATGGTTACGACCGTTCTTTCTAGAATCCTCGACTGAAGGAGGGTATTGATGTCAAGGTCAGAAATACACCGTCCTATCCGTCTCTCCCGGTGCCGTGAGTAGGCACTTCCACCAAATAAGCCACCCAATGTCTCTTGAGTACCACCAATCCCCAATAATGCCTCCTTAATAAAGTTCATGGATGTATGCCAGTTGTGTTATGCTGAAAAAAGAAATTTAAAAAAAAAATGAGAAAAAGAAAAAGAAAAAGAATGATGAGAAGAAAGAAAAACTGAAAAAAAAATTGACAAAAAAAATATTTATTAGAAAAAGAAGAAAAAGCAAAGAAAAGAACAAATATTTAGTGTTTATTTCATCGAGGCAATACCACCAAATAAAATTGAGCTCCACCAAATATGGCCTTAACCTATTTTTCTTGTGTTTCTGACTGCCCAAATACTGGCTGAGGAATCCCGACTTAGTGTTAGGGTTATGAGAACTCAATTAAAGTGTTAATGCCTAGTGAGACCACCAAATACAGAACATATGTGTGAATGTGGTGAGGTTGTGAGCTCTAAGAAAAAGAAAGAAAAAGTGCAAGAGAGAATGAATACAAAGGAATCATAAGGGAGCATAGTTTTTCTCGTCTTTCTCTGAGTTGAGTTACTTAGTAATTCGGGAATATGGATTCTGTAGTACTAGTCTCCATGTAGCACCAAGTGAGAATGAGCCACCAAATATACAATCCTTTCCATCAAATATTCTCTACCTAAGCCTAAAGCCAGGGTGGAATTCATAAAATATCTTGAATACCCTGAGGGAAGAAATCCGCCTATCCTGCTAGAATTTTTATTAGGGGTCAAGTACAGGCTTTAGAGGTGTATTAGTTTTCACTCGAATCCGTTGCAAAAGCTACGTAGCTGCACCTTCACGATTGTTTGGATTTCTAGAGCATAGGATGAAAACAAAAGGGAGAAAAATCTCTATGCAAACACTTTATAAAATAACTAGTCCCTTAGGGACCCTTGTTGTAAATAATTTAGTCTTACATTTGCTGGGGACTAGCAAGATTTAGACATGGGGGTATGATTGCGCAGCAATCATAGGTCTTAATTGACCTAAATTAGGCTACGACTTAGCATAAGTTAGGGTTATTCATGCATGCATACGCATTATCTGCATCTTTACTGCTTTCCTTTAGCTATGCATAAAATAATGTTATAATGTGCTGATTAAGTGCATTATGTCGATTGCAGGGAATAAGCTGATCAGGAGCTGGATCTGAAGCTGGATCAGGAATAACCGGAGTTGTAGCAGAGCTGGAGCAGAAGGCCTAGTTTAGATGTAGGAATAATAATGTAATGGGGTTAAAGGTTTTCTATTCTATTAAGTAGAAATAAAACAGTAAAATGTGAAGAGCTTAGGTCCATCCTAGCCTTAGGATAGCCTAGAGACTTCCCAAAGCCTTAGCCACCCTTAGATTAGGTCACAACACCCTAGGAAGCCCTAAAACCCTAGTTCCAACCCTTCTTTGGAAGTCCAGATAAATTTCAAGACGTCCAGGACCCTTAGCCAACTCCCGCACACTTCAAACCCACTTCTGCAGTGTTATTGGACGTCCAGACACTTTGTCAGACGTCCAATTTCCGCAGAATACCCAAAACAGAACCCGAAATCCTTCCTGACTCTGATTGGACGTCCAGAGAACAAGTCTGGACTTCTGATTTTTGAGTATAAGATGTCTGATTCTATAATTAGACATTTGATACTGCTCTCCAATTCCTGTTTTGAGATTTAAGCCTTGATCTTGGATCTCTAGCTCCCTAAACCCAATTCCAACCCCATAGGAACCTAAATTAAGGTGCCCTAACCCTAGTACATCACCTCTAGACCTCCCTAACGACCTAATTAGGTCCTCACTAAACCTAATTGACTTAGATATTAGTCAATTCCATCAGCCTATTCAATTGGACTCATTGAGTCCAATTGAGCCCTGATCTCAGCACACACTGTCCAATTGGACTCAGTGAGAGTCCAATTGACCTAGACCTAACTTAATTGAGTTGTTTTACTCTCAATTAAGTTTCCACACACCCAATTAAACTTGTATTAAGTTTAATTGCACTTTACCTTACTGAATTAGGGTTTATAACCCTAATTTGAGACCTACCTTGACCCAAACCCACTAGAACCCAACCTAATCAACCTAGCCACCTAAGTTTCGAACACACACCCACACACACCATCCACACGAAAATATATAGCCTAGAGTTCTCTAGAACTCTCTACCATGTGTGGTTGCCTTGGTTGCCAAAAATAGCAACCAAGAGCCATTCAATTTTTAGATCCACATTTGGTGGATCTAAAAACCACCATCCACCCTCTCTCTCTCACTCTCCCACGAGCTCCCACCATAGGCCTTATAGAGAATTCCATAATTCTCTTGAGAGCTTCCCTTAGGTCTATAAAAAGACCCCTTCGGTGGCCATTGGCACCCATTCACTTCCTTGGCATCCATTCCACTTAGGCTAGCCACTTCCATCTCCACTACACCTCCACAAGTTGAGCACCACCATGGAGGCCACCATCTCCATGCCAGGAAGCTGGATCAGCTCCCCAACCTCTCTCTAAGGGCCGGCCTAAGTTCCATTGGCCACCCCTCCTTCTTCTCTCAACCACTCAAAGGCCATCGGGGATCACCCCTGAATGCCCTTCCATTATGCTAGATTTAGATTATGCTCTTCGTATGTTTACTGCTTTTATTTGCTGCTTAGTAGCGTAGTCTTATTTCTCCCCCAATGATGCATGCGAAATCCCCCCATCGATTCTTGTATGCGATCATTTTCTGGTAGCTAGATTTAATTTTCAAGCATTTATGTACAAGCTTCCCTCTACATTTTATGTTGCAAACGACTCTCCTGCTGAATGAATGAAAAATGCATTTATATATATGTATCTCTCTTTATGTGTTTGAAATCACCATGAGCTGAATGATTATTTTATTTATGTGATTTAAGTGCCTGTTCTTTAACCGCCTATATATTGCGTACCAGAATACTAAGTAGAGCGGCTTTAAGATCGATTTTGAAAATAGAAACACGCCTCCCACAGAGACGAACGATCGGGACTCAAGTCTCGTTATTTTACAAAATAATATTTTTGATGAACGTTTTTGCGCGACTATACTACGATTTTCGACGACTTTCAAATGCGAGAAAATGGCTTTCCGTCAATTAGCCGGGCAGAAGTACATCTATTTTCTTGATGGCTACTCAGGACACAACCAAGTCCCTATCTGTTCAAGGCCGTTTCGTGCGGATTTAAAGGCGTATTACGTTGCAGTAGAACCGACAAAACGTTTAAACAAATAATTTTATTACTCGAACAACTAGAGTATCCGAGGTCGAACACAGGGAGCAAACTCAGTACTTTGTAAAACCCAAGAATACAACTGTTAAATGCAAATATAATTGATTCAAAGAGTTTTTAAGAAAGATGTAAAAAAAAAAATAGAATTAGACGTCTGATTTATGTATCAGACGTCTTAAATGTGATCTTTCTTTCTCTTTTTCTTCTTCTGCTTTGCCTTTCGGATCTCTTTGCAATCTTCCCTTGTCCTTCTTCTTCTTCTTCTGCGAAGACTTCTTTCTTTCTTCTTCTTCTGTCTTGCTTCTCCTTTCTTCGTTGCCTTCTTCTTCTTCTTTGTCTTGCTTCTCCTTCTTCTCCAGCGGCCAAGTCCTTCTCCTGCAATCAGCCTGCCTGCACAGGGAACAAAACCTAACCCTTCTCCCTCTACCCGCGCGTGTCTCTCTCTCAAGCAATTCACTCTAACCGCTCTACCAGAGCCACAGTCTCAATCGGGTCGGATCGTACCCGGGACCAGGCGCACCTGCAGGTGTGTGATGCGCGAGGAGTGCGTAGGTCTAGGTCGGGTCGGATCCGCCAGGTCCGCGTGGTCAGGCCGCGGACGAGGCGGGTGGGGTCAGTGAGGGACCTCACCCCTGTGCTTACTGAGGCGATAAGAATAAAGCGTAAAAACAACTTATACGGTACCTGGCGGTTGCAATCCCACGATGTGGGACTATCTGGTCTCGCCTTCACGCGCGCCTGCAGAAACCTCGTCGTGCAATTGCCCCGCAGCTGCTGGCTCTGCTAGCGCTCCTCGGCTGGATTCGTTCACCTTGCGACACTTGCGTTAGTATGCAGCACCTGTAGTCTGGAAGACCGGGTGCCTGGAGCTTCGCGGGAGCTTCATCAGAGGTCGTCCATGGCTGCAGCAGCTCGAATCCTGTCGTACACAAAACGCGCCTCTCGGCCAAATCAGAATAGATAGAGACCTTCGCCGTGGCACGACGAAGGCGGTGGGCAGTACAGCAGGCCGCAGGTCGGCCTAGGCGTGCGTGCCTAGGTCAACCTGTGGCCGGAGATGGTGGGTTGGTCGGGGGGTGGTTGTGGAGGGCTGGAGTGGCAGTGGGAGGGTGGAGTGTGTTCCTGGAGGTGAGGCGGAGCTTCCGAGGTGGTTGGCGAGCCGTGTGGAGGGCTGGAGTGGTGTGGGCGGCTCGCCGGAGTGCGGTCGGAGGCGAAGACGATGGAGGTGGTTAGCGTCTGTCGAGGGTCGATCAAGGGAGATAACAGGGGGAAAAGAGAGAGGAGAGGATGGAGAACGTATCTGGGGTTGTCTGGAGTGAAGGGAGGCAGTGGAGAGGATGGCTCGTGACTGCCGTCGTCGGGGAAGAAAGACCCTGGGGGAGGAAGCGGCGACGAAGATGAGGTCAGGAGCTTGCGCGCAGGGTACAGCGCGCCACGGGAGGAAGAGGCGGAGAGGACTCTGCTGCTGGTATGGCAGCAGAGTGACGAGAAGGAGGGAAAGCGGTCGCCGGAGCTTGTGGGTCGTTTGGCCGGAGATGGGAGAGAAGAAATTTGGAGGGGATCTCCGTCAAAATCAAGCTTAGCCTCTTCGGCCGGAGTTGTGGGTTCTTATATAGGCGCTGGACTTGGTGTGCAGGGCGTGAAGGGCACGTAATTGCCTGAGGTTGGTCGCCGGAGATGGAAAGGAGTTAGGATACCCAAATCTCTCGTGCGTTCGCACGAGAGATTGGGTTCACACCAACGATTGTAATTGACTTTATAAGGAAGGGAATTCCTCAGAGAATCCTCCTTCCATTTCTGGAAGGGGATCTCTGAGGGATTAGAGAGCAATCCCTCTCCGAATCTCGCCGGAGCTCGGTTCTGCCCTAGCAATGGCGGCAGGACCGGTTTGCAAAAGAGGCAAAAAACCTAGGGGGTTCTCTGCAACGGTATTCAAAAGATAGGGACCAAGTTGTGATTTGGGTGTACTAAATTGCAAAGTAGGTCAAGATGACCCCTCCTTAGGTCCAAATTTTGGTACAAACCTAATTTGGACCTAAGGAATCCAATGGAGAAGTTAGATTTCAGGTTTGACCTTGTTTGACTGGATATTTTGCGTAAAAACCCAAATTAGGTTAATTGAAGAGCTATGACCCTAATCTAGGTCAAACTAGGTTCCAAAGGTCAAATTAAGTGTTCTAAACCCTAGAGTATGTTTTTTCATGATTTGTAGAGGGTTTACTTGCTTTTTGTTCTGACCGAAACCTTGTTAATTTAAGCGGGTCTGTTTTAGGGTTACCAAGTGTCTTTTAGTTCTTAGATTGCACATGAACCCATTTCTGCTTGACTCAACCCACTTTTTATCTCATTTAGACCATTTGACCCATGTTTTGACTCTAAGAAATCCTGTTTATCTACTGCAATGGCAAAATTGCAGTTTTAACCTTTATTTCATGTTTTCTTCTCAGAGCACTTGTTCCTTCAGTTAGGCCATCTTCTAGGTTATGTAGGAGCTTTTATCTTCTTTATTGGGTCAAAATGAGCTAGTTATGGCTCATGATGAGGCTCTCATCATACCCCCATGCCTAGCTTTTGCTAGTCCCTTAGCAAAATTTCAAAGTTTTAACTTCCGTTCTAGACACTGAATGTTGTCAATAATGATAAGTGCTTCTCCTTTTTCTTTTGTGATTAGGTGGGAATGCCGACAATAGGCCTAGAGGTACTCAAGTACCAACCAAAATCCAGACCTGTTCCGCTTTAGCCTCAGTCTCTTGCAAAGGTTTCTACGGCCCACAGAACCTAACCTAGGGTTTGTTGGACTCCGCGGTTAAAGCACCCGTGCTTGAGGTATTTTTAGCCTAAGTTCAGTTTGCAGTGCGTTTTTTTTTTTTTTTCTTTTTGTAAGAGAGAGATAGAAGATTTATTTGTTTGGAGAGCTTTTCTCTCTCTTTTTTTTTTATTTCTAGCTTCGGATTAGCTTCTCAACACGGTCTGTATCGGATTCCTCGTCCCCATCATCAATCCTCAAAGGTCCCTGGCTTTCGAGATTTCGAGATAATCCCGCCCATGGCAACCCCCGGAACCCTGGCTTTCGAGATTTCGAGATAATCCCGCCCATGGCATTCCGTGGCCGAATTCAGACCCTGGCGATTGACATTTCGTGATAATGCCACCCATGGTATCTGAACTAGCAGAGTGCTTACATGCCCCCAGTAGGATATTTAAATATCCTAAGAGACAAGCACCGAGGAGACGATATGTTGTTACGCATCTTCGAGGGGAATTTCCCGCCTCTCCGCGCTGGGAACTTGTCCAAATCAACTTGTGTTGATTGGCCGCTCCTAATCTAGGTGACTTTTTCAGAGTCTTAAATGCTCTTGCGTGTTTTGAATATTTATGCGCACTGAACCAGACTGTGTGTGAATTTGGGTGCTTAGGTTACCGAATCCCGCAAACCGGAGGTCAGTTAACGAGGCCGAATACTTCCTAAGCCTTAGACCTAATACTTAAGCTTTGCATTTTCCTCAACCTCTTGAGGATTGTCCAGATTTTAACGGATACGTGAATTTTTAAGCAAAAAATCTAGCCCAAGAGGCCTAAGACCAGCGTTCCCGCTAATCTCTTGTTATATCTCTGTAGCATTTTTCTTTTCTTTTTCTTGACTCGGTCTAGAACTTCAGTTAACCCCTTAATCTTTTACTAATGACTTTTTCTTTTTCTTTTCCTTTTGTGCTCCTTTCTTTATTTTTGCTCTTTTTGTCATTTTTCTTTCTTTTCCTCCTCTCATTTGTATGACCCTGAATTGCTCCTCCCCTCTTTTTTTTTTTTTTTTGTATGAAACCCTTTCTTGATATGAATTTTCTGTCATTTTGCACTTTCATACCCCCCCATGCCTAAGATTTGCAATGTCCCCATTGTAAATTAGGTGGGTTCGAATCCAGCTTAGTTCATGTGTTAGGACAGGTGTGTGGTGAGTGAATGGGTCGAAGCGACTTGTTGCGAATGATTTCTAATCTCGGGTAGATATACCTGAGGTGAAGTCGGCTGTTCTAATGGATGAACCCTAAAGTGCAATATGAGTTCCGCATAGCGATGTCAGAAACGGTTTCTGGTTTTTCAAAGAATGACGGGTTGCCTCCCGTTAAGCGCTGAGTTTTACGCCATCGGCTGGGCGTAATGAGCTCAAGAGGAAAGGAGGGTAAAGGATGACTCAGTCAAATCTATATCGGTCATGTCAATGAACGGCTTGAGTCTCTGCCCATTCACGACAAATGGTTCAGAATCGTGGCTGAGTGGGCTGATTTCAATAGCTCCATTTCCGAAGATTTGGCGGACTAGGTAGGGTCCGACCCACTTGGATCTTAGCTTTCCTGGGAATAGTTTGAGTCGAGCATCAAAGAGTAAAACTTTTTGACCAGGATGAAAGACCTTTCTAGAAATGTGTTTGTCGTGAAAAGCTTTAACCCGTTCTTTGTAAATTCGCGAGTTCTCATATGCGTCGTGGCGTAATTCATCGATCTCGCTCATTTGAAATCTTCTGTGGGTTCCAGCCTTAGAAAGGTCGAGATTACAGGTCCGTACTGCCCAATAGGCTTTATGCTCCAATTCGACGGGGAGGTGACATGCCTTCCCGTACACTAGTCTGAAGGGAGACATTCCTAATTGGGTCTTGTGGGCAATCCTATAGGCCCACAATGCTTCCGGAAGCCGAGAAGACGAATCTTTTCTATCAGGTCGAACAGTAACCTGAAGGATCTTCTTGATCTCTCGGTTAGATAGCTCAGCTAGACCATTAGTTTGGGGGTGGTAAGGAGTAGAGATTCGGTGTGACACCCCGTATTTGATCATCAGTGACTTGAACTGAGCGTTTGTAAAATGGGTCCCTCCGTCGGAAATTATAGCACGCGGAATCCCGAACCTTGAGAAAATGTTTTGATGAAGGAATTTTATAACGGCTTTATGATTGTTGGTTCGAGTCGGAATGGCTTCTATCCAATTGGAAACATAATCAACTGCGAGTAAAATGTATTCGAAGCCATCCGAGGTAGGAAAGGGTCCCATGAAATCAATCCCCCAAATATCAAAAATTTCGCATACCAAGATCGGCTGTAGAGGCATCATGTCTCTATGGCTCATGTTGCCTAGAGTTTGGCAACGGGAACATGCCTTACAGTGATTGTATGCATCTTTGAAAATTGTGGGCCAGTAGAAACCACACTGGAGGACTTTCGATGCGGTTTTATGTCCTGAAAAATGTCCACCGCATGCCTGGTCATGGCAAAATGAGAGTATGTCTTTGATTTCCACTTCCGTGACGCATCGTCGGATTATCTGATCAGCACCAATGCGGAAGAGATACGGGTCTTCCCATAGGTAATACTTGGCATCGGCACGCAATTTGTCCTTTTTGGCCTTCGACCAATCGGGCGGAATCTGATGTGATGCCAGGTAATTAACAATATCGGCGAACCATGGAAGACTTGTACTGATAGTCAGGAGGTGCTCATCAGGAAAATGTTCTGTAATAGGTCCGGACGGATCAATAATTTCAGGAGGAAGGCGGGATAAATGATCAGCTACCACATTGTGCTTTCCCGCCTTGTCGCGAATCTCGATGTCAAATTCTTGCAACAGCAAGATCCAGCGGATTAATCGAGGTTTCGCGTCCTTCTTGGCTAGGAGATGCCTCACAGCTGTGTGATCCGAGTATATGATAACACGGGAACCCAGAAGGTATGATCTGAATTTGTCCAGGGCAAATACTACGGCCAGCAGCTCTTTCTCAGTAACCGTATAGTTACGCTGAGCCTCATCCAGTGTTTTGCTGGCGTAGTAAATGACCACAGGTTTCCCATCAATTTTCTGCCCCAAAACCGCTCCTACAGCGAAGTCAGATGCATCGCACATGATCTCAAAGGGTTGAGACCAATCAGGGGACTGTAGGATTGGGGCTTGGGTGACTCGGTCACGTAAGATCTCAAATGCTTGAGTGCATTCCTTGGAAATTCCGAAAGGCACATCCTTGGAAAGCAGATTGGTCAGGGGGCGCGCGATTTTGGAGAAATCAGGGATGAATCGACGGTAGAAACCGACGTGCCCCAAAAAAGATCGGATGTCCTTAATCGAGCTAGGCATAGGGAGCTTGGAAATCAGGTTAACCTTAGCTCGATCCACTTGGATGCCTTTCTCTGAGATTAAATGTCCCAGGACAATTCCCTCAGGCACCATGAAATGGCTCTTTTCCCAGGAAAGAACCAAATTCACCTCGATGCACCGCCTGAGTATATGGACCAAGTGTTGGAGGCAATCGTCAAATGATTGTCCAAAAATTGAAAAGTCATCCATGAAGACTTCCAGATAGTCACCTACCATATCTGAGAATATGGCAAGCATGCACCGCTGAAAAGTTGCAGGTGCATTGCAGAGACCGAACGGCATCCTTCGAAACGCGTATGTCCCGAAGGGGCAGGTGAATGTGGTCTTTTCTTGGTCCTCTGGATGGATTGCCACCTGATTGTAACCGGAGTACCCGTCAAGAAAGCAGAAGAATCTATTTCCCGCTAGTTTCTCGAGGATCTGATCAATAAACGGTAGTGGGAAATGATCCTTCTTCGTGGAGGAATTTAGTCTTCTGTAATCAATGTAGACTCTCCACGAATTAGCTATTCGGGTAGGAATGACTTCCCCGATTTCTGTCGTGATGATGGTAAGTCCTGCCTTCTTAGGTACCACTTGTGTTGGACTCACCCAACGACTGTCGGAGATCGGGTAGATGATCCCTGCATCTAACCACTTAATGATCTCCTTTTTCACGACCTCCTGTAGGTTCGGGTTTAGTCGCCTTTGCATTTCTCTTGAAGGTCGTGAGCCTTCTTCTGTATAGATTCGATGCGTGCAGTATGAAGGACTTATACCAGTCAAATCATCTAAAGTCCATCCAATGGCTCTACGATGTTGCTGGAGAACAGAAATCAAACGGAGTTCCTGGTCAGGTGTGAGTCGAGAATTGATAATCACAGGAAACGTTTGATTTGAATCCAAAAAGACATATTTTAGATGTTCAGGAAGGGGCTTGAGTTCCATGACAGGATTGTCAGCAGCAGCGGGTGGTTCAGGGTTTGTATCGGGAGCAATGGTAGGAGTCATAGGTGTGTCTAGATTGTGTTCGCACTCCTCTATTAGCGGTTTTTGATTTTCTAGTGGTTGATCAGAAATAATCAGGTTGTCCTCTATGTGCAGTTCATCAACCACGGTTTTGACATCACAAATTTCCTCTATAACCCCGCAATTAATCCCTTGTTAGGCTTTGAAAATGTCGATCTTCAGATTTTGATTCCCAAATTTTAATTCTATCTGGCCCTCTTCGCAGTTTATATTGGCCCTAGCAGTGGCCAGAAAGGGTCTCCCTAATATGATTGGTGTGTCCCTTGGGTTCTTAGGTGCATCCATGTCCAGTACTATGAAGTCCACTGGGAAATAAAAATCTCGTACCCTAACAATGACATCCTCGAGTATTCCTTTGGGTGACTTGATGGATCGATCAGCTAACTGCAATGTCACCTCAGTGGGTTTAAGTTCAGATTCTTCAAGGTGGTCAAGGAGGGATGTAGGTATTAAATTTATGGAGGCACCTAGGTCTAGTAGGGCTCTATCAAGTTGGGTTTCACCAATTTTACAAGAAATCAAGGGGGTTCTTGGGTCTTTAGCCTTGGGTGGGAGTTTGCTCAAGATGACAGAGCTGGCTTGCTCTGACAGTACAATCGGATTCCCATCCTTGGTTCGCGGCTTACGTTTAGGTGTACATATGTCTTTCAAGAATCTTGCGTAAGCCGGTATGTGGCGGATTGCATCCATCAACGGGATGTTTATCTGGACCTGTTCAAAGAGCTTGACCAGATCCTCCTCAGGAGCCACAGGTTTGGTTGTCCTTTTTCCTTTGGTCAAGGCCTCAGGAAATGGGATCCTAGCTGGTTCCTCTAGGATAGGTCCAGGTTCTTGATCTGGGACAGTAGTATCTTGGATGACTACCCTAGGGTCTTGGCGATTATCAGGCTTGGAGTGGTTCAGATAATGTGGGTCTTGTGTTGTTTTACCACTACGTGTTGTTACAGAGTTTAATCCAGCCTGACTTTGGTTTGGGTTAGGTAGGAGAGGTGGCTGCTGCTGAAATTCTGCATAAGATGTAGAAGCCTCCATCCTGTCTGGTGATGGAGTAGCAGGGGCCTGATAAATCAAATGTGCATGGCCTGAATTTGGATTCATAATGCGCCTCTGGGTCGGCACATTATTTGGGTTGGGCAGAGGTTGCGAAGGAAGGGTGCTAGGTTGGCGAGAATTTGCCATCTGGGCCAGTTGGTTGCGAACCTCTGTGATCTCGTCCTTGTGCTGTTGTTGCATTGCCGCATTCGTTTTTTGAATGTCAGCCAGCGTTTGAAGGATAAGAGTCAATTGATCCTGATTTTGCCCAGATTGGTAGGTGGGATTGGGCCGAGGCTGAGGCGGCTGATATGGACGAGGAGCTTGTGGGCGGGGTTGATATGGTGGTTTTTGAGAGTTTCCCGCCCACTGAAAGTTAGGATGATTTCGCCATCCAGGGTTGTAGGTATTGGAGTATGGGTCGTTCTGGATGGCGTTGAGGTCCTCGCAGTTCTGAGAAACCTCAGGAAAGTCAGAATACGAGGGTTCAGATTGTGGATAGGGGCTCATCCCCTTGGCAGGTTGGTGATAGATGTTTTGCACTGTTTCCCTTGCCAGAGGAGGTCGTGCAAAAGAGTTTTGTGCAGAGGTGGCTTGCTGCAAATGTCGAGTTAGCTCATCCACCTTCTTTTCTATGATAGAGACCTTGTCCAACCGACTGGCCATCAATTCCAAGTCAACAGAAGTGGACAGGTCCTGCGTCTCATGTGTCCCTCTTAGATTCGTCGATGCGCGGGCATTCGTCCTGTCGAATAAGCCCAAGGAGTCATTGTTTATGGAGTTCTCGCACATATTTTCGAGAATCTCCCACACCGTGTCCTCGTGTTGGCCCATGATGTTTCCTCCACATGTTGCATTGATGATTAGACGAATATCCTCACGGAGTCCCTGGTAAAAAGACTGGACTTGTTCCCACTTAGGAACTCCGTGATGGGGACATTTTCGCATGAGATCTAGGAATCGATCCCAAGCTTCGTGAAGAGGTTCTCCCTGTTGTTGAGTGAAATGAGTGATCTGGTGGCGCAAGGCATTCGTCCGGCCAACAGGGAAGAATTTTTTCAAAAATTCGGACTGTAATTCCTCCCAAGTGTTGATCGGGCGGGTCTGAGTCTGATACCAGTGCGCGGCCTTGTCCAAGAGGGAGAACGAAAACATTTTCATGAGTAGGATATCCCGGTTTTGTACATCTGACCCGAAAGTCTGGGCCAGATGCTTGAGTTGTTTAATGTGTTGGAATGGATCCTCAGAGTTAAGCCCATGGAACTTTGGTATGGCATGAATCATATTGGGCTTTAGATCAGAATCGGGTCCTCCAATTGGGATTCGTACTCGGGGTTCAATTGCCACCGCAGCGGGATTATAGTGATCTCGCATCATAGGTCGCTGTGGTGGGTTTACAAAGTTCTGAAAGAGATCGTTCAAGCGTTGAAGTTGGTGTTCAAGGTTATTCTCATCTTCAATGGGTTGTGCCATGATGGGAGAAGGAGAATCAGGGTCTGAATCAGATGAAAGATTTATGTGGTGGGGTTGCTGCACAAACAAGGGCGTCGAGGCTTGGCCTCGGCGAGAATGAATTTCTAGAGGAGGTCTTAAAGGTGGTCTCAAGGACCTCCTACCAAACATGCACCGGAAGATGTGATGAGATTAGAAGGTGCTGGACCCAATCAAGACACCCAAGAATTGTTGGGTGACTATAGAGGTTCGGGGCAGATGGACCCCTGGATCAGAAGATCGTCCACCTGAGAAATACCTGGGCAGCCAGAGAGGGAGAGTCCCGCAAAGACCCCTACACGGTAGAGCGTCCCTACGGGTTACAGGGTTTCCCCCACCCGACCTCTCTTGTCACTGCGGTTCCAGGTAGACCAGAATGGGGATCTTGACCTCTTAAGTCTACCTTTTTTATTTTAAGATCAAGGTGCTTAATGTTCCACTTGAACTTTTAAGTATTTTGAGTGCAAAAAGTGACCTAATATTAAGGTTGGTTGACCCGAGGGATCAACTTCACCTTTGAGAGCTTTTAGGTCCTTCCTTTTATGATTCAAATGAATTATCAGCCTGATTTGCTTAGGGTTCCTCTTGTATAAATATTTTCAAACACGGTTTAGGCACACTTCTTTTTGGAATGTTTGTTTCTTTGTTTTAGAGAAGATGTGTCTCTAAAAACCCTAGCTTTGCAATCCTAACTTGGCTCTAATGGGTCCAATTTAGTTGCCTTAGAATTTAGCACCTAGGGCTCAATCAAGAAAGTTTTAGCCCTAGTTGCCTTAGTTGGATGACAGACAAAAATATGTTGAAATGAAAATCAGGCAACTTGATGAGTTACTAAATATAAGACAGGTAGCCCTAAGTTGACTTCTCCCTTTTTTTTGTCTTTTAGATTGTGAGAGGGTTAAGGGGGAGGGCTTATGGAGATTACCTGCTCCAGTCTGTTGTGCAGTTGCTATTCTTTCCTTTTTGTTTTGCTTTCCCTGTTTGAACACAACAAAAGAGAAGTTAAGTCAGATATTAAATAGAAAAGTTGTACTCAAAAGCTTCACAAGTGCCCGTTGCTCCCCGGCAACGGCGCCAAATGTTCAAGGCCGTTTCGTGCGGATTTAAAGGCGTATTACGTTGCAGTAGAACCGACAAAACGTTTAAACAAATAATTTTATTACTCGAACAACTAGAGTATCCGAGGTCGAACACAGGGAGCAAACTCAGTACTTTGTAAAACCCAAGAATACAACTGTTAAATGCAAATATAATTGATTCAAAGAGTTTTTAAGAAAGATGTAAAAAAAAAAATAGAATTAGACGTCTGATTTATGTATCAGACGTCTTAAATGTGATCTTTCTTTCTCTTTTTCTTCTTCTGCTTTGCCTTTCGGATCTCTTTGCAATCTTCCCTTGTCCTTCTTCTTCTTCTTCTGCGAAGACTTCTTTCTTTCTTCTTCTTCTGTCTTGCTTCTCCTTTCTTCGTTGCCTTCTTCTTCTTCTTTGTCTTGCTTCTCCTTCTTCTGCAGCGGCCAAGTCCTTCTCCTGCAATCAGCCTGCCTGCACAGGGAACAAAACCTAACCCTTCTCCCTCTACCCGCGCGTGTCTCTCTCTCAAGCAATTCACTCTAACCGCTCTACCAGAGCCACAGTCTCAATCGGGTCGGATCGTACCCGGGACCAGGCGCACCTGTAGGTGTGTGATGCGCGAGGAGTGCGTAGGTCTAGGTCGGGTCGGATCCGCCAGGTCCGCGTGGTCAGGCCGCGGACGAGGCGGGTGGGGTCAGTGAGGGACCTCACCCCTGTGCTTACTGAGGCGATAAGAATAAAGCGTAAAAACAACTTATACGGTACCTGGCGGTTGCAATCCCACGATGTGGGACTATCTGGTCTCGCCTTCACGCGCGCCTGCAGAAACCTCGTCGTGCAATTGCCCCGCAGCTGCTGGCTCTGCTAGCGCTCCTCGGCTGGATTCGTTCACCTTGCGACACTTGCGTTAGTATGCAGCACCTGTAGTCTGGAAGACAGGGTGCCTGGAGCTTCGCGGGAGCTTCATCAGAGGTCGTCCATGGCGGCAGCAGCTCGAATCCTGTCGTACACAAAACGCGCCTCTCGGCCAAATCAGAATAGATAGAGACCTTCGCCGTGGCACGGCGAAGGCGGTGGGCAGTGCAGTAGGCCGCAGGTCGGCCTAGGCGTGCGTGCCTAGGTCAACCTGTGGCCGGAGATGGTGGGTTGGTCGGGGGGTGGTTGTGGAGGGCTGGAGTGGCAGTGGGAGGGTGGAGTGTGTTCCTGGAGGTGAGGCGGAGCTTCCGAGGTGGTTGGCGAGCCGTGTGGAGGGCTGGAGTGGTGTGGGCGGCTCGCCGGAGTGCGGTCGGAGGCGAAGATGATGGAGGTGGTTAGCGTCTGTCGAGGGTCGATCAAGGGAGATAACAGGGGGAAAAGAGAGAGGAGAGGATGGAGAACGTATCTGGGGTTGTCTGGAGTGAAGGGAGGCAGTGGAGAGGACGGCTCGTGACTGCCGTCGTCGGGGAAGAAAGACCCTGGGGGAGGAAGCGGCGACGAAGATGAGGTCAGGAGCTTGCGCGCAGGGTACAGTGCGCCGCGGGAGGAAGAGGCGGAGAGGACTCTGCTGCTGGTATGGCAGCAGAGTGACGAGAAGGAGGGAAAGCGGTCGCCGGAGCTTGTGGGTCGTTTGGCCGGAGATGGGAGAGAAGAAATTTGGAGGGGATCTCTGTCAAAATCAAGCTTAGCCTCTTCGGCCGGAGTTGTGGGTTCTTATATAGGCGCTGGACTTGGTGTGCAGGGCGTGAAGGGCACGTAATTGCCTGAGGTTGGTCGCCGGAGATGGAAAGGAGTTAGGATACCCAAATCTCTCGTGCGTTCGCACGAGAGATTGGGTTCACACCAACGATTGTAATTGACTTTATAAGGAAGGGAATTCCTCAGAGAATCCTCCTTCCATTTCTGGAAGGGGATCTCTGAGGGATTAGAGAGCAATCCCTCTCCGAATCTCGCTGGAGCTCGGTTCTGCCCTAGCAATGGCGGCAGGACCGGTTTGCAAAAGAGGCGAAAAACCTAGGGGGTTCTCTGCAACGGTATTCAAAAGATAGGGACCAAGTTGTGATTTGGGTGTACTAAATTGCAAAGTAGGTCAAGATGACCCCTCCTTAGGTCCAAATTTTGGTACAAACCTAATTTGGACCTAAGGAATCCAATGGAGAAGTTAGATTTCAGGTTTGACCTTGTTTGACTGGATATTTTGCGTAAAAACCCAAATTAGGTTAATTGAAGAGCTATGACCCTAATCTAGGTCAAACTAGGTTCCAAAGGTCAAATTAAGTGTTCTAAACCCTAGAGTATGTTTTTTCATGATTTGTAGAGGGTTTACTTGCTTTTTGTTATGACCGAAACCTTGTTAATTTAAGCGGGTCTGTTTTAGGGTTACCAAGTGTCTTTTAGTTCTTAGATTGCACATGAACCCATTTCTGCTTGACTCAACCCACTTTTTATCTCATTTAAACCATTTGACCCATGTTTTGCCTCTAAGAAATCCTGTTTATCTACTGCAATGGCAAAATTGCAGTTTTAACCTTTATTTCATGTTTTCTTCTCAGAGCACTTGTTCCTTCAGTTAGGCCATCTTCTAGGTTATGTAGGAGCTTTTATCTTCTTTATTGGGTCAAAATGAGCTAGTTATGGCTCATGATGAGGCTCTCATCACTATCCATCACGAGGATCAGGAAAAAACTACTTTCACCTGTCCCTATGGAACCTTTGCTTTCCGTAGGATGCCTTTTGGTTTATGCAATGCACCTACGTCATTTCAAAGGTGTATGCTAGCCATATTTTCTGACATGGTGGGAGAGTTATATAAGTCTTCATGGATGATTTCTCAGTTTTTGGAGAGTCGTTTGACTCTTGTTTAGCTAATCTGGAAATGATTCTTAAGAGACGTATCAAAACACGATTGGTCCTTAGCTGGGAAAAGAGTCATTTCATGACCCAAGAAGGCATCGTCTTGGGTCATGTAATCACTGAACGGGGAATCGAAGTGGATAAAGCTAAGGTTGATGCTATCGCTAAACTTCCTCCTCCCACATCTGTTAAACAAATCCGATCATTTCTTGGCCATGTGGGATTTTATCGAAGATTCATCAAGGATTTCTCGAAGGTTGCTCATCCCCTAAGCAATCTTCTTGCCAAAGAAATGCCGTTTGTTTTCGATGAATCATGCCGAAAGGCATTTGATTTCCTAAAAATGGCAATCACCTATGCTCCAATTTTGTAACCACCAATTTGGACAGCCCCTTTTGAGATCATGACCGATGCTTCTGATTACGCGGTCGGGGCTGTCTTGGGCCAGAAAATTGATAGGAAGCCCTCTGTGATCTACTACGCTAGTAAAACTCTGGATGAAGCCTAGAGGAATTACACTATTACTGAAAAGGAATTACTAGCTGTAGTGTTCGCTTTGGAAAAAATTAGGGCTTATCTCTTAGGGTGACATGTTATCATCTACACCGACCACTCGGCCTTGAGACATCTCTTGGCCAAAAAGGATGCCAAACCCTAGCTTATTCGTTGGATTCTTCTACTTCAAGAATTTGAGCTTGAAATCAAGGATAAAATCGTAGTAGAAAATGTGGTGGCAGATCATTTGTCGAGACTCCTAGGTGATTCTTCTCGTCAGGACATTCTGATTACTGACACTTTTCCGGACAAAGCTATTCTTACAGTTTCAGGTGTCCACACCCCATGGTTTTCTAACATTGTTAACTATTTGGCCGTTGGTCAAATCCCCCAGGATTGGACCAAGCAACAATGGGATAAACTCAAATTTGAGGCCAAATACTACTTCTGGGAGGACTCTAAGCCATACCGCATCAGCTCTGATCAGATTATTCGCCGATGTGTATCGAATAATGAATTCAACAATATACTCAAGTTCTGCAATGCATCTGGGTGTGGTGGACATTTCTCCGGGAAAAAGACGGCTGCAAAAATTTTGCAATCTGGCTTCTATTGGCCATCTTTATTTAAGGATGCCCAGGATTTCTCAAGGTCATCTTCTCGATGTCAGGCACTCGGGAGCATAACTAAGAGAGATATGATGCCCATAAACCTAATTCTTCTTGTTGAAATTTTTGATGTTTAGGGCATCGATTTCATGGGACCCTTCCTCCCTTCATTTGGACATCAGTACATTCTTGTTACTGTTGATTATGTGTCCAAATGGATTGAGGCGATACCCACCCAAACCAATGACCACAAGGTTGTCATTGATTTTGTCAAGAAAAATATCTTTAGGAGGTTCTGGATTCCGAGGGCCATCATCAGTGATGGTGGCACTCATTTTACTAATGCCCAATTCCAGAATTTGTTGGCCAAATACGAGGTTAATCACCGAATTTCCACACCTTACCATCTCCAGACGAATGGACATGCCGAGATCTCCAATCGAGAGATCAAGACCATTCTGCAAAAAACAGTTAGGCCTGATCGCAAGGACTAGAATCAAAAGCTTGAGGACGCTCTTTGGGCTTACCGTACAACATATAAAATGCCCATCGGCATGTCTCCATTCCATTTGGTATATGGAAAGGCGTGCCATCTACTCATAGAGATTGAACATAGGACATTCTGGGTAATCAAACAAAGCAATTTAGATCTGAATTTAGCTGGGAAGACCAGGAAACTTGAATTATCTGAGTTGGAGATTAGAAATGATGCATATGAGAATGCCAAGATCTACAAGGCTCAGACCAAAGCTCTACATGATCAATTGATTTCCCGCAAGAGCTTTGAGCCGAACCACAAGGTCTGGTTATTAAATTCTAGACTTAAGCTCTTTCCTGGCAAACTTGGATCTAAATGGAATGACCCATTCATAATTGACTAGATTTTTCCAAAATGAGCCATTCAAATTTCTGTCCCAAACACGGGTAGCACATTCAAAGTCAACGGTCAACGTCTGAAGCCTGTTATTGATCGTCCTCTTCCAGAACCCGTCTCAGACACGGTTGCTCTAGCCATTCTGTGACTTCTTTGGCTGGACTTCGCCTAGCTAACGACATTAAACTCAGCAGTTGTACATATGACACAAAGCTGATACGAGCTTCATATTCAGGTGACATCTTTCTTACTCTACCCTTTCTTTCGTGTATCTTTCTCAAAGTGGACATTGCATCAGCTAGGCATGGGGGGTGGATTCATTTTTGAATCATTTGGTCAGCTTTGTGAAATTCATGTGAATTGTTTTTCTCTTCTTATTTATACAAAAAAAGAAGAAAAATGAATTAGGAAGGAATAGTTCGACATTAGGACTTTTCAATCTTAGGAAATATTACATTAGGATCTAAACACAAAGACTCTTTAAGTCTTTGGACTTAATCAGCCCATGTATCCACTAAAATGTGGATTTATTTTTTGAGTCCTCACCAGCCTTAATTCTATTGTAATTTGAGTAAATAAGTTTGGGTGACAAGTACACGACTTATCAACACAGCCTCTGATTTGAGGGAACTTTGAGTTTTAAGCATCTACACACTTTCTTTGTACTGACTCATTGTTCGACGATTTTAATGGAGGTTGGGTAGCTAATGAACCTTCTAGGGTGATATGGCTGGAAAGTTATCGTGGGTAACAGCCCATAGGTAGGTTGTCCAGAGCCCAGTCACTGAACCATTCTCTTTTTGCTGCCTTTAGGTAAATCTTAGACCAAGGAAGCCACCTACTTAAAAAGAAAGAAAAAGTCAAAAAAAAAAAAAGAACAACGGGAGAAAAGAGAAAAAGAAATAAGCCACACTTCACCGCACTAGTATGGCTAGCAAGTTGTTGGTGGTAACAACTCATCGACCGGTTGTCCAGAACCTTGCTCAATAAATGCAATGAAAATTTCCAAAACACTTAGGAAGAACTGGAGAAGTAGAATAAACTAGGGAGATATACACTGGATTCACCCTTGTGTTGACCCCGTAAAAATAAAAGTAGGGAGAAAGCTACCAGTTGTAAAGATGCACCTTTAGGCAGAATTCTCTTTTAAGGTCACCTAGAGGCGTAGAAATCCGAAGTCCATTTTTACTGCCGGTCGACGAGTCTATCACATTCACAATAAGATGCTTAGAACTTAGGGTTCTCATCAAATCTTGGGTGAGTTGAATGGCCATAGAAAGCCACTCCTAAACCCTAAAACTCAAAAAATCCAAAAAAATTAGAAAAGAGGAAAAAGAGAAAAAGAAAATTTTCCTTGAATAAGGCGAGGGCCTGAGATGGTCTACATTTTGGTAAATACTCGGGCACTGTTGTGTCTTTGAAAGCTCAAATCCTAAGTAGACATTTTCTTAGTGATTGAAAATAACTCATGCCCAAATAATCCAACCTGATTCTCTTATAAATAGCATGTATTTTTTGCTAGGGACTAGCAAAAGATAGGCATGGGGGTATGATGTAAACATGTTTACACTACTTAAGATGTCTATTTATGCATGTTCTTAAGCATAGGATTACGTTGCATATTATAAATATTACATAACATGCATCATCTTCCATTTAGATTAGTTTAAATAAAATGGAGGTTAATTGTCTCCTTTTATGTTCATGGATAGGGCAAACCTTTTATTGGGGCCTCAGATTGAGGATCCAACCGTACAAATGTGATCAGGGTGACGATTGGAGTTCAACGACTCCAAGATCGCCCTAATCAGACATCTGTAGCATCAGATAGAGATCAGGGAACACTAGAAGATCAAGGGCCAAGATGGTCTGAATCCGCACTTCAAACAACAAATTCAACTACACAGATGGATTTGGATCGACGATGGCAGCCTAACAGTGCGAAAATCGACTCAATCCGATAACCGTGGCACCATCTACATCATCTAGAAGATGGATGGCCAAGATGGTGCCACGTGCCACCATCTCAGCAGCCCAACCGACCGCTGCACTCGCCACACCCTCTCTTCTTCGACGCTTCTCTGCCATTGGATGACGCGCACAAATAGTAAACGCAACACAAATGAGCTTGTAGCTCGTTGGTCGAGCGCGCTTACGCGACGCAACGATGCGCATTCGAGCCTACGCGAGCGGCATCTGAGGCACGGCGATGGAGATCAATTGACTGCTTGATGTTGATCGAACGATCACGTGCGTGCAATAGTGCTGACGCTGCATCAGACGTCGGCGCGTAATGCGGGATCAGACGAGGGCATTGTGTGCAAAGGAGGAGGGTGGAAGAGCAAGTTAAGCCGCTGAGATCAATAGAACGTGAGAAAGCATTTCACGCAAAGGAGGCTAGCGGGCATGCGTGCTCCAGCACACGTCGCCCATGATGGGGCTTTAGCAACAGTTTTATCCATCACTAAAGACCCTTTATTTAATGTTTTGAGATTTAAATGACCAAATTACCCTCACTCCTTGCAACTATAAAAGCAGACCCCCTCCATACGAAATTGTCATCCCTTCTTTCTCTTCTCTACCTCTCCAAAGCTCAAGAGAAGCTTGTCCCACACTCGGGATGCTCCTCCTATGATAAAGTCAAATTTTCGCTCTCATTTCGAAAGCGGATCTCGCGATGACGATGACGTGCTGCCCCATTCTCGTTCCTCCTGCCTCAACCTCCTTCCCGCTCCATCCTCCTTCATCTAGGCGACGTCTCATCTGACTGGTCCTCCAAGCAATCATTTAGGAGGATAACTTCTCTCTCCGATTCTTCTTTACAACTTTCTAGAGTAGAATTTTCCTACTTTCTAGTGTAGCTGATTTCCCACTTTCTAGTGTAATTCTTCTTTCATTTTATTGTATAAACATTTTGAATTATTGAATGCATGTTTTCTCTCTCTCTCTCTTTCTCTCTCTCTCTCATTTAATCTAATTGTTATTAAGGCTTCATTGTAATTACATCGCTTCACTTTTCAACAAAAATTGTAAAAAAAATATAATTGTGAATATAGATCGACATAGCCTCCCTGAGTTCGACCTATGATTTCTATTCTGGTATAAATTTTATTTTTTGAACACGAGTTCTTCGCTTTCATACTATGATGACAAGGTTTCAAAACCAAGCACGTTAGCGTAGCAACTCGAAGCGTTCAACAACCGGCATTGTCCTTCTTACTACAAACATAGGATCTTCACTGAGGAATGATGTAGACCTACTATGCAGCCACAGTGTAGACTAAATCCAACCCTTCAAGAGGTGGTTAAAAAATAAATGATTAGGTGGTTAGACAATGGAATCATTTTCCCTATATCTAATAGTCAGTGGGTGAGTCCTGTTCAGGTAGTGCCTAAGAAGGCAGGACTTACCGTCATAACCATTGAGTCTGGAGATGTCATTCCAACATGGATTGCAATTTCATGGTGAGTATGTATTGACTACTGCAAACTCAACCAAACCATAAAGAATGATCATTTCCCATTGCCCTTCATTTATCAGATACTAAAAAGATTAGCAAGGAATTGATTCTTTTGCTTTTTGGATGGCTATTCAGGCTATAATTAGGTGGCAATTGACGCTGATGACTAGGAGAAAATGACCTTCACCTGACCCTATGGAACCTTTCCTTTCCGTGAGATAACCTTTGGATTGTGTGACACACTTGCTACTTTTTAGCAGTATATGTTTGCAATCTTTCCTGATTTGGCAGGTGCTTGGCTAGAACTCTTCATGGATGATTTCATGGCATTTGGGAGCACCTTTGACAATTGTTTAGACCACCTGACTAAGGTCCTACAAAGATGCATTAGTGTGAATTTGGTACATTCCTGGGAGAAGTCACATTTTACGATACCTGGGGGACTTATCTTAGGCCACCCAGTTTGTGAGAGAGGAATTGAGGTTGATTGTGCAACGATGAAATTGATATTTGATCTACCGTTACCTTCCTTGGTTAAATAGATTAAATCTTTTCTTAGGCATGTTGGTTTTTATTGCCACTTTATAGCTGACTTCTGTAAGATAACACTACTATATAATGGGTGATTTGCAAAGGTTTGATAATCCTAACCAATTTTTAGTTTTAGGGATGGCTATGTAAATAACCATTGCAAAAAGCCTCCCCCTCCTCACCCCAACTATGTAAAACACGGGGTAAGATTTTGCGACTGTTATTTCTATAACTGTCGCTAATGAAAACCAGGGAGGACAGGCTTTTTGGGCACCATGGGTGAAATAATTGTCAATCGACGATGGTTATTTCAATAACTGTCACCAATGAACACTGAGGAGGGCAAGCTTTTTGTGCACCTAGGTTAAATAATTGGAATTCAATGACAGTTATTTTTCAGACTATTGCTAATCGTCCACCAAAAGAAGCACCCCTCTAAAATTTGATGCCCATAATTAGGGACAACTGGCAGCGTCAGGCCAGTGACCGGTAGAATCAGGGAAGACGAAGGATGGACAACTTGGAGGTCGAGGGCATGGAGGCGGAAGGAGAGGAGAGACTCTGATATGCATGGTAAAAGGGCAATGGAGGCGAGATGGACTGATAGAAGGGGCATAAGGGAGAATGGCAGGATCATGTGTTTCTGGTGCCAGCGATGGGGACATATGGCGACTACTTGCCAATCTCCCATTGTGTGTTTAGAATGCAGGGGATTTGGTCACAAGAGGGATTTGTGCAGAGGTCTTGGGGGGCAGATGAAAGATCGTCTTTTCCCATGCTCTGGAATTTTGAATTCTAGGGCTTTGCAGATGCCTCCACTGCCCCCATCTTTGCGTAGCTTTGGGGGGCATACGGTTGATGTGGGGGTACCTATGATAGAGAACATCAAAGCGGTTGTGTTAATATTGCGTGGAGCATTGATCAGAGAGGTTATGACTGGGAGACTGACGCCGAAGAACGTGTGCAATCTGGTAAGCTCTCTTTCCCCTTCAACCAATTCCTGGTAGTCTGCCTTTTTGTCGCCTACACGATTTGTCCTGTTTGGGCTGGGGATGATGGATGTTGAGAGGCTACAATTTCAAACGTATTGCAATGGTGGCCTAACGGTGATCTGGAGATTGGTTTCTCCCTTTGATGGAGCCCTGCCAGAGAGGCCACCCCAGAGAGTGGGTTCCAGATCGGGAAAACTAGAGATCAAGGGGTTACCTTTGCATCTGAGGTCGAAGGAGGTCGTGGCATCCATGATAGCAGGGTTTTCCTCAATGGCAGAAGATACAACTGTAGGATTGCTGGAGGGCGATGGGCGCTCTCTAAATGTGATGGTCAATGTGTTTAAAGCTGGCTCAGTCCCTGACAGATTGATTCTGAGGTGTGGTGGGAGTTCATGGCTACTGCAGCTGAGGTTTACGATGGGTGACACTGTAGCGAAGCAAGATAAGTCATCTGAATCTGAAGCTGTTGAAGAGGCGGTTGCTCAGGACGTGTGTAGGGCTTCATCTAAAGAATCCCCCTCTTTCAAAAAATGCAAGGACCATCATTTAGAGGAAAGGGGGGAGGTAATGGCTGAAGAGAAGATCGGTTTGGGTGGAAGCATCAAGGCCAACGTCTGTGGTGGCAGGGAATGAGCTGCCAGACTGTGAGGATGCTGAGGGGCAAGGGGTTCAAGAGACTCAGCTAGATTACCTGAAGGATAGACAAGATTTGAAAGAGATGGAGGGTCCTAAATTTAATGGTGGTTCTTGCGCTAAATTTGTTAAGGGCAGGTCTCCATATAGCCTCAGAAAGAGGAAATCAAAGGCTGACCTATTGTTGGATGAAGACAAGATTGCAGAGGTTATGCAGGTATGCAAGTGTCAGAACCTCAGGGGGGAGGGATCTCGTGAGGATAGATGAGAATCCTCACTTAGAATGTGCGTGGGTTGCACGACAAAAGCCGGAGGGCTTCTCTGATGAGATATTTGAGAGAGTGGGGGATTGAATGTGTGATCATTCAAGAGATGCACATTGAGAATAACTCTGATAAACTATGGTATGACTTGTTGGCTATGGGGACGAATGAATGTGTGAAGGTTGATGCACAGAGTAGATCGGGGTGCATTGCTGTTTGGTGGAGAAAGGTATGGGCACAATGTCTAGAAGTTCACAAGGCTAGGCACATGTTGACTTGCAAATTCCAAATTCACTAGGGGCATGAATGTATCTAGGTTACTGGGGCATATGGCCCTTGTGCTGCTTCTGCTAGGTAGGAACTGTGGGAGGAATGGGCTGTTGTGGCTGAACTGGGTAGGGGAAGCATGGTTGACAGGAGGTGACTTCAACTGTGTGCTAACAGGGGCAGATAGGCCCATTGGTGATGCAAATAGCTCATCTATTGGCTTCTAGATGGTGGTTCAATCTCTTGAATTGAGTGAGTATCCATCTTCTGGGGTTGAATTTACTTGGCATAATGGTAATGGGCCGGTATCCAAAATAGACAGATTTTTTGGGAATGTGAACATCCTTGAAAGATTTCAGTTGTCGACTGTTAGTGGCTTGGACAGACCCTTCTCTGATCACACCCCTTTGGTTTGGGATAGTGGGGAAGAAATCCACGTCAGCCCATATTTCAAGCTTAGAAGATCATGCCTGAATGAACCAGGTTTCTATCAGATTGTCAGTTCATGGTGGCAAGCAAAAAAGGTGGAGGGCTCTGCTACTGTCAAATTGGCATCCAAGTTGTCTGCTTTGCGCACAGTCTTAAAAGAGTATGGCACTACTATGACCACGGTAAGCCAGCAAAGGAGGATAGAGGCTTTGAGCAACATTCAGAAGCTGGACTCTAAGGAAGTAGTAGGTCCTTTATCAGAGGAAGAACTTGCAGATAGGAAGATGTGGTAGGGTGTGATATTGGATGAAGATCTTAAACAGGAGATTGATTGGAGGGAGAGATCAAGACAATTATGGCTTAAGGAGGGAGGTGCCAACACGAAATTCTTCCATCATGCAGCTAGCTCTCGAAGGCATGCAAATTTTATCTCTTCTATTCTCAGAGATGGACACAGGATCTCATCCAGTCAGGATATAAGGTCAGAAGCTATCAAATATTGTAGGGATGCCTCTCGGGCAATTAAGAGGGGGGAATGGAGAATGGTAGGGAATGATGCGCCTGGTGTGACAAGTGAATAGGCTTCTCAGCTGACAGCAACCATCACTGAACATGAGACATTGCAGGCAATTAAAGAGCTTAATATGGAAGTTTCCCCAAGCCTTGATGGGATACAAGTTTTCTTTTATAGAGAGATGTGGAATGTGGTGGGCAAGGAAGTGATGGAAGTCATTAGAGAATTTGAGAAGGGAAATGCTGATTTTGAAAAGATCAATAAACCATATGTATTCTTACTGCCTAAGTCATTGGGAGCAGAGAAGTTTTCAGTCTTTAGGCTGATCTCACTATCAAATTCCATCTACCTTGCAATGAGCAAGATATTAACTAACCGATTGAGAACTGTTCTCCAAAGCCTAATCCATCCAGTGCAATCTAACTTTTTGCCCAATAGATCACTCCAAGAATCCTTCATTTTGGCTCAGGAAATGGTGAGTGGATGGCAGAGAAGGAAGTGCAAGGCATTCATGTGGAAAGTTTATTTTCAAAAGGCATACGATTCAATTTCTTGGTCGAATCTCTGGGAGGTATTTAAAAGGAGAGGATTTCCTCCTATGTGGATCCAATGGATGAAACATTGTATCACAACTGCCTCCTTTTCTCCACTGATCAATGGGAAGCCATGTGGTGTTTGGATTCAACCTCAGCATGGGGTTAGACAAGGATGCCCTCTAGTCCCCCTGATCTTTAACCTTGTAATGGATGGGCTTGCAAGGTATGCATGCAGATTGGCAGAGGTGGGGATACTCAGAGGGTATTCTCTATCCAACAGGAGAACCTTGGTCCCCATTTTGCAATATGCAGATGACACGGTCTTCTTTGTGGAAGGGACCAAGCCTACTGCACATGCTCTGGGGCTATTGGTAATGATCTTTGGGGACATTTCAGGCCTGAAATTGAATAAGGAAAAGTCTAATTTGATATGTTTTGGCATGAATGAGCAGGAGCAGAAGGAGTTGGAGAATACATTGGGATCACCTCGAGCTAAACTACCAATGAGGTACCTAGGACTACCTTTGAGAGCTGCAAAGCTGAAGAAAAATGATTGGAATATCTTGTTTGATAAGGTCTCTGGCAAGTTGAAAGGCTGGAGTAGTAAATTCTTGTAGGAGATTAATCCTCCTTAACTCGATCATAACATCCATCCCGGTCTTTTACTTTAGCACTTTTAAGGCCCCGAAGTCTATTTGGAAACGTTTGGATGTTATGAGGAAAAAGATTTTTTTGGAAAGGAGCTGGCCATGAGGGTGGTTTTATGCAACCCATCAGATGGAATAAGATTTGCAGGCCAAAGGAGACAGGTGGTATGGGGACTAAGGTGCTCAAGGAGTTCAATGAAGCCCTATTGATTAAATGGGCCATCAAGATTCTAGATTGCAAGGAGGATTTGGTGGCAGACTTAATCAAAGACAGCTATGGTGCATTTAATAGTGCTCTAAAGAGGCTACAACCAGTGAAACCATCCTTTTTTTGGCGATTAGCTACCCTTGTAATCAGCAACAATTGGCATCTACTGCAGCCTAGACTTGGAGATGGTAGTGATTTCAGTCTGTGGAATGAGCATTGGTCAGGTTTGGGGATTCTGAAAGATGCATATCCGAGGGCTTATGCTGCTGCTGCAGATAAGGAGGCTAAAGTCAGCAATCTGTGGTCTGCTGCAGAGGGGTGCTGAAGGCTGGAAGGACAAGAATAATGCAAATCTGGCACTCATTTATGGGAGGATAGGCAGAACCTGATGGCTGCACTACAGCAGGTGCATCCTAGGTTGAATGTGGCTGATACTTTTGGCTGGAATGGAGTATTTTCAGTGCAGCAGGCCTGTGAGAAGATCATCAGGTCAAACACTGAGATGGAGAGTGACCCAATTGACAGGAATATATGGCTATTGAAAATCCCCTTGAAGGTTCAAATCTTCTTGTGGTTTTGCAGACGGGAAGGCCTGATCACTAGTGATCTTAGACACAGAAGAATGGGGACTACTTTGAGTGCTTGTCATCTCTGTGGTTTACATACAGATAGTACGTCGCATATTTTTTCCTCTTGCCTGGTCACAGACAAGATTTGGAGGATGATTTGCCTAGAACCTCTTCCCACCTGGGATTCCCTTTGGTAGAGGTTCGTTACTCCTGGACGGCCGTATAGGGGTATGCCTGCCACTCTGTGTTGTGTGTGGAGGGCTCGAAATGAAAAGTTTTTTCAGGAGAGACCAGTTAAATGTGAGAAAATTGTAAATAAATGATGATCGCTCATACACAGTTGGGGATCGATTTTGTAATGTTTTGTTTGATCTGAAATATATTGCCCCCCGGATTGCTATCGTTTCACGTCAACTTTCCTCAATGTTTCAAAAAAAAAAATATTAGGGAGAATTTTAAGAAAGAGCCATCACTAAGCATGCCTAATAATTTCCTTTAACGATAGTTTTTAAATCAACCGTCACTAAAGGTGAAGATATTTTTAGCGCAGCAATCGATCTTCTTCACTTCTCCCTCTCTTCTTCTCCGCACAACCCAACTCACTACGCTTTCCCTGCACCACGATCGACCATGCCTTCAAGCTCCTCCATATCATTGTCGCTGTTCGCATCGTTGTCCTCAACGTCCGTGTCATCAACTGCATCATCGTCCTTGTCTGTGTCGACCTCGTCTGCATTGTCCTCATCATCGTCATTGTCACCTCAACCATGCCGGTATCACCTCCTCCTTCACCTTGGCCTCGTCGCCACCCGCCACGCTGGACACACTACACTGCTACCCCCCACGCTGCTGCTGCTGCCACTACCGTGCACACTACACCACTGCCGCTTCTTCCTTTGCCTTTACCACTGCCATGCTCGTTGCAGCACCTTCTGCACACCGCCTTTCGACGCTTGCTAGGCAGCTACCACTAACCCTTCACCTCACTCCACCCCCTACAGCCCCCCTTCCCCTCTCTGTTGTTTCCCTCCTTCCCCAATGGTTCCCCCCCCACATTAGTTTTTTATTTAGCTAATTTTATGAAATTAATTATTTGTTTCAATTTTTTTACCTATAAATTTATGTAGTTCTAAAATTGTTGAATATTAATTAATTTGCATCTAAATTTATTTTTGTTTAATTTGCTTGTAATTAAGTTAGAAGTAAATTGCATGCCAATAATTTGCTTCCAATTAGGCTAAAAGAAATTTTCATGTAAATTTAGGATAATTAATTTTCCTCCCTTTTATTTTAATAATTTGTTTGAAATTATAATTTTGTGATATTAAGTAAATTGCATGTATAATTATGGGGTGTGCCCACATGTTTACATTATTTGTGTTGTTTGATTTAAATGTGAGGTGTGCCCACATTTAATTTTTTGATGTCAAATTTATTGCATTAAATGTGGGGTCGCAAACTGATTGGGCATGCATTCAACGTGAATCTGCAAAGTAGCTTGGGTAGTTGGTCATGTGCGCAAGCGCTAGAGTGGTGTGGTTGGTGCTAGGCCTTAGCAGACAAATAAGATTTAAGGTTTAGAGTTTAGGGTTTTGGATTTAGGGTGTTTGGTTTAGGGTTTCGGATTTAGGGTATTAAGTGTATTGTTTATGATTTTTGATTTAGAGTTTAGGGTTTTGGATTTCGAGTTTAGGTTTTAAATTTAGGGTTTAGTGTTTAGCATTTGGGCTTAAAATTTAGAGTTTAGTGTTTAGTGTTTAAGGGTTATGGTTTAGGGCATGCTTTTATGAAGTTTTGTTATAGAAATTTAATGTAAAACTTGAATTCAATTTAAACTTAGGTTTCGGTTTTGGAATTAGGGTTTTCAATTTAGGATTTTTAGGTTTTACGACTATTGATTTAGGTTTTCGATTTAGGGTTTCAGGTTTAGTTTCGCTTTTGTTTTTGGAAAATGAGGTTAGTGTTTAATCATTATGGTTTAGGTTTTTTGTGCATAAAATTTACATCTAACAATTTAATTCAAAAGTTAAATATTTGATTTTCTGCTCTTAGTACCACACACACTTGCATAAATTTAGAAGCACTTTAGGACAAACAATAGGAATTTTAACCCCTAGGTAATGGTTGTGCAAGAGATATAATTGTGTCAAAATGGCAGCTCATTAAGACTTCTGATCACGTTATACAGACGACGTAGAGTGGGTGTATACCTCACTTACATGCACGATGCATTGTGATGAGTCCATTTTAATGGACTATTGTTACACCTAAGTTAACTCTATTCTTATATTTTATGTTTGTTAATAACTACATTAGGACATAAAATGATTGCATGCATCAATACCTAAGTTTACATTTATTCCACTCCATTCTATAACTTATTATATAATTATTTTATATTTCATGCAGGTCTCGCACACAGCGCACCCTATGCATCTCCTCCACTTAATCCACTCCATCAGGCTAATTTAAGAGTTAACAAATCATCGGGAAAGTGAGAGAGGAGGAAGATTAAATTTGCAAGAGACCAGGGGGTGAAATAAATTTCCCCCTCCCCCAATAGTCGCTGGCCTCAACAAACCCCAACAGTCATTGGCCAAGTTTAGTAAGGGATTTGAAAATCCCTTGACTTGTGGATGGGGGGGGAGATAAAAGAAGGTGCTCTTGGCGAGAGGAGGGCAATCTTCCTTTCCCCCTACGGGGATCATCTCCACCTTCCCCACCGTAGAGAAGGCATGCACTATGGAACTAGCAAGCACCACCACCGCAAACCTCTCTCACCGTGTGCTGAGCACTGCACTCCAGCCTGCCCCACCGCGCGCCCTGCAAGTGCACTGCCACCCTCCGACCGTAGCCCTTGCAAGCGTGCGCACCGCCACAACCTCCACACGCACCCGCAGCAATGCGGCCACATGCGTGCACAGTGCTTGCAGTAGCACCTGCCACCGCACGTACTTCCTGCACGCCCTTGTGTGCGTGTGTGCAGACTGTGTCCTTCTTCATCTTCATTCCATGCATCCCTGTGTGCAGCAAGAAACCCAAAGCACTTTAGCAGCAGCATGCACCACCATCATGCACCAGCGCCGTCACCACTCCCATGCGTAGCCAAGCATGCCTGCAGGTAGCCAAGCACGGTCGCAGGCAGCACGCCTGCAAGCAGCCACACCCCCACAGGCAGCCGCACACCCTTGCGCGCCCTTGTGCACACGCCATCGCGCAGCCACCCACAGCAATGGTAGTAGCTCTTCATCCTCTCCATGCATTGTTTGTCTTCTCCATTAGAACCCAACGTCGATGCCGCTCCTTTCCGCCAGTGGGCCACCTCCAGCCATCTCCATCAACGTCGCGACCTCCATATGATCGGCCTCATCTTCCTCAACCTCCCTCGCTCGTCAGTGGACGGCCAGCCTTCCCTCTTCAAGCACGAGGAAGAGAGAGGAGAAATCCTCTATTTTGGGTACCATTAAAAATTACAACTCCTGCCATTATGGACAACACTATTCACTTATTTATCTTATTATTATATTAACATAGAATTGCATGAATATCCCTCCATTCTAATTGAATTGCATGCAGTCACATTTATCTCATGACTGAGCAAACATGTATCCTTATTATGGGGAACAAATTCTGATTTAATTAAATTTGATGATGCTTGTCAGTATTAAGATAGCAATTCTAGTATTTCCATGGTGGTGATTTTTCATGTGCACCCTCATATTCTTGATTAATTATCTAGATTGAGAATTTATGCTGGAAATGAGAGCACTAGTTAGCATGCACATCGGTTGACATTCCCGATTACTTGATGCATCATTACTCACTTTTAATAGGCTAATTCCTCATTGTGGAGATGACCTGACACTTCGTGGTTAGATTCTGAAAATCAAAATGTTTTGAAAAGCGATTTTCTACCACGCGATTAAATATAACGACACATCATTTTATGTAAAAGTTTTCAACGAAAACAAAGATCGCTTTTTCTAATGGCGCCGTTTCCGGGGCGAAAACACGACTATTAATTTTTTCAGGAATTTTATGTCATTTTTATGCTATTTTGAAAGCTTTTCTAAATTACTAACTGTGAATATTCTTCTGTGCAAAAACACGCAATGAACGTGATGGGTGCGCACGGCGGAGACGATCTTTTTGGTGGACCTTGATGACACCTAGAGGCCAGCAACAAGAGCACGTGGGCATTGATCCCACGCACGTAGGCGTACAGTGGAACCTGTTTCTAATTTAGTCATTAGATCTTAGTTTAGATTTAGTTTAGATAGACATTAGAACTTAATTTCTGTCTTTTGGACCCTTGTCGGGTATTTTTGGGAATGTGTTCCGAATGTTTCTTTATTTCTTATCGCTCTTGTATGTGAGAGCTTATTTTCGTGAGCGTGTTCCCATTTATTTAGATTATAGGATTATTTGAATTGTTTGAACTACATGTTGGTTAGTTAGTTAGATTACGTTTGTTTGCTTATTATTATTAAAATATATATAGATATATATATTCGAATTGCCTGCTAGAAGCTGCATATCTATAAGACGACCATCTAGGATTGAATGAGCAGCATCTAGTTTATCTTTACTGCATTGCATACATTCTTGCACGAAGAAAGCTGGAGTAAGGTACATTTTTTTCTTGAGCATCAATTACCTATCATGCATCTGCATTGAACCTAAATCTAAGACCATTAAAGTGCTTGAATCGAATTAATTCAGTGGTAACTTTGAAAATTGGGACTGCTAAGAGGTTGGACCTTAAAATCTATGACGTAAAATTATCTGAAAATGGATCTTGTTTGCAAGATTTCAAAACTCAAAAACACAAACGTATGATTGCACACCTGAGACACTATGCACCTCACACATAAGGTCACTAGAAAAATTTCTACCTGTCCTCTTTGCACCACAAGGGAAGTTAGTTGGAAATCAACAAGCCTATCCACCAAGTTACTTCGGTTACTCAGTCGTGGGCTTGATTTGAGACTTCCATCCTTTGTGTGTAGGTTATAGGCACCAATGAAGGTTGGCCTAGGAAGCATAATTCTTGTAAAACTTTTTTGGCCACCAATTGAACATTTAATTCTAAGACCTACAATCTACTAAAAATAGATCCCACTGGATTTGCGTTTGTTTTGAAAGCGATAGAACTCTCTAGGAAGTGCTAAATTCTTTTAAATCCTAAGTGAGTTTAAGCTGTTTAATTGAAAGAAATAGACTATCCTTACTCCTATCATTTTAACCAGGATCCCATGCCCCGAACGTATTCATCCTTTGATGGGTACATTGACAATTCATGGGATCATTCATATTCTTATCCTGGGAGTACTAGCCTGATAACTCCCACTTTTGAGTAGAGCTTAGGAGTTGGATTTTCCAACCCTAGAATCCCTACTTCTATGCAAACACCCAACCCTCTCACCCTTCATGATTTTTCGTATCGAGGTTGGACCGATACCCCTAGGCAACCAAAGCCTCAGATTGACCATCCTCCCCAATCTAATAGTACTAGCCTCTCCTCTTTTATGATAGAAATGCAAAAACAGCAAAAGGAAATGATGGAATCTGTGGGAGAGATGTTGAGGAATAGTCAACATTTGAACAATGAAATTAGACAGCTTAGCTACGCACTTCTGAGTAATTCTGATCTCTACTCATATGACCATGATCATGAAAATAATTCTGAGGAAACCAATGACAATAGGGATCCCATTTTACATAGCTATCACCTAGAGACACGGCCAATAGAGGAGAACGATCCTAGTGATTATCCACCAGAGCTATGTTGGAGTCAAAAGAAAGGGAAGATTGTACTCTTGAGGATCTTGACCCCAATGATAGTATTTTCCCTATCCCTACTAACCCAGGTTAAGGTTGTATTGTTCATATCACTTCCCCTATTAATTATCTGGTGGAATCCCATTCTACCATTAGTGAGCCTGATCTTGACCCTCCACTTAGGGAATCAACACCTACCATTCAGCATTCTGAGGATTTAAATGCACCCAATGAAGGTGACCCTAAGGAATGGAGGATGAATTAGATAAATTTTGGTCTCAAGGATATAAAGAGTTTATTTTAGAGGACGAGGATGCCCCAATGGAGGATCCCGGACTGAAAATCTAGAATGAATCATGGGAGATTATGTGTTATTTGAGGACTTCCCCCTGAGGATATAAATCATCTGGTGAAATCTGGATTCCTCCCTTTCGATTTTGAGAGTCATCCTCCGCAAAATCCGGAGTTGATATTGGAGGAAGGCAAACACAATAGCGAGAAGCCTAGGGGAGACTCTTGGGGACAATATACATCAATTGAGGATTTATACCTCGAGAAGATCAACAAATTCAGTGATACAGGCTTGCTCCAAAACATTAAGACTGATCCTCCTTTAGGAATAATTAAGGATACTGATCCAACTCCTCCCATTACTGAGGAATCACATATACACCCTGACAAAAACTCAAGTGAACCAAATGAATCCGGGAATGAAATTAATGATAATGATTTTGTTATTTTGAACCTGCCATCAAAGAGTTATAATTTCGAGTCTACCATTAATTCACATATACTGAAAGGTGAAAATATGACTCCGATCATTAATGCTAGGCAGGGTAACATGAAGTTGTCTACAATTGTTAGGGAGAATACACAATCTGAATCATTGTTGGAATTGGACCTAACATCAACTAAGCCCTCATTGGACTTAATCATTACCTTCCAACACTACAAACAACCCTTACACTCCCTAACTAATCCTTCGCTTAGATCTCTGCTCATGTACATTCTTTCTGGAGAACATATCAGGCCAGTACATCCTCGTGTAGAATGGCGAGTGTGGATTGATGCTTGCACTTTTAGTCTTGCCATTGAAGGGTTTGAAATAATAATGTTTATATCTTTTAAAACCCATCCTTCTTTGTAGGATCCTTGTTATCCTCCACTTATTCCATTTCTGGAGGTCCCTTTTCATATTCCTTTTATTATTCCTAGACCTTCCTAGGTAGCCAACGAGGTTTTCTGCTTCATACCTTCTAGCAAGAATTTGGGATTGCGTTGCATCATCAACTCACCAACATCCATGGCTACCTATTTTCTAGGCGCACACTGTTATGCATATTTTTAGGGCCTAACTTTTCCTGTCTGGAACCAGACTTACAGGTTCCTGATAAGTCTGGCTGCTGACAGAAAATGCAGTACTTGTTGGGAGGCAACCCAGCATTCTGAATAACACCGTCATCAGGTGATTTCTTTCCTTTCTCCCCCTGTTTTAATTTTACAATGAGGACATTGTAGGATTTAGGCATGGGGGGTGCATTTTGCATTTTAGGAAGTATTCATGCATTTAGGTTAGCATATAAAAGAAAAAAATTATTTCTTTTCTTGAGCTGAATTGGTTAGTCCCTGCTAAAATATCTTTGTCATGGAGGGTCATTAAAGAATTTTCTTCTTAAATTGCTTCTTAAGATTAGAATCTAGTTCATTTACTTCACATGCACGTAGACTGGGTAATGGATCCTTGAAGAAAATCGATAAGCATTTTTAGTCTACTGAACCCTTGGATAGTTAATAGGGAGTCAGGCATGCTATCTTCTAGTAGATCCACCTTATATTTGTGAGAAGAAAGTAGAGAGATTACTGGTGCGCTAAGTCTAGTGCAAGGACTCTTAAGTTTTGGACAATTAGATGATGATACTTTATAGTTAGGCAAAGTTTTCGCTCTCTGTTCCTGTGTGCATAATTTGTGTGAATTCCTGAGAGTCACCAAATAAGATAGATACACAGAGATTGAGTCTTAATAAAGCTATGACTATGGTGGATGGTTACGACTGTCCTTCATAGAGTCCTTGGCTGAAGGAGGGTAATAGTGTCAATGGTCAGAAATACACCTGTCCTATCCATTCCTTCCCAGTGCCGAGAATAGACACTTCCATGAAATAAGCGACATAATATCCTCCTGACCATCATCATCCCTAATAATGCCTCATAAATAAAAGTTTGTGTTGTGTTATGTTCGTTTATAAGGAAAGAAAAAGAGAAAAAAAAAGAAAAAGGAACAATTATATTAAAAAAAAAAGAAAGAAAGAAAAGAAAATGAAGAGTCCAAGTTTATAATTTTATCTTTATAACATTATTTCAAAGGTTACAAAAACACCTATCGCAATCCACCAAATTTGACCCATACCTACCGTTCAGTATTTCTAATCGCCCAAATACTGGCTGAAGACTCTAACTTAGTTGTAGTGTTTTGAGGACTTTAGTTGAAGTGTGAATGCCATGTGAGGCCACCAAACAGTGAGTACACTTACTAAATCTGACAAGATTTGTGATCTTAGAAAGAAAAGAAAGAAAAGAGTGAGCACCAAGGAACATCAAGAGAGCACAGTTGTTTAGCCTCTGTCCGAGTTGACTTGTTTAATAGTCTAGAGATATAGAGTTTGTAGTACCAGATTGCATGTAGCATCAGATGAGTATGTGCCACCAAATACAAATCCATTTAACCTGATATCTCCTACCTAAGCAAAAGGCCGAGGTCAAATTACAGATTATCTTCTGCTTTATCCCCGAGGGAAGTAGTTGCCTATCCTGGCAGAAATATTTACCAGGGGTGAAGTATGAACTCCCAATGTGAATTGGCTTTTCACTTGGATCTGTTACCTAGGCTATCATCACTTCACATTTGTCTGGATCTCTAAAGTTTTGAAATAAGAAAAGAAGAAATCTTTTGATTACTTCTATTTTTCATTTTTGCTAGGGACTAGCAAATGTTAGGCATGGGAGTATTAGATGAGTCCATTTTAATGGACTATTGTTATGCCTAAGTTAACTCTATTCTTACATTTTATGTTTGTTAATAACCACATTAGGTCATAAAATGATTGCATGCATCATTACCTAAGTTTACATTTATTCTACTGCATTCTATAGCTTATTATGTAATTATTTTATATTTCATGCAGGTCTCGCACACAGCACACCCTATGCATCTCCTCCACTTAATCCACTCCATCAGGCTAATTTAAGAGTTAACAAATCATCGGGAAAGTGAGAGAGGAGGAAGATTAAATTTGTAGGAGACAAGGGGGGTGAAATAAATTTCCCCCTCCCCCAACAGCCGCTGGCCTCAACAAAATCCAATAGCCGCCGACCAAGTTTACTAAGGGATTTGAAAATCCCTTGACTTGCGGATGGGGGGGGGGGAGGAGGTAAAAGAAGGTGCTCTTGGTGAGAGGAGGGCCATCTTTCTTTCCTCTTGTGGGGATCATCTCCACCTTCCCCACTGCGGAGAAGGTATGCACTGTGGAACAAGCGAGCACCACCACTGCAAGCCTCTCTTATCGCATGCTAAGCACTACGCTCCAGCCTACCCCACTGTGTGCCCTGCAAGTGCACCACCATCCTCCCACCGCAGCCCTTGCAAGCGTGCGCACCACCACAGCCTCTGCATGCACTGCCTTCACCACACTCGCAGCAGCAAGGCCACGCGCGTGCACAATGCTTGTTGTAGCACCTTACACCACGCGTACTTCCTATGCACCCTTGTGCGCGTGTGTGCAGACTGTGCCCTTCTTCTTCGTCTTCGTTCCACGCCTCCCCTGTGTGCAGCAAGGAACCCAAAGAACTTCAACAACAGCGTGAGCCACCATCACAGACCAACGCCGTCACTGCTCCTGCACGTAGCCAAGCACGCCCGCAGGTAGCAAAGCATGCCTGCAGGCAGCACACCTGCAGGTAGCCAGGCATGCCCGCAGGAAGCACGCCCGCAGGCAACCGCACACCCTCGCACACCCTTGTGCACGTGCCATTACGCAGCCATGCACGGCAATAGTAGCAGCTCTTCATCCTCTCCATGCACTATTCGTCTTCTTCATCAGAACCCAACGCCAATGCCGCTCCTCTCCACCAGCCGGCCACCTCCAGCCATCTCCGTCGACACTGCGACCTCCATTGGATCAGCCTCATCTTCCTCAACCTCCCTTACTCATGAACAGACCGCCAGCCTTCCCTCTTCATACACGAGGAAGAGAGAGGAGAAATCCTCTATTTTGGGTACCATTAAAATTACAACTCCTACCATTGTGGACAACACTATTCACTTATTTATCTTATTATTATATTATCATAGAATTGCATGAATATCCCTCCATTCTAATTGAATTGCATGCAGTCACATTTATCTCATGACTAAGCAAACATATATCCTTGTTATGGGGTACAAATTCTGATTTAATTAAATTTGATGATGCTTGTCAGTATTAAGATAGAAATTCTAGTATTTCCATGGTGGTGATTTTGCATGTGCACCCTTATATTCTTGATTAATTATCAAGATTGAGAATTTATGTTGGAAATGAGAGCACTAGTTAGCATGCACATTAGTTGACATTCCCGATTACTTGATGCATCATTCCTTATTTTTAATAGGTTAATTCCTCCCTGTGGAGATGACCTAACACTTCATGGTTAGATTATGAAAATTAAGTTATTTTGAAAAGAGATTTTCTACCATGCAATTAAATACAATGACACATCATTTTATATTAATGTTTTCAACGAAAACGAAGATTGCTCTTTCACATTGTCTTTATAACATGCCACAAGTGTTGTTGTCCCCAGTTTAGAGAATTTTTGTGCTAAGGGGGATCCTTTAAGATTTGATCACAACTTAGGGTTACTTGTTACTTGTAACTAGTGTGTAGAGAAATTTCAAATGCATTTTCTCTCTCTTCTCTAGAATACCAACTAATCTTAGCTTCATTCCTTAAGTGCCTTTTGGTGGGGCTATTGGGAATGTAGTTAAGGTTGGTCTTGAGGGTTTTACTGGAGAAGTGCGAGATGTTGCCAAAATTTCTTCACACACTAGTTGCTTGTAACAAGTAACATTGTGATCAAATCTTTGAGGATGGGTTATCAAGTGAAAATCTTCTTTAAAATAGAAATACCATATATATATTCGATCCAAACATGCATGTTGTTTGCAATAAAATTTTAGGTTATCATGGACAAGTCTTGAATTTGTCTGAGGAATTTGGATTACACTAAGTATAAGAGTGGAGTGATCTCATTACACAAAGTTTGGAAAAAAATATGTGGATTGAATAGCCATGATTTGCTTGTGTACATACAGATTTTGTTCCCACTAGCTATTCGTGGAGTGTTGCCAGATCCAGTGGTCAACACATTCATGAAGATAAGTCATTATTTTAAAGCCATTTGCTCTAAGACTATAAATGGTGAAATGTTAGACTATTGGAATGCTCAAATTATCATCACACTCTACAAAATGGAACAAATTTCCCCCTGGCTTTCTTTAATGTGATGGTCAACCTAACGCTACATCTTGCAAATGATGTAAGAGTTAGTGGTCCTGTATAGTATAGATGGATGTTTCCAGTTGAGCGATTTTTGAAGAAGTTCAAAGATTATGTCTTAAATAAAGCAATGCTAGAGGGGTCAATTGTTGAGGGCTACCTTCTAGAAGAATGCATAGATTTCTATGCTATGTACGTGGATAATATTGACAACAAATTCAATCAACTGCAGGAATTTCAACTAGGGATACAACGAAATTAATCATGATTCTCTATCAATTTTTGATGCAAGGGGAAGGCCGATTCTCTACATAGAATACAAAATGATTGATTTAAATGTTTGATAGTTAGCTCACTTGTATATCTGAAACAAATTCCCAATGTCGGTTCTTTTTTCAATGAATTTAAGCATTCTTCACCTCATTCTGTACAAGAGCAACAGTTCCTTGATTGGTTTAAGTAGAGTGTATATCATATGAAAGAAAATAATGGCCCACATTGGATGAATAACTTTGCTCTGATATGTGAACTCCATTGATTTATGGACATTATCATTCTGGGTATATAATTAATGAATTCAGATTTAGAACAAAGTAATCGATGATGGAAAGGCATCTCAATAGGCTAGAGTTTTGTGAGTTGTATTGGTTATTACAGTAAAATCATAGAGATTGTCGAGATGAGTTTCACATACAATTGTAGGGTGATTTTATTTAAGTGCGATTGGATTGATGTTTTCAAGGAAGGGATTCGTTTAAAAAAAGATATCAAACATTCTTTTATCAGTTTAAATAAGAATCATTGAATTCTTCAAACAGCTGAACCATTTACACTAGCTTATCAAGTGTTACAAGTTCTCTATGTGCCTGATAATAGTAGGAATGGGTGGATTATACCCATTAAAGTAATTCCTCGTGATTTCTTTGGTGAAAAGAAGGATAGTGAACATTCTTTTTTAGTTGAAGCATATCAAAAATTTCCAGAAGAATCAGAAATAGGTCCGATGTAATAGAAATCGATGTTTGAAGTATTACAACTTTATTTTGTAATGAAGTTATAATATTTCAGTTATTTTTAAAAAAATTAATTGTTGCAATTTTTCTCATTTATCATATAAATTTGGTAGCATGTTCAATTAAATTTTTTTTATCAATGTGTAGATGAGGCCACAAAGGAAGCACACTAATAGGGGAGACCTCCACCTACACATGAGGTTCGAGAGGAGTCACACTCCCTTGCCAATGTCAACCCTCCACCTGTGTCAACACTCCTCTCCTTGTATATCGAGAGTCCTCTTATCTAGTACATATCTCTACATCTTCTATACTAGCTTCATGGAAGGGTAAGGCGTCAGTCTTTAGTTACCCACCGCTTGACTCTCAACCATTTATGTTCAACTGCTGGAGGAGCCAAATAAGGCGGAGGAGTCATTCCAAGTATTGGGGGCGAGCGTAAGGCTAAGAAGATAGAGCACCCTTCTAGTAGCCAGATACTGATGCTGGCACTATTCAGGAACCCGTTACTCAGGTATGCAACAGTGGTGGTAAAATTTAGTTGTTATGAGTTTGTTTTATTTCCTTTCATGTTTTATCTATTAATAATTGTACTTTAATGTGCTTAGCTAAGAAGAACACGCGAGGTCTAGCACGAAATGCGGACCACAATAGGCTACCAAAGGGCACCAAGATTATGGTGTCTATCTCTATAGTTGGGGAAGTGGAAACCTACCCCAGGTTTACTAGGCAGGTAGCCATGATTGTTAAGGCTACCGTACCACTTTCCTACTTTGATTGGAGGAGGGTATCAAAGGAGTTGAAGTCCTCCATTATTCGGGAGCTATAGGTAGAATTTTTTAAGGACATTTTTTAAGATTTATATAAAATATAATTGATTTATATATTATTGAACATAGGGCACTTTTGATTGGGGCGATAATCCTAATGTGTGTAAGGTTATCCTGCAGCATTCAGGAAGGATACATCATGGATGGACAAGTAAGATGAAGGGTACGGTATGATATTTTTTCATATTGTCAATTTTTTAATTATTTTTATATAATTGATAATTTCAAGTAAAAATTTGTTAAATTATTTCAATTTTTTAACAATAGGCCATATGAGGAGGCATCAAGAAATGTGTCTCCTATGATAGTGCCTAACATTTGGAGGGAGTTTTGCGAGCATTAAAGAGATCCAGCGATGGAAGTAAGTAGTTTAAATTTTAATTTATAATATATGTTCATAATGAAGAATTACATAATCTTTTAGTAATAAAATTTACGTTTCTTAAAGGAGCAAGTCAGGAAGAACAAGGCCAACAAGGTCCGAGCTCCTGGCCAGACCCACTACTTGGGTTGATTGACTATTGACTCATTAAAGGATAGATATGTAAGTTTCTTAAATAAGTATTTCACACTAAAATAAAAAAAATTTGCTGCAATAAAAGAAAATGAAATTTTTACTTCATTTTTTGGTGGATGCGCATAAGGGTATTGAGCTAGATCAAGTAGGGATCTATGAGTAGACTCATAGTAATGAAACACTGGATGGCCCACATGCATGGATACATCCGACATACCAAGAGACACATGTAAATAAAAAAAATTGCTTACATTAATTTTAGATTATATAAAAATTAAATACAAATATATATATATATATTTACAAGGTGGTATGATGCATTTTATCCATTCTCCTAAGGTCGTGGATAAAAACTTCGATACTGTTCCGCGAACTCCTGTGACACCAATGGAGGCCTTAAGGACCGTGATGCCTCCAGAGCACGGACGCTACATCCGTAGCGGTGGGAGTGAGACGATCTCTTTCTTGTATGACAGGAGAGGATCCTCCTCATCCACCCATGTTGACAGTCTACGCACAAAGGTTGAGACTTTACTGCATCGAGATGTGTAGTAGGCGAAAAGGTTGGATGAGGTCACCTCACAGTTGCAAGATGCCATTCGCAAGATGGAGCACCAAGAAGAGTTGGTGGAGTGGCACAAGTAGTGGAAGGAGGTCTTGTCCCGTCTTCGAGGTGGTGGCGAATCTAATCCTTCATCGTTCCACATTCTGAGTCATAGCGAGGATGATGATGGTGGTGGATATGGGGCTAGGGATGTGGGTGCCCCAGCATAGTGTCCATGTTTTGATATTCTTTTCTCTTTTGTTGTTGAAATATTTGAACTTCGATTACATATATATAAATTAGTTTGATTATATAATTTCTTCTGATTGATTATTTTGAACAATTTGTGGTGTTTGGAACATCTGCTAATTGTTGTATGTAACTAATTCTTGTACAAAAGAAATGAATTGCTTTTAAAAAGAAATTGGAAAACTATTGTAATGGTTATTAAGTAAACCATTATAAATTATAATCGGCGACGGTGGTAAAACTGTGGCTATATGGCCCCATCAATTTTAGCATGAGGTATTGCATTGCTTTTAGCAACCGTTATACTAATTGCTCACGGTTTTTATAACCATTGCCATTA